>CM068362.1:14799378-17396878 GCA_034769755.1 Odontamblyopus lacepedii
CAGCTGTTCACACCCAGACCTTACAGCTGTTTGAGCCCAAGACACTCCGGTTGTTCACCACCCCAATCCCTGCTGCAGTTCACCCCTCTTGACCTTGCAGCTGAATACCTCTATAGACCTTGCAGCAGTTCACAGTGTTATTGCAGCTCAGACTTCTTACGGATCTGCGGCAGGTGGGTCTTCAACCTTAGTGGACCTCTGAGATTTGAAAACTTTTCCCTGAACCAATCATCTCATGTTATACAGTTCACCAGTGACTGACAATAGCTCCTTAAGAGGCTCAAACCATCTGTACAGTCCTGCTCCTTTCGGCTGTTCATTGAAGCTAAAAGGGCTCCTTCAAATTATTTCTCCCGGGAGGAAAGCAGCACTAAAGCTTGTTCAGGTCAAAACACTGTTATATTTTTCTTTAAATGTTCACCAAATTCAGTCCGTCAATACGCAAAGACACCTGTGCATTATTCCTGAGCCAACATACATCACTTTAGAGCATCCAAAAAAGGTGGAGTTCTTTCTGTATCTGAATGTCACATAGTACATAAGCCTTAGAGACAAAATATCCCCATTTATAATTCTTTCTGCTCATTTCTGATGCAATGTTTTTGTCAGTCATTACAAAAATATTGCAAGAATCCCACATACACCAGTCATGTTAATCCCTGGGGTGGCAACTCTGTTCCGATTCACATTCACTTTTCTTAAATGTGTGTTTCAAAGTCTTACAAAACCAGCCACTGTCTTTTCAATGCCTTTCAGCTGTTCGTTTAGAGCCTTTCATTGTCTCTCACTGCGAGAGCCAAACTTCTTGCTGTTAAAAGCATATCCACTGTGTCCATTCAGGCGTTCAGGCTTTTAAGGGCAACTTTGCTTCACACTTATATTTATGAATTAAACTACACTTGTGCGTTAGCCTGTCTATCTACTAGCCTTCACATTATTTTTGAAGCTCAATTGTCAAAAAGCCTGACAAAAAAGCCACAATTCAGAACAGCTGAATGCCCTTCTTCTTTTGGAGTACCACAGTGGGACCATTCAGCTGTACAGTTCTAAAAGCTTGGTTGAATGCTGTTTTGAATATCAACATACCTCTTACAGAATTTTAATCCCATGGTATATCTATGAACAGCGAGGTTGACCATTCGGCTGTTCAATTTCTAGTTGTTCTGAAATCCACATAGTCCCTGAAACAAAGAGCTTATTCATCCTGGTTTCTTTTACTTTATTTTGTTTTTGTTTCTCTGTCATTACTCTCTATAACAAACCATTCAGCCGTCCCTTTTCATTCATTCTCTTCCCAAACCTGTCATCTCAGAGCTGCTGGATTGTACAGACTTCAGTTTGCGTCTCCTCCTGTTATTTCTTGTATTCGCATTTGGGTGGTCACTGCAGTATTTCCAGCCATTGTTGAGTATTTCCTGTCCTTTCTCTGCCAAAAGGCCCAGCCTTTGGTCACATGACATCACACAGCCAACCAAAGCCTGTCCCTCAGTCATGTGACCCCAGGAGGTCCGTGGATGTGGGCGATTTGGCCGGAGGCACGGGTCTAGGCGGAGGTAAAGGTTTGGATTTGCTTCGTCTGGGGCTGCTGGCCGTCCCCCCGTCGCTGTCCGCCCGCTCGGCTGCAATGGGAGGGGCGTGCTGGGGTAACCGTGGTAACGACATGGACCCGTGGTGGTAGTGGTAGTGGAGGCGGGGGTTTTGGTGCGGGTTGGGCGTGATCCTCGACGTCATGGCGGAGCTCTGAAGAGGAGGTGTGAAATTCGCTGGCCGTAAATTCTGTATCCTTCTACACTCCTGGCAAATGCGAACGTGACTACAGCTCTGGAGGAAACTGCGAGGAGGAGGCGGGGGCGGGGCTATGAGAGCGGTTGGCGGGGCTACGGCTAAAGCAGGTGGAGCTGTGGATAAGTTCAGCCCCAGCGCCTCGTCCAATAGTCTCTGAGGTCCCGGGCCCAAATCAGGTGGCACAGATCCGGTTAGCGTTCCCGTACCGCTGTAGAGTTTGCCATTGCTGAGGCGCATGTCGCGGACCAATCGGATCGGGCGGGGGCCGGCCAAAGCCAATCGGGAGGGAGCGCGCAGGATCCCGGCCCCGGAGCTGGCGAGGTGTCCGAGGTGACGACGGCGGCGAGAACGAGAACTCTTCTTACACGAGACGGCGTTTCTGAACTCAGTCAACATCTCCTGACAAACAGACACCTGCAGAGAGGAAAGGGTGAAAGAGAGAAAGAGAGAGGAGGAGAGAGAAAGAGAGAGAGGAAGAGAGAAAAAGAGAGGGGGAGAGAGAAAGAGAGAGAGGAAGAGAGAAAAAGAGGGGGAAGAGAGAAACGAGAGGGAGGGAGAGAAAGAGAGAGGGATAGGGAAAGAGAGGGGAAGAGAGAAAGAGGGAAAGGGGAAGAGGGGAAGAGAGAGAGGGGAAAAAGAGAGAGAGGAGAAGAGAGAAAGAGAGAGGGGAAGAGAGAAAAAGTGAGAGAGAGTGGAAGTGAGAAAGAGGGAATGATAGGAAGAAAGCGAGGGGAAGAGAGGAAGAGAGGGGAAGAGAGAAATACAATGGGGAAGAGAGTAAAAAACGAGATAGAGGGGAAGAAAGAGGAAGCAAGTAAGAGGAAGAGAGAGGAAGAAAAAGAGAGAGAGGAAGAGAGAAAGAGTGAGAAAGGGGTTTAAACCAGGAGCATTTGAGAGACACTGAAATACAAACTTTAAACTAAACCAAGAATCCCGTGCATTCCAGATTAAACTAGAGGGTGAGCAGGTTTGACACAGAATAAAGCCCCATGGAGACACAGGGAGGGCATCTGACACACTGGGAGGGCACCTGACACACAGAGGACACGAGATTCTCTAAAGACTTTGGGAGATTTTTGGCTTTCGAACATGCTTTTGAGTACCTTTGCTTTGACGATGATTTATGGACTTATTTCCGGATTTTTATCTGTGACATCACAATACAGGAAATTTTGAAATACATCTCGAGGTACGTTTTTGCACAGAATGTGTCCCTTAAACTCTTGTCCACCGTCCTTCTTCTCGTTGGTCTTAAATGCCAAAATGAGCCTGGGGTATAAAGGCGGTACCTCGTCGGTTTCTGCCGAGCGGCGTGTGGACCACACAAACTCCATGATGGCCACAAACACCGAGATGATCAGACCACAGATCAGGACCACGAAGATCCCCCCGATGTTCTCCATTCCCAGACCTGCAAGAAACCGACCACGCAGCTGTTAAGACGTTAAAGGAACCATGCAGCTGTTAAGATGTCAAAAGAACCATGCAGCTGTTAAAATGTTAAAAGAATTGCGCAGCTGTTAGGATGTTAAAAGAACCACGCAGCTGTTAGGATGTTAAAAGAACCATGCAGCTGTTAAAACGTTTAAAGAACCATGCAGCCGATAAGACATTAAAAGAACCATGCAGCTGTTAAGATCATAAAAGAACCGTACAGCTGTTAAAACATTAAAAGAACCACGCAGCTGTTAAGATGTTAAAAGAACCATGCAGTTGTTAAGATGTTAAAATAATCATGCAGCTGTTTAGACACTAAAAGAACAGTGCAGCTGTTAAGATGTTAAAAGAACCATGCAGCTGTTAAGATGTTAAAAGAACCATCCAACTGTTAAGACATTAAAAGAACCGTGCAGCTGTTAAGATGGTAAAAGAATCATGCAGCTGTTTAGACACTAAAAGAACAGTGCAGCTGTTAAGATGTCAAAAGAACCATGGAGCTGTTAAGACATTAAAAGAACGATGCAGCTGTTAAGATGTTAAAAGAACCATGCAGCTGTTAAGACGTTGAATGAACCATGCAGCTGTTAAGACATTAAAAGGACCATGCCGCTGTTAAAATGGTAAAAGAACCGTGGAGCTGTTAAGACGCTAAAAGAACCGTGCAGCTGTTAAGATGGTAAAAGAACCATCCAGCTGTTAAGAAGTTAAAAGAACCATGCAGCTGTTAAGACATTAAAAGAACCATGCAGCTGTTAAGACGTTAAAAGAACCATGCAGCTGTTAAGACATTAAAAGAACCATGCAGCTGTTAAGACGTTAAAAGAACCATGCAGCTGTTAAGACATTAAATGAACCATGCAGCTGTTAAGACGTTAAAAGAACCATGCAGCTGTTAAGACATTTAAACAACCATGCCGCTGTTAAGATGCTAAAAGAACCATGCAGCTGTTAAGATGCTAAAAGAACCGCACAGCTGTTAAAATGTTCAAAGAACCATGCAGTTGTTCACATGAAGTAACATCTCAGATTGGTAGACGTCTGTAGAAATCTTCTCTAACCTTAGACCTGAACCAGGACCAGCCTAACCATAGTCGGGCACTCATGGTGCACTGCGGGTGCCTCTCGGGGGTACGTACCTTTGGCGCGGTGGTCCTCCTCTTTGGGGCACTGGCCTCCCTCCCACCACCTCCTCTTCAAGATCTCCAGGCGGTTGCTCTCCTGCAGCTGAAGGATGCCCAGAGTGATCTCGTCCCTGTACGGAGAGCCTGAGGGACACAAGTCGCCAAAGTCTAAGACAAAAGCTCCCGTCATGTGGGACCTCCAATCCTCCTCCTTCATCCCCCTCTTCGTCACTCTACTGCTTTTCCTCCTCCTCTCTCCTCCTCCGTCTCCTTCTCCACTCCTCCTTCTCCTCTCCCAATCTTTTCCTCATCCCTGTCTTCCTCCTCCTCATCCTCCTCCACTCCTCCTCCCTCTCTCTTTCCCCTCCTCTCTCCTCCATCCCATTCCCCTCTTGCTTTCTTTTCCTCATCCCATTCTTTCTCCTCCTCCTCCCCCTCTGCCTGCTCCTCGTCCTCCTCCACTCCTCCTACTCCTCTTTCCTCCATCCCATTCTCCTCTTCCTTTCTTTTCCTCATCCCCTTCTTTCTACTTCTCCTCCTCCTCTTTCTCCATCTGCTCCTTGTCCTCCTCCACTCCCCCCTCTCCTCCATCCCATTCTCTTCTCCCTTTCTTTTCCTCATCCTCCTCTTCCTCCTCCTCTCTTCTTTCTCAACCTCCTCGTCCGCTTGCTCCTTGTTCTCCTCCACTCCTCCTCTCTCCTCCTCTGTCTGCTTCTCATCCTCCTCCACGCCTCTCCCTTTCTTTTCCTCTTCTGCTTCTTTCTCCTCCTCCACTCCTCCTCCCTCTCTCTTTGTACTCCTCTCTCCTCCATCCCATTCTCCTCTCCCTTTCTTTTCCTCATCCCCTCCTCTCTCCTCCTCTCTTATTTCTCCTCCTCTCTTTTTTCTCCTCCTCTTCTCCTCTTCCTCCTCTTCCTCACAGTTGAACTCTGAGCCAGTCTCAGGGCAGTGACACGCCTCACTACTTTTACTGAGGAGATTTGGGGCTTCATGAAACTCAAGTCTGACACTTCATCATGTCGCCATAATCCACCGGCGAAGCCCCTGTTAAACTCCATCCTCCTCCTCTCTCTTTCACCAATCCCTCACTCTATCTCACTCATTCTTTTCTCCTCTGTCCTCTCTCCATTACTCCTCACCCACACTCTGCATGTCTCCTCGCATCCTCTTATCCCACCTCTTTACTTATCCCTCTCGCTCTCTTTCACCCTCTCCCTCCATAATCTCACTTCTCTTTCCCCTTTCTCCTCTCCCTCTCCTCTCTCTCCTGTGAGTGACTTTAGCCATCAGGCAGAGGGTTCAGCTCCTTCAAGGTAAAACATGATGGAGGTCTGAGGTGCTGACACTAAAGAGGCTCATATTTCAGCGGGCACTCGTTAGTGTGCCCCCTGGTGACGTCCCGCTGCGTTTACGGGGCGGCACGATGGTCCTGTCAGGGACACTACGTCCAGACCCACGGCAGAAGAGGAGGAAGGGCACAGAAAGTCCAAAAAAGACAAACTAAACAAGCTTCTGTCAGAAACTGGAATGACATGAACAATATTAGCTCTAGTTAAGAAAGCAGCAGATCAGAGTTTAAAGTTGCACTGTGTAACTTTTCTGGTAGAGAGACCCTGACTAATAGTGACTAATTATTAATTAATCATTACATTTATACAGCGCCTTTCATGACACCCAAAGCACTTTACAGATCATTCTTCATTCACTCCACACTCGGTGGTGTAAACTACTATTGTAGCCACAGCTGCCCTGAGGCAGAATGACGGAAGTGAGGCTCCAATCTACACCATCGGCCCCTCTGACCACCACCATCAATCACGCACACACCACTTTCATTCTAGGCAATGTGGGTGAAGTGTCACAACAGCAGTTTTTGTGACTGGTGCCCCCCTGTGGCACCTGAAATTCTCAGTGGTCTCCCATCGAAGTACTAACCAGGATCGGCCCTGCTGAGCTTCTGAGATCTGACAAGATCACGCTTTGACAAACCGGTATGGCCACAAACTTATGGACCATTCTGTTATAATTTAGACATTTTAAATCACAATATCGACCTAAAACAGTTTAATAAAAGAAAAGTCTGACTTCTGCATCAAACTGTTGTGTTCAGTAGGAGCGATTAGTTGCAAACATCATTGCAACTAATCGCCACATGCTGTGGACCCTTCTTACGGATAGCTGCACATCACACTAAAACAGGATTTTTTTCATTTGGACCAAAATGACTACGCAACGCTGCCCAATCCTACAAATACCACCAATTAAGAAAATCAAATTGGAGAAAGAAGTGAGCATGAAAGCTCAAACATGCATGAATCACTGAGTCAATGGTGAGGCAAACAATCAAACAGTCCATTTTGCAGAACTGATCAGCTTTAAAGGAAATCTATTGTATTGTGTGATTAAACTTGAAAACCATCTGATGTAAAAATCTATATTTCATGACTATGTGCAAGGATGTAACACAAGGGTCAGGAGGTTGTTATGGCTCATCCCTGTACCACTAGAGGTAATTGTAAAAGTGCAGTACAAATACATCTGTCCTATAAGATGATCTAAGGATTGTCTGAGCAGCCAGTCCCTTCGCAGTCTGTCTGAATCCAGAAGGGTCTGAGACAACAGACGGTAAAAACCTCCATCCTAACTAAAGCTCTCTGGGATCAGGGAGACAGGATACAGCTCCAGACCCTCTCGTCTTTGTAATGTTTTGTTGGGTGGTTCTAGTTGGACATGTGAACCTAATTACTCTGGTGACAGTGGCAGGACAGTCCAGGTTTTTATCAAGCCTCTCATCTCCAAAGCAGAAGAACCAGGATGTAAATGTACCCTGTTTAAAGGGAAACTCCAGCATGTTTGAAGTTAAAGTTTGTTGCTAGAGGTAGTCGAATACTGTCAGAAGCCAAGAGACGGCACAGATCAGTGTTGCTTCGGCAGAGATCTCGCTGTGGCAGTGAGTCTGTCAAGACAACAAACTAGTGTAGTGATGGGGGCAAGTTCTTAACTTCCACGTAAAATGCCAATTTGCTTCACACTGAAGACTTTTCACACCAATTTAACCCATCTTACAACAGCCACGAGTCTAACAAACAAAACACTCTGCCTGGCTCACTCATTAGTGTCTGGAAATGTTAGAAAATAACATTATAAGCAGCCTCAGCCTTACCGATTCAATTTCCCACTGTACATGCAAAAGCCCAAAAGTGATGGGGGCAAGTTAGTTTATTGCCTTTACAGACTCACTGCCACAGTGAGATCTCCGCCGAGGCAACACTGATCTGTGCCATTTTTTGGCTTCTGACAGAATTCCACCACCTCTAGTAACAGACTTTAGCTTCAAACGTGCCGGAGTTCCATTTTAACCAGGATCACCACACTGAGATCTAGTGTCAGGTCCTGGTCTCAGCTGAATCTCAAATGTTGGAATGTCTGTGTGGATTTTCATATTAACCAGTGATGGATTTTCTCCATAAATCTCTGCACACGTCTCCAAAGGAGAGGCACTGCACCGTGCACAGTCGACAGGTTTAACCCAGAGGCGTTCAAACTGCAGAAGCACTTCAGTCACAGTAAATGGAGTTTTCCCCTCAGAGCGCTCTGGGACAGCAGCACTTTGAGACCAAACACACTACACACTGTCATCAACTAATTATGAAACATGGTACTGATCACAAACACACAAGAAAGTGTCACTGTATGATGCTTTGGGCTCACCGCTGATATGCTGTGTGAATTTGTGCTGAGCTAACTGGCTGTGAAAAGCAGTTCTAAAGCAGTGCACATGTCTGAAAACTGCATGTGAATACTAGAGATGTGACACAGGGTTTGGGAGAAACAGGGGATAGTTTGACGGATTAAAAAATAACAAAACTATTTGTTCCTTTCACTGTCTGAAGATGATGTCAGGTGTCATGGATGGGTCAAATGCAGACACATGTCCTTATATGGTCCAGGTTAACCCTGGTCTCACCCAGGGGCATGCCGATGCCGTAGCCCTTGGTGTCCAGCAGCCCTCCGATCTGGGTCAGGTTACAGTTGGTACTGCGGTAGTACTCGTTCATAGTACTCTCCATGAGGAAGGCGTACTTGGAGTTGAGGACCCGGGCGATGCCCTCCTCGGTGCTCTTCACAAACACACTGGGCTGTTTGGAGTACATGTAGTTCCACATGCGCTGGTACGTCTGGTACCGAGAGTTCTGGAACAAACAGAAGCAGGAGCAGACACACACACTCGTGAACACTGTGCTTTCTTTTTGTTGGCATTATTTTCCTCCATAGGAGGGTGTCCAAACGTTTTGCCTTGGCGGGCCAGCATTAATAAGCGTGAGAGCGCTGAGAGTCAAACCTGATCATGTTTTATATATAAAAGTTTGAAATTTAAGATGAAATTGTCATCAGTTGGGGAATTAACCTGTTTGGTCTTATTTTTAATTATTATTTGGAACTCCTGACAATGTCTTTTCCATACAAAACAGATATTCCTTTCAAATCTTAGCACATGTTTGGAGCCAAATTGGACTCCCTGGAGGGCCAGCTCCAGCCCACGTGCCCCACTTTAGACAACCCTGCTGTAAGTGGCAGCACGGTGGCTGAGTGGCTAGCACTCATGCCTCACAGCAAGAAGGTTGTGGGTTCGATCCCCAGGTCGCCCAGGCCTTTCTGTGTCTGGATGGGTTTCCTCCGGGCGCTCCGGTTTCCCCCATCAACTCAAAACATGCACTGTAGGTGTGAAAGTTGTGTGAGTGAGTGATGGTGGTGGTCGGAGGGACCGTTGGCGCCGGTTGGCTTGGCAGCCGCGCCTCTGTCAGTCTGCCCCAGGGCAACTGTGGCTATAACAGTAGTTTACCACCACCGGGCATGGAGTGAATGAAGAATTCTCTGTAAAATGCTGTGTAAAGCACTTTGGGGACATGTGTCTGTGTAAAAGTGCTATATAAATAAAACCTTACTTACTTACTTACTTACTTACTTAAGGAGTGACCCTGGTATTTTAGCAGCCTGGTCCCAAACAACTGCTTTTCTCTTCTGTATGTGTGTGTGTGTGTGTGTGGTGTATGGTTGTGTGGCTGGTGTTTGGGTGCAGTACCATAAAGAAAGTCATGGTGGAGCCTCCGTGGATGGTGCCGTACTGGATGTTGGTCTGGTCGGCGAGGTCGTCCGCAGACTCGATGGGAACCTCCATCCTCTGAACGGTGAGAAACGCCGCGAGATTCGCCGTGTACGAAGAGATGATGATCAGAGTGAATGCCCACCTGAGAGAGAAGGAGAGAGAGAGAGAGAGAGACGGAGGGAGGGTGGAGAAGAAGAGGGTGGAGAAGAACAGGAAAGGGCAGAGAGTGGAAGAGTGTAGAAAGAGGTAAAGAAATAAGCAACAAGAGAGAAGGAGACAGAGGAAATGGGGAGAAAGACAGGAACAAGAGAAGAAGGGGTTAGGAGAGGGTGAGAGAAGGACAGAGTGAAGAAGGAGAGAGTGGAAACAGTGGGAGGTAAAGAGAGTGGAAAAGAGGGAGATAAAGGCGGGAACGGTAAAAGAAAGAGTGAATGCACAAGGGAAGAGTGACGTAGAAAGAAGGATAGGAGAGATGAAAGATAGAGGAAGTTGAGGGATAGAGGGAGTGAGAAAGAGCGACAAAGAGAAATGAAGCTAAAATTAAAAAGTATAATGAGTTTGTGGAAAAGGAGGGCACCATCTCATGACATCAGCAGGTGGTGTTGGGAGCTGTGCAGAGAAAGATAAATAGATAATAAATAAATCAGATGCATTACTGACTCATGTGAATTGAAACAAAACACAAAATAAAAAAGAAAAACAGGATCTTGATGAGGAACAGTAGAAATATTCATCATTTGAAATCAGGAAAAAAGATCTTCATTATCATCAAAAACTGTGTTCCAGTCTCTTTCTCTCTACCTCTCGCTCCTTTCTCTCCCCTTCCCCTTCTTTCCCATCCCTCTCTCTCCTCTCTTTTCTCCCCCTCTCTCTCTTCTCCTCCTCCTGTCGCTCCCTCTCTCTGTCTGTGATTGGGGCAGAGCAGATGGGGCTCAGTGGGATAGTTGGATTGTAATTCATTAACGCCAAATTAAAACACAAACATCATTGTGGAGTGTGTTTGTGCAGCTCCAGCTCCGCTTTACACGTTTATTCATTTGCCTCGTGTCTCATTTCAACAAAACTAACTCACTTGTTTCATTTCTGTTCCAAAAAAACAAAACAAAAAACTGGACTGGACTTGACTAAGCCTGAGGAAGGACTTTTGTTTGGACCTTGGACTAGATCTTGGGGCTCTGGTGTAATTTCCTGGATTCTAGTGCCTATATTATATATTATTATTATATTTTATAAATCAGAAAATCATTAGGGCTGTCAAATGATAAATTTTTGAAATTGTGATTAATCTCAGAAATTCCATAGTTAATCGTGATTAATCGCATATTGAATTGCATGTCTAAAATTGTGTTATTTTGCATTTCAATAATAATAATAATGCATCAGTTTTATATAGCGCTTTTCAGGACACTCAAAGACGCTTTACAGAGCATTATTCATTCACTCCAGACCCGGTGGTGGTAAACTACTGTTGTAGCCACAGCTGCCCTGGGGCAGACTGACGGAAGCGAGGCTGCCAATCTGCGCCATCGGCCCCTCCGACCACCACCAACACTCACGCACACACCACTTTCATACTAGGCAATGTGGGTGATGTGCCTTGCCTAAGGACACTACGACAGTTTTTGTGACTGGCGCCCCCCTGTGGCACCTGGAATTCCCAGTGGTCTCCCATCCAAGTACTAACCAGGCCTGGCCCTGCTTAGCTTCTGAGATCTGACGGGATCAGGCTTTGACGATTTTTTCTTCTTTCAAGACAGTTTTAAAGCCATAACATAAAGCAATTCTATTTAGTACTTTCTTTGACGTGTGATCATCGATAGGTCTGAAATGGTAGTTTGTCTGATCTGAAGCTGTTGGCTGGGACGCTCCGATCGCTGCACCTGAGTGTTTAGCTTGGAGGTGCTAACTTAGGGCGTTTTCACACAGCTAGTTTGATTATTTGGTCCACACTGGCAAACGAACCAAAATTGGTCCAATTGACGTTTCATCAATGTTTATCCATTATCCGCCCATTTTGGGGTCAGCCCAACGTTCCCTGTACTTCTGTTCCTAGAAATTTGTACACAGCTCATTGCACATGAACCCGGAGCAGAAACTCTGGGTTCAGACTTGGGAGCTTCACTGTAGAGGGAAGCCCCTCAGAAGGGGCCTGGGGCCCCTCTGGACGGGCCCTGGACCTGATCCTTGGTCTTGTCGTGCCCTTTGAGCGCGTTGGTCAGATCGTTGGTGGTTGATGGTTCCGGGACAAGCAAGACCAGTGCACTGGACTGGGGCAGAGAGGTTTCGTCATCTGCGCATTGGATCTGTGCAGCGAAAGTGGTAACACGCTGTGAACCACAGGTCCGGGCTGCTCCGGTTCTCCATGCTCGAGGATCACGGCTGGTTCCGCGGTGGTGCAGAGCATATGGACAGTAGCGCAAACCCAATTTCGTTCATTATAATTTGTTCTGAGCGTCCGTCCTCCGTGCACTTGGTCTTCCCGGGGAAAGCACCGAACACTGCCTCCCGCACCAATTCATCTGAGCCTGAACCAAAGCTGATCATTGCGTTAGAATAGACAAAAGGCTGGCAAACTTTAATCGTGACTAATATATATATATATATATATATATCGCGTTATGGATTGCATTAATCTAATCGCGATTAACAGGTTAATGTTGACAGCCCTAAAAATCATATATTTATTGTCATCCATCTTGGCCTTCCTTTGAATGTGAACAGACCAGAACCACAGTAAGAAAAGTCCCATTTTGAATGACTTTAAAGACTGGACACTGTTTGTAATGGTGGTCCCAGTCTGTGGTGGTCAAATATCAAATTAATAAATAACAAATAGTCCAGCAGAATCCTTTTTATGAAATGTTTTGCAGAGAAATGAGTGCAGATGCTTTAAAGAGTGGCCCTGAGGTGCAGACACCTGGTCTGGACTTTGGACTTGTCCTTCAGTCTAAACTCTGCCCACACTGAGAGTCTGAAATGGATTCAACAAAAAGAAGTGAAACTCTCAAATAAACCAAAGAGACAACGTCAACAGAAACCAGCAGCAAGTATCCTCTACAGATGGAGGAGGAATATACAGTGACTCAAAAAAATATTAAATACATCAAACAGCTCCAACCCAATAATCAGATCTGATTTGGAGTGTGTTTACCAGAGAAGTCCAATCATCATAAACACCCCATGACACTCGTCAGTGAATCAGGTAGATCAGATCCTTAAACTCCTCCCTCTGTGGGCAGGACTTTTGTTACCGTTTCCATGAAATGTAAAATGTCAGAAGTTTGTCCAGATGAAATCCACTGAAGCATTTTCTAACCCTTCTGTGCTGTTCGGGTCAAAAGTGACCGTTTTGATTGTATTTTTGCTCAAAAATAGTTTTCATTTAATCAGACTGTCATGAGGCTCCATGACTTTGTTCACATCTGAACTCACAAAACAATTTTGGATGAATTGAATAAAAGTTTGGGCGATCTATTTAACTTTTGTACACCTTTGGTGTTCAGGTAAAAAATGACTAGCTATAACAAATGAATGGGTGAAATAAAATTAAAAAAAAAAGATTGTACAAGAGAAGATAATATTGATTCCAGCAAACTCCACAATTACATTTACACATACACATGCACATCAACACTCATGTACACACTTACAGACTAAGACAATACACTCATGTACACACTTACAGACTAAGACAATACACTCATGTACACACACCCAGAGAGCAAAACAGTCCAGCAGCCTGCTGCTCTTTTTCCATGTGTGACGTGCCCGTGTGTCCATGAGTGAACAAATCTGGACATAAGCAACCAGACAACCAGTCACAAATACAAATGCATCCACACATACATACACAAATACACACACACTAACACATATGCATCCATACATACACAAATACACACACATGAACACACATGCATCCATACATACACAAATACACACACACACTAACACACATACACACACACACACATACATACACAAATACACACATACTAGCACACATGCACACTCATATACACACTCAGGATACACATGCAGACTCAAACTCTCATGTCCACTCAAACACTCCTGTACAGACCACAAACACACACACTCACTCAAACACACACTCACACAAACTCAACAATCACTCTGGTTTAAACAAATCCACAGGGACCAGGGACACAGGGCTCAACATTGTCTCAGGTAAACAGGGACGTTATTTTCAAAATTTCAAACGGGGACACACCCGTTTTTTTGTTTTTTTGCCTTATGTTGAAACCTGTTGAGGCCCACCGTCCCTGATTAGGGACGGTTTCGTTTTTTTTCTTTCTAACTTAATTCATTCAATATCCCTTTAGTCAATATGAGCGTCCTATATATCATTTGAAAGCTTACATTCACCACAAAATGCACATTATGTTCATTTCTTTCCAAAACACATTCCAAAAACTTTGACCGCAATCAAACTGTACCATAAGCAAATCAGAAATCTCGCATTTCTTACCTTTTGACTGCTACTCCAGCTTCAAATCACATTCAATCCAGAAGTGTTTGTGCTCTTTCTGTTCCTCATAGTCCACAGAATAAAAATATCCACTTGTTTTTTTTTTCATAAGACGCTCCGTGTAGTTGCTATCCAGCCGAAATCTCATTTTCTTCTTTGGAACGTACCTAATACAACAATAAATCCATTTTTGCGCATGGCTTTGTAAACATAGCTTCCATTTTGGCAGCTCACTTAGGGTATGTTTGTTTTCCCCCAAGTCTTAGCTTCAAAACAAGACATTCCGCGGAGTTTTCCATGAAAGTGTACCAGAGTTAGACCCCTGTAGATGAAACGAGCGCCTCCTTTTCGTGCTCCGGTCACTTAGACTGTATGGTGCGTAAAAGCCGCATCTTCTGATGCATCATTGGTGAATCAGGTTGTCAATCACAAAACTTGTAGCCAATCAGTAAAGCTTTCCAAAAAGAGGCCGGACAGTCAGATCTGAACTCAGATCAAACTTTTATTAGCATGCGTAAAGAGAGACGGTCACCATTTTGCGCACACATATCTTTACGCATCAATCTGCGGGTTTTTCTATTTGTGTAGCACGATTTTACGATGCCTAAGTGATATTTATAGTCACCAAAGTGACAAAATATGTTTTATATTGCTAGTGGAGTGATAAAATGCATGTAAAGTAATTTGGCACAGATGTGCCAAATCGGTGCCAATTGTACTATTTCATACAAAAAGGTCCACATTTTCAAAATAGTTGTATCTAGAGGTCTGAAATTTGGCACAGTTGTTGCCAATACTATGGACAGTTGCTGTGGTGAGTTTGAAATGTATAGCATGAAGTATGTCTTCAGGAAGGCCTTTTATTTTTTTATTTTTTTCCGAGGCCTACTTTTTGGGCATGTTTGAACAAGTGTACTGCAAGCTGTGAGTCTTCTAGACAAATCTAAGACATATCTACATAAACTAGAAGGACTTAGCTTTCAAATGATGCATCCACAAAGCCTCTAGAGTGTAAGGTGCCCAAACAATAAGCTTTAATATTTGGGTATGCACAATTCGAGAAAAACAGCCAGTTTGAGGTGGGCCTCAACAGGTTTCAAGCTCTGTTTTATGTATTTTAGTTAAACAAACGACAATTTAGTTAGGCACCTCTACTGTTGGCAGGGATCATATTTGCCAAAAATAGCTGGGACAGGAGACACAGGGCTCAAAACTGGGACTGTCCTGGGTAAATGTGGACGCCTGGTCACCCTAGAGGTTTAATCATAACTCATGTACAACTATTCAAAAGTATCATTCAGCTTGAGTCTGATGGAGGCACATGGGGCAGGTTTGCATAGAAATCAGGTTTGCATTTGGCTCAGATCCATCATTTAACTGTAAATGAGCTGTATGTAAAATTTGTATTTTAAATTTCATCTGTGGAAACTTGTTCAAATTGAATCTAGTAGGCTCATTGAGGGGCATAGACTGGAGGTCTTTACAGTGAATAATACAATATGTGCATTTATAACAGTTTAGACCGAGCCACAAGACCTTTATCAATGCTCAGATTCTCAGTGGTTTGTATGAGCTTAAAAACTGATAAAATGTTATGAAGTTGATAAAAAAGCTTGGATGAAAAATGATGTATTACAGTGGATTTTGTAACACCTCAATGGGGAAGTGGCCATTTTTGACCGGAACACAAAAGTAGTAACCATGAAACGAACACAAAAGGAAGGTTAAATATTGGACACTGTTTGTTGTGGTGGTCAAATATCAACTTAATAAATAACAAATAGTCCAGTAGAATCCTTTTTCCTTCAGAGGCTTTAAAGAGTGGCCCTGTGGACGGTGGTTGCAGACTCCTGGTCTGGCCCTTCCACTTGTCCTTCAGTCTAAACTGAGAGTCTGAAATGGATTTAATAAAAAGAAGTGAAATTCAGACTCTCAAATACACCAAAGAGACAAGGTCAACAGAAATCAGCAGGAAATATCCTCTAAACATAGAGGAGGAATGTTCAGTAACTCAACAAACTGTTAAACACATCAAACAGCTCCAAGCTCTGCACGAGCACATGTCACGGCAAACTTTTACATGTCCAGTCAAAATCACCACAGTAATCAGATAACCAATAATCATATTTGATTTGGAGTGTATTTACAAGATGACTCTGACCCTCACAAATACCTGGTGGCACACGTCAGGTAGATTAAGTGTGTCTTCACTCAACTCCTTAAACTCCTCCTTCTGTGGGCAGGACTTATGTTACCATTTCCATCACATGTAAAATGTCAAAAGTTTGTCCAGATGACCTCCACTGAAGCATTTTCTACTCTTAAACTTAACTGTAATGTTCTAACTAATGTATTTGGAAGACAAAGTACAATGAATTTTAAAATAACTCTTTCCGTCTTTACGTTTTCTCTCTCATTTTTGTCTTTGCTTGTCCTTTGCACATTTCCTTGTGTTGTGACACATGGATGATGTTGGAGACTCACATAACCAGGCTCTGTTCAGAGTGACGTGTGACCTTCTGAACTGTCGACCTCAGTCTGGGACTGAATGAGGGATTTGTGTGTTCAAACAAATACTTCACACTGAAAGGTGGAAGCTTCACGGCAGTGGAAAATCAGACTTTGATCAAATCCAGTTGAGAGAAAAGCAGAGACATCTTTCCCTCCACAAATGCACAAAGAGCTTCCATCTGCATGCTCTGCACAAACTAAATAGACTATATTTACGCTAAAACGGGCTCTTTTGATTTGTCAGGCGTCTCCTCCAGCCCAAACCAGAGTGCTGTGCTGTGACTGGTCAGTCAATCACAAGTGATGCTTCAGCCAGAGAGAAATGGATTCTCAAGAATTTGTGAATTTACAGAAATCATGAAAATCATGAGAATTCACTCTTGCTCAGTTCACACATAACGTTGTCCCCTGTCCCACTCCCCCTGTGGAGTGTAACTCTTTCAGACGCATGATGACAGCTGGACCCCTCTCCTCTTCCTCGCCTGACTCTCCTCCTCCTCGCCTGGCCCTCCTCCACCCGCTGCCCGGCCCTCCTCCACCCGCTGCCCGGCCCTCCTCCACCCGCTGCCCGGCCCTCCTCCTCGCCTGGCTCTCCTCCTCTTCACCCGGCTCCTCCTCCTCGTCCGGCTCCTCCTCCTCGCCCGGCTTCCTCCTTCTCGCCCGGCCTCCTCCTCCTCGCCTGGCTCCTCCCCGGCTCCTTCCCCACCTGGGTAGATGTGGCCATACCGAACTGGCCCACGGGCCTGAACATCTATAGCCTGTCCGTCCATGGGAGTGGATCTCTCCTTCACTGTAGTTCTCCCTGAGGTTTCTTCTTTTTCCCAGGACCCTGGGTTTTTTGGAGTTTTTCATTGCTGAGAAGGAGGGTCTAAGGACAGGGGATGACTGGCCGATGTTTCATTTGCTGCTTTACATGAATGTTGTTTATTCCTGTTTTGATATGTCTGTGTGTATGTTTTACTCATCAAAATCTTGGAACACCCTTAGAGGCAACTGTTGTTGTGATTTTGGGTGCTACAAAAATAAATTGAATTAAATAAATTGAATAACCTGATGTTTCAAGCCTTTCACCAGAGTAGGTCCAGTATTATTCACGTACCAGACTCCGCTGACACAGCGTGTGGACAGCGCTCGGGGCATGACCTCTGACCCCTGCTGCATGAACCCGCCCACAGGGAACCACAGGCTGTTCCCCAGAGAGTACTGATTCTCCACCACGTCCTGTCTGTGCCGCGAGCAGGGGTGAGGATTGTACCACTCGTAAGGACTCAACCTGCAACAAGACCAGAGAGAGACTTTGGTTAGTCCTGGTTTAGTCCTGACTTAGTCCTAGTCTAGTCCTGGTCTAGTCCTGGTTTAGTTCTGGTTTAGTCCTGGTCCAGTACCTGGCTGCAAGGAAGAGCACACAGGACACAGCGAGGTAGGCAAGGAGCATGAAGAGCCACACGGCTGGAGAGAAGGGATCCAGAAAGGAGAAGTACCCCGGTTTACGACCCTGAGAACAAAACAAAAACAAAAGAAAATGTGATTATAAAACAGGTCCAACAGAGAATGTAGCGACCAAGACTTCAGCTGGACTCTGGGATCAGCCTGGGCCTTTTTAGTGCAGGGGTCTACAGCCACCCCTCTGTGAGTAACAGCAGAGGAAGAAAAGACTTAGGAGGAAGAAATGTGATTATTTTCTTTAGCGCTGTTGGCCTTTAGTTATTCAGTTGATTAATCAGTGGATGGAGTCTTCATTGACCAAAATGTGTATTAGTCTATTCATCGTGTTATTTCGCTGAGCAGGATTCCTATGGGACACAGCAGAAAGGACAAGTAAGCAAGAGAGCTGAATATTTAGTATTTTTTTGGCATTTATAGTTTCCTCTCACTTTCCTCAGGGTTTTCTATTTAGTACGAAAAAATAACAGACTCAATCCGACACAAGAGTTCAGTCCTAGTTCACTAGTTCAGTCCAAGTTCAGTGCAGTTGAGAAAACAACAACAAAATAAACATGTTGAATCCGCTCATGCATGAAGTGCTCTTATAAACGCTTTTGCACTTAAGGCCTTCGTACATTTTTCGCATTCGCAAAGTGGTTTCTTAACTGAAAATGTTCTTCTGGAAGAACAAATCCCTTGAATAGTCAGGAGCAATCGTACACGCAAAAATTCTCCTTTTAAAGAATATTATAACTTTTATATAATTCTAATTTCTCCCTGATTCTTATAAAAATATTACTGTGATACAATGACGGTTTTATGAGGAATTGAACATGTGGTCTATTTGGACTTTATACACGCTGCTGTTCTGATGAGGCAGTTCCAGCCCCAGTGCACTCTCCCTCACTCTTTACAGCAGGAGAATCAGACGTTCTTTTTCATGACGCTCATTATGATGAAAAACTTTGCTCTACTTTTGGTTTATAATGAAATTAAACTGGCATAAAGTGTGCATTATTATTCTGACAGAGAATCGACACAGACATGATCAGGTTCATCGTTTGTGGATTTGCACCATGTTTTTAAGAGTTTCCTCATCTATTCATTTATGCAGCGTCTCTGTCAAATGCATGAAAGTGTCTTAAGCCTGTCAGGTGGTTGTCATGGTGAAGACAAAATGTAAAAAAAGAGTTGAAAGACAAACACACTGAACAGAGCAGGGGATGAGAGCGTAAACTGGAGCTGCTTTTCCCAACATTACATCATCCACCGGAACATTTCACCATTTATCATCCACCACGTCCCTGGTCTGCTGCTTGGTCCTGGTCCTGGTCTAGTCTCTGGTCTGATCTCTGATCTGATCTTTGGTCTCTAGTCCTAGTCTATGGTGTGGTCTTTGGGCTCTAGTCCTGGTCTGGTCTCTGGTCTGTTCTCTGGTCTCTGGTCTTGTCTCTGGTCTGGTCTCTGGTCCGATCTCTGTTCTAGTCTCTAGTCTGATCTCTAGTCTGATCTTTGGTCTGATCTCTTGTCCGGTCTCTGGTCTGGTCTCTGGCCCAGTCTCTGGTCTGGTCTCTGTTCCGGTCTCTGGTCCAGTACTGGTCTGGTCTCTGGGCCGGTCTCTGGTCCAGTCTCTGGTCTGGTCTCTGGTCCGGTCTTTGGTCTATGGTCCGGTCTCTGTCTGAAATCATTGGCTGTGATTGTCAAACAGACGTGAGGCCAAATGCAGCTTTAGTTCTGACCATTTCAAAAGATTTGAGTTCTTTTTTCGTCCAAGAACTCCTCTGCTGATTGGTCTCTCCTCTCTGTCTGCATCTCGTCTCTCTCTGTCTCTTCTCTGTATCTCCTGGGTGTCTCCTCTCACTGTTCCCGTTCATTTGAGCTCCAGCCCAGACACAGGGAAAGCTGTTGTTTATTATTTTCAGATGGTGCTAATATGCCAAACACAAAAGCTTCCCCTATTTAACACGTCCTTATGTAGTTCCGTATGGTTCACAGACTTGAAGCTCATCAGAGTATCAGAGCTCATATGTTGTATTTTCCAGTCCATTTCAGCGCCAGAGCTTGGCTCGACTACATCAAGATCATTGCTAAACTGGGACTAAACCTGGAACTAAACCAGGTCTAAAATGAATGAAACAAAACCATGGATAAAGTCAGGCCCGGCCCTAACCATTTTGACACCCTAGGCAAGATTTCAGGTGGCGCCCCTTGGATTGCAAAAAAAAACAACAAAAAAATACTGCCAGAGTACAGATACTCACAAGAAATCAAACAGTTCATAGTGACGATGTTTTAGACCAGGGGTGGGCAAACTTTTTGGCTCGAGGGCCACAAAGGGTTCTAAAATTTGATGGAAGGGCCGACCAGGAGCAGATGGATGGAGTGTTCTAGTCTGAATACGTCAACCCAGCAAATAAGACGAAAATAACTTGCAGGATCCAACAATTTACATGTGACATATTCAAACATCTCAATTCAACATGTGCACCATATATCGGGCCGATGATTTTCCACTTCAAAAATTAACATTTTTCGTTTCAGAAGTTTTGACTTCCGTTTGATTGTGACACATTTGATAATTCTGTTGACAGTGTTGGGAAGGTTACTTTAAACTGTATTCCCTACAGATTACAGATTACATACCCCAAAATGTAGTTTGTAATGTAATCCATTAAATTACTTAAATAAGTAACTGGATTACTTGATATTGTCATGTTTTTTTAAAACTACATGAATGTAGCAACCACCTCCTGCAAATACTTGTTTGGTTTTAGACCTGGTTTTAGACCTGGTTTAGATCTGGTTTTAGTCCTGGTTTAGACCTGGTTTTAATCCTGGTTTAGACCTGGTTTTAGACCTTGATTAGACCTGGTTTAGATCTGGTTTTAGTCCTGGTTTAGACCTGGTTTTAATCCTGGTTTAGACCTGGTTTTAGACCTTGATTAGACCTGGTTTAGATCTGGTTTAGACCTGGTTTTAGTCCTGGTTTAGACCTGGTTTTCGTCCTGATTTAATGCTTGTTTACACATGGTGTAGACCTGCTTTAGACCTGGCTTAGTCCTGGTGTTAGTTCTGGTTTAGAGGTGCACAGGAGAATGCGAGGTCCACGCAGCGTATGCAACAAGACACAGTCCACGCGCGGTGTCCACACCGAACAAGAGGAAATGTGGCACGCGGCGTGCGGGAGCAGGTGCAGTGTGCGCGGCACACTAGATATATACTTGGCCGCAATGCTTTATGGGAAGGTTTTCTGACCATGAGTGAGGAAGTCGTGTTCAAGATATAGTTCTACCCCCGGGCACTGTACATCTGGCCCTTGTGGATAATTTGGTTTTATGTATCACTGTATCTAGAGTGCGCCATCTATTGGGAAACGCCAGAATTGCAGGGAAAATAAAACTAATAAATTTTATTGCAGTTCATTCATGTTTGGCGGGCCGGAATAAAAGGTTAACGGGCTGTATGTGGCCCCCGGGCCGTAGTTTGCCCACCCCTGTTTTAGACAGTGGAGGATTTTATCCCCCATCGCCGATTTTTGCGCTCGGCGCCCCCTAGTGGAGCGGCGGCGCCCTTAGCATTTGCCTATGTTGCCTAATGGGGGGGCCGGCCCTGGATAAAGTAGTTATAAATGACTGACCCAAAGGAGGAGAAACAAATATGTGCTATCTGCCTTGTCTGGAATGCTTTACAGTATTAAAGTTTTCTGTCTTCATGGAGACCAATCTAGGCGAAGTTACAGGTCAGATCTGTGATGAGGAGACCTCACTCACAGTCAGAATGTCTGTCTTTCTAGGGATTTTTTGAGCTATAAATCGACCTGTAAAGGAATAAATGTAAAGTCGAGCTGTTTAACCCTTCAAGACCAAAGGGCAATTTTAATACATTTGTCCTCGCCTGGATTTTTTTCTTAATTTTGTGATTAAAACTCCCCCTTTTACCCCTTAATGATGTGTTCTACATCCTTTTTTCAATACAACCTGTTATTTCACAATCTGCTTCTGTAGTTGTGTCATATGGCTGTAATAAAACCTATAGAACCAGAAATACAAATACAAATAAATTCACACTCTTTCATACAAAACACACTGCAAACATGTAGAAACCACTTTTTGGACATAAACGATGCTTAATTTTGGACCTTAGCTACAAAAATGCAAAATGTCAAGTCTGTAAGTAAACTAAAAATATCCTCATTGCCTCAAAACAAAACAAAAAAAAGTGTTAGTCACCCCATTAGTTTCCTGGTGTCAGTAATGGAAACAGCTCCTGTCAGGTCCAGGGCCAGAGCCACATCACTCCTGCATTTCTATGGTGGAGATTAGGGGTGGGCGATATCTCGATATTTAAAATATATCGAGATATTTTTGAAACTCGATATGAATTCTGACATATCGATATATCGCTATAATGCTTATGTTTACTTCTGGTTTCGCCGCTTCGCTTGTTTCGCCTTCTCTGTGCCGCGCTCGCCTCCGCCTCCTGCTTTTGTCCCCCGAGCTCCTCCGCGGAGCCCGGACCTGGCCGCGGACTAAACCAGGACTAGAACTAGGACTAGAACTAAACCAGGACTAAACGCGGCCGCAAAGCCCGGGGCTCGGCCGCGGACTAAACCAGGACTAGGACCAGGGCTCTGCAGTGCGCCCATTTCACTCGCATTTGCGAGCAAATATTTCGTCGTGCGAACGTGGAAAACCAAACAGGCGCATCTGCGCGAGTGCTTCTGCAGCACAATAAGGAGCTGCACAGATGTAACGTGACGAGTTAAACTTTCTAAATGCACGTTTCCCAGTGTGAGCGCAACCACATGACACCTCCGACCACAAGCCGAGCCCAGCACACGAGCTCCGCGTGTGTGCAGATATCACGAACAAACTCCGCTTCAAAACACACCCACGCCCCCTTAAACGAGGAGCCCCCACAGCAGGACCCACACCTGCCCCACCACTCACAGACACCCGCGTGCCGCTGGACAAAGCGAGAGCTTTGGCTTTTGTCTTGGTCTTGTCTCGGACTCGAGCGCATTTGGACTCGGTCTTGTCATGAACTCAAGGTCTGAATACTGAGTGCGGTCATTTTTCATTAATGCCGCTGCTGTTGCCAATAAACTCATCCCGGCGTGCGGGAGTGCGCGGGAGCGTGCGGGGCTTCTCTCTGCAGCCTGTGCCAAATGCCAAATAAATCCGTTTGTCACACTGTGCGTTTGATTTGGTAAATGTGCAGAGACTAAATACCATTTTAAAACAAGAGAATGTAACTCCAGTTTGGAATTTGAAAATAGAGGTTTAAAAATCCTGCACACTTTATTCACTTTGAAGCAGTTTTGTGTCAGTGGAAGTTCTCTTAAAGAAGAGGTTCTTAAACTGTGGGTGAGGGTCCAAAAAGGGGTGTCAAGAGTGTTTAAGTGCAGTACTAAATGAATATTAATCAGATAAAATTTGTTTTTTTGTTTTTGCAGTAGTTTGGGGGGGCTGTATTTTTTCCTGTAAAGATATCGAGATATATATCGTATATCGAGATATAGCAAAATATATCGAGATATATTTTTTGGTCCATATCGCCCAGCCCTAGTGGAGATTGCATTTGGATTTGTACATTTGGACTGAAATAAACCTTTAAATAAAAATAGCAAAGGATGTGCATTTACACATCCCAAGATGCGTCATTTGCCATTTATTTGGGAAATAACTGCACTGAGCGACGCTCATTTTGACTCACTTCACTTCACAAGTTTTGGCAAAGTTTGGGCCAATCAAAATGGACGGAACACATGAGTTTGGGGAAAACAAAGTTCCTGTTGGACTCTCGTTTTCCCTACATCACGTAGTGTATGTGTGACGTAGGATAATGCCGGAAATAAGCTCGGAAAGCCGTTACTGTCAGGCTTTCAAGGAAAAAAAAGTATGTTTCTATCTTTTATGGTTGGAAAGTTATACGTGGCTATATAAAACATATTCCCAGATATAGTTTCCCGTCGGGCTGGAAGGGTTAATGTCATACTGTGGAACATTCCAAGTAAAGCCATATCCATAGAAACAAGCAGGTAATGGCCCCAACTGGAAAAACACTGGAAATAAACAATCTCTAGTTAAGTTAAAATGACTTAAATCAATAACATTTGACTTTATTTGAAGAGATTCAACTTGACAAGTACAATGATCTGCCAGTGGAATAGGTGTGTTTTTCTTAATTCAAGCAACATTTGATGTTGTTTCTTATTTTAAGAACAAAAAGTTGTTGTTTTTCTTATTTTAAATGTAGCAAGATGTATTTTCATGTAGTAGAAAATGGCAGATCATTTTACTTGTCAAGTGAAATTTTGTCAAGTCATGATAACATTTTCTTAATTCAAGTCATCATAACTTGACTAGAGTTTGTTTTTTGCAGTGACACAGTGCACCTTTAAATAAATCTCAAGCAGCAGAGGAACCCACGCACCGCTGGCTTCATCCCTTGTACCGCAGTTTGAGAAACCCTGCTTTCAGACTGAGGACCAGGTCGGTCTTTGTATTTGTACTTCAGCCTATCTCCTTTTGTCAATAACAATAGCAGCAAGCCCAAAGCTGTGAAATGGTCAGAACAATGTGAAGCTGACTGTAGTGATTCTCTGTCAGCTATTAAAATCCAATCTGCCTAAAAAATAATTTTAAAAAGTAACAAAAAATGTTTTTTTTGTTGTTTTTTTAGCACTGACCAAAAGTCAAATAAATAGCATTAAAAGAGCTTTCACATAAACAATTCAAATTCAAATAAAAAAAAAAAAAAAAGAGTACACGATTATTTTTAGATGTACTTCACTTGTGTTCTTTTAATATGTATTATGCCTTAAAGTAAGAATAACCAGAATATGGTGATATCGTTTCGTCAAAGGTATCACAATAATATTGTGGACCATCACAATACATCGAATCCCAAGTCTTTTTGCTTAAATGAATAGTTCTGATGTATCAGACTAAGCACAGGACACCCAAATGCGTGGCTTCAACAAAGTGGTTTTATTTCCATGACACAATAAATTCTGCACGGGGAAAAAGACAATCTGCACGGGGAAAAAGCACGGGGAAAAAGCACGGGGAAAAAGAAAAGACAATCTGACAAAAGACACAGGGGAAGACTCCGACTATATATACTAAAGGGTGGGGAAACAAATGAGACACAGGTGTAACACATTAGGGGTGGAGCAAGCAATCACACAGGAGGGGCGAGCAGGCAATCACACACGAGGGGAGGAGCAGGCAGACACACACGAGGGGAGGGGGAACACAAACACCAAACCCTGACAGTACCCCCCCTCAATGGACGGCTCCCAGATGTCCCAAACAACAACACAAACACGGGAGGGTGGAGGGGGCCTGGACGGAGGGACACAGGGAAACTGGCACCCAGGATGGAGAGGAGCGACCAGCAGCAGCCCAGGAAGGGACACAACCACCCCGGACGGAAACGAGTGTCCAGCGATGGTCCAAGAAGGGAGTTGACCACCCCAGACGGAGAACAGTGTCCAGCGATGGTCCAAAAAGGGAATCTACCACCCTGGACGGAGAACAATGTCCAGCGATGGTCCAAAAAGGGAATCTACCACCCTGGACGGAGAACAGTGTCCAGCGATGGTCCAAAAAGGGAATCTACCACCCTGGACGGAGAACAATGTCCAGCGGTGGTCCAGGAGGGGAATCGACCACCCCAGACGGAGAACAATGTCCAGCGATGGTCCAAAAAGGGAATCTACCACCCTGGACGGAGAACAATGTCCAGCGATGGTCAAAAAAAAGGGAATCTACCACCCTGGACGGAGAACAATGTCCAGCGATGGTCCAAAAAGGGAATCTACCACCCTGGACGGAGAACAATGTCCAGCGATGGTCCAAAAAAGGGAATCTACCACCCTGGACGGAGAACAGTGTCCAGCGATGGTCCAAAAAAGGGAATCTACCACCCTGGACGGAGAACAATGTCCAGCGGTGGTCCAGGAAGGGAATCGACCACCCCAGACGGAGAACAGTGTCCAGCGATGGTCCAAAAAGGGAATCTGCCACCCTGGACGGAGAACAATGTCCAGCGGCGGTCCAGGAAGGGAATCGGCCACCCCAGACGGAGAACAGTGTCCAGCGATGGTCCAAGAAGGGAGTTGACCACCCCAGACGGAGAACAGTGTCCAGCGATGGTCCAAGAAGGGAGTTGACCACCCCAGACGGAGAACAGTGTCCAGCGATGGTCCAAGAAGGGAGTTGACCACCCCAGACGGAGAACAGTGTCCAGCGATGGTCCAAGAAGGGAGTTGACCACCCCAGACGGAGAACAGTGTCCAGCGATGGTCCAAAAAGGGAATCTACCACCCTGGACGGAGAACAATGTCCAGCGGTGGTCCAGGAAATGACCCAAGAGTCCACAGTAGATGCAGCGTCCCTCCCTCAACCGCCTTTGACGCTCCTCAGGAGTCACACGAGTGCGCCCAAGATGCATAGGTTCCTCTTGTTGGAAAATTCTCTGTCCTTGGGCTTGGATAGCAGTGCGAACAGGATCAGAAGGAACAGGTGGATTCGAGCCCGCTGGGTTCATCTTGGTCAGATTGTGCTATCAGACTAAGCACAGGACACCCAAATGCGTGGCTTCAACAAAGTGGTTTTATTTCCATGACACAATAAATTCTGCACGGGGAAAAAGACAATCTGCACGGGGAAAAAGCACGGGGAAAAAGCACGGGGAAAAAGAAAAGACAATCTGACAAAAGACACAGGGGAAGACTCCGACTATATATACTAAAGGGTGGGGAAACAAATGAGACACAGGTGTAACACATTAGGGGTGGAGCAAGCAATCACACAGGAGGGGCGAGCAGGCAATCACACACGAGGGGAGGAGCAGGCAGACACACACGAGGGGAGGGGGAACACAAACACCAAACCCTGACATGATGCAGAAATAGCTAAAAAACAAAACAAAAAAAAAACAGAGGAACTACATAGACCATGATCCTTTGCTGCGTTTCAGTGGAGACTACATGAAGAAATAACTGTTCTAAGCACTTTGAAATATTCATTCCTCAAAGAATTAAGAAGAATTAAGGCTTGTCAAGGCATTTTAAGAGGATAAAGTAGCAGATTCACAGTTCTGTATATCCAGGGTAAATTCAAAACTGGGGCACACCTGGTTTGGTATAAATAAAACTGTGAAAAGAGTGAGTAACATTGTCCATTCTCGACTTCTCGAGTTTGGGTCATAATCTGAGGGATTTAAAAAATATTTTTTTTTGCCTCATGTTCATTTTCAATCTCAGCTTTTTGTTCGTGGAGTTCAGAATGGTGAAAACAGGGACAACTGGGGCATTTTTTGTATGAAACTGGGACAAATAATTGGTTTTGGATAAATCTGCCCTAGATTTTAAAAGTTTAGTCCCACTGTACTGTAGAATATCGATTCTGACGAACACACACAGAAAAACCAGACATTTTGGTGCTGGAAATGTTTTTTATCTCCATCTTCTTCTGTCCATGTTCAGTCTGAAAGAATCGGAATGAATGGGAAAAAATTACACTTCCCTTGCCCAAAAGGGTCTATTTATTTCATTTCATTCATTCACGACTCAGCAAAAGCCTCACAGAAATACAACTGGACAGGAAGTAGTGATGTTAACAGTGTGGGTGTCGGGTGCTGTTGCGCTCAGAACCTTTTAACTTGAAAGTATTGCTGAAACAGTTCTTGGCATCAACTGTATTGAACCAGCTGTCTCTGATGAAGTCACAAATGCACTGGATTGGATTTGGCTTAAAGGGACAGTTTGGAATTCTGGACATAGGGCCTCATTTCCTGGTGAGCGAGAGTGTTGGAGACGTGTGGAGACACTTTATGAAATCTTCCATCCAGTATTTGGAGAGGTTGCTGGTGCTAGGCTAGTGCACATCAATGGTCATAGTTGTCCTACCACTAAAAACAGTCTTACCCACTCCACAGAGCACCCGAGGAAAACTATTAGAACTCCAGACTGTCCATGTGTTCAGAGAATCATTTTAGAAGCAAAACCAATTGTTGTATTTGAAGGATTTATGTCTGAGCAGCAGTAGTGAGTTGTACTTCCTGATAAAAAGCTCGGCAGCGGTGGACTGATATATGAGAAAATAGTCCCTCAACATGCGACGAATCATGCGACGCAAGGTTAGTTTTATTTCAAACATGATTCTCTGGACACAGACTTTCACATGGACAGTCTGGAGTTCTAATAGTTTTGCCTCGGGTGATCTGTGGAGTGGATAAGACTGTTTTTAGCACCAGCAACCTCTCCAAATACAAGGACTGTATGAAATATTTAAAAAAAAGTGTCTCCACACGTCTCCAACACTCTGGTTCACTAGGAAATGAGGCCCTATGTCCAAAATTCCAAACTGTCCCTTTAAGGATATATTTACTACAAATATTTGACTTGAACATATTTGAAACGATTTATTCATTTTGTACTAATGAATGTACTAATGAACTAATGAACTAATATGTTGTCATAGAAGTTCATTAGTACAAAATGAATAAATCGAGACTATTTGAGTTATATACTGTAAGTATATTTATCCATTCTGTATTCATGAACTTATATAAGGCCGGAATGTAAATCTGTGCTATTTTCCCGTCCTATCAGTAAACAAACACTCCACCCGAGTGTTTGGCGCTCCAAACACTCGATGATTGTAAAATGAGGCGCTGCAACAGTGGAATCTCCTGAAGAGCATCAGGGTTTGTGTGTGTGACCTGTTCTGATGGCTGCACCACACCCGCCCAAACATGTATACAGAATATAGATATAATATATAGAGAGAGGAGAAGAGAGAGAAAAGAAGGAGAGAGAAAGAGGAGAAGGAGAGGAGAAGAAGAGGGAGAGAGAGGAGAAGACAGAAGGGAAGTGAGAGGAAAGGGAGAGGAGAGGGAGAGAGAGAGGAGAAAGACAGAGGGAGAGAAAAGGGAGAGAAAGAGGAGAAGGAGAGAGAGGAAAGGAGAGAGGAGAAGGAGGGTGGAGAAGGAGAGAGAGAGGAGAAGGAGAGAGGAGAGGGATAGAGAGGAGAGAAAGAGGAGACGGTGCGAGAGGAAAGGGGGAGAGGGGAAGTGAGAGGAGAAGGAGAGGGAGACAAGAGGGAAAGAGGGAAAGAGGGGAGGTGTGAAGAGAAGGAGAGAGAGAAGAAAGAAGGATAGGAGATAGAGAGAGGGGGGTGAGAGAGGAGAAGGAGTTGGGAGGGGGACTGAGAAAGGAGGGAGAGAGAGGGAGGAGAGAGAGAGGAAGGGTGGTGATAGAGAAAGAAAGAGAGGGGGATAGGGAGAGAGGAAGGCTAGAGGAGAGAGAGGGGATAGAGGGAAAAGAGATAGAGGGAGGACGGAGGAGGGGAAATAATGAAAGTTCATATAAAACTGTAAAGTCCTGGAGCAGAGCAGGCGCAGGGAGGAGCTGTCACGTGTGTCACAAAAGTCTAAATTCAACCTGGTGTTTCAGACCAAACCTCCTGAGGAACCCTGGACCTCCACCAGATCACTTCACAAACACAAAGAAAGAAAGTCGCTAATCAAAACTCACTCGTCTCCATGGAGATTTTAGAACTTTACTTGGAATATTCTACAGTTTTTCATTAAACATATCTATCTCGCCTCTCCACAGATCTGACCTTTACTGTAACTTGGCCTCAGGGTGTGACATGTTTGTCTTCATGGAGATCACGTCACGTACAAGTGAGGGAATACGAGTTCAACGGCATACAGGAACAAAGTTAAAGCTCCACTGTGGGACATTTCCTCACGTTAGAACAAAATTAAAGCTGCACTGCGGGACATTTTCTCACATTAGAACAGGGTTACAGAGGGAGAAGTCAGATTAGAAGAACATAGGTGCTTTAAAGCAGCATTTCTAAATAGATTATAATGCAATTAATCAGAGATTGGGCCCCAGGTTACTTCGTACAGAAATACGTTGGGCCCCAAGATCAAAAAAGTCAAGAACGCGTGCTTTAAAGGGCATGTACCTGATTTGAATTCACTCTTGTCAAGATAAATGCTGTGTGCATCATGTAGAGTTTGAGAAAAGCTGCTAAATAAGAAAAGTGGAGACTGGGGTTGGATATAATCTCTTCATTTTACAGCATCTCCTCAGGTAATAACTAACACCGAGCTGCAGGGTCGCCTCATTTCATCCAATCACACACATTGTTACTGAGAATCATGGGAAACCAACTCTGACACTGTCTCAGACACTAGATTCTCTGTCATGGAGCATCTTTAAGAGTAAAAAAAAAACTAATAGTGGCAGAGATATGAAAACTATAAGGAAATAACTGCAGGACACTACCCCAGGGAGTAGTTTCTGTGTCCTGATGCAATATCACAGCGGCACAAAGGAGAAACCCCGGCTGAAGATCGGGGAGTGGCTCAATGTGGGTGAAACTCAACATGGACCCCATTTACTTTTGGGGAAAATAGTTTTTTGGCCATAATTCTGTCATTAATCATCCGATTTATACTTATTTGCCATTTTATGTGTGTATGTATGTATGTATGTATGTATGTATGTATGTATGTATGTATGTATGTATGTATGCATGTATGTATGTATGCATGTATGTATGTATGCGTGTATGTGCGTGTGTGTGTGTGTGTGTGTGTGTGTGTATGTATGTATGTATGTATGCATGTGTGTATGTATGCGTGTATGTGTGTGTGTGTATGTATGTATGTATGTATGTATGTATGTATGTTTGTATGTATGTATGCATGTGTGTATGTATGCGTGTGTGTGTGTGTATATATGTATGTATGTATGTATTTCTTTTTCAATTATTTTCAATGAAGTTTCATCATTGTGAATAAAATATAATTTCACATGCATTCGGGGTGCTGTGAGATTGACTTGTAGGACTTTACACAGCATTCATCTGTCATCCACAAAAAATATGATTCTATTGCTGTTTATTTATTCATGTATTTATTTTGCACTTATATAACATAAAAAAAAATAATAAAAAAAAACACTAAATAAAAAGTAGGTGCGGGAAGAGTCAAAAAACCCAAAAGCATATTAATTAAAGCCTCCACTTTATGAATACATTGAAATTGAACATTATAGCTGTGCATTCACAAAAAATCAATTAGATTAAATTAATTTGATTCAAACATGGATTAAAACACAATTAAACATCCACAACTGAAAGACTATCATGAAATATCAAACATTTCCTCAAACTCTTTTTAAACAACATTTCTGATACTGTCACTAACCAGATGTGAAAACTGATTCACAATTTACAGCCTCTGTATCGTGGAGTTTGTTTGGCTCATTTCTTGAAACAGAAACAACATTCTCAAAATAACATGGACAAATCTCCAAAGCACCTTGCAGTTGTTCACATCAGTGCTTCTTTGCAAATGGTTCTGTACAAGTCCCCTACATTTAGCACAATGAACCACATTTAGCACATTTTCCAAATAAATAGATTGTGTTCAAATAAACTGATGAGTTGATTCTCAGTCTAATGGTTGTTCTTTCCAAAACATGTCAGCATGATTCCAGTGTCTAAGTCATCATATGCACAGTTGTCTGTTCAACTGTCGAAATTAGTCAAGAACAGAATACCATGAACACCAGATATGAACTTCTTGGATCATTTGATAAATTCATGACAGTATTTGACAGTCTGGTGAAATTAAAACCTGACTAACGAATGAGGAGATTCCCACATCTCAGATGACCAATCAAAGAGTTGGTATATAGTTACCTGACAGGTCCTGTCTATGACTGTGAGAACGGTGTGGCCACACCGTGTGGGCCTAAAGTCGGGATGCACTTTAGGCCCATACAACACTCAAAAGCTCCTCATTTTTTGGACTGTTTTTATTCTGATCTGGTCCCAAAAAATGAGAGCGGTCTGGAAGGGCCTCATCTACTACACTGTGATCATGTGGGGCAATGTGAATTTCCACTGTGGCTCATCAGAGCCTGTTTCACTGTACATCCAAGTATGCTAAGGATGGAGCTACTACCACAGTAATCTCCTTTCTTCAATCCGATTGAGGAGTTTTTTGTTCTGTTTGGAGGTGGAGAGTATTTGAACATCGGGCTCACAGGGGATCAGTGTCGGAGATGGTTGAGACAGTTGTGCCTTTCTTCCATCGCTGCATCGCAAGGGAAAATATCCACTGTGATGTGGACGAAAATCTAAGACCAAACAGAGAGCAGCGCATGGATGGAGGATGAGGATGGTGGGCAGAAGAGGGAGGGTGATGACATCGGCCAGTCAAAGTGCAGTATGTGTGATTCAAACTTTGGAGGCTGCTTTTACTGTGAAAACCTTTTTTTTCAGTTTTATACATAATTGTATTCTGTTAGCTCGCCCTCTGCCATAGTAACAAAACATTGAGGCATTTTGACTGGCAGTGCTGACACAAAGCCAAAGGAACGATGCATTTTGTTCTAGTTCTGTGAGAAAGGAATTTAGTTTTGACACATGGGTAAACTATTTTGGGAGAGATCTGAGCTTTTGCTGGTGAGCTGTAATGTTGGGCAGAAATGTTACACTGTTAAAATTATCTTACAGTTTTAAGAATGTCATTTCTGTTTCAAGAAATGAGCCAAACCAACAGAGAAAAACTGTCATGGGAAAAAAAAATAACTTGAAAAAAGAGCATTTATAAATTCTTCAGTATGGAAAGATTGTGTCTCTCCCAAAATATAGCAAAGCTTGTTTTCCGAATTTAGTGAGTCCAGAGTTTTAGATAAACTGAAACTGAATGGTGAACTCCAACAATTCCATTATTTCCCTCACAAATAGAAAGCTCCACAAACGGTGGCTCTATTTCCCCTTTATCAGAAGTCAGCCTTAGGTCATTCCTTAGTTACTCTATTATTTCTTACAAAATTACGTGATTGATAATTAGACAACTTAGAAAAAAATCACACGTGTCTTCGGTAAATCATGTTTCTGATAAGGCGATAACAGTAAATGTATAATTTAAAGAACAAAGGAAATGGGTGAATTCATCCTAATGTTTAGATAAATTTTGTATGCTGAAATGAAAAGTTGAAAATACATTAGGTGGCAAGTTTAAAAAAAAGGATTCATTAAACTTCTTTACACTATGATAATCACACAGGTTAGAAGCTTTCTAAGTAGAAAAAAAGTGTACATGAGGGTCAATTTCACAACTATAAGAGTCGAATCTAAAGGTCTGTTAGCAAAGATAGAGCTTTTAGCCTTGGGTAAAATGGTGGTAAACAAGTAAAGATTACAGAGAATAGCGCAAAACATTATTCTCTGTTTGAAGGACCTATCACATTAAACTTTAAGCATTAGAATTAGCTTGGTGAGGTAAATTCTGAGGTGGATGAACAATCAATTTATCACACTTTAAATAAAGCACATCTCCTCTTTCCCGAGCTGCTTTCAGAGCGGGGAGAAGTTATTTCCTTTACTGCCAGATAGCTTCAGGAAAATCCTCATTAAAGATCCTTTCAGCCTCTCAGCCTGTTCCGGTACAGCCATTTTGTCTTTAGGCTCAGAAATCTCACCACAACAGGACGAGTTTCCAGGCACAGGTTTCCCTGCTCTGTGAACCTGGTCCAATTCAATTTTAAGACGATCCAGTTTTCTCCATAAAGAGTTTTCTCACTTTGTCTTCACACACATTTTCTTTTCCAGACTCCTTGACTATATGTTGATTGTATATCATGTGTAAGTGTGCTTGGACAATATCCTAACACAGACCGTTAATAGAACTGTTCTGTGAAGAAAAAACAAAACAAAGAAAACTGTTTGTGTGACGTTTGTTGTCTCCAATGATCGTTTTCCAATAATAACGACCACTGAATATTCTGTAAAGGTAATAATGACTACCTGAAATAAATAGGTTATACAAACACGTGTATATATACTGTGTGTGTGTGTGTGTGTGTGTGTGTGCGCCCCACTTTTCGTCTCACCCAGATCTGTGGGCTGCAGCCGGGGGGCGCTGGGTGTAAAGGACAAAGTGGGCGGGGTATGTTACTGAATGATAGTTTAAAATCAGGTACAGGCTCTTTAAAGAGGAGGTATAGAACATATTTACATCACTAGGTCCCCTTTTATTTGAAAACAACATAATAGCACATTTTATGTTTCACATTCATTTTTGACACTCTCCCCTCCCTTTGTTCTCCCTGCTAAGTCACTCCCCCTTCAGAGCGCTATCACAACACACTCAGCATGCATCCCACACTGAATAAAATGGTCTGAGAGGGCTCTGCTCAAATTACAAATACAAATTTGACAACAATAACATGACTTTTTTTACAATTCTCTGTCCAGCATTTTTAAATCTTACAAAAGTCGCTTGATTGTTGCCGATGTTTGACCTGCAGCTTTTAATCAGGCTGAGGAAACAGGACTTTGTTCTGATCTCGGGTAAAGCTCCGCCCTCTGGAATTGTGAAAATTAAAATGTAGCAGGACACAGGACAGTGACAGGAGCAGAGGACACACTCAGGACACAGTGACAGGAGCAGAGGACACACTCAGGACAGTGACAGGAGCAGAGGACACACTCAGGACACCTGTCCTGAGAACATGTATCATGTGTTTCTACAGGCTCATGTGGCAAGAGGAAGACTTTATACCAGATGCCCTACCTGTTAATGTGTTTTGAGGAAGCGAAGCAGCACATGGAGAGTGTTTCTGCTGTACAATTCTAATGTTCACTGTGATTCTGTTCTGGTCCATTATGGTATAAGAGAATAATAGGTGCTTCAACTATATTTAAACATGTACAAAGCAAAGTACATACAAGTAATCACAATGTGATCATGTGTTCAGCTCCAAACAGTCTGTTTTTCACTGTACCTGTGCTCCCTGTGTGTTTGATTCTGTTTAAGACAATATAGAACTGTGGGAAACTAAAGACTGCTTTTGTATTCTTTTACTTTAAAACCCTTTAAGGACATTGAATTATATATAAAAAATAAAACAATAAAAAGGCAAATTTTCGAGGTAACATAAGATAAAGATGCATATTCAGCATGATTTGATCCCATTTCATCAACGTGAAAAAGTGACATTCATGTTTTGAGAAATTGATGTGTAGAGTGGCCTTCCAGGACTTTTTTTTTCAGTGCACTAATGAAACGACTGCACATCACATCAGGTTTTTCAAGTTTTGGTGTACAGTTTTGTATCATTTTGTATATTTATCGATAATTGTTGTGGGTCAGCTTTGTACAGGCCTGTACTGCGAACCAGGGGACCTAGGAAAGATCACTAGATTAGTCAAACATGCAACGGATAACATCTCAAACCTCTTCAGGCATGTTTGATGAGTGAACAATGCTAAATATTGCAAAAACCTAAAAATACTCCCTTTAGCAGAATAGCCCCACTTGAAATGTCCCTGGGGTGAGCAGCTCCTATGGGTGTCCTGTCTTTGCTTCAGTTTCATGTAGTTTTGAAAACGCCGCAATAAAGACGAGTTACAAGGCCCCATAAAGCAGAAGCAGTCACACACATAAATCTGTCAGCAGAGGGCAGCAGAGGGCACCAGCAAGAATAAACATCACGAGACTGCCAAAGAAGTCAATGTGCGTGCTATAAACATGCTACTCCAGCACCGGCGCTAAAGCTACATCCACAAATGTTCATTTCTATCAGTGACACAGTCCATTCTCCCGCTGTATTTATTCAACCACAACGCAACATCTGAGAGGGCATCTGACACACCAACATCTGCTGATTAACTAGAGTCATGGGACCTGCCCCCACCTCCATCTAACAATACAGGGATACAGGAAGATGGTTTATGGTTAGGGTTAGGTTTAGCATGTGACACACAGGGATAAGGAGCATTCTGAAGCTTTTATCAGGCCCAAACTACAGAAAATCCTCCCTGGCTCTTGCCTCTTCACAGATTCATCTCTGGGGCGACAGGGCCTTCATCCTCCATCTTCTTTCCCTCCTCTCTCTCAATCCTCACCTTCGTCTCACCCTCCTCATTCTTGGGAACTTTCCCTCTGGACATTCAAACTCTTCAAAATCCCACCTCCTCAGCAATTCTGCCTTAAAGAGGACATATTATGCTAAATTAACTTTTTTGAGGTTTCTACCATCTTATACTATTTCCCCCGTCATCAAAAACATGCCTGTAGAGGTTTTAGAGTCATCCATGCATGTCTGAGTAATAGAGATCTCTTCTGGGCCCTGTTCGGTTAGTAATCCTGAACAAGACCCACACTCCCACATGACAATTATCCAATACAATACTAAACAATGCATTACAGTACAACTTCACAAACCTGATGTGATGTGAACTACAGTAGTTTAGTGGTTTATTCTGTTGTGTTAGTGCTCTGAAAGGGGAGTAAATTAGTGCAGAGAGAAAAGGGAGGGGAGACTTACAAAACATGTTAATACGTTATTTTCAGTGAATATCACATTTTCAGAACCGTAAAAGGAACATGGTGTTCTGTCTGAAATGTGAAAGAATGCTGCTCTTACTATTTAAAAAAAAAAAAAAAAATTCCTTAAAAAAAAAAAAAAAAAAACACTGGCCGCCTATTTCCCGAATGAAACCAATGAAATGAAACGCTTCTTATAATATTACATAACATATACATATGTAACATATGACTGATGGACTTGGGTAATGGTTTATATGATGTCATTTATATGATGTTTTATATATATATATATATATATATATATATATATATATATATATATATATATATATATATATATATATATATATATATATATATATATATATATTGTTGTGTGGACTGCCCCTGTGGCTCACTTTTGGATCACAGGGCAGAAGGTTTATATGAGAGTGACACAGAGAGAGCAATAACCTGACCAAGATCCACTGATCCAAACATTTTCATTCTTTAACTGCAGTTTGGGAATAAGTGTGTGGGCTTTGTGTCACTTTCTGTGTTCACTGTGGTAGCCTAGCACCAGTGATGTGTGTTTACCTACACATTTTATACTAGCAAAGAAAGTACTACTATTTAATGTTGAAAATCACGTTTCTTTCTTCATTCACCCCAGACACTTCCTCCAGCTCCTCTAGGGGGACCCTGATGCGTTCCCAGGCCCAGAGACATAGTCCCTCCAGCGTGTCCTGGGTCTTCACCAGGGCCTCCTTCCGGTGGGGCATGCCCAGAACACTTCCCAAGGGAGGCGTCCAGGAGGAACAGATGCCCTCCCCTCAGCTGCTCCTCTCCATGTGGAGGAGCAGTGGCTCTACTCCGAGCCCGTGTGACTGAGCTCCTCACCCTATCTCTAAGGGCCACTCTGCTGAGGAAACTCATTTCGGCTGCTTGTATCAGTGATCTTGTACTTTTGATCATTACCCAGAGCTCATGACCATAGGTGAGGTGAGGAACGTAGATTGAGGTAAATCGAGAGCTTCGCCTTTGGGCTCAGCTTCCTCTTCACCACAACAATCTGATACAGGGACTGCATCACTGCTGACGCTGCACCGATCCACCTGTCAATCTCATGCTCCATCCTCCCCTCACTGTGAACAAGACCCCAAGATACTTGAACTCCTCCACCTGAGGCAGAGAGTCCCCATCACCCAGAGAGGAATCCACCTTTTTCTGGTCAAGAACCATGGCCTCAGATTTGGAGGAGCTCATCTTCATCCCAGCTGCATGATATTATTATCATTCTGGTATCAAAATAGTACTGAGTATCGATTCTGTTCCTTAGAATCAAAATAGAGTTTGAAATGTTAGTAGGAGATATATTCATACCAAAATAAAACCTAGAATTATAATGGTTCAAAACATTCCATAACCTGAGACTGAAAGTGACCTTGACATGAAAAGCAGTCTTCACTTTTCATTTTTCAAAACAACAACATCACTGAAAACCCTGGAACAGGTTCAAATCTGCAAAACAACTTTTGAGAGAATGGAGCTAGAATCCTGACAGCACATCATGTTTAGTGAAAAGTCATTTGTTCATTAGTGGAGGTACTTGTACAATACAATAACTGTTGTTGTAGTAAAACAATATTTGCAGATCAGATTCTTTTTTTACGAGGAAAACTGTAACATTGTTGGTAGATGAGGATTATTAGGAAACAAAAATGTGTCAAAAAAGTTAAACCATAACTTAACTTAAGCCATATTAGAATGTTCCCTCCACAAAACAGACCTGGAGTTGTTTTGTTTCATTCACACATGTTGGAGTAATCCTTTAATATTAGTCTATCTACATCTCCAAAGCTCAAAATGCTCTGTTCCACCTTGTGATGTCATGAAGCAGTCAGTTTAAAGTTAACAGCTCCTTTTACCTTTAGTTCAGTAGAGACTGGGACTTCCAGGGTTGAAATTATCTTAATGATCACAATTTTACCACATGACATCACTAGGTGGAACAGAGTTTTCTGATTGAGAAAAGAACCAAAATATGCATCAGAAAAAGTGTAATATGGGCCCATTAAGCACCAATAAATAACTCCTAATAAGCTCCTGTTTCTGTTCCTTTAGCAGAAACACACATGCAGTTTGGGGGTGTGTCTTTGTTGAGGGGGCGTGTCTCTGGCTCCAGTCCGAGTCCGGCTCTCTCCTCTGGGAAGGACACATACAGCCAACGCAGCAACTTTTATCATCTCATTAAACCTGCACTAACCATCTCTGCACCACCTGAACCTCCTCTGCACCACCTGAAGAGCCTCTGCACCATCTGAACCTCCTCTGCATCACCCAAACCTCCTCTTCACCACCTAAGCCCACCACTGTACCACCTGAACCTCTTCTGCACCACCTGAACCTCCTCTGCACCACCTGAAGATCCTCTGCACCACCCAAACCTCCTCTGCACCACCTGAAGATCCTCTGCACCACCCAAACCTTCTCTGCACCACCTGAACCTCCTCTGCACCACCCGAACCTCCTCTGCACCACCTGAGCCTCCTCTGCACCACCTGAATCTCTTCTGCACCACCTGAACCTCCTCTCCACCACCTGAAGATCCTCTGCACCACCCGAACTTCCTCTGCACCACGTGAACCCACCTCTGCACCACCTGAACCCACCTCTCCACCACCTGAGCATCCTCTGCACCACGTGAACCCACCTCTGCACCACTAGAACCTCCTCTGCACCACCACAACCTCCTCTGCACCACCTGAACCTCCTCTGCACCACCAGAACCCACCTCTGTACCTAGGGCAACCTGCTAATAAGCCCAAGGGAAGGGGCAAGTGATATGTTTCTGAGGGACAATGTGGCACCCCACCCTCGGGGCAGACTCACTGATGGTGCTTTACCTGTTTCTAGCACATAGAACCTCACATGGTGTATTTAAAATGCTCTATTCCCCTAAACATGTGTAACTGCTGATGTATCCTCATGAATAGGCCACTAATGTTTTTTTTTTTTTTTTTCTAAATAAGGATTCATAATATTTTGAACATTCAGTGAATTGACAGATGCACTTCCACTTATGATTTACTTAAGCTATTTAATTTGGTTTATTTTCCATTACATTTTATTCACTTTAATTTAATTAGACTCTATGACTGAGCCTGGGGATTCACTGGGACTCAACACAGCAGGAACAAGTTTCCACTCACTTTTCAGTGGATTTACAGGGACTGTAGTGGCTCGACAGCACAGGAACAGTAAAAAAAAGTCTTAACTCGCACAATTCCAGAGCTTCATGGAACGAGAAATGGGAGGTAGGATGGTGAACTTTGTGTTAGTAAAGGCAGGCACAGGAGAAAAAAAAACAAAACAAACAAACAAACAAAAAACACTGTTGAGTGTTCTGGGGACACCTTTAGCACTTTCTTCCTTGTACCCACACCTTCTCTTTTTAATTGGTGGCAGCGGTGCCTCAGACTCAGTCTCAGTCTCAGCGGTTTCTTTCTCCATGTTTCAAATTCTTTGATGGAAAGAGCACATCTAAGTTCCTTCCCAGTGTCTCTGTGCACGTGTGTGCAGTGTCATGATAACAACAAAAAGGTGACAACAATCTAGTCAACTGTTCAACTGAGGGGTGGTGATGACAGTGGCTGAACAAATGTTCGTTTGGCTGCCTGGGGCTCGGGGTGATGGAGCAAGCAACTCTTTTTTTTGAGCAAACATTGATTATGTGGGACACAGTCTCAATTTGCGGGACACATGAATTGGACTTCAAACGCTGCACGCAATACGCAGGACGGGTGGTCACCCTGTCTGCACCACCTGAACATCCTCTGTACCATCTGATCATCCTCTGCACCACCTGAACCTCCTCTGTACCATTTGATCACCCTCTGCACCACCTGAACATCCTCTGTACCATCTGATCACCCTCTGCACCACCTGAACATCCTCTGTACCATCTGATCATCCTCTGCACCACCTGAACATCCTCTGTACCATCTGACTGTCTCCTCTGCACCACCTGACCCTCTCCCCTCAAAGACGCTCAGAGCCGACACAGCAACTTTTATGATCTCATTTGCCATCCCTCTAAAACCACCGGCATCTAAAGACTTGACACTGGCATTCATCTGACCCACTCCTCTGCACCATTCCTCCACTCCTCTGCACCATACCTCCTTTCTCCTCTGCACCATTCCTCCACTCCTCTGCACCATACCTCCTTTCTCCTCCGCATCATTCCTCCACTCCTCTGCACCATACCTCCACCCCTCGTCCTTATATTCATGTCCCTCCTCTTTATCATATATTAGTGGTGTAATGATATCCAAGTCTCCCGATATCGTCATAGGATGAACCTTGCGGTACAATATTTATTGCAATATCATGGGAAAGCTCACAATATGATGGGGAGACTCACGATATTACGATATTACGATATTCAACAGATTAACAAGACTGACATTCTAAAATGCTTTGATCAGTCAATTGATACAACATTTATTGTCATTAGGGATGGAATGATATCCAGATCTTATGATATTTTCACGATGTACATCTCAAAGTACCAGATTTATTGCAATATTTTGTGGAGTCTTACAGAACTGTGAATCTGCTCCTTTTTTCCTCTAAAATGCCTTCACAAGACTTGATCCAAAGAATAAAGATTTCAAAGTCTTTAGAACAGTTATTTCTTCATGTAGTCTGCACTGAAATGGAGCAAAGGATCATGGTCTATGGAGTTCCCTCTGTTTTTTTTTTTTTTTTTAGCTATTTCTGCATCAGAACTATTCATTTTAGCAAAGAGACTTGTGATTTGACATATTGTGATGGTCCACCATATTAGTGTGAGACCTTTGACGATACGATATCACCATATTTCGGTTAATGTTACATCGCTACCATATAGTCACTGTCCCTCCTCTGCACCTTGTATCTCCTGGCCCTCATCTGCACCTTATATTCACTCTCAGTCTGTAGTTTTATCTGTATAAAATCTAACATGGGCTCACCTCTCCTAAGCCTCATGAGCCTCTAAATAAATAATATCCGGTAGAGTATGGCTTTTATATTACGTCTCTCATCAGTATTCAACTCATGTCCTGCTTTGCTCCACCTGCGTTCACTGTCCGGTACCGTGCACTGCTCTCACGTGCACGCCCCTGGCCTCTGTGCACGCCTCTTTGCACTCAGTTCATTTTCTAAAGTGTGTCTTTCAGGATGAAGTGTCCGTCAGATGCCCTGTCGTCAGCTAATGTCCCGAGACGCGCCTGGACTGAACAGCTGCAGGGTTTGAGCTGAGTTTGATTGAGTGCGCACAGGACTCACAGCTGCTGCCTGTCACTTTAGTTAAACGTATGGGATCATTGTGTGGGGTTTGGTCACTGTGCGCTCAGCGTCAGCACTAACGATCAGGCTAACGATCAGGCTAATGCGCTTTAACACAGCTTTCACATATGTTTTCAGAGAATGCACGATTAACACATGTGGAGATATTGTCCTGATGGTTTTGTAAGAGCTTTGAAACAATCAGAACAAATGAGGGCATATAAACAAGAATACTCTCCAGGCTCCACAGCAGCTGCAGCTCTCATGTGTCCCTACAGTTCTTCTGTATGTGCACATGTAGAGTGAATAGAAGGCTCAAGTGTGAGTGTATCATAGTCACACAACCTTCACAGAGGACATGAAGGAGAGCATCTGTTACATGAAGGGCCCACCACACACAAGGCCTGTTCAGAGCCCAACTCACACAGACACTATTTTGAGGGATTTTAACATGACAAAAAAACTAAGGATGCACCGATACGATACTAGTATTGAATATTGGTGCACTGACATTTCTAATAGATTGGATATCTGTTCCAAGATTTCAGTTCAGCTGATATCCTATTTTAGTTTCTACATTTTGTGTAAACTAAAATAAAGGGGTGGTTCAATATTAATAATGTGGCTGGCACTCACGACTCACAGCAAGAAGGTTTTGGGTTCGATCCCCAGGTCGGTCCCCGGACCTTTCTGTGTGGAGTTTGCATCTGTGTGGAGTTTGCATGTTCTCCCCGTGTCTGGATGGGTTTCCTCCGGGCACTCCCCCATCAACTCAAAACCTGCACTGTGGGTGTGAAAGTGGAGTGTGTGAGTGATGGTGGTCAGAGGGGCCGATGGCACTGGATGGATTGACAGCCGTGCTTCCGTCAGTCTGCCCCAGGGCAGCTGTGGCTACAACAGTAGTTTACACCACCGGGTCTGGAGTGAATGAACAATGCTCTGTTAATAATGCTGTGTAAAGCATCTTTGAGGACATGTGTCTGTGAAAAAGCGCTATAAAAATAAACTTACCTTACCTAATAATCTCCCAATTAAAGTTCAAAAAAACAAATGTAAGTAAGTAAGTAAGGTTTTATTTATATAGCACTTTACACAGACACATGTCCCCAAAGTGCTTTACACAGCATTTTACAGAGAATTCTTCATTCACTCCATACCCGGTGGTGGTAAACTACTGTTATAGCCACAGTTGCCCTGGGGCAGACTGACAGAGGCGCGGCCGCCAAGCCAACCGGCGCCAACGGTCCCTCCGACCACCACCATCACTCACTCACACAACTTTCACACCTACAGTGCATGTTTTGAGTTGATGGGGGAAACCGGAGCACCCGGAGGAAACCCATCCAGACACGGGGAGAACATGCAAACTCCACACAGAAAGGCCTGGGCATCGAACCCACAACCTTCTTGCTGTGAGGCATGAGTGCTAGCCGCTCAGCCACCGTGCCGCCATAGTAAATGTACTGTATTATCTTTTGGAAATATAAAAATCTATAATCAAATTCATATCAAAATGAATCAAATAGAAATTAATAGTGTATCTGTTCAAAAAAATGTTGGGCATTCATATAGCTGTAAAACATAGCTGGACAATGCAAATAAGTACAATTCAGACAAACCTAGCTAAAACTGCTGCTATAATGAGTAAAATGAAAAGTCTCAAATAAAAAAAGTCATTTTTTACTGTATAACAGTCTTACTGTATAATCAAATATTAATAAAATGTTTCTACTCCAAAAGAAGGTTATCAGGATTATTAGTTATTACTATGCACCAACAAATCCTCTTCATGTTCAGCTAAAAGTACTTACGTTTTCAAGTTCAGCTGTAGTGATGCACAATGCCTAGAATCATCTGCTCCCTCCTTGTCTACAGGAGTTATTCGAGCAGAGTCAGTATAATCTTAGAAAAACAGGCATCTTAAAAAAATGAAGATAACAACTAAGAAAAAACAGATTGTATTTCTGTTAGAGGGGTGAGTATATGGACCAACTTGAGTGATGATTTTAAAAAGTCTAACACTGTAGATGCCTTTAAATAAAGAGTATAGTGCATTATGTTTTGAAAGCTCTAGAGCTCTGGAATGCATGAATTATGCATTCAGTGTGTTTTGTTTTAATTTATATTTTATCTCTTATATTGCATTATTATGTTTAATAGGGTTTGGCATTAGAAGTACTTTTACTTCAGCCTAAAACTGAGAAGTTGTCTTAAATCAAAGAGTCTGATTTATTCCAGTAATTGTGTGCACGATCACAACCTTGACTGTCCCTGACAGAGCATCTCTCTCTGTCTCTGTGTTTACAATAACCATACAGAGCGTATATACCACCCCAAGAGATACACAGACCGGGGCTTCGTTCTCAAACAGCGTCAAGGACGAGTCAGACACAGCGCTGGGTCATTAGAAGTCAAAATAACATATGGAAGCAAGTTGAATTCAACAAAGATGGAAAGACATAATTAAAGGAGAAATATTAGTTTGAGAGTCCTCGAGCGAACCTTCAGTTATGATTATGTAAAGATTTCCATAACAAAAACACAATTGGATCTAAAATCTAGCAAGAATTGTCGAAGTGCATTTCAAAGTCTGTTCTGCTGGCCTCAAATAGACTTCTGGGCATTCATAATTTACCAAAAACAAACATGTCACTTTTGATTTTGTTCAAGTCCAAAGTGAAAAAAATCTCCTCTTCCCCCAAAGTGTGTGTGCTCCTAACGCGCTGCAACAGAAATGGTAAAGGAACCCTTTTGGACAGCCTAAGGTCAACACTGAGCCGTACATTTGTTTACAGCGAGTGGACACTAGAGACATTTTACTGAAGCTTTAACGCTGTCACCATTACAAGACTTTGAGATTTAAAAGAGAGAAAAGTGTTTTACATCCGTCTCACTTTTCTGTCAAAACAACATTCTAATAAATATGTACAAGCTCTCAGCCAGTGTCCATCTGAAAACAGGGAGTCCAGCTGAGGAGGAGAGGAGAGAGAGACTGAGAGGGAGAAAGAGAGAGGGAGAAAGAGAGAGAGAGGAGACATAGAGGGATGAAGGAGGAGAGAGGGGAAGAATAGAGAAGACGGAGAGGAGAGATGGGGACAGAGAGGGGAGAGAGACTGAGGGAGAGGGAGAGAGAAAGAGAGGAGTGACAGAGGGAGGGGGAGAGAGAGAGGAGAAGAGTAGAGAAGAGGGAGAGAAGAAACAGAGACAGAGAGGGAGAAAGAGAGTGAGGAGTGACAGAGGGAGGGAGGGAAGAGAGAGAGGAAGAGTAGTGAAGATAGAGAGGAGAGAGCAAGAGATCGAGAGAGAAGGGAGACGGGGACAGAGAGGAGAGACTGAGAAAGAGGGAGAGTAGAGAGGAAGGAGAGGAGAGATGGGGACAGAGAGGAGAGAGAGACTGAGAGAGGGAGAAAGAAAACTGAGAAAGGGAAAAGGCAGAGAATAGAGAAGAGGGAGAATAGAGATGGGATCAGAGAGGAGAGAGAGACTGAGAGGGAGAAAGAATGAGAGAGAGAGAGCAGAGAAGAGGGAGGAGAAAGATGGGGCAAAGAGGAGAGAAAGACAGAGAGGGAGAAAGAAACAGAGGAGAGACAGAGGGAGCGAGAGAGAGAAAGGGGAAGAAGAGGGAGAGGGGAGATGGGGACAGAGAGGAGAGACTGAGAGAGAGGGAGATAGAAAAAGAGAGAGACAGAGGGCAGGAGTGGTAGAGAGAGAGAGGGGAAGAGTAGAGAGGAGGGAGAGGAGAGATGGGACAGAGAGAAGAGAAGAGAAAGAGAGAGGGAGATAGAAAGAGAGAGCACAGAGAGACAGATGGAGGGAGAGAAAGTGAGAGAGAGGCAGAGGAGAGACTGAAAGAAAGGGACAAAGAAAGAAAGAGAGAGGAGAGACAAATGGAGGGAGGAGGAGAGAGAAGGGAAGAGTAAAGAAGGGATGGAGGAGAGCTGGAGAAGAGAGAGACTGTGGGAAAGGGAAATGAGAGAAGGAGGTAGAGAGAGAAATGAAGATGAGGGAGAGAGAGGAGGCGGGGAAAGAGAGAGACAGAAAGAGTGAGAGGAAGGAGAGAAGGGGAGGAGAGAGCAAAGACGTGACTCTGGAGCAGCATGATTTATGTCCATCATATTTACATTAACCTCGGCTGTCCTCCCTCTCTCTCTCTCTTTCCTTTATTCATCTCTCCTGCTCTTTCTCCCTTCCTCTCTGTCTCTCTCTCTTCTAAGGCGCTCCCTCCATCTCTCTATCTCTCTCTTGTTTTTTTTTTCCATTTCATCTTTTGGCCTGGCAGCGCTGCACAGGAAGTGACCATCTTTAAATTTCCGTCACGCGGCGCAGAGCCAGTGATCTGCCCCCGGGCCCCAAAACTCACATCTATCAAACCGTGTGTTCTGTCACCTCCTCCTCCTCTCCTTCTCTCCTTTTCTCCCTCTCTCCTCCTCTCCTTCTCTCCTCCTCTCTCCTCCTTCACTCCGACGCCCCCAGACACAACGAGCTCTTGCAGTTGCCTTCGTACTAAAGTCGCTGATTGACCTCAGCAAGTTTCACTCCACAAAAATAAAGCAATAGAGGAGAGAGAGAGAGGGAAAGAGGTAGAGAGGGAAAGGAAATGTAGATGAGAGAGACAGTGAGATGAAGCGAGAGAGACAGAGGTGAGGGAGAAAGACAAAAAGAGGAAGAGAAGAGAGTGGATAAAGGAGGGAAGAGAGGAGCAGTGCATGGGGAGAGAAGGGTGCAAATGAGTAGGGGAAGGGAGGGGAGGGTACAGAGGAGAAGAGAGTGCAGAGGAGGAGAGGGTGCAAAGGAGGAGAGTGTGCAGAAGAGGAGAAGGTGCAGAGGAGAAGAGGGTGCAGAGGAAGCTACAGTTTGTGATCAGACACAGGACACAGACGGAACGCAGGAGCTCCAATTAAAGCTTTTGAAATATTTCCTCTGAACAAAAACATCTGATCCAGGGTCAGAAAAACAAAACCACAAAACAAAATCCTTCAGTTTAGAAAGAAGAAGAATTCCGGCTCTTATGACGTCCCTGTGACATTTTATCACCACTGACATATCCTGTGATATAATTGGATGTCAAGGAGCAGTTACAAGGAGCTGTTTAAGATTTGAAGTGGCTCATCTGTGACAGACAATAGACTCCAGGGGACACATGTGACTAAATTACCCCCAGAACCATCAACACCATGAGAGGAACCCCCAGAACCACCAGCAACTTGAGATGAATCACCAGAACCACCAGCACCATGAGATGAACCATCAACACCAGGAGATGAACCCCAGAACCACCAGCACCATGAGATTAACCCCGAGAACCATCAACACCAGGAGATGAACCCCCAGAACCACCAGCACCATGAGAGGAACCACCAGAACCATGAGTCTTGTTGTGTGATCTGCTTCACAGTCTTTCACTGACAGATGACTTGCTGTAGACCTCCGCTTTAAAACCACACAAGCTCATTGGTACCATTTGAACTCTGCAGTGTGTGTACCATGTGGAGTCTGTAGTGTGTGTACTGTACTATGTGAACTCTGTAGTGTGTGTACCATTTGGACTCTGTAGGGTGTGTACTGTACCATGTGGACTCTTTAGTGTGTGTACTGTACCATGTGGACTCTGTAGTGTGTGTACCATGTGGACTCTGTAGTGTGTGCACTGTCTCTTGTGGACTCTGTAGTGTGTCTACTGTACCATGTGGCCTCTGTAGTGTGTGTACAAAGTGGCCTCTGTAGTGTGTGCACTGTACCATGTGGACTCTGTAATGTGTGCACTGCACCATGTGAACTCTGTAGTGTGTGTACTGTACCATGTGGACTCTGTAGTGTGTGTACTGTACCATGTGGACTCTGTAGTGTGTGTATTGTACCATGCGGACTCTGTAGTGTGTGCACCATGTGAACTCTGTAGTGTGTGTACTGTACCATGTGGACTCTGTAGTGTGTGTACTGTACCATGTGACCTCTGTACTGTGTGCACTGTACCATGTGGACTCTGTAGTGTGTGTACTGTACCATGTGGACTCTGTAGTGTGTGTATTGTACCTTGTGGACTCTGTAGTGTGTGCACTGTGCCATGTGGACTCTGTAGTGTGTGTCCTGTACCATGTGGACTCTGTAGTGTGTGCACTGTACCGTGTGGACTCTGTAGTGTGTGTATTGTACCATGTGGATTCTGTAGTGTGTGCACTGTACCATGTGGACTCTGTAGTGTGTGTATTGTACCATGTGGATTCTGTAGTGTGTGCACTGTACCATGTGGACTCTGTAGAGGATGCTGATGCCCAATGTCATAAAAGGTTTGGAGAAATCGATGACTTTCTCTCTCTCTGAGGTGATGGTGAATCCGGCTACAGCCAGGTCAGCTTTCTGTCAACAAAACAAAGGAACAGATAAATAAATTACCCAGACAAAAGGATTTTAGAGTCTCCTCACAGTGACCTCCCAGAACACTGACTGATTTCACAAAAAAGACACTAAATACTAAACAATGGCTAAACAAATATTGAATCATTGGTTTTGATCCTGGTTTTGGCCTTACCCGTCCAGGCAGAACCACACGCTATTGTATCTTGTCTCCACAATTTCAGATGGGTGAGATTGACAGGCGGATTGACCAATCAAGGATACGCATTTTACAAGTAAAAAAGAAAAAAAAAGAAGAAAAAAAATGTATCTTATTTATCTCAGGTTAAAATGTGATTATGTTCTGAATGATCCAGTGTTTTGAAAAGGAGATGTCTTCTGCATTTAAGAGGCACGTGGTCAGGTGCTAAAAGGATTGGGCAGCAAGCTGCCCTTGCGACCCAGTTGGATAAAGCGGAAGAAGATGGATGGATAATACAAATGAGCTGTGGTTGGACCCAAGTTTGGACGGAGGTTTGTTCACCTCTACGGTCACATTCCAGACACTTCTGGATTGTAATAGGATGTAAAAGGGACTGGCTGCTCGGGTAAGTTTTAGCCCAGTTTAGTCCTGATGTAGACTTGGATTGGTCTTGTTGTAGTTCTGGTCAAATCCTAGTTTAGTTCTGGATTTAGATTAAACTCTGGATTAAGTTTAGTCCTATACTTTATGATAACCTTTACTTTAATTAGCCTTAACAAATAAATAAAAAATACCTAAAACCTATTTCATAATAAAAGAAGTCGTTTATTAAGGGGGAACTCCAGCCCATTTGAAGCTAAAGTCCGTTGCTAGAGGTGGTCGAATAATGTCAGACACCAAAAAACGGCACAGATCAGTGTTGCCTTGGCGGAGATCTCGCTGTGGCAGTGAATCTGTCAAGACAACAAACTAGTGTAGTGATGGGGGCAAGTTCTTAACTAACAACATAGCCATGAGTCTAACAAACAAAACACTCTGCCAGGCTCACTCATTAGTGGTCTGGAAACATTATAAAACAATTTTATAAGCAGTTTCAAGTCTTTTGGGCTTTCGCAAGTGCAGTGGGAAATCAACAGAGGTAAGTGTAAGGCTGCTTATAAAGTTGTTTTCTAACGTTTCCAGACACTAATGAGTGAGCCAGGCAGAGTGTTTTGTTTGTTAGACTCGTGGCTGTTGTAAGATGGGTTAAAGTGGTGTGAAGCTTTTACGTGGCGTTTTACGTGGAAGTTAAGATTTTGCCCCAATCACTACACTAGTTAGTTGTCTTGACAGACTCACTACCACATCGAGATCTTCGCTGAGGCAACACTGATCTGTGCCGTGTTTTGGCTTCTGACAGTATTCCACCACCTCTAGCAACGGACTTTAAATTCAAACATGCCAGAGTTCCCTTTTAAGCTTAACTTCTTTGTTAATACCATATTTCCCTAAACCTTTTAATAGGCAGTTACTAAACCTGTACCATTTTGAGCTCTTTGTTCACAATGACATGAGGTTTTGTTCATGCTTTAAGGCTAATTATAGAGCAATGACGAGAAAATTGGATATAAAATATGATGATAAAAATGTGACTAAACTAAAAGTGTAGCTTCCTTCATGACAGTTTCATTCACATGTGTTTGTTCCTTTCATGATGTCTATAAATCTCCACTCTCTTCCTCACTCCAAACACTGCAAACCCCAGAGAATCAGCAGGAGCTTCAAAGATGGATCCTGGTTTGTTTTTCCACTCCAAACCTCACGACAGTCCTGTTTCCTCTGCACACACTGCTCCCACTGCAGGTAGGAGACAGAGACATGAGACGAGGCGTAATGAGCTGTAGTTCCGCTCACAGCCTCCAGGGGGAACATAAAGAACGGTGCTGTCTTTCCTCCTTCAGATCATCTCCACCTCTGCGCTGTGTGTGGGTGGGTTTTTATCACAGTGTGGGGACTCAAACCCGTACACACGCTCCCTTGTGCCTCCTTTATGGGCATCCGTGTCGTAAATCCTGTATTTTTAGATCACCAGCCTGGTTTAAAGTTCAGATCTGGGCTCAAATAAGCAGTGACTATGGTTGAAGTCACTCAAAACAAACTAAACATTTTGCAGTGGTCCAAAGTTATTCCTCACTTACTGTATGTATTCTGAGCATCATAATGATTCAGTGCATTTCACAGCTCCCAGAGGCCAGAGGGGAGTAATATCGCAAACAGCACCTATCATGCTAATCTCACTCTTCCTGATTATTAGACAATAAAACACATCATAATTAGATGCAAACAGTACACAGTGGACTTCTATGACTTCTAGAGCTGCTTATACTATATATCTGTACTGAGGCAAGACACGTTTTCCTCAAATACATGGGAATAAATCAGATATATGTGTATGTGTGTGTGCGGGTGTGTGTGCATGTGTGAGATTTAAGGGCAGTGGGTCATATTGATTCTTTGAGCTCCCCTTTGTTTTATGGAGAGATGAGAGGCTTGATTTATCTGTGGTGTTGTTTAGCCTATGCGGTGTTTTGTGGTGCTTTGTGGTCTTTTGTGGTGTTCTGTGGTCTTCTGTAGTGTTCTGTGGTCCTCTGTGGTCTCCTGTGGTGGTCTGTGGTCTTTTGTGGTGTTCTTTGGTGCTCTGTGGTCTTCTGAGATGTTATGTGGGGTTCTGTGGTGCTCTGTGGTCTTTTGTCGTGTTCTGTGGTCTTTTGTGCTGTTTTGTGGTCTTCTGTGGTCCTCTGTGATTTTCTGTGGTGTTCTGTAGGATCATGTGGTATTTTGTTGTCTTCTGTGTGATTCTGTGATCTTCTGTGGTGTTATGTGGTGTTCTGTAGGATCCTGTGGTCTTCTGTGGTGTTCTGTGGGATTCTGTGATCTTCTGTGGTGTTCTGTGGGATTCTGTGGTCTTCTGTAGGATTCTGTGGTCTTATGTGGTCTTATGTGGTCTTCTGTGGTTTTCTGTGGTCTTCTGTGGTGTTCTGTGGGATTCTGTGATCTTCTGTGGTGTTCTGTGGTCTTCTGTAGGATTCTGTGGTGTTCTGTGGGATTTTGTGATCTTGTGTGGTGTTCTGTGGGATTCTGTGGTCTTCTGTGGTCTTCTGTAGGATTCTGTGGTGTTCTGTGGGATTTTGTGATCTTGTGTGGTGTTCTGTGGGATTTTGTGATCTTGTGTGGTGTTCTGTGGGATTCTGTGGTCTTCTGTAGGACTCTGTGGTGTTCTGTGGGATTTTGTGATCTTGTGTGGTGTTCTGTGGGATTATGTGGTCTTCTGTAGGATCCTGTGGTGTTCTCTGGGATTATGTGGTCTTCTGTGGTGTTTTGTGGGATTCTGTGGTGTTCTGTGATGTTCTGTGGTCTTCTGTGGTGTTTTGTGGGATTCTGTGATGTTCTGTGATGTTCTTTGGTCTTCTGTGGTGTTGTGTTGTGGGGCCCTGTACTTGTGCAGGTACCATAGACCGTATATATGAGTGGACATAGCTAAAGCGCTAGCTACCACGTGCCAAATAGGAAGTGCTCCAGGAGGCTCTTCCGGCTCCTTCTCTCCCTTTTTCCCATTGACTCACATTGAGATCTTATTGTCCCTCTCTCTGTAACTGCTGCACTGAACCTCGTCATTTTGGTCAATGTTTGTATGAACCCGCTCTACATGATCCTCAATTTTTCATTTCTCTATCTTGTTCCTAAATCAAAATATGAACATAAATAACCAATCAGACACCTTCATTCCCCGAGGTCGCTGCTGCCTAGCGTTAGCAACAGGTTTGATTGACAGCTAATGTGTTTCGTTTCTAAGTAAGTTCCCTTCCCTCGTTCCTGCCCCGATTGTTTTTTTTTTAAAATAAAATGACAAAATAAATCAAACAATTACAATAGCTAACGTTACTAGAATCATAACTAGCATAATTTAACTAGCATAAAGTAAAGTGAATTTCATTAAAATGCCAACTCTATTGTTGTTTGCATGTAACAGAACAGAACATAAATCAATGACTTAAACTTACTATTTAAAGTTTGACGATAAAAGCTAAAAGTTTCCTTATTATTCTCAAGAATCACTGAAATACAGCGGTTCATGCAGAATGGTGCAGAGTATCGACGCTCTGCCATGAGGAGGGCGGCACATTTAACTACCTCAATCAAGATTGGCTCTTGTGGTTGCTATGATACTCGCAGTCAGATTTCCAAATATGGAGCCTGGCTCCAAATTCGTTCCAGTAACCATGGCATCAGGACCCTCATTTGAGCGGTGCCGGCGTTGTAGAGACGTCACACTCACTTAGTCCACTCATATATACGCTCTATTCAGTTCAATTCAGTTCAATTTATTTTTGTAGCACCCAAAATCACAACAACAGTTGCCTCTAAGGGCGTTCCAAGATTTTGATGAGTAAAACATACACACAGACATATCAAAACAGGAACAAACAACATTCATGTAAAGCAGCAAATGAAACATCGTCCAGTCATCCCCTGTCCTTAGACCCTCCTTCTCAGCAATGAAAAACTCCAAAAAACCCAGGATCCTGGGAAAAAGAAGAAACCTCGGGGAGTACTACAGTGAAGGAGAGATCCACTCCCATGGACGGACAGGCTATAGATGTTCAGGCCCGTGGGCCAGTTCGGTATGGCCACATCTACCCAGGTGGGAAAGGAGCCGGGGAGGAGCCAGGCGAGGAGGAGGAGGCCGGGCGAGAAGGAGGAAGCCGGGCGAGGAGGAGGAGCCGGGCGAGGAGGAGGAGCCGGGCTCTATGGCAGGTACTTACTGTTATATTAAACAGTCACCTGGATCCCAGTGTACGCAATGTCCCCTCTTTACGCCACTGAAGAGTTTTTCAGATTAAAGTATGCATTTTCCTTATTCATTACATTGTACTTTGCCATGAAATACAGTACAGCAATGCTCAAATTATTCCATACTGTCAACATAAAGCTTTTGTTGTTCATAGACTTACAGGATATTACTCATAAGTAAAGGAGTAAAAGTATAAGGTCTTATTAGTTGTAATGTTAAGTTCCTGCCTCTACTTGAAACTAATTGTAATTAACTGTCAGGACATAACATCTAATTGAACTGAATGAGGACAAAATATCAAATATTGCACAAAATCTGGCAAAAGATCGATACAAAAATGAGACAAACTGAACCACTGAAGAAGCGGTGCAAGAAACACAAATATTCCAATAATTTAATAGTTGATATAAAATTAATACTTAGGAACTTAGGAACTCTCAAAAGAGTCCAGATTAGACCCAGACTTAGACCAAGACTTAGACCAAGCACCTTTGGACCCACAAGGACCAGGCCAGAATCAAGACCAGGATCAAGGCCAGAACTAAGACCAGGACCGGGGAAAAACTCCAAAATAAATAAGACATAACATACAGCTAAGGAAATTATGAACCCCCAAAAGACCCCATGTTAGACCGAGACGTAGACCAAGACTTAAACCAGGACTTAGCCTGATCACCTCTGGAACCACAAGGACCAGACCAGGATCAAGACAAGGACTAAGAACAGGACTGGAGCCACACTCATACATAAACATGACATGACTTACAGCTATAGAGAAATCATGAACCCCCAAAAGACCCTGTTAGACCAAGACTTAGACTGACCGCCTCCAGACCAAGGACCAGACCTGGATCAAAACCAAGACAGGGGCCAAACTCAAAAATAAACATGATATTACATCCAGCTAAGGAGAACTTATGAACCCCATGTTAGACCGAGACTTAGATCGAGAGCCTCTGGTCCCAGAAGGGCCAGACCAGGATCAAGACTAGGATCAAGACCAGGACTATGCCCAGGACTGGGGCCAAACAAAAGGATGTGTGCCTTCCCTTGAGCCCTGCGTAGTAGTGGAGCAGGCTAATACATTCTACTGCAGAGAAGTACACACCAGCGATCAATATTTCATTAAACAAACCCAAAGCCAAAGGGGCCTGAGTGGTGCTGTGTGCAGGCGCCACAGGAAAAACGAGCGCTGGCATTGTGCACGAGTTGTCTGTCACACTTCAGAGGCGTTCAGGAGCCAGAGCAGAATTAGCCAAGCCTAAACGTGCAGATTCGTCTCTGTTACTCTGAACCATGATAAGTGGCTGCCATTTTCCCCCTCCGCTAAAACATAATGAACTCCTGAACGCTGAAAAATGAACGCAATTTCACAAAGTTTCTGTGCCACACTGTGAGAAGGCTCCAAAGGTAGCAGCGGAGAACGGGTCATTATCTACAATATGTAACCATGCAGCAGTTCGGAGTCATTGACAAGATTAAAGACTCCGCAGAAACAAGGGGAAACATTATACTTTTTTTTTTTTTTTTCAGATTCAGAGTCAGTTAAATCAGAACAAAAATAAAATAATGTTCACCAGAGAAGGTAATCAGTTCTAAAGTGCCCATAAATGATGTTAAATCAGACATATTGTGCTTGTGTGCACTCTATAGTTATAATCTATTACCCCCGTGGATCATTATGTTATCATTTGGATATTTTAAATCACAGTATGAATCTAAAACAAATTAATAAAAGAAACAAGTGCGCTGACTAGAGTCCTGCACGGGTTCAGGTAAATGAAAAGGGTGAAAAATGTTGCGCTGTGTTGGATGTGGGTTCGGGTCAAGTCGGACGCAGGAGAGCGCGGGTCTAATCTGCGGTTTACAAAACATCATGTGCTAACAAAAAACAGGGCTGTATTTTAGTGAATTGCAAACGTGTCATTGTTTTGATGAAATGTGAAATTTGCTGCATTCCCTCAAATCTCTGCCACTTTCATTTTCAAACCACGCATGCAATGTCCTGCAGCTCAAAGTGACTCCTAAGGAGCTGGAAAGAAAATTAGCGAGTGGAGAGTATAAAGTTGTGGCTCTTTTCTGGCTCCCGGACTGATTTTCATTCAGCTGCGGTTTGGGTGTCATGTGTACAGAATTTTATTTAAATTCTGTCAGAAATCACGTCAGGTGCAGATTGAGGAATGACGGGGACGGGCGTGTGTGTTTTGTCAAAATCAGACCCATGCAGGACTCTGGAGCTGACATCGCCGTAAATGTCATCACAACAAATGGCCGTATGCTGTGGGCCCCTCCTATGGATAGTTGCACAGCACACCAAATTCTCCGTGTATCAAAGACTAAAGAGGAGGTATTCCACTTCTATGATAACACATATCACATTTAAATCACCATGTTACCTTTTGGAAATTCTATATTTGCTAAAAACAACATATTTACATGTTTTAAACTTTTGTTTTACTGCCCTGAGTCCCCACTCCCTTTGGTCCTTGCATTAAATCACTCCCCCTCCTGAGCACTATCAGAACACAGTCGGCATGTATCCCACTAATGAAACTACTGCACATCACATCAGGTTTGTTAAATTGTTGTGCACAGTTTTGTATCATGTTTGTGTATATTTATGGAGAATTGGCGTGTGGAAGCGTGGGTGACACAGAATTCTAGAGCAAACCGTAAGAAGGCTTCAAACAGAGATCACAAGACAATATCCACCGGTTCCCCCCAAGGCTCAGTGATCTCTCCACTTCTCTTCACTTTGTACACGAATGACTGCAGGAGCACCACTCCAGGAATAACATACATCAAGTACTCGGACGACACAGTAATCATGGACACTACTAACACTGACGGACGGCTACAGACAGAACTAGACTCTTTTTCACTTTGGTGCAGGAATAATTGTTTGGACTTAAATATTTCAAAAACCAAAGAAATGGTCTTTTTTTTATTTTTTTTTTATCTTATTGTATTTAGCTTATTTTGTAACTTGTTCGATGTACATGCTCTTGGTCGGTTGCATCTGTAACGAAGAAAATTTCCCCTCGGGGATGAATAAAAGTAATTCTGATTCTGATTGTGTTCCATCATGGACTCATCACCTCTCCTACACTCACTGTTAACAACAAAGCAATAGAAAAGGTTCACTCATACAAATATCTCAGCACCATAATTGATCACAAAATCACTTTTCAACTGAACACTGAAAACATTTTCTCATGAAGTGCGTTTATCACAGTGGGCATGTAAGTTGAAAACAGGGGTTGATCGGCGCACTGACGTCTTAGTCCAAATACATTTTCAGAGGGTCAATGAGAAGGAAACAGCGTCAATATGGTTAAAAGTTCAGAAAAATTCATTATGCTGAATAGGTCTGATTTAAGGGTATATGACAGGTTTTTAAATTATGACTTAGCTTGGTGGGATAATATCTGTTGTAATTATAAATCTTAATTTTACAGCAGTCAAGTGGAAGTTTGTGAAGAAAAGTTCAAATAAAAGTTGAAAAAGAACAGCACTGGGTTCTAAAAGATATTAATGACAGTAATTATATAGAGTATGATTTAGTGAATGGAACAGGCTAACCTGTCTGTCAGACAGAGACAGAGAGAAAGATAGGGGCAGAGAGGGAGAGACAGAGAGAGAGAGACAGTGAGAGGGAGAGAGAGAAAGAGCGAGAGACAGAGAGAGAGAGACAAAGAGAGAGAGAGAGAGAGCAGGAGAGACAGAGAGAAAGAGAGAGAAAGAGAAAGGGAGAAACAGAGACAGAGATGGAGAGAAACAGAGAGAGAAAGACAAAGAGAGAGAGATACAGAAAGACAAAGATAGAGAGAGACATAGAAAGAGAGACAAAGAGAGAGAGTGAGAGAGAGACATAGAGAGAAAGTGAGAGAGAGAAAGAGACAAAGAGATAGAGAGAGACAGAGAGACTAAGAGAGAGTGTGGTAGAGAGAGAAAGAGACAGAATGAGAGAGAGACAGATAGAGAGTGAGAAAGACAGAGTGTGTGAGAGAGAAAGAGACAGAGAGAGAGACTGAGAGAGAGTGATAGAGAGCAAGAGAGAAAGAGCGAGAGAGACAGATAGAGAGAGTGTGAGAGATAGAAAGAGAGATAGACAGAGAGGGAGGGACAGAGAGAGAGACAGAAAGAGAGAAAGACGCAGAGAGAGAGAGAAAGAGAGATAGAAAGAGAGAGAAAGATGCAGAGAGAGACAAAGAGAAAGATAGAGACAGAGAGAGACACAGACAGAAAGAGAGACAGAAAGAGGCAAGGAGAGAGATAGACAGAGAGAGACACAGAAAGAGAGACAGAAAGACAAAGAGAGAGAGAGAAAGGCAGAAAGAGAGAGACAAAGAGACAGTTAGACACAGAGAGAGAGAGAGAGAGAGAGAGAGAGAGAGAGACAGATGCCTTGCTCCTGATTGGCTCTTTGGTTCTGACTCAGTTGCAGATTACCCATTATAACTGCCTCATTGAGCTTCATTTGCCTGGAGCTAAACACTATGGGCGACGTCCCCCTCCCTCAGTCCTCTTCTCTGTACAGTCTGTGCACATGGACTGAACAGACACTAAACCGTTCGGAATGGACTCGCGGTAACATCAGAGACAAAGCGGATGTCAACACCGGCACGTAGACTAAGAGCTTTCCATACCGACACACAGCTGCTGCTACAAAGCCTCCATACGCACGCGGTATACACAGAGTTTAGCGGGGAGGACTGAAGCCCGCGCCCGCCTCTCCCAACAATACATCTGTGAATAATTCATGGAAAAGGAAGAGGGGAAAATGAGAGATTTCTGCTCAAATCTGACGCAATGGCGAGTTTGACATGATTTCACCGAGTTTCAGAGCGCCTTCGTTACTCCAGTGTGTGATCAGCCTGTCTCCTCGTCTGTACATGTGAGCCTCTGAGCGGGGTGATTCCGAGGATACAAATCTACTCTACCTCATTATAACCTGCCTGTCTCTACGGAGATTTACCAGGAAAGTTCCAGTGTAGCATTAAAAGGCCATATTATGCTGTTTTCTTATGTGTTCTAATGTAGTTTCCTAATCATAAACAGACCTGGAGTTGTGTTTCGTTTCATTCACACATGTTTAACGCACAAACCCTGCAGATTTAGAATGAGTGCTTCTCTCAAATACCACCTTGTGATGTCATGTGGTAATGCAGGAAGAGCTACACTGTGTTTTTAAACTCCATACACCTTCACTAGAATCGTTTTGGTAATTTCAGCCCTGGAATTGCCCATTTCAATTGAACAAAAAGAAAACTGTAGCTGGTATCTTGAAAACTGCCTCTACATGACATCACAAAGTGGAACAGAGCATTTTGAGCTTTGGAGATGCAGACAGAGCAGAAAAGGTTACTCAAACATGTGTGAATGAAACAAAACACAACTGTAATTCTATGTTTTTGATGAGGTAACAACATTCTAACATGACTTTAAAACTACGGTGACCAGATTTTCAAAAAGAAACTAAAAAAAACTGGGACACCCCTGGTTTGTCGTAGTTGGTAATAATAAAATAGTGAATGTGAATCAAGTTCATAATTAAGGAAAACTGGTCTGCACTCAGCTCTTTCATGACTAACATCAGTGTAGTCACATTTTCTTTGCCTTTTGGTCATTTTTAAGCAGCTTTTCTGTATTTTACCTAAACAAATGACAATGTATGCCTCTCTTTACTGTTAGCAGGTATAAAATTGGTCAAGAATAGGTATACCTGGGATATTTCTTGTATAAAACTAGGACAAATGACTGATTTTTGATAAATCTGCTGGGACAGGGGACACAGGGCTCAAAAGTGGGACTGTCCTGGGTAAATAAAGATGTCTGGTCACCCTACTTAAAACCCAAAAGACCTTTAAACTTCTCTATGTTGCATTAGTTCAGCTAAAGGTACAGTGACCAGATGTCCTTATTTACCCGAGAGAGTCCCGGTTTTGAGCCCTGTGTCCCCTGTCCCAGCAGACTTATCCAAAAACAGTGATTTGTCCCAGTTTTATATAAAAAACCTCCCAGATGTCCCTATTTGTGACCAATTTGAATCTTGCCAACAGTAAAAGAGACATATACGGTGCAAAAGGTGCTTAAAATGACCAAAATACCAAGAAAACATGACTATACTGACTCACATTAGTGCTGAGTGCATAATAATTTTGCTTAATTATGCACTCATTTCACAATTTTATTATTACTATTTTTTTTTTTTTTTTTTGTGAGTGGGTTTGCCTCTCCACAGATCCGACCTTTAAAATGACCTGGCACTGTGCAACATTATAGGGCACACAATAAAATCACCATGGAGACAAGTAGGTGGCAGAAAAGCTCCATAATGCAGCTTTAGTGGAGAAATGGTAAGTCTAGGGGCAAAGTCACAAACAGAAAAGGTTCCACATTTATGGATTTTGCTTTGGGATATTTGGATAGAAGAAAGTCACTGGTTCAATCCTAAATCGCATGCTGTATTTGTGTCCTTAAGAATTGCTCACTCCCGTCACATTAATGGTGTTGGCCATGACAGGAAGGGCATCTGATGTAAAAAACAAAACAAAAAACAAACAGTCAAATCCCTTATGACCGATTTTGGACCTCGTTCGACAACAGGTCACATTACTTTAACTCAGGTTTATTTGCGTCAGTCTAGCATTAGCCCCGTCTATTAGCTCTGCGTTAGCCTAGCATTAGCCCTGTATGTTAGCCTAGTGTTAGCCTAGCATTAGCCTAACGTTAGCTGGTAGCAGTCATGGGGACACGGCTGTGATTAAGAGATAATGGATTAACGAGCTCGGAGTTGCACAGAGTTACATCAGACCGAAGTCCAGTTCATTTATTCAGGACAAAGTGGATAAAGCCATCGCAGAGGGCGGGAGGAAAGAGAGGGGGAGAAAGAGACAGAGAGAGGGGAGGGAGAAAAATGGGGGAAGAAAAAGAGGGAGAGAAGGAGAAAGAGTTGCAACAGGCTCAAGCCCAGTTCATTTCATCAGGGCAAATTGAATAAAAGTGTCACAGAGGGAGGGAGAGAGAGAACAAAAGAGATAAAGAAGAGAGAGAGGAGGGAACAATAGATGAAGAGAAAGAAAGGGGGAAGAACAGAGGGAGAGGGGGAATGGAGACAAAGAGAGTCCAGCTCAGTTATGAGGACAAAGTGAGTATAGTCTTCACAGAGGGACGAAGGAAAGAGAGTAAAAGGGGGGAAAGAAAAGAGGGAGAAAAGGAGAGGGAGAGAGAGACAAGGATCAAGTGATGTTGTTGAGGAAAAATAGGAAGGGGGAGGGTTAGTAAGTCCAGTATTTAGAACAAACTAAAAAAAGGGAAAGAGTAAATACTGACATAATACGTTTAGAGAGAGAGAAGAATAGAGAGAAAGATGGAAAGAGGGGTGAAGAGGGAGGATAGAGAGAATAAATATTGATACATGCTATGGAGATGAGGACAAACAGAATAAAGCCGTCACCGAGGGAGATTACAGGGAGAGAGAGATGGAGATGGAAAAAAGAGAGGAGAGAGAGAGAGGGGGGAAAGAAAAGAAGAGGAAGAGGAGAGGGAATAAATGCTGATAACACTGTGGCGATCGGGACAAAGTGAATGAGAGAAGAGAGGTGAGGGAGAGGAGAGGAAGGAGAGTTGACAAAGGGGAGGAGAGAAAGAGAGCGGTGAATAAACACAGGGGGATCAGGACTATTGGACTGAATACACAAAGAACCTGAATCAGCTTCTCCACATAAACCGCTCCCTCTCATCTCCTACGTATTATAGTTAAACCAGAGACCTCCCTCTCCCCAGACACCTCCTCTTCCTCCTGCAGGGCATCTGGAGTGCTCCCAGGCCACACCCACACGTTCTAACAGCAAGCATTACGCAAAATCTCTCTTTTTTTAGCTTTCTCCCATGTTCTAACACTGTTCCTCATTAAAAAAACATGCCTATAGAAGTTTTAGATGCTGTCCATGCATGTTTGAGTAATTTAGCGATCTATTCCATGCCCGGTTAGCAGTACAAGCCTCTACAAGCTTCCACAAGACAATTCTTCATCAATTTACAAAAACATGATACAAAACTCTACACAGGAACTTGACAAACCTGATGTGATGTGCAGGAGTTTCGTTTGTGACAGTGCTCTGAAGGGGGAGTGAGTTAACATAGAGAGCAAAGGGAGGGAAGACTCAGAGTATCAGAAAGAAAGAAAAAAAAACATAACATGAACATGGTGATTGAAATGTGATAGGTGCTACAGTTAATATTCCATAGAAGTCAAATACCCGTCTTTAATGGAACACTATGATTTGAGGTGTGTGTGTGTGTGTGTGTGTGTTACATTCTTGTTTCCATAGAGACATTGTAGTTTTGACTGGTGTGCTGCACAAAATGAGAGCAAACTTACCAATCTCCATGGAGACAAGCAGGTAACTCCACCAAAACTCCACCAAAGTATTTTTAGCCCCTCCATGTAAATGCCAGAGAGCGAGTAATTTTAGCCGTCCCCAGAAATTGAGCAAATATAAGAGCCTGCACAAGTCATAGATGGGGAACAGTTGGATGCCAATAAAACATACACCATTATGAGTTTATGAGTGCATCAAGTTAGACATCCAAATAATAATAAATCTTTAATTATAAAGCACTGTTAAAAACAAGGTTTACAAAGTGCTGCACAAGCAAGGAAGAACAATAAAAATTGCATCCAGAAAGCACAAAAACAGACAATGAAGTAATCAATTCAATTAAATATAGCTGCAAGCAGCACTGCAGAGGCCTACAGCAGCAGAATAGGCAAGAGTCGGTACGGTAACACATGCACAGGGGGAGGGGGAGGGAAAACAATCCATTTTACCAGAGTGTCCATGTACTTGGAGACACTGTGGGGGCTCCATTGAGAAAAAAGTACTCAACTTGCATAGTATCTCCTGAAGACATACAAAACACTGACATGCTTAAATAATCCCCAATGACAGTCCAACACCTAATTTGCGAAAACAGAAAAATAATAAGAAGAATCTTTTCTAAAACAATGTCCTGCAGCTAGGCAGCTAGGCTGCAAGGCCTCCAATTATAATAAATAAGTCAATAAAATAGAATAAAAATACATATGGAATAAATCAAGCTACAATCGACAAAAAATTGTTTTAAGAAGTGATTTAAAAGATGATACTGATGGTGGGAGCCTTATCTCCTCAGGTCATCCCAAAGCCGAGGTGCCCAGACTGAAAAAGCTTCATCAGCCTTCATCCAGAGCCTGGACTCTAGAATAGTCATTGGAACCTGCCTGAAAATCTAAGGCTGAGAACAGCCACATGGACCTGAGAATCTAAGTCTGAAGAAGAACAGCCACAGGAACCTGCCAGAGGATCTAAGGCTGAAGAAGAACAGCCACAGGAACCTGCCAGAGGATCTAAGGCTGAAGAGGAACAACCACAGGGACCTGCCTGAGGGTCTAAGACTGAAGAAGAACAGCCACAGGAACCTGCCAGAGGATCTAAGGCTGAAGAAGAACAGCCACAGGAACCTGCCAGAGGATCTAAGGCTGAAGAGGAACAGCCACAGGAACCTGCCTGAGGGTCTAAGACTGAAGAAGAACAGCCATAGGAACCTGCCTGATCATCTAAGGCTGAAGAAGAACAGCTACAGGAACCTGCCTGAGGATCTAAGGCTGTAGGAAGCCTCATACAGGGTTAAAACTTCTAAAATGTAACTTGGTGCAAGACTTAAACAAGCGTTAAAAGTGATCAGTAAAAATTTTAAATAATTCTAAAACACACACACACTCACCTTTATTTACCCAGGAAAGTCCCATTGAGACTTGGGATGGGGTTGAGAGCTACTGGTGGCTCCTGAGCTACAGGACAGAGAGCCTTGGTCTAAAGCATCTATCTACTGATCACATTGTACCAGAGGTGGGACTTGCAACTCATGACTTAGACTTGAGTCAGACTTGAGTCACTATTTTTAGGACTTGAGACTTGACTTGATAAAATGGACTAAGACTTTGGACTCAACTTGGGCTTGAAGGTCAGTGACTTGGACTTGACCCAGACTTGAGCCCTGTGACTTGAGAAGATTTGAGATGTTTCTCCTGAAAAAAATGTTTTTCAAAATTACTTTTCTCCTTACAGTGGATACATGCGGAGCTTCATTTTACAGGAACAAACTGCAAATGCTGTCCTCAAATGCACTACAGTAATATACAGAACAATACAGTAAAACAGACGGAACTACAGAAAACATGATTAATTCTTTCTATTCTGAGTTTAATGATTCACACTTACAGCTTGTCAAGACAATTAAAAAGGAAAAATGAGCATTTCTATAACTTGTAAATACTTTATAAATGCTTGTACATAAATATACCCTGATTTTTTAAGTTTTCAAGGTTCAAGATTCAAGATTGTTTAATTGTCATATGCAGGTTCAACACAAGGTCGAAAGTGCAATGAAATGCTTAGGATGAGAAGATAAGATAAGATATTCAAGAAGTACTAATAGCATGCAATAAATAGTACTGTTAAAAATGTTTGCAAATACAAGGAAAAATAAGTCAGCAATGTAGTAAAAAATATAATAAAATACAGGTATAATAAAAATGTAATAAAATATAATGTACAAAGGTGCAGGTAGGATTAAATACTATATGCTGTCTCCTGAAGTCCACGATCATCTCCTTAGTTTTACTGACACTTAGAGAGGGGTTATTTTTCTGACACCAGCTGGTCAGTGATTTCACCTTATCGCTGTCGGCGCTCTCGTCATTGTTGTTGACGAGGCCAAGGATGGTGGTGTCGTCAGCAAACTTGAGGATGATGTTGGAGCTGTGCCTGGCGGTACAGTCGTAGGGAACAGGGAATACAGGAGAGGGCTGAGAACACAGCCCTGGGGTGTTCCGGTGCTGACCGCCTGTGGTCTGTTGGTGAGGAAGTCCCATATAAAGCAGCAGATAGACTTCTCCAGTCTCAGAGCAGTGCGTTTTGATACCAGTTTGTAAGGGATTATGGTGTTGAATGCCGAGCTGTAATCAATGAAATGCATTCGCACATATGTGTTAGCCCTTTCCAGATGGGTGAGAGAGGTGTGAACTGCTCGAGCAATGGCGTCGTCTGTAGACCTCTTTGCTCTGTATGCAAACTGCAGCGGGTCCAGGGTGACAGGGAGGGAGCCACCGATGTGTGTCTTAATGATTCGCTCAAAGCACTTCATGATGACAGATGTAAGTGCTATGAGCCGATAATCATTAGGGCAGGATGCTGTGGAGGTCTTTGGGATGGGAACAACAGTGGAGGTCTTGAAGATGGTGGGCACGAAAGACTGGCTCAGAGACATGTTGAAGATGTTGGTAAACACCCTGGCGAGTTGGTCAGCACAAGCTCTCAGCACCCGACCAGGGATGCCGTCGGGCCCTGGTGCTTTGCGGGGGTTTACTTTCTTGAGCACCCGTCTCACTGTGGCTGTCTCTACACAGAGTATGGCGTCCTCACTGTCCACATGTGGTCTGGTGACAGGCGTGGTGTTGTCTGCATCAAACCGGGCATAGAAGGTGTTGAGCTCATCCGGAAATGTTGTGCTGGAGAGTTCCACTGGCCTGTTCCTCCCTTGTAGTCTGTGATGCAGCGTAGTCCATGTCACACGTGCCTCGGGTAGTGGCCTCCCTGTATTCCCTCTGGGAAGTCCTGATGTTCTTTCTGAGGTCATACTTGGCTGCTTTGTAGGCTTCAGGGTCTCCTGAGTTGAAGGCAGCAGTGGGAGTTTTGAGTTTCGCACACACATCTGGCCCAGCCCAGGGTTTCTGATTAGGGTAAGTGCAGATGGAGATTTTATTTTAAGTACAGTTTAGTTTAAAAGTCATATAAATTGCTAAATTCTGAGCTATATTTGGTACTTTGGTTTAAAGACTTGAGATGACTTGAAGCTCAAAGCAGACGACTTATCGACCAGTGACTCAAGACTCGACATGGACTGGCCTGTCTTTGACTTGGGACTTGACTCAGACTTGATGATGAAAGACTTGAGATTTACTTGAGACTTGCAAAACAACAACAACAACCTTTGCATTGTACTTTACTTTGACTTACAAGCATAACACAAATAACATTACAACACAAATCTCCATCTGAACAGGATTCATTTGAGCTCCTCCTGTCTGTGTTAAATCTGACTGGCTTGTAGAATGTCGTGATGTCGTCTGTATCTGACCAACAGACATATTAACGCCAGATGCTGTAGGCCCTCCTCCAGAAAAGTGACATAGTACAGCTTTAATGTGTGTCTTAATGACCAAAGCTGCTCCTGTGGATGAGCTCTTTGAGAGTCGACTCTGGCTCTAAAAATAACTGCGACAGACGGAGCCTCATTAGGAGAAAGTTAAATAAAAGTTCGTCATCTCCTCCTCCTCCACCCTCTCCTCTCATTCCTTTTTTCTCTCTATCTCCTCCCTCCACTTCTCTCTCACGCAGCCCCTCTCCTCCTTCTCTCTATCTCTTTCTTTTTTCTCTCTCACCACTTTCTCCATCATGCTGAGTGTTTTTCACCTGTGGAGTGGTGATACTCCCCCATCCCCTCCTCTCATCCCTCCTCTCAAACCTCTCCCTCTCTCTTTTTCACCTCGCTCTTTACTTTCTACCCCCTTCTATCTCTCTCTCTCCTCTCCTCCCCCTCTACCTCACCCCTGACTTTCTCTCTCTCTCTGTTCTCCTCCTTTGTTCCTCACAGCAAATAAACTCATTATGGTTTTAACAAACAACCCACTTCACTTCTATCAAAGTCTTTCCCTCACCACTCTTTTCTCTATTCTTCTCCTCCTCCTCTCTCACTCTCTCACTCTCTCTGTCTATCTCTCTTCATCCTCCACCCCCTCCCCTCTCCTCTCTTTCTTTGCAACATACGGACTCCTGTTTAAATGCCCCTTTTCACCTCTCTCAACTCTCTCCTTCTCTCTGCCATACCTCCACAACTTCTTTTCTTCTCCCTCTCCCACCCCCCACAGCGTACAGACTAATTGTGTTACCTTTCCCAACCTCTCTCTTTCATTCTCTATTCTCTCTCCCACTTTCCCTCCACTCCACCTGATGAGTTGTTTTTCATTGTTCTCTTCTCATACCCCCCTCTCTCTTTCACAACCCCTTATCACTCCTTCCTCTCTTGTTCATTATATCCAGCCGCTGTTTCTCTCCCTGTACCTCATCTCCTCTTTCTTTCACCTCTCCCTCTTTTTCTCTTCCCTCCTCTCTCTCTGTTTCTCTTCCTCCTCTGCTTCCCCTCTGTCACCCGTGGCTCAAGAGAGTTTTGACGTCCTACTTCACCTGTGTCAAACTCTCTCTTTACCATCCCTGTCGTTCTCCTCTCTTTCATTCCATCCTCCCTCACAGCATACAGTCTCCTGATTACACTTTTATCACCCTACTTCACCTTTTTCAGACTCCCCACTAAACATTAGACATCAGTCTGAGACCAGTTCTGGACTAAATTAGATGCAAATTACGTCCACTATTTGGACGTCTCACTATGACCCCACTAGGACGTCAATCTGTAATTTAACATTTGAACTGTGGACTAGGGGACTTTTTAGGATGTCATGGGGACATCTAACATGGTGCAGGAAAATGACATTATTAATGAATATGTTCACTGCACAAAGTAATGTTGAAACAACAAAAAGTCATTTTTATACATCCAGTCTGGGTCCACTGAAGGTGCAGACTTTGTCGCCAGATGACATCTTTTTTCCAGTGCCTTCCGTGCGTCCAGTATTGACGTTCCCAGGACCTCCAGATGAGGGTAATTCTAGTCCAAATGAAGTTGATGTCTTTTACTTTTTTAATGACAAATATCAACATGTGTTGTCATCAATATTATTCATTAAGTTTAATTTGGATTATCTGTGATTAGACATTTATTACTAATTATTTATTTGAGTGCATGTTATTTTGTTATCTTTTTAATTAACTAATTTAGGTATATGCATGTTTATTTTGTTTGTTCATTTTTAAATGTAATTCTAAATTTGTAGATAATGGTGATCTTGTAACATTCAAATAAAACATTTTTAATATTTAGACTTTTTTGGTTTGCTGTCGGTGGATAATGTAAGTTTAGTCTCAAATAGACATTGAGTAATAATGTGTTTAATGCCGCTTTGTGCACATTAGTTTACATTTTACAAAAACAAAACTTAAAACCGCATGGCTCATTTGCATAAACTATGAATGCTGAAAAAACAGCTCACTGCACTGATGCTTCAGCTTCTGTTGGACTAAAGGACACAACTATGACAGAGGGATGTGCTGCTCTGTGTTCTGTGCTTCTATCACATGGGAGATGGTTCATGTTAAACTTTCCACAGCTTATATGTCTGCAGGTCATAGACCGTATATAAGAATGGACATACTCTCTTCAGCATTTCACTGATTTCATAAATGCAACACATTATAGTCTCTCATTATAGTCTCTATAGCCATTATAGGCTCTTTGAGTATTTAAGTATTTAAGGCTGCCCCTGGTCTAAAAGGACAGCACTGGAGGGTGGCAGTTTAGCTCAGCTGGTAGAGCGTTTGTTCACTGAACTTCCTCTCCTTTCTCTCCCTCTCTCCTCTCTCTCTTACCCCTCACAGCACACAGACTCGCTGTAGCGACGTCCTTCCCCTCTCTTTCTCTCCCTCTCTCCTCTCTCTTTTACCCCTCACAGCATACACTCGTAGTAGCGACCTCCTTCCCCTCTCTTTCTCTCTCTCTCTGTTTGTGCTTTAGAATGTCTGTAATATTTCAAACCCCAAAGACATTTTTTCATTAAATAATATGTTTTTTCCTGTTTGACCTTTTCTTTGACCTGTTTTGTTTCATCTTTTGTTCCGTCTTTGCTCTGTTCCTGTTTAGAAACACTAAGATCAAACTGCTGCTGTAAAAATAAATTTCGCTTTCTCCGTTCAGATAACTCTCCTTTATGATGTAGATGAATTATGTAATCATTGTTTGTTTGTTAAAAGGTGACCTATTCTGCAAACTGTTCTTTTCAAATCTTGCATCCAAGTTATAGTAGTTTTTTTTTTTTTTTTTTTTTTTTTTCCACTAACCCTCTGAAGTTGTATTTGGAGTGATTCAAGACATCATTGCTCCAGTAGTGAACTAGCTGTCCCATAGTGGACGTTTTATCCCAGGTTTAGCCCCTGTTTGGTCCAGGTCTAGTCCTGATCTAGCCCTGGTTTAGCCCTGTTTCAGTCCAGGTTCAGTTCTGGTTTTGATCTAATTTAGCCCATGTTTAATCCTCATTCAGTCCTGGCCCAGTTCTCATTTTGCTCTGATCTAGTCCTGGTTTAGTCCTAGTCTAGTGATGTTGAAGTCCTGATTTAGACTCGGTTGAGTCCTGGTTTAGTCCTTACCCTGTTGATAAGCTCTCCCACCATGCCAGTCCAGCTGCCGTTGGGCTCTGGAGCTCCGTACAGGCCGTCGTCCACCAGTTTGATCTTGAAGGAGAAGCGCAGGATCTGGGCCAGTTCTCGGAGCATATCCACGCAGAAACCCTCGTACTGATCATTCCCTGAGAACTCCTGGTACCGGGACTTCCTCATCACGTAAGGACTCTCCTGTGAATGCACAGTGAGCAGGCAGACTGAATGAGCTGGTATTTAATCTTCATCATGTTCAGAGATGTTTCTCATCTGCTCATATCTACTTTGACCTTCCAAGTCCCTTACAGTTTTATTGTTAAAGACAGTTTGATTAGTTATGGAATGTCACTAAATCAATACAACTCTTTTGACTTCCAAACGTCGTTACAATAATGGGCTATATACTAGTCCATTAACCTCTGTAGTGCTGTTTAATACAAAGCAAGGGTAAGTCAGTGTCCTGGCTGAGTTTACACCGGACTCACATTTCACTTCAAATAAACATTTAAACAATAAATCTTACTGAATCATGTTACATGTAGTCTGTGCATTTGTTGCCATAGTAAATGATAAATGATGAGTTTGTGCAGAAGCTTTGGGCATGTGCAGAGGGAATTTTGTCAAATTCCACTGACTCAAATCAGACTGAAGATGAGGGTCCTGCTGGCAGCTTGCATTAGTCTGCATTAGCATCTCTTAGCTCTCACAAGGATGGTCGTGATGATGAGTGTTGTGCTGTTAGCCTGTATTAGCCTGCATTAGCCTGCATTAGCCTGCATTAGCCTGTATTACCCTGTATTAGCTGGTGTTAGCTCTTACCAGGATGGTGGTGACGATGAGCGTCTTGTTGGCCAGAGACTCAGAGGTGTTGAGCTCCAGAGATGTGGAGTTCATGGCCAGAGTGTTGTTGGAGAACCACGTCCCAATCTGTGGCAGAACAGAAGATCACACTTAGAACAGGGTTTACAACATGTGGAACACGCCATAATAAAAGAGGACAGGACACTTCACTTCACTTCACTTTGGAGAGACACTGAAACACCACATGGACATGGGCTCCTCTGTGTGAGCAGCTCAGATCATGAGCCTTATGTTTCCTTCTGCTATTTTGGTTATTTTCGTTCAACAGTTTGAGTGTCCCTCCTGTGGGCTCACCACCCGCAGAGGGGTTCATAGGGGGAGTCAGGTGCTATGAGGATTGGGCAGCAAGCTGCCCCCGCGACCCAGCCGGGTTAAACGGAAGAAGATGGATGGATGGATGGATGGATGGAGTTTGAGTGTCTTGTTTTCAGTCACATAAACTTTGGCAAACCACGAACCCACAAACGCCTTACTGGAAAACAGGGGCTAACCACTCTGCCACAATAACACTAACAAAACTATTAGAGCAACTTGTGTCCCCTCCTTTCCTGGCAACCCAGACCTCTGTGAAAATACAAACAGATATCATGATGATCGTCCAATCAGATCAGTTTATTTCAGTGACACATGTGAAACCCATGAGTTCAATGCTCACCATCATTTACGAACAAAATCACTCACTTTAGTGCTTCGCTGCACTGTGTTTTTCAGGCCCTGTGAGATTTTTTAATCTTTCTTTTTTCCTTGTGAACTTCCATATTTGTTTTGATCAACCATGCATGTCCCTGACTGTCTAGTCCATCTGTCAGTCACGCCCATCTGAATTCTGGGATTATTCACCGGTGACCAGACCCACATGCTCCCTCCAGTGCAAAGAGGGAACAGTCATAACAGTCATTAGTAAGGTCTTCCCTGTAAAGAAGACTTAGTTCTCATTGTTCTGACTCAACTCAAATGTACAGGGACAGAAAAGAGTTTTAATATTATTTTACATTTGAATTGCAGTAAACATCCAAACAATGAATCCATATAATGTGTATCTGACTTTGATTTGTTGCTTGTACAAATGCAATAACGCGTAAACAAAGAGCAACATTAGTTCCATCTGTGCACTGTGATGGAGAGATTGTCTTTCCATCTGAATGCTCATTTAAACACTAAACATGTTTCCATAGCAACACATTTCTTATCTTAATTAAATTCTGCCAACGCTTCGCCTCTGATGACCCAAGACTTTGCAAAATCAGATCCAGAAAGATTATTTTCAAAGAGCGCTTATCCTGTGTTCTCCTCTCAGTAAGGAGGAGGTGGGCTGGACTCCTGATCTCTGTGAGAGGAGCGTGTTACTGCGGCAGAGTGGTTAACCTGTCTCATCAGATCAGATTTAACTTCCTCAGTGGATCAGTTTGACCCCGGTGTGCCCTCAGCTGACCATTGACCTTTTGATGCACTCGTAAAGCAGCGTAGCATCAGTTAGCATTGATTTTATTGACAAAGTGGTGACACGCTGCTTACGGTCTGCTGATGCTGGCCTCTGTCTGATCCCCCGCAGTGTCCACTGGGTTTGGGTCACTTCAACTTTGATTTTTTTTTTTTTTTTCATTGGATGATACAGGATTTCCCAAAAGTTTCACAGGCCAATAACAGGTTATTGAAGTAAACTCAAATGTTCACAGACTGTATAGAAACAGATCAAGGTTTTACATTTATTAATGTTTTCTTTTTGTTCTGTTTTCAGGTTCAGCCATTTACTCCCAAAGAGAAGTCATTTTGCGTCTTGGAATCTGCTTGTACACACTCACCCAAGACTGTCTAGTGAATGACAGTTTGGCGTATCCTGAGGAAACAATTGGAAATGAAACCCGACCATCTGCAGCTCCTTCAGGCTTTAAAAGCAAATGACAAGCAAAAACATCAAGAATTCTGTGTTGACATGCTACAAAAACTTGAAGAAACTCCAAACTGTCATTCGAGGAATCTGGGTTTCCAAACTTGTTCTCCTTACGGACTCCTTGGGGCTTTGCAAAAGTTTTTCATGACCTTGCTCGACCTTCTCTTCTGATGTTGATGTTGGTTTACCAGATCCTTTAGCCCTGCATAAACACATTTCTCTTTACGTTTTGATAGCAAGTCCAAATTTGTTTGTGAATTGGTGAAGTTTTTCCAAATTTTGCACTGAAGTCTGCATAGTCTTGACTGTGTGTGAGCAGATTCCAAGATGCAAAATGACTTCTGTTTGGGAGTGAACGGCTCAACTTGAAAATATAACAAAAATAAAACATTCAATATAAATTCTTGATCTGTTTCCATATATTCTGTGAAAATCTGAGGTTATTTCAACAAGATTTGCTAAAATGATTGGCCTGCAAAATTATCTACACATTTTGGGACACCCTGTACTTTTCAGTCCCAGAGCCACAAACCAGACCATTAACCACAGACTGTATGTATCTCTGGCTAGCCCGAAAGCCACCACATTCCAAATAGGAAGTGAGCATGGGCACGATTCAGCTCCATCAACTCTGGCTCCAATTCATTTTCTACTGGAAAAACCTCGCCCCTCTCTCTGCAACTGCTGCGTGTTTGTATTAAGCTGCTCTGCATGATCCTGATGTGTTTATTCTACTATTTTGTCCCTAAATCAAGATGTGAACATTCATGACAGACAAATCAGGCAATTTCTATCCCCAAGGTCGCACCCGGTAAAGTTAGCAACATGTTTGATTGATGAGCAGGCAGGAAGGACCGTTACCTTCACCCGGTTGCTTCTGATTGGCTCTTTGGTTGCTATGATACTCGTGGTCCGGATTTCAAATATGGAACTCAGCTCTGGGAATTTTAATATGTTAAAATTACGACATGACAGTAGCTCAATGAGTAGAGTTTGTGTATTCAGCTCAAGGTTGGCAGTTTGACATAAACATCAGTGGTAGAGTGGCCAGATTCATTGGCCCATAGGTTGGAGGAGTAATTCTAGCTCCACACATGAGTTCTGTTGTTGTGTCTGTGGACAAGAAACTCCAGCACGTTTGAAGCTAAGTCCGTTGCTAGAGGTGGTGGAATTCTGTCAAAAGCCAAAAAACGGCACAGATCAGTGTTGCCTCGGCGGAGATCTTGCTGTGGCAGTGAGTCTGTCAAGGCAACAAACTAGTGTAGTGATGGGGGCAAGTTCTTAACTTCCACGTAAAACACCAATTTGCTTCACACTGAAGAAGCTTAACACCACTTTAACCCATCTTAGCCACGAGTCTAACAAACAAAACACTCTGCCTGGCTCACTCATTAGTGTCTGGAAACATTATAATTTTCCCACTACACATGCGAAAACCCAAAAGACGATGTCTTTTCTGGTCCCATTTATGAGTGAATTACATTTTTTGAAAAACGCTAAAAAATACATTTCCGAACCATTTTCTATCAACAACTTTCAGTTTCTCTTCTTCTTCACCGTCAGTAGGCAATCTTCACTTGTTGCCTCTGGCAGCTCGAGCCTTTCGCCACCACTGGAGTCAACGATCAAGTCTTTTGGGCTTTGGCATGTGCGGTGGGAAATCAACAGAGGTAAGTGTAAGGCTGCTTTTAAAGTTGTTTCCAGACACTAATGAGTGAACCAGGCAGAGTGTTTTGTTTGTTAAACTCGTGGCTATTGTAAGATGGGTTAGAAGTTAAGAGACTCTATTCATGCTTACGTCACAAAACAGGAATGTTTGGAAAGATGCAATGACAACTTCCTCTGGGCTCTGTTCGCCGTAGTAAGTCTGACAAAATGTAGGAAAAATGACAAAATGTCCCAGATTTCTTCATCTCCATGTCTTTGTAGCGTTTCAATATGTTCGACTCATCAACAGTTCCAACTATAACTCAATTTTCATCATTTCCCCACTGACTCACAACTCTCTCTCACACTGGGTACATGTGATTAGTTAAATTCCAGATGATGCCAAACAGCACATACATATGCAAGCTTCATTTGACCAACCATCACATTTACTTCATGTTTCCAAACGTTTTCCTGGTTTGTGACGTAAATAATTATAATCGTTAACTGAACTAACCCTAACTGATGCAACTGAACTCTATGAACAGCAGGACTACGACTAAAAGCAGGTCAGATACTGCAGGGGCTCAATAAAAATGAAAATAAGGTCCAGAAGGTGCAGTGAGGTCCTTGAGTTTGAAGTAGACTAAATGAGGTGTATTCTGGGAGCAGACCTTACAGCTCCTCTGTGCTCCTGATGAATGCTCCTAATCACATACATCAGGAGCTCATTTGTAGAGCTCCTGATTCACATCTGGCCCTGTGTGACGTCTAACCTCTCGGTGACCCCCGCGGTGCTTCTCCAGGATCTTCAGCGTGTAGTTTGTCCTCTGACCTTTACTGTTAAACTCAATGTGTCCAGTGAGACCATCATACTCCACCTGGAACAGAGAGAGGAAATGGTCAGAGGAGAGGGTCAGAGGAGAGAGGAGAGGGTCAGAGGAGAGGAGCAGAGGAGAGGGTCAGAAGAGCAGAGGAGAGGAGCAAAGGAGAAGAGGAGAGGGTCAGAGGAGGAGACGAGATGGTCAGAGGAGCAGAGGAGAAGGTCAGAGGAGGAGAGGAAAGGGTCAGAGAAGTGTTGTATTGTTAAAGTCTCTGTCACTGAACGGGGAGTTAGGAGCTGCTTGTCTCCATGGTGACCGCTCAATGAGACCAGGAAGTGCTTTGTCTGATTTATGTTTGTTTTGAGCCGGGGAACAGGAAACATGTGTAATTAAAATGGACTAAACACGGAGTGCGGAGTGAAGCAGTGGGAGACAGATGACAGAGGAGCAGAGTGTAAGAGAAGGAAAGAAACAAGGAGAGGAAAGGAGAGAGAGATGGAGAAGAAGAGAGGAGAGAGAAAGGAGAGAGAGGGAGGGAGGGGGAGATAGAGGGAGAGAGAGAGAGAGCAGAGAGTAAAAGAAGGAAAGAAAGAAGCAGAGGAAAGGAGAGCGAGATGAGAATGAGAGTGTGAGGGAGAGAGAGAGGAGAGCAATAAGGAGAGAGGAAGGGGGAAATGGAGGGAGAGAGAGAGTAAAGGAAGGAATGAGAGAACCAGAGGGAAGGAGAGAGAGGGAGGGAGAGACAGACAGAGAGAGAGGAGAGCAATAAGGAGAGGGGGGGAATGGAGGGAGAGAAAAAGAGCAGAGAGTAAAAGAAGGAACGAGAGAAGCAGCAGAGGGAAGGAGTGAGGGAGGGCAAAGGAGGGAGAGAGCAAGAGAGAGAAGGGAGAGAAGGAGAGAGAGAGTGCACAGAGTACGAGAAGGAACAAAAGAAACAGATGGAGGGAGAAAGAGGGAGCAGAGAGTAAGAGAAGGAAAGTGAGAAGCAGAGGGAAGGCAAGAGAGAGAAGGAGGACGGGGGATAGGGAGAGAGAAAGGGAGGGGACAGAATGAGGGGAGGAAAGAGTGAGAGCAGAGAGTAAGAGAAGGAACGAGAGGAGCAGAGATAGGAAGAGAGGAGGTATTCATATGGGGTGATGACATTTGAAACAGCTAGAGGACAGGTCTGACTTCTCGGCTTGAATCTGCTCTAAACATTATGCAGATTTGTGACCCGGTTTATGGTTCAGATCTCTGGAATTCTAGGGCCTATCCACATGAAACCAGCACAAAGTTCAGCCTCTTCTCTGAAATAAATTAAGGTACAATGATTTTCTTTTACTTCATGAAAACTCTTTGGTAATCAGAGACAGCAGAGGTTAGCAGGTCCAGAGGGAAGGTATCACGTAGCTCTAGTTGCCACGGTAATATTTCTGTACCCTTAGCTATAAACAGGACTAAAATAGGATATTGTTGACAGTTTTATGTTTTATTTCATGGTGTAAGTTGAGATTAAGCTAGAGGCAACACATTTGTTTATCAAAGTGACTTCTGCCACATGTTAAGTGCCTCAAAACATTTTCGTTGCACTAAACCTTGTGATGTGGTTCAGAGGATTGGGCTGTTTATAGATAAATAAATCTAAATGTATAAATGCGTGTTACCATGCGCAGGTAGTTCATCAGGCTGGTCCCGTGTTGCCAGATCAGAGGAGAGCTGCAGCTGAGGGGCTTCACGCCGATCTCCTGACTCCGGTTCAGCTCCCGCACAGCGCTCACCACCACGTGCACGGCGTCAAACATGAGGGCGGACGAGATCTACGTAAGAGAGAGGGGGAGAGAGAGAGGGATGAGTGTGGAGTGAGAAAGAGAAATAGAAGAGAGAGAGACCACCACATGTACCGTGTCAAACGTGAAGGTGGCAACAATGGCAACAATGGCATTTGTCAACAATGAGAATAAGAGGAAGAGAACATGCAAATATGAGAGCGGATGAGATCTATGTAAAAGAGAACGAGAGAGAGCTCAGTGTGGAGTAGAAAGAGGAAAAGAGAGATCACCCAAAGCACCATGTTAAACGAGAGGGCGGATGAAATCTGGCAACAGAGAAAGAGAGAGACAGAGAGAAGGATCAGTGTGGAGGAGAGACAGAGAGGGAAGAGAGAGAAAGAGACCACCACGTACACTGTATCAAACATGAGGGCTGAGGCGATCTGGCAACAAAGAGAGAGAAGGAAAAAGTGAGGGATGAGAATGGAGGAGAGAGAGATGACCACAATGGGGCTACAGATCATGAGCATCGAAGAGAGAGTAAAGAGTAGCGAGCTGAATGACACCACTCGTACCTGTCATAAAAGAGAAAAAGGAATTCATTATTAACTGCACTAAAGAAAAATGCCAGTCCCTCTCGCACGAGCTGTCACACTTTGCAAGGTAAAAGTGTCTTGCTCAAAGACACAACTCCAGTACACACCTCGAGTAGCGATGCAGTATGAGACGTTTCTCACTGAGGTGCTGTCCCTGGTTCTGAAACGATGTGAATCTTTGCTACAAAGTCCACAAGAGTTACCCCAAAACAATAACGCAGTATCAATATCACCACAGAGGAAACAGGGCAGCTTCATGTTTACGGGCGCCATTTTGAGGACTTTGGGAATGACAGTGGCTCAGTCATTGCTGAAGTCAGTGTGTCTGGGCTGTGGATGTGTGTGTGAACAGGTGAGGGGGTTCTGGATGTACAGAGCTTTGAAAGCCTGGTAGAAGCAGTATGAATATATTCAGTATATGTTATATTAAATTGTAAGTCGCTGTGGCAGCGGCTCCAACTGAAACTCACAGATAAGATTTTAGAGCTGTCCATGGTTCTGAGACTTCTACCGTTATCTTTGTCCTCTTTTTCTCTCCTTGTTCAGTCCCAGTTTAGACCTGGTTTAGTCCTGGTTTAGTCCTGGTTCAGTCCTGGTTTAGCCCTGGTTAGTACTGGTTTAGTCACAGTTCAGTCCTGGTTTAGTCCTGGTTTAGTCTTGGTTTTAGACCTGTTTTAGTCCTGATTTACTCCTGGTTCAGTTTTAGTTTAGTTCTGGTTTAGTCCTGGTTTAGCCCTGTTTTAGTCCTGTTTCAATCCTGGTTCAGTCCGGGTGTAGTCCTGACTTAGACCTGTTTAAGTCCTGGTTTAGTACTGGTTCAATTGTGTTTTGGGCCTGGTTTAGTCCTGATTTATTCCTGGTTTTGTCCTGGTTTAGTCCTGGTTTAGTCTTGGTTTATTCCTGATTTTTTCCCCCTTAGTTTAGTCCTAGTTTTGTCCTGGTTTAGTCCTGCAGAGCAGATAGTGATCTGCTCTGCAGATAGTGATCTGCTCTGCTGTGTTACTCGCTGATGACAGATGATTGAACAGAAGTGTGCCATGTTCATCTGTCTGTGTCACGTTCAGGAGTGAGCAGAAATCTGCAACTCTCCTCCATCACTCCAAAGGCAACATGCAATCCTGGTACAGTCCTGGTTTAGTCCTGGTTTAGTCCTGGTTCATATTTGGTTTATTTAAGGTTTAGTTATGGTTTAACCCTGGTTTATTCCAAGGTCAGTAGTAGTTCAGTCTTGTTTTTTATTCCTGTTTCATTTCATATTTAGTCCTGGTTTCAGCCCTAGTATCATCCTGGTGCAGTAAAGGTTTAGTCCTGGTTCAGTCCCTGTTTAGTTCTGGTCTAGTTCTAGTTCAGTCCTTGTTTAGTCCCTGTTCAGCCCATTTCTAGTCCATGTTCACTCATGGTCTAGTCCTGGTTCAGTTCTGGTCTTGTCCATGGTCAGTCCTGGTCTAGTCCTGGTCTACTTCTTGTTCAGTCCTCATTCAGTCCTGGTCTAGTCCTGGTCAAATCCTAGTCTAGTCCTGGTTCAGTCCTGGTTTAGTACTGGTTCAGTCCTGGTTTAGTACTGGTTCAGTCCTGGTTCAGTACAGGTTTAGTCCTGGTCTAGTCCTGGTTCAGTCCTGGTCTAGTCCTGGTATAGTCTGTGTTCAGTCCTGGTTCAGTCCTGGTCTAGTCCTGGTCTAGTCCTGGTCTAGTCCTGGTATAGTCTGTGTTCAGTCCTGGTTCAGTCCTGGTCTTGTCCTGGTCTAGTCTTGGTCTAGTCCGTGTTCAGTCTGTATCAGTGGATCTCTCCTTCATTGTGATTGGCGGATACAGAATCACACAGAGTTGCTTGTGTTGTGTTCACGTGCGTCTCGTCTCTTTCAACGTTCATCACTCAGCGGGCAAGGAGTTCGGGCGCAGCTGTCCGCAAACGATAACGGCAGACTGATGCTCTGTGGGCACTTCACATCTGCATAAACATCCCCCAGGAAATGAATCAAGCAGAAACTCTACCTGAGAGGAGGAGATGAGCCAACCACTCTGTGAAAATGGTTTAGGAGCTGTTCTTCACTGAGGAGCTGTCCATGGTCCTGCAACTTGTATGAACTAATTCCAAAAGACTGGTGAAAGGGTTTGAGAAAGTTTTGAGAGCCCAGTAGAAGCACTATAAATGTGGTCAGAATATTTTTAATTAAATTGTTAGTTGCTATGGCAACGGCCGCAACTGAAACTCAAAGATTTTTAGTGCGGTCCATGTTGCTGAAAAATCTACAGTTATCTGCCTCTTCTTGTTCTCTGTTTATTCAGTCCCAGTTTAGACCTGGTTTAGATCTAGTTTAGTCCTGGTTCAGTCCTGCTCTAGTCCATGTTTAGTCCTCGTTAAGTCCTGGTTCAGTCCTGGTTTAGTCCTAGTTTAGTCCTGCTTTAGTCCTGGTTTAATTCTGGTCTAGTTCAACCCAAAACATGCACTGTAGGTGTGAAAGTTGTGTGAGTGAGTGATGGTGGTGGTCGGAGGGACCGTTGGCGTCGGTTGGCTTGGCAGCCGCGCCTCCGTCAGTCTGTCCCAGGGCAGCTGTGGCTACAACAGTAGTTTACCACCACCGGGTATGGAGTGAATGAATAATGCTCTGTAATTAATCCTCTGTAAAGCGTCTTTGTGACATCTGTCTATGAAAAGCGCTATATATAAATAAAACACTAGTCCATATTTAGTCCTGGTTGAATCCTGGTGTAGTCCTGGTTAAGTCCTGGTTTAGTGCTGGTTCAGTCCTGTTTACTCCTGGTTTACTCTTGGTTTGTAAATTCTATATATCTTCAGTAGAATCATTTGGATGATTTGAGTCCTGGAATGTTGCGTCTCTACTGAAGTAAAGGTAAAAGGAGCTGTTCACTTGAAGTACTCACAGAGGGTCCGGGGTACTGTCCCAGCACACAGGCCTCTCTCCAGGACAAGTTCAGGCTGCGCAGGAAGTCGGAGTGAAGGGCATGACTGGTGTTCAACATTGAGAAGCCCACAATGTTCGACTGGTCGTCCACGACACCATCCAGACGCAGAAGGGGGAAGTCCTACAGGAGACACAGAAGATGAGTTTAGACACAGGAGCTGATCTGGAATCCTAAAACCAGAGCTCATTCTTCTCAGACTGGATCATCCATTTGAGACATAAACAGCTGTTACATCACATGCAGTGTTTTTGTGAATAAACCCACATTATTATTATCCAATCCACTTTATTTATATAGCACTTCATTAACAAACAGTTTCGAAAGTGCTGCACAAACACATAGAAATAACAGCAGTAACAATATAATGATAAAATAAGTCATAGAATAGCAATAAATAAATAAAACCAATAAAATGAGCTGTCCTCAAAGCACATGTGGGGATTATTAGTGAAAGTTCATCTGTAAAAGAGTTACATGTGGACTGAAAATGTGATTCTGAACAGAATTTTTAAGTTAGGAATTTGTTGAAATGACATGACATGACAATCCTCTGATCTCTGGATGATCCTGGTCCCTCTGAAGGCCACATCAAAATGTCCAGTCTGCATTTAATTTAAGTCAAAAGTCCATACATCAGACGTATTGTACATTTACATATTGTAACTCTACTTTGTCTCCTTTGGAATATTTTTTTTATTCTCATTTTGGTTAATTTTGTACGATCATAAATGATACATTTTTGTGCCTTTGTTTAACATTATTATTAGTTTGTATGACTGTAAATGAAAAAAAAAACAATAAAATCCTTACATTCTACATTCTCATTTTACTTATTATTATTATTATTTTTTATTATTATACATTTTATTTATTTGGCGCCTTTCTGGACACCCAAGGTCGCCTTACAACAACAGCTATAGCGCTTTTCACCAACACATGTCCCCAGAGACACTGTACAGAGCATTATTAACAGAGCATTGTTCATTCACTTCTGTAGTTCACAATGTGTATGTTGTTTATCTATGATTATAGTTTCTCTCTTGGCACAACTTGACATAAAAACAAATCAATCAATGTTTTTGCATTGTCAGTGTTTGACATTAAATATATCTATTTAGCATTTATACAACTGGTGTTTTTGTTGCTCTGAAGTATTTTAAAATAACAGGGCTCCACAGATCTGACATGTCACTTATTTTAGTAGCATCGCCTGCTTATCTCCTTGGAAATAACAAGCCGAATGTCACACTGTGGAACATTCTTGAACAAATAATAACATCTCCACGAGACAAGGTGGCAAGCCCTCCACTAGAAAAGTTACAGAGCGCACCTTGATTTAATCTGCAGATGTTGTGGTGTGGTTGGATAAATATAGCGTGTCAGATGCCCTCCCGTCCTCCTGTTTCCCTGTAGTGTTAGACTGAGATGGGGGCAGGCCACTTGTCTCTAGTTAATCTGCAGATGTTGTGGTGTGTCAAATGTCCTCCCAGATATCGTGATGTGGTTGGATGAATGCAGCGGGGAAATAGACCTTGTTATTCTTACAAATGATCTGTTTTTTAATAATTCAAAATGGCGTCTCCAGTCCCAATGACCTCCACCACAAATAAAATAAACACGGGCTCATCTCAGGGGGTTTAGTATGAGTTTGTGGCTTGTTTGAGCGCGGAATCTGTGGACGGCACATTTTCAGCTCCCAAGGAAAAAGAAGGAACATCAAACATGGAGGTTTCAAAGACATTCCCGGAACAGCCGCTCTGTCACAGCCAAGCAAACCCACAGGCACCAGAGCATCCGCCACTGCACAGAAACACCCAAAGCAGGCTGAAATCTGTGTACACAACATGGCAACGCACTAAGGGCTCCTGCTGAGACGGGCCGGGCCTCATTAACTGTGCTCTCCTTCGGTGCACGCACTTAAAGAGAAAAACACAAACCAACAATGTCTGAGGATGTTTTAGAGTGAAGAAAAAATAAAGACCCAAAAGAGGATGGGAGGGCATCTGACACACAGGGATAAGGGAGGACGGGAGGGCATCTGACACCCGAACAATTAAAAAGTTTTTGTTTTTTTTAAAAGCTAAATGGTTGCCTAACTTTTTATTTATCTTATTTATCTTATTTTTAATCTAGTTTATGGTATTGTTTTTAATTAATATAAATAAAAACAGAAGTATCATACAAAATATTTTATTACATTTAGTATTTAATAAAAAATAATAATTTCACCATTTCTTACAATATTTTATTAGGGGTAATTACTTTTTGATTTTTGTTTAAATTGCTTTTTAATTAATTTAAAGATTTTAGGTGATACTTGCACATATTTGCACAGGTGGACAGGAGGGCATCTGACACACATGGATACATTGTAAATCTGAAAAGTTAAGCAGAAATTGTAAAAAAAAAAATTTGGTAAATCTTTTTTTTTTTTTTGTATATAGACTTATTGTTTTTAATTAATGTAAAAAATTAAAATTTTAAATTTAAATAAAAAAATGAGTAAGTCACACAAAATCTTTAATTACATTTAGTATTTAATTGAAAAAAAAATAATTTCACATTCATTAAAATATTTTAAGGGTAATTATTATTAATATTGTGACCCCAGAGAGAGAGAGGGAGGAGGAGAGAGGGACGGAGGGAGAGGCAGAGAGGGGAGTGAAGAGTGACAGAGGAGAAAGAGAATCAGGGGGAAGAGAGTGGGAGAGAGACGAGGGAAAGGAGGGGCAAATCAGAGAGAGAGGGAGAGGAGGGAGAGAGGAGAGAAGAGAAGATGGAGAGGAAAAAGAGAGCAGAGTATGGGTGCAGCTCGTCCTTCTGTGTCGCGTTTAAACTGTGACGCACTGAGGCCCAGAGTTATTATCCTCCACTCAGAGAAAGAGAGGAGAGAAAGAGAGAAGGAAAGAAAGAGAGGGGGGCAGGGGGCAGATAGAGAGAGAGGGAAAGAGAGAGGAGAAAGAGAGACGGACAGACAGGAGATAGACAGAGAGAGAGAAAGAGAAGAGAAGAGAGGAAGGCAGGGGGCAAATGGAGAGAGAGGGAAAGAGAGAAAGGAAAGAGAGAGAGACCTGAGAGAGACAGAGAGAGAGGGAAGAGAGAGGAGGGAGCAGTGGATAGAGAGAGGGGGAGAGAGAAGAAAGAGAGGGAGAGGGAGGGAGAAGAGAAGGGGTAGAAAGGAAGGGACAATGAGTTCCTATGCTCTGATAGAGAGAGAAAAAAGAGGAGAAGGAGAGAGAGAGAGAGAGAGAGAGAAAGAGACAAGGGAGACAAAGAGAGAGGGGGAGACAGAAGAGAGACAGAAAAGGGAAACAGAGAAGGAGGGGGAGAAAAAGAAGTGAGAGAAAGACAAAGAGGGAGAGAGAAATAAGAGAGAGACAAAAAGGGAAATAGGAATGAGGGCGAGACAGTGAGAAGGGAGACAGAGATGGAGGAGGAGAGAGAGAGGTTAGAGAGAGGAGAGAGGGAAAGAGAAAAAAGGGAGACAGAGATGGCGGGGAGAGAAAGAGGGAGACTGAGAGGGAAAGAGAGAGAGAAAGAGAGAAGGGAGACAAAGAGGGAGGGGGAGACAGAATAGAGACAGAAAAGGGAAACAGAAAAGGAGGGGGAGAAAGATAAGTGAGAGAAAGCCATAGTGGGAGAGAGAGGAAAAGAGAGAAACAAAAAAGGGAAAAAGGGATGGATGGAGGGAAAGAGAAGGGAGACAGAGATGGAGGAGAGAGAAGGAAAGAGACAGAAAAAAAGAAACTGAGAAGGAGGGGGAGAGATAGAGAAGTGAGAGACAGATAGTGGGAGAGAGAGGAAAAAAGAGAGACAAAAAAGGGAAATAGGGATGAGGGAGAGAGAGTGAGAAGGGAGACAGAGATGAAGGAGGATAGAGAGAGGAGAGAGAGAGAAAGAGAAAAAATAGAGACAGAGATGTAGGAGGAGATAGAGAGAGACAGAAAAGCGGGACAGAGAGGGAAAGAGGAGGAGAAAGAGAGAGAGAGAAAGAGAGAGCGAGGAGAGAAAGAGGAAAGAGAGAGAGACAGAAAAGGGAAATAGGGATGGGGAGAGAGAAAATGGAGACAGAGATGGAGGAGGAGATGGGAGAGATGATAATGTGGAGCAGAGCAGACAGGACGAGACAAGGACACAGGAGACAAGGACAGAGGAGACAGGAGACAGGACACGACCCAGAATCCTCCGAGGATGAGTCCAGAGAACGAAGGACCACAAAGAAGAGAAAAATGAAAATGTGAAACCCCCTCCCTCCCCTCCACAGTCTGTCTCTGCTCAGGAGGAGAGAGTGATGTCATCACTTTCTGTCTGAGATTTACCTGGAACTGAGAGGTGACACTTGTTTAAAAAACATTCCCCAATCTTTGATTCTAGAATGTGATGACGTCAAACTCCCAAAAAGGGACACAGACACACTTCCCTTTAGATATTCTGAAGTTTGAGGTTCAAGGTTCTTTATTTGTGATTCAAGCATCTGAGAGAAACACATGACTGATTTAAATGTTTCCTCAAGGCCCAGTGACTAAAAGAAGAATAAATTAGCAATATCAAGCGCTTTGTGTTGCATTTTCTGTATGAAAAGTGCTCTATAAATAAAGTTTCCTTGATTAAAAAGTACATTAAGTACATTTTGCAGTTCCAATCTACACGTACAAGTAAAACATGAAGCAGGCTCAGCCTCGGCAGGAAGTTAGTGTGCGCTCTTCAAAAGTCTGACCGCCTCAGGACAGACGCTGGACTTGAGCCGAGATGTTCTGGCTTTGGCTTTGATGCTCCTCTGTCTCCTCCAGAGGGCAGAGGGACAAACAGGTGGTGGGAGGGGTGCAGGGGTCCCTCATAATCCTGGAGGCCCATCTCCCACTGATCTTCTCCACCGCTCTGACCACACGCTGCAGAGCCTTCCTGTCCTGGGCTGAACAGTGGTTGTACCACACTGTGATGGACCGGGTCACTCTCTCTCCACTCCACAGCTGTAAGGGCCCAGTCACACCGTGATGATTTAGCCAGAATTTCCCTAAAACACTGGCATACGCTGAACTATCAATGTTTTTTTTTTATTTTTTATTTTGGGCGTATACATAGCGTATTCATAACGAGTTGGACGTTTACATAGCATATTAGTAACTTATATAGAACGTTTTGATAACTTAAAGATAACCTATACCAACTAAGCTGCTAAGCGTGTTGCCAGCGTCGACAACTTATGTCCAACGACAGTCTAATTTATGCATAGTGTATGGCAACATATCTCCGACGATCATGTGTCACCACCTTTAAGGCTGCCGCTCGATGATTTAAATCATAACTGCACTCACACTAGCAACATTATAATCAGCGTCATGCCGAAGAAAACTCCTGGCTCTACTGGCACTCAACTGGTGCAGTGGGTTTTCGCCGCCTATTGTGACATCCCAACTTTTAGACATGTTGGTTTTCCGACACTTTTTGGGATCTCTATTCCGACATGTCATATTTTACGTCTCTCGCTGTCTATGGTGCTGAATGCAGCAGATCGACCAATAGGTGGGCTGGTATAGAGCAGCGGGATATGGCTGCAGACCACAAGCTGTAAAGTTGTGAGCATGATGGGGTCAGCTGTTTCCTGTCTACAGTAAAACTACTCAATCTGAGACTCTTTAAGTGTTCAAAGATCAGAGCTCTGATCAGAGTCAAAATTGTGTTATTATTATTTGTGAAATGTGGTGTAATACTTTAGATACAGAATTTTTAAAGCATAAAAGATTGGAGATAAAGTCCACAGGAAGTAGAGTCACTATCGCTGATCTACAGCTTCACACACACTCAAGGCTTAAGGAGATGAGGGCTTGCAGTAGAGTCCTGCAGCGATTCGGGTACCCGCAGATACCCGACGGGTGACCCGCAAATTTAATGAAACCGGTGAAAAATGTTGCACTGTGTCAGATGCAGGTTCAGGTTGGGTCAGACCCTGGAAAGAGAGGGTCTGATCTGCGGTTTACAAAACATCATGTGCTAACAAAAGACAGGGCTGTAGTTTAGTGAAATGCAAATGTGCCATTGTTTTTACAAGATGATGAAATGTGAAATCCAAATGTTTTTGTGCACGTGCACATTCCCAGAAATCTCTGCCACTTTCATTTTCAAACCTCGCACGCGATGTCCTGCAGCTCAAAATGACTCACGAGGAGCTGAAAAGAAAATTAACGAGTGCAGAGTACAAAGTAATGGCTCGGGTGTGGTTCGGGTGTTGGTTTGTATTTACAGCAGGTCGGATCGGGTGCGGAATTTTATTGCAATTCTGTTGGAAAATGGTTCAGGTGTGGATTGAGATATGACGGGTGTGGTTTGTCAAAATCAGACAGGTGCAGGACTTGGTCTTGGAGGCCTAGTCCAGCAGCCTTGAGTCTCTTCAGAAAGTCCAGGCGTTGGTGAGCCTTCTTCACAGTGCTGGCTGCAGTAGTGGAGCAGGTGAGGCTGTCCATCATGTGCAGATGCAGGTGTTTCCAGCAGGACACCACTTTCACTTCTGTCCCCTGGATATAGAGCGGTGATCAGCTGTTCTCAAGACATTTTTAAAGGACTCAGGCAGAGGTGGTTATGCCTGTACCAAGTGACGTCACGCTGGGGGTGGTCAAAGTGTTTCTATTGGCGGAATGTTCAGTAGTTATGGTGACACAGTGCTCACATTAGCAAAAACTGATAAAATGTTTTAAGATCATCTGAAAACTCAAGAAAAAATGCAAAATGGAATTAGAGAGCACATTTTCAGGAGGCTGTGATCAGTTCAAGTGTCCATGGTCCTGTTTAGGAGTTTGATTTTCAACAAAAATGTGAGAGTGACAGATCATGTCACCTGTTGTGGTTCAGCTAAATCTGTTTTTTTTTTTTTTATCAAATTGTGTTAAACCAAAGCTCAAATTAAAGTCTAACCTGAGTAACAGAGCTTCAGACGGAGTAGTGCTTACAGTTAGTTTCACACAAACAGGGAATGTTCGAGAATGACAACAGCAGCAAAGTATCATTTTAATATTGCCCAATAAAATGTAGTGACACTGACAACACACACACACATATATAGTCTTTGTGTTGCAATACTGGTATTTCCCCATAGTGAGACAGGTGATCTTTCATCAGATTTTTCTTGTAATATACTGAATTGTAAAGGCAGTTATTCGTGTCAAAATGTGAGTCTCTCTGCCGCTCTGCCTGAGGTTTGAATCACAAATTGTGCGCTGTGGGCAAACTGTTCGCTGTGAGGAGAGAAATAAATCACAAAAAGACTCCAAACCGTAAATGTGCTCACCAAAGCCTGGAATGTTCCACATTATGACATTAAACAGGTCTGTATGGTATGATACAGAAACAGAGCACACATGAACCAAGACAGAAGTTATAGGACAGATGATGGTGCAGGTTAGACCATGAACACTCATTTACACCTGTCGTCCCTGAGCAGGCTGGTGGAAATACTGAAGGCACAGATCAGGGCCTGACCGATATGGATTTTGTTGCGGCCGATATGATACATATAAAATGGGAGTTGGAGCTGTCAATAGCCAATATAATCACAGCTATATTTATCACGTAAAAAAATCACTGTAAATCTTCAATTGTTTGTAAAACTCAGGTTTGGCTCTATTGGATTTTCATTTGGGTTTATTTAGGTGACATTTATTGTTCTTCTGCCTCTTTACGTCATGTTTAAAGACAGTCGGTCAGCCTAATGGCATTTTTGTATGATATTCTAAGCAGTAAAGAAATTGCTACCGCTATTAGCCTTTAGCGGTAAATGCGTGTAATTTATGATCTGCTAAATGCCGATAATTCACACCTCTATTCGCAGCTCATTTACATATCAGTGCATGTCCAATAACATATACACGGCCACTATAGTCACTTTACAGTCGCTAACAGAAGAGAAAACACCCTGTTTATGTGTGCGAGTTACAGCAGCTAATCGCTAACCAATGAGAAAGAACCAAAACAAGCTTCAAAACCGACACATTTCCAACACTCAGCCTCACAGGCTCCTCTCACAGGCTCCTCTCACATCACAAGTCTGCACTAAGAACTGTCCAGAAAAAGAAGAGAATCTCATATACTTATCATTCAATCCCACCCATCCATAATGTGCACAAACTTGTTGAGAGGTCAGCCACTTCTCTGTGAGACGTGCAAATATTTGAAAACCCGTGCATGTTCGAATCTCTGTTCCAGTGACTCACAGCGATAGTGGAAAAAGAGGATTTGGAGAGTGCAATCTCCCATTTGGGGACAGCGCTCTCTCCCCTGGACGATGAGCGTGTTACTCGAAATGTTTTCTTAGAGCTCAATGAGACAAAACCCTTCAGAGGAAGAGCAGCACCGTGAAGAATTTTGAAAAGCAAACTAATATTTGTATATATCATTAGATTTTCACACTACAATCAATTGTATTTTGCACCAATAGGAAGGTGGTGATACTGTCAGGGTTTCTTATCAGGAATCTTATACATTTATACAATGACTCAACAGGTTTCAAGGCTGTTTTGCGCCTGTGATCAGCTCGTCAAACAGTACAAGAAACGTTACACCTTACATTTATTCTATTAAAGGTGGTTTTATATCTCAGAAATACCAGAAAAACAGACATTCTGACTGTGAGCCTCTCCACAGATCTGACCTGCAACTTACAACGATGATAAAAAGTTCTAATGCCATACTGTGAAACATTCTAGACACGCAATAACATCTCCATGGAGAAGAGCATTTAGAGGAACGGCCACCAGAAAAGTGACACAATGCATCTTTAAAGGCCCCATATTACTTTTTTGTGATATTAGAGAGAGTACAAAAGGTAAAAGACATTAGACATTTCGACTTGAACGGTTTGGGAGGGAAAGTGTGTTTATGTGTGTTTATGTGTGTGTGTGTGTGTGTGTGTGTGCGTGTGTGTGTGTGTGTGTGTAAGTAATAAAACAGAGGAAATGTAAGATGTAAGAGGGTAAGGACAGAAGAGAAAACAAAACTAAAAATAAAAAAACAAGAAAAAGGAGCACACAATTATTCTTGTAATTAATGATACTTTGTTTTTTTGCTCTCCCCTGTTCCTCCTCCTTCTCTTCCTCTCCTTTCATTACCCCTTTGTTCCTTTGTTAATTATTTATTTATTATTTTCCCTAGTTTTTTTTTTTTTTTTTTTTTCATATTTTTCTCCCAGATAGTATCAGTACACTGCAACTTTCTCTGATCTGGCCAAGATTTTCAAACTTCTATCAGGTTCTTCATCATGTTTTCACATTTATTATCTAATTACTCGTTCTGAGACTGCTTCATTCTAGTCTCGAGGTAGTTTATTTTACGATAACTTGTCAAGTTAAATTAACTCGCTCCATGGACAGATCATTTCACTTTTAAGTAATTTTCTGATAGATTTATATCTTAAATTTTGTTTATATCTTAAATTTTGTTTATATCTTAAATTTTGGCCAGGCTTTTTTGCAGAGTACATATTACACTATTTTGTTTCACTCACACATGTTTAGCACACAAACCCTGCAGATTTAGGCTGATTTCTTCTCTCCAACTGAAAACAGAAGTTCTCCACTGTGTTTTTAAACTCCATACACCTTCGTCAGAATCATTTGGATCATTTCGGCACTGGAATTGCCGATCTTTACTGAACTAAAGGTAAAACAGAACATTTTTATTTATGAAGATGTAGACAGGCAAAATATAAAAACGTTATTCAAACGTGTGAATGAAACAAAACTCCAGGTCTGTTTTTGAGGACGTAACAACATTCTAACATGGCTTAAAGATAACAAAGCTCACAAGAGACAAATGTGTATAATAATATATAAACTTGTACCTGCAGAAGTACCAGAGTGTGGTATAACGTGTACAGGAGCAGCTCTTACCATGGTGGTGAGGATGTACTTGTAGAAGGCCGAAGTCATGCCCAGCTCCTTCGCCTGAACACAAAGTCACAAGACAATCGACAAGTTTACATGAGAGGTGTAATTCTGAAGAAAAATTATTTAATTCTGAATAAAAAGTTGTTCCGCTTTAAAACAAATAGAATAGAATAGAATAGAATAGAATAGAATAGATCGAATAGAAAGCCTTTATTGTCATGATACACAGTAGAACGAGATGAGAAGCTGCTCCTTCAAAGTGCACCCAAAAATGAATAAAACTACTGCGAACACATATAAACCATGCCATATAAACCCCGCCAGAGGTACACAGACACATAACAGACAGACACATCACAGACAGACACATAACAGACAGACACATAACAGACACATAACAGACAGACACATAACAGACAGACACATAACTGACACATAACAGACAGACACATAACAGACACATAACAGACAGACACATCACAGACAGACACATAACATACAGACACATCACAGACAGACACATAACAGACACATAACAGACAGAAACATCACAGACAGACACATCACAGACACATAACAGACAGACACATCACAGACAGACACATAACAGACAGACACATAACAGAGACATAACAGACAGAAACATCACAGACAGACACATCACAGACACATAACAGACACATCACAGACAGACACATCCCAGACAGACACATAACAGACAGAAACATCACAGACAGACACATCACAGACACATAACAGACACAGCACAGACAGACACATCACAGACAGACACATAACATACAGACACATCACAGACAGACACACAACAGTGAAATAGACTTGAGACTAAAGTGTTTAGCAGTGACAGTGCAAATGCCGCAGTTCTCAGAGCACAGACAGAGGGGACACGGCCACTGACAGAGCAAATTGACAAAACAGATAAGAGTTACTTGGGTCCAAGTGGCAGCACAAGGTCTCATTGCAAACTTGAGTTTAGTATTGTGACAGCTTTGGGAAAGAAGCTGTCCCTGAGTCTATTTGTTCTGGCAGGAGTGGACCTGAAGCTCCTGCCAGAAGGCAACAGGTTAAAGAGATGGAAGCTGGGATGGGTATTGTCCTTTATGATGTATGTACAAAATGAGTATTCGGAATTAAGTTTAATTCTGAAGTAAGTGCATGATTTATCTCGATTTTAAATTTGAATGAATTGATTCCATCATCATGTAAACATTTATTCTTCTTCAAAATAATCCCGGGGGTTGGTGCTCGTTGGGTCGTCCTTCTGATGCTATCCGGATGATTCGGCACCACCAGTCGTCTCTTCGGACTTTCCTCCACTGCTCTTTGGATTTGTGAGCGGGATGTGGGAGTGGGCTGAGGTGTTGCAGCCTCAGACTCAGTTTGTCTTCTTCCTCCTTCTCCGACACTCTTCCCTTCTCCTCCTCAGCTGACAGACATAAAGCGTGAGGAGAGAATTCTCCAGCTGCTGCTTCATTATCATCAGAACGACTGCAGGAAAAGTTTGGATCCTGTTTGTGTCGGACTGAGATGACAGAAAAGCCGGGAGCAGATGAAGTGTGTGTTTTCTTCCCAAAGATGTACAAACTTTTCTGTCTCTGTCCAATCAGAACCCTTCCCCACCCCCAGACGCTGAGCAGAATTAAAGACGATTTAATGTGTTTTCCATGGAAACCTCAATTCAGAATTATTTCCATGTGAACTCGATGGAGAATATTTTAATTCTGAACTATTTAATTCAGAACAATTATTTCGGAATCCCCATGGGGTTTTCGGCTGTTCGGTAAACTCCGCCTCCTTCAGCTGTTCAGATTGATGGCGTCGTTCATCACATTAATATAAAATCAGAGTTTACGAGGAGCAGGATTAATTTGTGCTCAGACCAGCTCATTTAAATCAGGAGAATGTATGACCTGGAGCTGGAGGACTCATGACCTGGTTTATGGTTCATATCTCTGTCGATTACTGGGCCTATCCACATGAAACAACTGACACAGAGATACCAAACATATATTTGTTTTGCTAAATCTGGATTTCAAATTACATCACAACAATTCCCTTACATGTGCACTGTGTAACTTTTCGGTTGAGGATCTGTCACCTGCTTGTTTCTATGGAGATATCACTGCTCTGCTTGGAATGTTCCACAGTGTCACATTAAAGAGCTCTACTTTACATTTATGCAATTACAGGTGGTTTTATAGGTCAAAAATACCTAGAAAAAGAGGTGTTCTCACTGTGAGCGGGGTCGCCTCTCCACAGATCTGACCTGTAACTTGATCAGGTTTGGTCTTCATGAAGAAGAAATAGAAAGGTTTAATGGCATACTGTGAAACTTTCTGGACAAAACAATAACAAAACCAAAGAGAAAAGCATTTGACAGACCTAAGACCTAACAGAGATGAAGTTCAAACATTTGTGAGTTGACTTTGAGGATATTTCCATAGCCCCTTCCAAGCAGGAAGTGCATGTGGGCTGGATGCGGCTCCATCGACTAAAACAAAACATCAGCATTAATAACAAACCAATCAGAGGCTTTGTCTTCTTGATGTTGAAAGCGTTAGCAACAAGTTTGGTTGACAACGTCGCTAAGAGCCGCTCCCTGCCAAACCAACGGTGCGGGTGGGAAGGTGTGTTACCTCCAAAACCCCCTCTTCTGATTGGCTGTTGGGTTGCTATGATACCCGCTATGATACTTGGAATCTTAAATATGCACTGACAAAAATCACTTCTTGGGGTAGTAAAATATATTGAATCAAATGTGGTAATTTTTTACACTGAAATATGATAATTATGTGAAAATTACAACTTATTTAATAGCAATGGATAAAATTGACTTGTTTTCCTTATGTACTGTAAGTATTATGTTTAATGAGTAAGTTCTACTTTATAATCACCAACACATTGAAAGGATTTACAGTCGTTACTAACCCACAAATACTGAGAAACACCAAAGTCCTTCTAGATAAGCCCCGCACTCAGCAGATACATAGCTGGGGCTGGGGCTCAGTTGGTTGAGCATTTGTCTACTGATCTCAAGGTTGGCGGTTCGAATCGTGCTCTTGACATAAACAAACAAAAAAAGACATCTTTGGGAGAGTGGACTAATCCACTTGGGCAAGATCCACCTTGCCCCCAGTGTCTGTGTACACTGGTGCATGAATGGGTGAGTGGTTCCTTGTTGTAAAACACTTTGAGCCTTGAAGGCTTTGAATGTACCATTTATCAGTAAATACCAGACATATAATATTTACTTAATTATTGTTTCACAGCAATGCAATTAATTATGACAATATTGTATATATTTTACTTAATTTATTCACATAAATAAGTGTTTATTTATAGAGCGCTGTTCATGGACATATGTAACAAAGACGCTTTCCAGAGCATTATTAACAGAGCATTCTTCATTCACTCCAGACCCGGTGGTGTAAATTACAGTCTGACAGAAGTGAGGCTGCCAAGCCAAATGGTGCCATTGGTCCCTCCGTGCACCACCAACACTCACACACACAAACACACACACACACACACACACCACTTTCAAACTAGCCAATGTGGGCGAAGTGTCTTGCCTAAGGACACAATGACAACAGTTTTTGTGACTGGCGCCCCCCTGTGGCACCTAATTTTCCCATTGGTCTCTCATCTAAGTACTAACCAGGCTCCACCTGGCTTAGTTCTGAGATTTGACGAGATCAGGCTTTGACAAGGAGGTATGGCCACAAATATGACTTCTAACTTAAAAAAAGAAAGAGTAACAGTTACTCAGTAAATCCATGACTGTTAATCATAGTGGTAAGTACAGTTTATTTCATACTGACAAGTAAATTGTACCTGATATTACAGCAGTCAAATTTACTTAAAAAGTGAAAAAAGCAAATTGTAAGGTAAATCAATCTTACAAGTTATTTTTTTCAGTGTGGAACTCAGCTCCAGATTTGCCCAGTGCTAGCCTTGTGAGCTTCATTTGACTGTAGCCAAACACTGTGTGTGAAGTCACACTCCCTTAGTCCACGTCTTCATACTGTCTGTGGATATTTCTCATGAGGTGCAATGTAATGAAGTACATTTGTCTGTCGCCTCCATGAGGGAGTATGACTTTATCACAGTCTAGGATGTGTAAACCAAACAGTGATGAAAAGTGAAGCTCTCGTCCCTCACAAATCCAGGCACAGACAGAACCGAGAGCACAGACAGCAGCACAGATCCTCCGACTTTTAGCAGCAGAACATCCAGGATTTACAGGAAAAACAAGCGTCACATCTGAAGAGAGACACAGTGAGAGCAGAGTCTGAGTCTGAGAGTCTGAGTCTGTGTAAGCCCAAGAAGAGTTTACCTGCTCCACAGACGCCCGAGAGTCAAAAGAATGACAACAACAGATATTCATTGGACAAAGCTGCTTTGTTTGGTCCTGGTTTAGTCTGGTTTATTATTTCTAGTTCTGGTTTAGTCTTGGTTTAGTCCCGGTTTAGTCTCGCTTCACGTTAGTCCAGGTCTATACACAAACTAGTACTATTAATGAGTAGAGGTTTTGTTCAGTTTGGTGATGTCATTTCAGATGGAGGGCACGGACAGACTCACAGTTTTTGAAAGAAATATTAATCCGTTGTCTTAAAGTCCTTTCACCTGAAACACTCACGTCTTTGTGGTTGAATAATGGCACCACTTTCTGGAGCTGTTGTGGATGAATCATTGACGTTGAACTTTGTCTTTGTGTCTGTTTTTGTTTTATGTGTATAGGCCCTGTAATTCCAGAGATATTGTAGGACTGGAGATACAGATGTGTAAATGTGTCGGCTGGTGTAGGACAGCGTATAGACGGTGTAGGCTTTCGTACCTTTCGTAAGATGCTGTAGGACGTGGATGCATTGGCGTCAATTATGATGGTGGCCACTTTGTCGTCTCTGATCTCTTTGAGCAGAGGGGTGGGGTCCTGGCTCTCGTCCAGCATCCGCACCGACAGCGTTTCCCGGGAGATCAGGAAGTGCCGCACCAGCTCCTCCAATCGCAACAGGCCTGATGGGAGACAGGAAGTGACACGCATGAGGCGGGGCATCTGGGGGTTCTGGGTTGTGATTCCTCAAGTCCTCAAGCGGGACTAAACACCTAAACTCTGCCCACAGCCACATTTCAAATCCAGCTGTAGTACCTGGAGTAATAAAGGGGGAGTGATGGGGGAGGGGTCTGGAGCAATAAGGAACAGTGTGATTGGTCAAACAGGTAGCCACATCTCAAACTCCGCCTCTGTAGCCAAATGTTTGTATCCAAAACACCCAACTGGGGCTCACAACAAAAACGTCACAACACAAATGAAAACGCAGTAACGCAACAAAAAAAAACACAATACACCAAAAAAAGCCACAACGGAAGCACCCACGGGATTTTATTTTCCGACAGACCAAGCATGGAGGATTAAGTGGAAAGTGAATGGGAAAAGTCAAAGAAGAAGAATGTGAAAAGTGGGGCCCGACCAATATATTGGTTGGCTGATATTACCGGCCGATAACGGGCACTTGGAAACATATCAGCCTAAATCTTGCTGATATGGGCCAATAGTCCACGTGGACATGTTTTACCTTGTTATAAAACTTGGACTCTACATTCTGCCCATTTAATCCAATTTACAGACAAATAAATGTCCTAATATCGCATCAGGATTTATCTGAGGAGTCATTTGTTTGTGTCTGTGGCCGTATGAACACACCCCCACGTGCACAACACTGAGATTCTCTTCTTTTTCCAGACGCTCAGTTTGAGTCTGGATTAAAAGGACAGTTCTTAGTGCAGACTTGTGATCTGAGAGGAGCCTCTGTGAGGCTGAGTTTTGGAAATGTGTCGGTTTTGAAGCTCGTTTTGGTTCTTTCTCATTGGTTAGAGATTAGCTGCTGTAGCTCCCACACATAAACACGCTGTTTTCTCTTCTATTAGCGACTGTAAAGTGACTATGATCGTATATGTTACTGGACAGGCATCAATATGTAAATGAGCTGTGAATAGAGATGTGAATTATCTGCATTTAACAGATCATGAATTACCGCGGCGCACACGCATTTACCGCTAAAGGCTAATAGCGGTAGGTTACTTACAGTATTTTCTTTACTGGCTAGAATATCGTACAAAAATGCCATTAGGCCGAAGTACTGTCTTTAAATATGACGTAAAGAGGCAGAATAACAATAAATGTCACCTAAATAAACCCAAATGAAAATGCAATCGAACCGAATCTAAGTTTTATAAACAATTGATGATTTACAGTGAATTTTTACGTCATAAATATACCAGCGATTATATCGGCTATCGGCAGCTCCAACTCCCATTTCATCGGTATCATATCAGCCGCAACAAAATCCATATTGTTCAGGCTCTAGTGAAAAGTAAAGGAACGGAGAAGTGAACGAACACTAGATCCTCCTCGCTCAGTCCGTCGGAAAATAGAGTACTGCGGTCGCTTCTGTTGTAGCTTTGAGTTTTGTTGCAGTTTGTATTTGTGTTGCGGCGTTTGTATTTGTGTTGCAGCGTTGGTATTTGTTGTGAGCCTCCTGGGTCAGAAAACAAGGTCCTGCAGTCACTTCTGTTGTAGCTTTTTTTGGTGTGTTGTGCCTTTTTGTTGTGGCGTTTGCATTTGTTATGAGTCCCCCGGCTTACATTGTCAGCAGCACACACTGTTACCTTGACTGTTTTTGACGGAAAGCTGCAAAAGTTTTCACTAAATATACAAAAATGTCACTATGAAGAGAAGAAAATGCAGCTGAAACACCACATACACAGTTCAGCAGCGAAAACAGTGGATGTGTGTTTAGTGCTTCCGCAGAAACGGTCACTATGGCAACACAAACACAAACTTCATCTAATTTGCAGCCATGTCTGTAACTCAAAACCTGTGTATTTGTCTGTACCTATGAGCGTTAGTGTAAAGAATAAAGCTGAGCAGAGTGCAGAAAAACATGGAGGTCAAATCAAATGTGTTTGGGAACTGCGGCGGATATAGGATTTTATGAGTCATTACCTGAAAATAAAACTTTTGAAACTTTCTCTACAAACTCTATTTCACTTAAGCACTAAGGCTACAGCTGACAGGGGACATTTCAGCTGTTTCATTTCTGTCCAGTAAAATCCTAAGAATGTCCTCGAGCCTGACGATGCCCTGACAAGGGTTTGACAAACACATCAGAACCACTCAGCCTCTGCTCATGGTCTGGATTTAGTCCAGTTTTGGTCTATATCTGTTTTAGTCCTGATCCAGTCCTGGTTTAGTCCTGCTCCATTCCTTGTCCAGTCGTGGTCTAGGCTTGATCCAGTCCTGCTCCAGTCATGGTTCAGTCCTGGTTCAGTCCTGGTCCAGTCCTGGTCCAGTCCTGGTCCAGTCCTGGTTCAGTCCTGGTTCAATCCTGCTCCAGTCCTGGTTTAGTCCTGGTTCAGTCCTGGTCCAGTCGGGGTTTAGTCGGGGTTTAGTCCTGGTTCAGTCCTGGTCCAGTCCTGGTCCAATCATGGTTTTAGTCCTGGTCCAGTCCTGGTTTAGTCCTGGTTGAGTCCTGGCCCAGTTCTAGTCCAGTCCTGGTTTAGTCCTGGTCCAGTCCTGGTCTATACTGATCCAGTCCTGGTTTAGTCCTAGTTTAGTCCAGGTCCAGCCCCAGTCCAGTCCCAATCCAGTCCTGGCCCAGTCCTTGGTCCAGTCCCGGTCTTACACTCAGCCTTGGCGCAGATGAGGCTGGTGGTGGGCGAGCCGAAGGAGCTGAGCACAGAGGAGAGGGCGTGGCTCAGGTCCTCGTTGCTTGGATACAGAGTGACGGAGGCGAAGCGCAGGTACGGGAGCTTGGGCGTCTCCTCTGGACCGATCTTCACGTGAGGAATCTGACAGAACGACAGAAAAAACACAAGGATTTTAACTTTTATTCATTTTGAATTTCAGTTCAAATTTTAAAAAAAGACTAATTTCTCCTGTCATTTCAAGTCTCTGTATCTGATCTTTATTGTGTTACCAACATGAAAAACAGAACTATAGTTAATTTTAAACAGTTTGCAGTGGTTCACAGCTATTCCTCTCTTATGGGGACTTTGATTTGTATTGTTTTTTATTTATTTATTTATTTTTTTTATAGATGTTGTATGTATATTATTGTTATATTTTTTCATTGGCATAGGCATTGGTATATTTTTTTCTTTGCCTGTGCCATGTTGCATGTCTTGCCTCATCTGCCTCTGACATCTGTCTTTACTGTTTGTTGGTGTTTTCTTAAAGGTGACACACGTTTCAGTTTTTAACTAAGCCCTAATAAAGACCAGGGAAGGTGGAAACATGTCGGCTTTGGCCATTTAAATAAAGCCCTTTTAACACGACTTTTCCTCATACGACTTTTACTTTTTTGGAATGCCTGGATTTCGTTGTGTCCAAAGTTTTGATCCTTTTTCCAAGCACGCTCCCTACCTGTTCTCATTGTCTGGAACACTAGCAGAAAACAGACATATTTTGATTAGTTTTTTCCCTCATTTACCTGATGCATTCTGAGCATTGTCATTATTCACCATGATGAGTTTATCAGCACTTTTTCACAACATTCAGAGGCTGTGGCAGGAAAGCATGCTCGCACACTTCCTGATTATTGAATAAAATACAAACAGACAGCACACAGAGGACTTCATTCATGGAAAAAAATGACTACAGACCCTTTAGACACAAATTTAAGTGTTTATAATAGATCCAGTACAGATCTATTGTATGAGCAGCTCCTGAGGTCAAAATAAGTCCACTGTGAAACTGTCTGCATCTGATTATAGTGTTGTTTTTCCTCTGAGAGTCACAAAACATGGCAGGTGCACGGTTAGCATGCTAGTTGTTGTTAGCTTTAGCCACTCTGGTCTGTGTGTGAGCATCATGAAAAGTGTTTATAAACTCAGAATGAAGAACTTCGGACCACTGCAAACTGTTTAACATGAGCTAATTCTGTTTTTTCATGATTTTAAAATGGCAAAAATCAGGTGCCTTTTAATATATAGTTCGTCTCTGTGTCACTGACCTCCTTCTCTCCGCAGATGTGACTCACGGTGGATCCGGAGGCGGGGCTGGAGGCGGGGCCAATCACAGAGACCACGCCCTTCGGTAGAATCTGACACACTACAGGAAATAAACGAAAATAAACACAGAATCAAGAGATGAAACACAAGAGAATCAATCAGCGGGCTTCAGCAGACGGGGGCACCAGAGGAGAGGAGAGAGGGGGCAGGGTCTGTGGGTGGAGCTTGTGTCATGCGTTTGTGAAGTTTCAAAGTGAAGGACGGCTAAGGTTTCTCCAGTGCTGTGCTTAAAGCTGTGCTCAGACTAATGTCACGATGCTTTATTTTAAACTCGATTTTCATACTAAGGAATAGACCCAATATACTCGATACATAAATGTATACTCAAATATATACTTGATATTCCAGACCAATTCTGTATCATGATGATAATTTTTTTTTAAAAACAAAAAAACCCACTTTCTTTAGACAATAGAATGGGATTTTCCACATTAGCAGCAGTTTCATGTTCTTATATGTGTGTAATCCCTCAGATCCAGTTAGGTTCCACAGTGCTCCAGGTCTAAACCAGGTCTATACCAGGTCCATGGGTGTACACTAGTCTATGTGCTCTTATACTTGTTCTGATACAGCTCCAGATCATTCTAAAGATATTTGGGAAAGCTTAATTTCTGTCCTAGTATTTAGTCCTAGTGATACTATGTTGATACTAGTTTTAGTATCTGTGTAAAATCGCTCAGTCATTCAGGTAGAATCTGCGAAAAAGGAGAAATTAAATTTGTCATCTGGACAAATGTTTATTAATAATTAATTATATGAATAATTTATTAATAATTAATGTTTATGTTTATTTTGGTCAAAAACTTTTTGCAGCTCATCCATGCAGTTTCTTCAGTTCTGGTCAGATGCTGGAGGGCATTGTCTTATATCTGCCTGCAAGGAGGTGCTAACTACACTGAAACTATTCTGAAACTAATACATCTACTTGTTTCCAGTTTCTGTTCGTTAGTTAGGTCAGGTCCAGAGGTGTGAAAGCTCCATTATGGGCCTGAATGATTCTGCTCATATGGCTTGGATGAGCTGCAAAACGTTTTCAGCCAAAATAAAGGTTTGTCCAGTTGACAAATTGAGTTTCTCCTTTGGCGCAGTTGTAGTATTGATTAGTATCTGATTTTCAGTCCTTCTGACAGCCCTGTGCCAGACTCCAACAGTGTGGAGAGCAAACACACAGGGAGTGCTTAAAGGAGCAGAGCAGTGACACAGATGAGTACAGTGCACAAGTACAGTACTCTGTACTGTATAATACTATATAATACTCATCGTCATGTGGTCATCAGGGCTTTGTGTGTTCAGCCTGTGACACAAATCAACATGAAAACACACATGAAACTGAAGAATGCACTTGGATTAAACTAACACAATCATACAGTTCACTCACTTCAAAACATCTGTGAAATAAGATGGATGCCTCACTGTGGTCTGGTACTGCAGTGATAGCAGTAGTAGTAGTAGTAGTAGTAGTAGTAGTAGTAGTAGTAGTAGCAGTAGTAGTAGAGTAGTAGTAGGACGCACTTGTTTCAGTAGTGTGGTATTGCAGTAGTAGCAGTAGTAGCAGTAATAATAATAATAGTATAGCAATAGTAATAGTAACAGTATACAATATATCATATAACAATATATAATATATAATAGTATATACAATACTAACTAGTCTCAGTGGTGTGGTTCTGCAGTAGTAGTAGTAGTAGTAGTAGTAGTAGTAGTAGTAGTAGCAGTAGTAGTAGAGTAGTAGTAGTAGTAATAGTAGTAATACTAACTAATCTCAGTGGTGTGGTTCTGCAGTAGTAGTATTAGTAGTAGTAGTCACTGGTCTGAGTAGTGTGGTACTGCAGTAGTAGTAGTAGTAGCAGTAGTAGTAGTAGTAGTAGTAGTAGTAGTAGTAGTACTCACTGGCCTCAGTGGTGCGGTACTGCAGTAGTAGTAGTAGTAGTAGTAGTAGTAGTAGTAGTAGTAGTAGTAGTAGTAGTAGTAGTAGTACTCACTAGTCTCAGTGGTGTGGTACTGCGAGTCCCTCTGCAGGTCAAACACGTCCACCTCCACTCTCCCTCGGGCTGAACCTTGCAGCTGTTCGTTGACGCTCTCTCTCGCCAGTGTGAGGGCGAGCCGCTCGCCCCGCCCACACCACGACGCCTGCTCGTCCAAGATGGCCGCTGTGACGCCACAAACATGAAGGGAAGAAGAAGAGAGTTATATACAAACACGAGGCGAAAAAGAGAGAGTTATACACAAACACGAGGAGAAAAGAGAGTTACACACAAACACTAGGAGAAGAGAGGGTTAAACACTTTATATCTACGTCTGTATGTGTAAATGAAGTTTGTGTGTGTGTGTGAGCTCATCAGAGGAGCTGCACCATCGCCTGCTCGACCAAGAAGACATCACAACACCAGACCAAACACGAGAAGAAGCAGTGTGCAGTTAATGAGAGGATGGCGGCTGTAACAGATTAAAAACCAACCAACACAAGGGAGTTCTGCACAGTATCTGTCTGTATTTATCTGTGTGGAGTTCATCAGAGGGAGTGAATCAGGAAGGATTCAGGAAGTCATTTGTCCAAGATGGCCGGCTCCCTGCTGCTATTCCGACATTGGCGTCTAATTGTCGGAGTAGCAGCATAAACATTATTTTTCAAGCGTCACCCTACTCTCACATTGTTTTGTTTTCATTGTTGGAGTACTGCTACTGCTACTGTGTGTTGGTTTTGTGTGTGACTTGATAGTTGTGATTAAGAACATCGAAAAACAGCGAGAGACGTGCCTGGATCGATTATCACAAGTCTCAAAAAACAACAGTCTCGTAAAATGCACGTTGTAATGAAGGGAAGTCGGAGCCCCAATGGACAGGGCAACACACAGACACCCACATGAGGTACTTTGCAAATCAATTGCATTATTATTATCCTTATTTATTTTATTTATGTTTGTCTCCATGGTGATGTTGGCTGAAATGTATCTGGCATTGGGTGTTTTTCCTGCTCAAAAATACTTAATAAAACACATTCTTCCTGAGTGAGTTTTCCTCTTTACAGATCCTGTCTCGATGGTATCACCAGCTTGTCTTTACAAAGATGGACAATGCCATACTTTGGAACATTCTAGGCAAAGTAAATTAACATCTCAAGTGGGACAGACCCTCCACCAGAAAAGTTACACAGTTCTGCTTTAAGTCTTTTTCATAAGTGGAATGAGCATAATGCAGCCTCAGCTCCATAAAGAGTGGAGTGTCAATAAATCCTAACTGGAGTCTTATTTAAATGTAAATGTCTATGTTCATATTTACAGCTGGTCGTCGTGGAAACAACGTGGCCTTTATTTTATGCCCTGTGTTTTTATGCTAATGCGACTCAGGGAAATGCTACACTAACGGAGCAGAGATCGCAATGACAAACAGTTGGTGCGTCTCTGTCCTCACACAAACTCGGAGTAAATCTAAAACTCCGACAGGACCTGGAGACGGCGTGGATCTGAGCGCCTGCCGGGACCAGGCTCCGGGACAAAGAAATGTGAGTCCTGCAGAATAGATTTCCATAGGTTTGTGTTCGAAAGCAGCACAAATACGAACAGCTGCAAGGACGACAGGAGCAGGGGACCGATCACACCAGAGAAATAGAACTGGATACTGCAGCTGATGTCATCAACATTCCCCAGCGATGTGATGCTAACTGTAGGTACTGCTCAGTCTGAAGCTTAGATTTGAATCAGATATTTGTTTTAACCAGGGGTGGGACATTAATGCGTTCATTACAATTAATCAATTACAAAGAAAATAATCCATTAAAAACATTAACATTTTATCACAGTTTGCCAAACAACGCGGGATGTTTGTCAGTGCAGTTATCGTGACGCACACAGTTCCGATTACAACAATGGAGCATGAAGGTGCTCTGGGTTTGCTGGATAGAAAATAAATAAATAAATAAATAAATATAATAATAAAAAAAACATGGCAGTATTAACTAAGGCGTTGTTTATTGCAAACTGTGCAGAAAAGAGTTTACAGATCATAGACCATCACAGCACCTCAACCCTACGAGACCATTTAAATGCAAAACATGTGAGCAGTACAGAAATATGATGTTCAGAAGATACAACTTAAAGTAAAATGGCACTTTAACTTTAGTCTCTTCAGTTTTGGACAGGGACCTTACCTCTATTACGTATGTTGAAATAAAATGCAATTTTTACAAGACATTTTCCCTGACATTTAAAAGTCACGTCTGTATGTATTATTTGATTAAGTCGCCCACTAACATTCATTTCCAGAAAATAAATGTTGCTTTTCAGGCAAATATTGTTATGCGATTAAGTGAGATTAATTCATTACAAAGCCAGTAATTAATTAGATTTGTTCTTTTTTTTAATCAAGTCCCACTCCTAATTTTTTACACAATCTGACCTGAAAGACCTGACTGATCAGGAACTAGAAGAGGTGCACTGATTTGTGTCGTTAAACCATGGATCTAAAGGACTGGAGGGTGTTGGTGCTTTGATCTGTCTTTAGTTGGTGTCTTGGCCAAAGAGCGCAAAGTAATCACAAACTGCTCGTGTTCGACTGACAGGGACTGAAAGGGCCAGAAATGTATATCTTTTCTGGAGATTTTTACCTATTTTTAGATCATAAACTTTTTCTCAGCTCCAAATCTTTCATTTCAGTCAAAACAGCTTTTTAATCATTTGCTCTGACTCCGCTCTTCTCTGGCAATGCTCTAGCTCTTCTCACTTTGATTGGTCCGTGACGTGATACTGCACTTCTTACGTGTGCTCACGTGTCCATGTGAGAGAAGAGCACTACTGCACATGCTCAATGGGCAGAGAGTCTTCAGAAATACCTATCCGGGTGAGTTTGTTGAAAATCTAACTCCTAAACAGAACCAAGAACGCTCAGACTGATCACAGGCTCCTGAAAATGTGCTGTTTACATTCATTTTGTATTTTTTTTTTTTAGTTTTTCTTTTCTCTTTTTTTTTTGCCCGTGTTTGCTAATATGTGCATTGTACTTCCATGGTAACTGCTAAAGATTTTGCTGTAGGTATACATGTAGAACACCGGCAGCGTGATGACACTGAAAACTATCAATATAAACTAACCAGGAGATGGGCAGGGACTGAACACCTGCAAGAGCCTGAGGGAGAGGAGACTGGAGAGTTCCAAGTATGGAAGGAGACGGGATAAAGATAATTTGAACCTTGAACCCTTATCTCTCTGTGTTTGTAAGAAAACTGGACAGCTGTAATGTTCGTCTAGTGTGTGTGTGTGTGTGTGTGTGTGTGTGTGTGTGTGAACCGACCTACTGTAAGGTTCTTCTTGTGTCTTTGAGAAAACTGATAGCTGTAAGGTTCCTCTTGTGTCTATGAGTAAACTGAAGAGCTTGTAAGCTTCTATTTATTTTTGTAAGAAAACTAACAGCTGTAAGGTTCTCCTTGTGTCTGTAAGAAAACTGAACAAATGTAAGGTTCTTCTTGTGTCTGTGAGAAAACTGAACAACTGTAAGGACCCTATTGTGTCTATGAGAAAATGGAACGGCTGTAAGGTTCTTCTTCTGTCTATGAGAAAACTGCCAGCTGTAAGGTTCTTCTTCTGTCTATGAGAAAACTGCCAGCTGTAAGGTTCTTCTTCTGTCTATGAGAAAACTGACAGCTGTAAGGTTCCTCTTGTGTAAAACGGAACGGAAAACGGAACAGCTGTAAGATGTTCCGTAAGGTGTCTTTGTCTGTTCTGAGTGGGCGCTGCAGAGTCAGAGAAAAACCCAGATCCCAGTCACATCTCTGTGTTCACAATGGAGAAGAGTGGACATCCAGAAGTGTTTGGGAGTGACACATTTAAACTCCTTTTACCCAGTGTTTAATAAAGATCGATAATTCCAGGTCTGGAATTATCCAAATGATTCTAGTGAAGGTGTATGGAGTTTAAAATGACAGTGGAGCACTTCCTGTATTGGAACAGGGTAATTTCGGTTTGAGAGAAGAGCTCAGTGTAAATCTGCAGGGTTTGTACGTTAAATGTGAACTATTTAAGTATGTGATGAGGAAACTACATTCTAAAGAATCCAAATCAGATGTGTGTGTCCTCCTCAGATCTTTCATTGCATACGGACGGGACCAGAGCTGTTTATTCCTCTTCATAAAAGCATGTAATGTATGTGCATATGGAAATGAGCACACAAACATGTAAACACAAACACAAACGGCCTCTGGTATCTGCTGTCCATTTAGATTTCACCTGCAGCCTCAGACCTTTCAGCTGTTCAGTTTGTGTGAGTAGACATCCTCAAATCCTCTGCTCCTCTGACCTTCTGCTGTGCTCCTCTGACCTTCTCTTCTGCTCCTCTCCATCGACTGTTGCGATCTGTAGGTTTTTATAACTTTTCACTGTAGTTTTTTTCTGTTTTTTTGCTGTTAACTGTAGTTGACTTCGCTTCTTTTCTGTATATCAGGCTCATTTTGTTTTGCCATTACTTCCTCTCACACAGGAAGTCACCAAAATAAACGCGTGTAACTATTAAATATTACAGACTGTTTGTTAAGTATATGAGAGATAACCTGACCTCTGCACTGAAGGTTACGAGAGTTTTGGAGACGACACATCTTCTGGATTTGAGAGAAATGTGATACAAATAAGTGTCTGGGTCACTACTGGAAGGGTCTAGCCCCTGACAGATAGACAAATCTTCCTTGTCTGTATTCCTGGTGTAAGTGGAGCTGGGGTGTGGGAGGAGCACAGTGAAGTGGCCCCTGGGGTGTGAGAGGAGCACAGTGAACAGTGTGCTGGACAGACTCAACTCTCAAATCATCTGTTTATTTGTCCGGTCGAATGAAAGGAAGAGCAGAGGGAAGACAAGAGGAGAGAGAGATAGAGGGAGAAAAGGAGAAGAGAGAGGGGGAGAGAGGGCAAGATGAGAGGGAGAGAGAAGAAGAGGAGAGAGGGAGAGAAACGGGAGGTAGAAGGGGAGAGGAGAGAGAAGCAGAGAGGGAGAGGACAGAGGGGAAGGGGAGAACGCAAGAGATGAGAGGGAGAGAGAAGGAGAGGAAGAGGGGAGAGGGGGAAGACAAGAGGGGGAGAGAAGGAGAGGAGAGAGGAAGAGAGATGAGAGATAGAAGGGGAGAGGAGAGAGAGGGAGAGATGAGAGGAAGAGAGGGGCAGAGAGGGAGAGGAGAGAGGGAGAGAATAGAAAAAAATGATAGAAGGGGAGATCGTGAGAGATGAAAGGGAGAGAGAAGGAGAGGAGGAGGAGAGAGGGGGAGAGAGGAGAGGACAGAGGGAGATAGTAGGAGAGATCGTGAGAGATGAGAGGGAGAGAGAAGGAGAGGAGGGGGAGAGATGAGAGAGGGAGGGAGAGAAGAGAGGAGAGGAAAGAGGAGATAGAAGGAAAGAGGGAAAGAGAGAAGAGAGAGAGGGAGAGGAGAGAGGGGAGAGAGAGTGAGAGAGGAGAGAGAAAGAGAGGGAGGAGATGAGGAGAGAGAGAGAGAGAGAGAAAGCAGTCTTCAGGAGCCCATTTAGAAAAACAGCCCTGATACAGAGAAGAGAGAAGAGAGAGTGAGGGAGAAAGAGAGAGAAGAGGAGGAATAGAGGGAGGGAGAGAAAAGTGCAAGGAGGGAGAGATGAGAGTTGGAAGAGGAAGAAAAGAGAGAGGAGAGATAAGAGAATGAAGGAGAGGGACATAGGGGAGAAAGAGGGGGAGAGCGGGTTAGGGAAAAGAGGGAGAGGTGTAATATATAGAGAGAAAGACAGAGGTGTGTTTTAGAGGATAAAGTGCAGATACATCAGACAGACGAGTGAAGGCTGCAGCGAAAACAGAGAGAATACATTTAAATATAATGTGAAAGAGAAAACAAGACCATACATCAAACTGCAATGTGAACAAAAGAGGAAGAGAGGAGGAGAGGAAGAGGAGATGAGAGGGAGAGATAGGCAAGGGGGAGAGAAGAGAGGAAGAGAGGGAGAAGACAGGAGAGAGGGCAATAAAGAGAGAGGGAGAGACGAGAGGAGAGAGCAGGAGGAAGACGGGGAAAGGAAGATGGAGAGAGGAGAAGACATGGAGAAGATGAGAGGGATGAGAGGGAGAGAGGGGGAGAGGAGAGAGAGAAATGAGGAGGAGAGATCCATTTAAACCGAATGTTGAAGAGAAAACAGGTTTTGTTCAGGTTCCGATGTTCAGAGTCACAGACGAGTCTCTGGTCCCACCTCAGAAGAACAATAGACCTGATTGGTGCCTGAGGTGTGTACTGCTCTGTGATTGGAGGGTGAGGTGTGTACTGCTCTGTGATTGGAGGGTGAGGTGTGTACTGCGCTGTGATTGGAGGGTGAGGTGTGTACTGCACTGTGATTGGAGGGTGAGGTGTGTACTGCTCTGTGATTGGCTGTCAGACTCACCCATGCGCAGGCCGCTGGCGCTCTGGCCCCTGGAGGGCGGGGCCGTGGTCAGCAGCACGAGGCACATCCACAGAGAGAGAGAGGGCATCTTCCACTGCTCCGCATGGAGACCGCAGAGGGGGCCCTCGGACCCCCACCTGAAAACATACAACATGAACACACATGAGAATCTAACATGGAGACCCCCCCACACACACACACTCATACACACACACACACAAAGCGCTGAACACACGTCCTCGTCAGGTTTACACTGACGAGGAAAACCAGTGAGAAACGGAGAACACAGTAGTATTGTACTAGAACAGCTGAATGGTCAAGGAGAGGAAGACATGAAGAGAAGGAGAGAGAGACAGAGAGAGAGAGAAGCAAATGGAAAGACACGGGGAGAGAGAGGAGTGGAGGAATGAAGAGGAGAGGAGGAAATGAGAGATGGGGAAAAATGGGGAGCGAGAAGAGAGAAAGGAGAGAGTTTGTGACAGGAAGCTGCAGGGAAAACACCTGCTGCAGGAGGAGAGAGAGAAATAGGAGAGCCAAAGAGAGCAAGAGAGAGAGAGAGAGAGAGAAAGGAGGAAAGAGGTTCAGACATGGGTCTATGTTTTTTACACCTGTACATGACCAGGCCACAGTGAGGACACACCTTCGTTTAATGTATTTTTTTCTTGAATTGACCACTTTACATTTCAGACAGACAGAATACATCAAATATATGAAGTGACTAAATGTGATCAAAGCAAAGCACGGACACTTTTAAAATATGAAGCAAGTTTGGAGTTATTTAAAGTTGATCTTTGATTCCTTTGATTCCACACGTGTCATTCAGAGTCTGGACACTTGAGTAGGAATCTACAGTGTGAATAATCATGGAAATAAAGAAGAAATGTGATATATACACACACACACACACACACACACACACATATATATATATTTTTATATATATATATATAATTCACACATGTCCATTACACACACAGGCTCACTCAGATCTGGAGACACATGAAGGAGTTTCTCTGCTCGGTGCATTCAGGAACTCCACAGTTGGACACATTTAGTTTTTTAGCTTTTTTATGTTTTTTTTGTTTTGTTTTTGTTTTTTTATACTTCAACAACAAATACTTGCAACTCAAAAACCTCCTCAGACCTCTGACCTGCGCTCCACAAACTCTGAACAGCATCACTCCCAGCTGAGTCCAGACACACACGTGTGTGATTTCAGTGTTTGGCTTCTGCTCCTGTCTAAAAACAGCTTTTACTCAAATATTTTACTTCTTTACATTGGAACCCACCCTCGTTACTAAAGTAAAATGAGATTGACAGAAAGAAAATGAAATGCAAAAAAAATATAAAAAATCTGCCAAAAATTAAAGGACATTGTGTGGGCGGCATTTTCCCTCTAGAACGTATAGTTATTGTGCCGAAGCGTCAGTCTGTCTTGGATCCACTTGGATGATGCTGGTGCCAGAGATCGAGGTTGACATGGACAATATTCAAGAAGAAGGTGCAGTAAATAATTCTGGAGAGGAAAGTGAAAGCCAAACCATGGACAGCTGTTTGTGTTCAAACGCAAAATAGGGAATAACAATGCAAAATTTTCCTGCCCCAGACAGAGCTGTAGTGTTCAAAACCTCGACACAAATCTGTGAAAGCATAAATCACCTAAAAGTTGATTAAAACAATTTGTGCTGGATTAGATTTATGACTCATATTTTTTTTTATATCAAATCATTGAAAGTAACTAAGGAACTTTTACTGAAATTACATTTGAAATGAAGTAAGTTTTTATTTTTACACAATAAATATTAAAAAGAAGCAACAATGCATTTAGCAGTTTTTCCCTGCAACACTTCACTTGTTTTTAGATTCAGTGACACAGTTTGACTACAAACTACTGTCATGTCAGACTGATTTAAGTTCTTCTATCTAGAATATTGCATCTTTGAATGCATTATCAGGCCATTCACACTAATCATAAACTCAAATCATAAAAAGTCTGTTCATCTAGAATGTACCAGAATTAAAGCATTTTATTTAGAATTTGGCATCTGAGAACTTATTATCAGACCATGAACACTAATCATAAACTGATTGTAAGTCTGTTAAAATCAGTTTATGATCTCAAACTCTGCATCCATAAACTTATTTCCAGCCCATGAACACTCACAGAGATGCTTCATTCTAGTCTAAAGGTTTATTTTAAGAGAACTTGTCAAGTAAAATGATCTCACTGCCTGGACTGATCATTTCACTATTTTTAAGTCATTTTCTTATAGATTTATGTGTTTAGATCTTACATTTGGGCCAAGCATTTTGCAGTGTTCATTTACTCAGCGAGCAGCTCTTTGGTGTTTCTGTTTTGTAAAGGAGCTTGCTGAAGATTGGAGACCCCCCTGCTGCATATTATTGTTGTGTCCTTGGGCAAGACATCTCACTTTACTTCTTTATATCCTCCGGTGTCCATGTACACTGACATACAAATGATCAACTAATAAAACGATCAGGTTTGACATTTGTGAATTTACCTTTTGGAGATTTTATGGTAAAATACAATGTGATTAAAAGATGCTTTACAGTGACATGTTCTACATGTATGTGTGCGGTAGAATGTTCAGCAGTTACCATGAAGACACGATGCACACTTTAGCCAAGATTTGTTCGTAGAACACAAAATGGATTTAAGGAGCACATTTTCAGGAGCCTGTGATCAGTGCAAGTGTTCGTGCTCCTGTTTAGAGTTTGATTTTCACCAAAAAGGTGAGAGTGACTAACTGAAAAACTGTTTTGGACTGTAATTTTATGTGTGAGAGACTTGGCTAACAGCACAAATCAGCCCCCCCCCCCCGTTGTAGTTCCGGGTAAATCAGCTTTTTCTGGGCAAATGGTGCTAAAACAAAGCTCAGATGAAAGTTGATAGCATCACATCACCCATCGGAGCATACAGCCTCATCACAAAACACCACTGACTTAGACTGTACACCAGTTGGATCTGTGCCTCTGTCCATTTTAATCCTGATTCTAGAAAATGATGTGATAAATTCCGATGGAGAAGAAGCCAGTATAACTCTACGTGCGAATCAGCGTTTATGAAGGAAATAAACATAAAGTCAAGTCCTCATGATGAAAAGAATCTCATCTGAAGCTATTGAGAAAAAAATCATTTATCAATCGTTTATTTCTCCCGACAGAGAAGACGCTGAACTTTGTGCCACGATGCAAAAAAGCTTGGCCAAAATGTAAGGTACAGTGCCTTGCAAAAGTATTAGCCCCCCTTGAACTTTTTGAACTTTTGCCACATTTCAGGCTTCAGAGTTGATGGGAAGATGGATGGAGCCAAATACAGGGCAACTCTAGAAGAAAACTTGTTGGAGTTTGCAAAAGACCTGAGACTGGGATGGTGGTTTACCTTCCAACAAGACAATCATCCTAAACATAAAGCAAAATCTACAATGGAATGGTCCAAAACTAAACGTATGCAGGTGGTAGAGTGGCCATGTTAAAGTCCAGACCTGAATCCAGTTGAGAATCTGTGGAAAGATCTGAAAACTGCTGTTCACAAATGCTCTCCATCCAGCCTTACGAAGCTCGAGCTGTTTTGTTAGAAAGAATGGGCAAAAATTTCAGTCTGTAGATGTGCAAAACTGAGACATAACCCAACAGACTTGCAGCTATAATTGCAGCAAAAGATGGTTCCACTACTTGGGGGGATGAATATTTTCACCTTACTTTTCAGTTTTTTGGGGTTTTTTTGTAAAAAAGTTTAAAATATCAAATACATTTTGTTCCACTTTCGTCCCACTTGCTGTTGATTCTTCACAAAAAAATCCAATTTTGTAGCTTTATGTTTGAAGCCTGAAATGTGGCAAATGGTCAGAAAGTTCAACCGGGTCTAAAACTTTCGCAAGGCACTGCATAAAGACTGAAATCTATCGGAAAATGGCTTTTAAGTAGTGAAATGATCTGTCCATGCAGCAAGATCATTTTATTTGACAAGTTCTCTTCAAATAAACAACCTTTAGAAAAGAATGAAGCAGTCTTAGAATGAGTAAGTCGATAATAAATCTGAAAACAAGATGAATAACCTGAGATAAGTTTGAAAATCTTGGCCAGATCTGAGAAAAGTTTTTGTTTCATGTGGATAGGCCCAGGCATGACAGAAATCTGAACCATAAACCAGGTCAGCACATATGTAGGACGGGGTATTAACGGTAACCCAGAACATTTAGGTCACCATTTACGTTTTATTGTTTTAAAAATGCTATTTTCACCCAAAACGACATATTAACATAGTCCAATGGGATTCATTTGGTCTTCCAATAATTCATGTTATTAGGTTCTATTAGATTCTTCCTTTTTGGCATTTGCTTTTGTTCAAGAGCAAACAGTTTCACAAAGTTTCAAACCGTTTCAAACAGTTTCAAACAGTTTCACACAGTTTCAAACAGTTTCAAACAGTTTCACACAGTTTCAAACCATTTCAAACAGTTTCACACAGTTTCAAACTGTTTCAAACTGTTTCACACAGTTTCAAACGGTTTTAAACAGTGCTATCGCAGCATCACAGGTGCAATATGGGTAGGGATTTGTGGTGATGAGTGCAATGGTAGCGACTGAGGGTCCAAAATGAGGACAAAATGTGAAAAATGAGGAGGCATAACAGAGGTCTGAACAGAAGGCTCTAAAACCGAACTGAAATCTGGATGAATCCTCAACCTAGAGGAGTCCAAACTGTAAGGTCTGAAAACAAACTCTTGGTCTGAAAAAATAACCTAATATAAAAACGTATTAACATGTTTTATAGGTTTCGCTTTTGTTTTGGATGATTTGAGTCTTCCTTTCTTGCTCTCCGTGCAGGGCTCTACGCTAACTTTTTTTTTCAGGAGCACATGTGCCCCTAAGTTAAAAATTTTAGGAGCACAGAAAAAAAAATGGGGGCACAAGTAGGTTTTCATTTCGAACGATTATTGCAGTGCAGAACTTGCGCACACCAACTTATTTGAATTAATTTAATACAAAAAACAAAAGAATTATTACGACTGTACTTTTCCTGCATGATTGCAGTGTTTTTATAAATATATCTTCATTTTATCTGATTAATATTTAGACTTAAAATAAGCCAAACAAACTGTTCTGCACTGAAACACTCTGTGGCCCTTTTTGGACCTTTACCCACAGTTTAAGAACCTCTTCTTTAAGAGAATTTCCACTGGCACTTTACACAAAACTGCTTCAAACTGAAAAACATAGGTAAGATTTTTAAACCTGTATTTTCAAATTCCTAGGTGAAGTTACATTCTCTTCCTGGTTTTACAGTGTTTTTTAGCCTCTGCACATTTACCAAACTAAACGCACATTGTGACAGAGTTATTTGGCATTTTCTTAGGCAAACTTCAGCCCACATATCACCTGCTCTGTGCTGTGGGTCTGCTCTGTGCGGACACTGACAGAAAATTAGTATTGGCGTATTTGACGTGAGGCGGAAGGATAGGTGGGATACCTGCCCTGTGACGCACGTTGGTACACAAGGGTGCGCGCTGTGGACAAGCCGCGCGCTGCGGAGCCTGTGCTGACGGGCCGCACAGTGTCTGCGGGCTCCAGTGCACAGGCCGCAGAGGGACGTCCCGCGTGGTCACGCACACCGGTACAAGTTTATTGCAGCGGCCGTAAAATATGATCACACTCAGTATTCAGACCTTGAGTCCGTGATAAGACCGAGTCCAAATGCGCTCGAGACAAGACCAAGACAAAGCTCTCGCTTTAGCTGAGAAGGAAGTCCAGCGGCGTGGGAGTGTTTACTGAGTGGTGGGACAGGTGTGGGTCCTGCTGCGGGCTCCTCGTTGAAGGCGTGGGTGTGTTTTGAAGCGGAGTTTGTTCAGTATGAGCGTATCAGCGCCTACGCGAGCTCAGATGCGCTGGGGTCAGCGCTCGCTGGGAAAGCGTGCGGCGCTTTATGGGCTCCAGGCTTGGGCACGATTCTAAAGTCCTAGTGTGAGTTTGCCCCTAATGTTTGATACATTTAGAACGTTTAACTTGTCACGTTACGTCTGTGCGCAGTTCTCCTTACTGTGGCTGCAGAAGCACTCGCACTGGTGCGACTGTTTTATTTTCCTCGTTCGCACGACGAAATATTTACTCGCAAATGCGAGTGAAATGGGCGCACTGTAGAGCCCTGTCTCCGTGCACATCACATCAGGTTTGCTTTTTGTAAGTTGCTGTACACAGTTTTGTATCATGTTTTTGTATATTTATGTAGAATGTCATGTGGGAGCATGGGTGTTTTAGGCTTGTGGGCAGAGTCTTGTACCGAATCTTACAGCTAACCGTAAGGAGGGTTCGAATAGGGTCCATGGGAGATCGCTAGATTACTCAAACATGCATGGATGACTCTAAAACCTCTACAGGCAGGTTTTGGATGAGGGAACAATGTTATAACATGATAGAGAGCTACAAAAAAATCTCCTTTGCATAATATTTTCTCTTTAAACCATAAATTCCACCTGAGAATTCGGACCTGTCCTGAGCTCAGATTAAACAAGAGGAAATTTTGAATCTTTTTATGTCAAATCTGATCAGAGAAAGTCCAAACTAGAGTAAGTTCAAGTTGCGTCGCTAAGTCTTATAAAGTTTGGCTTCATCTCTGCAGCTCTGTGTCAGGGTTAGCGTTAGTGTAAGGTAAGACGATTGTGTCGCCGGTGATTCAGACTGTGCTAATGAGGCTAATGACGTACGCTAACTCATACTAATCACGCTAATCCTGCTTTAGCCGCAGCGTGTGAGCGGGACAGCAGGAGGCGACAGCGCGCACGGCTTTAGGGCTAAAGCACTGGAATGTGATCAGAGGAAGAAGAGAGGAGAGAGAGAGGGGGGGAGAGAGAAAGGAAGAGAGGACAGAGAGATGGAGGGAGAGGACAGAGAGAGAGAAGGTGGAAAGAGAGGAGGGGGAAAGAGAGCACAGAGAGAGAGGAGGGGAAAGAGAGGACAGAGAGAGGCAGGGAAAAGAGGGGAAAAGAGAGAACAGAGAGAGAGAGGGAGGGAAAGAGGAGGGGAAAAGAGAGGACAGAGAAAGAGAGGAGGAAGAGAGGACAGAAAGAGGAGGGGAAAAGAGGATGAGGGGTTGAGGAGGGAAAAAGAGAACAGAGAGTGAGAGAGGGGAGGGGGAAAGAGCGGACAGAGAGAGAGAGGAGGGGGAAAGAGAGGAGGGGAAGAGAGGACAGAGAGAGGGCGGGAAAAAGAGGAGGGGAAAAGAGAGAACAGAGAGAGAGGAGGGGAAAAGAGTGGACAGAGAGAGGTAGGGAGAGTGGAGAGAGAGGAGAGGGAAAGAGAGGGGGGAAAGTGAGGACAGAGAGAGAGAGGGAGGGGAAAGAGAGGACAGAGAGAGGAGGAGGGAGATAGGAGAGAGAGAGGAGAGAAAAAGAGAAGAGGGGAAAAGAGAGGACAAAGAGAGAGAGGGGAGGGAGAGAGGACAGAAAGAGAGGGAGAGAGAGGGGGCAGAGAGCAGGGGAAAAGAGGAAAGAGGGAGCAGGAAAGAGAGGACAGAGAGAGAAAGAGAGGAGGGGAAAAGAGAGGACAGAGAGAGAGGGGGGAGGGAGAGAGGACAGAGAGAGAGAGGGGGGGGAGGGAGAGAGGACAGAAAGAGGAGGGGAAAAGAGGACAGAGAGATAGAGGAGGGAAAAAGAGAGGACACAGAGTGAGAGAGGGGAGGGGGAAAGAGGGGACAGAGAGAGAGAGGAGGGGGACAGAGAGGAGAGGGAGAGTGAGGAAGGGGGAAGAGAGGACAGAGAAAAAGGAGGAGGGGAAAGAAAGGACAGAGAGAGGGTGTAGGGAGAGAGAATAAAGAGCAAGAGGAGGGAGAGAATAATTTTAATGTGCTCAGAGTATGAGAAAGTGAGGGAGAGAGGTGGGATAGAGGATATATATAGAGGGAAAGGGAGGGAGAGAGAGAAAGTGGACTGAGAGTGAGAAAATCATTTAATGTGTGCAGAGTATGAGTGAAAGAATAAAGGAGGGAAAGAGAGAGGGAGCATGAGAGAGAGGGAGAAAGAGAGAGAGAGGAAGGAGACAGGGGGTGCGTGGGAGAGAGGAAAAGGAGGAAGGAGGTAGAGAGAGGGGGAGAGTCACATCAATGTGATAAGAGTACAAGAGGAAGATACAGGAGTGAGAGAGAAATCGAAGCGAGGGTGCAGAGAGAGAAAGGAGGGAGAGGTAGAGAGAAGGAAAAGATAAGAGAGTGATTTTAATGAGAGGAGAGGAGAGATAAAGAAGTGGTAAGTGAAAGAGAGGAGAGAGGGAGATGGTTAGATGGGATGGAGGGATGTCTCTCCTCGTTTTTTTTATTTTCCTTCAACAACAAATATTTGTAACTCAAAAACCTCCTCAGACCTCTGACCTGAGCTCCACAAACTCTGAACTGCAGGACTCACTCCTCTGTCCAGATGCACCTCTGTGACCCTGAGTGTTTGGCCTCTGCTCCTGTCCAAGAACAGCTCAAACTCTGCTCTTCTAAAATCCAGTCGAAGAAGTTGTGTTGATGATGGTCTGGGCCCACAGAGCCCTGACCTCAACATCATGGAGTGTGTCTGGGATTCCATGACGAGACAGAAGGATGTGAGGAAGCTCCATCCACACAAAATCTGTGCTTAGTTCTTCAACATGTTCAACACCGACCAGCCCAGTTCCTTCACAAACTGTCTGCAAGTAAACCTAGAAGAACTGATGCTCTTCTGAAGGCAAAGCTCACACCAAATATTGAATTAATTTAGATTTCTCTTTTGTTCGTTCTCTGCATTTTGTTGATTGATGAAAATAAATGATGAACACTTCCATTTTTGAAGCATTCCTAGTTTACAGCATTTTTTCCACACCTGCCAGACTTGCACGGCTTCATCTTTGAGACAAGGATCTGCTACTGGTAGATCAACCAGATACATATGCAATGTCATACAGTTGTGTTTTCTATTAAATTGGGCCTAGTGTCGTGTATAAACACAGCTACTCTGTTATTGTACAATCAGTACTGAGGGTATTCCATAAAAATCGCTTAAGTCCAGGCTTATCATGAAATCTGTAGCTGAATCTAACTCCATCTCCAATTTAAGCCTCAAATTGTTCCATGACAGAAATAAGCCTCTGACCAAAACTCAGCTCTGAAGTTTAAACTGTGCTTTGTGTGCCCGCAGTGACTCTGAGGCCAGAGCCACGGAGCAATGACATCACGGAAAATAGGCTCAAAGTGTAACTTTTTTAATGATTAGATTAAACAAGAGAGGAGCCATAGCAAGCACGGACAAGAGTTTGATTTGGGCCATGGAACTATTGAGGTCATTCTGATCTGAGGACTGAGAGAGAAGGCAGGGCTCCCCTTCCTCTCCTGTTCGCTCCGTGGACACAGAAAAGGCCGATTGCAAACTACAGAGCCTGGTTAATATGCCCGGGGAATGAAGTTGCCTGACCCTTCCCGATGTGTGGAAGTACATGCAGAGCTTGAGTTCCACTGCGCATAAAAGTGAAGCTGCAACAGAACTCTTCACAGCCTCGTAGAAATGATAAAATCAGTGAGGTGTTTGCAGTTTGACAGGGAGCGAGAGACAAGGAAATGAAGAGAGAGAGATAGACGTGATGAAGGAGCGAACAGCCAGAACCCACTGAAAACCACTTTATCCTCATCCTCCAAAAATGAAGAAATATTTTTTAAAAGTCTAATCAACCAAAGAATTTGTGATACCTCTGCAGTCCTCCCATGTTGAAGACCCCACACTTAACGCTATCAGAAAATGACTTAAAAGTAGTGAAATGACCTGTCCATGCAGCAAGATCATTTTACTCTTAAAATAAAAGACCTCTAGCCTAGAATGAAGCAGTCTCTAACTAGGAAGTTGATAATAAATCCAGATCAGAGAAATTTGCAGTGGAGATAGATTAGATAGAATAACAGCATGGCGTTATTTTATTTTTTTCAGTTGTTTTAACACATTTGTTGAAACAACTGTGCTCAGTTCAGTTCAGTTCGATCATTTGATTCAAACCAGTATCTGAACAGAAGCACAGGTGCTCAAATACTGGAACATTTTCACATAGTTCACACAGTTCTCTGGCTCTTTCTCTGAACACTGCACAGCTCTTATTCACAAACACATGAGCAGTGAATTCAGTTTGTTTTTTCAACACTACAACTCTGTTCTTGTGTGCTTAAGGACTTTAAGTTCATCTACCTACTTACTTCTTCCTCCCGTTTAACAGAAGCTGAAACAAAACGGCCAAATCCCACAATTTGCAGGCACCAAAATTCAAACAGGAAAATATTTCACACATGAGTTAAACAGGAGGAGGGTCTGAGCAGAGCACAGACTGTGAACATGAAGACTACACACTGATACACATACAGTATATATACACACACAGAGACTACACACAAATACACACAGATACACACTGAGACTACACACAGATACACACTGATACACATATATACACACAGAGAGACTACACACAGATACACACTGAGGCTACACACAGAAACACACACTATTGGTGTTTTCACACCGACTTCAGTTGGTTTTCACCAACGTTCCATTGGACCCAGAGGCTCTTGGTTGGGTTGATTTTCGTTGGTGTGAAAGCTTCAGCCACACTCGGATCTGCACTAAATCAAGATGACCCAGACCTCAGAAAAGAGGTGGTCTCAGTCCACCTGACTCCGCACCAAACGCCAAACTCTGGTGAGAACAAACAAACCATAAACAGTAGGTCCAAAGAGACTATTCCAAATGCATCATGGGACGGGATACTAATTATTTCATTTCCTAATTGTGGTGAGTGAAGAAGACATAGGGTGAACCTCAAACCACAGCCAAGTAACGGAGCGACCAAAGGAACCAGACTGATTTAATGAGCCATTGGCGGCTTCCCTGAACCGGCCGTGTGGACTTAGACTTGCACGGCTTCATCTTTGAGACAAGGATCTGCTGGTAGATCAACCAGATAGCCCTGGTTAAGGGGTGTGACAGGGCCTGGGTCTGGTCCAGACGCCTGCCCCACAGCCGGCGGTCCATAGGTTTGCAAGTCTGAGCTCCCCAGGCCGGGAAAGCTCTTAGGAGGTCAGCCTCCACTCCGGGGATAGGGACAGGCCCACACTGTCCGTACTCCACAGAGGGGCTCCGTGGGAAGGCCATTGAGTGAGATGGTGCGTCCCGGCCTCGTTACTGAGAGCTCTGGCGTGTGGTAGAGCCTCGGCATTCCTGAGCCACGTGTAGTTGAACCCGCTGTGCACAGGAGCGTGGGATTTACGTGGGATTTACGTCAGACCAATTTTGTTTTGCAGGTCTGAAAGGACCACACTGGAGTCCCTCTGCTACAGAAGAACTATTTTATTGCCTGGTGTGGACCAAATAATGAAAGTAGCGGAGTGAAAGCACCTTGAGACTACACACAGATACACACTGACGACACACAAATACACACTGACTACACACAGATACACACTGAGACTACACACAGATACACACTGACTATACACAGATACACACTGACGACACACAGATACACACTGACTACACACAGATACACACTGAGACTACACACAGATACACACTGACTACACACAGATACACACTGACGACACACAGATACAGACTGACTACACACAGATACACACTGACTACACACAGATACACACTGAGACTACACACAGATACACACTGACTACACACAGATACACACTGACTACACGCAGATACACACTGAGACTACACACTGACTACACACAGATACACACTGACTACACGCAGATACACACTGACTACACACAGATACACAATGAGACTACACACAGATACACACAAATACACACTGAGTGCACACAAATTACACACAGAGACTATACATAGATACACCCAGATACACACACAGATGCACATAGATACACACAGATACACCCAGATACACACACAGATACACACAGATACATACACAGATACACATAGATACACACAGACACACACAGATACACACACAGACACACACAGTGTGAGTGTGCACATGTCTGAGTTTCAGCAGCACTTCACATATTCCACATATTAGAAGTAAACATTGTCATTTGTCTTCAGGATAAATATTTAGATCACCAAAGGACCCCAGAGTAAGACTGCACAACCCAGAGCTTCTGTGTGGCCCCTGAGAGCCGCCCTGAGGCTTTTCTGTAACATGAAGGAAGGAGCACAGAGAACACCTGAGCACAGGTTGATGGGACATTTAGCTAAAATAGTGTTCAGGACTGAAACGTCAGATTTCAACAGAGAAATGAGCCAAAGCGACAGAAGAAAAAGTGTAAAAGACAAACATGATTTGAAATCTGTGATGTCATTTGTGTCTCAGGTCCTGGAGCCTCCGGTCCACTCAGGGTTTAAATCTTTACAGTACAAGACAGGTGACTTCATATGAACACTGCTCCTGTCACTCAGCTCCTGTGAGCATCTGTTACTCTGCTCTGTCTTCCTCTATAGCTCCTCTCTTCTGTGGAATGATGAGTAAAAACAGACCTACTGCAATCACACATTCAAATGTTTATTAGAAAAAAAAACAAATCTGACATGTTTGGAACAGATTTGTGACTTTTTTGTTTTCAAATCACAAAGATCACATTTGAAATCCAAAGGGACAACTCCTTTTTCCTCTCCCTTCCTCCCTCTCTCCTCCTCTCTTTGTTGTTGGTAAATGGTCACAATTTTACACAGCACTTTTCCACTTTCAAGGCTCTCAAAGCACTTTACAACAAGGAACCACTCCCCCATTCACACACTCATGCACACACTGGTGTACTCAGACACTTGGGGCAAGGTAGGTTTAGTGTCTTGCCCAAGGACACACTGCCAGTGTTGTGTGGGAGCTAGAATCGCACCAGCCGACTTGTGGGTCAGTGGGACAAACACTCTACCAACTGAGCTACTGAAGCTCGCTGTTCTTTCTTTCTCTGTTCCCCATCCCCCATCTCTCTCTTTCTCCCTCACCTTCTGTCTACCCCGTTCCCTCCTTCTCTCTCATTCCCCCCTTCTCTTGCCTTCTTTTTTGCCCTCTAGGGTACACTCATTCTGCAGACTCAGCGCTCCCTCCCTTTCTCTCTCTCTCCCGATTTAAATCCACTAATTTGCGTTTGTCCTTTTTTTGTCTGTTTAAATCTTTCATTTTGTTTCATCTCAGGAGAAATGCACACGTGTTTTCAGGTTGATTCAGATGGTCTCCTCAGAGAGACAGAGACAGAGAGAGAGACAGAGAGAGAGACAGAAAGAGAGGGACAAAGAGACACAGAGAGAAACCTGATGAGTCTCAGATCAGAGTGGAGTCCATTCTGTTCTTCCACTCTCTAAAATTTTAATTTAATTTATTAAAATATTCTGCAGAAATTATAATTCAATAAAAAATACAACATTTCTATTGGCTGATACAGGTCAGGACTAAACCAGGACTAAAGCAGCACTAAACCAGGACTAAACCCGGACTAAAGCAGCACTAAACCACAACTACATAAGGATCTAAACTAAGTGGATGAAGTGAGAGGAGGTAACTGAAGGACAAATATGGAGTCAACACTTTTTCATGGAGAGGAGGATGGGAGGGCATCTGACTCACATTTCTAGTTGCTTATATAAGTCTTGGTAACCACATAAAATGGAGACTTAACTGAAACCTAACCAGGACTAAATCATGACTAAACTAGGAACAAAACCGGGACCTAAACCAGAAGCTAAATGAGATGAATCACTATTCTGTAATGGTGGTATAGGCACGTTGTACTGGTGGAAATGCCTTGCCCAAGGACACATGGACAGCACTGGTCAGAGGTGGGGAAGTGTCTGTATTTAAGATGATGGCTTTGACCTTCTCCGCTGTGTCTGACTCAGAGTCTCACATTTAATATCATCATCTCATCATTAACTTTTATTACTCTGGCCATTCCACGGACAGGCCCTGAATGTAATGAACCACAGGACTATAGCTCCCAGCATCCTCTGGTGCTACAGCACTACAGCTCCCAGCATCCTCTGCTGCTACAGCTATGACTACAGCTCTCAGCATCCTCTGCTGCTACAGCAATGACTACAGCTCCCAGCATCCTCTGCTGCTACAGCTATGACTACATTGATCTTGTGGCTCCTCTCTCTGCTGCTGCAGTGAGCCTCGTCATTTTGGTCCTGAATTTTTTTGTCCATCAAAAAATCCTCCTCATAACATAGAGCCTGGCTCCAGATTCACTCCTGTAACCGTGAGCATCACAAGCTTCATCTGAGCGTTGTTGAACACAAAGGGTGACGTCACACTAAGGATAAGCCCCTCCCTCTCTGTCCCTGGGAGACAGACTAGTGGCTGCTCCAGGTACTGCAGCTCCTGGAGCTCCTGTTCTACCATAGACCTGACCACAGGACAGTGTGTTTGTGAATTCAAACTGCCTGTGTTCGGCTGACAGGGCATCCAGCTTTCACAAAGGCCAGGTTTTGTAGGATTCTTCTGTATTTTCACAATACAAACTTTTTAGAATTTTTAAATCATCAAAGCTCCTAAAAGTAACTTTGTAAGAGTTAGCTACAGGAGCATCGCTCTGATTGGTCAGAAGTGCACATTTCTGATGTCACACATTTGGCGGCGTAAGACACAGACCACTGAAAACAGTATGGCTCCATCTGAGATTCAGTTTCCAGATCTGATTGTACTTTCAAGGTGATGAACCAGAGCTCCTGGAGCAGTTCTGTGACATCTGAAGGAACCCAGCTTCAGAAAGACTGTCACTGTGTGCTTTCAGATGAACTTAAGGACAGTTTTGGTATCTGTTCTTTGGTCTTTGGTCTTTGGTCTTTGCTCTCTTGTCTTTGGTCTCTGGTCTCTGGTCTTTGGGCTCTGGTTCAGTCCTGTTCCGTCCTTGTTCCTTCCGGTCTGGTCCTGTCTGGTCCTGGTCTGGTCTCTCATCTTTGGTCTGATCTGGTCTCATGTGTCAAGGCTCCCATTCTCTGGTCTGGCCTTGGTGTGGTCCTGGTCCTAGTCTGGTCCTGGTCTTGTTCTTAGTCTGGTCCAGGTCTGGATCTTGGTTTGGTCTCGGTCTTGGTCTGGTCCTGGTTCTGGTCTCTGGTGCTTTACATAAAGGTTTGTTCTTTGTAGAAAAGCTGCAGAAGTCTGACCTTCAGAGAACAATGGAGAAGAACACTCACTCACAACAGAGAGAGGAAAGAGAAAGGGAGGAGAAAAGAACATTTACTCACTCATAACAGAGAGAGAGAGACATAAGTAAAAGTAAATATCTCCCCATCTCAAACAGACACCACAAATATGCTCCCACAGACTCCACCCAGAGGACCCCACCCACAGACTCCCTCCATAGAGAAGTACTCCATTTGATTACTTAAGTGAATAAAAAAATGTACATAAATAATACAAAGTAAACGCATTTTGCACAGAGTTTGAGATTTAAATCAAATTTCTAATTCTGATTTTGACACAGATTTGTGCTGAATTTTGTTGAGCAAAAACAACTGAATATTTTTTCATCAATATTTGTGTTTGCTCAGACAATGAACATGTTAAAAATAAACCCTCAGCCTTTTCAGCACGTCTCAAACTATCATAAAAAATTATTTTCAGTCCAATTCAATAATGTAGTGGAGTAGAAAGTACAGATACTGCTCTCAAATGCAGTGAAGACAAAATAAAAAGGATTAAATGTTCTTAAATAAAGTACACATACCTTAAATTTATACTTTAGTACAGTACATTACTACTTTTACTTCACAACGTTCCACCAGTGCAAATCTGCACTGCTTTGGGTGTTTAGTGAGGAACAGTGGTCAGGAAACAGTCGCCTTTTGGCCCCTGTGTGTGTTTACTGTGGATCCTGTGGAGGTGAGTCATGTGGAGGTGTGTGGGATCCTCTGGCTGCAGAGCACCCAGAGGATCCCACACACTTTGAGCAAAATGTGTCTCCCGCAAAGATTATTGTAAAAGCAGCTCTCCACTGTGTTCTGTCTGCATCTTAACAGAAAGTGAGAGTTTTCTTTTCATAATAAACTGTTCAAACAAAGGGTAGATGGTCGGTCCGAGTACCATTTGTTCTTTTGAATTCCAATAAAGAATGAAAAACAATAAAATGGGACAACAGTTTATTTCATTGTTCTGTTTTAGTGTCAAACAAAACAAAACACAGATTTTGACCTCTATTTCCAATATTTAATTTAAAGTTTAATCTAAATAACACAAATCAAAAACCAGTCATCATGCATGTTTCAATTTTTATATTTTATTCTCTCTGGTTTATTAACCCTGGAAATTTTGCTGGTTTAGAGTGCCGCGTGTGAATTCAGTTTCAACCTTGGATCTTTTTTTAAATTTTTTATATAGTTCTATGGAGTCAACTGAACCAAGTTTATCTCCTTGTTGCTTCCATTTCTCATCATAGAGTTCAACAATTACTGTCTAAGATGTGAAAGTAAACGTGTTGCTCTAAAAGAAGAGGACAGGGTAGGCAAGTCCTTCTAGCAGCAGAACTTCTGGGACAAATAAACCAGAGAGAACAGACCCTTTTAGTGTCAGTAAACAGTGATGACGTAGGCTCAGTCGCACATGCAATTTATCAACAGAAGTACGACAGAACTCAGCAGCTTGTCAGGGATTATCGTCAAAAGATCGCAAATATTTCCTCAACAAGCTGACTTTGAAAAATGGTGTCCGACTGGCAGGTTCTCATGCGATCAGTGAGCATGGATGTATAATACGAGCTGGATAAGACACTAAGATACGCCGGCAGGTACTGCAGCCCAGGAAACATTCTCCCATTGAGAAATCAAACTGCCCATGTTCGGCTGACAGGGCATCCACAGCTTTCATAAACGTCGGATTTTGAAGGGATTCTTCAAACAAGGAAGTAAATGCGGAAGTAAAAATTTTTTTTACGGTTATGCGCCAATACGCACAGGCCATTGAAAACAATACGGCGCCATCTTGGATTCATCTTCAGGTTTTATTATAATTCTGTGTCAGTGAGTAAAACTTTAAAACTTTTAGTCCACCAGTAGAATGTCGATTCTGACAACCACACACAGAACAACCAGACATTTTGGTGCTGGAAATGTTTTTATTCCATCTTCTTCTGTTTGTGTTCAGCCTGAATTGGAATGAATAAATGGGATTGATTTTTTTTTATCACTTCCGCCTTAAAAGTCTATAAAATATAAAAATTGGAATAGGCACAAAGACTGTTTTTTGATTGTTGTTATTTGAAATACACGTTAAATTAAATACTGTAAATAAAGATTGAAATCTATTTGTTTTTTTGACACTAAAACAGAATAATTCCTTTTTTTATTGTTTTTCGGTAAATTTCGCTGAATTGAAATTCAAAAAAATGAATGGTACATGGACCATGGTCAGATGTTTAGACAGCGCTTTTCCTTCAAGGCTCAGAAAGCTTTCCTTGTGTTCTTTAGGCAGCTGCTTGTGGATGGATTATCAGCTTTAAACCTCCAGTAGAGGCCGATAATCCATACGCTAAAAGGGGCAAATATCGGCCCTGCTCAGAATGCATGAGGTAAGAGAGGAATAAATTTAAAATGAACTTGTTTTACAACTTAGCGCTACTTCCTGTATTTTTGTACTTTTCACTCAACTAAGATAAATATATTAGATAAATATACCCCATTCTCCACCATACCTAGTCACACTTTAAAAAGACGCCCCCTAGTGTCTGATCTGGTAATGAGCATGTCTGTTTGGCTTTTCGTTGTTTACCGTTTAGCTCTCATAGTTCAGAGGTCAGGCCGTGGTCAGGGGTCAATGTGTTTAGCCTAAACACAGGGTCATGCTGTGGTCTGAGTGCCCCCTGTCCTAGAGTATGCTATCAGGATGCTAATGAGCACCTCCTGTTTAACCCCGGCATAATACAATATTTATACAAGCTCATACATGAGTAACAGAGTGGTGTGAAGATGGAGGGAAGAGAAGAGAGGAGAGAGAGAAGACAGGAGGGAGAGAAGACAGGAGAGAGGAGGGAGAGAGAGAAGAGAGAAGACAAGAGAGAGGAGGGAGAGAGAGAAGACAGGAGAGAGGAGGGAGAGAGAGAAGAGAAAAGACAAGAGAGAGGAGGGAGAGAGAGAAGACAGGAGAGAGGAGGGAGAGAGAGAAGAGAGAACACAGGAGAGAGAAAAAAGAAGACAGGAGAGAGGAGGGAGAGAGAGAAGACAGAAGAGAGGAGGGAGAGATGGAGAGAGAAAAAGAAGACAGGAGAGAGAGAGAACACAGGAGAGAGGAGGGAGAGAAGACAGGAGAGAAGAGCGAGAGAGAGGAGGGAGAAGACTGAAAAGAGAAGGAAGAGAGAGAAGACAGGAGAGAGAGAGAAGATGGGAGAGAAGACAAGATAGAGGAGGGAGAGACAGAAGAAGGGAGAGAGGAAGGGGGAGAAAGAAGACAGGAGAGAGGATGGGGAGATAGAGAGCAGATATGAGAGAGAGAAGACAGGAGAGAAGTGAGAGAAGACAGAGAGAGGAGAGAGAAAGAGAAGACAGGAGAGAGAGAAGACAGGAGAGGAGGGAGCGAGAGAGAGGAGAGAGAAGTAAGAGAGAGAAGACAGAAGAGAGGAGGGAGAGAAGACAGGAGAGAGAAGGAAGTGAGAGAAGACAGGAGAGAGAGAAGACGGGAGAGAGAAGGAAGTAAGAGAAGACAGGAGAGAGAGAAAATGGGAGAGAGAAGGACGTGAAAGAAGACAGGAGAGGGAGAGAGAAGACAGGAGAGAGGAGGAAGTGAGAGAAGACAGGAGGGAGAGAGAAGACAGGAGAGAAGAGGGAGAGTGAGAAGAGAGAGAATAGAGAGGGGGCAGAGAGTGAGGGAGTGAAAGAGAACAGACAGAAGAGGGAAGGGGGTGAGAGGGGAAGAGTGGTAGAGAAAGAGAGAAGGGGGGTAAGAGAGTGATATAAAAGACAAGAAAGGGTAGAGAGAGTGAAATAAAGGGAGAAAATGATAGGGGAGAGAAAGATGGGTGGATAGAAGGCGGGAATAGAGAAATAGAGAGAGAAAGCGGAGAGAAACCATGACCGTGGAGGCCTCACACATGTATTTAACTCCATGATCCTGTCACGTTTCTGTACTGTTTGACGAGCTGGTCTTAGGCGCAAAACAGCCTTGAAACCTGTGGAATCACTGTATAAATGTGCGGTTAAGATTCACAATAAGAAACCCTAGAATCAGTATCAGTCCTATACTTACAAAATAATTTATTCCATTGTGAAAATTTAATGCTATATGCAAATATTTATAAATGTTGGACCTTGATACAGGGTGGAAGAGGCTAAGAGTGTGTGAGTGTGTGTCTGGTGTATGTTGTTTTTAGAATACTATTGCAACACTGACTGTTTTAATTTATTTTTTGGTCTGTTTATTTAAACACACTGAATCTGTATTTTAGTATTTCTGCCAATATGCTCAGCGACGACAGGTGTAAATGAGCATTCATGCTGTAACCTGCACCAGCATCTGTCCTATGACTTCTGTCTGTTCATGGATTGTGGTGCACTGTCCCTGTATAAATACAAAGTGTACCATACATAACAAAGGCAGAGAGGGAGAAGAGAGAGAAATTGGGCGAAGAGAGAGGAAATTGGAGAAAAATAGAGGGAAAGTGGAGAAAAAGTTATGGATAAAGCATGAGAAGTGGGAGAGAGAGAGAAAAAGCGAGAGGAGAGAAGAGTGCAGTTCAGAGCCTGGTGGGCAAAGACAAGGACAGACTGATCTTCGTGTACGGGCCTGTGTGTGGAATATAGAACGAGCCAGAGCATAAATAAAACATCCTCACATTATAATGTGGATTTGGTAGTTTCCATGGAGACACGAGGCGCACCTTTGGCTTGTGTAGAGGAGATTCCCATAATGCACCTCTGTATCAATAATGAATACAAGGTTATTAAGTAAGAAAATCAAACATACACATTTAACAGCCTCCACTTATTAAAACATGTCCAAGCAGCTGCTGAAAACTCTGGAAAATACCTTTAAAGCTACACTGTGGAACTTTCTGGAGATGGTCTGCATGTTTCCATGGAAACAGAAAGTTAAAATTATACTTTGTAACATTCTCCATGGAGATACTTTTATGTCATACTGTGGAAGATTATAGCCAAAGAAACAACATTTCTGTAAAGGTTTTAGAGTCATCCATGCATGTTTGAGTAATCTAGTGATCTCTCCTGGGCCCTAATCAAGCCCTGCTTACGTTTAGCAGTACAAGTCTGTACAAGGCTCCGCCCACAAGCCTACATCATCCATGCTCCCACACAACAATTAATCACTGCATTTATACAGCACATTTCATGACACCCAAAGCGCTTTACACTTCATTCTTCATTCACTCCACACTCAGTGGTGTAAACTGCTATTGTACCACAGCTGCCCTGGGACAGACTGATGTCAATCTGCACCATCGACCCCTCCGACCATCACCATCACTCACACACACCACTTTCATACTAGGCAATGTGGGTGAAGTGTCTTGCCTAAGGACACAATGTCAGGTTTTGTGACTGGCGCCCCCCTGTGGCACCTGGAATTCACAGTGGTCTCCCATCCAAGTACTAACCAGGTCTGGCCCTGCTGAACTAATGAGATCTGATGAGATCAGGCTTTGACAAGCCGGTATAGACACAAGTATTCATAAATGTAAAAAAAAAATAAAAAAAAACATGACACAAAACTGTACACAACAACTTGATAAACCTGGTGTGATGTGCGGTAGCTTCATGAGTGGAACACACACTGATTGTGTTGTCGTAGCGGTCTGAAGGGGGAGTGATTCAGATCGTCAAAAATAAAAGTGAAATAATAAAAAATAAAATAAAATAAAATATGGTATTGTGTTCTTTTCCGCTGAATATAGCAATTTAAAAACAATAAAATGTAACTCTGAACCCCATAAAAGTGTACTATACTATGTTTTTGTTTTCCAAACCCAACAGATCCTTGAAAAATCACTCATACGTGTCACCCGGTGTTTGTGATGATCAGACTTCTCTAACCAAAACCAGATCTCATTACTTACTTATTATTAGTTAGTTAATTATTAGATGGTTGTCTGATTACTCATTATCTGATTTCTCTGGCCTCGTAACTGTACTCAAACTGTGCCCGGTACTGTATAAACCACAGAGCAGAGGGAGCTGTGGTACATTATACTTCATCTAAGCACATGTTTAATCTTTGAGTTTCTTTTATTCTGTACAGAAGGCGAGTGTGGTCGTCATGCAGTGTTGCCACGGCAACACCAGCGTCAACCAGGAACGCACTCATTCAGTGAAATCAGAAATCAACACGTCATTTCACATCTGTATAACAGTACTCCTACAAATACTATTACTAATACTGCTAATACTGCTACAAATACTACTACTACTAACCATACTTTTAATACTACTAATACTGCTAATACTACTACTACTACTAATACTACAAATAGTAATACTACTGCTAATACTGCTATTAATGCTACTACTACTACTGACTATACTACAAATACTACCACTACTGCTGCTTATACTGTTAATAATGCTACTACCACTAACCATACTAATACTACTAATACTGCTAATACTACTAGTACTACTGCTACTACTACTACTACTACTACTGACCATACAGCAAATACTGCTACTACTATTGAGCATACTGCAAATACTACTAATAATGCTACCACTACTGACCATACTACAAATACTACTAATACTATTAATAATGCTACTACTACTGACCATACTACCAGTACTACTAATATGACTAATAATGCTACCACTACTGACCATACTACAAATACTACTAATACTATTAATAATGCTACTACTACTGACCATTCTACTAATGCTACTAATACTACTAATAATGCTACTACCGCTGACCATACTACAAATACTACCACTAATGTTATGACCCCTCACTACTACTATTATACTAATAAGACTAATAATACCAATACTGCTACCATCAACCACAACTAAAAATACTATCACTACAATAATAATACTACTAATTTTACTGCTAACAATGAATACTACTTATAATACTGCTACAATCAGTAACTACTACTGCAATTGTCACGTCTACTGCTGTTACTGCTGTTAGTACTGCTACAGAGCCCTCCTCATAGTGTACTTGGACCTAAACATAAACACATGAACTGTCCATGGTGCTGAGCATGGACAGACAGAAACAGAAAAAGAGGGAGACAGGTAGAGAGTGACAGACAGACAGACAGAGAGATAGATAGAGTGACACACACAGAGAGAGAGAGAGAGAGAGAGAAAGAGATAGACAGACAAAGAGAGATAGAGAGAGACAGACAGAGAGATCAACAGAGAGAGAGAGATAGAAAGATAAAGAGACAGACAGAGAGAGAGCTAGACCAACAGAGAGACAGATAGACCTGTGGAACTGCTACAGGAGAGATGTAATGTCCTTGTGTTTTATGTGTGTGAGTTAAACTGCCTGTGTGCCCTTGAGCAAACACACCGTACAGAGCAGATGTAGTTAACTTTGGACATAAACAATGAATTATTGGACTTTGAATTTTTATGATACAATTAATATTATATTCTACACTAAAACCACCATCAGGAGACTACTACTACTACTAATACTACTACTGCTGCTGCTGCTCCTGAAACTACTGCTACTACTACTACTACTACTACTACTACTACTACTGCTACTACTGCTACTAGTACTACTACTACTGCTGCTGCTGCTCCTGAAACTACTGCTACTACTACTACTACTACTACTACTACTACTACTACTACTACTACTACTACTGCTACTACTGCTGCTGCTGCTATTAGTGCTACTACTGCTACTGCTGCTGCTGCTGCTACTACTACTACTACTACTACTACTACTACTACTACTACTACTACTACTACTGCTGCTGCTGCTACTACTGCTACTGCTGCTACTACTACTGCTACTACTATTACTGCTACGACTACTACTACTACTACTCCTGTTGCTACTACTACTGCTACTACTACTACTACTACTACTACTACTACTACTACTACTGCTACTACTACTACTACTACTACTACCGCTGCCGCTGCCACCACTGCTACCGCTACTACCACTGCTACTATTACTGCCACGATCACTACTACTACCACCGTTGCTACTACCACTGCTACCACTACTACCACCACTACCACTACTACTACTACACCACTACTACCACATCACCTACTACCATACCACCACTACCACTACCGCTACCACTGCCGCTGCCGCTACTAGTGCCTACCACTGCCACCGCCGCCGCTGCTGCTACTACTACTACCATCACTACCACCTACTACTACTACTACTACTACTACTACTACTACTACTGCTGCTGCTGCTACTACTGCTACTGCTGCTACTACTACTGCTACTACTATTACTGCTACGACTACTACTACTACTACTACTACTACTACTGCAGCTGCTACTACTACTACTACTACTACTACTACTTCTACTGCTGCTGCTGCTGCTGCTGCTGCTGCTGCTGCTGTTACTACTACTATTACTATTACTGCTACTACTACTACTACTACTACTACTACTACTACTACTACTACTTTTACTGCTACTACTACTACTACAACTACTACTGCTACTGCTGCTACTACTACTGCCATTACTACTATTACTGCTATTACTACTACTACCGCTGCTGCTATTACTGCTACCACTATTACTTTAAATAGTTAAACTATTAGTACCATTTCTACAAATACACAACAATAAATACTGCACATTTTGTTGTGGCATGTGTGAACATGAACAAAGAATCTTGAACCTCTAAAAATAGAGATTATATTAAGATGTGCACGCTTACACAGTTACACAGTTACACATTTACCAGGTAAATACTCCCTCTTTATGTCTACAACCAGAATTGGCCTGTTTGTGCTGGGGGTGGGGGGTTAAAGAATCAGATCTGACTCAAATGGAGATTGAATCGTGCGTAAATCACTAATGATTCTTTCTGTGGTTTTTAATGAGCAGCTCCTCATCTCAGAGTGTGAGGGAGAAAAGATCTGGTCTGAAGTGACACTGCACAACTACAGAGAGAGAGAGATGAGAGAGTTGAGAGAGGGGGAGGGGGACGGAGAGAGAAGGAGAGAGGGGAGGGGATGGAGAGAGAGACAGAAGGAGAGAGGGGGACTGAGGGGGAGAGAAAGGAAGAGAGAGTAGGGGGAGAGAGAAGAGAACCAGGGAGAGGGACAGAGAGAAGCGAGAGAGAAAGGAGAAAGAGGAGGGGAGGGGTAGAGAGAAGGAGAGAGAAAAGAGGAGAGAGAAGAGGGGAGCGGGGAGAGAAAGAGAGAGGGGAGAAAAGACAGGTGAGGAGAGAGAGGGGAGGAGGGGAAGGAGAGAGAGGACAAGAGATAGACAAGAGAAAGGGAGTGAGGATTAAAGAAAGGAAAGAGAGGAAGAAAGGAGGAGAGAGTAAGGGGTGAGAGAAGAGAGACAGAGAGAGGGAACAAGAGAGGTGGGGTTACAGAGAGAAGAGGGAGAGAGACAAAAGAGAGGTGAGAAAGGAGGGGAGAGAGAGGAGGGTAAGGGGAGGAGAGAGAGAGGAAAAGAGAGGAGAGTCTTTTCCTCTCTCTCTCTCTTTTTTACATTTATTTTGTCAGTTGTTACTTAAAATCATGCAAAAAGCCAAAAATATAAATTTATTTTAAAAAATCACCCATTTGTCACAGAGGAAGAGAGAAAAAGAGAGAGGAGAGACAGAAAAGGGAAACTTCTTCTTCAGTCCCATTTCTACTCGTGAACGAAACAAAAACATTGAACCGTGGGGTTAAAACATTGACTCAGCAAATGAGGAGCAGAAAGGGTTAAATCGTGTTTAATCAGAAAGAGCTGAACTGAGCACGCTCCGTTCTCTTCTGACCTCTGACCCCTGACTCCAGTGGGACAGATCAGGCAGATAGATCAGGCAGGACCACTGTAGAATCTGGAAGCAGGTGTTGGGCTTTCACTTGGGGTCTGGAGTGAACTCTGATGAATGAGACGTGCTCAGGTTTATCGGTTCATGGAGAAGAATCTGTGTTTTGACAAGAAATATCCAAAAGTATTTAAAAAAGGAGGTATTACTCTTCTCTTTAGACCACTCTCCCTTTTCTCATGCTTTATCAGCGCTTTGTTGTCTTTACGTTTACGGCGGTGTCAGCTCCCGTTGGACACCACAGTTTTTTAAAAGAAGAAATCAGCGCTCTTGTTTCTTTTATGAAGTCGTTTTAGGTCAATATTACGATTTAAAATGTTCAAATTATAACAGACTGAGCCACATAAGTCATAGATTGTAAGTATAGAGCGCACACAACCACAATATATGTCTTCAAAAATAATCACAACAACCTCAAATAATCTACAAGACCAACAAGAAGCTGCATCGAATCGTCTACATGTCAAGGTAAGTCATTATAACTCAAGCGGCCTCATTACTCAAGTCTGATTTAGTGTGTTTTATTTGATTTTTGGAGCCTGCTGGTCTCTGTTGGTTTTCTTAATCACATACAAAAGTAAGCAGCGTTTACGCTTTTCACTGATGTTCCATTTTGTTGTGAGGAAACTCTTCACGTTAAAATGGAGTGCCTTAAACTCAGAGGCAGAACTCCACACTCCAACAGAGTTAGTGACATTTCCCCAGAAGAACAAACAGTCCGAGCGAAGTTCTTCTGTCAAATCCACACATGTTTCACCACATCGTTTCTCTCAGAGGGAAGCTCCAGTCCCCGGCCACAGCACAACATCCGGGAGGGCATCTGACACACCGCGACATCTGCAGATCTCAGGGAAACAGGCTGCAGTCCAGTTCTGCAATTGAACTCATTCAAATGCATCATTCCACTTCTCATTTCTCCTTCTCTCCTTTTGCCCTCCATTCCTCCCCTCCTCTCTCTCTCTTGCCCATTTATTTCCACCTCCTCACTCTCACTATCTCTCTCTCACCCTTCTCTCTACTTTTTGCCTCTCCCTCTCCTCTATTCATCTCTCAGTTTGCTCTCTCTCCCTCTCTCTATCTCTCTCCCTCCCTCTCTTTCTCTCTCAGTTTGCTCTCTCACTCAGTCCAGTCCAAATTTCACATTTAATCTTGGCTCTCCTCTGCTCTTTGTCCCTCTGTCTTTTGCTTTTGGCCCAGATTTCCTCGTTTAGATTTTTGTGTACAAAACTTCAGGCTCCATCTCGGTGTCCTGCCCCATTCTAGATGGCCAGTCTCCTCGTTATTCTTCTGGTTCTGCTCCTCTGGCTCTGCTCCTGTCTGCTCCTCTGTCTCTGCTCCTGTCTGCTCTTCCTTGTTCTTCTGGTTCTGCTCCTCTGGCTCTGCTCCTCTGGTTCTGCTCCTCTGGCTCTACACCTCTGGCTCTGCTCTTCTGGTTCTTCTCCTCGTTGCTCCAAAGAAGCAGCTCTGGGCTCATCGAATCATAAAGCTTTTTACAGTCCCATAATCAGGAAATGCACTGTTAGTATGCTAGCTGTTGTCAGCTTTACCATGAACACAAAACTATGCTCTGGTCTCAAAGTGGTGAAAAGTGCACTTTATGCATATGGACTTTGCATGTCCTGCACAAACTTTTAATGATGACTTATTGCCTTTTATTCATTTGTTATGTTTTTAGAGTGTGAGGAAATGTGTGTGTATCTCTATCTAAACTCATCAAAGTGAATCCTTAGGATGCTCTGAACACATAAGTGAGGGAGAACTTTGAACCACTGCAAATGGTTTAAAGTTTAGAGTTTCACGTTTTAAAGACATTTTACAATAAAACTCAGGTGCGTTGACCGCTGCGAGTTTATAGACCTCTAATGGAGCTCTTAGAGAAGGAATGTGTCCTGTGGGACACTCGTCCTGTCTGTGTCCTCCTCTGTCCTGGGGGACACTGGTCCTGTCTGTCCTGGGGGACAGTGGTCCTGTCTGTCCTGGGGGACACTGGTACTGCTGTGTCCTGCTGTGTCCTCCCCTGTCCTGTGGGACACTGGTTCTGCTGTGTCCTCTGTCCTGGGGGACAGTGGTCCTGTCTAAGATTATGAGACACACGGGGACATTGCACAAATCAGACTGAGCAGTTTGGCTGAGACTCTGCTCTTTAACGACATCGTAGAGTGTTTTATCTGGCAACGCACATTACCTGGCAACAAGCACAACCTGGCAACAAACACAACCAGTGCACACACAGTCTGGCAACACACACACCCAACACACACCCAACCTGGCAACTCCGGGCTGCTGCAGAAGGAAAATGTATTCTGACTAAATGAATGATTCTACATCACAGAAGGATTCTATGAGGAGCCACAGTACTGAGCCTTAGGCTGGAAGGAGAAGTACTGCAATTAGCAGGAGTAGAAGTAGTTGAAGTAGTAGTATTAGCAGTAGTGGAAGTAGCAGTAATAGCAGCAGCAGTAGTAGTAGTAGTAGTAGTAGTAGTAGTCGTAGTAGTAGCAGCTGGCAAAGTGAGGACCGGGTGCAACGACCATAGTTTTGTGAGGATTCACATGGGGCTTTGCAAGCAGTTGGTGCCCTGTTGTCAAGGCAGCCGCCCTAACTACAAAGTGCTGTGGAAAACACTGTATTAGTAATGTGGAGCTTTTGCCGGTGAACTGAAGGGTGCAGCTTTAATCTCCCTGACAGGAAGGGCATCTGGTGTAAAAATCATCATCATTGTGAAAGTGATCCATCATGTCCCTATTGCACTACATACTACATACTACATGCTACATGCATTCAATCAGACTTATTCTGCACACTGGCCTGTTCATATCTTTGAGCCATGTTATAGGCGTTTCTTCTTACTGACCCTCTGCACTTGTATTTTTGTATTTGGAGTGATTCTTGCTTGTTTGAGTCTTTTATTATTTCCAAGACGTCGTTTTACCGATAAACTCCTGTTTTCTCCATCTCTGGTACATGCCCACTGTGACATACAAGCACAGTAGATGATTTAACGTGACTTCTTTGAGGACTTCTGACACTTTGTGAGATACATAATGTGAGTCCACAGTGAGAGTATTACTGTGACATCTGCCAGGACTTCATTCAAACCCACAGAGACACAACATGACCCAGGTGAGTAATGGAGAGAATGGTGTAATAAACAAAGAGCAGAGTGGAGGAGAGGACAGACTGACCCAGACTCGTAAAGTCTTTGGACCTGATGATTACTGTTTTAAAATGATGAAAAACAGAACTAGTTCATTTGGAACAGTTTGCAAGAGTCAAGAGTTCTCCCACATTTTTTGTTCACAATGCATTTAATGAGAGGGACTCTCATGTAAAAGACAGAAAAGTAAGAAAAGAAATAAACTCAAAACTATAAAACCACTAAAGCCATGTGTTCTGCTGCTCACACCAAACAGCCCAGTCTGGTGTTAGTCTGGGATTAGTCCAGTTTTAGTCCGGCTTTAGTCTGGTCTTGATCCAGTGTCTGCTCATGCCTCCTGCTCCGTGGGTTTGTAATGATCTCACACGGAGGAACATATGAGCTCCAGAAGAAAGACCAGAAACATGTCCAGATGTCTCCTCCACGTCTGCTCCTCTCTGCTCCTGTCTGCTCCTCTGGCTCTGCTCCTCTCTGCACCTGCCTGCTCCTCTTTGTTCCTCTGTCTTTGCTCCTGTTTGCTCCTCCTTATTCTTCTGGTTCTGCTCCTCTGGCTCTGCTCCTGTCTGCTCCTCTGTCTCTGCTCCTGTCTGCTGTTCCTTGTTCTTCTGGTTCTGCTCCTCTGGCTCTGCTCCTCTGGTTCTGCTCCTCTGGTTCTGCTCCTCTGGCTCTGCTCTTCTGGTTCTTCTCCTTGCTGCTCCTCTAGCTCTGCTTCTGTTTGCTCCTCCTTGTTCTTCTGGTTCTGCACCTCTGGCTCTGCTCTTCTGGCTCTACTCCTCAGGTTCTGCTCCTCTGGTTCTGCTCCTCTGGTTCTGCTCCTCTGGCTCTGCTCCTCTGGCTCTATTTCTGTCTGCTTCTCCTTGTTCTTCTGGTTCTGCTCCTGTGTCTCCGCTCCTGTCTGCTCGTGTGGGTCTGAGTCCTTGGATTACCCAGTGTCCCTGAGCGCCTGTGGCTGTGGAGGTGCTGGAGGTGCCTTCACTGATCTCATGTGTGTGGGAAAAGTCGGCGTCGTCCAGACACAGATGTGGATTTAAAAAGTGCCCCGGAGCAAACACCATTAGCATTTCTATAACGTTTAGAAGCCTTAGTATTCAAGGACGAAACGCTTTGAAGGAATTCACTGTTTTTCACTGTGTCAAACTATCCACAGATTGACCTGGAGACAGGTCACAGCTATGGAGGGGCGAGCTGTTTAAAGACCCATATTACACTGTTCTCTGATCTATGTTCTAATGTTGTTTCCTCGTCACAAACAGACCTGGAGTTTGTGTTTTGTTTCATTCACACTTGTTTAACACACAAACCTTGGAACATTAGGCATTCTAGGAGTTCTTCTCTCAAACAGAAAACACTCTGTTCCCCACTGAGCTTTTAAACTCCACACACCTTCACTAGGAACATTTGGATAATTTCATCTAGGCCTGAGCCAAAAAATCAAAAGATCGATAAATCACGATCTCTTCTTTGGTCAGTCTTGGTGATAAGGCGAGAGCTTTAATCGGCAGCCAATCCCATGGCAGTGAGAGCGCGTAGTGCTGACAAGGATTTTAGATTAGATTAGATTAGATTCAACTTTATTATCATTACACATGTATAAATACAAGGTAATGAAACGTGCATCTAATCAGAAGTGCAAGAAGCAGCAAGTGTGATGTATACAGAATGTGGAGTATATACAGTATAGACAATAAAAAGTATATTACTGTGTTTATGCTCTTGTTTAGGAAAAAGTATCCTGAACCACAGCGTGTCCTTTTGTTTCCTCACACGTTTTAACTTAAATCTGCACAATTTGACTCCTTCTCTCCTCTGGTGCTGGGTCACAAAATAGTCACATTTTTATATAGTGCTTTTCCACCTTTATAACAAGGAACCACATTCACACACACTCACACACCAGTGTAGGCACACACTGGGGACGAGGCGGATTAAGTGTTTTGCCCAAGGACACAACAATAGCAGTCATCTGTTCTGTCATCATTCTCGGAGCTAGAATCACACCACCAACCTGTGGGTCAGTGAATCCGATGCTCATCAATGTTTTTTTCACTGTCTCTCGCCGGCCTTTTCAAACAAACTGTGAGAGAACAGAACATCCAGAATATCCAGAACATCCAGAACGCGGCAGCTCGGCTCCTGACTCCAACCAAGAAGCACGAGCACACGTGTCCTGTGGTCAGGTCTCTGCACTGCCCCCTGTGGGTCAGGTCTCTGCACTGCCCAATGTGGCTCAGGTCTCTGCACTGCCCCCTGTGCTTAGGTCTCTGCACTGCCCCCTGTGGCTCAGAGACTTTAAAGCAGCTCTGCTTGTGCACTAGTCTCTCCATGGCCGAGCACCAAAGTCCATCTGTGACATGTTAGTGCCACATGAACCATCTGCATCTGAGGAGCTCAGGGACCGGCCTCCTGCTGGTCCCAGAGTCAGGACTAAACTCGGGGAGTCACAGTTTCAGATTCATGCAGCTAAAATCTGGAACAGTCTGAACATGTGAGACAGACTCAACTATAACTCTAAAATCCAGACTCAGTTCTGTTCAGCTGCGTATGACTAAAAGCTTTTAAATTCTCATTCCGCACTTCTCTCTCTCGCTCTCTTTTTAATTTTATGATGATTATTTATGTTTTGATTTCTTTTTTATTGTGATTTTAATGTATTTCTTATTCTGTAAAGCACTTTGAATTACCTCGTGTATGAATTGTGCTATACAAATAAACTTGCCTTGCCTTTTTTATGTCGAGAGCGGGATTCAAACCGCCAACCTTCGGATCAGTGGACAAATGCTCAACCAAACTCTGGTGCTTTTCGTCTTTATAATCCAAGTTCTGGAAAGTGAACAGCTGTTGTTCTTGAGTGAAATTTCAGTCCTAATTTAACATGTGTTTCTGTTGACAGCGGTAATGAATACATTGTACAAGCTCATTCCTACTTTTAAATGTGAATTTCTCTGGAATTATCAGTCCCGTCAACACAAAATAAAAACGGTAGTGATTCTGACACTCTGCTCTTTATACCTCAAATATGTCTGCCTGTGTTTTCATAAGATGGAAGAAGATTGAATCGAAAATCGAGATCAATCCCATATCATCAACCCCTAATTTCAGCTCTACTGAAGGGTAAAAGGAGCTGATCACTTGAAAACGTACTTGTCATGACATCACAAGCTGGAACGGCACATGTTGAGCTTTGGAGATGTAGACAGACGAATAATAAAGTGTTACTCAAACATGTGAATGAAACAAAACACAACTTGAGGTTTGTTTTTGAGGAGGTAACAACATTAGAACATGATTTAAAGCTCACAAGTGTCAGTTTTGTGTGATAGAGGAACTTTAACTGTCAGATTGCAGATGTGTGACCTGGTTTATGGTTCATATCTTTGTAATTTTGGGGCCTATCCACATGGAACAAAAACCGGCACAAAGTCCAACATGTTCTCCTAGAAAAATAATGAGAAGGAAGAACATTTGTGGATCAGAAGTTTGGAGATTTCTTTCAAAAACAGTCTATCTCCCACAGAGTTATCATAAAAGGCTCCCGCTCAACAAGCTGTAGGATCTGGGGAGGGTTCAGAGCTGGACTTGTCTCCTCTTCTTCATATTTCTCTTCTTCTCCCATCCTCAGCTCTTCTTCTCCTCTATTGTGTCTTCTCCTCCAACAGCAGCTATAAATATTTGAAACTTTCAGAAAAAATTACCGTTCCAGAGGCAGGAAACGTGAAAGTCACTCACAGGAAAAGTTTATAACGAGAAGGAGAGAGGAGGGAGTTTAGTTTAAAGTCCAGATTTGAGTCTGTGTGGAAGCTCGAGGCTTTAAAATGTGTTCTTTGTGAATTTAAATCTGGATTAAATTACAAAACATGAAACTAACTTTAAGCAGAATCCAAATATTTAAAAACACGATTCAGACCGGAGGGAGAACATGATCTCTGTCGTCTGCAGCTTTATGATAAGTCTTTCTCTCTCTTTCTTTCTATTCTGACTCTCTCACTAGCTCCTGTTTCTCTCTTTCTTTTTCTCTTCTCTCTTTCTCTTCCTTTATCCCTCTTTCTCTCATATATACAGTATTTCTCCTCTCTTTTCTAATTTTCCTTTCTTTTCCCTCCTTCTCCCTCTCTCTGTCTTTCTATTTCTCCTCTCTTTTTACTCTCTCCCTGACATCCTTCCTATTTCTCTTCTCTCTCATCTGTTCTTTTTCTTCTGTTTCTCTCTCTTTCTTTCTCTCTTCTCCCTTTCTCTTCAGTCTGTCGCTCTCTCATTTTTCTTTCTCCATATTATCGTTCTGTCTTCCTCTCCTCCCTTCGCATGCTCCTCTTCTTCCTCTATCCCTCTTTCTCTCATATATGCAGTACTTCTTTTCTTTTCTAATTTTTACTCTCTTTTCCCTCTCTCTTTCGCTTTCTCCTCTCTTTTTAATTCTCTCCCTGACACCCTTCCTATTTCTCTTCACTCTCATTCATTCTTTTTTCTTCTGTTTCTCTCTCACTCTCTTTCTCTGTCTTATCTTTCTGTCTTCCTCCCTTCCTCCCTCATTCTCTCTCCTCTTCTTCCTCTATCCCTCTTTCTCTCATATATACAGTATTTCTCCTCTATTTTCCCTCTTTCCGCTCTCTGTTTTTCTCTTTCTCCTCCCTTTTTATTCTCTCTCTGACATCCTTCACATTTCTCTTCTCTCTTTCATTCTTTTTTCTGTTTCTCCCTCTTTCACTCTCTTTCTCTTTCTTTCTCTCTTCTCCCTTTCTCTGTCTTATCTTTCTGTCTGTCTGTCTTCCTCTCTTCCCCTCTCATTCTCTCTCTTCTTCTTCATCTATCCCTCTTTCTCATATACACAGTATTTTTCCTCTCTTTTTCCTCCTTCTCCATCTCTCTTTCTCCTCTCTTTTAATCTTCTTCCTTACATTCTTCCCAAATTTCTCTTCTCTCTCTTTCCCTGTCCCTCTCTCCTTCTCTCTCCCTCCTACTCCCACCCCTTTGTTTTCTCTTTCTCTCTCTTTTTTCTCATGGTCTCTCTCCTTCTCTCTCACTCTCCCTCCCAGTCCCACAACTCTGTTTTTTTCCTGACCCTGCGCTCTCTTTCTCTCACTCTCTCTCTGCTCCTTCTCTTCACACTCTGTTTCTCTCTTTCAGTTAGTCCCTTTTCTCTCTCTCTCCCTCCCTCCATCCCTCCCTCCCTCCGTCCATCCCTCTCTTTCACCTCTTTGGAGTACTACACTTATGGTCCATTAGCTCTGTCCGATGTCCTGGAAACACGCAAAGCTCTCAAAGTCAAAATGATGAAACGTTTGATGAAAATCTCCAAAATACCTCGTCAGATTCGCTCAGCTCACTCTCCATAATTATTATTATTATTGGAAAAACTCACAAAAGTAAAAGAGGACTATATTTAACTCTCGAAGACCTATGGTATCGTATATGATACCGAGGAAGATGTTTTATATAACCGTGCATAACTTTCTAACCGCAAAAGACAGAAACTTACTTTTTTCTCTCTGAAAGTGCAGACATAGCGGTCTCCGTACATTTCTGCGGCTTTATCCTATGTCACACACACTGTGTGATGACGTGCGCAAAACGAGTGCCCAATAGGAACTTTGTTTTCTGCCAAACTTATGCACTCTGTCCATTTTGATTGGCCAAAACTTTGCCAAAGAGTGAACTGAGTCAAGATGGTTGACTCCTCTCGACTGTGTTTGCTTTTAACGACTGAAAAAGACACTCTAAGTGGAGTTAATTCTCACATACATGGTAAATTAGTGTGCGTAATTGCGCATCCCTTTCTATTTTTATTTAAAGGTTTATTTCACTCAAAATGAACAAATTCAAATGTAATGAACTACAGAAATACCTAGAAAAACAGACATTCTGACCGTGAGCGTGGTCGCCTCTCCACAGATCTGATCTGGAACGAGGGCTGAACAATCTATCGTATTGGACCGAAAATCGCTCAATCTCAGACAACACGATTTTGGGATCAATGTTTTTTGTTGCAGTGCTCCTCGATGATTCAGCTTTTGTTTCGTCAAATATTTCACACGTGCAGAGTTTTCTGCAGCTCTTTAGAGTGAAGGTGATGGCCCCTACGACCCTCCGGAACCCCAGAGTCCTCCACCCACCCTCCATCCTCACTTTTTCACCACAGCATCTCCACAGCAGGTTTAGTCCTGGTGTAGTCCTGGTTCAGTTCTAATTTAGACCTGGTTTAGACCTGGTTTAGTCCTAGTTTAGTCTTGGTTTAGACCTGGTGTAGTCCTGGTTTAGACCTGGTTTAGAAATGGTTCAGTTCTGGTTCAGTTCTGGTTCAGTCCTGGTTCAGTCCTGGTTCAGTTCTGGTTTAGTCCTGGGTCAGTCCTGGTTTAGTCCTGCTTTAGTCCTGGTTTAGTCTTGGGTCAGTCCTGCTTTAGTCCTGGTTTAGACCTGGTTTAGTCCTGGGTCAGTCCTGGTTTAGTCCTGCTTTAGTCCTGGTTTAGTCCTGTCTTGTGGTGTAAGTCTCTGTTTAAAAAAGGTGTTCACTGTTTTTGCTCTAATTTATTTCTAATTCTATATTTTTTACAGAAGTGAATATTTTGGAGCTGCTGAGTCATCGATGATCGACCCTCCTGTTTTAATGTTGATTTTGTAGATGGAAAAGTTTATTTAAGTTCAGACACAGATGCTCCTTTAGTTCTTCAGTTCTAAACACTGATGTAGCTCCAGCTCAGTGCAGCCTCCGTGCAGCAGGTTTCTTGATAATAAATATGACAACATTTGAAATAAATTCTACACTTTAGTTTTCATTCTTGATCTAGAGTTATGGAATTTAGTGTTTGAATGGTACGATGTAAGTTTCTGTTCATGTTTGAAAAAATCGTGGATAAAATTGAAATCGCCATAACTTGGTCTGGATTGGTCTCCATGAAGACAGAAAGGTTTAATGCCACACTCCATGAGAAAAGTTATACAATTGACCTTTAAAACTTGGCTAAATGCTCACAACAATCTGTATTAAAACTTCCCCTTTAATAATGTTACGTTTAATTTACATGTACGTTCTTTGTCTTTTTATAAAGCACCTTTCCTCTTACAACAACAACATTCAGCTACTGTGGCCTGTTGCTGATATATTTCAAATTGAACCAATTAATTTGGCAAGAATAAAGCAATGAATCATGCACTTAAACAGGGTCAGCATTTATTTTCTTTTTGAATGTGTTAAAATCAATAAATAAACAGAATCATCTAGAATCTCCCACGGAATCATTCAACTGTTTATTTTATTTTTGCTTGTGCCAAAGTTTAAAATGAGGAATTGATGATTACACAGACACGTCCTGCTGTTGGTGCGCAGTTGGGAACAATAACAGAATCAGGAGATATCAAATCGATCGCAAATAAAAGAAAAATCAGACGCTGTGTGAGTCCGGTCCTTACTTCTGCTGCGGCGAGAAAAAGAACCCAAAATAATGATCCAACCAACAGGCTTATGTCATCACTGTACAAACACACTCTGCTCCTGTTGGCTCCTGTCTGCTCCTCTAGCTTTGCTCCTGTCTGCTCCTGTCTGCTCCTGTTTGCTCCTGTCTGCTCCTGTCTGCTCGTGTCTGCTCCTGTCTGTTCCTGTCTACTCCTGTCTGCTCCTGTCTGCTTCTGTCTGCTCCTCTAGCTTCGCTCCTGTCTGCTCCTGTCTACTCCTGTCCTCTCCTGTTTGCTCCTGTCAGCTCCTGTCAGTTCCTGTCCTCTCCTGTCTGCTCCTGTCTGCTCCTCTCCTCTCCTGTCTGCTCCTGTCTGCTCCTGTCCTCTCCTGTCTGCTCCTGTCTTCTCCTGTCCTCTCCTGTCTGCTCCTGTCTTGTTTATTACACTTTATTTCACGTTGTTGTAAAATGTATTTGACTCTTTTTCTTATTCTGCTCCAGATCCCTGAAAAACACAGGAGCTGTCCATGGTGCTGAAAGCTGATGGTCCTGTCCAGTCAATTCTCCTCTGTAACCCTATTCTAATGTGATTAAATGTCCCACAGTGGGGCTTTAACTCTGTTCTAATGTGATGAAATGTCCTGCAGTGGGGCTTTAACTCTGTTCTAATGCAGCATCCTAAGTGGAAACATCACTGTAGTTGTTTTATTTCGTTCACACATATTTGAGCAATCCTGTTCGTTTCAGCGCCAGGGGGAACAGGAGCATTTTATTAAAAAAGAAAAGGGATTAAATCAAAATTAACTGGGACATATATTTACAAAAGAAATTGTATTTTTTACAACATTATCTTTTGCAAAATGCGATCATTATTATTGTGACCCTGGTGGAAAACTACCATTACTATGATGACTGCTACAGTTACTACTACAACAACACTATGAGATTAGATGCTGAACTTTCTCCCCTCTCTAACCACCAGGGTATCAGGAAGCAGAAATATGTGTCTCGTCAAAGAACACTTGGATGTTTCCATTTATTATTATTATTATGATTATGATTATGATTATTATTATGATTATTATTATGATTATTATTATTATTATTATTATTATTATTATTATTATTATTATTATTATTATTATTATTATTATTATTTATTTATTCATTCATTTATTTATTTAGATGATTGGGGGTGAGGAACACAATTTAATTTCTTCATGTGTTTCATTTGAAAATTGGCAATAAACTTCTTTCTTTTCTTTTTTTTAACCTTTATTTACCCAGGAAAGTCCCATTGAGATTACTAATCTCTTTTTCAAGAGAGTCCTGCCATGCACACATCACTTTCATACTAGGCAATGTGGGTGAAGTGTCTTGCTTAAGGACACAATGACAGTTTTTGTGACTGGCGCCCCCCTGTGGCACTTGGAATTCCCAGTGGTCCCCATTCAAGTACTAACCAGGCCCAACCCTGCTGAACTTCTGAGATCTGACGAGATCAGGCTTTGAAAAGCCAGTATGGACACGATGAATACTACTACCACTTTTACTAAGACAAAGACTACTGTTAGTACAACCAGACCAAGACCTGAGACCAGGGACCAGCAAACAGAGACCGAAGACCATATACCAGATACCAGAGACCAGAATCCAGACCAGAGACCAGTGACCACTGACCAGAGATTAGTGACCAGAAACCAGACCAGAAACCAGAGACTAGAGACCAGAAACCAGTGACCAAATCAGAGACCACACACTAGAGACTAGAGACCAGAGATCAAATCTGAGACCAGAGATCAGAGACTAGATACCAGACCAGAGACCAGACCAGAGACCAGGGTCCAGAGACCAGTCACCACTGATCAGAGACTAGTGACCAGAAACCAGAGACCAGAGACGAGTGACCAGAGACCAGACCAGAGACCAGACCAGAGACCAGAAACCAGAAACCAGAAACCAGAGACCAGAAACCAGTGACCAGATCAGAGACCAGACACTAGAGACTAGAGACCAGAGACCAGAGACCAGAGACCAGAGACCAGAGACCAGAGACCAGAGATTAGAGACTAAAGACCAGAGTCCAGAGACCAGAGACCAGACCTGAGATCAGAGATCAGAGACCAGAGACCAGAGCCCAAAGTTTTCTCTCAGAATACAAAAGCACATATTTACTGTGGCCAAACTGAAGCCAAAATCATTGTATTATTTTCAGGAGTTGGAAAAGTGCCAAACTGTGGAACGTGCAGCTCAAACAGGAACTTTTCAAAGTGTCACTTTTGGAATTGTTTGAAATTCTGCTGAAGTTTTCATAAAGGAGAAAAATCCGAGTGGAATTTAAAACAGCCGCCCCTGTTTCTGAGCTCGGGGGCTTTGAGCGAGAATATGAGAGGAAAATGGAACTCAAACACGGCAAAGCAAATATGCACTTTTAACAATGGATCATACTGGAAAACGTCTATCAAAATAAACCAATGATGTAAAGCTGCACCGTGTAACCTTCCCCTGATGCAGACCTGCACCCAGAGGACCCTCACGTGACTCAAACCCACAAGATTCACTTTCAATGTAACACTATAAAGGTTAACATTGTTTTAATTACATTAAAGCCCAAACCCTTTCCTCACCTTAACCTGTACAGATCTGTGCCTAATCTTCACCAGACACACAGCCTATGGCAACACACATGGACAAACTACTCAAAACTGAATCTATTCTGACATCATTGAAGGCTGCATGTTCGCAGTTAAATATGAGTTATGTTTTAAACATGTTTTAATCTGTTCATTTCCCTATGTGAGCAGAGAAGAACAGAGACTACACAAAGTTCATTTCAGAGTAGGACACTTTTAGAAATGTATTCTGGGGGTAAAAAGTATAAAATCTATGATGTGATGAGTTTGGAGGGTGGGGTCCTCTGGGTGGAGTTTGAAGGGTGGAGTCTGGGTGGGGTCCTCTGGGTGGAGTCTGTGAATGGGCTTCTCTGGGTGGAGTTTGGAGGGTGGGGTCCTCTGGGTGGAGTCTGAAGGGTGGAGTCTGAAGGGTGGAGTCTGAAGGGTGGAGACTGGGTGGTGTCCTATGGGTGGAGTCTGAAGGGTGGAGTCTGGGTGGGGTCCTCTGGGTGGAGTCTGTGAATGGGCTTCTCTGGGTGGAGTTTGGAGGGTGGAGTTTGGAGGGTGGAGTCTGGGGGGGGGGGGGGGGTCTGGGTGGTCTGAGGGGTGGGGTGGTCTGGGTGGAATCTGGAGGTGAGGTCCTCTGGTGGAGTCTGGGTATTGGGGTGCTCTGGGTGGACTTTGGAGGGTGGGGTGATGTGAGTTGAGTCTGTTAGATTGGGTCCTCTGGGTGGAGTCTGGAGGGGGTTGGTCTGGGTGGAGTCTGAGGGGTGGGGTCCTTTGGGTGGAGTCTGGGTGCTGGGGTGCTCTGGGTGGACTCTGGAGGGTGGGGTGATCTGGGTTGAGTCTGTTAGACTGGGTCCTCTGGGTGGAGTCTGGAGGGGGTGATCTGGGTGGAGTCTGAGGGGTGGGGTCCTTTGGGTGGAGTCTGGGTGCTGGGGTGCTCTGGGTGGTTTGGAGGGTGGGGTCCTCTGGGTGAAGTGGAATCTATCCATCCATCTATTCATCCACAATCAGTCTAAGCAGCGACTTCCAGACTTTCTTCACCCCAGACACTTCCTCCAGCTCCTCTGGGGGCCCCTGAGGCATTCCCAGACCCAGAGGCCTGGCCCCTCCAGGGTGTTCTGGGTCTTCCCCATGGAATATATAAGATTTCAGACTCTTCAACAGAAAAATGCCATAATGAGGCTTTAAATGTGTCCCCTTAGTTTCAGCTGAGCCTGTGAGTGTGGAGCTGTTTCCATGGAGAGTCCTCTAACGCGAGCACCCAGGGGAGAGAGAGAAAAAGAGAGGGGGATAGAGAGAGAGGAGAGAGAGGGGGAGAGAAGGAGATGAGAAAGGGATAGAGAGAGGGAGAGGGGAGAGATAGTGGGTGGAGAGGGAGAGAGAGAGAGAGAGAGGAGAGATAGGTGAGGAGAGAGAGGGGGACAGAACGAGATAAGGATAGAAAGAGGGAGAGAGAGATAGAGAGAGGGAGAGAGGGAGAGGGAGAGACATGGGGATACGGAGAGAGAGGGGGGATAGAGACAAGAAGAGGTGAAAGAGGAGAGGAGCGAGAGAGAGAGAGGGAGGGGTTGAAGAGAGAGGAGATCGAGAGAGGAGAGAGAGAGGGAGAGAGAGAAGGAGAGAGAGAGAGAGAAGCAGAGGAGAGAGAGGGGGTGGAGAGAGAGAGAGAGGAGAGAGGGGGACAGAAGGAGAGGAGAAAGGGATAGAGAGAGAGGGAGAGAGAGAGAGAGTGGAGAGAGGAATAGAGAGAGACAGGTAGAGGAGAGAGGGAGAGAGAGGGGAATAGAGAGAGAGAGCGAGAGGAAGAAAGAGAGAGAACGAGAGGGAGGAGAGAGAGGAGAGATGGATAGAGAGGGGGAGAAGGAGAGAGAGAAGGAGAGAGGGAGAGAGAGGAAAGAGGGATAGAAAGAGAGGGAGAGAAGGGGACAGAGAGAGCAGGAGAGAGGTAGAGAGAGTGAGAGGAAGACAGAGAGAGAAAAAGAGAAGGGGGTGAAGAGAGAGGAGAGAGGGGGGAAAGAGACGGGGACGTGGGGTGAGGAAGGGGAAAGAGGAGGGAGATAGGGAAAGGGGAAGAGAGAAAAGGGATGGAGAGAGGAGGGCAGAGAGAGTTTTGTTTTGTGCTTTTTTAGAATATTCAGTCTGACTAAAGAATAGATGAAAGTGAAACAAGTCAGAAATACAAGTTTTTACTCAATGATGACATAATGTAGTATTTTGTGTGTAGTATCTGTGTTGTGTACTAATAATACTGCTGTAACACAAAAGACACATACACAACACAGAATAATAAACCTAGAAAATTGTTACCTCCTGTACTCTGAATCCTCTGTTCCACCTTGTGATGTCACTCGGCTTCATAAATTCAAATAAACTAAATAAAACTAAAAAAAAAAAAAAAAAAACTAAATACAACGACAAAGCATTTTTCATGAAGCGGTCGTTTTGAAGTGAACAGCTCCTTTTACCTTTAGTTCAGTTCAGATGGGCAGTTCCAGGACTGAAATGATCCACATGATTCTAGTGAAGGTGTGTGGAGTTTAAAAACACAGTGGAGCACTTCCTGTATTACCACATGAAGAACTCAGCTTAAATATGCAGGGTCTGTGTGTTTAATGTGTGAATGAAACAAAAACAAAAAACAGCACATTAATCAGAAATTACAGAGATCAGAAAATAACCTAACATATGCAAAATACAAGATTCATCCATCAGTGTGAGAGAATCCAGGAGTAACGGCGATAATACCCATCAGACCATAGACCACAGTGTGAGTCCCCCCATGCCTGGGTTTGACTTTGGGCCAGAGGGACATGTGCAGTCACTCCCGGCTCCATCGACTCTGACTCTAATTCACTTTGTATTGAAAAACTGTTGCACTGTTTTGTCCCTAAATCAAGAAATGAACAACTCTCTGGTCTCTGGTCTTGTCCTTGGTCTGGTCTCTGTTCTGGTCTCTGGTCTGGTCTCTGGTCTGGTGTCTGGTCTGGTCTGGTTTCTGGTCTGGTCTTTTGTTTGATCTCTAGTCTGGTCTCTGGTCTAGTCTCTGCTCCGGTCTCTGGTTTGGTCTCTGGTCTGATCATTGGTCTGGTCCTTGGTCTGGTCTCTGGTCTGGTCTCTTATCTCTAGTCTCTGGTCTGGTCCTTGGTCTGGTCTCTGGTCTGGTCTCTTATCTCTAGTCTCTGGTCTGGTCCTTGGTCTGGTCTCTGGTCTTGTTCCTGGTCCGGTCCCTTTTCTCTAGCCTCTGGTCTGGTCCTTGGTCTGATCTCTGGTCTAGTCTCTGGTCTAGTCTCTGGTCTGGTCTCTGGTCTAGTCTCTGGTCTGGTCTCTGGTCTAGTCCGTGCTCTGGTCTCTAATCCGGTCCCTGCTACGGTCTCTGGTCTGGTCCCTGGTCTGTTCTCTGGTCTAGTCTCTGGTCTGGTCTCTGCTCCAGTCTCTGGTCTGGTCTTTGGTCTGGTCTTTGGTCTGGTCTTTGGTTTAGTCTCTGGTCTGGTCCTTGCTCCGGTCTCTGGTCTGGTCTCTGCTCTGGTCTTTGGTCTGGTCTCAGGTCTGGTCTCTGGTCTGGTCTCTGGTCTGGGCTCTGGTCTGGTCTCTGGTCTGGTCTCTGGTCTAGTTTCTGGTCTGGTCCTTGCTCCGGTCTCTGGTCTGGTCTCTGCTCCGGTCTCTGGTCTGGTCTCTGGTCTGGTCTCTGGTCTTTTCTCTGGTCTGGTCTCTGGTCTGGTCCTTGCTCCGGTCTCTGGTCTGGTCTCTGCTCCGGTCTCTGGTCTGGTCTTTAATCCGGTCTCTCATTGGATCCATTTGTCTTTGAATCCCACATGGCAGGCGCCAGCTGCTGTTTCCATGGCAACTCTGCGCTGGAAAACACATCCCCAAACGCTCCGTAAACCTTCACACAAAAACACCGATGCAAATCTGTTGACCACAAAACCTCGTGGCGAGAGTCAGACCGCTGTGCCACCTCCTCCTCAGCGTATTTAAACTCCTCTTCATCAGGATCAAAAACACAAATCGTTTCACAGCTTTTAGACTCTGAAACCTCTTGGTGAGAGGGCGGCTCCTGTACCCACTGTGCCACGTGTTTCACAGTTCACAGTTTCCCACTCAGTTTCACATAAGCACAGAGAAATGTACAGGATGTGTATTAATACGACAAATCATTATGGAATAAAAGACTCGCTAAAAACACTCTTTCTTTAGACAGTACTTTCTTTACTATTCCTGTGTGCTCTTATATCTGCGTAATCTATGGACTGATCTTTTGTCTAGTCTCTGGTCTGGTTCTTGGTCTGGATTCTAGTCTGGTCCTCTTGTCTGGTCTCCAGTACCTGCTACAGTCTATGATTTGGTCTCTGGTCTAGTCTCTGGTCTGGTCTTTGGTCTGGTCTCTGGCCTGGTCTCTAGTCTAGTCTCTGGTCTAATCTCTGGTCTGGTCTCTGGTCTAGTCTCTGGTCTGGTCTATGGTCTGGTCTCTGGTCTAGTCTCTGGTCTAATTTCTGGTCTGGTCTCTGGTCTAGTCTCTGGTCTGGTCTCTAGTCTAGTCTCTGGTCTGGTCTTTGGTCTGGTCTCTTGTCTAGTCTCTGGTCTAATCTCTGGTCTGGTCTCTGGTCTAGTCTCTGGTCTGGTCTCTGGTCTTTAGTCTGGTCTCTGGTCTGGTGTCTGGTCTGGTCTCTAGTCTAGTCTCTGGTCTGGTCTCTGGTCTTTAGTCTGGTCTCTGGTCTGGTGTCTGGTCTGGTCTCTGGTCTAGTCTCTGGTCTGGTCTTTGGTCTGGTCTCTGGTCTAGTCTGTGGAATCTATGGAAGATAATTTGATTCATCAAATTACATTTTTTTAATGCCACTGAATTTCTCATTTTGAAGTTTTTAACTCAGGAAAAATGTGTTTGGAGTACAAATATTTTCAAGTTTCAAGTGTCAGAGTGTGATCAGAAGATTTCCTGTTTATCTCCAATCATTCTCTGAAAAATTTCCCAGGACCACCGTTAAAGCGCCCGATTTCCCTTAAAAACATGTCTCCATGTTTCCAATATGGATATATATTGTACAACAAGCTCCTGAGGTCAAAATAATCGTTATCTAATTTGAAATCTGGTTTGAAATGTGTTTAAAATTCAATGATAAAAACCCAAACAAAAAAATATTGAGCACAAATATTTTCAAGCCATCAAATTCAACTGTGAAAATTTAGAGTGTAAAATTCAGATAAGAACGGCCAATAGGAAAAAGCCTCTGTCCTTCTCACTCACACAGGATCGATTGCTTCTGCCTTGGCATCCTGGATCGTTGCTGTGAAATTTTCCCCTGCGACTTTTACTCTCTGAAAGGCCACATTTACATGATGATCTTTAATTCTGAATTAATTGTTCTGAATTAAATAATTCAGAAAATATAAATTCAAATATTAGAGAGAGACAGAGAGAGAGAAAGAGGGGGAAAGAACGGGAGAGAAAGAGAGAGGAGTGAGGAGAGAGCGGGGATGAAAGGAAGAGAAAAGGAGAGAGAGGTGAGGAAAGAGAGGAGAGATGAAAAACTGGGAAAGAAGGAGTTTTGTTTTGCATTTTCTCAAAATATTCAGCCTGACAAAAGAATCGATGAAAGTTTTTTCATCATGATTCATGCTCTCTTTTTCATCAGGATTCATACACCGTTTTTTTAGCACAATTCATTATGATTCATACTTCGTTTTTTATCATGATTCATTACGATTCATACACAATATTTTCATCACGATTCATTATGATTCATACTCCATTTTTTTCATGATTCATTATAATTCATACTCCGTTTTTTTATCATGATTCATTATAATTCATACTCCGTTTTTTCATCACGATTCATTGCGATTCATACTCCATTTTTTCATCACGATGCGTACTCCTTTTTTGTCACGATTCATCACAATTCATATAAAGTTTGTATTCTCCTTTTGCTTTCAAGTGGGAAAAAAGTCAGTGAGTAGTTGCATTGTCTCTTAAGAAAATAGTGAAAATCTTAAAAAAAACGTGAAAAAACATGCGGTCCAAAGTTCTTCCTCACTGACCTTATGCATGAGTCGCCTTTCTTCTCCTTTTCACAACTCCAGAGATGGAGTTTAAAGCTACCCCCAACTTGCATGCTAATGTGTACTTCCTGATTCAGGGACAATAAAGCACTTCATAATTCAATACAGAGAGAACACAGTGGACTTATTTTTACCTCAGGAGCTTCTTGTACGATATATCTGTTCTGGGGAGGGACCCGTTTTCTGGGAAATGAGGCGTTTTACCAGAGGCCTGATGTGGACGTGTTCCAGTTGATTTTTCGGAGATAAACAGGAGACGGTCGGGCGACGCTCGGAGACTTCCTGGAAATATTTGTACTTCATAAATAATCAGAAGGATCTAATCAAACGGTCTTTTCAGATAAATCCTCATCTTTTTACGGCGCCTGTCCGTGGATCAGACATCTAAGCCCCCCGTGACATCACCTGCTCGTCTCCACGGGGATAAATAACGTCCTCTCCTCCCCCTGTCCTCCTCCTCTTCTCCTCTCCTCGTCCTTCTCTCCACCTCCTCCTCTCTTCAGGCTAAAATCACATGTTTAACTATTCAAGCACTAATATCTCTGTGTCCTCTTTCAACCCTTCTCGCCTTCTTCTCCTCTCCTCCTCCTCTCTCCATCTTTCTCTCCTCCTCCTCTCTCCTTCTTCTTTTCTCCTCTTCTTGCTCTTCTCCTCTCTCCTTCTTTCTCTCCTCCTCCTTGTCTCTCCTTCTTCTCTTCTTGCTATCCTCCACTCTCCTCCTCTCTCTCTACATCTTTCTCTCCTCCTCCTTCTCCTCTTCTTGCTATTCTCCTCTCTCTCTCTTCATTCTTCTCTACTCCTCTCCCCTTCTCATCTCCTCGCTATCCTCCTCTTTCCTCTCTCTTCAACTTCCTCTCCTCCTCATCTCCTCCTCCTCTCGCTCTTCTCATCCTCTCCTCCCCCGTCTCTCCTCCTTCCTCCCCTATCTTCTCCTCTCTTTCTTTACCCCCTCCTCTTCTTTCTCTCCTCCTCATCCTTTTCTTCTCTCTCTATCTTTCTATCCTCCTCCACTCCTCCCTCCTGTCTCCTCCTCTCCTCTTCTTGCTATCCTCCTCGCTCCTCTCTCTTCATCTTTCTCTCCTCCTCTCTCTTCATTTTTCTTTCTTTCCTCCTCCTCCTCTAGCTCTTCTTATCCTCTCCTCCCCCCTTTCCTGTCTCCTCCTTCCTCCCCTATCTCCTCTCTTTCTTTAGCCCCCCTCTTCTTTCTCTCCTCCTCTCCCTCTCTCACTCCCCTCCTTGTCTTCTCCTCACCCTCTCCACTCTCTATCTCCTCATCCTCTCGTCCCCCAACTCCTGTCTCCTCCTTCCTCCCCCTCTCCTACTCTCTCTCTTTACCCCCCTCCTCTTCTCTCTCTCCTCCTCCTCTCTGTCTCTCCATTTTTCTATCCTCTCCTTACTCGCCTCCTCCTTCTCTCTCTCTTCATATTCCTCTCCTCCTCCTTCCTCCCCTATCTCCTCCTCTCTTTCTTTACCGCCCTTCTTACTATTCTCTCCTCTTCTTCTCTCTTCTTCATTTTTCTATCATCCTCCTCACCTCTCTCCTTACTCTCCTCCCCTCCCTCTCTTCATCTTTCTCTCCTCCTCCTCATCCTCCCCGTCTCTTCCTTCCTCCTATATATTCTTCTCTTTTTCTTTACCCCTTCACTTCTTTCTCTCCTCTCCTCCTCTCCTTCTCTCTCTCTTCATCTTTCTATTCTCCTCCTCTCCTCTCTCCTCCCCTCTCCTGTTTCCTCCTCTCCTCTTCTTGCTATCCTTTCATCCCTTCATCTTTCTCTCCTCTCCTCCTCCTCTTCTTCTTCTCCCTCCCTTCATCTTTCTCTCCTCCTCCTCTTCTGCTTCTGTCTCCTTTCATCTTCCTCTCCTCCTCTTCTTCTTCTCTCTCCCTTCATCTTTCTCTCCTCCTCTTCTTCTTCTCTCTCCCTTCATCTTTCTCTCCTCTCCTCTTCTTCATGTTTTCTCTCCCTTCATCTTTCTCTCCTCCTCCTCTCACTCTTTTCATCCTCTCCTCCCTCCTCTCCTGTCTCCTCCTTCCTCCCCTATATCCTCCTCTCTTTCTTTACCCCTCCTCTTCTTTTGTTCCTTCTCTCCTTCTCTCTCCCTTCATCTTTCTCTCCTCTTTTTCTTCTCTCTCTCTTCGTCTTTCTCTCCATCCTCTTCTCCTCCGTGTTAAAATCCCACCTCGTCCATCTATAATCTCTGTGTCCCATTCAGGCGTCGTGCTGTGTGCCTGTACAGCGCCCCCTGCTGTGCGACACCACAACAGCGCCGCACCACAGCGCCAGGCACAGAGCCCGAATGGAGAGACGGGTTCAGCCTGATCCCGCTGCGCTTGCCTACACAGAGCTAAACCACGCACGCCATCGTTTCCCGAGTGGAGTCATTTGCTGAATTTGTGCGGGTCATGAGGGCCGTTTGCTTGATTTAATTGTCGTTATTTGACTCCAGAAGTTAAATTGAGTTTAAAAAGAACACCTCACACTCACAGCAGTTTGCTCAAGCTTTTTGTGCGCACGCTGACACCAAACTAAACCATGCACGATAACACTGAGCTAAACAGCGGATTAGGGCTGAACGATTTGAGAAAAAATATCAATGTGGACTGTGATTAGGTTTGGGGTTTCTGGTTTAATTACAGGATTCTGTTCAAAGTTCACATTTTAAACACGGCCGACAAAGAAACCGAAATCTGATAAAGACAAAAGAATACAAAAGAATCTAATTTCAGAACAGGTTTGTACAGATCTAAACTTCAGGGAGAGATGCCTTTATGCAGAATAAGAGCCCATGGAGACACAGGGAGGGCATCTGACACACAGGGACATTTCAGGACATGTTTGTACAGATCTGCACTACAGGTTTAGCTGTTTTTATGTAGAATAAAGTTTAAGCAAATTGTGTTGATTCAAACTGTGATGTGGATCCGATCTCTACTTGTATTTGTAGTATTTTTAATCATAAAAGTCTGCTCTGTATTTGATCCATCCCTCCGTAACCCGGGGCAACCACAGTGCAGCACACAGGGGCCATTCATGGATTGTAAAGTTGCACTGTGGAACCTCAGTGGCACAGGGCAGAGTCCAGCACAAGTTTGATTTTAACAAACCGCATCCACCCGTACCTCATACCTCAATCTGCACCGTTTTCCGACAGAACTGAAATAAAATTTCGCACCCGAAAAATACAAACCAACACCCGAACCTTACCTGAATGAAAATCAGTCCGAGAGCCAAAAATGAGACACAACTTTGTACTCTCCACTTCTTTTCAGCTCGTCGGGAGTCACTTTGAGCTGCAGGACATTGAATGTGTGGCTTGAAAATGAAAGTGCCAGAGATTTGTGGGAATGTGTGCAGAAAAAACATATGGATTTTACATTGAATCATCTTGTTAAAACAAAGCCATTTTTGAATTTCATTAAAATACAGACCTGTCTTTATTTCGCACATGATGTTTTGTAAACCGCAGATTAGACCCGTGCTCTCCTGCGTCCGACCCGACCTGAACGTCACATCCGACACAGCGCAACATTTTTCACCAATTTCATTAAAATTTGAGGTTCACCAGTCGGGTATGCGTGGGTACCCGAACCCATGCAGGACTCTGGCACAGGATCTGAATAAACCAAACGCTTGTCTCTGTGGATATTATTGCTCTCTCTGAAATGTAAGACATTAAAGTCAGATCTGTGGAGAGGTGAACAAAGTGTGGTGAAGACTGCAGTGAGCGCTATTGGAGACACAAAACAACCAGCCAGAGTGGACCTCAGTCTGCCGTGTATCTCCACCTAAAAGGACCTCAGTCTGTCGTACATCTCCACCTAAAAGGACCTCAGTCTGCCGTACATCTGCACCTAAAAGGACCTCAGTCTGCTGTACATCTGCACCTAAAAGGACCTCAGTCTGCCGTACATCTCCACCTAAAAGGACCTCAGTCTGCCGTACATCTGCACTTAAAAGGACCTCAGTCTTCTGTACATCTGCACCTAAAAGGACCTCAGTCTGCCGTACATCTGGACCTAAAAAGACCTCAGTCTGCTGTACATCTGCACCTAAAAGGACCGCAGTCTGCCGTACATCTGCACGTAAAAGGACCTCAGTCTGCCGTACATCTGCACCTAAAAGGACCGCAGTCTGCCGTACATCTGCACCTAAAAGGACCGCAGTCTGCCGTACATCTGCACCTAAAAGGACCGCAGTCTGCCGTACATCTGCACCTAAAAGGACCGCAGTCTGCCGTACATCTGCACCTAAAAGGACCTCAGTCTGCCGTACATCTGTTCCTAAAAAGACCTCAGTCTGCTGTACATCTACACCTAAAAGGACCTCAGTCTGCCGTACATCTCCACCTAAAAGGACCTCAGACTGCCGTACATCTCCACCTAAAAGAACCTCAGTCTGCCGTACATCCTCACCTAAAAGGACCTCAGTCTGCTGTACATCTGCACCTAAAAGGACCTCAGTCTGCTGTACATCTGCACCTAAAAGGACCTCAGTCTGCCGTACATCTGCATCTAAAAGGACCTCAGTCTGCACCTAAAAGGACCTCAGTCTGCCGTACATCTCCACCTCAAAGGACCTCAGTCTGCCGTACATCTGCACCTAAAAAGACCTCAGTCTGCTGTACATCTGCACCTGAAAGGACCTCAGTCTGCTGTACATCTGCACCTAAAAGGACCTCAGTCTGCCGTACATCTGCACCTAAAAGGACCTCAGTCTGCCGTACATCTGCACTTAAAAGGACCTCAGTCTGCTGTACATCTGCACCTAAAAGGACCTCAGTCTGCCGTACATCTGGACCTAAAAAGACCTCAGTCTGGTGTACATCTACACCTAAAAGGACCTCAGTCCGCCGTACATCTCCACCTAAAAGGACCTCAGACTGCCGTACGTCTCCACCTAAAGGAACCTCAATCTGCCGTACAACTGCACCTAAAAGGACCTCAGTCTGCTGTACATCTGCACCTAAAAGGACCTCAGACTGCCGTACGTCTCCACCTAAAAGAACCTCAGTCTGCACCTAAAAGGACCTCTGTCTGCCGTACATCTCCACCTCAAAGGACCTCAGTCTGCCGTACATCTGCACCTAAAAAGAACTCAGTCTGCTGTACATCTGCACCTGAAAGGACCTCAGTCTGCTGTACATCTGCACCTAAAAGGACTTCAGTCTGCTGTACATCTGTACCTAAAAGGACCTCAGTCTGCTGTACATCTGCACCTAAAAGGACCTCAGTCTGCTGTACATCTCCACCTAAAAGGACCTCAGTCTGCCGTACATCTGCACCTAAAAGGACCTCAGTCTGCTGTACATCTGCTCCTAAAAGGACCTGAGTCTGCTGTACATCTTCACCTAAAAGGACCTCAGTCTGCTGTACATCTGCACCTAAAAGGACTTCAGTCTGCTGTACATCTCCACCTAAAAGGACCTCAGTCTGAGTTAAAGAGGCTATTTTTGTAAAAAAAAAAAAAAAAAAAAAAAAAAAAGAGAACCCTTCTTTAAACAGAAATGGAGTCCCAGATTCAATCTGTTTCCAATCCATAACTCCATTCTCAGACCTAAATTAAAACAAACTTAGAAAACAATAGATGTACCAGGTCAGGCCCAGAGGTGTGAAAGTTATGGCCATTATGGCCCTAAATGATTCTGCTCATATGACCTCACACTCTGGGCAAGTTCAACAGGCCGAGCTAACAACAGAAACTTCATAGTAGCCAGTTCCTCCCTTCAGGCAGTTTTAAGACAGTGTCCTCCCTTATTCTGACCAGGGCTGAAGAAGCAGCTTGGATGAACTGTGAAAGCAATAGCATCTCCATGGAGATAAATAGGTGGCAGATCCACCTGCAGAAAAGTTACACAGTGCAACTTTAAGCTGTCATGGTCTATGAAGACGGTAGCTGTAGAAACTCTGAGATCCACATCGGAGTCACTTTCGGTCGGTAAAGCGTCACTTTGGATCTGATCTGATACAAGCAGGAAGAGATTACAGAGCTATGAATCCAGTCTGAACAGCTGCAGGGTCTATGTAAAGGAACAACTGCAGGGTCTATATAAAGGAATAGCTGCAGGGTCTATGTAAAGGAACAACTGCAGGGTCTATGTAAAGGAACAGCTGCAGGGTCTATGTAAAGGAACAACTGCAGGGTCTATGTAAAGGGACAGCTGCAGGGTCTATGTAAAGGGACAGCTGCAGGGTCTATGTAAAGGGACAGCTGCAGGATTTGTGTAAAAGGACAGCTGCAGGGTTTGTATAAAGGAAGAGCTGCAGTGTCTGTATAAAGGGACAGCTGCAGGGTCTGCGTAAAGGAACAGCTGCAGGGTCTGTGTAAAAGATCATGTGCAGGGTCTGCATAAAAAACAGCTGCAGGGTCTCTGTATTTTCTGTCTAGATTTAGTAAAAGGTGCAGTATGTAACTTCTTGTGAGGGGTTTGTTACCTGCTTGTCCTTCAGGAGATGTTATTTTTTCGAAATGTAATGAAACAGAAAACACACACCATAAGTTCCTGTAGAAATGCAAATGCAAGAAACAGAAAAAGAAAAATGAAAAAATGCATAGCACACTCAGATGGCCGATGTCCAAAAGCTTCTCCCATTTTTAAAGAACATTTCGGCTGTGCTTTGGACCACAGTGCACTCATACTGTGGTCCAAAGCAAGAAAAATTATCTGACAAAGGCTTTTTTGCCCAAATGATATTTAAAAACAGGAGAAGCTTTTGAGCATCGGCCATCTGAGTGTGCTATGCATTTTTATTCACTTTTATTTCTTTGAAATGTCCCACAGTGTGACATTACTCATATATATCCAACTACAGGTAAAAAAGATTGTTACTGTGTGTGTGCTCACCTCTGCCAGGATATGGCTAGTAACTTGGGCTGCTTGATTCCATGGGGGATTGAATTTTAATGTCATGGTGTGGAACATTTTAGCTGTAACAGTATTATCTCCATGGAGACAAGCACTTTTAAAAACTAAACCCTTGGAAATGATGGAGAGGACTTTGTGGAAAGCTGAAAAAGTCATTTTAGACTTTTGGAGCAGACGTCATATTGCTATTTCAGCTGGTCATTTATTATTGAGCAGCTGTGATGGGAAAATGCCACAAAGCCTCCATTAAAACCACTGTTTAATTTATATTTGAAATCAAACGTTCTGTCCAGGGCCATTTGAGGACAAAATATGTGTTTAAACCAGACCTATTCCACAAAATTGACTTTTCAGAGCTTTTTTCAGTGAGTTGTTTGTTTATTTGTTTGCTGCTCTTTTACCCTCTGAAGTTGTATTTGAGTGATTCCTGCATATTTGACTAATCTTTAACCACTTATTTTCAAGACGCCATTTTGCCGTTCCACTCCTTTTTTTCCTTTGTTCTCTCTGGACACACTTCCTTCTTTCAGAAGGTCATAAGAGAAGAAGGTGTAACAGGAGAAGGCATAAGAGAAGAAAGTGTAAGTGTTACAGGGAATCAGATTAAATGAACAGGAGTACTAAAACGTGTGAACAAAACAAAACACAGCTCCAGGGTCAGAGACTATGCTCTATGTTGTAGAAGTTTTCAGCTTGTCCAAGGAAAGGGTGGAAGTAAAAGGCTGGAGACTAACTGGATGTCTTAAGCAGGAGAAGTTTATTTGACATCAATAATACGGGCCTGGGTCAAAGTCCAAGCCCCTATGAAGAATATGAAGGCCAGTCGACTCCAGTTAGACTCCAATATGCCACAGTTTAGATTGTGGTGCCAGTGGTATCCCAAGAGAAGATCCTGATGTAAATATAGGTTTTGTGAGTTCATGTTAAACTGAGAAATGGACATGGAGGATAAATTACTTCAATTCTCTTACAGACTACATTAGAACAGAGTTAAAGCCCCAGTCCGGGACATATCCTCACCTTAGAGCGGGGTTACAGAGGATGATTGAAGATGATACAGGGTTTTTTATATCTGTTTTGACAGTGACTTGTGATTTCCTATAAAGTGAATACTGAACAGCTGCATTGCCCAAACGTCCTCCATTAAAATCCTATGAAAAACCCACTCATGCTTTCTATTGAATCAACTCATCAGCTTCATAAATGTATTTGTACAAAGTCGTTAAAGGACAAAACCGCTGAATGGTTTTGGCTTCAGGACCACAATCTGTGTGCTTTTATTTCATTCTCCTTCGTTTGTCCTGGTTCAGTTCTGGTCTAGTCCTGGTTTAGTCTTGGCTTTATCCTGTTTTAGACCTGGTTTAGTCCTGGTTTTATCGTGGTTTAGTCCTGGTTTAGTACTAGAATAGTACTGCTGTAGACCTGGTTTAGTCCTGGTTTAGTCTGGGTTTTGTCCTGGTTTAGTACTTGTGTAGTTCTGTTGTAGTCCTGGTTTAGTCCTGGTCTAGTCCTGGTCTAGTCCCGGTTTAGTCCCGGTTTAGTCCTGGTTTTGTCCTGATCCAGTCCTGGTTTAGTCCTGGGTTATTCCTGGTCTAGTCCTGGTCTAATCCTGGTCTAGTCCTGGTCTAGCCCTGGTCTAGTCCTGGTTTAGTCCTGGTCTAGTCCTGGTCTAGTCCTAGTTTAGTCCTGGTTTAGTCTTGCTCTAGTCCTGGTTTATTCCTGGTCTAGTCCTGGTCTAGTCCCAGTTTAGTCCTGGTTCAGTCCTGGTCTAGTTCTGGTCTAGTCCTGGTCTAGTGCTTGTCTAGTCCTGGTTTAGTCCTGCTTTAGTCCTGGCTCTAGTCCTGGTCTAGTCCTGCTCTAGTCCTGGTCTATTCCTTGTCTAGTCCTGGTTCAGTCCTGGTTCAGTCCTGGTTGAGTTCTGGTTCAGTCCTGGTTCAGTCCTGGTTCAGTCCTGGTTGAGTTCTGGTTCAGTCCTGGTTCAGTCCTGGTCTAGTCCTGGTTTAGTCCTGGCTCAGTCCTGGTCTAGTCCTGGTTCGGTCCTGGTCTAGTCCTGGTTCAGTCCTGGTTCAGTCCTGGTTCAGTCCTGGTTCAGTTCTGGTTCAGTCCTGGCTCAGTCCTGGCTCAGTCCTGGATCAGTTCTGGTTCAGTTCTGGTCTAGTCCTGGTTCAGTTCTGGTGTAGTCCTGGTCTAGTCCTGCTCTAGTCCTCGTCTAGTCCTGGTTCAGTCCTGCTCTAGTCCAGGTTTAGTCCTGGCTCAGTCCTGGTCTAGTCCTGGTTCGGTCCTGGTCTAGTACTGGTTCTTTACTGGTTCAGTCCTGGTTTAGTCCTGGTTCAGTCCTGGTTCAGTCCTGGTTCAGTTCTGGTTCAGTCCTGGCTCAGTCCTGGTTCAGTCCTGGTTTAGTCCTGGTTCAGTCCTGGCTCAGTCCTGGCTCAGTCCTGGATCAGTTCTGATTCAGTTCTGGTCTAGTCCTGGTTCAGTTCTGGTCTAGTCCTGGTCTAGTCCTGGTCTAGTCCTGGTCTAGTCCTGGTTCAGTCCTGCTCTAGCCCTGGTCTAGTCCTGGTTTAGTCCTGGTTTAGTCCTGGTTCAGTCCTGGTCTGGTCCTTGTTTATTGTCTCACACTTGTTCTCAGTGACAGTTTTAATCAGAATGACCTTTGGAGCCAAATGCCTCTGGGACACTCCAAAAACTCACATTTAAACAGGGCCCTGGACGCACCGCTGCCCTGCTCCACAGCAAACCTACTGCCACACTGAGCAGAGGCCCGGGAAGTGTTTGGCCAAGGGACACAACAGCAATAATGGATAGAATGTTTTTATTGGCAAAATGTTTTATTTTTGTTATAAGCTAAACCTCCAAAAACAACTCAACTAAACTCAAGAGCCGGGCAAGGATCCAGAGGTGTGAAAAGTACTGACAAATTGTAATTAAGTAAAAGTAGCTTCACTTTGCTTAATTCCTACTCAAGTAAATGTAACCATCTAAAAATCTACTCGAGTAAAAGTAAAAAAGCACTTCATTTAAAATACTCATTTAAATTACTTTCAATGCTTTGATGTAAAAAAGGGTGAGTCATAAATCTAATCCAGAACAAGTTGTTTTTTATCAACTTTTAGGTGATTCATGCAAACTTTGTTCAGCCTAAACTTTGGACATTTCTACAAACATTGACTAACACTGACTAACTCTGAGCACTTCATTCTTTTTATACAACTGTATAGAACAGAAAACATTTAACAGGAACAGCCTGAGTGACAAACTTAAACACTGTTCAAACATTAAGCAGTTTAAAAAAAATATGCAAATCTGTTATAGAGTCGTTATAGTGATGCATGATGTAATGGTTAGTTTACTAAAGGACTGTAAATGTCTTTATCTGTAAACATTGTAGATACAAGTTGTACAGGATGTAAAACCAGATGAATGTGACAAAGATGGTTCAGAGGAAACCGGAGGTCATTCGTAATGCTTAAGTGTAAGGGGTGAGGTTCAGAAAGTGAACACTTCTCCCATGACCCTTTGAGATATGTTTACATATGTAAAGGAAATGATATTCTCATGTCTACACATACATGTACATGTGTAAGGTGGTGTGTACTGTAGATTGACTCTGTGACATACTCAGTAAATTCACTTTGACTTAACAATTTAACAAATTCTGGTATAAAATATACAAATATATGGTCCAACAACACTACAGCTCTGTCTGGGACAGGCATATTTTGCATTGCATTATTGTTTTTCCCTATTTTCCATTTGAACGCAAACAGCTGTCTGAGGTTTGTCCAAGGGTTTTCTTCACTTTCCTCTCCAGAATTATTTACTGCACCTTTTTCTTGAATATCGTCCATGTCGACCTCGAGCTCTGGCACCAGCATCATCCAAGTGGATCCAAGACAGACTGACGCTTCTGCACAATAACTGTACGTTCTAGAGGGAAAATGTGCGTACAAGCTCGCACAGTTTCCTTTCATTTCCGACAGATTTTTTTTTTTTTTTAATTCACATTTAATTTTGTTCTCTATCAATCTGATTTTACTCAGTAACAAGGGCGGGCTCCAATGTAATGAAGTCAAATACTTGGGTGATAATGTACTCAAGTAAAAGTAAAATGACTTATTTAAAAAACGACTTAAAAAATTACAAATTATTCATAAAAATTACTCAATTGCAGTAATGTGAGTAATTTGTTACTTTCCACCCTGGCAAGGATCCAACCATCAGCTCTCAGGTCAGAGGGCAAACACTGTACCCCTGAGCCACCGCAGCCCTCAATCTAAATATAACTGTCTGGTCCCTTGTTTGGAGAATGACACAGCACATTTCTGCTCTTTTTATTTGAAATGAGCTCATGTTACAGCCTGTTAGAGTTTTAATCACAGACGATGGACTTAAAAATGACTAAACATTAGCGTGATTAATACACTTTTAATTGAATTTTAGTCCTGTCTCATGGTCAGAGATCAGCCTGACCATATCTTTTTTACAAGGTCAGGCTTTTGTGCGGACTATAGTTATAATCTGTGACCCTTGTGGATCATTCTGTTATCATTTGGACTTTTGAAATCACAATATTCATCTAAAACGACTTCATAAAAGAAACAAGTGCGCTGACTTCTGCACAATGGAAGCGACGTCGCCGTAAATGTCATCACAACAATGGACATGGACATATGGACAGCTGCACATCACACTAGAGAGTACCAGATAAAAAAAAAATATATTGGACCAATCTATGTTGTGAAAAAAATGGAAATGAATATAAAAGCGTTGTATATTATGTTATAATATTTAGTGCAAAATGAAACTGAATCTTTGTGATGGATGGATATGAAGGAAACGATCTGTGCCCCTGCTGTAAATATTTGATAAATCCACTTGTGTTTTCCCCCCGCCCAGAACCACCCTTCGACATGAATATAAGAAGGCCCAAATGAGCACCATAACTCAGCCTCACCGCTGCCCAACGGGAAATAGATCAAAATCTGACTTCACATTTCTGCAAATCCAATCTTTCTGAAAGCAGCTCATTTTTCTCCTCAAAACTCTGTGCGTGTGTGTGTTGACAGTGTTTATCACAGTACGGAGAATAAACTGTACACACACTCACACGTGACTTCCTGTAGGACAGAAATCAGGTCCATGACGTACATCAGAATAAGACTTTTTGGAGCTTTTCTCCCTTTGTTCCCTCATTGAAAACATGAAGAGGTTTGAGATGTCATCCATGTATGTTTGAGTAATTTAGTGATTTCTCCCAGGCGTGTACAAGGCTCTGCCCACAAGCCTACGCCCACAAGCCTACATCACACATGTTTCCATAGGGCAATTCTCCATAAATACCATAAAATACTAATTAAGAGTCGGGTTCCAATTCACTGCCGGGTCGCCTTTAAAATATGCAGATGCATATTTTATTATTATTTCTAATACAGTGTTGGGGATTGCATGTACTGGTGTTACGTAATTAGAATACAAATTATGAGTAATTGTATTCCGTTACAGTTACTGTTTCAATGAGTGGTAATTGGATGACAGTTACTTTGTTGAAATAAATGGATTACACGGTATTTTCCTGTTTTGCATTTTGAGCTATATCCCAATGCAAACTCTGCTGCAGCAACCAAGCAGCTTTCCACATCAAGATTTTTTAAATCTAATGTTAGCCTACTGCAACTGTTATGTGCCAGTGCCACTTCAGGAACATAAATGTACTATTTGCTCTGTGCTTTTAATATTACTAAAGGCAAATATTGCTGAGGCAGTTTCATAAACTGCAGACGTATGTAGTCATATGGACAGGGGTGTAGGGGCGTGGTGGAATACACCGTCTGACTCCACCCACTTTTCCCGACATGAGATATAAAAAAAAGCTATTGGCAATGGTGAAAACAACCTGCATAGACTCGTGATATCTGCAGTAGATTTTTGAAGAGATTTAGATTTCAGAAGATTTTTGTGAGGAAGGAATTATTCGCCAGTCCCAAATTGCCGCGTGGTCTCAAATAAACACCGGGTTTGTTAAGCGATTGAAACAAACAATACGAACTGTTATTTTGGTATTTTACAGTATACAAAAACATGGTAGAAAACTGTACACTACAGCTTTACAAACGTGATGTGCATTTGTTTCCAAAGCAGGATGTCATAGTAAAATGATGGTTCAATACTCACATGCAGAGCACATTCATACTAGGCAAATGTGGGAGAAGTGTCTTGCCTAAGGACACAACAACAGTTTTTGCCACTGCTGCTGTGTAGGTCTCCCATCCAATACTGACCAGGCCCAGCCCCAGACAGGCACCATGGAAACCCGACATGAGTGTGTGGAAAAAAACAGCAAGAAAATGTGAAATAAAGTTGAAAGTTTTACTCACAGAATGAAGCAGACGACACCGGGGTCCAAGCGTGATTCTTTTCGGAAAGAAAAAATCCTAATTTTCAAAAATAATTCCACAAAATGAATCGGCGAGGGGAAAAAAAAAAAAAAAACGTGGTCGGGAATGGTCCTTTGAAATGGAGAGATGAGGCGTTCGAGGACAGTGGGAGGTTTGACGGATGCGTCGGGAGCCTTTCTGTGTAATTAAAGTTTCCTAATTGTCAGTGAATGCGTTGTTTGGCTGCCGCGGCGTCTGTTTTGTCCAGAGGCGATAAATCCAAAAGAGCTTTTAACACAAACAGAGCTCAGGCACGCAGAGCTGATGATTCGGGACATTTACACACGCTTTACTGTAACTATCACCACGGCAACGCTGTAAATCCTGACAGGACAAACTCTGGGGGAAAAGACCTGAAAATGGGCTCAAACTAAACACACAAAGATTTGGGATCATTTTGATCAATATGGGATCAAATGTAATCTTGGGATAATTTCGACACATAACAAACTTGAATTTTCGTCAAATTCTGTCTGGCATTGTATTTTGTGATTATTTTTCTGAAATTTAAAAATCATTTACATAATTTCTGTCTATTTGGTTAGTCCAAATTGAATTTATTTTGTGCATATTATTGGCATACCATTTTATCCAACCAAATATTTGTCTCTTTCTGGTTCAGTTCTACATTTTTAATCCAAATCTATGGTCTTCAAATTTGAGAAAAGTTTCACAAATACATCAGATTATTTGGTAAAATCTCAAATTATGTCATATTGTTTTGTTCCTAAATGTCCTTGTTGCCATCTTAAACCCGGGCTCAACCATGCAGCTGTTGACTCTTCCCTCTAAATGAGTTTGTCTCTAACGCATTCCGGTTTTTCAGCTCAAAACACAAACGTCACCACGAAAAAATCCAAATAACAAGTAGGAAGCGACAGCGAGCCTGCAGCAGTTCAGACTCGCTGCTCTGTTCTCAAAGCCCTCGCACCTTTGTGTCACGAAAGGACAAAACAAACCCGAAGACTCTCCTCTCACAGCACCTCTCCTGCAGGTACACCACTCTTTCTTAGTCACAAAATTATAAAATCCACTTTCCCAAAATCCCAACGTGAGGGTTAGATTCCGGTTCAGCTGAGGGGGATGAAGCTTCAGGGGCAACTTCAGGTTCACTGAAGGAAATCTGTGAAGAAGAAGAAAACCAATAACAATGTGAAATGTGAGGCCCAAAGGATCAACTCATCATGCTTTAGGGTTTAAACTAGAACATCCAATCCAATCCAACTTTATTTGTATAGCACATTTTACCAACACAAACTCTCCAAAGTGCTGAACAAAGACAAGTCAGAGGACAACACAATTCCCATGCTGTGTTAAAAGCCGGTGAGTAAAAGTGTGTTTTAAAGGAGACTTAAAGCAGAACTAAGTAACATTTTTACCTAATTAAATGTCTCTGAAAGCTCCTCTGTTGGTTACATATGACATTTTGGGGTGTTTGAGGGGTTCACTGGTGCCCCCATCTGCCTCTGGGCGGAAAAACCACATATGCAACTTGGCTCCTACCGACCCAGATCAAGCTCTCAGGGTCTGTTCTCGTTCTCACGAGGGCCAAACTGCTCTATGACACTTCAGCTACACACAGCTAACCGAGCTAGCAACACACCCCGTACTGATGAGCTCTACAGGTTGCGATGCTCTGTGAGCTCTGGGCGCTCGTACATATATTTTTACACGAAAGGTTATGTATAAGATTGAAATCAATCACCATTAAACAGTAAAAAAAAACATTCCCCACCTGAGACATTGTGTTGCAGACACTGTTCACCAGCTTTGTTTAAACCATAGAGCATATATATGAGTGGACTAAGTGAGTGTTACGTCACCACAGCGTCAGTGCCGCTCACATAAGGCTCGCAATGCCACAGTTACAGGAGCAAATTTGGAGCCAGGCTCCATGTTATGAATAGGATGTTTTTGAAGGATAAAATAGCGGGGGTGGGAAATTTCAGGATGATGTGTCGCGGGTTCATATGAACATTTTAAGACCAAAATGATGAGGCCACTGCAGGAGTTACAGAGAGAGGTACGATAAGATCTCAATGTAAGTCAATGGGAAAAAGGGAGAAAAGGAGCCGGAAGAGCCTCCTGGAGCACTTCCTGTTTGGCACACGGCGACTAACGGGTTAGCTTTGTCCACTTATATATACGGTCTATGGTGTAAACAAACGTGAGCGCAGCTGAGCAGTGGGGGAGGGGAGAGAGTGTTTACGACAATTCATTCTCACAAGTGACCTGTAGGGGGAGCACTAGCGCTGAAGTTATTTAGTTCTGCTTTAAAAGAATTAACTGAAGAGGCGGTCTTAATGTGTGGGGGAGAGCGTTCCAAAGTTTTGGGCCAACCACAGAAAAGCCACGGTTACCCCGACTTTTGAATCTCATTTTTGGGACAAAAAGTTAGAGCTGGCAGGGCGCATGAAGGAAGGAGTGTAGGGAACAATAAGGTCTGAGATGTACATAGGGCTCAGTCCATGAAATGCCTTAAAAACAAACAATAAAATTTTAAAATCAACTCTAAAATGAATGGGAAGCCAGTGAGGATAAAATAGGTGTGATGTGTTCTCGCCGATGTGCGCCAGTTAAAAGACGTGCTGCAGAATTTTGGACCAGCTGTCCTGTGGACTTTATCTTACAGTTTGTTCATTGGAAGCCACAAATATTGATCTAAAACGACTTCATGACAGGAACACTTCCTGCTCTAATCCCCACAGAGACATTTCACTGGAACAAGCAGCACATTTCCATTCATGTTTTTTTATACCTGGAGATGCACCGATAGCGATACTGTTATTGCATAATTTGTGTGTGAAAAGGTGAGTGGTTCCTTAAAAAGCAGTTTAAATAAAAGACCTTGATCAGTGCAGCCAGATTTGGTGGGTGCCCGTCCAATTGGGCTTCTTTTGATAATGTTTGGGTGACTTTCAACAAAGTTTGGGCGTTTTTTTGTTTTCAAATATGTAAGAAAAATATAAATATAGCGTCACACAGATCACACTAAAATATGTAATGTTTTCACGTGGGTTAATCTTTAAGTAGTGGATGGTTCCTATACTTAAAGAATGTGGTAACTGAATTGGATTGATTGGAATTTGATTATTCTGACCTAAGCAGCACCAAGTGGCCTTTGTGGTTCTGACTTTACTAGAATTAAGAGTTTGGGGCACCACTCAACTAGTGTTGAGAAAATATTACCAATAAAATATAATCAATTACCATCCATCCATCCATCCATCCATCCATCTTCTCCCGCTTAATCCGGCTGGGTCGCGGGGGCAGCTTGCTGCCCAATCCTCATAGCACCTGACCCCCCCTATGAACCCCTCTGCAGGTGGTGAGCCCACAGGAGGGTGGACAACATGGTCCTTGATGTTAGTTCATAGGGGTGCGGGCATGTTTTAGGTTGATGGGGGAAACCGGAGTACCCGGAGGAAACCCATCCAGACACGGGGAGGAACATGCAAACTCCACACAGAAAGGCCCGGGTGACCCGGGGATCGAACCCGCAACCTTCTTGCTGTGAGGCCTGAGTGTTGCCACTCAGCCACCATGCCTCCGATAATCAATTACCTATTTTAATTAATTAATTAATAATTAGTTAAACATTTTGATCTGAAGGTTCATTAAGTTCTTTGACATGACAGGGACCAGAATCTGAAGTAAAAACATCACATTGATCGAGTAAAACTGGGGTTTATGAATATTTATTGACCAAGTTAAACCACATTAAAATATATAATTATGCAAATGAGTTTAGAATGAATAAAACGAGGCTGATGTGGACAAAAGGATTGTACAAAAGTCTTAAGAGTTATCTAAAGCTATGTGTTGAGTTTGCATTAAGCCTTTCTGTGACATGCGCATATGACCAGTAGAGTGGAGATGTCCGTTCGGTGTGGTCCTTTGGGCGGTTTCGCTGTAGTTCAATGTCCTCAGGGCGTTGGATGTGAAGAATCAAACTTGTTGAGATGGAGGCCACGGAACGAGTCTGAAAACGCTTTATCCTCGGAAGAGGAGCAGGGACACTTAGTGTCTTGTGAGGTCTGAGTAGCTCTGACAGAAATAAGGCAATTAGTAAAAAATGTGTTGACTAGAAAAAAAAAAGCAAATGTTTGAATTTTTGGAAAAATGGTCAGATTAAGCTACAGCTGTAAAAATGTATCAAAAAGACGGGCAGAACTTAAAGGAGGAGAGAGAACTTCATTGTTGTCTCGCCTTCAGCAGCTGGTGGTAACTGGGGAGAACTAGGAGTTGTCCCCCTGGCAGCTGCTTTGTGAGCACTGTCAGGGCTCGGGCAGGACTCTGGAAGCAGACTGCACTCTGGCAGGGCTGGAGAAGAACTGGTGAAACTGCTAGAGAAGGACTCTGATAAAGGTCTTTCTTTTCCCTTCCTCCCTTTGACTCTTGTTGGGAAGGCAGATGAATGATGGGTTACCTTCTCATGTTACACATGAACCATTAACAGTTTAAACACATTTATATTCACATTTACAAAATTATATTAGAACACAATCAGTGATTCAGACATCTGCATCGGTCAAAATGTTCAAGTTCATCTTTCTTCTAAGGGAAAGGCCATTGACTTGAAATGTAGAGTTTGATAGACAAACAAAAGTGTCTTTTAATTTGTCTCAGTTATTTATTTAATATATGTCATTTGAATTACTTCAGTCAATGTGGTTTCTTCTTCATTCAGAAGTCTTTGTTCCTTGTTTTGGATATTCCTTGTGTTTGTGGGTTTAAACCTTAACAGGGTACAAGATGCAACCCCCTCGTGAAGTGGGCTGTAGGTGAAGGTCAGGCTGAGGTCAGGACATTCCTCAGGCAGGTTTGTTTAGGCAGATAACAGTGACCATTCTTTAGTCTTTAGTCTTTAGTTTGCTTAATCTAAATGGTCACGTTTAACGTTGTATAAATGGCAGATTCATAGGACAATCTTCCTACACATCAATCAACGTGATGCGCAATAACGTGAGGAACCATATGGGACTTTCACTCCTGTCCAGTTTTATGCAAGTGGGCTCCAGCCTATGCACAAATAAATAGACAGAAAGATGTCTAGACCTCCCCGGCAGCTGTTCCAGAGATTCAGTTCTTCGATGTTTGAGTAGGCAGGCTCTGTTTGCCACCTGTTCCTGCAGTAGTCGACCATTGATCAGATTCATTTTTATGTGGGATGAAAATGCTCTTCTCTGTTTTACCAGAGGTTTAACTGAACATGTTTTCTCAATTCTGGCAATGTTCTTAAAAAGTCAGTAGATTACATTACAACATGTTTATGGTCAATGACATGACACTGTCCAATTGCAATTTCCTCAGTTAAAAAGGTTCAAATTTCATAATAATTCAGCACATTTTTATAGTACCTTTGACCTCCATGGAACCATTTTTTTTTTCTTCAGAAATCATGAGTTATTCTGCATGATTTTGTACTTAAAGTGTTAAAATGCAATTTCCAGGGTAGTAGTTTGTTCATTAAACACAAGAAGGTGACTGTCATATTGGACAGCAAAAGAAAATGCAATATGCATTAAAAATCTAAAGAAACACAACAGTTTGTTTCTATACACTTCATATTACTCAGAGCTTAGATTAATATCCCAACCATGTTTTAGAAAAAAAAAAAAAAAAAAGGATATTTTAAGGATATTCTCGGTCACACGACATGACATTTTACATTAAAAATGCTTCAAGTTAAACATAGATTTATGCACCTGACACTGGAAATATTTGAAAAGTATAATTATATATTTTTTTATATATTTTTGAATGTGCCTGTTAAAAATCCTTATACGTCATTGACCCGTATTCAAATATTAGGCTTAATGACATTTTTACTGTGATAAATGAAAACACTGTTTTTTAATTAGGGTTGTCAACGTTAACGCGTTAACGCATGTGATTAATCGCAAAAAAATATCACACTCATGTTTTTTTAACGCAGATTAATCACAGTTTATTTTGAATGCTCCTCTATGGAAAATGCGGATAGTGACCTGAAAGGCGGCACAGGTTATTAAGTCAGTGATCAGGTCCGTCCATACTCGACATTGGATAAAACTAAGGTAGTTTGCAGATATAAGGGCGATGAACTCTCTTTCCACAGACACACAAGTTTAAAATACCATCTTAAAGCAAAACACAGGTTTGATTCAGCGGCAGCAAAGAGGCTACTTGTACCAACAACAAGCCGAGCAGCAATAAACTGCATTTTTGTCCAAATATTTTGGTCTTTTTTTGAAGAATAATTAACTGTGATTAATCATGATTAATCAAAATTATAAAGTATGATTAATCTGATTAAAAAAATTAATTGTTTGATTGCACTACTTTTAACATGGTTTCTCAATACTGGCAATGTTTTTAAAAAGCCCAACAATGGATGACAAAGATTAAATGTTTTCTGTGACAAAACGTTGTTTTTTGTTTGTTTGTTTGTTTGTTTGTTTGTTTGTTTGTTTGTTTTTTTTGCTGAAGACGGCGGGTTTTCTAACTTAAACCAATCTGGCTTTGAAAGTGGAAAGTGGATTTGACACGTTAGTATTAGCTTCAGGATCACATGTTCCTTCTGAGCTGCTGGGTTCATTCTGTCTTTGTCTGTTATTATTCCCCTGAACACAGACTGTAGGCCTCACCGAACACAGAACATAAACCTCACCAAACCTCACCAAACACTGAACACAGACTATAGACCTTACCAAACACTGAACACAGACTATAGACCTTACCAAACACTGAACACAGACTATAGACCTCACCAAACACTGAACACAGACTATAGACCTCACCAAACACTAAACACAGACTACAGACCTCACAAACACTGAAATAATGATAAACATTTTCTTGTTTAAGCAAAAGCTCTTCCAAAAGTGTCTCCTACTGAATTCATCCACACTCTGTCAGGAACTACAGCACCACTCACACACCCAATGTACAAGTGTCATGCTCATGGACACAACAAGCATAAACTATTGATTCTTTGCAGCTGATGTCAGCAAAATTCTCTGGGGGTGTGATGTTAACTGTAGGCACTGCCCTGTCTGAAACTCTGTTACTGAAGTCAGACATTAATCAGAGATTTATTTAACACAATCTGACCATAAGGATCTGACGTAGCAACAAGTCCCTTCAATAACATTACAGTCACAAGCCAGTTAACATTAGCCAACAGTTTTTCAGCTCATCACTCTCACCTTTAGCTAAAAATCAAACTCTTAAACAGGACCATGAACGTTTGGACTGGTCACAGGCTCCTGACAATCTAAGAATATTTCTGAAATGATCAGGCTCAACATTTGTGAATTTTTGTCGTTTGGAATTTCATGGTCAAGTACAACGTGATCCAAAAGGGAAATCTGTCTGTGCCCTCATCTGAAAGTCTGACATAATCACACTCTAGAATCTGAAACCCTCCTATTTAAACTGTCCAAACTGTTCCATATCTCTATCTATCTGACCCAAATTGTGCTCACAAGATTACACCTGCAGGAGGAGTTCACGCAAAAATGACTATTTATGCAGAAAAACACTCATGAACTGAATCTGTCATTTTACAGGAAAATGCCAAAAAATACCAAATCTTCTGCTCACTCTCTCCTCCTTTCTTCTCATCGAAATAACACATTTTGCTTGAATAAGACTTCATCTACTGATTAATCGAATGGGTCCTAGGGTTTTACAGCGTATAGACTAGATGCAGGTGCATATATATATATGTGTGTGTAGTGTGAGTATGTATATATAAATGTGTGTGTATATATGTGTAAAGGACAGTGAGGCCTGACGCATTCGTTCTCCCCAGAGACACTTCCACGAAACAGAGACACAATGTACACCACGTGAACGAGGGATACAGAGGAGTGAGGGAGGAGAGAGGGGGCAGACAGAGCGACGATGTTCACGAGACGAAAGAGGGATACAGAGAGGAGAGCGAGAGGAGTCAAGTCATCATGTCTTGCACAGACGAAGTGGAGAGGAGAGAAGAGACGGGACGGGACAATGTACATGACGTGAAAGAGGGATACAGAGAGGAGAAGGGGAGAAGAGGGACAAGAGAGACAGTGACAATGTGGAAGAGAGGAAAGAGAGGGAGGACGGAACAAAAAAACATGATGTGCAAGATGAATTTGAACAGGGAGAGGGAGAGCGTGATGGGGGGATAGGAATCATACAAGATATACAGTGATAATAAAAGGGCAGCACAGATGAGGGAGGAAGAGGAGAGAGAAGAAGAGGAGGAGGGGTAGAAAAAGCGGAGAGGGAGCGGGCTGACACGGAGCCAGGGATGAGGTGAGTACTCTGGAAAAGGGCCAAATGCAGTGGACTCAAAGTGGACTCCAGACTGCAGAGGAGTCCCGGTCAAAGTCCAGGTCTATACTCGGACTTGGTCTTATCTGCCTCGATTCTAAAGAGCGGTGACTGGCCTGTGTCCTCCTCTCTTTAGGTGGTTGTGGGTTAGACTCCTGCATTTGCTTTGTGACCCGGGGGGACTGGTCCATCTGTTTGCGTTCCGAGTCTGAGCAGTCCCAGATTCTTCACGCTCCACGAACCAGGAGAGAAATAATTTTACTTTATTTAGAACGTGGTATTTTTAAAGGTTTATTTCCATCAGTGACAAACTCCGCGCTCCCGCTGCATTTACCCAACCCCACCAACATCTGGGAGGGCATCTGACACACCACAACAGCTGCAGATTAACTAGAGACATGTGACCTGCTCCACCTCTGTGTAACACTGCAGGTATACAGGAGGACGGAAGGGCGTCTGACACTTTATTTCATTACCTGGAAGACTGTAACACACTATATTCCAAAATCTCACACTACAGTTCATCCAAAACTCTGCAGCACAACTTTGAACAGGAACCAAAAGAAAAGAGCACTCTACCCCAATCCTCACGTCTTTACACTGGTTTCTGTTAAATTTTCGAAGTGATTTTAAGATTTTACTGTTTGGTTTTACAGATTTGAACGGACGGGCTCCACAGTACGTCTCGGACCTCCTCCAAATTTACACCCCCGCTTGTGCTCTGAGGTTTGAGGGCCAGCTTCAGGTTGTGGGGCCTCGTCTTAACACCCACTTTTACTCTCTGGCTTTTAACAATGCGTGAGTGGTGTGCTCCTCTGTGTCATTTATTGATTTTAATTTTAATTTAATTTTTTTTTTTTTTTATTGATTGTATTTATTTATTGATATTCTATGGTTCTGCTCTTATTTATTTTTATTTTTTTTAAAGACTTGTATAATTAAATCTGAGCATTTATTTTATCATTATATTATTATTGCTGTTATTACTCTGTATTTGTGCAGCACTTTGGAAACTGTTTCTTTATGCTATAGAATTAAAGTGGACTGGATCTTTTTGACGTTCGCTCTAAATGTTTGGACTTCATTTGTCTCATTGATGAAAACATGATTCATTTTCGGTCTGATTGGCACTTCCCGCACAGCCCACCCTCAGCTTCCTGTGTCATGTGAGATTTTTCCCACTCAAAGTACAGAATATTTTCCTTTTAATGGTTTATCCCCATGGAAATAAGTTTTCATCATTCTGAAACCCAAAGCATCTGACCCCTGGGGATGTAGGAGGACGGGAGGCCATCTGACACACAGGGATAGGGTGACCAGATTTTCAAAATTCTAAACTGGGACACACCCGGGTTGGGGTGGTTGGTATCAATAAAACTGTGAATAAAGCGTGTGGCGTTGGCCATTCTCGACTCATGTGGGTATAATCTAAGACTAAATACAGAAGTGCTTGATTTGGGTTAAACAACTATAATGTATGCTCCTCTGGTTTAGATCTGATTGAGAACTGAAGTAGTCCAAATTTAGCACAGGTTTAGTCCTGGGTTAGACCTGATTTAGTCCTGGGTTAGATCTTGTTTAGACCTGAAATAGACCTGGTGTAGTCTTGGTTTAGTCCTAGTTTATTCCTAGTTTAGTCCTGGTTTAGATCTGATATAATCCTAGTTTAGTCCTAGTTTACACTTAGTTTAGACCTGAAATAGTCCTGGTTTAAGTCCCAATTTAGACCTGAAATAGTCCTGGTTTAGCCCTAGTTTATTCTTAGTTTAGTCCTAGTTTTGACTTGGTTTAGTCCTAGTTTAGACCTGAAATAGTCCTGCTTTAGACCTGGTTTAGGCCAGGTTTAGACCTGAAATAGACCTGGTCTATTCTTGGTTTAGTCCTAGTTTAGTCTTGGTTTAATCCTAGTTTAGACCTGAAATAGACCTGATATAGTCCTTGTTTAGACCTGGTGTAGTCTTGGTTTAGTCCTAATTTAATCCTGGTTTAGACTTGGATTAGACCTAAAATATTCATGGTTTAGACTTAGTTTAGTCCTTGTTTAGACCTGGTTTAGACCTGAAATAGACTTGGTGTAGTCCTGGTATAGTACTAATTTAGACTTGGATTAGACCTAAAATAGTCCTGGTTTAATCCTGGTTTAGACCTGAAATAGACCTGGTGTTGGAGCCATTTTCGCTATTTTGTTGTTTCCCTTTGTTAGTATGCTAATAATAATAATTTATAATTTCTTTGGTATAGTTTCACTGAAATAGTGATATTGATCTGTGTCACAGGGGCTTGGGCGATAACGGGCACCAATAGATTCACGGTAGCTCTTATACGTAGTCCCAGCTGCTCTCACTTTAATTATAACAGGTGATTACACAGGTGGTGGGAATTAGCTGGCGGGAGTAGGAAGGGGACACAGTTTTTTGACCGTCCTGGTGAAACCCTAAGAAATGTACTGTAAAACAATCTGAAAGCAAATAAACGTTTAAGTTAAGAAAGTAACCTGCGCGTCATGAACATTACTGACCGCTCCCGTCAAAGCGCATCCGCGCAAATTGTCTACTGTCGGAGGCCGCTACATTAAGTCAAAAAACTCCCGTGGATTATACATCTGAAACTTTTCATGGATTATGGACTATCGGCTCTGAAACTTCGTAACAAAGATAAAGCAGTGGAAGGATTAAATTTACTGGTTGCATCCAAGAAGTCTCCGGTCCGTGAGTAAAGTTTATTGCCTGAAGCCCTCTGATTCAAGTTTGCCTGTCTGAAATGAGAACAAAGGATGGCCTAAAACAAACATTACGAAGGTGATCACTAATATGTTCTTATTAAATGGACTTCAAAGCTGAACAATGATCGCAAAGTGACTGTAAACAATAATAAAAGTGGAGTTTGTTTAAGTCGCGCATTGTATGACCGAATAACGTTAATTAACAGCTGAGATGACTGAACAGAACTTGAAAATTCTAACCACGACTCGCGGTGGGAAACTGGGTGTATGTACAAGGAAAGTGAATGAAATAAGGGCTTTGTTTGATGCTCATGCAAGTGTTGAAAAGGTTGACGAACACGTTACCGCATTAAGAGCTGCAATGAATGACCTGTCCGAAGCGCATGTATCTGTTCAAGCATTAATGTCTGACGAAGATAAAGAAAAGGATCGCACTGAATGGTATGAGCCTAAAGTGGCCGTGTTTGAGAGCTTTCTTCTTGAGGTTGATTTGTGGAAAAAGTCTGAATCCGATCCACAATTACAGATTAATCCAGAAGACAGCGTATCTAAGACTGGGTCAAAAGCCAGGTCAAAAGCCTCGTCAGTGATATCTTTACGCGCGCTAGCGGCTGCAGAGAAAGCGGCGTTTACTGCAAAAGCGCAAGGCTTGAAACAAAGGCATGCACTTGAATTAGAAAAGCAAAATCTTCAAAGAAAAATGGAAATGGTCGATCTCGAAACAAATATTGCAGCAGCTGATGCTAAATTAAAGGTTTTGGAGAGTTATGATGATCAGCTTCAATCCACAAGTGACTTTGTCTCACAGATGCTGAATGACGGCAATGATGGAATGAATGATTACCTTGACAGCTATCCTGATAAATCTGTTATGGAGTCTGAGCCATCCCCTGTTGAGTTCACAAAGATGGGGACAATTCCTAAAACACCTTTACAGCGAATTATGGAGGAGGAACCAAGACAACCAAGGCCAATAATGCCTAGGCCCATCATTAATACTAATTCAATATCACACACTCTGCCTGGACCAACAGTGCGAGCACAAACATCAGCAACAATTAATGTTAGTCAACCCACACTTGGAAGTCACATAATGGAGCAACCCATTCCCCCACCTGGCTTTCAGTTTGCACAACCAAATCCACAGAATCCTCAAATTGAGCTTGATTATTCAACACCAAAAACAGACTTCTCTCCCCACTAGAGAATTACCAACTTTCAGTGGTGACCACATAACCTACCTCCCTTTCATTAATGCCTTTGAACATCGCATTGAACAAAAAACTGAGAGCGACCAAGACCGGATCTACTTCCTCGAGCAGTATACATCGGGTCAACCCAGAGAATTAGTTCGAAGCTGCTTGCATATGGATGCTCAGGCTGGATATGCAGAGGCCAGGCGCCTCCTTGATGAACACTTTGGTGATCCATATCGCCTCAGCAATGCTTATATCCAGAAAGCTTTAAACTGGAACACTATAAAACCTGAAGATGGTAAAGAGCTCCACAGCTATGCATTGTATTTGAGAAGCTGTTGTAATATAATTCGAAATCTACCCGACATGACAGAGCTTGACACCCCTTCCAATTTAAAGCTGATTTTGTCCAAGCTGCCATACAAGCTACGGGAGCGATGGAGAACCAAGGCATGCGAGATTCAGGAGAATACAAGACGCAGAGCCAGATTCCATCACATCGTGGAGTTCCTTGAAAAACAGGCCAGAATATTGTTAGACCCAGTATTCGGCTCCATTCAGGATTCTGCTAAAGTCATAAGAGCAAATGAGCAGAAACGGCCACTCACTAAGAAAAGCTTTGCAACTACCATTGTCCCAGTAATATCCAAAGCACCGCAGGGTGAGGGCAGCACATCTGAGAGCCCCCTGGAGACTCAGCCAAGAATGGCCTACAGCAAACCATGCCTCTTCTGCAAAGGAGACCACTTTATGGAATCCTGCCATCAGATGGCGCTACAACAGCACAAGGATAAAGTTGAATTCTTAAAGAGTAATGGAATGTGTTTTGCGTGTCTCCTTAAAGGCCATATGAGCAGTGCGTGTAAAAGGCGTCTGACTTGTCAAATATGTCAGAAAAGGCATCCAACAATCTTGCACATTCAAGTCCCAGTCAAGCCACCTTCCATTCAAGTCACTAAAGCTAGGAGCCCTGTTACTCAATCCTCAGCCTGTACAGTAAACAGCAGCAACCCCATGACCATGTCTAGTAAGCATATTGGGGCCGGCGTGTCAGACTGCAAGCTAGCTATCGTGCCTGTGAAAGTTAAGTCTGTTAAAAGTAATAATGCCATACTTACCTATGCGTTTCTAGACCCAGGAAGTTCTGCATCCTTTTGTACGCATAGATTGATGGAGGATCTACATGTGGAGGGCAGAAGAACAGAAATCCTGCTCAGAACGATGGGGCAAGAGAGAGCTGTGGGTACCCACCGCATTACAGGTTTGGAGGTGAGCAGCTTTGAAGGGTCCGATTTCACAGGACTGCCAGAAGTCTTCACACAAGACAGAATCCCAGTGAGCCATGGAAATATTGCTATAGAAGAGGACATACGAAGGTGGCCTTATTTGAAAGATGTTCAACTCGCCACCATTGATGCAGACATTGGTCTGCTCATTGGAGCCAATGCCCCATGGGCGTTAGAGCCTTGGAGGATCATACACAGCCAAGGAGATGGGCCTTATGCTGTCAAGACCCGTTTAGGATGGCTCATCAATGGTCCACTGAGTGGCGGTTCGCCTCCTGATGAACACGGCCGTAAATGTGTCTCTTCAAATAGAATCTCTGTGGCCAGATTAGAGGACCTGCTTGTCAGGCAGTATAATCAGGACTTCCCTGAGAGTGCCTGTGACGAGCAAGCTGAACAGTCCTTTGAGGACAAGAAGTTCTTGAAAATCGCTGACGAATCAGCCATAAAGAAAGACGGACATTATGAAATGAAGTTACCTTTCCGTGATGAGAGCCTTGTCATGCCAAATAATAGACCCGTGGCCGAGCTGCGAGCTATGACTCTACGGAGGAAACTTCTGAAGAATGAGACATTCCGTTCAGATTACACAAAATTCATGAATGCCATGTTTGACAAAGGTCATGCTGAGAAGGTTCCAGACGATGAACTTTCAAGATGTGATGGTAGAGTGTGGTATATACCCCACCATGGGGTTTACCACAAGAAGAAAAGTAAAATCCGAGTTGTGTTCGACTGTCCTGCATCATTTCAGGGTACTTCGTTGAACCTTCAGTTATTGCAAGGACCTGACCTGACAAACACCCTCTTGGGTGTCATCCTCAGATTTAGACAGGAACAGGTGGCCATGATGGCAGACATTGAAGGCATGTTCCACCAAGTCCGAGTTCCCAAAAACGATGCAGATTTCTTACGCTTCTTGTGGTGGTCCGATGGTGACGTCAGCCAACCCCTCACAGAGTATAGGATGGTAGTGCATCTCTTTGGCGCCGTATCCTCACCAAGTTGCGCCAACTACGCATTGAAGAGGACTGCCAAGGACAACGAGGGCAAGGTGAGCCAAGATGTGCTGAACACCATAAGAAGAAACTTCTATGTCGATGACTGCTTGAAATCAGTGGCATCTGAGAAGCAGGCCATATGCCTTGTTAATGATCTTAAAGCAGCGTGTGCTACCGGAGGCTTCAGATTGACAAAGTGGGTGAGCAACAGCGCATCTGTGCTAGCTTCAATCCCAGAGGAAGATAGAGCTCTAAAAGAGACAATGGATGTCAATCTTGAGAAGAGTGAGCAGTCTCTTGAGCGTGCTCTGGGAATCCAATGGAACATCAGCTCAGACACCCTATGCTTTAAGATCTCATCGAAACAGCAGCCATGCACGCGCCGGGGCATTCTCTCTGTTGTCAACTCATTGTATGATCCCCTTGGTTTCCTCGTGCCTATGATCCTTCCAGCTAAGAGGATCATACAAGAACTCTGCAGAAGAAGCCTTGGATGGGACTCAGAGATTCCACCTGCCTTCGTCAAAAGATGGGAAACCTGGATAAGTGCACTGGCACAGCTGGAGGACTTGAACATCAGCCAATGCTACGCACCAAAGGACTTTGGTAAAGTCTGCAGAGCGCAGCTACACCATTTCTGTGATGCCAGTGAGGTGGGATACGGCACAGCAAGCTACCTGAGGCTTACAAACACCAGAGGTCTCGTCCATGTGGCATTTGTGATGGGCAAAGGAAGAGTAGCACCGCTGAAGCCAGTAACCATCCCTCGACTAGAGCTGGCAGCTGCAGTCCTGGCCGTGCGGATCAATAGGACACTGGAGAGAGAATTAGAATTTGTGCTAGAACCACCAGTCTACTGGACGGACAGCACTTCTGTCATAAAGTACATCCTAAATGACACCTGTCGCTTCCAGACTTACGTGGGCAATAGAGTGACTACCATCAGAGACCTGTCAGAGAAGTTTCAGTGGCGCTATGTGAGCAGCAGCCTTAACCCAGCGGATGATGCCTCACGAGGCATATCAACTGAATCCTTTCTGAAGTCGGGACGATGGTTGAAAGGACCGGACTTTCTGAAGCAGCCTGAGCAGTCTTGGCCAAGATTCCCAGAGACCTCCCTGACCGTTTCCGATGATGACCTGGAAATCAAAAAGACTGTTGCGGTTCTCAGTACAGCAGTAACAGAGTTTTACGATCCAGTCAGCAAGTTCATACAGCACTTTTCTTCCTGGGATCGTCTGAAAAGAGCTACTGCAAGACTCCTGCAATTCAGGAACCTGCTTATACAGTTAAGTAGGAAAAGAAGAGAGTTGGCCCGCTCAGACCAACAGGCAGATGACCATAAAAAAAGAACAAAAATACTCATCTGTTAGAATAAAATGCTTATAATGATGAAGTTATTTAAAAATGTACATCAAACAGTCTCATGGTACAAGGCAGGCTCAGAGGATGAAAGAACCTGTGTTAACGCTATCTCTGCTAAAACCAGATGTGTGACCTCTTGTGACCTCTTGCTTCGTACCCAGCTAGTTCCCAGATCATAAATTTGTACTTATCTGGTCAAATGTAAAACAAAGTCATGATATACTTCACTATGTTATCTGTGGTAAGCTTAACGAGATTATGTATACGTTGATCAGGTTGCCTTTGTACTGACATGATGGATTGTTGGAAATTAATAAAACCGTACTGCAAGGGGAGGAGCTTTGGGAGAGGAGCGTGGACGAGCCTAGAGAGCTGCACGCATCTGGCCAAGCTCTCCCCCGTGCAAGGGCACGTAAAGAGAACTGACTCAGTGGTTTGATTTAATCCCAATTGGTAGGAGACTGGCATTTAAATGTCACAAATACTTTCACTGGATTGTGATTGTATAAAAATTATGACATCATCTGTGAACATCTGTCAGTTGAAGATCTTGCACATGCTGAAAAGGCTCTACTCCGGTGTGTTCAGCAGCATCATTTCCCAGACGAGTGCTCTGCACTAGAGAAGGGGAACACGTCTGTCAAGAAAGGCAGTAGACTTTACAAACTCAACCCTATTCTTGATGATGGAGTGCTGCGAGTGGGCGGGAGGTTGAATAAGATGACAATTCCAGAAGAGTTCAAACATCCAGCCATCCTACCCAAGACCAGCCACCTAACCAGACTGCTCATCAGGCATGCACACGTTTCCGCTGGCCATGGTGGAAGAAATCAAACACTGGCAAAGCTCCGTCAAAGATTTTGGATCCTGAAGGCCAACTCAGCCACCAGAGGGACCATAAGGAATTGCGTCTTCTGTAGACGCTGGCACGCTCCACCCACGGTGCAGAAGATGGCTGACCTGCCCTTATGCCGCATATTACCAGACCACCCTCCCTTCACCTACGTCGGGGTTGACTACTTCGGCCCCATAGAAACGAAGAGAGGCCGGGCATTGGTAAAGAAATATGGAGTCCTATTCACCTGTCTTGTCAGCAGAGCTGTTCACTTAGAGCTGGCACATTCCTTGGACACTGATTCTTGCATCGCGGCTCTCCGAAGATTCATGTGCAGAAGGGGTCAGGTCAAAGAGATGTTCTCTGATAATGGAACAAACTTCGTGGGGGCAGAACGTGAATTGAGAGACGCACTTTCACTTCTGAATCACAGCAAAATCCAGCAAGACCTATCTACTCAAGGAATAAAATGGACTTTTAATCCTCCCTTCGGCTCACACCATGGAGGCTCATGGGAGAGGCTCATTCGAACCATCAAAAGGGTCCTCTACTCCACTGTTAGGCAGCAAGTGTTGGATGAGGAGAGCCTGCAGACGGTTCTCTGTGAAGTAGAGAATATCTTGAATGATAGACCCCTCACTGTTGTCTCTGACGATGCGAAGGATCCAGAACCTCTCACACCAAACCATCTGCTCCTGTTAAAAGGGAAGCCCCTGCTGCCACCAGGAGTATTTAAGAAGGATGACTGCTATGCCCGACGAAGATGGCGACAGGTGCAATACATCGCCGACCTGTTTTGGAAGCGCTGGGTCAGAGAATATCTTCCCCTAATGCAAGAAAGACAGAAGTGGAATGTGGCAAGAAAGAACCTTAAGCCAGACGACATTGTGTTGATCATGGACGAAACATCACCACGTAACTCATGGCCAATGGGAAGAATAATAGAGACCTTCCCAGACAGCAGAGGACATGTTCGACGGGTCAAGATACAGACCAAAACAAACATTCTGGAGAGGCCCATCACTAAGTTGTGCCTTCTTCAGGAGACATGACTCTGACTGACCCTTACCTTGACCTTTCTCTCTCTCCCTCTTCCCCTCTTCCTCTCTTTTCTTTCTTTGTACTCTAAAGAAGACCTTTTTTGTCTTTGAAGATTTTTTCATATTTTTGCCTTTTCAAGAAGATTTTTTCATTTTTCACTGAAAAGAACTATGATACGTTTTGCAGATATATAATGTATGGACTCTAACCCTAAAATGAATTAATTATATTTGATAGCTCCATGTTTATTACTGTAATTGTCCAATGAATACCGTGGACAATTAGGGGCCGGGATGTTGGAGCCATTTTCTCCACAACTCACTCCACACTCACCCACTGTTTAATTGAAATCAACACCTGGTTACAACAAAACTTTCTCAAACTCAACAGTAATAAAACTGACATTATCATAATTGGTCCCAAAAACATCTCCAAATCCTTTCAAAATTTTCAGTTGACCTTTGACAATAACACTCTGACTCCATCACCTGTTATCCGCAACCTTGGTTTTCTTTTTGACTCCAATCTCTCTTTTGAACAGCATGTCAACCAAATAACCCGGACTGCATTTTTCCACCTCAAAAACATCGCCCGTCTCCGCTCATCACTTTCCTTTTCTGCTGCCGAAACCCTGATTCATGCCTTCATCACTTCAAGATTAGATTACTGCAATAGCATTCTTTATGGTACATCCTCCAAAACACTCAATAAGCTACAATACATTCAAAATTCTGCTGCCCGTCTCCTCACACACACCCGCTCCCGTGAACACATCACTCCCGTCCTCCAGAACCTCCACTGGCTCCCCATCCCTCAGCGCATACAGTTCAAAGTCCTCCTCATCACCTTCAAAGCCCTCCATAATCTGGCCCCATCCTACCTCACAGACCTGCTCCACCGCCACACCCCATCCCGCTCCCTCCGCTCCTCCGATGCAAACCTCCTGTCCCTCCCCTGCAGGACCAAGCTCCGAACCTGGGGAGACAGAGCCTTCTCCATCGCTGCCCCCACCCTCTGGAACTCATTACCACAACAACTCAGAGACTGCACCGATCTCCCAACTTTCAAAAACAACCTCAAGACCCACCTGTTTAAAGCTGCTTTTAATTTGTAATTTTAACATGTTCTCTCTGAACGTTTAATTTTATGAACTTAATGTTGTATTTGTAATGTTATGTTCCTTGTATTGTTATATTTGTGAAGCGTCTTTGAGTATCGTGAAAAGCGCTATATAAATAAAATTTATTATTATTATTATTATATTATTTTCGCTATTTTGTTGTTTCCCTTTGTTAGTATGCTAATAATAATAATTTATAATTTCTTTGGTATAGTTTCACTGAAATAGTGATATTGATCTGTGTCACAGGGGCTTGGGCGATAACGGGCACCAATAGATTCACGGTAGCTCCTATACGTAGTCCCACCTGCTCTCACTTTAATTATAACAGGTGATTACACAGGTGGTGGGAATTAGCTGGCGGGAGTAGGAAGGGGACACAGTTTTTTGACCGTCCTGGTGAAACCCTAAGAAATGTACTGTAAAACAATCTGAAAGCAAATAAACGTTTAAGTTAAGAAAGTAACCTGCGCGTCATGAACATTACTGACCGCTCCCGTCAAAGCGCATCCGCGCAAATTGTCTACTGTCGGAGGCTGCTACACCTGGTGTAATCCTGGTGTAGTCCTAGTTTAGACTTGGTTTCGACCTGAAATAGTCCTGCTTTAGACGTGATATAGTCCTAGTTTAGTCCTGGTTTAGATCAAACTGGTCCAAAATAGGGACACCTGGGATATTTCTTGAATAAAACTGTGACAAATCACTGGTTCTGGATAAATCTGCTGGGACAGGGGACACAGGGCTCAAAACTGGGACTGGCCTGGGTAAATAGGGACGTCTGGTCACTCTACACAGGGATATCGGAGGACGGGAGGGCATCTGACATGTTCCCGCTCCTCTGACTAAACCTCTTTTCTTGTTTTTGACGCTAAATGTTTGGACTTCATTCGTCCCATTGATGAAAACATTTTCGGTTTGATTGGCGTTTTCCACACAGCCCACCTTAGCACTAGCATTAGCATTAGCGCTGCCTCTGTTAGCGACGCTTTAATGAGCACATAAACTCGGCCCGGCTTTGTGTGTGTCACAAAGGCGCCGTAAAGGTGTAATAAAGGTGTAATAAAGGTGTCGTAAACGCAGCATTAGCCACACAGAGGATGGTGTGAGCTGCTGTTTGAGAGACAGAAGAGAGGAACAAAGGATGGAGGGGAACGAACAGAATGATGAACCATGAGAGGAGAGGCCAACAGGGGTCTAATGGAGAGAGGGAGGAGGAGAGAGGAGGAGGAGAGAGGAGGAGGAGGGAAGGAGAGGAGGGGGAAAGAAGAGGAGGAGAGGGGAGAGAAAGAGAAGGGAGAATAGAAGAGGTGGAGAAAGAGAAGGAAGAAGAGAGGGAGAGAGGAGAGAAAGAGGAGGGAGAATAGAGGAGGTGGAGAAAGAGGAGGAAGAAGAGAGGGAGAGAGGAGAGAAAGAGGAGGGAGAATAGAGGAGGTGGAGAAAGAGGAGGAGGGAGACTAGAGGAGGGAGGAGGTGGAGGAAGAGGAGGAGAGAAGGGGAGGAGGAGAAAGGAGATGGAGAAAGAGGAAGAAGGGAGAAGGGGAGGAGAGAGAAGTAGAAAGAGGGGTAGAAAGAGGCGAGAGGAGAAGAAAGAGGAAGAGGAGGTGGAGAAAGAGGAGAAGGAGGAGAAAGAGGAGAGGGGAGGAGAGAGAAAGAGGAGGTGAAAGATGAGTAGAAAGAAAAAGAGGAGGACAAAGAGAAGAGTGGAGGTGGGGAAAAAAGGAGGAGGAGAGAAGAGGAGGAGAGAGAAAGAGGAAAGAGGAGGTGGAGAAAGAGGAGGAGAAGAAGGAGGAGAAAGAGGAGAGGGGAGGAGTAAGACAAGAGAGGAGGTGGAGGAGGAGGAGAGAAGGGGAGGAGAGAGAAGGAGACAATGGAGGAGAAAGAGTAGTGAAAAGAGAAAGATGAGAGAGGGGGAGAAGAAGGAGAAAGAGGAGTAAGAAGAGAAGGAGCAGAGAGGAGGAGGACTGTAGGTTTGGGAATAATCAGAAGCGCTGCGGCGGTGTCTCTGTCTCGTGTTGTGTGTCTCTTATTGTTTTGATCTCCAGAGAAAAGAGCTGAACAAACACGAGACACTGCAGCTCCAACCAGCTCCAGACGCTCCACCCACTGAAGCACGGGTCAAATACAGGTCTAACCCAGACTCAGTGAAGGACAGGTCAAATACAGGTCCAACCCAGACTCACTGAAGGACGGGTCAAATACAGGTCCAACCCAGACTCAGTGAAGGACGGGTCAAATACAGGTCCAACCCAGACTCACTGAAGGATGGGTTAAATACAAGTCCAACCCAGACTCACTGAAGGACGGGTCAAATACAGGTCCAACCCAGACTCACTGAAGGATGGGTCAAATACAGGTCCAACCCAGACTCACTGAAGGATGGGTCAAATACAGGTCCAACCCAGACTCAGTGAAGGATGGGTCAAATACAGGTCCAACCCAGACTCACTGAAGGATGGGTCAAATACAGGTCCAACCCAGACTCAGTGAAGGATGGGTCAAATACAGGTCCAACCCAGACTCACTGAAGGACGGGTCAAATACAGGTCCAACCCAGACTCACTGAAGGATGGGTCAAATACAGGTCCAACCCAGACTCACTGAAGGACGGGTCAAATACAGGTCCAACCCAGACTCAGTGAAGGATGGGTCAAATACAGGTCCAACACAGACTCACTGAAGGACAGGTCAAATACAGGTCTAACCCACGTTTAAATGAGAGCTTTGATTCCGAATAAAAAGAATTTAATTATGAATAAAAATGAATTCTGATTTTAAAAGACCATGTAAACAATTAATTCCTAATGAAAATGATTATTCAGAATTAAGACTAATTCCGAAGTAAGTGGGTTATTCATTCCTGCTGAAAAAGTTTGGATCGCGTTTGTGGCGGCAGAGTAACGACAAACCAAGATGACAGAAAAGTCAGGAGCAGCTGAAGTAGTCGTAGATATTGTACAGAGACTGACCTAATGTTAAATGACAATTTCCAACTACGGATGGAAATGAGTCTTTTAGGCAACAATACGGCATTTTTAAATTCATGTGTCTTATCATATCTGTCAATTAATGTGCACTGTCCCAATCAAATAAATAAAATAAATAAAGTGTGTGTTTTCTTCCCAAAGACTTAAATATGTTTGTGTCCCTGTCCAATCACATCCCTTCCCCACCCCCAGATGTTGAGTGGAATTAAATAAAGACGATTTAACGTGTTTTCCATAGAAACTTAAATTCAGAATTATTATTTCCATGTAAACTTGAAGGAGAATATTTTAATCCTGAATTATTTAATTCTGAACAATAATTCAAAATTAAAAAACATCATGTAAACTTGGCCATACAGGTTTAAATCAGAGACACTGAAAATTGGGTTAAATGCTGAATATGCCCTTAAACTATCACATGTGTTTAAACAAGCCAAACACTATCACTCTTAGACCAGTGTATATGGAGTCTGAAAACAGTGTGGGTGAAGTGTCTTGCCAAAGAACACAGGTGGCGTCTGGTGTTCCCAGCACTCTTGCATCCAAGTCCTGAGGTTAGAGCTCTGACCAGGTTTTGATAAGGAAGTTAGAGCCACATTGCATTACCCAAACAAATAATCTCTGGATAAAATGCCACATAAAGTGAATCTGGGTCTTTGCTGCAGAATTCCAGGAGGTCAAGTTGTCAAAACTATAGAAAATCACACACTAATCCAAACAAGATACTAAAACTAGGTATTGACTAAAACCTCTCATTGACAGGACAGAGCAGAACCTTTCCTTAATGTCTTTAGAATGATCTGGAGCTGGATCAGAACAAATGGAAGAGCACATAGACTAGTGTACACCCATGGAGCACTATGGAACCTACCTGGACTACTGAGGGATTACACACAGATCACGTGGCATTCTATTGTTCTCGGGACTCAGGAAAAACCAACCTCCACCTCAAGAAAGTGGAACAGTCAATCAAATCGAGGTTCTGAAGCACAAACTCGGGCTGGTTCGGTGCAGAGCGAGTCGGTTGGATTTACGTCACAGCAGATATGTCAGCGCACATAGTAACCATGTCTCCTAAATGTCTTCTAAAAACTTTGTAGTGACATTTAGACTTTCTTTCACATCATTTGACAGTAACTCAAGTTTTTTCTGGGTATGTAATATTTGCCGACCGTCAGTGAGACTGACGTGACATTACATTTAACTTTCTCGGGCTTCCATATTTTCCCCGACTGTTGCAACAGAACACATTTACAACAGATATCGGGAGAACTCAGTGATTTATCAACATTCAATAGACTGTTTTAGTGTAAACAGTGGTGACGTAGGCTCGGTTGCGCACGAATTTTGGCAACCGAAGTACGGCAGAACTTAGCAGCTTGTCGAGCTCTGTGAAAGGATTATCGTCAAAAGATCGCAAATATTTCCTCAACAAGCCGACTTTGACTAACGGTGTCTGACTGCCAGATCCTCGTGCAATCAGTGAGCAAAATGGTAAAACTTTAGTCCGCCGGTGCTGGAAATGTTTTTATCTCTGTCTTCTTCTGTCTGTGTTCAGTCTGAATCGGAATGAACGGAGAACAATGACACTTCTGTCGCCAAAATGCACACACAGCTTTTCACTTCCGCCTTAAAAGGGTCTATAGAATGCAGGGTAAAGCCACATGTAAATAGAAAAGAAAGAACTACTATTTAAATGTCCTCATTTACTCAATTACAGGTGGTTTTATAGCTTATATATCAACATCTAGAAGATCTGACTATGAGCGGGGTCGCCTCTCCACAGATCTGAGCTGCAACTTGGTCTTGTTTGGTCTCCATGAAGATAGAGATGTTTAATGCCATAATGTGTAACATTCCAGGCAAAGCAAGAACATCTCCATGAAGAGCATTTGACGGACCCTCCACCAGGAAAATTACACAACGTTCTTTTAATGTTGGAAATCACATTCTATGGTCTACAGAAAGAGTTTTGGTATTATCATCGTGGTATCAGAATCAGTATTGAGAATCAAGTCTATTCCTTAGTATCAAAATAAAGTTTGCATACGTACATATCTTCAAAACAAACCAATTCACGACAGAACCACAACATATCCTCGCCAGATGTGTTGCAAATGACCTACTAACTTCTGAATTGAAAAATATACTACTTTTTTGTAATGTTTCTCTCAATATCATCTGTGCATGTTTGAGTAATCTAGTGATCTCTCCCAGGCCCTGTGAGTCCTATTGCATGGCAGATTTCCAAGAATATACAAAAGATGGATACAAAACAATATATTACAACTTATTATGTGCAATGAATACCCCGCAGAAGTGTCATATCCCATCTTTAAATGCCCCTCCTGACACTAATCAGGCTGAAGTGTGACAACGTGACATGATTACAAAAACATCAGAATTCTAATTAAACACCTCCCTCCTCCTTCCTCCTCTCATCATGAAGCCTGCAGTGTCCATGTCTGCTCTGTCAGAACACATTAGTCCGAACACCTGGAAGGCTAACCACGCTAACCATGCTAAACGTGCTAACAGACTAGCGCTACAGCAGGCCAAGCGCGGTGACCTGACAAAGATGGAGGTCCGCGTTATTAACCCCACTGTCATGGCTCCGTCTGGGCTCTGAGCAGAAACACAGCTCCAAATTTGAGCGTTAGGGCTGACTCACAGCACAGGGCGCATGACAAATAAACACATCTATGTATGTTCACTTTTAAACTTAGAACAAGCGATTCTTTTAGTCAGACAGAAATTTTCTGCTTCACGTGTTTCATTTTCTGTTTGTTCCTCATCAGCGTCACGTGACGGGACAGTGACCTCACCTCACCCAAGCACAGAACCACAGAGCTGCAGCTCAAGGACACACACCTTTGGAAGCCAAAAAAAACTGCCTTTTTTACATATTACCGATTTGCACCCTGGATTTTATGTTATTTTCTCTAAATACATATGACTGTGTTTCAGATGACATCACAGAATTCTATAGGGGTGTGTATTGCCATTATTCTGGCAATGCAAATATATATGACCATATCCCTGTTACGATTCAATATATCACGATATATCCCAAAACTAAAACACAAGATGATATATTGTGATTTATCAATAATTGCGTATCATGTTATGGTTGAGTACACCTTCTTGAGTCCAAAATTGGATGAAATACATTGAGTTTAATTTTTAAATCATCAGAACAGTAAATGGAACTTATGATTTTTTTTTAAATGAAAAACATGATTTTAAAAAATCGATATGAATGCTTTTTGAATCAATGAGAGAATCACACGATGAAGTATCACAATATATCACTGAATCGATTTTTTCTTACACCCCTAGAATTCTATAGGCCAATATGATTTAACACAGATGCCTTCACAAGACTTAATCCAAAGAATGAACATTTCAAAGTGCTTAGAACAGTTATTTCTTCATGTAGTCTGCACTGAAATGGAGCAAAGGATCATGGTCTATGTCAGGGGTGGGCAAACTTTTCTGTTTGCGGGCCGCATGCTGAAAAACTAGGTACACTTCCAAGGGGCCATTGCAAAATGAAGGCCATCCGCTTTCAACAGATTTCTAGTGAGAGTGACTGCACTTTAGATCTAAAAACCTGCAAGCTACCTACTACTCTGATTGATGAAGATAACAACAAACATGGTACACCAGTTCTGAAACTGCCGTGCGATGGATACATAATATTTCATATTAGGTTAATGTAACAAAAGGCCAAATAACTTTTTTTTCCTTCATTGATGGGCCGCATGAAACAGAGCAGAGGGCCGCATTTGGCCCCCGGGCCTTAGTTTGCCCACCCCTGGTCTATGTACTTCCCTCAGTTTTTAGCTATTTCTGCATCAGAACTCTTCATTTAAGCAAAGAGACTTGGGATTCGATATATTGTGATGGTCCACAATATTATTGTGAGACCTTTAACGATACGATATCACAATATTTCAGTTACTGTTACATCTTTACATCCCTACTTACATACCTTTCCAATATTTCATGGTGAAGTACAGTGTAATCAATAGGAAAAACTGGCTGTTGCCCCCATCTGGAAGTATGACATGATCAGCGCTACAGAGCAATGGTGGAACTCACTCCCACAGTTTCTCAGCTCGGGGATGTGGATAGTTAGTTTCCATAAAATGGTGAGATTGTTCATTTTCACTCAGGAGTAGCTCTGTTGGAATGGTTGTGATTTTGTGTGCTTTGTTCCGCAGCCTTGTGGATGGCGTAAAATTGAATAATTGAGTTGTGCTGTGGCTGATCCGAACAAAAGTAGACCTGTTATTTTGATTATCATGATTATTTGTCTACTTTTGTTATTTGTGTTTTTTGCTCTGTTTTGGTGTCATTGTCAGTGTGAATGTGGGGCACGTACATCCTGTCTGTTTTCTGTATGGGAAAAAAAAAAGGACACGGACTCCAGGAAGAATAATTGCTGTTTTTTTCAGTAGCAAACAAACATCATCACATTCTAGAATCTGGAAACTACCAATAAACTGAGGAAAACTGAGTCAGAAGGACAAATAAAGCACTAAATGGAAGATGTAACGTTCAGTATAGTTTATAGTACGATGTGCCTCTGCTGAGCTCCTTCATGTTTGACTGGTGTGTCAAAGCTTTAGTTTTACATTTTGGGTGTTCACACTTTGTTTTTGCTGTTCTGTTTGAGTTTCTGGCTACGTTCAGACTGCAGCCTCCAAGTGACCCAAATCAGATTTTTTGGCCCCTATGCGACTTGTATGTGATCTTTTAATGACACAGAACCGATTTTTTCAAATGACCTATGACATTTGGAATATTTTTGTGAAATCAATTTTATTTTTTGATTTTTTTTTGCGAGGTCGATCACATTTCCAATTAAATTCGGCATGCATGCGATTTCCAGTGTCAACTTTAAACGGCCCAACAGTGTCCCGCATGAGCATGGGAGGACACGACGTTGCCTAAACATGGACGCTGCATTGAGCTCCTGGAGATTTTAAAGTTGCTGTCGTACTAGAGCTAGAACATGCTCAAGATCAAGAAGGACGAGGTTTCTGGCCACTGCGTTTTGTGGGGCAGTGGCAGCAACATCCGTACAAAGGAATGGTAGGGCGGATGTAGGTGGGATGAATGCATCTTGGCATGAAGACTGAAGTCGCAGGTCAAAGATCGAATCTGTATTGGTTTTAGGATCATATCCTAGGCTATGTTCAGACGGTAGAGCTTAATATTCAATTCAAATTTTTTGGGAAATCCAATTTTTTTGCGAGGTTGTTCACATTTCCAATTAAATGCGACTTGTGTGTGATCTGCAGTGTGAACTTTAAATGGCCAAAAAGTGTCCCGCATGAGCACTGGAGGACACAACGCCGTCACAGCAGCGAGCTCAGTGTTTACGGAAGTCGCCTAAACATGTATGTTGCATTGAGCACCTGGAGATTTTAAAGTTGCTGTTGTACCACTCTCTGTTGTAACACGTCTTCGGCCTATTTCACTGAGCAAACACGTCGGCGTTGGGCTGTATTGGTTCACAACAGGAGCTTGTTACAGCACAACAGCCAAACTCTCACTTGTTGAGGACGTGTAGGTCGGATGTAGGTGGTATGAATGTGACCTGACCATTCAGACTGAAGTCGTATGGCAAAAGATCGGACATGTATTGGTTTTAGGAGCACATATCCAAGTGGTCTGAGATGCATTTGAAAAAATCAGATCTGTGTTGTTCAGGCTGTCATTAAAAGATCAGATACAGGTCGCATCAGGGTGAAAAAATCAGATTTGAGTCACTTCAGGCTGCAGTCTGAACTTAGGCTTGGATATGTGGTCCTAAAACTGATACATATCTGACCTTTTGACATGTGATTTCAGTGTGAATGGCCAGGATGCATTCATCCGACCTACACGGCATCAAGAAGCGAACAAACGTACACAAATGAAAATTGGTTATGAATTCCACTGAAGTGAAGCAGCGAAGCACATCGCATCGACTGAACCAGGTCTAAACCAGGACTCAGTGTTTCCCGCAGAAAATCGGTTAGTCAAGGCAGTAACTGGGGAGGGGGGGTTTAGTCCTGGTTCTGTCCTAGTTCAGTCCTGACTTAGACCTGGTTCAGTCCTGATTTAGACCTGGTTCAGTCCTGGTTTAGACCTGGTTCAGTCCTGGCGATCGGCTCGGTGGTCCATATGCAGACGCTTCACACTGGACATTAGGGCCAGGAGTTTGGTTCGGGTAATGGGTAAAGGCTGTTCTCCATTTTTTCTATTATTTATTTAAACAAAATTGAAAACTGAAAAAAAAAACATCCACTTTTTCATTTTGGTTTTGGAGACAAATAATGAAGAAAAGAGTTGTGTTTTCATTTTCTTACTTTTGGTTTTATATTGAAAAACAAATGAACGAATGATACACGGATTAACTACATAGACCATGATCCTTTGCTCCGTTTCAGTGCAGACGACATGAAGAAATAACTGTTCTAAGCACTTTGAAATCTTCATTCTTTGGATTAAGTCTTGTGAAGGCATTTTTAAAGGAAAAAGGAGCAGATTCACAGTTTTGTGCCTCCACAAAATATTGTAATAAATCTGGTACGGTGAGATGTATATGGTGAAAATATCGTACAGAGAGATTTGGATATCTTTCCATCCCTAATGACAATAAATGTACCAAATGACTGTCTTGTTATTATGTAAAATATCGTAATATTGTGAGCTTTCCCATGATACCGCAATAAATATCGTCCATGAGGTTCATACTGTGACGATATTGTATCGTGACACTTGGATATCGTTACACTCCTAGTTTAAACTAAAACTGTAACACACCATCCCCCATCCACACTGACTCCAGTTATTATTAAATATTTAAATAAAACTCCCCCGATACTCAATTGTTGGACAGTGAAAACCCTGTCCTATTGCATCCTCATTTCATTCCTCTTTCTCCTCTTCCTCCTCTTTCTCCTCCTCTCCCTTCCTCTCTCCTCATTTTTCAGTGTTATATTGACATGCTGTGGTCTTCTTTTCTCCTCCTTTCCTTTTCTCACTCCCCTCCTCCTCTCTCTCTCCTCCTCCTCTTTTCTCAGTGTTAATCTCCTCATCGTCTTTCTCTCTCTCCCTCTCTTTTCCCACTCATTCCCTTCTCTCTTCTCCTCTCGTTTATCTCGTGGTCCTCTCCCTCTCCTCCTCTTTCCTCCTCCTTTCTCAGCTGAGTGTTATACTGACTCTGCTGTGTTCTACTCTTCCCCTCTTCCTCTCCTTCTCTCTTCTCTCCTCCTCTTTTCTCAGTATTATCTTTACACTAAACATGCTCTTTATCTGTCCTTCTCTCTCTCTTTCTTCTCCTTCTCCTTTCTCAGTGTTTACTCTGAACATGCAGTGTTTTTCTGTTCTTCTCTCTTTTCTCAGTGTTATATTGACTCTAAACAAAGCTGTTCTTCTGTTCTCCTCCTTTCCTTCTCTCTCAGTAATATCTTTACACTAAACATGCTGTGTTTTCCTCCTCTCTCCCCTCTTTCTTTTTCTTCTCTCCTCTTTTCTTAGTGGTATCTTTACTCTAAACATGCTCTTTTTCAGTCCTTCTCTCTCTCTCTCTTCCTCCTCTTTTCTGAGTATTATGCTGACTCTATCTGTGTTTTTTGTCCTCCTCTCCCTCTATTTTCTCTCTTCTCTCCTAGAATTTTCTCAGTGTTATCTTTACTCTAATCATGCCCTTTTTCTGCCCTCTCCTCTTTTCTCAGTGTTTACTCTAAACATGATGTATTCTTCTGTTCTCCTCCTCTCCCTCTTCTGTCCTTCTTCCTCTCTCTCTCCTCCTTCTCCTCTTTTCTCAGTGTTATTTGTGTTCTTCTCTTCTCCCTTCCCTCTCGCTTCCTCTATCTCTCCTCTCTGATTTCCTCCTCTTTTCTCAGCTCATATTGTCTATGCTGTTCTCTCCGTCCCCTTCTCCTCTTTTCTCAGTCTTATATGCTGTGTTCTCTCTCTCTCTTCTCCTCGTTTCTCAGTCTTATATGCTGTGTTCTCTCTCTCTTCTCCTCTTTTCTCCATGTTATATGCTGCGTTCTTCTCTCTCTTCTCCTCTTTTCTCAGTCTTATATGCTGCGCTCTTCTCTTCTCTCTCCTCTCGTCTTATTTGCTGTGTTCTCTCTCTCTTCTCCTCTTTTCTCTGTTTTCTACGCCTCGTTCTTCTGTTTCAGTGTAAGTACGTCTCGGTGGACTCCTCTTCTTATTAGCGAGATGAATGATGCAGTATTTACTTAAACAGTCCATTTTTATGCCTCTTTTTTTCTGTGAACAGAATGATGCGGCAGTGGGAGGACTCCGCTGCTCTGCTGTGCTCACAACAGAACAGGAGAACTCCCACTGTAGTCTGATTTACACTTCTGCACAGACACTCTCAGGTTATAAAACTCAATTGTTCTGAACTGAAAGATGCGAAAGGTTTATGTGATCCGGGACAGGAGCAGAGCGACGAGCGTGATTAAAAATGCAAACGAGGCTTCTACATACGGAGTTCATTTCCTCCTGAAATGGTCTCCGCATGGCTCAATAAACGCATTTAAAAGTCTTCTGTTATGCAAAATGAACTCACATGAGCTTTAAGTCGTGTTCGAACACCGTTATCTCCTCAGAAACACACCTGCAGTTGGGTTTGTTTCAGCTCTCTCTCTCTTCCTCTTCAGCTCTCTTTATCTCTCTGTCTTTTCACTTTGCTTTCCTTTCTTCACTCTTCCACTCTATTTGCCCTTTCTTCCTCTCTCTCCTCCCCGTTCTTCACTGATTGTTTTTATCTCTCTTCCTCCCTCTCTCTCCTCTCTTCAGTCTCTCCTCTCTTCAGTCTCTCCTCTCTCTCTCTCTCTCAGTCTTTTCACTGTGCCCTCCTCTCTCTCTTCCACTCTATTTGCCCTTTCTTCCTCTCTTTCTTATCTTGTTCTTCACTGTTTTTCATCTCTCCTCCTCTCTCTCTCTCTCTCTCACCTCTCTTCAGTCTCTTCTCTCTCTCTCTCCTCTCTTCAGTCTCTCTCTCTCCTCTCTTCAGTCTCTTCTCTCTCCCCTCTCTTCAGTCTCTCCTCTCTCTCTCTCCTCTCTTCAGTCTCTCCTCATTCTCTCTCTTTCTCTGTCTTTTCACTTGGCTTTCCTTTTTTCACTCTTCCACTCTATTTGCCTTTTCTTCCTCTCTCTCTCCTCCCCTGTTCCTCTCCTCAGTTTCTTCTCTCCCCTCTCTTCAGTCTCTTCTCTCTCCTCTATTCAGTCTCTTCTCTCTCTTCTCTTCAGTCTCTTCTTTCTCCTCTTTTCAGTCTCTTCTCTCTCCTCTCTTCAGTCTCTTCTTGCTCTCTCTCCTCTCTTCAGTTTCTTCTCTTCCGTCTCTTCTGTCTCTTCTTGCTCTCTCTCCTGTCTTCTGTCTCGTCTCCCTCTCTCCTCTTTTCAGTCTCTTCTCTCTCCTCTCTTCAGTCTCTTCTCTCTCGCTCTCCTCTCTTCAGTCTCTTCTCTCTCATCTCTTCAGTCTCTTCTCTCCCCTCTCTTCAGTCGCCTCTCTCTTCTCTTCAGTCTCTTCTCTCTCCTCTCTTCAGTCTTTCTCTCTCCTCTCTTCAGTTTGTTCTCCCTCTCTTCTCCCCCTCTCTCCTCTCTTCAGTCTCTTCTCTCTTCAGTCTCTTCTCTCTGCTCTTTTCAGTCTCTTCTCTCTCCTCTCTTCAGTCTCTTCTCTCTCTCCTCTCTTCAGTCTCTCCTCTCTTCAGTCTCTTCTCTCTCCTCTCTTCAATCTCTTCTCTCTCCTCTCTTCAGTCTCTTCTTGCTCTCTCTCCTCTCTACAGTTTCTTCTCTTTCGTCTCTTCAGTCTCTTCTCGCTCTCTCTCCTGTCTTCTGTCTCGTCTCCCTCTCTCTCCTCTTTTCAGTCTCTTCTCTCTCCTCTCTTCAGTCTCTTCTTGCTCTCTCTCCTCTCTTCAGTCTCTTCTCTCTCCTCTCTTCAGTTTCTTCTCTCTCCTCTCTTCAGTTTCTTCTCTCTCTCTCCTCTCTTTAATTTTTTCTCTCTCCTCTTTTCAGTCTCTTCACTCTCTCTCCTCTCTTCAGTCTCTCTCTCTCCTCTCTTCAGTCTCTTCTCTCTCTCCTCTCTTCAGTCTCTCCTCTCTCTCTCTCCTCTCTTCAGTTTCTCCTCAATCTCTCTCTTTCTCTGTCTTTTCACTTTGCTTTCCTTTTTTCACTCTTCCACTCTATTTGCCTTTTCTTTCTCTCTCTCTCCTCCCCTGTTCTTCACTGTTTTATCTCCCCTCCTCTCTCCCTCCTCTTGTTAGTCTCTTCTTGTTCTCTCTCCTCTCTTCAGTCTCTTCTCTCTCTCTCTCCTCTCTTCAGTCTCTTCTCTCTCTCTCTCCTCTCTTCAGTCTCTTCTCTCTCGCTCTCCTCTCTTCAGTCTCTTCTCTCTCCTCTCTTCAGTCTCTTCTCTCCCCTCTCTTCAGTTCCCTCTCTCTTCTCTTCAGTCTCTTCTCTCTCCTCTCTTCAGTCTTTCTCTCTCCTCTCTTCAGTTTGTTCTCCCTCTCTCTCCTCTCTTCAGTCTCTTCTCTCTCCTCTCTTCAGTCTCTTCACTCTCTCCTCTCTTCAGTCTCTCCTCTCTTCAGTCTCTTCTCTCTCTTCTCTTCAGTCTCTTCTCTCTCCTCTTTTCAGTCTCTTCTCTCTCCTCTCTTCAGTCTCTTCTTGCTCTCTCTCCTCTCTTCAGTTTCTTCTCTTTCGTCTCTTCAGTCTCTTCTCGCTCTCTCTCCTGTTTTCTGTCTCGTCTCCCTCTCTCTCCTCTTTTCAGTCTCTTCTCGCTCCTCTCTTCAGTCTCTTCTCGCTCTCTCCCCTCTCTTCAGTCTCTTCTCTCTCATCTTTTCAGTTTCTTCTCTCTCCTCTTCAGTTTCTTCTCTCCCTCCTCTCTTTAGTTTTTTCTCTCTCCTCTCTTCAGTGTCTTCTCTCTTCAGTCTCTCCTCTCTCTCTCCTCTCTTCAGTCTTTTCTCTCTCCAGTCTCTCTTCTCTCTCTCCTCTCTTCAGTCTCTTCTCCCTCTCTCTCCTCTCTTCAGTGTCTTCTCTTTTCTCTCTCCAGTCTCTCTTCTCTCTCTCCTCGCTTCAGTCTCTTCTCCCTCTCTCTCCTCTCTTCAGTGTCTTCTCTCTCCTCTCTTCAGTGTCTTCTCTCTCCTCTCTTCAGTCTCTTCTCTCTCCTCTCTTCAGTCTCCTCTCTCTCTCTTTTAGTCTTTTCTCTTTGGCCTCTCTCTCTCTCATTCTTCCACACTATCTCTCCTTTCTAACTCTCTCTCCTCCCTGTTCTTTTCTGTTTTTCATCTCTCCTTTCTCTTGCTCTCCTCTCTTCAGTCTCTCCTCTCTCTCTCTCTTTCTCTCTGTCTTTTTCCTTTGCCTTCTCTCTCTCAAACAAAGTCCCAGAATAAACTTATGATGTCCAACACCTGAACTGTTCCATTTCACTGAGCTGGACTTAGTAGTTTTCAAGATAATTGCTTTTAAAATGATGTCAAATTTCTGGGACACCCTGTGTTATATTGTGATGTGTGAGCTCCTGTGTCCAAATAATTTCCCTTGTGGATCAATCAAGTTAGTCTAAGGGCCTGTTTACACGAGTGTGGGTAAAATGACCAAATATTTCATCGGAAGTGCCTTTCTTTTAGACGGTGACGATGTTTTTGGGACTTAAAAATACAAAAATCTGAACCCACCCTCCGGAGTGGAAAAGTTAAAAACGCTCCGCCGTAGCGTTTCCGTCTACACTGCCCAAAACGCAAAACTGTGGTCAGATCTGCTCAGGTCGTGTACGTGTTTACGTCACATACAGTACACAGAAACAAACATGTCGGATCATTTCCATGTGTTGGATCTTCAAGCTGCTCTAATAAACTTACAGGAGGCGTCCCAACAAATGTATTTGTTGACTGGGGGTACAGTGAAGAACTTTGGTCATAGCAGCTGTTCTCTAGATACAAAGGTCATCTTGGGCTTAAATTGAAGCTTAGAAATTTAGAAAGTTTTTTTAATGTACATTTGAGGCACTGATACGTGTAAGAAAATGCTTGAAAATGATCACTTTTGAAATGACCTTTTTTTTTTGTCTTTTGTGGTATGTTGAGGGTGATATTTGACAGTAAAAAGGCAGCAAGCCCCATAATATGTTTCTACTAGTTTCCCCGATGTGTCAGGCAAAATTTTAGGGTAATCTGACCATTTATGCAGTTGCAGCACCTTTATATTTACAATTATATAATTCCGCCTATAACCTATAACATGTTTTTTTTTGGACCCCCCAGACCAAATGGGGCTGAGTTGGGGTTGGTCCCTATCAACTCGTGATGGACAAAGATATAAGATAAGAGGAAATAATAGTGAAAAAAAGGTTACAAAAAACATTGTGAGGAGTGGACTGGGCTCCCGGCCGATATAGAATATGCAGAGATACTATTAGTGAACACAGAAGGATCTGCAGTTACCTTAAATTGTTAAATTCTAGATGCACCACTTCGACGCAGGGGAGCCACACAGCTATGGACGTTGATTGGAGACTCATTCGAATTCCACACACTTTTGCGTCACCGTATGCACGCAGATTTCATCCTGAAAGCGCTTGTCTAAATGCTGAATAAAAAGTGAAGACACAACGCCACTTTTGCTTTTTCTGTTCAGATCGTCATCATATAAATACAGTCTAAGTCTAACATAGATCTGAGAATAGCGTAGTATGGGCCTTTTAAAAACAGAAAAAAACAATGAAACAAAAGCTTGTCATGACAGTGGTTTAAACAGATATCAAACAACACTAAAACTGACACCAAAACTATAGAAAGTATCAGTACTGCATAAGGAAAATGCATAGATAAGACAATGTTGGACTATTCCTAAATCATTTCACTTTTAGTATGAACTTAATGATAATACAGGGTGTCCCAGACATTTCGCGGGTGAACATTTTTTGCAATTCTTATTGAAATAAGCTCAAATTTTCACAGAATGTATAGAAACAGATCAAAATTTAATATTTAGTGTTCTGTTCTGTTTTCAGGTTGAGCCGTTCATTCCCGTTCACTTCTCTTCTGATGTTGATGTTGGTACCAGATCCTTTAGCCCTGCATAAAACACCTTTCTCTTTACATTTTTGATACCAAGTCCAAATTCGTTTGTGAATTTGTGAAGTTTTCCTGTTTCTGTACTTTCAGTGAAAATTTGAGGTTATTTCAGCAAGAATTACCAAAATTATTGCCCAATGAAATGTCCGATTGTCAGAAAGTCCGATTGTCAACACCATGTATTTAAGGAGCTGTATGTATTCTGCACTTTCACAGTTTAGAAAAGTTCGTACAGTCAGAACTACAGTGCAACATTATTAACCTTGTATAACTCTGTAATTGCACCATATCTGATTTACTGCGTGGAAATTTGAGGGTCAACATGTAAAACTTTCCTACAGCCAGGGCTCTACAGTGCGCCCATTTCACTCGCATTTGCGAGCAAATATTTCGTCGTGCGAACGAGGAAAATAAAACAGTCGCACCTGTGCGAGTGCTTCTGCAGCCACAATAAGGAGCTGCGCACAGACGCAACGTGATGAGTTAAACGTTCTACATGTATCAAACATTAGGGGCGCACTCACACTAGGACTTCAGAATCGTGCCCAAGCCTGGATCGCCCCTAAAGCGCCTCACACTGGCCCAGCGCGAGCGCAACCGAACCGTGCCCGGGCACGACACCTCCGACTGCGCACGACCCCAGCATACGAGCTCCGGGTGTGCGGCGATATCACTCAGACGAACAAACTCCGCTTCAAAACACACCCATGCCCCTTAACCGAGGAGCGGCACCGCAGCAGGACCCACACCTGTCCCACCACTCAGTAGATTCCCCTGTGCCGCTGGACTTCCCTCTCTAAAGCGAGAGCTTTGTCTCGGTCTTGTCTAGGACTTGAGCGCATTTGGACTCGGTCACGTCACGGACTCGATGTCTGAATACTGAGTGCATCATATTTCATTACGACCGCTGCTGTCGCCAATAAACTTGTACCAGTGTGCGGGACCTGTGTGCTGGAGCCCGTGGACACTGCACCGCCAGCGCGCGGCTTGTCCACAGCGCCACCCTCAGCGTGCGTCACAGGGCAGGTTAAACATCTGCCCTGTGAAAAAAACTAATTTTATGTCAGTGTCCGCACAGAGCAGAGCTACGGCACAGAGCAGGCGATATGTGGGCTGAAGTTTGCCAAAGAAAATGCCAAATTAATCTGTTTGTCACAACTCCAGGAATTTGAAAATACAGGTTTAAAAATTCTACCCACTTTATTCACATCGAAGCAGTTTTGTGTAAAGTGCCAGTGGAAGTTCTCTTAAAGAAGAGGTTCTCAAACTGTGGGTAGTGTTGTGTTTTAGTTTTAGTTTTTCCTCGAGTGATGCAGAAAAGAGGGAGCCACTGTCTGTGTGAATGTTCTTGTATGTTCGCTTAGGTCCAAAAAGGGGCGCAGAGTGTTTCCGTGCAGTACAGTCTGTTTGGCTTATTTTAAGGCTAAATGAATATTAATCAGATAAACTGGAGATAGACTGATTAAAAACAGTGATTGTGCAGGAAAAGTACAGTCATAATTATTTTGTGTTTTTTGTATAAAATTCATTCAAATAAGTTGGTGTGCGCAAGTTCTGCACTGTAAACGTTCAAAACTAAAACCTATTTGTGCCCCCATTTGTTTTTCTGTGCTCCTAAAATTTTTGACTTAGGGGCACATGTGCTCCTGAAAAAAAAAGTTAGTGTAGAGCCCTGCCTACAGCCATTATTTATTTTACAGAAAAGCGCCTGGAGAATTCTCACCAACATCATTATAGTGAGCCATTGAACCCGTTATTTATTAAACTGAAAATGTTGAAAATGTGTGATATTGTATCCTCAGAGTCGAGTATAAAGCAAAGTGCAGAGTGTTACCTGTAAATATTTGAAGACTGTCTGAGGTGAGAACAGGACACTACAATTTGAAAAGGAACTGACATGTTTATAAAACCCAGATTCAGAACCAAGGTTAAGGAGCGAAGTGAAAAGAGTTCAGTTATGGAAGTCTCAACAACAATATGAAAGGACAATAACGGAATTTAAATAATACATAAAATCCAGTGCAGTTTGTATGTGGGTCAATGACATGATGCTGTCCAATTGCAATTTCCTCAGTTAAAAGGTTCAAATTTCATCATAATTCACCACATTTCTGTCAGACCTCTGACCTCCATGGAACCAAATCATTTTTTTCAGTTATTCTGCATGTTTTTTGTACTTAAAGTGTTAAAATGTCATGGAATTTGAATAACATACAAAGTAGACTTGGGGGAATGAGATTATTTAGGCATTTTTCTTAATTTTACAGGGTAGTAGTTTGTTCATTAAACACAAGCAGGTGACTGTCATATTGGACAGCAAAAGAAAATATCAATATGCATTAAAAATCCAAAGAAATGCAACAGTTTGTTTCTATACACTTCATATTACTCAGAACTTAGATTAATATCCCAACCATGTCTTAGAAAGTAAAACTGTTTTAAGGTTATTCTCGGTCGAACTATTTTACACTAAAATTCCTGAATATAAATGTTAAACATAGATTTATGCACCTGACACTGGAAATATTTGAAAAGGTCTAATAGAACATTTTTTTATATATTTTACAATTTGCCTATTGAAAATCCTTATATGTCACTGACCCCTTTATGAAAAAGTAGTTGCGAGTAAAAGTGAAGATTTCTGTTTGCGATTGATGACTAATTGAGATTGAAATGAAATGTATTGATTTGAAATGTTTTAAAGTAATTCTCAGTGTTAATATATTGTCTGGAAAAGGGAAACATAACATCACATAAGACGACTCTTCTTTCTGCTCATTTTGATTCATTTCTTGCATGTTTAATGTTGTAACACTGTTAATGTATTTTTATATCTCATGAACAACAAATAAACAAACAAATAAAAAAAATGAATACAAATTTAAACTGCAAAAATTTCACCTGCAGATAGAGACACATCCAAGTTTGTCTTGGTCTCAATTTATGGACAGACCTTGTGAAAGCTCAGAACCTCCAGAATTCCCTCCCTGAGCTGCACAGGCTGCACTAGCACTAATGCTGAGGTTTAGGGAGTGATCGTTCAGGTCAGAGAGAGACATTTAAGGTTTAAACACACTGGATTTAAACACAAAAACTGGCAACCCAAAGGAGAGCATCTTTCTGCATCTTGAACCAAAAGACCAAATAAACTACTTGTAGGTCATGTCCAGTAGGGACGTAAAAATAACCTAAATTTCTTGATATGGTATAGTCAAAGGTGTCACAATAATATGGTGGACCATCACAATATCAAATCCCAAGTCTCTTTGCTTAAATGAATATTTCTGACGCAGAACTAGCTAAAAAAAACAGAGGAAACTACATAGACCATGATCCTTTGCTCCATTTCAGCGCAGACGACATGAAGAAATAACTGTTCTTAGCACTTTGAAATCTTCATTCTTTGGATTAAGTCTTGTGAAGGCATTTTTAAAGGGAAAAGGAGCATATTCACAGTTTTGTCAGTTTTAGCCTCCACAAAATATTGCAATAAATCTGGCACGGTGAGATGTATATGATGAAAATATGGTACAGAGAGATTTGGATATTGTTCCATCCCTAATGACAATAAATGTTGTACCAAATGACTGGTCAAAGCATTTTAGAATGTCAATCTTGTTATTCTGTAGAATATCTTAATATTGTGAGCCTCCCCACCATATCGTGAGCTTTCCCACGATATCGCAATAAATATCATACCATGAGGTTCATACCGTGACAATATCATAGCGTGAGACTTGGATATCGTTACACCCCTAATGTCCATTGTTTTTGTAATGCAGAATAAATCAGCATTACAACTGTGAACAGTAAAAGAATATGGTCATGGATCTGGAGACACAGAGAGGTCAAGTTTACAACATTTCAAATCAAAATCTGACACACGGTTATTTAACGAAATGACTAATTGTGTTGAATTCTGCTTGGAAGATGATTTTTTATTTTTGTATTTTTTTTTTTTTGAATCATGGTGGTATTAGCTCTCTTCACGCTTAAGTCACAAACCAGGAAGACGCTTGGAAACACGTGATGACAACTCCTGGTGTAGTTCCCAATAAAAATGATAAAATGAAGATTGCATACATACACTCAACAAAAATATAAACGCAACACTTTTGTTTTTGCTCCCATTTGTCATGAGATGGACTCAAAGATCTAAAATTCATTCCAGATACACAATATTACCATTTCTCTCAAACATTGTTCACAAATCTGTCTAAATGTGTGATAGTGAGCACTTTTGCTTTGCTGAGATAATCCATCCCACCTCACAGGTGTGCCACATCAAGATGCTCATCAGACACCATGATTAGTGCATAGGTGTACCTTAGACTGCCCACAATAAAAGGCCACTCTGAAATGTGCAGGTTTGTCTCACAGCAAAATGCCACAGATGGCGCAAGCATTGAGGGAGCGTGCAATTGGCATGCTGACAGCAGGAATGTCAACCAGATCTGTTGCTCGGGCATTGAATGTTCATTTCTCCACCATAAGCCGTCTCCAAAGGCGTTTCAGAGAATATGGCAGTACATCCAACCGGCCTCACAACCGCAGACCACGTGTAACCACACCAGCCCAGGACCTCCACATCCAGCAGGTTCACCTCCAAGATCGTCTGAGACCAGCTACTCAGACAGCTGCTGAAACAATTGGTTTGCATAACCAAAGAATTTCTGCACAAACTGTCAGAAATCGTCTCAGGGAAGCTCAACTGCATGCTCGTCGTCCTCATCGGGGTCTTAACCTGACTCCAGATCGTCGCCGTAACAGACTTGAGTGGGCAAATGCCCACATTCGATGGCGTCTGACACGTTGGAGAGGTGTTCTCTTCACGGATGAATCTCGGTTTACATTGTTCAGGGCAGATGGCAGACAGCGTGTGTGGCGTCGTGTGGGTGAGCGCTTTGCTGATGTCAATGTTGTGGATCGAGTGGCCCATGGTGGTGGTGGGGTTATGGTATGGGCAGGCATCTGTTATGGACGAAGAACACAGGTGCATTTTATTGATGGCATTTTGAATGCACAGAGATACCGTGATGAGATCCTGAGGCCCATTGTTGTGCCATACATCCATGAACATCACCTCATGTTTCAGCAAGATAATGCACGGCCCCATGTTGCAAGGGTCTGTACACAATTCTTGGAAGCTGAAAATGTCCCAGTTTTTGCATGGCCAGCATACTCACCGGACATGTCACCCATTGAGCATGTTTGGGATGTGCTTGACCGGCGTATACGACAGCGCGTACCAGTTCCCACTAATATCCAGCAACTTCGCACAGCCATTGAAGAGGAGTGGACCAACATTCCACAGGCCACAATTGACAATCTGATAAACTCTATGCGAAGAAGATGTGTTGCACTGCATGAGGTAAATGGTGGTCACACCAGATACTGACTGGTTCTGAGTCCCCAGACCCCCAATAGAGCAACAACTGCACATTTCAGAGTGGCCTTTTATTGTGGGCAGTCTAAGGTACACCTATGCACTAATCATGGTGTCTGATGAGCATCTTGATGTGGCACACCTGTGAGGTGGGATGGATTATCTCAGCAAAGCAAAAGTGCTCACTATCACACATTTAGACAGATTTGTGAACAATGTTTGAGAGAAATGGTAATATTGTGTATCTGGAATGAATTTTAGATCTTTGAGTCCATCTCATGACAAATGGGAGCAAAAACAAAAGTGTTGCGTTTATATTTTTGTTGAGTGTACGTGTGGAATCATCTGGAATCATCTGGAATTTGGCGCCCTCCTCTCTTCGAGTGCACTCGGAGTTGTGTGAAAACTGAGGTATGGTTGGAACTGTGGATGAGCCGAACATAACGGAACGCTACAATGACATGGAGATGAAGAAAACTGGAACATTTTCTAATTTTTCCAACATTTTGTCAAACTTACGACCGTGAATAAAGCCCAGAAGAAGTTGTCATCACATGTTTCCAAACGTTTTCTTGGTTTGTGACGTATAGAGACGAATAGAGAGTACTGAAATTGGTATGGACTGACGTGATCTACAGTAAGAAAGAACTTATCTATTTCTTGCCCCGGGCAGTTGAACGCCTCTCCACACACAGCAGGGCCTCTGGTATGAACTCTATCACCTAGGAGACGAATCAAGTCCCACCACATCCAACGGTTCGCAAATCCTGTTATCATCAGAGTATCGTATTCAGACAAATATCCACAAACCTTTTCCAACAAAAACAGCCTCTCTTCACCCCATCTCCACAGCAGCAGCAGAACCACCAGCCTCCTCATCCTCTCCATCCCCTCCTCTTCCCCTCCACCACAGTCTAAACCAGGCATGTCCAAACTATGCCCGCGGGCCGAATGTGGCCCTCAGCTAAATTGTTTTGGCCCCTCGGGCTTCCAGGTGAATTGGCCCTTTCTACTGCAAGTAGTACTTTTTACTGCATGGAAAAGGGTAGAGTTCAGTTTTGAACTCAAATGTATGGCCATGGATTCTACTTGGACTGAGGGACTCTACACACTATTCACTGCATGTTTTTGAAATCCCCCTTGATCAAGCAAATGTACACTGGAAAAAAACAATATCTAGTTAAGTTAAAATGACTAAATTTAAGAATATTTTACTTTATTTGAGTAGATTTATCTTGACAAGAGAAATTATCTGCCAGTGGAATGTTTTCTTCTTTCTTCTTCTTTATTTCTTATTTTAAGTGCAAAAAGTTGTTTTTCTTATTTTAAGTGTAGTAAGATGTATTTTTGTATTTTAAGTACAAAAATCTTATTGCACTGGCAGATCAATTTACTTGTCAAGTCAAATTTACTCAAATAATGGTAAAAACCTTCATTTTAGCTTGACTAGATTTTGTTTTTTTTGCAGTGTAGTGTGTCCTTCTGAGGGTCTAAGCCTGAACAAAGGTCTGGAGGGTCATTTAAACGGGTTATAAATGCACAGATTTGAAATACTCACTGTTCTGACCCTCAGTCTATGACCTTCGATTGGCCCTCACACTGGTCTGTGTTTTAATATGTGGCCCTTCATGAAAAAAGTTTGGACACGCCTGGTCTAAACCAAGAACATATTTTTATTTTTGCACAAACAAATCTTCCAGACTCTCCCTGGTCTGAGCTGCACTATGCACTCTTTAAAGCTGCACTATGTCACTGTTCTTGTGGAGGGTCTGCCACTTGCTCATCTCCATGGAGATGTTATCACTTTGCCTAGAATGTTCCGTGGTGCGGCATTAAACAGATTTGGATTGCATTTATTTGATCACAGATGTCTGTGCAGCTCGAAACATCAAGAAATAGCAAAATATGAATGTTGCCTCTCCTCAGATCTGACCTGTAACTTCACTTGTTGATGCCACCTCCATGTTTCTGCTGAAATAGATATGTTAATAAGGAATAGCATTTCCATGGAGACAAGCAGCTTACAACAGAAAAGTTACATGGTGTTCTTTTACTGTAATTCTTGGTACATTGTGTAAGTTTTCTGGTCCGTCAAACGCTTTTCTCCATGGAGATGTTCTTGCTTTGTTTCGCAGTACGGCATTAAACCTTTCTATCATCATCAACAAACCAGACCGAGTTACAGGTCAGATCTGAGGAGAGGCGACCCCGCTCACAGTAACAATTCATGTTTTACAATTTCATTTTTTTAAAGCTGCAAAAACAACTGTGATCAAATAAATGCAATTCAGATATGTTTAATGCTGTACCAATGAACATTCTAAGCATCTCCATGGAGACAAGCAGGTGGCAGACCCTCCACAAGAAAAGTGACATAGTGCAGCTTTAAATGGTGTATAGTGCAGCTCAGACCTGGGCAGGGAGAGTCTGGGAAATTTGTCAGAACGCCTGTTTTTCGAGGTATTTTTGAGCACTAAAATCACCTGTAATTGAATAAAATGTAAAGTGTACGCTGTTTAATGTCATACTGCAGAACATTCCAGGCAGAGCAATGACATCTCCATAGAAACAAGCAGGTAAAGACCCCTAAAAAGAAAGTTACACAGTGCAACTTTGAGGTTATCCCTGGTCTCTGTTCATAAAACTCTAGCCAAATGAAATCACAAATGCAGTTATGAAAATGGTAAAGCTGCAGTTATTTAGGAAACAAAACAACCTCCGAACAAGAAACTGTCGTATGTCAGATGCCCTCCCAGTGTGTCAGTTGCCCTCCCTGTGTCAGATGCCCTCCCTGAGTCTGAAAGGAGCTTAATTTGAAACCACAACTCACAAATCTGAGCCCATTCACAGATTTTTTCCCCAAATTGGTTTTATCTTCACACTCGTCTTCCTCCTCATCCTCTGCTCCTCTCTCCATCCCCCTCTCCATCCCTCTCTCCTTCTCTCTCTTTAAATCACTGGACTCACTACATTACATCTGCGCATTAACACTACAGGGAGTTTGATGAACGAGCGGTGGCAGTCTGTTTATGCTCCTCTGCCCCTCTTCTCCTTCCCCCGTCTCCATCCCTCCATCCATCTCTCTTCCGTCTCTCCTCAAACCCAAAATTGCAGGACAAGATCTTCTTTCTTTTTTAAAATCTGGCTACTTAAATTGTCCCCAGCGTCTTATCCTGCGTGCCCAAACGCGGTAAACGTCAATTCTGTGGCAGGTCGACTATGAGGACTCGCCTGATTCTCATGAGCAGCGCTTCAAATCGCGTTTGGACCTTTGACAATTGTTGATTTGTGCGCGGAGCGGCTTTGCTCCAGTCGTTGAATCCGAAAATGTGATTATTAAAGTGCATCTCGCTCCTGTAGGCTGTCGGCGGGAGCGGGCAGGACGCAGCAGGTTGGAGCAGCGCACTCCACACACACGGAGCAGGTTCGGTTTGGGGGCCGTGATCTCCTGGTGTTTCTCTCTCCGGTTCTGAGACGGAGACGTGTCTGGAGGAGCACCGGGCAGTAGCTGAACCGGCTCCGTTCAGACCCGCCGTCGCGTTTGCGCCTCTCCCCAGAACCGGTCCGGTACGTGAGACCGGCTCTGAATTTAAATGAGGTGTTCGTGTGTGTGCCCCGCTTTGCATTTTACTCACCTTTCCCGTCCCGGACAGCCGGAGCAGAGAACGGAGCCGCGGTCCTGGATCCACGGCCGCGGTACAGATCCACAGAGCCGGTGTGGAGAAGGGCAGACTGTCGCAGTGCCTCGGAGCGCGCCTCGGTTCGCTCCTCACGGTTAAAATCCCCGTTGTGTGTCGCGCAGACGGCCAGCGGCGCGTGCGCGGCGTGTGCGCGGTGTGTGCGCGGGCTGTGCGGGTGTGCTGACGCGGTGGAGGAGCGGTACAGATGCGTGTCCTTTGCTCCGCGGCTCCTCTGCTCGTTTGGCGGCTCCGTGTGCGCACCTCCCCGCCTCCCTCCCTCTCTCTCTGTCTTTCCCTCTCTTTTCTCTCTCTCTTTCCCTCCCTCTCTCTCTTTCCCTCTCTTTTCTCCCTCCCTCCCTCTCTCTCTTTCCCTCTCTCTGGTCAGTGCACATGTGGAATACCAACGCGGCGCAGATGTCAGGCGGAGGGAGCGACATTAAAACACGAACACGGAGCACTGAGCGAAACGAGCACTTTTCACACACCGTACACACACAGAAACTACACACACACAGAAACCATACACACGCACACATGTAGAGACCATACACACTGTACACACATTGTACACAAACTAAGACACACACGCACACTAGACACGCTGTACACACACAGAGATTGTATACACTCACAGACGTACACACACACACACACACACACAGTACATATAAACAGACCATACACACAAACTGCACACACACATAGCCCACACACAATCACACAGATACACACTGTACACACACAGTCATGGTTCACATTCACAGACCGTGCACACATAGACACATACACACACACTGTACATGCACACACAGAACGTACACACACAGCCCATATACACTCATACAGATCGTACACACAGACTGTACACACACACACAGAAACCTACTGTACACACATGCAGACCGCATATGCACACAGACTGTATACACACAGACTGACCGTACACACACACACAAGCTCTACACACACGCACACAGACTGTGCACACACACAGACTATACACACACACACACACAGACAGTACACCGACACAGACCATACACACACAGTTTGTACACAAACACAGAGACAGTACACACACAGACTGTACACACACACACACACACACTGTACATGCAGGCACAGACAGTACACACACAAGCTCTACATACACAGAGAGACAGTACACACACAGACTGTACACACGCACACACTGTACATGCACACATAGACCGTACACACTCACACAGATCGTACACACACTGTACACACAGACACATACTGTACATGCACAGACTGAGTGTACACACACACACAAGTTCTACACACACACACAGACTGTACACACACACAGACTGTACACTGACACAGACTGTACACACATACAGGCTGTACACACACAAAGAGAGAGTACACACAGACTGTACACACACGCACACACTGTACATGCACACACAGACTGTACACACACAAGCTCTACACACAGACAGTACACACACAGACTGTACACACACACACACACTGTACATGCACACACAGACCACACACACAGCCCATACACACTCACACAGATCGTATACACGGAGTGTACACACACAGAGAGACACTGTACACACATGCAGACCTCACATGCACACAGACTGTACACAGACAGACCGTACACACACAAGCTCTACACGCACACACAGACTGTACACACATACACACACACACAGGCTGTACACACACACATAACGTACACACACACAGACCTACACACACAAGCTCTACACACACAGAGAGACAGTACACACACACACACACAGACCGTACACACACACATACTGCACACACACACGCACACATACTGCACACACAGGCTGCACACACAAACACACTGCACACACACACACAGGCTGTACACACACATAGATTGTACACACACACAGAGTGTACACACACACACACATACTGCACACACACATTATTTGGGATGTTTTACAGTAAAGAGGTGAATTAAACAGACGTGCTGCAGACACAGCAGTTCTTCAGTCTGTTGGTAATATGAGGTGCACTACTACCACAGCCTGTTACAGACGACTACATCCCACATTCATCATATAAAACATTATTTTTGTGCAGAATTGTGTATTTGCAGTGAGGACGGGGCTCTCATCACTCACACAAATGACCAGATTCAACATTTGTCAGTTCACGGTTGGAAATGGATCTCCTGAAAAAACAGATTTCATTCTCCTGTTGTTTTTTTCCCCACATGGTTAAATAAAGGTTAATACATGCATGCATAATGAGAGGAAGAGAGACAGGGGGAGGGAATGATAGAGAGAGAAAAAGGGGGAAAGAGAGAGACAGGGGATGGGGAGAGAGAGTGTGTGAGAGACAAAGAGAGAGATGATAGAAGGAGTATGAGGGGAAAAGAAAGAAAGAGAAAGAGAGAGAGAGTTGGGGGGAGTATGAGGAAGGGAGGAAAAAAGAGAGAAATGGGGAAAGAGGGAAAGAGTGTGAGTTAGAGAGAAAGAGAGAGGGATGGAGGGAGTATGAGGGAGGGAGAAAGAAAGAAAGATTGGCAAAGAGAGGGTGAGAGACAAGGGATGGGGAGAGGGAAAGAGTGTGAGTGAGAGAGAAAGAGGAAGAGAGAGAGAGGGATGGAGGGAGTATGAGGGAGGGAGAATGAAAAAAGAAAAAGGGGGAGAGAGAGTGCAAGAGAGAGGGGGAGATAGAGACAGAGAGAGAGAGGGAGGGAGAGGGGGATGAAGGATGGAGGGAGCGCAGAGGTTGTGATTTCTATACGTTCTGCTGTAATGATATCACTGGAGATGAAGCCATATGCTGCAGTTTCATATGGACATGTTCACACATGCAGAAAACATACACACACACACACAAACACACACACTTACAACACACACACACTTTGGTCCAAATCACGTGTGAGCTCCGTGTCCTGTCCCACTGCACCAGGACGCTTGTGTCACACTCACACTTTTCAGACGGGCTGTTATTGCACAGACCACACACACGCAAACACACACACACACACACACTGTGAATATTCAGCGTGAGGAAACCCTTACGTGTGTGTTGTGCTTTAAGGCAGGACTCTCAAAGTGCTGCGCTGTGACACGATTCAAGTGAAAGGCCCATAATGCACTGCTTTCTGATGTGGTTTGTGTCTTTCATGCATGTTTAACACACTAACCTGCAGATTCAGGCAGATTTAAAATTTAAATGTTTGAGTTTGTCTCTCAAACACAAAATACTGCTCCACCTTACGATGTCATGTAGTAATATAGGAAGTGCTCTACTGTGTCTAAACTCCAAGCACCTTCACTAGAATCATTTGGATGATTTCAGTTCTAGAATTACCGCTCTCTACTGAACTAAAGGTAAAAGCTCAACAAGGCTTAAAGCTCAGAGTGAGTTTTGTGTAATATAAGGCTTTTCAGGTACATAAGGCTTTTCAGGCTTTTCAGGTACATTTTATTGTCCTCCATCCATCCATTCATCCATCTTCTGCCGCTTAATCCAGCTGGGTCGCGGGGGCAGCAAGCTGCCCAATCCTCATAGCACCTGACCCCCCCTATGAACCCCTCTGCAGGTGGTGAGCCCACAGGAGGGGTGCGGGCATGTTTTAGGTTGATGGGGGAAACCGGAGTACCCGGAGGAAACCCATCCAGACACGGGGAGGAACATGCAAACTCCACACAGAAAGGCCCGGGTGAGGCATGAGTGTTGCCACTCAGCCACCGTGCCGCCGTACATTTTATTGTCCTCATGGTGAAATTTATCCTTCATCCTTCTGGAGCACATCAGACCTGGGACCCAGATCTTGAGCTAGTCTTGGTCTGGACGACCTTAGCTGGAGGATTTGACCTGATGGAAACCAGAGGATACAGTGGAAACAGACTCAGGGAGAACATGCAAACTGCACAAGCTGCATCTATCTATAAGAATTAAAATTTTAGTGAAGCTAAAGAATACAGGTCATATATGCCAAATCAAGATAAAGAAAAACTAGAAAATGAAATAAAAGTAATGAACTGGAATTCCGTAACATCTGCAAAAGACTGTGTGCAAGCTTGTGAAAATTTCAAAATTGCATTAACACAGACATAGACATAATGGACAAGTATACAAAAATAAAACGACAGAAAAGGAATAGCAAAAAACTCTTACCGTGGTTCTCTGATGAGCTATGGCAACTAATGAAAAAAAGGGATTTAGCCCTATTATTATTATTATTATTATTATTATTATTATTATTATTATTATTATTATTATTATTATTATTATTTCACAATTAAGAAAGGTCAAAGCCAACAATTTCTTAGATAATATTCAACAGGCAAATGGCTATCCTCAAAAATTATGGAGAACAATGAATCAATTATTGGGCAAAGAATGTCATCAAAATGTAAAAATAGAGCTGAAAATAAATGGATCAATACAACAGGATAGTTTGGATGTAGCAAACAGTTTCAATTCCTATTTCACTGATTCCTGTCTGGAACTGCAACAAAACTTTAAAGTGACCTGCACACCAAATATTTTAACCAATGACCCACATGGACTTAAACTTAGTGTTAGTGAGGCAAAAGTACATCAAACAATATCATCCTTGTCTAATTCTAAGGCAAAGGATTATTGGGGACTTGACAGTCTTTTTTTAAAAATCATAACAACAGTCTAATCTACCCAATTACTTTTCTTGCAAATCAGTCATTTCAGGATATTCCCCCAAGTCTTAAAAACAGCGATCATCATACCAGTGCATAAGAGTGGTGAGAGAAGGGAGCTTAACAACTATAGGTCCATAAGCATATTGCCTGCTGCCTCTAAAGTGATAAAGTGAAAAACTAGTCACTGAACAACTTGTGTCACATCTTAATAGTTTAAACTTACTCCATCCAATGCAATTTGGATTTAGGAGTAACTATTCAACGGAGACGGCATGTTGTTATCTTTTAGAAAGGATTAAATCTGGATTGGATAAAGGAGGGGTGGCAGCAGCAGTTTTCCTGGACCTCAGAAAGGCTTTTGAAACCGTGAACCATTCTGTGTTACTAACAAAGCTTACCAAATTCAATCTCTCAGGAAATACACTCAGGTGGCTACAGTCTCATATTTCTGATCGAACACAGTGCGTCCGTATCAATAACAAGTCCTCCTCAGAAAAGTCATGTATATTAGGCATTCCGCAGGGCTCTATCTTAGAGCCACTGTTGTTTAGCCTTTACATTAACGATTTACCAACTGTTTGTGGAGATGCCAACGATACGGTTATATACACTCATGGGAGAAATGTCAGAAGTGGCTGATAAACTATCACTAGCACTAGATAAAATTGCCAAATGGTTAGAAGACTCATGCCTTATTTTAAACACCAAGAAAACTGTGGCAATGTATTTTGGAAAAAAACAAATTACAGGACCCCAACTTACTGTACAAGGACAAATGATTAGTCACATCAATGAATTCTAATACCTGGGACTATATTTAGATTCAACCCTGACATTTAATAAACATATGAAACATTTAAGAAACTGTTAGAATAAAATGCTTATAATGATGAAGTTATTTAAAAATGTACATCAAGCAGTCTCATGGTACAAGGCAGGCTCAGAGGATGAAAGAGCCTGTGTTAACGCTATCTCTGCTAAAACCAGATGTGTGACCTTTTTCAACTCTGCTTCGGTTCTCAAGACCATATATTTACTCTTATCTGATGAAATGTAAACCAAGTCATGATATACCTCACTGTGTTGTCTTTGTAAACCTAACACTGACATGATGTATTGTTAACCAGTCAATAAAGCCGTGCTAGAAGGGGGGGAGCTTTGGGAGTCAGATGTGGACGGCTCAGAGTAGCGCACATCTGGTCTTGCCCCGTGCGCATGTAAAAGAGAAAACTGGCTCAGGTGGTTTTATCCTCAATTATGGCAGGAGACTGGCATAAAAACTGTAGATATTTCACTGGTTTGTGATCTCTATCTTTTGACAGAAACATTTTAAAATTAAATTAAATTAAATTTAGACATATTCAAAATTCATTTAATACAGAGGCAGCAAAGGCATTTCTTCATGCAATGGTCTTCTCCCCCTTTAAAAGAATTCCCCCCCTTTAAAATAAATACATACATAAATAGATAAATACATAAATACATAAATATATAAATCTGTCTGTCTGTCTGTCTGTTTATCTATTTATCTGTGTAGCCTTTAAACAGAACTGTCACATTTATAGACAGCAAAAAGTGGAGTGTTAAAATTGACTCTCACAGAATTAGCTTTAACATTTCCTCAGGGTTTATATGAGTCCAATCTGTTCTAGAGATAATTTAACATTTTTGGAAATGTTAATTAAGAAACACTGGACCAAAGTTGCTGTTTAATCTTGAAATCAAGAGTTCTATTAACATTTGAGAGTAAACGGAGAACACTGGAGGTGTTTCATTTTTACCCTTTCCATCCATCCATTTTCTTTCTCTTATCCGGGGCCTGGTCAGGGGGGCAGCAGTCTAAGCAGGGACACCCAGACTTCCTTCACCCCAGACACTTCCTCCAACTCCTCTGGGGGGATCCTGAGGCATACCCAGCCCAGAGACAGAGTCCCTCCAGTGTGTCCTGTGTCCCCCCCGGGGCCTCCACCCGTCCGGAACACCTCCTGAGCGAGGCGTCCAGGAGGCATCAGAACAGATGCCCGAGCCTCAGCTGCTCCTCTCCACGTGGATGAGCCACTGCTCATTCACACCTGGCCACTCTGTGGAGGAAACTCATTTTGGCCACTTGTGTCGATGATCTCATCCTTTCGGTCATTCCCCAGAGCTCATGACCATAGGGGGAGGGACATAGACTGAGGTAAATTGAGACCACAATGGTCACTATATCGGACCGTTGTGGTCTCGATTGCTGCCAATGCTGCACTGATCCGCCTGTCAATCTCACACTCCATCCTCCCCTCACTGTGAACAAGACCCCGAGATACTTAAACTCCTCCACCTGAGGCAGAGACTCCCCACCACCCGGAGAGGGAAATCCACCTTTTTCTGCTCTTTATTATTATTACTTTTACTTTACTTTACTTTTATCATTATTTTTACACTTTATTTTAGTCAAATTAACATTTTGGGGAGTAGTAGTGACATACTGTAAAGTGTAAAATAAGATACGCTGTAAAAATCACATTCAGCACATGTAAAGCCCTTATTTTCTTTAAAATATTCATTGTAAAAGATTAAATTCTGTACAAAACTGCTTCAGACTGGTCTTCTCTCACAGGAGTTTGAAGTGGTGAGTTGGAGGTTCCAAATGAACATTAAGAGAAGTTGAATGAACACTTGAACACAATTAAAGTCAGCCATATCAACCTCAACTCAAACCCCCACTTTTAAATACTTAAAATTTTTGTGTTAAAATCAACCCTGAAATATTTTACCCTTATATTTTAACTCTCCACACTGAAAAAAAAAACAATATCTAGGTAAGTTAAAATAACTTAAATTAAGAGCATTTTCCTTTATTTGAGTAGATTCAACTTGACCAATGGGAGTGTTTTTCTTAATTCAAGCAACATTTGATTTCATTTTTCTTATTTTAAGTGCAAAAAGTTGTTTCTTTTCTTATTTTAAGTGTAGCAAAGATGTATTTTCATATTTTAAGTCCAAAAAGTCTTATTTCTACTGGCAGACCATTTTACTTGTCAAATGAAATTTACTCAAACTTTCTTAATTCAACTCATCTGAACTTGGCTGAGTTTGTTTTCACTGTGCAATTTTTGCCCTGTAGAGTGCTCAAGTGTCTTGCCCATGGACACATTGCCAGCATTCAATTTTGGGAGCTGGAATCGCACCATCAACCTTGCTGTATTCAGAGTGTGTATTCAGAATACATATTTTAGGTCCAAACAGAATATTTAGTTACTTCTCAACACTGTTTAAAGCATCTCCACTATTGGAACACATACTCGCATCAATCGCTCTACCAATGATGTTTACGTCGAGAGCGGGACTCGAACCACCAACCTTTAGATGGGAGGAGCACTGGACTGAAACTGTTTAAGAGCCACTGTTCCAAGTGTTTGTGCAAGTTTCTGAGCACAAACACAGACGTTTGATGTTTATTTTAGCTGTAAATGATAATACTTGTCTTTCTTGTCTATTAAAATAAAAGCATAAGAAAGATAAAAAGATCAAACTAACATAGGCATAACATTTGTTTCCACGGAGACGGGAGGACGCGTTCTGATTGGTGGATCAGCGTCAAAGAGCCGTGAGGGAATTTTCACCATGACAAGTTTTCATTATTTTAATCACAGATGTGTGGAGTCAAAGACCAGAGGGAGGAGAGGAGAGAGAAAGAGAAAGAGAAGAAGGAGGAGAGGAGAGAGAAAGAGAAGAGGGAGGCGAGGAGAGAGAAAGAGAAGAGGCAGAGGAGAGGAGAGAGAAAGAGAAGAGGGAGGAGAGGAGAGAGAAAGAGAAGAGGGAGGAGAGGAGAGAGAAAGAGAAGAGGCAGAGGAGAGGAGAGAGGGAGATGAAAGAGGGAGAGAGGGAGGGGAGGAGAAATGGAGGAGAGGAGAGAGGGAAGGAGAGAGGGAGGAGAGAGGGAGGAGAGATGAGGAGAGAGGGGGTAGAGGAGGGAGGGAGGAGAGGAGAAAGGGAGGTTAAAGAGGGAGAGAGAGGGAGGAGAGGAGAGTGGGAAGGAGAATAGGGAGGAGAGGAGAGAGAGGAGAAATGGAGGGAAAGAGGGAGAGGAGAGAGGGAGAGTAGAGACAGATGGAAAGACGGAGAGGAGAGAGGGAGAGGAGAGACAGAGGGAAAGAGGGAGAGGAGAGAGGGAGGGAGAGGAGAGAGAGGGAGAGACAGAGGAGGGATGGAAGGGGAGAGAAAGAGAGGAGAGAGAGGGAGGAGAAACAGAGGAAGAGAGAAAGAGAAGAGATGGAGGGAGAAAGAGAAGAGGGAGAGGAGAGGTGGAGGAGAGACAAGGGGAGAGAAAGAGAAGAGAGAGGGAATGAGGAGGGAGAAAAGGGGAGGAGATAGCAGGGAGTTATAGAACAAGGAGATGAGGGAGAGAGAAAAAGAGAGGGAGAGGAAGAGAGAGAAACAAATGAGATCCAGAGGAGAGAGAAAAGGTGAGAACAAGAGAAAGAGTTATTATAAAAGGAATTATTTATAACTTTTGAAGTCTAGATGAACTGTCAATCTCATCCTCTGTCCTGCCCCGAGTTTGTCCTGGTTTAGTCCTGGTATAGTCCTGGTTTAGTCCTGGTTTGGTCCTGGTTTAGAGAGGGAGGAGAGACGGAAAGAGGGAGAAAGAGAGAGAGAGAGAGATGAAGAGAGAGAGGAGAGGGGGAAAGATGGAGAGAGACCAAGGAAAAAGAGAGAGAGAGAGATGGATGAAAGAGAGAGCGAGACAGAGGGGAGAAGATGGGGGAGTGAGAGAAAGAGAGGAAAATAAGAGAGGGATAAGGCATTGAGAAGGAGAGTCTTGGAGAGAAAGAGAGACAAAGGAGCAGTGGGGGTGAGAGAGAGAAAGGGAGGTACAGATGGGGCACACTCTAAAAAGTCATCCATGGCATTTGTTGCAATGACTTGAATTATTGTGTACTTGGAAGTAGAAAATTTGCATTGCTCGTTATAGGTTAATTTTATGTGCTGAAGTTGTGATTTTAATCTTTAGTTTCACTCAAAAATGTAAAATGTTGAACCAGATTAAAATACATTGTTGTTAAGAGGGACATTTTTTCATTAAACCAACTACAGTGAAAATCTAGTTGCACTGACACAAAAAAGCACTTCCACAACTAAATTTTTGAACTCTGTGCCTGGCTCCACCATCGGATACGCCTGGGCAAGACTCAAAAAGAGCACATGGCTGCACTGTTCTTGACCTGTCTGTCTTCTGCACAAAGGTGGATAAAACTTGCTTCATCCAAGTTTTTAAGGTATGTGTCCTTTATTTAAAACACCAACAATGTTTTAAACTAGACATAGGGGTAGAATGTCAATTAAATTTGTTTTAAGTTAGCCTTTTTCTTAAAAAAAATACAGCATGTGTGCAACTGTTGGTTAGCACAATTCATTTGAGACTTTTTTCCTCAGTGTTTCTTGCTCATTAAAAACACATTTTCCCTCCCTTTGCTAAATACTTTTTTGTCATGACTTAGTTAGGAAACCAGTGCTTTTATCCCTCACAATCTGCAATGATATTTTTTTCAAAATGGACTGGATCTGCAAAGTCTGCCAACTCAAAGCACCTTCCAGACAGGCTTTGATGAAACATTTTAGGCTGTATCATGGTCATGGTGGACAAATTTTTGCTCTGTCCATATCAAAATTGTTACTGTACATTGAAGACATGGGAAACCTTAAATCACATTTGTCGAAACCACTCTGAAGCAGCCCGGGAAGAGGCAAGTGCCCCTCAAACACTGTAACACTACAACCTCCACAGAAAGGGAACATTTTGAACACCTTACCAAACATTTCAAAAACAATGAGATGGTTCACTGTGTATTTAAGAAGTGCCATTTCAGAACTAATGTGTGTGGGACGTTTTCTTCTCACAGAAGCAGAAACTCCTCACTCCCTGCAGGGTTTTAAAGAAGACTTGCTGAAGAGGTCTGTGAACATAACAGATGTCTCCACAGATAGAAACAATGATGTGGATGTTGAACAGGCTGATCCCAGTACTTTTACTGAAGAGGCTCATGTGAGAGGACCAGACACACAGCACTTACGTTACTTCAAAAGGAAAGCACATTTCAGGTTTCTAACAGATGCACTGATGATCTTGTTGAAGAGCTGCATTTCATATCTCAGTCAGCTGCAGCTACTATTACAACTGACACAATAAAGTCATGTTTGAGGAACCACAATTGTGATTTGGAAGAATCTGTCTTATCAGACATGGTGACAGAGCTTTGTGAGGCCAATCCTTTAACTTCAACCCTGAGCAAAAGTGGACCACTTTCCACAGCTTTTAAAAGAAAGGCTTATTTCAAGAAACACTTTTCAATGATTAAACCAGTGGAATTTGTACTTCAAATTCTACATTCAAAAGTACAAGAAACATTCAACATTTTGGGTGATTTTGTATTGCATTACAAGGACACAGATTTTTGGTGATGAGTTCTTTTCCTTCTTTCTACAACTAATATTAAAGATAAGGACACCATCAAGGTTGTATATATCCAGGAACCAACTGTAACTCTGACTTTATCATCTGTAGACACCTCCTTTTCAAGCACTAATGAATCTATTCCATTGACCCCTAATCTCCCTTTAGAAGATGCCTCATCTTCTGTGTCCTCTGACACTTTGCCTGTTTCACCATCTTCCACATCTTCATCATCTTCTGAAAATCAGCGCACTAAAGCTTGGCCAGTTAACTTTTCAATCCCATGCTTTCATCATCCACAGAAATAGTGCTTGCTTCAGGAAATGAAAACCATAGTTTGTCTGGGACTCTGCCAGCCCAAGGACCTGATGACAATCTTTACCAGACATACTAGGTCAACTTGCTGGAAAATATTTTTCAATATACAGCATATCCGGCCAAGTGCTCATTTTAGTCAGGTTGCAGCAGCATTGGTTCTAAACACCCTGTCTTTATGAGCCAGGTTCCTTTAATGGATGCTATGGTTGGATCCAGCGACTCAAATACAAAATGGGAAACTTTCGATCAAAGTTAAGAGGCATTGGCTACCCAGAGCTGACTGTTAATTCACTAATGAGGAAACGACCACATGAGCAAACTCCTGCAAAAATGTAAAAGCCTAGAAAGTTGAGGTGAATTATCTCCCACCACACCCTCAAGGGGAAACAAGTGCCAGTCTTGAGAAAGAGAGACAGGATCTTTACTGGAAGTGACAAAGGACAGTCCTACAATTGCAGAAAAAATGGCCCCGACCTTTTCACTCCGCCGACAAGAAATCCTGTGTGATGAGCCTGCTGTGAAGGACTTAATGATACGGTGGCCTGCACTATTCAGTCCATCACAGGTAATGCATTTTCAGTTTTTCACTCTCTCTTGATGCATTTTTCAAGTGTTGCAAAGTGCACCTTTCCTTTAATGTTTTTTTTTTTTTTTTTTTATCTTGTTTTTTGTGATTTTTTTTTGTCTTGTGTTTTTTATAGATTAACGAAGAATTTAAAAGAATAAACACTGTAAGTCTGGAGTCCACATTTATGGCACAGCTGGATCTTTGTTCATCAAAGCTATTGGAATTGGGATCATGTCATTTTTTCAAAATGGACTGGATCTGCAAAGTCTGCCAACTCAAAGCACCTCAGACAGGCTTTGATGGAACATTTTAGGCTGTGTCATGGTCATGGTGGACACATTTTGCTCCGTCCATATCAAAATTGTTACTGTACTTTCCAGACATGGGGGAACCTTCAATCCCATTTGTCGAGAACCCGCTCTGAAGCAGCCCGTGAAGAGGCAAGTGCCCCTCAAACACTAGGTTTCATTTGTGAATGTTGTAACACTACAACCTCCACAGAAAGGGAACATTTTGAACACCTTACCAAACATTTCAAAAACAATGAGATGGTTAATCTGTGTATTTAAGAATTGCCATTTCAGAACTAATGTGTATGGGACGCTTTCTTCTCACAGAAGCAGAAAGCATACTCCCTCACTCCCTGCAGGATTTTAAAGAAGACTTGCTTAAGAGGTATGTGAACATAACAGATATCGCTACAGATAGCAACAATGATATGGATGTTGAACAGGTTGATCCCAGTACTTTTACTGAAGAGGCTTATGTGAGAGGACCAGACATCATTGAAAAACACATAGCACTTACGTTACTTAAAATGGAAAGCACATTTCAGGTTTCTAACAGATGCATTGATGATCTTGTTGAAGAGCTGCATTTCATATCTCAGTCAGCTGCAGCTACTATTACAACTGACACAATAAAGTCATGTTTGAGGAAGCACAATTGTGATTTGGAAGAATCTGTCTTATCAGACATGGTGACAGAGCTTTGTGAGGCCAATCCTTTAACTTCAACCCTGAGCAAAAGTGGACCACTTTCCACAGCTTTTAAAAGAAAGGCTTATTTCAAGAAACACTTTTCAATGATTAAACCAGTGGAATTTGTACTTGATCAGGAAAATAGCAGAGGTTTTCAGTATGTTCCCATTTTGACATCACTCCTCCAAGTATTTGAACAAAAGAACATACTTGAAATGGTTTTGTCTAACAAACAATCTAACAATGACATGGTTTACAAATCCTGTTCTGATGGTCTTCACTATAAAACAAATACACTGTTTTGTGAAAACAATCCTACAGTTTCCATTATTCTTTACTGTGAAGACTTTGAGATATGCAGTCCACTGGGCCCCTCAAGGAAGAAGCACAAAATGACTGCTGTGTATTGGGTATTAGCTGATGTTCCTGCTGACATCCATTTACCTGGCTGTTCTCTGCAGGTCACATGTGAAAACATCTGGATACAGCACCATACCACAGCCCCTGTTGCAGGATCTAGTCACTTTGGAGAAGGAAGGACTGTATATCGCCTCACTTGGAAAAAAGGTCAAAGGAACAGTGTTTAGTGCTGTGGCTGATAATCTTGGTGCCCATTCTATGGGGGGTTTGTGGAAAGTTTCACTGGTTCTTATGTATGACGCTTTTGTTTGGCGCAACAGAGTTTCAGACACATGAGGTAAGAACAGGAACATTTTGTCTAAGAACTAAGGAACAGCATGAAGAGCATGTTCGGACTGTGCAGAACAATACTGCTTTAAATCACATTTGTGGAGTAAAAAAGCCATGTGTACTTTCACAGAGTCTTGAGCATTTCCATGTTACATCAGGTTACCCACCAGATGTAATGCATGATTTATTTGAGGGTGTAGTTCCCAGAGAACTTGCTATGTGTTTTCAAGTGTTCATTCAGAACAAGTATTTCACTATTGATGAACTTAATAACAACATCAAAGCCTTCCCATACAAGGGAACAGATAAGACTAATGCGCCACAACAAGTTCCCTTGAATTTTGCTGCTAAAAAAAGTGTTGAGGGTAACGCACATGAAAACTGGTCATTATTAAGATTTCTGCCATTCATAATTGGAACCAAAATTCCAGAAGGTGAGGCAGCATGGGAAGTGCTTTTACTGCTTAAGGACATAGCAGAACTTGTTGTTGGCCATGTCCACACAGAGGAAACAATATGTTACCTTGATAGTAAAATATCTGAACACAGACACAAGTTCCTTCAAGTGTTTCCAACTGAAAACTAATACCCAAACAGCATTACCTTGAGCACTATGCTTATCTAATCAGAGCCTATGGTCCACTTGTACATCAATGGACACATGCGGTTTGAGGCGAAGCACAGCTTTTAAGCGTAGCGAGACACACCCACTGCTTTCGTGAATATTTTGCTATCACTAGCAACAAAACATCAACTGATGATGGCCTATCACAACCAACAAGATAGTGGTTATGTTAACCCCACATTACAAGCATCACAGTTGTCACCAGTTGATATATCTGTGTTAAGGCATGACATTCAGGATGCATTGCATGTGAAATTCCCAAACGAGACTCAGGTACACATAACCAAAAGTGTACATTTCTATGGCACAAAATATGCAATTGGAATGATACTGGCACATGGCTCAACAGGGGTCTCCAGATTTTGTTGAGGTTTTGCAAATAACTGTTGTGAAAGGGTCGCTTACATTTGTTGTAGAGTGCCTTACTGCATGGTCAGTTGAGCATTTGAGAAGCTTCATCCTTGAGAACACTCACAAACTAAAAGCTATTGAGCCTGCAGATTTAGCTGATGTGTGCCCCTTACAGCCTTACCTGTTGGGTGGGAAAAAAATAGTGACCCTGAAGCGTTTTATTACAGTTGAATAAGTTAGATAGTGTACTGTTTCTAAAAAAATGTTTTGTATGTTCAACAGAATGATGACAGAATCAACTATTCTTCGAGTTTTGATTAGTGACCATGTAATCCGCAAATTAGTCCTGCCAAGTGGAATTCCATCAACAGTTGAAGAACTTCATTCAAAAGTACAAGAAACATTCAACATTTTGGGTGATTTTGCATTGCACTACAAGGACACAGATTTTGGTGATGAGTTCTTTTCCCTTCTTTCTACAACTGATATTAAAGATAAGGACACCATCAAGGTTGTATATATCCAGGAACCAACTGTAACTCTGACTTTATCATCTGTAGACACCTCCTTTCAAGCACTAATGAATCTATTCCATTGACCCCTAATCTGCCTTTAGAAGATGCCTCATCTTCTGTGTCCTCTGACACTTTGCCTGTTTCACCATCTTCCACATCTTCATCATCTTCTGAAAATCAGCGCACTAAAGCTTGGCCAGTTAACTTTTCAATCCCACGTTTCTCATCATCCACAGAAATAGTGCTTGCTTCAGGAAATGAAAACCATAGTTTGTCTGGGACTCTGCTGCCGTCCAAGGACCTGATGACAATCTTACCAGACATACTAGGTCAACTTGCTGAAAATATTTTTCAATATACAGCATATCCACAAGTGCTCATTTTAGTCAGGTTGCAGCAGCATTGGTTCTTAAACACCCCTGTCTTTATGAGCCAGGTTCCTTTAATGGATGCTATGGTTGGATCCAGCGACTCAAATACAAAATGGGAAACTTTCGATCAAAGTTAAGAGGCATTGGCTACCCAGAGCTGACTGTTAATTCACTAATGAGGAAACGACCACATGAGCAAACTCCTGCAAAAAATGTAAAAAAGCCTAGGAAAGCTGAGGTGAATTATCTCCCACCACACCCTCAAGGGGAAACAAGTGCCAGTCTTGAGAAAGAGAGACAGGATCTTTTACTGGAAGTGACAAAGGACAGTCCTACAATTGCAGAAAAAATGGCCCCGACCTTTTCACTCCGCCGACAAGAAATCCTGTGTGATGAGCCTGCTGTGAAGGACTTAATGATACGGTGGCCTGCACTATTCAGTCCATCACAGGTAATGCATTTTCAGTTTTTCACTCTCTCTTGATGCATTTTTCAAGTGTTGCAAAGTGCACCTTTCCTTTAATGTTTTTTTTTTTTTTATCTTGTTTTTTGTGAGACAAAAATGTCTTGTGTTTTTTTATAGATTAACGAAGAATTTAAAAGAATAACCACTGTAAGTCTGGAGTCCACATTTATGGCACAGCTGGATCTTTGTTCATCAAAGCTATTGGAATTGGGATCATGTCGGGGAGGAGCAACTGGAGTGAAAATAAGGAAAATTAAAGACTCTCTTTTTCAGGTATGTATTTAAAATGGAATATACTTTTTTTAAAAATTATATTTTATCTAATTATGACTTGCTTTCTTTTTCAGTGCAATACCATTGATGCTCGTCGAGAGGCAGCTATTCGTTCTCTCATTGTTTATTTGGGTGAGAAAGAAGATGACCTCTTCAAGCAATTTCGTGTGTGTGTGTGTGTGTGTGTGATTGATTGATTGATTGATTGATAGATAAAAGCTGACTTCTTTTTTTCCCTAATAGAATACTGAGGACCTTGAAGAGGATCTCTCCAGCATGACCATGAACATTGCTTGCATTGGCGATCTAGAACCTTCATCATCATTGAGGGAACTCAAGTAATTGAAGAGAAGAACCTACCAAGGTGCTGTGCATTACTCATGGGTCTCATATATGCTCAATCTCAGCTATAAAAAACAGCTGAAGTACACTTTTGAGGTTTTCTCTAGAAACTTTTTCTGAACCTTGACACCCTAAAAACTAGTGCAAAGATTCTTGCTCTCAAAAATAGCATTTTATAAAACGCTCTGTTTTGTAATAAGTTAACTTAGCGACAACCAATTGAATATTGAAATCACTGTCAGTTGACAGTTGAGTTGGTATTTGGTAAATAAATACTTGTTAACTTGTCAGTACATAGGCTCTACAATATGTTATGTGGTGAAAAAGATTAATTGAGCAGAAATTAATGAAAGATTAGAAGGGCAATGTGTAAAAAATAGTTCAGAATGACTTCACTTCACATGACTTTGGTGTTCTAATGTGATTTATTTAAAATACATAATCTATAGATTGATGGATAAGCAAAGCCACTGAGTTGCAGTCCAAGTTATTCCAATTGTTTGTTTATTGTTCAAATGAAAGCTTGTAAAAAGTGTTAGAAAAATATTTGGGCACTGCAACAATTGTTCATATTGTTAAGTAATGGTTTTAATGTTAAATTATACTAGCATGTCATGGAACCTTCTTTTTCCTGAAGTCTTGAATATGTTATATGCTTTTTACTTGAAAAAGGGGACATTTTTTACAAGGTCCTTGTTAACAGATTTTAGCAACTTTACCAATAATGCAGTGGTTTTATACATTTTGTTTTATAAATGCCAGGCAATGTTCAAATTGTATTGTCTAAAAAGTGTTATGTACAGACTGAAGTACACAATAAAAACAGTTTGTCAAATTATATGTCTTTTCTTTGTAAAATGCAACTAAAAATGTTAGAACACCAGATAAAATTATGTTAAACTAACTCAAATATATTGTATATATAACAAAAAAAATCAAGTTGTTAACATTTTAAAATGGGTTAAACTTGTGGTACAATATTAATGGAAGCAACTCAAAAAAGTAAGCAATTAACTCAAAAATGTATATCAGTGCACATATTTATTGAGTATGTCTTCATTTAATAAAAAAGGTTTTACTACTGAGAAAATTAAGTTGCCTAAAATTAAAATAAGCAGTTGGCTGAGGACAATTTCACTTGAGTTGATACAATGTAAAAAGACCAATGGAGAGGGTTGCCTCAATTTTTCTCGTTGGGTTAAGTCATTACTTTTTAGAGTGCAGAGGAGGGGAAGAGGAGAGAGAAGGAGGGAGATAGATAAACAGAGAGGGACGAATGAGAGAGAAGTGGAGGAGAGGAGTGAAGAGAATGAAAGAGAGGGGAAGGGAGAGTGGAGAAAGAGGAAATGCAGAGAGGGCGAGAGAGAGAGGAGAGCAGGACAGCAAGGAGGACAGAGAGAGAGATAGAGGGAAGCAGAGAGAGAGAGGAAGGGGAGGGGGAGAGAGGGATGCAGGGGGAGGGGGTGGGAACAGCAGCACACACGGACAGAATAACAACGAAGCGCTCGGCATCATGGGAACTCTGCTCTGTCTGAGGGAAAGAGGGAGAGAGAGAGAGAGGGAGGAGAGAGGGAGGGAGGGAGAGAGAGGGAGGAGAGAGGGAGAGAGAGAGGAGAGAGAGGGAGGAGAGAGGAAGAGAGAGGGAGGAGAGAGAAGGAGAAAGGGGGATGAGAGAGAGGAGAGAGGGGGAGAGAGAAATAGAGAGAGGAAGAGAAAGAGGGAGAAAGAGAGAGAAAGAGGGAGTGAAAGGGAGAAAGAGGGAGACAGGGAGGGAGAGAGAGAGGGAGAGAAAGAGAGGGAGGGAGAGAAAGAGAGGGAGAGAAGGAAACAGAGGGGGGGAGAAAGAAAGAGAGGCAAAGCAACAGCATGAAGCAGGACGCTCAAATGAAACAGAAAACACCAAAGGTCTTGTCGAGGTGCAAATGTAAGGAACAGTCATTTAAAAAGTGAAAAAGACGGCCAATGTCCAGGAGCTTTTTTTGTTGTTGTTGTTTTAAATTACATTTTGGCAAAAAGCCAGATCATTTTTTCTGGCTTTGGACCATGACACACCAAATGGTCGCCAGCCCAGGTGCTCAAATCCATGGAACCTGAGAGCCACAACACGACCCCGACGAACGTGGAACTCAGCGCAGTCTGTCCTGAACCACTCTGTGAGGTTAGGCACGCCGACCAATCACAGAGCAGCTTTGAGGTTTGGGCGGAGTTAAAGATGAAACGCCAAATGAACCAAAACAACCACGGCGACGGCGACAGACTCCAGCCCGAGAAGATGTTTGTGCTTTTCTCTCAGCTGGATTTAAAGGGTTAGTTTGGGTTTTTGACATGAATCTGTACGGGGATGTACATCTGTACATCCCCGTCAGCAGAGTCACATCAACACTGACTTACCTCCCAACAGCGTCCGGTGTGACGAGTTCTTCCCCAGTTTCGGTGCTGACGAAAATAGTCTGACAAGTTGGCTGTGGTCACAAAAATAAAGCGTTTTTCTTCTCAAAACAATCTGTGTTCAAAAGAGTGACATATTTGTGTCACAAAACATGAACCACAAAAAAGTCAGACCTCATAATCTCATAAACCAAACTATCCCTTTAACTCAAGTCACACAAATGTGTCTTTTCTGGGCCCCGTCTCCTCACCCTCAGAAGAAATCTCATATTTATTTTCATTTTTCACACATCACAAAACCGTAAACACCGGGGTTTAGTCCTGGGGCTGCGAGTCTTTTGAGATTCCATTAGATTAAATAAGATTCAACATATTTTACATTTTAAAAAGTATATTTTTAAAAGCCTTGACGAGAGAAAGGAAGGAGAAAGAGGGATTAGAGGGAGAGGAAGTAAATACAGGAAAATCAGAGGGATGAGGAAAAAAGGATGAGAGGAGGAGGAGAGGACAGGGGGGATGTAGATTTACGGCGCCGTAGTGACGAGTGCAAACAGACTGTCACCGGCTCTTATTTACACACCGAGCCCCTTCGCTAATGAGCCGCCGCTGCAAAGGATCGTGGGATGTGCTCGGGGGCTCGCGTGCGACGGGAGGGCATCTGGCACACGGGGGGTGGGGGATGAGGGACGGTAAAGTTGAGCTGTGACGAGCTTTTAATCGTGTTCTAATCACGTTTTTGTATTCACAGTGAGTCCGGATTGTCCTGGGACTGCTCAAAAAATCACTGTTTTCACCTACCCCCTATCCTCACACCCTTATACATATGTATGTGTATTTGACAAAAAAAAAAAAACTCATTCTAAAATGTTTCTGAGTATAAAAATAAGTATTCTCTCATTGTTATGATGAAGAAGTACATCCTCTTTCACATTATTTGACCTTCTAATTTGTCCTTGACGTCTCATTTAAGCTCATTTTTAAATAAGTCAAGTTTAACCCCTGAAGAGCCTATGGCCAATCTTAGTACATTTCTGCTCGCCTGGATTTTTTTCTTAATTTTCCTTTTAAAACTGCCCCTTTTACCCTATAATGAAGTGTTATACATCCTTTTTTGCAGTACAGCCTGTTATTTCACAATCTGCTGCTGTAGTTGTGTCATGTGGCTGTAATAAAAGCTATAGGACCAAAAATAGAGATGGAAAAAATAAACAGAAAATAAAATTCACACTCTTTTATACAAAACACACAGCAAACATGTATAAACAACTTTTTGGACATAAAAAATGCTTAATTTAGGGCCTTAGCTACAAAAATGCAAAATATCGCATGACCGCATGAGTTTGGCAGAAAACAAAGTTCCTATTGGACACTCGTTTTGCACACTTCATCACACAGCATGAGTGTAACGTAGGATAATGCCACAGAAATGTACGGAAACCTCTATGTCTGCGCTTTCAGAGGGAAAAAGTAAGTTTCTAGCTTTTACGGTTAGAAAGTTATGCGCGGTTATAGAAAACCTATTCCTCAGTATCGTATATGATACCATACATCTTTGAGGGTTAAACGAGACATTTTAGGCTTTTTTTTTTTCCTTTTTTCTCTGTTAAAATGTAGATTCCACATCAAAAACACACCCGGAACTGTGTTTTGCTTCATTCACACACTCTCAAAAAAGCACTGTTCCACCTCATGATGTCATGTGGTAAAACGGAAAGGGCTCCACTGTGTTTTTAAACTCCATACACTTTTGCTAGAATGATTTGGATCATTTCAGCCCTAGAATTGCTCATCTCTCATGAACAAAAGGTAAAACTGCTGCTCCATGACATCACAAGGTGGAACAGAGCGTTTGGAGCTTTGCAGATACAGACAAACTGATAATAAAGTGTTACTCAAACATGTGTGAAGGAAAAAAGGAGGACGGAACCACATTAGAACAGGACTCAAAGCTCACACCAGTCAGTTTTGTGTGATTTCGTGTAGAATTAGAACATGATCATAATAAAAGAGGAAATCATTCATCTGAGCTTATGGGTTTGCTGATCAAACAAATCCCTGAATGTGCTGCTTTCAAAGAAAGATCTCACAGAACAATGGGACAATGGGACGGTGGGTTTATTTGTACAGAGACGGTGCACAACATTCACCAAGAGTCAAGAGAAACTGCTGTTGCTGCTGGTGCACGGACAGCGTCCCCTGTCTCCTGTTGGAGTCATGAACCGCATTTCCAGAAACAGTTTGCAAAGAATGTCTCATGAGGTTTTGTTTCTCACTGCAGCCGTGTGTAGACTCACCCCTGTAATCTGACCCCTGCAGACTGACCCCTGTAATCTGACCCCTGCAGACTGACCCCTGCAGACTGATCCCTGATCCCTCAGTCCGGGGTCTGGTATAGTCCCATGTTTAGTCTGGTCCTGGGTCTGGTCCTGGGTCTGGTCCTGAGTCTGGTCCTAGTCTGGTCCTAGTCTGATCTTGGGTCTGGTCCTGGTGTGGTCCTGGCTCTGGTCCTGGCTCTGTTCCTGGTCTGGTCCTGGTCTGATCTTGGGTCTGGTCCTGGTCTGGTCCTGGTCCTGGTCCTGGTCCTGGTCCTGGTCCTGGTCCTGGTCCTGGTCCTGGTCCTGGTCCTGGCTCTGGTCCTGGTCCTGGGTCTGGTCCTGGTCTGGTCCTAGGTCTGTGCTCCAGCTCATCCTCAGTTAGTCTGCACCTTTCAGCTGGTGGCACCTGCATGTTTCCTGCTGTTTGGAAATATTATGCCACACTGTGGAATATTATATAAACAGGCAGGAGTCCGTCATCAGTAGAGTAAAGAGTAAAGTACAGTAAAATAAAGGATTACTCAAACATGTGAATGACACAAACTCGACTCCAGAGAAGATCCTGAGGAGCCACTCAAACCTCCAACAGACACATCATGTAGCATCACTGAAGTACTGCAGTACTTCAATGCTTCAGGACTTCAGTACTTCAGTACTTCAGTACTGCAGTACTTCAGTGCTTCAGTACTTCAGTGCTTCAGTACTTCAGTACTTCAGTGTTTTAGTACTTCAGTGCTTCAGTACTGCAGTATTGTGTGTACATGTAAGATAGACTTATGCTCACAAAAGTATTTTACATGTATTCCTTTACTGTATTGTACTGTATTGTATTGTATGTGTTCCAATAGTGGAGATGCTTTAAACAGTGTTGAGAAGTAACTGAATATTCTGTTTAGACCTAAACTATGTATTCTGAATACACACTCTGAATACAGTTTTTCATTTGGCGACATTCCGAATACAGTTACTTTTGTAAAATCAAAGGAATACTTGACATCATGTTATTTAGATTTGAAACTGCACAGAATCAGTGAGAGAAGCAGAAAGCTCCCGCTGTGAGCGCAGGTGTGATCTTCCTGTCATGAGGGAAATACACAGAGAAACACATCAAACTGCTTTTTAAGTATTCAGAATGCAATACTCTGACTGGACCATGTAGCAGAATCCGTTACAAAATACCCTTTAACGCAGTATTCAGTATTCTGTATCTTTAAATACATTTTCAAAGTACTCTCCCCATCACAGGTTATAAAGCACTAATATGAAAACCATAAAAGACACAGTAAATGTGGAGACTTCATAGTGACAGCAAACTTAAGCCTCATTAGTCTTTAGCCTAATGAGCTCCCCCTGTTCCTGAGCAGCTTTAATTAGAGCCAATAATGAGAGATGATGATTATGGCCAGGGCACAGTTACATCTTTCTACAGGAAGGAGCCGTAAATATGAGCCCAACATTCAAAAGACGTGAATTTCACCTCAGCGCACACACAAGGTTCACCAGGGGTTAATCTGTGTAATTACATGGAGAGGGTAATTAGCAGGCAGAGCTCGTTTGGAATCAAAACAATGATTCTGAGAAATGAAAGAGCTGCTGCTTTAAACAGGCCACTTCACCAGAGCTGCACATACTCAGGGTTTCTCAAACTGAGGGGCACGCACCAGGTTATGGACAGGTAAAGCTTTATGTTTATGTCGTATTTTGACAGGTCTAACCCAGAGACAGTGAAGCACGAGTCAAACAGAGGACACTTTTCCACACAATAAAGTGTACCTTAACTTTACCTTAGGTTTCAACACATGATACAAATGAGCAGAACTGGTTCAACCCTGGTTCAGCCCTGGTTTAGTCCTGGTTTAGCCCTAGTTTAGTCCTGGTTTGGCCCGGGTCTGGCCCTGGTTTAGTCCTGGTTTAGCTCTGGTCTGGTCCTGGTTTAGTCTTTAGTACTCTGCTTGTGACACTGACTCTGCTTCTAAACACTGTGACTGTGGAAGCTGTGACTATAAACACCATTTTAATTCTGAAGAGGAAGAGCCATGCTGCTGTTCAGATCTCCCACTTACTCCTTTGCACCATGCAGGTGTTCAGATCTCACACTTACTCATGTGTGCACCATGCAGCTGTTCAGCTCTCACTCTTATGCATGTGTGCACCATGCAGGTCTTCAGCTCTCACACTTACTCATGTGTGCACCACGCAGGTGTTCAGCTCTCACACTTACTCATGTGTACACCATGCCGGTGTTCAGCTCTCACACTTACTCATGTGTGCACCATGCAGGTGTTCAGCTCTCACACTTACTCATGTGTGCACCATGCAGGTGTTCAGCTCTCACACTTACTCATGTGTGCACCATGCAGGTGTTCAACTCTCACACTTACTCATGTGTGCACCATGCAGGTGTTCAGCTCTCACACTTACTCATGTGTACACCATGCAGGTGTTCAGATGGCACCAGTCTTCATGGGGGAAGTGAACTCGACATGAGTCTAATGGAGACGAATGAAGGAGCCGAGTTCAGCAAATGAAACGTGGAAGAGTTTGAACAGTGTTTAAATCATTTGATCAGGATTTTGGGCATGTACTTGTTTTGAGGCACATTTGTTGAACTGTGCAGGACTGTGCCAGTCTGTGCCGGACTGTGCCAAACTGTGCCAGACTGTGCCAGATTGTGCCGGACTGTGCCAGACTGTGCTGGACTGTGCCGGACTGTACCGGACTCTGCTGGACTGTGCCAGACTGTGCCGAACTGTGCCGGACTGTGCCGGACTGTGCCAAACTGTGCCAGACTTTGCCGGACTGTGCCAAACTGTGCTGACTGTGCCAGACTGTGCAGGATTCTGCTGGACCATGCCAGACTGTGCCAAACTGTGCCGGACTGTGCCAAACTGTGCCAGACTTTGCCGGACTGTGCCAAACTGTGCCGGACTGTGCCAGACTTTGCCGGACTGTGCCAAACTGTGCCGGACTGTGCCAGACTGTGCTGGGCTGGTGCCGAACTGGGCTGGACTCTGCCGAACTGTGCCAAAGTGCAGTCAGTGTGCTCTAATCCAGGTCAGACGAGTCCAACAGAATTTTCAACATTACAAGGGACCAACCAACATCACCCATCACCGTTTTTCCTCTCTCTCCGCTGCTTCTCCCTCCATCCCTCTCATCTCACTCCCTTTTGTATCTTTTGTATCTTTTCTGTTCCTCCTCACATGTTCGCTCTCTCTCCTCTCTCCCCTCCTTCACTTTTCCTTCTCTCTCCCTCCTTTCTCTCTCCTTTCTCCATACCCTCTTCTCCTTTGCTCTTTCTCTGCCCCTCTTGCGCTTCTTTCTCTTCCTCCCTCCTCTCTCCCTCTCTACGTTTCTGTCTGTAAGCTGTATATCTCTGTTCTATTAGACTTTTTAAAACCCTCTTATGTCTCATTACTGCTGTAATAAGGTCAAAGTCTCTCCCTTCTTCTGGCCGCTCCCTCGCTCCCACAGCCCTCCTCAGCTCTTCCAGGTTAGTCCCATTTCAGTCCTGTTTTAGTCCTGGTTTATTCCTGGTTTAGTCCTGGCATAGTCCTGGATTAGTCCTGGTTTATTCCTGGTTTAGACCTGGTTTATTCCTGGAATAGTCCTGGTATAGTCCTTTTAGTCCTGTTCTAATCTTGTTCTAGTCTCTTTCTCTCCTCCTCTGTCCCTCTCTTCTACCCCTTTCCTCCTCTGCCTCTCTCCTCTGCCCCTCTCCTCTTCTGCCCCTCTCCTCCTTTGCCCCCTCTCTTCTGCCCCTCTCCCCCTTTGCCTCCTCTCTTCTGCCCCTCTCCTCCTTTGCCCCTCTCTTCTGCCCCTCTCCTCCTTTGCCCCCTCTCTTTTGCACCTCTCTTCTGCCCCTCTCCATATTGATGTGACCATAGACTTCATCTAAGTCGCTGAGAAAACTGTCTGACTTAGTGGGACATGTTTGGACAAAAACTGTGTCTGACAGTCATTGGTTTTGGTTTGTTTTAATATTAAGTTCATTCTGAATTGACTAATTAATATTAAGTTCATTCTGAATAGAATAATTAATAACATAATAACATATAACAATAACTGGTTCACATCCAACTTTCTTAAACTTAACAGTGACCAGACTGAATTTCTTCTCATTGGTTCCAAATCCACTTTCCAAAACAGACAGTTTTTCTCTCTCCATTGACAACGCCATTGTGTCCCCTTCCCTCACTGTCCACTCAGCTTCTGTCCTTGTTAACAGCCTCATCACTTCCCGTCTCGACTACTGCAACTCTCTGCTTTCTGGCCTTCCTCTCAAATCCCTCCATAAACTTCAACTGGTCCAGAATTCAGCTGCCCCCTCCTCCCACCACATCACCCCAGTCCTCCAGCACCTGCACTGGCCCCTATCAAATTCAGGATTCATTTCAAAGTTCTTCTTTATACTTTCAAGGCCATCCATAATCTTGCTCCTCCTTACCTCTCTGACCTGCTCCATATAAACACTCCTCCTCGCTCTCTTCGCTCCTCCTCCTCTCTCCAGCTCTGTCCCCTCTGCCCGTCTCGTCACCAAGGGGGGCAGAGCCATCAGTCACTGCTCCTCAGCTCTGGAACTCATTCTCACCTGACCTCCGTAACACAGACTCTCTGCCTGTGTTCAAGACCAGACTCAAAACCCATCTGTTCAGGATAGTTTTTTCCCTCTGATTTTGCACTTCATTTTTCTGTAATGCTGTTTTTATGTGTTATTAATTAGGTTGTATAGTTTTTTTTGTTTTTTTGTATTTTAATGTTTTGTAAAGTGTCCTTGAGTTTCTAGAAAGGCGCTGTTAAAAAGTTCTGAATGAATTATGAATAGAATAATTAATATAATATTAAGTTCATTATGAATAGAATATGTATTTGAGAAGTCAAATGAGCAGTAAATAAAAGTACTTGTGCACTATGTCTGTACTAGTAAAACACACTGGACTAAACCAGGACTGAACCAGGACTAAACCAGGTCTAAACCAGGTCTAAACCAAGAATAAACCAGGTCCAGATCAGCACTAAACCAGGACTAAACCAGGTCTAAACCAGAGCTAATATGTGGACTAAACCAGGTCTAATCCAGGAATAAACCAGGTCTAAACCAGGTCTAAACCAGGACTAAACCAGGTCTAATATGTGGACTAATCCAGGAATAAACCAGGTCTAAACCAGGTCTAATCCAGGAATAAACCAGGACTAAACCAGGACTAAACCAGTACTAAACCAGGTCTAATACGTGGACTAAACCAGGTCTAAACCAGGCCTAAACCAGGTCTAAACCAGGTCTAATACAAGGACTAAACCAGGTCTAAACTGGGACTCCCTGAGGTGTTTTGCTGAGCTCACGTCTCAAACTTAAACTCTGTGAAAGAAAAACTCGAGCTTCAAAAGTGTTCAGACTCAACCGCAGCCCAGAGCGACAGAGCGAGGAGAGAAAGAGAGAGGAGAGCAACAGAGCGAGGAGAGAAGGAGAGAAGGAGAGAGCGACAGAGCGAGGAGAGAGGAAAGGAGAGGAGAGAGGAGAGAAGGAGAGTGACAGAGTGAGAAGAGAGGAGAGAAGGAGAGAGCGAGCGAGGAGAAAGGAGAGGAGAGATGGAGAGAGCGACAGAGCAAGGAGAGGAGAGAAGGAGAGAGAAGGAGAGAGCAACAGAGCGAGGTGAGAAGGAGAAAGGAGAGGGGAAGAGAGCAACAGAGGGAGAAGCGGAGAGAAGGAGAGAGGAGAGATAAGAGGAGAGATGGAGAGAGAAGGAGAGAGGAGAGGAGAGAAGAGGAGAAGAGATGAGGGGAGAGAAGGATAGAGGAGAGGAGAGAAGGACAGAGGAGAGGAGAAAGCAACAGAGCGACAGAAAGGAGAGGAAACGAGAGCAACAGCATGACAGAGGAGAGTAGGAGAGAAGAGAAGGAGAGGAGAAGCAACAGAGCAAGGAGAAGAAGAGAGGAGCAGCGAGAGCGCCAGAAGTCATGTGGTAATACAGGAAGCACTCCACTGTGTTTTTAAACTCCACACATCTCCACTAAAATGGACCTGAAGGTAAAACGTGTGAGTTTTAGAGATGTAGACAGCCAAATAATAAAGAGTTCCTCAAACAAAACACATCTTCAGGTCTGTTTTTGAGGATATAATTCATTCTAACGTGGCTTAAAGCTCATGAGAGTCCATTTTGTGTAAATTCTTCTGCTCACCTCACTCAAATGCTCTCCTGTGAACATGTGAAGTACATAACCTGTGTGTGACGCCATTACAAATACACTCACCGTCCACCAGATGGCGGTGTCTGCTGGGGCATTGTTCACATGGTTCATGCTTCAGAAATGGCCCAGATAAACCTACCCGGAATAAACCCTTGAACAGTTCCAGTCTGTGGTCTGCACTATGGTGACCAGATGTCCATATTTGCCCAGGACAGTCCCAGGTTTGAGTCCTGTGTCCCCTGTCCCAGTAGAATTATTCAAAACCAGAGATTTGTCCCAGTTTTATACAAGGTACATCAGGTCTAAACCAGGACTAAACTAAGACTAAACCCAGACTGCATCAGGTCTAAACCAGGACTAAATAAGGACTACATCAGGTCTAAACCAGGACAAAACTAAGACTAAACCCGAACTGCATCAGGTGTAGCCTAAACCAGGACAAAATAAGGACTACATCAGGTCTAAACCAGGACTAAACTAAAACTAAACCAGGACTACATCAGGTCTAAACCAGGACTAAACTGAAACAAAACCAGAACTACATCAGGTCTAAACCAGGACTAAACTAAGACCAAACCCAGACCGCATTAGGTGTAAACCAGGACTGCATCAGTTCTAAACCAGGACTAAACTAAGACTAAACCAGGACTACATCAGTTCTAAACCAGGACTAAACCTAGACTAGGACTATCACAGTTTTTGTCTAATCTGATAAGGAGCATAAATTGTCATTTGTTTTTCCAAAATACACAAAACCGTGTTTGTGAATGACAGTAAAGCAAAAAGGTACCTCAGATTATGACTGACACGAGAATCTACAAAGTTATGTGCTCTTTTCCTAATTTTATTTTGACCAAACCCGGGTTTTGAATTTTGAAAATCTGGTCACCTTGGTCTATACCCATTGCAGATTTTTACACACACACGGTTCAGTGTCCATTCCTTTACTTTTATGCGCCTCATAACTGGAACACAAATCAGAATTGCACACACATCATCAGAATGCACACCATTTTTATGTAACGGCTTTAGTGTTTTGGCTGTAAAATCACACTCCAGGCTTCTCTGGGCATCATCATTTCAACCACTTCATTTGAATCACACCCTCAGTGGAGACAGACCAGTGGATCTGCGGTTTTAGATTTGCAGTTTCAAACATCAGCCATCTGCTTCAGCTCTCCGGCACAGGCCTAGCTTTTGTACACTTGAGTGCAAAGATACTTGTACAAAATGTGACTGTTCCCTTATAGACTTATGTTAAAAAAGAGAATGTGGGCAAATGTGGAGTTTAGAATTTTGAGGACAATAAAATTCTTCCCTCTTCCTTTTTTTGCTCCAAAAACCATCAGCAGATCTCATCAGCAATGAGCTTCTCTGGATTCTAAACCATCAAATAACCCAGACTGGTGACTCAACCTTGTGCTTAACGTTAACAGCACTAAATATGTGAACTATCCATCACATTCACTTTTCTGAAATACACTTTAGAGAACAGGGGAAAAAAGACATTTGAGGTCATTTTTTATCATTTTATTGAAACAAAGCAGAGTTTACTTCTTCTTGGACACACCCACAGTGCGACCGCGGCGGCCGGTGGTCTTGGTGTGCTGACCGCGCACACGCAGGCTGAAACACACAGGGAGGGATGATCAGGCAGAGTTTCAATGGAAATAAATACAAAATACACCAACTTTCTACAGAGTGAGCAGCTTTTACACAGAATTTCCCCCATGGACACAGGGAGGGCATCTGACACACAGGAATGTTTTAGAAAATGTTTACAGAGCTAAACTAAACAGGTTAGAGTTCTTCAAGAGCAAACTCTGTTCCACTCCTGTTAATGTGGTAATACAGGAAGTGCTCCACTGTGTTTTTAAACTCTACAAACCTTCACTAGAATCATGGATCATTTAAGATCAATCTCAACTGAACTAAAGGTAAAAAAAGGAGCTGTTCACTTGAAAACTACCACAACATGACATCACAAGGTGGAGCAGAGCATTTTAAGCAAATAAAAATGTACTCAAACACCTCCAGGTACGTTTGTGGAGGTGACATGATACATGACTTCAAGTTCAGGGGTTTCACATTCTACGGGACTCTTCTAGAATATGAAATGTTCGTACCCCCAGAAATGCCTGAGTCCGCGGTGAGCCCGGATCTTCTTCAGCCTCTCCAGATCCTCTCTCAGTTTGTTGTCCAGACCGTTGGCAAGAACCTGCAAAAATGTGTAATTTGAGTAGGGAAGAGTCTCCTGTTCTGTGTGTGTGAGTGAACCTGGACACAGCCCTCTTTACTCCGGGGCCAGAGGCAAATGACTTAAACACAAATGTTTAATGTTGTTTTGGCATAACATGTTTTTAAACAGGTTTATTCTTCGTTTACTGAAAAGAAAAGCGCATAAACTCTGCAGAGGCAAAGTCGGGTGAATTTTACGTGCAGCATTTTTATTGTGGCTAACGCACTATTAAGGCCATTTAAAATACATTTGAGAATTTGGAATTAGTCCAGAATAATTAAAAGGATCATGATTCTACATCTTGATCCTTTTCTTGGCACTGGTCTAAAAGTTTTACACAAGGTTCAAAATTGGCTTCAAGCCTCATTTACATGTAGGAAGTACCAGTTAAAACTTCTGGTTGATCTCGATCAGTTTCACACCAAGCAGCAGCTTCCTTCCACCAGGTCTGTACTAGGACAACACTGCACTAAACTCCAGAGAAACCCACCACATGGAGCTCTCGTACCACAGTTTGAGAAGCACTGCTCCCCCTCTCATCCGTACTGGCAGCTTAACTGTCCCTGCACTGACTCCCCTCAAGCTGTTTTCAGAGCGGCCAGAATGATACTGGTACCAGTGCCCGCAGCAGTTCCACTCGGGGCCAAAGTGCTCACCAGTGAACGACCCACATTCAAACCATTTAATAGAACTCATGATGCATCAGTGTGTGTGGATTTGCCATCAAATAAAAACAAGGCTGAACAAAATAATCATGAATCGCATCATTGACACCAGTGAGCATCTGTATTGGTACAAATCATTATTTATCTGCATCGAGCTCTGCTACAACATCTGAAAAGAGATTTTACTGCATGTGACCCGGATGAACCTGACGTCTGTGTTAGCGTTGGGAACCAAATTTTCCACTTCCATGAACTACGGCATGAACATGACAGTCTGTTTGAGATTAGGTGCGGGAACTGGCGCTTCTGTCGGCCTGAAAACACCATCACTGACCTGTACATTAGGAATTTGTCAAAGGCACGCAGGGAAACAGTGCTACGTTATTGTAAAGAACGGGGGAGGGTAATTATTTTTTCCTTTGGGCCACATGAGAAACAAACGCTCAATTCAGAAAGGCCAAAATGCTTAACTCAATTCTCCATAATATTAATTGTATTTCTTTATATAGAAGCAGTAAATACTGTTCTGACGCGCTGTTCAGACTGGGAAGAGTTTATGTTCTGACTAAGCAAAGAAAAAGTGAGGCTGCCTTACAAAAAATGTCATTTAAAAAAAAAAACACCTCTGAAATAAAAGCAGTGCAGTTTTAGTCCATGCCTCAGGTAAAATTATAAAATGTTTATTTTCTAATTCCAAATGATCTCAAACAAGCCGGTAAGGGTCAACCAAAGGGCCGTGGCCCGGGAGCTGGACCATGCCCAGGTCAGGTTTACAAGGACTACGCTGCATTTGAGGTCAACGTTACATTCTCAGCAGACTTTAGTGGCTTTGTTCACATCCCAACATCTGATGATGATATCAGAATATTTCTGGATCTTTAAAGAACAAATATTAGGCATTTGAATTGCTATAGGCCTTTAAATATAGGCTCAAGTACTTTTGCTTTGGAATCTCACAAGCCTATTTAAAATACATTGTCAACAGACATGATTCCACAGCCTCAGTGCTCATTTTACTCTGACCTGGTGCAGCACGCCATCTACTGGTAGCACAGGAGAAACAGTGACTTGTCCAGACATGTTAATGGAGCGTGCAGCACGCACACACACACACACACACACAGACACACACACAAAGCAGGTCAGACTTGAAAAGTCCACAGGGCTTCCATCTGTGACATCACAGGAGGATTCAGGGCGTTTAGTAAGGCTCAGAGGCAAAATACGTTTCACTGACGATTACTGTAACAGAATGAATAATACCAAACAAATCCTGATACAAGTTTGGTGAGGGAACACTCCAACATGGTTAAAAGCTAAAAAAAAAATCTGTCTTGCATAATAACACATTACGCAAAAGGACAACCTGCAAAATCTGACGGACTGATCAGGGTCATGAGAAATCAGCTGATTTTAACCCTTTAATTTTAATACGGTCTTATAGCTACTCATTTCTACAACTCTGATCGTCTAATTTTGAGTGCATGTAACTACTGCCAGTGAAATATCTTTCTTTAACTCACTCCCCTAGTCTAAAAACAAAACTATACTGGTATAACAAATTGAGATTTGGCTCATTGTACTACCATAAATGTATAAAAATAATACTTGTTAAAATTACTTGAGTTGAAGTTTGAATAACAGCAGTAAGTGACATTTATACACCACAAATTGGATGCGATTTGTCTAAATAAAATGATTTGTGCCATGTAACCAAGTCTATGGAAAATCCCAACGGTACTGAACTATTGACAGCCACCTAGTGGTTTTTCAGGCGTGTATTATATTATAATTATTTTACTGTAAAGTTTTGGACTGTGACTGACCTGGCTGTATTTGCCGTCCTTCACGTCCTTCTGCCTGTTCAGGAACCAGTCTGGGATCTTGTACTGACGAGGGTTCTGCATGATGGTCACCACACGCTCCACCTGCACACAACACAAAGGTCTCACCATCAGTGCTCTTCACTGAGGAACGTTCCCGAGGGTTTACCACAGAACTCACCTCCTCCTCGGTCAGCTCTCCGGCTCTTTTGTTCAGGTCAATGTCGGCTTTTCTCAGGACCACATGAGCATAACGTCTGCCAACTCCCTGAGACACAAACATCACTCATTTCATTTACATGGGGGTTATTACAGCGTCACTGCAAAGAGGTCAGCTTCTGTTCACTGAAAAGACTTTTGAACTGGTGGCTACAGCACAAGACAAAACAAGTGCATCTTCCTCAGGTCATGCTTAAGTTCAGACTTCAGAAAATACTTTGATGCAATAATGCTTTACAGTGCAATTCATCTGCATCATCGGCCCCTCCAACCACCACCACACACAGCAACGTAGGGGAAGTGTTTTGCCTATGGACACACAGCCAGTAGGAATCGATCATCGGATCTTCGATTCGGGGTCCACTGCTCTAACCACTGAGCCACTGTCGACCCTAAAACTGATTATAACCCATGACAGCTTCATAAAAGCTGTTCAATTTATCAAATGATAAATTTCTACTCATTTTGGCCAAGCTGAATTGCAAGTTCCTTCAGAAACAGCACTTTAGAATTTGACTAAAAGAACAGGTGAGTACATGTACAGGTTCTATAATAAATTTTAATTTTTAGGCGCCTTTCTGAACACCCAAGGTCACCTTACAACAACATAAATTAAGTACGATTCAAACATACAGTTAAAGTGGGACAGTATTTGAAGTGACTGATTGTATTTATCTGACTTACAATTAGTTATCAGCTATACTCCTTGGAGACCTCTGGCACGTCTTGGGTTCTGTTTATCTAAAGCCTCAAACGTGACATTTATCTCAACTTTTAACTGCACATTGCTCTAAAGAGGTCTCTAGTCTCCCAGATCACATTATGTTTAAATCTGTAAATCAAACCATGACTGAGACCCAAATGTGGTTATAACATTCACCATCCAACAGTCAACCACTATATTCACATTCAATATAATACAATACTCTTATAAGGGCGACGTTGCCCAAGGACACAACATCAGACCAAAGCGCTCAGAGCCAGCTTATGCTCACCTTAATGGCAGTGATGGCGAAGGCGATCTTCCTCCTTCCATCGATGTTCGTGTTCAGGACACGAAGAATGTGCTGGAACTTCTCAGGGATGACCAGAGACTGAAAAAAAGTTAGATTCAGAAATCAGCGAGTCAAACAAATTATTCCACATTCCCGCTTGAATGAACTGTACACATCTGCTGCACAAGGATATGGCTCCTCACGATACTGATACTTACCAGAGCAATAACAAGGTTTACATATAACCGCTAGTTTTTATTTTTAGTTTAAGTTTTATGCAGAAAGTCCAGGTCACAGACACTATTAGAAGAACGCTACACAGCCTTACGCTAGTTGGCTTTTCAGAATGAACACAAAGAAATAAACAATTCCTGATCACGTAATGTCAATCTATGGTTAATAATTTTTAATTTAGTAGATCAAGATATTACAAATAAAGCGCGTTTTCTGATTTGATCATGAAACATGAGACCGGCGCTAGTTAGCCTGTGTCGCTCAACAAAGCCCGTTTATGTGACTTCTACAGCCGTAATCTTCCTAATTTAGACATTTGATGAGAGTAAAACACGGACGGAACCCGTATTAACCATGACAGTGCTTTGAACAGTGTTTTAAAAGGCGGATGATGCAGGATTTCGCTCTTAAACCGCGTTAGCGGAATCACACTCACCATCTTGGACGACTGTTCCGTGCGAAGAGGAAGTCGCGTCGTTACTCGCGAGAGTTTGGACCTAGCTGATACAGGAAACGAGTTCGACGCTTTAAATGTCTCCGGTCAGAAAAATAAAATATGGTAAAAATAAGACGAACTTACAAAGCGTACGGAAACAATACTGCCATAACTGATATAGCCAGCAACTCTAATGTTATTGGCAGTCTTAAAATGGAAGGAAAAGAGGAATTATTGAATACGTGCTGAATTGAAACCAAGCGGAACCTAATCCGTACCTTTGCCCGCTAGTCGCGATGGCGGAGCTTTCTGTGGTCCGGATGTAAACAAATGAAGAAATTCGACAAAAAATAAAGATTTACGAGCATAGACTTTATATTTAAACGTTCTTTATACGGTCTATGTTTACGTGACGATAAAACGACTGCTTTGGCGATTATTCTGTGCGTTTTAAGTAAATCTGAGTAAAAGCATACAATGTTTAGATGCACATTGTATGCATTTTACTTTGTTCTACCATTGTAGAACACACTGTATGTAGAAACACTTGGACCCACATACAGCAGCTCATCCTGACCAAAACCATGTGGTCAGCCTCCAGGAAAGTGACATAATATTCTCCCTCAACAACCCCTCCATTCCCAAAAATCACTCCTTCCTGGCCAAATATCATATACACAACAAAATGGAGTCAAAATAGAATAACGAAATACAACAATATTTCCAGGCAATAAAACAGATTAAAAAAATTAAAACATACAATATCTATAGAAATACCTATAATGTAACAGCAATTGTGCACACAATCACAGAAAAATGAAAAACAAACGTATCCCTCACGCAAAGGTCCGTCTCTCCCTAGTCTGAGTGGCAGTCAAAAACACAGGCGTATTATACAGTTGACAAACATCATCAAACCAACATGAGTTTATACATACTATATCTAAACAACCTACAAACGGAGAGTATTCATCTGGTTCAGCTTGACATCGATCAGATTGCCCCCAAGGATCCCACTATTCTAAATGATGAGAATGAACAAAGCAACAGTTTGTTGTTTTAACAATACTGGATAAAGACAGAGCAGAGTGACCTGCCTTAAGATACCCTGGGAACAGCAGATTACACCATCACATGATTTTGTGCTTTTGACAACCCTGGTTGTTCCCTGTCTTATTGACTGTGTATTTGAGTATGTTGAATAAATAAATAATAAATAAATAAATAAATAAATAAATAAATAAATAAATAAATAAATAAATAAATAAATAAATAAATAAATAAATAAAATGCACATTTTATTCTGAACCAACAGCATGAGTGTCAGTAAGTAGTAATAGTAGTTCATTGGGATATTTTTACTCATTAACTGTAAATAAGTTTCTTAAATTATAAAACTGGCTTCTGCTGCATTGTTTTGTAAGGTGTAAGGTGACAGCTATTTCTGAGCACTTTGTCATCTCTACTCTGAACTGTAATTTTTTGACTGATATTTAATATGACAGAAAGTTAGAGTGCTGACTAATTTTATACAGCACATTTATTTAATTATTATGAAAATGTATCTAAGAACATGAATAAAATGCTTGATGAAAAAAAAAACCCTCAAATCTATTGGTGTCTGAATTTGAACGTTAATGGGGTTTTAATATATTTTTGTGCTTTCTAATATGTCCCTCCATTCTTTAGATCCACTGGAATTGAACTAGCATAGAACCAGGACTAAACCAAGAGCAAACCAGATCTACACCCAGATTAAACCAAGACTGAACCATGACTGAATTAAGACCAAACCAGGACTGAACCAAGACTAAAACAGGACTGAACCAGGACTAAACCAAGACTGAATCAGGACTAAACCAAGACTGAATCAGGACTAATCTAAGATTAAACCAAGAGTAAACCAAAACTAAAACCAGATTAACCCAAGACTGAACCATAACTGAATTAAGACCAAACCAGGACTGAACCATGACTGAACAAGAACTGAACCAGGAATGAGCCAAGACGGAACCAGGAATAAACTTAATCCAAGACTGAATCAGGATTTAACCAGGACTGAATTTAGACTAAACCAGGAATTAAGCACAACCGAACTAGGACTAAACCAAAACTAAACCAAGACTTAACCAGGACTGAATTAAGACTGAACCAGGAATTAAGAACAACCGAACTAGGACTAAACCAAGACTAAACCAGGACAGAACCAAGACTAAACCAAGACTTAACCAGGACTGAATTAAGACTAAACCAGGACTAAACCTGAACTATTACTCTTTCTATTTGGTATTAGTTCTTGTAGTCTTCTTCTGAGACCTTTAATTTGGCTAAAATGTTTATGTTGTATTGATAATTTATTTGTGTTTCTGAAGGACTCATTTTGAATCATAGAATCAGAATCAGAATCAGAATCAGAATGTGTTTTATTGCCATATGAGTGAACAGGTTCACAACATTAGGAAATTGCTGCGGTACTTGGAGCAGGATGTAGACAAACACTGACATGCAACAAATAATAGGCAGATTAATAAATAATTTATTTCAAATTTAAAAACAATGATTGAAATGATAGTCCAAACCTGAAATGATTCACAACAAAATACTACGGCATTATTATTGCACAAAAGTAATGAAACCAAAAGTGTTAACTGCCAAATCCATCTCTTAAGAGTTTTTGACTTGAATCAGAACACACAACACTGTTCTGATTTTTAATGTGTGACAGTCTGGGTTCAAAACACAGATGTTTCTAATGTTATTGCAACGATGGAACCTAACAAAGTAAAAGTAGAAAAGTACTGCACATAAGTAAAAAATGTAGGTATCTCTTAGGGATGGGACAAGATCTCGTGAGACAAAATTGCTACAAGAAGATTTAAGAAGATGTAGTCACAAAAAGCACTGCTACAACAAAAATATTAAATACAATAAAATCAAAAATGGTGAGAAGAAAATTAAGAACTTTATTGCACAGTTTATTTACAGTAAATAATGTCAAAATCTTGTCTTTTCTCTTTCTCGTAAATCCACTCATGTCTCATCTTGTCTTGTGGAAACACCCCTAGTATCTGTACTTTACACATAAAGAGGATAATTTTCCTTTTACTCAACTACAGGACTCAAACGTAAATTTATTTGAGACCTGTTCAAAGTCTGGGGGGTTGTTTTTTATCAACGTCATCATTTGAGCAAACAAAAATATACAAAAAATAAAAACAGCAGGGGAAAAAACAATCTAATCAGTTGTTTCTGTTGAAGAAAATTCAGCACAAATCTACAAACACTACATTTGAAGGTTTATTAGATCTAAAAATTTGCACAAAATGCTTTTAATTTTTACTTTTTCATACATTTTAAACAGTACTTTAATACTTTTTCTTTTATTTCACGTGATATTTTACTTTTTTTTTTGTTCCAGTATCTGTACTTTTACTTAAATAACAAAATTAAGCATTTCTTCTGGAAACTAATTGAAAAGGGCTGGAACTGAATCATCCCAACTATGCAATTGTTAGTCCAATTTCAATTTCAATTTTTTTTATTATTTTTTTTTATGGAGCTCAAGAGTGATTGCAATTCTCCTTTGTTCCCAAAGTAAGTTTTTATCATAGTCTTTCCAAAATACATAAATAAATAAAATAAAATAAAACTTTGAAAACTCAGGGCTAGTCAGCTCTGTGCCTTCAAGACCTATCATTTTAATTAAAATTTGTAATGTTATTAAAACATTTTGCCCAATCGTGCATTTTAAATGTCCAATGCTACATCAAATTGTCTCTTGTGAGGTTTAAACCATGTTCTAATGCTGTTACCTCCTCAAAAACGAATCTGGAGTTGTGTTTTGTTTCATTCACATGTTTAAGTAACTCTTTATTATTAGTCTGTCTACATCTCCAAAGCTCAAAACGCTCTGCTCCACCTAGTGATGTCGTCCAGTTTTCTACAGGCAATTCCAGGGCTGAAATGATCCAATTCCTGCATTGCCACGTAACATCCAAGTTGGTTTTGTTTTTCTGTTTGAGAGAAGAAATCTGCAGGGTTTGTGTGTTAAACATGTGTGAAAGAAACAAAACACAACTCAATATGGGCCCTTTTAACATGCTTTTAGGACTTTAAACAACCACATTATGGATGGATATTGGAAGAGACTGTGGAAAAAACTGAAAATCTACTTTGGGAAGTGGAGTCGACTTCGAAGTGGGCAGGACTGTTGAATCGTCTGTCAGTAAAAGCATGGGGTTGAAACTTTGGAAGGATAAATATGCCGTGAACGTTTTCTGCATTTAAGTCAGGCCAATCATTGTTTGTTGACAAGTGTGGTTCCTGTGTTTTCAAACTACCCTGAGATCTTCACATTCTTCGAGCTGAAACTAATGTAATGATGTAAAAAGACTTGAATTCAAAGCATTCATATGTTGTTTTTTAGCAGTTTTGATTCACCATCTCTGTTATTGTTCTTTTATTCAAACAAAATACTGAGCCAAAAATACTCGACATTGATGTGGGCTTTAGAAGTAAATCTTAACTTGTCAAATTCAGATTCATATTTCGAATTCAAGTCATTTAATTTCAGTTACTAATTCCTATTTCAGTGTATTTGATGTAAAGTGCACATTTGATTTTGTAGGCTCCCAATAGGGTAGTCATATTCCATGAGCAGAGACACACGCCCCCTGCTGGTTCCAGGCGTAATATCCCTCAATGTTTTCCCCACACAGATTAAGTTTAAAGGTGCGGTGTGAATCCGTGTGTCATTCGTTGTCATTTGTTTTTCAAAATAAAACCAAAGATAAGAAAATGAAAAAACAACTCTTTGTTATCCATCCATCTTCTCCCGCTTAATCCAGCTGGGTCGCGGGGGCAGCTTGATGCCCAATCCTCGTAGCATGGACCACCGAGCCGATCGCCAGGACTGAACCAGGACTAAAACCAGGACTGAACCAGGTCTAAACCAGGACTGAACCAGGACTGAACCAGGTCTAAACCAGGTCTAAACCAGTTCTAAACCAGGACTGAACCAGGTCTAAACCAGGTCTAAGCCAGGACAAAACCAGGTCTATAACATCTCTAAACCAGGACTAAACCAGGACTGAATCAGGACTGAACCAGGTCTAAACCAGGACTAAACCAGGTCTAAATGAGGACTAAACCAGGACTGAACCCTCCCCGATACACACTTTCGCGGGCACGGTATCTCCGCCACCTCTCCCCAGTCATCGCTTTGACTAACTGATTTCTGCAGGAAGCACTGAGTCCTGGTCCAGTCCTGGTCCAGTCCTGGTTCAGACCTGGTTTAGACCTGGTTCAGTCCTGGTTTAGTCCTGGTTCAGTCCTGCCGATCGGCTCGGTGGTCCATACACAGACGCTCCACACTGGATATCAGGATCAGGAGATTGGTTTGGGAAACGGCCGTTATCCGTTTTTTCCATTATTCAAAATCGAAAACTGAAAAAATAAAATAAAATAAAAAATAAGGTGTTGTGTAACTTTTCCGGTGGAGGGTCCGTCAAACGCTTTTCTCCATGAAGATGTTATTGCTTTGTCTGGAATGTTTCACAGACCAAGTTACAGGTCAGCTCTGTGGAGAGGTGACCTCACTCACAGTCAGAATGAATGGTTTCTAGTTTTGTTTTTTTTAGCTCTAAAACCACCTGTAATTAAATAAACGCAAGGTGGAGCAGTCAAATGTCAGAGGCAAAGCAATGACATCTCCATAGAAAAAAGAAGGTGACGGACTACCAACCAAAAAGTTACACAGTGCAACTTTGAATGCACCGCAGAAGATCTGTAACATGGAGGCGTTCAGCTGTGAAATACAGCACAGTGCCATACGAGTTCATCAGCTTAGACTTGATATTAGTGAGCAGCTGTGGATCAGTAGTTAGAGCGTTCACCCACCAACCCGAAGATTTCCAGTTCAGTCCTGCCAGTGTGTCCGTGGGCAAGACACTGGTTCACCCATAATGCATATGTATAAATGTGTTGTGTGCCTGGTCAGACGGTGCACATGGCAGCCTCAGTCTGTCCCAGGGCAGCTGTGGCTACAATAGTATCTTACCACCTCTAAGTGAAAGAATAATGCAGTTAAAGCATCTTTGTGTGTCCAAAAAACTCACTACTTAGACTGTTATTTACATTTTAGAAGAATTTAGCTTCAGTCTAGAATTGTTTGTAATACTCTGACCCCCACTCCAGCATGATAGGTGGCAGAAATGCACCTACAATTTGGTTTCCTCCTGCCATAAAACAAAGAAGAAAAAGCTCTACAAACCAAATGCATTATTCTATTTCTAAAACCCTTTGCCATTTCTGCATTGTTTATCTACTCTCCACTCTCTGTGCCCTTCCATAGATTCCTCTGACCACTAACACTCACACACCATATCCATATGAGTCAAGCTGGGTGAAGTGTCTTGCCAAAGGACAACACAACAGAGCGGGGATTGAACAGGAAACCTTCAGGTTGGAGTGCAAACACTGTGACATCTGAGCCGCTGCTGCCAGAGTCATGTTTTCCCCATCAGACTTTAGCCCATCCCAGGACCAGAGAAGAGAGGAGAGTGTTCCAGACCTCTGCTTCAAACTGTCCAGTCAAACCTCTGGACTCTTCACTCTCTGGAACATCTGTGGAGACTCAAACCTCTGGACTCTTCACTCTGGAATATCTGTGGAGACTCAGTCTTATGAGCTGTAATTTAGCTTCATCGGGACTTTAGCTTCACAAGTCCAAGTAGTTTTAAATAGAAACCTGCTGTGATGTTGTGGCTTTGGCAGAATGAGACTGAGACTGAGTCTTCAGAGGAGGAAAACAGAGGCCGCGAAGAGAGAGGCCACGAGGAGTAGAGGACACAGGTTGATTTTCACTGCATCTCCTGGAAATACAAAACCAAACATTCATCAGTTTCATATTTTTAAGGCCTATTTTTTGCCTCATACAGGAAGGTACAGCTAACTGTAAGGAGGGTTTGAATAGGGCCCAGGAGAGATAACTACCATCGAGTCTGGAGTGTATGAACAATGCTCTGTTAATAATACTCTATAAAGCGTCTTTGAGGACATGCGTCTGTGAAAAGTGCTATAGCTGTTGTTGTAAGGCGACGTTGGGTGTCCAGAAAGGCCCCAAATAAATAAAATGCATTATTAATATATAGTATGCAGTTTAAACGGTTATTGTTTATGATCGTAAGAGATTAATGAATCTTGTACCTTTGATTTCACCATGAAAACTACTTCATACAAACGTGTATTCTAAGCAGTGGACTCACAGACTCACCTCTCAGGTCATCTTCAACTGTGAACTTCTGAGCTGTAGATGTATCTGAAAACAACAAAACCCATCATTTAAATAACTACGTCACACAGGGATACAGGAGGACGGGAGGGCATCTGGTGCTCACTTTGGTCCACAGACAGGCGCGTGGAGCTCACAGTGAGTCCGTTCAGGTCAAGAACTTTGTAGATGCCTTGGTCGGACTTGGACACGGACCTCAGGAGGAGCCGGTTCTTCTCTGAGTCCATCTGGACCCGAGACTCGACTCCTGGTCTATCTCTGGTCCACAGCAGCTCCCACTCAGAGCAGTTACTGCAGAGCAACCAGTACACACAGTATGAACCAGGAATCACGAAGTAGTAGTAGTGGCAATAGCAGTATTAGTAATAGCAGCAGTAGTAGTAGTAGGGGTGTAACAATAACTGAAATATGGTGATATCGTATCATCAAAGGTCTCACAATAATATCATGGACCATCACAATATATCGAATCACAAGCCTCTTTGCTTAAATGAATAGTTCTGATACAGAAATAGCTTAAAAAAACAGAGGGAACTACCTACATAGACCATGATCCTTTGCTCCATTTCAGTGCAGACTACATGAAGGAATAACTGTTCTAAGAACTTTGAAATCTTCATTTTTTGGATTAAGTCTTGTGAAGGCATTTTTAGAGGAAAAAGGAGCAGATTCACAGTTTTGTGAACCTCCACAAAATATTGCAATAAATCTGGTACGGTGAGATGTTTATGGTGAAAATATCGTACAGAGAGATTTGGATATCGTTCCATCCCTAAAACAATAAATGTTGTACCAAATGACTGGTCGAAGTATTTTAGAATGTCAGTCTTGTTATTCTGTAGAATATTGTAATATCGTGAGTCTCCTCACCATATCGTGAGCTTTCCCACGATATCGCAATAAATATTGTATCGTGATGTTCATACTGTGACGATATCGTATCAGGAGACTTGGATATTGTTACACCCCGTAGTAGTAGTAGTAGTAGTATTTTTTTATACAAACCTGCCCTGGAAGAACAGACTCATGGAGTGAGGAGTGTACAAATCCAGAACCAGGTCTTCACCGGGACATTTGGTCTCCACCGAACGATGATCTGAAACGGACAGGATTGAACCAGGACTGAACCAGGACTGAACCAGGACTGATCCAGGACTAAGCCAGGCTAAACCTGTACTTACCAAACACTAGGAGCTTCACACTGCCAATGAAGAACCCAGTCCCACTATTGGTCCCGGCCTTGGACTCGGTCTGGGTCTGGTCCTGGTCTAGGATCATGTATCCGTGGTACTGTCCTCCGTCGCTCACCTGCACATCCTGGAGCAGCAGGGAGCAGTCTCCGGTCAGCAGCCCAGACTCAGAGACCCGAGCCCGGTTTGAAATATCCGGACTGACCCAGCGCTCGGAGCCCCTGACACACACACGCACGCACGCACACACACACACACACACACACACACACACACACACACACACACACACACACACACAGTTTTAGTTCTCCAGGCCTGATTATACTTGTTTAGTTTAGGTCGGACAGTTTAGGTACGATATCCGTTTCAATAAATTAAGTTTAAAGATGAAATCTGGCATGTTTGAAGCTAAAGTCCATTGCTAGAGGTGGTGGAATTTTGTCAGGAGCCAAAAAATGGCACAGATCAGTGTTGCCTCGTCGGAGATCTCGCTGTGACAGTGAGTCTGTCAAGGCAACAAACTAGTGTAGTGATGGGGGCAAGTTCTTAACTTCCACGTAAAACTGCGCATTGCAAAAGCCCAAAAATCTCGATCGCCGATGTCGTTTCTAATCCCATTTATTTATGAGTGAATTATGTTTTTTGAAAACACACAAAAAAAAAATCCTGAACCATTTTCTTTCAACAACTTTCAGTTTCTCTTCTTCTTCACCGTCAGTAGTCGATCCTCACTTGTTGTTTCTGGCAACTTGAGCTTCTCGCCGCCGCTGGAGTCGACAATCAACTCTTTTGGGCTTTTACATGTGCAGTGGGAAATCAACAAAGGTAAGGCTAAGGCTGCTTATAAAGTTGTTTTATAATGTTTCCAGACACTAACGAGTGAGCCAGGCAGAGTGTTTTGCTTGTTAGACTCGTGGCTGTTGTAAGATGGGTTAGAAAGTAGTATTAAGCCTCATCTGCGCAAATTGACGTTTTACATGGAAGTTAAGAACTTGCCCCCATCACTACACTAGTTTGTTGCCTTGACAGACTGCCACAGCGAGATCTCTGCTGAGGCAACACTGATCGGTGCCGTTTTTTTGGCTTCTGACAGAATTCGACCACCTAGCAATGGACTTTTGCTTCAAATGTACCGGAGTTCAACTTTAAGGTCCTGTATTCTGGACATAGGCTGCAACCATTTCTGCAGTAACCATGACGACTATACACAATAACTGTAGGTGTAGTGTCCTGAAAGTTAAAGACCCATTTCTTTTCTTAAGCTCATTAGACACATGATTACAGATTTCATTTACATAGCTAAAAGTAGTTCATTTGTGAAAACTGCATATTTAACTTGTAATACTTTTTCTTTTGCTCACTTCATTATAGCTTTGTAATAACATAATAATAAATTACTTTAAGAACGTGAGCCTGAGACACAAGGATTTATGGGAACAAATGCTGAACGGAAAACTGAAATGATAAACTAAACTGTCCGTGAGCCTGGTCGTTCATTTCATTTGGAAACACAGCCACAGTTTGATCATCATAAGTTCACTGCACAGTTCGATCATCATAAGTTCACTGCACTTTAAAAATTATGGCAACTTCCTGTGCACTCACCTCTGCTCCAGGACAGGCCCTGACGACTCCAAACACCACTGCACATGAGGCACAGGCTGTGGCAGGTGCTGCAGGCGCTGCTGCCAGGAGCAGGGCAGGACAGTGTCTGTGCCCACCAGGGTGGAGACCATGGCAGGTGCAGGGGGAGGGGCCAGGGCGTGACCAGGGGCGGGGACAAGGGGCAGGGTGGACGAGGCTGAGGGCACATTAAAAACATCCCACTTTCAACTCTGACATTAAGACTTTAAAGCAAACTTATTCTGCAGAATGGACTTCTCAGAGCTTTTAACCATGTTATAGTAGTTTCCCCTCCTTCTTCACTCACCTGAGGTCGTATTTGGAGTGATTTGTGCATGTTTGACTAATCTTTAATCACTTATTTTTTGTCAATCATCTCTCGTTTTCACCACTACACCACATGCCAGCTCTGACCGACTCACTTTGTTCTCTGAATAAATGTTCTTAATCAGTCGTACGTTTAGGATTAATTTTGGTGCAAATGTAAAAAACTCTGCTCTGCTTTAATGTGACGTGCAGCTATCCTCAGGAGGGGCCCACAGGAGGGGCCCACAGGAGGGGGCCACAACCTGCTGCGCCAGTTATAACATAATGTTCCATTATAACTATAGCTCACAAGCACAAAATGTCTGCTTTAAGTCCTCTGTATGTCTGGTTTAGTCCTGGTTTAGTCCTGATGTAATTCTGGGTTAGTCAAGCCCCGCCATGTAACTTCCAGACTAAAATAAACACGTGTTTGTGTTTTTAAATGATCTTGGTTGTGTTTATTGCACTGAAAAAACATGCGCCGTGACTTTGGGCGAGCCTGATAATCTCCTGCAGTACATCTGTTTCCAATGGAGATGTTCTGAAGTGTGGCTTTGATTTTCTATCTCCATGGGGTCATCCAGAATGTTAGACGGTGGAGCTTTAAGTACTGAATTAGTCCTGGGTCAGCAGGTCCAAGTTAAATTTTGCTTCGGTCCTGGTTTAATCTTGTTTAAGTCCTTCTACAGTATTGGTTTAGTCCTGGTTCAGTCCAGATTCAGTCCTGATTTAGTCCTGATTTAGTCCTAATTCAGTCCTGATTTAGTCCTGGTTCAATCCTGATTTAGTCCTGGTTTAGTCCTGGTTCAGTCCTGATTTAGTCCTGGTTTAGTCTTGGTTCAGTCTTGGTTCAGTCTTGGTTCAGTCCTGGTACAGTCCAGGTTCAGTCCTGGTTTAGTCCTAGCTCAGTCCTGGTTCAGTGCTGGTTCGGTCCTGGTTCAGTCCTGGTTCAGTCCTGATTTGGTCCTATTTTAGTCCTGGTTCAGTCCTGGTTCTGTTCAGTCTTTACAAATGTACCACCAAAATAGCAAATAACGGAAGTAATAAGTATTTTCACAAAAAGGGTTTAAACTCACCCGATCGACCAATCACAGTGAGCAGCAGCAGAACCCTGAAAAATACCACACAGTCATGTACAGTCTGTGTGTACTGAAGTTACAGTAACATTAATTCAAAATAATACTACTCAAGGAGAAGTACAAAGTAGTGGTGACTCAAGTAAGAAGTATTTTCAAATCATTTCAGATTGTCACATGAAGATTTTGACACTTTAGACTCACTCACAGTGGGAAGAGGAAGCACAACTTTTACTCAAGTAAGAATAGTGTTCAAGTAGGCGTGAAAGTAAGCTGCAAGAAAACTCTGAAAAGTACTGTTTCCAAGTTTAAAGCTTTGAGTGCTAGGAGTAATGTATAGATGTTGCGTTTTTCATCCAGTCTCAGATACAGCGGGAGGCACTCACCCATTTTTCACACAGTGAACAATAACGAAAAGTCACGAAATTTGGCCACATGTTAAAGACACCACTTCCCTAACTTTCGGCTATTTCCATTTTCAATAAATAAATAAAATGGCTCGTTAGTGCCCCCTAACGAGACAAAAATACATTAGGAAATATAAATGACACCCAAAAAAATTTGCACACAGAATCATGACATTTAAAACAGAAGTCGATCATGACAAGACAAGTAAAAAATATTATTATGGCCATGCCCCCTGACACACCAGAAGGCAGCCATCTTGGATTAAAATTTGTGAAGCTGAAACGTACTCCTCCGCGGGCGTCACCTGAACGACCTCAAATTTGGTCCACATTATCTCCAGGGGCGGAACATCAAAAAATATCCACATATCCCAAATCCGTCTGACGGTCTCTGAGCAGTGAAGCAACAAATGAACACAATTTTTGGAAATTTACAAATTGCTCCCATTTGCTCAAACAAGCTCTGATTTCGATGAAATGTGACACAGTTCTTAAACTCTCTGCCCTAAAGTTACTGAATGTGAAAAAATGTGTTTGGTGCATTAGCGCCCCCTACAGATTGAAGTAAAACATGACCTTCCCAAACACGTTCAAAAACTCACCAAACTTTGCCAAAAGTTCAGAAATGATGAGACATTCGAGAAAATATAGGTTTCATACGTGGGGATCATACGTGGAGATAATACACTACCTCAAATTTTAGGCTCCGCCCACTCCTATGGGAGCCGACCCAGCTCAACTTTGTCATAGAGCCACGAAATTTGGTACACGCATTCGTCACATGAAGACAAACAAAAATATTATTATGGCCACGCCCCCTGACAAAGCAGAAGGCAGCCATCTTGGATTGAAGTCTTCAAAATGCAGAGTCCACATTTTCACTCATGTTGCGTTTGAACGCACTCCTCTGAAGGCGCTTCACCCACAGGGCTGAAAATCACCGTACATCATCTAGAGAAGTGCGGCTGCAAAAGTTTGCTCCATTTTTTTGATAAATGTCACAGTTTACGTGACAGTTTGCTCCTGTTGTCACAGGCTTAGTCCGATTGTGCTGAAATTTGAATCACTGATGCTGATCTCGGCCTGAATATAATACAATATAAAGCATATGAAAAATTACACTATAGCACCCCCTAGACATGAAACACCAACATTATCGGATTTATACCAAATTTTGGAATTAAATTCTATGCATGACTACGAGTAAAAAAAATATTATGGACATGGTGAATTTTTCACCATGTCCCATGCCAGGAGGGGCGCAAAGACTCAAAAATCATTTAAAGGTGCACTATATAATTTTTTTCTGATGGAGGATGTGTTGGCCTGGGAAATTTGAATCACTAATGCTTGATCTTGGCCTGAATATAATACACTGTAAAGCATATGAAAAGCGTGGTTGGGGTTTAGTGTTATTAGGGTTAGTGTGGGGCACGGTGTTTGCGGGGTGCAGGGTAGGCGCCGATCATCGCTGCTTGCGGCTATATTTTCTATTGTTTTGTGTCAGATGCTCTCCCATCCTCTTGTATCCCTGTGTCAGGTGCCCTCCCATCCTCCTGTTCAAGGTTTTCAGGCAAGGTTTCCTTCCTGATTTGAAGGACTTGGCAGAGCTCATGTTGTAAAAGTAAGAAAGTACAAATGTTAAAAAGGCTTGTGTAAAGGCTGTAAGAATTATGTTTTCAGTGGTTTTCAGTAAGATATAAAATCCACCTTCAAAATCTGGAGGAATCAGTGGCATAGTGGCAGGTTAAGCGTCTACAGTTAATCTGCTGATGTTGTGGTGTGTCAGATGCCCTCCCAGATGTTGTGCTGTGGCTGGAGATTTACAGCTGGAGAACAGGGCTTGTAGATAGAAATGACCAGACCAAAAAAAAAAAAAAAAACGTTGACTTTTTAAAACCTAAATCAGGCTAAATGCATATTTACAACAATGCTTTAGCCCCATCTGTGTGACGGAGGTTCTACTTTCTCACTTTATTAAAGCCCTGCCTGTCAGTGATTTGCGCTGAAACGAAACTCCGCGGTGCGTTCACTCCGTTTTTTTTATTTATTTTTTTTTGATACATCCAATGGCTTTGTATTCATTTGTTTTAATCATTACTGTTTTATTTATTTTTATTTTTTGCGTTGATTGGAAAGGGGAAAAAACACAATTGCGCACAATCTCTCAATGTTCTTTGTTACGAATTATCAATTGACGAATTATCTGTTGCTGTCCTTTTTTTCTCTCTTTCTCTCTCTGCATTTTAGATTTTTGTTTATTTACACTTCATTTGGCAGGTTTAAAGAAAAAATAGTCACCGAAATGAATTATCAGACAGTTAAGAAAACACATAACCTAAATGACTTTCACTGAATATGTTAGAACCATAGAATTTACCAGGATCGTGCGCTGGTGGTCGCCATGGAGACTGCCGGTAGCCTACTCCTGGTCTAGCTGGTCCGGGTCCGATCCAGGTTTAGTCCAGGTCTGTCTCCTCTCTGGTCTGGTTTGGTCTGATACTCTCTAAATCATTTGCGCTGAAACGGGCGTAAATAAAACCACGAGTTTAAGTTTCGATTTCTACTAATCCTGTTTCAAATTAAAACTACCATCTTATTCTGACAAATAAATACATATTTTAACCACAATAAACGCTTATAACGTTTATTGATACACACGTAGGTTTATAGTAGGTAGATAATTTATTTTTATTTTTTTTCTCTCTTTATTTCGCTTCAATTTCCCCGCTCTTGTTTTGACAGTTTCCGGTTACTTGTGGTCGTTAACTTTACGTTTCTCCAAAAACGAAACTTCTGCCTCTCGGTTCCAACGGTGGTTTTGAGTTCAGGTTAAAAGGAAACTTAAGTGCGATTTCAAAGTAAATCAGTGAACTTTGTCCACACTAAAAGCCCCTCACTCACTTTCTGAGCACTTTCCCCCTAAAGCAGAGCCTGAAACACAGAGTCCGTCATTGAGCAGAGAGACGACACAAGAGACATATGGCCCAAGCCCGGAGGCTGCTGCTGATCTGTACGTTTTTCTGTTTAGGAGAAGAACAGAGGAGAAGGTCAGAGGAGAGGGTCAGAGGAGCAGAGGAGGGTCAGAGAAGCAGAGGAGGGTCCCAGAAGCAGGGGGTGCAGAGGAGAGGGTCAGAGGATGCAGAGGAGGGTCAGAGAAACAGAGGGTGCAGAGGACAGGGTCAGAGGAGGTCAGAGGAGCAAGTGATGCAGAGGAGAAGGTCAGAGGAACAAAGGAGAGGGACAGAGAAGCAGAGGAGAGGGTCAGGAGCAGAGCAGAGGAGAGGGTCAGAGGAAAAGGTCAGAGAAGCAGAGGAGAGGGGTAGAAGAGCAGAGGCTAAAGAGAGGTCAGAGGAGAGGGTCAGATGGGCAGAGGATGCAGATGAGAGAGGGTCAGTGAACCAGGGATGCAGAGGAGAAGGGCAGAGGAGCAGAGGGTGAAGAGGAGGGGGTCAGAGGATGCAGAGGAGAGGGTCAGAGGATGAACAGGAGAGGGGTCAGATGGTGCAGAGGATAGAGACGAGAGGGCCAGAGGAGAGAAGCAGAGGAGAAGGTCAGAGGAGCAGAGGAGAAGGTCAGAGGAGCAGAGAAGAAGGTCAGAGGAGCAGAGGAGTCCAGAATAACCACTCTCTTCCTCTTTCTCCCTCTCTCCTTCTCTTCTCAGGCGTGGCATTCGGGGCCCGCTCCTCTGCCTGTTCTCCTCAGAACCTCATGGTGCCTTCAGGGTATAACGTGTCTCTGAGTTGTAACCTGAGTTCCAGCGAGTACCAGACCTGGTTCAGGCTGGACTCAGACCAGATCCTGCCCCTGTTCAGCGTCAGACCAGCCAGACTGATGGACAGAGGGGACATCAGAGAGGACCACCACGCTCACAGGTAAGACTGCAATGTGTGGACTGAGGAGGACAGAGGGACAGAGAAGGACAGTGAGACAGAGGAGGACAGAGGGTCAGAGGAGGACAGAGGGGCAGAGGAGGACAGTGGGACAGAGGAGGACAGTGGGACAGAGGAGGACAGAGGGACAGAGGATGTAGAGGAGCAGAGGGTCAGCGGATGTAGAGGGTCAGAGGATACAGAGAGTCAGAGGATACAGAGGGTCAGAGGATGCAGAGGGTCAGAGGATACAGAGGGTCAGAGGATGTCTCTGTTCCAGGCCTGTGGGGTCAGAGGGGGACCTGGAGGTCGGGGTCAGTCTGGAGATCAGGGCTGTGACCCAGGACGACTCTGGTGTTTACATCTGCAGCAGCAAAGACAGAGGACGAATACGCTACAACACTGCAGTGCACCTCATAGTAACAGGTACTACTACTACTACTACTACTGCTACTACTACTACTACTACTGCTGCTACTACTGCTACTGCTACTGCTACTACTACTACTGCTACTGCTACTACTAACTACTAACTAACTACTAACACTAATTGTCTTGGTGTGACTGCAGTGTTTTGTGTGTTTAGATCCAGGTGATAGTCCGCCCCCGGCCCGAAGTGAGTCCTGCTGGAGTCCTGGGCTCTGTCTAATTCCTGGAGTGCTGTGTGGGGCTCTGCTGTTTACCATGATCCTCCTCTGGTACTGCAAAGGTATTTATCCATTTCCAAACGAACAGCTTCATTTGAACTTTAGTAGAAACGGGCAATTCCAGTACTGAATGAAGTTGACTCCCGATCAAACACAAACCTACACAAAAATTATGTCAATTGTTTGTGTTTCATTTGTGCTGTTTTGTGTGGCAAAAAGTTTCATTTGTGCTGCTTTAGTTTTGGAGAAATTAATGATTCTTTTATAGGTCAAATTGGGGTCAGCCCCCACGAAGCTTCAAAATGCTCTAAAACAGCCCAAAATGGCGTCAATCATGTGTGCTTCATTTGTGCTGTTTTGTGCTGCAAAAAGTTTCGTTTGTGCAATTCTGGTTCTTAAGATATTGACAGTTTTATTTTGGGCTGATGACGTCATTCAGACCCTCAAAATGTGAAACAGCCTCAAAACAGCAGAAAATTATGGAAACATTTGTATTTGGTTTGTGCTGTCTTGTGCTGTGACAATTTTCATTTGTGTTTATTTCTAAAATCATTCATTATTATTTCTGTGGCAGTTATAGGACGTCAGCAACTTTAGCAAAACTCCGCAAAACTAGTGAAGTCTAAAAGTCTTTAGTAATTTGCTTTTGATTAATATTTTATATAATAATAGACTTTCCCACAGCCTCAGATCATTTATCGCCACTAGTTTTGTGGAGTTTTCCGCCGTCAGCCAAGCGGAAATGATGTCCTATAATTGCCGAAGAAATAACAATGAATAATTTCAGAAATAAACTCGCACAAATGAAAATTGTCACAGCACAAAACAGCACAAACAAAATACAAACATTTTCTATAATTTCTGCCTGTTTTGAGGCTGTTTAACATTTTGAGTGGCTGGACGATGTCATCGCCCAACAATAAAACTCCAAATATAGCCGCAAGCAGCGATGATCGGCCCTTGCGTGCACCTACGCTGCATCCCGCAAACAGCGTGCCCAGCACAGCGTGCCCAGCACATCGCGCCATGCAAACGCCGCACCCAGCAAATGTTGCGCCCAGCAAATGATATGCCCCACACTAACCCTAATAACCACACTTTTCATATGCTTTACAGTGTATTATATTCAGGCCGAGATCACGTATTAGTGATTTAAATTTCCCAGGCCAACACATCCTCCATCAGAAAAATTACACAGTGCACCTTTAAATGATTTTTGAGGAGTCTTTGCACCCCTGGTGGCCAACAATGAAAAATTCACCATGTCCGTAATGTATTTTTTTGCTCGTAGTCATGCATAGAATTTAATTCCCAAATTTGGTACAAATCCGATAATGTTGGCATTTCATTATACTAGGGGGCGCTATAGTGTAATTTTTCCTATGCTTTATAGTGTATTATATTCAGGCCGAGATCAGCATCAGTGATTCAAATTTCAGCACGATCGGACTAAGCCTGTGCCAACGGGAGCAAATCTTCACATTGAATATTGTCTAAATTTTGATAGAACTTCGCAACCTCACCGCACGTAAACTGTGACAGTTTTCAAAAAAATAGAGGTAACGTTTGAAGCCGCACTTCTCTAGATGATGTACGATGATTTTTAGCCCTGTGGGTGAAGTGCCTTCAGAGGAGTGCGTTCAAACCATGGATGTATAATAAGAGCTGGATAAGGCACACCCCCTCTATCCGCGACCGCAGATTGATGTGTGGCCGAGCGAGATATTGCAGCCCACAGCCCAAGAAAAATTCTCCCATAGAAGCACAATGTATATTTTGAGAAATCAAACTGCCTGTGTTCGGCATCCACAGCTTTCATAAAGGTCGGATTTTGTAGGGATTCTTCTGTATTTTTACAATACGAACTTTAAAAAAATGTTTTAATTGTCAAAGCGCCTAAAAATCAACTTTGTAAAAGTTAGCCTAGCCCCGCTCTAAGCCCGCACTAGCTCCGCTCTAGCAGCTCTCGCCCTGATTGGTCAGAACGGCGTTTCTGACGTCACAGTCCAACAGTCTTGCCCAGCCTGACGTCAGACGTTGGGCTGCAAACAAGGAAGTAAATGCGGAAATGAAAATCTTTTTTGCAGTCATGCGCCAATGAGCACAGGCCATTGAAAACAACAGGGCGCCATCTTGGATTCATCTTCCAGATTTGATTATAGTCCTATGGTTCAAACGCAACATGAGCCAAAATGCGAACTCTGCATTTTGAAGATTTCAATCCAAGATGACCGCCTTCTGCTTTGTCAGAGGGGGTGGCCATAATAATATTTTTTGTTTGGCTTCACGTGACGAATGTGTGTACCGAATTTCGTGGCTCTACAACAAAGTTGAGCTGGGACGGTTCCCATAGGAGCCTAATATTCAAGGTGGCGTATTATCTCCATTTTCTTGAATGTCTCATTATTTCTGAACTTTTGGCAAAGTTTGGTGAGTTTTTGAACGTTTTTCAATGTGTTTGCGGGGTCATGTTTTATTTCAATCTGTAGGGGGCGCAAATGCACCAAATTAAATTATTTCACATTAATTCGCTTTAGGGCAGAGAGTTTAAGAACTGGCAACTGTGTCAAATTTAATTGAAATCAGAGTTTGTTTGATCAAATAGGAGCAATTTGTAAATATCCAAAACTTCTGTTCATTTTTTGTGGCTTCACTGCTCAGAGACCGTCAGACAAATTTGGGATATGTGGATATTTTTTGAAATTCCACCCCTGGAGATAATGTGGACCAAATTTGAGGCTGTTTGGGTGAGCGCCTATGGAGGGGTGCGTTTCAGCTTCACAAACTTTAATCCAAGATGGCCGCCCTCTGTTGTATCGGGGGAGTGGCCATAATAATATTTTTTACTTGTCTTGTCATGATCGACTTCTGTGTTAAATTTCATGATTCTACATGCAAATTTTTTTTTGGTGTCATTCGTATTCCCTAATGTATTTTTCTCATTTTCTCATTAGGGGGTGCTGCCAAGCCATTTTATTTATTTATTGAAAATAGAAATAGCCAAAAGTTAGAGAAGTGGAGTCTTTAACACGTGGCCAAATTTCGTGAGTTTTCGTCATTGTTCATTGGGTAGAAAAATGGGTGAGTGCGTTAGGAGAAAAATAATAATAATTAAAGCCGCAAGCGGCATCGAACTGCCCTCGCGGGCCGCGCATCGCATTCGGCCGACCCAGCGCTCCCCCGGGTGGCACTGAGACTGCCCTGGGTGGCGCTGATGCTCCCCCGGGTGACGCTGATGAGCCTCTTGTCTCTGTGTGTTTGTGGCTTTGTCACTAAACACATAAAGTCCACACACACTGGAGATGCTGATGTGCTAACATAGACAAACATGGACACTTTGGGACATCGCCATGGCAACACCGTGCAAAATACAACTTTGGCCCCTGGACTTTTTTGATCAGACTGACCTGAAGAATCATTGTGCCAAATTTCACGTTCTTCAATGAAACTAGTAAGACGTTATATGACTTTGAAATGTACGAAATTATTGAAATTTTCCCATAAGGATAACATGGGCACTTTGACACATCGCCATGACAACCCAGTGAAATACCATATGGTTGTCATTGATTTTTTTGATCAGGATGACATGAAGAGTAATTGTGCAAAATTTGAGAATATTCAGTGAACGTAAAATATTTTTTCATGAATGGTAATTTATCTTTGATCTCTCCCATTAGGATAACATTGGAGCTTTCGTGCATCACCATGGCAACACGATTAAAAATAACATATGGTTTACATTGGCTTTTTTGATTGAAAGTAAGTAAAGTAATTTTGGGCAAAATTTGGTACATTTTAGAAAAACTAAAATTTTGACCCTCCATGCTAAATTTTATTGTGTCCTGCAGGGGGCGCTACAACACCATTTTTAGTAGGCTTTGGCACCAAAGTTTTACAAGTGATTCAAATTTGAGAATAATCGGACTTTGTATGGCCGAACGGGAGCAAATTTAGATATTTGAAAATTGCAAAAAATCTGAACAAATTTTGCGGGTTTGCCGCACGTAAACTGTGGCAGTTATCAAAAAAAATTCAGCTATCGTTTGATGCCGCACTTCTCTAGTTGATGTACAGCGATTTTCACCCCTGTGGGCGAAGCGCCTTCAGAGGAGTTCATTCAAATGAGACATGAGCAAAAATGCTGAGTCTGCATTTTTTAAATTTCAATCCAAGATGGCTGCCTTCTGGTTTGGAAGGGGGTGTGGCCATAATAATATTATTATTCCAGGTAGACTATCCTTCAGCAACACCCGACTACTGTTTAATATCATGTATTCTGACAAGGTCAAAAACTCACAAGCGGCTATATTATCACTTGACGCTCAGAAAGCGTTTGATCAAATTGAATGGCCATATTTGTTCTATACCCTGAAACAGTTTGGATTCGGGAATACATTTATTGAACTGATAAAAATTATTTATGCACAGCCAGTATCATATATTATCACCAATTTAGATGTGTCACAACCTGTGAAATTACAGCGTGGGGTTCGTCAGGGGGATCCTTTATCACCATTGTTATTTGACCTAGCAATGGAACCTTTAGCCATTGGTATCAGGGCCCATCCAGAGATTTCTGGCATGCAGTTTAATAATGTGGGAAGTTTGGTAAATCTATATGCTGATGATCTACTTCTTTGCCTAGCTGATCCAGAAAAGTCGGTCCCTGTCCTCCTGGACTACCTTCAAACATTCAGCACACTTTCAGGATATACAGTCAACTGGGGGAAAAATGAATTTATGCCTTTGTCAGACTATTGTTATAGGCCTTCATTCTTAAATTCCCTTCCTTTCAAAGTCATCTCCACCCATTTTACTTATCTTGGTCTAAAAATCCCCAAAGATCCAAAACAACTTATACTGTTAAACTTTTCAGAAATGATTGAAAAGATAAAAGCCAACATTAGAAACTGGTCATTACTCCCTCTGTCGATGATCGGCCGAATTAATGCAATAAAAATGGTGATACTTCCAAAGTTATTATATTTGTTTCAAAATATACCAATTTTTCTACCCAAGTCTTTTTTTAAACGGCTAGATTCTATAATATTTTCATTTATTTGGTCTAACAAGCCGTCACGTAAAAGTTCACATCTGCAAGCCAGTGACTATGGGTGGATTGGGTCTACCTGTTTTCAGACATTACTACTGGGCTGCTAACGCTAGAGCACTTTCATTTTGGCAACTTGACTCTCCAGATAAATTTCAATTTATCTCCACTCCAAAATGGGTCAAACTTGAACTCACTGCAGCGCAGACCAGCCTTTCCTCCATTCTTCATTCTGGCTATAAAAATTGCCCTAAACTTCCTAAGGATTATTTGCTTAATCAATCCTTGCAAATTTTGAACCAAATAAAAAAGACACTGGACTTGAATTACATTTCAATTTATTTCCCCTTTGCAAATAACACGTTATTTAAGCCTTCTCTTACAGATACCACTTTCTTTGAATGGAGTAGGAGTGGTCTGTGCTGCATCAAGGATTTTTATGTCAATAATAAATTAGCCTCATTCTCAAAATATTCTCTTCCACAATCACATTTTTTTCGTTACTTGCAAACCAGACATTTTATTCAACAAAATATTGCAAATTATATAGAGAAACCCGAGACTCATGCATTTTTTAATTTAATGCATATTAATCCAAATTCCAAACAACTCATATCACGTTTTGTAAATATATTCACACAACCTATCTCAACTAATTATATTAGAGAGGCTTGGTCACAAGATCTTGGCATAACATGACGAGATATGGAAAGATGCACTTGCAAACATCTGGAATTGTTCCATCAATTCTAGATATAGATTAATTCAATTCAAAGTGGTTCATAGAATACATTATTCTAAAGTTAAACTTAATAAAATCTTTCCATCCGTTTCATCGATGTGTGATCGATGTAAAACATCCCAAGGCTCTCTAATTCATCTGTTCTGGTTCTGCCCGGTGCTACAAAAATTTTGGACTGACATATTCAAGTGGTTCAGTGACAACTACAAAACTCTGGTAACCCCTAATCCTTTTATAGCGCTGTTGGGCTGCTTTAGTGACCATTATGTGCACTCTCTTTACACAAAAAAAGTCATCAGGATGGGAATGGTTGGACCTCTCAAACTAATACTTCGAGCTTGGAAATCATCAACTCCTCCACCTTTTACTAACTGGCTCAATTAAATGACTTTGGTAGCAAAATTGGAATATATACGTTACGAACAAAACCAGGCATTGGACTCATACTTCAAAACATGGTCCCCATTTCTGAGGTCATTAAGTTAAATCTCCCTAGGTGTCTGTGTGTATTTGTATATGTGTATGTATCTGTGTATACATATGTATATGTATGCGGTGCATGGTAGGCATGTGTATATGTACATACATATGCATACACACATATTTATTTATAGTTCTTTGTACTGTGGCTTTTTTATTATATTATTATTATCATTATTATTATTATTATTATTATTCCATCCATCCATCTTCTCCCGCTTAATCCGGCTGGGTCGCCGGGGCAGCTTGCTGCCCAATACTCATAGCACCTGACCCCCCCTATGAACCCCTCTGCAGGTGGTGAGCCCACAGGAGGAATTATAATTAATATTATTATTATTATTTTAATTAATTATTACTATTATCATTTTTTGTTTGTTTTTGCTTTGTTTAAGTTTTGCTCAATGCGAAAGCAATAGGCCCTACGCCCTGTAGGGGCTCGGGCCTAACTACTACAAACTATACATCTTCGGAAACCTCTGGTGCATTGCTATGTCATGGCGAGGGTCCCTGGTCACTACGGGCGAGTTATGTCACGTCATTTTAGTTCCCGCCCCCTATGAGCATCGCTATACAATACTAATAGGCTTCTGGCGCTCGAGCCTAAATATCTTATGAACAAGAATCGCACAAACGCACCTTTTTGCAGCACAAAACAGCACAAACGAAGCACAAATGGTTGACATAGATTTGTGTAGGTTTGAGTTTGATGGGGGCCAACTTCACGGAGGTCAATTCCAGGGCTAAAATTATGCAGATGATTCTAATGAAGGACACGTGTATGAAACCAAACACAGCTTCAGTTATGTTTGCGACACAGAAACATTAGAATACAGAACAGAAGACTACCTATTATGAGCCCTTTAATAGTATAATTTTCTCAAAAGACAATTAAAAAATGAATTAGGAAAGTCTCTCAAAGATCTTTAGTTTATTCACTCAATCATCAAACATGACCTCGAACAGAAGATCAGATCATTCACAGGGTTTAGAGCCAAAACCCCTTGTGCTTTTACAGAAGTTCTTCACACATCCAGAGCTGAGAATCAAAGTGCCAGTGAAACAAACAAAAAACTAAATTCTAAAACAACTTCATACATAAAAATGTCAAAATGAAACACAGCAGTATTCTGAGAGGAGACACTACAGGCAAAACTCCTTTTCCCCATGTGTAGTTTTTTTGGTCAGTTCTTAGCGTACCAGCTTTCACGTGGAAACATCCAAATATTCACTCTGGACCTGAAGATGTTTTAATTAGGGGTGGGACTTGATTAAAAAAATAGTCTCATTAATTACAGGCTTTGTAATGAATTAATCTCAATTAATCCCATAACGATATTTGCCCCAAAAACAACATTTATTTTAATGTAAATGAATTTTAGTGACTCATTTTCTTCCTGAAGCCCGTCATTTGTTGGAGTTTGGGTGCTGTCACCTCTTGTTTGTCCTCGGAGCAGAACTGAACCACTAACAGCTCCAGCAGGTTCTGTGCTGCTGTCACGTGTTTTGTGTTTAAATGTTCTCAAAGGGTTGAGGTGTTTCTGTGATATGGAAACTCTTTTCTGCACAGTTTGCAATAAATGACGCCTTGGAATAGAAATGTACCATCAAGCAGACCCAGAGCACTTTCATGCTCCACTGTTGTTGTAGTCAGAACTGTGTGCATCAGCATAATTGGCATATTATGACATGGTGCACTGACAAACATTAATGTCCCACCCCTAGTTTTAATATTTAAAGTGATCAACCTGCTGCCACAGAGTTATATGGGGCATTGTAATGTAAAGTCTGTTTCTCAAATACATTTCTCCCTCAGGGACAGTGTTGTACTGTGTTGTACTGAACAAAATCCTAACAAAGTGTACAGTCAGATCTCAAATACTACATAACATATCCAAAATCCCCTCGGTATATTTTTAGCATCTAATATAACCACAATCAAATGTATTATTTTTTATATGAAAACATTTTTCATTGATGAAAAAACTGGAAGCTATTTTTGTGAGCATCAATCAATCAATCAATCAAACAAACTTTATTTATAGAGCGCTTCCATACAAAAATACAACAGAAAGTGTTTAAAGTGAGTAAACTACAGCAGGTGTTTGAAGATGGGGCTCTAAATGTAAGATTTCTATCTATTCACCTGCAGTGTGTCACCTCATTAAATGAACACCAAAGGAAAACTCTTTTTAAACAGTTCACAGCGGCCCCACCATGGGCCCCGCACAGATCCACTGAGGACAGGCTGTGCTTATCCAGAACTCCAAGGACAGTGAGTTTTTGTGTTTTGGCAGTGGCTCTGGTTCATCAGAGGCTTAGATTCAACTAATTTTGCCCCAAATCCCGTTGACACTTTGATAGGTGCTAATCCCATCTAAATCCATGTCATTGTGAGTCATCTAATGATCCAGTCCTTTACAGAGGGGCACTTTACTTCTCTAGGGTATTAACTGTAACACATCACCGATTTATGTCACCATCTTATCTTTGATTGGCTTGAAAACGCTGCAATTGCCCAAAACAACGGATTAACATGTTTTATAAGTTTCACTTTACTTTATGACACTCTGTGCCCCCCATCCCTTTGCTCTCTGTGCTAACTCACTTCCCCTTCAGAGTACTATCACAATCAGCATGCATCCCACTAATGAAACTACTGCATCGACTTTGTCAAGTTGTTTTGTATCCTGTTTTTGTATCTTTATGGAAGTGTGGGTGATTTTTTTGTTTTACAGAATCTATCCATAAGGAGGATTTGAATAGAGGGTTTAGAGCACCGGTCCCCAACCTTTTTTGCAGCACAGACCGGTTTAATGCCCGAGAATATTTGTGGTGCTCTTTTTGGGACGCCTTTTCGAGCACTTTATGTGTAGCCCGGCCCACCCTGTACCAATGTCAGACATTCTTGGTCACTGGTCACGGACCAGTGGCTCAAAACGTAATACCTTAATACATAGGCCGCGATAGGATACATATCTTGATGCAGTGCACTTTCAATTCGATACAATATATTTCAAATCGATTCGATACGGTTCAATAAAAATAAAGCCTAAATCGTGGCTGTGATACTAAAAGTCTTTGTGAAACCACTTCTTGTGCAAAGTTCATCTGAAAAGCAAACATCTTACTCATCAAAAAGTGAAAATGTAAAATGTGTCGCATAAACGAGTTTCCTTCCTCTAAACAAGCAACAAAACTGTAGCGCTGTTACAAAATAATTTATTTAACTTAGTTCTATCAGTCGATTAAAGTATTTAATCGTGATTAAGCTCATGAATTTCATAGTTAACTCGAGATTAATTGCAAATGAATCGCACATTTTTTGTCCCTTGAATCATCATCTTAATACTCTTTTGTTTTTGTTTTTGATTGCAAACCAGAACAATTGTCAGTGAGACACTTTGTGCTCTGTAACAGTGTGAGTGAAGTGTCTCTTCTGCCTTCAGTCAAATAATGTGTGAAATAATGTGCTGTGACCTGAGGTAGTTCTCATGACAGAGGGACGTCCATTGATCTGCAATTATTGCGACTGTGTTTTTTGCCCCAGTACCTGCTGTACTCGGAGAGCACTCGCACTGGGACTTTTGGGCCATGCCATGCTCGAGCGCCTGGAGTTCTGCATTCGCACCTGCCAGGCTGCAGCCAGGGCATCATCGCACGTCGTTTGCGGGTTGTGTGGTTGAGCTGCGGTTTTGGTGGAGAGGGTGGGTCCAGCAGCATGAGGTGTCTATTGCGTGGTGGGGCGGGTGTGGGTTCTGCTGCGGTGTGCGCTCCTCCAGGGGCTTGTGTTGCTGTTCGCGGTCCTTGTCATGGCTTCGCCATATGTTTTGAAGCAGACTTTGTTTTGTGTTTTCCTTGTGTGGGTGGCATCAGCATGCACAAGTGTGCCGTGCTTTGGCCCACTAGGTTACTGGGTCAGAAAGTGCATTAATCTTGAGATAAAGAGTAATGCATTGAAATTGTTTTGAGTTAACGCATTAATAGCGCGATGTTTGTGTCATCACATTAAATGACGTATTGATATTTCGATATTTCTGCACCCCCCTACACTACAGTACAGATTTACAAACCTGATGTGATGTGCAGTGGTTTCATTAGTGGGATATGGTTTTGTTGTGATAGAGCTCTGAAAGGGGAGCAACTCAGCATGGGGAGGCCATCTAAGGATCTAATTATGTAATAAAACCCCACCGAAGTGTGTGTGTGTGTATATATATTATGTATATATATATGTATGTGTGTATATATATATATATATGTGTATATATATATATATATATATATCTATATATATATATATATATACATATATATACATATATATACATATATATATGTATATATATGTATATATTCATCCATCCATCTTCTCCCACTTAATCCGGCTGGGTCGCGGGGGCAGTTTGCTGCCCAATCCTCATAGCACCTGACCCCCCCATGAACCCCTCTGCAGGTAGTGAGCCCACAGGAGGGTGGACGTCATGGTCCTTGATGTTAGTTCATAGGGGTATATATTCATTTTCATCAATAATTCAATTCATTAATAATTCATTAATTCATTAATCAATTCATTAATTAATTCATCAATTCATTAATTCATTAATAAATATTCTCTTAGAAGCCTCCACCCGAGATAGTTCAGCCTTTATTTGTAATAATTTTCTAATAATCTATTTTAAAAGACTCGATGTCCAAACCAGCTCAAATCCCATCACCATTACTATTATTACTAATCGATTTCTGGAACAATATATTTTTAGATCAGTATTTATCGCATTAATATTTTGTTACTTTTATTATTTTGGTATAATATGATGTGATTTGTGATTATTAATGGCTATTATGGCTAATTATTCTGCTATTTATTTGTTGCAGCTCAGGCCTTTAAGTTGTACTGTACAGGCGAGTGTCAACTGACGTCACTGTTATCAAATGAGCGTGCTGCATGATGGGAAATATTGTGGCCGATGGCAAAGAAACATAAATGCAGAGTGTGACTTTGCGTTCTCTCAGTTTATCAGCAATAATGGTGAATTCCTGCTACATTATCAGATGCACAAATAGAAGGAAGAAGGAAAAGGTCTTTTTTTGTTTTCCGAGTGAAAAGAACCACCGATGTTGGATTAAACGACTTTCAAACATCCACAGAGCGAATACTGAGCAAACCGTGGAACCCGTATGTTGGGCCCATTTCTTGACAGGTTTGTATCAAATTGAATTTCTTTAAAATTCATTATTTTATGATTTTACTCTGAATGGCCCAGGAGTAATTGTGGATATTGTCATAGTGGATGTTCGTAGTTGGCGATTCAGAACAGAAATTTTCTTTCATCCAAAAAGGGTGATTTAGCATCCTACGATGCTCATGACTAATTTTTGGTTAAATCGTTTTCAGTCTGTGCAGTTACAGTGGGCAAATAACTGGGGGTCGATGCCTTTATCTGCTTTCTCGCTATCTTTACCATGTTTCTTGCCACCGGCCAAAATATTTCCCAGCATACAACACGGGCTTTTGTCAACAGTGAAACTCGCCTATATTTTTAAACAGGTTTATGGGATTACCATGATTTGTGTCCATGGTCTACAGTAGATTTTATATCGTGCATCAAAATGTGTTCTGGTGGCAGGCCTGACAACAGCCCAGTCTTCAGTCTGGGTCGGTCTCAGGCCTCTTTGAGCAGCAGGCCATAGGGTCTCATTGACTCCTGGACTAAAGCCATGGTCTGGATTTGGCTGTGGTCCTCGGGCACATAGACCACCCAGACCCGATCCCTCTCACAGACCTTCCTCTTGCTCGGGCTGATCCGGTTCTGGAGCAGGACTTTGTAGGTCTTTCCGTTGCTAGCGGACTTGAAGGTCTTGCAGTACTTTTCGGCGAGGAGCACGTCTGGGGTGGAGTAGATCCCTCTGCCAAAATCTGTGCTGCTCATCATAGACTGAGCCACCTCATCCAGGAGCCCACCATCCTCCTTGCTCCCTGCACACAGAGAACAGGAATCTAACCCATGACCTCCTAAAGAGAGCTCCGGAATCTAACCCAGAGCCTTGGTTTTGTCAGAGAGTATTGCATTGTCAGAGAGAAGCTTTCGCCCCCTACACCTCCAGGACTGCACCCATGTCCCATGTGTGCGATCGGGTGTGCACCCTCTCATTTTGGTTCATGCTCCTTGGACCTCATTTACGGATGTCGAGGGTCTCTCTGACCTGATGTTTGTTGGATTTCTTTGGACTTACTGTGACTATTTGCAGTACAAAGAGCTGTAGGCTAAGTTTGTAAGAAAGCTCAATTACATAATTTGGGGGAAATAATAGGTTACTCTGGATTTCAAACAACTGGCATCAGCCCCAACTTATATCAGTCCATCTCTAGTTTAGATCTTCTCAAAAATGTTCTAAAATGCATCTGATTTTTGTAAGATATTAGTTTAGCTGTTTGTATAAATTGCTCCTTTATAATTTAGGATGACCAGATTTCCCTGTTTAACCGGAACAGTCCCAGTTTTGAACCCCGAGTCCTTGTCCCAGCAGATTTGATTTATTTTATTTTATTTGTGCTTTTGTCTCAGTGCTGTGCTTTTGTAGTGGTCAGACATGGCTGATTTCAGGGTCGCAAACTTTGTCAACACCGAGTAAAGCAGCCTATAAGACACGCCACTACTAGGGATGCAACAATGTTCGATATAATATCAAATCATTAGATACTGGTCTCACGATTTGAAACACATGTTTACTCGATATCCACAGTCCAAAAGGAAAACATTTATCAGCTCCATAGGGACTTACAGCTAAAATATTCTAATAGAGGAGGGTTTTATCTTTCACTCACTTATTATTTACGTTGTTAGACCCAGGAACGATATGAACTTTTAAATACTTTAGAATCGCTTTTGGCTTTATAGCAGGTTTAATCAAATGTGCTCATTTACGCACACATGACGCTACTCACAATACACATGACCTTTTTCTCAGACTCTCATACGTTCTCCTCAGACAACGCTCCACTGAGACATTTCTGTGTAATATAACATAGTTTTAGTGTCCAGAAAGAGCCTGGGATAGCACAGTGTGTCTGTAAGAGTGCAGACTGTAGGAGGGCAGTGTGGGAGGAGCTACGTACTGTCTCTGCTGGAGGAGGCAGAGCAGTGTGAGAGGAGCTACGTATTGTCTCTGCTGGAGGAGGCAGAGCAGTGTGGGAGGAGCTGCGTACTGTCTGCTGGAGGAGGCAGAGCAGTGTGGGAGGAGCTATGTACTGTCTGCTGGAGGAGGCAGAGCAGTGTGGGAGGAGCAACGTACTGTCTCTGCTGGAGGAGGCAAAGCAGTGTGAGAGGAGCTACATACTGTCTCTGCTGGAGGGGGCGGAGCAGCGCAGACACAGGCCTGAGGCATGTGCACACAGTGAGACTCAGGAGGAAAATAAATCATCAAATCATCATCAAAAAGGAAAAGTCTGATAGTGTTGCTCCCCTGCAGTCTGTACTATAATGTACTGTATGCAATGTTTCATTAATATCAGTGGTATTATATTATACTCATTAGCAGAAAAAAAAAAGTTTTTTACATCTTAAAACACATCAAAATCGAATCAATATTGTGGGCCATGTATTGAGATCAACCGTATCGTTGCATCCCTCATCACTACAGCAGCATGTGACACTAGTGAAGATACAGGGAGTGAAACATGTAAAACAGCTAAACAAACTCCTCTGGTCTGACAAAAAGAATGGCTGATTCTAAAGCTCACCACTCTGCCACAGTAGCACGGGGAGAACATGCATGTCTTACCCTGCCTGCGGTTGAGGATGAGGGAGCCGTCCATGTGCAGGCCCTGGTAGGACACAGGCCAGGCCTGGGAGCCAGTACCCAGCCAAACGTCAGAGCCATCGTCATATTTCCCCGAGACGCTCAGAGCTACGCGACGCCACCCACACGGCCGAAAGTACGGCTCATTACCCCGCATGAAGGATCGCTCTCCATCCTGAGGGTCAGAGAGGGTCAGAGAGGGTCAGAGAGGGACAGAAAGGGTCAGAGAGGGACAGAGAGGGTCAAACTGAGACAGAGAGGGAAAGAGAGGGTCAGACAGAGAGGGATAGAGAGGGTCAGACAGGGACAGAGAGGCACAGAGAGCAACAGACTGAGACAGAGAGGGACAGAGAGGGACAGAGAGGAACAGAGAGGGTCAGACTGAGACAGAGAGGGACATACTGAGACAGAGAGAGTCAGACTGAGACAGAAAGGGTCAGACTGAGACAGAGAGGGTCAGACTGAGACAGAGAGGGACAGACTGAGACAGAGAGGGTCAGACTGAGACAGAGAGGGACAGACTGAGACAGAGAGGGTCAGATTGAACAGAGATGGTCAGACTGAAGAAAGAGGGTCAGAATGAACAGAACACAGATGGTCAGACTGAATAGAGAGGGTCAAACTGAAGAGAGGGTCAGACTGAGACAAACAGGAGAGGGTCAGACTGAACAAAGAGGGTCAGAGAGGGCCTCTCTGTTCAGACAAAACACAGAGGGTCAGACTGAACACAGAGGGTCAGACTGAACATAGAGGGTCAGCCTGAACAGAACACAGAGGGTCAGCCTGGAGACTCTGCAGGAGTCTGCATGTCCAGGGCTACATTCCAGGACACAGTGTAGTACAGGTGTGTGGTAAGAGCAGAGGGGGGAAGAAACAAAAGTACAAAGTACAAAAGTAAAAGTACTGCACTTAACTACAATATCTAGGTCTGTGTACTTACTTAAAGCAGACCCCCTGTGCTTGTGTGTGGTCTATAGTTATAATCTACACTTATGCAGCATTATGTTATAATTTGGACATTTTAATTTGCAATATTGATCTAAAACAACTTAATAGAAAGAAGTCCACTGACACGAATCATTTGGATAATTTTTTTCAGTCTTGGATTGCTTAAGGATCATTCAAACATGTGTGAATGAAACAAAACACAGCTCCAGGTGGCGACAACATTAGAACATGACTTAAAGCTAATAATAATAATTTTGGCATGTCCAAATAGAAAGATCTAGACCTTAAATAGAAAAACAGATTCAAGAGTTTCTGTTTTTTTTTATTTTATTTTATTTTTTTTTATTGAAGTTACAACATTTGAGGCATGAAAAGCACTCATAATTGGCCGAAAATACACACTGCAAAAACGGCTTATCAAAAAATAAGAAAAAAATACCAATTTTGAGGTAAAAATGTCCTACTTTAAGTGAAATTATCTGCCAGTGCAGTAAGAAATGTTCAAGATGAAATACAAATCTTGTTCTAAGCAGAAAACACTAGTTTCAAGTATTTATGGCAAGATTTTTCACCTTGGTTTGAGAAGGAAGTTAAAGAGGCTTAACCTGGCTTGAGTTAATACAGTATAAAAAGTGCTTAGAATAAGTTGTAATATCTAGATAAGATATATCAGGATGGAATATCTTGAAACAAGTAAAAAAGTCTCATCGTAAAAAAAAAATCTTAAAATTGCTCTTTTAAGATGAATCTGCTTAATTCAAGTGAGTTTAACTATGCTAGAAAATCCTTTTTAGTAGTGCATTCACTTTTTTTCTTTTAAAGTACATTTTAAAACAGGTACTTCAGTACTTTTACTTTAGTAGTTTTACTTTTGATACTTTTGCTTGAGCATTTTTACACCTGTACTTAAAGGTGCACCTGCTTGTTTCTATGGAGATGTCACTGCTCTGTCTGGAATGTTCCACCGTGTGACATTACAGCTCTACAGCTCTACTTTACATTTATTTAATCACAGGTGGTTTTATAGCTCAAAAATCCACAGACCTGTAACTTGGTCTGGTTTGGTCTCCATGAACATAAAAAGGTTTAATGCCAAAACAATAACATCTCCATGGAAAGTAGAAAAGTATTTGTCGGCTCCTCCAGCAGGCTGTTTATGCTGGTGTACGGTTTCTAGTTTCACTTTCATTGAGCTGTTCAAGTCCTGCTGAATCATTTCCTCTATGCACCACTGCTCAGATTTAAGGAGAGAATACGTATTTGTAGGACTAGGATTGGGCTACTACTACTTCTATTACAACTACTTCAAACGTGTAACTGAATAATCTAGTTATGATTGGGTTTCTGCTTTTTGTTATGCATTTGTCGTTTAAAAGCTGGGCTCTTTTCATTTGCTATGGCACCAGTTTTGCGGTTTCATCATTCTGAAGGTCCGACATGACACGGAACAAACTCTTGTGAGCTTTAAGTCATGTTCTAATATTGTTCCCTCCTCAAAAACAGACCTGGAGTTGCATTTTGTTTCATTCACACATTTTGGACTAACCCTTTATTATTAGTCTGTCTCCAAATCTCAAAATGTTCCACCTCGTGATGAGATTAAACAGTAATTTTCAAATGAAGAGCTATCTTTTTAACTTTTGTTCAGTGGAGATTGGCAATTCTAATGCTTAAATCTTTCCTTCCTGCATTACCACATGAAATCACAGCGTTTTCTGTTTGAGAGAAGAACTCAAATCTGCAGGGTTTGCGTGTTAAACATGTGTGAAGGAAACAAAATACTCCAGGTAACTCCAGGTTTGTTTGTGATGAAGAAACTACACTGGAACGTACGGCAGATCTCTTTAAACACCTGCTATGGGGTCGCTGTTCCACTGGCACCGAGAGGTTTGACAGTGCGTAAAAGTCACGTCCCCCCTCCGTACTTTAACATTAGTAGAGGAGGATAAAGTATTTGTCAGACTAGGACTGGTACGCACTACGACTTGGAACGTGAAACCGAATATCTAATCTAACTATGAGTAGGTTTGTGCTTTCTGTTATCATTCCAAAGATGTGAAACTCATTGTGAAACATCTATAGGCCTACCTCGCCGTAGGCCTACACACTGCAGGCTATGTCGTGTGAATGTGGCACTGGCACTAAGAACCCGTTTGACCGTGCGTAAAAGCGCGTAAAAGTGCATAAAAGTCACATTCCCCCGCCGTACCTTAACGTTGGTGAAGTCGAAGTCGAACTTTCGGTCAAAGAAGTCCCCCGGGTTGACGCGGGTCACGGGTCTGGACTCGGGAGCGGGCGGGGGGGCCTCTAGAGCGGGAGGGGCGCTGTACAGATTGTCCATGTCTCGGTCCACGGCGTCGTCCCGGAGCGACATGGAGCCCAGACTCGGGTACTCAAGCTGCTGTAGGCCCTCCCGTCTGTAGAACTGCCGCAGAGCCACTATGTTGACAAAGTCCTGCGGGCCGAGCTGCGACGCGCCGCCGCTCTGCTGCACGGAGCACCCGGAGAGAGCCGAGAGAGCCTCCAGACACAGCGCCGTGTCCGCCATCGCGCCGGGGAGAGCGGATTAACGCGGGGGAACGTAGGAGAGACGGAGGGAACCAAGTTTAGATGGGAAAGGTTAAAGTTTGTGGAGCGGAGAATCAGATAGGTGCTGCCTTTCCGTGCGCCAGCCTGATTCTGTACTTTCACTTTCAAATCAGTTCCATACTTTCGATTTTAACTCAAGCGACAGATTTAAAGGAAACTATGCGTTCAGGATAACCACTCTGCCGCAATAACACAGGGAGAACATGCACACTCCACTCAGACACATCAGGAGTAGGGTGACCAGAAAGTTCTTATTTACCCAGGACAGTCCCTGTTTTGAGCCCTGTGTCCTTATCCAGAACCACTGATTTTTACAAGAAATGTCCAAAGTGTTCCAATTTTTAACCAGTCTGATCCCTACCAATAGTAAAAAGAGGCATACATTGACATCTGTTGAGGTAAAATAGCAATAAACTGATTAAAAATGACCAAAACACAAAGAAAATGTAACTACCGACTCACATGTTCGTCATGAATGGTCTCTGTGTTTCCTTAAATATGTGATTTTTTCCTTTGAAATCTGCTCACCCTAATCAGGAGTCTAACCCGCAGCCTAAAGCATGTTTTATTTTGTTTTTCAGGTCGATGTTCAGGCTGTTGCGGTGGCTCAGATGTCGTTAAGGTCTGTCTCCTCTTGCTTTAAATGTGACACTTTTTACAGTTCAAATTTGAACCATGTATTTCTTGTGTTCTAGGCCGGTGTGCTGCATTACTCCAGCCTGAAGCACCTGAACACGCCCCGTCCCTTTGGCCGAGCTGACCTCCGATTGGTCCAGGAGGAGGTCATTTATGACACTGTGAACCACCGCAGTAATTTCCAGTATAAATAGTGTGTCAGGTGCCCTCCCGTCCTGCTCTGTCCCTGTGTCAGACTGAGATGGGGGCAGGTCACATGTCTCTGTTGAACTGCAGATGTTGTGGTGTGTCAGATTATGGCAAGCCGATTTAACATTTAAATGCTAAGCTGGATATGTATTGAAGATATCTCTAGCTCAGTTTTGCCTAGTCAAAAAGAAAATTTCGGATATCCGCAACGATATTCGTCCTATCCGTAATTGTCATTTTAGAAATCCACAATGATGTTCTTCCCAGGGCAGATGACGTGACCTTTTCCATTCATTTGTATGGGTTTCATAATTATGGATATCCATTATTCAGTTGTGGATATCCTCAATGTAAATTACACATATATACAACTGAATTACAGATATCTGTAATTCCGGTTTGAGATATCTACAGTTTGATTTTGACTAGTCATAAGTCAAGTTCAAGATATCTTTAATTCACCTCAGTTGAAGATATCTACATGCTCCTTTTCAGATACAGTATCTTAAATTAAGTTTTGAGGAGGTCAAATGATGATATCTTCAACTGAGGTATCTCTAACTGGAATTACAACTAGTCAAAATGATGTAGATATCTCAAACTGGAGTTTGGGGAAGTCATAATTTAATTTAGATTTCTCTTATCAAGTTTTAACTTGTAATGCATTTTAATTGGAGATATCTGAAATTGGAGATATTCATAAACTTCACTGTGCCTAGTCAAAATATAATTACAGATATGTTGAATTAGAGTTTTGACTTGGTGAAATGACATTGCAGATATGTGTATGTAAATGATCCACTTTAGGTGGGAGTGGAGCATTTCCACATGTCACCTGTCGGCTCTTAACTCAAAGTTCATTTATCAGTAAGATCACCAAAATGCATCTTAGGGTCTTTTTGTTCATGAAACATGCGTGAAAATCATAAAAATCATGAAAATCAAAAACTGATTTTAACACAGACTGTTGTTTAGCTTTAGGGGCAAATGTTTTTTTAGACAGATTGTGCACTGCTAATAGTTAGAGACAACGCAGAGCTTTCTGTGTTATAATGTCATAATGATGTTCGAGATCTTTAACTTTCAATCTGCCCAGTCAAAACTGAATAACAGATATCTGCAAATGTCATTTATGATGTGTGATGAGTTGAATGATGTTTTCAATTACGTAATTGCAGATATCTGTAATTCTGTTTTGCCTTTAGTCAGAACTGAATATCTCGAACTTTCGTTTTGTCTAGTCCAAATTAGGTTACAAATATCTCAAATGATAATTCCCACTATCCAAAATAAAATTATGCCTAGTCGGAAAGACGTTGTTGATATCCACAATGTTAATTCTGGATAGTCAAACTTAGCGGTTAAATGTTAAAATGGCTTGCCATAGTCAGATGCCCTTCGAAATGTTGTGTGGTGAGAGAAATACAGTAGGAGAATGGACCATGTCACATTTGTGGACTGTGACTTTTGGAGACAGAATAAGATAGACTTGATTTTGTAAAGAGTTCTGAACAAAGCTCACAGGTCATACCCTTTGAATACCTCTGTACAGCCTTTTGGATTGATTTACTGATAAGACAATGTCTAACTGTAATAGTATTGTATCTCTTGTAATAAATGATTAAAAAGTCCAATCTTAACATGACTGCACCTGTTTTTTCCCATGAATTTGAGCAAAATATGTCTGTGTGATATATAATGTATAAGCAGCTCTTAATTTTATTGTCAGAGAATCAGGAAATGTGTATCAGCATGCTAGCTGCTGTAAGTAAACTCCGCTCTGGTCTCTGAGTTGTGAAAAGTGCTTATAAAGATAACGTATAAGGCTCGCAGAGATTTCTGAATGACACGTATTGTCCTGAATAACTCAAATTGAATGAATTAATTGCGTATTATTACTGTAAATCATTCATACATAAATAATGGTTTATGTGTTATGTTTTGTTTAGACCCCTGGTATAACCTCCTGGAACCCCAAAAAATAAAGCGTACTGTATTGCTATCTTTTTCTATCTATTTCTATCTATCTATTTCTATTTTCTATCTATTTTGAGGTAAATGAGTACCTTTGCATTTAGATTTAGTTTTTTTGTTTTTTAATTTATAATGTGTAACATGTAGGGTGACCAGACATCCCTGTTTACCCGGGACAGTTCCAGTTTTGAGCCCTGTGTCCCCTGTGCCAGCAGATTTATACAAAACTAGTAATTTGTCCAAGTTTTACACAAGAAATGTCTCAGATGTCCCTATTTTTGACCAATTTGTTCCCTGCCAACAGTAAAGAGAGGCATAAACTGTCATTTGTTCAGGTAAAATACAGAAAAGCTGCTTAAAAATGACTAAAACATGTTCGTCATGAATGGGCTGAGTACAAAACTTTTTTTTTCTTTTTAATTACGCACTCGTTTCACAGTTTTATTATTACCCACCACTAAAAAAATAGGGATGTCCCGGTTTTTTAGTTTGAAAATCTGGTCACCCTAGTAACATGTCCTCTGTAATCTGTATTTTGGTGTTAAATCCGTGTGAAGTAAACCTAAAGACCAACCTCAAAAAGTTTTTAGACTCCCTTTTTATTTATTTTTTATCATAGTGCAGCTACAAACTTACTCCTATTGAGTTCATTTTTTATCCTGGACATGATTGTGCTCTATGATCCTTTTAATAATTATTTAGGCAGAGGAACCTAGTCACCCTGTTAAGAGTCTATCCCAAAGCACTTAAAAGATTGGCTGAATGTCCACTATAAATGACACAAATGAACGGGCCACTGCAAACTGTTTAAATTGAGCTAGTTTCCTTTATCACTCTTTTAAGACAGACAAAATCAGGTACGGAGACTTTAAGTATGAACTTGTGATCATTTGGTGCAGATGGTGGAGTAGATAACCCTGTGCTCCTGGCTGCCCCCGGTGGTCAGGGCAGGGCGGGGGTTCCAGGTGGGGCGGCCCAGGGAGGCGTAGTGTATCCCGTCTTCAGGCTCCTCCGCTGGGCTCGGACACTCGGGCTTGCTCCCCTCTGTGGAGACACGTTACATTGAGAGATGAGGGCCACAAGAGGGCGCCACTGCTTTTCTTTTTGAAGAGGCAGTATTATGAAGAATGTATTTTATTTTGGTGAATATATCATTTTCAAAACAGTAAAAGGTAACATGGTGATCTAATATGTTATGTGCTACAGTTCACGCTCCCTATTGAAATATTTCCTTTTACCATCTGGTTTCAGGGCTGTGGTCCAGGACTGCAGCTCAGTCGACTCAGGACTCTGTTTGTCTACAAGAAAAGAAAATGCAAATTAAAGTTCATTACTCAAAATTGACTCTTGTGACTCTTAGCCACGTTATAATGTTACCTCCTTAAAAACAGATCTGGAGTTGTGCTTTGTTTCATTTACATATATTTGAATAACCCTTTATTATTAGTCTGTACATCTCCAAAGCTCAAAATGCTCTGTTCCACCTTGTGATGTCATGTAGTGGCAGTTTTTCAACTTAAAAGACACTGGTGAGCAGCACCGGGGCCCCGCAGGGCACTGTATTATCGCCATTTCTCTTCACCCTGTACACTGCAGACTTTGTTTATAAATCTGCATCCTGTCACATTCAGAAATATTCTGATGATACAGCAGTCGTGGCATGTGTAAGAGGAGGGGATGAAGTGGAATACAGAGAGGTCATCAGTGCGTTTACAGCCTGGAGTAAGAGCAATGGTCTAATCCTAAATACATCTAAGACCAAGGAGATGATAGTGGACTTTAGCAGGAGGAAGTGTGGACATGTGCCAGTATCAATTGGAGGAGAGACTGTTGAGATGGTGCAGTCGTATAAATATCTTGGAGTCCATCTGGATAATAAACTGGACTGGTCTGTACTTTGCAGAGAAGTGCACAAAAAAGGACAGAGCAGACTCTTCTTTCTGAGAAGACTGAAATCTTTTGATGTCTGCAGTGAGATGCTGCATGTCTTTTATCAGTCAGTTGTAGCAGGTGCTCTTTTCTTTGGGGTTGTGTGCTGGGGCAGTGGTCTGAATGTAAAAGACAGAAGCAGGCTTGACAAGATAATCCGTAAGTGTGTTTCTGTCATGGGGGTGAGAGTGGACTCAGTGGGGGCCCTTGTGGAGAGGAGGATGAGGAGCATGATCCAGTCCATCCTCAACAACAGCAGGCATCCTCTCCACCAGATTGTTGCTGCTCAGAGAAGCAGCCGCAGTGACAGGCTCCTCTCCCTGTGATGTAGAACTGAGAGGTTCAGGAAATCGTTTATTCCTGCTGCTATAAGACTGTTTAACAGCTCTGTCTAATGGGCACCTTATTACTATTGTTAGTAGATTTTAACTATTAACTTATTTATTTTATTGTTAATGTATTTATGTATGTAGGTTTTTTAAATTTTAAATGGTTCTTTGATATGTGCGTCTTGTTTAATGTTTAATGTCTATGCTACTGGACAACTTGAATTTCCCCTCATGGGGAGTCGGGGAGTCGGTCGGTCGGTCTGTCTGTCTATCTATCTAAAAGCTCCATGGCTGAAATCATCCAAATTATTCTCGTGGTGTGTGGAGTTTAAAATCACAGTGGAGCACTTCCTGTATTAACACATGACATCACAAGGTGGAGCAGAGTGGTTTATGTTTGTGAGAAGAGTAAATCTGTAGTTTGTGTGTTAAACTTGGGTGGATGGAACAAAACAGAACACCAGGTCTGTTTGCGATGACACGGGCCCTTTAAAGGTTCATCATGGAACTTTTCGGCTGGAGGGTCTGACACTTGTTTGTCTCCATGGAGATGTTATTGCCTTGCTTGGAATATTCTACAGTATGGCATTTTACTTCTCTAATTCCATGGAGACAAGCAAGTTGTGATTCTTATTTTATGTGTGAAATTATACTGCTCAAAAAATGAAAGGAACACATCAGACCTCAGTGTGACAAAAGTCTTAGGAACTAAAGGATGCTCCTCTTTTAATGGGAATGAACAACAGGAGCACTAGAGCAGCACCAGTGAGACAGGCCCTAAAACAGGACTGGCTTTGCATGAGGAGGTCATTTCAAGTTTCTCCCTCTTGGTCTTTTTTGGCTGCTTTTCCACTAGTGCAGCTTTGGCCACAGTGATTCAAATCAAATCAAACTTTATTTATAAAGCACTTTTCATACAAAAAATGCACTTTTCATACAAAAATGCAACACAAAGTGCATTATTATCACTACTGAGAGTATGAGGAGATTCCTGAACCCTATAGAAGCTGCACACTTCTCTAACTTCTCCAGGATGGCACAGGTTATGTTACTCTAGGTGAGAAGGACAGGGCCGCAGAAGGTCCTCAACCCATCAGGAGGACACAGATCTTCTTTTTTGTGCAGGAGGTACATGTTGAGCATTGCCCCTGCGCTACAGATGTCCCGCTTTTTTCACACTGAGATCTGATCTGAATCTGTTTTTAAAGTGTCCCTTTCATTTTTTTCAGCAGTGTGTAATGAACTAAATGAACTAAAATGAAATGTTGCAGAAGTTACCTGTCCTTCGGCGTCTCTTCCTCCGACACTTCAGAACGAGGAGGAACACACAAACAGAAGAGGTGAGCAGAACCATCAGGCTCAGACACACCACGCCCATCAGGAGAACTGGAACCAATAAGGGCAGAGCATTACAGTCTATTAACCTATCAGAGGCAAGTACTGTACTCTGTCCACCAATCAGGGACGCATGTTTAACACATCACAACCAATATTAGGAGGACTAGAGACCCATCAGAAGTGAGGATTATACAGTATTAACCAATCAGAGACGAGCATGTAACACACCACTAACATCCGTAGAACTGGGGACCAATCAGAGGATACAAGTCTATTATTAACCAATCAGGGACAAGAATTATACTCTGTGCACCAATCAGGGACAAGCATTTAACACAAATGTTGCCAATGTCAGGAGAACTGGAGACCAATCAAATTCAAGAATTACAGTGTAATAACCAATCAGAGCCAAGGATTTAACACACCATCAACATGAAGGGAACGGAAGACCAATCAGAAGTGAGGATTATACACTGTCTACCAATCAGAGATGAGTATTTAACACACCGCCAACACCAGGAGAACTAGGGACCAAACAGAGCCAAGGATTATACAGTATTAGCAAATCAGAGGCGAGCATTTTACACATTACTAGCATGTGGAGACCTTGGCAAAAAATTAGAGGCTAGGATTATACACTGTCCTCCAATCAGCATTTAGCACATCTCCAATATCAGGAGTCACTTTTTGACGTAACATTTTTATTTGAAAATTGTGAAAATTCTACTTTTTTAAACACATTTTAATTCGTTCAGTCTCTCGAGATACAAACCGTTTTCTGGTGTCTTCTCTTTCCTCTTTTCCTCGGCAAAATCTGCGAAGAGAAAGTTGTAGTTTGAGAGGTGGAAGGTTGAAAGGGTTTTATGTTTGAGTAGAGACCGACCTGTGGCTCTAGAGGGCACTGTGGTGCTGGGAGGGCCGGAGGGCATAGGTCCAGCCTCTGAAAACAAAGCTCATACTTTGCAGTGACATCACACTGAGAATTTCTACATGTATGTGGATGGAGAAATGTTTAGCAGTTACCATGGTGATACAATGTACATATTAACAAACATGGTCAAAAAGTTATAGATAGTCTGAAAACCCAAGAAAACCTACGAAGAGGTTTTGTTTAGGTGAGAGTGACTAAACCAGGACTAGACTGGACCTAGAATTACACCAGGACTAAACCAGGGCTAAAGTTTCCCTGGACTATAGGACTAGACCTGGTGTAGTCCTGGTGGACCAAGGACTACACCAGACTAAACTAGGACTAAATCAGAACTAAATCACAACTAAACCAGCACTAAACAAGGACTAAACCAGGGCTAAATCAGGACTAAAACAGGACTAAAACAGGAGTAAACCAGGACTAAACTTTATCTGGACTATAGGACAACACCCAAAAAGACTAAAACAGGAATGGACTGGATCAAGGAATACAGAAAAATCTGAACTAAATCAGAACTAAACCAGGGCTAAACCAGGACTAAACCAGGACTAAACCAGCACTAAACCAGGACTAAACCCGGGCTAAACAAGGATTAAACCAGGACTAAACCGGGACAAAACCAGGACGAAACCAGGGCTAAATCAGAACTAAACCAGGACTAAACCAAGGCTAAACAAGGACTAAACCAGGAATAAGTCAGAACTAAACTAGGACTAAGACTAAACCAGGACTAACACTGAGCTACACCAGGACTGAATCAGAACTAAACCAGGGCTAAACAAGGACTAAATCAGAACTAAACCAGGGCTAAACCAGGACTAAAACAGGGCTAAACCAGGACTAAATCAGAACTAAACCTGGGCTAAACAAGGATTAAACCAGGACTAAACCGGGACTAAACCAGGACTAAACCAGGGCTAAATCAGAACTAAACCAGGACTAAACCAGGGCTAAACAAGGACTAAACCAGGAATAAATCAGAACTAAACTAGGACTAAAACTGGACTAAACCAGGGCTAAACCAGGACTAACCCAGAACTAAATCAGAACTAAACCAGGGCTAAACTAGGACTAAATCAGAACTAAACCAGGACTAAAACTGTATTAAGCCAGGCTAAACCAGGACTAACCCAGGACTACATCAGAACTTAACCAAGGCTAAACCAGGACTAAATCAGAACTAAACCAGGGCTACATCAGGAGTAAACAAGGGCTAAACCAGGACCAACCCAGGCCTAAACCAGGCTAAAGCAGGACTAGACTAGGACTAGAACAGGTCTGAAATAGGACTAAAATGGGACTAAACCAGATTAAGGGTAGACTGGACCTAAGACTAAACCAGGACTAACACTGAGCTACACCAGGACTAAACCAGAACTAAACCAGGAGTACACCAGGACTGAACCAGGACTAACTCAGCATTAAACCAGGACTAAACCAGGGCTAAACCAGGACTAAATCAGAACTAAACCAGGACTAAACCAGGGCTAAACAAGGACTAACCCAGGCCTAAACCAGGCTAAAGCAAGACTCGACTAGGACTAGAACAGGTCTAAAATAGGATTTAAATGGGACTAAACCAGATTAAACGTGGACTGGACCTAAAACTAAATCAGGACTAACACAGAGCTACACCAGGACTAAACCAGAACTAAACCAGGAGTACACCAGGACTGAACAAAAGCAAAACCAGGCCTAATCCAGCACTAAACCAGGACTAAATCAGCATTAAACCAGGACTAAACCTGGACTAACCCAGCACTAAACCAGGACTAAATCAGAAGTAAACCAGGGCTAAACCAGGACTAAAACAGGCCTAAACCAGGACTAACCCAGGTCTGGCATGTACCTGGCAGCACTTGCAGAGTTCCCAGGCGTTGTGTGTTACAGCGATATTCTCCGGTGTCTCGGAGCTGCACAGATGAGATGCTCAAAGCTCCATGTTCAAACCCGAGCCGAGGGTCCGGTCTCTCCAGCACCACAGCGCCCCCTCTAGACCGGCTCAGGACCAGCTCCCATCTAGACCTAGATCCGGACTGGGACCTCCTCCAGGACCAGCGCTGCCGAGATTTGAAGAAGGAGGAGGAACAGGGGAGCAGCAGAGTCCAGCCAGCCCGAACAGAGAACACCTCACCTGGGAGAGACCAAGACCAATGACTCGGGGAAGTCCTGGTTCAGTTCTGCTTCAGACCTGGTCCTGGTATTGTATAGTCCTGGTTCAGATCGGGTTTAGTTTAGTCCTGGTTTAGTCCTTTTTCAGACTTGGTTCAGACCTGGTTTAGTCCAGGTTCAGACCTAGTTTAGTCCTTGTTCAGACCTGGTTCAGATCTGGTTTAGTTTAGTCTTGGTTTAGTCCTGGTTCAGACCTGGTTTAGTCCTGGTTTAGTCATGGTTCAGATTGGGTTTAGTTTAGTCCTGATTCAGATCTGGTTTAGTCCTGGTTCAGACCTGACAGGACCTGCAGCTCGGCTCTCAGTTCTCCATTGCAGAAGTACAGTCCACTGTCTGAACTCTGCAGACTCAGGAGGCACAGGGTCCCGTTTGATCTCACGCTGAACCTCCAGTGGTCCTGGTCTTGATCCTGGTCTGGATCTTGGTTTTGATCCGGACCTTGGTCTTGGGGGTGAGGGGGGACCTCCTGAACCCCGTGAGTCCAGATGAAGTCTGGGTTCAGACTGGGTCCACAGGGCAGACACAGGAGGTGATGCTCTGGAACAGAAACGCGCCACACCACAGCGCCATCTGCAGGCAACAGCGAGAACTGCACAACTGATGCAAGGTTTGTCATACATTTTGAAACCAAATAGTATAAGTTTGGTTTTACTTTCATTTAAATGTAAATGGGTCCACATTATTCTATTTTCTGATCTCTGTTCTAATATTGTTTCCACCACAAACAGACCTGGAGTTGTGTTTTGTTTTATTCACACATGTTTAATGCACCTGGAAGGGCCAGATTCTGCTGAACTAAAGGTAAAAGGAGATGTTAAAGGGGAACTCAGGCACGTTTGAAGCTAAAGTCCGTTACTATAGGTGGTGAAATTCTGTCAGAAGCCAAAAAACAGCACAGTTTTTTTGCTTCACACTGAAGAGACTTAACACCACTTTAAACTTTAATCTTACAACAGCCACGAGTCTATCACAAAAAACGCTCTGCCTGGCTCACTCAATAGTGTCTGGAAATGTTAGTAAACAACTTTATAAGCAGCCTTACAGTTACCTCTGTTGATTTTCCACTGCGCATGTGAAAGCCCAAAAGACTCGATTGTCGACTCCAGCGGCGGCGAGAGGCTCGAGCCGCCAGAAACAACAAGTGAGGATCAACTACTGATGGTGAAGAAGAGAAACTGAAAGTTGTTGGAAGAAAATTATTTGGAAATGTATTTTTTAGTGTTTTTCAAAAAATATAATTCACTCTTTAATAAATGGGATTAGAAACAACGTCAGCAATCGAGTCTTTTGGGCTTTCACATGCGCAGTGGGAAATCAACAAAGGTTAGGCTAAGGCTGGTTATAAAGTTATAAACTAATGAGTGAGCCAGGCAGAGCGTTTTGTTTGTTAGACTCGTGGCTGTTGTAAGATGGGTTAAAATGGTGTTAAGCTTCTTCACTGTGAAGCAAATTGGCCTTTTACGTGGAAGTTAAGAACTTGCCCGCATCACTACACTAGCTTGCCACCTTGACAGACTCACTACCACAGTGAGATCCCCGCCGAGGCAACACTGATATGTGCTGTTTTTTGGCTTCTGACAGAATTTGACCACCTCTAGCAATGGACTTGGGCTTCAAACGTGTCGGAGTTCCCCTTTAACTTTAAAACTACAGAGCATTTTAGGAGATGGAGACAACCCAATAATAAAGTGGCACCAACATTTCAGGGATGTTTTGCAGGAGGTAACACCATTATAACATGGCTAAAAACTCAAAGGAGTCCATTTTGCGTAACATAGGACCGTTGTATGGACAGAAGTGCACTGTATTTGTTTGAGTGGCTCGTATTTTTGGCGCTCATCTACGGTACATAGAAATGAAAGCACATATTGTTTTTCTACATTACAGATGCAGCATGTATAAGGACGGAGAACAGTAAAGGACCCAGGATGGACCCTTGGGGAACCCCTGGACTGGACGCCTTTGCAAACAAAAAATACCAGAGACCTACACCGAAATAATTCTAGCGGCGCTTTAGGCAGTTGAAAAGCCGGTTGTATTATGACATGACATCACAAGGAAGAGTGTTTTCCATTTCCAAGAACAGCCTAAATATGTCGAATTTGCGTGTAAAACGTGTGAATGAAACAAAACTCCAGGCACATTTTTGATGAGGAAACAACATTGAAACATACATCAGACCTAGACAAGTAAAAGTAACTACTGCTACTCACTTCTGGCCATCTTAGAGCAATAAAAACACCTGTAACCTGTGAATGAATGTTGGATGGACGAGTTTAATACAATACTTTGTGAAAAGTGACACAGTACAGTTAGGCTCCAGTTTTATTCTGGTCCATTTTAAAGCATCTTTCCTAGTCTGAATCAGCAGCACTTCCTGTTTATGTGTTCTTGTTTATCTCACCCAGCCTCACGTCCTCTGTGTCACTGCCTTTATTTGACTGTTTTGTAAAAATAGGATTTAAATAATAAATATCTTCTGCCGTTGAAGCAGGGCTCTACGCTTTTTTTTTCAGGAGCACATGTGCCCCTAAGTTAAAAATTTTAGGAGCACAGAAAAAAAAATGGGGGCACAAGTAGGTTTTCATTTCAAACGATTATTACAGTGCAGAACTTGCGCACACCAACTTATTTGAATGAATTTAATACAAAAAACAAAAGAATTATGACTGTACTTTTCCTGCATGATTGCAGTGTTTTTATAAATATATCTTCATTTTATCTGATTAATATTTAGATTCAAAATAAGCCAAACAGACTGTACTGCACTTGAACACTCTGTGGCCCTTTTTGGACCTTCACCCACAGTTTAAGAACCTCTTCTTTAAGAGAACTTCCAGTGGCACTTTACACAAAACTGCTTCAAAGTGAAAAACATAGGTAAGATTTTTAAACCTGTATTTTCAAATTCCTAGGTGAAGTTACATTCTCTTACTGGTTTTACAGTGGTTTTTAGCCTCTGCACATTTACCAAACTAAACGCACATTGTGACAGAGTTATTTGGCATTTTCTTAGGCAAACTTCAGCCCACATATCGCCTGCTCTGTGCTGTGGGTCTGCTCTGTGCGGACACTGACAGAAAATTAGTATTGGCGTATTTGACGTGAGGCGGAAGGATAGGTAGGGATACCTGCCCTGTGACGCACGTTGTTACACAAGGGTGCGCGCTGTGGACAAGCCGCGCGCTGCGGAGCCTGTGCTGATGGGCCGCACAGTGTCTGCGGGCTCCAGTGCACAGGCCGCAGAGGGACGTCCCGCGTGGTCACGCACACCGGTACAAGTTTATTGCAGGCCGTAATGAAATATGATCACACTCAGTATTCAGACCTTGAGTCCGTGATAATACCGAGTCCAAATGCGCTCGAGTCCGAGACAAGACCAAGACAAAGCTCTCGCTTTAGCGGAGAAGGAAGTCCAGCGGCGTGGGGGTGTTTACTGAGTGGTGGGACAGGTGTGGGTCCTGCTGCTCCTCGTTGAAGCTGGGCGTGGGTGTGTTTTGAAGCGGAGTTTGTTCGTATGAGTGATAGCGGCGCACACGCGGAGCTCGTACGCTGGGTCAGCGCTCACGCTGGGCACGCGTGCGGCGCTTTAGGGGCGATCCAGGCTTGGGCACGATTCTAAAGTCCTAGTGTGAGTGCGCCCCTAATGTTTGATACATTTAGAATGTTTAACTTGTCACGTTCCGTCTGTGCGCAGCTCTCCTTACTGTGGCTGCAGAAGCACTCGCACTGGTGCGACTGTTTTATTTTCCTCGTTCGCACGACGAAATATTTACTCGCAAATGCGAGTGAAATGGGCGCACTGTAGAGCCCTGCGTTGAAGTATTACAGAAATCAGTGTATTCATTTTCAGAGCTAAACCGGACCAAATAAACTCCACGTCTAATTAAGAAACGCAGCGCAGAATCATTTGAAGATAATGGAAATGAAAATGTTAGTTTGTCTCTTGATATTTTGCAGTTGGTGTCATCCACATTCCCTAGAAGTGTGATGCTAACTGTAGGCACTGCTCTGACTTGAGGCCTTGTTGACTTTAATCAGAGCTTTATTTTAACACGATCTGATGGGAAAGAGCAAACTACGCAACTGTTTTTCAGTTGATCACTCTCACCTTTTTGTTGAAAATCGAAGTCCTAAACGGGACCATGAACGCTCGAGTTTTCAGACATTTTAAAACTTTTTTTTGGCTGTTTTGTGTGGTAACTTGGTATCCACACTTTGTAACTAACTTTAATCCTGCTAGTATAACCTGAGCTGGAAACACGACAGAATTTAAAGACGTGATTTTTGTCAGCTGAAAGGAATTTAGGACAAGTTTGTGGAGCCAATCCCAAACAAATAATGAGAAGGTCCAACATTTGTGGATAAGAAGATTTAGAAGACAAGAGATTTCTTTAAAAACAGTGAATTTGCCTGCCGTCTGCCTGAGATTACAACACCAAAATCTAAAAAGTGAATGCATCTTTTTCATCATTTAAATTTTGGAGACATTTTTACCTGAGGAATTTTCAGAAGCGGAGGACCCAATAATCTGGAGGAGCCAAACAATCCATAACCCCATCCTCACATAGGCACTCCTGGAATTACTTTAGCCTACTGTTTCCTACTGTAGTCGCTGTAGTCCTGTTAGTGTGAATGAAAACAGCTTCCTCAAACTCAGTGGAAACGTCTCCTTGACAGGCGCAGACTGATGACCTCCTCACTAGTGTCACAAACGTTTGAAGAACTTGAGTTTAAAGAGGGGGTATTTGACTTTCAATGGAGGGTTTGAATAGTGCTAGGGAGAGATCGCTAAATTACTTAAACATGCATGGATGACATCTTTAAGCCATATCTTGGAGTGAGAGAGTGAACTGGACTGATCAAATGGATGAAATATAAGAAATCTATCTTTATTATAGGAATAGTAATTACATTAGATACAGACAATACATTTCATCATCTCAAATGTATTCTGTTACAATCAGAAGCAAATAAATTGTAAATATCGTGCATAACATGACAATATATCCAGTAAATATGACTATGTATAAGTACTAGTAAAATATGTGCCTAAAATAGATTATGCATAGATAAGTGCAGGGTTCAAACTTGTCCCGGAGCATTCACATCTCAGAGAAGACTCAAATCTGAACTTTAAACTAATACAAGAATCCCACAGAATATGTTTGTAGAAGTCTAAACTACAGGGTTAGTGGCGGAATGAAAATCCATGGAGGCCTTGGGGTTTAGAATAGGCTAAGATTTTTGTTAAATGTGGATTGCCACTTGAGATTTGTTCAAGCTCTTCAACTAAATCACTCCTACCTATTGATCTCATATTGTGCACAAATGTTGAGAATATGTCCAAGACTGGATGGGCATACTCGATGATGCTGCGGTTCTCTCCTTTGAAACCATAGGTGAAGCCTGCAGTGTGTAAGCCCACCACTCTGCACTCCACATCGAACAGAGGGGAACCGGACGAGCCGTGGTACATGTTGGTCGTGGTGTAGGTTATCACACAGTCTGAACTCCATATATTTTCAATGTTCTGCTCCTCCGCTTTTTTAACAATGACCATTCTCTCTGAGTCATCATAAGGCTCTAGGTGTTTATTTGCAGCGTCTTGTCTTTCATCCTTCCCAATGATAAACGTAAGATCTATTTTTTTCACCTGAGCACCAGGATGCCCGATGATGCAGGCCGCTCCCTCATTTGGTTTGGGCCCAAAATGCAGCAGGAGTCCTGGAGGGACTAGTTTGTCCTCTGGGTTTTTAAGATTCAGAATGGCATAGTCCATTTCTTTGTTCAAATCTAGGACTTCACTGTAAATGTCACAGATCAGAAGTGAATCTTTTTCAGCGGGTGTATTTTCATAGTTGAACAGAGCCTTCACTGGTACTGTCAGGGTTCGGCCATCTCGTAAAAGGGCTTCAGAAAGCAAATGTGCATTTGTAATGATGAGATTTCCAATCAGCACAAACCCTGAGCCCTGGCATATGTCCCCGATATACAGAACACACACTGATTCACCCAAACCAATTAGCTTCCTCAAACGGAACACTTCACTAAACGTCTGCTGGACTTTCTTAAAGTTCACTTTCTTCAGGGCGTTCTGAAATGAATCACCTGGAAATCGATTGTCCATGAATCTCCTGAGCTCTGGACACTGGTGACGCACCACATCACGAACATTCTCTCGATATGGAGCTAAAGTCTGCAGCAGCACGGTCTTCACACTGACCGCTCTGGTCTTCGGTATCACACCAGGGGCCTCCACACTCACTGGGTCGGAGCTGCCCGGACGCTCTCTTCTGGTCCTTGTTGGTTCTGTTCTGGTCCTTGTCGGTTCTGTTCTGGCCCTTGTGGGTTCTGTTCTGGTCCTTGTGGGTTCTGTTCTGGTCCTTGTGGGTTCTGTTCTGGCCCTTGTGGGTTCTGTTCTGGTCCTTGTGGGTTCTGTTCTGGTCCTTGTGGGTTCTGTTCTGGTCCTTGTCGGCTCACTCCTGGTACTTGGCGTTGGTTGAATGCGGGTGTTTGGCAGACTGTCCTTTACCTCCTTCCAGTTGTCCAGAGTAATCAGATTTGGATTGAGGAATGAGTGATCATTTAGAGTGTAACCACCTAGAGCGTGATCATCTAGAGTGTAACCACCTAGAGTGTGACCGCCTAGAGTGTGACCGCTGTGAGTCTCCTGTCATGACAAAGAGAACGTCACATTTAGAGACAGAAAACAAAAAAAGCAAAAATCTACAACTCAAAAGCCTCACCTCTGACGAGTCAGGATCAGGATCCTCCACGACTGTTCTCTGCAAAATATGTTTTATGGGAGAAATATCAAAAAGAGCCATGTTAATTTAAGTGTCTGTGACAGGTTAGTATACCCACTGAAACCAAAACACACTTGAGATCATTATGCTTAAGATTTATTCAATTTATTTCAATTTTAACAGTTCTTTTGGGATGGGGGTGGACGGTGACTGTTGAACTCCATTATCCCACCAAATTAAGTCAAAATTAGAGCATGTTAAAAACCTGTCATAAGCACGTGCTCCCTTTCTGTGCACATTAGGGCTGCGATAGACATTTCATTTTAATCGAGCTGGAGAGAATTGCATAATATATCTTGTTCATGTTCAGAAAGTGAATACAGAGCTCCATATTTGTACTTAATGGGAACATATACTCATCAAAACACCTGGAGTTGTGTTTTGTTTCATTCACACATGTTTATCACACAAATCCGGCATATTTAGGCTGAGTCTCAAACAGAAAACACTGTTCAATCTTGTGATATCATGCAGTAATACAGATTTGCTCCACTGTGGTAAAAGGAGCTGCCGCTTCATGAGGTGGAACAGAGCTTTTGAGCTTTGGAAATGTAGACTGACTCATAATAAAGGGTTACTCAAACATGTGTAAAGGAAACAAAGCACAACTCGAGGCAATAACATTCTAACATGGTTTTAAAGCTCACAGAAGTCCATTTTGTGTAATATATGTAAATATAAGTAAAAGAAATGGAAATTGTTAAAAATACTAGTAATGAGTTTGTAGTCACTTTAACACATTTTAGCAATGTTTTAAATCAATAGATAAATACCAAACTTAATATATATTTTTTTTAGGTTTAAACAGTATTAAAGTAGAAAAGTAAATTCTGTCAACTGAACAAAAGGTATTTTTATTGAGTGAATAAATAATCCAAGCTGCGTCTTTAGTTCTTCTCAGATTACTGGTGGACACTGCCTTAAATCTGAAGGGAGGAGCTAATTAAACTGAAACTACTCTGAAACTATGATGTTTGTGTAAGCCCTCAATCATCTAGATAGGATGCAGTGCAATCGAGACTTGTGACCTCCCGGTGTCCTTTGTGAATCTATATAGTCACGTTAAACTGAGAGGTCAGTCCCTGTTCTTCTCATAAGATTTTGTGGATTCCAAGGAACTGAGCACTCTCAGTCATTTCATTCCTACTGACCGCCACAGGTAGCGCTTCAAGCACTGGATGACATATACCAACAAAGTCCCGAGGGATTCAAGACATGTAAACAGACATGCCTAACACATGACACGCCTAACACATGATGTGGAAGGACGCTGCATTAGAACTCCCTCAAGTGCCTTGGAGACAGCAACGTTGACCCAGTAGAATCAGGCAAATGTTGATGGTGAGGTCTGGGAGGCTGCCATGCAGACTGCATCCAGAAACACTCCAGTCAAGTAGACAGGCTCCTGGTTGAATGGCATCTCACACCAGACGGTGGTTGATGGAGAGACGTAGCACTGTTTAATGGCCTCCACCACCCTCTTGACAAGGTCAAGGGGGTGGGCATAACAGACAGACAGCCTTTCGAACATTTGACCCTCCAGAGCGTGGACAGGGCAAAGAGATTCACTAGAGGTCCTAGTACTAAACTGAACCAACTGCAGTGGAAGGGTGTTACCCATGGAGGAAATCACCTTTGGAAGGAAAGAGGCATCAGGCCAAGAATCACTCCCAGACCATCTGCATTCCATCTGCAACAGGACTCACTGATAAACAGAGCCTGTAGTTTGCCAACACGCATACTTGAAGCCATGGCTAGAAGGAAAGTGGTCTTAAACAAGACTCACTTCAGGTCCACCTGATCAAGAGCTCAAACAAAGAAGCTTGTAGTGCATCCAAAAACAGTGATAAAGACGGGGCAACTGGTCGCCAAGGGAAGGGGTGAAGCATACATACTATTTGCATACAGTCACCGACTCACCATGTAAATGGCACCTGAGCGTTCTAGATTGTGTGCCATATCTCCCCACCTTACTCTGTCAAATTTATGACAAATTCTGCAGTGGCCGCAACCAAAGCTGAAACCGCTCTGGATTCGAGTGAAGAAATCTCCATCCTACCTGTGACAGGAGAACTCTCCTGAAGGGCAGGGGTCCTGGAGAGCCGAATCAACAAAACAGAAGGTAGCCGTCTGCTCATTAAATAGAAAACAGCAACAAACACAGCAAATCAACGTCGAACAACAATGCCGAGCTGGTAAGACAGGCAGATGCTTGCACAGCCCCTGAAGGGCGAGATGTTTACCGCTGCTTCGACAAATGTTGCAGGGCTGAGTCTAGGAACCCCCAAACTTAGCCCTTACTAGACTTTAGAAAAATAAAAGAGAAAATAATTCAATATTGCTCACTCCAACTCAAAAGGGACAGAACTCTGTGTCACGTGACTATACGTGGGACACCAGGAGGTCACAAGAATTGTTGGGTGTAACGTAACTACTCTTTTCAGGTAAAAATAATGTAACACGCTACTACTGAAAATTTGGTAACGAAACGTACTTCCTTTTTCAACTCGGCACAGTGTTACTTTTCTGTGTATGCGGGTCAGTCCTGGACCACTGAGGTATTTCATGAGCATTTAAAATATATCATAACTTTTAGCTTTTAAATTACTGTGTGAGATGGAACCACTAGGTGGTGCTTATATGCACTGCATTTTACTCACCGATCCAAAGTAGGCCATGGTACAGGAGGTTAAGGGAGGTTCTCCTAAGCACAAGTGAATAAGAGGAGCTGAGTATTAAGAACTAAGTATTTGAACAGATTTCTGTGTGTATTAATGCTTAATACTAAATTATAGTTGATGTCATCAACATTCCCTGGGGGTGTGATGCTAACTGTAAACCATTTTCTACATTTATTTGTATTTTACATTCATTTTTGCACATACACATCAAAGGGCCTCATTCATGAATCTTTTCTTAAAAAATGTTCAGAACTTCCACTTTAAGAAGATGCTGAGAGAACTCAGGGCCAGATTCGCAAATTCTTTTGTACATGACAGTTGCACCTAATTCACTCACACCCAGCTATGAACACCTCCATGCTCATTTACATCTAATTTACATAGCAAATTGCCCTGTATTTGGTTAGAAACACCCTCTGACCATCCATTTATGGCCAATATGGGTTTGGCATTATGACGTACGAAAGCACGAGGGAGAGAGTGACGAGGAGGCCAGGGGTCAGGCATCTACAGACTATGGCTGTTTTACAGATTCAGCTGCAATTTCAAATGTCCAAACTCACATGAACACACTCAAGGAGGGAATAAGTCACACACTTTTTGAAATAAGTGGTCATAAAAGCTCTGGCCAGGTGGGGTGATGGGGGGGTGAGTCCAGCGCAGTGACCAGGCACAGGGCTGTGACAGAGGCCCATATGCAGAGCACTGGGTCTGTTAGACCCAATAGACACAGGCTCTATGAAACTCCTCATAAATGTTATTGGATCACATGGTGATGTTTTTTTTAGGAAATAACAGAAGAAAATGCATAACTTACAATCATGGAAGAATTAAATTTTTTGTGTTGCATTATCAGAGTAATAATATTCTAAAACAGTAGAAAATTTGTTCTTAGGAGTGCTCCTGACTGTTCATAGGATTTGCTTTTCCAGAAGAATGTTTTCAGTTTCAAAAAAAAAGTTTCATGAATGCCAAAAGTGTTCGTAAGCCACATGTGTCAAACATGCGGCCCGGGGGCCAGATCCGGCCCTCCAAGACCTTTAATCTGGCCCTCGGCTGATTTTTCTATTAAAATACTTAAAATTTTCAGATTTTTCTGTTAATTTTCTGCACCGTTTAGCATAGCAGCGTCTCCGGCGTTTCTGTACGTTGCGACTCCCACCAGAACAGCACAAATGAAGACTTTCCTCTTTCCAAACGCTCTTAAAGGACAATCGTTTTGACTGTCGACCGTGACCCTCATCAGCAAAATGTCAAAAAATGAGAAAAGCAGATGCTGAGTTCAGGATTTCCCAAGAAAAATAGTCTAATTCTTATTTGTTGACAGAGGTCAATGGGAAATCTGTGCTCAGTGTGTTTGGAAGTGGCGTTGCTCGAGGAATATAATCTTAAACACCACTACAAGACATGGAGAAAAATACAATAACTTGAAGAGAGAACTGAGTTTTCTGATCCGGCCCTTTTGGGATCAAAGTAGGTTGCATACGGCCCCCGGACCAAAATGAGTTTGACACCCCTGTCGTAAGGCCTTAGGTACACACTGATTCGTAAGCACATTTCATGAATGAGGCCCAATGTTAAGTCAAGCAAACTGTACTGCACTTAAACACTCTGTGCCCCTTTTTTGGACCCTGACCCACACTTTGGGAACCCCTTCTTTAATCCCACTTCCACTTTACAGAAAACAGCTTCAAAGTTAATCAAGTGTTTTTTCAAGTTCCTAACATTTACAGTTACAATAATTTGGGGTTTGCAGTGATATTTACCAGTCTCTGGACATTTGCCAACTCATGCACATTGTGACAAATACAAATGGATTTGCGCACTTTTGTTACGCAAACTTCTATTTTTTTTTCTATTATCACTATTTTTGAATTTTATTATAATACTCGGAACATTTTTCATCTACACAAACATATTTTTGAAATGTAAACCACTTTTCATAATATTCATCAAAGAGCTACAACTTTCTAAACATTCTAAAAGAACTTATCACCAGCTATGAACTAGACCTTTTACTTGTTCCTGTCTGATCTCTCCTTTGTCATGCTTACTTGACCATTTAACCACTTACTTGACCATTTGTTTGCATCATATAATTTTGCCATTGCAATTATTATTATTATTATTATTAATTATTATTATTATTATTATTATTGCCGACAGCAGCGGCCATAATGAAATATGCTCGCACTCATCTAGTGTCAGACCTCGAGTCCGAGATAAGACCGAGTCCAAAAGTTATTATCGTGACAAACCTAAACATTTTCAAAGTATTTTTCCCTTCACTGCTGATTTACCTCTCCAGATGTGGCGGATGTGAATTGGCTATTCGTTCTGTCAAAGTTTTTCAGTCCCAGATGTTCGAAGAGCCCCGCACGAAGATATCTGCTCTGAAGATTGGAGATTTCCTGTAGAACGCGGCGTGAAACAAGCTGCTCTCTCCGTTAATGTGCTTCAACAGCTTTTTACTCGGACTGAAATTGTCCCCAGTTTAAATTTGGGGCACGGATCAGTTGCGCACGTGGTCACGCAACCACGGATCTATAACCAGAATAAAAAAAAAAAAAAAAAAAAAAAAAGATCCAGTTCGATCCGCTTTCTTCTGTGGGCGGGATTAGAGTTTGGAAAGAAAGTAACAATTAATCTGCAAACTGCCCACAACACAAATGAAAACTATTCCCGGGGGAACGTGTATCAATTACATGTAGTAATTGTTTTGAAGACTTTTTTTTTTTTTTGAATGGTAAGTTTTGAATCATTTAATTTTAGCAGGTTATTGGTTATTGCATGTAAATAGTATTCCATTGTGGATTCAATCTAAACAAGTATTTTCATATTACAATGTTAATGTAAAAAAAAAAAGTTATAGCTTCTGCGCATGTCTTCGGCTTCACCCCTCGCTTCTGTTACGTAACTAAATGCCCACGCCTAATTTTACAACACTAACAACTAGAAGTATTCACACAAATCTAACTAAAGCACATTTCATCGCTAGGTCACTATGAAAACAAATACATTTAAAAAGCTTGAAACAAACGTTCCGTTTAATATGCAGAAACCATACACGAATCAACGTGACTTTCTATGCAAAATATGTCTCAACGAACTGCACTCTGATTAGTTTAAAGACCTGTCCATTTTAAAGAAACCGTCTTTTTCCAGTGTCTAATTGGCTCATGCCTCCTGTCACACAAAATACACTACAATGATTGGCGTGAATCACATTTAAACCCCACCATTTCACCGAAAACATTATTTATGTCATACTATTAGTTAGCATACATGTCAGTCAGAAATCCATGATGGCGATTGGCTGAGTGGTGGTAAGTGGGCGGTACGTACCCGGAATTTCCTGGTCTCTGTCATACGCGAAGCGAAACAGCACCGTCTGCGTTTGTTATTCAAATTTATCCCCAGAGCATCGCACCGAACCGAGAAACATATTTTATTTTAATGTTTTAGCTGAATTATAACCCAGACACATTCATGCTGAAGCTCGGGTTTGTTTTGTCGCGTTTGTAGCCCGCTTAGTGGCATAACATTGACTGTTTCGTCGCTTTATTCACATTGCGCTTGGAAACATGAGTGCGGATCTATTGTCGGATTTGGACTCTCGTTTCTTCGCGGATAACCTCCTGACGAGCGAGGACTGGGGTGAGTTTGCTTCGGGACCGTGGATCTGTTCAGGACACATTCAAATAAACAGATGGGAGATGTATTTTAGCTGCATTTTTAGCTTCACCTGCTAAAACATAACAGCCTACCTCCCCCCCGGTCGTGCCAAGTGTTAGATGACCTAAACACACAGCTAACCATCAGAACGCACTGTTTAATGACCGGTTTGTGCACCAGAGTATTAAAAATGTTTTTGTATTTCATGCACTGATGGTTTATGGTGGGGCATGTGGTATCTGTGGTAATCCTAACCTCGTTTAACCCGGATATCAGAGTTAACGTTTAACACGATGGAGCGTGACACTTTTACGCACAGTGCGAACAAAATGGACCGTGTTTTGGAGTAGTTTAACAACAGAGGTGCAAAGGACAGCCAAAGCGACGGCAGTGATCATTCCGTCAGCTATTTAGGAGTGAATACTCTTTTAAATGTGGTTGTTTTGTTTATTTCATTTCAATGGGAATTTTCACATTAAACAGAGGTGGGTAGAGTGGCTAAAACTATACTTAAATGGCCCATATGCTGTTCTCTGTTATAATATTGTTTCCTCATCTTAAACTCCATAGTCCATACACCTTCACTGCAATTATTTGGATAATTTCAACCCTGGAATTGCCAATCTCTACTTTAACCTACAAAAGCTTTAAGATTTAACCTGTTGTCAACTTGAACACATTTCATGACATGAGCAGAGCATTTAGAGCTTTGAGATGTAAACAGACTAATAATAAAAGGTTACTCAAACATGTGTGAATGAAACAAAAAACAACTCCAGGGCTGTTTTTGAGGTGGTAAGGTTTAAGTGAGGTTATAACTAACCCTAAAGCGCCCAAGAGTCAGTTTTGTGTAATATAGGACCATTTACTTGTAGCTCTAGTGAAGATATTTCTCAAATGGCAGCAGCCTAAACCAGTACTAGTCTATTCTCTGGAGTATATAGGAGACGTTATGTTAAACAGTGATACAGAGGAGATCGTATGGAGGGCTATAGTTATGTCATTGTCGCTGTCAGCTTAAAAAAAGTAAAATCTGACTTTCAAACAAGTTAAACAGGCTGCACAGAGCTGATGGAGGTAACAGACACCAGCCTTTGTCTAACCAGGCAGAAAATCCTGTGAACTTTACTTCACACTGCACAGAGAACAATAATACAGGGGAAAAATGGTTAGAGAGGGATTTTTTCAGAGCTTTTGACCATATAGAGCTGTGAAAAGATGAGAATCAGATGCTAACTGATGTTGTAAGTAGTATAAAAACTACCTACTCATCGGCAGGTATCGATACTAAAAGTTCCATTGACAGGGCAGAAATGGACCTTTCCCGAATGTCTGTAGAATGATCTGGAGCTGTATCTTGAGTACAAGTAGAAGAGCACATAGACTAGTATACGCCCATGGAGCACTATGGAACCTACCTGGACCACTAAGGATTACACACATATAATACCACATGGGAATAGAAAATAAATACAATTTAATGCTTAAAATCACATTCCATCATCTAAAGAAAGTGTTTTTTTTCCAGTCTATTCCCATCGAGTTTGAGATGTTAGTATCGTGGTCTGTTGTTAATTTCAACAGAACCGTCTTAAATTTAAAGCATGGCAGGATATTTTTGTTCAGGAATAAAAACACACTCTCAGTCTCTCAGGACTAAACTGTTTATCAGAAGGGCAGGTGTGTGTTGCTACTAGTGCTACCTCTCCATTATTCTCTCACTCTCTGCTTTCGGGTTTCTCTTTTTTATTTTTATTTTGAAGGATAAATAATTTCTTTTGTACTAAAAAAAAGTTCTGTGGCAATAATGCATTCACTGATGTGATTTTACGAAACCCTGTTATCAGAAATGGCTTATTTTTCATTTGTATTTCTTCTAAAAATGAAAATAGCTACTTCTCCAATGCAGGAGGAGGTAGCACTGTTAAAACTGTTGGCACAAGCATGACCAGCCTAATGTAAACATTCAGAATGGCCATTCTTAGCTTTGAGCGCTGCTTTGGCCATTAATGCCCTGACAAGGCACAGCAGTGAAGTAGTGGTCACTATAAACTTGATTTTGATACTGATGATACCACACTGATAATAATAAGAAACCCTTTTTTGTTTAGACAGTAGAATGTGATTTTAACATTCAATGGTAGTACTTTCTTTTCTATTCCCATGTGGCCTTTAGGGGATATTCAAGTCTCGCTATACGATATAAAATATATCGAGATATTTTTGAAACTCGATATGAATTCTGACATATCGATATATCGCTATAATGCTTATGTTTACTTCTGGTTTCGCCGCTTTGCTTGTTTTTGCCTTCTTTGCGCCGCGCTCGCCTCTGTCTCCTGCTTTTGTCCCCTGAGCTCCTCCGCGGAGCCCGGAGCTGGCCGCGGACTAAACCAGGACTAGGACTAAACCAGGACTAAACGCAGCCGCAGAGCCCGGGGCTCGGCCGCGGACTAAACCAGGACTAGGACCAGGGCTCTACAGTGCGCCCATTTCACTCGCATTTGCGAGTAAATATTTCGTCGTGCGAACGTGGAAAACGAAACAGGCGCATCTGTGCGAGTGCTTCTGCAGCACAATAAGGAGCTGCGCACAGACGCAACGTGACGAGTTAAACTTTCTAAATGCACCTGCCCAGTGCGAGCGCAACCACATGACACCTCCGACCGCGCACGACCCCCGCATACGAGCTCCGCGTGTGCTCCGATATCACTCATACGAACAAACTCCGCTTCAAAACACACCCACGCCCCCTTAAACGAGGAGCGCCCCGCAGCAGGACACACACCTGTCCCACCACTCACAGACACCCCCGTGCCGCTGGACAAAGCGAGAGCTTTGGCTTTTGTCTTGGTCTTGTCTCAGACTCGAGCGCATTTGGACTTGGTCTTGTCATGGACTCAAGGTCTGAATACTGAGTGCGGTCATTTTTCATTAATGCCGCTGCTGTTGCCATTAAACTCATCCCGGTGTGCGGGAGCGTGTGGGGCTTCTCTCTGCAGCCTGTGCCAAATGCCAAATAAATCCGTTTGTCACAATGTGCGTTTGATTTGGAAAATGTGCAGACTAAATACCACTTTAAAACAAGAGAATGTAACTCCAGTTTGGAATTTGAAAATACAGGTTTAAAAATCCTGCACTTTATTCACTTTGAAGCAGTTTTGTGTCAGTGGAAGTTCTCTTAAAGAAGAGGTTCTTAAACTGTGGGTGAGGGTCCAAAAAGGGGTGCAGAGTGTTTAAGTGCAGAACTAAATGAATATTAATCAGATAAAATTTATTTTTTTGTTTTTGCAGTAGTTTGGGGGGGCTGTATTTTTTCCTGTAAAGATATCGAGATATATATCGTATATCGAGATATAGCAAAATATATCGAGATATATTTTTTGGTCCATATCGCCCAGCCCTAAGTCTCACGATACGATATTGTCACGGTATGAACCTCACGGTATGATATTTATTGTGGGAAAGCTCACGATATGGTGGGGAGGCTTACAATATTACAATATTCTACATAATAACAAGACCAGGGCTCTACAGTGCGCCCATTTCACTCGCATTTGCGAGTAAATCTTTCGTCGTGCGAACGAGGAAAATAAAACAGTCGCACCAGTGCGAGTGCTTCTGCAGCCACAATAAGGAGAATTGCGCACAGACGTAACGTGACAAGTTAAACGTTCTAAATGTATCAAACATTAGGGGCAAACTCACACTAGGACTTCAGAATCGTGCCCAAGCCTGGATCGCCCCTAAAGCGCCGCACGCTTTCCCAGCGCGAGCGCTGACCCCAGCTACGAGCTCCGCGTGTGCGCTGATATCGCTCATACGAACAAACTCCGCTTCAAAACACACCCACGCCCCCTTCAACGAGGAGCGCCCCGCAGCAGGACCCACACCTGTCCCACCACTCAGTAAACACCCCCACGCCGCTGGACTTCCTTCTCAGCTAAAGCGAGAGCTTTGTCTTGGTCTTGTCTCGAGCGCATTTGGACTCGGTCTTATCACGGACTCAAGGTCTGAATACTGAGTGTGATCATATTTCATTACGGCCGCTGCAATAAACCGGTGTGCGTGACCACGCGGGACGTGTCTCTGCGGCCTGTGCACTGGAGCCCGCAGACACTGTGCGGCCCGTCAGCACAGGCTCCGCAGCGCGCGGCTTGTCCACAGCGCGCACCCTCGTGTACCAACGTGCGTCACAGGGCAGGTATCCCTACCCATCCTTCCGCCTCATGTCAAATACGCCAATACTAATTTTCTGTCAGTGTCCGCACAGAGCAGACCCACAGCACAGAGCAGGCGATATGTGGGCTGAAGTTTGCCTAAGAAAATGCCAAATAACTCTGTCACACTGTGCGTTTAGTTTGGTAAATGTGCAGAGGCTAAAAACCACTGTAAAACCAGTAAGAGAATGTAACTTCACCTAGGAATTTGAAAATACAGGTTTAAAAATCTTACCTATGTTTTTCACTTTGAAGCAGTTTTGTGTAAAGTGCCAGTGGAAGTTCTCTTAAAGAAGAGGTTCTTAAACTGTGGTGAAGGTCCAAAAAGGGCCACAGAGTGTTTCAGTGCAGTACTATTTGTTTGGCTTATTTTAAGTCTAAATATTAATCAGATAAAATGAAGAGATATTTATAAAAACACTGCGATCATGCAGGAAAAGTACAGTCATAATAATTCTTTTGTTTTTTGTATTAAATTAATTCACATAAGTTGGTGTGCGCAAGTTCTGCACTGTAATAATCGTTCGAAATGAAAACCTACTTGTGCCCCCATTTTTTTTTCTGTGCTCCTAAAATTTTTAACTTAGGGGCACATGTGCTCCTGAAAAGAAAAGTTAGCGTAGAGCCCTGAACAAGACTGACATTCTAAAATGCTTTGACCAGTCATTTGGTACATTTATTGTCATTAGGGATGGAACGATATCCAAATCTCTGTACCATATTTTCACCATATACATCTCACCATACCAGATTTATTGCAATATTTTATGGATGCAAAAAACTGTGAATATGCTCCTTTTTCCTCTAAAAATGCCTTCACAAGACTTAATCCAAAGAATGAAGATGGAGCAAAGGATCATGGTCTATGTAGTTCCCGCTGGGTTTTTTTTTTTAGCTATTTCTGCATCAGAACTATTCATTTAAGCAAAGAGACTTGGGATTCGATATATTGTGATGGTCCACGATATTATTGTGAGACCATTGACGATACGATATCACCATATTTTGGTTATTGTTACATTTAGTAACGTAAAGTAAACAAACAGTGAATGAGAAGGTATGTCCAGACTTCTGACTGGTGCTGTGTATCTGTGATGACATGTTGTTTCTGTTGTAAATGTGATGTAAATGGTAATTCCTCTGTGTGTCATGCAGATGCCTGTTTGTACCAGTTTGAGCACATGGAGGAGGGTGACGAGAGCCCAGCGCTCCGATACGACACAGAGGTTTGTCCTTCACCGAAAAACCCTCCAAAGACCGAATATCTGTCCCTCTGTCTCCATGGGGTCTTATTTTGTGTAAAAACTGTAAATTCTGTAGTAGAAAAGACGGACATGTACTATTTTCTGATCTATGTTGTAATTCCTCATCACAAAAACACTTTAGAGTTGTGTCCTACCGTTTTGTTTCTTCTCTCAAACAGAAAACATACTGGTCCAACTTGTGATGTCAGGTGGTAATACAGGAAGTGCTCCACTGTGTTTTTAAACTCCATACCCTTTCACTTAAATTATTTGGATAATTTAATCCCTGGAATTGCCAATCTCTTCTGAAATCAAGGTAAACAGTAGCTCTCAAATTTCAAACTACCACTTAAGCTACCACAGATGACATCACAAGGTGGAACAGAGCAATTTGAGTTTTGGAGATATAGACAAACTAATAAAGAGTTACTTAAAAAAAAAGCACAGCTCTGAATATGTTTTTGATGAACAACATTATAACATTCAGTTTTGCTTAATATAGAACGTTTAACTTGAAGCTAAAAGCTGCTCACACTAGAGGAGTGCTGACGTGTTAGAAATGAATGGTTTTCCCTGTCGGTCATGTTTCTTCTCTCAGTAATGGTATAACTAAAACCTGATATCAGATCATCTCTAATGTGTTCAGTGAACAGTGAAATGTAGAGGCGTGTGACTTTTCAGAAGGCTGTGTTTAAAATTCAAATGAGCCAGATTCAGCTCCTGTTCCTGAGACACCTCCTGTCTCTGCTTTAAGTTTAAGATCCACTGTCTTCAGAACAACAGAGAGTGGCCCCAAGACTCCGTCTCATTCTCTGTGATTTTCAGAAGAAATCTACAAAAGTCAAATCCACAAATGTTTCCCCTGATCGTTTCTATCACTGATAAGCTCCGTTCTACGGCTGCATTTCTCCAAATCACCACAACATCTGAGAGGGCATCTGACACACCACAGCATCTGCAGATTAACTAGAGACTTTTAGCCTCCACCTCAGTCTAACGCTACAGAGATACAGGAGGATGGGAGGGCATCTGACACACAGGATATTGTAGAAGGACAGCAGGGCATCTGGCACACAACTGTACTGAGTCTTATAGACCATTTTAACAATGGTTAGAAGTGTCCCGCTGTAGGTTTGTGGAACTTCTAGTTAATGGTTTTCTGTGGTAAATGTGTGTGTAAATGTCTTGCCTAAAGTCCACCAGTTGCATAAATCTGCCCCATCACCAAATCTTCGTCTTTCGTCTTTCTTCCCTTGATTGTTGTGGATAAATTCTTCATGAAGGATGTCTCTCCTTTGTGGACCTTGTTGGTTGAAAATTTGGTGATGGGGCAGATTTATGAAGCTGGTGGAGAAAGCGACAGGCATTTCCACACACATTTACCACAGAAAACCATTAACCGGATGTTTTGCAAACCTACAGCGGGGACTTCTGACTGTTATGAAAAAGGTCTATAGATGTTAAATTTGTATTTTTATATTTGTCAGTTTGAGCGTGACCTGGTGCTGACCCTTGACCCTGACAATCGCACGTCGCCATGGAGACACCTCGACGACAACCTCCTCACAGGTAAACAGCTGAGCGCACCTGTTTCTACTGCGACAGGTGCAGAGAACAGGATAAACTCTCACGCTTCTCTTTAAAGGTCCAATATGTACCTTTTCTCCTAGTCTCCATGGAGATGTTGCTTTACTTGGAGTGTTCCACAGTATGTGACATTACACTTCTCTCACATTTATTCAGTTACAGGTGTTTTTGTTGTATACCGTGAAAAAACAAAACAAAACATGCACTTACTGTGAGTGGACTCGCCTCTCCACAGATCTGAGCTATAACTTGGTTTGGTAGCATCATGTGCTTGTTTTCCTGGAGACTTTTTTGTGGAACATTCCAAGAAAAGCAAATTGTAGCAGCTCCATGGACGCAAGCAGGAGCCTCTCCCAGAAAAGTTACATATTGGCCACGTTTACATGATTTTTGAATTCTGAATGAAATAGTTTGGAATTAAAATATACATAGAAATAATAATTCTGAATTGAGGTTTCCATGGAAAACACATTGAATCATCTTTATTTAATTCCACTCAGCATCTGGGGGTGGGGAAGGGTTCTGATTGGACAGAGACACAAACGTATTTACGTCTTTGGGAAGAAAACACACACTTCAGCTGCTCCCGGCTTTTCTGTCATCTCGGTTTGTCGTTACGCCGCGGACACAAACATGATCCGAACTTTTTCCGCAGTGGTTCCGATGATAATGAAGCAGCAGCTGGAGAATTCTCTCCTCACGCTTTATGTCTGTGAGCTGAGGAGGAGAAGGGAAGAGTGTCGGAGAAAGAGGATGAAGACAAACTGAGTCTGAGGCTGCGACACCTCAGCCCACTCCCACATCCCGCTCACAAATCCAAAGAGCAGTGGAGGAAAGTCCGAAGAGATGACTGGTGGAGCCGGATCGTCCAGATCCCGTCAGAAGGACGACCCAACAAGCACAAACCACCAGGATTATTTTGAAGAAGAAGAAACGTTTACATCCAAGATCCAAGAAGAAATTCATTCAGCTTTAAAATCAGAATAAACCCCCACTTACTTCAGAAATAAGTTTAATTCTGAATAATCATTTTTGTTAGGAATTAAGTGTTTACATGGACTTTTTAAAGCGGAATTCATTTTTATTCACAATTAAATTATTTTTATTTGGGATTAAAGCGCTCATGTAAACTTGTCAGTTGTGGCTTTAAATCCCTTTTTTTGCCTGTCTCTCATTTCTTCTGTTGTTTTGGTGTTTACAGGTGAAGCTCCAGTGATGAAAACTGAGATGACCATCGCTCAGCCGCTGCCCGTTGACATGTGTATGTCCATTTTGTTATATATATGTATCTATATATATCAGTGGGTGGATACACTAACCCACTAGCCATTGCATTCCAAATATGAAGTGAGCACGGCCGTGATTCAGCTCCATCGACTTGCGTTCTATTGAAAAAAAGTCCCATCTCTCTCTGTCCTGCTGTCAGGCTCATTCTGACCTTTAAATGTGCGTTTTAACCGGCCCTACATGATTCTGGACTTTATATTAGCTATTTTGTCCCTAAATGAAGATATGAACATGAACAGACCAATGACGTACTCTCTTTCTCCAAAGTCGCTCCTGCTCCTTCATTTGACTGCAGCCGGACGCTGTGGGTGAACCACGCTTCCTCAGTCCACTTGTGTTTTACACTCTAAGCACATGAATGATTAATCCTGTGTTAAAACCGCTTAAATCAGCTGTATAACTGTGAGTGCATTTACGTGTTGTTCTCTATCAGTGTTTCAGATCAAAACAGAGCCGCCCTCTCCCTCCTCCAGCCCACAGTCCCAGTGTCCCTCACCAGATCCACAGGTCAGTCTCAGCATTCCTCACTCAAGGGGTCAGTCCGCTGTGCTGTAAATGACAAAATTGGGATGCAAGATAAATCGCACTTTGAATGGACAACAAACAACTCAATCTCCTGTTTTCTTCTGCAACAAACTGCCAGCCCTGTGTGATTCTTTGATTAGTTTGTCATTTCAGATTTCTTTTTGTCTTTTCTTCCGGACATGTTTAAAATGTGAACTTTGACCACAATTCCATTATTACAACTAATCTAATCTAATCTAATCTGATATTTGTCCCTCCACAAAGCATTAGAGAAGCAAAAGTGACATTTTAGGCTCTAATGTTTGTGTGAATACTGCGGTAGATGCCTTCTTAAATTCTCCATAGGTTTAAATAAGGACATGTCATTCGTCTGCCTCAGGCTGTGCCACTGGAACAAAGAACAGTGAATGAAGCCAAAATATCATTTACCACTCAGTAGGGGTGTAACGGTACACAAAAATCACAGTTCGGTACGTACCTCAGTTTTGCAGTCACGGTTTGGTTTATTTTCGGTACAGTATGGGAACAAAATACAAAAATGTCACGTTCTTTCCCCTCTAAGGTCCCTCACCTTGTGTCTGCTACAGTACAGCACAATACTGGACACTCATGGAAAGAGTAAAGAGGAAACAAAATGTGAAAATCATTACTAATAATAAGAACTAATATAACTATTGCAATTATGATTATAATTGTTTAGGTCTGGTTCTGTCCTGGTTCTGTCCTGGTTCAGACTTGGTTCAGACCTGGTTCGGACCTGTTTCAGGCCTGGTTCAGTCCTAGTTTAGACTTGGTTCAGTCCTGGTTCAGACCTGGTTCAGTCCTGGTTCAGTCCTAGTTTAGACCTGGTTTAGTCGACAGTCCTGCCTGGAGCATCCGGGGGCTGTGACAGAGCACAGCCGCCCACACCTCACTGCAGCCCCAGGAAGCAGCGAGGTGCAGGCGGCTGTGCTCTGTACAGCTTCTCTCGCCTGGATCTCGCCGTTTCCCAGGGCTGTGGAATCAGCCGCTAGCGACACCTCAAGGGAATTCCCCCGCACTGAGCGGCCAAATGAAATTTGACATCCTGTTTGACAAACCGTTTTATTCAGAGTCACTCATGCACAGCCCTGCACCAAACTGAACGTCCCGTACCGAAACTGTTCAGTACAAATACATGTACTGTTAGATCCCTACCACTCAGCCCTGCTGTGTTGGACCAAAATATAAAGGACTGACCCATTTGTCTCATTCTCAGTTTATGGACAGCAACACAAGAAACAACCTCAATAGAAGAGTAAAATCAAAGACAATCTCAGTAGAGCACAAAGCTTGAATAACACCATTTTGTTGTTTTTTAATTTTGGTTTTACGTTACCGAGCGACACATTTCATGCTGCGGTGATGGGGAAGAGTCTCTCTACTCCCCAGATTCATTTGTTTGAAGAAATAAATTTAAAAAATATTGTTTTTCTTTGCCGGTAGGTCTATGAAATAGGCTGCGAAATAGGTATTAAGTTTTTCTATAAACGGTCTTAAAAAGGTCTTAAAAAGGTCTTAAAAAGAATTTAATTTGAAGAAACCTGTAGGAACCCTGATGTTAGGTTTAACCCTTTTAGCCCTGTTATTTCCATGCATCAAAATCACGCCTGGATTTTTTTTGTGTTCCTTTGACTTAAAAGATGTCAGAAAATGTCCCATGAGTAAGTGCTTTTGCCCCATTTTACCAGGATGAGTTCAGCTTTCAATATTTTGTTCAACATTACTGTATGTGTATTAATGTGTACGAACAGTTGAAAGAGAAGAAAAACACAAAATCACATGCAAAAAAAGAAAGCACCGAAAAACCACTTGTAAACTACCGCCGCTCTTTCCAAATCTCTGCCACTCTACATCGATACTACAGGCTCTGTGCCGGGTGCTGCAGAAATTTACCATAATAACCCTTTATGGGTAAAAAACGCAACTTCTCTGCTTTCAGGAACTTGGAATTTTTTTTATAGCACATGTAGTTCTAGAGATACAGTAATGAGAAGCCGCACATGGAAACTGGGAGCACGGGCGCTCCTGTCAGTCTATGTGGGTTAAACCAACTGGATTTCAGCTTTGAAACTGGCAACCCAAATGACAAACTCACATGAGGCTCATTCTGCTTTCTGATTGGACAACGACTTGACAACAAAAATACCAAATTATAATATAAACAATTTGGCTGTAATGTTATGTTTATAACTTGTGATCAGTAGAAGCTGTGTTTGATTTGAACATGTCATAAAAAATGTAGGTAAACACACATTACTGGTGCAAGGCAACTACAGCAAACACAGAAAGTGAGACAAAGCTGCACATTTACTCCCAAACAGCACCACCACCCACATGGCTGTTCTTAGTTGGTGGAGCGATTCATTCTGATAATGAACGAGACTCCAGCATACTATCTAATTACGCGGCCCCGTGCCTTGTTCATTAAAAGTAGTTTGGGAGTAAGTGTGCAGGCTTTGTCTCACTTTCTAGGATTTCAACTGACATTTTCTGAGCCATGTTTATGAAATTTGAAATGATCTTAACCCTAATGATTTGACTCTTTTTCCATATTTCAGATTCTGGTGAAAGGAGAGAACCCTCCGACTCCCCCGTACATGTTTGGGGATGTGCTGTCTCCTCCGCTGGGCTCACTAGAGGTCACTGTGGCCACGTCAGCTGTCAGTCAACCCCCCTCAGCACAGACGCCAATGCAAACTTCTCGACAGCCTGCCGTGCAAACCACCCTACCTGCCCAGATACAGGGACAGATACAGGCGGTCAATGCAGCGGTCACTCTGCACACCCCAAACACTGGTTAGTGCAGAACGCTTTATTCACACCACGAGCAAATGTTTAGTCATGTTACAGTAAATCATGAGGATGGCATTAATGGCCCTCTGTTAAAGGTCCTATATTACACAGAATTGCCTTTTGTGAGATTTAAAGTGGAACTCCGGCACGTTTGAAGTTAAAGTCTGTTGCTAGAGGTGGTGGAATTCTGTCAGAAGCCAGAAACTGGCACAAATCATTGTTGCCTCGGTGGAGATCTCGCTGTGGCAGTGAGTCTGTCAAGGCAACAAACTAGTGTAGTGATGGGGGCAAGTTCTTAACTTCCACATAAAACGCCAATTTACTTCACACTGAAGAAGCCTCACACCACTTTAACACATCTTACAACAGCCACAAGTCTAACAAACAAAACGCTCTGCCTGGTTCCAGGGCTCTACAGTGCGCCCATTTCACTCGCATTTGCGAGTAAATATTTCGTCGTGCGAACGAGGAAAATAAAACAGTCGCACCAGTGCGAGTGCTTCTGCAGCCACCGTAAGGAGAACTGCGCACAGACGTAACGTGACAAGTTAAACATTCTAAATGTATCAAACATTAGGGGCAAACTCACACTAGGACTTCAGAATCGTGCCCAAGCCTGGAGCCCCTAAAGCGCCGCACGCTTTCCCAGCGCGAGCGCTGACCCCAGCGTACGAGCTCCGCGTGTGGCCGATATCACTCATACGAACAAACTCCGCTTCAAAACACACCCACGCCCCCTTCAACGAGGAGCGCCCCGCAGCAGTACCCACACCTGTCCCACCACTCAGTAAACACTCCCACGCCGCTGGACTTCCTTCTCAGCTAAAGCGAGAGCTTTGTCTTGGTCTTGTCTCGAGCGCATTTGGACTCGGTCTTATCACGGACTCAAGGTCTGAATACTGAGTGTGATCATATTTCATTACGGCCGCTACAATAAACTTGTACCGGTGTGCGTGACCACGCGGGACGTCTCTCTGCGGCCTGTGCACTGGAGCCCGCAGACACTGTGCGGCCCGTCAGCACAGACTCCGCAGCGCGCGGCTTGTCCACAGCGCGCACCCTCGTGTACCAACGTGCGTCACAGGGCAGGTATCCCACCTGTCCTTCCGCCTCACGTCAAATACGCCAATACTAATTTTCTGTCAGTGTCCGCACAGAGCAGAGCTACAGCACAGAGCAGAGCTACAGCACAGAGCAGACCCACAGCACAGAGCAGACCCACAGCACAGAGCAGACCCACAGCACAGAGCAGACCCACAGCACAGAGCAGACCCACAGCACAGAGCAGACCCACAGCACAGAGCAGACCCACAGCACAGAGCAGGCGATATGTGGGCTGAAGTTTGCCTAAGAAAATGCCAAATAACTCTGTCACAATGTGCGTTTAGTTTGGTAAATGTGCAGAGGCTAAAACCACTGTAAAACCAGTAAGAGAATGTAACTTCACCGAGGAATTTGAAAATACAGGTTTAAAAATCTTACCTATGTTTTTCACTTTGAAGCAGTTTTGTGTAAAGTGCCAGTGGAAGTTCTTTTAAAGAAGAGGTTCTCAAACTGTGGGTGAAGGTCCAAAAAGGGCCACAGAGTGTTCAAGTGCAGTACAGTTTGTTTGGTTTATTTTTAGTCTAAATATTAATCAGATAAAATGAAGAGATATTTATAAAAACACTGCGATCAGGCAGGAAAAGTACAGTCATAATTCTTTTGTTTTTTGTATTAAATTCATTCAAATTAGTTGGTGTGTGCAAGTTCTGCACTGTAATAATCGTTCAAACGAAAACCTACTTGTGCCCCCATTTTTTTTTCTGTGCTCCTAAAATTTTTAACTTAGGGGCACATGTGCTCCTGAAAAAAAAAGTTAGCGTAGAGCCCTGCCTGGTTCCCTCATTAGTGTCTGGAAACGTTAGAAAATAACTTTATAAGCAGCCTTACACTTCCCTCTGTTGATTTCCCACTGCTCATGCCAAAGCCCAAAAGACTCAATTATCGTCTCCAGCGGCGAGAGGCTCGAGCCACCACTGGAGTCGACAATCGAGCAGTGGGAAATCAACAGAGGGAAGTGGGTTAAAGGGGTGTTAAGCTTCTTCGTTTTATGTGGAAGTTAAGAACTTGCCCCCATCACTACACTTGTTTGTTGCCTTGACAGACTCACTGCCACAGCGAGATCTCCGCCGAGGCAACACTGATCTGTGCCGTTTTTTGGCTTCTGACAGAATTCCACCACCTTAAGCAATGGACTTTAGCTTCAAACGTGCCAGAGTTCAACTTTAAGCCCTGCAGTCTGAAAGTAGCCCAAATGCTTCTGGTCTAGATAATCGCTTGAACCCGAGTGGCACTGAAGTGAAGGACCCCATTTCAGATTGTTCTTAGGATCTCCTGAACGTTAGATCTGGCTCTGATGACACGGATCAGTAAATGGTGTAATATATTTAAGTGTCCCCCTGATCTACACTTGTCCTTTATCTCTCTGTCTCGTCCAGTCTTGTCCAGTTCGTCGGCGTCTAAGAGCAGATGCAAGGTCCCTCTACAGCCGCGCCCCGTATGTGTGACCTCCGCCCCAGTGTCCGGCTCTTCTCTGCAGACGTCCAGCCCTGGAGGCACCCTACTGCTTCAGGGACTGACCCCCATGGACCAAACACACCCAGGTACCGCCTCCCTATCCACAACTGTCGCAGAAGTACTCAACTAGTCTGAGATTTGCACAGAGAGTGGAGGGGGATGTTTGACAGTTACCATGGTGACACGATGCATGCTTTAGCAAACACTCACAAAAAAGTTGTATTGTTGTCTGAAAACCTAATAGGGCCCATAGACTATATATAGAAATGGACAGAGCTAACACACTAGCTGCCATGTTCCAAATAGGAAGTTCACAGGCGGCTCTTCCGGCTCCTTCTGACTCTGGCTCCCATTGACTTACACTGGAGTATTATCAACCATCTCTCTGTAAGTGCTGCAGTGACCCTCATCATTTTGGACTTAAAGGGTAACTCTGGCACATTTGAAGCTAAAGTCCATTGCTCGAGGTGGTGGAATTCTGTCAGAAGCCAAAAACTGGCACAGATCAGTGTTGCCTCAGCGGAGATCTCGCTGTGGCAGTGAGTCTGTCAAGGCAACAAGCTAGTGTAATGATGGGGGCAAGTTCTTAACTTCCATGTAAAACACCAATTTGCTTCACACTGAAGAAGCTTAACACCACTTTAACCCATTTTACAACAGCCATGAGTCTAACAAACAAAACGCTCTGCCTGGTTCACTCATTAGTGTCTGGAAACGTTAGAAAACAACTTTATAAGCAGCCTTACACTTCCCTCTGTTGATTTCCCCCTGCTCATGCTCATGCCAGTCTCTCAATCATTGACTCCAGCGGCGGTGAGGATCGACTATTGACTGAAGAAGAGAAACTGAAAGTTGTTGAAACAAAATGGTTCGGGAATGTATTTTTTTAGCGTTTTTCAAAAAATATTATTCACTCATAAATAAATGGGATTAGAGACGACATCAACGATTGAGTCTTTTGGGCTTGGGCATGTGCAGTGGGAAATCAACAGAAGTAAATGTAAGGCTGCTTATAAAGTTGTTTTGTAATGTTTCCAGACACTAATGAGTGAGCCAAGCAGAGCGTTTTGTTTGTTAAACTCGTGGCTGTTGTAATATGGGTTAAAGTGGTGTTAAACTTCTTCAGTGTGAAGCAAATTGGCGTTTTACATGGAAGTTAAGAACTTGCCCCCATCACTACACTAGTTTGTTGCCTTGACAGACTCTGCCACAGTGAGATCTCTGCCGAGGCAACACTGATCTGTGCTGTTTTTTGGCTTCTGACAGAATTCCACCACCTCTAGCAATGGACTTTATCTTCAAACATGCCATAGTTCCCCTTTAAAATGTTCGTTTTAACTTTCTCTACATGTGTTTGGTGGGTTTTTTTTGTGTGCAATTTTGGTCTGTCAAAAAATTCAATGCGACCCGAACGAGCCCAACACTGTGAGTGATGTCACGCTTGCTTAGTCCACATTTTTATACAGTTTATAGTAACAGCACACTAGAGCTGCAACTATCGAATATTTTTGGAATCGAGTATTCTGTCGATTATATCATCGATTAATCGAGTAATCGGATAAATCACACTTTTTTGTTTTTATACAACTATATCAATAGTGTGTAACGCAACATGAAAGGCCTCTTAAAATGAGCAAGCAATTGCTGTTATTCCTCACAAAAAAGGTTTTTATTTAAAGTCAACATTTTTTTTAAACAAGTGTAAAACCTTTGGCTTATTGGCTTATAAGACAGGAGTTTTCTAAGTGACAACGTTAATCCTTTAACTAGCCTAATTAATAAGCTAAATATAGAACTAGCGAACACATAAGTGTTCGTAAACGTCGGTAAAATATTTCCTTTCTCTGATATTGGAATTATTGATGCCAGCGGTTCTAGATTAAATCAGATTTTTGGTAAAAGTAGAACAACGAACTAGACGTTTCTGATATGGGAAACACCGAGTGTGTGTGTGTGTCTGTGTATACGTGAGGAAGGGAGCGATTTGAGTGAGATCATTTGCTCTCTTGCTGCTCATTATGCCTCGTTACTATCGACTCATAACACAGGTTACAAATAATTACAAATACTGTACATTCTAATAGGCGTTACTTTTCATTTCAGTTAGCAATTGTAAAAGTATATTACCTCGTAGATTCTCCGACTCCGCTTAGAGAAGTACAGTTCACATGAGGATGCTTTCGCTTTAAGTGCTGCAGCATTGAAGACGTACTGTTGTGGTACATCAGGTTGGCTTTGCCAGTGCACACTGGCACCGGCCACATCATTATCTGCCATTTCCACACCGTGGAATAAATCGCGCCGCTTCAAATCTTTGAAATGTACATCATTGATAACTGTCCGTGTGAAACAGTGATCCCAGACTGGCGCAGCAGTCTACAAAGGAGGAGTGATACGATAGCAGAGACATTTTAAATAAATTGACTTTGGTGACATGAATTAAACGAAGCCTCGAGGCAAAGAATTTGCCCCGAATATTTTTTGTAATCGAATTATCCGAGTTACTCGAGTAATCGTTTCAGCCCTACAGCACACATCAGATCACTTGTTCCATCTCATTCCTTTATGGTCAGATTGTGTTAAAACAAAGCTCAGATTAACTTGATTAAGATCTTAAGACAGAGCAGTGCCAACAGTTAGCACCACTCCTTCAGGGAATGTTTGACTTTTAATGTTTGGAGAAGGGCAGATTGGTTTTGAATAAAAAAAATCTAAATGTTATCACCTGTGGACGACAAATAGATCCATTATTATCTATCAGCAGTCCAAAGTTTTGTGATGTGCGTTTTCAACCTACCAGTTCCCAGTAGAACTGAGATGATTTTCTCTTTGATTCTCGATAACAGACTAAAGCTCTTGTGTTTATCTTCAGTGGTGCTGTCTCCATCTGTCTGTCTCTCCTCGGCTCCCGCCATCGTCAAAGTAGAGCAGCTCTCTCCCAGCATACCTCATTGCACCACGGCCCCGTCCACCAGCAAACCCATTGTCCCTGCGACCGCTAATCTGCCCGGCAACAGCAGCAATGACATCGACGTGAGTCACATGATCACACACAACTTTTATGAAATATGTATTTGTATTAAAATATCCCTTCCAGAGATCACCATTTTACATTTTATTCATTGAAAAAAAAGAAAAAATATTTAAAGACCAGGATGATGCATACTAGTACAGTTGTGTTTTAACCTCTGGGAACTACAAAAGTTTCCTAATCTATCTTTAAATGTGTCCCTGTTCTTCCTCAGATGAAGGTCCTGAAGCGGCAGCAGAGGATGATAAAGAACAGAGAGTCAGCCTGTCAGTCCAGGAGGAAGAAAAAAGAATATCTCCAGAACCTGGAAGCACAACTGCGAGAAGCTCAACAGGAGAACGAGAGGCTGAGGAGGGAGAACCAGGAGCTGAGGGACAGGCTGGCCGGGAAGGAGGTGCGGACCAGGACTAGACCAGGACTAGACCAGGACTGAACCATAGACCAGTGGCTCTCAAACTTTTTCACAAGTACCATTTAAGAAAATATCTTACTTTCCAAGTATCACCCGATCTGAACCTAAACCAAGTCTGTAACAGGACTATTCTAGGTCTAATTTAGGACCAAACTAAAAGGTGCTTTCCTCTGTATTTTCAGGGTGGTGACTCGATGAGTAACAAACGCGCTATCTGCGTCATGGCTCTTCTGCTGTTCATGACCTTCAGCTTTGGACCTGTCAGGTACAACACACTGACAGACAGGTGCATACAGGTACAACACACCGACAGACAGGTGCAGACAGGTACAACACACCGACAGACAGGTGCAGACAGGTACAACACACCGACAGACAGTTGTAGACAGGTACAACGCACCGACAGACAGGTGCAGACAGGTACAACGCACCGACAGACAGGTGCAGACAGGTACAACGCACCGACAGACAGGTGCAGACAGGTACAACACACCGACAGACAGGTGCAGACAGGTACAACGCACCGACAGACAGGTGCAGACAGGTACAACGCACCGACAGACAGGTGCAGACTGGGACAACGCACCGACAGACAGGTGCAGACTGGGACAACGCACCGACAGACAGGTGCAGACTGGTACAACGCACCGACAGACAGGTGCAGACTGGTACAACGCACCGACAGACAGGTGCAGACAGGTACAACACACCGACAGACAGGTGCAGACAGGTACAACGCACCGACAGACAGGTGCAGACAGGTACAACACACTGACAGACAGGTGCAGACAGGTCCAGTATTGCACACACTCTAATAGTTTATTTGTCTGATATAAAATATTTTTATCACAAAGTCAAAGAGGACAAAGAGTGTCACTTTGTTACCTACAGGTTTTCACACGTTGGGAGCATTATTTTCTAGTTTGCATTAGTGCTGTCAAAAGTATAAGTACTAGTCTATCCTAACCAGGGCTCTACGCTAACTTTTTTTTTCAGGAGCACATGCACCCCTAAGTAAAAAAAATTTAGGAGCATAGAAAAAAAAGGGGGCACAAGTAGGTTTTCATGTGAACGATTATTACAGTGCAGAACTGGTGATGCCCGCCACATAAACACCAACACTGAATAAATTTAATTTAAAAAAAAAGAAAATAATTATGACTGTACTTTTCGTGCATGATCACAATGTTTTTATAAATATATCTTCATTTTATCTGATTAATATTTAGACTTAAAATAAGCCAAACAAACTGTACTGCACTGAAACACTCTTTTTGGACCTTCACCCACAGTTTAAGAACCTCTTCTTTAAGAGAACTTCCACTGGCACTTTACACAAAACTGCTTCAAAGTGTAAAAAGTGTGCAGGATTTTTAAACCTGTATTTTCAAATTCCTAACTGGAGTTACATTCTCTTAGTGGTTTTATAGTGATTTTTAGACTCTGCACATTTACCAAACCAAACGCACAGTGTGGCAAACAGATTTATTTGGCATTTTCTTAGGCAAACTTCAGCCCACATGTCACCTGCTCTGTGCCGTAGCTCTACTCTGTGCGGACACGGACATAAAATTAATATTGGCGTATTTGATGTGAGGCGGATGGACAGGTGGGATGTTTAACCTGCCCTGTGATACACACTGGTACACGAGGCTGCGCGAGCTCCAGCACACAGGTCCCACACACCGGTACAAGTTTAGTGCCGAAGGCGCACTGTAGAGCCCTGATCCTAACACTAGTACTGAAACTAGATACTCATACAAATTTTTCATAGATATCGATATTAAAAAAAAGTCCCACTGACAGGACAAAAATGAAGCTTTCCTGAAAGTCTTTAGAATGATCTGGAGCTGTATCTTGAGTACAAGTATAGTAGCACATAGACTAGTATACACCCATGGAGCACTGTGGAACCATTTAATGTGAAAAATTACATTCTGCTATTGTCGAAAGAAAGAGTATTTTGTCTATGCTTTAGTACTGAAATCTGCTTGTCTATAAAAAATATTACACTTTTTCTATATTTTTTTATGTTTTCACATCTTTTTTAAGGTAACCTAGGTCTAATAAATGATATGAAACATAATACATTTTGACTACAGTAAAACATAGTCTAAACACACCCACTGGCTGTGATAAACTTTTGCTAAGCTTTTATTTTGTATATTTTCTCCAGCATCACAGACAGGAAGTGGGCAGACCTCGGCGACAGTGCGGTTTCCTTCACTGGACGAAAACTGCTGGAAATTGAACAGCAACAAAATCAAAAACTGAACCAAAAACCGACAAATGTTCCACCAAAACGAAGCGTGGAGCGATCACAGACGGAGGAGAAGGAGCGATGGAGCGCAGAGGAGGACAAATTTAACACTGAGACATACCACTTCAGGTAAAACAATTCTCCTGTGTCAGATGCCCTCTCATCCTCCTGTATCCCTGTGTATCGGATGCCCTTCCATTGTCTATATATCTCTTTACGTCAGATGCTCCTCATTGTCCTGTCTTTGCCTTCCCATCCTCTTTTGTCCCTGCTGCATTATTCACATATTTGATGCAGTGAGTAAAAACAAAAGCTGAAATCAGCTGAAGGTGCCGTAAACTTAGACAATTATCCCTTAACAGTCCTGTGTAACAATCATTTACGATTCACACGTGAACTAAAGTGACTTTTAGCTTTACTTTTAGTAAAGATTGCATAAAAAATGCTTACTTTTTTTTCAAAATGATCTTGATTATTATTTATACTAAAACTAGTTTTGAAACTTGATACTGAACACTGATACTGTGATATAGTGTAGTTCACAGGGTGTAACTGTCACATTGATCTAAATCTGTTTTTGTTTTTTTTTTTGTTTTTTTGTGCATTCAGGAATCTGAGTGATGCGTTCACGGACGTGAAGGACCTGGTTCTTCAGGATATCGACAGGTTTTTCTCGTCCTCAGACTGTCGCCAGTTTAACCGCTCTGAGTCGCTCAGGTTTGAACAGCTACAAACATCTCCTACATATAACTCTGACTGAATTGTCAACCTTCTTGTTATAAGGCAGACACTTTACCACCTCAGCGCTCTTCACTTCAGTCTTAACTCTTTAACTGTTGTCTTCTCTTACCTCTGATCTAAGGTACGGGGACGTTTACTTTACTGATCAGATCTGTGTTTTTCAGGCTGGCGGACGAGCTGAGGGGCTGGGTTCACAGGCACCAAATCGACAGGAAAAAGTCTGGAGACAAACCAAAGACTGTGAAGAAGGCCAAGATCACTCAGGTCCGCCATCTTTGTACAGTTTTTTTTGTTTTTACTTTAGTTTATACATTTGAAATAAGTTTGTTGGATAAACAAACGATCTTAGGACAGAAATGCACATAAAACTCAGCAGCAAATTAAGTGGAGGCACAATATTTATATTTCCACTATGACTGTTGCCGCCTGTACCAGTGAAACTCTCCAGAGAACAGAGACTCGGGCTCCAGAGAAGAGATGGATTTGAGGATGAGGACTCATTACAACTGTGTATGGTTTATGTGCCTGACAGAGTGAGTGGTCTGTAATAAAGCAGAACAAAGAGATCCTGAATGATTGTACCAGAGGACTACTCTAAAACACATAGACTCTGTTATATGGTGAGAACTCCAATATGAAATCCAGTACAATACATGTTAACCTAAAGCAGTAATGGACAGGAAATAAGAAACACCACATGTGTAATAACAAAACAGTGAATAAGGAAGTAATAAATGATACATAAATGACTGTTTATTACATGTCATATCCATTAACTAAACTAAACACGAATAGATTACACAAACCTCACATTACAACACTTAATTGGTTTGCAGAAAATGAATGCACAATTCACCACTAAACTTGAACATGACTTACAGAAAATGACCTACGTTAACAAAGGTTAGGTAAAGGTAATGCAAGAATGCAAAAAAAAAAAAAGCCTAACACAGGGCTGTGCATTTGAGTTCGTTCATTTATAGAGTTTCTGTATTTTTATTCTTATTTTTAATTTATGTATTTATCTTTTTGTTTTAGAAAGCTCAGCTGAGGAAGGCCAACATCTCCAGATACCTGCCGATCCAGTCTCACCGCTCCATCGAGAGGTAACCTGCTTCTCTCACCTTCTCACATTTGTCAGTGAGCTCATTCCAGGCATTTTACTGGACTAATGCAATGAAACAAACTGAATTCGTACAAAAGTTTAAATGACTAGAGTTCAGAATTCAAAAGTTGCAGAATAAAAAGAAAAAAAGGAATTCAATTCCAATTTGACAATGCAATCCCCAGAATGAAGTAGCACTATGTTGTTTTATTTAAATCAGACCTATTCTGCAAAATGGACTTTTCAGAGCTTTTAATCATGTTATAGTACTTTCTTCTCATTGACCCTCTGAAGTTGTATTCGGAATGATTTGTGCATGTTTGAGCAATTTTTAATCAGCTTTTTTCAAGACTCCGTTTTTCCGATCATTTTCTGTTTTGACTGGTACACTCCCACTGTGATGTACGCACTTCATTCTCTAATTTTATTTTCTTAGTCGGTCATACACATAGGGTTTGTCAGCGTCACAGTCATTTTTCTCACAGACCGTTTCACTGTGTGTCCCACCCCTAAACTTTAGATTCTTTGACATTTAAGGAATGAAAGGAAGAAAAAAAACTAAATCTGGAGGTTTTTGTTTCAAATTCTTAGCTCAAGTCTTAGCTCAACCAGTATTAACTTTTTTTGGTAAAACTAAATAAATAGTATAATGTCACAATTATATACTAATACAAATTAAATAAATAAAATACTATAATTAGACATAAGAAACTACTAAAGGTACAAAAAGGGAACTAAATGAAATAATGAAACGGCATTCGAGGCGGAATCAATTTGTGGCGCTCGGTTTTCATTCTGTGGAGTTGCAGCACAGATTGTTCAATGTATGGGAAACTCTGGCTGTGCAGCTGTGCAGAGGAGGGGGCCATAGGAGGGGGCCATAGGATGCGGCGCAGCATGTGGCGCTTTGTTGTGACGACATTTACGGCCACATCAGCTCCCATTGGACACTGCAATTTTCTAATGCAGAAGTATTAGTTTTGATGAAAATTGTGACTTGAATTTCTAAACAATAACATACGATCCACAGGGGTCATAGTTTCTATAGGTTATATATATATATATATATATATATATATATATATTATATAGGTATAGCGCAGACACAGGCTCAGTATGTCTTCTTTAATAATGTGCTGTATTTTGTCCACAGTCAGCTGCAGGTTCTGTCTGGTCCAGAGGTGACATACAGTGACTTCCTGGACGCCATCGACCGCAGAGAGGACACGTTTTATGTGGTTTCTTTCAGACGAGTACGACACACAAACTGCTCTTTTATTGATGCTTTGCCATAACATTACGCTGGGGGGTACTGCATGTATGTCTATGGTGTAATGTTCAGCAGTTACCATAGAGACATAATATATTTAAGAAAACACTCAAAAAGTTTGAAGATGGTCCGAAATATTGCAAAATGGATTTAAAGAGCACATTTTCAGTCATTGTTGGGGCATCTCATGTGAAGTTTGTGAAGTCAAACACATAATTCAACATTTGTGTATCATACATTTGCAGATTATGACATCCTCAGGTTGTAGAACATGAACTCGGCCTATTATAAGACATCATAACTAATCAGAGCAAAGTGCAGAGTGGACTGTACACAGTTCACCTGTAGAGGAAAGCTTTTCTTTCTGTAGTTGATGTGTAAATGTGATGTAATTTTTCTCTTTTCTCCAGGACCACTTGTTGCTGCCGGCGATCAGCCACAACAAAACCACTCGGCCCAAAATGTCACTGGTGATGCCCGCCATGTCTGTGAATGGTCAGTACTGTGACTCTACTGACACCTGCTGGGCATAGGGCGTATGGCAGCTCTCTCTTTCATAGTAAAACAAGATGGTTCATCTCAAGGAGTCCTTTCTCTTAAAGCGGCCATATTAGGCTATTTTCTGATCCATGTTCTAATGTTCCCTATCACAAACAAACCTGGAGTTTTGTTTTATTCACAGATGGTTAACACATAAACCCTGAAATTCTTTTCTTTAACTAAAAACCCTTGTGATGTCTTGCACAAGAATTATTCCACTGTGTTTTTAAACTCCATACACCTTCACTAGAGTTTGAGATCCAGTTGTAGAAACATGTTCTGAACTGTGTTAAAAGTAATTTGTAAAGTAGAGACACTAGATTGTCGTGTATTGGTGGCAGTCGATGAGAAGAAACTCCTATAACATGGTTCAAGCTCTGAAAAGTCCATTTTACAGAATAGGTCTTTTTAAACCTTGTGTCTGTGCGCAGAGGGCCTGTACAACACGTCGCAGGGCTGGTATGTTCCGTAGTGCTTCTTTATGACCTCCATCATGATTAAACCTTGTGTCTGTGTGCAGAGAGCCTGTACAATGCGTCGCAGGGCTATGAGATGATGATGCAGGTGGACTGCGAGGTCATGGACACACGCATCGTCCCCATAAAGTCATCCGCCGTGCCGCCCTCCCTCCGTGAGCCGCCACCCCCCCGCTCCCCGCACGGCAACGCGCAGCCTCAGCACCATCACCACGGTAACCACACCTCGCACCACGACCAGCAGCACCCGCAGCCTGCCACCGCCGCCCCCTCCGCCAATCACAGGGCCCCGCTGCAGCGACGCCGCCCGGTTGAGTTCCTCATCGGCCAGTCAGAGGTGTAAGAATCAGAGGGGCTAAGGTTTGGCTATAACAAGACTTCAAAAAAACTCATAGGTTCCTTTGTGTCAGATGCCCTCCCACCCTCCTGTATTTCTGTAGTTAGACTCAGATGCTGTGACGGTCAGAAATGATCAGGGAAAAAATATTTGCGGATTTGACACTTGGAGATTTCTTGAGACCGAATCCTGGCTCCGCTGTGTCTGAGAGGGACACACTATTCTACTGTCTAAAGTGTAATACAAAAGACATGTGCTATTGACCATTTACTGACCTCTTGTGGCAGGAGTTCACAGCTGGACACTTCAAAACGAGTGAATCATGTTGTTTCCTGGACTCGTGGAGAACACAGCTCTTCCTTTGTCCTCAGTGCTTTCCTTTATGTAAATACAGTTGTAATGTTTCTAATATATTTGTCTGAATGATCCAGAAGAAGCCACTGGCACTTAAAAATAATATTATTCATTTAGAGACTTGTCCTGAAATGTAAATATTTTTAAGTTAAAAATGAACTGGGGACTCATTTTGACCAATCAGAGCAGAGCTGTGATTCCTCTGCTCCGTCTGACCCTCTAAGGCTCTCCTCTGACCCTCTCCTTTTCTGACCTTTTCCTCTGTTCCTCTGCCTCTCTTCTCCTCTGCTGCTCTGACCCTCTGAGCCTCTCCTCTGCCCCTCTCCTCTTCTGACCTTCTCCTTTGCTCCTCTGACCCTTTTTCCCTCCTCCTCTGACCCTCTTCTCCTCTGACCCTCTCCGCTGCTCCTCTGACCATCTTTTCTGACCTTCCCCGCTGCACCTCTGACCCTTTCTTCTCCTCCTCTGACCCTCTCTTCTGACTTTCTCCTCTGCCCCTTTCTCCTTCTCCTCTGACCTTCTTCTCTTCTGACCTTCTCCTCTATTCCTCTGACCCTCTCCTCTCCACCTCTGACCATCTTCTCTGACCCTCTCCTCTTCTGACCTCCTCCTCTGTTCCTCTGACCCTTTCTCCTCCTCCTCTGACCCTCTTTTCTGCCTCCTCTATTCCTCTGACCCTTTCCTCTGCTCCGCTGGCCCTCTGACCCTCTCCTCTTCTAACTGTCTCCTCTGCTCCTCTGACCCTCTCTTCTGACCCTCTCCTCCTGACCTTCTCCTCTCCTCTTCTGACCTTCTCCTTTGCTTCTCTGACCCTCTCCTCTTCTCTGACCCTCTCCTCTCCTCTCCTCTGACCCTCTCCTCTTTATCCTCTGCATCACTTTCCCATTGTTGTCATTGTTTTTTAGAAGATAATTATTTATCTGTAAATATTCACATGTACATAAAATAACTGTGACGTTTTATTTCTTTGGGCAGAAATGTTAAATATATTAGAACAGCACATCGGAGGCGCTGTACAGAAACGCTTTGTGATTTCTTGTTTTGTGTTTTAAGTTACTGCCTTGTCAAAAATTATTACGAAGTCCATTACCGGCTTTTATTTGGAAGGCTCTTGTCTGGACACTGTAGACGCTTTATTTTGAAGGCCCACACTGTCGTGATGCTCTTAAAGGGCCAGTCCACTCACTCTGCCGCACAAGGAGATACAATTCCAATGTCCTGCGTTCACTTCTGGTCACAATAGGTTCCCTTCATGTAAAGCCACAACATTATAGAATCCCTCTGGTTTAAACTGCGCTGGAGACAGGTCAGAATCCTGTGGTGAGATCAGTTATTCATTTGTTCTTTGTTATGAGAGAAAACAACAGTGATCTAGAAGAAAACATTGAGGATAAGCAGCTTTTTTCAGCACATTCTGGTGATAAAATGGCGATTCTTTTTGTTCCTGATTATATAAAACGTCCCACAAACGATTATCGCCTACACTTGTTTATCACTTTTTGTCAAGTGAGCGTGGGTGCGATTCGGCTCCATCGACTCTGGCTCTGATTCACTTTCGATTGAAAAACCATCTGCTCTCTCTAACTGCTGCTGTCAGACTCGTCATTTTGGTATTAAAATGTTTGTATTATCCCCCGTTTGTTTTTCACAGTTTTTGTCTGTTAATCAAAATAGGAACATAAATAATAACAGAGCTGTTGAACGTAGCATCTCTTTGTGGAACTTGGCTCCAAATTCGCCCCATAACTGCATACAGTCCACTTATTTATACAGTCTATGGTACCACCTGAGCTAGACCAAGACTAAATCTGGACTAAACTCAGTCTAAAATGGGACTTGTACTGGTTTAGACCTGGACTAATAGTACAAACCCTAAACACATCTACAGAAGACACTGAGAACCACTGATTTCTGATGTCATGACAAACCTTTGATTTTTGTACATTTGTTCCATTTGCACTTCTTTTTCCACTTTTATAAACTTTGTGTAAATAAAAAAGAAATTTGTTAAAATTGTGTTTCAGATTTCTTGTTTTTTTTTTTATTTCACAGAGAATAGCATGAAAAATGAATGCAAAATTAACTTTTTTTTGCGTTCTAACCATGTTATAATGTTCCGTCATCAAAAACATGCCTCAAGAGTTTTGAGATGTCATCCATGCATATTTGACTAATCTAGAGATCTTGAACCTCAAATCTAGAACCTTCCTTACAGTTGGCAGTGTGAGCGTGTACAAGACTCGCTCTCACACGACAATTCTTCATAAATATACAAAAACATCTGTACGTCCCCGTCAGCAGTGTCGTGCATCAACACTGACCTACCACCCGACAGCGTCCGGTGAGCCGAGTTCTTCCTTGGTTTCGGTGCTGATGAAAGTATCCGGCAAGTTGGAGTCACGAAAATAAAGCGTTTTTCTTCCCAAAGCAATATGTGTTCAAAAGAGAGACATTTGCGTCAGAAAACATCGTGAAAAAGTCAGACCTATTTTCGAGCAAATTCACACTTTTTTCAGTAGTTTGGCAGTGCTCTCTCGTGTTGTAGTGGTCAAAAGTCTGAGCACGTAAACATTGCCAAACTACTGAAAAAAGTGTTGGATTCGTGCGCAGCTTCACATGCCGACAACTCGCAGTGATATGAGCGGAGAGAAAATAGGACCAAGCGATTAGGAGCTCTGACTTTTCTGTGGACAGTGGTTTTGTGACGCAAATGTCTCACTCTTTTGAACACATATTGTTTTGAGAAGAAAAACGCTTTATTTCCGTGACCCCAGCCAACTTGCCAGACACTTTCGTCAGCACCGAAACTGGGGAAGAACTCGGCTCACCGGATGCTGTCATACATACAGATTCATGTCAAAAAACTATCCCTGGAATACAGAGAGCAAAGGGATTGTATAGAATTTTCGACACAATAAACGCTAACATGGTGGTCTAAATGTTATGTGTTAGCTGTTAATACCTCATAGAAGTCTAATGCCCCCTCTTTAATTTCCAGAATGTGCAGATACTGACTGTTATTGCGCTCTTGGGCAAAACACTTCATCGCCATACCTTATATTTGTGACGGAAGCGCATCAGGTGTAATATCCTGCCAAATCCTTCAGCGTGTAAAAGACCAAAGCGCTTCAGATGAGACCAACTTTATTGCTACTGTGATGAAACGACTCCAGGTTCTGTGAAAGCGCTCAATATCTGCACCGTTTGGTCCAATGACTTTAGCAGAGGTCACGTATCCTTCTCTTTCTTCATGCTCTCCTCTCCTCCTCCCTTTCCTCTCCCTTGCTCTCTTTGCCATTCTTCTCTCATCCCCCGTCTTCTCTTTCGTCTCTCTTCTTCTGTCTCTGTCCTCCTCTACCCCACTGTCTCTGTCGTCTTTTCTCCTCTCTCCCATGTTATTCTTTTGTTTACGGGACACTCTTTTGCCAGCCCAGATCATTCAACTTCTTAGGTTCTTTTTTAAGACAATGTAGTCAAGTGTATTTACCTTGTTACCCCTACCATACACACTACACTACCATATATCAGAGGAATAACTGAACCCATTTGCAGGGCCATGAAAAGACACAACAGTAGTCAAACCATACTTTAAACTCCGCCAGCAATTAGTACACTCCAAAGATAAAATTCCACAAGAATAAAAATGCAGCGGCATTTGTGAAATCCAATGCAAATCATGTAATAAATCACATATGGGGGGGAAAACGGGCTGGGCATTTCACACCCAAAAAAAGGAACACCAAAAAGAATGCAAAAAGGAAACAACAGGGAGACTCACCAGAACACAAAGAGACAAAGCAGAGCAGGAAAACCTAAAATCTGCCATATCAGACCACTGTAAAAGAAATGACCACATTCTGGATTGGGACGGGGCGTGGGTCATTGGAGAAGAACAAGTTCTAATGCTGGATCAGGGAGGACATTGAAATCAGGAAACGAGGCACGGACAGAATCAATTGTGACGACGGAGCATTTTTCCTTTCACACACCTGGGACACCCTCTCCAGAGAGCACCAGGCGACGAGAGGTGTGGTCAGTCTGAGCGACCTGCAGGTCCATCAGGCTGACCATGCCTACTGCAAGTAACAACAGCTGATATACGACACATCACCACCAACACATAAGAGGGGTAGCACATCGGTGGATCTCAGGTTACTTAAAAGGCCAATATCAGTAAACTAACAACTAAATCAAACTATAGTCATACAGCTTCGAGTACCCCAAGGACCGGTCCTTGTCATAGAGCATATAAATGAGTGGACTAAGTGAGTGTGACGTCACCACAGCGTCAGCGCCGCTCAAATGAGTCTCCTGATGCCACGGTTACAGGAGCGAATCTGGAGCCAGGCTCCATATTTGGAAATCTGACCGCGAGTATCTTAGCAACCACAAGAGCCAATCATGACTGAGGTCGTTAAATGTGCCCGCCCGACTCATGGCAGAGCAGCAATACTCTGCACCATTTTGCACAGACCGCTGTATTTCGGTGATTCTTGAGAATAATAAGGAAACTTTTAGCTTTTATCGTCAAACGTTAAATAGTACATTTAAGTCATTGATTTATGTTCTACGTTCTGTTATGTGCAAACAACAATAGAGTTGCAATTTAACGAAATTCACTTTACTTTATGCTAGTTAAGATTTTTGTAACGTTAGCTATTGTAATTGAGATATTTTGTCATTTTATTTAAAAAATCGTCAATCAGGGCAGGCAGTGGGAAGGGAACTTAGCAACGAAACGCACTAGCTGTCAGTCAAACCTGTTGCTAATGCTAGGCGGCAGCGACCTCTGGGAATGAAGGTCCATTATTTATGTTCATATCTTTATTTAGGAACAAGATAGTGAAATGAAAAATTCAGGATCCTGTGTTGCGGGTTCATATGAACATTTTAAGACCAAAATGACAAGGCGACAGCAGGAGTTACAGAGAGAGGGACAATAAGATCCTAATGTGAGTCAATGGGAAAACGGAGAAGGAGTCGGAAGAGCCTCCTGGAGCACTTCCTGTTTGGCACGCGGCAGCTAACGGGTTAGCTTAGTCCACTCAAATATACGGTCTATGGTCCTTGTACTTTTTCTTGTTTATGTGAACGCCATTGTGTCTGTTTCCAGTTTACTTAAATGCATTTTGTTTGCAGATGATGCCACATTATTTTACTCAGGAAAAAATATAAATGAGGTTATACAAATGGTAGAGAATGATTTTCAGAAAATTTTGACATGGTTCAATGCTAACAAACTATATATAAATATTAGCAAGACCAAGTTTATGAATTTTAGTTGCAAAAAGAAAGACATCGATGCAAGATCGGCCATACAAGGATTAGAGATTGAAAGGACATGCAAGATCAACTTTTTAGGCGTTATAATTGAAGTGTAGAACTCATTGATTTTTCCATATCTGTGTGGGGAAATGCCTCTAAAATATACACTGAACCAATCTATCTTTTACAGAAACGTGCGATTTGTGTCGTAAGTGGAAGTGGATACAGGTCCCACACAAATCCAATATTTATACAATTAGAAACATTAACATTTAAAGAAGTGGTAGAATACAACCTCCTCAAAACTATGTACAGAGCTCACCAAATAACATGACCAAACAGGAAAACAGATTCAAAAAGAGAGAAAGTCATTATAAATCAAACCTAAACCTAAATTTAGAACAAAACCAAAGGAACGATGTATCTCAGTGCAAGGAGTCAGTCTATGGAACAGTCCTGCTTGTGAAAATAAAATTTCTAAGTCTATTCAAGTTTTTAAGAAAAGTGTGAAAGTAGCACTACTGAAAAGATATAATACTTCTGTGTAAAAAGAAGTTTTTTTTTTGTTGTTTGATTTTTTTTTATGTTTGCAGCCCCACCCACTAGAGTTGTAATATAATTTTGAGTTGATAATGGACAGATGTTACAGGCTTTTGCTTCTTTCTGTACCTTTCATTCATATTTATGTTAAAGCTGTATAGATGCGAGTATGCTGCATTTGCCTTGTTTTGTTTTAATGATTGAAAGAAAGAAAGAAAGAGAAAAAAAGAACGAACGAACGAACACCTGGACACTTCCAAAACATGTCAACAAGTTAAATACACTTGACTACATTGTCTTAAAAAAGAACATAAAAAGTTAAAGTACTAAGAAGACATAATGAATATCTTTGGCACAGCCCAGGTGATGTTCTCATCTCTCTCCTCCTCTCCTCTTTCTCTCCTCCTCCTATCTCTCTGTTTTTCTTATATTTATGGGCCATGCTTTAGATGGCCCAGATGAGGTCCTCCTCTCTCTCCTCCTCTCCTCGTCTTCCTCCTCCCTCTCGGTGTTTTTCTTATATTTACAGGCCATGCTTTAGCTGGCTCAGATGATATTCTCCTCTCTTTCTTTCTCTCTCCTGTCCTCCTTCTCCCTCTCTCTGTGTTTTCTTGTGTTCACTGGCCATGCTTTAGTTGGCCCAGATGACAGAGGAATGGTTGGCTGAAATAAGAGTGGAGGAAAGGTGGAGGTGAGGGCAGCACAGTGACAGAGGTGTGACCTGCTCAAACGAAAAAATCTTCTACAAAAAGTATGGACTTCAAGTGTGAAACATTTGAGAGCTTAATGAAGGGCAACAGAAACAACTGAATATTTTTTTTGTTTCCTAGATGTTTTTATTTGTATATTTTTGTTTACTCAAACTATGAACATGTCAAAAATAAACCTTGCAGCTTTTTCTGCAGGTTTCACTCAACAATAAAAACACTTTTACACAGGAGAGCATCTTAGGAGACAGGAGAAGACCTTTGGGGAAAGGAGAGCACTTTTGGGGACAGGAGAAGATCTTTGGGGACAGGAGAACAAATTTAGAGACATGAGAGCACTTTTGGGGACAGGAAAACACTTTTGGCGAGAGGAGCACACCTTTGGGGAAAAGAGAACATTTTGGGGACAGGAGAAGACCTTTGGAGACAGGAGCACACCTTTGGGGACAGGAAAACACTTTTTGACAGGAGAGCATTTTGGGGGACAGGCTATTGTCCCTGTCGTGCTCTACGGACACACTCTGGGAGTCATTTGTTCCACACACCATACATCTGTATCTCCACCCACACCCGCTGTACATAATATTATTTTTAAAAATCAGACTGAGTGGTGCGTGAAAGGTTCTAAAATGTGAACACAGTAAAATGTCACAAAGAGGCAGGACTTCTGCATTTCTGAACAGAAGTGAATTTTAGAATTTAGAATTTTAGATCTATAAACATCAGTTGAGTGTTAAGTGTCTTGCCCAAGGTCACAATGATAGCATTCATCTATGGGAGTTGGAATCGCACTGCAGCCTGTGTGGATCTGACCCCTCTATAAATTATGTTAATGCCCATCCATCGGATCAGTGGACAAATACCCTAAATCATTTCGTCCACCGTGTAACCACAGACGCAGTTTAGAGGTTCTGTGTATTTACGATTGCGAAATGGCGGCCAAAGAATGGTATTTGAGTTTTCCAGCTCCTTTAAGTGTTCCCAGTATTTGTGTCAGTCTCTGTCTCTGAGGGCTGATAGGACTCCAGTCTTGATGTTCCTCCAGATTCAGAGATGGACAAACCAGAATCCACTTTGTCCAAGGCCCAGGGACAAAACAGCACCTCATCATGGACCAGGACACACCAGGATACACCAGGACTGCTGCACATTTCAGCCTTTTTAACTCAGTTTTCCATGGCTTTTTTCTTCCTGACATGGTTTATTCCCATTACGGAGGACGCTAATGTTTTAGAGCCTATTTTCGGATCTATTCTTAATGGAGTTTCGTCATCACAAACACACCTGGAGTTGTCTTTTGTTTTATTCACATATGTTTAACACACAAACCCTGCAGATTAAGGCTGAGTTCTTCTCTCAAACTGAAAACACTCTGTTCCACCTTGTGATGTCATGTGGTAATACAGGAAGTGCTCCACTCTGTTTTTAAACTCCACACACCTTGGTGTGGTTTGGAAATTTTCAGCTCTGGAATTGTCAGTGTCTACTGAATTAAAATTAAAGTAAAAGGAGCTGTTCACTTGAAAATTACCACTTTATGACATCACAAGGTGGAACAGAGCATTTTGAGCTTTGGAGATGTACAGACTAATGATAAAGGTTTTCTCAAACAAAACACAACTCTAGCTCTGTTTTGGATGATGAAACAGCATTAGAACATATAACAAGTCCACAGGAGACAGTTTTGTATAACATTTAAAGCTACAATATGTAACTTTCTGGAAGTGTGTCATCACCTTCATGATTCCATGGAAATAGAAAGTAACTTCAGGACATTCCCCATGGAGATAGGTACTGTGGAATATTAGAGCTAAAAGAAAAACATTTCCATAGAAATAAGAAGGCCGAGTCTTGTTGTTAAATGAATCATCATTTTTTATGTGTAGATTTTGTTTTTCAATTATAATAATAATAAAAGAAATACAAGTGAGTTGCTCAAAAGCACGTTAAAAACCACATCTTCCATAAGTTTTAGTAAAGGAAAACTGACCCAAACCCAAGGGAAACATGCAAACCCTGCTCTAACATCTCAAGGAGGGCTAACCACTCTGCCACTGCCCACTCAGTGTAAATAGTGTGTGTGTGCATATGCATGTGTGTATGTGAGTGTGTGCGTGTGCCTGTGTGTGTGCAGTGTGTATATGTGTTTGTGTCTGGGTGTGCATGTGTATGTGTGTGTGTGTGTGTGTGTGTGTGTGTGCAGTGTGTGTGTACAATCTGTGTGTGTGTACAGTATCTACAGTGTGTGTGTGTCTGAGTGTGTTTATATATGTGTGCGGGTGTCCGTGAGTGTGTGTACCTGTGAGTGTGCGTGTGTATGCATGTGTGTGTGTGTGCGTTTACGTGTGTATATGCATGCTTATATGTGTGTGTATGTGTGTGCATGTGTGTGTTTATGTATGTGTGTGTGTCTGTATATATGTACGTGTGAGTGTGTGTGTGTGTATGCATGTGTGTGCGTATACGTATATATGCATGTGTATATGTGTGTGTGCATGTGTGCGTTTATGTATGTGTGTGTCTGTATATGTGCATGTGAGTGTGTGCGTGTGTATGTGTGTATATGCATGCATGTGTGTGTGTATATCTGTGCGTGTGTGTGTGTGTGTGTGTGTGTGTGTGTGTATATCTGTGTGTGTGTGGTCTGTCACACATGTGTTTAATGGTCACATGTTACAGTTTTATGAATCCAAGTCATGTGTGCTACTGTGAACCAGACCAAGACCAGGTTTAAACCAAGTCCAAACCAAGACTTAAACTAGAGTAAGTCATGTGCTACTGTGGACTAAGACAAGAACTAAAACCAGGCCAAGAACCAGGTCTAAACCATGTCTAAACAATGTCCAAACCAAGACCTCAAGAACAGCTCATGTGCAACTGAGGACGGAGAGCCAAATCCGGAGCAAAAACCAGGTCTAAACCAAGAATTCAACAATTCAAGTGTGCAAATGTAGACAGAGACCAAGAGTCCGATTCTGTGCCAAGAACCAGGACCAGAGACCCAGGATTAAACAGACCCTATGTTACACAAAACTGACTCTCTGAGCTTTAAACCATATTATAATGTTGCCTCCTCAAATACACACCTGGAGTCATGGTTTGTTTCATTCACACATGTTTGAGTAATCTTTTATTATTCGTCTGTACATCTCCAAAGCTCAAAATACTCTGTTCCACCTTGTGATGTCATAAAGGGGTAGTATTCAAGTCAGCATCTCTTTTTACCTTTAATTCTGTAAAGACGCGTAATTCCAGGGCTGAATTTATCCAAATGATTCTAGTGAAGGCATATGGACTTAAAAAACACAGTGAAGGACTTCCTGTATTACCACATGGCATCACAAGGTGGAACAGACTGGTTTTCTAAAAACAAAACACAACTCCGGGTCTGTTTGTGATGAAGAAAACATTATAACATAGACCAGAAAATTGTGTAAAATGGGCCCTTTAAGGTTTGTGTGTGTGTGTGTGTGTGCGCGCGTGTGTGCGTGCGTGGTGCTTGTGTGTGCATGTGTCTGCGTGTTAAACTGTTACAATCCCACAGCCGCTGTTTCACACTCTGTTGTTTCACACAGCCTCTGACCCCGGACTGTGGGATCAGCTCCTCGAAACAAAACACCACATTCTGGTCTGCACATCTGCTCAACCCCTGGGACACCGCTTCTGTGCCCGTGAGCAAGACACTACTCCGGAGTGGCACAGAAGTTCAGATAACCACCCGTGCTCGAAACTCCATACACCTTCACTAGAATCATTTGAGGACTTCAGAACTCGAATTGCTGATCTGTACTGGACTAAATGTAAAAGGAGCTGTTCACTTGGAAACTACCACTACATGCTGACATCACAAGGTGGAACAGAGCATTTTGAGCTTTGGAGATGTACAGACTAATAATAAAGCACATCTCAAACGTGTGGATGAAACAAAACACAACTCCAGGTCTAACATTCTAACAAAAGCTCACAAGAGTCCATTTTGTGTAACACTGGAACTTAAGAAGGGAATCCTGAGCCACTGCTGTTGTTGTGTCACTGGGCAGGACACTTCTCCAGGGCAGATGTGTCACAGATGTTCGGTAGCGCTCACTTTCAGCCGCTCAGTGGGAGTTGAACCTTTATTGTCCAAAGTTCAGCGGAGTCTGATTCCACAGACATCTGATACAACTTCAAAGTTCATGTTTTTATAGAAATAACACAAAACAGCCTCACAGGCCCTGCGTATGTCACTGTGTCATCTGAAAGACGGGAGTTTATGCCTTGTTTTTTAGATTTCAACCAAGTTATAACGTTCTTTCCGCGTCAAAAACACAAAAACATGCCTGCAGAGGTTTTAAATGTCATCCATGCATGTTAGAGTATTTTAACATCTCTCCTAGGTCCTATTCCAAGCCTCCTTATGGTTAACTGTAAGATTTTGTACGAGGCTCCGCCCACAAGCCAACATCACTCATGCTCCCACACGACAATTCTCCATAAATGACAGTGACAGTAATTTTAAAAACAAGTGAACACAGGTGTCAAATCTGGCTTTTATCATCTGTGGGTTTTATCCAAAGTGAAACCGTTTTTATCTTTTAATTCGTTATGCACGCTTTTATTTCCTCTAGTTTAGACTACTGTAATGCACTTTATTTTGGCATCGGCCACCACGCACTTTACCGCTTGCAGTTGGTCCAGAATTCTGCTGTGCGCTTTTAACTGGAAGCAAAAAACGTGAGCATATTACCCTGATCTTAGCATCGTTGCGTTGACTTCCAGTTTGTTTTAGTACTGATTTTAAGATTTTATTGTTTGTTTTTAATGCTTTGAATGGATGGGCCCCATAATATGTCTCGGACCTTCTCCAAATTTACATCCCTGACTGCTCTCTAAGATCCGAAAACCAGTTCCAGTTCGTGGTGCCCAATACGAGACTTAAAACGAGGGGGGGCGGGGCCTTTTCTGTGACCGGCCCCAAACTCTGGAGTGTTTTAAATCTCGCCTTAACCCCTGAAGACCTAAGGGCAATTTTAGTACATTTCTCCTCGCCTGGATTTTTTTCTTAATTTTGCTTTTAAACTGCCCCTTTTACCCTATAATGAAGTGTTACACATCCTTTTTTTCAGTACTGTTATTTCACAATCTGCTTCTGTAGTTGTGTCATGTGGCTATAATAAAAGATAGAGGACCAGAAATAGAGATGAAAAAAAAAAATCCACACTCTTTTATACAAAACACACAGCAAACATGTATAAACAACTTTTTGGACATAAAAAATGCTTAATTTAGGGTCTTAGCTACAAAAATGCAAAATATCAAGTCTGTAAGTAAATTAAAAATATCCTTATTGCCCTAAAAACAAAAAAAGTCCAATCGCTCCATGACTTTTCTGATGCCAGTCATGGAAACAGCTCCTGTAAAGTCCAGGGCCAGAGCATAGAACAGAGCCACATTACTTGTAATGCATTTCCATGGTGTTTATTACATTTGTATCTGTTCATTCTGAGTGAAATAAACCTTTAAATAAAAATAGAAAGGGATGCGCAATTACACACCAAGATGCATAATTTGCCATGTATGTGAGAATTAACTCCACTTAGAGCATCTTTTTCAGTCATTAAAAGCAAACACAGTCGAGAGGAGTCAACCATCTTGACTCACTTCACTCTTTGGCAAAGTTTGGGCCGATCAAAATGGACGGAGCGCATGAGTTTGGCAGAAAACAAAGTTCCTATTGGACACTTTGCGCACGTCATCACGCAGCTTGAGTGTGACGTAGGATAATGCCACAGAAATGTACGGAAACCGCTATGTCTGCGCTTTCAGAGGGAACAAAGTAAGTTTCTATCTTTTATGGTTAGAAAGTTATGCGCGGTTATAGAAAACATATTCCTCGGTATCATATACGATACTGTAGGTCTTCCAGGGTTAAGACCCACTTTTACTCTTTGGCTTTTAACACCGCGTGAGTTGTGTGGTCCACTGTCTTTTATTTTTTTTAATGCTTTTATTTTACCTTTTTATTATTTTATGTATATTCTTGCTCTTGTTTGATTTTACTAGTTTTAATAGAGCTTTATTTTTCTTTCTATTGGATATGTTTTATTTCTATTGTGCAGCCCTTCCGAAACTCTTTTTGTTTATGAAATGTGCTGTAGAAATAAAGTGAGTTGGATTGGATAAATACACCAAAACATGACGCAAAACTGTGCACAGCAACTTATTAGCGGGATGCATGCTGACTGTGTTGTGATAGTGCTCTGAAGGGGGAGGGAGTTAGCATGGGGAGCAAAGGGAGAGGAGACTCAGAGCATTAAAAACAAAAGTATAACATGTTAATACGTTGTTTGGGACCACATTACACAGTGATCTTATGTAATATGTAGGTTTGTGCTTGAGGTTCTTCCGCCAGTTCATCTCCATGGAGATTTGATATGCCAGGAATGTACCACAATATAGCATTAAACGTATCTGTATTGATGTTATTCTTTTGACTGCCAATAATTATCTTGAAAAACATGCGTTGTTACTGTGAGCATCTACCTCTCTCCACAGATCTGACCTGTAACTTAGCCAGCTGGTGTGATCTGCTTATCTCCACAAGTTTAATGCTATATTGTGGGACATTCTGAAAGAGCAGTATTTCCACGGTGCCAAACTTATCCCCGTCTGAAAGTGAAGACCAAGAAACACATGTTCAGACATTTAAATATGGCCAAAATGAAGCTTTTGTCCCGCCCTTAGTGAAGTAACAGAAATGTTCCTCTTTGTTGGTGTCCTTGTGTCGTCACGGCAACAGTAAACACTGGGGTTTGGGGTCGTCACGGCGACAGTAAATGCCTGGGTCGTTAAAGTTAAAGACTTCAGGGATTCTCGAAACGAATTATTCAGCTTTAAACCCACAAATGAAACGGACAGAGATATGGATCAAGGACTAGACCAGGACTGAAAGAAAACTGAACCAGGTCCAGGAGCCAGGCCTAAACCAGGACTGAACCAGGTCTAAACCAAGATTAGACCAGGACTAAACCAGGTCTGAACCAGGTCTAAACCAGGACTGAACCAGGTATAAACCAGGGGTGAACCTGGACTGAACCAGAGACTGAACCAGGTCTAAACCAGGACTAAAACAGCTCTGAACCAGGACTCAACCAGGACTCAACCAGGACTCAACCAGGACTGAACCAGGTCTAAACCAGGACTAAATCAGGACTAAACCAGGACTAAACCAGGACTGAACCAGATCTAAACCAGGGGTGAACCAGGACTGAACCAGAGACTGAACTAGGTCTAAACCAGGACTAAACCAGGTCTGAACCAGGGCTGAACCAGGACTAAATCAGGACTAAAGTAGGACTAAACCAGGACTAAACCAGGACTGAACCAGGTCTAAACCAGGGGTGAACCAGGACTCAACCAGAGACTTAACCAGGTCTAAACCAGGATTAAACTAGGTCTGAACCAGGACTAAACCAGGACTGAACCAGGTCTAAACCAGGACTAAACCAGGTCTGAACCAGGACTAAACCAGGACCCAACCTGGACTAAACCAGGACTGAACCAGGTCTAAACCAGGACTAAACCAGGTCTGAACCAGGACTAAACCAGGACCCAACCTGGACTAAACAAGGACTGAACCTGGACTAAACCAGGACTGAACCAGGTCTGAACCAGGACTAAACCAGGTCTGAACCAGGACTAAACCAGGACCCAACCTGGACTAAACAAGGACTGAACCTGGACTAAACCAGGACTGAACCAGGTCTGAACCAGGACAGTGATCAGCTCCTAACCCTGTTCCAAAGTGAGGAAATGTCCCGCAGTGGGGCTTTATCAGGTGGTGCTCCTTTGTGTTTTAAAGTCCACTCAACTTCACCACACTCTTTCAATCATTGGAGCTCAAATCACCTTCACACTCGACTTTGTGGTGTCTGTATTAGGCAAAACCGTGTAAAAAGGGAAGCTGAACAGAACCTGCATTTGAACCATCTCTGAGGGACAAAATAAAACCCTAGGATTATGTAGAGCGGGTTATTAAGAACATTTTAAGACCAAAATGAGGAGCTCGACAGCAGCAGTTATGAAATAAGGGGCCTCCACTTATTAACTGCTGCTGTCGAACTCCTCATTTTTTCCTACAGCAAGTAAATCGGCATTGACGGAGCTGAATCAACCTTCCCGGGTACTTTAATAATCTTCCTCATATGAGTTCAGGTAGTTCCCGGCTTTGCTCCTCCTCCCAAAATCCAATCTTTACCTTGCAAAAAAGGGCAATAAAAGCAATCACATTATCAACTTAAAATGAACCAACCAACGCATTATTTATACACCTTAAAATTCTGAAATTGTACGATTTAGTTGAGCTTTACACTTTGAAAATCATTACAGAATACGTTCAAAATCCGAAATAGCCGCTATGAGCTCAGAGGTACGACCACGTTTATCAAAAACAAAATCAAAACAAATATTATGACTGTGCACCACTCGCTTCCATTTTAAAAAAGAAGTTTACATGTTTAACTCTGGGCTGATACATGAATTCTGATGCTTAGTTTGTGCTGTAGTACTTTATTGTACTGTTACTGATGTGTTTCTTTCCTCTTGTTGTATTTATGAAGATGAACTGGTTTCAAGACAAAGGAATAAAGGGTAAATGCAGAATAAGCTCAAGCTTCACGTACAATAATGTCAGAATACACCTATGACTGAAATAAATGAATCAAACAAACCTCACAGTTCCTCTTCGCTGTCCCTTGGTGTGTCAATGAGCTGGAAATTTGCCTTTTCCTACAGCACCACCTCCTTAGAAGCAGCAGACTTTTAACTGAAACCCGGAAACACGAGAGCATTTCCCCAATTTTAGCCTCTCTCCTTTGGCTCTCAGTGTGTTTTAGAGTCCATTTTAAAATTATTTTATTTACTTTTCACTAGCAATGACCACACGAACAACACGTGCGAAGAAAAGAGTTTATTATATGGAGACGAGGCTGGTCGGCTGGGTTGAGACTCAGGGTGGGGGTTCAGTCTCAATCTTCACATGGCCCAGCAGGAACAGAACCCCCCTCGTAGGCATCTTATGTCTGGACGTGAACAGATAATGATTGGGAGGGTGGAGTCAAGTTATTCGGGACAAACTGGGTTGCCGAGATAGGCTGCTACAAATAGGCTTCTGGGAAATTGAGGTGTGGTAGAAGTGAGCTGTGATTCGCTGGAGAGGAGGTGAGGGCGGTTGAGGCGTGGTCCTAAGTCAATCATATTAACTACATTTAAGTGTTTGCACAGCCTAGCCTTCCTGCCTCACCGACCTGATCCACCCTCACGCCACCTCTCGCAGTCTCACGTCAGCAGACCAACTCCAGCGCCGTCCCAAACACTAAACTCGAGTTTAGTGGCGATTGTGCGTTTTCTGTTGGAACCAGTCACCATTAGAGATTAGAGGCGGAGTCTGTATCTGTTTTTAAATCACTCCTAAAAATGCACCTTTTTTCACTGGCTTTCAACAAGTGAGATGTACATTTCTTGTTGTTGAGTATCTTAATGTTTTCTATGTTTTTTAGTAGTTGTATTGTGTTTATATTGTATACTGTGTTGTACTATTTTGTCTTTTCTATGTTTACAGCACTTTGGCCAGCTGTAAATTTTTAAAAGTGCTTTAGAAATAAAGTTGGTGTGGGAATCTATGGTGTCACATGATGAGTTCAAGAAAATTGTAAAGAGTGCGGTGACTGAGACGTGTGTTTTTCCTGGCAGATTTTTTTTTCTGGTTTTATGTTCTGATATTTTGTGATGTTTTGTATTGATTGTGTTGCTGCTGCCTTGGCCTGGTCTCTGTTGAAAAAGAGATTCTGAATGTCAGTGGGTTAAATAATGTTAAAATCAGATAAATAAAACTCAAGCCCATGCTCGCTTCTTATTTGGAATGTTAGTAGTAGTAGTTTATTTGCTCATTTTGCAGAACTACAAAAGAAAACAAAACATAGACTACAACCCCATGAATCACGACAGAAAGACTTTAGGCTGAAGTAAAAGTACTTAATTCCAAACCCTGTTAAACAATGACAGACTTCCAAGAATGAAAAGCAGCGTATAAACAGCGAGTTTACATTTACAATTTCACTAGCCACTTACTGTAATACAGGAGACAAAATATAAATGAAAACAAACTAAATTGAATACATAATTAATTAATTCCAGAGCAAAGATTTCAAAACATAACGGTTTATACTCTTTTTAAAAAGCTTCTATAATCACTTGCTTGTAACACTTTATAGTACCTTAAGAAATACTTAATTGAGTACAAATAGTCTTCACTTTGGACGGGTTTACAAAAAAGTATTAGCTACTGGCTGAATTAAAGGGGAACTTCGGCATGTTTGAAGCTAAAGTCCATTGCAACACTGATCTGTGCCGTTTTTTGGCTTTTGACAAAATTCAACCACCTCTAGCAACGGACTTTAGCTTCAATTGTGCCAGAGTTCCCCTTTAATCGTTAACTAATGGTGTCATTCAAACATGTGTTAATCATTATAACATGCCAAAATGTGAAAATTCTATGATCACTCTAGAGTTTGGCAAACCTTAATAGTCTTCTTAGTCTTCACTTTAGAAAAGTTCTCACAAAGTTAACTCACAGGTAATAGCTGCTTGAATTATCATTGCATTGCATTCTTAGTAAATCATTCTCTCATAGCTTACTAATCATTAATAAATGGTCAAATTTGTACTTAAATATGCATTTACTAATACAGACAAGTGGTTAATTCATGAGTAGCTAAGTATGAAATAATTATGAGTAACTATTTACAGCACAGGCTAATTAAGTCCAAGTTAAGTACTAATTAAGATAGTAATGAAGTAGTTATTAAGCCTGAATGACTGAAGTATTTGTTCATTATTAATTAAGTCTTTGTTCATGCTTTATTAAAGCTACATATGGTGCAGTTATTATTATTTTCATTTAGTCGTGCAAACTAATAATCATGATAAAGAAGCCACAAAAGTTTATTGTTTATGGTCGTATCAAAATAAGCAAAATGAGAATGAAGAATGTAGGGATTTTTTTTTTTTCGTTTATGTTCGTCCAAAATAATAATTATGTTGACATATATTCATTTAAGCAAAGAGACTTGTGATCCACAGTATTGTGAGACCTTTGACGATACTATATCACCATATTTTGGGCATTGTTACATCCCTACAGTGCACATGTTCACAAAGACTGGAAAAATACAATGCAAAAAAGCTTGGCCATTTAGGTGTAAACACCTAAATCTCTTAGAAAATGACGTATAGTAGTGAAATGATCTGACCATGCAGCAAGATCAATTTAATGGACAAGTTTTCTTAAAATAAACTACCTCTAGGCTAGAATGAAGCAGTCTTTTGAGTCTTCATGTGCTGGAAATAAGTTTATAGATAAACTGTATCACTGAATCTAAAAACAAGTGAAGTGTTGCAGGGAAAACTCTGGTAAATGCATTATAGCTTCTTTTATTTCTTCTTTTATTGCCTAAATTTAAGATTTTCTGAGTAGTTGAGTCATGGAAGAAAAATATGTGACCTTTTTTAAGATTATACAACCAATTCAGAACTACAAGGTAGATCATAAATCTGAAAACATGTTGAATAACCAGAAGTTTAAATTTTTTTGCCAGATCAGAGAAATTTACAGTGTACAAAATGCATTTAAACAAACATGTATTCCCACAGTGAGCGGGGTCGTCTCTTCACAGAGCTCATCTGTAACTCAGCCTGTTACTGTCACCATGGAGACAGAGAAGTTTAATGACATACACTGCAAATTTCTCTGGTAAGCAGATAATAAACAGTAAAATCATATCACTATCAGTCATTTTCTGATAGATTTAAGTGTTTCTAGCTTAAGGTTTATTGCAGAGTATTTTATCACATTTAAAGCAAAACTATTACATCTCCCTGGATGCGTGCCTATCAAACCCTCCAGCAGAAAAGTGACACAGTGCAGCTTTAAACACATTCTCTTGGTTGCTGTTGCCTGCAGTTCGTGTTCCACAGGAAACAGTTGCAAAACATTCAAAGCAATTAGACAAATGAGTGCAGGTAAATGGCCTCGTGACCAATCAGGAGCCAGGACTCGGAGCAGAAAGCCCGCCCCCCGTCTGATCCACAGCTGTGATTGGTCGGATGGCTGTGGCGTCATTGGCTTCATTTAACCAGATTCCTCAGCTGTGAGACACTCCTCCCTCCGGTCATCTCCAGCCTTCCTCTCTTTCCTCTATCCTCTACCCCTCTCTCTTCTCTCTCTCCTTCTCTGTCTCTGTCCTCTATCTCTCTCTATCCCTCTCTCCTCTCTTTCCCTATTTGTCTCTCTACTCTATCCCTCTTTCTTTCTTTCTTTCTTTCTTTCTTTTCTCTCTACACCCCCTTCTTCATCTTTCTCTCTTTCTCTCTTTCTTTCTCCTCTCTCTCTTGTTCTCTCTCTTCTCTCATTCTTTCCCTTTCTCTCTTTCTCCCCCCTCTTCCTCCTATATCTTCTCTCCTCCTCTTTCCTCTCTGTCTCTTCTCTCCCTCTCTCTATCCCTCTCTCCTCTCTCTTTCCCTATTTGTCTCTCTCCTCTATCCCTCTCTCTCTTCCTTCCTTCCTTTCTTTCTTTCTTTCTTTCTTTCTTTCATTCTTTCTTTCTTTTCTCTCTACATCTCCCTTGTTCTTCTCTGTCCCTCTCTCTTTCTCCTCTCTCTTTCTCCTCTCTCTCTCACTTGTTCTCTCTCTTCTCCCATTCTTTCCCTTTCTCTCTCCCCTCCCTCCCCCTCTTCCTCCTATATTCCTCTCTCCTTCTCCTCTTTCCTCTCTCTATCTCTCCTCTCCTTCACCCCTCTCTCTCTCCTCCCCCTCCTTTCTCTCCCTGTCTCTTCTCTCCCTCTCTCTATCCTCCCCCTCTCCTCCCCCTCCTTTCCCTCTCTGTCTCTTCTCTCCCTCTCTCTATCCCTCTCTCCTCTATCCCTTTTTCTTTCTCTCTTTTCTCTCTACATCTCCCTTGTTCTTCTCTCTCCCTCTCTCTCATTCCTCCTTTCCTTTTTTTGCTCTTTCCTCTCTTTCTTTGTCACTCTCCTCTGCATCTCTTTCTGTTTCATCCTCCTGTCTCATCTCTCTGTCTCATTTCTCTCTTCTCTCCCCCTCTTCCCCCTCTCTCCTCTCTCTCTCACTTTCTTTCTCTGTTTTCTCCCTCTCTTCCCCCTCTCTCCTCTTTCTCTCCCTCTGTCTCTTCTCTCTCCTCCCTCTCTTGCTGCCTCAACACTCTCTCCTCTCTCTCTTTTCTTCCCCCTTTCTCTCTCTTGCTCTCTCCTAACTCTGTTTCCTCCCCCTCTCTCTCCTCTTTCTCTCCCTCTGTCTCTTCTCTCTTTCCTCCCTCTCTCGCTGTCTCAACACTCTCTCCTTTCCCTCTTTCACTCACTCATTCTCTCCTCTCTCTCCCTCTCTCTGTTTCCTCCCCCTCTTTCCCCCTTTCTCTCCTCTTTCTCTCCCTTTGTCTCCTCTCACGTTTCTCCCTCTTTCCCCCTTTCTCTCTCTGATCTCTATCAGTTTCCTCTCTCCTCCCCCTCTTTCACCCTCTCTCTGTTTCCTCCCCCTCTTTCCCCCTCTCTCTCCTCTTTCCCCCTTTCTCTCTCTGCTCTCTATCAGTTTCCTCTCTCTCCTCCCCCTCTCTCTCCTCTTTCTCTCCCTTTGTCTCCTCTCATTTTTCTCCCTTTCCCCCTTTCTCTCTCTGCTCTCTATCAATTTCCTCTCTCTCCTCCCCCTCTTTCACCCTCTCTCTCGCTCTCTCTCTTCTCTCTGTTTCCTCCCCCTCTTTCCCCCTCTCTCCGCTTTCTCTCCCTTTGTCTCCTCTCACTTTTCTCCCTCTTTCCCCCTTTCTCTCTCTGCTCTCTATCAGTTTCCTCTCTCTCCTTCCCCTCTTTCCCCCTCTCTCTCCCCTCTCTGTTTCCTCTCCCTCTTTCCCCCCCTCTCTCCTCTTTCTCTCCCTTTGTCTCCTCTCACTTTTCTCCCTGTCTTTCCCTCTCTCACCCCCTCTCTCTGTCTCCTCTCTCTCCTCCCTTCCTCTGTCTCTCCTCCCTCTACGTCCCTCTCTCATTGCGCTCATGTCTTCAGTCGTGTCGGTGTGGAGGATCTGAGCACTCGGCGTGAGGACGTCTCAGGTACCAGCGTCACTTTCACAGGAACCTTTCAGCTGTTCATCCTTCAGGTTAGGGCATTTTCTACTCTTCTTTTGTACACTTAAATCTTGTAACATTTACTAAAGGAGAATTTTATGGAATCATAGTTTTCATTCACAAAATTCACAAAAATACTGGTTGTGTTGATTTTTTAAATTGTATTTTTATTTTATTATAACAAGTTCACCTGATAAGTTCCATTTTAAACAGTCATTGGAGGCTTGCAGTTACTTTTTGTCTAGTAATATTTTCAAAAGTTTGTCGTCTTTTCTCTTTTACTGCATTCCAAATACTATTCTGTCACCCTTGATAAAAAAAGACATTCATTCATAATATCTGTAGAAGATGTAAAAAAAAAAAAACTAACAAAAACTTTTTGACAATTTTCCAAGCTGAATTCTCTGCTGGTGAAGTGTTTTGGACACCAGTAGAGATTTTTGTGTTTGTGGATATGAAAGTGGGAACAATGAATATATTGTGCTGTGTCAGATGCCCTCCCATCCTTCTGTATCACTGTAGTGTTAGACTGAGATGGAGCCGGTCAAATGTCTTCAGTTAATCTGCAGATGTTGGTTATGTCAGATGCCCTTCCAGATGTTGTGTTGTTTTTAGAGAAATAGAGCAGTAAAATGGACCTTGTTGCTGATAGAAATTATTAGGAAAAACATTTGGAGATTTGACTTTTGGAGATTTCTGGTTCAGACCTGGTTCAGACTTGGTTCAGACTGGTTCAGACCTGGCTCTGGACCTTGGTGTTTCAGTTGTGAGGTGTGACTGAACCACAGCTGTGGCTGAGGAATTTACTGCCCCCCCAAACCCCTTGGAAACTACCCCCCTCAGCAGCACCCTTCACCCCCTCACCTCTCCACCCCATGGAAACTCCACCTTCTCACCCCCAACCCTCACCTCACCCATTCATCCCTCCTCCCTTCTGTCCCTTCATCCATTCACCTCCTAACCCCCCATCATCAGCAGGACCCTCACTCTCTCTCCTTCCTCAGCCCCCGCTTATTCATCTCCTCTGTCGGTGTGAGTTATGGTGCTGGGGAGACAGGCCTGTGGCCCGGAACTTCTCCCTCCAGCTCTGATCCAGATTTATGGGCAGCAATAGCTCGCTAACCCCAAAGGTTAGAGGCTTAAATACTGGCATTGTACCCTCAAGCAGGACACTCAACCCGCCTCTCCTGCATGCACAGGTGTATGAATGAGTTCATAAACACTTTGAGCCAAATGCAGGGAATGTGGTGTAGTTCAGGTGCAAGAGCACATGTCCATGTGACAGGGTGAACTGCACCGGTCAGAGAGGTCTTTACATCAAGGAATCACTCACCCATTCACACACAGTGGGTTTAAGTGTCTTGCCCAAGGACACAATGACAACATTCATCTGAATCACTCTACCAATGATGATTCTGCAGGATTCAAACCACCAACCTCCAGATCGGTGGAAAACACTCACTGAGCTCCTGTCAGCTCTGTCTTTGGCTACAGAGAGTTACCTGACTGAGTGTGTGGAGTAAACAGTGGAGCTATGGATAAAGACGCACTGTGCCACACTGCGAGAGGAATGAAAATGTTCCACAGTCTAGCATTAAACTTATCTATTTATGTAAACATGTATTTAATGTTTTTTTTGTTTTTTATTGCTCAAAAATACTTTCAAAAACATGCCTTCTCACTGTAAGTGGGTTCGCCTCTCCACAAATCTGATCTGTATCCCTGTTCTAATGTGAGGAAATGTCCCACAGTGGGACTTTAACCCTGTTCTAATGTGAGAAAATGTCATATGTAGAATATTCCAGACACAGCAGTAACATCTCCATGGAGACTACTGCAGGAAAGTGACGTCGTGCAGCTTTAACCTGAGCAGTAGGGGACAGGCCTGAGCGTGACAGTTTGAGAGCTGTTGAGGAGCAGTGCTGTGGTCAGTGTGAGCTGGACTCAAGCTCATTTCCTCCTGCAGCCCTCATTAGTTTACACAGAGGCGTGAGGCGTTCAGGGACCTGTGGCTGCAGCAGAAACAGCTCATAAAGCCGCGTTTCCCACAGATGCCCTGCCCCTGAAGCCATCACACCGTCTGCTCTCAAGACGTTTTCTTTGGAAACTCCTCAAAAAAAAAAAAAAAAAAAAAAACGAGGTTAAATTTGAGCCAAAATATCCACATCATTTCTATGAGTGTTAATTCGGTTCATACCGCACTGCTAGATTTATCTGACCACAGCATGTGCAGTTTAAAGAGCAGCTCCTTCACTTCTACGGCCGATTAACTGCATCACAAAAGAGATTTACATCACCATGTTCCTTATATTGTTTGAAAACACTATATCCGCCAAAAACAAGGTATTAACATGATTTTACTCAATTCTTTTTTTTGTTTTGTTGCTTTGAGTCTCTCCTCCCTTTGCTCCCATTCACTAAGTTACTCCCCATTCACAGCACTATCACAACACAATCAGTGTGCGTCCCACTAATGAAAGTACTGCACATCAGGTTTGTCACTTTGCTGTGCACACTTTTGTATCAAGTTTCTGTATATTTAGAGAATTGGAGAATTGTCGTGTGAGAGCATGGGTGACGTAGGCTTGTGGGCGGAGCCTTGTACAGGCTCGTACTGCTAACTGTAAGGAGGATTCAGGCATGTTTTTGATGAGGGAACACCAAGCAAAAAAAGAAAAGAAAAAAAGGATATTTTGCATAATATTCCCTCTTAAACAGAAACATGACGCCAGCCCCATCTCAGTCTGACACACACGGTACAGGAGGGTGGGAGGGCGTCTGACACACAGGGATACAGGAGGATGGGAGGGCATCTGACACACAGGGATAAAGGAGGGTGGAAGGGCATCTGACACACAGGGATACAGGAAGATGGGAGGGCATCTGACACACATGTTGTCTGTGTTGTTTCAGAGCTGGGTCCAGATGCAGAGTTGAAGACATGTTCTCAGTGCGTCTCTAAGTGGGACTTTTATTGTGAAAGGGTTTAACAGGAAACAGAATGTGCGTCCTCTTCATCCTCCTCCTCACGGCGACCTCTGCCCTCTGCCAGGACGTGAAGGTTGCAGGTCAAAGCTCATCTTCTCAGGACTCCATCAAGGTGAATCACAACTACACAACTACAGTGTCACAACTGCAGTGTCACAACTATAGCGTCACAACTACACAACAACAGAGTGAAAACTACACAACTACAGCGTGACAACTGCAGTGTCACAACTGCAGCGTTACAACTACACAACTACAGAGTGAAAACTACACAACTACAGCATCACAACTACAGTGTCACAACTACAGCGTCACAACTACACAACTACAGAGTGAAAACTACACAACTACAGCGTCACAACTACAGTGTCACAACTACAGTGTCAACTACACAACTACAGAGTGACAACTAGACAACTACAGCATCATAACTACAGAGTAACAACTACAGTGTCACAACTACAGCATCACAACTACACAACTACAGCGTCATAACTACAGAGTGACAACTACACACAGCTACACAGCTACAGTGTCACAAGTACAGAATTACAGCAACACAACTACACAACTACAGAGTCATAACTACAGAGTGACAACTACAGTGTCACAATTACAGCGTCACAGCTACACTACTTCAGCGTCACAACTACACAATTACAGCGTCACAGCTACACAACTTCAGCATCACAACTACATAACTACAGAGTGACAACTACACAATTACAGCGTCACAACTACACAACTACAGCGTCATAACTACAGAATGACAACTACAGCGTCACAACTACACAATTACAGCATAATAACTACACAAGTACAGCGTCACAGCTACACAATTACAGCACCACAACTACACAATTACAGCATCACAACTACACAATTACAGCATCACAACTACACAACTACAGTGTCACAACTACAGCGTCATAACTACAGAGTGACAACTACAGTGTCACAACTACAGCATCACAACTACACAATTACAGCATAATAACTACACAAGTACAGCGTCACAGCTACACAATTACAGCACCACAACTACACAATTACAGCGTCACAGCTACACAATTACAGCATCACAATTACAGTGTCACAACTACACAATTACAGTGTCACAACTACAGCATCATAACTATACAACTACAGAGTGACAACTACACAACTACAGCGTCATAACTACAGAGTGACAACTACAGTGTCACAACTACAGCATCACAACTACACAACTACAGCGTCAAAACTACACAACTACAGCGTCATAACTACAGAGTGACAACTAAAATGTCACAACTACAGTGTCACAACTACAGCGTCACAACTACAGCGTCATAACTACAGAGTGACAACTACACAACTACAGCGTCATCACTACAGAGTGACAACTATACAATCACAGCTACACAGCTACAGTGTCACAAGTATAGAATTACAGCATCACAACTACACAACTACAACGTCATAACTACAGAGTGACAACTACAGTGTCACAACTACAGCGTCACATCTACACAACTTCAGCGTGACAACTACACAATTACAGTGCAGCGTCACAACTACACAACTATAGCATCACAACTACACAACTACAGAGTGACAACTACACAATTACAGAGTCACAACTACACAATTACAGCATCACAACTACAGCATCACAACCACACAATTAGTGTCACAACTACAGTGTCACAACTACAGCGCCACAACTACACAACTACAGCGTGACAACTACACAATTACAGCATCACAACGACACAATTACAGCATCACAACTACAGTGTCACAACTACAGCGTCATAACTACAGAGTGACAACTACAGTGTCACAACTACAGCATCACAGCTACACAATTACAGCGTGACAACTACACAATTACCGCATCACAACTACACAACTACAGCGTGACAAGTACACAATTACAGCATCACAACTACAGCATCACAACCACACAATTAGTGTCACAACTACAGTGTCACAACTACAGCGCCACAACTACACAACTGCAGCGTGACAACTACACAACTACAGCGGCATAACTACAGAGTGACAACTACTACAGCGTCACAACTACACAATTACAGCCTAATAACTACACAATTACAGCATCACAACTACACAATTACAGCGTCACAACTACAGCGTCACAACTACAGCGTCACAACTACACTACAGCGTCACAACTACACCGTCATAACTACAGAGTGACAACTACAATGTCACAATTACAGTGTCACAACTACACAATTACAACGTCATAAATACAGTGACAACTACAGTGTCACAACTACACTACAGCGTCACAACTACACCGTCATAACTACAGAGTGACAACTACAATGTCACAACTACAGTGTCACAACTACAGCGTCACAACTACACAATTACAGCGTCATAACTACAGAGTGACAACTACAGTGTCACAACTACAGCGTCACATCTACACAACTTCAGCGTCACAACTACACAACTACAGCATCACAACTACACAACTACAGAGTGACAACTACACAAATACAGCATCACAACTACACAACTACAGCGTCACAACTACACAACTACAGCATCACAACTACACAACTACAGTGTCAGAACTACAGAGTGAAAACTACAGTGTCACAACTACAGCGTCACAGCTACACAATTACAGCGTGACAACTACACAATTACAGCATCACAACTACACAATTACAGCGTCACAACTACACAACTACAGTGTCACAACTACAGGGTCATAACTACAGAGTGACAACTACAGTGTCACAACGACAGTGTCACAAGTACAGCGTCACAGCTACACAATTACAGCATCACAACTACACAATTACAGCGTCACAACTACACAACTACAGTGTCACAACTACAGCGTCATAACTACAGAGTGACAACTACAGCGTCACAACTACACAATTACAGCATAATAACTGCACAATTACAGCATCACAACTACACAATTACAGCATCACAACTACACAATTACAGCGTCACAACTACACAACTACAGTGTCACAACTACAGCGTCATAACTACAGAGTGACAACTACAGTGTCACAACGACAGTGTCACAAGTACAGCGTCACAGCTACACAATTACAGCATCACAACTACACAATTACAGCATCACAACTACACAATTACAGCGTCAAAACTACACAACTACAGCGTCAAAACTACAGAGTGACAACTAAAATGTCACAACTACAGCGTCACAACTACACAACTACAGCATCATCACTACAGAGTGACAACTATACAATCACAGCTACACAGCTACAGTGTCACAAGTATAGAATTACAGCATCACAGCTGCACAACTACAACGTCATAACTACAGAGTGACAACTACAGTGTCACAACTACAGCGTCACAGCTACACAACTTCAGCGTGGCAACTACACAATTACAGCGTCACAACTACCCAACTATAGCGTCACAACTACACAAGTACAGAGTGACAACAACACAATTACAGCGTCACAACTACACAACTACAGCATCACAACTACACAACTACAAAGTGACAACTACACAAATACAGCACCACAACTACACAACTACAGCGTCACAACTACAGCATCACAACTACACAATTACAGTGTCAGAACTACAGAGTGAAAACTACAGTGTCACAACTGCAGCATCACAGCTACACAATTACAGCATGACAATTACACAATTACAGCATCACAACTACACAACTACAGCGTGACAACTACACAATTACAGCATCACAACCACACAATTAGTGTCACAACTACAATGTCACAACTACAGCGCCACAACTACACAACTACACAACTACAGCATCACAACTACACAATTACAGCATCACAACTACACAATTACAGCGTCACAACTACAGTGTCACAACTACAGCGTCATAACTACAGAGTGACAACTACAGTGTCACAACTACAGCGTCACAGCTACACTACAGCGTCACAACTACACAACTACAGCGTCATAACTACAGAGTGACAACTACAATGTCACAACTACAGTGTCACAACTACAGTGTCACAACTACACAATTACAGCGTGACAACTATACAATTACAGCATCACAACTACAGCATCACAACCACACAATTAGTGTCACAACTACAGTGTCACAACTACAGCGTCACAACTACACAACTACAGCGTCATAAATACAATGACAACTACAATGTCACAACTACAGTGTCACAACTACAGCGTCACAACTACACAATTACAGCGTCATAACTACACAATTACAGCATCACAACTACACAATTACAGCATCACAACTACACAATTACAGCGTCACAACTACACAACTACAGTGTCACAATTACACACTTACAGTGTCACAAGTACAGCATCATAACTACAGAGTAACAACTACAGTGTCACAACTACAGTGTCACAAGTACAGCGTCACAGCTACACAAGTACAGCGTCACAGCTACACAAGTACAGCGTCACAGCTACACAATTACAGCATCACAACTACACAATTACAGCATCACAACTTCACAATTACAGCGTCATAACTACACAATTACAGTGTCACAACTACAGCGTCATAACTACAGCATCATAACTACACAACTACAGTGACAACTACACAATTACAGCATCACAACTACACAACTACAGCATCATAACTACACAACTACAGCGTCACAACTACAGTGTGACAACTACACAATTACAGCATCACAACTACAGTGTCATAACTACAGCATCACAAATACACAACTACAGCGTCATTGGTCTTCTATACTCTAACTAACCTGCCTTATGCCTCTGTAACCCTGTCCTAATGTGAGGAAATGTCCTGCAGTGGAGTTTTAACCATGTCCTAATGTGTGGAAATGTCCCACAGTGGAGCTTTAACCCTGTTCTAATGTAGAGTCCTCTTCAGAAATATCCTTGTATCTGTGTTTTGTTTCATTCACACATGTTTCAGTCATCTTGATGATTTTGTCACCCTATGCACAGCTCACAGCACTCTGTTTCACTTTCTGACATCATCAGGTGATCCAGAAGTGCTCCTCTGGGTTTTTAAAGTCCTTAAGTCACCAGACTCAAATGCAGTGCTCAAATGACCCAAACGCCATGTGTGTGTTTGGTGTAAGCAGCTCGTGTTCTTCAGCAGGGTACAGTGGGTGAAGGTGAAGCTGTCTGTGTTTCAGGTGCTGGTCTCAGAGGGCTGTGTGGCTCAGGTTGATGCTGCAGATGGAACCACAGGAGGTACCACCACATTATCACTACTTTACACCCAAGTAACCACACAGGCTTCATTTCCATGTTACATATCAGCTCTTTAATAGTTTGTCAGCACATGAACTCAAAAGGAAGGCGTGTAGCTTTAGGCTTTTTTTTTTACGCTGTCCCCTGAGCCTAAACCTGCAGATACATCCAAGTTTGTCCAAGTTTGTCTCCTTCTCAGTTTATACACTTCAAAAAATGATTTTCTAGCATAGTTAAACTGCACAGTTAAGCAGATTCATATTAAAAGATACATTTTAAGATTGTTTAATTTAATAAGACAAGATATTTTTTACTTGTTTCAAGATATTCCATCCTGATTTATCTTATTTATCTATCTAGATATTACAACTTATTCTAAGTACTTTTTATATTAAATCAAGCCTCTTTAACTTCTCTCTCAAACCAATTCTTTACTCTGACTTAGATCTGTACCTCACTGTCCTCAGAGGAGCCTCCCAGGGCTTTTAGGTGCAGATGTACAGCATTTCTAAGATGTTGGGAAAGTGAAAAATTTGACATTTCAGTAAATGCAGTTTCAAATGTAATTGATTTCATGTTGTATTTGATCAAAAGCGTAGATATTGTGAATGCTCAAAAGAAAGTATTCTTAAAACTAGGTGTTCATAAAAATCTATTTAAGAAATAATAGCCTAATATAATAATATTAGTTAATATTAATATAATATAAGACATGTTATATACTAGAAATAGGCAGTAATAAGCAATCATTACACATCACACTAGTCACAATTAGACCGGTGGGCTAGTACCTTGTATTGTGAATTAAAGCTGCCTTAAGAGATTTTTGATCAACTTAATGTAAAAATGTTTGGTTCCAGGTAAAGAGCTGTCCCTGTCCACCAGTGCTCCTCTGGTTTTGACCCATCAGATCCGGCTGGTCCCCTCTGGTTCTGGTCCTGGGTCTTGTGGGTGCGAAGGGGACCTGTCGGCCCTCAGAGCTCGTGTGGAGCGGTTGGAGAGGGAGGTGTCTGCACTCAGGGAGAAGTGTGGAGACCCAGAGAACCCAGGCTGCTGCTCCTCCAGAGAGAGCAAAGGTATCAGACTTCACACTGATATGTTCTGCAAAATCCACTTTGAGCCAAGTTAGAATAGTTTCCCTCTCAGTTTGTATTTAGAGCACAGACTGGAAATACAATACTTTGTGAAGATCTGAGTCTGGTCACCGGTGAATCTCATCGAGTTCAGATGGGTGTGATTGACAGGTGGACACTTGTGGTCCGCCTGTATCAAAACAAAGGTCTAGTCTGACCTCCACCTCTGCTCTGACCTCCAGCTCTAGTCTCACCTCCAGCTCTAGTCTCACCTCCAGCTCTGGTCTGACCTCCAGCTCTAACTTAGGGCTGAGGAGCGTGACTCTCCCCAGAGCCAAACTCACTGCTGTGGGACTCAAGCAGGCCAAGTGTCCCTGGGTCACAGCACATTTGGAGAATATGTTAGTTAATAGTTAAATAGTGCACATACATTTAAAGGTGCATTGTGAAACTTTTGAAATACTTATCTAAATGGAGATATTATTGTTTTGTTTGAGATGTTTCACACTATGGCATTAAACTGGATTATCTTGTAGTTCTTATATTGTGCGTATTCTCACTGGTGAGATGCAAAGGCCAAGTTAAAGGTCCTCTGACTTAATAATGCATGTTTTTGGGGGATTTTTTGTCCAATAAAACACTTGAATTGAATTAATGAAAGATAAATAAGTTGAATGCTGTAACAGAAGATCTCACATCACATCTCCATGGAAACAAGGATATGGAGGACCTCCCACTTGAAAAGTTACATAGTGAACTTTTAAATGAATAATGCTCAGTTGTTCAAAGTAGCTTATGGACCAGAAATATTTCATGTTTGAATGAAATAATGTATTGTACAAAATGTAATTCTTCACCTTTCTTTTGTATTATAACATTCCTCATCAAAAACCTGCCTGAAGAGGTTTTAGAATCATCCATGCATGTTTGAGTAATCTAGCAATCTCTGAAGGACTGTACAAAGCTACCCCCACAAGCCTACATCACCCATGCTCTCACACAACAATTCTCCATAAATATACAAAAACATGATGAAAAACTATACAAGGCAACTAGACAAACCTGACATGCAGTAGTTTCATCAGTGGGATGCACTCTGATTCTATTGTGATGCGCCTAAGGGGAAGTGACTTATAAAAGTGTTAATACTTTGTTTATGGGCTCTTGAAATGTATTTTATTGTGCAGTGCTTATTTCTGTTTTTCTAAATAAATCCCACACTGTTCTTCACACACGCACGTACGCACGCACACACACGCACACATGCATTGGTCCAGAGGATTGTCAGTGAGTCACAGGAGCCTCCCCTGCAGGGCTCTACAGTGCGCCCATTTCACTAGCATTTGCAAGTAAATATTTCGTCGTGCGAACGAGGAAAACAAAACAGTCGCAACAGTGCAAGTGCTTCTGCAGCCACAATAAGAACTGCGCACAGACGTAACGTGACAAGTTAAATGTTCTAAATGTGTCAAACATTAGGGGCAAACTCACACTAGGACTTCAGAATCGTGCCCAAGTCTGGATCGCCCCTAAAGCGCGGCACGCTTGCCCAGCGCGAGCGCAACCGAACCATGCCCGGGCACATCTCCGACCGTGAACGACCGCATACGAGCTCTGCGTGTGCGGCGATATCACTCATACGAACAAACTCAGCTTCAAAACATACCCACGCCCACCTTAAACGAGGAGCAGCCGGACCCACCCCTGTCCCACCACTCAGTAGACACCCCCCAGGCCGCTGGACTTCCTCCTCTGCTAAAGCGAGAGCTTTGTCTTGGTCTTGTCTCGGACTCCAGCACATTTGAACTCGGTCTCGTCACAGACTCAAGGTCTGAATACCGAGTGCGACCATATTTCATTACTGCCGCTGCTGTCGGCAATAAACTTGTACCGATGTGCGGGACCTGTGCGCTGGAGCACGTGGACACCGCGACAGCGCGCGGCTTGTCCGCCACTGCGCGCACCCTGTACCAGTGTGTATCACAGGGCAGGTTAAACATCCCACCTGTCCATCCACCTCACATCAAATACGACAATATTAATTTGATGTCCTACAGCACAGAGCAGGCGATATGTGGGCTGAAGTTTGCCTAAGAAAATGTCAAATAAATCTGTTTGTCACAATGTGCGTTTTGTTTGGTAAATGTGCAGAGGCTAAAAACCACTTTAAAACCACAAAGAGAATGTAACTCCAGTTAGGAATTTGAAAATACAGGTTTAAAAATCCTACCCACTTTTTACACTTTGAAACAGTTTTCTGTAAAGTGCCAGTGGAAGTTCTCTTAAAGAAGAGGTTCTTAAACTGTGGGTGAGGGTCCAAAAAGGGCCACAGAGTGTTCAAGTGCAGTACAGTTTGTTTGGCTTATTTTAAGTCTAAATATTAATCAGATAAAATGAAGATATATTTATAAAAACATTGCGATCATGCAGGAAAAGTACAGTCATAATTCTTTTTTTTTTTTTTGTATTAAATTTATTCAGTGTTGGTGTTGGTGTGTGCAAGTTCTGCACTGTAATAATCGTTCAAAACGAAAACCTACTTGTGCCCCCTTTTTTTTTTCTGTGCTCCTAAAATTTTTAACTTAGGGGCACGTGTGCTCCTGAAAAAAAAAGTTAGTGTAGAGCCCTGCTTCCCTGGACCTGTTTCAGTCCTGGATCCTGATATTAGTCTGGATCCTGGTCTGGGTGGGACCTCTGCTCTGCGTGTCTTCACAACAAATTAAGGGAATCATCTCCACTTAAAGTAACTCACACTTGACAACAACGAAAATGCCAATATTATCCAGATATTATTAACATGACTAATATTACCCACATATTATTAACAATTATACACATTATTAACAATACAACAATTAACAATATATTGACATTAATGACAATGTGATCAGATTGTGAACAGAAAAATATACTTTGAAACCAGCCAAAAATAAGATGAACGTAATTAATCCAAATTTATTGGCAAACTATACTTTACAGTGTAGTGTGTGATGCTGTATATTTTACAGTGTAGTGTATAATGCATAGACCATATATATAAGTGGACTAAGCTAACCTGTTAGCTGCCGCTTGCCAAACAGGAAGTGCTCCAGGAGGCTCTTCCGGCTCCTTCTCTCCCTTTTTCCATTGACTCACATTGGGATCTTCTCACTCCTCTCTCTGTAACTCCTGCTGTGGCCTCGTCATTCTGGTCTTAAAATGTTCGTATGAACCTGCTCTACATCATCCTGAATTTTTCATTTTGCTATCTTGTTCCTAAATCAAGATATGAACATAAATAATGGACCAATCAGACGCCTTCATTTCCCAAGGTCGCTACCGCTTAGTGTTACCAACAGATTTGACACCTTTTGCGTTTCGCTGCGAAGTAAGTTCCCTTCCCGCTTTCCTGCCTCAATTGACTATTTTTGAAATAAAATGACAAAATATCTCAAACAATTACAATAGCTAACATTACTATAATCTTAACTAGCATACATTAACTAGCATAAAGTAAAGTGAATTTAGTTAAATTGCCAACTCTACTGTTGTTTGCATGTAACAGAACATAGAACATAAATCAGTGACTATTTAAAGTTTAATGATAAAAGCTAAAATTTACCCTATTCTCAAGAATCACTGAAATACAGTGGTTCGTGCAGAATATAACATCCATAAACCGTATATATGATGCATCGCATCTCTGCCATAAGTCGGGGGGGCACATTTAAAGACCTAAATCATGATTGGCTCTTGTGGTTGCTATGATACTCGCGGTCGGATTTCCAAATATGGAGCCTGGCTCCAAATTTCTCTCCTGTAACTTTAGCATCAAGAGCCTCATTTGAGCAGCGCTGACGCTGTGGGTGGTGTCACACTCACTTAGTCCACTCATATATGTTGTCTATGGTGTGATGCTGTATATTTTACAGTGTAGTGTGTGATGTTGTATATTTTACAGTGTGGTGTGTGATGCTGTTGGGGCAGATGTGTGAGGGGTTGAGACAGATATAGTTTACAGTGTGTGTGAGGGGTAGGGCAGATATATTTTACAGTGTATGTGAGGGGTGGGGCAGATATATTTTACAGTGTGTGAGGGGTTGGGGGAGATATATTTTACAGTGTGTGTGAGGGGTTGGGGCAGATATATTTTACAGTGTGTGTGAGGGGTGGGGCAGGTATATTTTGCAGCGTGTGTGAGGGGTGGGGTAGATATATTTTACAGTGCGTGTGGGGTTGGGGCAAATATATTTTGCAGTGTTTATGAGGTTGGGGCAGATATATTTTGCAGTGTGTGTGAGGAGTGGGGCAGATATATTTTGCAGTGTGTGTGTGGGGTTGGGGCAGATATGTTTTATAGTGTAACATGAGGGGTTGGGGCAGATATATTTTACAGTGTGTGTGAGGGGTTGGGGCAAATATATTTATTTTACTGTGCGTGTGAGGGGTTGGGGCAGACATATTTTACAGCGTGTGTGAGGGTTGGGGCAGATATATTTTACAGTGTGTATGGGGTTTGGGCAGATATATTTTGAAGTGTGTGTGAGGGGTGGGGCAGATATATTTTACAGTGTGTGTGAGGGGTTGGGGCAGATATATTTTACAGCGTGTGTGAGGGGTTGGGGCAGATATATTTTGCAGTGTGTGTAGGGTTTGGACAGATATATTTTGCAGCGTGTGTGGGGTTGGGGCAGATATATTTTGCAGTGTGTGTGAGGGGTGGGGCAGATATATTTTGCAGTCTGTGTGAGGGGTGGGGACAGATATATTTTACAGTGTGTGGGGGGTTGGGGCAGATATATTTTACAGCGTGTGTGAGGGGTTGTGGCAGATATATTTTACAGTGTGTGTGAGCGTTGGGGCAGATATATTTTGCAGTGTGTCTTGGGTTGGGGCAGATATGTTTTATAGTGTAACATGAGGGGTTGGGGCAGATATATTTTACTGTGTGTGAGGGGTTCGGGCAGATATATTTTACAGAGTGTGTGAGGGGTGGGGCAGGTATATTTTACAGTGTGTGTGAGGGGTGGGGCAGATATATTTTGCAGCGTGTGTGACGGGTGGGGCAGATATATTTTGCAGTGTGTGTGAGGGATGGGGCAGATATATTTTAGGGTGTGTGTGGGGTTGGGGCAGATATATTTTACAGTGTGTGTGGGGTTGGGACAGACATATTTTACAGTGTAACATGAGGGGTTGGGGCAGATATATTTTACAGTGTGTGAGGGGTTGGGGCAGATATATTTTACAGTGTGTGTGAGGGGTGGGGCAGGTATATTTTGCAGCATGTGTGAGGGGTGGGTCAGATATATTTTGCAGTGTGTGTGGGGTTGGGGCAAATATATTTTGCAGTGTTTATGGGGTTGGGGCAGATATATTTTGCTGTGTGTGTGAGGGGTTGGGGCAGATATATTTTACAGTGTGTGTGGGGTTTGGGCAGATATATTTTGAAGTGTGTGTGAGGGGTGGGGCAGATATATTTTACAGTGTGTGTAGGGTTTGGGCAGATATATTTTGCAGCGTGTGTGGGCTTGGGGCAGATATATTTTGCAGTGTTTGTGCGGTTGGGGCAGATATATTTTGCAGTGTGTGTGAGGGGTGGGGGAGATATATTTTGCAGTGTGTGTGGGGTTGGGGCAGACATATTTTACAGCATGTGTGAGGGGTTGGGGCAGACATATTTTACAGCGTGTGTGAGGGTTGGGGCAGATATATTTTACAGTGTGTGTGGGGTTGGGGCAGATATATTTTACAGCGTGTGTGAGGGGTTGGGGCAGATATATTTTACAGCGTGTGTGAGGGGTTGGGGCAGATATATTTGGCAGTGTGTGTAGGGTTTGGACAGATATATTTTGCAGCGTGTGTGGGTTTGGGGCAGATATATTTTGCAGTGTGTGTGGGGGGTTGGGGCAGATATATTTTTTTGTTTGTGTGGGGTTGGGACATATATTTCACAGTGTAAAATGAGGGGTTGGGGCAGATATATTTTGCAGTGCGTGTGGGGTTGGGGCAAATATATTTTGCAGTGTTTGTGCAGTTGGGCAGATATATTTTGCAGTGTGTGTGAGGGGTGGGGCAGATATATTTTGCAGTGTGTGTGAGGGGTGGGGCAGATATTTTTTTACAGCATGAGTGAGGGGTTGGGGCAGATATATTTATTTTACTGTGTGTGTGAGGGGTTGGGGCAGACATATTTTACAGCGTGTGTGAGGGTTGGGGCAGATATATTTTACATTGTGTCTGTGGGGTTTGGGCAGATATATTTTGCAGCGTATCTGAGGGGTTGGAGCAGATATATTTTGCACCGTGTCTGAGGGGTGGGGCAGATATATTTTGCAGCTTGTCTGTGGGGTTGGGGCAGATATATTTTGCAGCGTGTCTGAAGGGTGGGGCAGTATTGAGCTCATGCTTGAGTCTGTGCCAGGACGTGCCTCAAACATAAAAACAAACGCTTCATTCTCTCTTGACCGTGTCTTTGGAACAGACCCGTCCAAACTGTGGTCCCCGACCCAAACGCGGCCCTCACAACAATTATCACCGGCCCCTTGCCTGTGGTGGGACAGCTGTCAGAAGTATTTCTGTGCGTAAGGGAGAAATCCGTGCATATTTGGCTATAGTTGAGCATAAAATAAATATTTGTAAAGTCTCGAATGCCTCCAGTCATACATAAAATGTGTTGTGTGTATTTTATCCATCAGAATACAAACTGAAAAGGTATGACATAAACAGCTACAATTCCGAAATGAAAAGTTACGATTACGCTTTTTTCAATATGAATATGAATTTACAGACACGACTCGACTGTCAAAAATATGTAATCATGTCACACAGATATGAACAGTAGATCTCACCTTCAGCCTCTTGGTGTTAATACCTCCGCCATCTTGGTACAGGCTTCCCTGGTCTAAGTGTCCCTTTGACCGAAGCTTTTTCACAGGATCAGTGAGTGGAGAAGCCGGACTTTTGCCCTGCACATACGGACTGAACCAGGACTGAACCCGGACTAAACCAGAACTGAACCAGAACTGAACCAGGACTAAACCAGGGCTATCCATCATCCATCTTCTTCTGCTTTATCCGGCTGGGTCGTGGGGGCAGCAGTTCACCGCCCAGTCTTCTGCACACCTGACCCTTGTGAACCCCTCTGCGGGTGACGAGCCCACAGGAGGGTGCATCCCCGGACGGACCCCCGGCTGGGCACCAGGTGACATCAAGGACCTTGACTTCATGGGCGGCAGTAGCTCATTTGGTAAGAGCATTTGTTCATGAAGGTTGGCGGTTCGAATCCCTCTCTTGACATAAACATCATTGGTGAGGGGCCAGATCCACTGACCCACAAGTCGCTGGTGTGATTCCAGCTCCCACAGATGTCGTTGTGACCTTAGGCAAGACAGTTAACCCACCTCGCCCCCAGTGTCTGCGTACACTGGTGTATGAATGTGTGTGTGAATGAGTGAGTGGTTCCTTGTTGTAAAGTGCCTTGAAGGTAGAAGAGTGCTATTAAAATGTGACCATTTACCATTGACTTCAGTTCATGGGGGTGTTAGCATGTTTTGGGTTAATGGGGGGAACCAATGTTCCCGGGCTAAACTAGGTCTCTTCCCGGTCGAGAGAGTGACTTTGAGGACTTATGACTTTGGGGATTTACATAAAACACCAGAGCTCTGAGCCACGCCGCGCCATAACCAACCACAACATAAACAAAGGCCAAAACTCATCTAAATGACACAATAGTTATGATTAGAATAACACAAATAAATGACAACAGCTTTACTGAGTTAAATGAAGGTTTAAATTGATAAAAAATGCCTTCCTTGTGCATAAATGGCTCTGGTTTTTAATAAAAATTATAAATATTTAGCACGGGTACAAGTCAGAACCAAAAAAACAAAACAAAACAAAAGAAACACGAAACCCTGTCAGATGCGCTTTAAAGAGCTTAATTTACACATAATTGACTCTGGAGTTGTGTTTTGTTTCATTCAGACATTTTTAAGTAACTTTTTATTATTAGTCTGTGTACATCTCCAAAGTTCCAAATGCCCTGTTCCACCTTATGATGTCATGTAGTGGTGGTTTTCAAGTTACCAGCTCCTTTTACCTTTCGTTCAGTAGAGATTTGCAGTTCGAAGGCTGAAATTTTCCAAATGATTTTAGTAAAGGTGTATGGAGTTTAAAAACACAGTGGAGCACTTCCTGTATTACCACATGACATTAAAGCGTTTTCTATTTCTGTTTGAGCCTAAATGTGCAGGTTTGTGTGTTAAACATGTGAATGAAATAAAACACAACACCGGGTCTGTTTTTGAGAAAGAAACAACATTATTACACGGAACAGAAAATAGCGTAACATGAACTCTTGAAATACAAATCTGATTCAAGTAGGAGTAAAAGTATGCTGCCAGAAAAGTACTCTGAAAAGTACAATTCCTTTACAAAATAGACTTCAGTAAATGTAACCCGACCTTAACTCTTCACCCTGCCCGGTCCATTTCAAACCAGAGGAGCTCCCATAACCATCACCCTCTTTACACAAACACGGTTTGGAAAAGCAGACAAGGAATTGTGCCAGAAAAGTAAGATGTTCAAGATGTGTCCCCAAACAGTGAGTGCTCCAGTCTGAGCGGAGCTGCAATAATGTCATGCCGATGAGTCAGTTTAAATGAGGGGCTATTTCATTGAAATGATGAATGTGACGGTGGGGTAATGGTGCGGGGCAGATTAGATCACCGGCCTGTATGTCGGAGCCATTACAAAACAAAAGCTTCTCAGGAGTTTAGCATTTTCACAAACTCTGCTTTGTGACCATGTGATTTAGGCCCACACCCCATGAGACTTATGTGGAATAAACCTGGTCCTCTGTGTCATGACAAGTACTCTACACTCTATACTGCAGTATTATTCTGAAATACAGACATGTGATCTGAGCGAAGACTGGAAGTGAATTTTCAAAGGACATTTTGGCTTTTGCAGAGAAGGTCGTCCTTTCCATTTGGCACATACTTCATGTGTAGGAGAAAAGCTCTCAAAGGGAGTCATCTGAACATCCATCTATGTTCTTCCTCTGTATCTGGGACTGGGTCACAGAGGCAGCAGTTTGAGAAGGGACTCCCTGACTTCCCTCACCCGAGACACTTACTCCAGGGGAACCCAAGGTGTTCCCAGACCAGCCAAGAGACATAGTCCCTCCAGCATATCCTGGGTCTTTAACATCCCTGAAACACCTCCTCAGGGAAGCGTCCAGGAACAGATCTGGAACACATGCCCTCCCCTCAGCTGCTTCGCTCGTGTGAAGGAGCAGCAGCTCTACTCCGAGCACATCACCATATACATAAGGGAGTGCCCAAAGCCCTCCTAGGTTAGGGTAAGGGATCAATAAATGAAGGGCTTTGCCTTTGGTCACCTCAGCTCCACGACAGTCTGATACAGTATGTGCATCACTGCACTGATCCAACTGTCCCCCTCACACATGAACAAGAGTCTGAGATACATGAACTTCTCCACTTGAGGCAGGGGCTCCTGGAAAAAGGTGGCTTGGCCTCTCATCTGGACTGTTATTCAAATCAAGACGTTTCCAATCCTACCCAGAAGTCATTTTCAATCTGAAAGCACTGATCTGAAGAGCTAGAGTTTCAACTGCTCAGAGGGAGGGGAGCTTTCCTGAGATCCAGAACACACTTCACCAATACTTTCTGAAGGTGTGAGTCTGGTCACCAGTGATTCTCCACAATCAGGGGCAAATTTACAGTTTAAGCGTCCTATATTCCACAAAGTTGACTCCTGTGAGTTTTTTGTCATGTTCTAATGTTCTTACCTCCTCAAAAATATTTATATATATCCAAAGCTCCAAATGCCCTGTTCTGCCTTGTGATGTCATGAAGCAATGACTTTCAAGTTAACAGCTCCTTTTATGTTTTTCAGTAGAGATTGGATATTGCAGGTCTGAAATAATCCATATGATTCTAAGGAAGAAGAGCAGATCTAAAAGAAATCTGCAGGGTTTGTGTGTGTGAATGAAACAAAACACAACTCCAGGTCTGTTTTTGATGAGGAAACTACATTAGAACAGATCAGAAAATAGGCACTTAAATCTGAATTTTTAGTGTGAAATATTGTTGTTACGATGATCTCTCTCCTCCACAGGTCCAGGCTGCTCCATTTCGCCCGACTCCCCTCTGTGCCCAAACGACTGCAGTGACCAGGGCCGCTGTGTGGACGGCCGCTGCCAGTGCTTCCCTGGGTTCTCCGGAGTCGACTGCGCCAAGGAGGAGTGTCCCGTGGACTGCGGCCAGAGGGGGCGCTGTGTGGACGGGGTGTGCCAGTGCGATCCCGGGTTCAGTGGTCCAGACTGCTCCCAATCCTCCTGCCCCGGGAACTGCAACAACAGGGGGCGCTGTGTGGACGGGAAGTGCGTGTGCAATTCCGGGTTTGGAGGAGAAAACTGTGCCAATAAAACCTGCCCCGGGAACTGCAACAACAGGGGGCGCTGTGTGGACGGGAAGTGCGTTTGTGAGTCTGGTTTTGGAGGAGAAAACTGCGCTGATAAAACCTGCCCCGGGAACTGCAACAACAGGGGGCGTTGTGTGGACGGGAAGTGTCAGTGCAATCCTGGGTTTGGAGGGGAAAACTGCGCCGATAAAACCTGCCCCAGGAAATGCAACAACAGGGGGCGCTGTGTAGATGGGAAGTGTCAGTGCAATCCTGGGTTTGGAGGGGAAAACTGCGCTGATAAAACCTGCCCCGGGAACTGCAACAATAGGGGGCGCTGTGTGAATGGGAAGTGTCAGTGCAATCCTGGGTTCAGTGGCCCCGACTGCTCCAGAGCTACTTGCCCTGGGAACTGCAACAACAGGGGGCGCTGTGTGAACGGGAAGTGCGTGTGCAATTCCGGGTTTGGAGGAGAAAACTGTGCCGATAAAACCTGCCCCGGGAACTGCAACAACAGGGGGCGCTGTGTGGATGGAAAGTGTGTGTGCAATTCTGGTTTTGGAGGAGAAAACTGCGCTGATAAAACCTGCCCCGGGAACTGCAACAACAGGGGGCACTGTGTGGATGGAAAGTGTGTGTGCAATTCCGGGTTTGGAGGAGAAAACTGTGCCGATAAAACCTGCCCCGGGAACTGCAACAACAGGGGGCACTGTGTGGATGGAAAGTGTGTGTGCAATTCTGGTTTTGGAGGAGAAAACTGCGCTGATAAAAGCTGCCCCGGGAACTGCAACAACAGGGGGCGCTGTGTGAACGGGAAGTGCGTTTGTGAGTCCGGTTTCGGTGGTCTGGACTGCGGCAGTAAAACGTGCCCGGATAACTGCAGCGGTCGCGGGGTGTGCGTGGACGGGAAGTGCGTGTGCGACTCCGGGTTTGGAGGAGAAAATTGCGCCGATAAAACCTGCCCTGGGAACTGCAACAACAGGGGGCGCTGTGTGGATGGGAAGTGTGTCTGTGACAGTGGATTTAAGGGGGTGCAGTGCGTGGAGAAGGCATGTCCAAACGAGTGTAGTGGGCGGGGCAAGTGCGTGGACGGCCGGTGCGTCTGTGAGGGCGGCTTCACTGGAGCCGACTGCAGTGTTAAAGGATGCCCCGGCAACTGCAACAACAGGGGGCGCTGTGTGAAGGGGAAGTGCGTGTGCAGGAAAGGCTTCACTGGAGCAGACTGTGGCCAGTGCCAGGAGGGACTCACTGGACCCAACTGTGACACAGGTATGACCAGTGTGTTATGGGTATGACCGGTGTGTTATGGGTATGACCGGTGTGTTATGGGTATGACAGGTGTGTTATGGGTATGACAGGTGTGTTGTGGGTATGACAGGTGTGTTGTGGGTATGACAGGTGTGTTATGGGTATGACAGGTGTGTTATTGGTATGACAGGTGTGTTGTGGGTATGACAGGTGTGTTATGGGTATGACCGGTGTGTTATGGGTATGACCAGTGTGTTATGGGTATGACCGGTGTGTTATGGGTATGACCGGTGTGTTATGGGTATGACCGGTGTGTTATGGGCATGACAGGTGTGTTATGGGTATGACAGGTGTGGCACAGGAATGACAGGTGTGGGACACAAATGACAGGTGTGTTATGGGTATGACAGGTGTGGGACACGAATGACAGGTGTGTTATGGGTATGACAGGTGTGTTACTGGCATGACAGGTGTGTTATAGGCATGACAGGTGTGTTATGGGTATGACAGGTGTGTTATGGGTATGACAGGAGTGTTGTGGGTATGACAGGTGTGTTATGGGTATGACAGGTGTGTTATTGGTATGACAGGTGTGTTATGGGTATGACAGGTGTGTTGCGGGTATGACAAGTGTGGGACAGGAATGACAGGTGTGTTATGGGCATGACAGGTGTGTTATGGGCATGACAGGTGTGTTATTGGCATGACAGGTGTGTTATAGGCATGACAGGTGTGTTATGGTATGACAGGTGTGTTATGGGCATGACAGGTGTGTTATGGGTATGACAGGTGTGGGACAGGAATGACAGGTGTGTTATGGGCATGACAGGTGTGTTATGGGTATGACAGGTGTGTTATGGGTATGACAGGTGTGGGACAGAAATAACAGGTGTGTTCTGAGTATGACAGGTGTGTTATGGTTATGACAGGCGTGTTATGGGTATGACAGGTGTGGGACAGGAATGACAGGTGTATTATGGGTATGACAGGTGTGGGACACGAATGACAGGTGTGTTATGGGTATGACAGGTGTGTTATGGGTATGACAGGCATGTTATGGGTATGACAGGTGTGGGACACGAATGACAGGTGTGTTATGGGTATGACAGGTGTGGGACAGAAATAACAGGTGTGTTCTGAGTATGATAGGTGTGTTATGGTATGACAGGCGTGTTATGGGTATGACAGGTGTGGGACAGGAATGACAGGTGTGTTATGGGTATGACAGGTGTAGGACAGGAATGACAGGTGTGTTATGGGTATGACAGGTGTGTTATGGTATGACATGCGTGTTATGGGTATGACAGGAGTTGGACACGAATGACAGGTGTGTTATGGGTATGACAGGTGTGTTATGGGTATGACAGGCGTGTTATGGGTATGACAGGTGTGGGACACGAAGGACAGGTGTGTTATGGGTATGACAGGTGTGTTATGGGTATGCCAGGCGTGTTATGGGTATGACAGGTGTGGGACACGAATGACAGGTGTGTTATGGGTATGACAGGTGTGTTATGGGTATGACAGGTGTGGACAGAAATGACAGGTGTGGGACAGGAATGACAGGTGTGTTATGGGTATGACAGGTGTGGGACAGGTGTGATAGGGTGTGATAGGTGTGGAATTGGTGGGACAGGTGTGACATGTTTGACAGATGTGACACAGGTGTGGGACAGGTTTGACAGGTGACACAGGTGTGGGACAGGTTTGACAGGTGACAGAGGTATGGGACAGGTTTGACTCAGGTGTGACACAGGTGTGACAGGTGTGAGACAGGTGTGACAGGTGTGGGATCTGTGTGATCGCGGCCATCTACCGATAAAAAAAACAAAAAAACTCAAATAAAGTTACAGATTGCAGCTTTAACATCAGTGCCTCCACTGCAGCTCCATGTCCACAGCCTGATCAAATGTATGTAGAGCAGAAGAAAAAGAAAACCACCTGCACAACTTCACAGAGGTACAAAGTTAAGGCCACACAGTGAAGCAGACACATTTATACATTTTATTCTACACTGTGGAACATTCCAGCAATAACGCCTCCATGGAGTCAAACAGTGGACTTGACTGGGACAGGTCACGTGTCAGGTTTGTGGAGGCTTTAAATACAGAGGACGAATGACTGCTGTCTCCACTTCTTAAAGGAAGCAGTGGGAAGTGCCTGGGGAGAGGGAGAGCCGCTATCTGCGTTAAATAACTACATAAACATAAACAAAATAAACTTTGATGATTGAGATGAAAGTCGGGATGAGGTTGGGGCTGTGGAACTGAATACAAACACGAAAGACCAGATCTGAACCAGAACTGAACCAGAACCGAACCAGATCTGGACCAGGACTGGACCCAGAGGCAGGACTGACGTAGGTTCTTTGTATTAGGTGTCTTCTTCAGACAATGAAGTCTCTGATCTGCTCAAACTGGACTCTGACATCATGCTCCATACACATATGCACCCCAGAACTAAACCAGATCTAACCCAGGATTAAACCAGGACTAAACCAGGACTAAACCAGGACTAAATCCCTTGTGTTGTTTCAGTGATGTCGGCTGTGGAGGAGCTCCAGACCAAAGACCTGACCCAGTCCTCGGTCACTGTGGTCTGGACTCAGCCTCTGGTCCAGTATGAGTCCTACCTGCTCATCTTCACCAGCCAGGTACATCCCCATGCTAACTGATAAAAACATGTCATCATTACAGTAGAGGCAGACAGCGACCTCATTTTGACCTCAAGGTCTGCTTATAAAACATATCTGTACTTGGCCAAATCAAATTTCACTTTTACTTGAGCAAAAGTTGTGCTTCTTCTTCCCACTGCGAGTGAGTCTAAAGTGACAAAAGTTTTATGTGATAATGTGAAATGATTTGAACATTTGTGTTTCTTGCAGCGCAGCTTCAGATCTGATTTAGTTTGTCTCGTTTTTGTGTTTATCCTTGGAAAACACCAGATTTGATTACTTATTTAATGTTTTGTTCTTCACATTACATTCACTTCAAATTATAAATCAGCTGTTATGTCCTTTTCACAAATACTTTTAACTCTTACTTGAGAAATTTCTTGGATCACTACTTTCTACTTCTACTTGTGTAATTATTATTTTGAAGTAACATTACTCTTACTTCATTTTTTGGCTACTCTACAGCTCTTTCAAATGGTAAAAGTGATTTTACCAAAAAGTTATTTTGCACTTTGTCCTACTCTTCGTATTACCAGAACCCGTCTGTTTACTGTAGTTCCTAGTACCAGATAAACAAACGACATTCACTTAAAAGGAGCAAATATGAAGCAGATACTTGGGAACATCAGAGAGGTTCACAGGAGACAGACGGGAGACAGGACACAGGAGACGGGATGATATTTTTGAGAAGGAAACTGCATTCTAAAATGACTTTAAAGTACATTGGATGGGCTTATATATTTTTCAAATTCTGACTTGGTTTGGTGTGGTCAATATTTATCATAGTTTTACAACAGTTTAGTGATGTAAAACGTATAAAAGTCCCTCTGCATCAACACGGAAAACTCCATCCAAAACGCAGAGACAATTTAAGCACACAGAAGGACTTTTTCTGACAGTTTAAACTTTCATACAAAATAAAGGTGTAATTTATTTATTCATTAATATTAGTTATAAATCATAGCTATAGCTGCTGCCCGTGTCCAGAAAGTGATATCATAATCTTCACCAAAATTAGAAAACTAGAAAAGACATTTTTTAGTCACATCTTAAATCTAATCATCTTAACTTTGTTTTAGATCAATTTCTCATCAAACTTGTCCAATGTACTTTAAATGACCTTTAAATCACCATGACGCGGGTCTCATTGCATTTTTGCCAACTCTACCAGTCAACAGTACAAAACAGCTGCTGATTTGTGAGCTGCTTTCAAATGCTGTGGAAACATCTAAACGTTTGTATCTAATAAATAGAGTCCTGCTCATTGAAAAATTTCAGCGGATGCCATTACCCTTTTGAATGCACCAACGGGCTGTGAGCACGGCGGTCATGTGACGCACTGGCAGAGGACATTGTTGATGTAAAGACACAAACAGTGAAGCGCTCAGACTAAACTAACTAAACATAAAGAGACAGATTATGGACTCGCTGTTTGTTTGAATTCGCATTAAACACTCATCATTCAGAAGGAGCAGTGCCAAAGCTCACTGAACAGCTCAAAGGTCTATTCATATACAACAGTAAGCACTGGTTAGAGCTGTGCCAAAACTCACTGTTAACAGCTGAAAGGTCTATACACATCATTCCCTGTAAACGGACAGCTAGCTCGTTAACCATCGTCTTCCAAGTAGGAAGTAAACATGGGCACGTTTCCGGCCCCACTGAGTTTTCGAAATTTGTCACCCCTCTTTTGCTAAATGCTCCTGACATTTTGGTCTCAAAATGTTTGTATTAACCTGCTCTACTTGATCCTAGGGTTTTTATTTCACTGTTTTATCCCTAAATAAAGATATGAACATTGACCCTGCATTCAAATCCGAGTCAGTTCTCCCAACGTTGTAAATGCATTCAGTTGCAACATTTGGGAAAATATAGATGCCCGAAAAAGTTTAATGTAACATCAGGTATCGTTCATTCCTGCTTTTAAAGTTATAACAGTTATAACAGTTTGATTATTACATGTTCGTTAAAAAAAAAAAAAAAAAAAAAAATTGTGCTACTGTCAAATGATGTGAAAGAAAGTCTAAATGTCACTACAAATTTTTTGGAAAACACTTTCTTTACACATACACAACTTAATATATCAAAATGATGTTTATTGTGTGCAAAGACATTTCTGCTGTGATGTAAATCCAACCGACTCGCTCTGTGCCGAACTAGCCCGAATTTGTGTTTCGGAACCTCGATTTGATTGGCTTTTCCACTTTCTCGAGGTGGTCGGTTTTTCCCAAGTCCCGAGCACAAAAGAATGCAGTATGATATCGGAAAAGTCAGACGCCTTCTGTCCAGAAGGTCAACAAGTTTCAACAGTGTTGCTACCAGTGGTACGGGCGGGAAGGGGTGTTACCCTCAACAGCCTCGCTCCTGATTGGCTCTTTGGTTGCCATGATACTTGTGGTTGGATATCCAAATATTAATATAAAACTCTATTGGTGGCGTCACACTTCTTTAGTCCACTTCTTCGCACAGAGTATGATGCACACAACTGGTCAGAGCTTTGACAAAGCTCACTGTGCTGTGAAATGAAAGACATAACTGTGCTGAACAGCTGAAAGGCCTCTACAGATTGCATCAGTATGTGCCACAAACCTCTGCTATGGAGCAAAAACATGAGTCAGGATCTGAGTAGCTGAAAGGTCTCCACACACTGCAAATCTCTGTGTACTGTGGAGGGACACACATGACCGTAAGGATATGATCAGCTGAAAGGTCTGCACATTTACAACACTGTATGCACCGGCTCAGATCTGACAGTCACACTTCCTGACTTCCAAACTATGTCTCTATAAATAAATATGGTTCCAATAAAAGATGAACTCTCCGAAATATTAATGTTAAAAAGACAATCACCCTGGTTTGAACTGAAAAAAAAAAAAAAAAAAAAAAAAAAAAAATATTCAAACCAGAATTGTGTGAGAGAATCAAAAAAGATTTCAACTTGGCACTGACTTCATCACAGCAACAGCAAACAATAACAAAAACCATGGGCAGGACTGGACTAGAACTAAACCAGGTCTAACCAAACCAGACCTAAACCAGCCCAGGTCTGGACTGTCTGGGCCAGACAGGGTGCAGAAAGATGGCCGTCGTAGGGACAGATGTGACGACACTAAAGATGAGGGCTGTTGTCATGGAGACGAATAAACAGTGTCACAAACATGGCGTTGGCCAAAGAGATGACTTCAGCTCCTCAACACAGCTGGAGCGCCCAGAAAAAACAACAGAAACATGAACAGAGAGAGAGAAAGAGAGAGAAGACGTGCACACTCCAGTGAGATAAAGCAGGAGTCTAACCCACAACCTCCTCACTGAGAGGAGACAGCCTAACCACTCTGCCACAGGAACACATGGAGAACATGCATTCAGAGAGTGGAGTGTGGATCATTGTCTTATGTCACTGTCTGGACTTGAGCTGATCCAAAGGTTCTTGTGAATATATCACTAATGTTTATTGTTGTTGTCAAGGAAACAGACCAAAGCCCGGCTCTGGGGGAGAGCTGCTCATTCATTCACAAAACAAAAGAGGTTTCTCATCGGGAAAAGACTAACCCTCTGTGCTGCACAGAGCACAGGTCACGCCCCCTGTTGGTGCACTGAAGAATGAAGCAGTGTAAATATTGTGTCTTAATCACCCAGGGAGGAACATCAGGCACTGGGCCTGGGCCCTTAGGGGCCTCTATTTTGTGGTCTGTTGTTATGCTCGTATAATGATTCATTCATAAGGATTGTGCTCTACAAAACAGTCTAACAGCCTTTATTTGATCCACACTGGCTTTTGTTTTGGTGCTTGTTCGGTTGGCAGCCTCTGTCCCAGGAGGAGTACAGAAGGAATGACACAGTGGAGCTCTTTGAGAGCCAGTGAAGAGCATTACAAGTGTATTCTTCCTTTGAGAAAAGGAAAGTGAAAGTCCACAGAGCAGTTTGACTCGGGCCAGCACCAGCCTGCTTTAATCAGACCTTGACTTTTGATCAGAGCTGCTGCAGCTCCAGGCACCCTCTGCTGTTTATAAAGGGAACGACCCAAACACTTTCCATTTGATCCCAGAGTTTATTTGAGGCTCTGATAAAGAAGCAGCAGATCAACTCCAAATGATCAGGATTAGATTCTTAATGACTAATGTTGCCCATATGTGAAGTCTGCTACCTCCATCTCACCAACTTTGTGTCTCACAACTCACTTTGATCCTCGAGGGAAATGAATTCACAGTGGATCAAAATGGACAGGGAAATAAAGTTAAAGGTGCACTATGTAACATTTCCTGGTAGAGGGTCTGCCACTTGCTCAACTCAGTGGGGATGTTGTGTCTTGGCCTGGAAGATCTGACCTGTAACTCCGTCAGCCACTGGAATCACTCACATTATGTTTAATGCCCGACTGTGTAACATCTCCATGGAGACAAGCGATGGGCGGACCCTCAACCAGAGAACCTAACCTTTAAAGATGAAGAGGAGGAGGTTAAGAGGCTGAAGGTTCTGCTGCTGCGATGAAGATCAAGCAGACGGGGAGCGTGTATCTATTTGAAAATCTTGAGACATGATTGGGTAAAGGCCGCAGCGTGACCCGACTTTGTGTCTGCGTGTGTGATTTTGAATCTGCTGCTAATATGGATGCATCTCATCCATATTATCCATTACAATTTGTCCTCCGCAAATAATGACCCCAGTCCACAAAACTGCACTGTGGATCCAGTTTGAAATGTTCTTTAAAAGTAAAAAGGAGAGATTGTTCCTGACATGTGTCTGTTTACATCCACACGGATTGAAGTGAGGTTACACTGGAAATTTCTCTGATCTGGCCAAGATTTTAAAACTTAAAACTTGTATCAGGTTCTTCAACTTGTTTTCAAATTTATGATCTACTTACTAGTTCTGAGACTGCTTCATTTATTTTATAATTTGTCAAGTAAAGATGTCTGTCCATGCATAACTGTTACTTTACTGCTTTTAAGTCATTTTCTGATAGATTTAAGTGTTTATAGCTTAAGCTTAAAGGATTGTGACTCTACTTCCTGTGGTCATTGTCTTCAGTTTTCTGTGCATCATGTATCTGAAATATTGCACTACATTTTGACTTGTGTCTAAACTAGAAGTGTAGAGGTCTGATCTTTGAACACTTCAGAGTCTCAGAGCGAGTGGTTTTACTGTAGACAAGAAACAGCTGACGTGATCACACTCACAGCTTCATAGCCTGTTTATTACAGACGTATTCCACTGCAGTCTTTGCGATCAGAGATTTAAAATCTCATAAGATTCTCTTTGTATGTGTCTGGTGCGCTTTTTGTTACATGTTTAAAAGATTGAGAAATCCAGCAGGCAGCAGGCTGTGATTGGCTGGAAGATTGACTGGGGCTGTACCTGATTTTACTGTGTTCTTGTCAATATAAATGCTCATTACATCATGCAGGGTTTACAAAAGCTGCTAAATAATATAAAGTACAGCTATGTTTTCAGGTAATAATACTGCATTCTATTTTGGTCTAGATTCAGGGAAAGCCTCGAGGAAGTGCAATGGAACAGCCAGTCAAATCGGGGTTCTGAAACACAAACTCGGGCTAGTTTGGTGCAGATTGAGTCAGTTGGATTTACGTCACAGTAAAAATGTCGGTGCACACAGTAAACGGGGAGAACTGTCTTTTGGTCATATTGATGTGTTAAGTTGTGTCTGTGTAGCGAAAGTGTCTCTGCAGCCTGAAGTGACCCAAGTCTGATTTTTTTGCCCCTATGCAACCTGTATCTGATCTTTTAATGACCGTCTGAACGAAACAGATCCGATTTTTTCAAATGCAACCCAGCCCACTTGGACATGTGCTCAAAAAACTGATACATATCCAATCTTTTGACTTGTGACTTGTTTGAACGGTCAGGAGCATTCCTCCAACCTACACGTCATCAACAAGTGAGAGTTTGGCTGTTGTGCTGTAACAAGCTCCTGTTGTGAGTCAATACAGCCCAATGCCGACGTGTTTGCTCAGTGAAATAAAGTGAAGACGTGTTTCCTCCTGCGAGAGTGGTACAACAGCAACTTTAAAATCTCCAGGTGCTCAGTGCAGCGTCCATGTTTGGGCGACTTCCGTAAACACTGAGCTCGCTGCTGTGACGGCGTTGTGTCCTCCAGTGCTCATGCGGGACACTTTTGGGGCGTTTAAAGTTCACACTGGAGATCACACACAAGTTGCATTTAATTGGGAATGTGAACGACCTCACAAAAAAATTGGATTTCACCAAAAAGTCTGAATCGAGCATTAAGCCCTGCAGTCTGAATGTAGCCTTAGACTTTTTTTCACATCATTTACAGTAGACACAAGTTGTTTTCAGACTATTTTTTCAGACTATTAGCTTAACAGACTATCAGCAGGAGCTCGCGATACCTGATGTACCATTACACTTCCTCGGACTTCCATATTTTCCCCGACTGTTGCAATGGAACACATTTACAACAGATGTGGGGAGAACATTCAATAGACTGCGGGGTAAGTAACAGGGTGGGCTTTTTTGTCCAATGAGAAGCATTGTAACTAAAAATCACTGGAATACAAGCACCTGACATGATCACAGACAGTAGGTTTTGTGTGTCATGGTGCAACATCACAGTGACACAAAGGACTAAGTGGGTGGAGCTAAACATTCAAACTAAAACATGTTCCTGAGTCAGGGTTTGAATCAGGCACAAGCCCTTTAAAGCGATACTAAACACTAAATCAACCTTTTTTTTCTTTATTTTAATAACTTCATCTAACTGTTCCTATTTTTTTTTTTTTTGTCATTTTAGTGCAAACTAGGTGAGAAATGTGTGCTGCCTCTAGTGGCTTCTGCGATTTCAAGTACTACATGACATCACACAGGACTGCTCTGATTTGCAGCTGAGTTTGAAGTGTGAATGCCTGTTCGACCAATCCCACTGATCCTTACACCTCCAGACCCCGCCCAGTTTAGCAGAGTTTAGGTGTTTAGTCCCACTTTAAAGGCTCCGTGCGGCTGCTGTTTACAGAAGGACGGTGCAGAGGTGAAGGTGGAAGTCCCGGGCTCCGACTCCTCGTTCACTCAGAGCGGACTGGCCCCAGGGCAAAGCTACAGCGTCACCGTGACCGGGCAAACAGGCCAGAGCAGAGGGGCCCCGAACACTGCACACTTCAACACACGTGAGTATCATCCAGTCACAACCGCACGGGGGAGGGCATCTGACACACAGGGAGGAGGAGATGGCATCTGACAAATTTGTAAAAGTAGTTTCAAATTAAAGCAAAAACGCTATTACGCTGCTGGTCCGTGTACTGTTCGTCCAAGATGGGAAAACAGTTTCATTATTCCATTTTAATGTCAAACAAAAAACTGACTCCGACCTCTATTTCCAATATTTAATTTAAAGTTTATTTCAAATAACACCAATCGAAATTCTCGGTGCCTATTTTAAGTTTGATATTTTATTTTCTCTTGTTTATTTGCCCCGGAAGTTCTGCAGCTAGAAGGATTTACCTGAAAAATTGTTGCAGTTTTGTGAACAAACATGTCGTCTTCTTTTCTTTTTTAGCGACACGTTTACTTTCGCGTCTTAGAAAGTCATTGTTGAACTCCATGACGAGAAACAGGAAGCAGCGATAAACTCTCCATTGTTCAGTCGACTCCGCAGAACTATAATAAAAATTGTTTTTATTATAGATCCACGGTTGAAACTGAATTCACATGCGGCGCTCTAAAGCAGCAGAACTCTCAGGCCAAATACACCAGAGAATAAAATATCAAAACAGAAACATGCGCAATGTTATTTGAACCAAACTTTCAATTACACATTGGAAATACAGGTCAAAATGCACTAAAACGGACTAATGAAATAATAAATAATAAATATGTTTTCCCATCCATCCAACTTCTTCCGCTTTTCCCGAAGCAGCAGTTCGCCACCCAGTCCTTTTCGCACCCGACCCCAATGAACCCCTCTGTGAGTGGAGCCCGCAGGAGGGTGGACCCACGTCATCCTTTCGGTCCTTGATTTCAGTTCAGAAGGGTCCTGCCTGTTTTGAGTTGATGGGGGAAACCGGAGCCCGGAGGAAACCCATCCAGTCATGGGGAGAACATGCAAACTCCACAATGAAAGGCCCGGCTGTTTTCCCATTATATTGTTTTTCGTTCTTAACTGAAATTCAAAAGAACAGACTATACACGGACCCTGCTCGTGTCTATATATCTATAAATTGTAGAGATTTGAATTTACTGTTATTCTTTGTATTCCATTATTGTAAAACTAGAGAAAATTCCAAACTGACCGCTCGTGTCCCTCAGTGCCCTCCGGCCCCTCGAACCTCCGTGTGGTGAAGACCTCCACTTCCTCCGCTGTCGTCCAGTGGGAGCCCTCGCCGTCCGACGTCGACCGGTACCGCCTCACCGTCTCCCGGAGCGACGGGACGGGGCGGGGCCAGGAGCTGACCTTCGACCCCGGCGCCAGCTCCGCCCACATCACACAGCTGGAGGCGGGGCTGAGGTATGACATCACTCTGGTGGCGGAGAAGGGGAGGAGCCAGAGCGAGCCGGTGACAACGCACGCCACCCCCGGTAAGGTCTGAACGCCTGTGCGGTTTGGTGTGGTCGTACCTGTGGTCAATATTTAGCCTAGTTTAACACCAGGTAAAGCTGCACTGTGGATCTTTTCCGGTGGAGGGTCCGTCAAATGCTTTTCCTTCATGGAGACGTTATTATTACTTTGTCTGGGATGTTGCACAGTATGGCATTAAACCTTTCTATCTTCATGGAGACCAACCCAGACCAAGTTACAGGTCAGATCTGTGCAGTGCTGGTTCAGACCTCCAGGCAAAATTCTGCCAAGTGGGGTGGCACGGTTCACAGAATTCACAGTTCGGTTTGTTTTGTGGTTTAAGGGTCACGGTTTTTGGTTCTGTACGGTTTTATTTTGTTCTAGTTCTGGTTTAGTCCTGGTTTTAGTTCTGTTTTTAGTCCTGGCTTAGTCCTGATTTTAGTACTGGTTTTAGTTCTGGTTTAGTTCTGGTTTAGTCCTGGTTTAGTCCTGGTTTTAGTACTGTTTTAGTTCTGGTTTAGTTATGGTTTAGTCCTGGTTTAGTACTGATTTTAGTTCTGGTTTAGTCCTGGTTTTAGTTCTGGTTTTGTTCTGGTTTAATACTGATTTTAGTTCTGGTTTATCTCTGGTTTAGTCCTGGTTTTAGACCTGGTTTTAGTTCTGGTTTAGTTCTGGTTTAGTCCTGGTTTTAGTCCTGATTTTAGTCCTGGTTTTAGGTCTGGTTTAGTTCTGGTTTAGTCCTCGTTTTAGTTCTGGTTTAGTCCTGATTTTAGTCCTGGTTTTAGTTCTGGCTTAGTACTGATTTTAATTCTGGTTTAGTACTGGTTTAGTTCTGATTTAGTCCTAGTTTAGTTCTGGTTTAGCCCTGGTTTTAGTTCTGGTTTAGTCCTGATTTTAGTCCTGGTTTTAGTTCTGGTTTAGTCCTGGTTTTAGTTGTGGTTTAGTACTGATTTTAATTCTGGTTTAGTACAGGTTTAGTTCTGGTTTAGTCCTGGTTTTACTTATGTTTTTAGTCCTGGTTTAGTCCTGGTTTAGTCCTGGTTTTAGTCCTGGTTTTACTTCTGGTTTAGTCCTGGTTTTAGTTCTGTTTTTAGTCCTGGTTTTAGTCCTGGTTTAGTCCTGGTTTAGTCCTGATTTTAGTTCTGTTTTTAGTCCTGGTTTAGTCCTGGTTTAGTCCTGGTTTTACTTCTGGTTTAGAGGCGCGCAAGAAGACGCAGGGTCCATGCAGCGTACGGGATGATGTGCATACGGTCTATGAGTCCACACAGTGTATTCGAGAAGTGGTAACGCCATGGTTATGGCAATTTATTGGTTTGAGGGGCCCTTTGCAACATGCGTAATCTGTGTATTGAGTGAACCAGTACCGGATCTGTGGAGAGGCGACCCCCTCACAGTCAGAACGCCTATCTTCTACATATTTTTGAGCTATAAAACCACCTATAATTGAATAAATGTAAAGTAGAGCTCTTTAATGTCATATTGTGGAACATTCCAGGCAGAGCAATGACATCTCCATAGAAACAGGCAGGTGACGGACCCTCCACCACAAAAGTTACCTTTAAGTGCACCTTTAAGTGTCAGTTTGTGGAAGAAAGGTTGAAAAACAAGCTGACGGGAAGGAGCACTAAAAAGGAATCCCTCCACACAAAATGCAAGAACAATTTAGACACAAGAAACACATTTTTCTGACAGTTTACGCCTTCATTTAACAAAATACACGTGTTGTTCTATAATGTCACATGTCCGTAAAGTCGAGGAGTTTTGGCGCTTGTTAATTTTATGGTTGCTAGGTAACAGTTAATCACTGTATCAGTAGAGAGTTTTTAAATGTGACTTCACTTCCGGGTCTCTCAGCCAACTGAAAACATGAAAATATTATGATTTCCTCTTTCTTTAGTGACAGCACATCTTTAAGTGTTTAAAAAGAGATTAGAGTCATTGAAAGCGAATGCTGTGGTAAGCACGGAACTGTGGAAATAACTGTGACAGAGAGAGCACAATGCGGTGAGGTAAGACGTAGGCTGGATTATGATTACATCATTCACATATGTGACGCAGTTTGGGATTAAACACTTTGGAAAAACAAAGGTAGAAATCAGCGATGAAGTTTCTGATTGGACCTGGAAGTGACACCATCTCTTAACTCTATACATATCTGCGCCTCATGGTCAACCAGGAAGCACCTTTTCCTCTAAATATAATGGATAACACTTTATAATAAGGCACATGTGACACAGATACAGCAGATGCCATTGTAACCGAAAAACCATGTTTGAATAGTGAAGGTGGAACTGATTTGAACAACGAACGAGATTCTGAAGGAGCAAAACCAAAGCAAGTGATGGCACCGGAGTTAGAACGTCCAAGTGTACCACATGTGAGGCATTTTCAAAAAAAAACTCACCCCAATAGTAGGTTCTATAAGCGTTCGATTAAACTTTTAAACAACAAAACACAAATAGCAGAGCTAGAGGAAGTAGGGGTAGAGGGGAAGCCCACCACTGTACCTCCAGGAGTGACCGAACCAAAGATGCCAAAAAATAGACTGCCTTTAGTCCGAGCTCATTTTAACCGCTCAAGACTTGCGTTTCCATGACGACCATATCAATATACAGGACCTCTTCAAAACAGAACTCAGTTATTTTTTAGACCTCAACAAAGAGGACCAATTCGTAAGAACTGGACAGCAAAAAGTCCCCCAAATGGACACCAAAACCAGAACAGCAATAGTGACCTGTAGGATAAGGCAGAGGGAGGAGCAGGTGCTAAAACTGAAACAAATAGCAGAGCTAGAGGAAGTAGGGGTAGAGGGGAAGCCCACCACTGTACCTCCAGGAGTGACCGAACCAAACACTTCACACTGAACACAAGTGAAGACAGAAGCCAGGGCTTTTGTGGAACAGCACCACTTTAATTCTGTAATGACAGAAAAACAGTTTACACTACAGTGCGCTGCTTCTGGTATCTGACAACGCACACCAATACTTTAGTAGTTACACTGTTATTTTTTATATTTTCTGGATGTACCAAAGAAAAACAAGTTCACAAATATATAAATATATTTTCATGTCCTGCTCTAATCACTTCCTTGTATGACAGTACTTGTAATCACATTTTATAAGCTTGCACAGCAGGTAACTACGCATTAATAAACAATAACATAGCTTAAAGATCTTGTTAGAATCTGCTTGTGGCAGTCGACAGATGATTTATAACAACAGCAACTTCAAAATACAACTTGGCTTAATAAAACATATTCTTAAACTTGCACACACATCCTACAAATCATTTGTAAATGTTTATCAACCCCGTAACGCCTGAATTTATATACATGGATATAAATTTTTTTTTGTCTTTAAGTAGATGGTGAACTAAATTGAGATTATTAATTTGACTATAGCACAAAAATAAATAGAAATTTGGATATGTTGCAAATTCAAGTGCTTCGCTGAGATTCCTAGGAAGGTGCTGCATCTGCACTAACTGGCACTGGGGGAATGCAGCCGCTCTCTTGACTTGTATCTTGATCCAGAATGGTTTGTTGCATATTTGTTAAGGGGTTTTAACCATTAAGTCAGCCGTTACTAAAAAGGACGTCATTAACAAGGGAAATAGTAGTTACATCATCATTTACAAACATGGACAGGACCAAAAGTGTTATTACAAATTCCATCCATCCATCTTCTCCCACTTAATCCGACTGGGTCACGGGGGCAGTTTGCTGCCCAATCCTTATAGCACCTGACCCCCCCATGAACCCCTCTGTGAGGGAGGGTGAACGTCATGGTCCTTGATGTTAGTTCATAGGGGTGCTGCATGTTTTGAGTTGATGGGGGAAACCGGAGCCCTTAGGAAACCCATCCAGACACAGGCAGAACATGCAAACTCCACACAGAAAGGCCCAGGCGACCCGGGGAACCTGCAAACGTCTTGCTGTGAGGCCTGAGTGTTGCCACTCAGCACTGGAATCACACTCCGGTACTAATCATGACATAGTCCTACTTAATAATATATTACATACCGCAAAATACCAAATAACAGCCCGGGCGTTTATTTGTTTCAATCACCTAACAGACCAGGCATTTATTTGAGACCAAGCAGCAGTTTGGGACCGGCGATTAATTCCTTCCTCTCCAAAAATCTAGTAAATCAAAACTGGGAAAATCTGGTACTCAAATTATTTTAACCAGTATGACCTACTGGTATGTACCCTCCCCCGGACCCGCCACGCAGCACGCCTCTGGGACCCACCGCACACATTTCTGGGACCAGTTGCGCACGGCTTTCGAACCCGCCACGCATGCTTCTGGGACCAGCCGCGCACGCGTCTGGGACACGCCGACACGCTACATTTTGGGGTATGTAATCTGTAATCTGTACGGAATATATTTTAAAAGTAACCTTCTCAACACTGGTTAATGGTTAATAAACATTAATACATTAAACAAATGATTTGCTGTATGCCTTATTATCAAGTGTTACCATATAATCATGTTAATTGTGTTTAGGTGAAATGTAGATCTGCGCAACTCCGATTGGGAAACAGTGATAATAATAGTCTGGCTTCAGCTCTGTTATGACAAACTCAACCTCTTCACCTCAAACTGTGAACACTGACAGAGTTTTCAGTCTGATATTTCTCCTTTGAGTTGTGAGCATCTGCAGACTCCATCAGACCCAACACTTCATACACAAGTGCTCCTTTAAAAGAGCCGCACTGTAAACCTCACCTTAACTCACATGAATACACCGGGAGCTGCACTGTAAACTAATCACAGGAACCCTTTATTGTTTTATTGTGTTTTGCACCAGATTATGTAACAATATTACTTAATTATTTACAGATTTATTCCACTCTGGACTTCAGGACTTAATTTCAATTCATCTATTTATTTATTTTGCAGCGTCACGGATTGGAGATTTAAGAAGTAATTGTTGACAGTTGTGTTTCCATCTTGATAACAACCTAGTCATGATCTAAAATGTATTATATTTTAATGAAGAAAACCTGTTCTTTGTATATTTCTAAATATGTGTCCAGAATTAAAGGTTTGGAGAGGCAGACAGGAGCACCGCCTCAGACACAGCGGAGCTGGTACCGCTGGTGGTACTTAGAACTCTTCTTCACATGTTCAGTCGTGGTCTAGAAGTGGTTTTGTCTTTTTTAAGATCTGGTTAACTCTCACTTCAGTCACATCTTATTTAAGTCCTTGAGATTTGGTCCTGGTTTTGTGATTATTTTGAATCCAGCAAAATCAATTTGTCAGATCATAAAACGTCAAACAGTTCTACAAAACTTCCAATGTTCTGATTATTACTACAACAATTACTACTACTGCTACTGCTACTACTGCTGCTACTACAACTTCTACTGCAACTGCTGCTGCTGCTACTTCTACTACTACTGCTACTACTTTTTGGTGTATCCTAGCCTAAAGTAAGCCATTGAGAAAAAAAGTTGTGGATCACAGTTGACTGCAACCTGCTTCTGTAGCCAGAGATTCCCGTCTTGCTCACTTGTGTCAGGTGATGAGTAACAGGTGCGAGCTTACCTGTGTCAGGTGAAGAGTGACAGGTGAGCTTACCACTGTCAGGTTAAGTGTGACAGGTGCGAGCTCTTAGGCAGAATGGAGGGAAGGCAGAGTCCTGCATGGGTCTGATTTTGACAAACTGCACCCGTCATACCTCAATCCACACCCGACCCGTTTTCCGACACCCGGCCCACTATGAATACAAATCGACACCCGAACCGCACCCGAATGAAAATCAATCCAAAGCCAAAAAAGAGCCAAAGAAGAGCCACAACTTTGTCACAACTCCAGTTGCTAATTTTCTTTTCAGCTTGTCGGGAGTTATTTTGAGCTGCAGGACATCAAATGCGAGGTTTGAAAATGAAAGTGGCAAAAATTTCTGCGAATGCACGTGCAGCAAAAACATATTGATTTTACATTTAATCATCTTGTAAAAACCATGGCATTTTTGCATTTCACTAAAATACAGCCCTGTCTTTTGTTTGCACATGATGTTTTGTAAACCGCATATTAGACCCATGCTCTCCTGCGTCCGACCCAAACCCAAACTCACATCCGATACAGCGCAACATTTTTCACCCATTTCATTAAAATTTGCGGTTCACCCGTTGGGTATCCGCGGGTACCTGAACCCGTACAGGACTCTGAGGGGAGGGACCCAGTGGAGGAGCAACCTAGGAACTTGCAAGACTTGGTCTAGAGATCTTAAAGGGCCTATATTAATGTTGTTTCCTCACCACAAACAGACCTGGAGCTCTGTTTTGTCTCATTCAAACATGTTTAACACGCAAACCTGCAGATTTAGACTGAGCTCTTCTCTTAAACACAAAACACTCCACCACCACTTCCACCTTGTGATGTCATACAGAAGTGTTGCACTGTGTTTTTAAACTCCATAAACCTTCAGTAGAATCATATGACTAATTTCAGCCCCAGAATGGCCCATCTCCACTGAACTAAAGATAACAAATAGTTTTTAATTTGAAACGAGCACTTCACAGCATCCACAAGGAAGAACAGAGCATTTTGTGATTTGGAGATGTAGACAGACTAATAATGAAGGGTTGCTCAAGCATGTGTGAGGAGGTAACAGCACTAAAACATGCCCTAAAACTCAAAAGTGTCAATGTTGCGTAATATAGGACCTTTAAATGTCCTCACCTGCTAAAAAAAATGTTGCTGGGTCTCTATAGAACAGCCTTAGAGATACTCTACAGTGCTTCAGTGTGATTCATTCTTCATTTATCAGATTTAAGCTGCAGATTTTAAGTCTTGGCATCTTCCTGGATTTGTACAGACAAAAAAAAAAAAGGAACTGTTTGCTGGAGGTGTTTCAATCAGTGAGAGCAAGTAGAGAGCGCTCTTGGAAAAAAGGGCCAAACCTTTAAACACAAATGAAATCCAGACACTCCAAAAAAGTAATAATCACACAAGGAAAAGTATAATTAAAAGGCCTTTATTTAGATGGCTAAAGCCAACATGACTGGGCTTCATCAGGGCTTAGTTAAAAACTTGGGACATGGGCATGGCCTGGATTTGTTTTCTCCATTGCTTTCATTGCCCACCTTCCTGTTTCTTTTGGTTTCAAGTATGAGCTTTTGAATTCTTGAATCTTCCATTTTTCTTATTGTACTACTACTACTTCTACTACTGCTACTACCACTATTTCTACTGCTACTGCTGCTTCTACTACTGCTAATACTCCAACTCCCGTTAAAATCTCTATGGAACACCCACTTGATTGGACAAAGAATATGTTATTCTTCATTTTAGTAGTTGCTCCTGTGTGCCTCTTACTGTAAAACCACTGATGAAACCCACAGATGGAAGCACAGCTGTTTAATCTGCCTTCACCCTGTTCTTCTCCAAACCTTGATTTCTCATATCTCCAGGTTCAGCAAACGTTCTAGCGGCAGCTGTGACTGTAGCACCCTTCACCGAGGACACACTAAACCTCACAATCAAAAATTACAATAAAAATGTCAAACAACCCATAACACCAAGACTTGGAAAAGTACCCAAAGTCAACATTACAAAAGTGATCCGAAGAATCCCAGTGGCGGCCTCTACTGGTGCCAACAGGAACACTTTTCAACCTAAAATAGAAAGTTACAAAACTGTCGAATCTGGGTCCAATTTAGAGATAAACAAAGAAATTAACCTGAAGGAAGGAGACACTGGCATCGGTTTGACCACTCCAGAGCCAAAGCGAACCTGTCTGAACCGAGTTAAAGTCACACACGGAAGATTAAGCCAAAAGGACAAATCCAGCGGATGTGTAGAGAGTGAAACAGAACGACCAGCTAAAAGGTCATCCGAAGCCCAAGGAAGTAAGCAAGAACCACCACAAAGCAAAGATTTAGAAATACCTGAAGATCGCAGCTTGACACAGCCTTATCCTCTGCAGAAGCTTTTGACTGACACTTTTAACAAATTAAACGTAACCACATTTGCCATTCACGTGTCTGAGCCTTCCAACATTGACTCAAAAGCGGAAGTAGTCGCCGATCAAATCATGAAAGGGCTAAAACCGATTACGACAATTAAAAAAACCATCAAATATTTAGACAATCCTCGAATTACCTCTTTGTTGTCTGAAAGGTCACAAATTAATATGGTTTCTCCAACTTCTGCAACGCAAATTTCAGTTCTTACAAATGTGGAAACAAATATAAAAGACGACAATGACTCAAAAACTGAGAATTTGGACATTTCCAAACCAGAAGATGAAAGAGAATCGCCCAGAGAAGGAAGCTCATCTACAAATCGCCGGACTCAACACAGTCACACAATTATTCGCCAACCACGACCAAGTCTATTGCATTTAAGGAACAAAACTGGACTTATTACAAGAGATAGTGATGCTTCTTTGCCCTCACCATCTAAAATGACTTCAGTTTCGACAGATACGCCATTCCCTGTAACCGAAAAACCATCTTTGAGTAGTGACGGTGGAACTGATTTGAACAAAGGAGATTCTGAAGGAGCAAAACCAAAGCAAGCGATAGTAACGGCATTAGAACGTCCAAGTGTTCCACATGTGAGACCTTTTCAAAATAAAACTCACCCCAATAATAGGTTTTATAGGCGCCCGATTCGACTTTTAAGCAACAAAACACAAACAGTAGAACCACAGGAAGTAGGGGTAGAGGGGAAGCCCACCACTGTACCTCCAGGAGAGACCGAACCAAACATGCCAAAAGATAGACTGCCTTTAGTTCGAGCTCATTTTAACCGCTCAAGACTTGCGTTTCCACGGCGACCATATCAATATACAGGACCTTTTCAAAACAGAACTCGGTTAATTTTTAGACCTCAACAAAGAGGACCAATTCGTAAGAACTGGACAGCGGAAAGTCCCCCAAATGGACACCAAAACCAGAACAGCAATAGTGACCTGCAGGATAAGGCAGAGGGAGGAGCAGGTGCTAAAACTGAAGCTTCAATTTCTGAAAATCCAAATTTAAATGTAGATAATGTTCCAAAATTTGTTGAAAACGTAAAAGAGAGGTTAGATATTTCAAAGATGGAAGAAGACAAAATAGGAATTATTAATACTGAACCACAGATATCGAGCAACAGAGAGGAACCGGGTAATGAAGAAAGTACAATCATGAGTCAGACTAATAAATCTGAACAGCTGAAGGGTTTAAACACAATGGAAACAGATTTAGGCAAAGACAACATTGAAGTTTTTACAGAAAGAATTGAAATAAAAAATGATGAAATGGACAAAAATGTAAAAGTAGAAGAGAATGATCCGAAAATTCCACAAGATAAACTAAAAATTGTGGAAAATCGTAGTTTAAGTAACATGGAGGCAGACGATTTGAGTATACATTTAGACAATGAAAAGGCTGCGAAGGATATGAGTCAAAATAATCCAGACCAAGAGCAAAATCAAAATTCAGATACAAAAATTCAAGTGACAAAGACTTCTGATCAATCTGTCAATCAAGATGCGATTGTTTCACCTAAAACTGATCAAAAACCTGCTGAAGTTGATGGAAAGCAAAATAATTCTGGTTCAGTACTGTATAGAAGACGATTCAAACCAGGAGTTCAGCCAACAAGAAGGGTACCACTGCGTTTTCAAGGTAATATTGCTGCTCAAGAAGGTGTCAGTGGTTCGGATCAACCAGAGAGGGGCTACGGTGTAGTCGCAACTAGAGCACAAGAAGATTCTGAACCCAAAGAAGGTCATGGAATTAAAAATGTTTCTGAAAATGAAAAGCTAGATCCACCAAAAGAGGGAGGTGTACATACGAATCAGAGAGGAGGACCCAGTCGGACAGTGATTCGACGATTACGACCAAATATAGGTCAACCAGAGAGAAGCATCAAAAGCATGGTCACAACAAGAGGACAAGAAGACCCTGAATCCAAAGGTCACGGAAATAAAAATGTTTCTGAAAGTGAAAAGGTAGATTCACCAAAAGAGGGAGGTGTACCTACAAATCAGAGAGGACCCAATCAGACAGTTATTCGACGATTACGACCAAATATAAATCAACCAGAGAGGAGAATCAAAAATGTGGTCCCAATAAGTGACCAAGAAGACCCTGAATCCAAAGAAGGTTATGGAAATAAAAATGTTTCTGAAAATGAAAAGCCAGATTTACCAAAAGAGGGTGATGCATCCACGGATCAGAGAGCAGGACCCAGTCAGACAGTTATTCGACAATTACAACCAAATACAGATCAACCAGAGAGGAGCATCAAAAGCGTGGCTGCAACAAGAGGACAAGAAGACCTTGATTCCATAGAAGGTCATGTGATTCAAAATGAAAATGAAAAACTAGATTCACCAACAGAAGGAGGTGCATCCAGGGATCAGAGAGGAGGACCCAGTCAGACAGTTTTTCAACAATTACGACCAAATATAAATCAACCAGAGAGGAGCATCAAAAATGTCCCAACAAGGGGACAAGAAGACCCTGAATCCAAAGAAGATTATGGAAATAAAAATGTTTCTAAAAATGAAAAGCCAGATTCACCAAAAGAGGGTGATGCATCCACGGATCAGACAGGAGGACCAAGTCGGACTGTTATTCGACAATTACAACCAAATATAGATCAACCAGAGAGGAGCATCAAAAACGTGGTTGCAACAAGAGGACAAGAAGACTCTGATTCCAAGGGTCATGGAATTCAAAATGAAAATGAAAAGTTAGATTCACCAAAAGAGGGAGGCACATCCACGGCTCAGAGAGGAGAACCCAGTCGGACAGTTATTCGACAATTACGACCAAATTTAGTTCAACCAGAGAAGACCATCAAAAGCGTGGTCCCAACAAGAGAACAAGAAGACCCTGATTCCATAGAAGGTCATGGGATTAAAAATCAAAATGAAAAACTAGATTCACCAAAAAAGAGAGGTGCATCCACAGATCAGAGACGAGAACCCAGTCGGACAGTTATTCGACGATTACGACCAAATTTGCTGCAGTTTCGGAATAAAACCACTCTCTTTGTAAGACGTGGCAATGCTTCTTTGCCTCTGTCAGGCAAAATAAATCCAACTTCTACAGATAGGCCCAAGCTAGTGGCAGAGAAGCCGTTTTTAGGTGACGGAAAAGGTTTGGAAGGAGAAAAACAGTCTCTGAGCAACAATGAACAGGAGAATGACAATGCTTTAAGAAAAACTGGAGAGTCCGAAGATCCAAGAGAACCAAAAAGCCTGGATGAGGTCTTCCCTGAATCCAATTATAAGTTCACTGTTCTGGGGAAAGGGTCTGGCGTTCTGTCCCGGCTCTCCAAACTGGTCATAAGCACAGGTACAGCAGAGCTAACCACTCTGCCACTCATGTGAATGTTGTGTAAGCAAACTACATCCTGCTTTTCATTCATAAAATACATGTATCTGTGTTTCCCCCTTTAAAATATTTCAGCAGCTCCTTTTGCGCATCTTAGAGTTGGTATTGCACGTAGAGTAGCTGTTTAGGTCAAAATAAGTCTGCTGTGTTGTGTCTGTTTTATTGTCTGTGAATCAGGAAGTGCTCTGTTAGAATGCTAGTTGTTGTTAGCTTTACCCCAGGTGTACACTGACTGCAGGTGCGGTACAGTTTTATTGTGACTTGTATGTCCCACTAACTATGGTTTCTGCTGTGGGGAGAGTGTGGAAACAGTGCTTCTGAGACAGCATATTCTCAGGGATTCACGCTACGGTCAGGAGTTCACATGATAGATTAGTATGCACAAGAAGCCATGTTGGTAAACCACAGCGGCATTTCACACTACGACCACTTAGCGCCTTTGGATACCACTTTCCCGTGCATTTGGATACAGCTTTCTCGTGCTTTTGGAAATCAGTTTCTTGTGATTCTGGATACCAATTTCTCGTGCTTCTGGATGCCACTTTCTTGTGATTTTGGAAACAATTTTCTCCTGCTTTTTGAAACTGCTTTATCGTGCGTTTGGATACCACTTTCCCGTGCATTTGGATACCACTTTCTTGTGCTTCTGGATACCGCTTTCTCATGCTTTTGGAAACTGCTTTCTCGTGCTTTTGGATACCACTTTATCGTGCTTTTGGATACCACTTTATGGTGCTTTCGGAAACCACTTTATGGTGATTTTGGCTACCACTGTCTCTTGCTTGTGGATACTACTTTCTTGTGCTTTTGGCTACCACATTCTCATGCTTTTGGATACCACTTTCCCGTGCTTCTGGATACCACTTTCTTGTGCTTCTGGATACCACTTTCTCATGGTTTTGGATACCACTTTATGGTGCTTTTGGCTAGCACTTTCTTGTGCTTTTGGATACCACTTTCTCATGGTCTTGGATACCAATTTATGGTGCTTTTGACTATCACTTTCTTGTCCTTTTGGATACCACTTTCTCGTGTTTTTGGATATCACTTTATGGTGCTTTTGGATACCACTTTATGGTGCTTTTGGATACCACTTTATGGTGCTTTTGGAAACCACTTTATGGTGCTTTTGGATACCACTTTCTCATGGTTTTGGATACCACTTTATGGTGCTTTTGACTATCACTTTCTTGTGCTTTTGGATACTACTTTCTCGTGTTTTTGGATATCACTTTATGGTGCTTTTGGATGCCACTTTATGGTGCTTTTGGAAACCACTTTCTCGTGCTTTTGGATATCACTTTATGGTACTTTTGGAAACCACTTTATGGTGCTTTTGGATACCACTTTCTCTTGCTTTTGGATACCACTTTCTCCTGCTTTTGTATACCGTGGCTATCTACAATGGGTAAGTACATCAGTGAAGTATCAGGAGTGTGCAGGAATATTTTATTCTGAAAATACACTGATCTGTCAGTTCTGCAAGTCTGATTTCCTGTTTTGCTCATGTTATTTTGTCAGCTTGACATCAGAGACCTCTGTGGTCTTCTTGCAAATTCTTTGTGCAGACCTGTGCACTACCTGCACCCGCACCTGCACAGAGGTCAGTGTGGCAGGGTGCTACTGATTTTAATGACTTTCTAAATCTCGGAACTGCACTGCACCTGTAGTCAGTGTGCACTGGGTGTTACCGTGACAGCAAAACCTCCACTCTGGTCTCTGTGTGAGAGTTGTGAAAATCAGCCATAAACTCATTCTTGTGAATAATTAGGGTGCTCAGAATGCAGGAGGTAAGTGACGAATAATGTTGAACCACTGAAAACTCTTTGAAATGAACTAGTTCTGTTTTTCACGATTTTTAAAGCAGTAAATGTGGTCAAATGTAGATGCACAAAGTCAGGTGTAGACAGGATGAACATGTAGGGGGCAGTATTTTCATATCATTTATTAAAGCATCTCTGTGTAACCTTTCTGGTCAAATAGGTGTTATTACTTTACCTAGAATGTATCAAACTGATCTATTTTCATGGAGACAAGCAGGTGACACTCCCAGGCAAAGTGACAAGTTAGATCTGCAAAAAGTGAACTCGCTAACAGTAAGAACACATGTTTTTCGATGCATTTTTGAGGCATGAAATTTCCTAAAAGCCAAGCAGATAGCGAATGCCCCCCAAAAAGATGTTCTGCAGTGTATCTTTAAGCTTTCGGGGGAAACACTGTCATCTGTGCGATTTGTCTAATTGTGCTGATATAATCGTGTCTTAAGCCTTCATCTCACCTCAAGATCTGAGCTGCTCTTGAAAACTGTACATTCTGAGGCTACAGTTTCTCTCATTGGACCATCGCACTATTTCATTTTAATGTTTGACGGTTTTTGTTTTCAGGGCTGATCATTTCTAACATCCGTGAGTGTGTTTTGGTGCTGCAGGTCTCCGCTTCAGTGTCCATGTTGTATAAATGTATACTGTATATATGTGTGTGCATATATACACACACTCCCATATTACATGTGTCCTCATCATCAGTGTCCTGCATCATTGTCTGTCCAGAGCTGTGAAAATCCTCTCTTCTGTTTTGTGTTTTACTTTTTACTCATCTGAAATTTACACAAGGGCTTGACAATAACGTTTCACACCGGGAGGAGAAAATGATCAGAGTTTTGCATTTTAATGGCCAAAATATAGTTTATATCAGATTTTTATCCCTGTCTCTAACCCTCTGGTTGGTGAGCGCATAAACAGTTAACTATTTGTACCTTGGTAGTTAAACGTTAATTGACCAAGAACTAAAACTACAAAAAAAATGGTGACCTCCAGCTCTTTTGTATTGAGTATAAATCTTCCAGATAAACAGATTAGGTAGATCAGAGAGAGCCATTTTAGTTTTAAACCAACTGCATTTAAACATTAAAATTGGCAACCCAGTGGAGAATCATCTTGAACAAAAACACAGAATAGACTCTATTCACGCTTACGTCACAAACCACGAAAATGTTTGGGAAGATGCGATGACAACTTCCGGCGGACTCTGTTCTCTGCAGTGCTGTATGACAAAATGTAAGAAAAATTAGAAAATGTCCCAGTTTTCTTCATCTCCATGTCATTGTAGCATTCCGTTATCTTTGGTTAATGCACAATTCCACCCATACCTCAGTTTTCCTCATTTTCCCTCTGACATACAACTTCAAGCGCACTGGGTACATGTGATTAGAAGAGATGAGGGCACCACATTCCAGATGATTCCAAACAGCACATACTTCTGCAGTCTTCATTTTTACCAACCATCACATTTACTTCAGTGGGTTTGATCACAGTCGGTCGAGCCCAGTGTTGGGAACTACACCGGAAGTTGTCATCGCAGGTTTCTGAACGTCTTCCTGGTTTGTGCCATAAGTGTGAATAATGCCTATTATAACATAAACAACTTGTCCATCATGTCCAATGCTTTTGTAAATAAGAATAAATCAGCATTGCAATAGTTATTCAAATTCAAATCCATATTACTCTATTTTCCGATCTACATTATAATGCTGTTTCCTCATCAAAATATACTTGTTTTGTTTCATTCACACATGTTTAACACACAAACCCTGCATGTTCAGGAGTTCTTTCCTCAAACACAAAACACTCTGTTCCACCTTGTGATGTCATGTGCTAATACAGGAAGTGCTCCGCTATGTTTTTAAACTCCACACACCTTCACTAGAATCATTTCAGTTTTGGAATTGCCCATTTCTACTGAAATTCAGGTAAAAGGAGCTGTTAACCTGAAAGCAACATGACATCACAAGGTGGAACGGAGTGTTTTGAGCTTTGGAGATATAGAAAGGCTAATAATAAAGAGTTACTCAAACATGTGTGAACGAAACACAACACAACTCAGACTGTTTTTGTGGAGGTAACAACATTATAACGGCTGAAAGCTCACAAGCGTTTTGAAGCTTTTGGAATATAGGACCTTGAAATCTTCCATACAGTTTCTTAAAAGTATAATATTAGATTCTAGTTGTGTTCCTCGGTCGTTATTGTCGGGCCCATTACAGCGTCTTGTGTTGGAGCTGCTGGATAAAGGTGCATGTTCCCCCAGGTCCAGAGCCCCCCTCGGACTTGGTGTTTGATCACGTGACCGAGGACTCCGTCACTGTCTCCTGGACCAAACCCAAATCCAAAGTGTCTGGGTTTAAAGTGACATACACCCACAAAGAGGAGGGTAAGATGCTGTACAGAGAGGAGAGGAGGAGGAGGAGAGGAGAAGAGGAAGAGGAGAGAAGGGGGAGGAGAGGAGAGGGGAGGCTTAAAGTGGCACACACCCCCACAGAAGAAGGTAAAAAACTATACAAAGAAGAGGAAGAGAGGATGGGGAAACGAGGTGGAGACAGGAGGAGATAGGAAGAGGAGAGGAGAGAAGGAGGAGACAGGGAGAAGAGGAGAAGAGAAGGAGGAGACAGGAGAAGAGGAGACAGGGTGAGGTGAGGAGAGGAGGAGACAGGGAGAGGAGAGAAGGAGGAGATAGGAGAGGAGGAGAGAAGGAGGAGATAGGAGAGGAGGAGAGAAGGAGGAGACAAAGAGAGGAAAAGATGAGAAGGAGGAGACAGGAGAGGAGGGGGAGACAAGGTGAGGAGGGGAGGAGACAGGGAGAGGAGAGAAGGAGGAGATAGAAGAGGAGAGAAAGAGGAGATGAGAGGATAAGAGAAGGAGGAGACAGGGTGAGGAGAGAAGGAGATGAGGAGGAGACAGGTTGAGGAGAGGAGGAGGAGATGAGGAGGAGACAGAGTGAGGAGAGGAGGAGGACAGAAGGAGGAGATAGGGAGAGGATAAGGAGAGAAGGAGGAGACAGGAGAGGACAAGGAGACAGGGAGAGAAGAGAAGGAGGAGATAGGAGAGGAGGAGAGAAGGAGGAAATAGTAGAGGAGGAGGGAGGAGGAGAGGAGGAGGGGAGGGGAGGAGGAAAGGAGAGGAGGAGGAGAGAAGGAGAAAATGAGAAGAGGATAAGGAGAGCAGGAGGAGGAGGAGACGAGGTGGGGATAAGGAGAGAAGTAGGAGACGAGAGGAGAAGGAGAGAAGAAGGAGACAGGGTGAGGAGAGGAGAAAGAGAGAAGGAGGAGATGAGGAGAGGATAAGGAGGAGACAGGAGAGGACAAGGAGACAGTGTGAGGAGAGAAGGAGGAGACGGGGAGGAGGAGGGTAAGGGGAAACTATACAGAGAGGAGAGGAGGAGGAGAGGTTCAGATGGAGGAGAGGATTCACCTGCTTCTCTTGTTGGTGCAGGAGAGCCATTCTCTGTGTCTCTGGACCAGGGAAACTCCTCCATAGACCTGACTCGTCTCTCTCCCGGCTCCACGTATGAGGTCAGCGTTCTGTCGGTGCTCGGGCTGGACGAGAGCGACTCCATCTCCAGAACCTTCCACACCTGTGAGTGCGTTCATGTGTTACCACGAAGAGGCAATGCACACACAGATACATTTCAAACCCTAAACTAAACGAACCCTAAAGTTGTAAAAATCCTACAGTGGTTCTAAAGCTGCTGCAGTTTATACTTACATATGTAATGAACCTGAACATGTCTGTGCAGTGCCGGATCCTCCCACAGACCTCAGGGCAGTGAACGTCACAGACTCTGGGGCTCTGCTGCTGTGGCGCCCCGCACTGGCCACTGTGGAGAAGTACACCATTGTCTATGGGTCAGGCACAGGTTTGTGTACTAATGTTCTTGTCTTGACTGTTCTCTTGTGAGCTTTAAGGAGTGTTCTTATGTTGTTACCTCATTTGTTTGAGTAACTCTTTATTGTTAGACTGTCTACATCTCCAAAGCGCAAAATGCTCTGTATTACCACTTAATGTCATCACAAGGTGTAACGGGGGGTTGTGAATGAAACAAAACACAACTACGGCTCTGTTTGTGATGAAGAAACAACCTTACAGTACATATTTTTTTCTGAATTGCATTGAGCAGCTGAGTGGACAGTGTTGTGTGTTGTGTTCAGACTCCGAGGTGAGAGTCACAGTTTCTGGAAACACAGCAGAAGAACAGCTGAAAGGTCTGCAGCCCTCCACCACCTACACTGTCACCATCAGCAGTGAACTGGACACCCGGAAGAGCAAAGAGACCAGCACCAGTTTCACCACCACAGGTCAGACGGGCCGACCTTGACACTGCACCAGATAAGTTATACATTTAGTAAAATTCTAAAGATTCAATTCAAAGTATCTTCCTAAGGTAACACTGAGTTAAAGTAGCTGCTCTGTGCTCTATGTCCTGTGCCCTTGTTCTGTGCCCTGGTTCCATGTAGCAAATATTTCTATATAGGGCCCAACCGATATATCGGTTGGCCGATATTATCAGCTGATACGGGCACTTGGAAACATATCGGCTATAGGCCTAAATCTTGCCGATATGGGCCGATAGTCCACGTGGACATGTTTTACTTGTTATAAAGCCTCAGACTCTCTATATTATGCCCATTTAATCCAATTTACAGACAGATAAATGTCCAAATATGAGGCGCCGTGTCAGTATTTATCTGTGGAGTCATTTGTATGTGTCTGTGCAGACTTGTGATCTGAGAGGAGCCTGCGTGAAGCTGAGTGTTGGAAATGTGTCGGTTTTGAAGCTCGTTTTGGTTCTTTCTCATTGGTTAGCGATTAGCTGCTGTAGCTCCCACACATAAACACGCTGTTTTCTCTTCTCTTAGTGACTGTAAAGTGACTATGACTGTATATTTGTTACTGGACACGCACTGATATGTAAATGAGCTGTGAATAGAAGTGTGAATAGAAGTGTGAATTATCAGCATTTAGCATATCATTAATTAACATGCATTTACCGCTAAAAGCTAATAGCGGTAGTTTACTTACAGTACTTTCTTTACTGGTTAGAATATCATACAAAAATGCCATTAGGTCGACCTACTGTCTTTAAATATGACGTAAAGAGGCAGAATAACTATAAATGTTGCCTACATAAACCCAATTGAAAATCCAATAGGGCCAAACCTGAGTTTTATAAACAACTGAGGATTTACAGTGAATTTTTATGTCATAAATATATCGGTGATTATATTGGCTATCGGCAGCTCCAACTCCCATTTTATGTGTATCATGTCGGCCGCAACAAAATCCATATCGGTCGGGCCCTATTTCTGCCGACGTCTAAAGCTGAAGCACAAGTAATTCCTCTTTTTTGCTACTTTCCTGGGATTGCCTTCCCGCTCCCGTCTGAGGGTGGCTTTCCCATAGTTGTTTGAAAGATGTCTGTGGAATTCCTCCATCGTCCAGATCATAGACTATAAATATAAATGGACACACTACCCTCGACTGGCTTCATTTGACTGGAGCTGTCACATCCATAGCAACAGAAACGTTCAGTTCTGTGGGCCGGACCACACCTGGACGACTGAGGATCCCACAGACAGTTCTCTCTGTGGATAAACCCATGTGGTCTCTGTCTGAATCAACTGTTTTCACTCTCAGCTTCAGGACCGGATGGAACCGGAGACCTCAGAGCAACAAATGTGATGCCCCGTACCGCCACGCTGTCATGGAAACCACCGTCCAAACCCGTGACTGGCTACAAACTGATCTATGAGACAGAGGGACAGAAAAAGGTGCAGCATAAATGGTTTGATTAATGATTAGTGTTATTCATTTAAAGGTGCACTATGTAACTTTGCTTGTGGGAGGTCTGTCTATTTCCTTTACTGCACAAAACAAAATCTAGTCAAGTTAAGATGACTAAAAAAAAGTTTTATCATGATTTCAGTCAATTTCACTTGATACGTAAAATTATCTGTCAGTGGAATAAGACTTTTTGCACTTAAAATATGAAACAAAATTGAATCTTGCTTGAATTTAGGAAAACACTTATTCCATTGGTAGATCATTTTACTTGTCAAGATGAATCTACTCAAATAAAGTCGAATATTCTTAATTTAAGGCATTTTAACGTACCTAGATACTGTTTTTTCCCCTGTTAAAGCAGACCTATTATGCAAAATCGACTTTTCTGAGCTTTTCACCTTGTTATAGTCATTTCCCCTCATCATTTCCCCTCTCAGAACTGGATTTGGAGTGATTTGTGCTGTTTGAGTAATCTTGAACCACTTATTTTGCAGATCAACCCCTGTTTTCATAGTCCCTGGTCATTTTTATCCAATTACACAACCAGTAAAAGATCTTATTATGAAAACAGGAACCCATCGGAGTGAATATGGGTTGATATCATTGAATTGTATTTTATTACTAAGACACAGTTCTTTAGATATTGTTTTATTGTATTCATTTTATTTTTTTACATACAATCTTATCTTTTCTCGTTTACATTTTTTGCTTAAATTGGACCACCTTTAGCATATAAAATCCATGTTTAAGTGTAGGTTTGACAATGGACAGTTTAACATGGAATTTCCTTCACAGTAAAAGGATTTTGCAGACCACAAGGCAACAAATAACGTTTTCCTGTGTGCATAATGGATAATGTCCATGAAACTATGAAATCATTTAGTTTGAATAGTCCAGACTTCAGAAACTGTCCCAAGTGATGTGTCTGTTTGTGCTGTTGTGTACAGGAGGTGTTGGTGGCTCCGAGGGTCACCCAGTTAAACCTGACGAAGCTGTTCCCGGGGGCAGAGTATTCTGTGCAGCTGCAGGCTCAGGGCGGAGGAGGAGAAGTTCTGTTGACCACATTCACCACGGGTAACTCCAGATCACACAGAATGTTCTACTACTGTATAAACCGACATAACTAACCTGCAAACTGCATGAGTGTGATTCTAATTCACTTTGTATTGAAAAAACGTCACCTCTCTGTCTGTAACTGCTGCTGTCAGGCTCATCATTATGGTCTTAAAATGTTTGTTTTCACCTACTATACATAATGTTGAAGTTGTTGTTTCACTATTTTGTCTGTAAATCAACAAACAAACTGAACATGAAGAACAGACCAGTCAGCGTTCTCTTTCTCTGAGGTCTTTCCCACTCGCGTTACCAACAGGTTTGATTAACATTAACTTCTTGGGTGTCTGAGGTCTGAATTCTGTCAGAAGCCAAAAAACAGCACAGATCAGTGTTGCCTCGGCAGAGATCTCACTGTGGTAGTGAGTCTGTCAAGGCAACAAACTAGTGTAGTGATGGGGCAAGTTACTTAACTTCCACTGCGCATGCGAAAGCCCAAACTACTCGACTGCCGACTCCAGTGGCGACGAGAGGCTCGAGTTGCCAGAAGCAACATGTGAGGATTGACTACTGACTGTGAAGAAGAGAAACTGAAAGTTGCTGAAAGAAAATGGTTCGGGAATGTATTTTTTAAGCGTTTTTCAATAAATAGAATTCACTTACAAATTCTCAAATAGAATAAATGGGATTAGAAATGTCTTTTGGGCTTTTGCATGTGCAAATCGACAAAGGTAAGGCTAAGGCTGCTTATAAAGTTGTTTTCTACCATTTCCAGACACTAATGAGTGAGCCAGGCAGAGTGGTTTGTTTGTTAGACTCGTGGCTGTTGTAAAATGGATTAAAGTGGTGTTAAGCTTCTTCAGTCTGAAGCAAATTGGTGTTTTATGTTTTTAAGAACTTGGCCAATTCACTACACTAGTTTATTGCCTTGACAGACTCACTGCCACAGTGAGATCTCCGCCGAGGCAACACTGATCTGTGCCGTTTTTTGGCTTCTGACAGAATTCCACCACCTCTAACCATGGACATTAGCTTCAAACGAGTTCATCTTTAATGTACATAAGATGACAAAATGAATGTGACACATCTGTAAGTTTGATTGTTTTGTCTTCCCAGGCTCCCTGCGGTTCCCCTTCCCCTCGGACTGCTCTCAGGAACAGCTGAATGGTCTCAGAGTCTCCGGTCTGGTGGACATTTTCCCTCTGGGGCGACAGGGGGCAGAACTGAGCGTATGGTGTGACATGGAGACTGATGGAGGGGGGTGGACGGTAACAGGATTTTAAAGTTTATTTCACCTCAGCTAAATTTGTTTGCTTGAAATGTGAATGCCATGTGGAATGCTCTGAAGTCATGATCAGTTCTTTTGAAGCTACTGTGGAAAAGGTGGGACTTCCAATAATATCATGACTTGATTAGACAAACCAAACCTGATTACCATAGTGTGTATTTAGTCAGTCACATCAATGACTCCAAAAGCTAGTTCTATAGATCTAAGTACCAAGTCCAAAAGCAGAACCAGCACAGACATCTTTCCCTGCCACAGTTGCACAAAGCGCTTCTCACAGCTCTTCTGACAAACAGGAAAAGTCCAGTTCAGTTTAACAGCTGCAGGTACACACACGTGCGCAAACATGGCTCAGGGCAGTACAAACTCCAGCCCCTCCGTCTGGTAATTTCAGATTGAAAATGACAGCACTTCTAAAACAATATCCAAAGGTCTCATCAAAAACAAAGAAAGCTTCCCAGTTTCTCAAGTTTTTAGACTGAACCACTACTTTGTATGTTACGCTGTCTTTTTATACGTCATAAACAGTTCACAATTCACACACACGCTTTACGAATGTAACTCCACAATGAAACTTTTTGTTTATGACCTGTTGGCGTCCTTTTCTTATGTGTTTTTGAATGCTGTCCCGTGTGATCCTGCAGGTGTACAGTTGACCTCTTTGTAACCCAGTGTTATGACGTCCAGTGATTCCAGCAGGGACAGTGTACATTAATCAGCGTTTCTGTAAATGTACCAAAATTAACCAGAGGCTATTTTTCATCTGTAGTCCCTGGACAGACAGTAAAAATGGGCACCCTAAAAACACAACAATAAGAATTATACAAATATTACAGTTGTATATAACAGGCAGTGGGAATTAAAATGCAGTGAGAATACAAACAGACACTAACAGCCATAACGACAATGTACACAATAAGAAATAACACACACACTAGTGCACACAGACAGAAGACACATTCTCGGGTAAGGAGGGCGGCACACAAAGATGAATAATCTTGTCCTGTTGATACCTCTTGATGTCTTATGATGATTGGTAGTGGTCTTTAAAGTTGAATTCTGGCACGTTTGAAGCTAAAGTCCATTGCTAGATCTGGTTGAATACTGTCAGAAGCTAAAAAACGGCACAGATCAGTATTGCCTAGACGGAGATCTCGCTGTGGCAGTGAGTCTGTCAAGGTAACAAACTAGTGTAGTGAATTGGCCAAGTTCTTAAATACATAAAACACCAATTTGCTTCAGACTGAAGAAGCTTAACACCACTTTAACCCATCTTACAACAGCCACGAGTCTAACAAACAAAACGCTCTGCCTGGCTCACTCATTAGTGTCTGGAAACGTTAGAAAACAACTTTATGAGTAGCCTTAGCTTTTCCTCTGTTGATTTCCCACTGCACATGCCAAAGCCCAAAAGACTTGATTGTCGACTCCAGTGGTGGTGAGAGGCTCGAGCCGCCAGAAGTAACAAGTGAAGATCGACTACTGACGGTGAAGAAGAGAAACTGAAAGTTGTTGAAAGAAAATGGTCGGGAATGTATTTTTTAGCTTATATCAAAAAATATAATTCACTCATGAATAAATGGGATTAGAAACGACATCGGCAATCGAGTCTTTTGGCCTTTGGCATGTGCAGTGGGAAATCAACAGAGGTAAGTGTAAGGCAGCTTATAAAGGTGTTTTCTAACGTTTCCAGACACTAATGAGTGAGCCAGGCAGAGCTTTTTGTTTGCTAGAATCGTGGCTGTTGTAAGATGGCTTAAAGTGGTGTTAAGCTTCTTCAGTATGAAGCAAATTGGTGTTTTACGTGGAAGTTAAGAACTTGCCCCCATCACTACACTAGTTTGTTGCCTTGACAGAGTCACTGCCACAGCGAGATCTCTGCCGAGGCAACACTGATCTCTGACGTTTTTTGGCTTCTGACAGTATTTGACCCCCTCTAGCAATTGACTTTAGCTTCAAATGTGCCCCTTTAAAAATTCTCCAGTGACCCTGCCGGTGTCCAGTTGACATCTTTTTAACCCTTTTGTTATCATGTTTTGTGATAGTTTTTGAGAGCAGGGTTCCCGCTGTGTTGTAAAAAGTCTTAAAGGGACAGTTCGGAATTTTGGACATAGTGCCTCATTTCCTCGTGAGTGTTGGAGATGTGTGGAGACACTTTTAAAATATTCCACTCAGTCCTTGTATTTGGAGAGGTTGCTGGTGCTAGGCTAGTGCATGTCAATGGCCATAGTTGTCCTGCCACTAAAAACAGTCTCACCCACTCCACAGAGCACCCGAGGAAAACTATAAGAAGTCCACACTGTCCATGTGAACGTCTGTGTCGACAGAATAATGTATGAAATAAAACTAACGTTGCATCGCATGAATCGTCGCATGTTGAGGGACTATTTTCTCATATATCAGTCCGCCGCTGCCAAACATTCTGTCAGGAAGTACAACTCGCTACTGCTGCTCAGACATAAATCCTTCAAATGCGGTTGGTTTTACTTTACTTTCTCTGGACACAGACATTCACATGGACAGTCTGGAGTTCTAATAGTTTTGCCTCGGGTGCACTGTGGAGTGGGTAAGACAACTATGGACAACTATGGCCATTGACATGCACTAGCCTAACACCAGCAACCTCCAAATACAAGGACTGGATGGAAGATTTAAAAAAGTGTCACTCTAGCACTCTGGCTCATGAGGAAATTAGGGCCTATGTACAAAATTCCAAACTGTCCATTTAAAAGCATTGGATTTATGCATTTGGAAATAATACCTTCTCCTCAAAAGTCTAATTTGTCAACCACCATTATTTGGATAAATAATGTAGCTTAAATAAAAAGTGGCAGAACCAATAACTGAGAACATAACATAGCCCCGGTCAAAGTACTTCGAACACGTCACTGAAGATCACCACAAGAAACAAGCACAGCAGAAACGTGTAAAATCAAAGAAAACCTCAGCATCTGTAGTGTGTGGCGGACTTTAGTCAAACTTTTTTATGGTCTGCTGAACATCTCGGTTTGGCTGCTGGTCTGTGTCTGTGCTGTGGTGTAGCGTGAGCACTCACTACTGCCGCAATCAGGTTACATCATTCTTCCATCATCCCTTTCACATTCCACATTTTCACATTTGTTTAGAAAATAAATTAACACAAATTCAAGAATTTAGTTTTTCTTTGCTGATAGGTCTATGAAGTAGGCAGTGAAATAGGTATAAAGGTTTTATATAAATGGTCTTAAATTTAACTTGAAGAAACCTGTAGGAACCCTGTGAGTGTTCTGTGTGGTGTGACCCTGCAGGTGTTCAGTTGACATCTTTTAAACCCTTTGTTAAAATGTTCTGTGATAGTTTTTGAGTGTTCTGCGTGTGGTGTGACCCTGCAGGTGTTTCAGAGGAGGAAAGACGGCTCTGTGAACTTCTTCAGGACATGGAAAGACTACGTCCACGGCTTCGGAGACCCCACCGGGGAGTTCTGGCTCGGTCAGACAGTTTTTACTTGGTCATTCTGCTGTCTTCACACATATGCTCTGAAATCAGGGAGTTTCTGATATGGATGTTTGAGATGATGCAATATATATTAGTTATATTTGTTATATCTGTCTCACTGCTGTGACCAATAACTGATATTTGCCAATACTGATCCTAAAATGTAAAAATACAGAAGAACGTTCCCGATTCTGTTGGTAAAGTGCATATGCCAGGTTTGACTTATTTCTCATTGTTAGATTTAAGATTTTACAAAAATTCTTGATTTTTTCCAGTTTTGTAATTTTGGTGAAATTTAATTACTTATTTTATTACCTGGTTGAACATGGGAAGCAGATATGTTGTAGAACAGAATCCCTCTGCCTATGTCATCAACATGAAAACGTCTTTCTGACAGTTTAAATGAAATAAAATAAAGGTGTTTGTAATAACTAATCATAACTACTGTGTCAAATAGATGTTTTAGCCCTTGTTAATACTATGGTTGCATAGTAACAGTTATGGAATTTCCTCTACATATGCCATCTGCTGCCTGTTCCAAGCAGGAAGTAAAATCATAAACTTCACCAGAAATAAACATTTGAAAAAACTCAATTTGACAATGTTAACAGTGTTTTAGGGAAATGAGTCATCTTAGCTGTCATAAGCACTTTAAGTTGCTTATTTAAAAGAGGAATATGTAGGATCCTCTGTCACAATAACTCTTTGTCAACCCCATGATGGTATCTGCCCAAACCTGTTGCCAAGAGTGAAAATCTCATCACAGCAGCCACCTCTATAAAAGCCTGTGCCCGGCCTGTGCCCAGCCTGTGCCCGGCCTGTGCCCATACTCTGTCCCTCCTCTGTGCAGGATGTGGCCCTCACAGCCCAATCTCACTTATTAAAGCTACTTTATAGAGTGGTGCAATCATTGTTTTTAAATTTGTTTTTCCCACACAAATATCTTAGCAACATAGACTATTGCAAAACATCTGGATACTTACTGAGCGCTGGGTTACACCACAGGTAATATATCTCCGAGTCCATTAGTCCTCCCCAACATGCAGCTGTCTGTTGTGTAAATATGCCTCGGAAAGGCTGTATCTTTTGACCTCTGTTATAATATTCCTTCATCAAAAGCATATCTGAAGTTGTGTTTTGTTTCATTCACACATGTTTAACACCAAACCCTGCAGATTTAGGCCCTTTTCTTTTCTCAAACAGGAAACACTCCGTTCCACCTCGTGTTGTCATGCCATGTCATGTCATACAGAAAGCCCCCACTGTGTTTTTAAACTCCACGCACCTTCACTAGAAACATTTGGATGACTTCAGGCCTGGAATTGCTGATGTTGTGTAATAGGACTTTGGAGCACAGCGGGGGATTTCCAGCGTCTTATTAAAATGTGAGACGGTGTAGACGTGGGGACACTGATCCCTCACCCCTCACCCCCTCAGCCCCTCAGCTCCTGTTGGCTTCTGGATGCTTTGGCTCCTGAAGTTGTTTCCTGCAGGACTTTAACACTCTGCTCCTCTGAGACAGCTCAAATATTTTGCTGAGCCCTGGCTCCAGTTTTCATGTGTTTTGGTCAGAGTCCTGTTTAAACTGTTTAGCGGAGGAGAGTGCCTCAGTTGCTCTGTGTGGATGTGCAGAGCAGGTACCACTCACATTTACTCAGTTATTTGTTTAACTTTTTAAAATATTTCTACTTTTCACCAGGGACGTGCAGAGAGGGGGTTGCTTTGGTTGCCCTGGCAACTACCCTGGCAACTGCTGGGGAATGTTTTTATTATTTTTTTTAATCGGTCGAAGCATACAGGTTTTCATGTATGAAAATGCCTGTGCCTAGATTTGAAATTGAAAATAAAATAGTCGCCTCATTCACTTACATTAGGGCACCGCGCGAGTGCGAGTCTGGAGGGAGGAGCTCAGTTCTGTTTACAGAGCCACAGAGCTGCACACGACCAGCACCTGAGCCTGCGCAAAAGAGATTACCCACAAGCCGGATCAGGAGCAGATGGACGGAGGGTTCTAGTCTGACTACATCAGCCCAGCAAATAAACAGAAAATAACTTGTAGGATCTAACGATTTACATGTGACATATTCAAACGTCTCAATTCAACTTGTGCACCATATTTAGGGCCAATGATTTTCCGCTTCAGAAGTTTTGAATTCCGTTTCATTGTGACACATTTGATAATTCTGTTGACAGTGTTGGGAAGGTTACTTTAAACTGTATTCCCTACAGATTACAGATTACATACCCCAAAATGTAGTTTATAACGTAATCCATTACATTACTTAAGTGAGTAACATAATCTGAATACTTTGGATTACTTGATATTGTCGTGCTTTTTAAAACTAATAAATGTAGCAACCACCTCCTGCAAATTCTTGTTTTGTTTTAGACCTGGTTTAGACCTGGTTTAGACCTGGTTTTAGACCTGGTTTAGACCTGGTTTAGACCTGGGTTTAGTCCTGGTTTAGATCTGGTTGTAGTCCTGGTTTAAGTCCTGATTTAATGATTGTTTAGTTCTGGTTTTAGATCCGGTTTAGATCTGGCTTAGTCCTGGTGTTAGTTCTGGTTTAAAGGCGCACAGAAGGAAGCGCGGTCCACGCAGCGTACGCGACAAGACATGATCCACGCGCGGTGTCCACCCCGTACAAGAGGAGGTGCGCTGTGCGCGACACACTAGATATATACTTGGCCACAGTGCTTTATGGGAAGTTTTTCGGACCATGAGTGAGGAAGACATGTTCAACGTATAGTTCTACCTCTGGGCACTGTGCCACAGCCCCTATGGGTAATTTGGTTTCATGTGTTAATGTATCTAGAGTGCTCCATCTATTGGGAAACGCCACAATGGCAGAGAAAATAAAACTAATAAGTTTTATTAGAATTCATTCAAGTTTGGCGGGTGCAGTGCCCTTTCTTCATGTCAACGCAACTGCCCCTCAAAATTCCTGTGCACGTCCCTGCTTTTCACTGTACTTTTTAGCAGCATACATTTATTCCAACTTGAGTAATATTTTGATTGAACAGTAGTCTTACTTGTGTAAAAGTGAATACTACTTACTACTACTACTACTACTACTACTACTACTACTACTACTAATAATAATAATAATAATAATAATAATAATAATACTGTTAATAATAATACTCGATTAGTCTTTTATAGCTATTTTGCAGATGCTCAAAGTCACAGTTTGGTGTATTCTTCATTCATATTTGTCGTGCTAAACTACCACTGTAGCCACAGCCCACAGCTGCCCTGGGACAGACCGGAAGTGAGGCTGCTAATCTGCACAATCAGCCCCTCTGACCACCACCATCACTCACACACACACACACACTCACACACACACACACACACACACACACACACACACACACCATACTACACTAGGCATTATGGGGGAAGTGTCTTTCCTAATATATTCACTGACTTATTTAATGTTTGGTCCTTCAACTTACAATCACTTGAAATCATAAATTGTTTCTTACATCCTGACAGTTACTCTTACTTTTAGTTGTGTAATACGATTTTGAAGTATTGTTACTGTTTTTCACGACTTTGCCCCTCTGGTACTTTGTGGTTAGTACTGCATGTAGTATTCCCTGTATCTCCTCAGACTGTGGCCTCGCCCTCACATCAGACAGCAGATGTTTTGAGGAATACTTGTGCGTGTATGTCACTTCTGTTTATGCGAAACAAAACACAGGGTCATAAATAATACACTTTATTGTTCACTGCTCCAATGCAGGAATGTAGAATGTCATTTGAACTTGTTTACACCAGATGCCCTTCCAATTTTGTCTCACCACCTCCTAAACATGCTGATTTATTTTATTTTTTTCAATCAATTGTTATATTTTCTTTGCAATGGTTTGTGGTCCTCTACAATCAGTGCATACTGCCTTTGTGCCCTTAAGCAAGACACTTCACCCATCATATCGCTGCACATTATGTCCATTCTTTCTGCACATTCATTGGTGGAACTGTGAAGCTGTGGATTTACAATTAGAGTCAAACTTTGCACGGCAAGTACCAAAAAAAACGGTACTCTGGCGGTACTCTGGCGGTACTCGGGCTTTCCGAGTACCGCCAGATCTAAACCAGGACTATTCCAGGTCTAAACCGGATGTAAAAGTGGACTAAATTATTTCCGTTGTGGTTTTAAACAGAAAAATGATTCAAAAGAGGAGAAAAAGTGGATAAAATGAACTGTAAATGAGACAAACCCACCTGAAGAAAGAAACACTGGACACTATCAAACAAAATCACAGTTTGAGTTGGGGCACTTATCAATTGTTAGTTAGTTTAAAGTTCAGGTTTCAGTCTTACTCACAATTGCAATACTTGTCAGAGAAATCACTTTTTTCCAAATTGTGCAGTTTTGTTCACTCATACTATGTTGCTTGGATAACCATGGCCTCTTATCTCCAGGTCTGGAAACCCTGCACACTCTGACGACTAGGGGCAGAATGACCCTGCGAGTGGACCTGAGGGACAGACAGGACTCTGTCTTTGCCCAGTACTCCACATTTGAAGTGGCCAAGAAGAACTACCGCCTCACAGTGGCCGGGTACAGCGGTACAGCGGGTGAGATTAGGTTTTTCTTATGGAGAAATTCATGTCATGTATTACTACTACTACTATTACTACCACTACTACAACAACTACTACTACTTTTTTAAACAAGGACCATGCACAAAAAACATAAAAACATCAGACCATCTCTAACAACAACATTTCATCATTAACAGTGTCTCCTTTAATAACCACTATCCAATTCATCATTAAACATTTAAAACAATCAAAATGCCAGAGGGTTTCTGGCACACAGGGTTACAGGAGGACGGGAGGGCATCTGGCACACAGGGTTACAGGAGGACGGGAGGGCATCTGGCAAACAGGGTTACAGGAGGACGGGAGGGCATCTGGCACACAGGGTTACAGGAGGACGGGCATCTGGCATCTAACGTGTTTTTGTTTCTCAGGAGATTCGATGTCGTACCATAATAACCGCATCTTCTCGACCAAAGACCGGGACCCGGCGTCACTGATCACGCGCTGCGCCATGTCCTACCGAGGAGGTTGGTGGTACAAGAACTGCCACGAAGCCAACCTCAACGGGCTGTACGGCATCACCTCCAAACACCAGGTACTACCAGTACTACAAATACTACTGCAACTACTACTACCTACTACTGCGACTACGGCATCACCTCCAAACACCAGGTACTACCAGTACTACCAGTACTACTACTGCAACTACTACTACTAGTGCGACTACGGCATCATCTCCAAACACCAGGTACTACCAGTACTACTACTGCAACTACGACTACTACTGCGACTATGGCATCACCTCCAAACACCAGGTACTACCAGTACTACCGGTACTACTACTACAACTACTTCTGTGACGATGGCATCACCTCGAAACACCAGGTACTACCAGTACTACCAGTACTACAACTGCAACTACTACTACTCCTGCGACTATGGCATCATCTCCAAACACCAGGTACTACCAGTACTACAAATACTACTGCAACTAATACTACTACTGCGACTACGGGATCACCTCCAAACACCAGGTACTACCAGTACTATTACTGCAACTACTACTACTGTGACTATGGCATCACCTCCAAACAGGTACTACCAGTACTACCAGTAGTAAAACTGCAACTACTACTACTACCGTGACTACGGCATCACTTCCAAACACCAGGTACTACCAGTACTATCAGTTCTACTACTGCAACTACTACTACTACTACTGCGACTACGGCATCGCCTTCAAACACCACGTACTACCAGTACTACTGCTGCAACTACTACTACTACTACTACTACTACTACTACTGCGACTATGGCATCACCTCCAAACACCAGGTACTACCAGTACTACTAATACTACTGCAACTAATACTGCCACTATGGCATCACCTCCAAACGCCAGGTACTAACAGTACTACCAGTACTACTACTGCAACTACTATTACTAGTACTGCGACTATGGCATCACCTCCAAACACCAGGTACTACCAGTACTACAAATACTACTGCAACTACTACTACAAATGCGACTATGGCATCACCTCCAAACATCAGGTACTACCAGTACTACTACTGCAACTACTACTACGACTGCGACTATGGCATCACCTCCAAACACCAGGTACTACCAGTACTACCACTTCTACTACTGCAACTACTACTACTCCTGCGACCACGGCATGACCTCCAAACACCAGGTACTACCAGTAATACAAATATTACTACTGCAACTACTATTACTACTACTGCGACTACGGCATCACCCCCAAACATCAGGTACTACCACTACTACCAGTTCTACTACTGCAACTACTACTACTACTACTGCGACTACGGCATCGCCTTCAAACACCACGTACTACCAGTACTACTACTGCAACTACTACTACTACTGCGACTACGGCATCACCTCCAAACACCACGTACTACCAGTACTACCAGTACTACTACTGCAACTACTACTACTAGTACTGCGACTATGGCATCACCTCCAAACACCAATTACTACCAGTCCTACCAGTACTGCTACTGCAACTACTACTACTAGTACTGCGACTACGGCACCACCTCCAAACAACAGGTACTACCAGTACTACTACTAATACTGCAACTACTACTACTACTGCAAGTATGGCATCACCTCCAAACACCAGGCACTGCCAGTACAACAAATACTATTGCAACTACTACTTCTACTGCGACTATGGCATCACCTCCAAACACCAGGTACTACCAGTACTACCAGTACTACTGCAACTACTACTACTACTTGCGAGTACGGCATCACCTCCAAACACCAGGTACTACCTGTATTACAAATACTACTGCAACTACTACTACTGCGACTACGGCATCAGCTCCAAACACCAGTTATTACCAGTACTACAAGTACTACTGCTGCAACTACTACTACTACTGCGATTACGGCATCACCTCCAAACACCAGGTACTACCAGTACTACAAATACTACTGCTGCAATTACTGCAACTACTACTACTACTACTGCGACTACGGCATCACCTCCAAACATCAGGTACTACCAGTACTACCAGTACTACTACTGCAATTACTACTACTGCTACTACGACTATGGCATCACCTCGAAACACCAGGTACTACCAGTAGTACTGGTACTACTACTGCAACTACTTCTGTGACGATGGCATCACCTTGAAACACCAGGTACTACCAGTACTACCAGTACTACAACTGCAACTACTACTACTCCTGCGACTATGGCATCATCTCCAAACACCAGGTACTACCAGTACTACAAATACTACTGCAACTAATACTACTACTGCAACTACGGGATCACCTCCAAACACCAGGTACTACCAGTACTATTACTGCAACTACTACTACTGTGACTATGGCATCACCTCCAAACAGGTACTACCAGTACTACCAGTAGTAAAACTGCAACTACTACTACTACCGTGACTACGGCATCACCTCCAAACACCAGGTACTACCAGTACTATCAGTTCTACTACTGCAACTACTACTACTAGTACTGCGACTACGGCATCGCCTGCAAACACCACGTACTACCAGTACTACTGCTGCAACTACTACTACTACTACTACTACTACTACTGCGACTATGGCATCACCTCCAAACACCAGGTACTACCAGTACTACTAATACTACTGCAACTACTACTGCCACTATGGCATCACCTCCAAACGCCAGGTACTACCAGTACTACAAATACTACTGCAACTACTACTACAAATGCGACTATGGCATCACCTCCAAACATCAGGTACTACCAGTACTACCACTTCTACTACTGCAACTACTACTACTCCTGCGAACACGGCATGACCTCCAAACACCAGGTACTACCAGTAATACAAATACTACTGCAACTACTACTGCCACTATGGCATCACCTCCAAACGCCAGGTACTAACAGTACTACCAGTACTACTACTGCAACTACTATTACTAGTACTGCGACTACGGCATCACCTACAAACACTAGGTACTGCGAATACTACCAGTACTACTACTGCAATTACTACTACTACTACTACTGCGACTACGGCATCACCTACAAACACTAGGTACTACCAGTGCTACAAATACTACTACTGGAACTACTACTACTACTACTACTACTACTGCGACTACGGCATCACCTCCAAACATCAGGTACTACCAGTACTACCCGTACTACTGCTGCAACTTCTACTACTACTGCGACTACGGCATCACCTCCAAACACCAGGTACTACGAATACTACCAGTACTACTACTGCAATTACTATTACTACTACTACTGCGACTACGGCATCACCTCCAAACATTAGGTACTACCAGTACTACCCGTACTACTGCTGCAACTTCTACTACTACTGCGACTACGGCATCACCTCCAAACACCAGGTACTACGAATACTACCAGTACTACTACTGCAATTAGTACTACTACTACTGCGACTACGACATCTCCTTCAAACACCAGGTACTACCAGTACTACCAGTACTACTACTGCAACTACTACTACTACTACTACTGCGACTACGGCATCACCTCCAAACACCAGGTACTACGAATACTACCAGTACTACTACTGCAATTAGTACTACTACTACTGCGACTACGACATCTCCTTCAAACACCAGGTACTACCAGTACTACCAGTACTACTACTGCAACTACTATTACTAGTACTGCGACTACGGCATCACCTACAAACACTAGGTACTGCGAATACTACCAGTACTACTACTGCAATTACTACTACTACTACTACTGCGACTACGGCATCACCTACAAACACTAGGTACTACCAGTGCTACAAATACTACTACTGGAACTACTACTACTACTACTACTGCGACTACGGCATCACCTCCAAACATCAGGTACTACCAGTACTACCCGTACTACTGCTGCAACTTCTACTACTACTGCGACTACGGCATCACCTCCAAACACCAGGTACTACGAATACTACCAGTACTACTACTGCAATTACTATTACTACTACTACTGCGACTACGGCATCACCTCCAAACATTAGGTACTACCAGTACTACCCGTACTACTGCTGCAACTTCTACTACTACTGCGACTACGGCATCACCTCCAAACACCAGGTACTACGAATACTACCAGTACTACTACTGCAATTAGTACTACTACTACTGCGACTACGACATCTCCTTCAAACACCAGGTACTACCAGTACTACCAGTACTACTACTGCAACTACTACTACTACTACTACTGCGACTTTGGCCGCACCTCCAAACACCAGGTACTACCAGTACTACCAGTACTACTACTGCAACTACTACTACTACTGCGACCACGGCATCACCTCCAAACACCAGGTACTACCAGTATTACAAAGATTACTACTACAACTACTACTACTACTACTACTGCGACTACGGCATCACCTCCAAACAACAGGTACTACCAGTACTACCACTACTACTACTGCAACTACTACTACTACTACTGTGACTACGGCATCACCTCCAAACAACAGGTACTACCAGTACTACTAATAATACTGCAACTACTACTACTTCTGCGATTATGGCATCACCTCCAAACACCAGGTACTGCCAGTACAACAAATACTATTGCAAATACTACTTCTACTGCGACTATGGCATCACCTCCAAACACCACGTACTACCAGCACTACTAGTACTACTCCTGCGACTACTACTACTAGTACTGCGACTACGGCATCACCTCCAAACACCAGGTACTACCAGTACTACCAGTACTACTACTGCAAATACTACTACTACTGCGACCACGGCATCATCTCCAAACACCAGGTACTACGAGTACTAGAAATACTACTACTACAACTACTACTACTACTACTGCGACTACGGCATCACTTCCAAACATCAGGTACTATGAATACTACCAGTACTACTACTGCAACTACTACTACTACTGCGACTATGGCATCACCTCGAAACACCAGGTACTACCAGTAGTACTGGTACTACTACTGCAACTACTTCTGTGACGATGGCATCACCTTGAAACACCAGGTACTACCAGTACTACCAGTACTACAACTGCAACTACTACTACTCCTGCGACTATGGCATCATCTCCAAACACCAGGTACTACCAGTACTACAAATACTACTGCAACTAATACTACTACTGCAACTACGGGATCACCTCCAAACACCAGGTACTACCAGTACTATTACTGCAACTACTACTACTGTGACTATGGCATCACCTCCAAACAGGTACTACCAGTACTACCAGTAGTAAAACTGCAACTACTACTACTACCGTGACTACGGCATCACCTCCAAACACCAGGTACTACCAGTACTATCAGTTCTACTACTGCAACTACTACTACTAGTACTGCGACTACGGCATCGCCTGCAAACACCACGTACTACCAGTACTACTGCTGCAACTACTACTACTACTACTACTACTACTACTGCGACTATGGCATCACCTCCAAACACCAGGTACTACCAGTACTACTAATACTACTGCAACTACTACTGCCACTATGGCATCACCTCCAAACGCCAGGTACTACCAGTACTACAAATACTACTGCAACTACTACTACAAATGCGACTATGGCATCACCTCCAAACATCAGGTACTACCAGTACTACCACTTCTACTACTGCAACTACTACTACTCCTGCGAACACGGCATGACCTCCAAACACCAGGTACTACCAGTAATACAAATACTACTACTACAACTACTACTACTACTACTACTGCGACTACGGCATCACCTCCAAACATCAGGTACTACCACTACTACCAGTTCTACGACTGCAACTACTACTACTACTGCGACTACGGCATCACCTCCAAACACCACCTACTACCAGTACTACCAGAACTACTACTGCAACTACTACTACTAGTACTGCGACTATGGCATCACCTCCAAACACCAATTACTACCAGTCCTACCAGTACTGCTACTGCACCTACTACTACTAGTACTGCGACTACGGCACCACCTCCAAACAACAGGTACTACCAGTACTACTAATAATACTGCAACTACTACTACTACTGCGAGTATGGCATCACCTCCAAACACCAGGCACTGCCAGTACAACAAATACTATTGCAACTACTCCTTCTACTGCGACTATGGCATCACCTCCAAACACCAGGTACTACCTGTATTACAAATACTACTGCAACTACTACTACTACTACTGCGACTACGGCATCACCTCCAAACACCAGTTATTACCAGTACTACAAGTACTACTGCTGCAACTACTACTACTACTGCGATTACGGCATCACGTCCAAACACCAGGTACTACCAGTACTACAAATACTACTGCTGCAATTACTGCAACTACTACTACTACTGCGACTACGGCATCACCTCCAAACATCAGGTACTACCAGTACTACCAGTACTACTACTGCAATTACTACTACTGCTACTACGACTATGGCATCACCTCCAAACACTAGGTACTGCGAATACTACCAGTACTACTACTGCAATTACTACTACTACTACTACTGCGACTACGGCATCACCTCCAAACACCACGTACTACCAGTACTACCAGGACTACTACTGCAACTACTACTACTACTACTGCGACTATGGCATCACCTACAAACGCCAATTACTACCAGTCCTACCAGTACTGCTACTGCAACTACTACTACTAGTACTGCGACTAAGGCATTACCTCCAAACACCAGGTACTACCAGTACTACCAGTACTACTACTGCAACTACTACTACTACTGCGACTACGGCATCACCTCCAAACACCAGGTACTACCAGTACTACCAGTACTACTACTGCAACTACTACTACTACTGCGACCATGGCATCACCTCCAAACACCAGGTACTACCAGTACTAGACATACTACTACTACAACTACTACTACTACTACTGCGACTACGGCATCACCTCCAAACATCAGGTACTACCAGTACTACCAGTTTTACTACTGCAACTACTACTACTACTGCGACTACGGCATCACCTCCAAACACCACGTACTACCAGTACTACAAATACTACTGCTGCAATTACTGCAACTACTACTACTACTACCTCGACTACGGCATCACCTCCAAACATCAGGTACTACCAGTACTACCAGTACTACTACTGCAATTACTACTACTGCTATTACGACTATGGCATCACCTCCAAACACCAGGTACTGCGAATACTACCAGTACTACTACTGCAATTACTACTACTACTACTACTGCGACTACGGCATCACCTCCAAACACTAGGTACTACCAGTGCTCCAAATACTACTACTGGAACTACTACTACTACTACTGCGACTATGGCATCACCTCCAAACATCAGGTACTACCAGTACTACCCGTACTACTGCTGCAACTTCTACTACTACTGCGACTACTTCATCACCTCCAAACACCAGGTACTATGAATACTACCAGTACTACTATTGCAACTACTGCTACTCCGACTACGGCATCACCTCCAAACACCAGGTACTACCAGTACTACCCGTAGTACTGCTGCAACTTCTACTACTACTGCGACTACGGCATCACCTCCAAACACCAGGTACTACGAATACTACCAGTACTACTACTGCAATTAGTACTACTACTGCAATTAGTAGTACTACTACTACTGCCACTACGACATCTCCTCCAAACACCAGGTACTACCAGTACTACCAGTATTACTACTGCAACTACTACTACTACTACTGCTACTACGGCATAACCTCGAAACACCAGGTACTACCAGTACTACTACTGCAACGACTACTACTACTGCGACTACGGCATCATCTCCAAACACCAGGTACTACCAGTACTGCCAGTACTGCTTCTGCAACTACTATTACTCCTGCAACTACAGCATCACCTCCAAACACTAGGTAGTACCAGTACTACCAGTATTACTGCAACTAGTACTAGTACTGCGACTATGCATCTCCTCCAAACACCAGGTACTACCAGTATTACAAATACTACTACTGCTACTACTACTACTGCTACTTCGGCATCACCTCCAAACACCAGGTACTACCAGTGCTACCAGTACTACAACTGCTACTACTGCTACCACGGCATCACCTCCAAACACCAGGTACTACCAGTACTACAAATACTACTACTGCGACTACTACTACTACCGGGACTACGGCATCATCTCCAAACACTAGGTACTACCAGTACTACCAGTACTACTTCTGCAACTACTACTACTGTGACTACGGCATCACCTCCAAACACCAGGTACTACCAGTACTACCAGTACTACTGCAACTAGTACTACTCCTGTGACTACGCATCACCTCCAAACACCAGGTACTACCAGTATTACAAATACTGCTACTGCTACTACTACTACTGCTACTACATCATCACCTCCAAACACCCGGTACTACCAGTGCTACCAGTACTACAACGGCATCACCTCCAAACACCAGGTACTACCAGTACCACAAATACTACTACTACTACTACTGCTACTACTACTACTGCCACTACGGCATACCTCCAAACACCAGTTTCTACCAGTACTACAAATACTTCTACTGCTACTGCTATTACTACTACTGCTACTACGGCATCACCTCCAAACACCAAGTACTACCATATATATATATACACATCGGCAGCATTCGTCTGTGGGAGTTGTAACCGTGATCAGTAGCCGAGCTCTCTACAAACTGAGTTACTGCTGTGGAGATTCTAATCTGTCACAACAAATATAAGCCAAGTAAGAGCAGTTTTCAACATTCCTAACTGATTTTGTTTTATTTGACAGGGAATAATCTGGACCTCGTGGAAAGGCAAAGAGGCGTCCATCCCGTTCACAGAGATGAAGATGAGACCGACAGACTTTCTCCCAAACAAAAACAACTACAGAGCTTAAAGAAGGGCTGTTCCGCAAAAAAATGACTTTTCCGAGCTTTCTCCCATGTTATAACGTTGTTCCCTCATCGAAAACATGCTGCAAGAGGTTTAAGACATCATCCATGCATGTTTGAGCAATCTAGCGATCTCTCTATTCCCTATTCAAACCTTTTTTCTGTACAAGGCTCCGCCCACAAGCCTACGTCACCCATGCTTCCGCACGACAATTCTCCATAAGTATACAAAAAACCACGATGTACAACAATACGCCACAGCTTTGCAAACCCGACGTGATGTGCAGTAGTTTCGTTAGTGGGACGCACGCTGGTTGTGTTGTGGCAGCTCTCTGAAGGGTGAGTGAGTTAGCACAGAGAGCAAAGGGAGGGGAGGCTCAGGGCATCAAAAACTAACCTGAAATGTATTAAGTTAAACTTGAAATTATGTTGTTTTGGGCGAATAGAGCATTTTCAAAACAGTAAAAGGGAACACGGTGATCTAAATATACGATGTGTTAGAAGTCAAATACTCGCCTCTTTAAACAGCCACCCAACATTTCCATTTAAAACGTGCAAAATCGTAAACATACAGTAAAGAGATGGTCGGCTTTTGTATTTGTATTTTTATCCATGTATCTTGTGATAGTGTACAGTATTTGGACGCAAGTGACTGAAGACTTCAAGATTTCCGTTGGACTCGTGCCTGCCTCCTCTGCTGGCAAAAGTGGGGACAGAAGCAACAGAGGTTTTTATAATCATTTGAACCAGTCGGTGCGATAAGACTTAATATTTTATGTTTATTTGCAAGTTGTGAGCGAACATTTTTTATACTCAGAAGTGTATTATCATGTTAAAGACCGGAAAGATCACGTTATAATAACTTTATTTCTATCCCAAACTAAGGTAATTTCAACAGTTTGAACTCACAGCTCTTAATCTCCAAACAGCCGATCGTCCTGATGTCGTTGCATCTTCGTTTGTGTTCTGTAAATACATTTGGCACTGTGAGGCTCTTATCATGGGTTTGAATGAGTAAAACAATAAGCTAATAAATAATAACATACAAATGGGTATTCTGTGTCTTACTGAACACAACTGTACAACTGTGAGGCAGAGGAGAGGGTAAGAGGAGCGGGTCAGAGGAGGAGAGGGTCAGAGGAGAGGGTCAGAGGAGAGGAGAGGGTCAGAGGTGTAAAGGAGAGGGTCAGAGGAGCAGACGGTCAGAGGAGAGGAAAGGGTCAGAGGAGTAAAGGAGAGGAGCAAAGGAGAGGGTCAGAGGAGGAGAGGGTCAGAGGAGCAGAGGGTGATAGGAGGAGAGGGTCAGAGGAGCAGAGGGGCAGAGGAGAGGGTCAGAGGAGAGAGTCAGGAGCAGAGGGTCAGGAGCGGATCAGAGGAGGAGAGGAGAAGGTCAGAGGAGAGGAGCAGAGAGTCAGAGGAGCAGAGAAGAGGGTCAGAGGAGCAAAGTAGAGGGTCAGAGGAGCAGAGGGTGATAGGAGGAGAGGGTCAGAGGAGCAGAAGAGCAGAGGAGAGGGTCAGAGGAGCAGAGGAGAGGGTCAGAGAAGCAGAGGGTCAGAGGAGCAGAGGGTGATAGGAGGAGAGGGTCAGAGGAGGAGAGGGACAGAGGAGCAAAGGAGAGGGTCAGAGGAGGAGAGGGTCAGAGGAGCAGAGGGTGATAGGAGGAGAGGGTCAGATGAGCAGAGGGTCAGAGGAGCAGAGGAGAGGGTCAGAGGAGCGGGTCAGAGGAGGAAAGGAGAAGGTCAGAGGAGAGGAGCAGAGGGTCAGAGGAGCAGAGAAGAGGGTCAGAGGAGCAAAGTAGAGGGTCAGAGGAGCAGAGGGTGATAGGAGGAGAGGGTCAGAGGAGGAGAGGGTCAGAGGAGCAGAGGGTCAGAGGAGCAGATGAGCAGAGGAGAGGGTCAGAGGAGCAGAGGAGAGGGTCAGAGAAGCAGAGGGTCAGAGGAGCAGAGGGTGATAGGAGGAGAGGGTCAGAGGAGGAGAGGGTCAGAGGAGCAGAGGGGCAGAGGAGCAAAGGAGAGGGTCAGAGAAGAAGAGGATCAGAGGAGCAGAGGAGAGGAGAAGGTCAGAGGAGCAGAGGAGAGGAGCAGAGGGTCAGAGGAGCAGAGGGTCAGACCAGAGGAGAACAAACTGGATGTTGTTTTTCTTGTATGGGGAAGTGGAGAGAGGAACTGAATCCTGTTTCAAAACATGTTTTTCAGTTTGTTTCACAATTTGAACGTAAGTATGTCGGTCTAGGATTGTATTTACTTTTACTTATTTGCTAACAAATAATAGATAAAAACATGATGAGAGGAGGATGAACTCAGATCTAAACCAGGACAGATGTCAGGGTAGCAATACAGGAAAGTATAACAACATAAACCAGACTGAGACTTTGCAACTGATGGGGGATCACAGGCTCCTGAAAAAGTGTTTAAATCCATCATGTATTTTCTCTTAGATTTCAGATTATCTTATTTATCATGTGTGCATTGTGTCACCATGGTAACTGCTGAACAGTCCACCATAGAGATACATGTGGGACATCCCCCGGTCACTGTAAAGTATCAATAGTTGACAAATGTGCAGCTGCCCTGGAGATGCGTGCCACTGGCCCCTCTGACCACCACCAATACCCAACACAAGGAAGTGTTTTGTACAAGGACACAATAATAATAGAACCATCAACCGAGCTCTAACCACTGATTCTTTGCAGCCCCAAACTTTACCCAGATGATCAGATGTTTTTTTGTCAAACATCATGATTGGGAAATACATGTCCAAATGTATAAAGTTTCAGTTCCTATGTCCTGGTAAGAGTTTGAGCTGGAAGGAAGGAGAAAGCAGCTGCAGGGTTGGAGTCGCGGTGAGAAGAAAAAACTGTTGCATTCCTGAAACTTGCCTGAAGCTGAGAGGATGAGATCTGCTCTGGTGGTCGTGACGCTGCTCTGCACAGGTTTGAACAAACTTTCACTCAAGATTCAAGTCAGTAAAGGTAGAGCAGACTTTTGTACTGAAGTTTAGACACACTTTTTCATTCACGTTGCTTCTGAAATCAACTCTAAAAAAATCTACATTTGTTTTAGATTTAAAAAAAAAAAAAAAAAAACTTTACCCATTGTTTTGATTATTGATTTGCACACCAACCTGAAAAATGTGAATTCATCATGAAAGTCACTGCCAGAGGGTTTGTAGCACTGTCCACAAAGCAACGAGTGAACTCTTTGAGGATTAGAATTAAACATATAAAAAAGACTCATTTAAATGTTTTCTTTGCCACATAATTCCATATATCTTGTGTCATATATTTGATGTCTTCCCTTCATATCTAAAATTTAGAAAGTGGTAAACCTAAAGAAAAAAATACTTTGTAAAAGAAAGTGTATCCACACTTTGATTAGTGTATGCAGGAAAGATTCTGATGCCTGATTGAGTTTAATGAATAAATAAATGTGTGCTTAGAAAATCCAGAAATAGGTTAAGCCAGAAACAACCTTAAACTATCCATCCATCCATCCATCCATCCATCTTCTCCCGCTTAATCCAGCTGGGTCGCGGGGGCAGCTTGCTGCCCAATCCTCATAGCACCTGACCCCCCCTATGAACCCCTCTGCAGGTGGTGAGCCCACAGGAGGGTGGACGTCATGGTCCTTGATGTTAGTTCATAGGGGTAACCTTAAACTAATATCTCACAAATGTATTTGGAAAGTATTATAACTTTAATGTGGAAATGAAAGTGTAAGTAAAAGTAATGTTACTTTGAATTATGACTGAGAATTGCTGTGATCTCTCTAGTTGTGCAGAGCCTCCCTCAGCCAGAGGTCCTGGACCTAGAACTCGACCATGGTGAGAAAAAAGCTGCACTGTACATATGCCTGGGATGTTTAAACACACAATCAGCCAGTCAGAAAGCATGTTACTTATTCTGCCCTACAAAGGCAAAAGACCTTAACTCTCCAGAGTGTGAAACTTAGTTTATGTTTTGTCCAGACAAAAGTATAATAAGCAGGGCTCCCAAAATTTGAATAGATGTTATAATGAAGAAATATTTGTATGGGAAAAATACTGAGCTCAAAATTGACCTTTGACCTTTATTTGGCAGTTCCTGTACTCTACCTTTGTATAATATGGCAAAAATAAAGAGTCATGCAGTAACTGACACAGTTACTGCAATTTTGAGTTCAATATTTTTTCACAATATTTATTCACACGATAAAGGAGATGTCAAATACCACCAAAATGACATGAACTAATTTTTGACCAAACATGATGTTACGGCCTTTGTAGGACAGTATCAGAATCATCTGCCTGAGATACAATCCTCTGTATGTGCAGCACCAACACGAGCGTCGACACAGACACACAAATACGTACACGGCAAAATCCTCACAGGGGGCACATTACAGTGGAAGCCTATGCGGACTGTCCCTCTGACACATATTACATGATAGACAAGTTTAATGCCATAGTGTGGGACATTCCATTAAAGCATGCAGAGAAATAATGCACCTTTACATTTCCTGTCTACAGTCTGAGTTTGTCCTTTTGGTCAGGTGTTTCCCAGGGGACTGAATGCTGTTTTCGCTTTTATTCACGATCCATCCCTTTACGCCACATCAAGTCTGCGGTCAGAACCCCACCCCAGTGTGTTCTGCAGGGCCTCATGTGAGTCACACACAGTATTAACTGTCCACCAGAGACAGTTTGCATGTTCTGTCTGTGCTTGTGGAATTCCTGTCGAGTTTTCCTGTTTAGCCTGTGTCTGTGGAGTTTGCATGCTTTCCCTGTGCCTGTGGAGCTTGCATATTCTGCCTGTGTCTGTGGTGTTTGCATGATCTCCCTGTGTCTGTGAAGCTTGCACATTCTGCCTGTGTCTTTGGAGTTTGCATGTTCTGCCTGTGTCTGTGCAGCTTGCATGTTCTCTCTGTCTGTGGAGCATGTTCTGTCTGTGTCTGTGGAGTTTTCATGTTCTACTTGCATTTGTGGAATTTTCATGTTCTGTCTGTGTCCATGGAGCTCACATATTCTGCCTGTGTCTTTGGAGTTTGCATGTTCTACCTGTTGAATGTTCATGTTCTCCCTGTGTCCCTGTGTCTGAGTTTGCATGTTCTACCTGTTGAATTTCCATATTCTCTGTGTCTGTGGAGCCTGTTTTTTTTGTTTTCCCTTTGTCCGTGGAGTTTGCATGTTTTCCCTTTGTCCGTGGAGTTTGCATGTTTTCCCTGTGTCTGTGGAGTTGGCATGTTTTGCCTGTGTCTGTGGACTTTGCATGTTTTCCCTGTGACTGTGGAGTTTGCATGTTTTTCCTGTGTCTGTGGAGTTTGCATGTTTTCCCTGTGTCTGTGGAGTTTGCATGTTTTGCCTGTGTCTGTGGACTTTGCATGTTTTCCCTGTGACTGTGGAGTTTGCATGATTTTCCTGTGTCTGTGGAGTTTGCATGTTTTCCCTGTGTCTGTGGAGTTTGCATGTTCTTTAATAAAACAGACAAACACAGTGAAAATACAGCCATAAACAGTAATGTTTTAAGCAGCCGCCCCAGTGTTTCCACACTTTGGCCTGAGCCTAGTGCACTGACTCTTATATTTGTGGTGACAATAGGATTTGATTGTCTTGATTTATTCAGTCGCAATAGTCCATCATGGCCGCAATCGTAGGCCACCCACATCCTTGCACACTCCAGAGTTTGATTTAAACCAGGTCATCCTTACATCATCAGTACAAGAACCAAACTTACACCTAAGAGTATTTACCAGAGAATACAACAACCACCATGGTCTGTTCATGTCCTCATGTGGCATGTCCGCAGTGATGATGTGTACTTTTACTTCAGTCCATTCAACACATTCGACTCAAAGCTCATTCCTTGTTTATCCGTTGTTACGACCCAGCTCTGCTAGGGACCGCGGAAGTAACAAAATAACCAAGATGTAAAATGGAATAAATAAAGTAATTTAATTAAAAGGAATGTACAAGGTAAATTAAACAGGTCACGTAGGTCTATACAAAAACAAAAGTGACGGACTAAGGGACACATAACAAAATCACAAAAGTCCCTAAACAAAAGTCACATAAACCTACAAACAGAATCGAGTGACAAATAAAAAGACACAAAACAGAACTAAACTAAACTAGTGTCTCACACACAAAGTTAGACTAACACACTAAAGAGACACAAACAGAAAATGTCAAACTGGCCACAAAGGCCAGCCGCCCCGAACAGGTGAGAAGAATCTTCTTAAATAGTGGGAGGAGGCTGGAGGTGAGGTGGGAGTGACCAAGGGTTGAAATTCCCACCAATCAGAGACCAGGGCTCAACCAGCAGGAATCCAAATGACAAAAGAAATTAAAGCACACAACACAAATCAAAGAACTGGAGGCCTGGGGCCGTAACACCGTGAATCCCAAACTCAGGCCATAGAACGAAGATGGTTTGTGGAGGTAGTGTCTGTCTGTGTCTGTCATATTAGTCTGGTGTCTGTTGATACTTTGCAGCTAGTGTCATGGGGATGAAGCTGAGTGGAGGCACTGCTCTGTCTGAAGCTCTGTTACTCAATTTAGCCTTTAATCTGAGTTTGGTTTTAACACAATCAGACCAAAAGAACTGCCTTAGCTGGAACTACAACAGGGGAGCAGTTTAACAAAACTCAAATAAGATTATAGCCATATTGGCTTGTCAAAGCCTGATCTCCTCAGATCTCACAAGTTCAGCAGGGCCGGGCCTGGTTAGTACTTGGATGGGAGACCACTGAGAATTCCAGGTGCCACAGAGGGGTGCCAGTCACAACACAATGACTCGTTGTGTCTTTAGGCAAGGCACATCACCCACATTATTATTATGGTCACAAGCTAGCTAGCATTAGCCAATAACTTTTCAGTTAGTCACTCACTTTTTTGTTGGAAAACATATATGGTATTTATGTAACAAAGAAAAAAATGTTAAATAACTCTAAATATGTTTTATATTTAAGATTCAGAGTCCTCACAATATCCACCCTTCGCTTCATAAGGAAGTTTCCTGAAATGGTTGTTATTTCACAGCTGTGCCACATCAGGGTTCATTGCCAAGAGTGTAAAGCACTGATCAACGTAAAGGGCAAAGGAAGAAGAATTTAAAATGTAAAACATATTTGGAATTATTTCACACTTTTTAATTTTTTTTACTACATTCCAACCTTGTGTCTGGTAGTGTATGTATGTATAAAGCAAACTCGTGCTGAGACACATGCAGTTCTTGTCCACCAGAGAGAGCTCCAGACACATTTATACCTCACTGTGATGAAATAACACTTTTTTCAATGTATTTATATATTCATTCATTTATCTCTACAGAGTCACCACCACAAAGAACCGGAAGATCTGTGTGAGTCCTGATAGAATTAGGCTGCCCCTTCTTCCCCTTCTTCATGAGACCACAGTGGCCCCAGCTCCATAGACTTACACTTCTGTACAAAAGAGTTGCTGCAGACCTCCACCAGGATGCACTTCCACCAATGCCCCTCATCATTTTACATTAGTGTATTTTATAAACAATTTCTTTACTCTTTCTAAAACTAATATCAAATAGTTCAGAGCGAAGCACTTCAAAGACATTGAATCACTAAAAGATTTCATTTTTAGTTTGAAATGCACTAGCTCCATGTTGTCTCTGCTCTACTCTGTGTGTAGGGAAACTGCCGTAGACTAAGAGCACAGACTCTGTAAAAAGTAAAGCAGGCTCAAATCTGTCATAGGAAACAGTGCACTTTAGTGGTGTTTTGGCTGCTGCTTTTTTAGGGACGTATGGATGAAGGAGAGTCACGTGCGGATCCTCTGGTTGGAGGTCTGCAGCCAGATCCCTCTCTAGATCTCTGTATACTGAAATAAACTTCTACCACATGATCTGTGAAATGTATTTTTACTTTTGAATAAACTTTTTAATTTTTTTATTTTGCTGTCACCAGGTGTACAAACATATGGCATTGCAATTACATATCACATTTACATACATTAGACAGCAGAGAAAGAGGGAAGGGGGTATAGGTGTGTGTGTGTGTGTGTGTGTGTGTGTGTGTGTGTGTGTGTGTGTGTGTGTGTGTGTGGGTGTGTGTGGGTGTGGGTGTAACATTGCGGGTTGTATGAAGGACAGTTAGACAATTAGAAAAAAGCAGGTTCAAAGGGTGATTGGCAGTCAGAGTAGAAAAATAGTAATAAGAAAAAAAATAGAATAAGTAAATAAATAATAATAATAATAATAATAATAATAATAATAATAATAATAATAATAATAATAATAATAATGATAATAATAATGGAGAAAGTGTATATTGGAAAAGGATGTGATGTTGGTGGAGTGGGATATTATGGCTGTGTTATGAGCTGTAAGAGAGGTATGGTAAGGTGGTTTGTGATACGGTGGTGGTGTTGGTAATAACAGTAACAAATAGTTATTAAGACCCATGCATGGGGTGTGATCCTTAATTCATTCTGTTTATTTTTCGATGTTGCTGTCATACAGTTGAGTGAGTTTTTGTCCATTTGTTATGATTTTAAAAGTGATCGTTTGTGGAAGATTGTGACATGTAGTAGTGCATTAAAAAGGGTGGCCTGCGGTCTCAAGGTGTGTAACCTTTGTCCGCAGACCCCCCTATTTGTTCTTTGTGGGAATGGAGGTGTGCCCTAAGCTAATGTTGCATTAAAAAACTTTTGAATAAACTTAATGATGTCTAATGACCTTGAGAGCATCTTTAATAAATCAAACTTCACCTCATGTTTCTAAAATGTGTCTTTATAGCAAAAGGTAGTAGTAGCAAAGACACACATACACAAAAGCTGCTCATGATTATCGTGTGGTACTGGCTCATCTCTGTGGTGTGTGCCTCCTCTCACACGTACTTCTGCCCTTACACACTCGTCTTCAGGCTTCAGTAGTTCCACAGTTTCCTCATGACCCTGGTCTGTTCCAGAACTCAGCTCTCCAGAGGCTCCTCTCATGTAAATGTCTGACATTTTGCATGAACAACTGCAGGGTCCACTGGGACAGCTGCAAGGTCTACAGGGACAACTGTTATTATTAAGAAAATGTACAAACTGGAAAACTGAAAGGCTAAAAAGAAGTCAGTATTCTTTAGTATTAATTATGTCTTTATTTGTTTGTTCTCATCATCATAACATGATGATGGATTTTGAGTAAGATTAAATTTTTAAAGTAAAAGCACAAAAACAAAACATGTGCACATGTTTTCTTTTTTCTGTCTTTATTAAAGTGGAGCTGGAGCTGTAGAGCCGTGAGCTGACAGCAGAGGGCGCTCTGCAGGCTGATCCCAGTGACTGTGTCAGTCCTGGGAACACTGCAGTGTGCTCAGTGTGTGGGACACTGGACTCTGGGAGCCCTGGCTGGCCTCACAGCTCACAGCCACGCCCCCCTGCCTCCACTGCTGTGCGGGGAGCGTCAGGCTACTGCTCCAGCTGTAGTGGCCGTCCTTTTGCGGCACCGCGGGGCTCCGGCTCTGCTCCTCGCCCGCACCGCCACCGGACACCTTCCAGGACACGCTCCAATCTGACGGGAAGCCCTTGTTGGCCAGGCACACGAGGGTGGCCTTCCCCTGGGCCAGCTCCTCTCTGGGGGGGGGCAGCACCCAGAGGCTGGGCTCCACTCAGCCCACTGTGGATACACACACACACTTACACACACACACTATTGGCTGGCACTACATTTGTTTTTCTCCATGGAATTATCCAGAAAATAACAAAATGTGACTTCACCAAAGCCAGTATTTAATTGTCAATAGATCTATGGAACATTCCAGACAAAGTGCTAACATTTTCAGGTGGTGAGCCTCACACCAGTAATCTTTGACTTGAATTACTTACAAAAATATAGGAAAGTCCAGATAAATAGACATATTGTTCTAGAATAATAATCAGAACTTAAGAAGTCACTTTTAGTCCAAAATAAGTGAAACGAGAACCAAGAGTCTCCACTGAAGCTGAACAACAGACAAGTTTCAGACCTGAAGATAAACTTTAGAAAATTCCCAGAATTTACCACTAAAATAGAAAAAAAAGTCCATATGCAATTTTTTTTTCAAATATTGATACTAATAATTGAATTAAGTAACTTGTTATGATGTTACAACAATTAAAAAATAAATAAATAAAAACTAAACTAAAACTAAAATAAATAATAACTTTTCCCTTAAAACCATAAACTTCAAAAAGTCAGATTGTGAATAAAACATTTCTCTCTAAACTGAGGCGAATTACTGTGGGGATGATAAGAAGACACTGCTCACCCATAACTCCAAACAGTATTTAGAATAAAACAGAATAAAATCAAATGATGTCAGGCTTCAGAAACAGAAACAGATGAATCACAAACTAAACAAAAGCATCATTAAAGTGAACATAAAGAGATGAGCTCCAGTTTGGTTCCTCCACCGAATATGAGCCACAGTGATACAAACCCATGAAGTGGTCGTACAAAAACCTGCAGCCGCTCAGAGAGCACCACAAAACCATTCAACTGTACAGAGACTGGTAAACAACTGACAAACAGCTCACATTTATACATTTAAACTGGACACACTGTTCAGGAGATGTGTTTACCAGGAAAAAAGGAACAATCCATGTTTATTTTATCAATCAAAATTAACATAATAATGGAAATTGTTTATTAATATAATTTCAATTAATATGGTCCAACATACCCCTATGAACTAACATCTAGGACCATGATGTCCACCCTCCTGTGGGCTCACCACTCACAGAGGGGTTCATAGGGGGGGTCAGGTGCTATGAGGATTGGGCAGCAGGCTGCCCCCGCAACCCAGCTGGACAAAGGGGAAGAAGATGGATGGATGGTCCAACATATTATGAATAATGGAAAAATCAAATCACTGATGAAAAACTAGGGAATAGCTTGATGAAAACTCTGCATTTCACTTAAAAAAAAAACGTGAACAATTTTACCCTAAACTGGAGACAGTGTTGGTCTGATTCTGATGACACAGACCCTGCAGCTGTTCAGTGCGCTCCATGTCTATGTGGGGGCCTCATTTCCATAGACAAACACTTTGCATGAACAGCTGCATGGTCCAGTGGGACACTTTATAGTCCTGAGAGGTGCACTCTGGAGCACTGGCAGCTCCTTCATGACAACACAAGCCACATACGGCCTCCTCATCACCAACATGACTTTGGTGTGCGTCCTCATGTGGACTGTCCTCTGCTGCTGCTTCACAGGTAAAGTCCAGAGAGTCCCACTGCTGTCCTCTGTCCACATCTGTCCCTCTGAGACCAACCAGACTAAACCATCAGGTGCTTTGTGTTTGTGTGTTCAGAGTCCAGAGGAGAGGTGACAGTGAATCAGGCTGGAGCAGTGAGGGCTGCCCTGGGGGACACCGCCAACATACGCTGTACTGTCAGTCAGAATGTGTACTATGACAGCAGCTATGGGCACCGCTTACACTGGTACCAACAGAGAGATGGAGAGGAACCTAAACTTCTTATATATCTTGCGTCCACTCGAGCCTCAGGTGTCCCCAGTCGTTTTTCAGGCAGTGGATCTGGGTCTGACTTCACTCTGACCATCAGTGGAGTTCAGCCTGAAGATTACTCTGTGTATTACTGTCAAAGTCTTCACTACCCCAACAGTCAGTGGGTGTTCACACAGTGAAAAAGACTCGTACAAAAACCTCCTCAGACTGAAGTGAAACTGAGTCACTTAAATAAAATAATGAGAGTTAAGCCCAGACTAAAACATTATTTATTCCACATATTTTATTTTTAACAGAAACAATAAATAAATACATTTGTAAAGTCATTCATTATATTAAAATCATTTGAATTAATCAAAGTCATGTTCTAAAGTCCTGTTAGTGATTGTGTAGAATGACACAAGTAAAAACAGGACAAATATCTCTTTGGAAATACACATTTAAGAAGAGTATATTGTTTTATAATTTAATTGAAGGTAACACTAATGACCATTTTAAAGTTTGATCTTTAAAGGGACACAGTGTTGGTCTGCAGCGGTGTTCACTTCATCCTGATTTAATGTCAGACTTTTGACAGACACTTGTTTGAATGACTTATTTATTTAGAGTTACAAGAAAAATATAAAAATAAGAAAATGTAAAAATATATATAATGATGATAACACAGTATGACTAAATGAACACTTTTGATTTGACCTCCAACTGTTTTAGTCCAACATTACCACAGAATATTCATTATTAACCCATGTATACACAAACTACAATATTTATACAACATATGTTTAGATCATATTAATTATCAATGTATTTGACTCCACTGAGATGACAATGTGCAAGAAAGAGGAACAATCCATATATATATATATATATATATATATATATATATATATACACATATATAATTCAAACTAAATTTTACAACATAGTTATAGTAATAGATTGTTTATATAATATGAAATAATATCCCTCTTCAACATATTATGAATAAAGAAATGAGGAAATAATTTTTATTTTATTTTATTTTTTTTCTTAATGTGCCTTTAATTTTAAAATACAACAGGGTGAAAACACTTCCCTGGAGCCTGAAAGGCTCAACTCATTCAAATACATTCAGTTATTGTGGTCAGTAGTTACATTTCTATACTTTGAATTGTTTTATTTGATGGATCCTTTTAGTGATATTCAAAAGCCACTCAAAGAGCTTCCAGAACCTTCTTCATTCACTCCACACTCGCTGGTGCTAAGATTATATTGTAGCCACAGCTGCCCTGGGGCAGAATGACAGAAGTGAGTAAATCTGCCCCATCTGCCCCTCCACCTGCAACACTCACTCACACATCAGATTCATACTAGGCAATGGGGCTCAAGTGTCTTGCTTAAGGACAGAACCAGTGGCCCCCCACTGTTGAACCCAAGAGTCATGAATAGAATCGTAAAGAAACAAACAACAAAAAGGGACATTTGTGTCAAAAAATATGATTTTTATTATTTTTCTTTCAGCCACAGTCACAATGAGCTCAAATATGATCCTGACTGAAGACTCACTGTGTGTTTTTTTATCAACAAACTCCTCAGCTTTGCTCTGACCCGACACAGAACCATTTTAGGCTCTGCTGAAAAGGTCAGAGGTCACTGTTTGGAAATATGTGCGGCCTCTGCTCCAGCCCTGCCCTCTGCAGTGGTCAGTAGGGGTCAGTAGTGTCAGCAGTTGTCAGCAGTGGTCAGCAGTGGTCACTAGTGTCAGTAGTGGTCAGTAGTGTCAGTAGTAGTCAGCAGTGGTCAGTAGGGGGCAGTAGGGGCAGTAGTGTGAGCTGTGTGCCTGTCTCCTCTGACTGTGTCACTTTGCATATGTGTTGCTGCCTCTCTGCTCCAGCCGTTAAGAGCCCAGTGCTGCTCAGTGTCTTTGCGGGCCCTTGAGAGCCACTCCCACACCAACAACACAATGAGCCTGATGTCCCTGCAGCTGTTCCTGCTGGCCCTGGGGCTCCTAGTTCGGGGTGAGGACATCTGGGTCACAGCACTGCTCATTTGGACACCTGCAGGGTCTGTCTCAATAACTCTTCTTGTGTTTTTCAGGTTCTTCAGGAGAAATCAGCCTGACTCAGACTCCTAAAGCTGCAGCTGTGGACAAAGGAGCCTCTGTGACTCTCAGGTGTCATTCAGATGTGGCTTTAGATGATGATCTTCACTGGTATCTTCAGAAAGACACAGAACCCCCAAAGCTCCTGATCACTAATGCAGTTAATCGTCACTCTGGAGTGTCCAGTCGTTTCAGTGGAAGTGGGTATGACTATGATTTCACTCTGACCATCAGTGGATTTGAGGGTGAAGATGTAGGAGTTTATTACTGTCAGCAGGTCGAAGCAACACCGTTCACACAGTGAAAAAGACTCGTACAAAAACCTCCTCAGTGCAGTTCCCTGTGAGAAGGATCTACACATGAATGCATACTGCTGCAGACAACATGAAATTTAAAATGTGACTTTTTTTTAGTCAGTTTTTAAATTATGAAGTATATTTTAACTTTAACTTCCTTCAATTAGATTGTTTGCAAAAGACTTTCATATCTATCTTATAAGGATTGGATTTTGTTATTTAGAGTTTGTTATATTATACATAAGAAACACTTCTGTTCATATTTATGTGTTTAAGTCCCACCAAAGTCACAGTGCTTCAATCCTTGAGGGTTTTGTTCTTCTGGCCCCCAGCCCACTCTGTAGGAGTAATTTTGTGTGTAAACTGTGAGAAACATGAATGTTCTAATATTCTCTCTTTGTACTTAGACCATGACCACAGCGTAGCTGCCCATATGGTCCAGTCTCTGTACAGCTGAAGGGTTTGGTGGCGGTCTCTGACCGGCTGCAGGTTTTTGTACGACCACTCCATGAGTTTGTATCACTGTGGTACACGTTCGGTGGAGGAACCAGACTGGAGCTCAACTGTAAGTCATCTCTTTATGTTCACTTTAATGATTCTTTTGTTTAGTTTGTGATTCATCAGTTTCTGTTTCTGAAGCCTGACATTATTTGATTGTATTCTGTTTTATTCAAAATACTGTTTGGAGTTATGGGTGAGCAGCGTCTTCTTATCATCCCCACAGTAATTAACCTCAGTGTAGAGAGAAATAATTTATTCACAATCTGAATTTTTGAGGTTTATGGTTTTTGGAAAATAAAAAAAAATATATTTTTTCCTTTCTTTTTGCTATTGATTTCATGTACATATTTGCTTAAAATTGTGTATGACAATTGACCATAATTTAATATATTTGTTAGTATTAATATTAGAAAAAAAATGTGGTTATGATTTTATTTTATTTTTTAGTTTAATTCTTTGGATTTCCTAAAGTTTATCTTTAGCTCTGAAACTTTTCTGTTGTTCAGCTTGAGTGGAGCCTCTCAGTTCTGTTTTCACTCATTTCAGGCTAAAGGTGCTTTTGTTGTGAATTGCTGTATTAATATTCTAGAACAACACATATTTCTATGTATGTTGATTTGGTTTGATTTTTGGTAATAATTAAAGTCCAAAATTACTGGTGTGAGGCGCACCACCTGAAAATTACTAAAATGTTTTGTTTTATCAGGTTTATTCCACAAAATGATTGAAACGTACAGTATGTGTCTTTCATTTATACAATTACTGTCGCTTTTATTGTCAAAAAAAAAGGAAATGAGTGGCCTTTTGTCTTTTTCTGGCTAATTCCATAGAAAAACCTGACATATTTTCAATCAAATGTGTGTGTGTGTGTCCATAGTGGGCCGAGTGGAGCCCAGCCTCTGGGTGCTGCCCCCCTCCAAAGAGGAGCTGGCCCAGGGGAAGGCCACCCTCGTGTGCCTGGCCAACAAGGGCTTCCCGTCAGACTGGAGCGTGTCCTGGAAGGTGTCCGGTGGCAGTGCGGGCGGGGAGCAGAGCCGGAGCCCTGCGGTGCCGCAAAAGGACGGCCACTACAGCTGGAGCAGCAGCCTGACGCTCCCCGCACAGCAGTGGAGGGAGGGGGGTGTGGCTGTGAGCTGTAAGGCCAGCCAGGGCTCCCAGAGTCCAGTGTCCCACACACTGAGCACACTGCAGTGTTCCCAGGACTGACACAGTCACTGGGATCAGCCTGCAGAGCGCCCTCTGCTGTCAGCTCACACGTCTACAGCTCCAGCTCCACTTCACTTACTGCAGCACAGCACACAGGCCTCTGTCCCAATTGGAGCTTCTGCTGAAAATAAAGAGCTGTGCATCAAAAGCAGCTTTGTGTCTTTACTTTAATTCAATGGAATTGTTCAGTTTTTCTATCACACACTTTAGTGTTTGGAATAAATGTAGCTTTGAGGTCAGATCATGAGCGTTGGCCTTTCATTCACTTGCTCTGTATGTGTATTTATAAATCTTGAATGATGTGAATAAATCCATGAAGAGATTCATCAGGGAAATGTGACAAATCTTTGTTTCAGGGTGAGCACAGTTCAGTTTGTCCCTGAGAGTCTCTGAGAGTGGAAAGAAAACAGAGCTTTGACTTCAATATTTAACTGCTGCACATTTATTCTTAAAATTTGTTTGACGTATAACTGCTGTATGAATAAAGTTTCATAGATTTTTAGTATTTCCAACTAATGAATAATGATATTAGATTGTTCATTTCACTCGAATTGTGAAACTTTCAGCTAGTCAGTGTTGTTGGAATGGATGATGTTACATTATTATTATTATTATTATTATTATTATTATTATTATTATTATTATTATTATTTATCACCCCTATGAACTAACATCAAGGACCATGACGTCCACCCTCCTGTGGGCTCACCACCTGCAGAGGGGTTCATAGGGGGGGTCAGGTGCTGTGAGGATTGGGCAGCAAGCTGCCCCCACGACCCAGCCGGATTAAGTGGGAGAAGATGGATGGATGGATGGATGGATTATTATTTATTTATTTATTTATTTTATATAATATATTTTTCCTGAATCACAATCAAAACCTAAATAAAATGATCAAATAATGAACACAGTATCTGCAACATCTGTGTCAAACTCAGTTCAGTGTGAGGAGGTTTTTGTACAACTCTTTTTCACTGTGTGAATGGGAAGCTGTAACCCTGCTGACAGTAATAAACTCCTGCATCTTTAGCCTCAAATCCACTGATGGTCAGAGAGAAACCAGATCCTGAACCACTTCCACTGAAACGACTGGACACTCCAGAGTGACGAGAAGTAGCACCATATATCAGGAGCTTTGGAGGTTCTGTGCCTCTTTGCAGATAACAGGCGAGTGCACTCCCTACACCTGAACTGGTCTGACACCTGAGAGTCACAGAGGCTCCTTTGTCCGCAGGGACATGAGGCTCATTGTGTTGTTGGTGTGAGAGTGGCTCTGAAGGGCCCGCACAGACACTGAGCAGCACTGGGCTCTTAACGGCTGGAGCAGAGAGGCAGCAACACATATGCAAAGTGACACAGTCAGAGGAGACAGGCACACAGCTCACACTACTGCCCCCTACTGACCACTGCTGACCACTGCTGACACTACTGACCAATGCTGATCACTTCTGACCAATGTTGACGCTACTGACACCTACTGACCACTGCTGACACTACTGACCACTGCTGACTGTACTGACACTACTGACCACTGCTGACACTACTGACCCCTACTGACCACTACTGACACTACTGACCCTACTGACCGTTACTGACCACTGCTGACACTACTGACCACTGGTGACCACTGCTGACCACTGCTGACCACTGCTGACTCTACTGACACTACTGACCACTACTGACACTGCTGACCACTGCTGACACTACTGACCACTGCTGACACTATTGACCACTACTGACCCCTACTGACTCTACTGCCCCCTACTGACCAGTACTGACCACTACTGACCACTGCTGACCACTGCAGACACTACAGACACTACTGACACTACAGGCCCCTACTGGCAACTGCTGACCACTGCTGACAATACTGACCACTGCTGACAATACTGACCACTGCTGACCACTACTGACACTACTGACCATTGCTGACCACTACTACCCCCTACTGACCACTGCAGAGGGCAGGGCTGGAGCAGAGGCCGCACACATTTCCAAACTCACACAGTGACCTCAGACCATTTCAGCAAAGCCTAAAATGGTTCTGTATCGGGTCAGAGCAAAGCTGAGGAGTTTGTTGATAAAAGAACACAGTGAGTCTTCAGTCAGGATAATATTTCAGCTCATTGTGACTGTGGCTATAAGAAAAAGAATAAAAATCATATTTCTTTGACACAAATGTCCCATTTTGTTGTTTGTTTCTTCACGATTCAAGTCATGACTCTTGGGTTCCACAGTGGGGGGCCACTGGTTCTGTCCTTAAGCAAGACACTTGAGCCCCATTGCCTAGTATGAATCTGATGTGTGAGTGAGTGTTGGAGGTGGAGGGGCTGATGGGGCAGCTTGACTCACTTCTGTCATTCTGCCCCAGGGCAGCTGTGGCTACAATAGGATCTTAGCACCAGCGAGTGTGGAGTGAATGAATAAGGTTCTGGAAGCTCTTTGAGTGCTGCTGTTGGAGGTCTGTTCCCACCCCCTGCTCTGATTCAGTCACATGACCCTGTGTTTTTGCACCTGTCTGTTTTGCACATCATTACCTGCACTGTTTTTCTCTTATACTCTTATATTCTTGTAAATTTGTAAATTCTGTGCTTATTATAATATTATAGCTTATTGTTTCTACTTAGATTTATTCTATTTCATTTGTTGCATGTTTAGTTTTGTCTACATTCTGCTCCAAGTACTGCAGCAATTTCCAAATGGTGCGAACCTGTTCACTCATATGACAATAAAACCTTTCTGATTCTGATTCTGAACATTTGATCTGAAGGTTCGTAAAATTCTTTGATATGACAGGGACCAGAATCTGAAGTAAAACGTCACACTGATCAAGTAAAACTGTGATTTATGGATATTTTTTGACCAAGTTAAACAGCATTTAGATATGAAATTATGCCAATGAGTAAAATGAGGCTGATGTGGACAAAAGGAGTATACAGAGGTCTAAGATTAGGTGCAAGTTAAGAGTTACCTAAAGTTATGTGTCGAGTTAGATCGATTAGCAGGCCTTTCTGTGACAATGCACATATGACCAGGAGAGTGGAGATGTCCGTTTGGTGTGGTCCTTCGGGCGTGGTCCTTCGGGCGTGGTCTCTTCGGGCGTGGTCTCTTCGGGCGTGGTCTCTTCGGGCGTGGTCTCTTCGGGCTGTTTCGATGTAGTTCAAAGTCCTCAGGGTGTCGGATCTAAAGAATCAAACTTGCTGAGACAGACAAAGGCCACTGAACCAGAGAGTCTGAAAAAAACTTTATACTCAGTTTAAAGAGGGGTGGGAACACCTTCTCAATGTCTGTTAGGTCTGGGTAGCACTGTCAGAATAAGGCCAATCAGTCAAAAGATTATTGAATATAAAATGCAAATATTTAGATCTTGTAAAAATGGTCAGATTGAACTGCAGCTGTAAAAACGCGTCACAAAGACGGGCAAAACTTTACAGAGGAGGAGCATTGTCTCTCCTTGGGGCAGCTCCGGGTCTGGTCTCCTCAGGAGCTGGTGGTAACTCTTGGTGAGCTTCTGAATTGAGGTCTGTCTGCTGATAAAAGTCTGTTCTTTCCCTACCCCTTGAATTTTAGCGGCAAGGCTGAGCCAATGGGAAGGCAGATGGGTGAGATGGGGTTTGCTATCACAAATAATCTCACGTTAGACATGAACCATGAACAGTTTTTACACAGATGAAGTATTCACATTTACATTTACATTTACAAATCAATATTAAAACACAATCAGTGATAGTTCATTTCATTCTTCTTTCTCTAAAAAAGCCCATTAGAAATAGTTCAATTAAAGATCCAAGGGTCCTTTTAACTGTCTGGTTTTATTTGTTTAGCATATAATAGGTGGATCTTTTGGATATTTCTTGAGTCTGTGAGTTTAAATATTACAAGGGTACAAGAACAGGATACAACCCCCTAGTTCTGGTTAAGTGGGGCTGCAGGCAAAGGTCAGGTCCACATCAGGTCTTTAGGATATTCCTCAAAGGGGGAAGATGGTACAAAGGAAGACTCTTCCGGAGCGGTCCAAATCTGGTCCAAATCAATATTACAACAGTTGAAACATTGAAAGACAATTTAAACATAAAAAAATTAAAAGGCAAGGCAAGTTTATAACTAAATTTGTACACAAAGAAATTCAAAGTGCTTTATAGAATAAGAAATACATTAACATCACAATACAGACAAATCAAACATACCGTGGCCATACCGGTTTGTCAAAGCCTGATCCCGTTAGATCTCAGAAGCTAAGCAGGGCCGGGCCTGGTTAGTACTTGGATGGGAGATCACTGGGAATTCCAGGTGCCACAGTGGGCGCCAGTTACAAAAAACTGGTGTTGTGTCCTTAGGCAAGACACTTCACCCACATTGCCTAGTATGAAAGTGATGTGTGCATGGCAGGACTCCCTTGAAAAAGAGATTAGTAATCTCAATGGGACTTTCCTGGGTAAATAAAGGTTAAAAAAAAAACACATAAATAATCATACATTTAAAAATAGAGAGAGACATGAAATGAGAGAGAAGAGTGCGGAATGAGAAATAAAAACATTTCAGTCGTCTGCAGCTAAGCAGAAGTCTTTTTTTTTATCCTGGATTTAAACAGAGTCAGAGTAGAGTCTGTGTCACATGTTCAGACTGTTCCAGGTTTTAGCTGCATGAATCTGAAACTCAGACTCTTAGTCCTGACTCTGGGACCAGCAGGAGGCCGATCCCTGAGCTCCTCAGAGTGCAGATGGTTCATGTGGCACCAACACTAACAAAAGATGGGAAAAGGGAAGAAGAACTCACATTTAGAAAAGCAAAACTAAGGTGGCCATACCGGCTTGTCAAAGCCTGATCCCTCAGATCTCAGAAGCTCAGCAGGGCTGGACCTGGTTAGTACTCGGATGGGAGACCACTGGGAAAGTCAAGTGTCACAGCAAGGCGCCAGACACAAAAAATGTCATTGTGTCCTTAGGCAAGGTGCTTCACCCACTTTGCCTTGTAAGTGGTGTGTGTGAGGGTGGTGGGCGGAGGGGCTGATGGAGCAAACTGGCAGCCTCGCTTCCATCAGTGGGCAGTGGTATTTGAGTGTCCAGAAAAGCACTATATAAAACTGATGCATTATGATTATTATTAAAATCTATCTCAATTATATGCAAATCTAGTACATGTAGTAAATGAAAGTATAAACAGAAAGTACTGCAGTTATGTCCTGAGTGGAGGGTAAGAATCTGATATGTCATTTCAATTATAAGTGCCTCAGTCACTGACCAACCATACTTCCACTCAAAAACTACACACACACATGCACACACACACACACACACACACACACACACACACACACACACACACACACACACACACACACGCAAACACATGCACACATGTGTGTATGGGTCTGTGTATGGGTGCTATGCTGAATCAATAAATGCATTACAAACAAATATATAAAGACAATAGTCTTTTATTCCACTGAATCTGTTTTATTTATTTGGTCTTTTTTGTAACAATATAGGATTTTAAATGTGACCCTCTTCCTTTGTCTGGTTTTGAATGTAACAATCAGCTGTTTACTACCAACTGTTACATGTGACATGGAATAGGCTCAAATTCCTTCTGCCTGCTCTGTTTGAGGATCACTGTGTTTTCTGTTACGACTGTGTTTATTTTAGACATGTTTCCTTGTGTTACACTGTCTATGAATTTGATGAAATAATGAAATTAACTAGAACAGTTTAATTGCATGTGTTAAATATAATAAACAGGGACCAGCCGTATTAGACCAACACTGTTTGTTGCTTTAGACCCTGTCGATGTGTTTTTGCTTTTTTCATTTCACACTTAAACAGATATTATTAAATCATATGGAAATGCTAGTTTAGATCATATATTAATATAATATATATATATATATATATATATATATATATAATATATATTATATATTAATGGTGAGTAGATTTGTTTTTTCTTTCACATTTACTGTTCTTATTTTAGAATTTTAAGAATTATTATTATTTATTATTTTTACTTTGAGTCCTAATAAAAAAGGTAATTGTAAACAATACAAATGGCTAAATACACAGACAAATTATCTGAATTATCTGAATAAATTGAGGTTAACAGTGAGCACTTGATTAAACCAGTTTGAGGTCAAATACCAACTCATTACGGGAGACCTTTCGGTTTTAAATTTGAATTATTATTATGCTATCTGATTATTTTGTCTTTATTACAATGAAACATTCTAGAATTACCTTTTTATTCTGACATTTCACTACACAGAAGTGTAGTGAAATGCCTTACAGTAATACACCGCATAATCCTCAGGCTGAACTCCACTGATGGTCAGAGTAAAGTCAGACCCAGATCCAATGCCTGAAAAACGACTGGAGACACCTGAGGCTCGTCTAGATGCAAAATATATAAGAGCTTTGGGCGTCTCTCCATCTCTCTGTTGGTACCAGTATAAGAGGTACCCATGAGTACCATGATTGTACACATTGTGACTGACAGTACAGCGTATGTTAGCGGTGTCCCCCAGGGCGGCCCTCACTTGTGGAACTCCAAAAGGAATGACCATGGATTCAGAATTCAAATCACCAATGGTCACAGAGAAAGAGCTTTATCAATATATGAGGCAGGCAGTCCAAAGCCTTTCCTTTCACACCAATGGAGTTTTTAAACAGCTCATGACAATGTTCTGATCTAAAGTGTCAAAGGCTGCACTGACCACTGACAGCAGCAGGATGGAAATATAGTTTGGATCCGTTTGGATTTTTAGGTAAATTTTTAGGACAATTTGAACTCAGCAGTTTCTGTACTGTGGTGTTTTTAAAGTCAAATTGATGTTTGCAGAGCAGACTGTGTCATGTATTGTGAATTGCCTTTTGTGTGTCCCTACTGCTGTCCGTAGTTGCTATTATTCAGATGTAATAAAAACAGTGTGAAGACACTCCTGCCTCGTCCATGTCTCAGCTAAATGGCTAAATGGTGTGCGGGATATTGGTCAATAAACGTGTCTAGAAATACTCCAGGGAAGTGTTTTCTCCCCTGTTGGGTTTTTGATTTTGTAGTTTTTCTTTCTCTATTCTTATTCTTCATTTTATCAATTATGTGTAACAGAATCAAATTTTAAATTAAATATGAACAATTCTCATTTTTATGTTGTCATTTTACTTTGAAATAATACAATTATTAATTGTTCCTCTGTTTGAGTAAGAACATTGTCATCTTCTGAACAGAGTGTCCAGTTTAAATGTATAAATGTGAGCTGTTTGTCAGTTGTTTACAAGTCTCTGTACAGCTGAATGGTTTTGTGGTGCTCTCTGAGCGGCTGTAGGTTTTTGTACGACCACTTCATGAGTTTGTATCACTGTGGCTCACGTTCGGTGGTGGAACCAGACTGGAGCTCAACTGTAAGTCATCTCTTTATGTTCACTTTAATGATTCTTTTGTTTAGTTTACGATTCATCTGTTTCTGTTTCTGAAGCCTGACATCATTTGATTGTATTCTGTTTTATTCTAAATACTGTTTGGAGTTATGGGTGAGCAGTGTCATCTTATCATCCCCACAGAAATTTGCCTCCGTTTAGAGAGAAATAATTTATTCATAATCTGAATTCTTGAGGTTTATGGTTTTTGGAAAATTATAATAATTATTTTTTCTATTGATTTCATGTATTTTCTTAAAATTGTGTATGGCAGTTGAACATAATTTGATATATTTGTCAGTGTTGATATTAGAAAAAAATGTGGTTATGATTTTATTTTATTTTTTATTTTAATTCTGGGGATTTTCTAAAGTTTATCTTTAGCTCTGAAACGTTTCTGTTGTTCAGCTTGAGTGGAGCCTCTCAGTTCTGTTTTCACTCATTTCAGGCTAAAGGTGCTTTTGTTGTGAATTGTTTTATTAATATTCTAAAACAACACACATATTTCTATGTATGTTGCTTTGCGTTGGTTTTTGGAAATAATTAATGTCCAAGATCACTGGTGTTATGCTCACCACCTGAAAATTGCTAAAATGTTTTTGTTTAGCTGGGTATATTCCACAAAATGATTGAAAGATACAGTTTGTGTCTTTCATTTATACAACTACTGTCAATTTTATTACCAAAAAAATGAGTCACCATTTGTCTTTTTCTGGCTAATTCCAGAGAAAAACTGACATATTGTCAATCAAATGTGTGTTTGTGTGTGTGTCCACAGTGGGCCGAGTAGAGCCCAGCCTCTGGGTGCTGCCCCCCTCCAGAGAGGAGCTGGCCCAGGGGAAGGCCACCCTCGTGTGCTTGGCCAACAAGGGCTTCCCGTCAGACTGGAGCGTGTCCTGGAAGGTGTCCGGTGGCGGTGCGGGCGGGGAGCAGAGCCGGAGCCCCGCGGTGCCGCAAAAGGACGGCCACTACAGCTGGAGCAGCAGCCTGACGCTCCCCGCACAGCAGTGGAGTGAGGGGAGTGTGGCTGTGAGCTGTGAGGTCAGCCAGGGCTCCCAGAGTCCAGTGTCCCACACACTGAGCACACTGCAGTGTTCCCAGGACTGACACAGTCACTGGGATCAGCCTGCAGAGCGCCCTCTGCTGTCAGCTCACGCCTCTACAGCTCCAGCTCCACTTCACTTACTGCAGCACAGCACACAGGCCTCTGTCCCAACTGGAGCTTCTGCTGAAAATAAAGAGCTGTGCATCAAAAGCAGCTTTGTGTCTTTATTTTATTTCAGTGGAATTGTTCAGTTTTTCTATCACACACTTTAGTATCTGGAATAAATGTAGCTTTGAGGTCAGGTTATGTGGGTTGGCCTTTCATTCACTTGCTTCATATGTGTATTTATAAATCCTGAATGCAGTGAATAAATCCATGAATAGCTTCATCAGGGAAATGTGACAAATCTTTGTTTCAGGGTGAGCATGGTTCAGTTTGTCCCTGAGAGTCTCTGAGAGTAAAAGAGAGATTTGTCTTAAATAATTAGCTGCTGTTCATTTATTCTTAAATTTTGAAATGTGTCGGATATGGATTTTGTTTGACGTGTAACTGCTGTATGAATAATGTTTCACAGATTTTTAGTATTTCCAACTCATGAATAATGATCTTAGATTGTTCAATTAGCTCCAAATGTAAAAGTCACTGGGGTTAGGCCTTTCAGGTAGTCAGTGTTGTTAGAATGGATGATGTTACATTATTCTTATTCTTATTCTTATTATTAGGTTTTATAATTTTCTATAATATATTTGCCATGCATCACAATCAAAAACTAAATAAAATGATCAAATAATGAACACAGTATCTGTAGCATCTGTGTCAAACTCAGTGAAGTGTGAACAGTTTCAGTTCAGTCTGAGGAGGTTTTTGTATGAGTCTTTTTCACTGTGTGAACGGGTAGCTGCTGTACTGCTGACAGTAATAAACTCCTGCATCGTCAGCCTCAAATCCACTGATGGTCAAAGAGAAATCAGACCCTGAACCACTTCCACTGAAACGACTGGACACTCCAGAGTGACGAGAAGTAGCAGCATATATTAGGAGCTCTGGAGGTTCTGTGCCTCTTTGCAGATACCAGGCGAGTGCTCTCCCTACACTTGAACTGGTCTGACACCTGAGAGTCACAGAGGCTCCTTTGTCCACAGCTGCAGCTTTAGGAGTCTGACTCAGGCTGATTTCTCCTGAAGAACCTGCAAAACACAAGAAGAGTTATTGAGACAGACCCCGCAGGTGTCCAGAGGAGCAGTGCTGTGACCCAGATGTCCTCACCCCGAACCAGGAGCCCCAGGGCCAGCAGGAACAGCTGCAGGGACATCAGGCTCATTGTGTTGTTGGTGTGGGAGTGGCTCTGAAGAGCCCGCACAGACACTGAGCAGCACTGGGCTCTTAACGGCTGGAGCAGAGAGGCAGCAACACTTATGCAAAGTGACACAGTCAGAGGAGATAGGCACACAGCTCACACTACTGCCCCCTACTGACCACTGCTGAGCCTGGCCACTATAGGATCCATTGGAAACAGCTTGTATTAGTTTGGAAGTGTTTGAATGGTGCTGTCCCTTTGAACCTCTGAGCTCCTCCATCCTCAGACTCGTCCTGCAGCTCGTCCTGAGTGTGTCTAAGAGCAGACAGAATCTCAGAGGGGACCGGGCCTTTGCAGTGGCACCACCAACACTGTGAATGAGCTGCCTCTGTACATTAGACAGGCCTCTTCTGTCCCTCTTTTCAAATCTCTTCTTAAAACACACTTGTTCACTTTTGCTGCAGACAGATTTTGACACAGGACATTTTACCACTTTTGTTTTTTATTGCATTCAGTTTTCATACAAATGTTGTTTTTATTGTTATTATGGTTATGTTTTGTAGCACTTTGGTCGACCTGTGTTGTTATTAAAGTGTTATAAATAAAGTCACAGTTACAAAGTTTGAGAACAGTCCATCTTCTTCTGCTTTATCCGGCTGGGTCACGAGGGCCATGAATTTTTCTTCTTTGCATTAATTATTCTTTCTGTTTTTCCTGGTAAATTTAGTTAAAAAAAGAAAGAAACAAAAAGAATTTATTTCAGGAATTCCATCCTAAATACATTCATCATTTTATGTTCACTACACTGAGCGTGTTAAAATGTAATAAATATGACAAATATATTACACCAGGAAACATGTGTTAGTATTATGTTAACTGACAGTTTCATTACAGTTCAAATGTTTTTTTCAATAATATTTAATAAAGATGTTTTTCCTCATAATATCGATACTTTAATGAGACAATTAACTTATGAGTTAATTCTGTTTTTTATGTTTTATATTGTTTTATGCTGATGATATGACTTTATTTACTGAAGCAGTTTAATATTTATTCGTTTCAGATTTTTTTTTTTTAATGCTAAAAACAAATGGATTAAAATTACTTGAATTAGTAATGTTTTTGCCTGAGGATTTCTTCATTATATTGTATCTCAGTGTACGGTGTGAGCTCAGTGAAGTTAGTCAGTTTCACGTCAGCCTGAGGAGGTTTTTGTACGAGTCTTTTTCACTGTGTGAACACATACTGACTGTTGGGGTAGTGAAAACTCCGACAGTAATACACAGAGTAATCTTCAGGCTGAACTCCACTGATGGTCAGAGTAAAGTCAGACCCAGATCCACTGCCTGAAAAACGACTGGAGACACCTGAGACTCGAATAGACGCAAGATATATAAGAAGTTTAGGTGTCTCTCCGTCTCTCTGTTGGTACCAATTCAATTCAATTCAATTCAATTTATTTTTGTAGCGCCCAAAATCGCAACAACAGCACCATCTAAGGGCGTTCCAAGATATGGATGAGCAAACATACACACAGACATATCAAAACAGGAATAAACATCATTCATGTAAAGCAGCAAATGAAACATCGTCCAGTCATCCCCTGTCCTTAGACCCTCCTTCTCAGGAAGGAAAAACTCCAAAAAACCCAGGGTCCTGGGAAAAAGAAGAAACCTCGGGGAGAACTACAGTGAAGGAGAGATCCACTCCCATGGACGGACAGGCTATAGATGTCCAGGCCCGTGGGCCAGTTCGGTATGGCCACATCTACCCAGGTGGGGAAGGAGCCGGGCGAGAAGGGGAGGCCGGGCAAGGAGGAGACCGGGCGAGGAGGAGACCAGGCAAGAAGGAGACCGGGCGAGGAGGAGGAGGCCGGGAAAGGAGGAGGAGCCGGGCGAGGAGGAGGAGAGGGGTCCAGCTGCCATCAGGCGTCTGAAAGAGTTACACTCCACAGGGGGAGTGGGACAGGGGACAACATGTGAATAGCAATGAACAAACTACAGATGAGAACATAGTGAGTGATGCTGATGAGAAAATAGGAGGAAACAGAGGACAGTGCTCAGGTTGCCACACTTTCCCCAGCTTGTTATCTCCTGCGGCAGCTTATCTTAGTGACATCAACTAAGTAACCTGGTGATAAGCTATTCCGAAGAGGAAGGTTTTAAGCCTGGTCTTAAATAAAGAGACTGTGGGTGCCTGTTTAAGATCAACAGGGAGTTGATTCCATAACACAGGAGCTTGGTAAATGAAGGCTCTCCCCCCCACTGTACTTTTAGACACTCTAGGAACCACTAATAATCCTGCATTCTGAGAGCGAAGTGCTCTATTTGGTTGATAGGGGACAATGGCATCCTGAAGATATGATGGGGCCATATTGTTTAAGGCTTTGTATGTCAGGAGGAGAACTTTGAATTTAATTCTAAGCTCGACAGGAAGCCAGTGAAGTGATTTTAACACAGGACTGATGTGATCATATCTTTTAGTTCCTGTTAGGACTCTGGCCGCTGCATTTTGGACCAACTAAGCTTCTTAAAGTACCTTTAGTGCAGGCGGTGAGCAGAGAATTACAGTAATCTAGTCTGGATGTAACAAATGCATGGATAAGTTTTTCAGCATCATTTTTAGGCAAAATATTTCTGATTTTAGTTATGTTTCGCAGGTGAAAATATGCAGTTTTACAAGCTTGGTTTATATGAGCTGTGAATGAGAGATTTTGGTCAAATACGACTCCAAGGTTTTTTACAGTAGAGCTAGAGGCTATACTCACATTGTCAAGTGAGATTATCTGGTCGGACAGAGAATCTCTCTGACCTTTAGGACCGACAACAATGACCTCTGTTTTTTCAGGGTTTAAGAGCAGGTAATTCAGGGTCATCCAGGTTTTGATGTCCTTCACACAGGCACTGAGTTTATCGATTTGATCGGTCTGATTTGGTTTCATTGATATGTACAGCTGAGTGTCATCAGCATAGGAGTGGAAATTAATGCCATGTTTTCTGATAATGTTACCTAATGGCAACATATACAGAGTAAACAGGATTGGACTAAGCACAGATCCTTGTGGAACACCACAAGCTACTTTAGAGCAGGGAGAGGTGCACTGGTTTACACTAACAAACTGGTACCTATCTGATAGATAGGATTTAAACCATTTGAGGGCGGTCCCTCTGACACCTATGTCACATTCTAACCTCTGCAGTAGAATGTTGTGATCAATGGTGTCAAACGTTGCACTGAGGTCCAGTAGGACCAGGACTGAAGCCAGCCCGTTATCAGCAGCTAGTAGCAAATCATTTGTCACTTTAAGCAGAGCAGTTTCTGTGCTGTGGTGAGCTCTGAAACCAGACTGAAATTTTTCATATAAATTATTGCCCTGCAGATGGTGACAAAGCTGTTTCACCACAACTCATTCCAGAATCTTTGAGAGAATTGGAAGATTCGAAATAGGTCTGTAGTTGGCTAGTTCATCAGGATTTAAAATAGGTTTTTTCAAAAGCAGTTTAATTACAGCATATTTAAAGGACTGAGGAACATAGCCATTTTCTAACGACATATTTATTATGTTATGGATGGAACCTATTATTAGGTGGAGAGGTTCTTTGAGCAGTTTGACTGGAATTTGGTAGAGCAAACAAGTTGATGGTTTGGACGACATCTCCACCTCATCGACAGGAGTAAATTTGTCTAATGCTGTTAGAGGATTTATGTGGGATATTGGTGTTACGGACTGGATTTGCTGAATTTGCTCGGGGCTGATTTTTGGAGCGGCTTCGTTGATCTTGTCTCTAATGGTTGTAATTTTGTAATCGAAGAATTCAAGAAAGTCATCACAACTGAACTTTGAAGGGAGAAGAGACTCAGGGGCAGTGTGTGAGTTTGTCAGCCTGGCTACAGTGCTGAACAGAAATCTGGGGTTGCTTTTGTTTACTTCTATTAGGTTTGAATAGTATCTGGTTTGCGCTTTTTGCAGAGCGGCCTTATAAGAGAGAAGGTAGAGCTTCCATGCCTTCAGAGACTGCTCGGAGCGGGAGCGGCGCCAGAGCTTCTCTGTGCGTCTCACGTGTTGTTTGAGTGATCGCAATTCTGGAGTAAACCATGGAGCTGGAGGTCTTGGTTTAATGCTTTTCTGTTTTAACGGAGCTGCAACATCGAGAGCAGATTTTAAGGTGAGTATTGTCCTATCAACAAACTGATCCATGATAATTGGATTAAAGTTGTTCTCAATGTCACATGGCATATCATTTAATACTGGCTCGATTATTTCTTTGAACTCGGCTACCGATTTTTCTGATATTGTTCTTTTCATTATAGTTTTCTCCTGCCGATCTGGATAGTCTTTTAGTACGAATTGAAAGGTAATTAAAAATGGTCAGAGAGTATAGGGTTTTTAGCAATTACAATTAAATCATTAATCTCAATACCATAAATTAGGACGAGATCAAGAGTGTGATTGTGACAGTGAGTCGGCTTGTTCACACTCTGGGTAAAACCGACCCCATCCAGGAGAGCACCAAAAGCACTGCTGAGGCACTCACTGCTGTTATCAACATGAATGTTGAAATCTCCAACTATAACAATCCTTTCCCATTCCAAAACTAAACTTGAAATAAAGTCAGAAAACTCTGTCAGAAACTCGGCATATGGACCAGGAGGTCGGTAGATTGTTATGAATATAACAGCTTTTTGATTTTTCCAGTTGGTGCACGTAATAGATAGTGCGAGGCTTTCAAGGGCGCGGAATGTATAATTAGATTTGAGGCTGAGAATTAGGCTGGAGTGAGAAAACAATGCTCATGACAATGTTCTGATCTAAAGTGTCAAAGGCTGCACTGACCACTGACAGCACCAGGATGGAAATATGGTTTGGATCCGTTTGTATTTTTCGGTAGATTTTTTGGACAATTTGAACTCAGCAGTTTCTGTACTGTGGTGTTTTAAAGTCAGATTGCTGTTTGCAGAGCAGACTGTGTCATGTATTGTGAATTGCCTTTTGTGTGTCCGTACTGCTATCCATAGTTACTGTTATTCAGTTGTCATAAAGACAGTCTGAAGACACTCCTGCCTCATCCATGTCTCAGCTAAACGGCAAAATGGTGTGTGGGATATTGGTCAATAAATGTGTCTAGAAATACCCCAGGGAAGTGTTTTCTCCCCTGTTGGGTTTTTGATTTTGTAGTTTTTCTTTCTCTATTCTTATTCTTCATTTAATAAATTATGTGTAACAGAATCAAATTTTAAATTAAATATAAACAATTCTCATTTTTATGTTGTCATTTTACTTTTAAATAATACAATTATTGATTGTTCCTCTGTTTGACTAAGAACATTGTCATCTTCTGAACAGTGTGTCCAGTTTAAATGTATAAATGTGAGCTGTTTGTCAGTTGTTTACAAGTCTCTGTACAGCTGAATGGTTTTGTGGCGCTCTCTGAGCGGCTGTAGGTTTTTGTACGACCACTTCATGAGTTTGTATCACTGTGGCTCACGTTCGGTGGTGGAACCAGACTGGAGCTCAACTGTAAGTCATCTCTTTATGTTCACTTTAATGATTCTTTTGTTTAGTTTGTGATTCATCTGTTTCTGTTTCTGAAGCCTGACATCATTTGATTTTACTCTGCTTTATTCTAAATACTGTTTGGAATTATGGGTGAGCAGTGTCTTCTTATCATCCCCCACAGTAATTCGCCTCAGTTTAGAGAGAAATAATTTAGTCATAATCTGAATTCTTGAGGTTTATGGTTTTTGGAAAATTATTATTTTATTTTTTTCTATTGATTTCATGTATTTGCTTAAAATTGTCTATGACAGTTGAACATAATTAAATATATTTGTTAGTGTTGATATTAGAAAAAAATGTGTTTATAATTTTATTTTATTTTTTAGTTTAATTCTGGGGATTTTCTAAAGTTTATCTTTAGCTCTGAAACGTTTCTGTTGTTCAGCTTGAGTGGAGCCTCTCAGTTCTGTTTTCACTCATTTCAGGCTAAAGGTGCTTTTGTTGTGAATTGTTTTATTAATATTCTAGAACAACACACATATATCTATGTATGTTGCTTTGCGTTGATTTTTGGAAATAATTAATGTCCAGAATCACTGGTGTTAGGCGCATGACCTGAAAATGGCAAAAATGTTTTTGTTTAGCTGGGTATATTCCACAAAATGATTGAAAGATACAGTATGTGTCTTTCATTTATACTATTACCCTTAATTTTATTGCCAAAAAAAAAAAAAAAAAAAAAAAAGACACCATGACTCACCATTTGTCTTTTTCTGGCTAATTCCACTAATTCCAGAGAAAAACTGACATATTGTCAATCAAATGTGTGTTTGTGTGTGTGTCCACAGTGGGCCGAGTAGAGCCCAGCCTCTGGGTGCTGCCCCCCTCCAGAGAGGAGCTGGCCCAGGGGAAGGCCACCCTCGTGTGCCTGGCCAACAAGGGCTTCCCGTCAGACTGGAGCGTGTCCTGGAAGGTGTCCGGTGGCAGTGCGGGCGGGGAGCAGAGCCGGAGCCCTGCGGTGCCGCAAAAGGACGGCCACTACAGCTGGAGCAGCAGCCTGACGCTCCCCGCACAGCAGTGGAGGGAGGGGGGCATGGCTGTGAGCTGTGAGGTCAGCCAGGGCTCCCAGAGTCCAGTGTCCCACACACTGAGCACACTGCAGTGTTCCCAGGACTGACACAGTCACTGGGATCAGCCTGCAGAGCGCCCTCTGCTGTCAGCTCACGCCTCTACAGCTCCAGCTCCACTTCACTGACTGCAGCACAGCACACAGGCCTCTGTCCCAACTGGAGCTTCTGCTGAAAATAAAGAGCTGTGCATCAAAAGCAGCTTTGTGTCTTTACTTTATTTCAATGGAGTTGTTCAGTATTTCTATCACACACTTTAGTGTTTGGAATAAATGTAACTTGAGGTCAGGTTATGAGAGTTGGCTTTTCATTCACTTGCTTCATATGTGTATTTATAAATCCTGAATGCTGTTAATAAATCCATGAATAGATTCATCAGGGAAATGTGACAAATCTTTGTTTCAGGGTGAGCACGGTTCAGTTTGTCCCTGAGAGTCTCTGAGAGTAAAAAAAATGGAGCTTTGTCTTAAATAATTAGCTGCTGTTCATTTATTCTTAAATATTGAATTGACTCGGTTATGGATTTTGTTTGACATGAACTGCTGTGTGAATAAGGTTTCGTAGATTTTTTTGTATTCCCAACTAATGAATAATGGTCTTAGATTGTTCATTTAGCTCCAATTGTGAAACTTACTGGGGTTAGGCCTTTCAAGTAGTCAGTGTTGTTAGAATGGATGATGTTACATTATGATTATGATTATGATTATGATTATATAATTATTATAAACTAAATAAAATGATCAAATAATGAACACAGTATCTGCAGCATCTGTGTCAAACTCAGTGAAATGTGAACAGTTTCAGTTCAGTCTGAGGAGGTTTTTGTACGAGTCTTTTTCACTGTGTGAATGGAAAGCTGTAACCCTGCTGACAGTAATAAACTCCTACATCTTCAGCCTCAAATCCACTGATGGTCAGAGAGAAATCAGACCCTGAACCACTTCCACTGAAATGACTGGACACTCCAGAATGAAGAGAAGCAGCAGCATATATCAGGAGCTTTGGAGGTTCTGTGCCTCTTTGCAGATACCAGGCGAGTGCACTCCCTACACTTGAACTGGTCTGACACCTGAGAGTCACAGAGGCTCCTTTGTCCACAGCTGCAGCTTTAGGAGTCTGAGTCAGGCTGATTTCTCCTGAAGAACCTGAAAAACACAAGAAGAGTTACTGAGACAGACCCCGCAGGTGTCCAGAGGAGCAGTGCTGTGATCCAGATGTCCTCACCGCGAACCAGGAGCCCCAAGGCCAGCAGGAACAGCTGCAGGGACATCAGGCTCATTGTGTTGTTGGTGTGGGAGTAGTTTTGAAGGGCCCGCACAGACGCTGAGCAGCACTGGGCTCTTAACGGCTGGAGCAGAGGCAGCAACACTTATGCAAAGTGACACAGTCAGAGGAGGCAGGCACACAGTTCACAGTACTGCCCCCTACTGACCACACTACTAACACTACTGACCACTACTGACACTACTAACCACTGCTGACCACTGCTGACCACTGCTGACACCACTGACACTACTGACCACTTCTGACACTACTGACCACTGCTAATACTACTGACCACTACTGACACTACTGACCACTACTGACCCCTACTGACCACTACTGCCCCCTACTGACCAGTACTGACCACTACTACCCCCCTGACCACTGCTGATACTACTGACCACTGCTGACACTACTGACCACTACTGACCCCCTACTGACCACTACTGACACTTCTGCCCCCTAATGACCATTACTGACCACTACTACCCCCCTGACCACTGCTGACACTAATGACCACTGCTGACAGTACTGACCACTGCTGACACTACTGACCACTGCAGGGGGCAGGGCTGGAGCAGAGGCCGCACACATTTCCAAACTCATACAGTGACCTCTGACCTTTTCAGCAGAGCCTAAAATGGTTCTGTATCGGGTCAGAGCAAAGCTGAGGAGTTTGTTGATAAAAGAACACAGTGAGTCTTCAGTCAGGATAATATTTCAGCTCATTGTGACTGTGGCTATAAGAAAAAGAATAAAAATCATATTTCTTTGACACAAATGTCCCTTTTTGTTGTTTGTTTCTTCACGATTCAATCATGACTCTTGGGTTCAACAGTGGGGGGCCACTGGTTCTGTCCTTAAGCAAGACACTTGAGCCCCATTGCCTAGTATGAATCTGATGTGTGAGTGAGTGTTTGAGGTGGAGGAGCTGATGGGGCAGTTAGGCTCGCTTCTGTCATTCTGCCCCAGGGCAGCTGTGTCTACAGTAGGATCTTAGCACCAGCGAGTGTGGAGTGAATGAATAAGGTTCTGGAAGCTCTTTGAGTGCTGCTGTTGGAGGTCTGTTTCCACCCCCTGCTCTGATTCAGTCACATGACTGTGTGTTTTTGCACCTGTTTGTTTTGCACATCATTATCTGCACTGTTTTACTCTTTTATGCTTATATTCTTGTAAATTTGTAAATTTGGTGCTTATTATAATATTATAATATTATAATATTATAGTCTGTGTCATGATTGTATTTATAGAGCACAGTTCAGGGCCAATGTGGTGCCCCTTGGAGCGATACCTCACAGGTGCCCCCTGCCTAATTTTTGAAACGTGTTTCTTAAAATAAAGGTCCAAGTTGAAGGTAACCCAAATTTTTATGTAGTAAGAGAAATGAAAAGATAAGGAGTGAAGTTGTGGGATGAATTATTGCCATAATACTAATAGACCAGTGACACAAAATTCTCTCATCATTCAGAGGGTTCAGATTGGAGAGTGACACAGAGAAATGTAATTGAGTATCATCAGTGTCTGAGTGGTAAGAAACATCATGGACGTCAAAGGCAGCATATAAAGATTCAACTGAAAAGCTCCGAGAATTGACCCTTGTGGAACTCCAAAAGGAACGCCCATGGATTCAGAATTCACCAATGGCCACAGAGAAAGAGCTTTCATCAATATATGAGGCAGGCAGTCCAGAGCCTTTCCTTTCACACCAATGGAGTTTTTAAACAGCTCATGACAATGTTCTGATCTAAAGTGTCAAAGGCTGCACTGACCACTGACAGCAGCAGGATGGAAATATGGTTTGGATCCGTTTGGAACTGAGCAGTTTCTGTACTGTGGTGTTTTAAAGTCGGATTGATATTTGCAGAGCAGACTCTGTCATGTATTATGAACTGCTTTTATTGTGTCCCTACTCCTATCCATAGTTACTGTTATTCAGGTGCAATAAAGACAGCCTGAAGACACTCCTGCCTCATCCATGTCTCAGCTAAACGGCGAAATGGTGTGTGGGATATTGGTCAATAAACGTGTCTAGAAATAGCCCAGGGAAGTGTTTTCTCCCCTGTTGGATTTTAACATTTTATTTAGATTTTTACACAGTGATTTTTTCTTTCTCTCTCTCTCTTATTTTTCTTCATTTTAAATAATACAATTATTAATTGTTCCTCTCTTTGAGTAAGAACATTGTCATCTCCTTCTGAACAGAGTGTCCAGTTTAAATGTATAAATGTGAGCTGTTTGTTAGTTGTTTACCCGTCTCTGTACAGCTGAATGGTTTTGTGGTGCTCTCTGAGCGGCTGTAGGTTTTTGTACGACCACTTCATGAGTTTGTATCACTGTGGCTCACGTTCGGTGGAGGAACCAGACTGGAGCTCAACTGTAAGTCATCTCTTTATGTTCACTTTAATGATCCTTTTGTTTAGTTTGTGATTCATCTGTTTCTGTTTCTGAAGCCTGACATCAATTGATTTTACTCTGTTTTATTCTAAATACTGTTTTGAGTTATGGGTGAGCAGTGTCTTCTTATCATCCCCACAGTAATTCACCTCAGTTTAGAGAGAAATTATTTATTCATAATCTGAATTTTTGACTTTTATGGTTTTTGTGGAAAAAAAAAAAAAAAAATATATATATATATATATATATATATATATATATATATATATATATATATATATATATATTCCTTTTCTTTTTTCTATTGATTTCATGTAAGTATTTGTTTAAAATTGCGTACAGTTGAACAGTTGAACATAATTTATTTGTTAGTGTTGATATTAGAAAAAAATTTGTTTTTTATTTTATTTTTTAGTTTATCTTTAGCTCTGAAACTTTTCTGTTGTTCAGTTTCAGTGGAGCCTCTCAGTTCTGTTTTCACTTATTTCAGGCTAAAGGTGCTTTTGTTGTGAACTGTTGCATTAATATTTAAGAACATTACACATTTGTATGTATGTTGCTTTGCTTTGATTTTTGGTAATAATTAAAGTCCAAAATTACTGGTGTGAGGTTCACCAGCTGAAAATTGCTAAAATGTTTTGTTTTGTCAGGTGTATTCCACAAAATTATTTAAACATACAGTATGTGTCTTTCATTTATACAATTACTGTGGTTTTTATTGGCAAAAAAAAAAAAAAAAAAAATAAAATCAAATGTGTGTGTGTGTGTCCACAGTGGGCCGAGTAGAGCCCAGCCTCTGGGTGCTGCCCCCCTCCAGAGAGGAGCTGGCCCAGGGGAAGGCCACCCTCGTGTGCCTGGCCAACAAGGGCTTCCCGTCAGACTGGAGCGTGTCCTGGAAGGTGTCCGGTGGCAGTGCGGGCGGGGAGCAGAGCCGGAGCCCCGCGGTGCCGCAAAAGGACGGCCACTACAGCTGGAGCAGCAGCCTGACGCTCCCCGCACAGCAGTGGAGGGAGGGGGGCGTGGCTGTGAGCTGTGAGGTCAGCCAGGGCTCCCAGAGTCCAGTGTCCCACACACTGAGCACACTGCAGTGTTCCCAGGACTGACCCAGTCACAGGGATCAGCCTGCAGAGCGCCCTCTGCTGTCAGCTTATGCCTCTACAGCTCCAGCTCCACTTCACTTACTGCAGCACAGCACACAGGCCTCTGTCCCAACTGGAGCTTCTGCTGAAAATAAAGAGCTGTGCATCAAAAGCAGCTTTGTGTCTTTACTTTAATTCAATGGAATTGTTCGGTTTTTCTGTCACTTTAGTGTTTGGAATAAATGTAGCTTTGAGGTCAGGTTAATAAATCAGGTTAAATAAATCCATGAATAGATTCATCAGGGAAATGTGACAAATCTTTGTTTCAGGTTGAGCACAGTTCAGTTTGTCCCTGAGAGACTGGAAAGAAAAAGGAGCTTTGACTTCAATATTTAGCTGCTCTTCATTTATTCTTGCTTTTTATATATGAGGAGTTTGGTTCCAAAATGCAATAAGCGCCATTTTTAAAAAAAACGAGTTAGCGCCAAAATCAGAATTGTATTGATCACTATTGATAAGCCGTTAATAGTTTTTTCGCAAATCGCCACATCCGCCGTGTTATTCAGGCTTTGCTTTCTCCCTTTCTTTCCGAAAAGCCATAAACGCCAGCCCTGTAACTCCGCAGAACGCAACAAGTCCACTCAACACAATACGAATGTAACAATATGAATGACAAAGATTAATGCAATCTGGGAAGTTTAATGTGAGAGAAAATACTGTGGTCTAATATATTTGATATTGTTTTACATGTTGTTTGTTATGAAATTTTGCACTTTTTTTTAATGCAGCAATACTTTTATTTATGGTTGTTTTAACGCCCAATGGCCAAATAATAGATAGGTTGTTAAACTTCAGATGCTGTCATATGTAGATCAACTTACTATGTTGCTTGATATTGTATTTTGCTGTGTCAATCCAAAAAAAAAAAGCTTTTATATTAATGTCATGGATTTATAGCTTTTTGTGAAAAAGCGAGTCATGGATTTATTGCGTTTTGCGAAAAAAAAAATCTGTTTTTAAAATAAATCTTTAAAAATTAAAATCTGGATTTGAATTTTTTTTATTATTATAATCTTGAGATGTGATATGACAGTTTGGGACAGAAAATAGGGATTTTCATCATACCACTTTTTTGTTACAGAAAACACATTTTTACTCAAATTAATCAAAATGGATTTATAGCGTTTTGGAACCAAACTCTTCATATATATGCCCCATCTCGGGGGATCAAGGGACAATTAAAGAATTATGGTACAAATTTAAACGTATAAAAAATATTTAATAGACTTTCAGGACTTCTAACTGCACGTGAATAATGGTCTTAGATTGTTCATTTAGCTCCCATTGTGAAACTTATTGGGGTTAGACCTTTTAGCTAGTCAGTTTTATTGGAATGGATGTTCCAGAGTTTATTTTATTTATTTACTTACTTATTTTTAATCAAACAAAATCAAAGCCTAAAGAAAATGATCAATTAATAAGTATGAGTGTTAAGTTTCTGTAGCATTAGTGTCAAACTCAGTGAAGTGTGAACAGTTTCAGTTCAGTCTGAGCAGGTTTTTGTACGAGTCTTTTTCACTGTGTGAACGGTAAACTGCTCCACTGCTGACAGTAATAAACTCCTGCATCTTCAGCCTCAAATCCACTGATGGTCAGAGAATAATCAGACCCTGAACCACTTCCACTGAAACGACTGGACACTCCAGAATGACGAGAAGCAGCAGCATATATCAGGAGCTTTGGAGGTTCTGTGCCTCTTTGCAGATACCAGGCGAGTGCACTCCCTACACTTGAACTGGTCTGACACCTGACAGTCACAGAGGCTCCTTTGTCCACAGCTGCAGCTTTAGGAGTCTGAGTCAGGCTGATTTCTCCTGAAGAACCTGAAAAACACAAGAAGAATTATTGAGACAAACACCGCAGGTGTCCAGAGGAGCAGTCCTGTGACAGAGATGTCCTCACCCCGAACCAGGAGCCCCAGGGCCAGCAGGAACAGCTGCAGGGACATCAGGCTCATTGTGTTGTTGGTGTGGGAGTGGCTCTGAAGGGCCCGTACAGACACTGAGCAGCACTGGGCTCTTAACGGCTGGAGCAGAGAGGCAGCAACACATATGCAAAGTGACACAGTCAGAGGAGACAGGCACACAGCTCACACTACTGCCCCCTACTGACCACTACTGACCACTGCTGACACTGCGGACCACTGCTGACCACTGCTGACCACTGCTGACACTGCTGACCACTTCTGACCAATGTTGATGCAACTGACACCTACTGACCACTGCTGACACTACTGACCACTGCTGATCACTGCAGACACTACTGACCCCTACTGACCACTGGTGACCACTACTGACTCTACTGACCATTACTGACCACTGCTGACCACTGCTGACACTACTGACCACTGCTGACTGTACTGACACTACTGACTCTACTGCCCCCTACTGACCAGTACTGACCACTACTGACCACTCCTGACCACTGCAGACACTACAGACACTACAGACACTACTGACACTACAGGCCCCTACTGGCCACTGCTGAGCACTGCTGACCATTACTGACCACTACTGACCGCTGCTGACCACTGCTGACAATACTGACCTCTGCTGACCACTACTGACAATACTGACCACTGCTGACACTACTGACCACTGCTGACCACGCCTGAAAAATGACTGGGATACCTGAGGCTCGAGTAGACACAAGATATACAAGAGCTTTAGGTTTCTCTCCATCTCTCTGTTGGTACCAGTGTAAGCGGTGCCCATAGCTGCTGCCATAATACACATCCTGACTGACAGTACAGCGTATGGTGGCAGTGTCCCCCAGGGCGGCCCTCACTGCTCCAGCCTGACTCGCTGTAACCTCTCGTCTGGACACTGAACACACAAACACAAAGCACCTGATGGTTTAGTCTGGCTGGTCTGAGAGGGACGGATGTGGACAGAGGACAGCAGTGGGACTCTCTGGACTTTACCTGTGAAGCAGCAGCAGAGGACAGTCCACATGAGGACACCCACCAAAGTCATGTTGGTGATGAGGAGGCCGTATGTGACTTGTGTTGTCATGAAGGAGCTGCCAGTGCTCCAGAGTGCACCTCTCAGGACTATAAAGTGTCCCACTGGACCATGCAGCTGTTCCTGTGTTCAAGTGTTTGTCTATGGAAATGAAGCTCCCACACAGACAAGGAGCGCACTGAACAGCTGCAGGGTCTGTGTCATGATTGTATTTATAGAGCACAGTTCAGGGCCAATGTGGTGCCCCTGGGAGCGATACCTCACAGGTGCCCCCTGCCTAATTTTTTAAACGTGTAACTTCAAATTAAGGTCAGTGTCAAATGTTGCTCCTATGAAGTGAAGTTGTGGGTTGACTTTTTTGCCTTAATAAAACAAACATGTTTGTGTTGTCATTAAGTTGGAATTTTGTGTTTTGATTTGTTTGTATTGTGATTTTAATCCGGAAATAGAGTTTCAAAGTCAAATTGAGAAGAAACATCATGGAAGTCAAAGGCAGCATATAAAGATTCAAATGAAGAGCATGGATTTTTAGCTACATTTTTAAAACAATTTGAACTCAGCAGTTTCTGTACTGTGGTGTTTTAAAGTCAGATTGATTTTGCAGAGCAGACTGTGTCATGTATTGTGAATTGCCTTTAGTGTGTCCCTACTGCTATCTGTAGTTACTGTTATTCAGTTGTAATAAAGACATTCTGAAGATACTCCTGCCTCATCCATGTCTCAGCTAAATGGCTAAATGGTGTGTGGGATATTGGTCAATAAACGTGTCTAGAAATACGCCAGGGAGGTGTTTTCTCCCCTGTTGGGTTTTTGATTTTGTAGTTTTTCTTTCTTTCTCTATCCTTATTCTTCATTTTATCAATTATGTGTAAAAGAATCAAATTTTAAATTAAATATTAACAATTCTTATTTTTATGTTATTTTACTTTTAAATAATACAATTATTAATTGTTCCTCTGTTTGACTAAGAACATTGTCATCTCTTTCTGAACAGAGTGTCCAGTTTAAATGTATAAATGTGAGCTGTTTGTTAGTTGTTTACCAGTCTCTGTACAGCTGAATGGTTTTGTGGCGCTCTCTGAGCGGCTGTAGGTTTTTGTACGACCACTTCATGAGTTTGTATCACTGTGGCTCACTTTCGGTGGAGGAACCAGACTGGAGCTCAACTGTAAGTCATCTCTTTATGTTCACTTTAATGATCCTTTTGTTTAGTTTGTGATTCATCAGTTTCTGTTTCTGAAGCCTGACATTATTTGATTTTACTCTGTTTTATTCTAAACACTGTTTGGAGTTATGGGTGAGCAGTGTCTTTTTATCATCCCCACAGCATCCCATTCACCTCAGTTTAGAGAGAAATAATTTATTCACAATCTGAAGTTTTGAGGTTTATGGTTTTTGGAAAATTAAAAAAAAAAAAAAAAAAAAAAAAAACTTCCCTTTCTTTTTGCTATTGATTTCATGTAAGTATTTGCTTAAAATTGTGTATGACAATTGACCATAATTTAATATATTTGTTAGTGTTGATAGTAGAAAAAAATGTAGTTATGATTTTATTTTTGTTTTTTAGTTTAATTCTTGGGATTTTCTGAAGTTCATCTTTAGCTCTTAAACTTTTCTGTTGTTCAGCTTGAGTGGAGCCTCTCAGTTCTGTTTTCACTAATTTCAGGCTAAAGGTGCTTTTGTTGTGAATTGTTTTATTAATATTCTAGAATAACACATATATTTCTATGTATGTTACTTTGCGTTGATTTTTGGAAATAATTAAAGTCCAAAATTACTGGCGTGAGGCGTACCACCTGAAAATTGCTAAAATGTTTTGTTTTGCCGGGTATATTCCACAAAATGATTGAAACATACAGTATGTGTCTTTCATTTATACAATTACAGTATTTTTTATTGTCAACAAACCTCAGAAATGGCAAATTCCATAGAGAAAAACTGACATATTGTCAATCAAATGTGTGTGTGTGTGTGTGTCCACAGTGGGCCGAGTGGAGCCCAGCCTCTGGGTGCTGCCCCCCTCCAGAGAGGAGCTGGCCCAGGGGAAGGCCACCCTTGTGTGCCTGGCCAACAAGGGCTTCCCGTCAGACTGGAGCGTGTCCTGGAAGGTGTCTGACGGTGGTGCGGGTGGGGAGCAGAGCCGGAGCCCTGCGGTGCCGCAAAAGGACGGCCACTACAGCTGGAGCAGCAGCCTGACGCTCCCCACACAGCAGTGGAGGGAGGGGGGCATGGCTGTGAGCTGTGAGGCCAGCCAGGGCTCCCAGAGTCCAGTGTCCCACTCACTGAGCACACTGCAGTGTTCCCAGGACTGACACAGTCACTGGGATTAGCCTGCAGAGCGCCCTCTGCTGTCAGCTCACGCCTCTACAGCTCCAGCTCCACTTCACTTACTGCAGCACAGCACACAGGCCTCTGTCCCAACTGGAGCTTCTGCTGAAAATAAAGAGCTGTGCATCAAAAGCAGCTTTGTGTCTTTATTTTATTTCAGTGGAATTGTTCAGTTTTTCCATCACACACTTTAGTGTTTGGAATAAATGTAGCTTTGAGGTCAGATCATGGGGATTGGCTTTTCATTCACTTGCTTCGTATGTGTATTTATGAATCTTGAATGATGTGAATAAATCCATGAAGAGATTCATCAGGGAAATGTGACAAATCTTTGTTTCAGGGTGAGCACAGTTCAGTTTGTCCCTGAGAGTCTCTGAGAGTGGAAAGAAAACAGAGCTTTGACTTCAATATTTAACTGCTGCACAGTTGTTCTTAAAATTTGTTTGATGTGTAACTGATGTATGAATAAAGTTTCATAGATTTTTAGTATTTCCAACTCATGAATAATGGTCTTGGGCTGTTCATTTTGCTCGAATTGTGAAACTTTCAGCTAGTCAGTGTTGTTGGAATGGATGATGTTACATTATTATTATTATTATTATTATTATTATTATTATTATTATTATTATTATTATTATTATTATTATTATTATTATTATTATTTATTTTTTTATTTTTTCTATAATATAATTTTCCTGAATCACAATCAAAACCTAAATAAAATTACCAAATAATGAACACAGTATCTGCAGCATCTGTGTCAAACTCAGTTCAGTGTGAGGAGGTTTTTGTACGAGTCTTTTTCACTGTGTGAATGGGAAGCTGTAACCCTGCTGACAGTAATAAACTCCTGCATCTTCAGCCTCAAATCCACTGATGGTCAGAGAGAAACCAGATCCTGAACCACTTCCACTGAAACGACTGGACACTCCAGAGTGACGAGAAGTAGCAGCATATATCAGGAGCTTTGGAGGTTCTGTGCCTCTTTGCAAATACCAGGCAAGTGCACCCCCTACACTTGAACTCGTCTGACACCTGAGATTTGTTTTTTCTTACACATTTACTGTTCTTATTTTAGAATTTTAAGAATTATTATTATTTATTATTTTTACTTTGAGTCCTAATAAAAAAGGTAATTGTAAACAATACAAATGGCTAAATACACAGACAAATTATCTGAATTATCTGAATAAATTGAGGTTAACAGTGAGCACTTGATTAAACCAGTTTGAGGTCAAATACCAACTCATTACGGGAGACCTTTCGGTTTTAAATTTGAATTATTATTATGCTATCTGATTATTTTGTCTTTATTACAATGAAACATTCTAGAATTACCTTTTTATTCTGACATTTCACTACACAGAAGTGTTTGATAAAAAAAACAATGAAGTGAGCGCAGCTGCAGCTCAGTTCAGTTTCACTTCAGTCTGAGGTTTTTGTACGAGTCTTTTTCACTGTGTGAACAGATCATAATGGGAAGAATCAACATCAGCCTTACAGTAATACACCGCATAATCCTCAGGCTGAACTCCACTGATGGTCAGAGTAAAGTCAGACCCAGATCCACTGCCTGAAAAACGACTGGAGACACCTGAGGCTCATCTAGATGCAAAATATATAAGAGCTTTGGGCGTCTCTCCATCTCTCTGTTGGTACCAGTATAAGAGGTACCCATGAGTACCATAATTGTACACATTGTGACTGATAGTACAGCGTATGTTGGCAGTGTCCCCCAGGGTGGCCCTCACTGCTCCAGCCTGACTCACTGTCACCTGTCCTCTGGACTCTGAACACACAAACACAAAGCACCTGATGGTTTAGTCTGGTTGATCTGAGAGGGACGGATGTGGACAGAGGACAGCAGTGGGACTCTCTGGACTTTACCTGTGAAGCAGCAGCAGAGGACAGTCCACATGAGGACGCACACCAAAGTCATGTTGGTGATGAGGAGGCCGTATGTGGCTTGTGTTGTCATGAAGGAGCTGCCAGTGCTCCAGAGTGCACCTCTCAGGACTATAAAGTGTCCCACTGGACCATGCAGCTGTTCATGCAAAGTGTTTGTCTATGGAAATGAGGCTCCCACACAGACATGGAGTGCACTGAACAGCTGCAGGGTCTGTGTCATGATTGTATTTATAGAGCACAGATACAGTACAGGAACATAGAATAAAAATCACGGCATTGTAAATATGTAAAAAGTGAAAAACAGACACAGGTAGTTGGCAGAGAGCTCCAGAGAATTGGGCCATAGTACATGAAGTCGCCTCACCAGATCAGGGCTGTATTTATGAGACTGTTCAAAGTTGTTTATTGGATGAATGGAGAGGTCTGAGTGGAGTGAGTTCTAAAAGCATGTCAGAGATGTAGGAAGGAGCCAAAGCATGGAGAGATTTAAAGAGCAAGTATAACATTTGAAAATAACTTCTTTGTTTAACAGGCAGACAGTGAAGTGAGAATGAAATGGGTGTAATGTGGTCAAAGTGCTGACTTTTGGTTCACATTCTAGCAGCAGTATTTTAATGAACTGGAGTTTATTTAGTGAGTGATTATTAAGCCAAGCATAAAGTGCACTGCAACAGTGTAATGGAAACAAAAGCAGGCACAACTTTCTCAGCATTAGGATTGAACAGGACACTTTTGCCCTCAGAAATATTACGTACATGGAAAAAAGTGATTTTACTTTATGTTTATGTTTTAAAAAAATGAAAGTCAGAGTCGAATATTGTGGAGAAAGGAAAAGATAAGGAGTGAAGTTGTGGGTTGAATTTTTGTCTTAATACTTTTGGCCAGTAACAAAAATGTATGTCTTGTCATTCAGTTGGATCTTTATGTTTTGATTTGTTTGTATTGTGATTTTAATGTCTTTCTTTTTATGTAAAGCACTTTGAATTACCGTGTGTATGAATTGTGCTGTACAAACAAAGAACATTTGGATTCATCCAGGTTTTGATAGTTGAGATAGAGTTTCAAAGCTCATTCAAAGGGTTCAAATTGGAGAGTGACACAGAGATATGTAATTGAGTCTCATCAGCATCTGAGTGGGAAGAAAAATCATGGACGTCAAAGGCAGCATATAAAGATTCAAATGAAGAGCTCCAAGAATTGACCCTTGTGGAACTCCAAAAGGAACGCCCATGGATTCAGAATTCAAATCACCAATGGTCAAAGAAAAAGCTTTATCAATATATGAGGCAGGCAGTCCAGAGCCTTTCCTTTCACACCAATGGAGTTTTTAAACAGCTCATGACAATGTTCTGATCTAAAGTGTCAAAGGCTGCACTGACCACTGACAGCACCAGGATGGAAATATGGTTTGGATCAGTTTGTATTTTTCGGTAGATTTTTTGGACAATTTGAACTCAGCAGTTTCTGTACTGTGATGTTTTAAAGTCAGATTGCTGTTTGCAGAGCAGACTGTGTCATGTATTGTGAATTGCCTTTTGTGTGTCCGTACTGCTATCCATAGTTACTGTTATTCAGTTGTCATAAAGAGAGTCTGAAGACACTCCTGCCTCATCCATGTCTCAGCTAAATGGCTAAATGGTGTGTGGGATATTGGTCAATAAATGTGTCTAGAAATACCCCAGGGAAGTGTTTTCTCCCCTTTTGGATTTTTGATTTTGTAGTTTTTCTTTCTCTATTCTTATTCTTCATTTAATAAATTATGTGTAACAGAATCAAATTTTAAATTAAATATAAACAATTCTCATTTTTATGTTGTCATTTTACTTTTAAATAATACAATTATTGATTGTTCCTCTGTTTGACTAAGAACATTGTCATCTTCTGAACAGTGTGTCCAGTTTAAATGTATAAATGTGAGCTGTTTGTCAGTTGTTTACCAGTCTCTGTACAGCTGAATGGTTTTGTGGCGCTCTCTGAGCGGCTGTAGGTTTTTGTACGACCACTTCATGAGTTTGTATCACTGTGGTTCACGTTCGGTGGTGGAACCAGACTGGAGCTCAACTGTAAGTCATCTCTTTATGTTTACTGTAATGATTCTTTTGTTTAGTTTGTGATTCATCTGTTTCTGTTTCTGAAGCCTGACATCATTTGATTTTACTCTGTTTTATTCTAAACACTGTTTGGAATTATGGGTGAGCAGTGTCTTCTTATCATCCCCCACAGTAATTCGCCTCAGTTTAGAGAGAAATAATTTAGTCATAATCTGAATTCTTGAGGTTTATGGTTTTTGGAAAATTATTATTTTATTTTTTTCTATTGATTTCATGTATTTGCTTAAAATTGTCTATGACAGTTGAACATAATTAAATATATTTGTTAGTGTTGATATTAGAAAAAAATGTGTTTATAATTTTATTTCATTTTTTAGTTTAATTCTGGGGATTTTCTGAAGTTCATCTTTAGCTCTGAAACTTTTCTGTTGTTCAGCTTGAGTGGAGCCTCTCAGTTCTGTTTTCACTCATTTCAGGCTAAAGGTGCTTTTGTTGTGAATTGTTTTATTAATATTCTAGAACAACACACATATATCTATGTATGTTGCTTTGCGTTGATTTTTGGAAATAATTAATGTCCAGAATCACTGGTGTTAGGCGCACGACCTGAAAATGGCAAAAATGTTTTTGTTTAGCTGGGTATATTCCACAAAATGATTGAAAGATACAGTATGTGTCTTTCATTTATAATATTACCGTTAATTTTATTGCCAAAAAAAAAAAAAAAAAAAAAAAGACACCATGACTCACCATTTGTCTTTTTCTGGCTAATTCCACTAATTCCAGAGAAAAACTGACATATTGTCAATCAAATGTGTGTTTGTGTGTGTGTCCACAGTGGGCCGAGTAGAGCCCAGCCTCTGGGTGCTGCCCCCCTCCAGAGAGGAGCTGGCCCAGGGGAAGGCCACCCTCGTGTGCCTGGCCAACAAGGGCTTCCCGTCAGACTGGAGCGTGTCCTGGAAGGTGTCCGGTGGCGGTGCGGGCGGGGAGCAGAGCTGGAGCCCCGCGGTGCCGCAAAAGGACGGCCACTACAGCTGGAGCAGCAGCCTGACGCTCCCCGCACAGCAGTGGAGGGAGGGGGGCGTGCCTGTGAGCTGTGAGGTCAGCCAGGGCTCCCAGAGTCCAGTGTCCCACACACTGAGCACACTGCAGTGTTCCCAGGACTGACCCAGTCACAGGGATCAGCCTGCAGAGCGCCCTCTGCTGTCAGCTTATGCCTCTACAGCTCCAGCTCCACTTCACTTACTGCAGCACAGCACACAGGCCTCTGTCCCAACTGGAGCTTCTGCTGAAAATAAAGAGCTGTGCATCAAAAGCAGCTTTGTGTCTTTACTTTAATTCAATGGAATTGTTCGGTTTTTCTGTCACTTTAGTGTTTGGAATAAATGTAGCTTTGAGGTCAGGTTAATAAATCAGGTTAAATAAATCCATGAATAGATTCATCAGGGAAATGTGACAAATCTTTGTTTCAGGTTGAGCACAGTTCAGTTTGTCCCTGAGAGACTGGAAAGAAAAAGGAGCTTTGACTTCAATATTTAGCTGCTCTTCATTTATTCTTGCTTTTTATATATATATGCCCCATCTCGGGGGATCAAGGGACAATTAAAGAATTATGGTACAAATTTAAACGTATAAAAAATATTTAATAGACTTTCAGGACTTCTAACTGCACGTGAATAATGGTCTTAGATTGTTCATTTAGCTCCCATTGTGAAACTTATTGGGGTTAGACCTTTTAGCTAGTCAGTTTTATTGGAATGGATGTTCCAGACTTTATTTTATTTATTTACTTACTTATTTTTAATCAAACAAAATCAAAGCCTAAAGAAAATGATCAATTAATAAGTATGAGTGTTAAGTTTCTGTAGCATTAGTGTCAAACTCAGTGAAGTGTGAACAGTTTCAGTTCAGTCTGAGCAGGTTTTTGTACGAGTCTTTTTCACTGTGTGAACGGTAAACTGCTGTACTGCTGACAGTAATAAACTCCTGCATCTTCAGCCTCAAATCCACTGATGGTCAGAGAATAATCAGACCCTGAACCACTTCCACTGAAACGACTGGACACTCCAGAGTAACGAGAAGTAGCACCATATATCAGGAGCTTTGGAGGTTCTGTGCCTCTTTGCAGATACCAGGCGAGTGCACTCCCTACACTTGAACTGGTCTGACACCTGAGAGTCACAGAGGCTCCTTTGTCCACAGCTGCAGCTTTAGGAGTCTGAGTCAGGCTGATTTCTCCTGAAGAACCTGAAAAACACAAGAAGAATTATTGAGACAAACACCGCAGGTGTCCAGAGGAGCAGTCCTGTGACAGAGATGTCCTCACCCCGAACCAGGAGCCCCAGGGCCAGCAGGAACAGCTGCAGGGACATCAGGCTCATTGTGTTGTTGGTGTGGGAGTGGCTCTGAAGGGCCCGTACAGACACTGAGCAGCACTGGGCTCTTAACGGCTGGAGCAGAGAGGCAGCAACACATATGCAAAGTGACACAGTCAGAGGAGACAGGCACACAGCTCACACTACTGCCCCCTACTGACCACTACTGACCACTGCTGACACTGCGGACCACTGCTGACCACTGCTGACCACTGCTGACACTGCTGACCACTGCTGACCACTGCTGACACTGCTGACCACTGCTGACCACTTCTGACCAATGTTGATGCAACTGACACCTACTGACCACTGCTGACACTACTGACCACTGCTGATCACTGCAGACACTACTGACCCCTACTGACCACTGGTGACCACTACTGACTCTACTGACCATTACTGACCACTGCTGACCACTGCTGACACTACTGACCCCTGCTGACACTACTGACCACTGCTGACTGTACTGACACTACTGACTCTACTGCCCCCTACTGACCAGTACTGACCACTACTGACCACTCCTGACCACTGCAGACACTACAGACACTACTGACACTACAGGCCCCTACTGGCCACCGCTGAGCACTGCTGACCATTACTGACCACTACTGACCGCTGCTGACCACTGCTGACAATACTGACCTCTGCTGACCACTACTGACAATACTGACCACTGCTGACACTACTGACCACTGCTGACCACGCCTGAAAAATGACTGGGACACCTGAGGCTCGAGTAGACACAAGATATACAAGAGCTTTAGGTTTCTCTCCATCTCTCTGTTGGTACCAGTGTAAGCGGTGCCCATAGCTGCTGTCATAATACACATCCTGACTGACAGTACAGCGTATGTTGACAATGTCCCCCAGGGTGGCCTTCACTGCTCCAGCCTGACTCGCTGTAACCTCTCGTCTGGACACTGAACACACAAACACAAAGCACCTGATGGTTTAGTCTGGTTGGTCTCAGAGGGACAGATGTGGACAGAGGACAGCAGTGGGACTCTCTGGACTTTACCTGTGAAGCAGCAGCAGAGGACAGTCCACATGAGGACACCCACCAAAGTCAGGTTGGTGATGAGGAGGCCGTATGTGGCTTGTGTTGTCATGAAGGAGCTGCCAATGCTCCAGAGTGCACCTCTCAGGACTATAAAGTGTCCCACTGGACCATGCAGCTGTTCCTGTGTCCAAGTGTTTGTCTATGGAAATGAAGCTCCCACACAGACAAGGAGCGCACTGAACAGCTGCAGGGTCTGTGTCATGATTGTATTTATAGAGCACAGTTCAGGGCCAATGTGGTGCCCCTGGGAGCGATACCTCACAGGTGCCCCCTGCCTAATTTTTTAAACGTGTAACTTAAAATTAAGGTCAGTGTCAAATGTTGCTCCTATGAAGTGAAGTTGTGGGTTGACTTTTTTGCCTTAATAAAACAAAAATGTTTGTGTTGTCATTAAGTTGGAATTTTGTGTTTTGATTTGTTTGTATTGTGATTTTAATCCGGAAATAGAGTTTCAAAGTCAAATTGAGAAGAAACATCATGGAAGTCAAAGGCAGCATATAAAGATTCAAATGAAGAGCATGGATTTTTAGCTACATTTTTAAAACAATTTGAACTCAGCAGTTTCTGTACTGTGGTGTTTTAAAGTCAGATTGATTTTGCAGAGCAGACTGTGTCATGTATTGTGAATTGCCTTTAGTGTGTCCCTACTGCTATCTGTAGTTACTGTTATTCAGTTGTAATAAAGACATTCTGAAGATACTCCTGCCTCATCCATGTCTCAGCTAAATGGCTAAATGGTGTGTGGGATATTGGTCAATAAACGTGTCTAGAAATACGCCAGGGAGGTGTTTTCTCCCCTGTTGGGTTTTTGATTTTGTAGTTTTTCTTTCTTTCTCTATCCTTATTCTTCATTTTATCAATTATGTGTAAAAGAATCAAATTTTAAATTAAATATTAACAATTCTTATTTTTATGTTATTTTACTTTTAAATAATACAATTATTAATTGTTCCTCTGTTTGACTAAGAACATTGTCATCTCTTTCTGAACAGAGTGTCCAGTTTAAATGTATAAATGTGAGCTGTTTGTTAGTTGTTTACCAGTCTCTGTACAGCTGAATGGTTTTGTGGCGCTCTCTGAGCGGCTGCAGGTTTTTGTACGACCACTTCATGAGTTTGTATCACTGTGGTACACGTTCGGTGGAGGAACCAGACTGGAGCTCAACTGTAAGTCATCTCTTTATGTTCACTTTAATGATCCTTTTGTTTAGTTTGTGATTCATCAGTTTCTGTTTCTGAAGCCTGACATCATTTGATTTAATTCTGTTTTATTCTAAACACTGTTTGGAGTTATGGGTGAGCAGTGTCTTTTTATCATCCCCACAGCATCCCATTCACCTCAGTTTAGAGAGAAATAATTTATTCACAATCTGAAGTTTTGAGGTTTATGGTTTTTGGAAAATTAAAAAAAAAAAAAAAAAAAAAAAAAAAACTTCCCTTTCTTTTTGCTATTGATTTCATGTAAGTATTTGCTTAAAATTGTGTATGACAATTGACCATAATTTAATATATTTGTTAGTGTTGATAGTAGAAAAAAATGTAGTTATGATTTTATTTTTGTTTTTTAGTTTAATTCTGGGGATTTTCTAAAGTTTATCTTTAGCTCTTAAACTTTTCTGTTGTTCAGCTTGAGTGGAGCCTCTCAGTTCTGTTTTCACTAATTTCAGGCTAAAGGTGCTTTTGTTGTGAATTGTTTTATTAATATTCTAGAATAACACATATATTTCTATGTATGTTACTTTGCGTTGATTTTTGGAAATAATTAAAGTCCAAAATTACTGGCGTGAGGCGTACCACCTGAAAATTGCTAAAATGTTTTGTTTTGCCGGGTATATTCCACAAAATGATTGAAACATACAGTATGTGTCTTTCATTTATACAATTACAGTATTTTTTATTGTCAACAAACCTCAGAAATGGCAAATTCCATAGAGAAAAACTGACATATTGTCAATCAAATGTGTGTGTGTGTGTGTGTCCACAGTGGGCCGAGTGGAGCCCAGCCTCTGGGTGCTGCCCCCCTCCAGAGAGGAGCTGGCCCAGGGGAAGGCCACCCTTGTGTGCCTGGCCAACAAGGGCTTCCCGTCAGACTGGAGCGTGTCCTGGAAGGTGTCTGACGGTGGTGCGGGTGGGGAGCAGAGCCGGAGCCCTGCGGTGCCACAAAAGGACGGCCACTACAGCTGGAGCAGCAGCCTGACGCTCCCCACACAGCAGTGGAGGGAGGGGGGCATGGCTGTGAGCTGTGAGGCCAGCCAGGGCTCCCAGAGTCCAGTGTCCCACTCACTGAGCACACTGCAGTGTTCCCAGGACTGACACAGTCACTGGGATTAGCCTGCAGAGCGCCCTCTGCTGTCAGCTCACGCCTCTACAGCTCCAGCTCCACTTCACTTACTGCAGAACAGCACACAGGCCTCTGTCCCAACTGGAGCTTCTGCTGAAAATAAAGAGCTGTGCATCAAAAGCAGCTTTGTGTCTTTATTTTATTTCAGTGGAATTGTTCAGTTTTTCCATCACACACTTTAGTGTTTGGAATAAATGTAGCTTTGAGGTCAGATCATGAGGGTTGGCTTTTCATTCACTTGCTTCGTATGTGTATTTATGAATCTTGAATGATGTGAATAAATCCATGAAGAGATTCATCAGGGAAATGTGACAAATCTTTGTTTCAGGGTGAGCACAGTTCAGTTTGTCCCTGAGAGTCTCTGAGAGTGGAAAGAAAACAGAGCTTTGACTTCAATATTTAACTGCTGCACAGTTGTTCTTAAAATTTGTTTGATGTGTAACTGATGTATGAATAAAGTTTCATAGATTTTTAGTATTTCCAACTCATGAATAATGGTCTTGGGCTGTTCATTTTGCTCGAATTGTGAAACTTTCAGCTAGTCAGTGTTGTTGGAATGGATGATGTTACATTATTATTATTATTATTATTATTATTATTATTATTATTATTATTATTATTATTATTATTATTATTATTATTATTATTTATTTATTTTTTTATTTTTTCTATAATATAATTTTCCTGAATCACAATCAAAACCTAAATAAAATTACCAAATAATGAACACAGTATCTGCAGCATCTGTGTCAAACTCAGTTCAGTGTGAGGAGGTTTTTGTACGAGTCTTTTTCACTGTGTGAATGGGAAGCTGTAACCCTGCTGACAGTAATAAACTCCTGCATCTTCAGCCTCAAATCCACTGATGGTCAGAGAGAAACCAGATCCTGAACCACTTCCACTGAAACGACTGGACACTCCAGAGTGACGAGAAGTAGCAGCATATATCAGGAGCTTTGGAGGTTCTGTGCCTCTTTGCAAATACCAGGCAAGTGCACCCCCTACACTTGAACTCGTCTGACACCTGAGATTTGTTTTTTCTTACACATTTACTGTTCTTATTTTAGAATTTTAAGAATTATTATTATTTATTATTTTTACTTTGAGTCCTAATAAAAAAGGTAATTGTAAACAATACAAATGGCTAAATACACAGACAAATTATCTGAATTATCTGAATAAATTGAGGTTAACAGTGAGCACTTGATTAAACCAGTTTGAGGTCAAATACCAACTCATTACGGGAGACCTTTCGGTTTTAAATTTGAATTATTATTATGCTATCTGATTATTTTGTCTTTATTACAATGAAACATTCTAGAATTACCTTTTTATTCTGACATTTCACTACACAGAAGTGTTTGATAAAAAAAAAAAAAAAACAATGAAGTGAGCGCAGCTGCAGCTCAGTTCAGTTTCACTTCAGTCTGAGGTTTTTGTACGAGTCTTTTTCACTGTGTGAACAGATCATAATGGGAAGAATCAACATCAGCCTTACAGTAATACACCGCATAATCCTCAGGCTGAACTCCACTGATGGTCAGAGTAAAGTCAGACCCAGATCCACTGCCTGAAAAACGACTGGAGACACCTGAGGCTCGTCTAGATGCAAAATATATAAGAGCTTTGGGCGTCTCTCCATCTCTCTGTTGGTACCAGTATAAGAGGTACCCATGAGTACCATAATTGTACACATTGTGACTGATAGTACAGCGTATGTTGGCAGTGTCCCCCAGGGCGGCCCTCACTGCTCCAGCCTGACTCACTGTCACCTGTCCTCTGGACTCTGAACACACAAACACAAAGCACCTGATGGTTTAGTCTGGTTGATCTGAGAGGGACGGATGTGGACAGAGGACAGCAGTGGGACTCTCTGGACTTTACCTGTGAAGCAGCAGCAGAGGACAGTCCACATGAGGACGCACACCAAAGTCATGTTGGTGATGAGGAGGCCGTATGTGGCTTGTGTTGTCATGAAGGAGCTGCCAGTGCTCCAGAGTGCACCTCTCAGGACTATAAAGTGTCCCACTGGACCATGCAGCTGTTCATGCAAAGTGTTTGTCTATGGAAATGAGGCTCCCACACAGACATGGAGTGCACTGAACAGCTGCAGGGTCTGTGTCATGATTGTATTTATAGAGCACAGATACAGCACAGGAACATAGAATAAAAATCACGGCATTGTAAATATGTAAAAAGTGAAAAACAGACACAGGTAGTTGGCAGAGAGCTCCAGAGAATTGGGCCATAGTACATGAAGTCGCCTCACCAGATCAGGGCTGTCTTTATGAGACTGTTCAAAGTTGTTGATTGGATGAATGGAGAGGTCTGAGTGGAGTGAGTTCTAAAAGCATGTCAGAGATGTAGGAAGGAGCCAAAGCATGGAGAGATTTAAAGAGCAAGTATAACATTTGAAAATAACTTCTTTGTTTAACAGGCAGACAGTGAAGTGAGAATGAAATGGGTGTAATGTGGTCAAAGTGCTGACTTTTGGTTCACATTCTAGCAGCAGTATTTTAATGAACTGGAGTTTATTTAGTGAGTGATTATTAAGCCAAGCATAAAGTGCACTGCAACAGTGTAATGGAAACAAAAGCAGGCACAACTTTCTCAGCATTAGGATTGAACAGGACACTTTTGCCCTCAGAAATATTACGTACATGGAAAAAAGTGATTTTACTTTATGTTTATGTTTTAAAAAAAATGAAAGTCAGAGTCGAATATTGTGGAGAAAGGAAAAGATAAGGAGTGAAGTTGTGGGTTGAATTTTTGCCTTAATACTTTTGGCCAGTAACAAAAATGTATGTCTTGTCATTCAGTTGGATCTTTATGTTTTGATTTGTTTGTATTGTGATTTTAATGTCTTTCTTTTTATGTAAAGCACTTTGAATGACTGTGTGTATGAATTGTGCTGTACAAATAAAGAACATTTGGATTCATCCAGGTTTTGATAGTTGAGATAGAGTTTCAAAGCTCATTCAAAGGGTTCAAATTGGAGAGTGACACAGAGATATGTAATTGAGTCTCATCAGCATCTGAGTGGGAAGAAAAATCATGGACGTCAAAGGCAGCATATAAAGATTCAAATGAAGAGCTCCAAGAATTGACCCTTGTGGAACTCCAAAAGGAACGCCCATGGATTCAGAATTCAAATCACCAATGGTCAGAGAAAAAGCTTTATCAATATATGAGGCAGGCAGTCCAGAGCCTTTCCTTTCACACCAATGGAGTTTTTAAACAGCTCATGACAATGTTCTGATCTAAAGTGTCAAAGGCTGCACTGACCACTGACAGCACCAGGATGGAAATATGGTTTGGATCCGTTTGTATTTTTCGGTAGATTTTTTGGACAATTTGAACTCAGCAGTTTCTGTACTGTGATGTTTTAAAGTCAGATTGCTGTTTGCAGAGCAGACTGTGTCATGTATTGTGAATTGCCTTTTGTGTGTCCGTACTGCTATCCATAGTTACTGTTATTCAGTTGTCATAAAGACAGTCTGAAGACACTCCTGCCTCATCCATGTCTCAGCTAAACGGCAAAATGGTGTGTGGGATATTGGTCAATAAATGTGTCTAGAAATACCCCAGGGAAGTGTTTTCTCCCCTGTTGGGTTTTTGATTTTGTAGTTTTTCTTTCTCTATTCTTATTCTTCATTTAATAAATTATGTGTAACAGAATCAAATTTTAAATTAAATATAAACAATTCTCATTTTTATGTTGTCATTTTACTTTTAAATAATACAATTATTGATTGTTCCTCTGTTTGACTAAGAACATTGTCATCTTCTGAACAGTGTGTCCAGTTTAAATGTATAAATGTGAGCTGTTTGTCAGTTGTTTACAAGTCTCTGTACAGCTGAATGGTTTTGTGGTGCTCTCTGAGCGGCTGTAGGTTTTTGTACGACCACTTCATGAGTTTGTATCACTGTGGTTCACGTTCGGTGGTGGAACCAGACTGGAGCTCAACTGTAAGTCATCTCTTTATGTTCACTTTAATGATTCTTTTGTTTAGTTTGTGATTCATCTGTTTCTGTTTCTGAAGCCTGACATCATTTGATTTTACTCTGTTTTATTCTAAACACTGTTTGGAATTATGGGTGAGCAGTGTCTTCTTATCATCCCCCACAGTAATTCGCCTGAGTTTAGAGAGAAATAATTTAGTCATAATCTGAATTCTTGAGGTTTATGGTTTTTGGAAAATTATTATTTTATTTTTTTCTATTGATTTCATGTATTTGCTTAAAATTGTCTATGACAGTTGAACATAATTAAATATATTTGTTAGTGTTGATATTAGAAAAAAATGTGTTTATAATTTTATTTTATTTTTTAGTTTAATTCTGGGGATTTTCTAAAGTTTATCTTTAGCTCTGAAACGTTTCTGTTGTTCAGCTTGAGTGGAGCCTCTCAGTTCTGTTTTCACTCATTTCAGGCTAAAGGTGCTTTTGTTGTGAATTGTTTTATTAATATTCTAGAACAACACACATATATCTATGTATGTTGCTTTGCGTTGATTTTTGGAAATAATTAATGTCCAGAATCACTGGTGTTAGGCGCACGACCTGAAAATGGCAAAAATGTTTTTGTTTAGCTGGGTATATTCCACAAAATGATTGAAAGATACAGTATGTGTCTTTCATTTATACTATTACCGTTAATTTTATTGCCAAAAAAAAAAAAAAAGACACCATGACTCACCATTTGTCTTTTTCTGGCTAATTCCACTAATTCCAGAGAAAAACTGACATATTGTCAATCAAATGTGTGTTTGTGTGTGTGTCCACAGTGGGCCGAGTAGAGCCCAGCCTCTGGGTGCTGCCCCCCTCCAGAGAGGAGCTGGCCCAGGGGAAGGCCACTCTCGTGTGCCTGGCCAACAAGGGCTTCCCGTCAGACTGGAGCGTGTCCTGGAAGGTGTCCGGTGGCGGTGCGGGCGGGGAGCAGAGCCGGAGCCCTGCGGTGCCGCAAAAGGACGGCCACTACAGCTGGAGCAGCAGCCTGATGCTCCCCGCACAGCAGTGGAGGGAGGGGGGCGTGGCTGTGAGCTGTGAGGCCAGCCAGGGCTCCCAGAGTCCAGTGTCCCACACACTGAGCACACTGCAGTGTTCCCAGGACTGACCCAGTCACTGGGATCAGCCTGCAGAGCGCCCTCTGCTGTCAGCTCACGGCTCTACAGCTCCAGCTCCACTTCACTTACTGCAGCACAGCACACAGGCCTCTGTCCCAACTGGAGCTTCTGCTGAAAATAAAGAGCTGTGCATCAAAAGCACCTTTGTGTCTTTACTTTATTTCAATGGAATTGTTCAGTATTTCTATCACACACTTTAGTGTTTGGAATAAATGTAACTTGAGGTCAGGTTATGAGAGTTGGCTTTTCATTCACTTGCTTCATATGTGTATTTATAAATCCTGAATGCTGTTAATAAATCCATGAATAGATTCATCAGGGAAATGTGACAAATCTTTGTTTCAGGGTGAGCACGGTTCAGTTTGTCCCTGAGAGTCTCTGAGAGTAAAAAAAATGGAGCTTTGTCTTAAATAATTAGCTGCTGTTCATTTATTCTTAAATATTGAATTGACTCGGTTATGGATTTTGTTTGACATGAACTGCTGTGTGAATAAGGTTTCATAGATTTTTTTGTATTCCCAACTCATGAATAATGGTCTTAGATTGTTCATTTAGCTCCAATTGTGAAACTTACTGGGGTTAGACCTTTCAAGTAGTCAGTGTTGTTAGAATGGATGATGTTACATTATGATTATGATTATGATTATGATTATGATTATGATTATATAATTATTATAAACTAAATAAAATGATCAAATAATGAACACAGTATCTGCAGCATCTGTGTCAAACTCAGTGAAGTGTGAACAGTTTCAGTTCAGTCTGAGGAGGTTTTTGTACGAGTCTTTTTCACTGTGTGAATGGGTAGGTGTAACCCTGCTGACAGTAATAAACTCCTTCATCTTCAGCCCCAAATTCACTGATGGTCAGAGAATAATCAGACCCTGAACCACTTCCACTGAAACGACTGGACACTCCAGAATGACGAGAACTAGCACCATATATCAGGAGCTTTGGGGGTTCTGTGCCTCTTTGCAGATACCAGTTGAGATATGAACTAACACTTAAACTGGTCTGACACCTGAGAGTCACAAAGGCTCCTTTGTCCACAGCTGCAGCTTTAGGAGTCTGAGTCAGGCTGATTTCTCCTGAGGAACCTGAAAAACACAAGAAGAGTTATTGAGACAGACCCCGCAGGTCTCCAGAGGAGCAGTGCTGTGATCCAGATGTCCTCACCCCGAACCAGGAGCCCCAGGGCCAGCAGGAACAGCTGCAGGGACATCAGGCTCATTGTGTTGTTGGTGTGGGAGTGGCTCTGAAGGGCCCGTACAGACACTGAGCAGCACTGGGCTCTTAACGGCTGGAGCAGAGAGGCAGCAACACATATGCAAAGTGACACAGTCAGAGGAGACAGGTACACAGCTCACACTACTGCCCCCTACTGACCACTGCTGACAGTACTGACCACTGCTGACACTACTGACCATTGCTGACCACTGCAGACACTACTGGCCCCTACTGACCACTGCTGACCACTGCTGACCACTGCTGACCACTACTGACCACTACTGCCCCCTACTGACCACTGCAGAGGGCAGGGCTGGAGCAGAGGCCGCACACATATCCGAACTCACAGTACCTCTGACCTTTTCAGCAGAGCCTAAAATGGTTCTGTGTCGGGTCAGAGCAAAGCTGAGGAGTTTGTTGATAAAAGAACACAGTGAGTCTTCAGTCAGGATAATATTTTAGCTCATTGTGACTGTGGCTATAAGAAAAAGAATAAAAATCATATTTCTTTGACACAAATGTCCCTTTTTGTTGTTTGTTTCTTTACGATTCAATCATGACTCTTGGGTTCCACAGTGGGGGGCCACTGGTTCTGTCCTTAAGCAAGACACTTGAGCCCCATTGCCTAGTATGAATCTGATGTGTGAGTGAGTGTTGGAGGTGGAGGGGCTGATGGGGCAGATTGACTCGCTTCTGTCATTCTGCCCCAGGGCAGCTGTAGCTACAATAGGATCTTAGCACCAGCGAGTGTGGAGTGAATGAAGAAGGTTCTGGAAGCTCTTTGAGTGCTGCTGTTGGAGGTCTGTTCCCACCCCCTGCTCTGATTCAGTCACATGACCGTGTGTTTTTGCACCTGTCTGTTTTGCACATCATTATCTGCACTGTTTTACTCTTTTATGCTTATATTCTTGTAAATTTGTAAATTCTGTGCTTATTATAATATTATAGTCTGTGTCATGATTGTATTTATAGAGCACAGTTCAGGGCCAATGTGGTGCCCCTGGGAGCAATACCTCACAGGTGCCCCCTGCCTAATTTTTGAAACGTGTTTCTTAAAATTAAGGTCCAAGTTGAAGGTAACCCAAATTTTTATGTAGTAAGAGAAATGAAAAGATAAGGAGTGAAGTTGTGGGATGAATTATTGCCATAATACTTATAGACCAGTGACACAAAATTCTCTCATCATTCAGAGGGTTCAGATTGGAGAGTGACACAGAGAAATGTAATTGAGTCTCATCAGTGTCTGAGTGGGAAGAAACATCATGGACGTCAAAGGCAACATATAAAGACTCAAATGAAGAGCTCCAAGAATTGACCCTTGTGGAACTCCAAAAGGAACGCCCATGGATTCAGAATTCACCAATGTCCACAGAGAAAGAGCTTTCATCAATATATGTGGCAGGCAGTCCAGAGCCTTTCCTTTCACACCAATGGAGTTTTTAAACAGCTCATGACAATGTTCTGATCTAAAGTGTCAAAGGCTGCACTGACCACTGACAGCACCAGGATGGAAATATGGTTTGGATCCGTTTGGATTTTTAGCTACATTTTTTGGACAATTTGAACTCAGCGGTTTCTGTACTGTGATGTTTTAAAGTCAGATTGATGTTTGCAGAGCAGACTGTGTCATGTATTGTGAATTGCCTTAAGTGTGTTCCTACTGCTATCCGTAGTTACTGTTATTCAGTTGTCATAAAGAGAGTCTGAAGACCCTCCTGCCTCGTCCATGTCTCAGCTAAACGGCTAAATGGTGTGTGGGATATTGGTCAATAAACGTGTCTAGAAATACCCCAGAGAAGTGTTTTCTCCCCTGTTGGATTTTAAAATTTTATTTAGATTTTCACGCAGTGATTTTTTCTTTCTCTCTCTCTTTTCTTTTTCTTCATTTTAAATAATAAAATTATCAATTGTTCCTCTCTTTGAGTAAGAACATTGTCATCTCCTTCTGAACACAGTGTCCAGTTTAAATGTATAAATGTGAGCTGTTTGTCAGTTGTTTACCAGTCTCTGTACAGTTGAATGGTTTTGTGGCGCTCTCTGAGCGGCTGCAGGTTTTTGTACGACCACTCCATGAGTTTGTATCACTGTGGCTCACTTTCGGTGGAGGAACCAGACTGGAGCTCAACTGTAAGTCATCTCTATATGTTCACTTTAATGATTCTTTTGTTTAGTTTGTGATTCATCGGTTTCTGTTTCTGAAGCCTGACATCATTTGATTTTATTCTGTTTTATTCGACACACTGTTTGGAGTTTTGGGTGAGCAGTGTCTTCTTATCATCCCCACAGTAATTCACCTCAGTTTAGAGAGAAATTATTTATTCACAATCTGAATTTTTGATGTTTATGGTTTTTGGAAAATAAATTTTTCTTTTTTCTTTTTTCTATTGATTTCATGTAAGTATTTGTTTAAAATTATGTATGACAGTTGAATATAATTTAATATATTTATTAGTGTTGATATTAGAAAAAAATGTGGTTATTATTTTATTTTATTTTTTAGTTTATCTTTACCTCTGAAACTTTTCTGTTGTTCAGCTTCAGTGGAGCCTCTCAGTTCTGTTTTCAGGCCAAAAAAAAAAAAAAAGTCCAAAATTATTGGAGTGAGGCGCACCACCTGAAAATTGCTAAAATGTTTTGTTTTGTCAGGTATATTCCACAAAACTATTTAAACATACAGTATGTGTCTTTCATTTATACAATTACTGTCATTCTTATTGCCAAAAAAATCTAATCAAATGTGTGTTTGTGTGTGTGTCCACAGTGGGCCGAGTGGAGCCCAGCCTCTGGGTGCTGCCCCCCTCCAGAGAGGAGCTGGCCCAGGGGAAGGCCACCCTCGTGTGCCTGGCCAACAAGGGCTTCCCGTCAGACTGGAGTGTGTCCTGGAAGGTGTCCGGTGGCGGTGCGGGCGGGGAGCAGAGCCGGAGCCCCGCGGTGCCGCAAAAGGACGGCCACTACAGCTGGAGCAGCAGCCTGACGCTCCCCGCACAGCAGTGGAGGGAGGGGGGCGTGGCTGTGAGCTGTGAGGCCAGCCAGGGCTCCCAGAGTCCAGTGTCCCACACACTGAGCACACTGCAGTGTTCCCAGGACTGACACAGTCACTGGGATCAGCCTGCAGAGCACCCTCTGCTGTCAGCTCACGCCTCTACAGCTCCAGCTCCACTTCACTTACTGCAGCACAGCACACAGGCCTCTGTCCCAACTGGAGCTTCTGCTGAAAATAAACAGCTGTGCATTAAAAGTAGCTTTGTATGTGGCGCTGCTCAGAAACACACTTCAATAAAAGTTCTCTGCACTCACATGTGACTATGCCTCATCTTTTGCTTTCCTCCTCTTTCTTTGGACTAAATAAAATATATTACAAATTAAATAAGTCAGTAAATACATAATTACATAGTATTTGTAAAAATAATATATCTTTAAGATATTTTATTGTTATATAAGATATATTATTGTTTAAGATATATTATTGTGACAAAAATACAGCTGCATGGTTCAGTGACTGTGACCCAGTGGACCCTGCAGCTGTTCATGCAAAGTGTCGGATATTTACATAGGAGGAGCAGTGAATGGAGCCTCTGGAGAGCTGAGTTCAGGAACAGACCAGAGTCATGAAGAAATTGGAAATACTGAGCAGAGTCTCATCTCTACAAACTGAAACTCCTTTGCAGCTATAAAATCAACAGTTGTGAGAGATTTTTACTTAACTACAGTTAAGTACAAAGGGTTATCAGAAACTCGATCTTAAAAGGGCAGGAGTTGTCTTATATTCACTCTTCTCTCTTCTAGAACCCTATCTGCAGATCCTCTTCTACAGTCTCCAGGATTTGGAATCACTGATTCTCTTTGACTTGAGACCTGTTAGATGGTTTGAATCTAATCTAGTCCTTATTACTGCTCCACCCCCTGTGTTCCTGTCCCTCCTCCCCACTCTCCACTGCTCTCGTTGGGGTTGGAGATTTGCATAAAGCCTTCCTCCTTCCAGGGACCTGGTTAAGACCTGTTTTCTATCCGACATGGGTTAGACCTGCTTTGAATCCGATCTAGTCCTTGCTCCCACTCCAGCCTCCTGTGTTCCCGTCCATCCTCCCTGCTCTCGGCCGCTCTCATTTGGGTTGGTGAGTTGTGTGGACCCCCCCTTGGCCCTGGTTGTTTGACTCCTGATCCACTTTGCGGCTGTGGCGCTCCCTCCCATGTGACGCATGTTTAGCCTGACCTGCCTCTAATTCTCTAAAGGGATTGGCCTGTCCCCGGATATCTCTTAAGAACCTATTACCTGGGCTCAAGTCATTAGATCCAAGACACCGACTCAGCTCTGCTCCCTAAAGGCAGATGAAACACGGGAGACAACAGAGACACAGTACTGAGCCGACAGGAGCAGACAGGAGCACACAGGAGAAGATAGGACCACACAGGAGCAAACAGCAGCACACAGGAGCAAACAGGAGCACACAGGAGCAGATAGGAGCAGACAGGAGCAGATAGGAGCACACAGGAGCAGATAGGAGCACACAGGAGCAGACAGGAGCAGGTAGGAGCAGACAGGAGCAGACAGGAGCACACTGGAGCACACAGGAGCAGACAGGAGCACACTGGAGCACACAGGAGCATAAAGGAGCACACAGGAGCAGACAGGAGCAGACAGGCGCAGTCTGCCAAGGTGGACAGTGAATACACATTACTAAGTCTGCTAAAGAAACTAAAGATTATTTTAGTAATTAACAAAGTTGGATATAACTTAGTTACTAATACTAATAGTGTAATTAAAATACTTTTTGTAATTAAGCAGTTACACATCACTGTGAAAATAGTTTTAAAAATTACAGATCCTAACAGAATACTTATTTACACCCACAGAGACACCCACCTCAGAGGCAGAGAAGCAGCTGCAGATGTTACTCACATGATCCATTTGAGACGTTTATACATTCACTCATTTGTTGTATATCTCTATTCAGTTGTGTTCAATAAAACATAAAAGTGCACACTTAATTCATTTATGCAATATTACAAATAATGTCAACTCAAAGTAATGTCACTAAGTTACAGGCAGTAACTACATGTGTAATAAATTGTATTTTTCACTAGTGACTCAGTGACAGGTGAGTCATGAGTACGTACTTTTTCACTGCTAGTGAATACGAGTGTACATCAGCCATAACATTCAGCTCCAGTCAAACGAAGCTCATGAAGCTAGCAATTATAGGAGCGCATTTGGAGCTGAGTTCCATAATAGGAATAGAGATTTATTTACAGACAAAATAGGTAAATAAAAGCACCGTGATCATGTGGAGCAGCTTAATATGAACATTTTAAGACCAAACGTCGCTGGAGGATGAACTATGGAGACTTGGTTTATTTTATTTTCACGTTTTGATTTAATAAGGCAACTTCTTTCTACAACAAAGGATTGTTGTAGAAAGTCTTTTTTTTATGATTTTAGAGTCTGTATTGTTCAAATAACAAATCTTTTTTTTCATTCACATTTAGTCAATTATAGTTGCAGTCCTACACATTACAATTTTCCATTCTCCTCATTCACTCATTTGACACATGGAACTGTTTATTCTCTTTCTCAGTAATACAACCCAGAGACTGATCTAACAAGTCACAGCTTCTCAGGGACAAGGGACACAAATGTCCAACTAGAACTAAAGCTGCAAGATCAATCACAATCAAATTGAATGGACGCCCTCGCAAAGGCTGACATTTTTGAAGTACCAAAACTACAATCCCTCCTGTTTTTTTCTGAAGGAAAAAAATAAATAAAAAAATAAACTGAAGGATGGGTCAAATGCAGGTTTAAACCAGACACACTGAAGGATAGGTCAAATGAAGAGGATACATTTCCCTTTATGAGACAGTCAAGTGAACCTTACCAGAAGAAAATTGTTGCTTTTGCCCTTTACTGTTTAAGTAAAGGGCAATAAGCAACAATTTTTTTTACCACCTTTCTTAACTAATGCAAGAGAACAATGTGTCTTTGTTATTGGACCAGATTTGAACTGATCACCATCCCATAAGTGGGCAGACACTTGTCTACTACACCACCACTGCCCAACATTTCCATTTAAATCAGACCTATTCTGCAAAACCGACTTTTTTCATCGTGTTAAGGCCGCCACACACTACAGGAGAATCTGCCCAATTTTGGCTGTGATTTCTTCTCCCATAGTTTGTGGAGGCGTGACCCGACTTTTAGTGTCCGTGTGCGATTTTGCTCCTCGTCTGTGTGGTGTCAGTGTCAGATCGTAACCACCAAATATCAACAACGCGACGGAAACAGCCAATAAATCAGAGTCAGGGGCAGAGGAGTGATGGACACAAAGGCGCAAGATACAAACTCAGGATACAGTGAAAATAAAGACTTTATTACTCACCTCCCATAAAGTGGTAAACAGCATTTGATCCACATTATCAATAGAAATTGTCCTCCACAAATAATGACATCCAGTCCACAAAAGTGTGCTATGAATCCAGTTTTCAGCGTTCTCTAAAAGTAAAGACAGTTTTTCCTCATGCGGGTTTGTTTACATCCACACAGCGCACGGATCGAGGTGAAGCTGCAGATCAGCGACAGTGACTCTACTTCCTGTGGACTTTATTGCTAATCTTTATGCTTTAAAAATCCTCTATCTGAAATATTGCTCCACATTTCACAAATAATAATAACACAGTTTGGACTTGTGTCTAAACTAGAAGTGCAGAGCTCTGATATTTGAACACTTCAGAGTCTCAGAGCAAGTGGTTTTACTGTAGACAAGAAACAGCTGATCCCATTGAAGTCTTTGCGATCAGAGATTTTTAGTCTCATAAGATTCTCCTCATGTCTGTGGTGTGCTCATTTTGTCGCAGGTTTAAAAATTGTCTAAGACTGAAAAATCCTGTAGTGTATAGCGGCCTTCATAGTAGTTTCTTCTCACTGACCCTCTCAAAGTCATTTTTGAAGTGATTCGAGCCATTTTGCCCGTCAATCCCCATTTTTACCGCACACTGTGACATACTTGGTTCTCCTATTTTTATTTTCTTAATCAGTGATACACGTAGGATTTAGCAGTGCCTCATTTGTACTTAATTTCGTACAAATGGAAAAATGGTAGAAGTTAGCGGACTTGTTTCATTTATTAAGTCATTTTAGATCAATGTTGTGATTTAAAACGTGCAAATTATAATGTCATGATTTTCAAAAACAATGTGCACCCAGCAGTCACCAACTTTGGCGTCACCTTAAACAGTGATTTTGAATTTGACAAACCAATTTTTTTTCTTTCTTTTAACATTTGTGGCTTTTATTGAAAGTCAAATGCATTTTTATCTTTTAAACTTCTTGAACAAGTCGTGCATGCTTTTATTTCATCACACCTAGACTACTCTAACACACTTTATTCATTCGGCATCTCATAAAACGGACTTTACAGACTACAGTTAATTCAAAACTCTGCGGCACGACTTTTAACCAGAAGAAAAGAGCACATTACCCCACTCCTTGCATCGTTACACTGGGTTCCTGTTCATTTTAGGAGAGATTTTAAGATTTTGTTTGTTTTTAAAGCTTTGACTGGACCGGCCCTACAGTACATCTCAGACCTCAGACAGATTTTCTCCCCGTGTGTGCTCTGAGGTCCGAGGGCCAGCTCCAGCCAGGGCGGATGGGGCCTTCTCTGTGATCGGCCCCAAACTCTGGAATGCTCTGCCCACCCACGTCCCGACAGCCCCACAGTGGAGTGTTTTAAGTCTCATCTTAACCCTCACTTTTACTCTTTGGCTTTTACCACCGCATGAGTTGTGTGCTCCTCTGTGCCTTTTATTTAATTTTTATTTATTTTATTGGTTTTATTCACCCTCCTCGAACCGCCACCTTAACGTGGTGGAGGGGTTTGAGTACCCGAATGATCCCAGGAGCTATGTTGTCAGGGGCTTTATGCCCCTGGTAGGGTCACCCAAGGCAAACAGGTCCGGGGGGACGGGTCAGACGAAGAGCGGTTCAGAAGCCCCATAGGATGAGTACTATTCAGAGGCAAGATACATCGCCCGGATCGGCGCCACCGGGGCCCCACCCTGGAGCCAGGCCTGGGGTGGGTGCTCGATGGCGAGCGCCTGGTGACCGGGCCTTTTCCCACGGGGCCCGGCCGGGCACAGCCCAAAGGGACAACATGGGACTGCCCTCCCCTGGACCCACCATCCGCAGGAGGAGCCATAGGAGCTGGGTGCAGAGAGATCTGGGCAGCAGTCGAAGGCAGGGGCCTCGGCGACCAGATCTCCGGACATGGAGACTAGCTCTGGGGACATGGAATGTCACCTCGCTGGGGGGGAAGGAGCCTGAGCTTGTGCGGGAGGTCGAGCGTTACCGGCTAGATATAGTCGGCCTCACCTCCATGCACAGCTTGGGCTCTGGAACCCAACTCCTTGAGAGGGGTTAGACTCTCCATTTCTCTGGCATTGGCTGCAGGGAGCGGCGGCGAGCTGGAGTGAGCCTGCTCATCGCCCCACAGTTCAGCCGCTGTGTGTTGGAGTTCACCCCGGTGAACGAGAGGGTAGCGTCCCTGCGCCTTCGGGTCGGGGACAGGTCACTCACTGTGGTGTTGGCCTACTGGCCAAACAGCAGTGCAGAGTACCCGGCTTTCTTGGAGTCTCTGGGAGGGGTACTGGACAGTGCACCGACCGGGGAGTCCATTGTTCTACTGGGGGACTTCAACACCCACGTGGGCAATGACAGTGACACTTGGAGAGGGGTGATTGGGAGGAACAGCCTCCCTGATCTGAACCCAAGTGGTGTTCTGTTATTGGACTTCTGTGCTAGTCACAGTTTGTCCATAACGAACACCATGTTCGAGCACAAGGGGGTCCATCGGTGCACGTGGCACCAGGGCTCCCTAGGCCGGAGGTCGATGATCGACTTTGTTGTCGTGTCATCTGACCTCCGGCCGTGTGTCTTGGACACTCAGGTGAAGAGAGGGGCAGAGCTGTCAACTGATCACCACCTGGTGGTGAGTTGGGTCCGCTGGCGGAGGAGGAAGCCGGAAAGACCTGGCAGGCCCAAGCGTATCGTGAGGGTCTGTTGGGAACGTCTGGTGGAACCCTCTGTCGGTGTAGCCTTCAACTCACACCTCCGGGAGAGCTTCTCCTGGATCCAGGGGGAGGCTGGGGACATGGAGACCGAGTGGGCTTTGTTCTTGGCCTCCATTGTCAACCCGGCCGCTCGTAGCTGTGGCCGCAAGGTCTGTGGTGCCTGTCGTGGCGGCAATCCCCGAACCCGGTGGTGGACACCGGAAGTAAGGGATGCCCTCAAGCTGAAGAAGGAGTGCTACCGGGCCTTACTGGCCCGGTGGACTCCTGAGGCAGCTGACAGGTACCGGCGGGCCAAGCGTGCTGCAGCCCGGGCGGTTGCAGAGGCATAAACTCGGGTTTGGGAGGAGTTCGGGGAGGCCATGGAGGAGGACTATCGGACGGCCCCAAGAAAATTCTGGCAAACCGTCCGGCGCCTCAGGAGGGGGAAGCGGTGCTCCACCAACACAGTTTACAGTGCGGGGAGTGAGCTGCTGATCTCGACTGGGGATGTTGTCGGGAGGTGGAAAGAACACTTTGGGGATCTTCTCAATCCCACCGTCACGTCCTCCGAAGAGGAGGCCAAGGCTGGGGACCCAGAGGTGGACTCATCCATTACCCTGGCCGAAGTCACTGGGGTGGTTGGAAAGCTCCTTGGTGGCAGGGCTCCGGGGGTGGATGAGATCTGTCCTGAGTACCCTAAGTCTCTGGGTGTTGTGGGTCTGTCTTGGCTGACACGCCTCTGCAACATCACGTGGCGGTCGGGAACAGTACCTCTGGACTGGCAGACCAGGGTGGTGGTCCCTCTGTATAAGAAGGGGGACCGGAGGGTGTGTTCCAACTACAGGGGAATCACACTCCTCAGCCTCCCTGGTAAAGTCTATGCCAGGGTACTGGAGAGGAGAGTCTGGCCGATAGTCGAACCTCGGATTCAAGAGGAGCAGTGTGGTTTTCGGCCTGGTCGTGGAACACTGGACCAGCTCTACACCCTCTATCGGGTGCTCGAGGGTTCATGGGAGTTTGCCCAACCAGTCCACATGTGCTTTGTGGACCTGGAGAAGGCATTCGACCGTGTCCCTCGTGGTGCCCTGTGGGGGGTGCTCTGGGAGTATGGAGTCCGGGGCCCTTTGCTAAGGGCTGTCCGGTCCCTGTATGACCGGAGCAGGAGCTGTGTTCGCATTGCCGGCAGTAAGTCAGACCTGTTCCCGGTGCATGTTGGACTCCGCCAGGGCTGCCCTTTGTCACCGGTTCTGTTCATTGTATTTATGGACAGAATTTCTAGGTGCAGTCAGGGGCCGGAGGGGGTCCAGTTCGGGGACCACAGGATCTCATCTCTGCTTTTTGCGGACGATGTTGTCCTGTTGGCTTCATCGAACCAGGACCTGCAGCGTGCACTGGGGCGGTTTGCAGCCGAGTGTGAAGCGGCTGGGATGAGAATCAGCTGTTCCAAATCCAAGGCCATGGTTCTCAACCGGAAAAAGGTGGATTGCCCTCTCCGGGTGGGTGGGGAGTCTCTGCCTCAAGTGAAGGAGTTCAAGTATCTCGGGGTCTTGTTCACGAGTGAGGGGAGGATGGAGCGTGAGATTGACAGGCAGATCCGTGCAGCTTCGGCAGTGATGCGGTCACTCTATCGGACCGTTGTGGTGAAGAGGGAGCTGAGCTGAAAGGCGAAGCTCTCGATTCACCGGTCAATCTACGTTCCTACCCTCACCTATGGTCATGAGCTTTGGGTAATGACCGAAAGGACAAGATCGCGGATACAAGCAGCCGAAATGAGTTTCCTCCGCAGAGTGGACGGGCGCTCCCTTAGAGATAGGGTGAGGAGCTCGGTCACACGGGAGGAGTTTGGAGTAGAATCGTTGCTCCTCCACGTCGATAGGAGCCAGTTGAGGTGGCTCGGGCATCTGGTCCGGATGCCTCCTGGACGCCTCCCTGGGCATGTCCCACCAGTAGGAGGCCCCGGGGAAGACCCAGGACACGCTGGAGGGACTATGTCTCTCGGCTGGCCTGGGAACGCCTCGGGGTCCGTCTGGAGGAGCTGGTGGAAGTGGCTGGGGAGAGGGAAGCTTGGGAGCCCCTGCTTAGACTGCTGCCCCCGCGACCCGGCCCCGGATAAGCGGAAGAAGTTGGATGGATGGATGGTTTTATTCATTTATTGCTATTCTCTGGTTTTGCTCTTATTTTATTTTACTGGTTTTATTGCTTTAAGACTTGTATGATTAAATCTGAGTGATTTTTATCATAACATTATTATTGTTGTTATTAGTATGGATTTGTGCAGCACTTTGGAAACTTGGAAACTTATTAAATTTGCTATAGAAATAAAATGGATTGGAAGTGTTAGTGTCATAAATTATAACGACAGAGCACCCACAAGCACTATATGTCCTCCTTAAAGGGACAGTTCAGAATTTTGGACATAGGGCCTCATTTTTTTGTAGACATGTGGAGACACCTTTTAATCTTCCATCCAGTCCTTGTATTTGGAGAGGTTGCTGGTGCTAGGCTAGTGCATGTCAATGGCCATAGTTGTCCTGCCACTAAAAACAGTCTTACCCACTCCACAGAGCACCCGAGGAAAACTATTAGAACTCCACACTGTCCATGTGAATGTCTGTGTCAACAGAATCATTTTAGAAGTAAAACCAACCTTGTATATGAAGGATTTCTGTCTGAGCAGCAGCAGCGAGTTGTACTTCCTAAAAAAGCTAACTAAAAAGCTCGGCAGCGGTGGACTGATATATGAGAAAATAGTTTCTCAGCCTGCAACGATTCATGTGATGCAAGGTTAGTTTCATTTCAAACATTAACACACCAAACCCAAGTCCAAATCCAAAGTCATTTGATTTTGAGTATCTGCCAAGTCCCAATCCGATACTTCTGTAAAACATTATGAAAAGAACAGCAAGAGCAATTTTTATTGCTTTTTCACCAATGGCTCTGATATTATTAACATATAACAAACTGAAATAGTTTCAAAACAGTGTTTATTATATTTAAAAATACAGACAAAGCCTTATTAAAAGTGCAACTTTTCACATCAAAGTAAAGGAACAAGGGTTGAGCGTGTTAGTACTGGTTTAGTACTGGTTTTAGTTCTGGTTTAGTCTTGGTTTTAGACTTAATTTAGACCTGGTTTAGACCTGGCTTAGACCTGGTTTAGTCCTGGTTTTAGTCCTGATTTTAGTCCTAGTTTAGTTCTGGGTAATCCACCGAGATAATATATTTCCTTTTAAATTAAAACAAAAAATAATAATAATAAATATACATATATTATTTAACCAATACCTGATGGGAACATAACGTCCAAGTCTGTCTCGAGTCCGCAGTCACGTGATCAGCCCCAATTTCCAATCACATGATCGGACCGGGACAACTATAGTTGACAGTCTGGAGTTCTAATAGTTTTGTCTCGGGTGCACGGTGGAGTGGGCAAATACAAGGACTGGATGGAAGATTTCAAAAAGTGTCTCCACACTCTCAACACTCTGGCTCATGAGAAATGAGGCCCTATGTCCAAAATTCCAAACGGTCCCATTATCAATTTGTCACGAAGCTGAATTTTAATTAAAGCCGCTCGCGGCAATGATGGCCCTCGCCCCGGTGCGCACGCCCCTCCCAGGCAACCGCTGAGGTCTTGTGACCGCCCTGGCACGACTCTCTCCTCCCGACAGCTCGTCCCCCAGAAAAATTACATAGGGCACCTTTAATATTTGAAAATGGGAACGATCTAGAGCCAAATTATAGAAACTAGGCCACAGGTCACATGACTTTTATAATCAAGAGCACTGTCAGACTAAGACTGTGCATAAAAACAGACCCTCCAACAGAAAAGTTACATAGTGCACCTTTAAACATATTTTGGGGGGGAGTATTTGCGCCTTTGTACAACCATGGAAAATACCCCATATCCATAATGTATTTTTTTGGTCGTAGACACGCATAGAATTTAATACCCATATTTGGTACAAATCCGATAATGTTGATGTTTCATGTCTGAGTAGGGGGCGCTATAGAGTTCACTTTTCATATACTTTATAGTTTATTATATTCAGGCCATGTTCAAGCTTTAGTGATTCAAATTTCAGCACAATCAGACAAAGTCTGTGCGTGTAGTAATTTTTGAACTATTTATTGGGGGAGTCTTTGAACCCCTGCTGGCCAACCGTGGGAAACACCCCATATCCATAATATATTTTTTTGCTTGCTTTGATACAGAGAATTGAATACCCAAATTTGGTCCAAATCCGATAATGTTGACATTTCTTGTATAGGCTAGGTGGCGCTATAGAGTAACTTTTCATATGCTTTATAGTTTATTATAATCAAGCCCTAATCAGGCATTAGTGATTCAAATTTCAGCACGATCAGACAAAGCCTGTGTGTGTAGGCTTTTTTTAACTATTTTTTTATTGAGTCTTTGTGCCCCTGGTGGCAAACAATGAAAATTGCACCATGTCCGTTATATAAGATTTTGCTTGAAATCATGCATAGAATTTAATCCCCAAATTTGGTCCAAATCCGATAATGTTGACGTTTCACGTATACACTAGGTGGCGCTACAGAGTTCACTTTTATTATATTTCATATTTCACCACATTCAGGCCGGGATCACACAATAGTGATGTGAGTTTGAGCTCTGTAGGCCAAAGCCTGTGGCCGTGAGAGGGCATCAAAGAAACAGGAAACGAAGGTGTTATTCGCCGGCGTGCTACAGACAAACCGTGAAAAAGTGCGCTGAGAAAAATGCGGCGTTTGTGGAGCCACATCTGTAGATGTGACGTGTCAAATCTGAGCTCGTTTGGACCAAAACCAAGACACTTGAAGACTTTGGCGTACACGCAGTCAAAACAGCGGTGAATTTTTGATCCAATATGGCCGACTTCCTGTTGGTCATAGGGCGGTGTGACAATGACATTTTCTGCTTGTCTCCTTGTTTTCTATCACTGTCCCGAATTTTGTCAGCCTACGCCAAAATATGCTTTTCAGCTCCCCATAGGCTTTCAATTTTTGACTTTTCCAGGGGGCGCTGTCGAGTGGGGGCACTTTGGGCATTGTTGCGATGCCCATTTTATCAAATTTTTCGCCGGGCCGGTCGATCTGATACCCCCATGTGAGACTTTTCGTCGATGTTCAGGCCCTCAAAATCGCGATCGTTTGCAAAGAAAAATAATAATAATATTAAAGCCGCTCGCGGCAATGATGGCCCTCGCCCCGGTGCGCACGCCCCTCCCAGGCAACCGCTGAGGTCTTGTGACCGCCCTGGCACGACTCTCTCCTCCCGACAGCTCGTCCCCCAGAAAAATTACATAGGGCACCTTTAATATTTGAAAATGGGAACGATCTAGAGCCAAATTATAGAAACTAGGCCACAGGTCACATGACTTTTATAATCAAGAGCACTGTCAGACTAAGACTGTGCATAAAAACAGACCCTCCAACAGAAAAGTTACATAGTGCACCTTTAAACATATTTTTGGGGGGGTATTTGCGCCCTTTGTGGCCAACCATGGAAAATACCCCATATCCATAATGTATTTTTTGGTCGTAGACACGCATAGAATTTAATACCCATATTTGGTACAGATCCGATAATGTTGATGTTTCATGTCTGAGTAGGGGGCGCTATAGAGTTCACTTTTCATATACTTTATAGTTTATTATATTCAGTCCATGTTCAAGCTTTAGTGATTCAAATTTCAGCACAATCAGACAAAGTCTGTGCGTGTAATTTTTGAACTATTTATTGAAGTCTTTGAGCCCCTGCTTCAACCGTGGAAACACCCCATATCCATAATATATTTATTTGCTTGCTTTGATACAGAGAATTGAATACCCAAATTTGGTACAAATCCGATAATGTTGACGTTTCTTGTATAGGCTAGGTGGCGCTATAGAGTAACTTTTCATATGCTTTATAGTTTATTATAATCAAGCCCTAATCAGGCATTAGTGATTCAAATTTCAGCACGATCAGACAAAGCCTGTGTGTAGGCATTTTTAAACTATTTTTATTGAGTCTTTGTGCCCCTGGTAGTGAACAATGAAAATTGCACCATGTCCATAATATAAGATTTTGCTTGAAATCATGGATAGAATTTAATCCCCAAATTTGGTCCAAATCCGATAATGTTGACGTTTCACGTATACACTAGGTGGCGCTACAGAGTTCACTTTTATTATATTTCATATTTCATCACATTCAGGCCGGGATCACACAATAGTGATGTGAGTTTGAGCTCTGTAGGCCAAAGCCTGTGGCCGTGAGAGGGCATCAAAGAAACAGGAAATGAAGGTGTTATTCGCCGGCGTGCTACGGACAAACCGTGAAAAACTGCGCTGAGAAAAATGCGGCGTTTGTGGACCCACATCTGTAGATGTGACGTGTCAAATCTGAGCTCGTTTGGACCAAAACCAAGACACTTGAAGACTTTGGCGTACACGCAGTCAAAAGGGCTGTGAATTTTTGATTCAATATGGCTGACTTCCTGTTGGTCATAGGGCGGTGTGACAATGACATTTTCTGCTTGTCTCCTTGTTTTCTATCACTGTCCCGAATTTTGTCGGCCTACGCCAAAATATGCTTTTCAGCTCCCCATAGACTTTCAATTTTTGACTTTTCCAGGGGGCGCTGTCGAGTGGGGGCACTTTGGGCATTGTCGCGATGCCCGTTTTATCAAATTTTTCGCCGGACCAGTCGATCTGATACCCCCATGTGAGACTTTTCGTCGATGTTCAGGCCCTCAAAATCGCGATCGTTTGCAAAGAAAAATAATAATAATAATAATAATAATAATAATAATAATAATAATATAGCGTAAGAAACCGAGCAAGAACAATACCCCTCGCCATTAACTTCGTTAACTGGCGAGGGCCAATAATAATATAGCGTAAGAAACCGATGAAGAACAATACCCCTCGCCATTAACTTCGTTACTTGGCGAGGGCCAATGAGAACAAATACATAAGTGAACAGTTAACTCTCTCACTCTTTATTTGTCCCTTTATCTCTCCTACCTCCTCTCCCTCCCTCCTCCTCTCATCTCCCTCTATCTCTCTCTCTGTCCACATCTTCACCTGCCCGTGTCTTCTGACCTCATAACCTGATTTTCTCTGGGCCAATGGGGTGACTTCCTGCCTTTGGGCCTCGCTCCTGTTTCCAATTCTATCTCTGAGCCTTATCCCCTCTCGCCTGATCTCTTCATCCCCTCCAATCCTGATCCATCCCCAGCAGGAGCGATAGAGAGGAGAAGAGAGAGAGCGATAGACAGAGAGAAGAGAAAGAGAGGGGAGGGAGGGGGAGAAGGAGAGAGCGGGAGAGAGAGAGGGAGAGTTAGGAGTTAGGAGCCATTGTACGAAGCATTCGCCGAGGGACACAGGTGTACAGGTGAGTTACATTCACCTTCATTCTATTCGCTTTTTCAAACTCAACTATTGCAAACTTTTAGCAGCTGCAGGCTTTTTTTTACCATATTTATACTGTTTTCACTGCACTTTTAGCTGGGGCTGAACTGAGTTTTTACATATTAGTAAATAATAAGGTTGAATCTTATCTAAAAATGTTGTACGGAATTGTCCTACCATCTTTTCGGAAGGTTTTGTACTCAATGCAAACCAATTTTCTTGCAAGGAATTAACCTCCAGAGTTGGGAAGTAATTAAATACATGCATCGAAAATACATGAATACTAATTTTGAGTAACTGTATTCAGGTACAGTTATTTTACTCAACTTAATTCAACCAAGTTTGAGATAAATTCTGCATAATATTTTAATCATTTTGCAGACAAATCTTGTTTTATCTTATTTAATTTTGATGCTTTTGTACTTTTGGGTGGATTTTTGCTGTTTGCTCCTTGACTTGTGCACTGTTCTGTCTCAGTGTTGATTCTTTAAACCCTCTCAAGGTGATCTTTGGATCGTAGTGGGGCCAAAGAGGATTGAGGCTTGAGCTTTTATCCCGCGCACGAGCCATTTACGGCGGGCACAAACGCGCCCTCTGGCCCCTGCTTCGACGGAACTCCCGATCCCGTTCAAAAAACGAATTTCACTCAAAGATTAGCTGTGAATTTCAGCGCAGATAAATAGTCCTGAAATAGTCTACAGGTGCGAAATATTTGCAAGAAAAATCGCGACTGAATCGAAATTTTAATTTGTGAGTAGTTTAGTTAGACCTCAAATCGCAAGGACAGCATTTATTACCGTGAGATCATTCGGTCGTCAAAAAACAGAACAAAAATCTGTGTAAAAGCTGTCAATCCTGTAGTTTAGACCTCTGCAAACAAGTTCTGAAATGTTCCAAAATGTCAGACTCCCTTTCTGTGTCTCCATAGGGTCTTAGTTCTTGGATTTGTTTTGGACAGTTTTTGCAAACGTTAACGGTCCTGGACATGCTTAAAATGAAAAACACAAATCTTACGCAAATCACAATCTGATTTTCCTCCCAAACCCGTGAGTCCTCTATTATAATATGAGTCCAATTATGCTTTTAATTAGCGTCTCAGCTCTAAATTGGATAGATGGAAGTACATTGCATTGCCGTGTAGTAGTTTAGGATTACCTTGTTAGCTGATAAGTTTGCGTGAGCTGATTGGCTGTCTGCAAATGGCTTTAAATGCATGGAGAACGGCGCCATCTTTTAGTGAAAAGTTTACGCGCAACAACAATCACGTCTAACAATCGTAATGTCGCATTGAGCCAATGTTTTGGCTTTACGCTACTCAAATGAAAATGAAAATTCAGTGAATGGAAAATAATGATGTAAAAACTATAACACGACACATTTACTGAGAGTTGACTGGGTTTTATAGTTCAGCTCACAGTGCTCACTGATTTTGCATTTACAAGAAAAGTAGGTGGTTTAAAATCTGCTCAGAATTCCAAACTGGGACACACACAGGTTGGGATGGTTGGTATAAATAAAACTGAAAAAAGCGTGTGACGGTGTCCATTCTCGACTCACGTGGGTCAGTGCAAAATCTAGGACTAAATACAGAAGCACAGTGTTCTGGATTTGGGATAAACAAATTAAATTTATGCTCCTCTGGTTTAGACCTGAATATAGACCTGGTTTAGTCCTGGTTTAATCCTAGTTTAGACCTGAAATAAACCTGTTTTAGTCCTAGTTTAGGCCTGGTTTAGACCTGAAATGAGCCTGATTTAGTCCTAGTTTAGACCTGGTTTAGACCTGATATAGTCCTGGTTTAGCCCTAGTTTAGACCTGGTTCAGACCTGAAATAGACCTGGTTTAGTCCTAGCTTAGTCCTGGTTTAGACCTGATATAGTCCTGGTTTAGCCCTGGTTTAGTCCTGGTTTAGACCTGAAATTGACCTGGTTTAGCCTTATTTCAGACCTGATTTAGACCTGATATAGTCCTGGTTTAGTCCTAGCTTAGTTCTGGTTTAGACCTGATATAGTCCTGGTTTAGCCCTGGTTTAGTCCTGGTTTAGACCTGAAATAGACCTGGTTTAGCCTTATTTCAGACCTGATTTAGACCTGATATAGTCCTGGTTTAGTCCTAGCTTAGTTCGGGTTTAGACCTGATATAGTCCTGGTTTAGCCCTGGTTTAGTCCTGGTTTAGACCTGAAATAGACCTGGTTTAGACCTGAAAAAGACCTGATATAGTCCTGGTTTAGATCAAACTGGTCCAAAATAGGGACACTTGGGACATTTCTTGTATAAAACTGGGACAAACCAGTGGTTTTGGATAAATCTGCCGGGACAGAGGACACAGGGCTCAAAACTGGGACTGTTCCGGATCAATAGGGACGCCTGGTCACCCTAGTTTTGACATTAAGCTACTCAAATGAAAATCCATTTGTTCGGTTAACTTAAAATAATGACGTAAAAATGAATACACGATACATTGGCAGCCCACGTACCTTATGGTTTTGCATTTACAAGAAACGTAGCTAGTTTAAAATCAGCTTTGCACTTCCTTTCAACAAACTTTTGCTTGGTTGAAAACTTTTGGTTTGTGAAAGGTTGCGTAAAGTGTGCCGCCATGTCCTATGTGAGTGGCAGACTTCCTGTTGCAGTGTCTTTGCTTTAACCTGAACACAAAAGTGAATAATCCTGTCAGAGCCGGAGGTCGCGGGCTGAGCTCACGTCATCTCATTAAACTGCATCTAAGTCAACCATCGCCCGCGTACGCCTTTCGCTTTCCCGCCGTGTGAGCTTAGCGTCTGCTGTTGGAGCGTCGTGCTGGAGTTATTAAATGAGAAAAAAACAGCGACGGAACGGAAACTCAACCGAAAGGAGTCACAATTCACGTTTACTAACCGTACGAGCCGCGAATGATGCTACGATGCTACAATGCTATGTAACGAGATCAGAGCATGGGCAGGTATTAGGATTAGCGCTAACAAGCTCACGTTAGTCATGTTTGCTCTGCTTTCAAGGTCAAAGAGCTTCACCATTGTAACAACAGAAAAAAACAGAAGAACTCTCTCCTCTGATCTACTCTGCTCTGCTCTTCTCCTTTGCTCCTCTCCTCCTCCAACTGTCTCCTCTGCTCCTCTGACCTTCTCAGCTTTTCTGACCATCTCTTCTGCTCCTCTGATCTTCTCTACTCCTCTGGCCATTTTCTCTGCTCCTCTGACCCTCTCCTCCTCTGTCCATCTCCTTTGCTCCTCTGACCTTCTCCTCTGCTCCTCTGACCCTCTCCTTTGCTCCTCTGATCTTCTCTGCTCCTCTGACCCTCTCCTCTGTTCCTCTGACCCTCTCCTCTGATCCTCCCTTCTGGTCCTCTGACCCTCTCCTCTGCTTCTCTCCAATCAAAACTGTAAAATGACAAATGCAGAGGCCTACTTCAAAATGTACTTTTACTCAAGTCTAAAAAGATCCAACAAGCGCTCCTTGTTATAGCTAAGGATGCCCTCAAGGGTCAAAAAGCCAAACATGTCTCAGTTCTCTGGCATGTTGCTCCCGATAATCGAATAGTACAACACAACCTTTCGTATATTCAAGTCAAAGTTCAGTTGAATTAGACACAGATCGACAGATGCTTACAATGCGGTGGGAATGTTTTCAGAATGGCTCAAAGTACACAAATTCAAAGTGTCATGGAAGCACTATAGGTCCTCTTGACGTTTCAGGCGTTCATTCCCTCAGGATGTCACTGCTGGTGCATGTCGCCAGGTGTATCGTGAACATATATAGAATTATAGTGGAGTAGGTTAAGCCATTTTACATAAAGAACTGAACAATCACATGTTTTTTCTTCAGGATTCAAGTTTTATTTGATCCACCTCACATCCTGAAAGAAGGGCCATTTTACTTATATTAGGTAACAGCAACACATATTTAGATCACCTTTTAGTGTTTTGAAGATGCTATATTCACCGAAAACAATGTATTAACCTTTCTGCACTGAGTCACTCCCCCTTCAGAGCGCTATCACAACACAATCAGCATGCGTCTCCCTAATGGAACTCCTGCACATCACATTAGGTTTGTCACGTTGCTGTGTACAGTTATGTGTCATATCTTTTGTATATTTATGGAGAATTGAATTTATGCAGCATGGGTGATGTATGTTTGTGGGCGGAGCCTCGTACGGAATCTTACACCTAACTGTAAGAAGGGTTTGAATAGGGCCCAGGAGAGTGCGCTATTTAACCGAAACATGCATGGATGACGTCTAAAACCTCTTCAGACATGTTTTTTGCAGAAGAAAAAATGGTAAAAAGGTCCAAAAAATGGATTCTGCATAACAGCGGCGCTTTAAATAACATTAACCTGAGCACCTTAAGCCGGCGGAGGGGGCAGAATCAGAGAAAGGTGCTGTAGTCCAGGCAGCGTGGCACTTTAATCTGATGACGCTAAACCTCCTCCCTCCCCCTCTTCCTCCGGCTCAGGTCCCAGACCAGGATCCAGGCCAGGATTTGGACCAGTCCTAGACCCACTGACCTGCAGGTGTTCAGGAACCCTCCCACTTCTCTGAAAACCCCCACCCCTTCCGACCGTTTGACCAATCCTGCCCTAAGACACTGCAACTTAATCCGGTTTATCACCCGGTGAGGTTAAACGACTCTGGATGATTTTCTCCGCACGTTATAGACAGGACAGCAAAAATTTAAAAATACATTAACACATTTTAAATTTATAGATATATATTTTTTCCAATTAAAAAAAAGGACATTGTAGTTTGGTTCACTCCCGTGTCTTAAGTTTTCCGGTTTGTATTTGTTACCTATTTCTGAAAAGACATCAAACTGTGTGACAGAACTGGCTGGTTGGTTGCAATGTTTTTGCGTCCTTAAGCAAGACATTTGATGAACACGAATGAATCTGGTGTTGAAGTGATTGGTGGTGGGTCAACGGCAGAAGATTTTTGTCATTCTGATGCATTTTAATCTGATAGCTGATAGTCTTTTAGTTTTTGTTTTTGCAAAAAGAAGAAAAGTAGAGAATAGGTGATTGTAGTGGCTTCCATCGGCTGTTACTCCTGTGCGATTGGTTTTGTTTTTTGAATTTTCTGTTGAATCAACCTTTGCTTTGGACATGTAAAGTGACGACGCATGAGGCACATTTGATCTCAACTCCTGCCTTTCTTGAAGATACCAAAAGAGGGTTGAATTTCGTCAAATGGACAAAGGTTTTTAGAGCGAATAGTTTTCCCACTACTCCACGTAGTTTCTTCAGTTCTGATAGAACTCTGATGAGAGATTGGCTGAAATATCTGTCCTGGAGGAGCTAACTACATCAGAGCAACCCAATCGAAACTGAAATTCGAGCTGATGTAACTCTCAGATCGCAAAGGCTGCATTTACTGTATTTAGACGGATTGATGGATTCATTTCTATTTCAAGTTTGTGCCAAGAAAGAAGCAATAATCATACACATACATACACATTGTAAACAACAGAAAAGTGTGTTTCTTGAAAAAGGAGCAGGAAGAAGAAAAACTTATATTAACCCACCCCTGTTCATGACTTAGTTTCAAAAATAATGTGGTTTCTAATCTACATGGATCACGGAACTTTACAAATATGTACATAGAGCAAAATAAATGACATACTGTGGTCGTACAAACTAATAATAATGAGAAAGAAGGCACAGACATTTATCGTTTATGACCCTACAAAATAAACAACAACGAGAATGAAAAAATAGATAGAATGTCCTTTACAGATACCCTCCCTGTGTATCTATGGCGACTTATTGTGTAAAAGCTTCTAACTTTGTACTTTAGACCTCTAAAACCACACGACTCCTGTATTAGTTTATCAATTCAGCAACTACATTTTTTTTCACCAAAATCATGCAGCTCTAAACTACACAATTAAACTAACACCCCCTAGTAGTTTGTAGTTTACAGTAAGAACTGCGCTTAAGTCCATTGAACTACCCTAAGGTGTGAACTACCACTTGAGTCTCATTTTTGCATGATTATACGTGGGAGTCATCTAGCAGTTATTAGAAAATCCCGATTGATTGATACGTTGCAGCTGATGACATCAACATTCTTTGGGGGTGTGATGCTAACTGGAGGCTCTACTCTGTCTGACGCTCTGTTACTCAAGTTTATTTTATAAGTACAACTGGAACTGATTTGTGTGTTTAAACAAATCTTCCACAAGTTATGATCACAAGACAGTTTTTTTTTTCTTCGCTTTTTTTGGTCATTCTCGCCTTTTGGACGAAGATCAAACTCCTAAACAGGACCATGAGTGCTCGGACTGATCACAGTCTCCTGAAAATGTGCCGTTTAAATCCATTTTGGATTTTTTTCTTTACTTTTCAATCTTAAAATACAGCGGACAGTGCTTGCTAATGTGTGCTTTATGTCACCATGGTAACTGCTGAAAGTTCCGCCAAAGACAGACATATAGAACAACCCTACCATCACTGTAAAGTATTATTTTTAGGTTGTTGTTTTTTCTGTCATGATGTTTTTTGTTTTGTTCAGGAATGCTGTTGATAAAAAGTGCGATAAAAAGTGGTTTAGACTTACCCTGCTTTCTCTCCCTCCCTGTTACAGAGTGGTTCCTGGTTCAGTAGCAGCCCACAGTCGCCATGGCAGCGGATAAAGCCGAGATTGATAAACTGAAAAAGGAGTGCGACGGCCTCCGCAAACAGATCGAGGTAAGAATATATGAAGAAACCTGGAAAAAATTGAGCAAAACATATCCTTTTTTTCACTATGCTGCGTTCACATTCTAGAATTTGTGTCATAATTTCAGACGGAGCAGTGGCCTATATGATTCCACGGAAGATTCAGTGTTTTTGAAAGAAATCTCCAAACTTCTGATATAAAAATGTTAAAATTTCTCATTATTTGTTTGGGATCAGCTCCACAAAATGTGGATTATCCTTATGTCTTTAAATCGTTTCATCTGACAAAAATCATGTCTTTGGGGTTGAATTATGGCACCACTTTCTGAAAGTACGGTGAAAAAAAAACATTTCACTGCAGATAGTACACAGCTAACTTTATTTTGAGCTCAAGAGCTGCATATACAATATGTCTGTACTGAGACCAGACACATTTTGCACAAACACATGGACAGCTTTATAGTACTATTGTTTAGATTTGTTCCCTCTCTACAAAAGCATATCTGTGAGTGTCATGTAGCTAAAGGTTTCACCCCTCTGTTCACAGCAGAGGGCAGCAGACTGAGTTGATGTTTGTGTATTTCCAGACGGCGCGTAAAGGGGTGAACGATGGAGACATGGCCGGAGCAGCTTCAGGCGTCGACTCTGTGGGAAGAGTTCAGCTGAAAAATAGGAAAAACCTCAAAGGTCACCTCGCCAAAATCTACGCCATGCACTGGGCCACCGACTCCAGGTACAGCACCTTTAATATCACACCTGTAACACCTCACCTTTAAGATTTCACCTTTAAGACCTAAACATAACCGTCACATCGCCAAAATCTACGCCATGCACTGGGGCTCTGGCACAGGCACAAACACAGGACAGAAAAAGCCTTTCCAAAGCCTTCTAATTTGACTGTTTCATTTTTTATATTTGAAGTTTATATTTGAATTAATTGGACATATTTATGGCCACTATTAGTAAAAATCTTAAATGGATAAATCAAAATGTCTCACATACATGGGTTAGTCTTTAGTGCATTTCAAACATGAGGCACTTTTTAATTGTTTCCAGATGCATAACATATATATAACATAAAATATATAACATAAAATACTGTGGTCTCTCCTCAGACAAATGGTCAGTGCGTCACAGGATGGAAAGCTGCTCATCTGGGACACCCACACAGGAAACAAGGTGAGATTTGGAAAATGAATACACGTGTTCATAACAGCAATACCCCTATGAACTAACATCAAGGACCATGACGCCCACCCTCCTGTGGGCTCACCACTCACAGAGGGGTTCATGGGGGGGTCAGGTGCATAGTGGACTGGGTGGCAAACAGCTGCCCCCGTGACCCAGCCGGATTAAGCGGGAGAAGACGGATGGATGTGTAGCCTGGTCAGCCAAAACCCTCCTATTTTCTGTTTGAAGGCAGAAGGGTCTGGAGCTGGACCAAGTCCAAAAGCACCTTAATCGTAATGATCCAACCACAGCTTAAATTTGTGCTGTTCCTCAGTCCTTTGTGTTGTTGTGTTCTTTCTGTTTTACTTGTAAACCTCCATGTTTGTTTGGTTGTGGTTCTTGACCCTAACGTCTTTGTAAAGTATTGTGAAAGCATGTCTAACATTTCCTGTCCTGTCCAGCTGGTGGCAGTACCCCTGAAGTCGGCCTGGGTGATGAGCGTAGCGTTCGCGCCGTCTGGTAACCTGGTGGCGAGCGGCGGTCTGGACAATATGTGCACCGTTTATAACATCAAAGCAGCCAGCCCCAAGACACTGAGGGAGCTGGACGCACACACAGGTAAAGGACACAGCCATGGACACTGTCTTCTCTGTCTCTTTCTTTTCGCTCTTCTCCTGTGTATCTTTCCTTCTCTTCTGTCTTTCTTCTCTCTCTTCCTCAGATCCACACTCGTCCGTCTAAGGGCAGTGTGATTACAGAGTGACTGAATCAGGACAGTGTAGTAGTTAAGAGAGATTCTCATGTTTCTCTGTGATGTTTGCTCTCAGGTTATTTGTCATGCTGCAGATTCCTCAGTGACACTGAGATCATCACAGCGTCTGGAGACACCACCTGGTCAGAACATGCTCTTGCTATCTCTGAGTTTTTTCCATAGACTGTATATATAAATGGACATACGGTATCTAACCCACTAGCTGCCACATTCCAAGCTGGAAGTGAGCATAGATGTGATTGTTTGTGTCCATGACATAACGACAAACCGAGATGTCTTCCCAAAGACATAAATACGTTCATGTTGCTGTCCATTCAGAACCCTTCCTGACGAGTAGAATAAAATAAAGACGATTTAACGTGTTTTCCATGGAAACCTCAATTCAGAATTATTATTTCTATGTAAACACAAAGAAGAATATTACAAACTCTTTAATTCAGAATAATTCATTTGACATTAAAAAACATCATGTAACCGTAGCCTATGTCTTTAAATACATTAGCCACTGTAACTGCCTGCATTTGTGAGCTTCAGTTGACTGGAGCCACTCACACTCTCTTAGTCCACTTATTTATACAGTCTATGGTTCAATCTGTTCTTCTGTTTGCGTCATGTTGGGTATTCATGGATTTCAGGTACAAGGATTCTTCTCTGATTTGAAGGATTTGCCATGGCAACGGTCATCCTTCATGTTGTTATAGCAATAACACAATTCAAATCTAAATTTTATATCTTTTGTATGGGAAAAGGTCTTCACAAAGTTCTTCCAATCAGAAAAGAATCATTTCCTAAAACCCCATGAATAATATAATGATGTAATTTTATGTTCTATCTATTCTATCTCCTCCTTTCTTCATTCCTCCCTTACCTCCCTCTCACCTCCCCTATCCTCCTTTACCACTCCATCTCCTCCCTCTTCTTCCTATCCCCACTTTTCTGTCTCCTTCTTTTCTTCCTCTTCCCTTTCTTCTTTCTCATCCTCTCTCCCTGCTTCCCATATTTCTCTTTCTCCTCCCTTTCCTCCCCCTTTCTCCTCCTCCCTCTCTTATCTGTTCATTCCCTCCTCCCTGTGTCCCTGCAGCTGCCTGTGGGATCTGGAGACCGGTAAGCAGAAGGTGGTCTTCACAAACCACATTGGGGACTGCATGTCTCTGGCTCTGTCTCCGGACCAGAACTGCTTCATCTCTGGAGCATGCGACTCTTTGGCCAAACTGTGGGACATCAGGGAGGGAGTGTGCAAGCAAACATTCAGTGGCCACACCAGCGACATCAACGCCATTGCTGTAAGAACGCAGCACAAAACACAACAACAACACACACCCGACCACACAGATAAAAAGGTACGCAGCAAGTGGAGTGTTAAAATTGACTCTCACAGAATCCATTTTAACATTTTCTCAGGGTTTATATGAGTTCAATCTGTTCCAGAGTTAATTTAACTTTTTTGGAAATGTTAATTAAGTAACACTGGATCGGAGTTCCTGTTTAACCCCGAAATCAAGAGTTATATTAACGCTTTGAGAGTAAACAGATAACACTTTGTAGGGTTATCCTGATTTAGCTAAATAACACACAGAGGTGTTTTATTTTTACACTTCATTAATTTAAGATCAAATTATGTACAAAACAGGTTCAAATTGGTCTTGGAGTTTGAAGTGGTGAGTTGGCGGAGACAAATTAACACTAAGGGAAGTTGAATAAACACTAGGGGATGTTGAATGAACATTTGTGGAAGCTGAATTAACATCAACCATGTCATGTCTGGCAAATAACCCCAACTTGAACCACTACTTAACTTTCAAATAGTTAAAATAACACTTTTTGTGTTAAAAACAACTCTGAGACATTTTACCCTGAAATTTTAACCCTCCAGTTTTTGCTGTGTAGTGCAGTGTAGTTCAACATTATCTGGTTAAAGGGCACATATTATGCAAAATGGTGCAGCTGATTCATGCATGTGTGAGTAATCCTGTACTGTCCTGTATATGACACTTTGACATTTTCTCCTACCCCCTATTTCCACCATAGACTATTTAAAAATGTGGACTGAGGGAGTGTGACCTCAGCTCCAGTCAAATGAAGCTCATCGAGGCTGTAGCTGGAGCTAATATGTAATAATAATTGAGACATGTTATATACTTGGAATTCCAAACATGTGTATCATAGCAACCAAAATTCGACCACTGGGGAAGAAGGCCTCTGTCTTGTCTATTCATTTTTTTATTTCTATAGCCCAGAATCACAACAAGAGTTGCCCCAATGGGCTTCACAGTGAAAAACATGGAAACATAATCTGACATAGACATCAGCAAACACATTGTCCCATCCTCAGTCTCTCAATAAACACACAATCCTTGGTGCCAGAGAGCAAAAAACCCACAGACGGGTGCAGTATGGGAAAATTCTCTCCAGACACTGTTGCCAACCAGCTGTCACCATGAGTTTGTTATTGTCTGTTATTAATTTTCATATCTTGATTTAGGGGCAAAATTATGAAATGGAAAAAAATGCAGGATCCTGAAGAGTGGGTTAAAACAAACATATATAGCACATGTGCTCATTTCCTATTTAGAGTATGGAGGATAGCTATTTCCATCCATGTATACAGCCTACGGACACATGTTAACAGATTTTTGTTTTGTTTTTAATCTGTTTGTAGTTGTTTGTAGTTCCCTCATCAGAAACGTACCTGGAGATTTAACCAGGATTATCACATCACAGTTAAAAGTCCATAAATCATAGCCAGACTGAGCATTTCCAATCTCTGTAAGGGTGTTGTGAGCACAGATTAAAACCTGTGATAGCTACACCAATGTGGCAGAGTGGTTAACGTTCTGCTTCAGCCAAAGGTTCTTGACTCTTGGTCCTTGGAAACAGTTAAACAAAAGCAATCAACAAAACCTGCTCTTTTCCCTTTGTCCTCCTCAGTTCTTCCCGAGCGGAAACGTGGTGATCACCGGCTCTGACGACACCACCTGTAAGATGTACGACCTGCGCTCAGACCAGGAGGTTCTGGGATACCAGGACTCTGGACTTAATGCCGGGGTCACCTCTGTGGCTCTGTCCAGCTCCGGCAGGCTCATCTTCGCCGGATACGATGACTTCAACTGCCACATCTGGGACGCACTCAAGGGCGAGAGAGTCGGTCAGTGAATAATGGGGTCTGTTATATATGGTACAGAGGAGGGACAATGGTGAAGAGGAGGAATTTACGGTACAGAAGAGTGACAGTGAATACATGGTCCATAGAAATGAACTGAAGTAGGGTTTATGGTGCAGAGGAAGCAGAGTGCATAAATGGTACAGAGGAGGAATGTTGAAAGATGCTGACGTTACAGTTGTAAGGAACTAATGAGGAAATTGTACAGATATAGTGTAAGAGGACATGAATTTGGTTGGTGAAGATGCAGAGGAGCTGGTTAGAGGAGGAGAGGAGAGGGTCAGAGGATGAGAAGATCAGATGGAGCAGAAGATGCAGAGGTGAGGGTTGGAGTAGAGGGTCCAAGAAGCAGAGAATGAGAGAGGATCAGAGGAGAAGGTCAGAGGATGAGAGGGTCAGATGGAGGAGAGGGTCGGATGAAGCAGAGGGTCAGAGGAGCAGAAGAAACAGAGGAGAGGGTTGGAGTAGAGGGTTAGAGAAGCAGAGAATGAAAGAAGAGGATCAGAGGAGAAGGCCAGATGAAACAGAGGAGAAGGTCAGAAGATGAGAGGGTCAGATGGAACAGAGGAGAGGGTCAGATGAAGCAGATGACGGGTCAGATAGAGCAGAGGAGTGGGTCAGATGGAGCAGAGGAGAGGGTCAGAAGATGAGAGGGTCAGATGAAGCAGAGGGTCAGAGGAGCAGTGGAGAGGGTCAGATGAAGCTGAGGAGATGGTGAGAAGATGAGAGGGTCAGATGAAGCAGAGGAGAGGGTCAGAAGATAAGAGGGTCAGATGGAGCAGAGGAGAGGGTCAGAATATGAGAGGGTCAGAGGAGGAGAGGGTCAGATGAAGCAGAGGGTCAGAGGAGCAGAGGAGAGGGTCAGAAGATGAGGGTCAGATGGAGAAGAGGAGAGGGTCAGAAGATGAGAGGGTCAGATGAAGCTGAGGAGAGGGTCAGAAGATGAGAGGGTCAGATGGAGCAGAGGAGAGGGTCAGAAGATGAGAGGGTCAGATGAAGCAGAGGAGAGGGTCAGAAGATGAGAGGGTCAGATGAAGCTGAGGAGAGGGTCAGAAGATGAGAGGGTCGGATGGAGCAGAGGAGAGAGTCAGAAGATGAGAGGGTCAGATGAAGCAGAGGAGAGGGTCAGAAGATGAGAGGGTCAGATGGAGCAGAGGAGAGGGTCAGAAGATGAGAGGGTCAGATGAAGCAGAGGAGATGGTCAGAGGAGAGGGTCAGAGAAGCAAAGAATGAGAGGAGAGGGTCAGAGAAGCAAAGAACGAGAGGAGAGGGTCAGACGAGGGGGTCAGAGGAGCAGTGGAGAGGGTCAGATGAAGCAGAGGAGATGGTCAGAAGATGAGAGGGTCAGATTAAGAAGAGGAGACGGTCAGAAGATGAGGGTTTGATGCAGAAGATGCAGAGGTGAGGGTTGGAGTAGAGGGTCCAAGAAGCAGAGAATGAGAGAGGATCAGAGGAGAGGGTCAGAAGATGAGAAGGTCAGATGAAGCAGAGGAGAGGGTCAGATGAAGCAGAGGTGAGGGTCAGATGAAGCAGAGGAGAGGGTCAGAAGATGAGAAGGTCAGATGAAGCAGAGGGGAGGGTCAGAAGATGAGAAGGTCAGATGAAGCAGAGGAGAGGGTCAGAAGATGAGAAGGTCAGATGAAGCAGAGGAGAGGGTCAGAAGATGAGAAGGTCAGATGAAGCAGAGGAGAGGGTCAGATGAAGCAGAGGAGAGGGTCAGAAGATGAGAAGGTCAGATGAAGCAGAGGAGAGGGTCAGAAGATGAGAGGGTCAGATGAAGCAGAGGAGAGGGTCAGATGAAGCAGAGGAGAGGGTCAGATGAAGCAGAGGAGAGGGTCAGAAGATGAGAGGTCAGATGAAGCAGAGGAGAGGGTCAGAAGATGAGAGGGTCAGATGAAGCAGAGGAGATGGTCAGAGGATGAAGGGGTCAGATGAAGAAGAGGAGAGGGTCAGAAGAGCAGAAGATTCTTGATGTTTGCCTAATATGTTTTCCTTTTTCTCATTTCAGGCGTCTTGTCCGGCCACGACAACCGCGTCAGCTGCACCGGGGTCCCAGAGGACGGCATGGGTGTGTGCACCGGCTCCTGGGACAGCTTCCTCAAACTGTGGAACTAAACCACCAAAAGCCAACGTTAGCACCAAAATCTGGAGAAATGTCACCAAAAATGACCAAAAAAGAGAGGAGGAGGAGGAAAGGGAGAGGCAGAATTGTGTGTGAACGACAGAGCAAAAAGAAAAACAGGAAATATACCGGGTTCGTGCTCCTCCTCTGCATTCTCCGACCAAATGTGTGCAAAATATGCAAGTGTGGTCACAGCTATTTTAAATAATTTATTCTACTCAATTCATGTCATCCTTGTAATTCTTAAAAAATGATACGAATCTGGGAAAATTTTCAAATTTTCAATGAATTTCTAGGACTTTATTGAGAATATGTAAAATTAATAGAATAATTTATGTGGGAAATTTTGTTGTAATCTTAAATCCAATTGCATGTATATAAATCGCAAGGTTCAAAATAAAGCTTGCTGCTAAGGGGATAATAAAATATGTAAAAAATAATAGCAGAAATGAGCAGAATTTAAGTGGTCTAAACTTGTGTCAAAAATCAAAATTAGTTTTTTGAAATATAACTAGATTTCTATTGTCTTATGACACTTAAGAGTTTGTAGAGAAATCTGTACATTTTAAGGAATATTTTTGATAGCTGAAAATGGCGTAGAGCTTGTACAGTGTCTTTTATGATTTAATTTATTTATGAAATAATGTTTTTAAGAATTTGTGAAGACCTGAAAGACTTAGGAGTGTTTGACACTGGCAGTTCCTCTGTAATAAAAAATATCACGTTGAACTGGAAATTTATAATAAACATAGAATTCTGCATTTAACCAAAAAAAACTATGTTGAGTTATTTCTGTGAATTTTCTACTGTAAAAGCCTGGTTAAGGGATACTAGAAAAATGTCTTAGCTTTGAGGGCCATCTGCTGGAGACAATATTTACTACATATGGCCTGGAGTTGAACCCACAACCACCGTACTGAGAGGAGGAGGCAGATACTTTTGTAGTATACTTTATGTTACATTTAAAATAGAAAATTGGATCAATTAATTAATCGGATTAATTATTAATATTAAAAACATATCATTTCACACAAACAAAATTTGCACACCAAGCTCATTCAGTTTTTCCATAGACTTCAAGGGTTTCATGGAGGATAATCAACCACGTGAAAATTAACATCCATACATTTAAAACATAAGATTCTCTGAAATATTTTAATAACTTGCCAGTTTATAAAGCTTCAGAAACGGATTTGAAATAAAAGTATAGGTTTTGTGGTCTTTTGTTTCCCAGAGCTGATTAGCCTTACTTTTATCATTAAGTTTATGGGAAAATGAATGGAAAATTGACTTCTGTTGAACTCAATGCTTTGCTGTTAATTCCACATTTAAATCACTTCGTCATACACCTAAACATTGAAATGATATATAAAAAAGTTACATTTCTTACAAAAATACCGAACAAATATATAGATTTGACCTGAGACTGTTTCGTCAACATAGTTCTAAAAAAAAAAAAAAAATTCTCTCTCTCACAGTGAGGAGTCTGGTTCGCTTTAAGTGGTGCTCTGATTGAGGGGCCGTTTACAGAACAACGGTAACGGGACAGGGCAAAACATTTCTCCAGATGTCCATATCGTTTAGACGGCAACAGCGTTTTGGGGGGTGGAAAATGCAAAAATCTGAAAACGCCTTCAGAGTTGAAATCTTGAAAAGGCTCGACCCTGTCGTCGCTGTGTAAATGGTTGAAAACAAAAAAACAGCTTTTTATCGTGGGCCGTGGTGTAGAGATTACGTCACGAGCACAAGTCAGTTCAGAAAAAAACAAACATGGCAGAGCTTCAACCGAGCAGACTCCTAGTTCTGATCTTTAGTTTGGCCTCTTGGTGGTCGGTCTTGGTCCTTCCATCTCGCAGATAAAGGGCAGAGACATGCTGCAGGGGGCATCGTACCAGCTGCGAATGGCCACCCTGGTCAGAACATCAGTCTTCAAGATGTATCCACAGTCTTCGTCCACGTGGTTATTGGGTTCCCCCTCCTCCCAGAACCTTCACCAGAGACAACAGCAGGGCAAGGCAATTAATAAAACAAACCAAAAACATAAAAATACTTACAGTGCATGTGGCAGGTTTTCATGTTTTCCTAATTTTGAGTTGGTTTGGTCGGATAGTACCTGTGCTAAATATTTACCATAGTTTTAAATCAGTTAAGTGGCAGTTTGTGAAGAAAAGCTGAGAAAAAAAGAACACAAAATCCTGTTTACTTTTGTCTCATGAGGGTTTATGCACAAGGAAGGCATTTTTTAAAGCTTAATTTAATCAAATAAAGGTGTTGTCATTTATTTTTCTTACCCTAATCATAACTACTGTGTACTTTGGACATGTTATGACAGTTGTTAAAATTATGGTTGCCAGGTAAGGATGTTATGTTATGTTATGTCACATCTGCTGCCCATGTCTAACCAGGAAGCAAAATTATAAACTTCATCAAAATTGTAAAAACTGTGATTGAAGTGTGATTGAATGTAAATTTGAAATTTGCTTAATTAAAAAAATCTCAATAATGTGAAAATAGGATCTGGTGACAAAAGGAAGAGAAAGAATGAGGTGACAAAAGAGGAAGAGTCTGAATCTGGACAAAAAACCCTCAAAAGCAGAAGTCTGAGCAGCTAGAAAAATATGACATGAATCAGTGCACACAATAAACATCATATGATTCAAACGTCCTTGTCCTGAAAAGGTTCATATAAACAAACAGCAGACTCTGGACTTGTCTCAGTGCTCTGAATACAAACGTTAAGTCAGGAAGAACTTTGGACCACGGCAAACTGTTTAAAATACTAGTTTTGTTTTTTCATGTTTTTAAGACAGAAAAAACAGGTACAGAGACTCATTTTGTACAATGATTGTATAGGGGTGATTTTTTAACACGGTTTTGGAGCCAATATTCAGACAAATGCATCTAAACTGTGCTATAAATTGGTACACATAGAGTGAATGGACTGTAAAAACAAACACAAACGTGCATAAACGTGTAATGAAATCCAAGTCTCCCTGTAGGATATTTTCACGATATACATCTCACGGTACGATATTTATTGAGATATCATGGGAAAGCTCACGATATGGTGGGGAGGCTCATGATATTACGATATTCTACAGAATAACAAGGCTGACATTCCAAAATGCTTTGACCAGTCATTTGGTACAACATTTATTATCATTAGGGATGGAACGAAATCCAAATCTCTCTGGACCAGATTTTCACCATATACATTTCACCGTACGAGATTGCAATATTTTGTGGAGGCACAAAACTGTAAATCTGCTCCTTTTCCTCTAAAAATGTCTTCACAAGACTTAATCCAAAGAATGAAGATTTCTAAGTGCTTAGAACAGTTATTTCTTCATGTAGACTGCGCTGAAACAGAGCAAAGGATCATGGTCTATGTAGTTCCTGTTTTTTTTTAGCTATTTCTGCATCATAACTATTTATTTAAGCAAAGAGGCTTGTGATTCGATATATTGTGATGGTCCACGATATTATTGTGAGTACTTTGACGATACAATATCAAGATATTTCGGTTATTGTTACATCCCTAACACACATGATTTAAGATTACACTGAATTTATGTTGTGCGTGTGTGTGTCTTTTTTTTGTCTTTTTTTCATATTTTGCTCTGTCTTTAATAGTTACTAATGTAAGGTGAGGTAACTTTATTTATATAGTGCTTTTCACAGACACATGACTAGTGCACTAAAGAGCACTATGTAACATTTCTGGTTGAGAGTCTGGCACCCTGCTTGTCTCCATGGCAATATTACTGCTTTGCCTGGATTGTTTCATAATATGGCATTATCTTTTTCAATCCATTTTTTTTATTGAGCAATAAAACACCTGTATAAATGCAAGATAGTTGAGTTTAATGCCATACTGTGGAACATTCTACCTAATGCAACAGCGTTTCCATGGAGAGGGCCAGATGGTGTACCTCCCTCCTTAAAAAGAGACACAGTGCACCATTAATATGAGGTTAATAGCCTGTGTAGCACTCACCCTCCAACCAGCGGCGTCCCGTCCACCCACTTCCACTGGTCCTCGATGTGAGAGTCTGTGATGCCAAACCAGAAGCAGTTCCAGTATCCACGAGGAAGAAGGTCCCACAGAAACGTCTGAGAAGAGACAGACAGAAGAGAGGAGAGGAGAGGGGGGGAAAGGAATGAGAGAGGAGAAGAGAGAGAGGGGAGGAGAGAAGAGAGGAAAGGGAAAGAGAGAGAGGAATGAGAGGAGAGAGGGGAGAGAGAGGAATGAGAGAGGGAGGAGAGAGAAATAGAGAGAAGAGAAGAGAGAGGAGAGAAGAGAGAGGGAGAGGAGAGAGAAGAGAGAGGAATGAGAGAAGAAGGGAGGAGAGAAAGAGAGGAGAGAGAGGGGGAGGGAGGAGAAGAGTGAGGGAGAGAGAAGAGAGGGAAAGAAAGATAGCGGAGAGGAAAAGAATGAGAGAGGATAGAAGATAGGGGAGGGAGACAGGAATGAGGGAGGGAGGGGGGGGGGAGAGGAGAGGAAAAAAATGAGAGAGAAAATACAGAGGAGGGAGAGACAGAATAGAAAGGAGATTAGCTGGAGGATTTGACCTTTTGAGCGTGCATGTTTTGGGTTGATTGGGAAAACCACAATGAATCCAGACACAGAGAGAACATGCAAACTCCACAGAAACCTGGGGATCAAACCCAAAGACTAGGCTGATGATAGCAGGTAATAGAAAAATCAGTGCTCCAGTTTTTACTGCCTATAGTATGGTAGACAGTACATACCTGACCCTACCAGAGCAGCCCCCCGTTAAACACTTTTGTTTGCCTTATTTACAGCTCAACGTGCTTAAATCAACACTCCACGGAAAATCATGTTCTACTCATTGACTGATTTAATTGTTTGATTTCATTTTTTTTTTTTATACCACTAGGGCTAGACTAAAACAGGCCTAAACAGCACTAAAACATGCCTAAACCAGCACTGAAACATGCCTAAACCAGCACTAATACAGGCCAAACCAGCACTAAAACAGGCCTAAATCAGCACTAGTCCATGCCCCAACACTACATCATATTTATTCATGAATATTATCTGTTGACCTCTGGCTTCATAGCTGTACTCTCTTGTTACCTGCTCCTCTGCGGTGTGGATGATGGCGAGGTGCGCGCCCTGGCTTTCACAGTACACCTTACTCTGACGCCAGCTCCGGGACTGTGTGGAGATAAAGTAACAGCTGCCACTGAAAGGCAACCAGTTTGCAGGGCACTGGAGAGGAGCGATGGTCGGAACAGCTGCAAGGACCAGAAGACACATACAATTCATGATGCTTAAACAGAACCTGTCACCATCACACATTTTGGAGTTAGGGTTAGTAATGCTGAAGAAAAGATGATAAACCATAATACTGAATGCTTTTTAGGGTTGGGCGGTAATACAGTAATACAGTATCCCGAGGTATCATTTTAGAAATATGTAGAGTATAAGGACCTAATATAATATTAGGAGCATTTTGTCTTCAGGCGAATGACAGGGAATAGTCAGCAAATGTTGAGGAGCTATGACCCTGCGTCAGGCCACAGATCCCACCACAGTCGCTTCAGACACGGGGGACAGCGCCGAGTTTCTCCCCTCCGCTCTCTCTCCTCTTCAAACGTCATTACGCTCGGAGATTTCTATCCACACGCAGAGAAGAAGAAGAAAAAAACCTGATTGACACTTCGTGTGTGATGTTGAGCCCAAAAGTTTGTGATGGAGACGTTTTATTGAACACCGAGAGTCAAGAGGAGATGCGCTGAAGAGGAGAAAGTTCCCGCTTGAGGGTGAAGTCAGACTTTCACGGAGGAGACAGTAAGTTCTCCGAGTGCCGAGAGTGCAGGTCTGTCAGATACAACATGCTGCAGTGGGAAATATCACACGCCGTGGACTGTCGCTTTTTACTTTTTATTCTGAATCTGCCTCTTCTGCACTTTTCTTGTCTTGGCGTGTCCCAGATCATTAAATGGAGGGATGCACTGGTGAAGTTTGGTGTGATCAGAACTTTTGCCTCATCTTCAAATATAATGCTGCTATTCTGTTTCTGAATGGTTTAGGTGCAGCTAGAAAATAATTCTTAATTAGTCACGGTAATACGATACACCCCATTAAAATGTCGAGAAGGTTTAACCGTATCAAAATCTGGATACCGCCCAACTCTAATGCCTTTATAACACTAACACGATCATAAAGCAAACCAGTCTATATGTACTGTATCGCTAAAGGCCAAAATTACAATTCCAATCTTTGTTATAATGTTTTCTCATCACAAACAGACCTGGAGTTGTGTTTTGTTTCATTCACACATGTTTAACAGAAAAACCCTGCAGATTTAAGTTGAGTTCCACCTTGTAATGTCATGTGGTAATACAGGAAGTGCTCCACTGTGTTTTAAAACTCCATTCACCTTCACTAGAATCATTTGGGTGATCCCTGTAATTACCAAACTCTACTGATCTTTGCTGTTAACTTTTTTATTAACTGCCGCTTCATGACATCACAAGGTGCAATAGAGCGTTTTGAGGACTGGAGATAGAAACAGTCTGGTTACACAAAAACACATGAATAAAACAAAACATAACTTGAGGCGTGTGTTTGAGGAGGAATCAGTTTTGCATTATAAGGGACCTTTAATGAACAGTTGCAATTAATACATGAAACACTTAATGAAGTTACTTATTCAAGACTTTACATCTTAAATCGTATCATAATTCAGACAAAAAATTATTGTTCCATCTCTCATTTATTGAACGGACACTGGAGTGAAGAAGAGGAGGGGGGAGGCTGAACAGCTGCAGGAGCATTGGTAGTTTTTAGATTCTAGAATGTGGTGATTTCACACTCTTACACTGTCTTCACTTTCAAATATCCAAAAGGTAAATTTACAAATGTTGAACCTGATGATTTCTATTACTGGCAAGACCCATTATTAGTTTAAGCTTGCCCTCATCTGTATTAAATATTACTGACCCAAAGAACCCTTGTGTTTCTATTTAATTTGGTGGGATAATACCTGTTGTAAATATAAATTATAGTCAAGAAGCCAACGAAAAGTTGGAAAATATGTTGATAATGACAGGAAGTGGAGCGTTCTATTTGCGAGGAGCATTATTTCAACAAATTAAATGTGTTTTTGTGCTCTTGTACTTTAGACTACTACATGGTTGCTAGGTAACAGTTATGGGAATCCCTAGCCTGACGTCATGAAGAAAAATATGAATCCTAAAAAAATGTCCAGACTTATATAATAATATAATGATCTTAACGGTGTTTTAGACAAATGAGAAATGGTCCATCCGGTCTCGGTGTTTGTACCTTTGGAGCTGTTGAGTTGGGCCTTGAGCAGTCCGTTCTCCTCTTTCAGTCTGTTGATGGTGGACAGAAGCTCAGTCACATTCAGCTCCTGTTTGTGTTTCTCATTCTGAGGGATCGGCTCTCCTCCGCTCGCATGGTTCTTCTGATCTGGACAACACCACAGGATAGTTCATAAGTGGGAGTAATAGGAGTAGTATCGTATTTTTTGGACTATAATGCGCAATATCAATGAACGGGTCTATTTTCATACATAAAGTGCACGGCATTAAGCCAGACTGATATTTTAGCTCAGGCATCCACAATCCATATATAGATATAGAGTCACAATTTAACGAAATTCACTTTACTTTATGCTGGTTAAATTATGCTAGATTTTAGTAATGTTAGCTATTGTAATTGTTTGAGATATTTTGTCATTTAATTTCAAAAATAGTCAATCGGGGCAGGAAAGTTGGTAGGTATCTTACTGAGAAACGAAACACACTAGCTGTCAATCAAACCTGTTGCTAACGCTAGGTGGCAGGGCCCTCTGGGAATGAAGGCGTCTGATTGGCCCAATATTTGTTATGTTCATATCTTGATTTAGGAACAAGATAGCGAAATGAAAAATTCAGGGTGATGTAGAGCGGGTTCATATGAACATTTTAAGACCAGAATGATGAGGCTCAGTGCAGAAGCTACAGAGAGAGGAGGGAAAAGATCTCAATGTGAGTCAATGGAAAAAGGGTGAGAAGGAGCCAGAAGAGCCTCCGGGAGCACTTCCTGTTTGGCAGCTAATGGGTTAGCTATGTCCACTCATATATACGGACTTTGGGCAGCACTGAATTAGTTTGCGTCACTTGGGCGTGTAAATCAGCATGTCTCTGGTGCCATTTTGGGCTCCTCATACAAACCATAATATGATGTTGAACCACACTATGTATTATTAGTCCACGAGGCTCCTGACTACAATCACCGTAATGCTCCGACAATCCATCCAGCAGTGCGGCTTCATAGCTTACCAAAGTCGAACTAAAATATTTTGACAGATTTTTGAGTGCCGTGTACCACATAAAATTGGATCGAGGTCAGTAAGCACAACTAGAAGGCACACTGTCGAGTTTAGAGTTTAGATTTAAAGTGTACCTTATAGTTCGAAAAATACAGTAGTATTGAAAGCTCTTAAAAATTGTACATTGCAGAACGTTGCAGTCTTGGGTGTGGTTGAGTAAGTGCCACTCAACTCCAGCTCCAGATTTGACATGTAACTTCTTCTGGTTTCTATGGATATGTCACTACTCTAAACAGAATGTTCCACAGTATGAATTTAAACAGCTAAATCTTACATTTACTCAATTACAGTTGGTTTTATAGCTCAAAAACACCTAAAAACAAGCATTCTGACTGTGAGCAGGGTCATCTCTCCACAGTTCTAGCCTGTAACTTGGTATGGTTTGATCTCCATGAGCATAGAAAGGTTTAATGCCATACTGTGAAACATTTCAGGCAAAGCAATAACACCTCTATGGAGAAAAACATCTGGCGTACACTCCACCAGCAAAGTTACACAACACTTTACATAACAAAAGGGGATCTGGCATGTTCATCACTATTGACATATGATGAAATGTGTGTCTCAATGTCTCAATAAAAGCTGAATCTGTGAAATGATGGTGACATTTATGAAAGAGGAAGTATTTTTAACAGATCTCCTTATGTGATAGTTTTCAGTTCTGCTTCTTCTCCTCACTGCCTTTTTCATTCATTGTGTGTGTGTTCTGTCATGGAAACCTCATAGAAGTTACTTGCGGACAAAAGTTGCAGAGTGATGAAAAGATCAAGGCATTTACTGAATCAGAACGTACTACTGTTACTGTATCGTTCATTTGTTATGTCTTATTTAAATGATTGTGTTGAAGTGTGGGGAAACTGCTTTAAGACTCATTTAATGCCCTTAATTTTCCTGAAGAGCCATTAGGATTTCTCACGAGGTTCACTATCTGCATCCAGCAAGCCCACTGCTTTTAAAATCATAAGACTTAAAGCTCCATGATCTGGTCAACTTTAAAACAGCTCAAATTATTTTCAGGGCATCTGCCAACTCTCCTCCAGCTAAGTTAAATGATTTATTTCATGATCGAAATGTTCATCAGAACTACAAACTTAGAGGTAATAAAACATTTTATCAGCTGAAATTTAGAACGACTTTAAAATAGGGTGAAATTTTCAAAATTCTAAACTGAGACACAGCTTGGTTGGGATGTTTGGTATAAATAAAATAGTGAAAGAGCGTGAAACATTGTGCATTCTCGTATCAGCCATAATCTGAGGGACTTCTGTCGCTGCATTTTTTTAAATTTTTGCTTTATAGCAGGGCACGACCGATATGGATTTTGTTGCGGCTGATATGATACCGATACAATAGGAATTGGAGCTGCCGGTAGCCGATATAATCACGGATATATTTATGACATAAAAATTCACTGTAAATCTTCAGTTGTTCATAAAGCTTACCTTTGGCTCTATTGGATTTTCAATTGAGTTTATTTAGGCAACATTTATTGTTCTTCTGCCTCTTTACGTCATATTTAAAGACAGTAGGTCGGCCTAATGGCATTTTTGCATGACATTCTAGCCAGTAAACAAAGTACTGTAAGTTAACTATCGCTGTTAGCTTTTAGCGGTAAATGTGTGTGCGCTGCGGTAATTCTCTTCTCTCTTTGGCCTCACTCCATCTCGAAAGATGATGGCTGCACATTTAGATTGGGTCACTGTTGGTGATGCATCTCCTGCTGTGGCTGTGCAGGCCAATGCGAGAGTGGCAGTCCTTTGAGTAGACTGGGCAGATGTGGGCTGAGGCTGCTGGGTCACTAGACCTTGCCTTGCGCATAGTTCTCTTCTGCTTCAGCACTGTGCTGCGTTCAGCCTCGGCCTGCTCAACACCGCCACGGACAGCAGTCGCTAATAGAAGAGAAAACAGCCTGTTTATGTGTGCGAGCTACAGCAGCTATTCGCTAACCAATGACAAAGAACCAAAACGAGCTTCAAAACTGACACATTTCAACACTCACAAGTCTGCACTAAGAACTGTCCTTTTAATCCAGACTCTAACTGAGCGTCCAGAAAAACAATATAACCTCAGTGTTGCGCACACATAGACCTACGGCTACGGGTGTAAACAAACACACATGGTGATGCGTTCAGGGGCGGGAAGGACACAGACAAATGACTGCAGATAAATACTGATGCGGAGCCACATATTTGGACATTTATCGGTCTGTAAATTGGATTAAATTGTCAGAATATAGAGAGTCTGAACTTTATAACAAGGTAAAACATGTCCATGTGGAATATCAGCCATATCAGCAAGATTTGGGCCGATATTACTGGCCGATATGTTTCCAAGAGCCCATATCGGCCAGTAATATCGGCCAACCAATATATTGGTCGGGCCCTACTTTATAGTAATTTGCAAACACAGATTTCTGTATTTTGGTAAAATAAATTACAATTTATGCTCCTCTTTACTGTTGGGGGGATCAGATTAGTCAAAAATTGTGATAGTCCTGTTTTAGTCCAGGGTTTAGACCTGAGGTACTCCTGATTTAGTCCAAATTGGTCAAAAATAGGGACACCTGGGAGATTTCTTGTATAAAACTGGGACAAATCAGTGGTTTTGGATAAATCTGCTGGGACAGGGGACACAGGGCTCAAAACTGGGACTGTCCCGGGGAAATAGGGACGTCTGGTCACTCTACCTTAAAGTCAATGTGCATCTCAGTGTGTGGAGCAGATTATCAGAAGAACTGAAAGTGTGTAGGAGTCTGATTAATTTAAAAAAAAAAAAAAAATTTTTTTTAAAAGAGTAAAAAAAAAAACCTGCAGGGACGTGTAAGGTCGGGCAGTTGCGCCAGTGTTGTATCTGATGAGTGTGTGAATGTTTGTTTTGTCTGTCTTGTCTTGGCATGTACATACTAGTCTACTGTTTGCTTCATCCACCCCCTTTTCAAACCATGCCTGTTTGTATCTGCATCTGTATTGTTACGTTATTTGAGCTGGATGTGCAGGTTTAAAATAAAAAAAACTAACTTCTGCAGAGACTCGCTCCAAGTATCAGTCGTCGTAACACTACAAGAACTCACTGCGGATGGACACGGCAATGACGCAGATGAGCAGGATCACACACAGAGCAGCCAGAGCCACGGTAAAGGCTTTGTACAGACCAGGACTCCAACCGGGACTTGGACCAGGACTAAAACCGGGACTAGGACCGGATCTTCCTTGAGACGGAGGCAGACCAACCGCAGACGGAGAAACTGGAGAAACAGAAACTGAACAATGAACAAAACAAAAATAAGAAGCACCATAAATACCACAATACAAGGTTTATAATAGTAGAAATAAGCTGTAGACAAGAAACTCCTATGACATAATGTCCCTGTAGTACTTCTATCCATAGCACTCAATACTTCATGTATCGTATGCATAATCATGACACCCCAACAACCCAAACTACAAAAGCAACATAAGTGCAGTTTAATTTAGTGTCTTGCCTGTATAATAAAGAAGGCACAGGTTTGTATTCACCCTTTAGTGTCTTTGGGTTCAAGTTGTCAGGAGCAGAGGACCTGGTGAGGGGTGTGGAGTTAACCCAATGTAGGGAAGCAGCCGTCTGGATCCTGCAGCCACTGGGGGCGCTGGTTCAACAGATCTTCCCACCAGGCTGGGGGCTGTGAAGCTACAAGGGTTCGGGAAGGGCCAGGTTCTCTCTGCTGCACTCTCAGGGCGAATGAGGCCAACCCGGCTTTGGTCGTGACCGGTGCTAGCTTGGGGAGGTCAAAAGATAAGACTGGGTTGTTTTGTTTTAGAGCAAACAAAACATGCATCCTCTATGCAAAGCTTTCTCCTAGATTTGATCCAATATTGCGATTTAGAGACACCATGTCCAACCATGTCCATCAGCAGTCAATGACCCTCGTCCATATCACAAAGTTCGAGTCCTCAAAGCTCTGCCCTTCACTCCAATTCCGGGCAGCCAAGTGGGGCATTTCAACAGCTGCCTCAGTATTCGAAGAGAATCAGAACCCAGAAGAAAGAGTGTAACTATTCCTTACCTGGCTGTGTTTCTGAAAAACTACAGAGGATTTTCAGACAACATGAAATCCATGTCCTTACAAATCCATTCTTGAACAGAAATGGCGGCCTCAGACATCATCTATCTCCAATCTACAATTTCATCCTCAGACCTAAATCAAAGCAAATAAAACCGTAGTGATAGGCTGTACGCTCAGAGGTGTGAAAGCTCCCATCAGGGGCCTGGATGTTTCTGCTAATATGACTCAGACACAGTTTCCGCTTAGAGGAGTTCAATAACCCGTTAACAAACAGGCAGATATGTGTCCAGTGTCCACCAGCAATCTGACCAGAACTGAAGAAGCAGCTTGGATGAGCTGCAAAATGTTTTCCATCAAATAACTTTTGTCCATTTGACAGCATTTAATTTCTTCTTTGCAATCAAATTTGGTCAATTCATAAAACTAATAGTAATTTAACAAGAGAACACTATTTAGCCCAGCATTCACCTCAATGTTTGGAGTGTCCTGAAGTCACTCTGCTCCTGTCAGGCTCCATGACAGCAGCCTCACCACTCACAGTTTCTGATTTACAGTAGGCCCACTCACTTTACAACAGTTCATTCATCCATTGTTTTTTGCAGTCAGTGTCATGATCCTCCTGGATTCTCCCCCTCCCTCCTGTGTTCACTCACCTGTGGTCCATCTACAATCAACTCTGCTACAAGAACCGGTTCACTCCAACACTCCCTGCCAGTTCGTCAGTTTACACTCAGGGTAACTCGTCTCCAGGCTCACAAGCTTTTTGAATATCTTCTCTGCTTGCTCCGTTGGTTTTTTGAACTTCATTGATTTTTTTCCTGTTTCCAGTTAACCCTGGATCTTTTCCTGCTCCTGTCTCTGCTCCTCATCTTGGAACCATTTCTCCACTCCACACCTCCGGACCTCCCAACCTGATACCAACCTGCTCCTCCTGGCCCCCCAGTCCGTGATCTACCTGCTCCTCCTGGCCCCCCAGCCCGTGACCTACCTGCTCCTCCTGGCCCCCCAGCCCATGACCTACCTGCTCCTTCTGGCTCCCCAGTCCAATATTTACCAGCCCATTCTCTGTAAATAAACCATTTCAATTGTTCTTGGTGTTTCTGCTTTTGGGTCCAACTAGCCCCCCCGTGACAGTACGAACTGGCCAAATATGGACCCAGCAGACCAAGATTCCCTGCTTCAGGCTGTTTCTAGCCAAGGCCAATTACTCGGTAAGCACGACTCTCAGCTCAAACAAATAGCCGAGAATCAACAAGCTTTTGGTGCACAAATGTCACAACTTGGATCCATGCTAGAAGGCCTCAATATAGCATTTGCCCAGCTCTTACCTCGGCAACAGGTCGTTGCACTGCAGCAACAGGCCTCTGCTCAACCACCAGAGGTCGCCACTGGAGGACCACCAGATCATCAGTTCCGTGAGTCACATGTGCCAGACCCTGAACATTATTCTGGGAATATGGGGAAATGTGGGGCTTTCCTTCTCCAGTGTTCACTAGTGTTTAGCCAAAAGCCTTACATCTATGCTACTGATTGTTCCAAGATTGCATTTATAATGGGGTTGTTACGAGGAAGGGCATTAGCTTGGGCATCAGCCACTTGGGAGACACAACCAGCCATCCGTCAGAACTATAATCTTTTTGTGGGAGAGTTAAGGAAAGTGTTTGATCATCCTGTTCAAGGCAAAGAGGCTGCCAAATGTCTCCTATTACTTTGCCAAGGCTCCCACAGTGCAGCTGAATTTTCTGTTGATTTCAGAACCCTGGCTGCAGAGGCTGGGTGGAATGATGTAGCCCTCCAAAGTGTGTTTTTGAATGGCCTCACTGAACAACTTAAGGATGAGCTTGCAGTGAGGGATGAATATGACGATCTTGATTCCCTGATATCAGCAGCTATAAAACTTGATAACCGCCTTAGAGAATGCCATCGAGACAGAGCCCATATACAGTCGTCTCCCCTCCGCCTGTCTCCCACCTCTCATTCTCGGGCGAGTTCAGACATTCCTCAACCCTTAACCTCAAAGGTTTCGCCTATTGAATCTTCCGACGTTGAGCCCATGCTAGGACGGGCCCATCTTACACAAACTGAGCGTTTCCGCAGAATTCAATCTGGTCTGTGCATTTATTGTGGACAAACTGGTCATTTTCTGGCAAACTGCCCTGTTCGCCCAAAAGGGGGGGCTCACCAGTGAATGTGGGGGTTCTGGTGAGCCAAACTCAACTCAGTCCACAAACCTCACAGAGTATGATACTTCCTGCCACTCTATGTTTAAACAACTCCAAAATTAATCTAACTGTTCCCATTTCTGTTCTCATAGACTCTGGTGCTGATGACAACTTTATGGACACTAACTTCGCTCATCAAATTGGTTTACAGTCTGAACCTCTGAAACAACATTTAGTGGCCAATGCCTTGGATGGGAGACTACTAGCAAAAGTAACTCCTCTCACCGAACCTGTCCAATTAGTCCTGTCTGGAAATCATCGTGAAATCATTAGTTTTAACTTGATAAGTTCCCCTCATTCACCTGTGATCTTAGGATATCCTTGGCTAAAGCAGCACAATCCTCACTTGGACTGGTTATCTCTTAAGATTTTGGGCTGGAGTACTAATTGCCATATTTCTTGTCTCCTTTCTGCTCTTCCACCTACAGAGACTAATGTGAATACCCCTCTGCCACCTGATTTGTCCCTGGTCCCCGCTGAATACCATGATCTAGCAGAGGCCTTCAGTAAAGAGAAGGCACTTTCACTTCCACCTCACCGACCATATGATTGTGCCATCGATTTATTGCCTGGGGCCACTCTGCCATCCAGTCGTTTCTACAATCTCTCTTGTCCTGAGCGTGAGGCCATGGAGAAGTATATTAGTGATTCCTTGGCTGCAGGAATCATTATCTTCTCCAGTTGGTGCTGGATTTTTCTTTGTTTCTAAGAAAGACCATTCACTCCGCCCCTGCATAGACTACAGAGGTTTGAACAATATTACTATTAAAAATAAATATCCTCTTCCGCTCATCAGTTCTGCTTTTGAACCCTTGCATGGCGCCACTATTTTTACCAAACTCGACCTCAGAAATGCTTACCACCTGGTCAGGATTCCTGAGGGAGATGAATGGAAGACTGCTTTCAACACACCAATCGGCCATTTTGAATACCTCGTTATGCCTTTTGGACTGTCTAATGCTCCCGCTGTTTTTCAGGCTTTGGTCAATGACATTCTCCGTGACTTCCTTAATAGGTTTGTTTTTGTCTACCTGGATGATATCCTAATTTTTTCCCAGTCCCAGGAGGAGCACACCATCCATGTTCGTCAGGTGCTCCAAAGATTATTGGAGAACAAATTATTTGTTAAAGCAGAGAAATGTGAGTTTAACAAACCTTCAGTGAGCTTCCTTGGTTTCGTTGTGGAGAGGGGGCAGGTCCAGTCAGATCCTGAAAAGATCCGTGCTGTTATAGAGTGGCCAGCACCAGCCAACGTGAAACAGCTCCAGCGTTTCCTGGGTTTTGCCAACTTTTACTGCCGCTTTATCCGAGATTTCAGTAAAGTCGTTGCACCTCTGACTACATTAACCTCCCCTAAGGTACCTTTCAAATGGACAGAAGAGGCTGATCGTGCTTTCTTGGATTTAAAGGAGCGGTTTTCTTCAGCTCCAGTTCTCATCCATCCAGATCCTTCACGTCAGTTTGTGGTTGAAGTGGACACCTCAGACATCGGGGTAGGAGCGGTTCTCTCCCAGCGCTCTTCTGATCTCAAGCTCCATCCATATGCGTTCTTTTCCCGACTGCTCTCTCAATCTGAACGCAACTATTCTGTAGGTGATCGCGAACTTCTGGCTGTTAAATTGGCACTTGAGGAGTGGAGGCACTGGCTGGAGGGGGCAGTCCACCCATTCCTGGTCTGGACAGACCATAAAAACCTGGCCTATATTCAGTCCGCTAAACGTCTCAACTCTCGTCAAGCTCGCTGGGCTCTTTTCTTTGATAGATTTAATTTTACACTTACCTACCGACCCGGCTCCAAGAACATCAAGCCTGATGCTCTTTCTAGACAGTTTTCCTCCACAGAAGCTCCTGAGCCCGCCGATACCATACTTTCATCTGAACGTGTTGTGGCTACTATCACTTGGGAGATAGAATCCATCATCAACAATGCTCAACGCCAGCAACCAGATCCAGGTACTGGTCCACCAAATCGTTTATTTGTGCCAGATTCTGTTCATTCCCAGGTTCTTCAGTGGGGCCACTCTTCGCGTTTTGCCTGCCATCCTGGTGTGGGACGGACTACAGCTCTCCTAAGACGACATTTCTGGTGGCCCACTCTGGATGCTGATGCTAAGGACTTTGTTGCAGCTTGCACAGTCTGTGCTAGAAGCAAGGCCTCCCATCGGCCACCAGCAGGACTACTACGGCCGCTTCCCATTCCATCTCGTCCTTGGTCGCACATAGCCCTAGATTTCGTCACTGGTCTTCCTAATTCGTCAGGTAACACAGTCATATTGACCATAGTTGACCGGTTTTCCAAATCTGTTCACTTTGTTGGCCTTCCTAAGCTTCCATCTGCTCTAGAGATTGCCAACTTACTGATCAAGCATGTAGTTCGTCTTCATGGGATTCCAATGGACATTGTCTCAGACCGGGGTCCTCAGTTTATTTCCCAAGTATGGAAATCTTTCTGCACTGCCCTTGGAGCTAAGGTGAGCCTATCCTCTGATTTTCATCCTCAAACTAATGGTCAAACTGAACGAGCGAACCAGGACCTGGAGGCAGCCCTGCAGTGTGTTGCAGCCCTGAATCCATCTTCTTGGAGCTCTCATTTACCTTGGGTGGAATATTCACACAACTCTTTGACAAGTGCAGCTACTGGTCTGTCCCCATTTGAATGCTCACTTGGATACTTACCCCCCTTGTTCCCAGCTCAAGAGATGGATATTGCAGTGCCGTCTGTTCAGGCTCACCTTCGCCGATGCCGCAAGATCTGGAAAGATACGCAGGCTGCTTTGAGACGCACTGCCCTCCGGAATCGACAGATTGCCGATCGACATCGTGTACCATCTCCTGCCTACATTCCAGGTCAGAAGGTTTGGCTTTCCTCTAAGGACATTCCTTTACAAACTGATTCCAAGAAGCTCTCTCCCAGTTATATTGGTCCGTTCATTATTGACAGTATTATCAACCCCACTGTTGTAAAATTGCAATTGCCCAGGTCTATGAGGATTCACCCAACATTCCATGTCTCGCAGCTCAAGCCAGTTCATTCTAGCACTTTGTGCCCTCCTGCCAGGCCCCCTCCACCCGCCTGGGTCATTGATGGTCATGCTGCCTTTACAGTACGTAGGCTTTTGGATGTAAGGAGACGTGGCCGGGGCTACCAGTATCTGGTGGACTGGGAAGGTTACGGTCCCGAGGAGCGTTGTTGGGTTCCCAGGGCTTTGATCTTGGATTCTGCCCTTATCCGTGACTTCCATCAGACACATCCTGGGTCGCCTGGAGGCTCCCGTTGAGGGGGAGGTACTGTCATGATCCTCCTGGATTCTCCCCCTCCCTCCTGTGTTCACTCACCTGTGGTCTATCTACAATCAACTCTGCTACAAGAACCGGTTCACTCCAACACTCCCTGCCAGTTCGTCAGTTTACACTCAGGGTAACTCGTCTCCAGGCTCACAAGCTTTTTGAATATCTTCTCTGCTTGCTCCGTTGGTTTTTTGAACTTCATTGATTTTTTTCCTGTTTCCAGTTAACCCCGGATCTTTTCCTGCTCCTCATCTTGGAACCATTTCTCCACTCCACACCTCCGGACCTCCCAACCTGATACCTACCTGCTCCTCCTGGCCCCCCAGCCCGTGACCTACCTGCTCCTTCTGGCTCCCCAGTCCAATATTTACCAGCCCATTCTCTGTAAATAAACCATTTCAATTGTTCTTGGTGTTTCTGCTTTTGGGTCCAACTAGCCCCCCCGTGACAGTCAGAGCAGGGACTCCCAGACTTTCCTCTCCCCAGACACTTCTTCCAGCTCCTCCCAGAGGTGTTCCCAGGCCCAGAGACATGGTCCATCCACTGTGTCTAGGTTCTTCCCTGGGGCCTCCTCCTAATGGGACATGAACACCTCCCCAGGGAGGCGTCCAGGAGACACCTAGCACAGATGCCCTGAGCTGCTCCTCTCCTCGTGGAGGAGCAGCAGCTCTACTACAAAACTCATTTCCACTGCATGTATCTTGTCCTTTCAATCATTACCCAAAGCTCGTGACCATAGGTGATGGTAAATGGAGAGCTTTGCCTTCTTCACCACAACAGTCCGATACAGAGACCTCATCACTGCAGACCATATTAAAGGTGCCATAGACCCTTTTAGGGCAGATGCATTTTGGCAACGGAAGTGGCATTGTTCCCCATTCATTCCGATTCATTCAGACTGAACACGGACAGAAGAAGATGGAGATAAAAAAATGTCCAGCACCAAAATGTCTGGTTGTCCTGTGTGGTTGTCAGAATTCTACCGGTGGACTAAAGTGTTAAAGTTTTACTCACTGATCGCACAAGGATCTGGCATTCAGACACCATTTTTCAAAGTCAGCTTGTTGAGGAAATATTTGTGATCTTTTGACAATAATCCTTTCGCAGAGCTTCTGAGTTCAGCCATACTTCTGTTGCCAAAATGCCTACGTCATCACTGTTTACACTAAAAGAGTGTATATAACACATGAGTGACATGTTAGAATGCTGTTACCTTCTCAATGCTATGTCTATGTTATAATGCTGTTTCCTCCTCAAAAACATACATGGGGTTGTGTTTGGTTTCATTCACACATGTAATCATTAGTTTGTCGACATCTCCAGAGCTCAAAACACTCTGTGTGACATCATGTAGTGGTGGTTTTCAAGTTAACAGTATATAGGCTACATCACATGTGTCAAACATGCGGCCCGGGGGCCAGATCAGGCCCTCCAAGACCTTTAATCTGGCCCTCGGCTGATTTATCTATTAAAATACTTAAAATTTTCAGATTTTTCTGTTAATTTTCTGCACCGTTTAGCATAGCAGCGTCTCCGGCGTTTCTGTACGTTGCGACTCCCACCAGAGCAGCACAAATGAAGACTTTCCTCTTTCCAAACGCTCTTAAAGGACTATCGTTTTGACTGTCAACCCTCATCAGCAAAATGTCAAAAAATGAGAAAAGCAGATGCTGAGTTCAGGATTTCCCAAGAAAAATAGTCTAATTCTTATTTGTTGACAGAGGTGAATGGGAAATCTGTGCTCAGTGTGTTTGGAACAAGTGGCGTTGCTCGAGGAATATAATCTTAAACACCACTACGAGACACGGAGAAAAATACAATAACTTGAAGAGAGAACTGAGTTTTCTGATCCGGCCCTTTTGGGATCAAAGTAGGTTGCATACGGCCCCCGGACCAAAATGAGTTTGACACCCCTGGGCTACATTTTAACCTTTTGTTTAGTACAGATTGGACATTCTAAATTCTCTAGTGAAAGTGTTTTTAGAAACACAGTGGAGCACTTCCTGTATCAATACATGACATCACAAGGTGGAACAGAGTGTTTGAGAGAAGAACTCAATATGCAGGTTTGGTGTCGTAAGCATGCATGAATGTAAAACAACGACTCCAGGTATGCGTGTAATGGGGAAACATTATATAATAACATAGCTCAGAAAGTTGCATAATATATAACTAAATTTGACAAGTTGATTTCTCTGGATCTTGTAAATTGCAGCAAACATGACCATGAAGTAGCCTGTTTAGAGTAGGCTGAAACAGAGTATAAGTAAAGTCCAGTGTGCACAAACATGAGCCCGAAACCTGCGCGCATGTTGCCCGTACCTCTGGGGCCCTGCTCCCCGGTGAAGTTATCGTAAAGTCCGTCATCATCGATGAGTTTGGAGTACATCTCCGGGCCCGCGGGTGCAGACATGGTGCAGTCCGAGAGAGAGCGGTCCTAAGGCGGTGAGAGAGAGCAGCGCTGTCCGGTCTGCTCTGGAGCCACAGCTGGAGCGCGCTGGACTTCTACACCTCCGTCATCTGTGCCCCCTCCCGGCTCCAGATGCGCCGAGGACCGTGTGGAAAGATTATTGTACAGTTCCGCTTTGTACCTTCATAGTAAAAGCAGGAGCACCAATGGGAGCACCCCGGCTGAAATGGCAAAGGTTTATACTTGGCTAATAGTCCTACTTTAGACCTGGTCTAGATCTGGTTCTTCTCAAGGTAATAGATAAGCGGTAGCGATGATCTTATTAGGCTTATTAGGCTCAGTTTCCTTTTGAGCATAGAGCTTTTTTTTCTCTTTTCTTTTTCTTTTCATGGTGCTTATGTCTTGAAAAGTTCCGGTTCCCGGAACTTTCAACGCATAGAGAACAGACAGTCACATTTAAGAAAGACAACTGTAAATATGAGAGTCCAAAGTCCCTTTCCCAAACAGCGTCTTGCTTTGCGCAAGTTTAACGTGGAACTCAAAGCTCATAGAGATGGAAAGATGCCTGCACACCCCTCATAGTCTCTGGTCCTGCACCTGCAGGCACTCACGAGTGCAGACACCTTCTCCGAGCCTGCGCGGTGACCCCGGGCTAAGGCCCCAGGCCGTGCGTAAAGGCGGAGAGCTGCGGGGGTACTGCCCCCCCGCGAGAGCGTGTAGCCCGTCGAACAGCTCACCTTTTTGGATTAAAAAGCTAAGCAGCAGGCCCCAATTTATACATTTATCTTTGGAACCCAAATGTTTTTTTTTTTTTTTAATGTCCAAAACTTTTCCAAAACCAGCCGAATCCAAAAACTTTTCCATGGCCTGGAAATTGTATTTTAATTTTCTATGACTTTTCCAGGTTTTACATGACTGTCCACTTTGCAAACGGTGCAAAGTGGACAGCTATGGTATTATTGGCTGGAACTTTGCAGTGACATCACACTGTGGGTGTTCCACGTGTATCTCAATGGTGGAATGTTTTGCAGTTACCCTGGTGACACAATGCAAAAACTAGAAAGACAAAAAAATGTTTTAAGACAGTCTGAATGTTAAAAAAAAAATAAACAAAAACAGCAAAATTGTTTCATTTTCAAAAGCCTGTGATCCATATGAGTGTTCTTTTTAGGAGTTTGAAAAAGGAGAGTGATTCACTGAAAAACTTGTGACTGTAATTTTACGTGGGAAAGACTTTTAAGAGCGCAATTCAGATCTCCTGCTTTTGTTCCACCTGTGCCAGCTCTTTTGGGTCACTTTATGTTAACCCAAAACTTGGATTCAAGTATAACAAGCCTCAGATAGAGTGCAGTACCTACAGTTAGCATCACACCCCCAGAGAATGCTGATGACCTCAGCTGCACAGTATCAGTATTGTTTTGTCTGTTATAATGTGTTATATATATACGCCCTGCTGAAAACTGTGGCACCCGCCAAACCAAGCTCACAGCACCACCTATGGATAGATGTAGATCATGGTAGGGAGCAGTGGATTTATTATTTATTTTTTATTTAAGCCAAAATGCCACATGACTCCGCTGAACCTTACCTGTATCTTAGTTTTAAAAAAGAAAAAACAAAGGACAAAGTGAGTCCAGAGCAGTGAGAGCGTATGGAGGTGAGATGTGCTCTGAAGAAAGAATCAACCGAGTCACGTGACTTCTCAGATACGTCGTACAAGGGGCTCCAACCTTTTTCCTCCATTCAGCTACTTTTACAACATGAAAATACCAGAGAGCTCATTTTAGCAGTTGTAAGTAAGTGAGTAAATAAAAGAGTCTTCGCTTTAGATGGGTACCGTTAAATGCCTACGTACATAAACCATTTATCAGTGCACAAAGTTTGGAATTAAAATGATGCATGTACAATGGTAAAAGGCATTTAATTAACCAATTATACAGCAGAATACATGTGTTATGGAAATCTTTACATAATCATCTTTAATCTTTATGTAGATACTTATATAAGTAGAGCAAATTCCATAATTGGGGCATAAGGTAACCTCGTGATTTATAATCATATTCATAACTGAGGCTTCACTCGAGGACTTTCAAAAAACAACAGACCACTTAGTCCTACTATATCTCCTGTAATTATGTCTTTCCCTCTGTTTTGAATTCAACTTCTTTCCATTTATTATTTTATTTTGATGACCCAGCGCTGTGTCTTGATGCTATGTGTGAACTAAGCTCCTGCCTGTGAATCTTTTGGTTGGTAAATATACTCTGTATGATTTATTGTAAACACAGAGACAGGGAGAGATTCTCTGTCAGGGACAGTCAGGGTGTAATTGTGGCACAATTATTGGAATAAATCAGACCCTCTGATTTAAGACAAGACTCAGTTTTGTTCTTTATACTTATACTTATATATAGAAATTTAACAGCTGGTAGCTCCAGAGCTACAGGTTGGAGAACCCTGGTCCCTGGTACAAGTACAAGTACAAAGCAATGCTCCAAGAAATGACAAGTAAGAGTAAAAAGGCTGGGGAAAAGGGGAAAAGTACTACTCAAGTAAAAGTAACTGTAGCAACATACTATCTGATTTATAATTTGAAGTGAATGTCATCTGAAGGACAAAACTTTAAATTATGCACAAAATCTGGTGTTGCTGTTGCTGATGTCAAAGGACAGACACCAAAACGAGACAAACTAAATCAGATCTGAAGGAGCTGCAAGAAACACAAATGTTCAAATCATTTCAGATTGTCACATAAAATTGTTTGATTGTCACTTTAGACTCACAGTGGAAAGAGGAAGCACAACTTTTACTCAAGTAAGTGTACTGTTCAGGGGTAACGATATCCAAGTCTCAAGATACGATATCGTCATGGTACGAATCTCATGGTACGATATTTATTGTGATATCGTAGGAAAGCTCACGATATTACGATATTCTACATGATAACAAGACTGACATTCTAAAATGCTTTGACCAGTCATTTGGTACAACATTTACTGTCATTAGGGATGGAACAATATGCAAATCTCTCTGTATGATATTTTCACCATATACATCTCACCGTACCAGATTTATTGCAATATTTTTTGGAAGCACAGAAAACTGTGAATCTGCTAATTTTTCCTCTAAAAATGCCTTCACAAGAATTAATCCAAAGAATGAAAATTTCAAAGTACTTGAACAGTTATTTCTTCATGTCGTCTGCACTGAAATGGAGCAAAGGATCATGGTCTATGTAATTCCCTCTGTTTTTAGCTATTTCTGCATCAGAACTATTCATTTAAGCAAAGAGACTTGGGATTCGATATATTGTGATGGTCCACGATATTATTGTGAGATACGATATCGCCATATTTTGGTTATTGCTACATCCCTAGTTCTGTTCCTTATTATATGGTTAAAAGTGTTAAATTTGTTTGAAAGTGCTTAAGAAAAAAGAGAAAAACCATTTTGTGATTGAAACTGTAAATACCATCTTTTATTTCACATATTTTCAAAGACAAGCTTTAGTTCATGTATTTTATTCATTACATTATTATTATTATATGATCTTTTCAACACTAATCTATGTGCATTCAGGGTCAACAGGGGGTGACGGAGGGCACACACGTCAAGCAGACAAAATGTAAACAAAAACACAGGAAGTGATGTCAGAGGCAAAACAGGAAGAACACAGGAAGTGAAGGGAGTGGCTTGTGTCCAGGGAAAAGTGTGGCTATTATTATTATTTTATTATTATTAATAAATCAGCCCAGTCTCCCAAAACATACTGCAAATTTCAGCATGATCTTTTTTTTTTTTTTTTTTATAAATGATAAACATTTATAGCACCAGCAAGAATATTTAAGATGAACAAAAAGATTAGTGATTTTTTTATTTATTTATTTTTTTTATTTGAGTCTAATTTGTTTTGTTTTTTAAAGAAATGTTGCACAAAAAATTATATTGGCCTAACTTATATCCATAGCTGGTAAATCTTCAACATCCTCCTAAAATAATAGTAATGGCCTATGTAAAAAAAAAATTCACAATTTTCAAAAAAAAAAATCTGTCCAAATTGAACATTGTACACCATTTTTCAAACATATATTTTGTGAAGCCTACTATATGCGGATTGGTCTATAGTGGCATTTTTACAGTAAAGTTTGACCAGTACTTTTCTTCAGTAAGTTCTAATTTTACGTAACCATTTAAATGTCATAAATAAATTACAGTAAAACAAATCAGAAAAAAATGGTTTTAAACCAGGTGAAAACTAATCAAAAATCACAAACATTTTCACATTTTTAAGCAAGACATGAATTCTTAATGAATTTTATGAGAAACTATTACATGATGTGAATACGGACTGTGTGTTCTGGGAGACGGGGCTGTGTTCACTCTATCCCTGAAACATCTTTTGGTGTTTTCAAAAGTGTCTAGTATTCATATTAGTCATATTATTTTAAATCTCGTGCCTTTTTTACATTATTTTTCTGTCAGTTTTCTCACTGGTGGTCTACAGCTGTACAGGTTAAACTAACAGTAACAGTGCACGTCTGGCTTTCGTATGGTTTTTCCTGTGTGCATACAGCTCCTGCGCCTCAAAAGGGACTCAGCACTGCAGCCAAATCATTATGACCACCCAAAATCCTTTCAGCTGTTCACAAACTGTGACAAGAGAAACACAATGAAGTCTGTTATTGCTCTGGAACTAAATAGACAAGTTATTATAAATGTGTTAATGTGTATGCTGGGTTAAACCTGCATTTGACCCATCCTTCAGCGTCTCTGGGTTAAATCTGCATTTGGCCTATCCTTCAGTGTCTCTGGGTTAAACGTGCATTTGACCCATCCTTTAGCACCTCTGGGTCAAACCTGCATTTGACACATATTTTGCATCTCTGGGTTAAATCTGCATTTGACCCATCCTTCAGTGTCTCTGGCTTAAACGTGCATTTGACTCATCCTTTAGTACCTCTGGGTTAAACTTGAATTTGACCCATCCTTCATTCTCTCTAGGTTTAATCTGTATTTGACCCATCCTTCTGTGTCTCTGGGTTAAACTTTCATTTGACCCATCCTTCATTCTCTCTAGGTCGGTCAAATACCAATCCTTCGGCATCTTTGGATTAAACTTGCATTTGACCCATCCTTCAGTCTTTCTAGGATGAACCTGCATTTAACCCATCCTTCTGAGTCTCTGGGTTAAACCTAGATTTGACTCACCTGGGTTAAACCTGCATTTGACCCGTCCTTCAGTGTCTCTGGGTTAAACCTGTCAGGAGCACAGGACCGTCTGAACATGCAAATTCCACAGTGCTGAATTTGAACCTGTTTACACCAAAACTAAACCCAGACTAAGCCAGGACCAAACCAAGATCAAAACACTTGCAAGAAGTGCTCTAAAGACTTATTTTAACAATCAGGTCTAACTTAAGGACTGAACGGGGACTCAACCAGTTCTAAGCAAAGACTAAACAAGTTCTAAACAAGGTCTAACCCAGGACTAAACCATGTCACATTAGAAACGATCATTACAAACCAGGAACAATACAATAAACAACAAATATCTTTCACAAAATATCCTCCATCCAACAAAGGAAATCTCAGACAATCCGATCCTTTATGACCCTTGAAACAGACTTGTGGTTAATGGGTGGTCGTAATGTTTTGGCTGGCTGTTGTGTGAGTCAAGTGCATAATTCATTTGTTTAGTTACTTTTTTTTTTTATTTTATTTGATTTTTTTTTTCATGAATTTTAGTGCGATATTTCATCATGGCTCGTTCTTGTGGTTTGTCAGTTCAGTTAGTGCTCGTTCGTGTCTGTCAGCATGTGAGACACTGCAAGAAAAAAAGGCTTTAGTTTAAATCTATTTACCTTGAACCATTTGTCTCTATATTAAGCTAAATTATCTGCCAATGAGCATAGAAAATTTGACTTTCTATCTATAAAATAAGAATAAGAAGATGTACTTTACTCATAACATTCTTTGCTCTCCGCACTAAGTCACTCCTCCCTTCAGAGCCCTATCACAACACGAAGATGCTGCGTACAGTTTTGTATTAAGCTTTTGTATATTTATGGAGAATTGCAGTGTGGAAGCATGGGTGCTGTGGGTGGAGCCTTGTAGAGAATCTTACAGCTAACTGTAAGGAGGGTTCGAATAGGGCCGCTAGAACGCTAGATTACTAAAACATGCCTGGATGACATCTGAAACCTCTTCAGGCCTGTTTTCAATGAGGGAACATTTGAACACGGGAGAAAGCGAAAACAAAAATCGATTTTGCATAAAACGCGCTCCTTGAAATGTAAATCGTTTGTTTTGGATCATCAGACGATATTTTGGATGTGAAGAAACGTCAGTTATTATGTGGGATCGTTGAAGTCATCCAGTAAATAGATTTAAACTAGTCAAAACAACTCAGTCCAAGCTAAAGATATGGAGCCATTTTCCTTGTGCAGATTTTTTGCAATGTTAAGTATGCCGTTCTGTTTTTTTTGCAGTATGGCGTGTTAGTTCTGTTTTTGCAGAGTTGAGTTTAGTCGTGTTTTTTGTTAGTTGTATTTCTTGCAGTGTTGCATCTGCCGTTGTGTTTAGTGGTGTGTTTTTTGCCGTGTCACGTGTTAGTTCCATTTTTTGGTGTGCATGCGGATCTTCACAGAGCACTGGGGTTCCTGAAGTTATGGCCAGCGAATCGAGCCTGGTCACCCAACTCCTCCTCGATCCTGAAAAACACAAACATTATTCACAAAGTTACTCATCGGGACTGAAGATAGGAGTAAGTAAAGGCTTAGTAACAATGAAAAATGGAACTACACAAACAAAACACAAAATAAAGTATGTTGACAGAACAGCAGCAACATACGACTGTCAAATGGAGTCAAAATATTCCAGGAAAATTTAGTAAAAAAAGTAATAATTAGCTAAAATATATAAATATCCTTAAACGTTCACTATGTAAGTAAGTAAGTAAGTAAGTAAAGTTTATTTCTACAGCACTTTTCACAGATAAAAATCACAAAGTGCTTTACAAAGTGCAATCAAAACACACACAATAAAACAAACAGTCAAAATAAAAAATAAAGCTCAGTTAACTAAAAGCTTGTTCAAATAACAGTGTCTTAAGCTGCCTTTTAAGAATCGACAGAGTCGGCCGCACGGAGGGACAGGGGCAGGGCATTCCAATGTCTGGGAGCTACTGCTTGAAAGGACACATCTCCCCGGGTTTTATAGCGAGTTTTTGGGACCCTTAAAAGAGTCTGGCCAGAAGATCGGAGGGCACGGCACAGGGAGTAGGAGCACAACAAATCCACTATGTATTGCGGGGTCTGTCCACTTAAAGCGCTAAAAGTTAAAACTAAAATTTTTAAATCAACATGAAATTTGATGGGAAGCCAGTGAAGGGAGGCCTTGCCGCAGCATTTTGAACCAACTGAAGACGAGTAAGAGCAGATCTGTTAAAACAATTTTAAAAATTTAACTTTTCTCGTGCAGGATAGTCCTTTTCTTTCTTTTCTATGTTTGTATTTATGTTTCTATGTTTTCTGCTTTCTATATTTTATACATTGGCGGCACGGTGGCTGAGTGGCAACACTCAGGTCTCACAGCAACAAGGTTGCGGGTTCGATCCCCGGGTCGCCCGGGCCTTTCTGTGTGGAGTTTGCATGTTCCTCCCCGTGTCAGGATGGGTTTCCTCCGGGTACTCCGGTTTCCCCCATCAACCCAAAACATGCCCGCACCCCTATGAACTAACATCAAGGACCATGTTGTCCACCCTGTGGGCTCACCACCTGCAGAGGGGTTCATAGGGGGGGTCAGGTGCTATGAGAATTGGGCAGCACGCTGCCCCCGCGACCCAGCCGGATTAAGCGGGAGAAGATGGATGGATGGATGGATGGATATTTTATACACACAGAAGACATCCAATATACTGTATGAAGCAAGATATACGGAATTATGTAGCAAAGTTAAAGCAAAATATTTTAATATTTTCTTTTCTTCTCATTAGGCGCTTTCCAGGCCGACAGAGAACCGTGCCAGTGCCAGTTACCGCACCTAATCTCGAACCCACTGACATGTTCAGCATTCGGGAACTGAAAAATTGGTCCCTGACGGGAACGATGTGAGCAGGTTCATCTGGGTCACACGCAGTAAAATAAAGAAACAACATGTGATTGGCATATCCGGACATGCGCTTGCAGGAAGATTTAATGTGTCTGCCAGCACAATCTTCACGTATGACAAGAAAAGTTTTAAGTCTAAATGATTATGTACCATTCGTTTTTGCAAATATCCGTGTTCGCCTGGTAAGGTTCCATCTTTGGATTCGGCGTCTCTGCTGCAGGTGCAGCAGAGCTCGGCGCAGATAAATAATGATTTGTGTGAGTACAAACGCTCACTGGTGTCGATGATGAACTTTGGTTCCCAGTGGAACTGTTGTGGGAACCGGCACCTGCACCATTCTGGCCTGAAAACAGCTATTGAGCTTCTCTCAGTAATTCTTCTGAAATGGTTTTCACTGTGTCAAGGTCAAGTGCAAAGCAGTGCTCAAAGCAACGTGTAAAGGCGGTTTTCGTTCTTTGTTTGGACTTTGGAGTTATTTTCTTTTGTTCGCTACATTCACATGTGTCATTTATAGTTTGGATGCTTCAGTGAGAATCTACAGCGTAAAGAATCATGGAAATGAAGAAGAAACATGACAACATAACAAATCTTATACACTGTTGTACACAGCCCACCTCTGGATTAATTACAAAAATAACAGTTTGCAAAGACTACAGGTGCCTACAGTGACACTTTGCGGTGCTTTTGAGGAGGCCACGATGGACGAGTGTGACTGAGATGCACTTACTGCACGAGTGAACATGTTGCCAGCTGTACTAAGAACTTTAATGTCCAGTTTAATTTGCAGGCTGTACAAATCGGACGATGTAGTAATAATGTCACTCACAAATATGAGAGTCAGTGCAGTTCGATATCAGTCCAGTATGTGGAGACACTGGTGTGGCCATCTTTAAAAACAGAAAGGTTTGTTTTGTATTATCACTGTTCTTGTCTGTTTTAAAAATGGACCATGAGTCCGGAATAAAGATGACCTAAACTAAAACAGTGTGTCCAAACTTTTGACAAGTTGTGTATATGTCCACAGTATGACAACAAACGGTCACTATGGAGACTAGGTGACGCCAACAGGCCAAGTTACGGCTCAGGTTTGTAAAGTTGATGTGTCCAGTTTTGTATCAAGTTTTTGCATATTTATGGAGAAGTGTCAAGTGGGAGCATGGGTGAGGTAGGCTTGTGGGTAGAGCCTTATACAGGATCTTACAGCTAACCAAAAGGAGGGTTTGAATAGGGCCCAGGAGTGATCGCTAGATGACTCAAACATGCATAGATGACTCTAAAACCTCTTCAATTGTTTTTGATGAGAGAACAACATTTAAACACAGGAGAAAGCTTCAAAAAGTCAATTTTGAATGTTTTTTTGAATATACTGATGAACAAATCAGGCAAAGTACAGAAATGAACCACTGTATAGCATTAAACGTATGCCGTATATCTCCATGGAAACCAACAAGCGACGCCAATAGGTTATACTCATCAGATCAATGAGGAGGCAATCCTGCTAACACAGAGCAATAAAAAATCTGTAAATGAATGAATGCCGTACTGTGGAACATTCCAGACAAAGCAAACATCTCCATAGAGACAAGAAGGTTCCATAGTTCACCTTTAAATGACTGTGCCGTTTAGACCAGGGCCAAGCTTTACTGGGAATGCTCTGATTAGGTCCAGTTAAAGTCTTATCGGATTACCACATGGATTACACTCTGACTGTCCCCCCTCTCTGGCCCCTCCCCCTATCGCTGGCCCCTCCTACTCTCTCTAGCCCTGCCTCCTCCCCCTCTAATCTGCCCTTTGTAAAGAGTGACCACAAGATTAACTAACACAGCCATTTAGTTCAATAATACGTTATTCGTGTCAGATAGCACTTTAGATTTATCCAACGGCGCACAGGCACTACGTAACCTTTCTGCTCATCTGTTTGTTTCCATGGCAATGTTACTATTTTGCCTGGAATGTTTAACAGTCTGCAAACTAAAATACCCAGCATTTATTCAATGGTTTTTTGCATTATTAATGTGAGGGAGCTTGCATCTCCATAGATATGATCTTTCATTTGGTCTGGTGGCATCAGCTGCCTGTCTCCATGTACATAAATATGTTTAATGCCACACTGTGAAACATTCCACGCAAAGAAACTAAAACAAAGAACTAAAACAGGATTAAATCAAGGTCAGAACCAAGAGTAAACCCGGATCTAAACTAGGGTTAAACCTGGTCTATTCTGGGGCTAAACCAGGACTAACCCAGGGTCTAAACCAAGACTAAACCAGGATCTATACCAGGACTAAACCAGGACTAACCCAGGGTCTAAATCAAGACTAAACCAGGATCTATACCAGGACTAAACCAGGGCTAACGCAGGGTCTAAACCAAGACTAAACCAGGATCTATACCAGGACTAAACCAGGGCTAACACAGGGTCTAAACCAAGACTAAACCAGGATCTATACCAGGACTAAACCAGGGCTAACACAGGATCTAAACCAAGACTAAACCAGGATCTATACCAGGACTAAACCAGGACTAGCCCAGGATATATACAAGGACTAAACCAGGACTAACCCAGGATCTAAACCAAAACTAAACCAGGACCTGTACCAGGACTAAACCAGGGCTAGCCCAGGGTCTAAACCAAGACTAACCCAGGATCGAAACCAGGACTAAACCAGGGTCTAAACCAGGATCTATACAAGGACTAAACTAGGGTCTAAACCAAGACTAAACCAGGATCTATACCAGGTCTAAACCAGGATCTATACCAGGACAAAAACAGGTCTAACCCAGGGTCTAACCACGGACCAACTCAGAATTAAACCAGGACTAAACCACAACTAAACAACGACTAATCCAGGATGTAAACCAGGACTACACCAGGGCCTAAACCCAGACTAAACCCAGACTAAACCCGGACTGTCTTTCAGATCTTGTTAGCTGCAGGTCTGACAACAGTGAGGCCTGGATAATGAGGTTCAAACTAAGATTCTTTCTGATTGGTCGATGCTAATGCACTAGCTCTTCCTAATTGGTCAATCTTAATCCATTTAGGTCATTAAGTGCTGACCAATCAGCCGAGAAACCTTAAGCACCACGCTGTGTAGTGAGGAGTAAGGAGCGACCATGTTTATGCTCACTAGAAAGGCCCATATTACACTTCAATTTGGATTAAAACAGCCCCTTTTACCCCCTAATGAAGTGTTCTATATCCTTTTTTCAGCAAAAATAAAATCCACACTCTTTCATACAAAACACACAGCAAACATACTGTATATAAACAACTTTTTTGACATTAAATTTAGATTAATTTAGGGCCTTAGCTACAAAAGTGCAAGTCTGTAAATAAACTAAAAATATCCTTACTGCACTGTAAACCCAAACATTCAAAGTGATTAAATAGATTATATTGTGTACACTCAAAGTTATAGAAATAGTCCAAATAATTTAATTATGTCAAATTACTGTAACATGTTGTTCTTTTTGAGTCATTTTAACTCTTTTTTTTTTTTAATTAAAGTGAACTATTGTGGGTATAATTGAGCATAATTTAAAAACATAGATAAGGTACAACTTAGTAGAATTAAGTCCTGTTATTTCTATGGTTTCAAATAGGGATCATTTAAAAATAAACTTAATTTATATCACTCTTGCTAAAATACAGAACAATTTCAAAATAATTGCCTTAACAGAAAACTATGAGTCATATTAACTGCAAATATTTGAGTTGAGGTAAATAAGCACTTTGAATTCAGCTGTTTTCAAAAGGTACAAGGAGCAAGTCTAACCTTTTAAGTTCTGGAACATTGTGACTTTTACATACATCAACTTAAAATAATTGAGACAATCGATTGTGTCAATTTTTTTTTAGCTCTCGTAACTTATTCGGGTTTACAGTGTGCCCCAAACCAAAAAAAGTGCAATGGCCCCATGAGTTTCCTGGTGCCAGTCATGGAAACAGCTCCAGGGCCAAAGCCACAGCACTTCTACATTTCCATGGTGGAAATTACATTTGGATTTGGACATTTTCACTGAAATAAACCTTTCAAATAAAAATAGCAAGGGATGCAGAATTACGCAGACCAAGATGTGTAATTTGCCATTTATTTGAGAAATAACTGCACTTAAAGCGGATTTCTATCTTTTATGGTTGGAAAGTTATGTGCGCTTATATAAATATATTTAGGTTTCAATAAGATACCGTTTGGGCTGGAGGGGTTATTAAACTCCACACACCTTCACTAGAATCAGTTGGATCATTTCAGCCTTGGAATTACCCATCTTCACTGAACTAAAGGTAAAAGAAGCTGTTCACTTGAAAACTACGGCTTCTTGACAGCACAAGGTGGAACAGTGCATGTTGAGCTTTTTGAGAAAGTAAAAAAGGTTTGGAGATGTTGACAGACTAATAATCATAAAGGGTTATGAAACACATTATTACATTATAACATGGCTAAAAGCTCATAAGAGTCAGATCTGCATAATATGGCACCTTTAAATATTACAAAGAAAAAGTCTGACGTCAAATCAAAGTCTGACCTCATGAGCTGGTTGTACTTGGCCAGACGCTCAGACCTGCAGGGGGCGCCAGTTTTAATCTGAAACAAGAGCAGCAGAAATGTTCATATTACAGAGAGGCTGAGGAGGAGGAGTCCCACCTAATGATGTCACAAGGTGGAAAATCAGGCTTTGAGCTCTGGAGAGGGAGATTGTTACTCAAACATGCAGGAAGGAAAATTAATAGTGTATGTTTTTAATAAAGAAACTGTATTATGAGAGCTGAAGGCACACCAAAGCACGGTGCTCATAGAGAATACTGATATGTGCAGTATTAGTATAAGTACAGTAATTCAAAGTATAAGTACATATTACCGTACCTGTCCAGTGCAGAGTCCCACCACCAGGTCAGCGATAAAGGTGTCCTCCGTCTCTCCAGAGCGATGACTGACCATCACACCCCAACCATTCGCCTGGGCCAGCTTACACCTGTACACATATATACAGTATATATATATATATATATATGTTTGTGTTTAAGAGTGTATACACCTGTACACAAATATACAGTATATATATATATATATATATATATATATATATATATATATATATATATATATATATATATATATTTAAATATATATATATATATATATATATATGTTTGTGTTTAAGAGTGTATACACCTGTACACATATATACAGTATATAGATTTTATAGATATTGCATTGTTTTGTAGTACTTTATTATCCCTGTAGGGAAATTGTTCTCAGTATTTCACCCATCCTTTCAGGAGCAGTGGGCAGCATTGGGACCCATCTCCATGATCTTGTTGCTGGGCTTGGTCAGGACTACTTCAGCTGGAGGATTTTTACCTATAGTGCACGTTTTTGGGTTGATGGGAGAAACCAGAGGAAACCAGCCCAGAGACAGGTAGAACATGCAGACTCCACACAGAAAGGCCCCGGTGACTGGGGATCGAACCCTGTGAAGTGTGACCATGCTGCCAAAATGCAATACAAATACTCCACAATACAAATATGTTTATTTAAGAGCGTATACTGCTCTAGTGTTTGGTCAAAAATGAGTTCATGTCATTTTGGGGGGATTTGAGACCTCCTTTATCATGTGAATAACTGACACTGTTACTGCCTTTTGCACTCTTTATTTTTGGCACATGATACAAAGGCAGAGTAACAGGAACTGTAAATAAGGGCCAAAGATAAATTTTGAGCTCAATATTTTTCTCATACAAATATTTTTTTCATTATAGCAACTAGCTGTCAAATTTTTAGAGCCCTGCTTATTCTACTTTTATCTGGACAAAATAGAAACTTTGAAGTAATTTTTCTCAGTTTCACACTCTGGGGAGTTAAGGTCTTTTGTAGGGCAGTATACACCTGTACACACACACACAGTATATGGATTTAAATATGATTCTATTTTAAGAGTAAATGAGAACAAGATGCTTACAGCTGCACATATATAATATAAAGTGTACATGTTATAAGAAGTACTGAAATAATAATAAAGCATTAATCTTATACAGCACTTTTCCATAGGGTCAGTTTCACTCTATGGTTTTAACTGGTGAGATACTATAGTAACCACAGCTACAGTGTCTTGCCTAAGGACACAATGACAGTCTTTAGCTTTTTAGATCAGGCTTTGACATTTATATGAAAATAAGGAATCTCTATTACACTGAAATCATGATTATTTGAAACAATATTTATGCAGTGGTCAACTGGACTCTCAAAACTGAACCTGCAGCGGAAGGACAGACTCTAAAAATAACCCAGGCTCTCTCTGTTGTCCCTGCATCCCTCTGCTCCCTCCTCTTTTTGATTGGCAGCTCTCTCGATCATTGACACATGAGACAGATGACCTGCTCCTTCATCATTCTACTTCCTGTCAGACATTTTTCTTCCTGAACAAGGTCAGCAGGACCGTGAGTGAGCGATGTGTGTCCGGTATTTCTGAGGCATTCTGTCATGTAAGATGAAGGACGGCGCAGAGACAAGGCCAGGGCACATAGCACCATCACACAGAATGGTGCGTCCCACTTTCAGATGGAGCAGAGGCAGGATTTTGTTTCCTTTTCTGGGGTTTTAATAAGAAATCTTCAAAAGCCAAATCCATAAATGCTTGCTCATTCCCATTATAGGTCCATTCTTCCATTTTATTTTAAGTACAGGTTAAAAATATGTAATTCTTACAAAAATACTTCAGTGACAGTAGTTCTTTATTTTAGTTTTTGTTTAGTTTTGTTTTAGTCCAGGTACTGGTATACTCCTGGACTAGTCCTGGTTCAGTCCCAGTTCAATCCTGGTTTAGTCTTAGTTGTCTGGTTGTACTCACACTTGTATGGCTTCAGTAACACCCCCGTTCTGGTTGACTTTAATCATCAGACTACGACAGTTACAGACTCTCTCCTCTGCAGCCTTGTCTAGTCCTGGTTCGGTCCTGGTTCAGATCTTGTCTAGTCCTTTTTCAGTCCTCATTCAACCCTGGTTCAGTCTTTGTCTAGTGCTGGTTTAGTTCCAGTTGTCTGGTGATACTCACGCTTGTATGGCTTCAGTTACAGTCCCGATCTGGTTGACTTTAAGCAGTAGACAGTTACAGGCTCTCTCCTCCGCAGCCTTCTCGATCCTTTTGGGGTTGGTCACCGTCAGATCATCTCCCACAACCTGGATCCCGACCCGGGCCGTAAGCCTGGACCAGGCCTCCCAGTCGTCCTGGTCGAACGGGTCTTCGATGGAAACCACTGCAGCGGAACAAACTCTGATGAGAGCTCTGGATGTGGTAGTGGTCAACCCTAAATCTAAGTAACCTTTCTTTGCTTTGCCTTGAAACGTGAAAAGCACAACTATTCATTTTAAATGGTTTGCAGTGGTCCAAAGTTATTCCTCACTTACCTCAAGCATTCTGAGCATCCTAATGATTCACCACGATGAGTTTATAAACACTTTTCACTACCCTCAGAAACCAGAGAGGAGTGTTAGAAGGGTCTGACTGCAGGTGATGGCAAGTGCAATGAGGAGTGGAGTTCCAGTAGCTCCATATTTAATTTGATTTAATACTTGATTACTGACCCTAAACTCTAACCTTTAATAATTTGGAAGCATGTATGGCAGAAGACCTTTCAGAAGAAATATGGGGAAAGGAAATGGACCATTTCATCACTGACAGCAACAACAGATTGGAGTTAGCATGAGGCTTAGAAGAGACTTTCCTATTGTGTTCACCTGGCTCCATCTTGACACTGCTGTGACAGAGAAGAGGGAGAGTTTTATCCACAGGACTGTTCCTCTCCTCAAACTGCCCTGACACAGACCTGCTGACTGTACCTGCCCAGTCCTCCTGTTAAACTACAGTGAGACCTTTGACTGAGATACAAAAGCCACTGAGATGCACAGTGTAAATGTTTCTGTAGCAACATTTGAATCTCTCTCTCTCTGTTCTAGTGGGCTCCAGTTTTTAGCCTGTGGTGTTAAATTCACTCCATTCAGTGGCTGCAGCTGGACCATCTTGCAAAGTTTCCTTCACAGCAAACCTAACAACAATTTTGAATGCTAACTGCACACCTCCTGATGATCAGATAATAAAACACTTTGTAATTAGATGCAGACAGTACACAGCAGACATATTTTGACCTCAAGAATTCCTTATACAGTGTATCTGTAGTGGAAGTTTGGCATGTACCCAGGTAGTTGAGTTTGTACCTGGGTAGCTGTTGACAAAGTCCTGGTAGATGTCGGCTAGCTCCTCTGCTGAGATGTGGCGAGACGGCTCCGGCGGAGATTTAAAGTCCAGGTCGTACTTCCCCTCTCTGTAGAACTCAGAGGCAGCAACGTCCATCCCCACCACGACCTTATCTGTGAAGCCCGCCTTCTCTATGGCCGTCTGCAGGAGCTCCAGAGCTGCAGCCACAAGAGACAATGATTAAAACAGGACAAATTATGCTTCAGGGATACAGTCTGTATTGTATTCAGCATTTCATCTCATTACTTGTTTGGGATTGGTTTAGCAAACGGCAAATGGCAATGAAAAAAAAATCATTTCACTTTAGTTTATTTCTCCTGATAAAGAAGACGTTTGAACCTTGTGCCAGTTTTACTTTCATATAGGCCCAGGAATTACAGAGATATGAACCATAAACCAGGTCACACATCTACAATCTGACAATTAAACAGCAAATCCCCCCATACAGTTCAGATCTGTCCTCCAGCTTATTTGGCGGCACGGTGGCTGAGTGGCTAGCACTCATGCCTCACAGCAAGAAGGTTGCGGGTTCGATCCCCGGGTCGCCCGGGCTTTTCTGTGTGGAGTTTGCATGTTCTCCCCGTGTCTGGATGGGTTTCCTCCGGGCACTCTGGTTTCCCCCATCAACTCAAAAAACATGCACTGTAGGTGTGAAAGTTGTGTGAGTGAGTGTTGGTGGTGGTCGGAGGGACCGTTGGCGCCGCTTGGCTTGGCAGCCGCGCCTCCGTCAGTCTGCCCCAGGGCAACTGTGGCTACAACAGTAGCTTACCACCACCGGGTATGGAGTGAATGAAGAATGCTCTGTAAAATGCTGTGTAAAGCGCTATATAAATAAACCTTACTTTACCTTATTTAAACACTGCAGTTATAAAAGAAATTTGTGATTTCTTTATCCTGTAGATTGACATGCAAACTCCATACAGAGAGACTGCACTCGGCCTGGGGGTCAGATTAGGACCTTCTCTGCTCCTCACCTTCACTGTTCTCCAGGATGTTTGGGGCGAATCCTCCCTCGTCGCCCACATTGGTGGCATCCTGTCCGTACTTCTGCTGGATCACTCCCTTCAGAGTGTGGTACAGCTCCGCCCCTATCCTCAGGGCCTCCCTATGGGGCCACAGGGGACAGACAGGGAGAAGGCAGGGACAGACAGGGAGAGGGCAGGGACAGACAGGGAGAAAGGGTGCAACCACAGGAACAGGGAAGAGGGACAGTACGGGAAGGTCAGTTATTGTTGCTGAGTTTCAGATGACATAGCACCATTCGACACAATAAATTTGCAAATGTTAATTTAACACTTAAAGAGTAAAATTGTATTTGATTTGCATGTATATGGTCCTCATTTTTTTGCACCTGTCTGTTTTGCACTGTTATATTCCTATATTCTTGTAAATTTGTAAATTTTGTGTTATATTATCATTTATTGTTTTCTACTTTATTTTATTCTATTTTATTTGTTGCATTATTATTATTATTATTTATTTGTTTATTTGACACTAGTGGTTTACTCTACACAGATGTGTGTAGAATCCCTCAGTCGTCCAGGTAGAATCCATGGCAAAGGAGAGAGTTCAATTTGCTTCTTCAGTTCAATTCCAGTTCAATTCCAACTGAAGAAGCAGCTTGGATGAGCAGCGAAACGTCTTCTACCAAAAACTCTTGTCCAGTTGACAAATTGAACTCCTTTGCCATATTCTACACTAAAAGTTTTAGTTCATAATTTACTCTAGTACAGTGGTAATAATGACACTGACACTGAGTGGTTTTATATAGATACAGTCGAAAATAATTTATACAGATGGGGCAGCTCAAATTAGTGTTATATTACATCTGGTCCTTGGTCCTAGATTAGGTTCAACATTTGGGAAGTTTCCTTTTGGATATTTCGTGAATGAACCGTGTCTGACCCCATCTGGAGTAGGACATCATCACATCCTAGAACATGAAAGTCACCAGGATTATTATTATTATTATTATTATTATTATTATTATTATTATTATTATTATTATTATTATTATTATTATTATTATTATTATTATTACTATTATTATTATTATGTAAAGTGTTTACTTGAAGGACTCGGCTCCGACCGGCAGAACCATGAACTCCTGCATGGCCAGTTTGTTCCCCGCATGAGAGCCGCCGTTTATCACATTAAACGCCTGAAAGAGAGAGACAAGAACTGAACCAGGACTGAACCAGGACTGAACCAGGACTGAGGAAGAATTAAACCAGGGGTGCACCAGGATTACACCGTGACTAAACCAGAACTGAACCAGAATTAAATAAGGACTAAACCAAGACTGAACTAGGACTAAACCTGGACTAAATCAGAACTTAACCAGGGGGCACAGGCAGGACTCACGACTAAACCAGGTCTAAATCAAATCAAAACCAGGTCTAAACCAGTACTAAAACCAGGACTAAACCAGGACTGAACCAAGACCAAACCAGGATTGAACCAGGAATAGACCAGGACTGAACCAGGACTGAACCAGGACTAAACCAGGACTGAGCAAGGACTGAACCAGGACTAAACCATTACTGAACCAGGACTGAACCCGGACTAAATCAGAACTTAACCAGGACTCATGGGCACAGGCAGGACTCAAGACTAAACCAGTTCTAAATCAAGTCTAAACCAGGTCTAAACCAGGACTGAACCAAGACTAAACCAGGACTAAACCAGGACTGGACCAGGACTGAACCAGGACTAAATCAGGACTAAACCAAGGCTGAACTGGGACTAAACCTGGAGTAAATCAGAACTTAACCAGGACTCATGGGCACAGGCAGAACTCAAGACTAAACCAGGTCTAAATCAAGTCTAAACCAGGTCTAAACCAGTACTAAAACCAGGACTGAACCAGGATTGAACCAGGACTGAACCAGGTCTAAACCATTACTGAACCAGGACTAAACCAAGACTAAACCAGAACTGAACCAGGACAAAACTAGGACTGAACCAGAATTAAATCAGGACTAAACCAAGACTGATCTGGGATTAAACCTGGACTAAATCAGAATTTAACCAGGACTCATGGGCACAGGCAGGACTCAAGACTAAACCAGGTCTAAATCAAGACCAAACCAGGTCTAAATCAAGTCTAAACCAGGTCTAAACCAGTACTAAAACAAGGACTAAACCAGGATTGAACCAGGAATAAACCAAGAGACCAAGGTTAAACCAGGACTTAAACAGGATTGAATCAGGTCTAACCCAGATCTAAACCAGGACTCACAGGGACGGGCAGGACCAGCTCGGTGTTCCCCGCCAGGTCTGCGATATGTCTGTACAGAGGCACCTCCTTCTCTGCGGCTCCGGCTTTGCACACGGCCAGAGACACGCCCAGGATCGCGTTGGCCCCAAACTGAGCTGCAGCAGAAAAAAACAAAGCATCATATTCACAAATCACGAGGCGGCACATCACACGCAGAACCTGCACTGCTGCTGAAAAGAAAGACCTGCAGGAGCCCACACACCCCGACAACATCCTGCAGGAGCCCACACACCCCGACAACGTCCTGCAGGAGCCCACACACCCCGACAACACTCTGCAGGAGCCCACACACCCCGACAACACTCTGCAGGAGCCCACACACCCCGACAACACTCTGCAGGAGCCCACACACCCCGACAACATCCTGCAGGAGCCCACACACCCCGACAACGTCCTGCAGGAGCCCACACACCCCGACAACGTCCTGCAGGAGCCCACACACCCCGACAACACTCTGCAGGAGCCCACACACCCCGACAACACTCTGCAGGAGCCCACACACCCCGACAACATCCTGCAGGAGCCCACACACCCTGATAACACCCTGCAGGAGCCCACACACCCCGACAACGTCCTGCAGGAGCCCACACACCCTGACAACGTCCTGCAGGAGCCCACACACCCCGACAACACCCTGCAGGAGCCCACACACCCCGACAACACTCTGCAGGAGCCCACACACCCCGACAACATCCTGCAGGAGCCCACGCACCCCCACAACATCCTGCAGGAGCCCACACACCCCGACAATGTCCTGCAGGAGCCCACACACCCCAACAACACCCTGCAGGAGCCCACACACCCCGACAACGTCCTGCAGGAGCCCACACACCCCGACAACATCCTGCAGGAGCCCACGCACCCCCACAACATCCTGCAGGAGCCCACACACCCCGACAACATCCTGCAGGAGCCCACACACCCCGACAACATCCTGCAGGAGCCCACGCACCCCCACAACATCCTGCAGGAGCCCACACACCCCGACAACATCCTGCAGGAGCCCACACACCCCGACAACATCCTGCAGGAGCCCACGCACCCCCACAACATCCTGCAGGAGCCCACACACCCCGACAACATCCTGCAGGAGCCCACACACCCCGACAATGTCCTGCAGGAGCCCACACACCCCGACAACGTCCTGCAGGAGCCCACACACCCTGGAACTGCCTCTTCAGTACTCTCAAATCAGCAAGGTTCAAACTCCCCGCACATATAGATAGATAGATAGATAGATAAATAGATAGATAGATAGATAGATAGATAGATAGATAGATAGATAGATAGATTTTGTCCACTCGCCACTTAGATTCTATGGGTTAAGTTGATAGACAAAATAATTGTTCAGTCTGACTCAGAGGTTAGAACATGGCTGGGGTCAGAGGTGATGTTCTTATCCAGCCGCAGTGTTGTTATGATACTCGGCCTCATACTGTGCCTCCAGGGGCTTCCCCACGATCTTTGAACAGATTTTAATCCGTTGTTTCAGACCAGATTTAGCAGTGACTGACAGACAGCTGTACCACACGCAGCACAGAAGCAAACAACAAGAAAAACAGAAGCAGCACCTGACAAAAGGCTCTGAAAGAGCGCAGGAGACTTAATAAGAAGAGCAGTGTTCATTCACTCCATACTCAATGGTAGCAAGCACCACTTTCACACCTATGTAGAAAGTAATATTCTTTGTTTAGTCTTTTTACAGATGAAGTCAATATGATGTTTCCAAGACAAGGAACAGTCTATCATCACACCAACATATTTAAATGACTCCAACTGTTTGTTTCATTACTGGGAGCTGCAGTTATTGGTTTTGAACTGAATACCACCTCCTCTGTTTTTGTGCAGCCCAGGACTGTCAGTAAAACAGTATCAAGAGCGTCAGTAAAACAGTATCATCTGAATGTTTGAGTATATCTTGATTATCAATGATTTTTCGGCAGTCATCTGTGTATAATGTGAAAAGCAGAGCTGCACTGACACCGACAGAGGTTGTGATGGCAGAGGAGAGTGTATCGTGCACAAACAGGCTGAGCAACAGCTTCTACCCACGACCTCCAGGAGCACAGGCAATATAGATTCAAGGATATTAAAGTCAAAGTGTCAATTGAACTGAAATGGTGCAGAACTCTCAGGCTGTGCGGCATTTGTCCGCTAAAGAGCTTCTGAAATGTCCAATAAACGAATAGAGTTTCTTCATTGGGATGGCTGCGTGCTTTTTAGATGTCAGACTTAAAGGACGTTCCATTTAGTGTGGGAAAACGAGAAAGAGGGGAGAGGAAAGAGAGAAGGACAGAACAATGAGAGAGATGAAGAACGAGAGGTAGAGCAGAGCGAGAAAACGAGAAGAATAGAGGGAGTCAGGAGCTCAGTGGGTAGAGCGTTTGTCCATTGATCCGGAAGTTGACGGTGTGATTCCAGCTCACGCACATGAATGCTGCCGTTGTGTCCTTGGGCAAGACACTTAACCCACCCCAAAAATGTGACCACTGACCATTCACCAATATAGAGAAAGAATGGAGAGGAAAGAGGAAAATGGAGAGGAAAGAGATTTTTAAAAGCAAAGGAGAAGAGAGGAGACAGAGAGAGATGAGAGAAAGAGTTAAAAAAAAAGTTAAATAAAAGGTCAAAAAAGAGAGAAGGATAAATTTGTTCTTTTGAATTTCAATGAAAAACAATCAAATGGGAAAACAGTTTGTTATTTAATTATTCCGTTTTAGTGTCAATCAAAAAAAAAAAAAAAATGTCCACCTCTATTTCCAATATTTTATTTAAACTTTATTTCAAAAAACAGTCTCGGTGCCTATTTTAATTTTGATATTTTATTCTCTTTGGTTTATTTACCCCAGAAGTTCTGCTGATTTACCTGAAAAATCGTTGCAGTTTTGTGGACAAACATGTCGTCTTCTTTTATAGCAACGCGTTTACTTTCACACATTAGAAAGTCATTGTTGAACTCCAGGACGAGAAACAGGAAGCAGTGATAAACTCTCCTTTGTTCAGGTGACTTGAAATTAAATATTGGAAATAGAGGTCGAAATCTGTTTTTTTGTTTGACACTAAAACAGAATAATGAAATAATAAACTGTTTTCCCGTTTTATTGTTTTTCATTCTTAGTTGAAATTCAAAAGAACAAATTATTCTAAATTAACTATTCACTTCACTTCACTGAAAAGCAGATGTGGGACTCCTCCTTTTCTATTTTCCTGTCATCATAGCGTAGCATAGGTGGTGTTGTTTTAAAACTAGAAAAATGGAACTGTGATAAGTGTAATTATTAATTCGTCTTGGTCTGGTCACATATATACTGTAAATAACTACCACGGTTCAAACAGGAAATGTGCACCGGGCACGTCCAGATCTATCAACTCTTTTTCCATTTGACTTTAACACTCAAAGACCTACAACATCGTATATAACCGCGGAGAACTTTCTAACCGTCAAAGATAGAAACTTACTTTTTTTCCCCTCTGAAAGCGCAGACATAGCGGTTTCCGTACATTTCTGCGACTTTATCCTACATCACACGTGCGCAAAACGAGTGTCCAATAGGAACTTTCTGCCAAACTCATGCGCTCCGTCCATTTTGATCAGACCAAACTTTGCCAAAGAGTGAAGTGAGTCAAGATGTTTGACTCCTCTCGGGCGTGTATGTTTATAACAATTGAAAAAGCCTCTCTAAGTGCAGTTTTTTCTCAAATAAATGGCAAATTATGCATCTTGGTGTGCGTAATTGTGTATCTCTTGCTATTTTTATTTGAAAGGTTTATTTCACTCAAAATGAACAAATCCAAATGTAATAAAGACCCCGGAAATGCAGAAGTGCTGTGGCTCTGGCCCTGGACCTGACAGGAGCTGTTTCCATGACTGGCACCAGAACAGTAATGGGGCGATTGCACTTTTTTTTTTTTAGGGCAATAAGGATATTTTCCATTTACTTTTTTGTAGCTAAGCCCCTAAATTAAGCATTTTTTTATGTCCAAAAAGTTATTTATACATGTTTGCTGTGTGTTTTGTATGTGTTCTGTTTTTTTCATCTCTATTTCTGGTCCTGTAGCTTTTATCACAGCCACATGACAGCAGATTGTGAAATAACAGGCTGTACTGAAATAAAGGATGTATAACACTTCATTATAGGGTAAAAGGAGCCGTTTGAAAAGCAAAATTAAGAAAAAAATCCATACAAAATGTACTAAAATTGCCCTTAGGTCTTTGGGGGTTAAATGAAAAAAAAAAATAAACAACAAAAAAACAATACCCCTCTGTCTGTAACTGCTGTGAGCCATTTTGATCTTAAAATATACGTAATACATGTTCGCTCTACATGATCCTGGTGTTTTTATGTTGCTATTTTGTCTATAAGTAAATTCCAACTACTGTATAAACTGGGAAACTGCTCCTCAATTAACTGCCAGCCTCAGTGAGCTTCATTTGACTAGAGCTGAACGCTGTGGTGACGTCACACTCTCTCAGTCTTTCTACAGTTTATGGTTCCAACTTTTAGACATATATTGCCGATTATTATACAAAAAGGGAAATTTCTGGGGCAAAATGTTCCAAAAACAGACTCACATTTGTTCTCTGTCCCGTCCATCTCGATCATCATGTTGTCCAGCTGCTCCTGCTCCACCACACTGATGCCCTGAAGAACGCATAGAGAACATATGAATATATACCTTGAATAATAATAATAATAAAACTAATATGGTGTGATTTTGAGGTTTAAAATGTGTCCTGTACTCACGGAGGCTATGAGAGCTGGTCCTAAAGTGTCATTGATGTGTCCTACTGCCTTCAACACGCCTGGAGAAGAAGAGAGGGTCAGAGGAGAAGGTCAGAGGAGGAGAGAAGACGGTCAGAGGAGCAGGCAATAAGGTCAGAGGAGCAGAGGAGAGGGTCAGAGGAGCAGAAGAGAGGGTCAGAGGAGCAGAGGAGAGGGTCAGAGGAGCAGAAGAGAGGGTCAGAGGAGAGGGTCAGAGGAGCAGAGAAGAGGGTCAGAGGAGAGGGTCAGACGAGCAGAGGAGATTGTCAGAGGAGCTGAGGAGAAGAGAAGAGGGTCAGAGGAACAAAGGAGAAGGTCAGAAGAGCAGAGAAGAGGAGCAGAGAGAGGGTTAGAGGAGCAGAGGAAAGAAAAGGGTCAGAGGAGGAGAGGGTCAGAGGAACAGAGGAGAAGGTCAGAGAAGGCGAGGGTCAGAGGAAAAGAGGAACAGAGGAGCAGACGAGAGGGTCAGAGGAACAGAGGAAAAAGGGTCAGAAGAGGAGAGGGTCAGAGGAGCAGAGGAGAAGATCAGTGGAGCAGAGGAGAGGATCAGAAGAGCTGAGGAGAGGGTCAGAGGAGAAGAGGGTCAGAGGAACAGAGGAGAAGGTCAGAGGAGCAGATGAGAGGGTTAGAGGAGCAGAGGAGAGAAGAGGGTCAGAGGAGGAGACGAGATGGTCAGAGGAACAGAAGAGAGGAGAAGAGGAGGAGAGGGTCAGAGGAGTAGATTAGAGGGTCAGAGGAGGAGAGAAGAGGGTCAGAGGAACAAAGAAGGTTAGAGGAGAAGGTCAGAGGAGCAGAGGAGAAGGTCAGAGGAGCAGAGGAGAAGGTCAGTGGGTCAGAGGATTCTGACCTTTCCCTTTGTAGCGGCTCTTGTCTCCGTCTCTCAGCTCCAGAGCTTCGTAGATTCCTGTCGACGCTCCACTGGGGACAGCAGCTCGGAACAGACCTCAAGAAAAAAAAAACATACAAATTCACCAAAAAAATAAAATCAAAACTGAACCACTGTCCAAACGTCTGTGAGGAATGTGTGCAAACACCTCCCAGCTTAGATGTTGTGTTCAGGACTTTAAGTGGGTCTCCAGAAGTAGAAAGAGAGAGGGGAAGAGGGGAAAGTTGAGAGTAGAAAAAGAGGAGGGAGAGAAGGAGTGAGGAAGAGAGAGAAGGGAGGAAAGGACAAATGAGAAATAGGTAAGCATGAGGAAAAAGTGAAGCATGAGAAAGGACAGTGAAAAGGTGAAAGACAAGAGATAAAGATAGAGAAGAGAGATGCAAAGAGTGAAAGAGGAGAAAGAGGGTGGCAGGGAGGAAAGGAGAGATGTCAGATTGGTAGAAGTGTGGAAAAAGAGGAGGGTGACAGCGAGAGGAGATAAAGAGGTGAGAGGAAGAGAAGGAGAGAGATAAAAAAGAGAGAGAGAACAGAGGGATGAATGTGGAAAATGAGAAGAGTGACAGACAAAGAAAGAGTGGAAGGAAGAGATAAGGTGGGAGTGGAAAGAGAGGAGAGACAGAGTAATGAAATAGAGAAAAAAGAAAGACAGAGTGAGAAAACTAGATGGAGAAAGGAGAGTGGAAGGATGAAGGAAGAGAAGGAGAGAGACAGAGGGGAGGAGAGGAGAGAAAACAAGAGGAGAGCTGTACCTTTGTCCGTGCGCAGGTCCACCTCCACTGTGGGGTTTCCTCTGGAGTCGAGGATCTCTCGAGCGACCACACTCACGATCGACATCCTAAACACACAAAATACACAAGTACATGTAGAAATACTGCAATAAATACTGCATAGAGCGAGAGAGAGGAGTACGGGAGGAAGAGGGGGAGAGAGAGAAGAGTGAGAGAGAGGAAGAGAGGAGGTGAGAGAGACCAAAGTCATGATCGACATCCTAAACACACAAAATACATAAGTATATGTAGAAATACTGCAATAAGTAAGGCACAGGGAGAGAGGGATAAGAGAGAGAGAGGAAGAAGGAGAGAGATAGAGAGATACCACACTCACGATCAACATCTTAAATACGCAAAATCCACAAGTACATGTACAAATACTGCAATAAGTACTGCACATAGAGAGGGAGAGGAGTAAGAGAGGAAGAGGGAGAGAGAGAGAGGAAAGAGAGAGAGGAGGAGAGAGAGACCACCCTCATGATGGATATCCTAAATACACAAAATGCACAAGTACATGTAGAAATACTGTACTGCAATAAATACTACAGCCAGAGAGAGAGAGGAAGAGAGAGGAGTGAGAGAGGGAGAGAGAGAGAGGAAGAGAAAGACCACCCTCGCAATTGACGTCCTAAATACACAAAATACACAAGTACATGTAGAAATACTGCAATAAATACTCCATAGAGAGAGAGAGATGGAGAGCGAGAGAGAGAAAGAGAGGGAAATAATGGGAGAGAGAGAGGAAGAGGGAGAAGGAGAGAGGGAGAGGAAGAGATCACATACAATCGACATCCTAAATACACAAAATACACGAGTATATGTATAAATACTGCCATCAAGAGGGGGACAGAGCATTTTGAGCTTTGGAGATGCAGACAGACTAATAATAAAGAGTTACTCAAACATGTGTGAATGAAACAAAACCCAACATGAGTCAGTTTAGTGCAATAAGTCCCAAAAGTTCAGATCAGGTCTGGGTCGTTCTTCAGTCTCATTTCGATCTATAATCTAATCGTAATCCTTCTGCTGTCCATTGAAAACCTGCTGACCTCCTTTGCACCTGTCACCTCTCTGCTCCTGCCAAACACCTGCCTCAGTGCTGAGTCCATTTCCCCAAAGTCACATAAACTTCTGCTGGTTCAGACGCATTTAGTTTGAGGAAACGTCAGCGGAAAACAGCAGCGATCAGCAGGATCCTTTTGAGTATGTAGTGTTAAAGACCCTGGACCTGTTTTTTCTCTGAATCTCAGTAAAATGTGTGTTGCCCCAGTACAGATATATTATATTAGTAGCAGATGGTCAAGTTTTTATATTGTGCAATAAAAAACTAAAATGTCACCTTCTTGTTCTGTATGGATATGTCATTGATCTGCTTGGAATGTCCCGCAGTATGACATTAAACAGCTCTACTTTACATTTATTCAATAGAGCTTTTTCACAACGGCCAGAAGTATCCTGCTGTAGGTTTGCGCAACTTTTGGTTACTGTTTTCTATCAAGGTAAGAAAGATTAAAGTTTTAGACTTAGAACCCACCCACGAGTCTCAACCCAGCCATCTCCGCCTTGCCTTGAACACTTATCAATAAACTTCTTCGCACAATGTTGTTGGCGTGGACCTCGCAACGTTATGGTCTCCTAGAGATGTCTCAGATTCCAAATGCACAAATCTGTCTGTGCTAATATCGACATCATGAAATTGATTTTTAATTTGAATTGTAGAATCAGTCGGAGCGAACAAGTTCCTTCTGTTTTCTTCATGACCATAACGTTAATGTTCCTCAGTAGTTCACTAATGCTCGTCGTTGTTCTTCTTTAAGCTTTCGTCTTTCTTCCCTTGATCGTTGTGGATAAATTCTTCATGAAGAATGTTACTCCTTTGTGGACCTTGTTGGTTGAAGATTTGGTGATGGGGCAGATTTATGAAGCTGGTGGAGAATACGCCAGACATATGCCATAAAAAAGCATTAACTGGAAGTTCCGCAAACCTACAGTGGGACACTTTGGCCGTTGTGAAAAAGGTCAATCACAGGAGGTTTTATAGTTAAAAAATGCCAACACAGGCATTCTGAATGTGAGTGGGGGTCACCTCTCCACAGATCTGACCTGGAACTTGGTCTGGTTTGCTCTCCATGATGATGTTTGATGCCATACTGTGAAACATTCCACAGAGAAAAGCATTTGACGGACTCTCACAATGCATCTTTAAGATGACTTGAATTAAGACAATTTTATCATGATTTGAGTAAATTTCACTCGACAAGTAAAATAATCTGCCAATGAAACGAAAAAGTTTTTGTACTTAAAATCTGAAAACATCTGGCTACACTTAAAATAAGAAAAACAACAACTCTTTGCACTTGAAATAAGAAACACCACAATGTGATGTTTTGGGTCAAGCACTTCTTCAGACAGGGCAACATGTCTGAAGAAGGGCTTGACCTGAAATGTCACATTGCTGTGTCCTTACAATACAAAATTTGGGAGCTTCAAAGAACTGTAGTGCAGATTTATTTCTTCTTTTGCAAAAGCTCTTATAAACTCTTCACGGTGATTAAGATGCTTTGAATGTGTAAGGTAAGCGAGGAATAACTTTGGATGACTGCAAACTGTTTAAATTGAATTAGTTCTGTTTATTATTATTATTATTTTTACATTTTCAAGACACTAAAAATCAAGTGCAAACTAAATAAAACATACATTAGGGATGTAATGATATCCAAGTCTCACAATACAATATGGTCACGGTATGAACCTCATGGTACGATATTTATTGCAATATTGTGGGAAAGCTCACGATATTACAGTATTCTACATGATAACAAGACTGACATTCTAAAATTCTTTGACCAGTCATTTGGTACATTTATTGTCATTAGGGATGGAACGAAATCCAAATCTCTCTGTACAATATTTTCACCTTACACATCTCACGTAACATATTTATTGCAATATTTTGTGGAGGCACAAAACTGTGAATCTGCACCTTTTTCCTCTAAAAATGCCTTCACAAGACTTAAAGATTTCAAAGTGCTTAGAACAGTTATTTCTTCATGTAGTCTGCACTGAAACGGAGCAACGGATCATGGTCTATGTAGTTCCCTCTGTTTTTTTTTTAGCTATTTCTGCATCAGAACTATTCATTTAAGCAGAGACTTGTGATTCGATATATTGTGATGGTCGACGATATTATTGTGAGTCCTTTGACGATACGATATCACCAGATATCAGTAATTGTTACATCCCTAATATACATAGATGATTGTTTTAAGTTTTGTTCACAGAAAATCACAAATATGAATATAATGGCACATTTTGTTTTGCTCGGGGCTCAGGGAAACTGACCTCCACCTTGAGAAATGGAACAGCCAGTCAAATCGGGGTTCTGAAACACAAACTCGGGCTAGTTCCATGAAGACCGAGTTGGTTGGACATGCAATTTTCTTGGGCATTGGTATTTTCCCTGATTGTTGCAATGGAATGAATTTACAACGAACATCAGGAGAGCTGATTCAGATTTCCAGATATTCAGTAGAATGTGCGATAAAACCACCTAAAACCAGAAACCAGGACCAGTGGCTTCTTGATGTTTCTGAATAACTAAAGTGATTAAGTACAGGGTAGTGGGCGGGGACAGGGGGGGTGAAGGTGGAAACTGCAATTGTCTGAGCTCTCAAGCCTCAAATGCAGGAAAAAACATTCATACTGTGAGGAAGGTCTCCTCTCCACAGACCTGAACTGTAATTTGCCCCCTGTGGTGTCATCTACTGCTTGTTTCCATGGAGATAGATACAGTACTGTGCAGATCTACAGCATTAATGTTACAGAAATGTGTGTGACTGAAATGAAAAACACAACCCCAGAGATGAAGCTTCAAATATTAGATCCAGTTTAGAAAGTAGAATTTGATCTTAGAGGAATATTTTTGCAACTTAAAGGTTTTTTTGCACTTAAAAAGAAGAGGGGACAGAGCTGAATAGCTGAAAGGTCTGCTTGTATCAGGGTACTTTGTGTTTGGACCAGAGCCCCACCCTCCACTGCAGACCACTCTCTCTCCTCTCATCTCCTCTATCAAGCCTCAATGAACAAGGGATATTTAGAGAGGGGGGGAGGGATGGAGCAAAAAGAAAAAGAGAAGAATGTAAGGGAGAGAAAGAGGGGAACATACACGAGAGAGAGGGCAGATAGAGGAATATTAAAGGTAAAGAATAAGGGAAAGATGCAAGAGAAAAAAGTGAGAGTGAGAGAAATGAAAAAAGAAAAAGGGAGTGGAAAGAGGAGAAAGAGATGAAGAGGGTTAAAATGGACTGAATAGAGAAAGAGAGCAGGGGTAAAAGACAGAGGAATAGAAGAATAGAGAGAAAAACAAAAGACAGGGGAAAGGAGGGCGGTGGGGTTAAAGGGTAAGGGACGAGAGAGGAGAGGGAGTGGAAGAGCGCAGAGAAACGAGAGGGCATAGAGAGAGAGAGAGGTAAATAAATGTCGAAATGCAGCAGGAACAGGAAGTGCGGCGTGTGACAGTGGAGCAGATGTTACAGTGATGTGGAGCTGTGAAAATCTCCATGAACCTGGATCCTTATACACAACGGTCTGAGCGAGCGCACAGGCTTTACATGATGTTTAAGATTACCTGATGTTTTTAGTTCCAAATTAATTATTCTGAATTAAATAGTTTTGGATTAAAGTATTCTCCTTCGAGTTTACATGGAAATAATCATTCTGAATTGAGGTTTCCATGGAAAACATCACCTTTATTTAATTCTACTCAGTGTCTTGGGGTGGGGAAGGGTTCTGATTGGACAGCGATACAAACGTATTTACGTCTTTGGGAAGAAAACACACACTTCAGCTGCTCCCGGCTTTTCTGTCATCTCGGTTTGTCATTACGCCGCCGACACAAACACGATCCAAACTTTTTCCGCAGTGGTTCCGATGATAATGAAGCAGCAGCTGGAGAATTCTCTCCTCACGCTTTACGTCTGTGAGCTGAGGAGGAGAAGGGAAGAGTGTCGGAGAAGGAGGAAGAAGACAAAATGAGTCTGAGGCTGCGACACCTCAGCCCACTCCCACATCCAAAGAGCAGTGGAGGAAAGTCCAAAGAGACGACTGATGGAGATGGATCATCTGGATCGCATCAGAAGGACGAACCAATGAGCACAAACCACCGGGATTATTTTGAAGAAGAAGAAACGTTTACATGATCCAGGAAGAAATTCATTCGGCTTTAAAACCAGAATAAACCCCCACTAACTTCAGAAATAAGTTTAATTCCAAATAATCACTTTCATCAGGAATTAAGTGTTTACATGGTCTTTGTAAAAACAGAATTGATTTTTATTCAGAGTAAAATTATTTTTATTCAGATTTACAGCTCTCAAACAGTTGTTTGTGTTCAAATGACATCAGCATACTGTCTGTCAAACGCTTTTCTCCATGGAGATGTTATTGCTTTGTCTGGAATGTTTCACAGTATGGCATTAAACCTTTCTATCTTCACGGAGACCAAACCAGACGAAGTTACAGGTCAGATCTGTGGAGAGGCAGCTCTGCTCATAGTCAGAATTTTGTTTTTCTAGGTATTTTTGAGCTATAAAACCACCTGTGATTGAAAAAGTAAGGTAGAGCTGTTTAATGCTGTTTAACATTCCAGGCAGAGCAATGACATCTCCATAGAAACAAGCAGGTGATGGACTCGGAGCATAAAAGTTACATAGTGTACCTCCTGAGCTGGAGACATCTCAATGGAGGCAAGACAGGTTTAATGCCCAAAAGTTACATAGTAAACTTTTCATTTCAATCTCTCTTTACCTTTTTACTAAAATTACACCAGCTAATATTGTGGTAAGGAGAATTGTGGGTCAAATCATTAGGACAAATACTTAAATAACAGTCATTGTTTTTGCAGGTAACTTAAATCAGCTGACTATAAATACACATGGGTTGCAGAATTAGGACTGTTGCCATAGAAATTAACAAATTAAAATGGAATTGAAGTGAACTGAACTGAAGAAACAGTTTGAAATTAATTTTGCCTTTGCAAGCACCATTTCCATAGTGACTAACAATTTAAAACACAATATCTTATTTTTTGAATGGCAAAAAGTCATCAAAAATGCGGTCTTTTCTTTAGTGCCGTTTCCATGGTAATTAACAATTCAAAACATAATTTGCTATCTTTTGAATGGTGAAAAGTACTCAAAATGTTGTCTTTTCTTTAGTGCCATTTCCATAGTGATTAACAATTCAAAACATAATATCATATCTTTTGAATGGTGAAAAGTCCTCAAAATGTCACCTTTGCGTGAGTTTCAGAATGATGAAAATCTAGCACTGTTTCCATAGGAACTAATAATTCGAAACATAATATCCTTTCGCCTTTTCTTTATTACCGTTTCCATAGTAATTAACACTTAAACATAATATGCTATATTTCAAATGGGGAGAAGTCCTCAAAATTTCGCTTTTGTGTGAGTTTCAGAATGATGAAAATATAGCACCATTTCCATAGTAACTAACCATTCAAAACATAATATCCTATCATTTGAATGGTGTAAAGTCCTCAAAATGTCATCTTTGCATGAGTTTCAGAATGAAGAAAATCTAGCACTGTTTCCATAGTAATTGTCAATTCAAAACATAATATCCTATCATTTGAATGTCAAAAAGTCCTCAAAAGGTCGTCTTTGTTCTAGCGGTTTCCATAGTAACTAATAATTCAAAATATATCTTTCGAATGTTGAAAAGTCCTCAAAATGTCGAGTTTCAGAATGATAAAAATCTAGCAGTTTCCATAGTAACTAACAATTCAAAACAATGTTTTTTGAATGTCAATAAGTCCTCAAAATGCCGCCTTTGCTTTAGCGCCGTTTCCATAGTAATTAACAATTTAAAGTATAATATATCTTTTGAATGACTGAATGACAAAAAGTCCTCAAAATGTCATCTTTGCAAGATTTTCAGAATGATGAAAATCTAGTACTGTTCCCATAGCATTAACAATTCAAAACGTAATATCTTAGAATCTTTATAATGCAGAAAAGTCCTCAAAATGTTGCCTATGAACAAGAAGCTGAGATACATGAAGACCAGGAAGCAGAAACTTAAATTATCAACTCAAATAACGACTTAAAATGTAAAAATGTACCTACATAAATTCAAATTAAATCTGTACTGAGCTAGTGTTGACAAGCAGCAAATGACTGCGTGCCATTATATCCTCATCTGAGCAAAGTCACACAGGGTCAGCCATTTTTAAATCTCAAAAAAAAAAACGTCACCTCTCCCTTCGCCAAACATCCCAACGCATCTATAACACACTTTCAAATGAACTCAAACGGCACACTTTTACCTTTAGATCAGACTGAAATTTTCACGGAAATCATCCTAATTTGCAGCCAATTTGGTGCAGTGAATTAGCTCCAAACCAGAGCACACTTTGACCGAGAAACGTTTCAAGCCCATGAATCGTGCAAATAACGGACGAATGGTGAGAAATCTGAGCGCTTTGTGTGCAGGGATGTGGTGAAATATCGGAGCTAAAATGGAGAAAGTGCATCTCCTCCTGCAGCCATTTTGGAGCGGCACAAACCGTATAAGGTCACGGGGAGCGAGCGCGGGAAATAAACAGAGAGAAACAAAAGGAATAAGGAGAAGGATGGGGGAAAAAAGGACAAAAGAAGGGACGGTACCTGCTACTGCTGCGGTGCCTGTCTGCCGAGCGGAGGAGTAGAGCGACAGAGCGGAGGAGGAGAGGAGGAGAGAGAGAGGGGGGGAGGGGAGGTCATTTACACGGAGAGATGGTGCTATGGTGATGATGGGGTGCAGAGGAGAGAGAGCGAAGAGGGAAAGGAGGAGGAAGAGGAGGGAAAAGGGGAGGAGAGAGGAGAGGAGAGGAGGAGGGAGTTCACACAGAGAGATGGTGCTATCGTGATGATGGGGTGCAGATGAAAGAGGAAAAGGAGAGAAAAAGAGGAGGAGGAAGATGAGAGATTACGCTACAGCGATGATGGGTGCAGAGGAGCGAGAGAAAAAAAGGGAAAAGAGGAGGAAGGAAGGGGAGAGGAGAGAGGAAAGGGTGGAGAAAGAGGAGAGAAGGGGAAAAGGGAAGGAGGAGAAAAAGGGAGAGGGGGGAGGAGAGAAGGGAAGAAGAGGAGGCGAGAGAGGAGAGATTTTGGTGATTTTGTGATGATGGGATGCAGAGGAGAAAGAGGGAAAGAGAAAAGAGGAAGGGAGGGGGAGAAGAGAGGAAAAAGGAATGGAGGAGGAGAGAGGAGGGTAGAAGGGAGAGAGGAGAGAAGGGAAAAAGAGGAGGAAGAGAGAGAGAGGAGAGATGCCGCTTTTGTGATGATGGGATGCAGAGGAGAGAGGGAGAGAGAAAGGAGAAAGAAAGGAGGAGGAGAGATAGTGAGAGAAAAATGGAATGGGGGAGAGAGGGTAGAAGGGAAAGGAGGAGAAAGGAGAGTTAGAGGAGAAAAGGGAGAGAGAGAGAAGGGAGGAAAAGTGGGGAGAGAGAGGAGAGAAGGGATGCAGAGGAGAGATAGAGAGAGAAAAAGGAAAGAGGAGGAGAGAGGCGGGTAGAAGGGAGAGAGGGAAAAGAGAAAGGAGAAAAGAGAGGTAGAGGAGAAAAAGGGAAAGGAGGGAGGAGAGAAAGAAAGAAGAGGAGGTGGGGAGAGAGAGAAAAGAGGAAAGAAGAGAGAGAAAGAAGGAAGGGAGGAGGAGAGGGAAATGGAGAGAAGAGGGTGGAGGACAGAAGAGGGTGCAGAGGAGAGATGGACAGAAGGGTGGGGCTAGATGAGAGAAAGATGTGGAGAAGGAAGGAAGGAAGGAGAGATGGAGGAGGAAAAAAGAGAAAGAGTAATTATTACAGTGAGAGGAGAGATGGAGAGGAAAAAAGGGAGGGTGGGCAGGAGGCAGAGCAAGATAAGATGGGATGATGAGGGTGCAAAGGAGGAGAGAGGGAGGAGAAGGAAGGGGAGAGTGCGAAAAAGAAAGAGAGCGATGGGAGGAGGGAGCGGATGGTGCAGTGGGGTTCAGTTTAAGTGTCTGATGTTACGTAAGAATCTGGGGCAAAGACGGAGAGATATAGACAGACGAGAGGGAGGGAAGAGAGGAGAGGAGAGGGGTGAAGTAGAGAAGGAAGAAAAAAGGGAGAAAGGAGGGGAAAAGGAAGCGAGGGTTAAGAAAAGATAGTGGAAGGAAGAGGAAGGGAGGAGTAAGGAGTAAGGGAGAGAGAGAAGAGGGAGGGAGTGAAACCTGCAGGAGAAGAGGAGGGAATGAGAGGGAGAAGGAGGTGAAGAAGAGAGTGAGAGGAAAGAGAAGGAGAATAGGGAGGGGGGAGGAGAGAGAGATGAGAGGACAGAAAGGGAAAAGACCTGCAAGAGAGAGATCGAGAGAGGAAGGGGAGGGAGGGAGAGTGTCTGTGAAAGATAGAAAGAGAAGGGAGGAAGGAAGAGGAGAGAAAAAGAAAGAAAGAAAGTGACTGGAGAGAGATGAAGAGTATGTAGCAGGAGAGACAGAAAGAGGAGACAGAGGAGAAAGAGTTAGCCCAGATTTATGACATTTCTTACGCTTACTTACATTTTTACCTTGAAATAACTTTAAATAAACGGGTTTTTTAAGCTGTCTGTGGTATGTTCGAGGGCGTCTGGACTTCAGAGAGCTCCAGAGCTCCACAGGGCCACAAACACCTCATAATCTGTAATTACATTCACTTTAATGAGATTAGGAATATAAGAGAGACAGTGACGTGAACATATACAGTCTAATCTGCCCTCCCGTCCTCTTGCATCCCTGTGCGTCAGATGCCCACCCGTCCTGCTAAATCTACGCATATGGAACTGGCAAATCGCAAAGGCTGCAGTTTTTGAAGCACCGTTTTCTCCTCCAAAAAACAAACAACAATGCAAAATCAAGCAAAATATCCTCTCATATTCTGCCTTAACCCTGTAGTTTAGATTTATGCAAACATGTTCTGAAACGTGATTCTTGTAGTAGTTTGTCTGGAATGTTTCACAGTATGGCCTTAAACCTTTCTATATACATGGAGACCAAACCAGACCAAATTACAGGTCAGATTTGTGGAGAGGCAACCCCACTCACAGTCTGAATGCTTGTTTTTCTAGGTATTTTTGAGCTGTAATATAATACTGATTGAATAAATGTAAGGTAGAGCTGCTTAATGTTACACTGTGGAACATTTCAAGCAGAGCAGTGATATATACATGGAGAAAAATCATTTGATGGTGGAGGGTCATCAGAAAAGTTACACAGCACACCTTTAAACTACAGTAACTGCAGCATATTTAAATGCAGAGGGTTATGTAGGGCTGAGAAACGAGCTTGGATCAGTCTGTGTTTTGGCGGCATTTAGTGTCCAATGTTTTTACTGCATCCAGAATCATGCTTATAATCTTTTTTGTGTGCATAAAAATAGAATATATAAACATGTTTGTCACCTTCCACGGTGGTTGGTCTCTCTCACCCTCATCAGCTCGGGTCCTCTACCAGAGGCTCTCTCATCACTTCTGCTTCCGGTCGGGTGTGTGCGTGTGTGGGAAGCGTACATTAGAGGAGCGGGCTTTTTGACTTTTTTACATAGAGTTGTATAGCTTTTTCACTGGATTCTATCGTATTTTTTCTGATTTGGCGAGGGGACACTCACCTGTCCAGGTGCGCTCCGGCCGCACGATGCCCGTGCTGGCCGGAGCGAGTGACTATGAGCAGCTGACACGGCGCCATGCTGTGAAACTGGTGCCTACAGTGAACTGCTCTGTGGAAGAGGCCACCCTCGCTGTTGGGAAAGAAGTGGGATATGCCAACATAAAGTCCGCGTCACGCATGAATGGAGCTATCGTAATGTTTCTGTCCAGCACGGAAAAGGTGTCCGAGGCTGTAGAGAAAGGAGCCGTCATCCAGGGTTTATACACATCTGTCCTGCCTCTGGTGAGTCCCGCCAAACGTGTTACTATCTCCAACGCTCCTCCGTTCATCAAAAATGACATCTTGGCCATGGAACTGTCGCGTTTTGGCCAACTTGTGTCGCCGATCAAAATGATCTCGCTCGGCTGCAAGTCCCCGTTGCTAAAGCATGTTATATGCCACCGTAGACAAGTAATGATAGTACTCAAGGATAATCGTACGGATCTTGATGTGTCTTTTAGCTTCAAGGTAGACGGTTTCAACTACATGGTCTTTGCCACCTCAAACACTATGAAATGTTTTGGTTGCGGCGCAGAGGGACATTTAATCAGGGCATGTCCAGACCGAGTTGATCCAACGGTGCGTAATGACGCACGCACCGCGGCCCCAGTCCCACCCTCCAGTGACGCCAGTGCGGTGGAGCCGTTGGGCGACGCAGATGCGGAGCTGGCCGCTCCTGGTGCAGCACAAGACACGGACGTCCCCGCGGAGCCCGTGTCCGAGACCGCGCCTCCCGCTGCAGACCCTGAAACTCCCGCTACGGATCTCGCTCTTCCCGTCAATTCTGGCGCGGCTCCGAGTGATTCGCTAACTGAGGACAGTGTTTTGCCTTGCGAGCAGCAGGTGACTGCTGACCCAGTCCCTGCGTCACAGAGCCAGAGCCAGAGCGCAGAGCTCAGAGACAGCGAGGGGGAAGAGGACAGTGACTATTTAGAGGAGGGCATGTCAGATGAGGAGGACTTGTTTGTTTATCAGCAAAAAAGGAAAAATATTGACAGCTCCCAGAACAATGAAAAGCCCTCAAAGGTAACACGCAGCTCTAAACCGTCAAACTGCTCTCAGATGGACTTAAACAGCACAGGAGCCGAACACTATTCACCTGCTGACATTAAAAAGTTCTTACAAGAGACCAAAGGAGTGAGGAGTGTAAAAGTGGAACATTTCTTCCCAAACCTGAAGCTGTTTACAGAGTCAGCCCGCTCCCTTACGCGCTGCCCAGCCACACAGGAGCAGGAGGTGCTCACAGACCAGGAGGTTTATCGTCTAAGGAAATTGCTCATCAAAGTCAAGGCCCAAGTGGCTAGTCAAGAGTCTTTGTACAATGATGTTATGTTTATCCAGTTTAAATGCCATTATATATGTTTTCTATCTTTTAACTTTAGTCATGTGTGATTTTAAAGTTGGAACTCTAAATGTTAATGGAGCCAGAGACAGAGCCAAACGTGCAGCTGTCTTCCAGCTCATACAGATGAAGAGGCTGGACGTGGTGCTGCTGCAGGAGACTCATAGCACTCCTGAACTAGAGGCTCAATGGAGCAGGGAGTGGAATGGACAGGTTTTTCTTAGTCATGGCTCCAACTGCAGCGCAGGGGTGGGCCTGCTCTTCTCTAAGAGCTTTTTGCCTGTTACTGTGGAGACAAAGGAGGTGGTGGCAGGGCGTGTGCTGCAGGTACATACTCTTTTTGAAAATACTGCAGTACTATTCTTGTGCGTGTACATGCCATGCACTGGGGCACAAAGGATGTCTGTGATGGACACTTTGTGTGAGTGCCTGAGGAGGTGTAGGGATACTGGAGACTTCCTGTTTGTGGCTGGCGACTGGAACTGTACTGCAGAGCCACAGTTCGACCGGAACCATCATGAACCCCACCCTGCCTCCTCCCTTAGGCTGCAGCGGCTTATAGAGGCGCACAGCCTGGGGGATGTGTGGAGGACTCTGCATCCCGCTGACAGGCAGTACACATGGTCGCACTGTAAGGACAATAGACTGGCTCTAGCTCGCTTGGACCGTGTGTACTGCCTTAGACACCAGCTGTCTATTTGTACATCTGCTCATATTAGTCCTGTGGGCTTTTCGGACCATAGTCTTGTAGTGTGTAACGTACATATTTCCAATGTTCGTGTTCATAGTGCCTACTGGCATTTTAACACCTCGTTGTTACATGATAAATCTTTTAAATCTGCTTTTATTTTATTTTGGGAATCACACAGGTACTGTAAAGCACAGTTTGCCAGCCTTCAGCAGTGGTGGGACTTCGGTAAAGTCCAGATCAAACAGCTGTGTCAGCAGTGCACTCATGGTGTCACAGGGGACAGGGCCCGGCGTCTGAAGGAGTTGGAGATACAGGTAGTAGAACTGCAGTCTTTAGCAGAGTCTACAGGAGAACGGAGGTGTTTACAGTCCCTCAAAACAAAAAAGTCGGCCTTGGCCAGCCTGCTGGGCACCTCTGCACAGGGGGCTCTGGTCTGGTCCCGCCATATGGACCTCTCCCAGATGGATGCTCCATCTCAGTTCTTCTTCAGCCTAGAGAAAAAGAATGGTCAGAGGAAAATGATTCACTCGCTGCGCTCTGACAGCGGCAGCATAATCACAGACTCCTCAGAGATCAGGAGTCATGCCTCCAGTTTTTACAAAAACTTGTATTCATCTGAGCTGCCTCACAGCGCTGACGTGAGGAGGCGGTTTGGAGATGGTCTGCCTCAGGTCAGTGCAGAGCAGAATTACAAGTTGGAGGCTCCTGTGACCATGGCTGAACTGACCGCTGCTGTCGGGAGCCTGAGAACAGGCAGAGCTCCTGGGATAGACGGTCTCTCAGCTGACTTTTATAAGGCCTTCTGGGACATAGTAGGAGAGGATCTTCTGGAGGTATTCAGGGACAGTCTGCAGAGTGGCCGCCTGCCTCTAAGCTGTCGCAGGGCAGTGCTTGCCCTGCTGCCAAAGAAGGGTGACCTGCAACTGCTGAAGAACTGGAGGTTGGTGTCACTGCTCTGCACGGACTATAAAATCTTGTCCAAAGTCCTGGCATCCCGGCTGCGGGAAGCAATGGCCTCCATAATCCATATGGACCAAACCTACTGTGTGCCTGGCAGGCTCATTAGTGATAACATCACACTAATCAGGGACATTTTGGAGGTCTCTACCTCATTGGGCATCAACCTGGGTCTGATTTCAGTAGACCAGGAAAAGGCGTTTGACCGGGTTGAACACCAGTACCTTTGGCAGACTATGGCTGCGTTTGGGTTCAGCCCTGGTTTCATCACTTACATCCAGGCCCTGTACAGTGATGTCATGAGTGTACTGAAGATTAATGGGGGGCTTAGTGCACCTTTCAGTGTGGGGAGGGGAATCAGACAGGGCTGCTCCCTGTCGGGGATGTTGTACACACTGGCCATTGAGCCGCTCCTCCACCGACTCAGGTCAGACTTGCAGGGGGTGCAGATCCCCGGGTGTCCACTCCCCTTTAAAGTGTCGGCCTATGCTGACGATGTTATGTTATTTGTGACTTCACAGAGGGACATTGACTGTGTGGCCCACACAATTCACCAGTTTGGCCAGATATCCAGTGCCAAAATTAACTGGAGTAAAAGTGAGGCCATTTTGGTTGGCGAGGAGCTGCAGGGTGTCAGCTTGCCAGGTGGACTAGTTTGGAGCACGGGAGGGTTTAAATATGTGGGGGTCTTCTTGGGCTCTGACAGTCTTCAGAAGAACTGGGATCAGACAGTGGAGAATGTCCAGGGTCGTCTGAACAGGTGGAGGTGGCTGCTGCCCAAAATGTCCTACAGGGGGAGGGTGCTGGTAATTAATAACCTGGTGTCTTCTGCCCTGTGGCACAAGCTTATGTGTGTAGACCCACCTCCCTCCCTCCTGTCTACAATCCAGAAAATCCTAGTAGATTTCTTCTGGGACAAACTGCACTGGGTTCCACAAGCACTGCTCTACCTCCCTAAGGAGCAAGGCGGACAGGGACTCATCCATCTCGCCAGCCGGGGAGCTGCTTTCAGGTTGCGTTTTCTCCAGAGGCTTCTGACAGGTCCAGAGGAGCTACAGTGGAGGCCACTAGCTGTGTCCATCCTGCAGAGGGTGTGGGGCCTGGGCCTCTCTCTGTTCCTCTCAAACCACTGACCGAATACCCTCCCCCTTTTCTATCATGGCCTGGTGTCTGTGTGGAGCACGCTGAGGAGGCAGCAGCAGGGGAATAACTCACTCTACTGGCTCCTCAAAGAGCCCCTGGACTATCCTGGCTGGGCGCAACCTGCATTGCGTGACCGTTTTATCTCTAAGGGGGTCCTCACTCTGGAGCAGCTGCTGGAGAGGACTGGTCCTGACATGGACAACATAGAGACTTTGGCTGCTCACCTGAGCCTGAGGTCGGTTCGCACTCTGGAGCGACTCCTGTGTCACTGGAGGCAGCGGCTGACGGAGCAGGAGTGGACTCTGCTCAGAGGGTTCAGCTCTGGCTCACTGTCTCCAGACTCCACTGACCCCTTCCCCAGCATCATCCTGAGTCCTGACCTCACGGACTCTTCAGGCCCCCTGCTGGCATATCCTATATCTGCATCCCTGGAAGCAGCCTCCGGGAAGACTTTTTACAGACTGATGGTCCAGGCCCTGAACCATCACAGACTCTGTGCTCGCGTGGACACAGTGTGGAGAGCTCACCTGAACCTGGCCCCCACCCTTAGCCCAGCTTGGGGCTTCCTGTACAAGCCCCCCCTCACCAAGAGACAGGGAGACCTGCAGTGGAGGCTGCTGCACGGGGCAGTGGCGGTTAACTCCTTGATCCATCATATGAACAGTGCTGTGGGGGAGGGCTGTCCCTTCTGTGGGATCAGGGAGACCGTGTTCCACTGTTTTTGGGAGTGTGAGCGTCTCACACAGCTGTTCCACCTGCTGGGGGCAGTGTTCAGGAGTGTGGGGCAGGTGTTTAACGCCCAGGTGTTTGTGTGTGGGCTCAGATACTCTGTACAGAGCAGGAGGAGGGGCAGGCTGCTGAGCTTCCTGCTAGGACAGGCCAAGATGGCGGTGTATGTGAGCAGGAAGAGGAGGCTGCAGACTCAGAGTGGGGTCAGTGTGAGGACCATGTTTGTCAGGATGGTGCAGGCCAGACTCAGGCTGGAGTTTGGACTCTACTCCATGAACAGTGATGAGGAGGGTTTTGAGGAGCGCTGGGGCTTTGGGGGGGTGTTAGCCTGTGTGAAGGAGGGACAGCTCTTTTTTGGACCTCTGTTTTTGTAATAATGTAAATAATGTAAATAGTGTAAATAGTCTGTATATGTAATGTCATTGTCATGTAAATAACACGAGGTGTGAGTTCAGTGTAAAATGTTTTGACAGACACAATAAAGGTCTGTTAAAAATCAAATCTACCAGAGGCCTGGGAGCTTCAGAGTTCTGCACAGTATCTTTGCTGGTCCCAGTACTGCACTTTTCTGGACTGAAATGTCTGTTGTCCTTCCTGGAATCTACTGCAACCACTCATCCAGTTTGAGGGTCACGGCCCCGAGTGCTCCGATCACCACAGACACCACCGATGCTTTCACCTTCCAGGCCCTCTCCAGTTCTTCCTTGAGCCCCTGGTATTTATCTAGTTTCTCATGTTCCTTTTTCCTGACATTGCCATCGCTCGGTATTGCAATGTCCACCACCACGGCTTTGTTCTCTCGCTTATCCAGAACCACGATGTCTGGTTGGGTTGCCATCACCATTCTGTCAGTCTGTATTTAGAAGTCCCACAGGATCTTGGCCTGCTCATTCTCCACAACCTTTGGAGGTGTTTCCCACCTTGATCCTGGGGTTTCCAGCCCATACTATGCACAGATGTTTCTGTACACTACTGTCTCAGGCACTTCTTTGCACAGCCTACACCTTGGGTCTTGTCTGGTGTGGTAGATCTGAGCCTCTATTGCTCGGGTGCTCAAGGCCTGCTTCTATGCAGCCAGGATGAGTGCCTTCGTGCTGTCCTTCAGACCAGCCCTCTCCAGCCATTGGTAGGATTTCTTGATATCAGCCACTTCAGTTATGTTCCGGTGGTACGCCCCATGTACGGGGTTGTCCTGCCATGATGGTCCCTCCAGCACCTTTTCCTCTGCGCCCCACTGTATGAGACATTCTCTGAGCATGTCATCAGTCTTCGCCTTGTCACTGATGTACTTGTGGAGCTTGGATGTTTCATCCTGGATAGTGGTTCCCACACTCACTAGTCCTTGGCCTCCTTCCTTCCGGCTCGTGTACAGTCTCAGGGTGCTGGACTTGGGATGGAACCCTCCATGCATGGTCAGGAGCTTTCCTGTCTTAATATCTGTGGTCTGTATCTCCTCCTTTGGCCAACTTATGATTCCTGCTGGGTATCTGATCACTGGCAGGGCGTAGCTGTTTATTGCCTGCGCATTGTTTTTGCCATTGAGCTGGCTTCTTAGTACCTGCCGTACTCTTTGCAGGTATTTGGCTGTCGCCGCTTTCCTTGTTGCCTCGTCAAGGTTGCCATTTGCCTGTGGGATACCAAGGTATTTGTAGCTGTCCTCAATGTCTGTTATTGTTCCCTCTGGGAGTGAGACCCCCTCTGTGTGGACTACCTTCCCTCTCTTTGTCACCATTCTACTACATTTCTCAAGCCCGAATGACATTCCAGTGTCTGTGCTGTTGATCCTGGTGGTGTGGATCAGTGAGTCGATGTCTCGCTCGCTCTTAGTGTACAGCTTGATGTCATCCATGTAGAGGAGGTGATTGATGGTGGCCCCGTTTCTGAGTCGGTATCCATAGCCAGTGTGGTCGATTATTTGGCTGAGGGGGTTCAGAACTATGCAGAACAGCAGTGGGGACAGTGTGTCTCCTTGGTATATGCCACATTTGATGATCACTTGTACAAGTGGCTTGCCATTGGCTTCAAGGGTGGTTTCCCACAACCGCATCGAGTTTGCAATGAACACCCTTAGAGTCCTGTTGATATTGTACAGCTCCAAGCACTCAGTGATCCATGTGTGTGGCATTGAGTCATAGGCTTTCTTGTAATCAATGCAGGCAGTGCACAGGGTTCTGCAGTCACGAGTGACTGTTCGGTCAACCAGGAGTTGGTGTTTGGCTCCCCTGGAGTTGTTGCCAATGCCCTTCTGTGCTGCGCTCATGTATTGATCCATGTGCCTGCTTATCTCAGCCGCAATGATGCCTGATATGAGCTTCCATATTGTGGAGAGACAGGTTATTGGCCAATAGTTGGCTGGGACTCTGAGGGATTCTTCAGGATCAGGATCGTACGCCCTTGGGTTAGCCATTCAGGGTGAGTCCCATCTCTTTGCAGCTGGTTCATTTGTGCTGCTAGGCACTCGTGGAGAGCAGTGAGCTTCTTTAGCCAGTATGCGTGGATCATGTCAGGGCCTGGTGCTGTCCAACTTTTCATGCCTGAGACTCTTTCCTGGATGTCTGCCACTGAGATGGTAACTGGATTCTGTTCAGGGAGGTTGCTGTGGTCTCTCAGAGCCGCCAGCCACTGTGCATCGGTGTTATGTGATGCTTCCCTTTCCCATATGTCTTTCCAGTACCTCTCAGTCTCCAGCCTTGATGGGTCTGCTCTGCTGTTATTACCCTCCCATTGAGCATACATTTTCGCAGGTTATGTTGTGAACAGGCGGTTTATTCGTCTGGCTTCATTCTCTCTCGTGTACCTCTTTAGGCGGCTGGCTTAGGCTTGGAGCCTTTGTTTGGCAGTTTTGAGTGCTTCAGGTATGGGCATCTGGCTGTACCTCTTGGGTACTCGCTTTTTCATTGCACCTTTCTGGGCCTCTGACAGTTGTCTCACTTCTCTCCGCACTTCCTTGATTTTAGCCTCTAACCATCTTTTCCATGGTGGGTATCATATCTCATGGCTCCCATGGTTGATCTTATAACCCAACAATAATAATTTTATTTTTAATTTGGCTAAGTTTGTTTGACACTACATTTACAGACATCTCAGGTATTCCTGACTAAACCAGGTCTAAACCAGGTCTAAACGACAACTAAACCAGGTCTAAACCAGCATTAAACCAGGTCTAATCCAGGACAAAATCAGGACTAAACCAGGACTGAGTATCAAGATGGCCTGGAGGTGCACCTGGGTAGACTGTCAATTGACCGCAGGCGAAATGCCCGGCGCAGAGGTCTGTGCCCCACAAGACTGAGTGCAGCCGTTGTCGGGGTTTGGTGTTTGTTATGTGTTCCCCCTCCCTTCTGCATCTGTCTGCTCCTCTCGGGGGCGTGGCTGGGCTAATGCTGCAGTGTGGATCACCTGCTCACCTGCAGCTCATTGTCTAATCAGCCCCAGTACTTAGTCTTGTCCTTGTCCTGTGTTCTCTGTCAGTTCATTCCTCCTCTATCCCTTGTCTACGTCCTCGTCCTGCTTGTCTACGTCCACGTCCTCATCCTGCTTGTCCACGTCGTCCTGCCTGCCCTTGTCGTCCAGTCTGTCTAGTCTTGAGTCTTCCCCAGTGTCTTTCCTCCGTCTGTCTCCAGCCAGCTCGCATAACTACATCTTACAATCCTGGCAATAAACCTGTTAAACATCTACCTGCGCCTATGTCTCTGCTTTGGGGTCCTCAACCACACTCAAACCATGACAGCCGTCATCCAATAGCGCTCCTCACGGCTGGTCTCGCAGCTTGGGAGCTCATCTGGCCCTGCAGCTTCAGATCTCGGCCCACCCAAAGCTATTCTTCTATAAAATAGTGTGGTGAGTGTAGCCTCTTAGTGTAGTTTTGCTGGTGTTGTTGGGGCTGGTGGGAGCGCTGTGTCAGGTTGTGTGTTGTGCTCTGATATAGTCCAGCCAATAATGACCAAAATGACTGTGTGCTTCTGTGAGCTATAGTGCCCAGGGGAACCACTTTGGCATAATACGACTCTGTTCTGTAACTTGAGAGAGAAATAACAGTTTCCTAACACATTTGGATCTTATTTTTGGTTCGTATAGACAAAATCTATATATTTATATTTTTTCTATGTCCACATTTACCAAATAATAAAAAATCAAATTACTGCAGCTGTGGCTGGCATAAGTTTTGACATTTGAAACAATAGACATAATTACCACAAACATTTAAGACAACAACATAATGATGACTAATTTTGGTTTTATTTTTTCATAATGCAAATGGTAAAGGGTAACGTTTGGAGGGGCTTTACTGCTGGCAGTTGCTCTGGTAGTAGAGCTGGAGCAGCCTCCTCTGCTCCTTCGGTAAGACCGCACCTTTTGGGAGACTGGATGGCTATGAGGAAGCAGCTTTTGGGAGGCTGGGTGGCTGTGAGGAAGCACCTTTTGGGAGGTTGGATGGGTGTGAGGAAGGACCTTTTGGGAGGCTGGGTGGCTGTGAGGAAGCACATTTTAGGAGGCCTGGTGGCTGTGAGGAAGCACTAATTGGGAGGCTGGGCGGCTGTGAGGAAGCACCTGTTGGGAGGCTGGGTGGCTGTGCTCTTTCAGTGTCACAGCAGATCTTCAGGAGACGTATCTCCTCTCGTGCTGAGAACAGTGCATAGCACAGCTCCTGCACCCTCCTGGACAGTTTATCGTTGTCTTTGTGCCTTTCAGCTCCACCACCTCCCAAACCAGTGGGCCCTGGATCTGACCTGCTTGTTGTTCTCATGTCAGCCATTATAATGTCCTCTGCTCCTGCTCAGCTCCTGCACCTTCCTCGACAGTTTCTGGTCCTGTACCAGGGGTGGACATAATAATAATAATAATAATAATAATAATAATACATTTTATTTATTTTGTGCCTTTCTGGATATCCAAGTTTGCCTTACAACAACAGGTATAGCGCTTTTCACAGACACATACCTGTACCATGGGTGGAAGGTCCTGGACCAGGGGTGGAAGGTCCTGGACCAGGGGTGGGCATACCTGGACCTGGGTCAGACAACTGTCCTCTGGCTTTGAGGGCTCCTGGATGTTAGGAGACCCCAGTTTGGTCTCCTGTGGCTCTTGGTCGCTCCCTGTTGGTTTGGGGGCAGAGCAGAGCCTCGAGGTCGAAGCCCTCATCATAGAGGTGGGCATCGTCCTCCTCTGTGTAGAGGTACCAGGGTTTGCTAGAAAATGTTTGCTTGCGATTTCACCAGTGTTCAGAGAAGTTATGATTCAAATGAGCGGTGTTGCTGTTTATATAGACAGACCTGTTCTAGAAGCAGTTTCATTTCTGTCAAGGAATCAGTTCACAAAACAGTAAACAGATAAAACAGATTTACTGGAGATCAACCTTCTACCAATTGAGAATTAAATAACAGAGTCAGACACCGTAACTTAAGTTATATCGTGCACGGGGAGAGAGGTGGCGCTTTCAGGCTCGTCCCACACTCTGCCTGTCTCGGCAGTCTCATCCGAAGAGCCACCTCTCCCCTTGTCCTTTTATTAAGATGTGACAGGCTCACAATCAGGGATGGGAGTGAAAATGGGTTACAATAGATAAGCATTTCTTTACATACAATAACAGGAAACACCTGCCAGGTTACCAAAAGTTGAGACAAACAGTGGAAGTCTTGAATTGGGAGTCAACTCCCCCTTCCAGTGGTCACGGTGACATTGTCTGTCTACGTTTAATAAATGTTGCACCACGGGTATTTCCCACTTGAGCAACTAAGCAAAGCATACTTACAATTTGATAACCTTTAAGCAAAGCAAAGCTCTCATAATTTCCATGGTGTAGGATTCTATAGTCTAATTATGGAATGCATTTTAGAAAGTAACTTCAAAACAAAACATATGTAATGTAATTGTTTCTGCTAATGAGTCAAATATAGCACTATGATGTTAATGAAACATTACATACAGTACACTACAATACAACTACTGTGAAGTTCTAGTTTAAATGTGAAGTGGTTTAGTTAATTTGGTTCAGTGATTTACACCATTTATATTCAGTGAAAATAAGAACAGGGCTTTCTCAGGCTATTGTATATTTTATAATATGACCGACTCTTAGTCTCCTCTTAATATAGAGTGGTAGGGGAGCTACACTATGGATGGCTATGAGGAAGCACCTTTTGGGAGGCTGGATGGCTGTGCTCTTCCGAGCACGGGTTCAGAGCAGGGCAAGGCTAAGACTGACAAAGATCACTTTTAGGCGCTTTGAGGATTTAAACATTTAAAACACTTTATGTTGTGAAAATAGAAAAGTCCAAACTCTGTGAAAGTTGTGGATGCCGGTAGCGCACACTCACAGCTCCTCAGGACAGGATTGGGGTCCGGTTCTTGGTCTTGTGCTGTTCTTAAAACTCGTTTGTCCGATCGGTCCGGAGGATCCGTTCTCCATGTGCTAGTTCCGAACAAGACCAGTGTGCAGTGGACTGGGTCTGAGCGGGTCTGTCCTCTGCACGCTGGCTCTGTGTGGGGAAATTGAGAATGTGCAGTGGGATATAGATCCAGACAGGTTGCTTCAGTCCTCCATGCTCGATGACTGCAGCTGGTTCCAAGGTGGTGCAAAGCATCCAGACAAACACAATCCAGTTTGGTTCATTATATTTTGTTCTGAGCGGTCCGTCCTTTGCTCTTGGTTCTTCCCGGGGAAATCGCTTCTTAGGCCGAGGCACAGAACCACTCCCTGAGCCCGGCCTGAACCAGAGCTGCTCCCACTGGTTCAGGAGTTCAGGAGTCTGGTTTGGATCTAGTTCAGTTCATTAGATAAGATAAGATAAGATAAGATAGGACTTTATTGATCTCACAGTGGAGAAATTCAACAGTCACAGTAGCTCCAGGACAGATAAGTTGAACCAAATGAATCAACCATTGTCTATTACCATAAAATGATTAGGTTATTTAATAGGCTAAAGTAACAAATGTTGGTTTCTACATGAACATGGGAAACACAGAGACCTCTCCAAGCGTGCAGGTCCCGGGGGCTGCAGTATCTCGAGTAGCCACTATTCAGTCTTGAGCTGGGACATAGGGGGAATGCCTTATCCAGGTTTTTATTATAGATCCATGCCATGTATATGAATAAACATAGCTAATGTGCTAGCTGTCACATTCCAAATAGGAAGTGCACCAGGTGGCTCCTCTGGCTAACTGACTTATAATTGACTTAGGATATTGTTGCTTTTCTCTCTGTAACTGCTGCTGTGAGCATCGTCATTTTGGTCTGGAAATGTTCGTATTAACCCGTTCTACATGCTTTTTTGTTTCACAGCGTGTTTTTTGACTGCACGGTCTGAATGCAGTTTTCGTTAAATTCAATGATAAACCAGAGGCTAACAAGAAGCTAGGGATAGGCAATATAGCAATAATATCATATCACAATTTTTAAAAAATAAAATCATGATTTCGAATTTATCAGGGTCTTAAGAAAAACAAATAAATAAATAAAACAAATAATAATATTAATGAATATAATAATAATATATACAATAAAATAATATCATAATTCAATTTTTTCTGGTAAAACAAAATACATTTTATGAGGCTTTCTGAAAAATAACTCCAGTGCCCGATCTTAATGGACCTCCTCGGATTCTGGCCCATTTATTGCGCGGGGGGCCGCTCGGGCCACGCCCCTGGACCACACCTGGCTTCCTGCGGTTCTGAGTGTCGGGACGAGCCTGGAGGTTTGCCCGTGTAGATGAGCGTGAACACTTTGCTGTGCGTGTCGGTGCTCGGACACGTGCTCCAGTCGCAGTCTCGTCTAGGGAGGTGCGGGAAGAACAGTTTCCATCCTACCGCCGCGGTGAGTGAGAACGACAAAATCGCATTGGGAAAAAAAAGAGAGGCAGAATCAATCTGTGGTGCTTGGTCATCGATGTGTGTAGAACTGCAATTTATAGAATGTACCCAAGGCGATTTCTACGATCTCTGCACTTTGGCAGATCGTCTACACATTCTTATTCCTCACGATCTAATATCATCAGATCGCACACCCCTACGAGAAGCTTTTTTATTATAAATTTTGCCTCAGGGATTTGCGCTGTATCCTTCAAAATGAGCGTAATGTTGTCTGCCACATGACCTCAACTGAGGATGTTGTTGGATGGTGAAAGGAATACTTTGAGGATCTCTCCCACCATCACATCTTCTGAAGAGACGCAGAGGCTGGGGACCCAGAGGCGGACTCGTCCATCACCCTGGGTGAAGTCAGTGAGGTGGTTGGAAAGCTCCTTGGTGGCAAGGCTCCAGGAGTGGATGAGATCCGTCCTCAGTATCTTGTCTCTGGATGTTGTGGGTCTGTCTTGGCTGACACGTCTCTACAGCATGACGTGGCGGTCCCTCTGTTTAAGAAGGGGGACTGGAGGGTGTGTTCCAACTACAGGGGAACCACACTCCTCAGCCTCCCCAGTAAAGTCTATGCCAGGGTACTGGAGAGGAGAGTCCGGCCGATAGTCGAACCTCGGAGCCAAGAGGAGCAGTGTGGTTTTCGGCCTGGTCGTGGAACACTGGACCAGCTCTACTCCCTCCATTGGGTGCTCGAGGGTTCATGGGAGTTTGCCCAGCCAGTCCACATGTGCTTTGTGGACTTGGAGAAGGCATTCGACCATGTCCCTCATAGTGTCCTGTGGGGGTGCTCCGGGACTATGGGGTCTGGGGCCCTTTGCTAAGGGCTGTCTGGTCCCTGTATGACCAGAGCAGGAGCTGTGTTCGCATTGCTGGCAGTAAGTCAGACCTGTTCCCGGTGCATGTTGGACTCCGCCAGGGCTGACCTTTGTCACCGGTTCTGTTCATTGTATTTATGTACAGAATTTCTAGGCGCAGCCAGGGCCGGAGGGGGTCTGTTTTGGGGACCAAGGGATTTCATGATTTTATGAGCACAGCACTCTTCTCGGATATAGCATTAGCAGTGTCATTGATGGCTACAGAAATGTCAGTGTTTGGCGGTAACTTTTATTTTGCTTTCCCCCATTCATTTTTCAAGTTTGCCCCACAGTGCACAAGCACACATTTTGCTGATCCTGGTCTCAGTTCATTCATTTGTTCTTTAAATTTGCTTTGCTCTTGGCACGGCACAAGCTCACACCGCCATGCACGCCCAACTGTTGACTTTCCGCTGGGAGCTTCATTTGAGTGACACTGAATAATGTGGGTGACGTCACACTCACTTAATCTGTGAGTGAGTAAACCTTTTTATCATGGATCTATAATAAGAATAGTTCTATGTTCTTTATACAGCCTATGGGTCAGAGTGACTGTGGGTGGACGAGGTACGAGCTGCACCTCTGCTGCTAACTAACTGAGCAAATTATACTGAGAAAAACTCATAGAACTACTGTTTGCTCTGTTGGTTAGACTAGTTAATTATATGGATTATTTTAAGGCTTGACTCGCACTAAGTGGGTGCGCATGAGAGTGACATTTTGTCCGGTTTACTTTTGCCCTCGGCTGCTTTCACTTGCAAGCAGCAATCTGTGGAATTCAAAAGACATTTCAGTGAGCTTTCAATGACGTAAAGATGCAGACACAGAAATGAACATGATTAAGAACACGCATTTGACAGATTCATATATTTTTTTACTAATTATGACTTGGTTTGGTGAGGTAGTACAGTCAACATTTATCATAGTTTTACATGAGTTAAGTGGCAGTTTGTAAAGAAAAGTAGAAAGCAAAAAGTCGTAAAATACAGGAGGTAGCGCTATGTTCTAAAACAGAATCCATCTTTCTGTCTTGAACTGTCATCAAAATGCAGAGACAATTTACACACAAGTAAGGTAATTTTTACAGTTTAAACCATGACTTAACTGAATGAGGTTGATGCCATTATTTTTTTTACTTCAATTTAGACATGTTTTGGCCCATGTTAACATTATGGTTGCTAGGTAACAAACCTCTACATATGTCGCATCTGCCGTCCCACTGTGTCCACCTAGGAAGTAAAAGCAATTTAGACATGTTCAGGGAAAACATTTGTGAATTTGGAGATGAAAATACCACATAGGCTACCAGCAGCTATAAGAAATGTAAGATTTTTTTTTTATTTAACATGAATTCATCTCTTAAATAGATTTGGAATTAGATTTGTTTATGTATGCAATATTGTATGGCTGAATGGTAAAGTACACATCGTATCGTTATGTCTATAGCATTCCACTTAAAATAAAATATCAGTCGGTAGAGCTGCAAGATTAACTGCAATCAAATCTAACTCACTATTTGAATGAACACAATTAGCAAATTGTGAAGACTGCAGTTTTTGAAGTGCAATCATTGTATTTCTTATTCTGGGTAAAAACTGCTAACCCTGTAGTTTCTTGTATTAGTTTGTCACTTCAGATTTCAGTCTCTTTGTCAATTCTCTTTGTCTCCTGGATATGTTTTAAAATGTAAACTTTTAACAGAATCCTAGTGTTAAAACATTAATCACAAATCTAATCGAATTGCAATACTTATTTAATATTGCTCCTAAATCGTTCAGCTGCAGAGTTCAATAGTTTTCTTGAATCTAAAGTGCGGCAGATTTAAATGTAGCGGGTAAAGGATGTTCAGGCAGGATTTTGGCGGCATCTAGTGTCTAATATTTGTACTGCATCCAGAATATTTTTATTTATTTTTTTGGTGCATAAAAATAGAAAGAATAGGTGTATATAATTATTAATATTATACATATTTATTAGAGTAATTATTAAGGATGAAAATTCACGTAAATATTAGGCTGTCAGAAAACTGTCTCTTACACATAACATAAATGTATCCTAGTCTACGTTTTCGCAGTAAAATGCTTAGTTACAAAACATGGCAGAGTTGTTGATTTAAGTTTAGCTTTCTGTAATTAAAGAAGCAGAATAATGATTGATTAGTGACTTCCTGATTCCTCGGTGCGTGCGTGGTTCTGGGTGCATGAATCTGGCTGAGGGAGGGGCGGGATGGAGCAGCGCACTGGCCGAGTTCAGAGCGACCGTGGGCGGACGAGGTAAGAGCTGTCTCGCACTAAATGGGCGCGCGTGAGAGTGACATTCTGACCGGTTTACTTTTGGCGTAGGGTGCTTTTCAGTAAACTTTCAATGAAGTAAAGACGCAGACATAAAAATTAACACGCATTTGTCAGAATTTTTTATTTATTTTTTTCTAATTTTGACTTGGTTTGGTGGAGTAGTACCAGCGGCAGGGGCCATTTGGGGGCCCTAAGCACAAATGTGACAGTAAGAGAGGAAGAGAGACAGAGAGGGAGCCTGATTTTTTGGTGGTGCCCCGCAAGCACTTGATGCCCTACGCGCTGTGCGTAATGTAATGTGATGTGCGTAATGAAATTTGCGTGTGTGGAGCAACGGGTCTGACTACTGGTCAATATTTATCATAGTTTTCTATTAGTGAAGTGGCAGCTTGTGAAGTATAAAAAATACATAAAAAATGTAAAATGGAGGGAGTAGGGCTGAGCCGTAAAACAGAATCCCTTTGCCTATGTCATTAACTGTTTAAACAGTGATTTAACTAAATTAAGTTGCCATTACTTTTTATTTGTCAAATCATAGCCTAACTTTTGTGTAATTAGAATATATAGCAAATAGACATGTTTTGGCCCTTGTTAACATGATGGTTGCTAGGTAACAAACTTCTACGTATGTCACATCTGCTGTCCCACTGTCCACCCAAGAAGTAAAAGGATAAACTTTACCAGAACTACAAACTAGAAATAACTAGGCAAGATTTTTTGTTAAATCTTAAATCGAATCATGTTAAATATGTTTTAGAAAAGTGACTAGTCTAACCTATCATATACTTTAAAGTTACAGAATAGTGGTTTCTTCTCCTTGACCCTCTGAAGTTGTATTTGGAGTGACTTGTGCATGTTTGAGTCATCTTCAATCACTTAAGACGTCATATTACTGATCAACTTTGCCCTCCAGTTTTATTTGTTATGTGCAGGGTTTGGCAGAATTATGTAGTCATGAAAAAAAAAATCTGGGTTGTTTGTTTTAGATCAATATTGTGATTTGAAATGTCCAAATGATGATATAATGATCCACACGTCATAGGTTATAACTATAGCGCACACACAAGCACAGTATTAACCCACAGCTTTTTATATGGACTGCTAGAATACATTCAAATACTTTCTTTTATTAGGCCTGAGTCTGTGGTTAGGTGGCATAGCCTATAACTCCAAGCTACAATATAGGCCTATTTATTTTCAGATTGGCTATTTTGTCAATTAAAAGTGTGTATTTCAGTCAAACAGGCCTAGTAACCTTATTATAATCAGTCAATAAAATGTAAAGAGTCTATGGGCCTAATACATTGTGAGTGCAAACAGCTGAATGTGGAGTGTACTTTGCCTCTTGCACACATGTTGTTTGGGTCCAGTGTGTGGCTAAACCTGAGCAGAATCATCAGTTTGTGGAAACGTCTTCACTCGCACCATTGTGTCTCTAAATGAGTGGAATGTGGAGTCTGCAGCTCTGAGTTTGTGTTCTGTAAATGAGGCATTTATGCTGCAGCACCAGACCAGCAGTAGAGCAAACCAGAGCAAACCAGAGCAGACCAGAGCAAACAAGAGCAGACCAGAGCAAACCAGAGCAAACCAGAGCAGACCAGAGCAAACCAAAGCAAACCAGAGCAGACCAGAGCAAACCAGAGCACAGCAAACCAGAGCAGACCAGACCAGAGCAAACCAGACCAGACCAAAGCAAACCAGAGCAAAGCAGACCAGAGCAAACCAGAGCAGACCAGACCAGAGCAAACCAGACCAGAGCAAACCAGAGCAGACCAGACCAGAGCAAATCAGACCAGAGCAAACCAGACCAGAGCAAACCAGAGCAGACCAGACCAGAGCAAATCAGACCAGAGCAAACCAGACCAGAGCAAATCAGACCAGAGCAAACCAGACCAGAGCAAATCAGACCAGAGCAAACCAGACCAGAGCAGACCAGACCAGAGCAAACCAGACCAGAGCAGACCAGACCAGAGCAAACCAGACCAGACCAGAGCAAACCAGACCAGACTAGAACACACCAGACCAGAGCAAACCAGAGCAGACCAGCACCAGGCCAGAGTAGACCAGACCACAGCAACCAGAGCAGACCAGATCAGCACCAGACCCGAGTAGACCAGACCAGGTCAGACCAGAGCAGACCAGACAGGTATTCAAATGGAAACATGTAACCATAAGGACCACTGGAAACCTGAGCTGACCATCATATTTCAGTACAGACCAAACACAGTGTGCTCCATTTTACTATCCCAGAATGATGTTCAGATGGCAGTCCATCACAAATGTAGGTCCCCTTCAGTGTGTGCTGGTTGGAGTGCAGTAGTTGTATTAATAGTAGTAGTAGTAGCAGTAGTAGTATTAGTAGTCAAAGTCAGGGTGAACTTTATTGTCTGTTCCACCATGTAAGAAAATTACACAAGGGGATTGAAATTGCGATTTCACCCAAAAAAAGTGCAGTTAAAAGCATGTTAATGGGATTATCTTGAGTGCATGGATGATCCTGATGGCCTGTGGAAAGAAGCTGTTGCAGAGTCTGGTAGTGTTGCACTGCTGCTGCGATAACTTTTTCCAGATGATCAGATGGAGAACAGTTTGGGCGCTGGTGGGTGGTGTCCTTGATGATATTGAGGGCTTTTGCAGCAGCGGGATGTCTACAAATCCTGAGTGGATGCTTGGAGTGATCTGATGATCTTTTCTGCAGTTCTCATCATCCTCTGTAAGGCCTTCTCCTCCGAACAGCTGCTGTACCAGACTGAGAGGCTGCTGGTGAGGATGCTTTCAGCCTCACCAGTGTAGATGGTGGTGAGTTTAGAAGGAAGAAGGTGGGCTCTCTTCATACTGTGGAGGAAGTGTAGGCGTTGCTGTGCTTTCTTGACCAGGTCAGAGGTGTTGTTAGTCCATGTGAGGTCATTAGTGATCTGCATCCCCAGGAACTTGGTGCATTTCACAGCCTCCACACCACTGCTAACGATGGTGAGTGGGGTGTGTGACACGTGTTTCCTTCTGAAGTCCACTGTTATTTCTTTTGTTTTGCTGAGTTGAAGCTTGTTCATTTTACACCAGTTGATGAGTTGGTGGACCTCCTCTCTGTCGGCTGTTGTTGTGTATATTTCATAGATGCAGACCATAAAGTGTGTGGTGGTTGGAGATGGAGCCGTGGGAAAAACCTGTTTGTTGATTTCATACACCACCAACAAGTTCCCGTCTGAGTACGTCCCCACAGTGAGTATGAACTGCACTTACATGTGAATACAAATACTCTTGTTCTAGTGTTAGTTTAGTCCTGTTTTAGTACTTACTTGGTTTTGTTTATTCCTGGTTTAGTCCTGGTCTAGTGTTAGTTTAGTCCTGGTTTAGTCTTGGTTTAGTCTCGGTCTAGTCCAGGGCAATCCTTTCAGTACCAAACAGGTAAAACATATATGCAATATTTTGAATCAAATCATTTCCCCTTTTTTGGTTCCTTTCTTGAATCTTCTTTGGATAACACAGGGGAAGTCTGTGAGGTTTACCCAGCTCTCATCATGGTTATAATAATCTGATGAGTTCTGAGGTGAGTGAAAGCAGACAGACCTGTTTTAGGCCCATGATGAAGGTGTGCAGACTAGATTTACGTGAGTGTGTGCTGGAGATTCTGATCTAATCTGGCTAGTTTCACTTTTTAAAAAGGGACGCCCTAAAAGATTGTCATTGACTCTATGCCCCAGCTCCATTTTTAAAACTATTGTATGTGTGTGTGTGTATTGTATGTTTTCCAGGTGTTTGATAACTACGCTGTGACTGTGATGATCGGAGGAGAGCCCTACACTCTGGGACTGTTCGACACAGCAGGTTCAGTGGTTTTTAACTGTAAATCTCAGAGTTTTGTGTTTAGAGTCATGGTGCTAACACTTCATCACTTCCTTTTGATATTAAAACCATATCATGCAGCATTTTAGCCATAAACATGATGGCTAACATGAACATGAACATCAAATGATTCGCTATTTTTGTCAGTTAAACAAATCCTATTCCTAATAAAGAGCCTGCCTCCAAATTGGCTCCTGTAACCGTCATCGTCGTAAGCTTCATTTGAGTGGAAGCAAACGCTGCTGTGACTTCACACTCATTTAGGCCACTTCTTTATATAGTCTATGGTCCTTACTGTAAGTGGGCTTGCATCTACACAAACCTGACTGGCTTGTTTCCTTGGAAATGTTGTTCCGTTGGCTATAATCTTCCACAGTGGCATTAAATCTATCATAGAAAGTGTTCCAAAGTATAGTTTATCTTCCTGTTTCCAGGGAATCATAAAGGTGACGTCTCACTTTCAGAAAGAAAACATGGTGTTACTTAAATGTTTGATCCAAATTTTGATAAACCAAAGATAATAGTGGATTGTGACTGAAAATCACATTCTATTGTCTAAAGAAAGAGTGTTTTTATTATCCTTGTGGTATCAGACTCATTATTGAGTTTCGAAATCGAGTTTAAATTTTAGTATCATGACAACACTACAGTATATAAACCACAGGAGCTTTACTGTGTGTGCAGGTCAGGAGGACTATGACCGCCTGCGTCCTCTCAGTTACCCTCAGACTGATGTGTTCCTCGTCTGCTACTCTGTGGTGTCTCCCTCTTCCTACGAGAATGTCAAAGAGAAGGTCATCCTCTGTTACTCTAACCCTCTCCTCTGTTCCTCTGACCCTCTCCTCTGTTCCTTTGACCCTCTCCCCTCCATCCTCTGCTTTTTCTGATGTGATTCTTTCATCTAATCTTCTCCTCTGCTGCGCTGCTCCATCTGACTCTCTCCTCTGCTCATTACATCTTTGTTGATTCTCTCTCTAGTGGGTTCCGGAGATTAACCACCATTGCACCCACACTCCCTTCTTGCTTGTGGGCACGCAGACAGACCTCAGAGACGACCACAGTGTTCTGGAGAAACTGACTAAGAACAAACAGCGTCCCCTAATGCCCGAACACGGAGAGAAACTGGCCCGAGATCTGAGGGCTGTGAAATACGTGGAGTGCTCTGCTCTCACTCAGGTAGGCTGTAAATCTGAGTTCAGACTGAAGCGTCAGAGCATCCAGTTTACATGAAAAGTCCATGTGGACGCGCGTCTAGGGCACTCTGCGATTGTGCAGCGCGTCTTCGGGCATCAGTGCAGCAAAAATCTGGTTTCAACGCAGCGTGTCTTGAGCGTTCAGGCGTCGACACTCTGGATGCGCATCCAGGGTGTCCGCGTCAGAAGTTGAAAAAGTGGAACTTTTGGCGTCTGACGTGCCGCATCAGCCAATCAGAGATGACTATCCAGTGACATAGCAACGTTATTATCCAGAAAAAGGAGAAGAAAGAGAAAGACCCGGGAACCACAAACACCATAATAAGAACGTGTCATGAGCGGAGTATAAATATATATATATGCTGAACCGCTGAACCAATCACCACCGCTGATGTGTTTTCCATAATAAAGTCACTAAAGTTGGAGCCAGGATCACCCTCCAGGACACCAGATACAGGCACTCTATACGTGCTGTAGAGTGCCTGTCCATATGTCTTGGGTTAGTAAATGCTTTGATATCATGAGCATGTCTTGGGTTATTAATGCTTTGATATCCTTCATCTTGAATGAAAGTTCACGTCTGTCTCACCATTATATAGATCTTGATTGGTTGATGTAACGTGAATAGATGCAGAAAGTTAAAAATTTTCAACTTTGGCCAAATCTCCGCTTCATTCGCACCGCAGAACTGTTACTTGCACATCAACGCATCTTTACATAGCGTTAACATGTAAATCACTCGCCTTTGCAGCCTCAATTGCTTTTGGTGGTGGCTTTCAGGGGCTTAAGGGTGCACAGGTGATACTATCAAAGTTCTTTGTAGTCACCACAGTTTGATGACAATACAGACTCTTTGTTGTATCTCACCAAATCTTGGTACTTTGCCTTGGCCCGTACTTGACCTGAGCAGAATTGTTTGTGTGAATCATGAGCTGATGTTGTCTTCACAGAGAGGTCTGAAAAACGTGTTCGACGAAGCCATCCTCGCTGCTCTGGAACCTCCAGAAACGAAGCCCAAATCGCCCTGTGTACTACTGTAGAGCTAAACAAGGGCTAAGACAGGACTAAACCACGTCTAGACTAGGACTAAGACAGGTCTAAACCAGGTCTAAACAAGGACTAATATAGATCTAAATCAAGGCTAAACCAGGACTAAACCAACACCTAACCGGAAAAAAACGTACTAGACCAAAATCAAACCCATGACTGTACATCCAGACCCACAATGCAGTCCCTATGGTTCCCAGAATGTTCCAGATAATTGCTTTATTACCTATGATCCATTGTAAATGCCTAATGTTAACATCTGTGCTGTTGTGTCTAGCCTCATATAAGTTATACAGAGTTTTATTAGGACTGAAATGTGAATGTATTTTGTTACTGTGCAATAAAACCTGTTTGAGCCATTGTTACACTCATAATGTACTCATGAGCTAATGCGCTATGGCTATAATGGATTTGAATTATCCGTACATGCACCTGTGTGTGTGACAGGTTTTCATGTTTTTCTGTGTTAATTATTTATCATAATTTTAGATCAGTGAAGTATCAGTTTGTGGAAAAAGTTGAAAAGAAAAGTGCAAAAATTTTAGGAAGTAGTGCTGAGCTGTAAAACAGAATCCCTCTGTCGATGTCACCAACACGGAAAACTCCATCCAAAATACAGAGATAATTAATGCACAAGGAACAGTTTTTGCCTGATAACTGTTACCATGTGTTTTGTTTTTTTTAAGTCTATGGAAAAAAATGAGTAACACAAGTACAAGGATGTGGGAGAAAGCGGATTTACCCATTTAAACGGTGTCTGCGGCATCCTTTCCTCATTTATAGCTCTGTGTTGGGCCCTTGATGCAGACCCGAACCACAGTAAGGCCATGCCCGATTTCCCTTTCCTCACTTCCTTCTCCTTGATTCCTCAAGCCTCCATTTTTCAACTGTCAATCAAATGTGTCATATGAAGTGTTGTCCCAATGAAAACCACGGAATGAAGGAGTAAACCTGATGGAGGCTTCAGGAGCAGGCACCAGAGAAAAGAATCAAACTTTATTGGTCTCAGTGAGGAGTTTAGATCCTCTCTCATTTTGTCTGCTCTGTGGGCGGGACCTTCTCACTCATTTTCTGCAGAATCGAGGAAAGGAATCAAGAAGGAAGCAAGGAAAGTGTCACAGTTCTGCCTATTGTCTACATGTTCTTCCCCAGTCCAGCTCCAGGTCTGTTCCAGTCCTCCTTTTGCTCCCTCCCTGTTCTCCGACACCTGTCTCTCATTCCCTAATTATCCCTGGGGAGCCTATATAAGCTCCTGGTCTTCACTCAGTCTTTGCTAGATTGTTGACCTGAGAACATCTATTTCTCAAGCTCTGTATCTGAACCCCTGTATCTGTATCTGTTGTTTGCTTTTGAGCAATTCTGATTAAAGTCCCTGATTCTGAGTTTTTTCCCTGCCTGTTTCCTGATTAAAGAGATTCCCAGTTTTGGAGGATATTTTAGTTCTTTACAAATCATATAATTCCTTTGTTGTTATCTACCTGCCTTGCCATTTAGGCCTTACCTTTTGTAGGACACTTTCTGTTGTACTGAAATAATACTTTGTGTTAGACTACTCTTGTGTTGCATTTGAGTCCTGTGCTCCTGCGTGATAGTACAATCTAGCCAGTATGGACTCAGCACATAAGGAAAGCCCCATGGAGAGGCTTGCTAGGCTAGAGGAAGGCCTACAGAAACAGCAGGCCGAGTTAGCATCTGCTGCTAATGCTGCTCAGCAGTCAACTGCAGCTAATGAACAGAATATTGCCACTTTAACGGCTCAGATCCACCAACTGGCGGTCACTGTCACCCAGCTAGTAACTGCAGTTACTCCTGCTCCTACCAACCCCGCCCGCCACCTTCTGTTGAAGTGCTGGCACCTGGACCAGTTTGTGAACCCAGAGTAGGCACTCCTGAACGTTATAAGGAGACCCAGAAGGGTGCAATCCTGCTTTTGACCAACTGCTCCATTCTCTTTGCCTTACAGCCGCACACATTCCTCCACAGAAAAAGCCAAGGTGGCATTTGCCATCAACCACCTCACAGATAGGGATAGGCTGTGGGGAACTGCTGATTGGGAGCGTCAAACCATTGCCTGTGCCTCTTTTGACGCTTTTGCTCAAGTACTACGCAAGGTGTTTGGTGCCTCGTCATCTGGACCTGATGCAGCCGGGTGGTCTAATGGGCTCATGACAGGGAGCCGCGACTGTTGCAGATTATTCTATTGAATTCAACCCGGGCCCTTCAAAGCCAGTGGAATATGGCAGCTCAAACTGATGCCTACCTTTTGGGTCTCAGTGACTATGTTAAAGATGAGTTGGTGTCGTTTGATCTCCCGTCTGATCTTGATAATTTGATTGAACTGGCAACTAAGCTTGATCACCGCATCCAAGCTCGGAGACATGAGAAGAGACTCAGACTTTCTGAACGACAACATTTCACACGCCCGCCTCTTTCTTTAAAGTCCCTTAGGCACACTTCATCTCCTCATGATGGAGGTCCTGAGCCCATGCAGGTGGGCAGAACGAGTCCTTCTCCTGAAGAGCGAGAACGTCGCCGCCAGAGGAATCTCTGTCTCTATTGTGGGAAGCCTGGCCATTTTGTTTCTGTGTGTCCAGTAAAAGGGCAGGCTCATCAGTAGAAAGGGGAATACTGATGAGTCTTTCCTCCACACCTTCCCCTATAAAACGTCCTCATTTTCAAGCCCGTCTGTTGCTGGAGAGCGGTACTCACACAGTGACCACTCTAATTGACTCTGGTTCTGACATCAGTCTTATTGATGAAAGCCTGGCTCTGCAATTAAAGATAAACCTTGTTCCTCTCCCTGTACCTGTGCCTGCCAATGCCCTGATGGCAGACTTCTGGGTTCCATAACACATCGCACTGTTCCTGTTCTCCTGCTAATGGCTGGCAATCACCATGAGTCAATCCACCTCACATCCTGAAAACTCCACAGCACCCAGTAATCCTCGGCTTCCCTTGGCTTCTTCACAATCCCCAAATAGATTGGGCTACAGGTTCCATTTCTAACTGGAGCCCATTTTGCCATCAGATTTGTCTCAAGCAAGCCGTCCCAGCAGTGCTACCCAGTGACAACACTAGTCCTCAACCAGACTTGACAGGTGTTCCTGAAGAGTACCATGACCTCAGAGAGGTTTTCAGCAAGACCAAGGCTACATCACTTCCACATCGTCCGTATGACTGTGCCATTGACCTTCTGCCTGGAACTTCTCCCCACGTGGTCGTAGATTCATTCCTCTCTGACCAGAAAGAGAATATGGAGAAATATGTCAATGAGTCATTGGCTGCAGGAATCATCCGTCCCTCTTCGCTCCTGCTGGGGCGGGTTTCTTCTTTGTTGACAAGAAAGACAAGACACTTAGACCTTGCATAGACTACCGAGGGCTAAACAATATAACTATCAAGAACCGTTACCCTCTGCCACTCATTTCTTCGGGCATTTGAGCTCTTGCAGGATGCTGTTATTTTTACAAAGCTTGACTTGGCGCAACGCTACCATCTCGTCCGGATCCGTGAAGGGGACGAGTGGAAGACTGCCTTAACACCCGACAGGCCATTACGAGTATCTTGTCATGCCTTTGGTCTTACCAATGCCCCTGCCGTGTTCCAGGCACTTGTCAATGATGTCCTCCGTGACATGCTGAACAAGTGTGTTTTTGTTTACCTTGGACGACATTCTGATTTTCTCCAAGTCCAAGGAGGAACACATCTATCACGCTCAGACTGTGTTGCAGCGCCTCCTGTCTAACTCACTCTTCACAAGGCAGAGAAGTGTGAGTTCCACGCTCGTCAGTTGCCTTTCTGGGGTATATCATTAGTCAGGGGAGTGTTTCCATGGACCCTACCAAGGTTGAAGCTGTTACCTCGTGGCCTGTTCCTGAGTCCCCGCAAGATGCTACAGCGCTTTCTGGGGTTTGCAAATTTCTACAGGCGGTTCATCCGTGGATACAGTTCGGTCGCCGCCTTACAGCCCTCACCTCCTCCAAAGTGACCTACAAGTGGTCACCAGAGGCAGATGCAGCCTTCAATACTCTGAAGACCCTCTTCACCACAGCTCCTATCCTTCGAAGTTCCTGATCCTGAAAGACAGTTTGTGGTCGAGGTGGATGCCTCAGACATAGGTGTAGGAGCCGCTTTTGTCACAGAAGGCACCCGATGACCTCAAGTTGCACCCATGTGCCTTCTTTTCCCGACGCCTAATTCCTGCTGAAAGGAACTATGACATTGGAAACCGAGAGTTGCTGGCTGTGAAGTTGGCTTTTAGAAGAGTGGAGACACTGGCTTGAGGGTTGCAAGGTTCCGTTCTGGTCTGGACAGATCACAAGAATCTGGAGTATCTCCAATCTGCAAAACGCCAACTCTCGACAAGCTAGATGGGCCCTGTTTCTCACCAGGTTCAATTTTACTCTGTCCTACCGTCCTGGTTCTCGCAATGCCAAGCCTGATTCGCTGTCTCGCCAGTTTTCTACCTCTGACAGCATTGAAGAACCTGATACCATCCTTCCCATTCCCATATCGTGGCAACTCTCACCTGGGAGGTTGAGGAAAGGGTTAAGGCTGCCCTGAAGATCAACCTGGCCCCAGTACATGCCCCAGTAATCTCCTGTATGTTCCACAACATCTCAGGTCAGATGTTCTGCAGTGGCCCACAGTTCTAGACTTACCTGTCATCCTGGGATCCAGCGAACTAAGGAGGTCCTACTGAAGATTCTGGTGGGGTACTCCTGGATGAAGACACCAGAGATTTTGTTAATGCCTGTCAAGTCTGTAACCAGTCTAAACCTACTCACCAAGCACCTGCTGGCCATCTTCTTCCTCTCCTGTTCCCCCACCGGCCTTGGTCCCATATATCCCTGGACTTTGTCACTGGCTTACCTGTTTCCAATGGACACACCACCATCCTGTCTGTAGTCGATCGCTTTAGCAAGATGGCCCATTTCATTCCGCTGGCCAAACTTCCATCTGCTAAGGAAACTGCTGAGCTTATGTTGCAGCATGTTTTTCGATTGCATGGGCTCCCCACTGATGTTGTTTCCGATCGGGGTCCACAGTTCACCTCCATATTCTGGCGTGAGTTCTGTTCTCTTTTAGGAGCCACTGTTAGCCTGTCATCAGGCTATCACCCTCAGTCCAACGGCCAAACAGAGAGAATCAATCAGCAGATGGAGACAGTGCTGCGTTGTATGGCATCAAGGAACCCATCCTCCTGGTCCCAGCAGTTACTGTGGGTTGAGTATTGCACAACACACTGAAAAGCTCAGCCACGGGTCTTTCCCCATTTCAGTGTGCTTATGGTTACCAGCCACCCTTGTTTCCTTCTCAGGAGAAGGAAACATCCTGTCCTTCTGTTCAGGCCTTCATCAAGCGCTGCTACAAGACCTGGAAACGGGCTCGGTCCATCCTTCTCCGCACCGCTCGGCGTTACTCTGCTTCCGCTAACCGCCGGGCGCATCAGAGACTCCTGCTTACCAGGCTGGCCACATGGTTTGGCTGTCCACTAAGGATCTGCCTCTTCGGTTGACTCCAAGAAGCTGGCTCCTAAGTTCATTGGGCCCTTTGAAATAGAGAAGATGGTCAACCCAGTGGCTGCCCGCCTCAAACTACCCAAAGCTATGCGGATAAATCCAACATTCCATGTGTCGGTTGAAACCTGTCTGTGAAAGCCCTCTAGCTCCTGTCGTGTGCCGCCACCACCGCCGCCACGCCTGATTGATGGGGAACCTGCATATACTGTGCGCTGCCTCCCGCGCTCCCGACGCCGTGGTCGAGGTCTCCAATACTTGGTTGATTGGGAAGGCTATGGTCCAGAGGAGCGTTCATGGGTGCCTGCTAGCTTCATCTTAGACCCTCTTCTTATTGAGGCCTTCCATGAGCAGCACCCAGAACAACCTTCAAAGTGCTCTCGGGGTTCTCATTCTGTCCCTTCTGCTACCCTGAGAGATCCGGCTGAGGACAAAGAACCTGAGTCCAGCTCTGACTCTGATCTTTCTAACTTTTTGGCCGAGGTGAGAGGGTCCGGCCACGATGGTGGCATGAAAAGGTGGACTTTGTCGAACTCGCAGCACAGTCTAAATATTGCCACTATTCAGCCTATATGACATGGCAACATGGTGGAACAAATAAAGTAAAAGAAGTGAGGCCAGCATTGAGGGTGAAGGAGCCGTTAGCTTTATAAGCGATAATGATACAGCAGTGGGATGGAATGCACAGCACAGGTGCCGTATCAGCAGGATTTCATCGCTACCTGTGACTCATGTCAACCCCCTCTTGGTAAGAAACCTGCTACTGGAAGAATTTGTGATGGGGACATCACTTTTACTTCTGCTAAATGTGCTCAGATGATTGTTGATCTACGCGAGAAGTGATGTGCTCGAGGATATGATAGCACCATTCGCATCAACATCAAAGCAGTAAAAGAAACGGTCGCCCAATCTGAAAAGCGGGTTGAAAAAAGTGAGGAGACATCTCTCAAGTGCCTTTCCCGTGTTACTGAGGCAGAGGCATGTATGAAAGGAGGTGATCTCTGTTTGCCAACGTGTACTTTCGCTGTTCTGGTTCCCTGTGTAAGGAGCGCGGTCTCACGTATCACATGATCACTTTGACCAATCAGAGCGAGAAGAGTTAGAGACGTACCAGAGCCAACAATTAAAAAAACTGCTTTGTGAGGCAACTGAAGGATTGCCTCACAGTCCTTCAGTTCTAAAAACAGGTCAAAATCACCACAAAATCTGACCATCTTGAAAACTGTAGGTGCCCTGTCAGGTGAACACGAGTAGTTTGTGATTACATTGCGCTCTAGGGGGAAATTCCTTTCTAGACAGGAGGGATTTTTTTGCTGAAGTTCCAGTGAGTGGCTCCTACAAGCAGCAAAACCCTATGCAGTTATTTTAATAGACCCTGGGCATGACTGCGATAAATACTTTGCCTTCAGAATAAATAAAGGCTTACACTTGCACATAGGCTACACCTATAAGTTTGTGTGCTTTGGTGACTATGATAAACAGGTTCTAAAAATATGTAAGACCTGGGCTCGAATGCCACCCGTTTAATGCACTCGTACCAGACACAAGTTTGACTGGAGTCTGCTTTATTCTTGTCGAATCTGCAATGCAAATGAAACAGTACATCAGATACAAATGATAAAACATCTTGGCGTGCATATGCCTGCTGCAGTGTGAGGGAGGTGCAAAAAGTGTACGCAAATCACATCTTGACATGATCACACAGGGAACTGTAAGACCGGCGCTAAAACAGAAGCTACCGGACATCATTAATGTAGCTCATCATGAGGAAAGATGACGCCAGGATGACTCAAAGCATCTGAGGATTTGACCGAGGAGGATTGAGACAACAGACAAAAACTGTGGCTAAGGATCAAGAAAGTGCAAGATGACAGGAATACTGCCTACTTTGTGGATAGGAGAGGATTTATCAGCGGTACTGAGATATTTCTATATATAGTTAAAGTCACAACAAAAAGTTGTGACTATAACTGAAGAAGACCACTGTTTTTTGCTTAAGGTTCTCAGGTTCAGCTATTTTCTCTTAAGATTGTTCATTTATTGTCATTTTATTGCCATATTAAAAGAGGTTTAGTGTAATACAGAAAAAGCTGAAAAAATTATCATTATCTTTTGTTTATCTCTATTCAGAGTTCTAATTTTATTTGGTCTCATCTTTCTATCTTCTCAAAAGTTTATTTCTTTTTGTCTAGCAAAAAGAAATAAACTTTTGAGAAGATAGAAAGTTTAAATTAGATTTTGTCCATTTTCAGTCACTCACTCTATTACAAATGATGCAACTTTTTGGAAATCTCACTGGGGTAATACCACATGGCTGTCACATGGCACAGAACACTCAGCAGGGGGCGCTACATCCAAACAGGATTTCAATGGGGATATTTCGGGTACTAAATGTGACTTTATCTGCCAAGCAATACGACATAATGACAGCGTTTTTATTCCATGTAATATTTGTGGATACAATGCCAAAGAGGAAAATGATCATCTTCTTATTGCTATAGAAAATGTATTTATCATCTGGTTAACACAATTTCCAAATGCAATATTATTATTAGGAGCTGTGTTAATAGACAAATGGTCACCAGACCTGTCGGACAGAACGAACACCAAACTTTTCTGCAACAATTGAGCATTTACTTGGAGCAACAAAACAGGATCGTGTCAGTCCAGAATCTAGACTAGAATAACAATGAATTTTATACAAAAAGGGAAATTTGAGCTCAAGAAATTTTTCTGGAGTTTAGCAGTGTCTTAGCCAAAAGTAGTCAATGTTGTGTCAAAGATGCAATATTTATCCAGTAAATCCCCAGATACATTATGATCTGAAGAAAAAATAGAGCTTTCTAAGGTATAAATTGAACTGAATGAAATGTATAATCACAAAGCCAAAGGTGCATTTGTTCAGTCTAGAGCTAGAAAAATACCATTCTACTCTCAATAATATAAATAAGTAAAATATCGATGTGTTCTTCCAGAGGACCATGTGTCTAACTACTGGAGTCATTTTTATTCAAAACTTTATAGTTCTTTGTCAGGAATCAGCCCAGGCCTTTTTAGACCCTTCAACATTTACAGATGTTATCCAACCATCCATCCATCTTCTCCTGCTTTATCCGGCTGGGTCGCAGGGGCAGCTGTCCCCCCACCCATGAACCCCTCTGTGCCCCTCTGTACCCCTCTGGAGCCCACAGGAGGGTGGACGTCATGCCACTGTGCCGCCCTGTTACAGTTACAGCTGTTAGTGAAAATGAAATGAAATTGTGTTGATCCTATTATGATTGTACCTGGTACAGATGGATTGGTACTGGGATATCTCAAATGAATTTTGGTATTGGAAGTCTTTGTAGAAAGTATGAAAACAACTCCCAACAACAATGACCCAAAGTCTGACTACTTTGATACTCAAATCTAAGAAAAATACAACTCATTGATAATACAACTTATTGATAATTGGCATCCAATATCTTTATTAAATAAGATATTTGCTAAAAGGTTGCAAATGTTATTAAATTTAATTAATTTAATATCATTTTAATTATTATTTCTTGTCTGTCTACCCGGAGAGGGCTTTTGCTGACTTTCTCTTCGCTCACACAGTTCTTCATCTGGTGGTGATGAACTTCATTGGTTAGCGCTGACACTTCTCCAGCTTGCAAGAAAACCACAAGGAGAGGTGCTTTGAAAATCATCTGATTTGGAAATCTGCGTTCCGAATCTGTCAGACAAATTGCAGTTCAATTTTCTTACTGACTAAACTCAGTCAGGTTTTATGACACACAATATTAGAATGATGATGGACATTCTGTTATTCCAATATTTTCGATGATAATGGGTTTATCTTGTTCCTAAACGTCTACAACAGTGGTTCTTAACCTGGGTTCGATGGAACCCCAGGGGTTCGGTGAGTCAGTCTCAGCGGTTCAGGGTCAGACTCACATCCAACTCATATGATGGTGATGACACACCCTGTTTGGCCGTTATTGGCTGCAGGAAATTCTGTGTGTGTAATAGTCTGTGACTGTCGTGATGGTGTCGTGTCATTTCTTTCTTAATATTTTCCCTTCATACTAACTATGTCGAGCAAAAAAAGAAAGTGTTCGGACGAATATGTGCAATATGGATTCACGTGTGCACCAATAAAATATATAGACCTATGTTTTGAATTTGAAAAAAAACTTTAATTTTTCTAATTAAGAAGGGTTCGGTGAATGCGCTTATGAAACTAGTGGGGTTCAGTACCTCCAACAAGGTTAAGAACCACTGGTCTACAAGATGATACAGTAGAGCACCATTTCATTTTGCAATCTCTGAAGAAGTTTGGAAAAGTGGGACTCACTACTGAAAGCCATTGTTAAGAATCCTTATGAAATGTTTAACATTTTTCAGACCTTAAATCATACTTTTAAATGAATTGGATAAATTAAAGAAATTATCCCTGATCACTTGTTATCCAAATTTGGTGGTAGTGATTTTTTTCTTGTCTGCAATTTTGACATTGAGAAAATCCCTGTGAAAATGTTCACTTTTCATGGGCAGGCCTTTCTTTCATGGCCTCTCATCTACAAACATAACTTTACCTCTCACCACTATACAATCTGGAATAACAAAGATATCTTACACAAACACAAAACTTATTTTATGGAATACTGGTTTCAAAACAATATGAAGTGTGACCAACTATTTCACGAAGAGTGGTTCTTGTTAACGTATGGAAAACACAATATCCCTGTTACTGCTGGAAAAGTATCTGGGGCCGTCCCCTCTGGTGTCTGAGGAGTTTTAGGAGCCACTGCTAATAAATATCTGCTGTATAATCTGTATGAGCCCGAGCACAAGAACGCTCTGTCCTCTCCCATCTATCCTGTTTTTTGTTCCCCTTTACTTTCTTTCTCTCTCTCTCTTCCTTTCTCTTGCTGTCTCTCTCTCTTTCTCTCCCTATCTCTCTCTCCCTCTCTCTTTCTCCTTCTCTCTCTGTCCCTCACTCTCTCTCTCCCTAGCTCTCTCTCTCACTCTCCTCCTCTCTCTCCCTTGCTCTCTCTCCCTCCCGCACTCTCTCCTCCCTCTCTCTCTCACGCTCTCCCCCTCGCTCTCTCTTTCTCTCTCTCCCTCGCTCTCTCCCCCTCTCTCTCGCTCTCTGTCTCCCTCTCTCTTTCTTCCTCTCCCTCTCTTTCTCTCTCTCTTGTTCTCTTTCTCTCTCTGCCTCTCCATCTCTTTCTCCCTCCCCGATCTCTCCCTCTCTCTCTCACGCTCTCCCTCTCGCTCTCTCTCCCTCTATCTCACTCTCTTCCTCTTTCTCCCTCCCTCTCTCCCTCTTCTATACGGTAATAATACCTCCTCACTCTGTACACTTATGCTGCACTGTGCTTTTGTACTGTCAGCTGTAATAAAAGTATTATTATGAAAAAAACAAAACTTTTGGCCGTGGTGCACATACACGGCAGGGAAACACTGTAAACATTCTGATGGCTTTGACGTGCATCAAGGTGAAAAACAAAAAAACAGCGCTCCAGTATCTTCACCCTCTGAACTCTACATAAACAGATCTGTGCGTACGCAGGAGTTTTCCAAGTTTTCTTAAAACAAGACGAAATACGAATCTTGTTCAGAAAACACTAGTTTCAAGTATTTATGGCAAGATTTTTCACCTTATTGGTTTGAGAAGGAAGTTAAAGAGACTTAACCTGGCTTGATTTAATATAAAAAAGTCCTTAGAATAAGTTGTAATATCTAGATAAGATATATCAGGATGGAATATCTTGAAGCAAGTAAAAAAAATCTCATCTTATTAAGTAAAAGAATCTTAAAATTGATCTTTTAAGATGAATCTGCTTAATTCAAGTCAATTTAACTATGTTAGAAAATCCTTTTTAGTAGTGTATTCCTTTCCTTCACGGGCTTCTTGTGTTTAACCATTAGTGAGCACATCTTATTTCTTTCTTTTGATGGAATCCAAAGAATAAAAGATGAACTAGTAATAGCACAATGAATGGCAATAAAACAAAGCTGCTTAAATAGGAGAGCGGCAAAACATAGACAAGAAGAAGAAACTTTAATAACCTTAACAAATCTTTCCAATAGATACGGTAACACATGGTTTATGTATAATGAAACAAGAAGAGAGGAGGACAAGGACAGATTTAATAGGCTACAATAGATTAATAGGTTTATGTAAATGCTTTTTTTACAAGCACAGAATATATCATTTGATGGCATGGTTTTAAAACATTTTTCATACTTTTTTGGCAGTTTTTGTTAAGAATGACAGCTGGCGGACCCAAATCTGCAGACAATAAGGTTTTTATTCCCAAAAATAGTTCCAGGGAGGCAGGGCGGGTCCAGGTCGGCAGCAGACAGGAGGTTTAAGGTGGTGGCTCGGACTGATCGGAGGAAAATAAGAGGCTAGTTCCGCCTGAAGGTATTGATGAACAGTGATGAAGTCTACAGAATATTCAACTTCCACACACAAAAACAGAGAAAAAGCTTGAGTTAGTTTGTCACTTAGATGATGGATCTGGCACTGGACAGAAGGTCAGCAGGTCCTTTAAGGCAGGAGATGATTGAATGTTGAGGATCAGGAGTTCAGCAGGTGAGTAATTGGGATTTGCCCAGGAAACTCCAAACAAGGAAAGAAGAGAAGGGGGGAGGGAGCAAGAAAGGAGGGGTAGGAGCGTCATGACAGCACTTCCTCACACTAAATGTTTTACTTTCTCTGTATTGCGCCACAGTGGACTTTGAGAGATTCAGATTTTAAAACCAACCTTAACTTGCACTAACGCTTGACCAGAAGACATCAATGTGGTTTACGTGACTGCACCAGACAAGGTAATGCAGTAGTAGTATTAGTACTAGTAGCAGCAGCAGCGGTAGTAGTAGCGGTAGAAGTTCTTTTTGTAGTAGTTGTATTATTAGTAACAATAGAAGTAGCATAGTAGGAATAGTAGTAGTAGTCTAGAGGTAGTAGCAGCAGCAGTCGTACTTGTAGTAACAGTAGTATTCTCGTCTCCACAGATGCAGACAGTGAAGTGTGTGGTGGTGGGTGATGGTGATGCCAAAAAAGCAGAGTTGCTGATTACTTACATCACAGGACGCTATTCAAACGAATATGTCCCCACAGTAAGACGCCTTTTTTACATCGAATTATTCATCAACCAGGACTAAATCAGGATAAAACCAGTAATATTAAATCATTTATATCATGATTGAAATGTCTGACTTGTGTGTGTCTCTGTCAGGTGGTTGATAACTACGCTGTGACTGTGATGATGGAAGGAAAGCCCTACACTCTGGGACTGTCGGACACTGCAGGTCAGAGAACGATCTGGAAAAAATATTGAATTGTGTGTAGCTTTTCTCCTTTAGTTTACAATCCAATCCAAGAGTAGAACAAAGTCTGTCACACTTTGCATAAAGGACACTGGACAATCTAGACAGGAGGAGATACAAATAAAACCCAAACATCCTACTCAGCCCATGATAATCATCTTTATTTCTAGTGCTTCACATGCAATCACAACATAATATTATTTTTCAAAATTTTTCGCCATGATAATCGAGACACCAAATTTTAATATTGTTTGGTGTGGTAAAAACTGCACTAAGATCAAGAACAATTCAAACAGACAGTTTAGCACAGTCAGGTGACATCACTAAATCATTTTGGACTTTAACACTGATAATCTGTGCTCTATGGTCCACTCTAAAACTGAAAAACCAAACTAAAACTTTCACTTGAACTTTAGATAAAAAGCACAGTTTAGAAATAGGCCTCCAATTGTCATGTGGGTTCATGTCAGTTTTTTTGAGGAGGGGTAATTGCTGTTTTAAAAAAGTCAGGAAATGATTGAGATGACGGTAAAAGATTGGAAATATCTTATGAATCAGTCTTATCAGCTCCAGGGTCCAGAGAGCGGGGGATGGTTGTGCATCCTTGAAAGTCATAGAAGGCACAGCCCAAACTACTTATGAAAATTTCCTTCTTAAATTCTAATACAATGGCAACAGTGAGGCAGGTGATTCTCAGTTTCATAGGTTAAAACAAGGAGACTATATATACATACATATAGAAAACCCCAGCGTGGTGTCACTGAAATGTATCAGTTGCACTCCTGGACTATCACCTTTGACATAAACATTCATCTAAAAACAAACCTCCTGCAGGTCATGCAGACTACGACCGCCTGCGTCCTCTCAGTTATCCTGGTACTGACGTGTTCCTCGTCTGTTTCTCTGTGGTGTCTCCCTCCTCCTATGAGAACGTCAAGGAGAAGGTCAGAAACACTTCTATATGCAAACACCTATAGATCAGCTGTGCCATCATCTGTGTCAGGGCAGTTTGAGGAGAGGAAGAGCCAAAAGTGAGTCTCCTCTCTGTCTTGCAGTGTCACAGCACCCCCTAAGGGGAGCCAGGTGAACAACAGAAAAGGCCTCACTCTGTTGTTTTAGTCACTGATGAAATGTTTCATTCCCTCAGAGTATTTCCTCTGGAAGTTCATCTTCCACATTTGCTGCCATATATGGTGGGAAAAGCCTGTAGCATCTCAAATATTCCATAAGTAGCAAAGTTAACTCCTTAGCAAGCCTCTTGACTCATGTTATCCAAACCTCAGGCTTGGTATTTCTGTATTAAGTGATTTTAGTCACAGACTAAATCTGCAGGATTACTGAAACATGTAATGAAACTAAACATGACTCCAGGAATGTTTGTGATGAGGACACTACATTAGACAGATTTTTCTCTTTCTGTCAAGTGGGTGCCTGAGATCACTGAGCATTGCCCCAACACCCCATTCTTGCTCGTGGGCACACAAACAGACCTCAGAGACGACCACAGTGTTCTGGAGGAACTGGCCAAGAACAAGCAGCGCCCCCTACTGCAAGAAGATGGGGAAAAACTGGCTAGAGACCTCAGAGTGAAATATTTGGAGTGTTCTGCTAAAACTCAGGTACACCCTAAATGATGATGTCACTGCGACAGAGTGGTTAGCCTGTCTCCTCCTCTCTCCTCTGGTGTTGGATTTTTTTTGTTTTGTTTTTTTTCCAGGAGGGAGTGAAACAAGTGTTCGATGAGGCCCTATTAGTCGCTTTGGCAAAGGATAATCTGGATGCGACTAAATCCAAAAAGAGATGTGTCCTGCAATAGTTCTAGAAGCCTGTTCTAGAAGCAGTTTCATTTCCATGGTGTAGGATTCTATCGTCTAATTATGGAATGCATTTGAGAAAGTAACTTCAAAACAACACATATGTAATGTAGTTGTTTCTGCTAATGAGTCAAATATAATAACACTATGATGTTAATGAAACATTACATACAGGACACTACAATACAACTACTGTAGTAGTTGTAAAGTTCTAGTTTAAATGTGAAGTGGTTTAGTTCATTTCGTTCAGTGATTTACACCATTTGTATTCAGTGAAAATAAGAACAGAGCTTTCTCAGGCTATTGTATATTTTATAATATAACCGACTCTTAGTCTCCTCTTAATATAGAGTGGTAGGGGAGCTACACTATCATACTTTTCATACTCACATTTCATATCATACTTTACTTTTTATCCATTTACCCATGTGTATGATCTTAGGCCTGAGAGCTGGAGCATTAATAGTCATCCTTTATTCTGGTACTTTTTCTTTGTACTAGTGAGGAGGTTTTTGTAATCTTTCTGTACTGTGGTAAGATTTGACCTGCTCCTGAGTCATTATAGACACAAACTAGATACTAAAGTGTTTCATTCTGCTATTTATTTTATTGCAGTGCATGTTTCGATATATTGACTTCCTAATATCGATTCAGTCAGACAATATTCTGGTTGGACATATAAATGGATTAAGACAATTGGCTGTTTGCAGTTGGCCCATAAAGTGTCATAATATTTGATATTTTGTTTATTCAAAGCTGTTCTGTACGATACAGGTCATATGAGTGCCGATATAAAAGAATGGACATATATATTTATATATCACTGATACAACCAGGTCTAAACTACGACTAAACCAAGACTGAACCAGGTCTAAACCAGGTCTAAACTGAGTATCGGGACGGCCTGGAAGTGCGCCCGGGTAGACTGTCCGTTGACTGCAGTCGAAAGGCCCGATGCAGAGGTCTGTGCCGCCACTTGATCCATGCCGCCCCGGGCCCCGGAGCCAGCTGCAAGGAGAGCGATCGGGTGACTCTGAACTCCGGTGTTTTATGTAATAAATCCACAAATTAATAAGCCTCCAAAGTCACTCTCTCAACTGGGAAAACAAGGCCCTCGCCGACCGCAGCAGACAGACCATTAAAATCAGGTAAAACCGGGACAGATGACAACACTACATAAGGGGGAGGTGAAAACTGTGATTTTTCAGAGCAGGCAAGCTTCAAATTCAGAACAATACAGGATTCTTCAAAGATCATTTTCTGGATTTATATAATGCCTTTCCAGACACCCACAGTGCTTTACAAAGCAGTTTTCTTCCACTCCTCTCTCGGTGGTAAGATACTTTTTTGTAGCCAAAGTACTTGCCTGGGACCCAGAATTCAAATTTTCCAATCCTTTACAAAGACGTTTGCCTGGTCACCGGTGAATCTCCCCGGGTTCAGATGGGCATGATTGACAGGTGGATTAGCCAATCAGAGATATGCATGGTCCATCAGTATCAAAACAAATATGGCTGCTAATCTATGCCTCTATAACTGCTCCAACTGACACCAACTGAAAGGTTGGCTAACACATTACCCAACAAAGGTGAGTGTTTTGCCCATGGACACAACAGAAAGAGAGAGAAAGAGACAGTGAACTTTGTGTCTCCTTCTCTGTGTCCTGAACCACCAACTTCCCGGTTAGCCCAACCTGCTGCTGTAAAACAATAAAAACATGCTGGACTTTAATCCTTTGTCTGTCAGATATATTCACAGCAATATTCATAGAAGAAACACAAACAAAAAAGACTACAAAACGAGCAAACCAGGACTGTATACAAGGACTAAACCAAGACTAAACCAAGACTAAACCAAGACTAAACCAGGACTAAACCAGGACTAAGGAATAAAAGTGCAATAACTGCAACCACAGGGGGACACCAGAAGAAGCTAATGTGGTTTACGTGACTGGACCAGACAAGGTAATGTAATAGTAGTAGTAGTAGTAGTAGTAGTAGTAGTAGTAGTAGTAGTAGTAGTAGTAGTAGTAGTAGTAGTAGTAGTAGTAGTAGTAGTAGTAGCATCAATAGCCTAGCCTAGTGGCAGTAGTAAGAGCAGAAGTAGTACTTGTAGTAACAATAGTATTCTCGTCTCCACAGATGCAGACAGTGAAGTGTGTAGCGGTGGGTGATTGTGATGCTAAAAAAACAGAGATGTTCATTTCTTACACCAGAAGTCCAAGTGAACATGTCCACACAGTAAGACACCTCTTTTACAGTGAATTATTTGCCTGGGCTTTGTGGTGTTTGTACTAGTACTAAACCAGTACTAAGCCAGGAGTAAATCAGGACACAACCAGTACTATTAAATCATTTATATTATAGCTAAAATGTCAGACTTGTGTGTGTCTTTGTCAGGTTTTTGATAGCTACATTGTGACTGTGATGATCGGAGGAGACCGCTACACCCTGGGATTGTTCAATGCTGCAGGTCAGAGGTGAACGATCTGGGATAAAGTCTTGAATAAGCTCTATTTACGATTTCACGTCACAAACCAGGAAACATCTGGAAAGAAGTGATTACAACTTCCAGTGTAGTTACAGACACTGGGCTCGGCGACCGACTTGGATATGTATGGTTGTAACTGTTGATTAGCCGAACATAACGGAATACTGCAATGACATGTAGATGAAGAAAACTGGGACACTTTCTCATTTTTCCTCGATTTTGTCAGACTTACTACCACAAACAAGAGCCCCTCGGAAGTTGTCATTGTGGCTTTCCACACGTCTTTGTAACGTAATGTGCATAGAGCCAAAAAATAATCCTACTTTGCCTATAATAATAATCATCTTCATCATTTACTGAAGCAGTTCCAAAGTGCTTCACACACAATCACAACATTATTTTCACCATGATATTCGAGACCCCAAATTTTAGTATTGTTCCATGTGGTCAGAAACTGCACTAAGATCAAGAACAATTCAGTTTAGCAGCCAACATCACTAAATCATTTGGGACTTTAACACTGATATTCTGTACTCTATGGTCCACTCTAAAACCAGACTGAGTTAGATAAAAAGCACAGGTGGATAATTGATATATAAAATAATAATAATATAATAAAAACATTCAGGAAATAGTCCAGATGACAATAAAAAATTGAAACTATGTATTAAAAAATGCCAACAACTAGAAAAAAGAAATCTGTTAGAAGTTTGGGCAGGTATTCTACATAATGCCTAGACCTAGACATTCTATTGATGCAGCAGACATCCTCAACATTCTCCGGGGGTGTGGTGCTAAAAAGTATCTGAAGCTCTGTTACTCAAGTTAGACTTTAATCTGAGTTTTTTTTAGCACAAAGAACGGATTTAGCTACAACAAGAGAGCTAATTTGTGCTGTTAAACATGTACCTCTCAGATGCCATCACGGCCACAAGTCAGCTCAAGATCAAACCTAAACAGGACCTTAGACACGGGCTCCTGAAAATGTGTTGTTTAAATCAATTTGGCATTTTTTCTTGATTTTCAGACTATTTTATAAATTATTTCCACCATATACATACATATAGAACCCCCCAGCCTGATGTCACTGAAAAGTAAGAGTTGCACTCCTGGACTATCACCATTGACATAAACATTAATCTAAGAACAAACGTCCTTTTGTGCAGGTCATGCGGACTACGACCGCCTGCGTCCTCTCAGTTATCCTAACACTGACGTGTTTCTCGTCTGTTTCTCTGTGGTGTCTCCCTCCTCCTATGAGAACGTCAAGGAGAAGGTCAGAAACATTTAAAGAGGGAGTGTTACACTTCTATGTGCAGACATATAACATGTTTAGATCAGCTGTGTCATCCTCTATGTCAGGGCAGTTTGAGGAGAGAAAGAGCCAAAAGTGAGCCTTTTCTGTGTCTTGCAGTGTCACAGCACCCTCTAAGGGGAGCCAGGCGAACAACAGGAAAGGCCTCACTCTCACTCTTTTTTAGTCACTGATGAAATGTTTCATTCCCTCAGAGTATTTCCTCTGGAAGGTCTTAGAGTATTTCCTCTGGAAGTTCTTCTTCCACATTTGCTGCCACATATGGTGTAAAAATCCTGTAGCGTCTCAAATATTCCATAAGTAGCAAAGTTAACTCCTTAGCAAGCCTCTTGACTCATGTTATCCAAACCTCAGGCTTGGTATGTCTGTATTTAGTGATTTTAGACACAGACTAAATCTGCAGGATTACTGAAACGTGTAATGAAACTAAACATGACTCCAGGGATGTTTGTGATGAGGACACTACATTAGACAGATTTTTCTCTTTCTGTCAAGTGGGTGCCTGAGATCACCAAGCATTGCCCCAACACCCCGTTCTTGCTCGTGGGCACACAAACAGACCTCAGAGACGACCACAATGTTCTGGAGGAACTGGCCAAGAACAAGCAGCGCCCCCTACAGCAAGAAGATGGGGAAAAACTGGCTAGAGACCTCAGAGTGAAATATTTGGAGTGTTCTGCTAAAACTCAGGTACACCCTAAATGATGATGTCACTGCGACAGAGTGGTTAGCCTGTCTCCTCCTCTCTCCTCTGGTGTTGTATTTTTTTTCCAGGAGGGAGTGAAACAAGTGTTCGATGAGGCCCTATTAGTCGCTTTGGCAAAGGATAATCTGGATGCGACTAAATCCAAAAAGAGATGTGTCCTGCAATAGACCACACACAAAGTTTGAAGACTAGCTGTGCTTACCTCTGCTCTATAGTTCTAGTCTGTGGATCATTAAGATATATTTTGGACATTTTAAATCACACTATTCATTTAAAACAACTTAATAAAAGAAACAGTCCACTGTCTTTCATGTTAGAAAACTGCATTGACCAAAGGGAGCTGATGTGGCCGTCAACATCATCACAACAAAGCGCCGCAGGCTGTGAGCCCCTCCTATGGATACCTGCACAGTAGAGCAAAGCATTTTTCTGCATTTGTACCAAAATGACGCAGCACTGCCAATACCTACGTGATTAAAAACATGCTGTTATTTTAGTCTATTCTGGTTTTAACCTCAAAACAATCAATAAGCATATCCATACATTTGTCATTTACTTTGTGTGGCCACATATTTTCAGGTAAAGTATTTTAAAATAGATTTCTAATTGTTTTTTAAGAGGAAAAACACAATTTAATAATAAAAATAGACACCTTATGGTGCAGTCGTTATTTAAACAGCAGGTGGTGGTATTTAGCTGTGTGTTATGATGTTGTGTGTAAACCCATGGAAGTCATACACACAATTCAATAAATGGCTCTACTTGGCTATCAGTGATGGGTTCATTCCTAATATTTGTCTGTATGTATTGCCTGGAATTCAGAATACACACTTCTTACTAAAAAAGAGAGAAAGAGACAGTGAACTTTGTGTCTCCTTCTCTGTGTCCTGAACCACCTCCCGGTTAGCCCAACCTGCTGCTGGAAAAAAATAAATAAATAAATAAAAAAAAAAAAACTACACATAAGACAAAGAGATATCATTCTGGATTTGCCATACAACTGCATATGTACATTACACAGATAATATTACATTTAATTCATAGACTTCTTTATACAGTCTGTGATTTAGTCCCATGTCACATTCAACAGCTATTAACCCAAGCTACAAATTCAACAAGTAAAACTAATGGAAGTATGGTAAAACCTAGTAATAAAGTAATGGGTTTTCAGATTCTATATTGCAGAGGTGGGGACTTGCAAGTCGCAACTTGGACTCAAGTCAGACTTGAGTCACTATTTTTAGGACTTGAGACTTGACTTGATAAAATGGACTAAAACTTGGGACTCGACTTGGACTTGAAGCTCAGTGACTTGGGCCTTGACTTGGACTTGAGTCCTTTGACTTGAGAAGACTTGGTGCTTCTTCTAAAATATATATATATATATGCTTTTAGAAAATACATTTCTCTTTACAGTTAAGCCCTGCTGTGCTTCATTTTGTAGAAACAAAGTGGAACATGCCCCTCCCACTTCTTTGTTTGTTACTTTGGATGTAACTGAAGTACTGTGATATAGTATTCTCAAATGTACTACAGTAATATATAATACAATACAGTGAAACAGAGGGAACTGCATAAAACATGATCCTTCCATTTCAATGGAGACTATACAACAAAATAACTGTTAATAAGCACTCTTAAATCTTAATTCATTCTATTAAAAAGGAAAAAAAAATCTACAACTCATATATAAATAGACCATGACATTTTAAGTGCAATTTAGTTTAAAACTCATATAAATAGAAGAAGCTCAAGGCAGAAGACTTGCACTTGACGTGGACTTATGAGCCAGTGACTCGAGACTCGACTTGGACTTGCCTGTATTTGACTTGGGACCAGGCTCGGACTTGAGGTCAAAGACTTGATAATTACTTGAGACTTGCAAAACAACGACTTGATCCCACCTCTGCTATGTCGTGACTATCATAATCCCAGATGGAAGACAAGACCCGGTTTTCCCATTAATAGCTTTGCAAACGTTGAGTCTGTTCATTTCTGTTATTGACTCGACTCAATAACTCAGTTAAACAATCTGCTTTTTAACTATATTACTTTTAGCTGCCCCCATTTGTATTAAATAATATAATATTAACTAAAGAATACGGTAATATCTGAACACAGCTATTTCGAATCAATGAGCTCTTCATTTGCATAGGGGGCGTTTGACAGCTACACCCGCCCGCCCCGCAGCTCTGTCCAGTCACTTCACGCAATCACACCAGGGGGCGGGGTTTAATTCCTCCTCATTTCGAATCTCACCACAAACGCATCCCACTTCACATTGCTTTTTAGGAACAATTTCACAACTTTCCCCACTAAAAGTTACAACAGCGCTTACAATTACGATCTTAACGCAAGTTGGAGGTTTCGTTCTTTATATTCGAGGCAGTTTCGCCGGCTTCAAATGGGGTGAAAAGAGAGAATTTAGCATTAGAAGCGGAATAACGGTGCTTAGATGCTAACATGGCTAATAGCAACAGGTTCGGGGATTGTGATGCTAGCGGCTAACGCGTTTATCACGGGAGTAAACAAACATGGAGTGCGCAAATCTCACCAAATACTCGTGGGTAGACTTGGCTTTCTCTGTGATCGGAGTGTGTACCTTCCTGGTGGATTGGGGCTCGGATATCTGGGTGGCCACGGAGTTTTACTGCCGGGGAGACGTGCTGTGGTTCGGGGTGCTGGTGGGACTCATGGCGCTGTCCTCCGTGGTGGTGCAGATGTTCAGCTGGTTCTGGTTCCAGTACGATCGGGAGTTCAGCGGGCCCGGAGGAGACGCTCAGGGCGGGGGCAGCGTGCTGATGTTCGGGGACAGAGTCAAGTTGTCCTGCCTGCTCCATGTGCTGCAACTCGGATTCCTCTGCAGGTACAAGTGTGAATGAATAGTTTAGTTTAGGGTCTTTATTGACCCCAGTCAGTCCCAGTTTTGAGCCATGCAGATGTATCCCAAACCAGTGATTTGTCCCAGTTTTATACAAACCATATCCTAGGTGTCCCTATTTTGGACCAATTTGATCCCTGCCAACAGTAAAGAGAGGGATAAATTGTCACTTGTTTAGGTAAAATACAAAAAAGATGTTTAAAAATGACCAAAACACAAAGAAAATTAGATGTACTTAAAGTGTGGTGCTGGAGATGTAAAAAACAAGAAGGTCCTGAGTTTAATTCCTGGATTTATAGTCAGGTTTTTCTAAGTGAAATTTGCATGTTCTACCTTTGACTAGTTTAGGGTGACCAGATGTCCCTATTGACCTGGGACAGTCCCAGTTTAGAGCCCTGTGTCCTCTGTCCCAGCAGATGTATCCAAAACCAGTGATTTTTCCCAGTTTTATACAAGAAATGTCCCAGGTGTCCCTATTTTTGATTAATCTGATCCTTGCCAGCAGTAAAGAGAGGCATACATTGTCACTTTTTTAGGTAAAATACAAAAAAAGTTGCTTAAAAACTACCAAAACACAAAGAACATGTGACTATACTGACTCACATGTTTGTCATGAATGGTCTCTGCACAACAATTTACTCACTTTTTTCACTATTTCATTATTACCGGCCACCAAAAAAAACTGGGGATGTCCCCATTTTTATTTTGAAATTCTGGTCACCCTAATTTAGTAACTACATATTATTTCTGATTTAAAGGTCCTATATTACACGAAATTGTGAGCTTTGAGTCATGTTAGAATGTTGTTACCTCCTCACAAACAGACCTGGAGTTTTGTTTCATTCACACATCTTTATTATTATTCTGTCTACATCTCCAAAGCTCAAAATGCTCTGTTCCATCTTGTGATGCCATGAAGCGAGTTTTCAAGTTCACAGCATTCACCTTTTACCTTTTGTTCAGTAGACATTGACAATTCCAAGGCTGAAATGACAGCAATGTGTTGTCTTACATTTTTATGTTTCAGATAATAATATCTGTGAACATTAAAGGAGTTTTGACCCAGTGAACAATATGGTTTCTAGGTCATAGTTATAGAATTTGCTTGTATGATGTCATGATTTCCAACCAGTAAGTCATATTGAAATTGAAACTATGGCCAAACTGGGAATTTTTAAACATTTGTCTTGGCTGTGTTTGTGTAAAATGAGTAGTCCAGTCTGTCATTTGCACTTTCATTTTAGATGCATAAAAAGGCAACTGCAACTGTTTTTTTTTTTTTCCCCATTCAGGGTCGTTTCCAGTTAGTATTGTCAATCCCAAAGTCCTGACTGTATATAGAAGTACAAACAAAAATAACTTTTTGGTTGGGGGTCATTCACCTGCATGTTTGAGATGTCATTTCTCTGCCTGGAATGTTCCACAATATGACATTAAACAGCTCTACTTTACATTTAATCAATCAATCAATCAATCAATCAATGCTCAAAAATACCAATAAAACACGCATTCTGACTGTGAGCAGGGTCGCCTCTCCACATATCTGATCTAGTTTTGTCTCCATGGAGAGAGAAGGGTTTAATGCCATACTGCGAAACGTTCCAGGCAAAGCAATAACATCTCTGTGGACAAATTTGACAAACCCTCTACCAGAAAAGCTACAGAATGCACCTTTAAGTATAACTGAAATATAAATCCAAATCCAGAATTCAAATGATTAAATGGTTAAATCTCAAACAGGTACACAAATGTTCATAAGATCCAGAGGAAATTATATTATCCAAAATGAACTTCCCTGTAATTGTAGTATTCTTTTGTCCTACCTAGATTATGAATTGAACGCTTACCGGAACTGAAGTAGTAGTGGTAGTAGAAGCAGTATGCATGGATGTTTATAAAGAGGAAATGTTTGTGCTTATTCTGGCATTGAAGTGTAAAATAGCAAATGTTTAGTCCTTGAACACACACACACACACAAAAACAAGAACTCCTGCCTGTGTTTGCATTGTAAATATGTCTCTGCTCCTTTAGTTCACTGTCTCCAAAGACGTGGCCTATTTCTTTATCAGCCTAAAGTTCAAACTGTTTCTCTGCAGTTCAAAAAGTAAACAAAAGTGTCCAGACTAGATAAGGTTTGTTGTGTGACCATTTGTCATTGCTTAACTCTTCCACAAGAACATAAAATGATTCAACTTTCTGCATAAATTACATTTTGTCATCAGTGCTGATATGATACTACAGTACATTACATTTTGCATGTCATTTTGCTTCAGTCGACAGTTGAGTAAGTCTTTGTGTCTTGAGAAATTTCAGAAATTTTCGGCTTCAAATTCCATCAAATCAAACTAGTAAAAGACACTCAACTTTCTTTTCCCCACAGTTAAACTCAGAGAGTGAATAATGACGACTGACAGCTCAAAGAGGCACTGAAGGTGTGGTGCTGGAGTTTTGCATAAAGAACAAAAAGATTTACTCAGAATCTCAGTAGTAATGATCAGTTTCGAGCTGGTATTTTTGGATTTCAGATGTAAACAATTTACCGTAGTATTTTAAAAAATGTTTACAGTATTATCATAGCTTTGACAGTTCAATGCCCGCATCTATGCCAGCCTCCCTGTCTCACAGCAAAACGGTCCCGAGTTTCATTTCTGGATCTATAATGTTTTTGTTTTTTTCTAAGTGGAAGTTGCATGTTCTACCTTTGACTGGATGAGTAAATGTAATATATGTTTGTGCTTTACACTCATTAAAAAGCAATCCCACATTTCCTCCCCCACAGCCACCCTACACCCACAACTGCCCCCACAGAAAGTCCCCACCTGTCCAGGACTCAAACCTGGGACCCTCTTGCTGTGAGGTAGTAGTCCTCTGTCCTTACCCAAACCTAACCCTGAGCGGTGTTGTTTTTAGGCACTTCTGGGTGATCTGGCAGGGCTTCCGGGTGTGGTGGCGGAGGGAAGAGGGGTCCGATTATGCAGTGTATTTGACCCATGACCTCAGCATGCTGCGACTCATCGAAACGTTCTGTGAGAGCGCCCCCCAGCTGACACTCATGATATACGTCATGCTACAGACCAACAAGGCCCGCACCGTGCAGTGTGAGTAAATATTGTTTTAATATCGGGGTATTATAAAAGAACCACTCTGATGCTGTGTTCACAATTGTAACAAATGAAAGTCATTTACACCCAAAGTTCACATTTTTTACTCGACTCACTGAAATGTGCTGTGGACACCCTGGGCCAGTCTAGACGCAGGGCTTTTTAAAGAGTAGCAGAAGTTTACATCATTTACTGTTTAAAGTGCTGCCTGGTGCAGTCACCCGGGATTCATAGAACTGATTTCACGCGTGTTTTCTTATTAAAGATGATATAGTACTATTACATTTAACTATCGCTCCAGTGTTGGAACATCCTCATTACAGTATTTCCTATTTTGTAACAGGCAGGTTAAACAATTTGGGTGTTTCCACATGAAAACATGTTTGTTAAGAGCCAAAACTAAACATTTGTTTTGGTTGTAGTGTCTCCCTTTAGTAAGTCAAACCAAAAAGGCTTCCCAGCTGTAAACAAATCCCTCATGCATGGGTTAGTGATAACTTTTAGAATGTGTCTATTCATGACATGCAAACAACACTAAGATGAGCACTGTCATGTGAATTCAGTTATTATAACTTCATCTCTCCCTCCTCCTCCCCTCTTTTGTCTCTTTTACTGTCACTCTCTTTCCCTCTCACTCCAATAATTATCTCTCTTTTCTCATTCTCTCTCCACACTCTCCTGTTTCTTTCTTTCCTTCCACACACTTGCCTCTCTCTTTCCTTTCAATTTCTCTCCTTTTCACTCACTCTCTTCACTCTGCCTACTTTTCTCTCTCCCCTCTTTTTGTCTCTCTCTGTCTGTTCTCCCTCCCTTCCATACTCTACATCTCCCTCCCTCTCTGTCTGTCTCTCCTCGTTCCAGTCGTGAGCATCGCCGCCTCCACCACGTCCATGGCCTGGATGGTGGTAGATTACCACCGCTCCCTTCGCTCCTTCGTCCCTGACAAAGCCAAACAAACCTGGTCTTCCTCTTTGGTCTACTTCCTGTGGAACCTCCTGCTCATCTCTCCACGCGTCGCATCCCTCGCTCTCTTCTCCTCCGTCCTCTCCTCTTTCATCGCTCTGCATTTTGCTCTGTTGTGGGTGGTTTTCGTGGCGTGGGTTTGGCGACAGAAGACCGATTTCATGGACAGTCACGTCGGGGAGTGGCTGTACCGCGCCACCGTCGGCCTCATCTGGTATTTCAGCTGGTTTAACGTCGCAGAAGGAAGAACGCGAGGCAGAAGTGTCATTTATCATTCGTTTATCACCGCCGACTGCGCCATTCTACTCACAACGTGGTGGCTTTACAGAGACCCCATCGAGAGCCAGTCATATTCTCTGGCTCTGATCATCTCCCTCCCCCTTGTTTACATTTCCGGGTTGCTGCTTAAAACTCTGTACTACTGCTGCTTCCACCCAAAGCTATGGAGGCCTCCGCAGAGAGACCCAGGCCTCCCCAAAGACTTGCCCGACTCGAAGGTGACGTTTCGGGACATGCCGGCGCAGGATGGCACCCTCTCTCAGCCGCTGGTCAATAAACGCATGGCTCTGCTAGCGACTAACTTTTACTCTGAGAGGAGAGAGCTGGAGAGCGCCACCACCAGGAAGAAAACTGAATTGTACATTTAGAAGCAGATGGGAAATAACATCAACTGAAGAAGTGTCTGATTTATTTTTTGTTGACGCCAAATACTATATGTTTCATTTTATTCTAAGCTATTGTTTAACCAAGGCGGCACGGTGGCAACACTCAGGCCTCACAGCAAGAAGGTTGCGGGTTCGATCCCTGGGTCACCCGGGCCTTTCTGTGTGGAGTTTGCATGTTCCTCCCCGTGTCTGGATGGGTTTCCTCCGGGTACTCCAGTTTCCCCCATCAACCTAAAACATGCCCGCACCCCTATGAACTAACATCAAGGACCATGTTGTCCACCCTCCTGTGGGCTCACCACCTGCAGAGGGGTTCATAGGGGGGTCAGGTGCTATGAGTATTGGGCAGCAAGCTGCCCCCGCGACCCAGCTGGATTAAGCGGGAGAAGATGGATGGATGGATTGTTTAACCATGAATATTTAAAGGTCCTATATTACACAAAATGATCTCTTGTGAGCTTTAAGCCGTGTTATAATTTTATTACCTCCTCAAAAACACACCAGAGTCATGTTTTATTTCATTCACACATCTGAATAATTCTGTTTTTTTGTCTACATCTCCAACCTTGTGATGTCAACAAGTAGTTTTCAAGTCAACAGCTACTTTTTACCTTTTGTTCAGTCGAAATGGCCAATTCCAGAGTTGAAATCATCCAACTGAAACTGGTGAAAGTGTATGGAGTTCAAAAACACAGTCATTTTGTAATATTTCCTGTATTACCACATCACAAGGTGGAGCAGAGTTTTCCGTTTGAGAGAAGAACTTGGTGTAAATCTGCAGGGTTTGTGTGTTAAACATGTGTGACATAAACAAAACACAGCTCCAGGTCTGTTTGATGAGGATATATATTAGAACAGAGATCAGAAAATGACATAATATGGACCCTTTAAAGTATAGAAGTTATAGAAGTCACCGCACAAGATACAAGATCTTATTGTTTTATATACCAAACTCTTTTATTTAACAGTTTTCATTTCATTATAAGCTTTGGTTCGTGAATATTTAATGTGCATGGGTCAGTTGATGATATAAGTTATGGGAGATTCAGGAGGGAACTACTTTAAAATTAAGTAATGTTATGAAAATACTGTGCAGGCAAAGTAATGAAATCTACTAATGAAAGTTGTGTTCAACGTTTAAAGGCTATATAAGCTCAAAACAGATAAATCACGTGATATACGACGATCACAAAAGCTGGAGATAACCTATTCCTGCTACTGTAGCGCCCCCATGTGGCAATTTTGCATACTACATCACAGCTTCACCTTACAGCAGGCATGTCCAAACTATGGCCCGGGGGCCAAATGTGGCCCTCAGACCAGTTGTTTTTGGCCCTCAGGCTTCGAGGTGAATTGGCCCAAACTATCACAAGTAGTACTTTTTACTGCATGTTTTTGAAATCTACCTTGATCAAGCAAATGTAGTTTGTCCTTTTGAGGGTCTAAGCCTGAACAAAGGTCTGGAGGGTCATTTAAACCCGTTATAAATGCACAGATTTTAATTACTCACTGTTTTGACCTCCAGTCTATGACCCTCAATCGGCCCTCACGCTGCTCTGTGTTTTAATATATGGCCCTAGATGAAAAAAGTTTGGGCACCCCTGCCTTACAGCCTTAAATCTTTGCAGCATTAGAAGTATTAAGTATTATAGTATACCTCAACAAGGGCTCACACTATTTTCATTTTTAGTTCAAAACGCGCAAATATTGTTTGATGTTTGTTCATTGACAAAAATAAGCACAAACTCTGTAGACTTTGTACATTTTTATACCGTTTTTGACACGTTTTTACAAAGTTTGGGAGAGAATTTTACAAAATGTCCCTGCTACAATCAAATATGGGGATTTTTGCTCTTGTGAGACTGAATGAATGTAAATAGATTTGAGTCTCTTGGTCTCAGTCTTGGGCGTTGGGGCTGCACAATATGAAGAACTATTGACAGTATTAATGTGTGATTTGAATGCAGTGTTATCAGTTTTATGTTCTCATATCATAAAGCAGGTTAAATGGATTCGGTAGAACCAATGCTATAATGACACTACAAAGACTGAAGCAACATTTAAAGACCTCACCTGCTCTTTTTAATCTCTTTTGAAAGGAAAGTTTCAAACGATTGGATCTGAAACAAACAAAAAATGCACTGACGTAAAATGGCTCTTGCATTTGCTGTCAACAAGGACTAGACTGGGACTAAACTGGGACTAAACTGGGAAAAAAGCCAGACTAGACCGGGACTAGACCAGGACTACACTAAGACTAAACCAGGACTAGACCAGAACTGGACCAGGACTAGATCAGGACTACATCGGCATTAAACCAGGACTAGACCAGGATGAAAACAAGACTAAACCTGGACTAGACCAGGAGTAAACTAATACTAAACCAGGACTAGACCAGGACTAAACTAATACTTAACCAGGATTAAACCAGGACTAAACTAAAACTAAACCAGGATTAGACCAGGACTAAACTAGGACTAAACCAGGACTAAACCGAGACTAGACCAGGACTAAACCAGGGCCTGACCAGGAGTAATCTAAGACGACTAAACCAGGACTAGACCAGAACTAAACTAAGACTAGACCAGGGCTAGACCAGGACTAAAGACAGACAAGACTAGGACTAGACTAAGACTAAACCAGGACTAGATCAGGACTAGACCAGGACTAGACTGGGACTACATCTGTGTTAAACCAGGACTAGATCAGCATTAAACCAGGACTAAACCAGGACTAAACTAAAACTAAACCAGGATTAGACCAGGATTAAACCAGGACTAAACCAGGACTAGACTAGGACTAGATCAGGACTAAACCAGGACTCGACCAGGACTCGACCAAGACTAAATCAGCATTAAACCAGGACTAAACCAGGACTGAATCAAGATTAAACCAGACCCAAACCAGGACTAGACCTGGACTGAATCCAGATTTTTCCAGGCCCAAACCAGGACTAAAGCAGGTGTAAACCAGGACTAAACTAGGACTATTTCATCTCGTTTTCTGCTTCTGTGTTTTGTGTTTCATTTCAACACGTTTTGAGTGTTTATTTTGGTCGACTGTCTTTGTTTTACTCTGTGGACTGTTACTTTACATAAATCTTACGTATTATTCGATCTCTGTTCTGAAGTTGTCATTCTTTTCACCGCCTGCAACCTTAAGATATCACCAGAAGAATCCAAATTTGAGCAAAACTGTTCAAAGATGTTGACTTGTTCGTTGTAATCATATCTTCTGTAAGTTATTTCAGCTGTTACAATAATCAGCATTTGATTCTTGTTGTTTTCTTCAAACTCAATTAAAGCTGTCAACATGTTTCTACTGCATTCATTAACCCTGTGCTCATTTATTATTAATTTACTGTAAAACATTACTTTAAAGATGCACTGTAGTATGTTTTCTGGTCTGTTTCTGCTTCATTGAGTTTCCTCCATCAGTCCAAAACATGCACTGTAGGATGTGTGAAAGTTGTGTGTGTGAGTGGGGGTGGTGGTCGGAGGGACCGTTGGCGCCGGTTGGCTTGGCAGCCGCGCTTCCGTTACCACCACCGGGTCTGGAGTGAATGAAAAATGCTCTTTTAATGCTCTGTAAAGTGTCTTTGGGGACATGTGTCTGTGTAAAGCACTATATAAATAAAAGTTACCTTACCTACAGGGCCTCTGAAAGAGGACTAAAGGGGAGAGTGAGGGGGAGGCGGGGTGGTGTCTGGAGGAACTGTGGAATGGAAATACTAACTTGTCATTCCAGCTTTACATGTATCCTTCTTTGGGGTGCTGGATCAAAACCAAGGAAAAGATTGCGAAGAATGTCGACTTCACCAAAGGCCAAAACCGGTCCTTGTTCAAACGTTTGAGAGAGACTTTTTAACCTGCAGATGTGCAGGGGCTTCATTGACGCCTTCCTGGTCAAACAAAGGACTCTGCAGGTGAGATTTACATAGACAAAGCTTTCAGTGCTGACCGTCTAAATGCTATGGACGTGCTGCTGCTCATCCAATGACTGTACGGGCCAGTCCCAGTCCCCTAACCGTGCCCTTTAGAAGGTAATTCCTCCAGTGGTCCGCTTTGGACCGATCAGACACATCGCTTTATGCAGTGGAAACATTCAGGGTCCACACCCAGCCCCATGGAAACGAGGCTATAGTCAAATGAACCTCATAGACATTAGCAGTTATAGGGGCGAATTTGGAGCTGAGCTTCATATTTGGAATTCTGACCGTGAGTATCATGGTAACCAAAGAGCCAATCAGGAGTGAGGCTGTTAAGGGTCTGTTTGTGAGGTGGTTCCCTCCTTTTTTGTCATTAAAGGAAATCATAGACGATGATTTATCTTAATACTCAGATTAAACATGAGCGACCTTTACCTGGCACAGGTGTGATTATAAAGAGGATTGTGTAGATTTTCCCTTAACTCTGGATATCTAGTTTATTTTTCACCTCGTATCATCACAAAATGTCCTTGGAGATGTTTGTGAAAAATAGTCTTGATTATAAAGGTAAAAAATAGAATGTGCCCTAATTAATGTGCAGATGTTGTAGCTAAATGTGCAGTAGTTGGCAGCTAAATCACTACTGTCAATGTAATAAACACACAAAAATCATTGATTTAATTTTTGTTTGTGATTTTATTTTCCATATTTCTGTTCAGTAATTAAACATATGAATGGTATTAAGCAAAAAGCATTTGGGATCATTTATCTTCAGTCTTCTCTGTCTGTCACAGGTCACACACATTCATGGCTTCATTAAGCTGTAGCTGCAGAAATCCACTTCCACTGTCAGTCAGGAGCTTTGCAAATGCGGTAAAAGCCTCAGGCTTTCTTCTTTCTCTGATAATTTGCACATCCTGGTGTAACAATCTTTGAAACTCCATGAAGTTTGTTTGTGGCCCACAGCATCAGTTTCTATGAGACTTCAGCTGTGCCCCCTGCCCGTGTGGGTCTGAGGTGCATGCTGGGACTACTTGAGGTGAGCGATAACCTGTTCTAACACAGTGTCATATTTAAGGGACTTTGGTCACACTGGGCTGCATTAGAAGTGCACCTGTCCAACCGGTGCACCTGTCTGACCAGTGCACCTGTCCAACCAGTGCACCTGCCCGACCAGTGCACCTGTCTGACTCACTGTTGTTAGTGTCCATCCAGTTTCTTCCACTCATCTAGAGCTGTTCTAGGGCTGTTGGGCCCGTAGGCCGGCACCACAGTGAGAGACCTGTCCCCGACCTGAAGGCGCAGGGACGTGACCCTCTCGTTCACCAAGTTGAACTCCAACACCAGCAGAGCTGTGGGCGATGAGCAGCTCACACCAGCTCACTGCCGCTTCCCGCGGCCAACGTCACGGAAATAGAGAGTCCAACCTCTCTGCCCCCCCCATACCCAGTGTGGGGAGACACCAGACACACTCTAGGGTAAGGCCTTGGTGATGCCAATCCGGGCGACATAACTAACCTCATTCAGTCAGTACAGTCATACAGGTTATCTCAGCCTTCCAAGGAGTGACAAGGTGTGCATTGATGAGCAAATCATCCCATTCACAGGCCGCTGCCCAGTTAGGCAGTATGTGCCAGGAAAGCCAAACCCAACTGGCCTAAATGTTTTTGTGCTTGCCTCGCCAAACAGTTTAGTCCTGGATTTCGAGGTCTATCAGGGCGGTGTTGCGAATGGTTGAGTCAGTTCCTGCAGGAACTTATGTGTTCTTTGATATTTCTCAACGATTTTTCAATCTCATGGACGCTTTGCTCTCAAAGGGTCTTCCAGCAACTGGAACCATTATGAAGAACAGGCTTCCAAAGCAATGCCAGCTGCCAGGAGATAAGCAGCTGAGAAAAGAAGGGAGAGGGGCCAGAGGGGACTCGAGCTGTCAGTGACAAAATGGTTTGATAATAAACCAGGTCTGATGGCCTCCACTGTCTGTGGTAAAGATTCAGAGGATATCTGCAGCAGATGGTCCAACAAAGACAAAGGTCATGTCCAGGTGAGACGGCCAGCAGTAATCAGGGAATATAATAACAACATGGGTGGCGTAGACCTCTGTGACCGAATGCTGAGCTTCTACCGCATGTCAACCAGGACCAAGAAGTGGACGTCACGTGTGATGACACATTTCTTTGATGTTGCCATCACAAACGCTTGGATCCAGTACAAGTCTGACAGCAAAGCACTGAATCGACCAGCTAAGAACACACAGCAGTACCTGGACTTCAAATTGCACCTGGCTGAAGAGCTGTTGGATAGTCCTTCATTTGATGACAGCAGTGAAGACAGTGAGGAAGAGTATCAGCCACCAACCAAAACAAGGATCACACAACCAGAGCCATCTGTACGCAGGCTAAGAGCCAGACACATGCCAGAGATGTTGGATCTCAAACATGCAGAAAGATGCAGGAACAAGGGTTGCAATGGTAAAACATACACCAGGTGCACCAAATGCAAGATGTTCCTCTGCATAACCAAAAAGAAAACATGCTTCAAGGATTACCACAGCTAAAATATCCAGAAGAAGAAAAGCAGAACTACTTATGTTCTATGTCCTATAGTTCACTGTTGAACTGAATACATGTTTTACATTACACTGTAATGTATTATTACAAACATTTTATCCTCGCAAGCAACAGCTAACAGAAGAGTATTACAGAATTTTATTGTTTTTGTTCAAATTGAATTTGTTCTTGAGAAAATATCACTCTAAAGATATAATCTGTTCTTTTTTTCTTATTTTCTAAATTCACTTCTATTTTCACATAGATAGCGTCCTGTTGTACTCTACAGTGGACATGCTATGAAATTAAAATAAAAAATATTTAAAAAAAATAATAATAATTGTAAGGTGTTTTTTTAAGGCCCAAATAGATAGGAAATCACACAAAAACAGAAATTTTAGGAAACTTTTTTTCCCCTTGGTTCTCATGATATTCACTTTTAAATATAGAATCACTTTTGGCTTTTTCTCAGAAAATGGTTTGTTGAGACATTTTTTCTGTTGAGAAAGAGGTTGGGAGCACGCAGTGTGTGTAAAAAGAGCAGGGCAGTGTGGGAGGAGCTACGCACTCTCTCTGCTGCTGCTGGAGACGAGGCAGAGGCACGACACAGGAGAATGTGTGAACGCAGCGAGAGGAGAGACTCAGGACCCTCCACCTAGGGTCCGGTCTGGAGGATGAGCTGACTCCTGCCTGTGTTTGGGTTTATTTTAGAGGCGCATTCAGAGGAAACACTCAGGACCATGAAGACCACAAAGACCCCACTACATCCAGGGAATCCAACCAAGGACCAGCTCGTAATGAGGCGAGATAGTGCTTCCATTCAAACCCAGGTAAAGCTCAGTCAAAACATGTCAAATTAACATGGAAGTCAGCCTGGTTGTAGTCACTTTAAAGACAAGGAATTACACAAAATCATTATAATGGCCCCCAAAACATGCCTGAAGAGGTTTGGAGCTCATCCAGGAGTATTTGTGATCTCTTCTGGGCTCTGTTCAAACCTTCCGTACACCCAGCTGTAAGATTCTGTCCAAAGCTCAGCTACAGGTAGTGTATAATGAACAGAATGAAAAGCATTTAACTAATCACATAAAAAAGCATTTTATTAAACATGTGATGCAGGAACAGTAGAAACCATAAAGAAAATGGTTCATAAAAATACAGAATACTTTTAAATACATTCAAACAAAGCAAAAACACATTACATTATAAATAGTCCCATTATTTTTGTTTATTTTGTGGTCATACCTCCTTGTCAAAGCCTGATCTCGTCAGATCTCAGACGCTCAGCAGGACCTGGTCAGTACTTGGGAGGCCACTGGAAAAATCAGGTGCCACAGGGGGTCAAAAACTGTTGTGTCCTTAGGCAAGACACTTCACCCACATTGCCTAGTATGAAAGTGGTGTTTGTGTGAGTGTTGGTGGTCGGAGGGGCCGATGGTGCAGATTGGAGCCTCACTTACAATAGCACAATAGTAGTTTAACCACTGAGTGTGGAGTGAATGAACTCTGGTCTGTAAAGCGCTTTGGGTGTGTCAAAAGGCGCTGTATAAATGCAATGATTCATTAATAATAAATTAATTCCTAGCATAGACGTGAAGTACATGGTATTCACATAATGTCCAATTCAAATCTATGACTCTATGGAAGAACAGGATGAATCAAACTCATTATTGTCATTATAGAGGTATTTAAAGGTGGAACTTTTCTGGTACAGGACCCACCACTTGTCTCCATGGAGATGTTATTGCTTTACCTCCAATATTCCAAAGTATGACGTTCAACTTTTCAGTCTCCATAAAAAAGCCAGAGACAGCTCCAGGGCAGTTTACAGGTTATATCTGTGAAGAGTCCAACTGCAGGTTTTTAAGTCTTTTTGAGTGATAAAAACACATAGAATCAAATATTTATTTATTTATTTATTTATTTTGAAACATGTGTCATTATGACAATAATATTTCACTTCAAGTGCTCTTTTTTGTACAGAGCAACCTGCATATCATCAGCTTAAAGTGCACATGTTCAAAAGGGAACAGGGAGAAGCATAAGCTTATCGAGCCCTGCCCCACATTTACAAATCAAAAATCAAATATGAGTGATGAACATAGGCTCAACATCAAGTCCAACCACTGTAGTATGGCAGTCTTAGAACAGAAACACTCTTTCTTTCACACACAATGGAAGAAGAGAGAGAGAGAAAAACAAAAACAAAACAAAAAAAAAAAAACATCATGGGTGAACAGTCACCTCTTCTTTACGGAAATAAATGCATCTTAGATAAGTTTAATGCCATATTGTGGAACAGACAAAGCAGTTTCATCACCATGGTAGCGGACACTCAACCTGAAAAGTTTCGCAGAGCAGCTTTAACATAAACCAGCTCAAAGGATGTGCAATTTGGACCATACATTTGGCGCCATAATAAAATGATGAATGACCAATCCTCACATGTCAAACTGTCGAATCAAATATGCGACGTTCACGTTTCAGAATCTGATATCGTGATCTCAGATGAAGCAGGGGCCTATGTAGCTCTGTTTTTAAATGAAATCTCCAAATTTCTGATCCGCAAATGTTGAATCTTCTCATTAGGGCTGGGAATCACAGGGTCCGATTCAATTCGATACGATACATGGCTCACGATCCAATGTGATGTACGTTATATATTGTTGTTTTTTAAGAACCAAACACAGTATTTCTTTTTAAACCAATATTTATGCAAAGTTAATATGGAATTTATTTGAATTGCAAAAAAATTCAATATGGCAAGTTTATAATGCAAGTTTCCTTTCTCTAAATAAGCAGCATAATTGTAGTGTGGTCATTAGGGATGTAGCAATAACGTAAATATGGTGATATCGTATAGTCAAAGGTCTCACAATAATATCGTGGACCATCACAATATATCGAATCACAAGTCTCTTTGCTTAAATGAATAGTTCTGGTGCAGAAATAGCTCAAAAAACAAAGGGAACTACATAGACCATGAGCCTTTGCTCCATTTCAGTGCAGACGACATGAAGAAATAACTGTTCTAAGCACTTTGAAGCATTTTTAGAGGAAAACGTAGCATATTCACAGTTTTATATTGCAGTAAATCTGGTACGGTGAGATGTAAATGGTGAAAATATGGTACATAGAGATTTGGATATTGTTCCAATCCTAACAACAATAAATGTTGTACCAAATGTCTGGTCAAAGCATTTTAAAATGTCAGTCTTGTTATTATGTAGAATATCGTAATATCATGAGCACCATATTGTGAGCTTTCCCACAATATCGCAATAAGTATCGTACTGTGAGATTCAGACCGCGACGATATCGTATCGCGAGACACCCGTAGTGGTCACACAAAAATAGCTAAAAGATACCAAAAAAATACTCTTGCTGATATATCGATAAAGCAGCCCATGATGATACTGGATCAACACATATAGTATATTAACGATATCAATAATATAAATCAATATTTCAATTTTTCGATATCTCTGCACACTTGTACTCGTCACTTGTTTTACGATTGGCTCCACAAAAACTCACGTCTTTGCGGGTGAGTAATGGCACCACTTCCTGAAGCGATTAAAAAATAATTTAACTTTAGTTTATTTCTCCCGACAGAGAAGACGCTGAACTTTGTTTCAAGTCTTTGTTTCATGTGGATAGGCCCAGGAATAACATAAATCTGAACTATAAACAGTCATAAGGATAAGACATTTCCTCTTAAAGTTTGTGTTAAACCTGATGCCCTGAGTCACTGGGTCACTGCAGCCTCACATCCTCAGTGTGACCGGTCAGGAGTCCACGTCTACTCCCAACTTCCTCTTTCACTCCTAAGTCTAAAGAAGGTCTAAACCCTGGACTAAAAGCTTATCTAAACCAGGTCTGAACACCTGCGTGAAGTTGGCCCCATCAAACTCACCTACACAAAGACTATGGTTAGTGCTTTGTTTGTGCTGCAAAAAGTTTTGTTTGTGCAATTCTGGTTCTTAAGATATTTTGAGTTTTATTTTGGGTCGATGACGTCATCCAGTCCCTCAAAATGTGAAACTGCCTCAAAACAGGCCGAAAATTATAGAAACGGTTGTATTTCGTTTATGCTGTTTTGTGCTGTGACAATTTTCATTTGTGCAAGTTTATTTCTAAAATGATTCATTATTATTTCTGCGGCAATTATAGGACGTCATTTACGCTCAGCTGACGGCAGAGACTTTAGCAAAACTCCGCAAAACTAGAGAAGAGAAACGATCTGAGGCTGCGGAAAGGTCTGTAACAGTCTTTAGTAATTTGCTTTTGATTAATATTTTATAGAATAACACAGACTTTTCCACAGCCTGAGATCGTTTATCGCCACTAGTTTTGCGGAGTTTGTCGCCGTCAGCTGAGCAGAAATGACGTCCTATAATTACCACAGAAATAATAATGAATAATTTTAGAAATGATTGCAGGCGAGCCGCTTTGGCAGAAGCCTGATCCCCTCGGCCATTACGTTTCTGAACTGTAGACCCCGATGAGTGCACTTGTAATGCCTGTTGTAACGTGTCTGTCTGTTGTGTTGTGTTGTCGCTGTGTGTCAAATGAGCTCTGTGTACATGAAAATGAATTTCACCTCGGGGACAATAAAGTCTAAAGTCTAAAGTCTAAATAAACAAATGAAAATTTTCACAGCACAAACAAAATACAAACGTTTTCTATAATTTTCTTCCTGTTTTGAGCTCTATTTAATATCCTGAGGGGCTGGATGATGTCATCGGCCCAAAATAAATCTCCAAATATCTTAAACAAACAAATCAAACAAATTGTGTAGCTTTGCATTTGATGGGGGGCAACCTTACACAGGTGGTCTGAACCAGGTTTAAACCAGGACTAGACCAGAACTAAACCAGGAGTAAACCAGAACTAAAACAGGTCAAACCCAGGTCCAAATTCTTGTTAAACCAGGTCTAAGCCACCTCTTTGTCAGTCTGTCCTGGGGCAAATATTACATCCAGTTCCTTCAACAGTTTAGCACATGCCTTATATTCAAGAACAAAATACCTTCAAATACCTTCAAATTATAAATGACTTCTCAGGAGTAGAAATTTTCTGCTAGTCTCCTCATTCTCGTGTTCACTTTGTCTCCCCGTTCTCCCGCTTCCGGCATTGCTACGGTCATGCTTCTAAATAATACACAGTCAGGCTCATCGGGGACCCTTTCTTCTAGTGTTTCTACGGTTATGATGTCCACCGTTTCCTCTTCACGCTGAAGGTCTTTCGACGTCATGTTCGGATGGAGGCGGTGATAGTAGAAGGATTTCACTCCAATCCCGATGATGTATAGAAATAAAATACCGAAATATATCAGTAAATGTTTGTAGTTAAAGTTCTTCAGATCAGGATTCATTTTCCAAAACCACAGCCCCCACAGCAGCGTGATATCAGCCACAATATATCCGTGATAAAGAACTGTCCGCCGTAACGTGTTTCCTTTGACCACATTAAACCAGTTGAAATACCAGATGAGAGCCACAGTTCCCCGGTACAAAACCTCTCCTCCTTTGCTGTTCATGAAGTTGGTTTGAGAGCACCAGGCGAAGATGAGAAGAACGAACCATGAGCAGAGGAAGTGTGTGCAGATGTAGCAGGGCAGCTCTGAGGTGAACAGGGCCAGGGCGGAGACCCGGGCGGAGATCAGGAGCAGGTTCCAGAGCAGGTAGACTGCAGAGGCCATGAACGTCTGCTTTTTTTTGTCCTTCAGGAACGAGCGGAGCGAGCGGTGATATGACATCACGGTCATGGAGACGAAGAAGGCCGAGGTGATGGCTTTAAGAACTGAGGAGAGAGAGACGGGTAAGAGGACAGAATCAGGTCTGAGCAAGGACTAAACCAGGACTGAACCAGGACTGAACTAGGACTAAACCAGAACCGTCACAGTCAAAAAGATGAAGAAGGCCGAGGTGATGGCTTTAAGAACTGAGAGAGAGACGGGTAAGAGGACTGAACCAGGACTGAACCAGAACTAATCCAGGTCTAAATCAGGTCTGAACCAAGACAAATCCTGGTCAAAAACAGGTCTGCATCAGGTCGGAACCAGGATTTAACCAGGGCTAAACCACGACTGAATCAGAACTAAACCACGACTGAACCAGGACTGAACCCAGACTAAACCAGGACTAAACCAGGAATGAACCAGGAATGAACCAGGAACTAACCCAGGTCAAACTCAGAACTAACCCAGATGAAACTCAAATCTGAACCAGGACTAATCCTGGTCAAAAACAGGTCGGCATCAGGTCGGAACCAGGACTAAACCAGGACTAAACCGGGACTAAACCAGGACTGAACCAGGTCTAAACTAGGATGATTACAGTCAGAGAGATGAAGAAGGCCGAGGCGACGACTTTAAGAACTGAGAAGAGAGAGGAGCAAGAGGACTGAAGTAGGACTGAACCAGGACTAAACCAGGTCAAACTAAGGTCTGAACCAGGACTAATCCAGGTCTAAATCAGGTCTGAATCAGGATTGAACCAGGTCTAAACCAGGACTGAGCCAGGACTAAACCAAGGACGGTCACAGTCAAAGAGATGAAGAAGACTGAGGCGACAGCTTTAAGAACTGAGGAGAGAGGGGTAAGCGGACTGAAACAGGACTAAACAAGGACTAATCCAGGTCTAAAACAGGCCTGAACCAGGTCTAAACCAGGAGTAAATCAGGACAGTCACAGTCAAAGAGATGAAGAATGCTGAGGCGACGGCTTTAAGAACTGAGGAGGGAGAGATAAGAGGGGTAAACAAGACTGAACCAGGACTAAACCAGGACTAAATCAGGTCAAACTCAGATCTGAAACAGGACTAATCCTGGTCAAAAGCAGGTCTGAACCAGTACTAAACCAGCACTGAACCAGGACTAAACCAGGTCTAAACCAGCACTAAACCAAGAATAAACCAGGACTAAACCAGGACTAAAAAAGTAATTCTGATACTGACCACAACAGTTTTACTCCACCTCTCAGACACACCTACTTCTCTGTACTTTGTTCTCCAATATTGTTTTTTATCTTAAATAGTGAAACAGCTCAATAGTCCAGCCTGGTGCACCAGAACAGCATTTTGTGGTGATAAGGTTTATGATGTCAACACTTTTTCCCTTGTCTCTTTTATTAAGTTGTTTTAGATGAATATTGTGATTTAAAGTGTCCCAAGGATAACCGAATGAGATTATAACTCCAGAGCACACACAAGCACAACAGGTCTGCTCTGATGTGTTTTGATGTGTTTGTCCAGGTCTTACTTGGGAGGGCGTGCAGCTCTCCCCTCTGGATGTGGGTGGTGACCATGAGCAGGAGCTGAGGCAGAGACTCGGAGAAGGCCTCTACGATCCGCAGCATCGCCACGTCGTGACTCAAACAGACCGCCGCATCGCCAGGGTCCAGCCCCGTCCCCTGCACCCCCTTCAGACGCAGGTACTTACAGATGGCCGTCTCCATCACGCCCATGTGTCTGCGAACAAACAGCATCTTCACTCAAACCAGGGAGCCACTTTTTTGACTTTTTACTCAGGGCAAGATGGGATTTGAAGTAAATACAAGGGTCAATGACGTATAAGGCAAATTTTAAAACATTAAAAAGTAGTTTCTATTGCACTTTTTCAAATATTTACAGTGTCAGGTGCATAAATCTATGTTTAACATTTATAAGAAGCATTTTTAGTGTAAAATGGCATGTGGTGCGACCAAGAATATCCTTAAAACAGTTTTATTTTCTAAAGCATGGTTGGGATATTAATCTAAGCTCTGAGTAATATGAAGTGTATAGAAATAAACTGTTGCATTTCTTTAGATTTTTAATGCACATTGATATTTTCTTTTGCTGTCCAATATGACAGTCGCCTGCTTGTGTTTAATGAACAAACTACTACCCTGTAAAATGCATCAAATGAAGAAAAATGCCTAAAGAACCATTCACCCAAGTTTACTTTGTTTGTTATTCAAACTCCACCCATAGAATTCCTGCTGTCATTACTCACACCACATGATTTACGGTTGCACCACATTACATTTTAACACTTTAAGTACAAAAAACATGCAGAATAACTCATGATTTCTGAAAAAAATGATTTGGTTCCATGGAGGTCATAGGTACTACAGAAATGTGCTGAATTATTATGGAATTTGAACCTTTTAACTGATAAAATTGCAACTGGACAGAAAATGTAGGCATCATGACATTGACCCATATTCAGGTTCAGCTGACCTCATTGGGCAAATTTCCTGCCTTGACGCTGCTGTGCCTTTAAGAGGACGTAATTACTGCCCCTCTTTGACATGCACACTGTAGCGCAGGTAGCAGTACACAGAGGGAGTGCCACGGAGAAAGACACGCGTCTACCTTTCTCCACTCTATGTATACTTATTCGTGCATAAATGAGTAGTATCTTGTGTATTATGGACCTTGTTCAGTATCGTTTGCTGTGCTGTTTACTGTTTGTTGTTAGTATTATTCGTCCCTATCTAACTCAGTCGCCTTCTTGTAAATTTGTCAATTCCCCATCCGATCCGCCATTAACACGTTCTGCACCTTCATTCATGTTGCCATGACGTAGTCTCTGACGCCTCCTGTTGGATTTATACTGCAACTGTCACCATATTGTGCGCTTTAGACATCTTGTTCTACATACTGTATTTAACCATGTTGATTTACCTTGTTTGTTGTATATTTGGTATGTTTTTGTAAGTACAGTTCTAATCATTTGTATATATTTCTTTTTGTTTATTAAAGAATAACCACATCACACACCCTCACTCATACCCAAACCCAATCGTCAATAAACTTTCTTCTATGAACCTCTGGATCTCGCTGCAGTCTTTCTGATTGAAGACTTAGGCCAGACTCCCGTAGGCCAGCATTAATTTCACATATAATATCTCACACTCATTCTTTGTGCACACACTGTTGCTGAACCTAGACCTGACCAACTGCAGCAACCTCGGACCTGTTTGCTTAGTTGAATCCAGGTGGACACTTTTTTTTGGCCAGGCAGTGAATAACACACTTTACACACTCACTTTACAATTTCTTTACATTCATTTTACTTGACCTTTTGGGGGCGAGAGCTTCTCAAACTCGCAAACATTGACAGTTAACCGGCCAATATTTGTCGTTTCCTCATCACAAACATAACTCTGTTCCACCTTGAAATGTCATGTGGTAATACAGGAAGAGCTGCATGATTTTTTTTAACTCTTACACCTTTGCTGGCGGCACGGTGGCTGAGTGGCAACACTCAGGCCAAGAAGGTTGCGGGTTCGATCCCCGGGTCGCCCGGGCCTTTCTGTGTGGAGTTTGCATGTTCCTCCCTGTGTCTGGATAGGTACTCCGGTTTCCCCCATCAACTCAAAACATTCCCGCACCCCTATGAACTAACATCAATGACCATGTTGTCCACCCTCCTGTGGGCTCACCACCTGCAGAGGGGTTCATAGGGGGGGTCAGGTGCTATGAGGATTGGGCAGTAAACTGCCCCCGCGACCCAGCCGGATTAAGCGGGAGAAGATGGATGGATGGACCTTTGCTAGAATCATTTGGATAGTTTCAGCAGGAAATGCCAATGTCTGCTGAACTAAAGATAAAAGGAAGTACAAAGGTGGAACAGAGAATCATGAGCTATGTAGACGTAGGCGGATTAATAATCAATTGAACATGTGAGAACAGCAACTCCAGGTGTGTATTTGAGAAGATACCAACTATAACATGGGTTATCACTAGCACACTAGAGTCCGTTTTTTCTTTTTTCGGACCTTTAAAGTTGAACTCCGACACATTTGAAGCTAAAGTCCGTTACTAGAGGTGGTTGAATTCTGTCAGAAGTTAAAAAATGGCACAGATCAGTGTTGCCTCGGCAGAGATGTCACTGTGGCAGTGAGTCTGTCAAGACAACAAACTAGTGCAGTGATGGGGGCAAGTTCTTAACTTCCACATAAAACGAAGAAGCTTAATACCACTTTAACCCATCTTACAACAGCCACGAGTCTAACAAACAAAAAGCTCTGCCTGGCTCACTCATTAGTGTGTGGAAACGTTAGAAAACAACTTTATAAGCAGCCTTAAACTTATTTTAACTTATTAACTTGTTTCTAATCCCATTTATTTACGAGTGAATTATATTTTTTGAAAAACACTGTGGTTAAGTATATAAATCATCACCACAATATTGTAGAGCTTGTAGCAACATGGAGAGGCATTGAGTCGTGCTTTCGAGCTTTTGCAGACGATCCTTCTGTTCTGATCCTGAGCTGAACTCTCGCTCTGAAATCACACGAGTTTGTTTTTGCAGGAAGAGATACTCTATAGATAGTAGCCACCACAAGCAACAAGTGAGGATCGACTACTGACTGTGAAGAAGAGAAACTGAAAGTTGTTGGAAGAAAATGGTTCAGGAATGTCATTTTTTTTTAGCATTTTTCAAAAAATATGATTCACTGGTAAATAAATTGAATTAGAAACAACATCGGCGATCGAGTCTTTTGGGCTTTGGCATGAGCAGTGGGAAATCAACAGAGTAAGGCTGCTTATAAAGTTGTTTTCTAACATTTCCAGACACTAATGAGTGAACCAGGCAGAGCGTTTTGTTTGTTAGACTCGTGGCTGCTGTAAGATGGGTTAAAGTGGTGTTAAGCTTCTTCAGTGTGAAGCAAACTGGTGTTTTACGTGGAAGCTATGAACTTGCCCCCATCACTACACTAGTTTGTTGCCTTGACAGACTCACTGCCACAGCGAGATCTCCGCCGAGGCAACACTGATCTGTGCTGTTTTTTGGCTTCTGACAGAATTGCACCACCTCTAGCAACGGACTTTAGCTTCAAATGTGCTGGAGTTCAACTTTAAAGCCAAAAAAGTTTTTAAAAAGTCTCACAAGATCATCTGTGCACAGTTTTGGAGCATTTTTATCTCACAAGATCTCGTCCCACCCCCACCTGGACTAAAACGTGGACTGAACCAGGACTCAAATTCTGACTACGGGACTGACCACTGCAAAGATGGACAGAGATTATGAGATTAGAGATTAAAAAATGATTAAATAAAAAAAAAATTGACTGGAAACATGCTTCTGGGGAAGATAGGAGGAAGAGAGAGTGTATTTATATGAATATCTTAGGAATCAAATTTCACATAGTATTTGTCATCACATTTCCAATCATCATTCCAGAAGTATTATTCAACAGAACAGGCGTTACGTTCAGCCTTGGGTCCTTATAAACCTGTAATGGAACACCGGTTTGTTTAAAGCGTTTCCGTAGTAACAGTTTCAGACAGATCCACTTGAGTTTACACCTGCACATTCATTTTGCCTTTGCTCAGTTTACCTTCAGTTTCACATTACAACTACAGACACACCCACGAGTTCACACCAGACCTGACTGTGACATTAGCTTAGCTGTAACGTGCTGCTCAGGATTAATAAAAGCACGAGTTCATCTGACGAGACAAAACAAACTCATGGAGATTCACAAATACATTTCTTGCTGCAGAAACAAAAATAACAACATTCACAAATCTAACTCATGACTTACAATTAAACGGAACATTCACACAAGCAGTTCTTGACTCATTCGATCAATGTCAGTGTAGTTATATTTATTTGCAAACCGAAGCTGCATTTACAAACCACTGTACAGATTACTGTACTTTAAATGAAGTTCAGTCACGATGAAAGGAGTTTAAACAAGTTCAGTTACGAGGAGAAAAACGAGTTATGCTTACAGACATTTTGCCTGAAACCTGAAAATGATCTGGAGCCTGTAGACCTAAATACTCCGACTACCGCAATGCAACCATAAACCACATGCTCAAACTTCAGTTGACGTGATTTACTGTAAAAAAAACAAAACACATTTCACTTTGCAAATACATGTAGCCCCACTGAGAATTTTGGCACTCTTGAAATGATGACGCTTAAAAGGAAGAAGAAGAAGAAGAAGAAGAAGAAGAAGAAGATTATTGTGTACAGTGAAGCGTTACCAATAATAAACAGAATCGTGCAACATTTTCTTTTGAGTGCAGAAATGCTTTTGTGAATGTTGTTCCGTTCATTTGTAAGTCATGAATTAGATTTATGAATAAGGATGTAACGATATCCAAGTCTCACGATATGATATCGTCATGGTATGAACCTCATGGTACGATATTTATTATTATATCATGGGAAAGCTCACGATATTACGATATTCTACAGAATAACAAGACCGACATTCTAAAATGCTTTGACCAGTCATTTGGTACGACATTTATTGTCATTAGGGATGGAACGTTATCCAAATCTCTCTGTACTATATTTTCACCATATACATCTCACTGTACCAGATTTAATGCAATATTTTGTGGATGCAAAAAACTGTGAATCTGCTCCTTTTTCCTCTAAAAATGCCTTCACAAGACTTAATCCAAAGAATGAAGATTTCAAAGTGCTTAGAACAGTTATTTCTTCATGTAGTCTGCACTGAACCAGAGCAAAGGATCATGGTCTATGTAGTTCCCTCTGTTTTTAGCTATTTCTGCATCAGAACTATTCATTTAAGCAAAGAGACTTGTGATTCAATATATTGTGATGGTCCACGATATTATTGTGAGACCTTTGATACAATATCACCATATTTCAGTTATTGTTACCTCCCTATTTGTGAATGCTGTTATGTTTGTTTCTGGACAAAGAAATGTGCTTGTGAACAGCGCAATATTTATTTGTAAATAGACACTAACCTCTCTCCATACAAACTCAAAACACAGACTTTATTTTGTAGCCTACATACATTCTGTTTCCTCACCACAAACACCCTGGAGTTGTGTTTTGTTTCAATAACACAAACCCTGTATATTTAGGAGTTCTTCTCTCAAACAGATGCCATGTTATAATAAAGACAGCAGCATGGATACCAACTGAAGAACAGGCAATAAAACTGTACACTATGCCCACCCTCTTACATTCTAAATTGCCACACAGAAGTGTTAAAAGCCAGTATGGATTAGGGCTGGGCGGTATACCGTTTGAACCGGTATACCGGTAATTTTTATTTTTATGATATGAATTTTTTATTTACCGCCATACCGTGTGTGCGCGCATATGTCGGCAACACAGAGCGGAAGCGTCGCTGTAGATTGAGCGGGGGCTGTTTTTCAGTGTTACACCAAACAAGCCAACAAGCCAGGTAAGGATAGCAAGTTGAGTAGAAAGTAAAATCTGCATCTTCTCCCCAATCTCTGCGTAACGTTGGCACTGCAGCACAAAACACTACACTACGTCCCTGGTAGGCGCGTTTGCTCAAGGGACCGTCTGTGTAGTGTTAGGCGCGTTTGCTAAAGGGACCGTCTGTGTAGTGTTTTGTGACACGGGCGAGAGCGCGGGTGCGCGGAGCCGCGCCCGAGCGAGACGTTGGAATGATATTACCAACTCTATCACACTCCACTTAGCCAAAGACAAAAATACCGTTAAATACCGTGATACCGTGATAATTTTAAAAAATACCGTGATAACAATTTTTGGTCATACCGCCCAGCTCTAGTATGGATCCATTATTACACATCTTGTATCTGTGTGGAGTAAAGCCAACAAGTTTCTGGGGAAAGATGGTCAATATTTCCTTCAAACCCTGATCTTCTATAATTATTCACCGCTAACTGATAAGAAACCCGTCTCTCTCCCCCCATGGGAGCACAAAGGGGTGACTGACTTCAGTGATATCATCGGCCAGAATGGATTAAGAGAGTTCCATGAGCTACAAAAATGCTATAACATGCCAGGTGCTTCTTTTTTCTTCTACCTACAGTTGCGCACAGCAGTGTGGTCCCATTGTGTCCCTCGGGGCTGTATGCTAAAAATCACCCTCTCCAGGCTATTCTAAACAAAGCAGAAAGCTCTGGAATGATACCTGAATTATGTAAACTAAGTGTCAAATGTTCACACAAAATTTTACCCATTGAGCAGCTTTGGAAAACTGAACTGAGGGACCACTCGGAATGGGATTGGAACCATATCTGGACCAATGTCTCGCTTTCATCGAGGAACCCCGATCACCAGATGATTCATTACAAAATTATTCATAGAGCTTATTTATATCCTAGAAGATTACATCAAATGAAAATAAAAGACGATCCACACTGTGATTTCTGCACAGAAAAAACTATGGGCACTTTTCTCCATATGGTGTGAAGCGCCCTGAGGCGGCTCAGTACTGGAAAAACATCACAAAGTCAATGTCTAAATGAATAGGAATAACCATACCACGCACTCAAAGGGTTCTCCTGCTCCATGACACGTCCAAACTAAATCTGACAATTAATGGCCGCACATATTATTAGCAGGTCTTACAGCTGCCAAAAAAATGGTCATATTCCGTTGGAATTCAGTCCAACCTCCGACTGTGAGAGAACGGCTCTGATCTTATAGAGAAATTATTCAACCAGAGCTTTCTGCTGCTCGAATGCACGGAGAAAAAGTAAAAAACATTTCTTGCTAGTCCTTACTGACTAAATTGAGATGTGAATGTCCTGTATAGTTGTTACTTGGAGACCTTTATCATAGAATCTGTTTGCAGAATGTCTGATGTCTTTTGATGGAGGAAATTTGCAATTGTTTATGTGTGTGTATATGTGCATATATACAGGCATAAATGTATGTGTATATCCTATTCTATATTCTATATACATGTAAACTGTATGTGTATATCCTATTCTATATTCTATATACATGAAAATGGTATGTGTATTCTGTATATGTATATTGTCTATGCGTGTATGTATTCAGCATATGTATTTGCATGTGTGTATTTGTTCTGTATTTGCCCATGAGGGAATTTTAGTGGGAGGTTTTGGGTTAAAAAAGTAGAAAAATGTTAAGTTTACTGCAACCTGTATAATTACAAATAACATTTGAAAACATTTGATCACAAAAAAAGACAGCAGCACATGCTTCATTTCCTCACCAATCCATTGCTAAAAGTTAGTTTCAGTCCTGTTCTTCTAATGGTTTCTGTTTTGAATTGGTGTTGTGTTTACGTTCAAAGCTTCAGTCAGTCCACTTCTCTCTTAGTTCACTTCATTGTCCGTTTAGTCTCACCTGAGGTAGGTCCCGAGCTGCAGTAAATGGAGGATCTTGAGCGTCTTAAAACTGGGGACCTTCTCCACGTTCGTGACCATCTCGAAGCCATCGTACTTGTACCAGAGCCAGCTGTAGGCCTGCACCAGGACAGACGAAGCTATGAGGAAAAACACAAACACGCCCAGACGAATGTAATCCCTTTCTTTGTAAAACCCGTGCGCCGTGAACACGTCCAGGATAATGTCCAAGATCAGACCCACGAGCCCCCCCACGGTCAGGTAGAAGTCCAAACGCTGGAACTCAAACTGAGCCATGGCCCACTCATGGTTCACGCACACACTGGAGCAGAGAGCACGGCGAAGGATACTGAAAAGTACAGTATAACTCCGCCTTAAGAGGAGGAGGGGGGAAGAGCGAGGGAGGGAAAGAGAGGAGTATAGAGTACAACACAGAGCAAAGTACACTGAAACACACTGACACTTAACTTGCCTTAAGAGGAGAGAATGAGGAAGAGACAGAAAAGAGAGAGAGGAGGAGGGAGAGAAGACAAAACTGAGGGGAAGAGGTGTAGAGAGAGAGAGACGGTTTGAAGTTATGACAAATATTCCAAGAAGTTAAACTATGTAAACGTGGACATGCATGAACACCTCCCACCTGCGCTCTGCAATGCCTCCTGCAGTCACCAAAACACACAAAACTAATTTTTAAAAAGTGTCTTGCTCAAGGACACTACAGCAGCTGCCTGGGAACGTCGCATATAGTACAGTTCCACTTGCATAATGAAATATCTGAATGATTCTCAAGTACTTTAATACGGCCTGATACAGTTTGTACACTGCATATGTTTTCATGAGTGTAGGACGTGATACCGATTATAGTTTTACACCAACAAAGAAAAGTTAAAAAATGTGAGAAGTAGAGAGTTTTTTAGGGTGCACTCACTGTCATCAATGTGGGACTCTCTAAGGATCAATGAGAAATATGATGAGAAATATGATAATGTTTAGGGATGTAACAACCGAAATATGGTGATGTTGTATCAAAGGTCTCACAATAATATCGTGGAGCATCACAATATATCGAATCACAAGTCACATAGTTCTTCTGATGCAGAAATAGCTAAAAAAAACCAGAGGGGACTACATAGACCATGATCCTTTTCTCCGTTTCAGTGCAGACGACATGAAGAAATAACTGTTCTAAGCTTTGAAATCTTCATTCTTTGGATTAAGTCTTGTGAAGGCATTTTTAGAGGAAAAAAGAGCAGATTCACAGTTTTATATGGCAATAAATATTGTACGGTGAGATGTACATGGTGAAAATCTGGTACAGAGAGATTCGGATATCGTTCCATCCCTAATGACAATAAATGTTGTACCAAATGACTGGTCAAAGCATTTTAGAATGTCACTCTTGTTATTCTGTAGAATATTGTAATATCATGAGCTTTCCCTCCATATCGCAATAAATATTGTACTGTGAAGTTCATACCATGATGATATTGTTACACCCTTAATAATGATAAATAAATAATACAAACACATGAAAAAAGGGCACCTTGAAATAATTCACAAGAGGAAATCTCGTTCAGAAACGTGTTCAAATTTATTTACACGGTAACTGCGGTACACAGGAAAACCAAATGAGCTACTTTAACTTACTATGAATATGAACATACCGTACGTACTTATTTAACCAGAGACATTCAGGCCCCAGGGAAGGTCCTTCCAATAAGATGTTTAAATACAAGACAAAAATAAAGATGTGTAAAAATAAAGAGTATTTGGCATCAGAAAAAGACACAAGTTTATAGCACTTAAAACACTGCAACACAAATGAGATTACATGCTAAAGGAAAAGCCACATGCTAAATACGGCCATGGCCATTACACGATTTGGCGCCGTTCACACTGAGCATGCCCAGACACTCCGGCAAGAGAGCTCAAGTTGCTATAGTAACTGTAATTTGGATGTACTATGTTTTTACTGATAAATACTGGCTCTGTTTCTGTGAAAATGTTTACGTTGAAGGTGCACTGTGTAACTTTTGGGTTGGGGGTCCGTCACCTGCTTGTTTCTCTGGATATGTCACTAGAATGTTCCACGGTATGACTTTAAAAAGCTCTCATTTACATTTATTCAATTACAGGTGGATTTATAGCTCAAAAATCCCTTGAAAAACAGGCAGCCTGAGTCGCCTCTCCACAGATCTGACCTGTAACTTGGTCTGGTTTGGTCTCCATGAAGACAGAAAGGTTTAATGCCGTACTGTGAAACATTCTCTTTACCAGAAAAGTTACACAATGCCGCTTTAACTGTTAATAAGGGTTAGAAAACGGAGCAGGGCTGAGTAAAACAGAGCACTTTGATGATTCTGGTAAAAAAAATGATTGTTTTTGTTTTGATTTCTAAGAATAAACTGTGAAATAGTCCAAGCATGTCTGAGCAGAGCGCTGCACGTGGCTACGGCGACAGAACACAGAATAAACAAGACTAAAAGTTCAATTGAAAAGGTGCCAAATCGGGCAATGACAAACATGTCTCCCAAATATTCAGTAACCGTCAAATACTTTCCCTTCAGAATCACAAACATTAGAATTGTGCATTCAAAGTACCGTGTGATTGTCCCTCAGTGCTTGCCGTAGACAGGGAATGAACAAATGATTGTTTTACAGAAATTTAAATCCCAAAGTGAAAATAAATAGTTACATTATTGAATCATTTGAGAAGTTTTGACAAATTCATATTTAAAGGTCTCGCAAACCAAATACGCCACGTTCCAAATTATTATGTAGATTGTGTTTTAGTGTCATAAAGGTCAAATGTTTAGTTTTCCAGTGTCTTAGGCTCTTTGGTTGAAATCAGTCTCAGACTCTTGAGCCAGTGAGTTTGTCAGGCGAGTCCAACTAAAGGAAAAACGACAGAAGAAGAACATTCCACATTATTAAGCAGAGCACCAGACTCAAGTAAGAAGTAAAGAAAGAGGATCTCTAGTGCTGAAAAGCCTGAAATAGTTGAATATCTTGGACAAGGTATGAAAACCTTCAATATTTCAGGAAAACGTAAGCATCGTTTTATGAAAAGATTTGTAGGTGATTCAAAGCACACACAGATTCGTGCAGATAGAGCAGAATGAGGAAGGGTTCTGCCAGACAAATACATGGGATTAAGAGAGCAGCTGCTAAAATGCCATTACAAAGCAAACAAAGCTGCTGCTGCCTCTGAACATCAAGGTGTCGATCCTCCAGAGACTTCCAGTTTTGCATAAACCTTCTATTGGGCCTCCCTTAAACAATGTTCACAAGCAGAAACGGCTCCAGAGGCCCAGAAAAACATGAAGACTCATTTTCAAACAGCCTTGTTCACTGATGAGGGCCGTGCAGCCCTGGATGGCCCACATGGATGGAGTGATGGATGGTTGTTGGACGGCCACCATGTCCCAACAAGGCTGCGACGTCAGTGAAGAGGTGGAGTCATGAAATCATGGGGAGAGAGCTGGGGCCCCTTTAGGGTCCCTGAAGGTATGAAAATGACCTGTAAGGTATGTGGAGGTTCTGACTGACCACGTTCTTCCATGGTACAAAAAAAAAGAACCATGCTTTCTGTAGCAAAATCATCTTCATCAGGACAATGCTCCATCTCCTGCTGTGATGAATCCCTCTGCATTTATAACTCATAAAAGAAGAGAAACTCCTTGTGTGGCCCCATCCTCCCCTCACCTCAACCCTACTGAGAACCTCTGGAGCTCCGCAAGCCAATGATCTATGAGAGCAGGACGCAGTTCACATCCAAACAGCAGCTCTGAGGATATTCTGACATCCTGAGAGGAAATTCAAGCAGAAACTCTAAACAAACTCATTTCAATGGATGCAAGAATTGTGATGCTCTGATCAAATAAGGGCCCTATGTTCAAATGAAATGTGATCTGTTAAGATGTTTGGACTGCAGTAATCTGCTAATGCTTCTAACTGAAAAAGTGAACTGAACAAATGACCATTTTCAGTTCTTTACAACAATAACATGGTTTGAAACTCTGTTCTGCAGAATAATTTGGATCAGTGCATTTTAAGTTTTTATTTTTTCAAAGAAATCCTGTTATCATTTAGAGTAACATTAAAATTGTTCTCTAAAGGTTGGTGAGTTGAAAATGATCATTTAAATATCAGAGAAATCAGAGAAAAATACCATTTGCATAATCATTTGGAACACAGTGCAAATTGACTTATTTTTTTTCTTTTTAAAGGTACACTGTGTTACTTTTCTGCGGGCTCGCCTCTCCACAGCTATGCACTGTAACTGTATGGAGATATATTAAAGCCAGATAGTGGATTGTTACTACTGCGGCTGAAAAACACGGCAGATTACCAAAATTGTGAGAGAAATGTGATTTTGTTTGTAAATGATGGTGACCAATGAGCTCCTTCGTTTCGCACGCGTCACTGAAATAAACGATCTGATTGGACGGTGATTTTTATGTGCGTTTTGTTTGGTTCTGGCTCGAGGCATGACGCGGGGACCAGACTGATGTTAACGTTTCTAAAAATACAGAGGGATTTGCCAAAAACTAACCAGAAAAGTGACACAGTGTGCCTTTATGGAGTTTGTAGACACTTTCTTAAACCTTCAATTTGAAATAAATCGAATCCAGACTTGTCAAAACTTCGGATTTTTCAAACATTTTGCTGTGACGTTTTTTCTCCAAACAGTGCAGACATCAACTCTCACAATAATAATAAAAAAAAACACACTGAAAACATAACATAACACTTTGAATGTTGTATAAAATAATAATATAGGTTTACATGAAGAGTTCCCTTTGAGATTATGCATAAAGTAAGGCACGGTTTAAATATGCAAACACACGACAACAAACGACAGAATAAAACGACTCAAACGGAACATTCAGAAAGCTGCTTGAATGACAGAGACCTTCATGGCTCAGAGTTGTTCAGTCGAAATCTCTAAATGTATGTACACAGATGATGAGTTTGGTTTCAAGAGTGTAGAATGCACCGCACCCCCCCCCCACCCCCCCACCCCCCCACCCCAACTTTTCTAACAGCGGGTAAACCATGTGCTTCACTTCATAGCAAGGTTTGCCCATAATGTTCCGCATTATGGCATTACCTATGACATTTATAGGATCTTGGTGTTTTTTCTTACTCAAAAAAAAACACAAATTCTTACAGATGGATGGCTCTCCTCTCCGTAGATCTGGTACAGAGTTTAATGCCATATTATAGCAGTAACATCTCCATGGAGACGAGCGTGTGGCCTGATCGCCTTTAGAAAGTTACACGGTGCATCTTTAAAAAAGTCGTAACTAGGGGTGGGCAATATCTCGATATTTAAAATATTTTTGAAACTCGATATGAATTCTGACATATTGATATATCGCTATAATGCTTACGTTTACTTCTGGTTTCGCCATTTCGGTTGTCTCGCTTTCTCTGTGCTGCGCTCGCCTCCGCCTCCTTTTGTCCCCCGAGCTCCTCCGCGGAGCCCGAAGCTGGCCGCGGACTAAACCAGGACTAGGACTAAACACGGCCACAAAGCCCGAGGCTCGGTCGCGGACTAAACCAAGACTAGGACCAGGGCTCTAGAGTGCGCCCATTTCACTCGCATTTGCGAGCAAATATTTCGGTGTGCGAACGTGGAAAACAAAACAGGCGCATCTGTGCGAGTGCTTCTGCAGCCACAATAAGGAGCTGCGCACAGACGTAACGTGACGAGTTAAACTTTATAAATGCACCTGCCCAGCGCGAGCGCAACCACATGACACCTCCGACCGCGCACGACTCCAGCATACGAGCTCCGCGTGTGGCCGATATCACTCATACGAACAAACTCCGCTTCAAAATCCCGCGCCCCGCAGCAGGACCCACACCTGTCCCACCTCTCAGTAGACACCCCCGCGCCTGGACTTCCTCCTCCGCTAAAGCGAGAGCTTTGTCTTGGTCTTGTCTCGGACTCGAGCGCATTTAGACTCGTTCTTGTCATGTTCTCAAGGTCTGAATACTGAGTGCGGTCATTTTTCATTAAGGCCGCTGCTGTCGGCACTAAACTCATACCGGTGTGCGGGAGCGTGCGGGGCTTCTCTCTGAAGCTTGTGCCAAATGCCAAATAAATCTGTTTGTCACAATGTGCGTTTGATTTGGTAAATGTGCAGAGACTAAATACCACTTTAAAACAAGAGAATGTAACTCCAGTTTGGAATTTGAAAAAAAAAAAAAAAACAGGTTTAAAAATCCTACACACTTTATTCACTTTGAAGCAGTTTTGTGTAAAGTGCCAGTGGAAGTTCTCTTAAAGAAGAGGTTCTTAAACTGTGGGTGAGGGTCCAAAAAGGGGCACAGAGTGTTTAAGTGCAGTACTAAATGAATATTAATCAGATAAAATTATTTTTTGTTGTTTTTGCAGTAGTTTGGGAGGAGGGTATTTTACCTGTAAAGATATCGAGATATATATTGTATATCGAGATATATTTTTTGGTCCATATCGCCCAGCCCTAGTCGTAACGTGATATTGAAAAAAAATGACAATACCATGAAATCTGTTTTAGAACTCGTCCGTTTTTCCAAGTTTCAAATCTGGTTCTGTCAAGTCATGTTTCTTTACACTTCACTTCATTAGATAAACAGTCTAGGACTAAATGAACACTACATGAAAACTAATTTTAGTTCAAAACATCTCTAAACCCAAACCAAAGTGTTTAGTGTAAAACCACAGCCCACAGGCACATGTAGCAGACTGGATCATCCTTTTAACTCGTTCCAACTTCTGACCGTCCTTCACAACACCCAATGTTCAGACTGAGCAACACTTACAGGGACATGTTCTACGAGTTTTTATCAATTCTGAACCGTCTCCTAACAGTGTTCCCTCAGTAGCTCACTCACAGTTGGATTTAGAGTTGGATTTATTCCTGCACAGTTGAGTCATCCTCTGAAAGTTCACCTCCCCTCTATCCTGTTTTACTTGTGCTTCATGAAAAAAACAGAAGAGAATATTGCAAAATGTTATAAGGTGTTTTGTGAATTTAAAGACGACGTATTGTGTTTGAGCCTGGACATTTTAAATCACAATATTCATCTCAAATTCAAAGTAGATTCCAAAATTCTATGTGCATCACAGATGAAGAAAACAGAATTGAAGCACCAAGTATGTCACACAGGTTTCCACTTTTTTTCATTGACAACATTTCTAAACTCTTCCATGACTTTTCCATGACCTAAAGTGAATTTTCCATGACTTTACAGTAGGGATGTCCTGATTAGATATTCAGCATTGGTATTGGCTCCCAATCTGCTCTTTTATGAGTATCGGACAGTATTGGATTCAGTCACGTGATCGGATCCAGTTTCACATGTTTTTGCAGCATTGACGCGCTTTACAGCAGCTGTAAATCCAAACGCCGCTATGTCGTGTGGGACTTTTCACTACAACAAAACGAGAGTCAAACAGCGACGCAATCGCTGCAAACAAACAGTTTCTCCTGGAGGATCAAGCAGAGCCACTTTAACACTACCAATCTGATTCGTCATCTGGACAAGTTTGAGATTTACAAGTTCAAGACGGCAAAGCCACAGCAGCAAATACTGGAGGAGGTATTTCAAAGAAGAGAAAAGCTACGTCAAAAGAGTGACAAGTCCAAGAAAATAACACAAGAGGATTGTCGAATTCATCGCTGCAGATGATCAACCGCTGTCTGTAGTTGAAAACATAGGTTTTCGTCATCTAATGGACTTTTTGGAGCCAAGGTACGAACTTCCTTCACGACACTACACAAAAAGGTATCGGATCAATATGGGAAAGAGCACTCCTTAAAAAATCGGATTGGAAGACAAAATATCTTGATCGGGACACCCCTAGTTTATGGCACCCTACATGTGTAGAAATGAGCAGAGTTTTAGGGTTAAATATGAAATGTTATGGTTTAATATTATAGTTTTTCACATTTTAAATCCTGTCAGTGCATTTATTGCCGTCTTTTTTTAAACAAAACACCTTCACAAGAACTTAACAGAACGCTGGAGATGCGTGAAAGAGATGCTAAAATTCCATGACTTTTCCAGGATTTCCATGACCGTGGGAAACCTGGTCCCAGTGTAAAACGGGGGAAGATCGACAAAATGGTGTCTTGAAAATAAGCGAATAAAGATGACTCAAACAGGCACGAATCTCTCCAAATACAACTTCAGGGGATCAGTGAGAAGAAAGTTCATAACATTAAAAGATTTGGACCTTTAATGGAATTTATGGCTTTATGGTAATTTAGGCGGGTTCATTTGGTTGGAGATCAACATTGCATGAAAAAAGTCGAGGCTCACAACGCTACAATTTAAAGGGAAACTGCTCTGACATAATACTGATTGTACGCACATTACAGAAAGAAACCAAATCGATTTTAATCCTACTCAAAACTGAATCTCCAGTTTGGTGTTTTGAAGCTCCATCTATCAGGCAACCAGATTAGCATTTTACATTTTAGACAAGAGACAAAAGTCTATTTCAAAATCCTAAATAATCCCCAGTGACCACAAGTGTGTGACCAAACTCACGCTAAATATTGTGACTAATGATGTGAGTCGTGGTGATGTCACGGTTCCACAAACTTGTTCCTAAAATGTGCTTCTCATGTGATTAAAAATGACCAACCGCAAAACATCGACCAGGTTTGACACTAAACTACTGATTTGGGCTGTAAGGGAAGAGGCTGAACTTTGTGCCGTTTTTAATTCGTGTGGACAGGCCCAGTAGAGAGACATGAACCATAAGCCATGTCAGACTAAATGTAAGGCTCGTTATTTTTAAAAACACTTTTCTTGAGGGAGGGATGTAGTAGTAACAAGTAGTGATGATGGAAAAACAGATGGAATAATGGGTCCCTTTGAGAATACTTGAAGAATACTTGGGAAGTAAAAATGGTTAATGATCTTAAAATGGGACTTAACAGCTAAACTCCACCGCACTTCAAACTCCAGGCGTTTGTATCGGGAACACGTGGCTGTGATCAGGGCAGTGCTGTGTGACGTCACCAGCTACTTGAAATGGCAGAGGTCACTGAAGGCTGCAGATGTACCTGGTTCACACTAAAGTTGCCAAAAATTACTTAGTTTGTAATGTGGTTAAATAGGGATGCACCGATACCACTTTTTTTTGAAAACTGATATGAGTACAGTCATTTCTGTACTTGCCGATACCAAGTACCAATACCGATACTTTACCAATCTTACAAATGCGCAAGTGCAAAAATTTTTTTTTTATAAACCCGGAAAAAAATACAAACCATAATATCACCTCTCTACACACCAGGCTGCCTCCCTAAGAAGTACTCTAAACTTTTCTATTCTATTTTTTCTATTATTTAATTTAGCTTTGACTGAGTGAGAAACGTAATTTCATTTATTTGCATACAGCTCATTTGCATACAGTATAAGTGCTGAAAAAAAACAGCTTGGTGTTGATGTGTTCAGCTTCTGTGAGACTAAAGGACATGACTCAGTGGATAATTTGTGTGTTCTGTCTGTGAGGGATGTTCTGCTGATGGTGAGTCTGTTGTGTGCGTATGTCACATTGGAGATGTTCATGTTAAACTTTTCAGTGATCGTACGAGTGCAGCGGCTCTTTCACTGATGTCGCTACAGTTTCTTTATTTATGTTGCTCTGGTTTCTCATAACCGGGATACTGGCTTATTCTGGATACTGAAACCAAGATACTGCATAACGTGTCATGTAATAGTGGTATCGGTATGTGGTATCGGCAAATGTTTAACAAGTATATTATGGAAGTATCGGTATCGGTGCATCCCTACTGTTAAAACACCATATACACCATTTAGTAGTGAAAATGTTCCACTTTATGCTTGTGCCTTTTAAATTCCTTGAGGGACGGACATTGCAGTTGTAGTAGTAATAGTAATGGTCTAATAGTAGGTAGTGATGATGATAGATAGAAAAACAGATGCAGTAGGTCTAGTAGGTTTAAAATGAGTTTTTTTCTTGAGACATGAGGATTCTTGTGCAGAGATGAATAAAATAGAAAATGTTTAAATTACCGTACGTTTGAGATATTGTGCCATTTGAAATCCAGGAGGGAGCGACATGGCCGATTCAAACTGCAGAGATGAGGACAGTAAAACAAATGAACTTCCCTTTTAGGTTAAAGTCAGTGCCCGTTCCAGCTTCGTGAGGTTAGCTGCCGTTAGCGACAATCCGAACAACGATCGACCCACAGAAATGTCTGCTGCGTTTTCAAAAACAAACGCACAAAAAGTCTACTGTGTTTTCAGTGGAGTCCAGAGAAACACAGGTCCACAGCAGCTCAGAGGGGCGGTGAAAAGTCTGTCCTCTGAAAGTGAAGCTGCAGCTCATTTGAACTCCACACCAGTCTGAGTTTACTAATAAGTCCCACTCCCGACTTGTATAAACAACAGTCTGTTTTATAAGAAGTCCAGCTCCAGAGCCTGGTGCAGAGACACGAGGTCCCCGTGAGTCGAGATCCTCCAGAACGGCATGTTGTGCTGAGGGGGAAACACGCACAAATGTTTCAGAAATAGTAACAATTAAATCAGAAATAATTTTTAACGATACATGATTCACTTAAATTGTATTTCGAAAAGGCCTATAGTCCTTTAGTCAGTTAATTGGGCGATGGAGTCTGAGTTGACTCATCATTTTATTTCGATTATAAGGATTTGTGTGGGACAACAGTAGAAAGTGAGTGAGCTGAAGATTTGGTATTTCTCTGTAAAAAAAGTTGAATGTGTCTTTATATGAATACTAGCAGATTGTTTCCTAGTTCTTTTTCCTGCATACATTATGGTTTTCGTTTGTAGTTATAGTCTTGTGAGTGTCAGGTACAGTCCATTTCTCTGATGTATCTTGGACACTCACTGCCAGCTCAATCCCTGTCTTGACCCGCGTCATCAGAAGTATAATACTCCCTACAATAGAAGCATGACTGGACCAGACTGAACTAAACCAGAATGGACCACAGCATCACAGTGTCCTGAGAGTTCATGTCTGGGGTGGTAGATCCTGTACTGTTTAATGTCATGTCAGCAATTACATCTCCATGGAGACTATAGCGGAGCATCCACAAGTTCCAGAGTGCATCTTTAAGTTGCCTTGTTATATAAATGTGTTTAAAGTGTATTTACTTGTTTTGCAGCAAACTCCTCGTCTCGTCCATCTCCGATCACCACGTACGTCACCTTCTTCCCAAAGCGGGACACGATCCTCTCGAAGCAGCTCTCCTTCCCTGGACACAAGCTCAGCTTTAGGCTTGTAAAGGGTTTTACATGTTTAAAATGTTTGTGTCTATGGTCACATAGGTATCTGTGGTGTAGTAACTGTTACCTATCTTGGTGGCGCTGTAGATGTTCTCGATGGGGAACACCTCTCCCAGTCCGTACAGCAGAACTTTGGCCAGAGCTGGAACCAGCTGTGTGGTGGTCACCAGAACGTTCAGACACTTTCCTCTGAGGAAAACACAGTTCAAGATTAGTTTGTGTATAATCCTCTAATCTACAAAAGAGGTCAGAGCAGCACAAACATGTTCAGAAATACAGGAATTCTGATATGAAGACATACAAGTCAAATCTCACTGCAATGTACGTTTATGTATTTTATAACCAAATCATTTATCAAAATTGTTGATCTTAAGTATAAAGAAGATTAACCTACTAAAGTAAATTTGACAGTGCTAGACATGTGAGATTCCAGAGACATACTACAATAAAACAGCTATCCCTGTTGACCTTGACCTCCTGTTAGTGTATTCTGTGGACTGGTACCAGCCGGCTTTATCAAGGAACCACTCACATTTAAACACCAGTGCACCCAGACACTGGGGGCAAGGAGGGCCAAATGACTTGCCCAAGAACACAATGACAGTGCAAAGAAAGAAACAGATGTAGTTGGGGCGCTCGCTGGGTCACTGCTGAAGTGAAATGACAATCAGGTGCTCTTTGGAGATCCCGAGTGGGCAAATGACTTACTGGATGAAAGAAGAGATCCGAGGCACTCCAAAATGCTGATCTCTTCTTTCATCCAGCACAATGACAATATTCATCTGTGGGAGCTGGAATCGCACCATCAACCTTTGAGTCAGATCACTCTACCAACTGAGCTACTGCTGTAATCAGCTGTGCCTGCTCTGGAGGGTTCCTGACTGAGTTACAGGTACATGTGTTTGTAGTACTATTGCCATACCTTCCCTTTGTGAGCAGCACAGATTTATTCACCTGAAACATTCCTAAAGTGAACCTAGTGAATTTGTTGCAATGTGCATCCCTTTAAGGTGAGTGTTGTATTCTGTACCTTCCCAGTCGTACTTCCCTGTACGGTTTCTCGCTGAGTAACAGTAGTAAATGTGATGGGTCCATTCCGTACCTTCCCTGTATGAGCAGCAGAGACTTGAGCGCTGTGCTGAGCCAAGCGTCAGTCACATTCTCGATCTCCGTCTGCAGCCTCAGGAGCAGGTCTCTCTTTATCGGACTCAGCAGACCTACACAACAAAACATGGAACTTATCTTCTGCCAGGTGTTCAGATAAGGTACATTCATCACCTTTTGGCCAATACTGTGGCTTTTTAAAACTTCTGTGGACATCTCATCTAAGCATAATCTATCAAAAGGCTCACATCTTTTTCGATTACATTTTAAGACAATGAGAGATTGTGCGACAGGTTTGAGGGTGGTGTATGAAATGCATTACAACTGCAATAGAAAACAGCACAATTAATATATTTGTCTTTAAAGGTCAGAAGCTTACACTTTCAGAGTGTTTAGGCTGTGCTTTTTGTAAAGGAAAACTAAATATGCAAACATTTATGAGTAGTAACTTTTCCATGATCAAAGTACATTGTAAACATGCTTACAATGCTTACATGCTTACGTAGTTTTCCATAGATCACTTAAGAGATAAATTAAAATTATACGTCTAATCAGATTCCAAATAAACAGAATTCACATGATTGATGAATCCTGATAAACCTGTGATATGTAGACAGTGTGTGCTTTAACCATGAACCTTATGCAAAGTGAAAATGAAAGTAGTAAAATACAGATGGATTATTTCACAACACTCAAGTGACATCAGCACCACTAACATTCATTCATAAACTTCTGCACATCATCAACAGGAGTTCCTTTATTTTTCTACTCTGCACTTTATGCAGTTTGATGGTCCAAAAGTATTTTTAAAGACAAAGTGCCAATTTCAACTGTTTAATAAACTTTTTTTGACTTATTAATAAAATATGCAGACCAGTTTTTAATCAAGTTACTGAGAAGTGGATGTGAGTGAGTCATTGATGTTATAAGGAATCCAGTATCGTCCTGTTAGCAGTGCGCTGAGAAATGCACTGGTTCACCTCAAATCCTCCAGATGACAGGAAATGACACTGGTTTAATCACAACTGCACAAATGTTTACAGCTAACATTAAACTCATCTGCTGAGTAGTGAAAGAACACAACAATGAAAAGTGAACAGAATGAGTCTGGTGAAGGTGGATTAATACTTTGCAGTTGTCGTCCGCATTTCCTGGCGATGTGACGTTAACTGTAGACACTGTTCTGTCTAAGGCACTGTTACTCAAAATAGACTTTAATCTGACCTATATTTTAACACAATCTGAGCAGAAAGAGCTGCTTTAGTTGGAACTACAACAAGAGAGCTGATTTGTGCTGTTAAACCAGTCCCTCTCAAACAGGGCTCTACAGTGCGCCCATTTCACTCGCATTTGCGAGTAAATATTTCGTCGTGCGACAGGCCCGTAGCCAGGGGGGGGGTCGAGGGGGTCGGAAGTCTGGCTACGGGCCTGTGCGAACGAGGAAAATAAAACAGTCGCACCAGTGCGAGTGCTTCTGCAGCCACAGTAAGGAGAGCTGCGCACAGACGTAACATGACAAGTTAAACATTCTAAATGTATCAAACATTAGGGGCGCACTCACACTAGGACTTTAGAATCGTGCCCAAGCCTGGATCGCTCCTAAAGCGCCAAGACGCTGCTCAGCTAGCAAGCGCTGACCCCAGCGCATTTGAAGCCCGCGTGCGCCGATATCACTCATACGAACAAACTCCGCTTCAAAACACACCCACGCCCAGCTTCAACGAGGAGCAGCAGGACCCACACCTATCCCACCACTCAGTAAACACCCCCACGCCGCTGGACTTCCTTCTCCGCTAAAGCGAGAGCTTTGTCTTGGTCTTGTCTCGGACTCGAGCGCATTTGGACTCGGTCTTATCACGGACTCAAGGTCTGAATACTAAGTGTGATCATATTTCATTACGGCCGCTGCAATAAACTTGTACCGGTGTGCGTGACCACGCTGGACGCCCCTCTGGCGGCCTGTGCACTGGAGCCCGCGAGACACTGTGGCGCCTGGTCAGCACAGGCTCCGCAGCGCGCGGCTTGTCCACAGCGCGCACCCTTGTGTAACAACGTGCGTCACAGGGCAGGTATCCCTGCCCATCCTTCCGCCTCACGTCAAATATGCCAATACTAATTTTCTGTCAGTGTCCGCACAGAGCAGACCCACAGCACAGAGCAGGCGATATGTAGGCTGAAGTTTGCCTAAGAAAATGCCAAATAACTCTGTCACAATGTGCGTTTAGTTTGGTAAATGTGCAGAGGCTAAAAACCACTGTAAAACCAGTAAGAGAATGTAACTTCACCTAGGAATTTGAAAATACAGGTTTAAAAATCTTACCTATGTTTTTCACTTTGAAGCAGTTTTGTGTAAAGTGCCAGTGGAAGTTCTCTTAAAGAAGAGGTTCTTAAACTGTGGGTAAAGGTCCAAAAAGGGCCACAGAGTGTTCAAGTGCAGTACAGTTTGTTTGGCTTATTTTGAATCTAAATATTAATCAGATAAAATGAAGATATATTTATAAAAACACTGCAATCATGCAGGAAAAGTACAGTCATAATTCTTTTGTTTTTTGTATTAAATTCATTCAAATAAGTTGGTGTGTGCAAGTTCTGCACTGTAATAATCGTTCGAAATGAAAACCTACTTGTGCCCCCATTTTTTTTTCTGTGCTCCTAAAATTTTTAACTTAGGGGCACATGTGCTCCTGAAAAAAAAAGTTAGCGTAGAGCCCTGCTCTCAAATAACATATGTCATAAGTGAGCAGTAGCCAACAGTTTTTCAGTTAGTCACACTTTTGCTGCAAACCACGCTCAGGCTGTATTTGAGTTTTCATCTTAAAACGTTTGTGACAGTGTTTGCTAATGTGTCCATTCTGTCTCCATGGTAACTACCGAACATTCAAACAGAGACATATTCAAACAGAGATACAGAACCTCCCCAGCATGACGTCACTGTAAAGTATGAATTGACCACTTGATGATGTCACAAGGTGGAACAGAGCACAGTAAAATATCAAATAAGAGCTGAATTCCATTGAACCACTGGGTCCCCTTTAAACTCTAGGTGCAGGTGTATATTTGTATATTTTGATAAATAACCGCTGGTTTCAAATAAACGGTGAGTCTAATGTTCGTGCTGAAGACAGAAGTTGTGCTGCAACAACAGGACGCAGAACTGATGTTTGCGTCGTGTCTACACAAACCAAACTTAAAACTAGGGCCCGACTGATATCAGTTGGCCGATATTATCAGCCGATATGGGCACTTGTTTTCTCTTCTACTAGTGACTGTAAAGTGACTATAGTGGCCGTATATATGTTACTGGACACATTGGTATGTAAATGAGCTGTGAATAGAGGGGTGAATTATCGGCATTTAGCAGATCATTAATTACCGCAGCGCACACGCATATACCGCTAAAGGCTAATAGCGGTAGTTTACTTTGTTTACTGGCTAGAATGTCATGCAAAAATGCCATTAGGCCGACCTACTGTCTTTAAATATGACGTAAAGAAGCAGAATAACAATAAATGTTGCCTAAACAATTATTATAATATTATTATTATTAAACAGAAGTTTTTAATTATTATGTATAGAATTATTATATAATATAATCAATTGAAGATTTACAGTGAATTTTTACATCACTAAATATATCAGCGATTACATCAGCTATCGGCAGTTCCAACTCCCATTTTATTGGTATCATACCAGCTGCAAAAAAATCGTTGGGGCCCTAGTTACATACATACATAAACACTTTCAAATGTGGGAAACTTTGCGACGTAGATATTTTGCTGTAACATTGAACTCGCCTATGTCTGTGTAGAAAGTTGCCTGAATTATAGTCACACTGGTTAAAAGAATTTGAGTTCCATATTTTCCCAGTTTTGCTGAGGAAGATTTTTGTGAGAAAGGAATTAAACACCTTCCCCAAACTGGCGCCTGGCCTCAAATAAATGCCTGGTCTGTTAAGTGATTGAAACAAAGAAACGCCCTGGCTCTTATTAGGTATTTTATGGTAAATCAGCAGGATTAGTGAAACATGTGAATGAAATAAAAGAACTCCAGGGATGTTTTTAAGGAGTAAACCCAAAATGGCCAGCCTAAATGTCTGTGGGAGTCCAGTCAAACCCACCTCCCACGTTGTTCTTGTATCCGTTGTAGATCTCCTTTAGTCTTCTGTATCTGAAGGCCAGTTTCCTCATCCACTCCACTCCTCCCTGCACTCCGCTGTTTGCCCCTCCTGCCCCCGCACCCCCAGAGCCACTGAAGCCGTCTGCTACGAAGTTATAGTTACTGTGGGAGACAGAGGGGGGGGTTAGATCAGGGCTCAACAGGTTCAAAACACACCAAGTATTGAGCAATATCCTTAACGGCAATAAAATCTAAATGCAAAAAATACAAAATAAGACCTCTTCTGGATGAACTAGTATTTAGCACTTCAAACTCAAACTCCTAGATGAAAACATACGTGAGGTCTTGTCCGTTGTCGTCTGAAGCTACATCTTCAACATGAACCTGATCACACTCCTGAAAAAAATGGAGAGGAGGGTCAGAGGAGCAGAAAAGAAAGTCAGAGGAGCAGAGGAGAAGGTCAGAGGAGCAGAGGAGAAGGTCAGAGGAGCAGAGGAGATGGTCAGAGGAGCAGAGGAGATGGTCAGAGGAGCAGAGGAGAAGGTCAGAGCAGCAGAGGAGGTCAGAGGAGCAGAAGAAAGGGTCAGAAGAGCAGGAGACTGTCAGATGTTTGTACCTCGAGATCGTTGAAGAAAAGGTGAGTATCTGCGAGCTCAAAGATCAACTCCTCCATTTGCAAACCCAGGTTCAGGACTGTGGCTGGGTCCTCCACAAATATGAAACAATACAAATACAATGTAAATAAATAAGTTACAAATAGAACAAAAACTTGAAATAACCAGACTTGAGCAGTACCTTCCCAAACTTCTGTGCGTAGGAGCCTGTGAGCAGAGAATGGAAAATGATGATGGTCTCGTCCAGATCCCACAGAAAGATGCGCTGAAAACAAAACTCAAATTACAAAATGCTTTTATATTTCCTAAAGATATTTGAAGTTTTTAAGTCCAAGTGTCAAAAATAAAAAACAAAAAAGTCTCCAACAACAAAAACTTTTTCTCAAGAAAGAGTATGGTCACTTTCAAAAGTTACTCATGTAAAAGTAAAGAGTTACTACAGCTCTATGAATCTCCCGTGACCACCACAGGCTGCTGAGAGCACAGAATGACTCCATTATGGATGAAGTGGTGCTAGCAGCAGCAGTAGTACTAATAGTAGTAGCACTGGTAGCAGTAGCAGTAGTAGTAGCAGTAGTAGTAGCAGTAGTAGTAGTAGTAGTAGTAGTAGTAGTAGTAGTAGTACAGGTCTATGGTCCACTGTTACCTCCAGGTCGGTCTCGGTGGGCGGGCTCTCTGCTTTCTTGTTTTTTCCTTTGGATTTTCCCATGGAGTTCCTACGGCTCATGTCGTCCTGCTCCCGTGCTCCTGCAGGGGGCGCTGTGGGCAGAGCTGCAGCAGCCGGGAGTGACTCTGGAGGAGACGAGTCTGAGGAGAAAAAAAACTCATGACATTCCAACGTTTTCATATTTATAGTGTGAGCTCCTCCAGATACATGTGTAGAAGTCAGAGTGTTGCACAAATCAGTCTGGCAGACGTTTCCTCCATAGATGTAACCAGGGGGATGATAAGAATGAACAGTGTACACAAGAACAGTTTCTCAGGCTCACCTCTAGGGGGCAGTCCAGCAGCCGCAGCCTCCTCAGATTTAAAGCCGGAGGAGGCGGTGTGATCGTCGGAGGAGGACAGAGCCGCAGGGACAAAGGACTGAGGCAGAGAGTAGTACTGAGGGAACTGCCCCAGAGCACTGTAACTGCTCAGCTCCTGCAGGGGGAGACACACAGAGGCCTTAAATACACTATTTAATACTGGGTGAGTATATGGTCAATTTATAATGTCATCTCTTTTTCTCATGGGATTTTTAATGAAACTATTTTCACCTATGGTCAAAGCCTGATCTTGTCAGGTCTCAGAAGCTGAGCAGGGCTGAGCCTGGTAAGGACCTGAGTGGAAGACCGCTGGGAACACCAGACGGAGGCCCCTAGTATTCCCAGAGCAGCGTTGTGTCCTTAGGCACGACACTTCAACACTCACAGATACACCACATTCATTCTAGGCACTGTTGGTGGTGGTCAGAGGGGCTGATTGGAGCCTTGCTTCTGTCAGTCTGCTCCAGGGCAGCTGTGGCTACAACAGTAACTTACCACTACTGTGTGTGGAGTGAAAGAAGAATGTGTGTAAAGCACTCTGGCTCTTGAAAGGTGCAGTATAAATCCAGGTAGCATTACCTGTGGAGCAGTAGAAGACACTGTGGTGGGGGCAGTGGCCGAGGGGAGACTGGAGTAAACACTGGACGTGGTAAAACTCGAGCCTGAATCAAAGAATAACACATTAAACATGAACAGCTGCTAAACTCTGGTCTGCTGTGGTCTGCGCTCAAGTGAATGCAGAGGTTGCGTGTTGCGGGTGCAGACGGCTTGCCTTGGCTGGGGTAGGAGTAGTGTAGTGGCGCAGCCTGAGGGGGGCAGTATGCGGCGCTGAAGCTGAGAAACCCGGGCTGACCAGTAGAGGGCGCCTCCGAGGGCACTGCCTCTGATTTGACGCCCGGCCACAAAGCTCCTGAAGAAGTGAGAGGAGGCAGGAAGTGCTCAGCGACAGACAGGAAGTGGATCGAGAACAAGCTTCAGATGATAGAGGGTTTGATGCATGGGAAAGCAGAGTTTTTTTGGTTGATTACAGTATATCTGTCATAATTCATATGATCCTGAGTGTAGGGTGGTCAAAAGTATGGAAAATCAGATACTAATTGATACTAAAACTAGATTCTCATTTTTCGCAGGTATCGATACTAAACAAGTCCCTTTGACAGGTGAGAGCAGAACCTTCTACACATACACATATAAGAGCACATGGGAACTGAAAAGAAAGTTCTACTGTTAATGTGGAAAATCACATTCTATTGTCTAAAGAAGAATGCTTTTTAATATAAATGTGGTATCAGAATCAGTATTCAGTATCGACTCTATTCCCTAGTATAGAAATAGTGTTTACAAGTGAATTTGGTTTTATTCGCCTGGATGAGTTTAAACTGTGACTTGTGAACAGAATCCTTCCTTTTGTGAGTTTTTTGTAATGAAACTGTACATAGTCCAAGACAAAGAATGAGCTAAACTAAAAACTTAACCTCAATACTTGTTTGAAAAATGTGAAAAATGTTGCAAAAACCCAAACTATCATTGTAACAGAACAGGAGGTTATGAGCAGATGTGAGGCTGTAGCTGAGTGAGAGTTAGTTTAACAGAAACATAAAAAAGAGATTTAAAATCAAACTGACCGAAAGGAGGGAGTCCGTACGTCTGTCCACTCTGAGAGAAAGACGAGTATAAACCCGACTGTGCCAGAGGAGGGAAAGAGACCGGGCTGAACGAGGTGACGGAAGGACTGACGAAGAGGGGGGTGGGAAAAGGGAAGGAGAGAGCAGGGCAAGAGGGAAGGAAAGGGGGAGAGAAGAGAAGAAGGGTAGAGGGAGGGAAGAGAGGAGTTAGATTAAAGGAGTGAGAGAGGGGGGAAGAGAGGGAAGAGTGGGATGAGGGGTTGAGGAGAAAGGGAGGAAGAGAAGAGAGGTGAGGGAGAGGATGAATATATTTACAATAACACCACATATATACAACAAAGTTACACTTTCTCTGCAAACTATCACTGCCATTCTATTAACTCACAAAAGTGTTTACCAATATGACTCTAGATTTTAAAGTGAAAAATGACCCCCCCTGCTGCCAACAAACTTCAGAGCAGATCCAGTGGAGGAGTTATTAAAGAGCCATTAAACACCCTCCTGAAGCTTTGCTCTACGCAAACTCCCCTGAGCAAAATCTGAGGAATCCTCCAGAGTAGACGGTGCTGGCGGGTTGGGGGGAGCAGGTGTGGGGCAGGCTCTGGAGTGATGATTGACAGCTGATTGGCAGCCCAACAATCCAACACGGTGCGGATAGGTGCGCTGCGGACTTTGAACCATAGCGGACGTTTGTGCTCGGATCTTGCCATTTCCCTTTTCTCCAGAGATGAATTCGTGGTGCCGGGGCGGGGCTGAGAGGGGCTCCTTACGTACTGCCCATAGACGCCACTGGTTGTGCTCGTCATAATAACCTGCATCTGACTCCAATTCAGAAATTCAAATGTTTTGGCCGTAGTTGATCCTAAAAAGGTTGTTACAGACATGACTTTTGACCTAAAAGTCAGTTTTTTCCACATATTTTTTTGGCACGGAAATGCCAAAATAAGGCCAGGGATAGGTATACATTTCTATTTTAGACCCATTTACACAGATCATCAGTAGAAAAAAGGTGAATTTGGTGTTTAGTGGCCCTTTTGCTAAGCTTTCCTAAAGAAATCATTTTCCATTTTTACTTGCGAGCCCCAAACATAATGAATTTTAAAAACTGCGTGAAAGCTTGTAAACCATACCATACCACTTCTAAATGCACTTTAAAGCTGCACTGTGTAACTTTCTGGTTGGGAGTGCATTTCTATGGAGATGTCATTGCTCTGCTTGGAATGTTCAACAGTATGACATTAAACAGCTCTACTTTATATTTATTCAGTTACGGGTGTTTTTTTAGCTCAAAAATACCTAGAAAAACAACATTCTGACTGTGAGCGGGGTCGCCTCTCCACAGATCTCACCTGTAACTTGGTCTGGTTTGGTCTCCATGAAGATAGAAAGGTTTAATGCCATACTGTGGAACATTCCAGACAAAGCAAGAACAGCTCCATGGAGAAAAGTGTGTAAAATACTCACCTGTTCCCCTGATAAACCTGCTGCGTGAATTCACTGGTCCCTGTTGTGTCTGTCACAGAGATATCCACAGTTCAAGTTAAACATATTGAAGAATCATAAATGTAAAAATAAATTCTTTGCGTCCATACCAGAGTGTCCATACGAGGTTATAGGATCAGTGCATGTTTGAGATGTGGGCCCTTCATTCTCCGTGTGCTCCGGCTCTCCTGAAGATTCAGAAATCCAAACGGTAAAATGTGTTCAAATAAAAATACTAATAACGCTTGTTCATTGAAACTGAGTCAACCAGGTCTGAACCGGGACTCAGAAGAGATTTATGGAACCATTAGGATATATCACAACAGCAGAGCGAAGTCCGTAGAATTCCCCAGTCCCCATTTGGTCAGTGGAATGACACAATCCCACTCGCCCATAATATCTGTAAAGTGTGAAATTATGATTAAAGGGCCCATATGATGTTATTTACTGATTTGTGTTATTATCACAACCAGAGCTGTGTTTTGTTTTATATTTAGGCTGAGTCCTTCTCTCAATTAAAAAACACCGTTCCACCTTCACTGGAGTCATTTGGATGATTTCACTTTGTGACATCACAAAGTGAAACAGAGCATTCTGAGCTTTGGAAATACAGACAGACTAATAATAAAGTGTTACTCAAACATGTGTGAGTGAATCAAAACACAACTCCAGGTGAGTTTTTGAGGAGGGAACGACATTAGAACATGGCTTAAAGCTCACATTTTGCGCAATATCTTTATACTGAATTATAATCGGTAACTGATTATTTGAATTACTATTTCCTAATAAAGAATAGTGTTTTTAGAGCTGCTGTGTCCAAGTAAATTCTAGCATTGCCCAGGAAGGCATTTGTTGTACATCCAGGTCTGACTAGAAAGTACCCGTCTCAGAGCAGGAGCCAAAAAAGTCCCCAAAATGTCACCCCAGTCCCTTTCTACTCTGTGAGAAGATGCACCGAACTACGAAAGTGGAACTAAAATGGGTTTAATGCACAGGATTTACATAAAACCTTTCATGAAACCCAAAGCTTACAGTACATTATTCATCCACTCCACTTTTTTCGGAAAATCGATATTTAAGATTTTTTTTTTTTTTTTAATCAGCGTGTATTCCATGCGTACAGTGCGTACATTTTGCATTTGCCAAGACTTCCTCTCGGCTTTCCGTAGTCACTTCCTGCAGTGCGTCTCTCACTTTCCCCAAGAACAACACAAACAACTCTGTCACAGGAAGAACGCTCATAATCCATTGAGTCGTGTCCTTTAGTCCAACAGAAGCTGAAGCATCAGCACAAGGAAAGAGCTGCTTTTTTCCAGCATTTACAGTTTATGCAAATGAGCCCTGTGGTTTTATGTTTTGTTTCTGTAAAACGTAAACAAATGTGCCAAAGTTGCATTAAACACATTCTAATCTCACATGGGCTGATGTGACTCTATAGTGATTATGGTTTATTTGTTGTAGAGTTGAGTTTATTTATGCAGCTTAGTAATAGTAATAATAGTGATGATCATTTTAATATGAAGACGTTAATGATTAATCGATAATCGATCGTTAATTCCCCTGATGATTGATTAAGAAAATTCAATCAAATGCCCATCCCTAGTGTGTGCCATATGAAATGGGCGGAGTAAGCTGGGAAGCATCACGAAGGCAATTACCCTCTGTACATCTCCGGAAATGGCTCCAATGTATTCGGTGGAGAAGAGAGGTTTTCACAACATGGTCAAAGTTTTGGATGCTGCTATACCATTGAATTGAATTGTGAATCGAGTTTTGGCGCCCAGCTCTAGCACCAACACACACACGCACACATACACACAGATTCCTTATGCTGATCCTCACCTGAGTCCAGAGCATTGGACAGAGCAGAGTACGACGCCTCCTGTTCTGAAGAGTCCAACACATCACCTGGACTTCTGTCTTCAGCTCTGAACATGTTTACAGAGGGAAGGGGATTTTATAGGACTTTAGATCCAGAGGTATATGATTTAAATACAAAAAGCCTGACAAAATGCAATACAAATATTGTATATTTACATGATTGTATTGTATTGTATTGTATAATATTCATGATCTTACAATTATGTGAACAGAGAACTTTCCTAACACAAATCTTCTTAGAAATGTTTGAGCCCATGTTATGTTTTACACACATTGGACTATGGGTGGGACAGTGTATCACTAGAATGTGCAGAAGCATGACGAGGTCTTCTAGATTGTTGTTTTCACGTATAGCACTTAATATATACCAGGGGTGCCCAATACGTTGATCGCGATCGACCAGTCGATCGCCAAGGCAGTGTCGGTAGATCACCAAGGTAGATCATAGTGTAGTATTCGAGACCGTTTCTTTACGGTCTTGGACGCCGTTTGGACTCGGTCTTGGTCTGACTCTCATCCAGTGTGATCATATTTTATTAAGGCTGCTGCTATTGGCAATAAACTCATACCGACCGATGTGGAGGAGCACGCGGGGTGTCTCTCTACAGCCGATGCGCTCGTCTGGAGTCCGTGGACACTGCGCGGCGCGTCACAACACAGACCCCGAGTGCTCACAGCTTGTCCACAACACCCTCGCGTAACAGTGTGTGTCACACTGCAGGTTAAACTTCTTAAAACATTCTACCTGTCCATCTGCCTCACTTTAGTGCACCGCCTTTTCGTGCTCTCGTTCCTCCCTGCATGCAGCGCATACAGGCTCCATCCTCAATGCGCGCTGATTAGCCTAGAAGGGAAAGACGAAATACGACGCAAAAACTAATCTAAATTTATGTTAGTGTTGCCACAGTGTTGTATTACAGCACAGAGCAGACCTACCGCAACATGCATCTGTATTTGTCACGACGCGCGTTTGGTAAATGTGCAGAGGCTGGTAAATACCACTGCAAAACCAATAAGATAATGTAACTCCAGTGGAACTTGAAAAGAAAAAAAAACAGGTTTAAAAATCCTACACTCTTTCTTCAGTTTTGTGTAAAGTGCCAGTGGAAATTCTCTAAATGAATGAGCTCGCAAACTGTGGGTGAGGGTCCAAAAAGGGGCACAGAGTGTTTCCGTGCAGTACCGTTTGTTTGGCTTAAATAAACATTTATCAGATAAAATGGAGATAGATCTATAAAAACTTATTTATGTGAGTCAGCCTTTTACCACATGAAGTCATTAAGTCCAAGTACCGTTCCACCAAGACTGAATACTAAATATATTTATAAATAAATAAATAATTTGTATTTTTGTAGTAGGTAGATCATTTTGACGTCATCATTTTAAAGTAGCTCGCATGCTGAAAAAGTGTGGGCACCCCTGCTTTATACTATACTATAACAGTTGTTTAATTATGGAACCTATTCATAATATTCTCATTTGAATTGTTCATATCCGTAACATTTTTATACTGTCAGCAACTTCAATTCTTATTCAGACAGAATTGTTAGTGGCAATTCTTTTGGCCATGACCATCGTCACACCTGATTTCCTTCTCTACACGACTAGAAGAATCTCATTAGCTGCAGCTCTAAACCACAGACTCCATTCCACAAACCTTGGTTGTTTTTCCAGAGCTGGGTCCAGGTCGAGCTTGGCCTTCTTAGTCTGAAAAGAAACAGAAAAGTGAATCACTAAATAACATTCCACTAGATTAGAGCCATGATTTTTCAGCCCACTTATGTATTTCCAGTTTTGACAAATGACTCTGGGAGCGTCAGTGGAAGGTAGGTAAGATATAAAGAGAAAGCAGTGGGATTTCATGCATTTTGGTGAGTTTCAAAGGTTTTTCAAAGAACAAAATGTTTTTTACTGTGATGACAGCAGTAGTTGATAGCCAATTATCAGACATACAAAGGATGGAGAACTTTTCAAGGAGAAAGTTTATTCTTTCAGCACAATTGGTGCTGAAAGCTGTGCATTTGTGCATTTTCCATGTCTGGAAAAGAGACGCGTGGAAACCCTGTACGTGTTTGGACTGTGGTTAAGATAAAATGGGATCAATGTGTATCTGACCGGCAGCTCCTGGGTGTCGTCCATCTTCAGCTCCGGTCACACGTCGCTCTCTCCTCCTCTCCTCGGACCCTGCTTCACACAACACCAAACGTCAACACACAGCTGCACCACCACAAATCTAACAACATGCACTTGTAAACGTGCTAAACTAATTTACACCACAGACATGATTACACTGATCAACAGAGGGCAAATCAACTGTAAACTGTCCCTGCATTTTTAATGGCCAGTTTTGTATTGAACGTCAACTTTTCTCCACAAACTGCCACTAAACTGATGTAAAACTATGAGGAGTACTGACCACAGGCACTAGTCACCACACCAAGTCAAAATTAGAAAAACATGAAAACTGACTGAGCTGACTCAATACTCGATACCAATACCGCAATGAAGATAAAAACGCTACTTTTTTTTAGTAAAAGAATGTCATTTTCAACAGTAATAATGCTTTTTTTTTTACATTTCACAATACATTTTAAAACTTGAATTTCCCTCAGGATCAAAACTGGTCTCGGTGTCCCTCTCTCTTTGTTAATAATACAAGTTATTTATACTGAACTTTACATTTGAAGGAAATCTCAAAGTGCTACAGCAGGTAAAGAAGTCAGAGTTAAAAACAATTCTCGTAGGCCTTTTGGAATAAAAATGTCTTAAAGCCTTAAATGGTGTTTTCTTATGTTACCATGAGATCTTATATTAGTTCTGATAAAGATTAAAAAGACTAAAATTGTACAAGAAAGCTCAAGTTTAGTCCCGTTAATGTGACTATTTTGATATAGACACCTGCTCAAATGAGTATCTAGTTTCAATATAAGTTTTAGTATCGATAAGCATCTAATTTTCGGTACTTTTGACAAGCCTACCTTTTGTTTGCTCCTGTCTGCTCCAAGCCGAACTCTCCCCAATATTGAAGAAATCACCTCCTCCTTAAAGCTTGCTCCCTTTTATAACCACATCCTCTGCCCTCTCTCTCCTCCCTCTGCCCCCAAAAGCCTACAATCTGCCCCTGGCTCCTCCGTATCACCCATCAGGAAACCCGCTAATCCCCGGCATCAGGAAACCCGCTAATCCCCGGCACATGCGCCTCACGTGGGGTACTGACGCTCCCGATGGCCCCCCTCCTCTGGTTTACCTCGGCGAGATAAGCCAAGCGTGCAGACTTACATGCACTAGCCTACATTCGGAGTATTAGTGATATCAATAGACGGGATAAGATCTAACCTGATTTAGCGGCACGTTTAGGCGATAGGCACAAAAACAGCGAAAGTAGGTCACTTGGAGGAGAGGTGCACGGACGTGTGAGGAGAGGGGACATTAAAAAGGTGTAAATGAGAGAAAGAAGAGAATTAGCAGCGAATAACAGGGACTTATGCAAGGTTTATACAAGTGAACGGATTGAGATAATGGGAAGTTAAAGGTCAGGTCTTTTGACTGTGGAGGAAGTTAACCTACTTCAGGCCAATCTGAGCTGTGAGTAGTGCTGTCATGTTACTTACATTTCAAATGCAATTTTGATACTAAGGAACAGACTAGATTAAGGATTAAGATGCCATGATGATAATAAAAATATATATTCTTTCTTTAGACAATATAATATGACTTTTCCACATTAAATAGTAGTACTTTCTACTTGGTCTACTCCCATGTGCTCTTAGATCGGGTGAAACAGGTATTTAAGCACTAAAATCTGACAGAGCAGTGATCGAATCTGACCAGTGCCCAATGGGCATTAAGATATTTGTGTCTGAACCCGACACCATTAAAAATCACACTATTTTCATAGGCCGAAGGACACACGGAGGATATTGTTGGAAACAGAGACGCAAACTCCGGGTATTTGCGAAAATAATGATATAAATAGATTACTCACTTCTGTAAAGTAGTACATTTTAAGTGCAGCATCTCATCCATATTCTCCGCAAATAATGACATCCAGTCCACAAAGCAGCACTAGTAATGCAGTGTGTGTCATTCTTTAAAAGTAAAAAGACAAAAGTAGACCCCCACGTGTCTGTTTACATCTACACAGGGCACAGATTGAGGTGAAGCTGCAGATTTGTCAGTTACTCTACTTCCTGTGGACTTTATCTCCAATGTTTTATGCAATAAAAAACACACATCTGAAGTATCGCACCACATTTCACAAACAACACAGTTTTAACTTGTATCGAAACTAGAAATGCAGAGCTCTGAGCTTTTGAACACTCAATGCGAGTGGTTTTTCTGTTGACCGGAAACAGCTGACTCGCTGATGTGTCCGAGTCGACCTGAGCCCGTACATAAGTTCTAAATACTTGTCCGAACTGTCTGGTTCCGATGGGTCCTGTCGGACTTCAGTTGGGTTTCCATGCTCTAGTCCACAGGTTCAGGGGTGGAGACGCTCCGATGGCACAGATGTCGCAGGAGCACTCAAGCACTCACTAAGTTTGCCAGGCGGGGCATTTCTGTTGGTTTGTTTTCCATCATGTCATGGGTCAGTGTGGAGCGGTGGGCATATGTCCTGCAGTACTGAGGTCAGTGTGGAGCGGTGGGCATATATCCTGCAGTACTGAGGTCAGTGTGGAGCGGTGGGCATATATCCTCCAGTACTAAGGTCAGTGTGGAGCGGTGGGCATATATCCTGCAGTACTGGGGTCAGTGTGGAGTGGGGGGCATATATCCTGCAGTACTGGGGTCAGTGTGGAGTGGGGGGCATATATCCTGCAGTACTGGGGTCAGTGTGGAGTGGGGGGCATATATCCTGCAGTACTGGGGTCAGTGTGGAGCGGGGGGCATATATCCTACAGTACTGGGGTCAGTGTGGAGCGGGGGGAATATATCCTGCAGTACTGAGTCAGTTCAGTTGTGCAGTTCGCTGTAATCCTCGCCAAATAAGACCACAAGTCCAAGTGAGATATGGCTAAAACAGCATTTGAAATTACTATTCAATATTAAAATGTATAACGAAAATTTGACTATTAGGAAAATCATGTCTCATCCCCAATACCAATATTAAATTTGAGTCTGCAGGGCCCATTTAGATGAACTTCCTGCAGCAGCAGAGGAAAGTGCAGAGCTAATGGCCACCATTAAAGTGCTGCAACTAATGATTATTTTGTTAATCTGACCATTATTCTTTGGATTAATTGATTATTTGTTTAGATTGTGAAAGTGATTAAGTGATATTGAATACATTTATACATTTAACATTTACGTGATGCTGTTAGACTCTTCATTAAAACACTTACTTTATTGTGTTGCTATCTGCCCAAATTAGGACTTAGTTTCAAAACTAGGATGGGTTTGGGCTGAGCGATGTCTTTTTTAATATGATTCATGTAAACTTCCATCTTAACATTGCCATTAAAACAGAACGGTCAGCTGCTCCTCCTGACAGTTCACACTTCTCTGATTGGTTAAATCCAGCTGTCACTCACTCAGGGTGACAGCTGCACAACTTTATCCACTCAAGCTGTAGAAAGAAGTGCACTAAGGGAGTGTGATGGCACCCACAGAGTTCAGCTCGAGTCAAATGAAGCTAGCAGACTATGGATTTAGTTCTAGACAAAATAACAAGGAGAGGGGGAGGAAAGTTCATTGTAATGTGAGTTGAATAAAACAGAGGCACTACAGAACAATATGACAATGCCTCTAAAATAGCTAGATCATCACAGGGATGAGATCACCAACAGATTTTTATCACCATACTGCCCAGCCCTAGTATTGATTAGTGTCCGAGCTTCCCTTTATGACAACCCAAAGAGACAGTGCATTCTTTGGTACTTTTTGCTGCAACAGAAGTTCCATAGATGGAGGTCTGTTCATAAATGATCAGCCATGGTTTGATCTCCTTTCATAACAAAACAGGTTTGTTTCATTCACTCAAGTTAAATCCTCCTGCTGCTGAGTCTAAAGCTCAACCATTGTCTCCATGTTACACTCTTGACAGCTGTCAGTAAAAACAAAACAGATCATTTACTTATGCAAAGTAGCCATGTGCTTTTACAGCCACTTATTTTAGACATGTGGCTGATGGTATTACTTAAAGTTTACATCATGTCAAAGGCAATATGCTATATGAATTGTAAGAAATAAAATTGATAAAAATAAATACATTTTTGTCATATAAGAAATAATCTAACAACAAACTATTGTGTATGTATTCAAATTCTATGATTTTGCCACACCTAAATTTTTGCATTACAAGACTGGACTCTGACAAGCAAAACTACTCTTAAATTAGCTGAAACTATTTATAAAAAAGCACTTAAAGTATTAGATCAAAGGCCCACTAATTATCACTATTGCAGAATACTTGACAAATGTGAATTTCTAAATTGAGACAACACAATCAAATATGCAGATTTAGTTTTGGTGTACAACGTTTTTCATTTCGAGAAACCCACTAATCCCCGGCATGTGGGGTACTGACGCTCCTGATTGGCCCCCCTCCTCTGGTTCACCTCGGCGAGATAAGCCAAGTGTGCAGTGATATCAATAGGTGGGATAAGATCTAACCTGTGGCACGTTTAGGTACAAAAACAGCTAAAGTAGGTCACTCGGAGGAGAGGAGCACGGACGTGTGAGGAGAGGGGAAATTGAAAAGGTGTAAAAGACAAAGTTTTTCATAATCTTACTTCACCTCCTCTAAAGGAGTTTGTGAAAAGAAATTCAAATCAGACAACAAGAGCCGGCTCTAGAGGTGACCGCCCTCTTTTTGGAGAGCTCTCTTTTGCTTATGGAGCCAGTCAAACATGGAACACAGAGCAGCTCATGTACGAGAGCTTTACCACTGCAGCATTTTCTAAAGCTTTAAATAAGTGGTTGTTCAATGGTGAAATGTGTCACCATGTTTAACAAAATTACATTTTTATATATATTGAGAGGTTGTTGGTTTAACTTTTAACTTCGAACTTCATATGAACCATCTGAAATGAATTGTATGTACAGTGAGTGTGTTGGCGTTATGTACTTTTGTGTGATTGTTGCTGTACTTTTCCCTGTCCTGTGACTGTTTGACATCAACCTGCCGGGGGACTGAAGATGGAAATGAGCCACACTGGCTATAGTCTTTACATATTTACAATTTAAGTGTTCATTAGCATGTGCTGTCCCTTTACAAATAAATAAATAAGAAAAAGAAATTATCATTGTCAACATAGGCTGACAAAAATGTGAAAAAACTGTTTTGTCAGCCTCACTGTAGAATTATAATGGCATATTTAGAATGTAACACTCATTTTAAGTATTTTAGAGCCTCATCATCTGTCATTGGTCAAGCCCCATAAGAACACAATGAACCAAAGCAAATGTCCATCCCTGTCTGTCTGTCAACAGCTTTATCCCGGTTGGCTCTGAAGGGAAATTTGACTTATTTACAAGAAATCAGCTACTTTTAAACACGAAGTGTAGTAAACAAGCTGACAACACGTGGATCTAAGCAATAACACATCTAAATGATTAGTAAATAGCGCACATTCCTAATAATCTCCAGACTAAACAAGTGTCTGTAGCGTTAGCATCTTAGCATTCCCGCTGCCCAAGCGATAGTTCCACAAAATCGTCACAAAACTCGAATTTGAAGCAATCAATGACAATATGAATAGATCGTATTAAAAGGTGTACGTTATAAAAGACTGCAAATTAGCCTTTGGAAGTACTTGATGTTAAATTAGTTGTGGTTTTAAAGTTTTCTCAGCGCAAAAAAAGTAGTCGGGGCCCCGCCGCCATAAACAGCGGGCTGCAGAAATACTAGCAGCGTGCTCATGCTAAGCTACGGCCGTGCATCAAAACTAGCCCGAAAACGAGTTCGAAAAAGCGGATAAAAGTCTTACCATTGAAGGAGAAAGCGGTATCCGGGTTAAATTAAGCGTCCCAGGTTTAGTTTGTTGTGTAAAAGCTTTCACTGTTGTTTAGGGGATGTGTTTTGCAGGAAGCTAGCGGTGTTTTCCTCTGCGCATGCGTAGTGAGTTACAGAGATCATTTCGGGAGAGATTTCCAATAAACTTAAATAAAATATAAATATACTTACGCACATATGTATTATATGATATATTGTTTATTTTATTATCTCAGTATATATTCAAATAACATTTAAATATACTGTCCACGTTAAATTGAAGATTTCATTGAATAAATTTGTTGATTGAATAAATTTGTGTATTTCCAGAAATGATTTTGAGATTTTATACATATTTTGTAATTCTAGCTAATCAGTCAACTGTTTATGCATTTATTTTCCAGCTTGGCCAAATAATAATAAATAAAAAACAATCATTTCGCTAAACTGTTCGTATTCATTGTTTCAGCCGATATAAAGGGCGGAATCTCCCCTCATGAAGAGTCTCTCCGTGTGATGAGAAGCGACAGGTGTGCGTGCGTCAGTCCGTGCGTCAGGCGCAGGTACCGCTCATAAAAAAACATTTGTCTTTAAAACAGGTGCGCATTCCTCACGGTCCTTTCTCCCATGGTTAAAGTTCAGTAATGTGACTTTAACACTTCGTTGTGTAGGAAGAATAGGCCTTTCAGAAACTATTCTTATTAGTTATGTTTTCAGCTTCTTGTTATATGCAACATTTGAGGACTTTTTCCCATTCATTATATATTATCATATTTCGTTTTAAATTGTTAATCGCTATAGCAATGGTACCAGATTGTATTTATTTTTTTAAACCCATGGATAGTCTGCATGTATCAAAAAGGACGTTAATTTAAAATGTTTCATTTTCTGTTACAATGGCGCTATCTGGTGGTGGTGAAAAAGCATTTAGCAATTAAATAATTAGAAAATGGAACAAATGTGTAGGGAATTCACACTATTTTATTACACAATATACTATTAATTGCTCATATCCCCTGTAATGTCTTTGTTTTGCCTAAAATATTCCACAATAGGACTTAAAACTTGAGAGAGATGAGACAAGCAGCTCACATCATTAGGTTAAATTACAGGTCAGATCTGTGGACAAGCAAGAAAATACCTGTAATTGAATAAATACCAGATAGATACAGTTTAATGCCAAACTGTGGAACATTCCACGTAGAATAATGGGATCTGAGCAGTTGTCAAAACTTGTTGTTTGGGCTCAGTGTTTAACCAGGTGTTTATCCAGGTCATATGCGGTAGCAAATGTAGCAGAAGACCTTCAGAAGAAATACTCTGGGGGAATGAACACAAGGGACTGTTGGATTGGTTTGTTCCCGTATCCATGGAGACTGTGCAAGAAGCAAATTAAATGCAACAGGCCTTTTACACCATATGTGGGAGTAAATGTGGCAGACCTTCCAGAGGAAACACTGAGGGAATGAACCATTTCATCACCGACCAAACACTGCTGTGATACTGCAGGACACAGAGGAGGGACGCTTTTGGCTCTTCCTCTCCTCAAACTGCCCAAAACTTTTGACTGAGACACAAACACGACAGAAGTAGTGTAAATGTAGCTGCAGCAAAACTTAAATTTCCCTCAGGATCAATAGTGTCTCTCTCGTCTCTTCTCCCTTTTATTGAAACTTAAAACGATACTTCGAAACATTCTCCATGGAGATGACGTGTTTTTTTTTTTTTAGTTTTTCAGTGCAATAAACAACCAAAATTAACAAAAACACTTTTATTGTAATCTATATAAAAAGTTACACTGTCTTTAAATTACTACCTAAACTTCTCTATTTAAAAATAACCAGATAAATCTCAAATTCATGTTTAGACTTTTTATTTTTCACCATTCCTGACAGACTTTACAGATATTTCCGATGATCATGTCAACTCATTTACACAAAATCAAAGGAAATAAATAAACAAAAATACAATAATATTTTCAAGACCCTCCCAAAAAAATCTGGAAGAAAACTGTGCGTATTTCATCAGCAGGCGTCAACTTTTAAAAACCTAAAAACGTTTAAACACGGGGTCAGATTTCGCATTTCATGATTACAATTTTCATCATATCTTACAAGCTATAGTTATACGTATATATATATATATATATATATATTATTTTATTGCACTCTCTCACAGCGTTCAACACAGACGTTTAATAATAATAATAATAATGCATCAGTTTTATATAGCGCTTTTCAGGACACTCAAAGACACTTTACAGAGCATTATTCATTCACTCCAGACCCGGTGGTGGTAAACTACTATTGTAGCCACAGCTGCCCTGGGGCAGACTGACGGAAGCGACTGCGCCTCCTAGTGGTTCATCAGGATTCACCATTTCTTAAAGACACAGTCCACCATAAAGGAAAAAAAATTTAGATGTAAATTTACGTTCTATAATTTGGGTGTTGGAGGAGGAGACAGTTTGGATTTTTAAAAATATTATAATTTCATGCAATATAATCAGGATTTAGATAAAATGTTAAAATAGATTTAATTTGGTCATTTTATGGAGAGTAATTAGACAAAAAATTTAAATTCCAACATTTTTTAACTGATTTGATTTTTGGAATAATTTTAGTTAGTTTTTTTTTTTTTTTTCTCCCATATCAAATTACATTTTTAGCATCTCATTACTACACAAAACGGTGGATTGCGTCTTTAAACAATATACATTTTTAAAGGAATGAATTATATCAAGGAAAACCAGATATGTACATCCTCGGACAGGCACAAAACATCACGGATCCTCTCTACGACATGATGCAATACAAAAATAACGTATTTCCCGTTTCGTACACTCTCGTTTCAACAGCGGTCGGTGAAATGCATACAGCTTGTGCTACCGTCGTTATTATTGCTGGTTCATTACGTTCTGCGCACTAAATTGAAAGCAAACGTAAATATTTCTACACAGTACCAATGTTAAAAGTTTGATCGATTTGTGAAGAAATAAAAAACAGCAGGAAAAGCAGCGCTGCGTTGGTCCAAGCTTAACATCAAGTATTAGAATAAAACAGATATGAATGTACAGATACAAGTTGAGTTATAGAAAATGGTCAAACTTTGAACACAATTTGAATAAACTTTTACATTTTTTGGATTTAAACAGATAAAAATGGTTAGAATGTATCGTTTTTGCGAGTATTATCAAATTTTGCACCAGATTATAAAACACTTTCAAGTAAATCTTTAACGATTTTAAACCTCTTTGCCATGTCGTGCAAAACGTAGCTTCAAGTATTTTTTTTTTATAGAAACACAATTTTTTAGAGCCCTGCCACAAGTAGAAAACATTTTGAAAGAGGATTAAGTCAAGTAATGGTGATTTTGGGGTAAATATAACATCTTAAAGGGTATTTTACTTTACATTACTCAAACATGCCTGAAGAGGTTTTAGATCCATGCGTGTTTTTGATGAGGAAACAATGTTATAACATGATAGAAAGCACCAAAAAGTCAAATTTGCATAAAACCTCCTCAGATTAAAGCAGCTGTAACAGAAACCACGCGATTCATTTTTCCGCAAGTGCAAAAACAAAACATTTGAAACTGCAAGAAAAGGTCCTTGGATCGCGTCAAACTTTTGATGATACGTCGATATTTGGGTCGACGCTTTCCAAACTCTTGTCTGTACGAACTGCCTTCCGAACTCTAGGCACTTTCCTCTTGATTCTTTATTTTAAACTTGAACAGCTGCTGCAGTTGGCACAGAGAGATGGAGAAGAAGAGAAGAAGAAAGAGATTGATAGGAGGAGAAAGTGAAATCAGAAGTTTAACATAAAGAAAAAAAAAGTGATATCCAGAGATAAACTGTTCAAAGATGCATTTTTCCACCAAACAGTATTTCAAGGTATCATCATTTTGTTTCACTAAAAGTTGGATTTGTTTGTTTTTATGTGTCAAAAAAAAAAGAACGGTCAATCCTTGCCAATGCATTTTCTGATCATAACTGTAAGCTAATATAATAATACATGGGAGCAAACCTTCTGATTCCTGACCTTTTTGTTCAATTCAAAACCATTGTTGAAGATTTGCTTTACTAAACTGAACCCGAACCGTGTCCAGACTGTTTGGTGGAATTTCTCTTTTCCAAATGATAAATTGTCTTTTTGAAATCACATCTCATCTGGAGCAGTTGGTCCCAAAATCTTTGCGGGCCGTACACTTGAGTCTTTTGTTCATGTTCTAGTTTTGAAGCAGTTTTTCGATCGAGTCTTTGAAAAGTTTTGGTTTGTTCAGACAAAGTGGGAGTGCTCGAAGGTGTGGTCCTCTGGTGGTCCGTAGGAGAATCCAGGGAAGGCTCCTGCGGCCTCTCGCACGGAGCTGGTCAGGTGCAGAGTGTCCGAGCTCAGGGACGAAGACACTGGGAGGTGGGTGAACTCAGGGTCAAAGTGCTGCAGGTCTGTGGGGCCAGACTGAACGAGACAGAAGAGCACATGAATATATGATCTGATATTAACGAAGATATAAAAGAAGAGAGGATGTAAAGAGGGGACAGGGCGTTCAGCATTACTCCTCAGCACTACTCAACATCTCCCAAAGCAGACATTTTATTAGGTAGTACATAGTGAGGATTACCCTTTTATATAGAATATTTGAATGTTAAAATCAATACAACACTTTGTATGGAAATCAGTGCAATTACTTTTGTTTTTAATCAAATATTTTTGGACTACTGTACTATAAGTACACAAGTCAAATGTACTGATATTTTAAACTCCAGTGCAGAGTTCAGCTACATCAAATTTCACCAACTCAAAGTGATTTCCTTTTTTAAGGCCTAACTTTTAATGAAATCAATTTAAAGCCGTTTAATACTTTTAATGCCATGCAGAAAGGTGCGGTACTCAATACTCACCACAGAGGGCAGAAACGGGGCCGTGATCTTTTTAGCCATGAGGTCGTCCCAGTTTATGGGTGAGAAGAATGAGTGGTACTTCAGCTCCAACTGCACACACACACACACACACACACACACATTAGCATCAGCACATGAACAATATAAGAATACACACAGACACATCATGAACGGGACTTGTATACTTCTATACTCACAAAGTCGTCCTTGGAGCCCAGTCTCTTGCAGCGCTCCTTTTGCAGAAGTCCTTCCAGAAGGTCTCGTCCTGCATTGGACACGTTGGGCTTCAGGACTGGAGCTTTGTGCAGGATGTTGTTGTACATCTCAGCTGTGTTTCTGCTGTAGAACGGAGGCTGAGGATACAGAGAGAGAGGAAGGACAACAGTGAGGAGGAGGAGAAGGATCTCATGTAACATGGTTTAAACATTAGATTAGATCCTCACCAGTCCATAGAGCATCTCATAGAGCACAGAGCCCAGACACCACCAGTCCACTGTGCGGTCGTACGCCTGTTTCTGCAGCACCTCTGGAGCCAAGTACTGAGGAGGATTAACACAAACACAAATTAGTTTACGCCGGTCAGACAGGTACACTTCATAAATGTATGTTTAGTGTATGGGTATGCGTAAGTGTGTGTGTATGTGTTGTATAGTGTTATAGTTAGACTTCTAGTACATATTTACCTTTGGGGTCCCACAGAAGGTGGAAGTGTGTTAGTGTGTTGTATAGTGTTATAGTTAGACTACTAGTACATATTTACCTCTGGGGTCCCACAGAAGGTGGAGGTGGTCCCGTTGGGCTCCAGTCCTTCTTTGCACAAACCAAAATCGGTCAGAACGATGTGTCCCTGAGAGTCCAGCAGGATGTTCTCTGGCTTCAGGTCCCTGAAGTCACAGTTGTTGATCAGTGAGTGTGGGAAGAACATGGTGAACGGCTTAATCTGCTCCTCTTCTATTTTTATTGACTTTAATTTCACTGTTTGACTGAACTGAATATGATTGTGTAAGAGTGTTCGGCAGGAGTGCTTGTTTTTCATAATAGCATCACTAAATCATAACTACAGTTAGACCTTGCTATGCCTTATATGTCCGCCAGGGGGAGCGCTTAACCCATCTTGAGTTGGGCCATTGCCTATTGCATATTCTTGAACTTGTGTCCTGTTCTTCCCTGTTCGATGTTTGTCAGTAGCAGCAGGAGGACACAGAGGTTCTAGACGCAGTGTCTCACCTGTAGACGATGTGCAGGGAGTGCAGGTAGCCCAGGGCAGAGGCGATCTCAGCCGCATAAAACCGGGCTCTGGGCTCCAAGAAGATCCTCTCCCTCTGAAGGTGGTAAAACAACTGAACGAAACACAGAACAGGTTAGACTTTAGTACTGACATCACAACAATATGCCCCTGTGTGTTCGAGAGGTTTTATTCTGTGTCGTCGTGTGTTCTATATCAGCTCAGTTCCCACTTTTCCATGTACTGATTGGTCACAGATGTGTGTGTCCTGTGCAGTTACGCTCTAGAGTAGTTCTCGTCTCACCTCTCCTCCGTTGACGTAGTCCAGGACAAAGTAAAGTTTGTCTGTGGTTTGGAACGAGTAGTGCAGCCCCACGAGGAACGGGTGTTTGATGTTCTTCATGAGGACACTGCGCTCGGCCATGATGTGCTTTTGCTGTGAAACGACAACAGAGAGACACCGTGTTAGATATGAAGACGACATGCACTCGTATTAGATAAGAAATCACTCATACAGCCACACACAAGATCACTTACGGCTTTTATTTCCAAGAAGCCTAATCTGCATTCTTGTGTATATACATTGAGTGTCAGATTAAGCGAAGAATGCACCAGAAGACCTTCCTCGTTTCTTTTCATTCTAGCCAAATACTGACATTTAACGCTTTATTATATTTCCTTTTATGGAAATATTTTAGACCTGGTTTAGTCCAGTTATACAGCTGATTCAGACCTGGTCCTGACCTGGTTTAGTCCTGGTATAGACATGATTTAGACCTGGAATAGACCTGGTTTAGTCCTGGAATAGACCTGGTATAGACCTGGTTTAGCCCTGGTATAGACCTGTTTTAGTCCTGGTATAGACCTGGCTTAGACCTGGTATAGTACTGGTATAGTCCTGGTATTGGACCTATTTAGACCTAGTAAAGTCCTGGTATAGACCTGATTTAGTCCTAGTATAAACCTGGTTTAGTCCTGGTATAGACCTGGTTTAGTCCTAGTATAGACCTGGTTTAGTCCTGGTAAAGACCTGGTTTAAACCTGGTATAGACCTGATATTGGACCTGTTTAGACCTGGTATAATCCTGGTTTAGTCGTGTTTTAGATCATGTTTAGACTTGATCGTCTCAGCTCTAGTTTAGTCTTGTTACAGACTTATTATCGAACAGGTTTTGATCTCTCCTGATGTTGGCCGCCAACTGCCAGGAGATTAAAGCCCAAATATAAACTTGATGTAACGAATAACTGATCTGACTCGCTCACCTCTTTTTTCTTGAGAATAATCTTCTTTTGCAGGACTTTGACGGCGTAATATTTGGTGGATTCTTTGTGCCGAGCCAGAAGAACCTGCACAAAAACAAATATCAGACGTGTTCAAACAGGATTCAAACTGCGGTTCAGGTATTCAGGCTCCAAAAATACTGGCTCCTGTCGATGTGTATGTGACTCTACTGACAATGGAATCTGTGCCAGAGTGTATTTTTTGTACGCTTCCAGTCAATTACTCTTAATAAGATCAAAATGTCATTATTAAATATCATAGGGGTAAACTAATTTGAACGTACCTTTCCAAAACTGCCTTTCCCAATGATTTTCAAGTAGTCAAAATCACACGGTTTGATCCTGGAACAGAAAAAGAAAAAATACAATAAGCCTTCAGACACATTCAAATAAAAAGGACAGTAATTCCTTCAATTCTAACCTCTCGGCCTAATTTAAAGTGTCTACGATCGACTAAAGTGCATCCGGTTTAGTCCTAGTTTAATCCCTGGTTTAGTCTTTAGTTTAGTCCTGGTTTAGTCCTCTTACTCTAGACCCAGTTTAGTCCTGTTACAGTCCTGGTTCAATTGTAGTTTGGTCCTTTTAAGTCCCCTTTTAAGTCCCCATTTTAGTCCCCAGTTTAGACTCTGGTTTATTCCCTGTTTTAGTCCTTAATTTAGTCCCAGTTTAGACCCCAGTTTTGTCCCTAGTTTAGTCCCAGTTCAGTCCCCAGTTCCATCCTGGTTGAGTCCCCGGTTTAGTTCCCAGTTTAGTCCTCAGTTTAGTCCCCACTTAAGTCCCAGTTTAGTCCCCGTTTTAGTCCGAGTTTAGACCCCGGTTTAGTCCCGGTTTGGTTCCAGTTTAATTCCCGGTTTAGACCCATTTAGTCCCCAGTTTATTCCTGGTTTAGTTCCAGTTTAGTCTCAGTTTAGTCCCAGATTTAGTCCCAGTTAAGACCCTGGTTTAGTCCCAGTTTAGTCCCAGTTTAGTCTCGGTTTAGTCTCGGTTTAGTCCCCAGTTTAGTCCCTGGTTTAACCCCAGTTTATTCCCAGTTTAGTCCCAGTTTAGACCCTGGTTTAGTCCTGCTCTAGTCCAGACTTACTGTGTATCTTCGGCCAGAGAGCTGCGTGAGGCGAGGTACCTCTGATGAGAACACAGGACATTAGATTAGTGATGAAATTGTGTTCTCGTAACTCGATTGTTTCCGTTAAACCATGTTATGATAATGGAGTATTTTTGTGTGGATTATTTCTGTACCGGATCAGGAAGTTCGCCTCGCTCCATTTCCTCATTCTGGTTCTCGTCAATCTTCAAGAAGTTGTTCACCTCCACACTACAAAACAAAACGACAAACGTACTCAGAAAAAGGGCAAAACTGAGTAACAATACATTTGAAATAAGGTGTAACACTTCATACAAAAAAAGTAATATTTGTCAGTGTTTAAAATGTATTTGGGTATTAACACTGTTCAGAAGCTCCTCTAAACGCTCTCCTCTGAATCCTCTGCTCCTCGAAATGTTTTCTGAATCCTCTGCTCCTCTAAACGTTCTCCTCCGAATCCTCTCCTCCTCTAAACATTCTCCTCTTGATCCTCTGCTCCTCTGAACCTTCTGCTCCTCTGAACCCTCTGCTCCTCTGAATCCTCTGCTCCTCTGAATCCTCTGCTCCTCTGAACCCTATGCTCCTCTGAACCCTATGCTCCTCTAAACGCTCTCGTCTGAACCTTCTGCTCCTCTGAACCCTCTGCTCCTCTGAACCCTCTGCTCCTCTGAATCCTCTGCTCCTCTGAACCCTATGCTCCTCTGAACCCTCTGCTCCTCTAAACGCTCTCGTCTGAATCTTCTGCTCCTCAGAACCCTCTGCTCCTGTGAACCTTCTGCTCCTCAGAACCCTCTGCTCTTCTGAACCTTCTGCTCCTCTGAACCTTCTGCTCCTCTAAATCCTCTGCTCCTCTGAATCCTCAACTCCTATGAATCCTCTGTGCCTCTTCTCTGTGTCTTCTGCTCCTCTCCTCTACATCCTTAGCTCCAAACCAGGTCAAACAGCCATTGCATCTTGACCTGTCCGAGCTTAAGGCATCACTAACCCAGCCCCGCAGACAAAGACAGACAGCTTTAACGCTAAGAGTGATAGGGTGACCAGACGTCCCTATTTACCTGGGACAGTCCCAGTTTTGAGCCCTGTGTCCCCTGTCCCAGCAGATTTATACAAAACCACTGATTTGTCCCAGTTTTATACAAGAAATGTCCCATGTGTCCCTGTTTTTGACCAATTTTATCCCTCCCAACAGTAAAGAGAGGCTTGAACTGTCATTTGTTTCGGTAAAATACAGAAAAGCTGCTTAAAAACTACCAATACATGAAGAAAATGTGACTATACTGATAGGTTTTCCTCAATTACGCACTCGTTTCACAATTTATCATTACTAATCACCACAAATCGAGGGTGGCCCAGGTTTTGACTCTGAAAATCTGGTCACCCTATAAGTGTGGCTAACCTTTCTCAGTCTTAGGACAGTTGTACAGACGGACTGACCCGGAGCTCGCATAAACCAGGGCTGTAATGCTAAAACTGTCACCAACGCTCAGTCATAATTCAATTAGCGTAATTACTGAGGGAACAGATGAGCAAGCAGACCATGACCTAACCACGAGGATCCCAGCACGCGTTTCCGAGAAGATTCCCAAGAAGATTCCCAAGACATTTAAGATTTTTAAACGTGCATTTTCAAAAATTTGTGGGCAAAATATAATATAATAAGAGGATTCCGTTCAAAGTTCTAATTTTAAACACGTTCAGAAGAACTGACAAAAAGACAGGAAATCTGAACTGACAAACTAACACAAGAATCACATTTCAGAACGTGTTTGTACAGATCTAAACTACAGGGTTAGAAGCTTTTTTATGAAGATAAGTCCCCAGATTTAGTTGTTTGTGGAGGAAATTATGGTACTGATTGATTCGCTAAATGCGTCCATGTTTTCGATACACCTCCCACTTCTTACACAGATTCAGTGGATTTTAGTTGCAATATTTTTCTCGTAACTTTTAATTTCTTTCAGCAAATTATTCTCGCTTCATGTTCAAACACGACACCCACTTAAAGAGGGGGTATAGTGCGAGATCAGCTTCTTGGAGCATTGTTCCTTCGTCAAAAACACGCCTGAAGATGTGTTTTTTAAGTTATCCACGTACGTTTTGAGTCATTTTGCATTCTCTCCTGGCCCTATTTGAACACTCTGATGTGTACTGTCCTTCTGCATCCAAATTTAAAGCGTTTTATTGTCCGATAATCAGTACGATAAGTTGTTGTGAGCAGTACCATGATGGCAAACCTGCACTCTGGCGTCTACAAGTTGTGAAAAGTGCTTCTAAACTCATCGTGGTGAATAATGAGGATGCTCAGAACACTTCAGGTGACTAAGAACTTTGGAGCACTGCAAATGTTTTCAAATGAACAAATTCTGTTTTTCACGTTTTTGAAAGACGGTAAAAATCGGGTACAGTGAATATTATCCATTTCAGTTTTGTTGTTGTTTGTTAAAATTTTTGGGAGACATTTCGGCGTTCCCCGGCACCTTTCCCGCAGGTTTTTTCCATGACGTGGAATTCTGCTCTGGACACCTGAATGAGTTGACTAAGAGCATTAAGCCAAAGGACAGCAGGGATTAGAGTGACACGTTGGAGTTGGCGGTGGAGTGATTAGCTGAGCTTTTGAATGGACGGGGCTATTCTTGTTTTCTTCTGGGAGGTAGATTAGCTCTGTTCTTGAATGACCTGACCAAACCTGTGATTTAAACCGTTTCCTGATGCACTGAACCAGGAACTCTTTATGCAAGTGAGTTACAAAATCAGGATTTATATCAAGTCCATCTCAACAAATAGTAATCATTATGTCTTCCTATGACCTCTTGTATATAGCTCAGATTTTATATTTTATTACATATTTTTCTATTTTATTTTTACTTTTATTTTGACTTATTTTTCTATTTTATTTTGACTTTTATTTTGACTTATTTTTTCTATTTTATATTGACTTTTATTTTGACTTATTTTAAAATTTTATTTTGACTTTGTTCTATTTTATTTTTCTATTTTATTTTGACATATTTTGATTTATTAGTTTTATTTTGACTTATTTTTTTGACTTATTTTTCTATTTTATTTTCACTTTTATTTTGACTTATTTTTCTATTTTATTTTGACTTATTTTTCTATTTTATTTTGACTTTTATTTTGACTTATTTTAAAATTTTATTTTTGATTTATTTTTTTTATTTTATTTAGATTTTTATTTTGATACATTTTTCTATTTTGTTTTGACTTTTATTTTGACTTATTTTTCGATTTTATTTCGTTGCAGAATTTATTATTACCATTTATACATTTTTAAATCTTTGTTATTTAATCTTTGTGATGTGTGAGCTCCTGTGTCCATTTTCCAATTTCCCTTTTGGATCAACAAAATTTGTATAATTATTCAAATCTATTGATATTTTGCAGCGGATGGAGTCGTCAACATTCCCTGTGGGCATGATGCTACCTGTAGGCACTGCTCTGTCTAAAGCTCTGTTCGACTTTAATCTGAGCTTTGTTTTAACACAATCTGACCTTAAAGTTTTTCACTCCAAAGAATCAATATAACAGCAAACATCGTCCAAGAGTTTTCAAAATTCCTTATTCATTCCACACGCTGAGCTGGACCGCTGAGATCTGTAGATCTCAGTTTATCAATAATTTCTTCTAATAATATTGTTAATTACACCTTCATAAGAGCCAAATTGTGTACCGATATTGTACCGTATTTTTTGGACTATAAATTGCACATTTTTCAAGGTTTTTTTTCCAGGTGGTCCTGCTTATACTCAGGTGTGGCTTATATATTACGTTTTTCACACTGACAGCCCATAGACATAATATTTGAATCTTATAGATGAATCAAAAATGAAAAAAACAAATTGTTATCGTTTTTTTCATTTTGGTTTTAGAGAGAAATAATGAAGAAAAGAGTTGTTTTTTCATTTTCTTATTTTTGGTTCTATATTGAAAAACGAACAAACCAATGATACATGGATTCTTCTCTATTGGGTTGTTTTTGTTACTATAACTTCTAGAACTTGCCTTTCAAGATGAAATGTTGGTTCTTGGTCTCTGATTTTATAAAATAAATTTCCCCCAAGAAGCGCGACTGATAGTCTGGTGCGACTTATACATGTTTTTTCTTCTTCATTACGCATTTTTTGGCTGGTGCGAGTTATACTCCGGTGCAACTTGTAGTCTGAAAAATACAGTATTAACTTTGTTAAATCATGAGAACAGTGCAACTAATGAGTTTTAGTGAAAAATATTGTTTAAAAATTAGATTGCAATGCATTTTGAATTAATTTGATAATGAAGTATCACAATATATCACTGAATCGATTTTTTCTTACATTTCTAATATGGGATCAAACTGCAGAACTTCTGAGTCACACAAAAATAACTTCCATCCATCCCATCCATCTTCTCCCGCTTAATCCAGCTGGGTCGTGGGGGGCAGTTCGCTGCCCAATACTCATAGCACCTGACCCCCCTATGAACCCCTCTGCAGGTGGTGAGCCCACAGGAGGGTGGACATTATGGTCCTTGATGTTAGTTCATAGGTGTGCAGGCATGTTTTGGGTTGATGGGGGAAACCGGAGTACCCGAAGGAAACCCATCCAGACACGGGGAGGAACATGCAAACTCCACACAGAAAGGCCCGGGAGACCCGGGGATCGAACCCGCAACCTTCTTGCTGTGAGGCCTGAGTGTTGCCACTCAGCCACCGTGCCACCCAAAAATAACTTATCAGGACTAAACTCTAAAACTTTACACTTAACTTCAGAAATATTGAGAATCCTTTTTGCGATGTTACGAGTTCTAAGTTTGGACGACACCAAACGAATGTACAATTTAACCAATAATTAGTTGTGAATCACTTTGTCAATACAGCTCAGGTCTTGTGTTTCCTAACCAACAGTAACTCTAAACCAAACATTAACAAATCTAAATACACACATTAATTGCTTTGCTGTAACACAACATATGCAATACAATGCAGCTGCTCGTCTTCTAGAATGTTCCATAGTGTGGCATTTAACTTATTTATCACCTTGGCGACAACAAGGTCACGCCATCAGGCCAAGAAACAGGTCCGACTGGGAAGTATGAAGGCTTTTCAAGGGTGTTTTTTAATGTAACTAGAAACCCAAGTTTAATGCTATACTGTGGAACATTTCAGCCAAACGAAAACCATCTCAGTTTAGATGAGAAGGGTCAAATCTCTGCCGTAACTGGGCCTATCCACATGAAACAAAAAACGTCACAAAGCGTATTCTTTGTCAGGAGAAATAAACAAAAGAGAAACTGATTTTTCACAACAGCTTCAGAAAATGGAACCGTTATTCGAACCCAAAGACGTGATTGTCGTCAGTTGAAAGAACTTTACGCCAGATAAGATGAATATGACAAGTTTGTGGAGCTGATCCTAAACTAATAACAAGGATTAACATTTGTGCATCAGAAGTTTGGAAATTTCTTTAATAACAGTGAACCTCCCTGCACTGAATTTTCTATAATATAGCAATAGAAAAGCGTAAATTCAAGTGTAGACGTACTCAGAGGCAGCGCACTTGTTACACGTCTGATTCTGCCTAATCAATACGCTCTAATTAGTTCCGCACAGGCTGTACTCGGAGGTACTTGGCCCCGTTCCAGTGGAAAAGTACTCACTGCTGGCAGATGTGTGGAGTGGAGACCAGCCTCTGTATGAAGTCATTCAGTCCCATCTTCCTCTCTTTGATAAAAGCTGCAACACAAAGACACACAGAGGGTTTGTTTAAAGCGCATATGACAGTTCGACTACTCAGCTCACTGGAACATATTTATATTTCAAGTTTTACAAAAATATCTTGCTTTTTTTCTTCATTTTCGTTCATCATTTTACTTCCTAGTTGGATAAGCAGATATAGCATATAGAGGGAATTCCACAGTTACCAAGCAACTATAATGTTAAAAAGGGCAGAAATGTGTCTAATTATACAATAGTTACACTTAGATTCATAAAAAACAAATGATAACGCCTTCATTTAGTTCAGATTTTGTTCAATGAAGGTTTAAACAGTCAGAAAAGTGCATTCCTTGTGCGAAAATGTCTGCACTGTGGATGGAGTTTTCTGTGTTGATGACATATGTAGAGGGATTCCGTTTTAGAACTCACCACAGCTTCCTGTATGTTTCTATTTTACTTTTCAACTTGTTTTTCCCCACAAACTGCCACTTCACTCATGTATAACTATGATAAATATTGACCACAGGTACTACCCCATTACCAACCATGTGAAATTAGAAAAATGTGAAACCTATGCTTCATAGGGTGAACAGAATTTCAAAATAAAAAAACTGGAACACCCCCAGCAATAATAAAATTGTGAAATGAGTGCATAATTAAGAAAAACTGTTATGCAGAGATCATTCCTGACTAACATCTGAGTCAGTATAGTCACATTTTCTTTGTGTTTGTGTCATTTTTAAGTATCTTTTTCTATATTTTACGTAAATAAATGACAATTTATGCCTTTTTACTGTTGGAAGGTGTCAAATACATATAAAAACTAGGGAAACCTGGGACATTTCTTGTATAAAACTGGGATAAATCAGTGGTTCTGGATAAATCTGCTGGGACAGGGCACACAGAGCTAAAAACTGGGACTGTCCTGGGTAAATAAAGACGTCTGGTCACCCTAGATGGCTCCCAGGAGCCTTCTGATGTAAGACCCGGAGAACAGGACCTGTGTACCGGCGTTAATCCACAGTTTAAGGCCAAACAACCATGAGGTCCGTAATTATAGGACAGATTTGCGTGAGAGCGCAGTGACTGCTGCGGCTTTACGTTATGCAACCAGCAGCAGGTCACCCATTCACAAACCCATGTTAGACCTCAACAAAGCAAGGGGCACTTCACACGACCACAACACCATTTAGACATTTTACTTTCACTTTTAAATCCATATTCCCTACCCTAACGTGCTTGTTTGATTGCCTGATTGAATGAAAATGCTCCAACTGCTTGGGCTGTATTGCCCAAATGTGTGTCATATTTTGGAAAGCCCTCTCATGAGCTTGGATGAAATTAGAATTAAAATTGGAATATATTGTTGAAAAGGTAGGAATTGAAAACTGAAAATGCAAGATTCAAAAAATTCGTATCCATCTGCTCTTATTAACGCGTCTTGGTATAAATCAGTGAACGAATAGTCCGTTTTAGTAACCACTTATAAATGAAATTCAACTTAAAACACGCAGATTTAAGTAGGTAAAATGTTAAATTCGTCTGAGTTTTTGTTCAAGTTCTGCTTTTTGGCGCTCACCTGCCAACACGGCAACGATCCCCCGCATCTTGCAGTAAGTTAGGTCGCATCCAGCTTCGGTTACAGCCATTTTCGGAGCTTTTTTAACTCTCTAGAATCCTCAAAACTCTGTAAAAACCCGCAGACGCTATCGTACTTTCTTCTCAGATCCGTGGAATAGCCCAGAACCCGGCGTGTTGCTGTTTAATCGCGTTTCAGCCGATAAACTCCGGGGTTCAGGTCGCTCTACTGGAGAATCTTATCTGTCTCTAACTGACGCGGAGCGCGGCGCGGGGGTTTATATATGAGCCACGCTCCCCTCCTCCTCGTACGTCAGTCGCGTTGCCCCTGGAGACGGAGCAGGGGAGGGGCTGACGTCACGGGATTCCGCTGCAGCCATTTTCATTTCTAATTTTATTTATTTCATTTTCTTTTTTGAGCCGACAGAATGAGCCAAAATGAGGAGAGATCCGGCGCACACTAAATAGGCCTAATGATAATTTAAAAATGGCTACGCATAAATATCTTTTAAAGATATTATTTAATTGCTTGGTTTCAGATCACAACATTTTATAGATCAGTATTATTTAATACAGATGGGGGGCAGCTAAAAATAAAATTGAGCAAATTAAAAAAAATTTATATAGCAAGTTTTAGAAAAGAGATAAAAGTGACAGAAGAAAAAAATACCATATTTGTGAATTTACGTTTTGGATATTTTAAAGGAAAGTACAATGTTATTAATAGGAAACATTGATTCCTATATATATATATATATATTCCTATATTGATTCCTATATATATATATATATATATATATATATATATATATATATATATATATATATATATATATATATATATATATATATATATATATATATATATATATATATATATATATATTTATATATATATAGTCGTCCAGGTAGCATCCATCGCAAAGGGTAGAGTTCAATTTGTTAACTGGACAAGAGTTTTAGGTAGAAAACATTTTGCCGCTCATCCAAGCTGCTTCTACAGTTCTGCTCAGAATGTTGGAGGATACTGACTTATTATATGAAGAAGTAGCTTGGATGAGCGGCAAAACATCTTCTACCTAAAACTCTTGTCCAGTTGACAAATTTAACTCTACCTTCTGCCATGTCCCACGTGCATGTCTGCACTGGAATGTGTATGTGTATATTGTGTATTGTACATATGTATAGTGATAATAAAAGGCATTCTATTGAATTCAATTCTGTTCCTTTATTTCCTGATCTATTTATTACAAACGTGGAGTCGTGGTTTGTTTCATTCGCAAGTGTTTAACACACAAACCTGCAGATTTAATAGGCTAAGTTGTTCTTTCAAGCATAAAAACACTAGATGCCATGTGGCGATACAGTAAGTGCACTAGAATCTTCACTAGAACCATGTGGATTTGCTCGTCTTTTCTGAACTAAAGGTAAAAGGAGCTGTTCACTTGAAAACTACACCTCTACACTACCTACTAGGTAGTGTAGAGGACACTACCTACTATGACATCACGAAGTGGAACAGAGCACGGGGATGGGTTTTGCCTTCATCGAGGAGTTTGACATCATCATCTTCACATTCTAGAATAGCATCGAAGAGTGTGAAGATGCTCAGAGGAGGCTAATTAGGATCTCAGCTTTGACAATGAAACATGCGTGATTCCTGTTGTTATACAAACTGGTCTGATGCAGCGTGACTGAGCTCCTCCTCTGGTCTAGGGTCAAGGACGTTTTTTCTAGTATCGAACAAACTCCTCCCTTCATCTATCAGAACACAAATGGACTAAATGTGATGTGTAATATTTGTGTGATTATTTTATTTTCCCTTTTTCATTCGTTCATTTTTCTTCTCGTCTGTTCTGCAGCGCCAAGCTGAGCAGAGGAGGGAGACACGGGATAGAGGGATGGAGGGAGGGGGTGACGTCAGAGTGGAGGAGAGGGAGGACACCTACATCCCCTTGTCCCTCCTTCCTGTCTGTCCTCTCTGTCTCGCTCTACCTCCTCTCCTTCACCTGTTTCTATCATCCTTTCTCTCCTCACTCTCCTCCTCATACCCTTGCTTTCTTTATTTCTCCTCTCTCTTCCTCCCTCTTTCTCCTCCTCCTTTTGCTATCATCCTTTCCCTCCTCACTCTCCTCCTCATATCCTCTCTTTCTTTGTCTCTACTTCACACTCCCTTCCTCTCGCTCCTCTCTTCCTCTCTCTCTTTTCTCCTCCTCCTCTTTCTCTCCTCAATCTCCTCCTTCCCTCTTTCTTTGTCTCTCCTCTCCCTCCCTCTTTCTCCTCTCTTCTTTGCTCTCTTTCCTCACCTCCTCTCTCTTCTCCACTCCTCATGCTCTCTTTCTTTGTCTTTCTTCTCTCTCATCCCTCTTTCTCCTCTCTTCCTCTCTCCCTCTCCCCACCACCTTTCAATCATCCTTTCCCCCCTCTCCTTCTCATGCCCTCTTTTTCTTTGTCTCTCCCTCCCTCTACCTCCTCTTCTTGCTCTCTTTCTCCTCTCTCCTCACCTCCTCTCTTCTCTCTTCCTCCTCTTTCTATCATCCATTCCTTCCTCACTCTCCTCCTCCACATACCCTCTCTTTCTTTATCTCTCCTCTCTCTCCCTCTCTCACCTCCTCTCCTCTCCCCACTCTCCTCCTTATGCACTCCCTCTCTCTCCTTACCTCCTCTTCCTCTATTCCTTCCCCTCTCCTCCCCTCTCTCTCTCTCCTCTCCTCCGCGCAGACCCCTCCCCTCTCCCTCATTTCTTTTCTTCTTTTTTTATCTGAATGGAAAAGTCCCAGCTCCACTACAGTCATTGAGTAACAAAGGGATTCCACTCGGCCGTAAACCAACGGCGGAAAATCCTTTGAAATCGGACGCTCCGCAGGACTGACGTAGTTAGATTTGACTAGAGCTTAACCGGTGTCAAGGCAAAAAGCACAAGGGCAGCCCCACGTGCAATACCTGCAGCCGGAAATAACCACAAGAACAACACCGTGGCTTTGGTTTTCAGTAATCACCACAGAACGAGGAGCTTGTCAGGTCCAAAACCAATTTAAATCTACTCAGCTTCATTAATTATGTCTGACATACTTCTACTTTAAGTGTGTCAAGGCGAAAAGCACAAGGTCAGCCCCAGATATCAGGAATAATGCAGTGGCTTAGTGATCGCCTCATAACTAGGTGGTTGCCAGTTCGATTCCAGCTTCAACCAGTCCATTCAACTTTAGTAACGATGTCCTTGCACAGTGTAAACTGCAGTAGTAAACAGATGGATTTGTTCTAATTAAAGGAGATATGTTCTTTCCGGAGCTTTTCACCGTGTTCTAACAGTTTTCCCTTCTGGTTTGCCAATTTAGAGTAATTCGTGCAGGCTTATTTAAACTACAGTACTGTGTAAAAGTTTTAGGCAGGTGTGAAAAAATGCTGTGAACAAAAAATGCTTTCAAAAATATAATATACTGATCGCAAAAGTCATTAAGAACGATCTTCAGCGTAAAGAAGAAGAAGTTGTGTTGGTGATGGTCTGGCCCCCTTTCTTTTTTCCTCATAAGTAGCCAGATTCAACTCTTTTTCCATTTTGCTGTGCACAGATATGATCATATTTATATTTGAATATCACCTTTTCCTGCTGATGCTCCAGTATTGGAAAAATCAAATGAATGCAAAAGAGTTTAGCCTTTACCCCGGAGGGTCATGTAAATGTGGGAGTTGTGCAGAATGGGTCACGGACAGAGCTGTATTATGTGTGTATGTCCTCATCCGGTTGATTTATGCACGGGTTTGTTCACAGATAATAAAGCCCAGCCCATGTTACTGTGTCCAGTCGTGACTCTTCCTCCTCTGCAGTGATGAAGAGGAGCTTATGTCATACACAGCACTGGAGGTTACACAACAGAGCGCTGTGCGAACTGGAGCGCTAATGCAAAAGACAAGGGGTCCAACGCACACGCACAAACTGGGACAAAGGAAAACTGTTTACACACAACCACATATGCAAATGAGCCTCATTTGCATAAAACTATTTATTTCCTAAATGTTTTTTGGTGTATGGTTTTGTATAGTCGACATGTCATAGGCAGAAATGGATGATAATTGGAAGAGTTCGTCCACTAACCTAAAGGTCAGTGGTTCTATCCTAACTCTACTACTGCTGCTGCCATTGTGTCACTGGGCAAGACACTAGGGCCGAGGTATATGTGTGTATAGACTACTGAGTGATATATTAACCTAGTGTTGTCACGATACAACATTTTTTAATTCGATTATGACACTAAGAATACAGATTCCGATACCACAATGATACTATTTAGACAATAATATTGTCTAAATAGTATCATTGAGTATATTATACTCAATGATACTATTTAAATAAGAGTATATTATACTCTTATTTTCCAAATTAAATAACATGACTTTCTTTTCTATTCCCATCCATCCATCTTCTTTTGCTTTATCCGGTTGGGTCACAGGGGCAGCAGTTCACTGCCAACTCCTCTGCACACCTGACCCCCTATGAACCCCTCTGCGAGTGGTGAGCCCACAGGAGTTTGTACCCACATCGTCCTCTCACACTGAGCCCAGCGAGCATTGGGCAACATCAGGGTCCTTGATTTTATACAGTTCACAGGGTGGTGCATGTTTGGGGTTGATGGGGGAAACCGGAGTGCCTGGAGGAAATCCATCCAGACACGAGGAGAACATGCAAACTCCGCACAGAAAAATCCAGGCAACCCGGGGATCGAACCTGGAACCTTCTTGCTGTGAGGCATGAGTGCTAGCCCTTCAACTCAAGATCAAGATCATTCTAAAGATGTTCAGGAAAGGTTCTGCTCTGTTCTGTCAGTGGCACTTTTTAGGATCGATACCTGTAAAAAAAAAAGGATCTTGTTTCGATACTAGACGATTGACCAATATGGGTGGTGACCAATAACAATTTTCAGTCCAAATTTATTTCATCTTATTTAAAAACAAATAAAATGGACCCAAGCTGGTCATTGACTGTCAGGATGGGGTCAAACACAGGTTTAACCCAGACACACAGGGATGGGTCAAGATCACTGGACATGACTTTACACCCATTAGTGATATTTACGAGGGGTGCTGCAGGAGACAGGCCTCCAGGATCATGGGGGACCCCTCAGGAGGAGCCTGAGGAGCATCAAAGCCAGAACATCTTGGCTGAGCTCCAGTTTTTTTTCTGAGGCTGTCAGACTTTTGAACGGTGTATACTGACTTCCTGCTCAGACTGCCTCTCCATCTTGCTCCATGTTTAACTTGTGCTTGTCTGTTGAAACTGCTAAATGCTCTTGATGTACTTTTAATATTGCTTATTCATTATTGTTTTTATCTCTCTTGGTCACGGGGTCTCAAGGAACACATTTCGTTCAGTCATGTGTTTCTTTTGCATGTTTGAATGACAAATAAAGAACCTTGAACCTTGAACACTGAACAAATGCAGAGGACACATCTCTTCTGGGACATAAAGTAAACCTTAACCTTTTCGAGGTGTCCAAAGAATAAAAAGCCAAAATAATGCACAATATTTGATGTCTGAAGTGACAGTAGCTCAATTAGCAGTTTGTCCTGTGATCTGAAGCTTGGTATAAATGTCAAATTGGCCCTTAACCCAAAGATGAATGCTGTTGTTGTGTCCTTGGGCAAGACATTTAACCCCCCCTCGCCCCCTGTTTGCATACATTGGTGTATGAATGTGAGTGTGAATGGGAGAGTGGTTCCTTGTTGTAAAGCGCTTTGTCCTTGGAGGTAGAAAAGTGCTGTATAAAAATATGACCGTTTAAAATTCAAACCTTTGATCAGAAGTGTGGTTCTTAGAAAGGACTTGAGAAGAATGTCAGGGGCATTTGGACACTGTTTTTACCATTAAACTGCTCATCTGTGACCTGTTCCAAAGGAGAGCAGCTATTTCAGTCCAGCCCGCTTCTCTAAAAACACCTTTTCACATGTTGTCCTCTTTTGCTTTGGGGCGCTCTGCTCTTTGAATAAAGTTTGCACCAAAAACAGGTTTATGTGAAGAGTAAACAGAGCACAGAGACGCTCCAGGGCACAGAGGAACATGGAACCCAAATACACTTCAATGTTTACCATCATGGAGGATTCAAGGAACAAGAATGTGACCAGAGCTGTGCCTGAGGAATCATGGAGGAAATGGGGTTGGACAACAAGCAAAAGAAGTTTCATTCCGATGCCCACCACTGATCGGTCACAATTTTCCATTTGCTTTATTGACAAAACAAATATACCTGGAGTTTTTGTTTCTTTCACACCTTTATTCTGTCTGTCTACATCTCCAAAGCTCAAAATGCAGCTGCCTTTTGTTGTTTACCTTTTGTTCAATTGAGACTGGAAATTTCAGGGCTGAAATAAAATAAATAAAATGATTCTAGTGTAAATCTTCAAAACACTCACATTTGAGAGAAGAACTGTAGGGTTTATGTGATATAGAAGTCAGTATAGAAGAGTATAGACGTCGGCGATACGATACATACCTCAATAAACAGGCCATGATATGAAACATACCTTGATACACAGGCCACAATACGATACATACCTCGATACACAGGCCATGATATGATACATACCTCAATAAACAGGCCACGATACGATACATACCTCGATACACAGGCCATGATATGATACAAACCTCGATAAACAGGCCACAGTACAATACATACCTCAATACACAGGCCATGATACGATACATACCTCGATAAACAGACCATGATACGATACATACCTCGATACACAGGCCACGATACGATACATACCTCGATAAACAGGCCATGATACGATACGATACATACCTCGATACACAGACCATGATACGATACATACCTTGATAAACAGGCCAAGATACGATACATACCTCGATAAACAGGCCACAGATTGATGTATACCTCAATACACAGGCCATGATACGATACATACCTTGATAAACAGGCCACGAGATGATACATACCTCGGTAAACAGGCCAAGATACGATACGTACCTCAATAAACAGGCCACAGTACGATACATAACTTGATACACAGGCCACGATACGATACATACCTCGATAAACAGGCCATGATACGATACATTTTTTGATACAATGCACTTTTGATTCAGAATGATTCGATATTATATTATATTATATTTCAAAGAGATTCAATACGATTCAATAAAAAACAAAAGCTAAATCATGGCTGTGATACTAAAAGTCTGTCCACTGAGTTTGTGCAAAGTTAATGATATCGGGTATAGAACAACACAACTGTAGCTCTTACACTAAATAATTCTGTAAAATATACCAAAAAATACTCTTAGCAATAGAGCGATACAGCAGCCCACGATACCAATACTGTATCATCAAATCAAAAGATGGTTTAGCTCACACCTTGTAGTTTGCACTTTGGGTTTTTAAGTTATTTTGTTGTGATTGAGTGTTAGCACTTTAGGTTTTGTTCTGGGTGTTCAAGTCGTCCTTGTTTGGTTATTTTTTAATAATTATTTCTGTTGCAGGGCTTGTTTCTTCCTCCCGTGGGCTGCAAGGTTTCTGATTCAATCCAATCCACTTTATTTCTATAGCACATTTCATAAACAAAAGAGTTTCCAAAGTGCTGCACAATATTTAAAAAAAACAACATATTCAATAGGAATAAAAAATAAAGCTCTAGTTCCATTAGTCCTTGTAAAAACAATAAAACTAGCAAAATCAAATAAGAGGAAGAATATACAAAAAGAATAAAAAAGGTAAAATAAAAGCATTAAAATAAATAAAAGACACAGAAGACCACACAACTCACGTGGTGTTAAAAGCCAAAAAGAAAAAGTTTCTGATTTTAGTACTGTGCAATAAACATTTGGGCTATTTTTTTTTATTTTTTATATTTTTTACTACAACCTTTTTTTTCTTTTAAGACCAAATAATTTAAAATTTTACTTGCTCCTTTCTTTTAATAAATTTTAACCACATATTTTATTGTCACGTCTTTGGCCTTTTCTTACAAACGTACATGTGTCCTTGGGTATTTTATGAGGCTGTATTAGCATTTTAAACATTATTTATTAAAAATAAAAAGTATGTTTTCTCATTACTGTTGAAATACAACTTGCCCTAAAATTACTTCAGGTATTCAGAATGCAGTACTCTGATTGGCCAAAGTAACAGAACAAGTAGATTGTGTTAAATGATTCGACTCCTGTTCAAAGAAGCCAATACATTTTAATAACTGAAGTGTCTAAGATGAGTCTCTGGAGATTATTGTATTGATTTGAGTCTTTTATTTAAGATCGGCAGAGTGGTTACCCAGTCTCCCCCTCTCGCTCAGGAGGTTGTGGGTTAAACTCCTGATCTCTCTGTCGTAGCATACATCCGGATTCTTTGCGTTGTGCTGGGGCTGTACATGTATGTCTATGTATGTCTATGGACTAAAATAGTGAAAAGACAACCTTTTTTTTCTTTTAAGACCAAATCATTTAAAATTTTACTCGCTCCTTTCTTTTAATAAATTTTAAGCGTGTAAGATTGTGGACTCTCGTGTCAGTCATAATCCAAAAGGCTTCTGTAGATTAATTTTTTTGCTTTATGGTCATTTGCAAACATGTTTTTTTGTATTTTGGTGAAACAAATGACAATTTATGCTCCTCTTTACTGTTGATCAGATTAGTCAAAAAATGTGATGTCTCAGTTTAGTCCTGGTTTAGACCTAATGTAGTCCTGTTTTAGTCCTGGTTTAGACCTGGTTTAGACCTGATTTAGTCTCAGTTTACTTCTGGTTTAGACCTGATGTAGTCCTGGTTTAGTCTCAGTTTAGTCCTGGTTTAGACCTGATGTAGTCCTGGTTTAGTCTCAGTTTAGTGGTGGTTTAGTCTTAGTTTAGTCCTGGTTTAGTCTTAGGTAAGATAAGGTAAGGTTTATTTATATAGCGCTTTACACAGACACATGTCCCCTAAGTGCTTTACACAGCATTTTAGAGTATTCTTCATTCACTCCATACCCGGTGGTGGTAAGCTACTGTTGTAGCCACAGTTGCCCTGGGGCAGACTGACGGAGGCGCTGCTGCCAACGGTCCCTCCGACCACCACCATCACTCACTCACACAACTTTCACACCTACAGTGCATGTTTTGAGTTGATGGGGGAAACTGGAGCGCCCATCCAGACATGGGGAGAACATGCAAACTCCACACAGAAAGGCCCAGGCGACCCGGGGATCGAACCCGCAACCTTCTTGTGAGGCATGAGTGCTAGCCACTCAGCCACCATGCCGCCTTAGTTTAGACCTGATGTAGTCCTGGTTTAGTCTCAGTTTAGTCTTGGTTTAGACCTGATGTAGTCCCGTTTTAGTCCTGATCTAGTCCTGATTTAGACCTGATGTAGTCCTGGTTTAGTCTCAGTTTAGTCCTGGTTTAGTCTTAGTTTAGACCTGATGTAGTCCTGGTTTAGTCTCAGTGTAGTCCTGGTTTAGACCTGATGTAGTCCCGTTTTAGTCCTGATCTAGTCCTGGTTGGATGTAGTCCTGGAGGTTGTGGGTTAGACTCTCGATCTCTCTGTCGTAACATGCATCTCACATCTGTGTACAAACCGGGGCATTGGAGGTGAACAGGACGATGCGCTTACATAAATTCTGAATCGTGATATCACTCTCTTTAAGCCTATAGACCGACAGCTGTACCACTGACCCTAGCTCCTCCCCCGCGGACCCGTCTCCTTTACGTAACCGCGGCAACGGCATCGCAGAACGGAGCATTTCCAGTCATAGGGATACGGAGAAGGCTCAGTGACGCCGGGGCAGACGTGGACATGGCTGCGGGCGATGGGGCTCGTATGTACAACATATTATGCAGTCGCTTTAATGTGTTTCCATGACTACGGGTCAGAGGAGATGGGAGTTATACAAGTGTGATGTCACTCCTGTTGCTGTTCATTCTGGAAAGTACTGAAAATTAGAAGTAAAAGCACAGTTACGCTAGTGAAAAAGGATACTTTGCAGTGACTTTTTATCTCATAATTATGACTTTCTTGTCTCATAATTTTGACTAATTTCATAATTATGACTTTTTATCTCATAATTTTGAATTTTTATCTCGTAATTTTGACTTTATCTCACAATTTTGACTTTTTATCTCATAATTTTGACTTTTTATCTCAGAATTATGACTTTCTTATCTCATAATTATGACTTTATCTCAGAATTTTGACTAATCTCATAATTATGACTTTTTATATCATAATTTTGACTTTATATCTCATAATTATGACATTTTATCTCATAATTATGAGATTTTATGTCATAATTTTGACATTTTATCTCATAATTATGACTTTTTATCTCATATTTATGACGTTTTATCTCATAATTATAACGTTTTATCTCATAATTTTGACGTTTCATCTAATAATTTTGACTTTTTGTCTCATAATTTTGACTTTATATCTCATAATTGACATTTTATCTCAAAATTATGACGTTTTATCTCATAATTTTGACTTTTTATCGCATAATCATGACTTTTTATCTCATAATTTTGACTTTTTATCTCATATTTATGTTTTATTTATGTCTCATATTTTATGTTTTTTTTTTTCTTTTACTGGTGGAAACAGGCTTCTATAGTAGTGAACTGGGTTTGAAATGATGAGCTGAAGCTGAGTTGACTTTAAAAACACAGTGCAGAGACCAAGAATTACGAAAGAAGGAAGCACTGAGAAATGTTTTTGCTGTGACGGTTCCTTCTCTTGATGGTGGTGACTTCAGAAGTATTTAAAAGCAGCTGGAGCATTCACTCGTGTCAGCTCTCTGAGGCGTGCTACTTGGATCGTGTTCATGTAGATTTTGTAAACAGTCCAATTCCTGTAATGGTCTTCTGTTCTCAGGCAGGCCAGTCACAAACAGAAGCACGGGAACTCCTCTCACAGGCAATTCTACTTTAGAGGAAGTGAACATGATAAACAGGAACTAAAGAAAACCTTATTAATACTGCTGACTAACATTCAGGGCTTTCTGTGGAGAGTTTGCATGTTCTCCCTGTGTCTCACTCTGGTTTTCTCCATCAACCCAAAACATGCTTTAAGGTCAGATCCTCCAGCTAAGATAATCCTGACTAAGACTAGACCCAGATCTGGAGCTGGGTCCCACTGCTCCTGACAGGTTTAACCCATAGCGTTTTCAGTTTCCAATCTCCAACCGTTTAGGAACCGAAAAGTTGGTTCCCGATGGTAACCAAGTAAAACGACAAACTAGACGTCAGCAGGTTCATCTGGGTCACACGAGGTAAAATAAACAAAAAAAACGTCTGTGTGGGACATGGTGAAAAATCAAGTGACAGAAGATTGTGCAGTGTCAACGGAGGAGCCCAAATATTTGCTATGTCCTTTTTTGCTCGATGAGGTTCCATCTTTGGATTGGGCATCGCTGCCTCCTTCTCCACAGTAGATGTTTCTCCGCAGCAGATGTTTCTCAGCAGCAGATGCTTCTCCACAGTAGATGTTTCTCCACAGCAGATGTAGCAGAGGTGGGTGCAAATAAATAATGATTTACTTGAGTACAAATGCTCGCCATGTTGATGATGCGATCCAGGACTGTTATTTTCCTCACTATGGTCTTGTTTTTATTTGGTGGCAAATCCAATTCCTCTGTCGATGATGAATCATGAGTTCACTTAAACAGTTGAACGTGGGTCGTTCACCCATAAACCTGCTGTATATGCATGCTATGATTTTCTCACATATATCATACTGCATTACAGCATGGGCACAGGCCACTCCCACTGCAACTAAACGTATAGGCTCTACAATCCAGCACTCAAAATAATGGATAAAAAGCCCATCCGCTATCATCATTGTACCATCCTTAAGAAATATAATTTATTAAGCTTTGATAGCTTTATTAAGTTTTGTTTTCTTAAATTAATCTACAAATGCATTAATAATTCAGCACCAGAGCCACTAAGTACATTTATTCAGAGACAAAACAGCAGAGTCACCAGAAGCGCTCCAATCAGGATTGTAGGGGACCACACTGCAGGAGCAGCTTTGGACAGAGCCTTCTCTGTGAAGAGCTCTAGACTCTGGAACTCACTACCCTCTGACATCAAGACCATACCTGACTTTAAAAGATTTACCTCCAGACTCAAGCACTGGCTAAAGACAAAACCAGGGCTGCACTCATTTTTAAATATTGTAGTTTTCTGTTGTACTAAACTGACACTGTTTTAATTTTTCACAGTTAGTATTTTAATTGTTTTTATGAGTAGAAAAGCCCAATCAGGGACAGGAGTTGAAAATTAGCTTTAGCTATAACCTCTATATGCAGTACATCATTTGCAAACTTTGTCTTTGTAACTATGTTTGTTTGCATTGTCCCTGTCAAATAAATAAATAAAAATAAATAAATAAATAAAAACACTTTGGTTCCCAGTGTAATTGGTGCAGATATCGGCAATGGCAGCGTCTGGCCTGTCTGAAAACAACTTGAGAGACAATGAAGGATGGGTCAAATGCAGGTTTAACCATACTGAAGGATGAGTCAAATGCAGGTTTAACCTAGAGACACTGAAGGATGGGTCAAATGCAGGTTTAACCACACTGAAGGATGGGACAAATGCAAGTTTAACCACACTGAATGATGGGCCAAATGCAGGTTTAACCTAGAGACATTCAAGGATGGATCAAATGCAGGTTTAACCACACTGAAGGATGGGTCAAATGCAAGTTTAACCACACTGAAGGATGGGCCAAATGCAAGTTTAAACACACTGAAGGATGAGTCAAATGCAGGTTTAAACGCTGAAGGATGGGTCAAATTCTGGTTTAATGCACACACTGAAGGATGGGACAAATGCAGGTTTAACGCAGGGACACTGAAGGATGGGTCAAACGCAGGTTTAACGCAGAGATGCTGAAGGATGGGTCAAATGCAGAGGGTATATTTTCATACAGGTGCAATATTAGTGGATCTTCATCTTAAAGGTGTCTGACTTCTGTGGGGTAGCATTGGGTATTTATGGAGAATTGTCGTGTGGGAGCATGGGAGACGTAGACTTGTGGGTGGAGTCTTGTACAGAATCTTACAGGTGACCATAAGGAGGGTTCTGAGAGAGATCACTAGATGACTCATACATGCATGGATGACATATACAATCTCTTCAGGCAGGTTTTCGATGATTGAACAATGTTATAACATGGGAGAAAGCTCAAAAAAAAAAAAAAGGTTAAACTGGACCTTCTCTGTTCCTCTGTGTCCTCCCTCAAAAGTCCGGTCTCGTTTGTGGTTTTTAAAGCAGTACTTATGGACAAGAAGTGCTGCGGAAGAATAAAAATTTCCACTTTATTTTCTCTTTTTTTTTCTTTTTTTTTTTCTTTTCATTTCTCATCAAAACCAAAAGTGAGCAGAGGGGGGGAGAGAGTTTGGGGGAATCCTGAAATGCGAACCTGGCATCAATAATGTAGAGAGTAACACGAGGAGAGGAGGAGTACAGAGATCAGGAGAAGAGAGAAAGAGAGGAGAGGAGTGCAGAGGTCAGGAGAAGAGAGAAAGAGGGGAGAGGAGGAGTACAGAGATCAGGAGAAGAGAGAAAGAGGGGAGAGGAGGAGTACAGGGGTCAGGAGAAGAGAAAGAGACTAGGTGTAAGAAAGAGGAAAAAGGGAGAGAGTGGAGAGTACAGGGGAGGTAAAGAAGATGAAACGAGGAGAGGGGAGAGAGAGTTAAAGAAGAGAGAGAAAGAGAGAGAGAGCGACAAAGAGGAGTGAAAGAAAGAGAAAGCGGTAGAAAGAAAGAGACAGGGTGTAAAAAAAGAGGAAAAGGATGGAGCAAGTGGAAAGGGAGGTAAAGAGAAGGAGAGAGTGAAAAGGAGAGAGAGAGTGAGAGGACCAGAAAGCGGAAGAAAGAAAGAGACAGGATAGAAGAAAGAGGAAAAAGAGGGAGAGAGGTGAGGTAAAGAGTAGAGAAAAATAGATATGTGAGGGAGAGAGTAAAAAAAGAGAGGGGGTGCGTAAAGGGGGAGGGAGAGAGAGGAGAGATGAAAAAAGAAGTGACAGAGGGAGAGAAGAAGAGATGCGGCGGGAGAGAGGTGAAGTGAAAGAGAAAGAGACAGAGAGTAAGAAAGAGGAAAAAGAGAGAGAGAGTGAAGGAGGTCAAGTGAAGCAAAAAAGAGATAGAGAGAAAGAGAGAGGAGAGATGAAAAAGAGGATGTAGAGAGAAAGAGAGACAGAGAGAGAAAAGACAGAAGCAGAGAGAACGATGAGAGAATGAGGGATGGAGAGAGGAGAGGTGGAGAGACAGAGGGGTGTAGAGTCAAAGAGAGAGAGAGAAGACAGAAGCAGAGAGAAGGATGAGAGAAAGAGGGATGGAGAGAGGAGAGGGTGTAGAGACACAGAGAGAGAAGACAGGCAGAGAGAAGGATGAGAGAAAGAGGGATGGAGGGAGGAGAGGTGGATAGACAGAGGGGTGTAGAGATGGAGAGAGAGAAGACAGAAGCGGAGAGAAGGATGAGAGAATGAAGGATGGAGTGAGGAGAGGTGGAGAGATAGAGGGGTGTAGAGACAGAAAGAGAAAAGACAGAAGCGGAGAGAAGGATGAGAGAAAGAGGGATGGTGGGAGGAGAGGTGGAGAGATAGAGGGGTGTAGAGACAGAAAGAGAAAAGACAGAAGCGGAGAGAAGGATGAGAGAAAGTGGGATGGAGAGAGGAGAGGGGTGGAGAGAGAGAGAGCGAGAAACAGAGAAGACAAAAGCAGAGAGAAGGATGAGAGAAAGAGGGATGGAGAGAGGAGAGGTGGAGAGAGAGAGTAATGCAGATGCCGAGAGAGAGAAGACAGAAGCAGGGAGAAGGATGAGAGAAAGAAGGATGGAGAGATGAGAGGTGGAGAGACAGAGTAATGTAGATGCAGAGAGAGAAGACAGAAGCAGAGAGAAGGATGAGAGAAAGAGGGATGGAGGGAGGAGAGGTGGAGGTGTCGTATATCAGAGGTTCAGGTTTCTGTGAGTAAACAGAGGAGCGGCTTTTGAATGTTTAAAAAAAAACATGACGTCAAATCTGAGCCGTTTGTTCAGAGGGAGGACAAATATTTAAAGCTGCACTGCGCAACTTTTCGGTTGTTTCTATGGCGATGTCATCGTTCTGCCTGGAATTTTACGCAGTATGACATTAAACTTAAGCTCAAAAATACCTCAAAAAACATTCATTCTGACTGTGAGCGGGGTCACCTCTCCAAAGATCTGACCTGGAATTCTGTCTGGTTTGGTCTCCGTGACGATAGAAAGGTTTAATGCCATACTGTGGAATATTCCAGACAAAGCAATAACAGCTACGTGGAGACATTGGCGAGGAGGCAAAAAGAGAGGTGAGAGGGAGAGAGAGTGAAAGAGAGAAGCAAACAGGAGAGAAAGTAGTAGAAAGAAAAAATGGGTGGAAGAAAGAGGGAAAAGAGGGAAAGAGTGGAGGGTGTAGAGGAGGTAAAGAGAAGGGGAAAAGAGAGGGGAGAGGGAGAGAGTGAAAGAAGAGAGAGAAAGAGAGAGACAAAGAGGAGTGAAATAGAGAGAGAGAGAAAGACAGACAAATGAAAGAGAGAGAGAAAGAAAGAGACAGAGGAGTGAAAGAGACAGAGAAAAGAGGAGTGAAAGAGAGAGAGAGAGAGACAAAGAAGAGTGAAAGAGAGAGAGAGGAGTGAAAGAGAGAGAAAGAGAGACAGAGGCGTGAAAGAGAGACAAAGAGAGACAAAGAGGAGTGAAAGAGAGACAAAGGAGTTAAAGAGAGAGAGAGAGAGAGAGAGAGAAAGAAATAGAAAAAGAGGAGTGAAAGAGAGAAAAAGGAGAGAAAGAGAGAGAGAGAGAGAGAGAAAGAGCAGTGAAAGAGAGAGAAAAAGCAGTAAAAAGAAAAAGGAGAATCATATCACTGTAGGCCGTGATGGGAGATAGCGAAGTAAATTTAGAAGTAAAGTAAAGTAAAGTAGTAAAGTAAAGCTGCACTGTGTAACTTTCAGGGTGAAGGATCCATCACCATGGAGATGTAGTTGCTTTGCCTGAAAATGTTCCCAGTATAGTGTTAAACCATTTCCATGGAGATAAGCATCAGGCGATTTTACAAGTCAGATTTGTGGAGAGGCGGGCCTGCATATAGAGAAACACTCTCACCTCAAAGCAAGAAGGTTCCAGGTTTGATTCCCAGATTGCTGGAAAAGTTCCGTGGTGTATCTTTAAAATGTTGGACAGTGATGTAAAAGGAGGTGAGGAGTTCCCATAACTGTGGCTGTATCACTTAGACCATGGTTGTACAGACACATGGAGAACATGCAAACTCCACACAGAAAAAAACCCTCATGTTCTGGGAGTTGAAGCAGACACCTTCTGGCGAGGTGTTAACCACTCCGCCCTCTGCTCCGCTCCCTGCTTCTCCCTCTGCTCCTCCCTCTTCTCGCTGTGTTCTGTCCTTCTGTTCTTCTCTTCTCCGAACAGCCACTAATCCTTCCTTTAGTTCTAGAGAGAGATTAACCTTAACCTTTCTCTCTCTATCTGTCTCTCTATCTCACTGTCTTTCTGCTTTCTGCCTATCCTTCTCTCCCTCTGTCTGTCTCTACCTATCTCTCTCCCCGTCTGTCTGTCTGTCTCCTTTCTCTCTCTCTGTCTGTCTTTTTGGCTGTCTCTCTCTCTGTCTCTGTCTGTCTGTTTGGCTGTCTCTCTCTCTGTCTGTCTGTTTGGTGGTCTCTCTCTGTCTGTCTGTATGTCTTTGCTCTCTCTCTCCCTGTCTGTCTGTTTGGCTGTCTCTCTCTCTGTCTGTCTGTTTGGTGGTCTCTCTCTCTCTGTGTCTATATGTCTTTGCTCTCTCTCTCCCTCTCTCTGTCTGTCTGTTTGGCTCTCTCTCTTCTCTCTCTCTCTCCTTCTCTCTGTTTGTATGTCTTCAGTCTCTCTCTCTGTCTGTCTCTCTCTGCATGTCTTCTGTCTCTCTCTGTGTGTCTGTATTTCTCTCTCTCTGTATGTCTTCTGTCTCTCTCTGTCTGTTTGTCTCTCTCTTTGTTTGTCTTCTCTCTCTCTTTCTCTGTCTCTCTTTCTCTCTGTGTTTGTCTTCTCTCTCTGTCTGTCTCTCTCTGTCTCTCTGTATCTATCTTTCTCTGTCTGTCTTCTCTCTCTGTATCTCTCTGTCTTCTGTCTCTATCTATCTCTCCTCTTCCTCTCTCTATCTCTGTCTTCTGTCTTTCTGTGTGTCTCTGTATGTCTTTGGTCTCTCTCTTTCCTCCTTTTATTGCTCCCACTCATTCTCCTCTCTCCCCGCTTGATCCCCTCTTTATCCATCTCTCTCTCTCTTTGTCTCTCTCTCTCTGTGACTTTCTCTCTGTCTGTCTGTCTCTCTCAGTCATTCCTCTTTCTCTCTTCTCCTTCTATCCTTCTATTGCTCCCACTTGTTCTCCTCTCTCTTCTTTCTCCTTTATGATCTCTCTCTCTTATCCCTGCCCCCCCCCCCCTCGCTCTCTCTTCTAATCCCTCTCTCATGCTCTCATCTGTTGTTCATTCATTAAATGCTTCAGTCTCATGAAGTCCTATATTACGCACTGACTCTTGTGAGCTTGAATCATTCTGATTTTTCAACGGGGAAAATACATCTACAAATCACTTGCAAAGGGTTTGCAAGTAAAGCAGCTTAAATGAGGCTAAAACGATCACTGCAAAGTAACAACACAATGGTAAAATGAGCTCTCTGAATGAGTCTGGGGAGGTAGAGTAACCAAAAATGACTCAAGCACATATTTCATCCATCCCTGTAGGAGCTGTGAGAGCTTTTCCTTTCGACTCAGCTCCTTCTTCACGACAACAGTCCTCTCCCCTGACTGCACCTAGAAACTGTCCACAATGAACAGAACCGGTGACAAAGGGCAGCCCTGGTGGAGTCCAGCATGCTCCAGGAACAGGTCTGATTAACAATGTGCACACAGGGACATACAGGGACAGCCCTGAGCAAAGAGCTCCAGGCCCCATACTCCCAGAGCCCCACAAGTGACATGGTCAAACACCTTCTCCAGATCCACAAAGCACATGTGGACCCTCGAGTACACTATCTGGTCCAGAGTGCTGGTCCATAACAAAAACCACACTGCTCCTCCTGGATCCGAGATTCGACTACTGGCCGGACTCTCCTCTCCAGTACCCTGGCTTTACCGGGGAGGCTGAGGAGTGATTCCCCTGTAGTTGGAACACACCCTCCGGTCCCCCTTCTTAAACAGAGGGACCACCACCCCGGTCTGCCACTCCAGAGGCACTGTTTCCGACTGCCACGCAACGTAGTAGAGACGTGTCAGCCAAGACAGACCCACAACATCCAGAGACTTAGATACTCAGGACGGATCTCATCTACCTTCGGAGCCTTGCCACTAAGGAGCTTGCTGTTCCAGCCTCTGCTTCCTCAAAAGAAGAAGTGACGGTGGGATTGAGGGGAGCCCTAAAGTATTCCATCCACAGTCCAACAACATCCCCAGTCGAGGTCAGCCGCTCCCCACTCACGCTGTAAACAGTGTTGGTGAAGCCCACCTCCAGAGGCTCCAGAGGTGTCAGATGGTTTGCCTCTCTGAACTCCTCGAAGCCCTGAGTTTTTGCTTCTGCAACCGCATGGGCTGCAGCACGCTGGGCCTGTCGTCAGCTGCCTGAAGAGTCCCGTAAACCAACAAGGTTCAATAGGATTCCTCCTTCAGCCTAACATTCCTTACTTCCAGCATCCACCACCGGGTTCGGAGACTTCCACAGCAACTGGCACCGGAGACCTTATGACCAAATTGACATTGACAATAGAGGCTGAAAACATGGTCCTCTTGGACTCCATGTCCCCAGCCTCCCCTGGGATCTGGGAGGAGCTCTCTCAGAGGTCTGAGTTGAAGGTACCATCACAATACACTTGAGTCTGTGAAGGAAAAGTTCAATATTGCACCTTTAAAAATCTTGAACTCCAATGGCCAATGTCCCAATGACCCAGTTTGACCGTGAGCTGAAGCGGAGGGCGAGAGCTGAACATTTCCAATTAAACTAATGCTCCACGGTTTTAATACTTCTATTGTCTGCTCATCCTCACTCTCTATTCTCTTCTGTCCCTGTATTCTCTGTATTCTCTGTATTCTCTGCTCTGTGCACGTGAGGCTCTGCTGAATTCACTTCATTAAAGTGAGTCATTCAGTTTAGTCACATCTTTTCTTCATGTGAGAACCAGACAATTACAACAATTATAACAGTTTGGAGTAGAATAGTGTTTATATGGGACATGCATGGTCCATCTGTGTCACAAGGTACGAGGATACAAGAAGAAAAATAACAGAGACAGACTGAAATGTGTGTTGGATTTCTGCAGAAATAAAATGTATTCAACTCATCCACGTGACTGTAATCAGGACAGTCTTGCGTGATACACTAACGATAATGTTGAGTAGTGAAAAAGTGGATAGTGTTTAATAAGACTAAGCATTTGGAGCTTGGAGATGCAGACAGATGCATAAGAAAGTGTTCCTCAGACGTGTAAATGAAACAAAACACAACTCCAGGCATGTCTTTGCTGAGGTAACAGCATTCGAACATGGTTTAAATCTCACCAGAGTCAGTGAGAAACAGAAGAAGAGGAGAAGACCGGACTCTAGCCCTACACGGAGGCTTTCAGTCTGGAGGCCAGATTCTCACAGCTCAACTCACATTGTTACTCGAAATCTACCCTGTAACATGAACATTTCTAGTTACTTTCTTCCCCTGCATGCACTTATGTTTTTTTTAATTCCAAATTAATAGTTCTAAATTCAAATATTCTCCTTGGAGTTTACATGGAAATAATTCTGAATTGAGGTTTCCATGGAAAACATGTTAATCGTCTTTATTTAATTCTGCTCTGCGTCTTGGGGTGGGGAAGGGTTCTGATCGGACAGCAACACAAACGTATTTCCGTCTTTGGGAAGAAAACACACACTTCAGCTGCTCCCGGCTTTTCTGTCATCTCGGTTTGTTGTTACGCCGCCTACACAAACACGATCCAAACTTTTTCCGCAGTCATTCGGATGATAATGAAGCAGCAGCTGGAGAATTCTCTCCTCGCGCTTTACGTCTGTGAGCTGAGGAGGAGAAGGGAAGAGTGTCGGAGAAGCAGGAATAAGACAAACTGAGACTGAGGCTGCGACACCTCAGCCCACTCCCACATCCCGCTCACAAATCCAAAGAGCAGTCTGGCGTGACAGGATGGAGACATGTGACTAAAAGAGTCCACAGATGAACGAAATCTGAACATCTGAGCAGAACGTTTTTAACAAAGGGATGATTCAGAATAAACAGGAGGCAGTCAGATACAGTGTGGAGGTCAAAGGTCAAATCCAAACCTCATGATCCCAGCTCATAGTGTACACTCCACAGACACTCCTGTACTGTACGCTCCCCAGACACTCCTGTACTGTACGCTCCACAAACACTCCTGTACTGTATGCTGCACAAACACTAGTAGACTGTACGCTCCACAGACTCTCCTGTACTGTACGCTCCACAGACTCTCGTGGACTGTACGCTTCACAGACACTCCTGTACTGTACGCTCCACAAACACTCTTGGACTGTACGCTCCACAAAACACAGAGAAGGATCTGAACATTTTGAACTTTACTACACAAAATATCTGGAGTGACAATTATCAGTGAGTCCAGGGCAAAACCAAGACTGAGCCAGGACTAAGGCAGGATTAAACCTGGGAAAAAACAGGACAAACCAGGACTAAACCAGGATTACACCAGTACTGAACCAGGTCTAAACTAGTTTTAAAGCAGAACTAAATCATATCTAAAAAAAGAATAAACCAGGGCTAAACCAGGAATAAACCCGGAATAAACTAGGACTAAACCAAGACTAAACCAGGTCTAAACCAGGTCTAAATCCAGAATGAACCAGGACTAAACTAATAGTAAACCAGGTCTAAAGTAGGGCTAAACCTGGAATGAACCAGGAATAAAGTAGAACTGAACGTAATCCAGGCCTAAACCAGGACTAAAAACTAGGTGGACTAAACCAGGTCTAAACAAAGACTGCACCAGGGCAAAACCAGGACTAAACAAGGATTGAACTGGGATTAGACTAGGAATGAACCATCAATGAAAACATCATCCAGGTCTGAATCAGGACTAAAAACTAGGTGGACTAAAACAGGTCAGGACTGAACCAGGGCAAAACCACACATGGACTAAACTTGTTGTAAATCCAGACTGAACCCATTCTAAATTAGGTCTAACCCAGGACTAAATAAATAGCATGGGTTCATAGTGAAACTGAAAGTGGTCTTAAAATAGTCTGTAAATATTTGCATTCCTTCTGGAGCCAGGGTGAAAAGCACAAACTGTCTGAGGCATTAGCCACAGTGTGAGGAGCAGCTCAGAACCACAGAGCTCCTGGATCTCCACGTTCACATGTTCATGGAGCTAAACGGGTTAAACACACCACAGATACAACAAAGACACAAGGAGGAGAGGGGAGAGGAGGAGAGGAGGAGAAGGAGGAGGAGAAAGGAGGAGGGGGAGAGAGAAGGAGGAGGAGAGAGGAGACAGGAGGAGAGAAAAGAAGGAGGGAGAGAGGAGAGAGAGAGGAGTAGAATGTGGAGGAGGAGAGAGGAGGAGAAAAGGAGGAGAGAGGAGGAGAGAGGAGGAGGAGAGAGAGGAGATGAGGAGGAGGAGGAGAGACAGGAGAAGCTCAGACTCACAGATCACCTGGATCATCATGTTCACAGCAGCTAAATGAGTTAAACACAGACATGAGAGGAAAGACAGGAGGAGGAGAGAGGAGGAGGAGGGGAGAGGAGGAGGAAAGATGAGGAGAGAGGAGAGAGAATGTGAGAGGAGGAGGAGGAGGGAGAGAAGGAGGGAGAGGAGAAGGAGGGAGAGGAGGAGAAGGAGAAGAGAGAAGAAGCAGAGAGGAGGAGAGGAAGAGAGCAGAGGAGAGAGAAGAAGAAGAGGAGAAGAAGGGAGAGGAGGAGAGAGAAGGAGGGGGATGAGAAGGACAAGAAGAGGAAAATGAGGGAGAGGAGGAGAGAGAAGGAGGAGAGGAAGGGAGGGAAGGAGGAAGAGGAAAGAAGGAGGAGAGTGAAGGAGAAGGAGAAGGGAGAGAAGGAGAGAGAAAGAGGTGGCAGGAGGTACAGTAAGCCTCTTTAAGATTGAGTTCCTTCCTTGTCAGTGCAGGTTAAAGTCAAACTGAATCTGCCGCAGTGATACTAACAACCACCAGCATGCTAACTGCACACTCCCTGCTTCACAGATAAAAGTGCTTTACTCTTGGCTGCTGCAGTGTCAGTATATGTGTGGGTAGGTGGGGCAGACACTGGGGCATAAAGCTGCTCCTGCCCCGTGAAGCTGCAGATCCGGGGCAGGTCTCACACACTGTAGGGCGAGACCTGTAATTAGACCCCACTTAGTCCGGTTTAAGACCAGGACTAGGTCTGGGCCAAATGACGAGCCAGGTAATCCCCACAGGACACTCTGAGGCACTCTGAGAAATGAACTCACGGAGGGAGGGAGCAGGAGGAGAGAGAGAACAGAAGGAGGAGGGGGCAGAGAAGGAGAGAAAGAGGAAAGGAGAGAGAGGGGGATGGAAAAGGGAGAAGAGATGGAAAAGAGAGAGGAGAGAGAGAGGAAGGAGAGAAGGAGAGAGAGAAGAGAGAGGGTAAGAGGGAGAAGAGATGGGGAGAAAGAGGGAAGAGAAGAAGAGGGGGGGGATGGAGAGAGACAAGGAGGAAGGGGGCAGAGAAAGAGAGAAAGAGGAGATAGGAAGCGAGATGAAAAAGAGAGGAGAGGGAGGAGAGAGAAGAGAGGGAGGAGAGAGAGAAGAGAGGGAGCAGAGGTGGCAAGAGAGGGATGGAGAGAGAGAGAGAGAGAAGAGAGAGGGAGGAAAGATGACGAGAGGGAGGGGAGAGGGAATGAAAGACAGAAGAGAACAGGAGAGGGAGGAGAAGAGAGGAGAGGGAGAAGAGGAGGAGGGGGAAAGAATAGATGTGGTTTGAGTGATAGAGAGAGGAGAGAAAATGAAAAAATGAAGAGTAAGAGAGAGGGGGAGGAAAGATGGAGGAGAGACAGTGGAAAGAGAGAAAGACAGGGGGAAAGAGATATAAGAAAGAGAGAGAAGGTGGGGAGGGAAAATATAAGACAGGGAGACAAAGAGGAAAGAGAGAGGGAAGAAAGAAAGAAAGAAAGTAAGAAAGAGGTGAGAGAAAATAGGCAGGTGATAGCAGAGAGATAGAGAGGAGGGAGACAAGAGAAGATTGGAGGGGGAGGAGAGGACAGACAAGAGCGAGAGAAAGAGGAGGAGAGGAAAGAGAGGAGAGAAAGTACATAACCAAGGGCTTTGACGTCAGGGAAACTGCAGAGGAGACAGGGAATAAACCAGAAACACTGAAAAGAGAAAGAGAGAAGACAGGAAGACACACTCTTCCGTCCGTCTGTTCTAAACTTAATTTTGTGTTAAATTTAAATCCTTTTTTAGAGCATTTTTCTATTCTCTTGTTCTTATTTTACACTATTTTCTGTTCTAATGTAGTTTTGTTTAATTCAGGCATGTTTAACAAACCTACCGATTTTTAGAGTTCTTCTCTCATACTGAAAACACTCTGTTCCACCTTGTGATGTCATGACCTGATACAGGAAGTGCTCCATTGTGGTTTTAAACTCCACACACCTTCACTAGAATCATGTGGATCATCTCAGTCCTGGAATCACCACCAACATCTATAGCTTGAAAAGGTAAAAGGAGCTGTCCACTTGTAAACTACCACTTTATGACATCACAAGGTGGACCAGAGCATTTTAAAGCTGTGACAAAGTAATAAAGTGTTACTTAAACATGTGTGAATGAAAAAAACAAAACTCCAGGTCTGTTTTTGAGGAGGGAGCAGCATTCTAGACACTAATCGATACTAAAATGAAACTAGATACTCATTTGAGCGGGTTAAGCAGGTATCGATACTGACTAGGGATGTTACAATACCAAAATCTCTCGATATGATACTTTCACGATGCGCATCTCATGGTTTGAGGTTTAGAAAATTGTGAATATGCTGCTTTTTCCTTTTACAAACCTTAGGAAGCCTCTAGTCCTGTTATAAAATGAAGAATTCAGATATAAAAGTGCTTCATAACAGTTATTTCGTCATGTAGTCTGCGCTGACAAAAACAAAGGATCATGGTCTATGTAGTTCCCTCTGTTTTTTAGCTGCAGCTGCACCATGGCAACGCAAGGCAAGTTTATTTGTAAAACACAATTCATACACAATTCACAAAGTAATCCAAAGTGCTTTATAGATTAAGAAAGACATTCAAAACACCTAACTTCATTGAAGCAAAAAGACTTGTAATTCAATCCATTGTGATGGCCCACGGTGTTATTGTGAGTCTTTTGATGATACGGTATCACAATATTTTGGTTATTGTTAATCATAATAATAAGAATAAATGAACAATGAAGCAAACAATTCAGTGAACTATAATAAATTTGTTAATAAAGTAGAATAAAAATACATAAGAAATAAAACCAGGAAGGCCAACCAAAAGTCAAGCGATAAAAATTAGTTTTAAGAAATAATTTAAAAGATGATACTGATGGTGCAGCCTCCTCAAGTTCTTCCAAAGCCAAGCCCCCGAACTGAAAAGGCTTGATCACCCTTTGTCCGGAGCCTGGACTTTGGAACAGCCACAGGGACCTGCCTGAGGATCTAAGGCTGTGGGAGGCTTGTGCGGGGTTAAACATTCTGAAATGCAACTTGGTGCAAGACCTAAACAAGCTTTAAAAGGGGGAATGGGACAGAATGGGACCATTCCTGAGCAGCTCCATCTTGAGTTTGATCAGCACTAGTGTCAGACCACATGTTGAAATAAATACTAGGATTTTGTGTTGAAAATAACAATATTGTCTAAAAAAAAGCTTTAAAAATTGTAAGTGGTGTGCCAAAATCTGTACTGAATATCTATTTTTTAACATCAGAATCGAATAATCAAAATGTTAACACACTACTAACAATACAAAGTCAAACCAGGATGTGTAGTGATCAAGAAGATTCATTACTTTGCAAAATGTTTAATCCTTTTATTTTTTTTTTACATAACCCAACCATCCCTACGGGGTCCACTCAGAAGCACTGTGTAAGACTAGTCCCCAGTGCATCTCAGATAAAGCTGTGTCACGTTTCTGGTAAAGGTGACACAAACAGGAGACACGAGCAAGATATACAGGTCAGATCTGTGGAGAGGCGTCCCCACTCACATTAAGATTGCATGGTTTCAATTCTGAACAATAAAAGGACTCGAAATGACTTCACTACTTAACAAACTTGCATGAATGATCTACAACGGTCAGTGAAAGGCATGTCAACTCTGTAACGTGGTTGTTGGCCATCTCTCCTGACAGCAAGAAGGTCTCTGGTTCAATTCCCCAACCAAACAATAAAACATATGGAAATCAGACTAGACTTTCTTAATCATTTCACTGCAAAAAAGACAAAATGTAAGATCTAAACACTTAAATATACCAGAAAATGATGTAAAAGTAGTGAAATGTTCTGTCCATGCAGCAAGATAATTTTCAGTTCTCTTCAAATAAACGACCTCTAGACTAGAATGAAGCAGTCTCAGAACTCGTAAGTAGATAATTTGAGCTCAAATCTAATATTCAAATCCAGACTTACCGATAAAAGATTTCTTCCCAGGTTTCATCTTGCTCCAAAATGCGCTAGAAGTCAAAATATCTGAACTTGAATCCAAGAAACTGTCGCTAATCCTCCATGGAAGCTGCTCTCTTCAATGTTCTCCACAGAAGTTTGCAGTGCAGCGTAAGCACAAAGCGACGCACCTGTCCCCTCACTCTCCTCCCTCTTTCTCTGCCCTCTGTCTCCTCTCCTTCTCTCCTTTCTTCTGTTCTTTTTGTACCTGGAAAAGTGTGTCTACTCCTCCTCCGCGATCACCTCCGCAGAGAGGCCGGTGTCTGGTTACGGCGTCCCGGCGGAGAGCATCCTCGGCCGGGTACAGTCGGTTACCAGGCTGGGGAGAAGCTGGAGGTCCCAGAGGGGGATTTAAGAACACAGTTAAATAAATAACAAGAAAATATACAGTACTGTGCAAAAGTTATAGGCAGGTGTGGAGAAATGCTCTAAAGTGTTCATTTATTTTCATTAATCAACAAAATGCAGTGAATGAACAAAAGAGAAATCTAAATCAAATCAATATTTGGTGTGAGCTTTGCCTTCAGAAGAGCATCAGTTCTTCTAGGTTTACTTGCAGACAGTTTGTGAAGGAACTGGGCTGGTCGCTGTTCCAAACATGTTGAAGAACTAAGCACAGATCTTGTGTGGATGGAGCTTCCTCACATCCTTCTGTCTCTTCATGAATCCCAGACACACTCCATGATGCTGAGGTCAAAGCTCTGTGGGCCCAGACCATCACCAACACAACTTCTTCTTTATGCTCAAGAGAGTTCTGAATGACTTTGGCTTTGTCTTTTGTTCACTCACTTTGTAAATAAATGTCGCAGAGCAGTGTTTTTTAGTGGATGAAGGTGGCAAAATTAGCAGCAAAGCCACCTGATGATACAGGACACAGTATTTTCCCCACGCCCTATAAGCACACAGGTTCAATGACTGAATATATATAATATGACATGAGACCTGAATAGACTTTACACTGAATTTATTATGCATTTTGGTAATGGGTTAATCACAGAACACAAATCCTCAACCAGTCCAATATGTTAATTGTCCATTTGGTCATGTGGCCCGTTTCTTTGAGATTACTTTAGGACTATACCACAGTCAATATTGCATCGTAACGTTTCTGACAAGACGAAGCTTCCACTGAGCGAGTCCTTTCACCAAGGCCATGAGCAAAGGACAAACCAGGTACACAGAGAAAAAAGGGGCAGGAGCCTGCACACAGGTTACATTAAGCATATAACAGATTAACAGATTAACACAAAATAAACCATGGTGACATAGTGAAGATCTTTCATCGTGGCATGCCACCCAAGCATTCCCAGGATAGCCCAGCGGCGTTACTGAGTCAACAAGAAGATTTCCAACTTACCCCCGCGGTGCCGCACACTCTCCGCAATTATTAGGCTTGATGTTTTGCAACAGTAATCTTAGTGCACCTAAACGTGGTCCACACTCCGGGCCTCACATCTTGTGGCCATGAACAGCTTGGCTCCACCAGAGTGTGACGTCAGAGGTCAGAGTTCAGGAGGGGGACAAGTGTAGCGCATAGCACAATTTTTATAGGCGGGTTTGTGACTAATAAACCCAACACTATTACACAAACTATCATTCTTTATATTTTTGAAAGCATTCTTTGTTTACAGCATTTTTTCACACCTGCCTAAAACTTTTGCACTGTAACGTATGTTTATGATTTTGACTGACTTTGCAAAATGGACTTTTCAGAGCTGAACCATGAACCATATTTTTTCTTCTCACTGACTCTGACATTGTATTTGGAGTGATTTGTGCGTGTGTGAGTCATTTTATTATAATTAGATAATCGCTTATTTTGAAACCCCGTTCTTTTCTTATTTCATTCTTTAATTACATTTGTTTAATCTATGATACACGTAGGATTAGGCAGCAATGAGTAGTCATTTTTGTCCAAATGTAAAACAAACCCTCTGCTCTAGTGTCATGTGCAGATTTCCACGGGAGGGGCCCACAGCATGAGGCGCTTTGTTGTCATGACGTTTACATGAGGCGCTTTGTTGTAATGTCGTTTACATGGGCATCAGCTCCCACTGGACACCACAGTTTTCTAATGTAGAAGTTTCTTTTAGAAGTCGTGTTAGATCAATCCTGGGATTATAAATTCTAACATAATGATCCACTGGTGTCATAGATAATACCTACAGAGCACACACAAACACAGTAGGTCTGATTTTAAAACAGAAACTACAAAACAATGGAAAAGCAGAACTACCATATTTTCCAGACTATAAGCCGCTACTTTTTTCCCAGGCTTTGAACCATGCAGCTTTTACAAAGGAGCGGCTATTCTGCGGATTTTTCTTCCACCGCTAGGGGCGCTCTAACCGGAATTTCAAAAACAAGATAGATGGAATATTAATGCAAAGAAGAATATGCTACTTTTTATTTAGCAGATATAACACGCACGACAAATTCCTAACTGGTAATTATTTTCAAATCCTCGCCCCTTCATCATGAAAAGCACATGAAGGAGTTTGTATGATGCAAGTTTTAAGTTGAAGGCATCGATCTTGCTCCAAGATGGAAACCGTGCTGTAGAGCCCTGCACCCGCGGGACCCAACACAAAACAGTGCGGTGTGGGACATATTTTGAAAGCTTATTGCGGGCACAGGCAGGAACACGACCGCATAATGCGGGAGGGGGCGGGAGCGGTGCTGAAGAATGCGGGAGCGGGACTGAAAATTCTGTCCCACGCAGACCTCTACCGTGCTGCACGTAAGCTTGGGTCAATGGTTTCAGCGGAGATGATGAAAGTGACTTGTGGTTTCACTGCACAGGAGAAATGAAGGTAAATCAATTACCGGTTCTTTTCTGTTTTTCACCTCGTTTTAATCAGCACAGTTACTGCCATGTTAAAAGGCACTGTTTGGAAAGAATCTGTTCAGGTACATAAATGTACATTTACAGTACAAAATCATTCTGTATATGCAGTAAATATCTCATTTTTCAACATAGATATCAGCGGCTTATAGCCCTGTTGCGGCATGTATATACTTATACTTATAGTGGATGCGGCTTATGTACAGGTGCGCTCTATAGTCCGGAAAATACGGTAGTTCATTTTGTACAATTTGCAGTGGACGAAAGTTCTTCCTCACTTACCTAATGCCAAGCGTACACTGTGTGATATTTTTGATGGTTTCACTCAACCTCAGCTCAAACTGTACGACCAAATCTCCGGGTTTAAAAGGTCCGTGGACAGAGACACTGAGCAGATCAGAAACACATGGAAAGACTTGAAGCAAGAGACACATAACACACATAACATAACAGCAACAAAAGCGGCTCAGACCATCAAACTTTTCATTTTATGAAGAGATGGAGCGAGTCCTCGGCAGACGGCCCTTGGCAAATGCTGACCACCATGTTGTCCAACTGGGGTTTGAAGAAGAATTGTGATCTCCAACAAAAATTTGTTGGTTTAGCCAACAAACAGATAAAAAAGCCGATAGCAGCTGATGTGTGTTTTCTTCCCAAAGACGTAAATACGTTCATGTCCCTGTCCAATCAGAATTGAATGGAATTAAATAACACTGATTTAACATGTAAACTCAAAGGAGAATAATTTAATTCTGATCTATTTTATTTAATTCTGATCTATTTGATTCTGAATTCATTAATTTGAATTTAAAATTCTCATGTAAACAGGACCATTGTCATACAGTGGAACCTCCACATCTCCATGGAGACAAGCAGGTGACACATACCCACCATCAGAAAAGTTCCACAGTGTAGCTTTAAATCAGCTCTGAGCTCTAACCTACTTTGACAGTCTGTTATTCAATGTTACGTGAACCTTCCCCAGTGCAGGTCAGCGGTGTTTTCCACTCGTATTTTCAACCACACTCTCCTCCTCCTCTTCTCTTCTCTTTCTGTAATATCAGGTGTTTTCTTTAAAGGAATTGTGTATAATATTTGGATTAAAATTTCATAAACTCTTGTATCTATTTGTAATGTGTATGTATTTTTGTTTGTTTCGTTTTTTTTCCATCTAATTTATCTAATGCCAAACGTTTAAATATTCACTATAATGCACTTCACTACTGAATATCATGTCAATGAAATACTGTAAATTGTAGGGGTAGGATTAAAATAAACTACGCTTCTTTCTACTCCTTTTTTGTTTCTTTCTTTCTCTGTTAAATATTCTGAGCGTATGAAGACGATGTGTTGTGCCTTCATACCTTTTTTAAAACATGTTCAAATAAATGAACTCTAAACTTGGCTGATGTGTGTCCCAGATATGAGAGTAACACATTCAAATCAAATATCACTTTTACTGATCACAAGTGTAATGCTGATTTATTCTGAATCACAAAAACACTGCATATGATTGTTGTTTTTAAGCAGCTTTTCTGTGTTTTACCTAAACAAATGACAGTTTATGTCTCTCTTTACTCTTGGCAGGGATCAGGTTGGTTAAAAACAGGGACATCTGGGACATTTCTTGTATAACACTGGAGCAAATCAGTGGTTTTGGATATATCTGCTGGGACAGGGGACACAGGGCTCCAAATTGGAACTGTCCTGGGTAAATAGGGACATCTGGTCTTGTTTAACAGTAAAAATCAGCTCATCTGTTGTAGTTCCAGCTAAATGAAGTCAGATTGTGCTAAAATAAAGATCAGATTAAAGTCTAACAGAGCTTCAGACGGAGCAGTGCCTTTAGTTAGCATCACACAGTTGGGGAATGTTATTGATTGGCTGTGACGTGTCTGTCTGCAGGTGAAGGTTCTGCAGACACAGGTCCAGATGTGACTGTAGAACTTTTACACAGTCAGAGCGCAGGATCCATACAGACCTGCGTGAAGCTGCCCCCATCAAACACACACCTACACAAAAACGATGTCAATCCTTTGTGCTTCATTTGTGCTGTAGAAAGTTTCATTTGTGAGATTCTGGTTCTTAACATATTTGCAGTTTTATTTTTTTCAGCCAATGACATCATCCAGTCCCTCAAAATGTGAAATAGCCTCAAAATACGCCAAAAATTCGTAAAAAAAAAAAAAGTTTGAATTTTGTTTGTGCTGCGACAACTTTCACAATTTTGTGCGAGTATATTTCTGAAATTATTAATTATTATTCCTGCGGTAATTGAAGAGAAACCAATGCAACTTTATTTGTACAGCAAAATTATATATATATAAAATTTTATTTAACCTTTATTTAACCAGGTAAAGAACCATTGAGATTGAGGCCTCATTTACAAAGGTGACCTGGCCAAGTGGTCAACAGCACAAGACAAGAGCAGAAAACAACAATAAATAAATATATAAATACAAAATAAATAAATAAATAAATAAGTCAATAAAAAAAAAAATCAATAGATTAACGATAAATGCTCTGAGGCTGTGGAAATGTCTCATAACTTGCTTTTTATTCATATTTTGTATCATAATACAGACTTTTTCACAGCCTCAAAGTGTTTAATTTGAGCTTTTTTTTTGTTTTTTTATTGACTTGCCTATTTATTTATTTTATGCTTTATTATTAATGTGTTAATTTATTTGTTGTTGTTATATATTGTGCTTACTCTGTGCACTTTGGAGACCTAGTGTTGGTAAAATGTTGGATTGGTTTGGTTTCTCCTCACTAGTTTTGCAGAGTTTTGATAAAGCCGGTGCCATCAATTAAGAGGAAATGACGCCATGTAATTACCGCAGAAATAATAATGAATGAATTTAGAAATAAACTTGCACAAATGAAAACTGTCACAGCACAAAACATCCGTCCATCTTCTTCCACTTTATCCAGCTGGGACGTGGGAGCAACAGTTCGCCGCCCACTCCTCTGTGCTTGAAACACAAAACAGACGAAATTCAAACTTTTCGTATAATTTTCGGCCTGTTTTGAGGCTATTTCACATTTTGAGGAGCTGGATGACGTCACTGGCTAAAAATAAAACTGTGAATATCTTAAGAACCAGAATCGCACAAACAAAACTTTTTGCAGCACAAAACAGCACAAACAATTGCCATAGTTTTTGTGTAGGTTTGTGTTCGGTGGGGCTTACGTCAGGCAGGTTTTGTACAGCTGCTTTAGAACAGTGAGCGACACACTGACACACAGACACACATTTCCCTCTGATTTGACTGAGGAGATTCCAAACAAAACACTGACGCACAAAGGCCTCTGTGTGTGTGTGTGTGTGTGTGTTTGAACAAAAGAGAGACCCGTGTGGGCAGTTTCTGGAAATATACAAATCACACACTGCATCACTGCACTTGTGTACTTTATTTTTTAATGTATTTTTCTTATTTCATTCAGAAAATATGTATATAAAAAATAAATACACACACCTGGAGTTGTGTTTTGTTTCATTGTTTCATTCACACGTTTAACACACACAGTCTGCAGATTTAGACTTCTTCTCAACACTCTGTATGTGGCAATACATAAGTGCTCCACTGTGTTTTTAAACTCCACACACCTTCACTAGAATCTACTGAGCTGAAGATAAAAGGAGCTGTTCACTTGAAAAATTTCCACTTCATGACATCACAAGGTGGAACAGAGCATTTTGAGCTTTGGAGATAGAGATAGACTAATATTAAAGGATTAGTCAAACATGTGAATGAAACAAAACACAACTCCAGCTCTGTTGTTACGTCTACTACTACTACTACTATTACTACTACTACTACTACTACTACTACTACTACTACTACTACTACTACTACTACTACTACTACTACTACTACTACTACTACTACTACTACTACTACTACTACTATTACTACTACTACTACTATTACTACTACTACTACTACTACTACTACTACTACTACTATTACTACTACTACTACTACTCAGACCAGAACCCTCCGTCCATCTGCTCTTGGTCCGGCCTTTCCATCAAATTTTAAAAAAGTTTGCCCACCCCTGCGTTAGAAATTGAAAAAACTGAACTTTTGGCGTCGGCCGCGCCGCGTACCGGGGCTCGGGGCTCACTCCGCGGGACCGAGGATATTTGCAGGCATTTTCATACATGAAAACCTGTATGTTTCGACCGATTAAAACATATATATATATATATATATATATATATATATATAATTTCCCTGGAAGGGCAACTTCAGTTGAGGAGGCCGTATGGGCAGTTGCCTGGGCAACCAACCAAAGCAACCCCCCTCTGCACGTCCCTGCTAAGATGTCTGTAAATGTAGTGTCAAACAAACTTAGCCAAATTAAAAATAAAATTATTTTTTATTCCACATGAGCAAACAAGCAGAACTTAATTGTCTGTCTAGCTCTGGTACAAACAAACAAACAAACAAACAAACAAATGCCCGCCACCTCGGCCCCTGTCAGCTTCTTACCTATAGTCACCTTTTACCTGTGCCTGTGTCAGAAATAAGACAAAATAATAAAGACTAGACATATTATGTAAAGCAATTAACTAAACAAATAACTGGGAAAAGAATAGTATCAAAATGTTATTTCTAATGGGAGCAACATAATAATAATAATAATAATAATAATAATAATAATAATAATAATAATAATAATAATAATAATAATAATAATAATAAAATGAAATTAGCTTCTTCTTATTTAAATGAATTGCTCAGTTGCAGAAACAAAAGAACAAAACATTTATTTAAATTGTATCAGTGAATAAATATAATAAATATATTATGTCCATTCTTTTATATCGGCACTCACATGACCTGTATCGTACAGAACAGCTTTGAATAAACAAAAGTTCAAATATTATGACACTTTATGGGCCACCTGCAAACAGCCAATTGTCTTAATCCATTTATATGTCCAACCAGGATATCGTCTGACTGAATTGATATTAGGAAGTCGATATATCGAAACATGCACTGCAATAAAATAAATAGCAGAATGAAACACTTTAGTATCTAGTTTGTGTCTATAATGACTCAGAAGCAGGTCAAATCTTACCACAGTACAGAAAGATTACAAAAACCTCCTCACTAGTACAAAGAAAAAGTACCAGAATAAAGGATGACTATTAATGCTCCAGCTCTCAGGCCTAAGATCATACACATGGGTAAATGGATAAAAAGTAAAATATGATATGAAATGTAAGTATGAAAAGTATGATAGTGTAGCTCCCCTACCACTCTATATTAAGAGGAGACTAAGAGTCGGTTATATTATAAAATATACAATAGCCTGAGAAAGCGCTGTTCTTATTTTCACTGAATACAAATGGTGTAAATCACTGAACCAAATGAACTAAACCACTTCACATTTAAACTAGAACTTTACAGTAGTTGTATTGTAGTGTCCTGTATGTAATGTTTCATTAACATCATAGTGTTATTATATTTGACTCATTGGCAGAAACAACTACATTACATATGTTTTGTTTTGAAGTTACTTTCTAAAATGCATTCCATAATTAGACTATAGAATCCTACACCATGGAAATGAAACTGCTTCTAGAACAGGTCTGTCTATATAAACAGCAACACCGCTCATTTGAATCATAACTTCTCTGAACACTGGTCAAATCGCAAGCAAACATGGATAGCTCGACATCTTTTTCAAGTAAACCCTGGTACCTCTACACAGAGGAGGACGATGCCCACCTCTATGATGAGGGCTTCGACCTCGAGGCTCTGCTCTGCCCCAAACCAACAGGGAGCGACCAAGAGCCGCAGAAGACCAAACTGGGGTCTCCTAACATTCAGGAGCCCTCAAAGCCAGAGGACAGTTTTCTGACCCAGGTCCAGGTATGCCCACCCCTGGTCCAGGACCTTCCACCCCTGCTCCAGGACCTTCCACCCCTGGTCCAGGACCTTCCACCCTTGGTACAGGTATGTGTCTGTGAAAAGCGCTTTAGCTGTTGTTGTAAGGTGAACTTGGGTGTCCAGAAAGGCGCAAAAAAATAAAAAATAAATAAAAAATATTATTATTATTATTATTATTATTATTATTATTATTATTATTATTATTATTATTATTATTATTATTATTATTATTATTATTATTATTATGTCCACCCCTGGTACAGGACCAGAAACTGTCCAGGAAGGTGCAGGAGCTGTCCTCTGCCATCTTCTCAGCACGAGAGGAGATACGTGTCCTGAAGCTTTGCTGTGGGAGTTATAGAGCAGAGAACACTGTAATGGCTGACATGAGAACAACAAGCAGGTCAGATCCAGGGCCCACTGGTTTGGGAGGTGGTGGAGCTGAAAGGCACAAAGACAACGATAAACTGTCCAGGAGGGTGCAGGAGCTGTGCTATGCACTGTTCTCAGCACGAGAGGAGATACGTCTCCTGAAGATCTGCTGTGACACTGAAAGAGCACAGCCACCCAGCCTCCCAACAGGTGCTTCCTCACAGTCACTCAGCCTCCCAAAAGGTGCTTCCTCACAGCCACTCAGCCTCCCAAAATGTGCTTCCTCACAGCCACCCAGCCTCCCGAAAGGTGCTTCCTCACAGCCACCCAGCCTCCCAAAAGGTGCTTCCTCACAGCCATCCAGCCTCCCAAAAGGTGCGGTCTTACCGAAGGAGCAGAGGAGGCTGCTCCAGCTCTACTACCAGAGCAACTGCCAGCAGTAAAGCCCCTCCAAACGTTACCCTTTACCATTTGCATTATGAAAAAATAAAACCAAAATTATTCATCATTATGTTGTTGTCTTAAATGTTTGTGGTAATTAAAAAACTTATGCCAGCTACAGCAGCAGTCATTTGATTTTTATTAATTGCTAAATGTGGACATAGAAAAAGTATAAATATATAGATTTAGACTATACGAACCAAAAATAAGATCCACATGTGTTAGGAAGCTGTTATTTCTCTTTCAAGTAATAGAACAGAGTCGTATTAAGCCAAAGTGGTTCCCCTGGGCACTATAGCTCACAGAAGCAGACAGTCATTTTGGTCACTATTGGCTGGACTATATCAGAGCACAACACACAACCTGACACAGTGCTCACACCAGCCCCAACAACACCAGCAAAACTACACTAAGAGACTACGCTCACCACACTTTTTTATAGAAGAATTGTTTTGGGTGGGCCAAGGTCCGAATCTGTGGGACTAGGACTAGACGAGCTCTGAAGCTGCGGGACCAGCAATGAGGAGCGCTATCGGGTGACGGCTGCGCTCAGCCCCATGGGGCAAAGACCTTTGCACTTTCACCTGTGGTCAATGGACAGTCTACACGAGTGCACCTCCAGGTCCTCCTGATACTCAGTCCTGGTTTAGACCTGGTTCACTCCTGGTTCAGTCTTGGTTTAGACCTGGTTCAGTCTTGGTTTAGACCTGGTTCACTCCTGGTTTACACCTGGTTTAGTCCGGGTTTACACCTGGTTTAGATCTGATTCAATCCTGGTTTAGACCAGGATCAGTCCTGTTTTAGACCTGTTTTAGACCTGGTTTAGTCAGGAATACCTGAGATGCAGGGACGTGCACAAGAATTTTGAGGGGCAGTTGCTCTGACATGAAGAAAGGGCACCGCTCCGCCCGCCAAACTTAAATGAACTGTGATAAAACTTTTTTTTTTTTCCCTACCCTATTACTACTACTGCTACTACGACTACTACTATTACTACTACTGCTACTACTACTACTACTACTACTACTACTACTACTAGTACTGCTACTACTGCTACTACTAGTACTACTACTACAACTACTACTACTGCAACGACTACTGCTACTACTAGTACTACTACTACAACTACTACTACTGCTACTACTAGTACTACTACTACTACAACTACTACTGCTACTACTAGTACTGCTACTACTGCTAACTACTACCACTACTGCTATTACTACTACTACTAATATTACTACTACCTACTACTACTACTACTACTGCTACTACTACTACTACTACTACTAGACTGCTGCTACTACTACTGCTACTACTACTACTACCTGCTGCCGCTGGACAGCTACTACTACTACCAACTACTGCTGCTGCTGCCACTGGTGCTGCCGCAGCGCAGCGGCATGCTACCTACTGCCAGCAGCAACTGCTACTACTACTACCTTTACTGTTACTGCTGCTGCTACTACTACTACTATTGCTGCTACTATTAATGCAACAACTACTACTGCTGCTGCTGCTGCTGCTACTACTACTACTACTACTACTACTACTACTACTACTACTGCTACTTCTCTCCTCTTCATAGGTTTGTTGTTTCTTCTCAGTCACCGTGGGAGAAAGTCTAAATTTAGTCCAGATTATCTTATGTCAGACTCTTTAGTCTGGACTTTAGGACTTGGACCAGATCTGGTCCAGACCTCGCCCCCTGAGCTCTGTCAGTCATCTGCGCATCCATGGAAACAAATCACGTGGAAACGAGCTGTGTCCCCTCCCCCTTTACAGGTCATGTGATCTACACGACCAGTCAGACATTTGGACACACTTTTACGTTCTTTATTCTTAGGATTCTTTACACTGTAGAGTCTCACTGACATCCAAATGATAAATGACATGTGTGGACATAAACCAGAACTAAACCAGGGATAAAGTAGTACTAAACCAGGGTTAAACCAGGACTAAACCAGGACTAAACCAGGACTAAACCAGTTCTGAACCAGTACTAAACCAGGGCTAAACCAGGACTAAACCAGGACTAAACCAGGGCTAAAGCAGTACTAAACCAGGACTAAACCAGGACTAAACCACTACTAAACCAGTACTAAACCAGGACTAAACCAGGGCTAAACCGGGACTAAACCAGGACTGAACCAGAACTGAAGCAGGACTGGACAATGTGTAGCCTCCTAGGACCTGGCGTCCACTTATGTGCGCATATCCATATCCAACACAGTTTGGGTTGTTCGGACACATACAGTAGTTTTTGCAAATCATTATTCAGTTGTGACTTTGTGTTCCATCAAAATGATGTTTTATATATCATATGTGGACATAATTTTCTCAGAAAATATATATATATATATATATATATATATATATATATATATATATATATATATATATATATATATATATATATATATATATATATATATATATATATATATATATATATATATATATATAATAGCTGTGCAAGAGTTCATGTCTTAGGAGGCTAAACCAGGACTAAACCAGGACTAAATCAGGTCTAAACCAGCATTAAACCAGGACTAAACCAGGAAGTCTAAAGTTTGGACACGTTCGCTGTAGATTCTCACTGAAGCATCCAAAGAATGAATGACACATGTGAATGTAGTGAACAAAAGATAAACTCAAAATACTCTAGACTTTCAGATTTTAAAGAATTTAAACAGCCTTCACACTTTGAGCTCTGCTTTGCACTTTTGTCATTTCTTGACCATGAAGCACAGCACAGCTGTGAAGTGAAAACCATTTCAGGAGACTTCATCATGAAGGGTTTGCAACAAAGGGTGGAGACTTTTATTTGATTAGAAAATATAATATTATAATATAATTATTTCACTTTTTTTCTTTCCTAGATAATGACATATTTCTTGCCTTATATCTCTCTCGTGATAAAAATGAAGAAAAAAACATGAATGAATGAGGTGTGTCCAAACCTTTGACTAGCCGTGTGTATAGTGCAGGATTTTCTGTGCTCTGTCACTGGAGGATTAGAGTCACGTGACTCTGTGAGAACTTCTGGATCTGTTCAAAGAACTGAAATAGAAGAGCTGAGACAGGTTTAGGTCTGACCCCAGAGGTCAGTCTGAGCCCGGACTAAACCAGGACTAGGATCAGACACAGACCAGGAGCTGGACTAAGGATCAGGACCGGTCTGAGCGCTGTGAGGTGTGTACTGTAAAATTCTGAGTCACTCACGCACACACACACACACACACACACACACACATATACACACAGACACATACCCTCACACTCACACCCACACACACTGGGGCTTAATCATGTGAGCCGGATAAACAGATGCACACTTAGTCTGCTCTACACCTCCTCCCCTTTAAACAGGCCTTTAGATCCTGCACTTGACTTTATTAGTTTCAGCCTCACTTTAAAGAGGGGCTGTTGTGCAAAATACACTTTTGGAGCTTTCTGCCATCTTATATCATTGTTCCCTCATCAAAAACATGCCTGGAGAGGTTATGAAGTCATCCATGCATGTTTGAGGAATCTAGTGATTTCTCCCGGGCCCCCTCCTTATGGTTAGCTGTAAGATGTGTACAATGCTCCAACCACAAGCCTACGTCATCCATGCTCTAGCTGAGATTTCAATTCATATACTCATTCAAGCCATTCAAAAATATCTCTGTCACCATGGAGATCTTATAGTTTTGCTTGGAATGATCCACAGTATGGCATTATTGGTGGTTTTCAAATTGAATGTGATGTTGTCATACTCTTAGATGGGGTCAGAGAGAGTTCATCATGAAATCTCCAAAAGGAAAATTTATAAATGTTGAACCTGATCCTTTCTATTAGTGACTAGAGCCAAGAGCTCACTGTATTTGAGAGGAACATATGTAAACTCGCATTTGTGCCACTTCTGTGGCACTGTTGAACAAATCTGCACAACAAAAGCACACTTAGTCACTTTAGTCAATGGTGCAATAACTGTTTGTGCAATAACTTTGTGCAATAACTGTGCAATAACTGTTTGGGTAAAAGGGCTAGTACAATAAGTGTTTGTGCAATAAGTGTTTGTGCAATAACTGTGTATTAGAGCAAGTGCAATAACTATGTAATAACTGTGTAATAGGGCCAATGCAATAACTGTTTGTGCAATAACTGTTTATGCAAAAGGGCTAGTGCAATAACTGCTCAATAACTGCTTGTGTAATAACTACTTGTGAAATTATAGTCTGTGCATAATAGGGTTAGTGCAAAAACTTGGACAATTTATCATTGACAAAGGAGATTGGACAGGTGTATCTTGCCTTTGTCATCTGACTTTATGTGTGAGTGTAACTGCAGGCAGCTTAAAAACAGATTTGTCCCAATTAAGTTTATCTTATCTTATCACAGATTTACACAAGCAAGTGTATTGCAGAAAACTGACAAGTTAAGACATGTTCTAATGTTGTTGCCTCCTCAAAAACAGACCTGGAGTTGTGTTTTGTTTCATTCACATGTTTTCAAGTTCATATCTTCCTTTACCTTTAGTTCAGTAGAGATTGGCAATTCCAGCATTGAAATCATTCAAATGATCCTAGTGAAGGTGTGTGGAGTTTAAAAACACAGTGGCACACTTCTGTACTACCACATGGCATCACAAGGTGGAACAAAGTGTTTTCTGTCTGAGAGGAGAACTGAGTCGAAATATTTAGCATGTGTGCGTTAAACGTGTGAATGAAACAAAATACAATGGATGTTTTAAGAAATGTTAAATTGTTGCCCCTCTCTCTGTAACTGCTGCAGTGAGTCTCATAATTTTGGTTAATGTTCCTGTTAATACACTCTACATGATCCTGGTGTTTTTATTTCACTATTTTGTCCCTAAATATAGAACTCAGCTCTAAATTCACTCCTATAACTGCAAGTCCACTTCTTTAGTCTATGGTTTGTGATGAAACAACATTATAACATGGATCAGAAACTACCTTTATATTTTAAAGTTGGCTTAATTCTAATGAGAGGTTTTACTCTTTGCAGGGCGTGTGTCTGTTTTTGGGTTTAAAACAGCTGTGACCCAGAACTGTTACATAAAAATGAATTAGATTAAACCAGCATCTGCTCCTGTGTATAAGCCCAAAGGGTGGGACCTCATTTAAAACGCTGTAACAGAGGTCAGCCCGTCTCCTCTCAGTCAGGACATTGTGGGTTAGACTCCTGAGTAACAGTGGCAGAGTGGTTAGCCTGTGTAATCCTGCTCCACGGTTAGATAAGGGACTTTTACATAAGAGTGCAGTGATGGCTGGCTGCGCTAATCTAGATCAAGGGCCGCACCAAATACTTAGAGCAGACCTATTCAGCAAAGTGGACTTTTCAGAACTTTGAACCATGTTACAGTAGTTTCTTCTGATGTTGCATTTGGAGGGATTCATGCATGTTTGAGTCAGCTTTAATCATTTATTTTCAAGATTGCATGAGGTGACCAGATGTCCCTTTATACTCAGGACAGTCCGTGTTTTGAGCCCTGTGTCCCCTGTCCCAGCAGATTTATCCAAAACCACTGATTTGTCCCGGTTTTATACAAAAAATATTCCAGGTGTCCCTGTTTTTGACCAATCTAATCCCTGCCAACAGTAAAGAGAGGCAGAAACGGTCATGTGTTTAGGAAAATACAGAAAAGCTGCTTAAAAATGACCAAAACACAAAGAGGATGTGATTATACTGACTTATATGTTCGTCATGAATTGTCTGCATAACAGTTTTCCTTAATTGCGCACTTGTTTTACAATTTTATTATTACTAACCACACAAAAAACTCTTTTTTTTCAAATTTTGAAATTCTGGTCACCCTACATTTTGCTGATCAACCCCTGTTTTCAGCTCCACCTTTACACGCCCACTGTAGCGCACGCACTTCTAGTTTTATGTTGTTAATCGGTGATCGGTAAGACCCAGCAGCGTATTCACCAAATGTAAAAGACCCTCTACTCTAGTGTGATGTGCAGATGTCCACTGGAGGAGCCCACAGCCTGCTTTAGATCAATATTGTGATTTAAAATGTAAAAATTATGACAGAATGATACATAGGCATCATAGATTCTAACAATAGCACACACAAAAATACTCAAACAAAGGACAGAGGAGCTAGGACAGAGGAGCTAGGACAGAGGAGTTAGGAAGCATGAGCGGGGGGCATGTAGGGGCAGAAGAATGTGAAAAATGTGGGTTCATAATAAGTGGAGAGACATATTGTATCCCTTTACATCACAGCAAAGACTAATCCTGCAGCTTAGGCCACCACTGCTTCTTTACAACTGTCTCCATGGAGACAGACACTTTTAATACACATTTTCTACATCGAAAATCAAAAGTTAAAACCTCAGAATATTCTCCAAGGAGATAAATATGTTTTATGCAATACTATGGAATATATTAGCCAAAGGACTAACATTTCCATGGAAAGGACTAGGCCAAAGAAGAGTCAGGTTTGTGGAGATGCAAGCCCACTCAAATGTAAATGGTCTTGTATATGTTTTTCAGTTCAATAAACATAATAATAATATTATTAATACTACTACTACTACTACTACTACTACTACTACTACTACTATATATATACTACTACTATATATATACTACTACTACTACTACTACTACTACTACTACTACTACTACTACTACTACTAATAATAATAATAATAATAATAAAGCTTTACTTTTAAAAATAAGGTTTATAAAGTGCTGTACAAGCTGCAGAGAACAATAAAAATTGCATCTGTAAAGCATACAAAATCAGACAATGAAGCAAACAATTCAATTAATTATAATAAATAAGTTAATAAAATAGAATAGAAATAAATAAGGAATAAAATCAAGCTAAAATCAGTTCAAGGAAGGCAAAATGGTAAAAATGACTTTAAGATGTGATTTCAAAGATGACATATCCAAAATTAAAAAGTTTTACAACATGCTGACTTGGATACACTTTTGGCCACTCCTCCTCTGTAAATGCTGTAACCATAGTAACCCACCTGGACTGACCTGTAGTGACCTGTGACCTGCAGTATGATAATGACCTACAGTGAGTCCTGGATTTTCTCGGGGCTAAAATCAGAAGAGCAGTTTTATTTTAGCTTCAGCACAGTTTCTATTTTGACCCAGACCCACAAACCACTCAAACGTGTCCTCGCTCGGAAGACGCTCCAAAAGCTCCGAGCTCCTCAAACGTCAGCACGCAATATTTTTATCTCACCTCCTTTTCACGAGGACTTCAACCACCGCAGGAGAGGAGAAGAAACAAATACACAAATAAAGTAATAGGTGTGTAAGCTTCATCGTAGTTTATGACCTTAGAACCGTATAAAAATGGACCTAAATAAGCATGGGCGCTTCTCACAATAATAGTGGACCATCACAATATATCGAATAAAAAATCTCTTTGCTCAAATGAAAAGACTACATGAAGAAATAACTGTTCTAAGCACTTTTACATCTTCATTCTTTGGATTAAATCTTGTAGAAGGCATTTTTAGAGGAAAAAGGAGCAGATTCACAGTTTTATATTGCAATAAATCTGGTACGGTGAGATGTTTATGGTGAAAATCTGGTACAGAGAGATTTGGATATCGTTCCATCCCTAATGACAATAAATGTTGTACCAAATGACTGGTCAAAGCATTTTAGAATGTCAGTCTTGTTATTCTGTATAACAACAAGACATATCGTGAGCTTAATATATTTTTTACTCTTTGTTATTATCTTATATTGTGACGTGTGAACTGCTGTGTCCAAGTCATTTCCGTTGTGGATCAGTAAAGTTTGTCTAAGTCCAGGTGTATGGGGGGAAAAGGGCAAAACCGTAACACAACTATAAGTAAATGTTGTGTCAAACAATAATAACAGGCTAAGTTTGCATATTTCTTCCCTGATACAGTTTGATTCCTCTAAGTGGAGCTTATCACTTTGTTTATGGGAACTATCAGACTGTGAGTGTGAGGAGGAGATATGAGCTGTGGACTCAAGTGTTCCTGTTAAACTAATGTCCAGGAAAATCAACACAATTCAAGCAGATATATGACATTAAATCGACTTTTCTGAGATTGAACCATGCTACAATGTCCTGAATTATGACAGGTTTTGATGATTTTGATGACTAATTTCATTTGGTGCTGTTATAGTTGTTGTAGCTGTAAATGATACGAACAATTGAGAAGCAGTTTGTGGAGAAAAGTTTAAAAATATGTTGAAAATGACAGGGGGCACATCTCATTTCTCTTTCTTTACTTCCTTCTCCTTGATTTCTCTCTTGAATCTGCAGGAAATGGAAGGCACATTTGATTGACGGCTGAAACGTGGAGGATCGAGAAATCAAGGAGAAGGAAACGAGGAAAGAGAAGTGAGACATGGCCAGGAAGTGCAGAATTATATATATATATATATATATATATATATATATATATATATATATAAAAGGCACAATTTATACTCACAAAACACATTTTTCTGATACTTTCAACGTGATTTCAACAAAATTAAGGTGTTTTTTTCTAATAATTTTATTTGTTAAATAAAAACCTGTGTACATAGGAGTTTTGGCCTACTTTGCATCATGGTTGCCGGTAACAGTAATTATGTCATTATTTCCAACCAGAAAGTCAAATTTGAAACCTTAAAAAATGAGAAAAGTGGAAAAAAAAAGTCAAATGTTCTGTAAAATCTTAAACGTAACAATCTTAACTGTTTTAGTCAAATGTGTAGTCCAACTTGTCATAGGTACTTTAAGCCTGAGTGACCAGAAAATTCCAGTTTCACCTACCCCCATCCCCACCCACATTGCTGTACTTAGTTTTTTTTATTCAAGAAAAAAAAGTAAAAAAATAATATGACATACGTGAAGTTTCAATGAACAAAAGTAAAATTCTGCTCTGTATTTGTTATAGTTTTAATGGTAAATATCTGGAAAAACACAATACGTCCTCATTAAAGCTACACTATGTAACTTTCCATGGAAATAGAACATTAAAGCCATACTTTGGAACATTCTCCATGGACATAGATATGTTTTATGGAACAATTATAGCCAAAGGAACAACATTTCCATGGAAACAAGCAGAACGAAGCCCTCCTCCAGACCAAAGAAGTGTCAGGTTTGTGGAGAGGCAAGCCCGCTATGACTAAGGACAATCTTAATCATTTTTCCAGCGAAACAAGCCCAACCAAACTGAAGAAAGCTGGTTTATTTGACACAGATTTTGAGTTGAAAGGTTTCATAATGTGGCGTTAAATACATAAATAAATACATAAAAATCCTATACCAACAGCGCGTAGAATCCTTTTTGGTCCAGAGCTCCTCAGAGTGGGACAGAGTTTATGTAACAGTGTGACACAGGAGGAGACGCAGGACAAAAGAAACCAGAGACAGAACAGGAGTCTGGGTTACACTGTACTGGGACATACTGTATGCATTTAACCAGGCCAGAACACGATCGAGGCCGAGAGGGGCAGGGCCGCACGACTACGACGGCCAGTACCAGGAGGAACAGTAACGGTAGTAGTAGTAGTTGTAATAGTAGCAGTAGTATAGTTTTAACTGCAGTTTGAGTAATAGTCGTAATTATTAGCGTTTTAATAATTGTTGTAAAAGCAGTAGTAATTCGACAGGGTTGTAGTTGAAAGACTGGTAGTAGTAGCAGTAGTTGTACTTGTTAGTAAAGGCTGTAGTAGGGAGTATTAACAGTAATAGTTGAAGTAGTAGTTGTGATAGTAGTAGTATAGTTATAGTTGTAGTGTTAGTAATGGTAGTAATTATTGTTGTAATATTTGTAATAAACGTAAGACTAATTGGAGGAATACGTTGTCTATTACTACTACTACTTCTACAAATACAACAGCTACTAGTAGTAGTAGCAGTAGTAGTAGTACTTGGAAGATAGGTAGTAGTAGCAGTAGTTGTAGTTGTTAGTAAAGGCTGTAGTAGGTGTTAATATTAAAAGTTGTAGTAGTAGCATTAGTAGTAGAAGCAGGAGTAATCAGTGGGAGAACTTGTCTATTACTACTAATACTTCTACAGCTACTACTGCAATGACTACTACTACTAGTAGTAGTAGTAGTAGTAGTAGTAGTAGTAATAGTTGGAAAACTGGTAGTAGTACCAGTACCTATAGTTGTTAGTAAAGGTTGTAGAAGGGAGTATTAATAGTTATAATAGTAGTAGTAGTAGTAGTAATAGTAGTAGTAGTAGTAGTAGTAGTAGTAGTAGTAGTAGTAGTATTACTAGTAGTAGTAGTGGTAGTAATAGTATAGTTATAGTTATAGTGTTAGTAATAGTAGTAATTTGTGTTGTAATATCTATAATAGAAATAGTAGTGATTGGAGAGAGAAGTTGTCTACTATTACTACTATTACTAGTAAAGGCTGGTAATGGTAGTAGTAATTATAGTTGTAGTGTTAGTAATAGTAGTAATTAGTTCTGTAATATTTGTAGTAGAAATAGTAGTAAAGAGAGAAGTTGTCTATTACTACTACTCCTGCTGTTACTTCTACAACTACTAGTAGTTGTTGTCGTAGGAAGACTGGTAGTAGTAGCAGTAGTTGTAGTTGTTAGTAAAGGCAGTATTAGGGAGTATTAATTGTACTGGTTGTAGTAGTTCATTGTACAGTCTATGTCCGATTATCGCTGATTAAATACATGATTAAAGATGACTCAAACCTGCATGAATCACTCCAAATACACCTTCAGAGGGTCACCGATCACAAACTACTATAACATGGATAAAAGTTCTACTAAAATAGTTGTTTTGTGTTTGCATTCAGATGACAACCTTGTAGAATCTCTACTGTGTAAACTGAGCTGGAGGACAGGTTTCACATGTTCATTATGACATACCACACATTCTCAACGCCTGTCTCTCTCTTTCCGTCTCCTCCCTCTCTTTATTTCACTCTTTTATCGGTAAATCATTTCCTGTTCTGAAGATGGAACGAACTCCAAATTCATTCAAGAGCGTGAGTAGCGGTGGAGGTGAAAATGGGTAAATTGACAAAATGGCGTCTTCAAAATAAGCCCCAAACATGTATGAAACACTCCAAATACAACTTCAGAGGGCCAATGAGAATGATCTAAAATAAGCTCTGAAAAGTGCAGAAACTGTTCATAAACTCTGTGTTTTTTTGTTTGTTTTTGCATTCACGTATTACAAACTGGAGGACAGGTTTCACATGTTCATTATGACATACCACACATTCTCAACATCTCTCTTTCTTTCCCTCTCATTATTTCATTATTTTGTCTGTAAATAAATTCCTATTCTGAATGTGGAACTGTCTCCAAATTCACCCAAGCCTCGATGAGCTTCATTAGACTGGAGCCGTCACAGTCCCTCAGTCCTCGTCTTCGGACATTCTGTGGTAGTAAAATTACATCAGATTGAAAAGAATTAAGGTAAGTCTTTTCAGCTGAGCGGTGCATGAGAATTAGTCAGAACAAAGCTCGTTTTGTTTTGTTTTAGCAGAAATAAGTAGAGTTATGTAAGAACGGACTCAGCCTATGTGGAACCCAGGGGCCAGTGGTGGATCAAGTACTCCATTTTGTTACTGAAGTAAACATACAGATACAGGAGTAGCACATTAACCAAGTAAAAGTAAATGTATCTAAAAAAAAATAAATAAATAAATAAAATAAAAATCTACTTAAGTGAAACCATTGAACTACACAGCAGAAACTGGACATTAACATTTCAGGGTAAAATATTTCGGAGCTGTTTTTAAGTTAAGTGTTCATTCAACTCCCCTTAGTGTTAATCTGGCTCCTCCCACCCACCACTTCAAACTCCCACAAGAGAAGACCAGTTTGAACCAGTTTTGTACAGAATTTCATCTTAAATGAATTCCCACACACCATCTTAGTTACAAATTGTGAGATTTATTAGGACCTTTTTGGTACTCGGCCTTTATCAGGCAAATAGAGAGTGTGAGCTCAGGTGGCCAAAGGTGACAAATCATAAAGGAACAGTATCCAAAACAACATAAGACAAATTAGAAAGGCAATCAACTCTGAAACAGTAATATAAATCCTGAAAAAATAATACTATTACTAACAACAATAATCATAGTAGAGAAATAAGTAAATAGAAAAATAGAACAGAAGATCTCGCCAAAAATATTCATTGTCTTCTTATGTACTTTACGTCTTAGGTTCTTTTTTTAAGACAATGTAGTCAAGTGTATTTACCTTCACTGCAAAAAAGGCCTATCAAAAAAAAATAAAAAAAATTTTGAGGTAAAAATGCCCTATTTTAAGTGAAATTATCTGCCAGTGCAGCAAGAAATTTTCACTTACCAAGTTTTCTTAAAACAACATGAAATACGACTCTTGTTCTAAGCACAAAACACAAGTTTCAAGTATTTATGGCAAGATTTTTCACCTTATTGGTTTGGGAAGGAAGTTAAAGAGGATTAACCTGGCTTGATTTAATATAAAAAGTGCTTGGAATAAGTTGTAATATCTAGATTTATCAGGATAGAATATCTTGAAACAAGTAAAAAAAATCTAAAATTGATATTTTAAGATGAATCTGCTTAATTCAAGTCACTTTAACTATGCTAGAAAATCCTTTTTTGCAGTGTTGTTGACAGGTTTTGGCTGTTAGCTGCAAATCATCTTCAGAACTGTCCCCGGTGTTGGTGGTGACATGTCGTCTATCAGCTGTTGTTACTGTTGTTACTAAGATGCAGCAGCCGAAACATGTCAACAAGGTAAATACACTTGACTACATTATCTTCAAAAAGAACCTAAGAAGTGGGACATTGTATCTACTCACCCCACTGTAGAATAGGACTGGTGTGCTGTATACATATCTACATGTACACAAGGGATCTTAAAATCCAACCAATGTACAGCCCAACAGAGACAAATCACATAATAATCACCTTAAATTTATAAGAAAATGCTTAAATTACAGTCGTCATTAAGACTCTTTGGAGCTAAAGTTTGGAGGGTTTGGAGCTCTATGTTCTGGGGCTGCTCCTTCTCCAACACACCCATTTCAAGCAACTGATGTGTGAAGTTCTCATTATTTTATATCCTAAATCAACTGAAATAAAGTGTAAAAATAAAACACCTCTGTGTGTTTAGCTAAATCAGGATAACCCTAAAAAGTGTTATCCGTTTACTCTCAAAACATTAATATAACTCTTGATTTCGGGGTTTAAAATGAACTTTGGTCCAGTGTTACTTCATTAACATTTCCAAAAATGTTAAATTAACTCTAGAACAGACTGGACTCATATAAACCCTGAGAAAATGTTAAAATTGATTCTGTGAGAGTCACTCCTCTTTTTGCTGTGTACAGAATCTTTTTAAAAATGTACTTAAAGAGTCAAAAGTAAAGTTTTTAGAACAATTAAAGCATCAAATATAGTGATTTTGATTATGAATTCAGCTGATTTTAAGGGATTCCATCGATTTCTTAATTTTTCTAGCTGTTTTTGTGTTTTTATACATTTGGTTTGCTCAGAGTTGGGACGTTGACTCAAATTAAATGCGCTAAAAATAAACAAAAATATAACTTTTTACTTTTCAGTCCAGATCTAAATGTAGTGGAGTAGAAAGTTCAGATACATTGAAAGCTAAAATGGTAGAGTTCTGTTAAAAGCATGTGGTGGCTGCATATTTCCTTGTTGTTTTAGTGTTACATTTCTGACCTTCCTCTCCAAATATTACCGGAATTATTTGCATACAAAAATAGCCGCATATTTCAAACCGGTCCGACCTGCGCAGAAAAGCTGCTTCAGGAACAGAAGTAAAACTGAGAAATAAATTGAGTAACCAGGAAACATCTGTGGAAAGTCCCTAAACAACAACAGGAAACAGAACGTGGTACTGAAAAGACTATTATGAACTACAACTACCTGTACAACCACAATCACTCTCACTGGGACCTGCTCAACCGTTAAAGGGTGAACAGTCCCTATTTTTCAGCAATGGATGATTAAATACTGGACAGTAGTAAATACGGGAATATATTTGTATTTGTTTATTGTTAAAATAGAGAAAACTGTGCTTGTGAATGACCATAAAACAAAACAAAAAATACACCAACTGACGTTCTTCAGGTCGGTCCTGTACACAGACCTACAGGTTTCACACTCTTTTGACATATTTATTAGGGGTGTAACAATATCCAAGTCTCACAATACGATATCATCACAGTATGAACCTCACAGTACGATATTTATTGCAATATCGTGGGAAAGCTCACGATATTACGATATTCTACATAATAACAAGACAGACATTCTAAAATGCTTCGACCAGTCATTTGGTACAACATTTACTGTCATTAGGGATGGAACGATATCCAAATCTCTCTGTACCAGATTTTCACCATATACATCTCACCGTACCAGATTTATTGGAATATTTTGTGGAGGATAAAACTGACAAAACTGTGAATCTGCGACATTTTCCTCTAAAAATGCCTTCACGAGACTTCACAAGATCTGGTTCAGGCTTGGTTTACATCTAGTTGTGACCTGGTCCAGACCTGGTTTAGATTTGGTTCAGTCCTGATTCAGACTTGGTTAAGACCTGGTTTAGATCTGGTTCAGAATCAGACCTGGTTTACATCTTGTTCAGACTTGGTTCAAATGTGGTTTAATGCTGATTTGGTCCTTTTTCTTTAGACCTGGTATAGTCCTCCTGGTTTAGTCTTTGTTTAGTCTTGATTTGATCCTCCTTAGTCCTGGTTAATCCTGGTTTAGTCTTGGATTAATCTCGGTTTAGTCCTGGTTTAGTTCTGAATCTTGTTTTAGTCTTGGTTCAGACCTGGTTTACATCAGGTGTTCACTGCATGTTTTTCTTCTTCTGTCATATTTAAAATGGCGGCTTCTTTTGCACAAACAAACACAAACGTCAGTTAAAATGAAGCTCCCAAAACTGTGAATCTGCTCCTTTTTCCTCTAAAATGCCTTCACAAGACTTAATCCAAAGAATGAAGATTTCAAAGTGCTTAGAACAGTTATTTCTTCATGTAGTCTGCACTGAAACGGAGCAAAGGATCATGGTCTATGTAGTTCCTTCTGGTTTTTTAGCCATTTCTGCATCAGAACTATTTATTTAAGCAAAGAAACATGGGATTCGATATATTGTGATGGTCCACGACATTATTGTGAGACCTTTGACCATACGATATCAACACATTTCGGTTATTGTTACATCCCTAATATTTAGTTATACCAAGAACCATCCTGGTCCCCCTATTCTAGATCAAATCTGCTCAACAAAAGTGCACGAGAGTCCCTTTATTTCTCCTGTGCTTTCAGGATCTGTGCTCTATATTAGACCTATAGTATTCTGCAAAATGGACTTTTCAGACCTTTAATAGTTTTATAGTTATAGTTTATAGTTTATTTTATAGTAGTTTCTTCTCTTTGACCCTCTGAGGTTGCATTTGGAGTGACTCATGCAGGTTTGAGCCATCTTTAATCTCCTGGATCAAGATTGTTCTGTTCTACCCGTTTTCACCAGTACACACTAGTGATGTAACATTTGTTCCTTTATGTGAACTGTTGAAACTGAATCAGATTTTTTAATAGAACCTAATCTTTTTTTGTCTAGTTTTCATGCAGTTTTACTCTGATTAATGCTCAACCAACACGAGAATCAGCAGAGAAGCAGACCAGGTGACACAACTGTGAGCTTTATGCTCCAAAAACATATTTAGCATCATAAGAACTGTTTATTATTATTGTAGCACAATATTTTATTTAGATGATGCACGATCTCAAAGACTCAAAGAGTAAACACACTCCCACCCTCAGTTTGAACCATTTTAAACGTTTGAGCCTTGATCCTTTCTCTCTGTGATTAGTCTGTAGTTACATGAATTCTCACATTGACTTCTGTCATATAAAGAAAAAGTAAAAGAGACTTTAACATTAACAGATTTAAAAGATTTGGATACCTCAAAAGAGCCAAAAATCCAATCACTAATAACAAACTAAACTCAAAACAACAGAATTGTTTTGTTTTAAATGAATATTGTGATTTAAAATGTCCAAATGACACAATGATCCACACGTGTCACAGGTTATAACTCCTTAACTGTATAACTCTATAACCATTAAACACAGTGGTTTGATGGTTTGTGTTTATGGTTAACTGATGCACATTTTGGTCCTTATTATGAAAGATGTTAGTACAAAAACTCAGACTCTCTGTTCTCCCTCCTCCGTTTACACAGGAAAGAACACAACATGTCCCAGAACAGTCACCCACATGTGCCTCTGCCTCCTCTGGTTCAGATCATGTTCAGACCTGAATTAGATCTGGTTCAGACCTGGTTCAGACCTGGTTCAGACCTGGTTCAGGCCTGGTTCAGACCTGGTTTAGATCTGATTCCGATCTGGTTCAGACCTGCTTCAGTCCTGGTTTAGATCTGATTCCGATCTGGTTCAGACCTGCTTCAGTCCTGGTTTAGATCTGATTCCGGTCTGGTTCAGACCTGCTTCAGTCCTGGTTTAGATCTGGTTCGCCTGGTTCAGACCTGGTTAAGATCTTGTCCAGACCTGGTTTAGATCTGGTTCAGATCTGGTTAAGACCTGGTCCAGACCTGGTTTAGATCTGGTTCAGACCTTTTTTAAATTCTGGTTTAGTCCTGATTTTGTCCTTTTGGGTTCGACCTGGTATAGTCCTCCTGGTTTAGTCTCAGTTTAGTCTTGGATTAGTCTCGGTTTAGTCCTGGTTTAGTTCTGCTGTAGTCCTGTCTTAGTCTTGGTTCAGACCTGGTTTACATCAGGTGTTCAGTGCATATTTTTCTTCTGTAGTATTGCTTCTTTTGCACTCACAAGCACAAACGCTGTCAGTTCAAATGATTCAAAACAAGATTCATATGTCACGTCTGTACCTCTAGTCCCAAATCATGAGAAGGTCCAACATTTGTGGCTCTGGAGTCTGGAGATAACTTTTAAAACTGTAAATCTGTTTGAGTGTATAACATTATCACATCAAAGCCAGAGTACTTCAGGGTTAACTCACTCAGAGTTTCCATAGCGTGCCTGCCACGACCTCTGACCCCGGTGTTTCCATGCACTTGTTTTGGAGCTATATTTGTCTGTGCAGGTGCAGATGGGACAGCGAGAGCCCCCCGACCCGACAGGAGGCATTGCATAAGTGTGTTGTGACAGTGGATTTACATTCAGAGAAGGGAGAGGGGTGAGGTTCTGAGATGTTGTCATTTCAACATTTTAAATCACATTATCCAACACTTTTTATTATCGCTATTTCAACACGTCAAGTTTGAATTTTGTTGTGAGAGTTGTGATTGTCTACCCAGGCGTATCTCGCTGTTCTGGGACAGTTTGAAATTTTGGTCATAGGTCCTCATTTCCTCGTGGGCCAGAGTGTTGGAGACGTGTGGAGACACTTTTTTAAATCTTCTTTTTTAAATCTCCTTGTATTTGGAGAGGTTGCTGGTGCTAGGCTAGTGCATGTCAATGGCTATAGTTGTGCTGCCACTAAAAACAGTCTTACCCACTCTACAGTCCACCCAAGGAAAACTATTAGAACTCCAGACTGTCCATGTGAACGTCTGTGTCCAGAGAATCATTTTAGAAGTAAAACCAACTGTCGCATTCAAAGGATTTATGTCTGAGCAGCAGCAGTGAGTTGTACTTCCTGATAGAAAGCTCAGCAGCAGCGGACTGATATATGAGAAAATAGTCCCTCAACATGTGACGATTCATGCGATGCAACGTTAGTTTTATATCAAACATGATTCTCTGGACACAGACGTTCACATTGACAGTCTGGAGTTTTAATAGTTTTGCCTCAGGTGCTCTGTGGAGTGGGTAAGACTGTTTTTAGTGGCAGGACAACTATGGCCATTGACATGCACTAGCCTAGCACCAGCACCCTCTCCAAATACAAGGACTGGTATGGAAGATTTCAAAAAGTGTCTCCACACGTCTCCAACACTCTGGCTCACCAGAAAATAAGGCCCTATGTCCAAAATTCTGAACTGTCTTTTTAAACTCAAACTCTTAAATATTATTAAAACACTGTCCCACTTATTATTATTATTATTATTATTATTATTATTATTATTATTATTATTATTATTATTATTATTATTATTATTATTATTATTATAAAAAATAATAGTAAAAAGTAGTAAAGTAAAACAAAACAAAAAAAACATTGAAATTGTGGGACGGTTGAAAAATCATTTATTTTTAAGATTATGTCTAAATAACGGCATGTTGGAATATCAGCATATACGTAACTGCTCGTATGGACAGCTCCACACCGGTAAAGAAAATAAAAGTGGAGAAGGAAGTGCGATTAAAGATGACTCAAACCTGCACGAATCACTCCAAATACAACTTCAGAGCATCAGTGACATGATCTGAAAAGTCAGTTTTGCAGAAACTGTTACTAAAACTTGTGTGCTTTTATTTTAGTTTTTAGTTTAGTTTAGTTTAGTTTAGTTTAGTTTAGTTTAGTTTAGTTTAGTTTAGTTTAGTTTAGTTTAGTTTAGTTTAGTTTAGTTTAGTTTAGTTTAGTAAATTTGTAAATTTTGTTATATTATATTATAGGTTTTTTTTTCCTACTTTATTTTATTCTATTATTTGTTGCATGTCAGTGTTTGTCTACATCCTGCTCCAAGTACCGCAGCAATTTCCTAATGTTGTGAACCTGTCACTCATATGGCAATAAAAAACATTCTGATTCTGATTCTGATTCTGAGTTTTGCATTGACGTAACACCATTGTATAATCCCTATTGTTTAGAGTGAGCTGGAGCACAGGTCTCACGTGGTTTCAGATGTTCACAATGACATACCACACATTCTCAAAGTCTCTCTCTCTCTCTCTCTCCTTCCCCCTCTCTCTGTACATACCGTTCATGTCTCATACTGCGACCATGTTCTCCAGACTAATCCTGCTCAAATGTCACAATGTTTTGTTTTTGTTGAGTGAGTGACTGTCACAGGACTCCACAAGTGAGAGTCCTGGTACTACTAAGAGTCCTGGTTGTACTCATAAAGTAGTAAAAGTCCTATTGTCCTGGTTTAGTCCCAGTTTGGCTTTGTTTTAGTCCTGTTTTAGTCCCAGTTTGAGCCCGTTTTAGTCTTGGATTAGTCCCAGTGTTTGACCCTGTTTTAGTCCTGGTTTAGTCCAATTTTGGCTCTGTTTTAGTCCTGTTTTAGATCCAGTTTGACCCTGTTTTAGTCCTGGTTTAGTTCCATTTTGGCTCTGTTTTAGTCCTGTTTTAGACCCAGTTTGACCCTGTTTTAGTCCTGGTTTAGTTCCATTTTGGCTCTGTTGTAGTTCTGTTTTAGACCCAGTTTGACCCTGTTTTAGTCCTGGTTTAGTTCCAGCTTGATTCTGTATTAGTCCTGTTTTAATCCCAGTTTGACCCTGTTTTAGTCCCAGTTTGACCCTGTTTTAGTCCCAGTTTGACCCTGTTTTAGTCCCAGTTTGACCCTGGTTTAGTCCTGGAATAGTCGCAGTGTTTGACCCTATTTTTGTCCTGGTTTAGCCCCATCTTGGCCCTGGTTTAGTGCCAGTTTGACCCTGTTTTAATCCTGTTTTAGTCCCATTTTGGCAAAATTTTCGTCCCATTTTGGCCCAGTTTTAGTCCCAGTTTGGCTCTGTTTTAGTCACATTTTGGCACTGTTTTAATTTAGTTTTAGACCCATTTTGGCTGTTTTAGTCCTGGTTTAGTCCAGGTTTAGTCCCATCTTGGCTCTGGTTTTGTCCCAGTTGGACCGTGGTTTAGTCCTGTTTTAGTCCCAGTTTGACCCTGTTTTAATCCAGTTTTAGCTCTGGTTTACTCCTGGATTAGTCTCGGTTTAGTCCTGGTTTAGTTCTTGTTTAGCTCTGATTTAGTTAAACATGAGTGGATTTGGGTTGATGCTTCAGTCCTAGATCTGATCCTATATCCTACAGAACAAAGATCAGAAAAGAGCACCATACGAGTCCTTTAAATGTTCCGTATCTAAGCAGAGGAGGCAGATCTGAGTCTATTATGTAACATTATTTTGACAATGACTTTTAAATCTATATTTCCTTAGTAGATTGTTGTGGGTCTGTGCTCGGTGTCACTGTAAAAGCCTTAGGGGTCTGTTGTGTGTCTTGTGTCTGTGCTCTTATGTAACTATGATGTTACTACATTTCTGTCTGCTTTATAATATACTTATATCATATATTTATAATAACCACACTGATACACACACATAGAGTGAGCAGAATTTTAAAACAAAAAACTGTGACATCCCTGGTTTTTTGGTAGGTGGTCATAAGAAAACAGTGACCATTTGAGTCAATATAGTCACATTTTCTTTGTGTTTTGGTCATTTTTAAACATCCATCCATCCATCTTCTCCCGCTTAATCCAGCTGGGTCGCAGGGGCAGCGTGCTGCCCAATACTCATAGCACCTGACCCCCCCTATGAACCCCTCTGCAGGTGGTGAGCCCACAGGAGGGTGGACATTATGGTCCTTGATGTTAGTTCATAGGTGTGCAGGCATGTTTTAGGTTGATGGGGGAAACCGGAGTACCCGGAGGAAACCCATCCAGACACGGGGAGGAACATGCAAACTCCACACAGAAAGGCCCGGGCGACCCGGGGATCGAACCCGCAACCTTCTTGCTGTGAGGCCTGAGTGTTGCCACTCAGCCACCGTGCCGCCCATTTTTATACAGCTTTTCTGTATTTCACCTAAGCAAACGACAATGTATGCCTCTTTTTACTGTTGGCAGGGATCAAACTGGTCAAAAATGGGGACATGTGGGACATTTCTTGTATAAAACTGGGACAAATCAGTGGTTTTGGATAAATCTGCTGGGACAGGGAACACAGGGCTCAAAACTGGGACTGTCCCGGGTAAATAGCAACTAATAAATGTGTTTGCACAGTTACTTTACCATAAATATTTTACATAGAGTTTTGATGGAATAAAGTGCCTTGATTTTGTCATTTTACGCACTGTATTTGAAGTATTTGTTTTATTATTTCATAGTTTTCTGTTAGTACTATAGTCTGTATATATAAATGGACCATGTTCCAAACAGGAAGTGCTCGTGCTGCTCGTCCAGCTTCTTCTTCTTTCTCCCATTGACTTACATTAGAATATTGTGGCTCCTCTCTCTGTAACTGCTGCTGTGAGTCTCATCATTTTGGTGTTAAAGTATTAACCCGCTCTAAATGATCTTCTTTTTTTTTATTTTGCTATTTTACCATCAAAAAGTCCTGTTCATAATAAAGAACCTTGCTCCAAATTCGCTGTAACCGTTATCTTCATGAGCTTCGAGTGAAGCCAAACGCTGTGGGGGACGTCACACACTTAGTCCACTTCTTCATACAGTCCATGGTGAGTATAATAAAATTGCATTTAGTACATCTAAAAAACAACAACAACAAAAACAACAATAACAAAACCATAGAAATAGTAGATATATAACTGATAAACACCTTTTAAACATGTAAATTCTTAAATAAACAGATGTCAATTTAACAGTGCAATACTGACAAAACAGAACCTTTGTACATTTTCTCTTGGATCAGACACGTTTCAGGTTTTTGCCACGACATGAAACTCCTGCAGCTGTTTCTCTTTCTGTGGAGGAAACTGTAACACAACACACACATTTAACACAATACAGAGAGTGAAGAGACACGTGGACACACCCCTGTGGACACACACGCACCCCTGTGGACACACACACACCCCTGTGGACACACACCTGTGAATGAATAAGTGAAACACCTCATCTGTGTCAAAAAACATGTATCAGATGCCCTCCCTGTGTGTCTATGTGTATCAGATGCCCTCCCTGTGTGTCTATGTGTATCAGATGCCCTCCCTGTGTGTCTACGTGTATCAGATGTCCTCCCCATGTGTCAGATAAACATAGATAAATGTATATGGTTTTGATAAACTCTGGACTCCCTCAGGAGGTGTTCCGGGCATGTCCCACCTGAAGCAGATCCCGGGGAAGACCCAGGACACACTGGAGGGACTCTGTCTCTGTCTCTGGGAACACCTCAGAGTCCAGGAGGAGCTGGAGGAACACTTCCTCCAGCTCCTCCTGGGGTGAGGAAGTCTGGGAGTCCCTGCTTAGACTGATGCCCTTATAATCCGGCCCCGGATAAGAGGAAGAAAATGGATGGATGGGTTTTGATATAAATAAATACATTATTTTATATTTTCCTTTTTGAGATATACACCAATACTCTACGCTATTTTTGTTTTATTTTTAATATAAAAATGATTCAAAAGGGACTATCGACATTAGTTTCACTTATTCATTCAGTTCATTCATTCAAACTCCATCAGAGCAGGTTTTACAGAGTCTCCTCTTGGATCAGACTGAAAGTTCTGTGTTTGTGTCAAACTCCCTACGGCCTCTCATTCTGTGGATACAACAGGACATTTAATACTTCAATAAACAGACAAGATAAGAAACTAAAGAGACACGTAAGATACACGTAAGAGACTAAAAAGACACGTAAAAGACTAAAGTGACACGTAAAGAGACACGTGGACACATAAACTCCATAGACACGTGGGTTCTATCAGGATTTGTTACACTTCTTTTGTATTTTGCCCCAAAGCTCCATTGGTGTTTTTATATTTTGGCATGTGATGATGCAGAGACAGAATATCCAAGAGGTAAATTCACAAATGCTGAATCTGATTTCTGTTATTGACTAGACCCAAGCCCTCACTGTATTATGACACAAACACTTGAATTTGGAGGTTCATTTGAGCTGCCCCCGTCTGTGTTAAATATGACCTATAGAACGTTGTGATGTCATCTGAAAGCCAGCAATAATAATATGACTTTTGCAATACAAAAATCTGCCAGAGTTTGAAAAGGTCCGTCACTAATCTGAATCTTCACAATTAAAGATGAGCTCAGGGGAGGTAGTTGTACTTATATGAGTCGACATATAGCATAAGAATCAAGTATAGCTCTCAATGACAGGAAGGGCATCTGGGGTAAAACCAGGACAGACCAGAAATGATTAAAGATGCAGGTAATGATATTTAGTCTTGTCTCCATGGAGATGTTGCTGCTCTGACAGAAAAATTCTGCAGTACGGCATTTTGAACCTTGTAATACTGTAATTTAATACCACCTGGTTTAGTCCTGGTTTAGTTCCACATGGAGTTTAGTCCTTGTTTAGTCCTGGTTCAGTTCCACATGGAGTTTAGTCCTGGCTTAGTCCTGGTTTAGTCCTGGTTCAGTTCCACATGGAGTTTAGTCCTGGTTTAGTCCAGGTTTAGTCCCAGTTCAGTTCCACGTGGAGTTTAGTCCTGGTTTAGTCCTGGTTTAGTCCTGGTTCAGTTCGAGGTGGAGTTTAGTCCTGGTTTATTCCTGGTTCAGTTCCAGGTAGAGTTTAGTCCTGGTTTAGTCCTGGTTCAGTTCCACATGGAGTTTAATCCTGGTTTAGTCCTGGTTTAGTCTTGGTTCAGTTCCAGGTGGAGTTTAGGCCTGGTTTAGTCCAGGTTTAGTCCTGGTTCAGTTCCAGGTGCAGTTTCGGGGGAGCACAATAGGAAGTTGAAATAAAAACAGTGGAGTTTGACAAAAGCGGAGCCACGCCTCAGACTCGGAACATGAACCTGGAACTCAGATCAGATCACTGACAGTTTAAGCTTCTTCTGTGGGGACACTAGAGTTAGACCCAGAATGTTCCACAATATGGCATTAAACTATTCACTAACCTAGTTTGCTTTTTGTTGCTCAAAATACCTTAAAAACACATGTATTCTTACTGTGCGTGGGGTTGCCTCTCCACAAATCTGACCTGTAACTTGACCTGGTGACATCTCCTGCTTCTCTCCACACAAACAAATACATTTAATGGCACACAGTGGAATATTCCACGCAATACAGATATATCTCCATGGAGACAAGCAGAAAAGTGATAAGACACACATTGCAAATTTCCCTGATCTGGCCAAGATTTTAACACTTGTAAGATAAGATAAGATAAGATATCCTTTATTTGTCCCACAATGGGGAAATTTCAGTGTTGCAACGCACAGTTAAGAGAACAGCAAGAAAACAGTAGCAGCCATTGAAGTACAGTTAAGTTAAAAATAGAGAAACACTATAAAGAGCTATAAAGATAAGGATTATAAAACTATGTATAATATAAATTGCTATCTTAAAACTATATATACAATAAATTGCAATCTAAAACCTATATACAATAAATTACTATCTTAAATTTCAGTTATTGTGAGGTTATTCATCTTGTTTTCAGATTTATTATCGATTTACTAGTTCTGAATTGGTTGTATAATCTGAAAAATTTATGCAACTAATCAGAAAATCTTAAATTGAGGCAATAAATGTTTAAAATGAGCTATAATCCATTTCCCATAGTTTCCCCCTGCAACACTTCAGTTGGTTTTAGATTCACTGATACAAATTTACTGATAACACACTGACTACGAACTGCTGTCATGTCAGACTGATTTAAGCACTTCTATCTAGAATTTAGCATCTTTGAATTTATTATCAGGCCATGAACACTAATCATAAACTGGTTTTAAGTCTGTTTATCTAGAATTTGGCTGAATTTAAAGCATTTTATCTCAAATTTGTGTTCTCAGATGCCAAATTCTAGATAAAATGCTTTAAATTCTGCCAAATCCTAAATAAACATACTTAAAACCAGTGTTTGATCTAGAATTTAGCAGAATTTGAAGCACTTCATCTAGAATTTGACTGAATTTAAAGCATTTTATCTACAATTTAGCATCTTTGAATTAATTATCAGGCCATTCATAGATATCATAAATTGGTTTTAGGTATGTTTATTGAGAATTTAGCAGAATTGAAAGCATTTTATCTAAAACGTGGCAGAATTTAAAGAGGTTTATCTAGAATTTGACATCCGAGAACTTATTATCAGACCATGAACACTCATCCTAAACTGGTTTTAGGTCTGTTTATCTCAAACTTAGCATCCATAAACTTATTTCCAGCCCATGAACACTTACAAAGACGCTTCATTCTAGTCTAGAGGTCGTTTATTTGAAGAGAACTCGTCCAGTAAAATGATCTCGCTGCCTGGACTGATCATTTCACTACTTTTAAATCATTTTCTGATAGATTGAAGTGTTTCTATCTGTTTAGCCAAGGAGACACACAGGAGGATGGAGCACTGCTGTACGCTGAAGTGGTATTTAGCCCGGATGCCCTGGAGGCGGAGGAGCAGTACTTCATTTTAGAGTTACATAATGTGCAGTAAAGTGGGTCAGAGCTGCAGTAAAGCAAACACAGGGAGATGTGATGGACAGAGCAGGAGGAGGAGTGGAGATGACATTCAGGAGGGCTGTTATATAAAATGAACTTTGTGTATCTTTCTCTAATGTTCATGCTCATCAAACCCTGCCTGAAGAGGGTTTACAGTCATCCAGGCATGTTTGCGGCTTCTAGAGATCTCTCCCTGGCCCTATTCAAACCCTTCTTATGTGAGCTCAGTCCTTCTCAAATAGTACTGCGATGCTGGGGGGCAAAGTGTAATCAAGTGTAATTGCACATCCGCTACAGTAGTTGGCAGTATAGTGTGGGTTTTTTGCACCGAGCAATATGCACTCACAACACAGGAGATGAAGTGCCACAAACAAATATTTAACAGGAAAGACGGAGATAATGAAACAAATGACAGTCTCCCCAAAGCTAAAACGAGGAAATCTTCACTGTGACGATGGCAGGAAATGAGGAAAGATCGCTGTGTTTACTGTGTCCTAAAATGTTGGCAGCCAAATAAATAATGGCGACGCTTAAAGACATTACAGCCCAGTCACGCTTGAGTTTTTTCAGTGAAAACGTGCCGAATATCGCACACAGTGATCCCGCTTTGTGAATACAAATGATTCTATTTCTAGTGGCGGTGGAGAGTGGCGGGAGTGAAATGTTTTCTTTTTCCTAGAGGGGGCGTGATAATAATTGAGAATCACCGTGTTAACTGTACCAGTCTGTATAAGGCTCCGCCCACAAGCCTACATCACCCATGCTTCCACACTGTTACAATGGCGCTCTGAAGGGGGAGTGACTTTGCGTGAAGAGCAAAGGCAGATGAGACTCAGATCATCAAAAACGAAATCAAAACAAATTAAAGATTTTAAGATTTTAAGATTTTATGTTGTTTTTGGCAAATTTTTGAAACAATAAAAGGTAAAATCTAAATATGTTTGTGTTACAGTTACAGTTTTTTTCAGTGGTTTTACTTACTACTTGCAAAATCCGTTAGAGCTTTTCCACACCCAGATTTTGTGGTATAAGAGTGAGTGACAGTACTGGGTGATCCAAAAAATAAATAAATAAATAAATAAATAAATAAATAAATAAATAAATAAATAAATAAATAAATAAATAAATAAATAAATAAAAATAATAATAATAATAATAATAATAATAATAATAATAATAATAATAAAACACATACAAATAAAGACATAAAAATAAAAAGTATACAGATAAAATAACTGTCATACATAATACAGTGCAGTACAAAAAAAAAAGAAAAAACAGTTGGGTTAAGATTAGATTGAAGTATGCATAGTGTGTAATTTATTTTACTATATGTAAATATTTGAAAAGATCAATCAAGCAGCTGTCATGAAAACAAGAAAACCTAAAAAAAAAAGCTTCATAGTTCAATCAAAAACTGATTCAAATGAACCGTTTCATTGTTCTTCATTAAGAAAATCACCAACTGGAATCACAAAAAAGTCCTTTTTGACAAATAATCACCAGAAATGTGAATATTTAGTGTGATCCTTTTCTTGCTGCTTTGTTTTTATGTCGTTTTGCAAAGTCTCTTTTGTTATTGAGTTCCAAATAGTTTCAGCTGTCCCCAGAGACTTTGGGTGAGACTTTGGTTTCATTTTTGGAAAACATTCAACTTGAAAATGTATGGAGAGCAACAATAGTTCTATTTGAGCATTAAATATCTGCAGATACTGGAGGATGAACCATTATAGAAACAGAAAAAGAGATTTTGGTAACACAAATCCTGTTAAATTATGGCAGCAGTGGAAAACATCTTATACTAAACTACTTTATACTCTGTTGTCACGTTTTGCCTCCTCAAAAGATTTTGGTTCTGTGGGTGATTGTGCGCCCCCTGCATGAGCGGAGGCCTCATTATCACAGTGAGGGGCAGAGAGAGAAAGAAAGGAATAAAGAAAAGGAGAGACAAGAGAGGGAGCGAGGGAGAGGGCCTTAAAGCAAGAGAGAACCATGTGACAGAATGAGAGAAGAGAGGGTGAGAGAGTGAAGAGGAACAGAGAAAAGAAATAATATGGTCACAAGAGAGAGAAAGAGAGGGATTGAAGGAGAGAGAGAATAAAGAAAAGGTGAAAGGAGGAGGGAGACTATATAAAGTGGAGTGGCAGGTGGTAATTGTCTCAGTGGGAGTCTGAACACAGGTGCAGTGGAGGAGCGAGAGAAGGGGGCAGACGACAAACACAAACATGTTTATGCTCTGTCCTTTCTCTGTGTGTACTCCCTCCTGTCCTCTCTGTCCTTTGTGTCTACTCTCTCTCTCTTTCCTCTCTGTCCTCTCTCTCTGTCCTCTCTCTGTGTCCCCTCTCTGTGTCCCCTCTGTCCTCTCTCTCTCTGTTCTCTGTCCTCTCTCTCTCTGCCCTGTCTTTCTGTAATCTCTCTCCCCACTCTCTCTTTCTTCTCTCTCTGTGTCCCCTCTGTCCTCTCTCTCTGTTCTCTGTCCTCTCTCTGTCCTCTCCTTCTTTTCTCTCTCTCTTTCCTCTCTCTCTTTCCTCTCTCTCTGTACTCTCTCCTCTCTCTGACCACTCTCTCTGTCTGTGGCCTCTATCTCTCCTCTCTCTTTATCCTCTCTGTCCCCTCTCTCTGTTCTCTCCTCTCTTCTCTCTCTGTCCTCTCTCTCTGTCCACTCGCTCTTTTCTCTCTCTCTCTCTTTCTGTCCTCTCTCTGTGTCCCCTCTTTTCTCTCTCTCTGTTCTTTCTCTCTGTCCTCTCTCTTCTCTGTCCTCGCTCTGTTCTTTCTCTTTGTCCTCTCTCACTCTGTCCCCTCACTCTGTCCCCTCTCTCTTCTCTCTCTGTCCTCTCTCTCTGTCCACTCGCTCTCTCTGTCCTCTCTCTCAGTCCACTTGCTCTGTTCTCTCTCTCTCTCTGTGTCAACTATCTCTCTGTCCTCTCTCTCTGTCCCCTCTCTTCTCTCTCTCCCTGTTCTTTTTCTCTGTCCTCCCTCCCTGTCCTCTCTCTTCTCTGTCCTCTCTCTGTTCTTTCTCTTTGTCCTCTCTCACTCTGTCCCCTCACTCTGTCCCCTCTCTCTTCTCTCTCTCTCTGTCCTCTCTCTCTGTCCACTCGCTCTCTCTGTCCTCTCTCTCTGTCCACTTGCTCTGTTCTCTCTCTCTCTCTCTCTCTGTCAACTATCTATCTGTCCTCTCTCTGTCCTCTCTCTCTGTCCCCTCTCTTCTCTCTCTCTCCCTGTTCTTTCTCTCTGTCCTCTCTCTGTTCTTTCTCTCTCTGTCCTCTCTCTCTGTCCTCTCTCTGTTCTTTCTCTCTCTGTCCTCTCTCTGTTCTTTCTCTCTCTGTCCTCTCTCTGTTCTTTATCTCTCCTCTCTCTGTCGGGGGTGTGTCCAGAACAAAGAGAGTTTGTCCAGCGCGACCTTTGACCTGAGCTCTGAAATCTGAACTGGAATATTCCACTGACAGAGAGAGAGACGAGAGAGAGATGAGAGGACGGAGGAGAGACAAAGACAGAGAGATGGAAGAGCTCATGAAGTTAAAGAGGGGTAGAGATAGCGAGAGAAAGTAAAGTAAAGAAGGAAAACAAAGACAGAACGAGGGGAGTAAAGTTGACAGAGAGAGAGACAGAGCAGAGAAAGACAGAGAGAAGGGTGGAGAGAGGAGAGGATGAAAGTGGGTCAGAGGTGTTCAAAATGTTTATCGTGAAATTCTTGTTCCATCTGTGAGATCTGGGACCCTGTGACGGTCCGAATGTGTTTGTGGACTTCATGCACAGAAACTCAGACTTCATTTGTTAATTTTCATCCATTTATTTAATTTTTGTCCAAATATTTCGGATCCTCTTGTTTGGTGCAGTAAAGGTCCTAGATTCTACAAAATGGACTCTTGAGCTTTAAGTCGTGTTCTAATGTTGTTCCCTCCTCAAAAACAGACCTGGAGTTGTGTTTTCCTTCATTCACACATGCTTGAGCAACTCTTTTTCCAAACATACCTCCCAAAATGCTCTGTTCCACCTTGTGATGTCATGAAGTGGTCGTTTTCAAGTGAACGGCTCCATTTACCTTTAGTTCGGTACCGATCGGGCAATTCCAGAGCGGAAATGATTCTAGTGAAGGTGTGCGGAGTTTAAAAAATGCAGTGGAGCACACTGTATTAGCTCATGACATCACAAGGTGGAACAGACCATTTTTAGTTTGAGAGAAGAAGTCTGAAAAAAAAACAGGACTAAACCAGGACTAAACCAGGTGTAAACCAGGACCAAGCTCGGACTAAACTCGGACTTAACTAGGACTAAACCCGTACTAAACTGGGACTAAATCTGCACTAAAGCAGGACTTAACAAGGACTAAATTGGAACTAAGCTAGGAGTTAAGCAGGACTAAACTGGGACTAAACCAGGACTAAACCAGAACCAAACTGGGACTAAACTCGCACTAAATCAGGACTAAACCAGGACTAAACCAGGACTCAATTGGGACTTAACCAAAACTTAACCAAGACTAAACCAGGACTAAGCCAGTAACAAGGACTAAATTGGAACTAAGCCAGGAGTTAAGCAGGACTAAACTGGAACTAAACCAGGACTAAACTGGGACAAAACTAGAACTAAACTAGGACTAAATCAAGACTAAATCAGGACTTAACCAGGACTAAACTAGGACTAAACCAAGACCAAACCAAGACTAAACTGGGACTAAACCCGAATTTAACAAGGACTAAACTGGGACTAAACACAGACCAGTAAAGAGTGTCTTGCCCAAGGACACAATGGCAGAAAGAACTCATGGAAGACTGGATTGAACCACCAACCCTCTAGTTAAACGGCAAACACTGCAGCTCATCTGTCCTTCTCTTGTTCCCTCTCCTCTCTATCTTCTTTCTCTCTCTCCCTCTCCCTCCCTCTCTCTCTCTCCATTTCTATCTCCCTCTCATTCCCTCTTCTCTCTCTCCATCTCTCTCTCTCTCTCATTCCCTCTTCTCTCTCTCCATCTCTCTCTCCCTCTCATTCCCTCTTCTCGCTCTCCATCTCTCTCTCCCTCTCATTCCCTCTTCTCTCTCTCCATCTCTCTCCCTCTCATTCCCTCTTCTCTCTCTCCATCTCTCTCTCCCTCTCATTCCCTCTTTTCTCTCTCTATCTCTTTCTCCATCTCTCTCTCCCTCTCATTTCCTCTTCTCTCTCTCCCTCTCTTTCTCTCTCTTTCTGTCTCTCGGTGGCAGATGGAACGATCAATTGTTTCTGTTCATTTGCGTCAAACACAAACTCAGAGCTATTTTTACCCCTGAGACCGGAACAGGACTAAACTAGGACTAAGCCAGGACTAAACTAGGTCTAAACCAGAACTACACCAGGTCAAACAAGGTCTAACCAGAATTAAACAAGACTAAATCAGGTCTAAACCAGGACTGAGTCAGGATTAGACCAGGATTAAACCAGGACTAAACCATGTCTAAACCAGGATTAGAGCAGGACTAAACCAGAATTAAACCAGGACTGAACCAGAACTGAACCGGGAATGAACCAAGACTAAACCAGGACTAACTCAGGTCTAAATCAGGACTAAACCATGTATAAACCAGGATTAGAGCAGGACTAAACCAGGACTAAACCAGGATTAACCCTACTATAGACTAAACAAGGGACTAAAGCAAGAAAAATGGAAAAAGACTAGACCAGGACTAAACCCAGACTGAACCAGGACCTGTTACGACCCAGCTCTGCTAGGGACAGGGGAAGTAACAAAAATAACCAAGATGTAAAATGGTAAAACTAAAGTTGTGATTTATTTAAAAGGAATTAAAAGGATTGTAAAGGTAAAAACAAAGAGGGATGATATTTACAAGGATTAACAAAAAGAGGCTCTAAACAGGGACTTCATATGGTTACAGGCGGAGCTGGAGGCCTTACAATGTATAAACAACAACTAAACCAAGAACAAAACTAGGACTAGGCCAGGTCTAAACCAGGTGTAGACCAGGACAATGGAGAAGAAACCAGAGACAAAACCAAGGACAGCCTTTTTATTTAAGTTGTTAACCTGAAGAATGACGTACATATAGAAGGTTTTTGAAATCAAGAAGGAAAAAGAGAAAACATTCATTTCAAATCCTTGGATGCACACGATATAATTGCATCTTCATTTCAGAGTCATGTTTCTTCAGTTCATCCTTGTGAGTGTTGATAGTTTGACCTTTTCCTTTCTAATCTCACATGTTGTACTAAAGCCTCTGGTGCTGCTCTGTTCTCTCTGCAGCGACTGAACATCGCCATTTCTGACTCTAAAATATTCATGACGTCAAAGCTTCACTCGTGGTTTTCTGTCTGATGCACTTTTCTCACATGAGCCAATCCATAACTCTGACCGACCCGCAGGAGTTGAGCATGTGACCCCGCTGCATCATGGAAACTGGAGTTTATCAAAGCGGTACAGGCATCTGCAGCTGCTGTCGAAATAAGAGACTTAAGCCAAACCCTGACCTTGACCCGAACCTTGACCTCCCCAGTTTGACCACATATTTCTCTGGATTAGAGGCAGTGGGTTTGATGCTGTTTGCACACGGTGATCAAACTTTATACCTTAGTTATGTCATATTTACACTCATTTATATGAATCTGCATAGTTCATTTGGACAGTTGTGTTCTGCTCAAACAGGCTCAGACTAAAGGCGCTCATATCGACAATTTAACCATCGAATAATCCCTCCCTCCCACTGTAGAATCACCATTATTCACTCATTTATATGAATCTGTGCAGAGGAGCTCAGTTCGACAGGTCTGTATCTTCTATCAAATAAGACTCCCACTGTATAAGAGAAAGAAATGACTGGAAACACTGAAATCATTAGATTAAATAGCGTTAAATTTATATTATGTAAGGCTAATCTCAGGCTCCAGTGTGAATTTCCTATTATAATATAGTGATATTTTATTTATACAGCACCTTTTTAAACAAAGTTACAATGTTTTCTACACATGGAAACAAAATAAAATATGATGTAATGAAAATGATAATGATAAAATCAAATATTAAATCCAAACTATTCAACGTACATACTGTATTCTGCTCCAGCTATAACACGCACAAGTCGATGTTTACAGGCTTAACTGGTCTAAACATAGAATAAAACCTATAGACTTTTAAAAAGTTCCTTCACTTCTGCCTCGGGAGCTCAAATCGACGGTGTTTAAACTGGGACAGTACTTGGGGGTCAAATTGATGGTAGCTCAAATCGCCAGGACAGCGGCTCATCTGAAACATACATAAACTGACACATGTACAGGTCTTTAACATGAGATTGCAGAGCATCATGAGAAATGGAGTCCTTGTGCTTGAACTTACTTTCATGGCCCACGACCTGTTCTATTTTATTTTTTAGCACTAATAATAATGGCGCTTTAAGAGGCTTGGTTTGTGGAAGCCTCTTAATGCTCCATTCCTCCTTCACTCCAAACTGGGTGGTGCTAAGACGCTGTTGTAGCCACAGCTGCCCTGGGACAGACTGACCCAGCTCTGTCTGCCCCTCCTGACCTCTGACCTTTGTGCAGGTTTCAATTCAATTCAATTCAATTCAATTTATTTTGTAGCGCCCAAAATCGCAACAACAGTAGCCTCTAAGGGCGTTCCAAGATATGGATGAGTAAAACATACACACAGACATATCAAAACAGGAATAAACAACATTCATGTAAAGCAGCAAATGAAACATTGTCCAGTCATCCCCTGTCCTTAGACCCTCCTTCTCAGCAAGGAAAAACTCCAAAAAACCCAGGGTCCTGGGAAAAAGAAGAAACCTCGGGGAGGACTACAGTGAAGGAGGGATCCACTCCCATGGACGGACAGGCTATAGATGTCCAGGCCCGTGGGCCAGAGGAGGAGGAGAAGAGGGGCGAGGAGGAGGAGCCGGGCGAGGAGGAGCCAGGCGAGGAGGAGGAGCCAGGCGAGAGAGGAGGAGCCAGGCGAGGAGGAGGAGGAGAGGTCCAGCTGCCATCAGGCGTCCTGAAAGAGTTCCACTCCACAGGGGAGTGGGACAGGGGAACAACATGTGAATAGCAATGAACAAACTACAGATGAGAACATAGTGAGTGATGCTGGTGAGAAAAAGGAGGAAACAGAGGACAGTGCTCAGGTTGCCACACTTCCCCCAGCTTGTTATCTCCTCATGACAGCTTATCTTAGTGACATCAACTAAGTAACCTGGTCATAAGCTATTCGAAGAGGAAGGTTTTAAGCCTGGTCTTAAATAAAGAGACTGTGGGTGCCTGTTTAACATCAACAGGGAGTTGATTCCATAACACAGGAGCTTGGTAACTGAAGGCTCTCCCCACTGTACTTTTAGACACTCTAGGAACCACTAATAATCCTGCATTCTGAGAGCCGAAGTGCTCTATTTGGCTGATAGGGGACAATGGCATCCTGAAGATATGATGGGGCCATATTGTTTAAGGCTTTGTATGTCAGAAGGAGAACTTTGAATTTAATTCTAAACTCGACAGGAAGCCAGTGAAGTGATTTTAACACAGGACTGATGTGATCACGTCTTTTAGTTCCTGTTAGGACCCTGGCCGCTGCATTTTGGACCAACTGGAAGCTTCTTAAAGTACCTTTAGTGCAGGCGGTGAGCAGAGAATTACAGTAATCTAGTCTGGATGTAACAAATGCATGGATAAGTTTTCAGCATCATTTTTAGGCAAAATTTTTCTGATTTTAGTTATGTTTCGCAGGTGAAAATATGCAGTTTACAAGCTTGGTTTATATGAGCTGTGAATGAGAGATTTTGGTCAAATCTGACTCCAAGGTTTTTACAGTAGAGGCTAGAGGCTATACTCACATTGTCAAGTGAGATTATCTGGTCTGACAGAGAATCTCTCTGACCTTAGGACCGACAACAATGACCTCTGTTTTTCAGGGTTTAAGAGGAGGTAATTCAGGGTCATCCAGGTTTTGATGTCCTTCCACACAGGCACTGAGCTTGCTCGATTTGATCGGTCTGATTAGGTTTCATTGATAAGTACAGCTGAGTGTCATCAGCATAGCAGTGGAAATTAATGCCATGTTTTCTGATAATGTTACCTAATGGCAGCATATACAGAGTAAACAGGATTGGACCAAGCACAGATCCTTGTGGAACACCACAAGCTACTTTAGAGCAGGGAGAGGTGCACTGGTTTACACTAACAAACTGGTACCTATCTGATAGATAGGATTTAAACCATTTGAGGCGGTCCCTCTGACACCTATGTCACATTCTAACCTCTGCAGTAGAATGTTGTGATCAATGGTGTCAAACGCTGCACTGAGGTCCAGTAGGACCAGGACTGAAGCCAGCCCGTTATCAGCAGCTAGTAGCAAATCATGTGTCACTTTTAAGCAGAGCAGTTTCTGTGCTGTGGTGAGCTCTGAAACCAGACTGAAATTTTTCATATAAATTATTGCCCTGCAGATGGTGACAAAGCTGTTTCACCACAACTCGTTCCAGAATCTTTGAGAGAAATGGAAGATTCGAGATAGGTCTGTAGTTGGCTAGTTCATCAGGATTTAAGCTAGGTTTTTCAAAAGCGGTTTAATTACAGCATATTTAAAGGACTGAGGAACAAAGCCATTTTCTAATGACATATTTATTATGTTATGGATGGGACCTATTATTAAGTGGAGAGCTTCTTTGAGGAGTTTGACTGGAATAAGGTCGAGCAAACAAGTTGATGGTTTGAACGACATGATGACTGAGGTAATCTCCACCTCATTGACAGGAGTAAATTTGTCTAATGCTGTTAGAGGATTTATGTGGGATATTGGTGTTACAGACTGGATTTGCAGAATTTGCTCGGGCTGATTTTTGGAGTGGCTTCGTTGATCTTGTCTCTAATGGTTATAATTTTTGTAATCGAAGAATTCAAGAAAGTCATCACAACTGAACTTCAAAGGGAGAAGAGACTCAGGGGCAGTATGCGAGTTTGTCAGCCTGGCTACAGTGCTGAACAGAAATCTGGGGTTGCTTTTGTTTACTTCTATTAGGTTTGAATAGTATCTGGTTTGTGCTTTTGCTAAGAGCGACCTTATAAGAGAGCAGGCAGAGCTTCCATGCCTTCAGAGACTGCTCGGGCCCCTTGGCGCCAGAGCTTCTGTGCGTCTTACGTGTTGTTTGGTGATCGCAATTCTGGAGTATACCAAGGAGCCGGAGGTCTTGGTTTTAATGCTTTTCTGTTTTAAGCGGGCTGCAACATCGAGAGCAGATTTTAGGGTGAGCATTGTCCTATCAACAAACTGATCCATGATAATTGGATTAAAGTTGTTCTCATTGTCACATGGCATATCATTTAATACTGGCTCGATTATTTCTTTGAACTCGGCTACCGATTTTTCTGATATTGTTCTTTTCATTATAGTTTTCTCCTGCAGAGCTGGATAGTCTTTTAGTACGAATTGAAAGGTTATTAAAAAATGGTCAGAGAGTATAGGGTTTTGAGGAATTACAAGTAAATCACTAATCTCAATACCATAAGTTAGGCCGAGATCGAGAGTGTGATTGTGACAGTGAGTCGGCTTGTTCACACTCTGGGTAAAACCGATCCCATCCAGGAGAGCACCAAAAGCACTGCTGAGGCACTCACTGCTGTTATCAACATGAATGTTGAAATCTCCAACTATAACAATCCTTTCCCATTCCAAAACTAAACTTGAAATAAAGTCAGAAAACTCTGTCAGAAACTTCGGCATAAGGACCAGGAGGGTCGGTAGATTGTTATAAATATAACAGCTTTTTGGTTTTTCCAGTTGGTGCACGTAATAGATAGTGCGAGGCTTTCAAAGGAGCGGAATGTATAATTAGATTTGAGGCTGAGAATTAGGCTGGAGTGAGAAATGACGGCCACACCGCCACCTCGACCAGTGCTCCTGGCACTTTGAAAGTTCACGTGACTTGGAGGTGTAGATTCGTTTAGTCTAACATAATCATTTTCCTGAAGCCATGTTTCAGTTAAAGCTAGAAGATCAATATTAAAAATTAAGCCAATTAATTCATTTATTAAAAGAGATTTAGAAGAGAGGGACCTGATGTTTAGCAGTCCACATTTTACACACTTATCATTTTGTTTATTTGCGACACATGTATTTATTTTTATTAAGTTATGAGGTCTGACGCCTTTCCTATCAGAGTTCAGTTTCCCTCTCTCCTGTTCCGTGTTCAGTGTGTTTCAGCTGATTTTCATGTGAACTCTGTAAATCACATTCCTCAGTCTCACATGAGCTGAATTAGAGCATCCAGTACAGTGTTATGTAACTGCACACAGTTCACACCGGGATATGCACTTATACAGCACTGAGCAAAAGTTATATTCAGGTGTGGAAAAAAATGCTGTAAACTAGGAACATCTTCAAAAATGGAAGTGTTCATCATTTATTTTCATCCATCAACAAAATGCAGTGAATGAACAAAAGATAAATCTATATCAGATCCATATTTGGTGTGAGCTTTGCCTTCAGAAGAGCATCAGTGCTTCTAGGTTTACTTGCAGACAGTTTGTGAAGGAACTGGGCTGGTCGCTGTTCCAAACATGTTGAAGAACTAAGCAAAGATCTTGTGTGGATGGAGCTTCCTCACATCCTTCTGTCTCTTCATGGAATCCCAGACACACTCCATGATGTTGAGGTCAGGGCTCTGTGGGGCCAGACCATCACCAACACAACTTCTGCTTCTTCTTTACGCTAAAGAGAGTTCTGAATGACTTTGGCTTTTTCTTTTGTTCGTTCACTTTGCATTTCGGAAATTAATAAAAACATCCATCCATCCATCCATCTTCTCCCGCTTAATCCGGCTGGGTCGCGGGGGCAGCGTGCTGCCCAATACTCATAGCACCTGACCCCCCCTATGAACCCCTCTGCAGGTGGTGAGCCCACAGGAGGGAATAATAAATAAACAATCATTATTTACATTTTTGAAAGTGTTCTTTTTTGGATACAGAACTGATTTTTTCCACTTGGATCTGTGCTCCTAAAACCGATACATATCTGATCTTTTGACTTGTGACTTCAGTCTGAAGTCCAGGAGTATTCATCCCACCTACACTCGAGAGTTTGGCTATTGTGCTGTAACAAGCACCTGTTGCGAGCCAATACAGCCTAATGCCGACGTGTTTGCTCAGTGAAATAGGCCGAAGACGTGTTTGCTCCTGTGAGAGTGGCACAAGCAGGGACGTGCACAGGAATTTTGAGGGGCAGCTGCTCTGACATGAAGTAAGGGCACACCGCCTGTCCGCCAAACTTCAATGAACTACAATAAAACATATTAGCTTTATTATCCCTGCAATTATGGCATTTCCCAATAGCTGGCGCACTCTAGATACATTGATATATAAAACCAAACTATCCATATGGGCCCATAGCTCAGTCTCCAGAGGTAGAACTATATGTTGAACATGTCTTCCTCACTCATGGTCCGAAAACCTTCCCATAAAGCACTGTGGCCAAGTATATATCTAGTGTGCAGCGCACTCATGTACGGCGTGGAATCTACACGTGGATCTTGTTTTGTCGCGTACGCTGCGTGGACCGTGCTTCCTCCTGTGTGCCTCTAAACCAGAACTAACACCAGGACTAAGACAGGTCTAAAGCAGGTCTAAACCAGGTCTAAACAGGATCTAAAACCAGGACTAAACAAGCATTAAATCAGGACTAAAACCAGGTCTAAACCAGGACTTAAACCAGGTCTAAACCAGGTCTAAAACCAGGTCTAAAAGCAAACAAGAATTTGAAGGAAAAGCACGACAATATCAAGTAATCCAAAGTATTCAGATTGCGTTACTCACTTAAGTAATTTAATGGATTACATTACAAACTACATTTTGGGGTATGTAATCTGCGATCTGTAGGGAATACAGTTTAAAGTAACCTTCCCAACACTGTCAACAGAATTATCAAATGTGTCACAATGAAACGGAATTCAAAACTTCTGAAGCGGAAAATCATTGGCCCTAAATATGGTGCACAAGTTGAATTGAGACGTTTGAATATGTCACATGTAAATCGTTGGATCCTTCAAGTTATTTTCGGTTTAGGCCTATTTTCTGGGCTGATGTAGTCAGACCAGAACACTCCATCCATCTGCTCCTGGTCCGGCTCTTCCATCAAATTTTAGAACCTTTTGTGGCCCTCGAGCCAAAAAGTTAGATTGCCCACCCCTGCGTCAGAATTGAAAAAAACTGAACTTTTGGCGTTGGCCAGAGGCTCTCCACGGGACCGGGGATCTCCACTGGTCGCGTGCAGCTCTCTGGCTCTGTAAACAGAACTGAGCCCCTCCCTCCAGACTCGCACTCGCGCGGTGCCCTAATGTAAGTGAATGAGGCGACTATTTTTTTATATATATATATATATATATATATATATATATATATATATATATATATATATATTTATTTATTTATTTATATATCTATATCAAATCCCCTCTGCACGTCCCTGGCTACGAGAGCAACTTTAACTCCACAGACTCGGGTTTGCTCTTTTGCTCTCAAGTCCAAAATTAGTCCTGGTTTAGTTTCTGGTTTAGTTTCTGGTTCAGTCTTGGTTCAATCTGTATGCGGCACAGAAGTCCGGCATCTCGTTCTCACAGCTTCAGCTTCAGCAGGCGGAGGTGGTGGAGCTCTGAGAGTTTCACCGTTCACAATATGGACAGAAGACGTGTGGAAGAGAAAAGAGGAGCCTGTCCCTGGACCCACACTCTGATTTCTGTTCTGTGACTATAACGGCATCAAATATTCCAGATTTCTACTGGACTGGAGCCTTTATGTTTGTACTGAAAGTGAGTTTTCTGAGGGCTTATCTCCGTAGACCTGATCTGTAAAGACCTTCATTCACAAAAACCCTCACAGCTCACATCAGTTTCATTTCATTTTTGTTTAGATCTTCTATGTTCAAATAATCATGAATATCTTTCTTTTCCTCTTTTTTCTCTTTCTCCCCATTCCTCTCTCCTCTGTCTCCCTCTCTTCTCACACCTCCTCTTCTTCCCATTTTTCTGTCTCCCTCTCTCCCTCTTTCCTCCATTACCTCTCCCTCATCTTATTTGTTTTTTCTTTCACTTCTCTCTCTCACTTCTCTTTCTCCCCTTTCTTACATTCTATTTGTTACATCCATCTCTCTCTCCATTTCTGTCAGTATTTCTCTCCTCTCTCTCACCCTTCTTCTTTCCCTCTTTCTCTCTTACATGATATTAGTATGTTCTCTCTCCCCCTTTCTTTCCTCTCCCTCCTTATTTCTCTCCTATTTTTTATGTTATTTGCTGATTGTCTCTTCCCCTCTCGCTTCTCTTTCTCTTCCCCTCTCTGTTATTTGTTGACCCCCTTTCTCTCTCCCTCTCTCTTCTCCCCCCTTTCTCCCTCTTACATGTTTTTTGTTGATTCTCTCTGCTCTCTCTCTCCTTATCTCCCCTCTCCCTCTCTCTCCCCTCTTTCACAGGTTATTGTTGACTCTCCCTCTATCTCCTCTCTCCTTTTTCTCTCCCTCCTTCTCTCTCTCTCCCTCCTTCTCTTTCTCTTCCTCCTTCTCTTTCTCTGTCTCCCTCTCTCCTCCTTCTCTCCCACTTTCTCTCCTCCCTCTCTTTACTCCTTCTCTTTCCCTCTCCCTCCCTCGTTCTCTCCCCCACTCTCTTTCCTCTCTCACATTATTTATTGATTCTCTCTCCTTCTCTCTCCTCCTTCTCCCCCTCTCTTTCCTCCCTCATGCTCTCCTTTCTCTCTCCTTTCTCTCTACTTCTCTTCCCCTCTCTCTCTCCCACCTTCTCTCCTCTCTCTCTCTCACACGTTATTTGTTGAATCTCCCTCTCCTCTCTCCCTCCTTCTCCCCGTCTCTCATGTTATTTGTTGACTCTCTCTTTCTCTACACTTCTGCCTCTCTTTCTTCACTCTCTCCCCTCCTTCTCTCCCTCTCTCATGTTATTTGTTGACTCTCTTTCTCTCTTCTTCTTCCTCTCTTTCTTCCCTCTCTCCCCCCTCCTTCTCTCCCTCTCTCATGTTATTTGTTGACTCTCTCTTTCTCCCTTCTTCTTCCTCTCTTCCCTCCCTCCTTCTCTCCATCTCTCTTGTGTTATTTGTTGACTATCTCTTTCTCTCTTCTTCTCCCTCTCTTCTCTCCCTCCTTCTCTCCCTCTCTCGTGTTGACTCTCTCTTTCTCCCTTCTTCTCACTCTCTTCTCTCCCTCCTTCTCTCCCTCTCTCTTTCTCTCTTCTTCTTCCTCTCTTCCCTCCCTCCTTCTCTCCCTCCCTCGTGTTATTTGTTGACTCTGTCTTTCTCTCTTCTTCTCCTTCTCTTCCCTTCCTTCTTCTCTCCCTCCCTCGTGTTATTTGTTGACTCTGTCTTTCTCTCTTCTTCTTCCTCTCTTCCCTCCCTCCTTTTCTCCCTCTCTCGAGTTATTTGTTGACTCTCTCTTCCTCTCTTCTCTCCCGCCTTCTCTCCCTCCCTCGTGTTGTTTGTTTTCTCTCTCTCAGCTGTCTGTGTTTGTCACCACAAACTGTAGCTTCACATCTGCCCAAACACAGTGACAAAAACACCTCCAGAGCACATTCCACACAACAAGTCTGAGCCACGCAGAACAAACCCACACGGAACAAACTCACACGGAACAAACCCACACGGAACAAACCCACACGGAACAAACCCACACGGAACAAACCCACACGGAACAAACCCACACGGAACAAACCCACACAGAACAAACCCACACGGAACAAACCCACACGGAACAAACCAACACAGAACAAACCCACACAGAACAAACCCACACGGAACAAACCCACACGGAACAAACCAACACAGAACAAACCCACACGGAACAAACCCACACGGAACAAACTCACACGGAACAAACCAACACAGAACAAACCCACACGGAACAAATCAACACAGAACAAAGCCACACAGAACAAACCCACAGGGAACAAATCAACACAGAACAAACCCACACGGAACAAACCCACACGGAACAAACCCACACGGAACAAACCCACACGGAACAAACCCACACGGAACAAACCCACACAGAACAAACCCACACAGAACAAACCCACACAGAACAAACCCACACGGAACAAACCCATATGGAACAAACCCACACAGAACAAATCCACACGGAACAAATCCACACAGAACAAACCCACACAGAACAAATCCACACGGAACAAACCCACACGGAACAAACCCACACGGAACAAACCCACACGGAACAAACCCACACAGAACAAACCCACACGGAACAAACCCACACAGAACAAACCCACACAGAACAAACCCACACGGAACAAACCCACACAGAACAAACCCACACGGAACAAACCCATATGGAACAAACCCACACAGAACAAATCCACACGGAACAAATCCACACAGAACAAACCCACACAGAACAAATCCACACGGAACAAATCCACACAGAGCAAATCCACACGGAACAAATCCACACGGAACAAACCCATATGGAACAAACCCACACAAAACAAACCCACACGGAACAAACCCACACAGAACAAACCCACACGGAACAAACCCACACGGAACAAACCCACACGGAACAAACCCACACGGAACAAATCCACACGGAACAAATCCACACAGAGCAAATCCACACGGAACAAACCCACACAGAGGAACCTCACTACCAGATGTCGCATTAACCGAATATTCTCCATCATTGTCTGAATTTTTTAAACATTGACAGGAAAATCTGAAGGCCGTTTTTGACAGATTGCACTGAGGCTGATAAACCATAAATTTAAGTCGTTCACACTAGGGATTTTATTTTATTTTTATTGTTTATTTGATAGGGACAGATACAACAAACATAGATTAACATCTGATGCAGGTACCACAGTGTTTTAGCCAAAGGCTAATTCACAACACCAGTCCCTGGGAGGGCTTTTAAACAGATTTCAGTAAGTAAAAAGAAAATAAAATGTATTGATAATGGTTTATCAATACTGAGAATAGAAGAAATGGATAAGCTAAGACAACAATATCACATTATACATAGGCACATAAAACACACTTGCACTGTCATTCCCCTCACAAACACACACAAACATACATGCAGTTACACATGATCACACTGCTGCTGCTGAATAAACCAGGACTTAGTCTGTTTCTTAAAGGTGGAGAGTCTGGTTATAGTTTTTATATGAGCAGGTAAGGAGTTCCAAAGGTTTGCTCCTTTCACTGAAAATACAGTCTGTGCAAATGAGGTCTTACAAATGGGAACTCTGCAGTCCCCATGTGTGGTGGCTCTTGTGGACCTTGTGGAGAGTCTATTTACACATCTGCTGAGAGGTTCAGGTGCAAGTCTATTCAAGCATTTAAATGGATGGGTATTCGATGACATTTTCTTAATCGATCGTTGTGAGAATTAACAATCGATTTTTGATTAATCATTAACATTTTTATATTAAAATTATCATCATTATTATTACTGTTACTGATGAATGGACATATATTCTCTGTAGCATTTCATTGATTTGATAAATGCACCACACTATAGTTTTTTTAGACAGAACAGACAGGTAAAAAAAAAAAAAAAAATCTGCAGTGTTCTTCTCATTTTAGGGTTTTGTGGCTGTGGGTGTTTTCTTTTCTGTGGGAGATGCTCCACTCGGCTCTTTGAGTATTTCAGGTTGCCGACCCCTGGCCTATATTATCATTAACATTTTAAAATAAAATGACGGATAATAATAGTTGATGACCCTGTCCGTCAAAGTGATGGGCAACGATAAAGTCTAATGCAGCGTCTGCTCAGCACTGTTAAAGAGGGACACTTTACTCCTGTAACACATCACATATGTACAGCACCATGTTCCTCTTATTGTTTTGCTGTATTTGCCCAAAACAATGTATGAACACATATTTTATACTTTTATACGCTTTTGTTTCCCTTTTGCTCCCCATGCTAAGTCAATCCCCCTTCAGAGCACATAATCACACAAATCATACGTCCTACTAATAAAACTCCTGTACATCGTGTCAGGTTTGTCAAGTTGCCGTGTACAGTTTTGGATCATATTTTTGTATATTTATGGAGAATTATCGTGTATCGTGTGTGTGACGTAGGCTTGTGGGCGGAGCCTTGTACAGAATCTTACATCTAACTGTAAAGAGGATTCGGGAGAGATCGCTAGATGATTTCCGGACATGCACGGACGACATCTAAAACATCTTCAGGCACGTTTGATGAAGGAACAACGTTAGAACTTGGAAGAATGCTTAAAAAAATTGATTCTGTTTAATAAACGTGAAGAGGTTGAATTCAAATCCTTGTTTACTACATGTGAGACGACAAGAACATTTCATTTTGGTTAATGTGAAACGCTCAACCAAAGTTTAAATACAATATTTAGAAAATTTAGTCCTGAAAATGAAACGATGAAGTCACCTCTTAATCTCAAACTCCTGCCTAAACCTCTGCTTCTATATGTTTCAGATGACATAACATTACAATATGACACATGCTCATATTCCAAACCCTCTGCCTCCTCTCTTTGCCCTGTGGTGGCCCTCTGCAGATGTATTCCTCCTCGTGTTTCCCAGGCTCCTCTCCCGCAGCTTGCCCAGGCAGAGTGCATGTTTCTGGGTCTAATTTTAGCCTCCGGAGCGTCTCCTGCAGCTGGGGCTGGAGCTGTGTCATTATTTAACACAGAGTTTGGAGAGAAGAGGTCAAGAGGAGAACAGGCGGATGGAATAAAAAGAAAAAAACAGATGTACAAAATGTCACCCTGACCTGAAGATTTGTAAAGAAGACCTACAGTGCTCGAGTGTGCTATAGTTGTAATCTGTGACACCCGTGGATCATTATACTCGTTATAATCTGGACATTTTAAATCATAAAACTGATGTAAAATGACTTAACAAAAGAGACAATTCACAGGACAGAGCAGAACCTTTCCTGAATGTCTTTAGAATGATCTGGAGCTGGTATAAGAGCACATAGACTAGTGTACGCCCATGGACCTGGTTTAGACCTGGTTTAGACCTGATTTAGACCTGGTTTAGGCCTGGTTTAGACCTGGACCACTATGGAACCTACCTGGACCACTGAGGAATTACACAGATACAAGAGCACATGGGAATAGATACAGTAAGAGAGAACTACCAACGACGTTCTATTTCCTAAAGAAAGTCTGTTTTTATTATCATCATGGAATCAGTACTGAGTATCGAGTCTATTCCTTAGTATTGAGATCAAGTTTGACAAGCAGGAGGCATGATCAGGCCAGGTTAGAGGTCAGGTCTGTGGAGAGGTGACCCCGGTAAGGCAAAGCAAGTTTATTTGTACAGCACATACACAAAGTCATTCAAAGTGCTTTACAGAATAAGAAATACATTCAAATCACCATACAAACAAATTAAAACATAAAGAATCATTAAGAGAGACACTGACATGAGAGAGACGAGTGAAAAATGAAAAGCTTTCAGTCACACGCGGTAAAAATCACAGTAAGAATACATGTGTGCCCCCATATTTTTGACCAACTGAAACACAAAATCCAACTAAATCAGATCTGAAGGAGTTGAAGAAACACAAATGTTTAAATCATTTCAGATTATTTCATTTCAGATTCACATAAAACTTTAGACTCACAGTGAGAAGAGGAAGAACTACTTTTACTCAAGTAAGAGTACTGTTACACTGTACTATACAATACTCAAGTAAGAGTACTGTTACATTGTACTATACAATACTCAAGTAAGAGTACTGTTACACTGTGCTATATATTACTCAAGTAAGAGTACTGTTACATTGTACTATACATTACTCAAGTAAGAGTACTGTTACATTGTACTATACAATACTCAAGTAAGAGTACTGTTACATTGTACTATACATTACTCAAGTAAGAGTACTGTTACACTGTGCTATATATTACTCAAGTAAGAGTACTGTTACATTGTACTATACAATACTCAAGTAAGAGTACTGTTACATTGTACTATACAATACTCAAGTAAGAGTACTGTTACATTGTACTATACATTACTCAAGTAAGAGTACTGTTACACTGTGCTATATATTACTCAAGTAAAAGTACTGTTACACTGTGCTATATATTACTCAAGTAAGAGTACTGTTACACTGTATGATTTATTACTGAAGTAAGAGTCCTGCTCATTTAAAGGTGCACTGTGTAACTTTTTGGTCCATCACTGCTTGCTTCTATGGATACGTCATTGCTCTGTCTGGAATGTTCCACAGTGTGACATTAAACAGCTCTGACTTACATTTATTCAGTTACAGGTGGTTTTATAGCTCAAAAATACCTGGAAAAACAGACATTCTGACCGTGAGGGGGGTTCACCTCTCCACTGAACTGACCTGTAACTTGATCTGGTTTGGTCTCTGTAAAGATAAAAAGGTTTAATACCATACTGTGAAACATCTCCATGGAGACAAGCATTTGCCGGACCCTCCACCAGACTGGAGCAGGGGTAAAAGTGTGTGAAAAGTAGAGTGAGAAGTGCAGTTCTGTTAGAAAGTGAACCTCAATGTCCAGTCTCAGCTGCCTGTGTGCAAATGCAGATGGAGTGTGAGTAATATCTGGAGCTACAGTCAGAAGCTCTTGAACATGACTCATCTGAAGTGAAATGTGAAACAGGACACTCTGCTCCACCGTGGCCTCACACTTCAGTTTCATTTTGAGCAGAACCACTGCGGACACAAAGAGTTTATGATGTTTGGGTAAAAAAGTGTGTCACGATTTGAGCTGTGAAATGGACAGAGTTGGGAAACATGGGCCATTTTGCATCATTCCAAAGTTAAAGGAACTCTTAAAGGAAGTTTTAGGTTTTAAATTTCATACTCATGACCTGTCTCTGTCCCCAAACCAGTTAAAAATGTTTAAAGAGGGTGGATTACACTTCTATGGGGGAGGGATGAACAATCTATCGTTTTGGGCAAAAAAATCACAATCTCAGACAACACGATTTTGTGATGGTCAAAGCTGCAGGTTTTATTTGCACTGCTCCTGACTGACCCAGATTTTGTTTCGTCAGCTATTTCACACAAGCAGAGTTTCCCACAGCACTTTAGAGTTAAGGTACGCCCGTAGTCCTTGTTTAGACTTGGTTTAGTTTGGGTTCAATCCTGGTTCAGTTCTTATTTAGTCCTGGTTTAGTCCTGGTTTAGTCCTGTTTTAGACCTGGTTTAGTCTTGGTTCAATCATGGTTCAGTTCTAGTTTAGGCCTGGTTTAGTTCTGGTTTAATCCTGGTTTAGTCTTTGTTTAGACTAAACCAGTTTAGTCCTGGGTCAGTTCTGGTTTAGTCCTGGTTTAGTCCTATTTTAGTCCTGGTTTAGTCCTGTTTTAGACCTGGTTTAGATCTGGTATACTCCTGGTTTAGTTCTGGTTTAGATCTTGTTTAGTCCTGGGTTAGTCCTAGTGTAGTCCTGGTTTAGACCTGGTTTAGTCCTGTTTTAGACCTGGTTTAGACCTGGTTTATGGTGTAAGTCTTTGTTTAGAAAGGCGTTCACTGTTTTTGCTATAATTTATTTATAATTCTATATTTTTTACAGAAGTGAGAGATCACTAGATGACTCAAAAGTGCATGGATGGTGCTAAAACCTCTTCAGGCAGGTTTTTGATGAGGGAACAACATTATAACATGGTGCAAAGCTCCAAAAAGTCGACTCTGCATGACACCACCACTTTATTCTTACTTAGAAAATCACTGGTCTCATTTATAATTTGGTGTTTTGGTTCAAGACAATTATCCAATTAGAAAGCAGAATGAGCCTCACATGATTCTCACAGTTGAGTTGCTGGTTCAGTACTGAAATCCAGTTGATTTAAACTAGGGCTGCCAATGTTAACATGTTAACACATGCGATTAATCACAAATAAATATCGCACTAATGTTTTTTTCAACGCAGATTAATCACAGTTCATCCTGAACTCTCCTCTGTGGAAAGTGCAGATGGACCTGAAAGGTGGTGCAGGTTATTAAGTCAGTGATCAGGTCTGTCCATACGCAGATGTGACGACAGATAAGACTGGTGCTCAGCTGCAAATTTCTCTGCAAAAAACTGCCCCATGGGACTTTAGATCAAACTAAAGATATGCATATATGATAGTGTAGTGATAAACTCTCTTTCCACAGAAGCACAAGCTTAAAATACCATCTTAAAGCAAAACGCGGGTTTGATTCAGTGGCAGCAACGATGCTACGTATACACCAACAACAAGCTGAGCACGACAAACAACGTTGGTGGAGTGAACCCGCGGCAACAAAACTACCAGCAATAAGTTGACAAATGCCTTTACAAAATGGATAGCCACAGAATGCAGGCCTATTAACACCACTAAGGGCTGCAAAATGCCATGCACATCACCACAGGTGATCCGTCATACAAACTACTTTTGAGTAGTTTTGAGCACATAATTGACATGTGTAACACTTTAAAAATGTCAATAATATAACTTTTTGATAATAAATTGCATTTTTGTCCAATAATAATGGTTTGACAGCACTAGTTTTAATCTACAATGTCTCTGTCAGAACTGAACAGTCACTCTCTAAACCCCTAGCCTGATTCTACCGAGTAATCGCAGCACAACAGCAAATCCCGTAGGAAGAACAATAACGTCATTCCCCTTAAAATTCACCAAACATTCTCTTTGTTCCGGCTTTAAATCCTCGATGTCGGGAATCGTTGACAACACAAAATGTTCGGCTTCGTCTACATCCATCTGGATGCTTTGTTTCCTGTTGTACTGAACCACAAAAGGACCCTGAGGTGCTGGAGTTTGACCTCATGACTTCACAGCTCACAGCTGATTGGCCGGTGCGCCATATATTCTGATTCCTGACGAGTTGCTGGAGAAAAATGAAACTGAGCGGAGGCATTTTGAGCCTGGCTACTGAACCCCAGGACCTGCACCATCAGGAGTCAGTTCTAGTGCAGCCTCTGCAGCTCAGGGAGGGAATTCTGGAGTTTCTGAGCTTCACATGAGCCACGGTCTGTCCATAAACTGAGAAAGAGACAAACCTGATGTGTCTCTATCTGCAGGTGAAGGCTCTGGAGACACAGTTTCAGATGTAATTGTAGTAACTTGTTTAAACTGTAACAGGAACATTCTGCTCTAGAATCTGATGATGTTAAAATCTCAGATGAAACAGGAATTTGTAAGAAATCTCCAAACGTCTGATCCACAAATGTTTCTCCTTTATTATTTGTTTGGGGTCTTATTCACCTTACGTCCTTAAATCCTTTCAGCTGACGACAATCACGTCTTTAAGGTTGAATAACGGCTCCACTTTCTGAAGTGTTTGTGACTAAATAGTTTCTCTTTTGTTTATTTCTCCTGACCGAGCAGACTTTGAATTTTGTGCCTGTTTTTGTTTCATGGTGAACAAATCCTACAGTCCCACACAAACTCATCCAGTGTCAAACAGAACAGAGTGTGCAGGGGGGAGTTGCCCGGTCACATGACGCAGTCCTCGAGTTCAAAATGGAACAAAGGTTTTTCTTGATACGGGTCACGACCGGGGACAAACAACGGGTCATCAGAGGTCATCACAACAGAAAGTCAAATCCACAAATGTTTCCCTGATCTGACGCACCAATATCTGCAGATTAACCATGTGACCTGCAGAGAAAGAGAAAAATGAAAGAAGAGACAGAAAAATGGAAAGATAGGGGGACATACAGTACAGGGGGGATGAGAGAAAGAGAAAACGAAAGAAGATTTGAGATTGAGCAAGAAAAGAAAGAACAGAGAGACGAGGAGGAGGCTGAAGGAGAAAGAGAGAGACAAATGAAATGCAGAGAATGAGGGGGGAAGAGAGAAAAAGGAAGAGAGGGAAGAGGGAGAGAGCGTAAAAGAAAGAGAAAAAGAAAGGGGAGCTGGGATAGAGAGAGGAGGAAAGGCTGAAGGAGGAGAGAGGCAAATAAACACAGAGAATGAGAGAGGAAATATAGAGAAAAGGAGGAGAAGAAGGAGGGAGAAAGAAAGAGAGGTGAGATAGAGAGAGAAGAGAAGGAAAGGAGAGAGAAAGTGTAAGAGAGAATAAGAGTAAGAGAGAGAAAGAAAGGGGAGGTGAGATAGAGAAAGAAGAGAAGAGAAAGAGAGGGAAAGGAGGGAGAGAGAGAAAGAGAGGAGGGGAGATAGAGAAAAAAGAAGAGATAGAGAGATGAGGAGGAGGAGCAGGAGGCTGGAGAGAAACAAATGAAATGCAGAGAATGAGGGGGGAAGAAAGAAAATGGAGGAGAGGAAGGAGGGAGAGAGAGTCAAAGAGAGGGGAGGTAAGAAAGAGAGAAAAAAGAAGGGACAGAGTGAGAGGAGAAGGGCTCAGTGGGAGGATAGGAATGAGGGGGATAGAAAGAGACAGAGAAGAGAGGAGAGTGAGGGATGATGAGAGAAAACAGATTAACAGTTTGCATTCCTTATGTGTCAGATGCCCTCCCGTCCTCCTCCTAAATCCCTGCACTGTAAAATCTAAAAAGTGAACCTTACTTGAAGAAATCTAGGAAACAGACGGCCTTGAAAGATCAGACCAAAGTGGAGTGTGAATCTAAAGCTGAGTTTAAAGTACTTCCTCAGTGTAGTGAACAGTTTGGCTGAATCCCATTTCACCCCTTACCCCTACCCCTCCATTTTGCACATTCACATGTAGAGGTAGGGGTGTCCTATTTACCGTTATGGCAGAGGGCCTAGGAAAGTGGTAGGGCTATATACCCCTCAAAACAAAGATTTTTCAGAGGCACACTCCAAACGGAGGGGTATGAACAACGACCATGACCAAAGAGACCAAAGAAGTTCACAAATGTATTTTCTCCATTATTTATGGTTTAAAATGTGTGATAACTGCTGTATTGTAAGTTTAACGTTGTTCCAATACATAATGGCCATTTTCTTCATAAAACGCACATGAAAAAATGGCTAGTTCCACATTGAGCAGTGTGACTTGAGTGATCGGTTGATGCTTGGAGATAAAGTGAATGTATTGTGAATGAATTGCGAGCGTCCGTGCTACACAGTTGTTATTTGGTTATTATAACCCAAGTAACTGAAAGTGATATCATTGGTTTAACCCTTAGAGAAGCTCAGGTTGTGTTCTTTCATGTCATTCCGCTCTGACACGTATCACATTTATCCCTGTGCAAGTTTACGTAAAAGCTGGCGGAGACTCCACATCATCTGTATGAACGGGCATCTATCAGGCAAGCCCAGAACGTCCTGTTTGACACATCATACATGCTTGCATCGAAATTCATCCTTCTGAGTTCAGGCAGGAGATTTAGGGTACCATTATGTAAATATAACAGCCTGAAAAACTCATTCTCCATCAGCCTGATTAACAGACAATTAGCTGGGTCTCAACAAAGCAATTGAAGACTCAGAGAATTTGGACTGTACGTATGAGATGTATTGTATGTGAACATTCATGTTGTATGGATATTTGCACATTTGAAGTCTATTTGTTATTAACATGTTTTTCTATGTATTTATTGTAATTGTCTGTTGTTGTTAAGCAGTGTTGTCCCCTTCCAAGACAAATTTGGAGACCAATAAATATACCTTAACCTTAACTTCTGACGACGTATGTGATTGTTGAAGGAGTGTCTCAATTCGTAGGGGTCGACTCTCAACCCCGACTACTTGTTGCTCGGTTTCAAGGGGCAAGGGGAAGAAATTAGACATGGGAATCCCTCTTTCATCTAACTAGGTACAGCTAGTTAAGAGTACTTTAGTTTTCATTCATAGAACTCATGTTGTGAAGCTGTGCCAAATAATCAGTCAGTTACTCCAATTTGAAATTTGTAGTACCTTTTACTTTAAGAGGAAGTACATCTTAATCATTAAAACCATGGAAACCGATGGCCTTGAATTAAGCAAATAAATGTAGTTCATCTAATTAATTTAGGTTCAGGAGTAGGACCACGCCTCAACTGCCCTCTCCTCCTCACAAGCGAACCACAGCTCACTTCTACCACACCTCAGTTTCCCAGAAGCCTATTTGTAGCAGCCTATTCTTAACTCGACCCCACCCTCCCAACCTCTATCTCGTTTGACTTCCAGACATAAGACGACGGGGGTCCAGTTCCTGCTGGGCTATGTGAAAATTGAGATGGAGCCCCCACCCCGAGTCTCAACCCAGCCCCGCACCATACACTCATCAATAAACTTCTCATATACACAAGTTAGAGTAAAAACAGGTTCTATTCTACAATAACGGCATTTAGATCTGCATCAGGTACATAAGGATTTGATTATTTATTAGTCTTTGAAAAAAAGTAGAAAAACTTTTGTTCATCTTAAGTTCAAAACACATCATAACGTGTAAGAATTAAATATTAGAGCTCGGTCATTCCATGTCAACTCAGCCAAAGCCCCCGAACTTAGGGCTCAAAAAATGTTGGAAGAAAGAGTGAAAGAACAGATGGAGGATATAGAGACTGAACTTTACTTTACCACAATCATTAAGATCCACAAATTTGTAGCTGTGAGTAAAGAAAACGAGCCTAGTGTTAGATTTTACAGATTGTGTGTGTGTGTTTGGAGATTCTTATTAAAAAAGTCCTGGAGACAGATCCTACACTGTGCAGGCCAGTATAGACTGGTCCAGATTGGTCCATATGTGAGTGTGGGGGGAGGCTGAGGAAACTTGGATCTGAAAGTGTGAAAATTAAACAAATAAAAAACACTTTTGGATTTTTGGCGCAGGAAATGGCGGAGATTTGACGATAAAAGGGATGACCAGGACAGAAATCTGCTGCTCCTTTTAAGGGAATGTGTTTGGACCAGATCTGAGCCTCAGTACGTCAGGAATAACAGGGTCTAATAACGCCTCAGACTATTAATAATACATGAGGAAGGAAGTGTCTTGCTCAAGGACAAGATCAGAACATGTCAGGCGAACTGTCAACTTTTGGGGTTTAGAAATGAAGACTTCCACCAATAACAAAATCAAACCAGAACTGACCCGGGACTAAACTGGAGCTAAAGCAGGTCTAAACCAAGACTAAACCAGGACTAAACCAAGACTAAACCATGTCTAAACCAAGACTGAACCAAGACTAAGCCACGTCTAAACCAGGACTAAACCAAGACTAAACCAGGACTAAACCAAGACTAACCAGGACTAAACCTAGACTAAACCAAGACTAAACCAGGACTAAACCAGGACTAAACCAAGAATAAACTAAAACTAAACCAGGACTAAACCAAGACTAAACCAGGAATAAAACAGATCTAAACCAAGACTAAACCAAGACTAAACCAGGAATAAACCAGGACTAAACCAAGACTAAACCAGGAATAAACCAGGACTAAACAGGACTAAACCAGATCTAAACCAAGACTAAACCAAGACTAAACCAGGAATAAACCAGATCTAAACCAAGACTAAACCAGGACTAAACCAGGACTAAACAGGACTAAACCCGGACTAAACAAGACTTAACCAAGACTAAACCAGGAATAAACCAGATCTAAACCAAGACTAAACCAAGACTAAACCAGGGCTAAACAGGACTAAAACAGGTCTGTACCAGGGCTGAACCAGGTCTAAACCAGATTTAAACCTGGACTAAATCAGGTCTAAACTAAGTCTAAACTAGGACTGACTCAGTGAGTGTGATGAACAGATCTTGGGGACATGTGGCTCTTGTGACTTCATCGTTCACATGAGTCTGATGAGGACACAAACAGAGCAAAAGGACATTTGAAATTAGATTTGGTCCAGATTCAGTCCTGTTAGATCCTCCTTTACTTCATCCCCCATCGCAGAAGAGCAGAGCTAAAAATACACCTCACATCTGTCCACACGAGTGACTCTACAAGTGGAACTGGCACAGAGCGAGTGGAAACAGCATGTCTAGTCTAATCTATGTGTCCAGTTCTGATTTAAGAGACTAAACATCTGGAGGACTAAAGAGAACAGTCAGGGAGTATTTTTGGGATAATTTACTAAATTCTTTTGTTACAGAGGTACAGTTTTGTTGCTTGTTTGGAGGAAGGAAACTGTGACACATTTGACATTTTGATGATGACTGTTTTGATGATTAAAATGGGCGTGTTTCATATGAACTTTGCTCAAAAAATGGTTTAACAAATATCATATCACAGCCATGATTTAGCCTTTATTTTTATTGAACCACACTGAATCAATTTGAAATATATCCCATGGAATCATATTGAATCGAAAGCTCACTGTATCAAGGTATGTATCGTATCACAATTCTGAGTGATGCAAGTCACTCCACACACATCTGTTCAGCCTCCTGCCCTCCGGGAGGAGGTACAGGAGCCTCCTGCCCTCCGGGAGGAGGTACAGGAGCCTCCTGCCCTCCGGGAGGAGGTACAGGAGCCTCCTGCCCTCCGGGATGAGGTACAGGAGCCTCCTGCCCTCCGGGAGGAGATACAGGAGCCTCCTGCCCTCCTGGAGGGGGTACAGGAGGCTTCATTCCAGCACCACCAGACTCACTAACAGCTTCATCCACAGGCTGCAGGAATCTGCATCTCCCTAAAGAACAGAACTCCCAAAGAAATCTTGGACTCAGACCCCCCTGACCTCCCCCCAAAAAACTGTCTTGTACTATCTACCTTCTGCACTATTGCATTATTCACCATTGATTATTTATTTATTATGCCTGGGTAAAGAGGAACATATGCAGTGGATCCACTGCATATGGATATGTCTACCCATTACACAGTGGGTAGTGAGGAATATAATTTTGATTCTTTGTATGATCTTTGTATGAATAATTGACAATACACGTTGAACTTGCTAACACTTTAAAACATCATATGCACGGTTTAGAATGAAGCAGTGTTTAGTTTCACTGTAAACAGCTGATTCTGTGGCATTAGAAAACGGTTCAGTTTGTATGATTTGATTATTGGTACATTTCTGCTTTAGTTTCACCTGTTTTTGTGAACATGAAGTCACAGGTTTAGGTCAAACTAAACTACATTCTTCACATAGTTCCTGATGGGAATCCTTCAGTGTAAACTCCTGATCACTATAAGCCTCTCCTCCGGGTGGGTGTGTGTGTGTATGTGCGTGTGTGTGTGTGTGTGTGTGTGTGTGTGCGAGTATGGGTGTGTGTGTGTGTGTGCGAGTATGTGTGTGTGTGTGTGTGTGTGCGAGTATGTGTGTGTGTGTGTGTGTGTGTGTGTGCGTGTATGTACCTGTGTCTGTGTGTGTGCGTGTGTCTGTGTGTGTGTGTATGGCTGTCCATGTGTGTCTGTGTGTGTGAGTGTGTATGGCTGTGTGTGTGTGTGCATGTATGTACCTGTGTCTGTATGGCTGTGTGTGTGTGTACATGTGTGTGTGTGTGTGCATGTATGTATGTGCGTGTGTCTGTGTGTGTGTATGGCTGTCCTTGTGTGTCTGTGTGTGTGAGTGTATATGGCTGTGTGTGTGTGTGTGTGTGTGTGTATGTGTGTGTGCATGTATGTATGTACCTGTGTCTGTGCGTGTGTGTATGGCTGTCCTTGTGTGTCTGTGTGTGTGAGTGTGTATGGCTGTGTGTGTGTGTGTGTGTGCGTGTGTGTGTGTGTGTGTGCATGTATGTACCTGTGTCTGTGTGTGTGTGTATGGCTGTGTGTGTGTGTACATGTGTGTGTGTATGTGTGTGTGCATGTATGTGTCTGTGTGTGTGTATGGCTATCCTTGTGTGTCTGTGTGTGTGTATATGTGCGTGTGTGCGTGAGAGAGAGTTTCCCAGTAAAACTATCTCCCCGTGTTCATTCTTGGGCCTGAGAGCTCAGATCAGGTGACCCTGGTCTGTCCGCTTCAGAAAAGTCCCACAATAGAGCTTTAGTTACACGAGAACACTCTGGACAATTCACAGTTTTGTCTCTCTCATGAAAGGCAACGCTCAAACCTTTCCCTTAATACGAAAAACAAACGTGGACTGCAGGTATCTGACCAGGACCCTGCCTGCACTCACACACACACTGGAGGAGGGGAGTTAAGTGTCTTGCCCAAGGACACAATGACAGCATTCATCTGTGGGAGCTGGAATCGCACCGCCAGCCAACGATGTTTATGTTGAGAGCGGGATTCGAACCACCAACCTCTGGATCACTGGACAAACTCTCTACTAACTGTTTATTAAACTAACTATTAAACCTATCACTATCTCCGTGGAGACAAACAGGTGACACCACCAACTCAGGTCTGTGGAGAGGCAAGCCAACTCACAGACAGTGTTTTCAAGCTTTTCACAATAATAGCACCTCAGTTTAATGCCATACTGTGGGACATTCCAGGCAAAGCAGTAACACCCTCCAGCAGAAATGTTACACACTGCACCTTTACAGTTTCAGTTTCACTACAAATGTCCATTCTTATAAACTGATTTCTTTCTCTAAGGCCAGATGCTGCAGGTGAACAGGAAAAAATCTAACATTTATCAGTTTGAAACTTTTTCTCATGTGATGTTTTCATATTGTCATATTCATGTTTTTTGGACATTCAAAACAGAAACATGAAAAGAGCCAGGTTTAAATGTTTTACTTCTTTTTGTTGACATGTTAGATACTAGAAAAATATACAGAGGTGGTTCTGGATATCTTATTTATTAGGGGTGTAACGATATCCAAGTCTCACAATACGATATCATCACGGTATGAACTTCACGATACGATATTTATTGCGATATCGTGAGAAAGCTCACGATATGGTGGGGAGGCTCATGATATTACGATATTCTACAGAATAACAAGACTGACATTCTAAAATGCTTTGACCAGTCATTTGGTAAATTTATTGTCATTAGAGATAGAGAGATATCCAAATCTCTGTGTACAATATTTTCACCATAAACATCTCAACATACCAGATTTATTGCAATATTTTGTAGAGTCTCACAAAACTGTGAATCTGCTCCTTTTTCCTCTAAAAATGCCTTCACAAGACTTCCAAAGAATGAAGATTTCAAAGTGCTTCGAACAGTTATTTCTTCATGTAGTCTGCACTGAAACGGAGCAAAGGATCATGGTCTATGTAGTCCCCTCTGTTTTTTTTTTTTTTTTTTTTTAGCTTTTTCTGCATCAGAACTATTCATTTAAGCAAAGAGACTTGGGATTCAATATATTGTGATGGTCCACGATATTATTGAGACCTTTGACGATACGATATCACCATATTTCGGTTATTGTTACATCCCTATTATTTAGGAGTAAACTGGATCTGATTGAAAATTTGCCTAAAAATTAAAATTTCGCCTACTTTTTTGGGTTAAAATGTTAATAAATCAGACTTGGAATTAGATATATAAAAAAAATATTTCTGTACATGTCACCAAAATCTTAATATGCACAACATGGTAAAGTTTGGTGTGTGTAAATCTGCTTTAAGGCCAGATCTGTACATCCCTAAAACAGTTCTGGAAGTGATGATGTTTCAGTGCAGAGTGGACAGTTTGGTTGTTTCCACATGAAAGTTTGTAGTTTAAAAGACCAAAACCGAAACCAAACTTCATCTGGAGAAAACCCTGTACTCTCTGTTTGAACACTCAGACTTGTTGTTGTGCGTCTGTTTATTGTGTTGTCTCTGTGCACACAAACCGTTCACTGTGGAGTCTGCTGATCTCCCACGGGCTCTTATTGTGAAGGGCCGGAGGGAGCGCGCACAAAGCCCTGATTGTGAACGGCGGTCTCGTCTTATTGTGAAGGACGCTGGTGTTCGATTACAAAGCTTTTACTGTGAATGGTTCTGATAAAACTTTTATTGTGGTGGGGAGGACGAGTTATGACAAAGCTCTTATTATGGCGGTGTGCGGTGAGTCAGAGCTCTCTCCCACATCGGCTGTTCAGAGCAAACCTCCTCCACTAAAACAACCGCAACAACAACACATCACATGAAGTGGAGGAAATCATGCCACAGTTTAAAACAAGGAAAGAGTTAAAGCCACAACATGGAACTTTTGGCAAGCCACATGATTCCAAAATATAAAGTTAAATGGTAAAATGTTTATACAGCGTTTTTCCACCTTCAAGGCTCAAAACGCTTCACATCGCTCACACTCAGAGGTGGAAAACGTACGGAAAAGTAACAAGTAAAAGTAACCATCTAAAAAAATCTACTCGAAATATTTAAAATGCAATTTGAGTAAAAGTTCCTTAGTTCCTTTCAGTGATTTGATGAGTCATAAATCTAATCCAGCACAAGTTGTTTTCATCAACTTTTAGGTGATTCATGCAAACTTTGTTCAGTGCAAACTTTGGAAGAACACTGACTAACACTGAGCTCAAACTTCTTTTTTTTTAAATAGAATTTAGAACTTTAACTGCATAACAAATTTAACAAATTAAACAAATCAATTCTGAATTCTTGTCCTCACAGAGAAATGTGTCCTCCGTATTAAGTGTTTTACTGTGCAATAACAACACGGCAATGAAAAAGTTACATACTGTAGCTTTAAATAAACAAAAGATGTAACTGATGTAACTAAAAGATGTAACTGGAAGTAACTTTTAAGAACAAACAAAACGAAAAAAGGAAATTTGTCTGACTGACATTAAATCCCTGTGTGGTGTGATTGGCTTGGATTCTATACAAATACACAGCTTTTCCCCTCATATTCATTTTATTCTATCATATTATTATTATTTTACATTTGAATGTGTACAAAATGGAAATTGTTGTGTTTAAACCAAGCATGTTGACTCATTTTCAGTTTGACTTTTCAAAAATACACCAAACCTGCAGCCTCCAGTCTCGGCGTCATCACTGAAGAAGATTTTAAATCGGACATGCAGATACATGCAGCGCTTAAATCCACTTTTTATCACTTCCCTTTCATCCAGACTTAAACCGCTTTTATCTTTTAGTGATTTGGAGCGGGTGATCCATGCTTTTATCTGTACACATCTTGACTCCTGTAACACACTGTACTCTGGTATCAGCCGAGTCCAACCCTCTGCAGCACGTCTTTTACTCACTACACTGATTTCTTCCTCATTGCACTGGCTCCACATTCATTTTAGAGTTGATTGAAACATTTTATTGTTTGTTTTTAAAGCACTTTATCATCTGGTGTCCTGTCAATTTGAGCTCCCTCGCTCTACTGCGCATGTGCACGACCCCCAAGCGCTGTCCCAGTTTAAACTCCGTCGATTTGAGCTCCTGAGGCAGAAGAGGAAGAAAAAGTCACATTTTAAAAGTGTTTTTATTCTATGTTTAGACCAGTTATGCATCGACTTGTGTGTGTCGGATTTGCAGCAGAATGACTATGTTAAATGATTGAATAGTTTGGATTTAATATTTGATTTTATCGTTAACATTTTCATTATCATAGTTTTTTTTATTTTGTTTCCATGTGGAGAAAATATTGTAACTTTGTTTAGAAAGGTGCTGTATAAATAAAATATCACTATATTATAATAGGAAATTCACATTGTAGCCTGTGAGATTAGCATATTATACATAAACATAAATATTATTTAATGCTATATAATCTAAAGATTTCAATGTTTCCAGTAATTTCTTTCTCTTATACAGTGGAAGTCTTATTTGATCGAAAATACAGGTCTGTGGAAGTAAGCTCCTCTGCACAGATTCATATAAATGAGTGAATAATGGTGATTCTATGGTGGATCATGAGCTCCTTTAGTCGGAGCCTGTTTGAGCAGAATACAACTGTTGACATGAACCCCACATACAAATATAAATATAAATGAGTGTAAATTTGACATAGCTAAGGTATAAAGTGTGATCACCGTGTGCAAACAGCATTAAACCCACTGTCTCTAGTCCAGAGAAATATGTCGTAAAACTGGGGAGGTTCACTTTATTGGATCTATACAACTGTAAATGGAAAAACGTAGGTCGCTTATTTTGATGGGGGAGCATGAATCGATAGACGTGACTGTGAATTTAGGCTCCGGGTAGCTCATTTCGACGGGACCCCAACGGACATTTCAGACCTCACTGTTCCTCCGCTCCTTTGCGCAGTCTTTGGAACTCTGGAATGCTCTCCCCCCTCATGTTAAGAGCGCCCCCTTCAGTCCATTCTTTTACGTTTCGTTTAAAAACACACTTTTACTCACCGGCTTTTAACACGGCGTGCTCCTCTGACTGTCTTTTAATGATTTTATTTGCCATTTTTTAATTTGTATTGTATTTAGTGTTTTTAATGTTTTTTAATAACTTGCTTATTTATTTATTTTATGCTTTATTTTATTTAATGTGCTAATTTATATTGTGCCTACGCTCTTTGGAAACTTTGTGTTGGTAAAAATATTATTATTAATATTATTTTATTTTATTTTAAACCAATAAAAGTCATTTCCTTCACACAATTTGACTTATGCCTACATTTTTATTATAAACAAATGAAAGTTATCCTCAGACTCATCATTTTAAAGCCTTTTCTCCTTGTTCTTTCTCACAGTGTGTTGTCTCCCTCTAGTGGACGTCCTCGTGTATAAAGTGTCACCCGGAAGCGCCCTCTGTCACTTCCGGTCTGCAGCTCCTGTTTGAGCGAATGGACCGAGGGCTCTGAGGTAAAACTTTAACATTCTGCTTCCATCCTCAAGATTTTAAGCTTTTTATCAATCGAGAACTTTAAATAATTACTTCTAAACGCTAAAGGTTTGGTTGAGTATCGTTAGTTCTGCAGGATGTTTTGTTATGAGACCGTTAAAGTTAAAACGTGTGGAACGTCCTGAGCTCAGAGCCACGCAGACAAGAAGCCATAAACTTTAGATAGTGTTATTTAGAAAACTTTGAACAATCTCAGAATATTACTTTGTCACTGCATTTGTGATGGAACAGACCTGGTTTAGCCTTAGACCTGGTTTAGACCTGGTTTAGCCTTACCCCTGGTTTACAATTTTTGGTCATACCGCCCAGCTCTAATTTAAGCCATGTTCTAATGTTGTTCAAAGCGGAGTAATTACCATGCAAGTGTGAACAGAACATTCAGCAAACCTTTTAATAGTCTAAATATTCACTGGCCTCCACTTAGTAGGAGGGAACTATCCGTTTTTCCCACAGGTTTGTGGACTGAGACTATGGTGACACAGGAAGTCCCTCACCTTTAGACTATGGGGAACCACTCTTGTTGCTTATTAATGGAACCCCCTGATCTTTTTGTAATGATTCAGTGTAGTTTTACTGTAGCCATAGGGGACATGTCCAAATCTTACCTCTTTCATTTTTTTTTATCCCTTTCTCTCTTTAAACTCAAAAAAGGCAGTCCCTGTGTGTGTGGAGGTTTAGTCTGTGTGTGTCTGATCCTCTAGGGGGCGCTGCCAGACAAACGGAGGCGGTTTGAGGCTGTGCGGCGCTGCTCCGCCGCACAGTTATAGGTTCTCCTCCCACAAAATCTCTATTTAAAGATAAAGTCAGATTTGTCCAACAAAAACTGTTGGTGAAATCTGGAGCAGGCTCTTCCAAAGTTGGATAATCTCCTCTGGGTTCTGCTGTTGCTGTTTCCTGTAATTTCACTGTCATGGAGTTAATCATTTGCATTTCTCTTGCAGAAGTTGCGTTCTGAAATGTGGACCTCCAACTAAACAGATCCTGCGTGTCAATAACCGCTATAAACCACTTTGTTGATGATCTGACATGATGCCTGTGTCTTAAATTCAAATAAAGAGTTTTAAAACATTGAATTTCTTTTGTGCATTTTTATAAACTGATTCATGAACCTGTTTTTATAACTGGTGCAACATTGGTTTATTAAAGAAAATAAAATGCAGCTGGAAAAAGTAGGTTTATTGCTATTAATACCCTGTACCATTAAACCAGAGCTAGTTTTAGTGGTGTCATAAAATGTAAGTATAAGATCCACGGCCTTAGATGGGCACATATAGGTGCTTATTAAACAGTAATAGTCTTACATAATGTGGTAATGGGAAATTAATCAGATGTTAACTTCAGCACAATATGTATAATTTAGAAATCCTTTTGAGGTTGTACAGTTCTGAACATTTAGACCTGGTTTAGTCTTAGATTAGACCTGGAATAGTCCTTTTTTAGACCTGGTTTAGCCCTAGATTAGCTCTGGAATAGTCCTTTTATAGACCTGGTTTATACATGGTTTAGTCCTAGATTAGACCTGGAATATTCCTTTTATAGACCTGGTTTAGACCTGGTTTAGATTAGACCTGGAATAGTCCTTTTTTAAACCTGGTTTAGCCCTAGATTAGCCCTGGAATAGTCCTTTTATAGACCTGGTTTAGTCCTAGATTAGACCTGGAATAGTCCTTTATAGACCTGGTTTATACATGGTTTAGTCCTAGATTAGACCTGGAATAGTCCTTTTATAGACCTGGTTTATACATGGTTTAGTCCTAGATTAGACCTGGAATAGTCCTTTTACAGACCTGGTTTAGACCTGGTTTAGTCCTAGATTAGACCTGGAATAGTCCTCTTATAGACCTGGTTTAGACATGGTGGGTTTTGCTGTGAAAAGTTTGAGAAAAGTTTGGGATCCATGGGTCTGTTGTACACCTGACACACAGAATGATTTAGACTAAAGAAAACAGGACTACAGGGACTACAATATTGTGTGCACTATCTTCTATTGTCCACCTGGAGGTGCCACTCTTTCACTTTATGACTTCTTTGAGTTCATGACCCCTGCTCTGACAGTCAACAAGATCATTTACAGAAAGACTGACACTGAATTAAATCACCTGCTAATTAAAGTCGGTCAGGTTTTCATTTGTTTTTATACATGTATGACTTGTTTTGGTGGAGAGAACCTGTGGTCAGTTTTTATCATAGTTTTACATCAGTGAAGGGGCAGTTTGTGGGAAAAAGTTGAAAGAAACGTACAAAAATACAGGAAGAAGTTCAGAATCACACATTGTCATCAACATGAAAACTCCATCCAAAATACAGACAAAATACAGACAATTTACGCAAAAACCTTCATTTAAAGTTGCACTGTGTAACTTTTCGGTTGGTGTTCTGTCACCTGCTTGTTTCTACGGAGATATCATTGCTCTGCCTGGAATGTTCCACAGTGTGACATTAAACAGCTCTACTTTACATTTACTCAACTACAGGTGGTTTTATAGCTCAAAAATACCTAGAAAAAGAGACATCCTGATTGTGAGTGGGGTCACCTCTCCACAGTTTTGTCTGCATGAAAGGTTTAATGCCATACTGTGGAACATTCCAGACAAAGCAATTGTCTTTTTTTTTCTTTTTACTTGCTTTCGAAATGCAGTAATTATGATGCATTTAATTATGACAATATTTTGTATATTTGACTTCATTTATTTACATAAACATGACTTCTAAAAAAAATAAACAATTCCTCAGTAAATTCATGACTGTTAATGGTGGAGGTGAGTACATTTGTCTTAACACTAACAAGTAAACTGTACCTGATATTACAGCAGCAAAGTTTTCTTAAAAAGTGCCAGTGCAAATTGTCACAATGATTTTTTTTCTAGTAAATCTTACAAGTGGAGGGAGCGTGTTCCAGAGCACAGGAGCCTGGACAGAAGGCCCCCATGGTCCACAACCTGGAGCGGGGAACGGTGACCTGAGAGTCCTGGAGGTGCTATGGGTTTGGAGAAAGTCTGTGAGATTCTGAGGGGCCTGGGCGTGGAGAAGAGAGCGTCCTGGAGGGTGTGTAAGTTTGGAGAAGGGCCGAGAGGTTCTAAGGGGCCTGGAGGATAAGTAGGTTTGGAGGTCTGAGAGGTTCTGAGGGGCCTGGAGGATACATAGGTTTGGAGAAGGTCTGAGAGGTTCTGAGGGGCCTGGAGGATACGTAGTTTTGGAGAAGGTCTGTGAGGTTCTGAGGGGCCTGGGCGTGGAGAAGAGAGCGTCCTGGAGGGTGAGTGGGTTTGGAGAAGGTTCAACAAGTTTTGAGGGACATGTAGGTGAGCAGAAGAATCTTATACTTGTCTTTTATAGAAATCCAATATAGGTGGGCGATATAGACAGAGTAATAGACTAGTAGTGGACCAAATAAAAAGGCAACAACAAGGATAAAAATATGTTTAAATTTAATCTAACAAAAACTCAAATTAGGCAAATAATTCACAAAAAGCCGGACCAAACTGGGGTTAACTTAAACCAAACTGAAGAGAACAAAACAAACCCAACCAGACAAAGAACAGGGGTGTTTAAATACAGGAGGACGAACTAAACTGAACACAAGAGGGAGCAATTACACTAAATAATTAACTAAAACTTCAAACTTAAAATAACAAGAAGGCAAAAAAATAATTACAATACACTCAGAAAAAAGAACAAGTGTAAGTAAATAATTCAGACTTCTATTTACTAAAACATGTGCACCCAATTTAGAAAATAGAAGTCTAAATAAAGGAATTAAATGAAACGATGTGTACTGTAATCAACTTAATAAAAATGTAAATAAAATGAAGTCATACCAACACTGGAGTGGAGGCAGAGGGATCCATGACACAGACTAAAAATAAAGGATTAGTCAAACAAACTGGAACATCTGAGTCACATGAAGTTTGAACTTGTGACTTATTTAAACTTGAAACTGAAACTTTTATTTCGGTGATGCTTTGGGGACAGGAAGTGAGAGCGCGCAGACAAGAAGTGCTGCTGCAGATGATACGCTTCTAAAAGGAGCTACACCCACAAATAAGTCCCACTGTGCGGATAATCATGTCAGTTTTTTAAGTACTACATTAGCTCTGGGATGTTACAGAGTGTGGCATTAACACATTTAGATTGTCTGTCTCCATGGCGACAAGCAGGGGACCCAACCAGAGCAAGATACAGGTCACATCTGCGGACAGTGACAGGTGTTTATTCAGTCACTAAAACATCTTTAATTGAATAATAGATCACTTTAATGCCATACTGCGGAACATTCCAGGCTGAGTGATAATATCTCCATGGAGACAAGCAGATGACGCCACCAGTCCAAGATACAGGTCACATCTGTGGAAAGGCAACCACAGCACTGGGTGTTTTTCAATCACTAAAACATCTTGAATATATAGATAAGTTTAATTCCATAGTGCGGAACGTTCCAGGCTGAGTGACACTATCTCCATGGAGACAAGCAGGCGACACCACCAGACCAAGATACAGATCACATCTGTGGAAAGGCGGCCACTGTGCCAGGTGTTTTTCAATCACTAAAACATCTTTAATTGAATATATAGATAAGTTTAATGCCATAGTGCAGAACATTCCAGGCTGAGTGACACTATCTCCATGGAGACAAGCAGGTTGGTTTCAGGCTACATATTCAAGATCAGTGTTATTCTTGACGTTTGTCTCTGTCCCTATATATTTTTTCATCAAGAAGCAATTCAGATCTTATATTTTTTTGAATGTGCAAAGGTTCTCATGATTTGTTATTTTTATCACAAAGGAATCATTTGCCGTAAAGAATTCTGTTGAATGTACGGACTTTATTATAAACACTTTTCTTTAAAAACTAAAATAGAAAACACAAAATCTTTACAATGAACTCAACTGTGACTCATGAAAAATGCCCGTAAAAAGTTTTAAAAATTGTTGCAATGTGTGATATCCCTAATAAAGTTTCAAATAAATGAAGCTCATCGAGGCTACAGCGGTTATAGGAGAGAATCTGGAGCTGAATTCCATATTTGGAAATCTGACTGAGCATCACAGTAACACAGTAACCAAAGAGCCAATCAGGAGCGAGGCTGTCGAAGGTAACGACCAGCAGGGAGCGCGCGCTTAGCGACACTGTCAATCAAACCTTGTGGGAGTGACCTTGGGAAAAGATGGCGCCTGATTGGTCTGTTATTAATGTTCCTATCTTGATTTAGGGACAAAATGACAGTGGTCAATGGGGGCCAAACACACTGCAACGGCCCAGTGTGTCTCAGGTCGAGAAAACAGCTTCAAAACAGAAACGATGCAAATTCATAAACTCAAACACAAGTTTAAACGAGGTACAAACCAAGAACGTGGAACAAATATGTCATAACACACCGCAAATAGAGAAATGACACAAAGCGCAAAACGATGAAAACCAAGAAAACACCGAAACACACTGCCACAATGTACGTGCTCCAAACCTGCAGGGGGCGCTCTCATTTTACTCATACCACAAAGCCTTTCCAAACTTTGCCCATGTTTTAGGTTTAAAATTGGAAATATGACATCACATGTTATATGGTGATCTAAAATTCCTTTATGTACACAGAAATTACTTTAAAAAAAAATAAAGATAGAAGAAAACACCTTTATTTTGTTGAAATAATGTTTCAAGAAAAAAAAGTAAAGTTTTAAAAAATTTGACATTATTATTATTATTATAAAAAATCGGAGATATCATCATCATCATTATTATTATTATTGTTGTTGTTGTTGTTGTTGTTGTTGTTGTTGTTGTTGTTGTTGTTGTTATTATTATTATTATGGGACTTTGTCAGTAGGTGAAGTTTTTTCAAATTTTGCGCTGAAGTCTGCACAGTCTTGGGTGAGTGCGTGGGGCAGATTCTAGGACACAAAATGACTTCTCTTTGGGAGTGAACGGCTCAACCTGAAAACAGAACAAAAATAAAATCCTAAAAATATAAAATCTTGATCTGTTTCTGTACATTCTGTGAAAATTTGAGGTTATTTCAACAAGAATTGTCAAAATTATTGACCTGCGAAACACCCTGTGGAAGTCTCCCAGTGTGGAACTCTCTAAGATAAATAGAACACTATTTTTCCTGTCGTTTTCAACAGATTTTTCAACTTTTCTCCACAAATTGCTTCTTGATTTGTGTAAAACTGTCATTTACATTTACAAAAGGTCTTACCTCATGAATTAAATCAAAACTAGAGAATCAATGTCAGAATCAATGACATCAGCTACTGTAAGTATCAGTGTCAGCTCTTTCTCTTCTCTAACCTCTTTCCTTCCTCCTCCTCTTCTGTGAGCACTTTTTGATTGACAAGTGACTTGCAGCAGCCTGTAAAACCACAGCCCCGCCCCCACGCCTCCAAACCCCGCCCACAAACCCCAAAACTCACACCCCCTCAGCCCCTCCAGCTGCGAATACTTCTGCTCCTGCCAGCCTCCTTCCTCTTCTGTGTACCGCTTCAAGTACACGAGTAGAAGTAACAGTACTACAGTAGTGCGAGTAGAAGTATTAGTAGGATCAGGTAATACAAGATGGCGGAGTTGGAGAGTTTAGAGTTTGGGAAATCCGACTTTATTTTGTTGGATGAAGTGACGATGGAGCAGTTTATGGAGAACTTGAAGCTGAGGTGAGTTTTGATGCAAGTGACAGGAAGAAGAGCTCACGGTGCTAATGCTAAAGCCACGCTGGAAGAAGTAGACACTAAAGGTGCAGTGCGGAACTTTTCTGGCCACCTGCTCGTCTCCATGGAGATGTTATTGATTTGCAAATGCCTATTCAAAGTTATAAAAGAGAGTAATATCTGTTTGAAACTGAGAGATGATAATAACTGTGGAGATTTTCTGGTCACCTTCCCGTCTCCATGGTGATACTGTTTTTTTGTTTTGTTTTTGTTTTTTTAAACGTTTTCCAAGAATGTTCCACAGTATGGCATTTAAGTGATCTGTTTAGCATGGCCATGGATGAGTTTAATGAAAGTTGCGGAACATTTTTAGACAAGGCAATAAGATCTCCAAACAAGTTACATAATGCACTGTGGAACATTTCTGGACACCTTCTCGTCTCCATGGTAATACTGTTTTTTTTTTAACATTTTCCAAGAATGTTCCACAGTATGGCATTTAACGCACCTGTGTAATATTTATTTCAATGCATGCGTCACTGGCATGTCTCCATGGCAATGGTTGAGTTTAATGAAAATTGTGCAATGTTCTTAGATAAGGCAATGACATCTCCAAACAAGTTTCACAATGCACTGTGGAACTTTTCTGGCCACCTTCTCATCTCCATGGTGATGCTATTTTTTTTAAACATTTTCCAAGAATGTTCCACAGTGTGAAATTTAAATGATCTGTCTAGCATTTATTTTCATGTGCTCAAGTTTAATTGTCAAATTGTAGAACATTCAAGGCAATAAGATCTCCAGACAAGTTTCGCAATGCACTGTGGAACTTTTCTGGCCACCTTCTTGGCTCCATGGTGATGTGATTTGCAAATGCCTATTCAAAGTTGTAAAGTGAGTAACATCTGTTTGAAAATGAGATCTGATTATAACTATGGAACTTTTCTGGTCACCTTCTCGTCTCTGTGGTGATACTATTTTTTTAAAAACATTTTCTAAGAATGTTCCACAGTATGGCATTTAATGCATATGTCTAGCATTTATTTCAATGTGTGCATCACCGTCTCGTCTCCATGGTGATGGATGAGTTTAATGGATCAAATTGTGGAACGTTCTTAGACAAGGCAATGACATCTCCTTTCAAGTTATGCAGTGCACCTTTAAAAATGTATTTACTGAAAATGTGTTCTAATTTTGGACTTTTATCTCAAACTTCATCACTATATATTGCGTTTTTAAAGCTTTTATAGTAGTTTCTTCTCAGTGACTCTGAAGTTTTATTTGGAGTGATTTGTGCATGTTTGAGTCATCTTTAATCGTTTATTTTCAAGACGTCATTTTGCTGATTTACTCTTGTTTTCCCCTCGACAGCTCTGTACATGCGTTGTTTTCCAATTGTATTTTCTTAATGGATGATCCACGTAGGATTCTGCAGTGTCGCGTCGCCATTTTGGTCCAAATCTAAAATAACCCTGCGTTCTCTTGAATGTCAGTAGAGGATAAATCCAAGTCCGTTCTCCAAACATCCATTATAATGCGTTCCGTCGCAACAGTTGGGAAAATATGGACGCTCAAATGTTTAATGTAACATCAGGTATCGCTCGCTCCTGCTGATAATCATAGTCTGTTGGTGACTCAATTCTGGCAGTTTGATGATTACTTTTCAGAAAAAAAACTTGTGTCCACTGTGAAATGATGTGAAAGAAAATCTAAATGTCACTACAAAGTTTTTAGAAGACACTTTCTCTACACAGACACAACTTAACATCAAAACGACAAAAAGACAATTCTTCCTGTTTATTGTGTGCACCGACATTTTTGCTGTAACATAAAACCGACCGACTCGAGGAGGTCAGTGTTCCCCAGAAAATACCAAATAGTCGCCGGGGCGTTTATTTTTTTCAATCACTTAACAGACCAGGCACTTATTTGAGACCAGGCAGCGATTTGGGGTGATTAATTCCTTCCTCACCAAAATCTCCCTCAGCAAAACTGGAAAAACCTGGAACTCAAATTCTTTGAACCAGTGTGACCTACCAAAATGTTCCCCCTCTCTGTGCGTCAGCGGAGGTGCTGTTTCTTTCAGCGCTTGTCGTTTATGCAAATGAGCCATCCATTTTTAAGATTCGTTTCTGTAGAGACGACGTGAGCATCAGTCCTGCGTCCTGTTGTTGCAGCACGACTTCTGTCTTCACCACGGACATTAGACTCACCTTTTATTTGGAACCAGCGGTTATTTATCAAAATATACAAATATACACCCGCACCCGGAGTTTAAAGGGGACCCGGACGTTAATTGGCTCTTATTTGGTGTTTTACGGTATCCATAGGAGCATGCAGCGCTTTGTTGTCATGACATTTACGGCCACATCAGCTCCTATTGGACACCAGAATTTTCAGAAGTTGCAGAAGTCAGTGTACTTGTTTCTTTATGAAGTCGTTTTAGATGAATATTGGGATTTAAAACATCCAAAATGTCCTACAGAACACACACAAGCCCTATACTGCAAATTGCACCTCTCTTGTATGTCATTTTGCACTTTTCTTTTGTGTAATCTTATATTTTTGAAGAAGTATGAAGACTTTCTGCATTCATCTTTGAGTCTTCTCTGTGTTAAACTTCCTCTAACACACAGAACAGACTCTCAGGAGCTTTAAGTCGTGTTCTAATGTCATTTCCTCCTCAAAAACAGACCTGGAGTTGTGTTTTGTTTCATTCACATGTTTGAGTAATCCCGTGTGGTGTTGTTAGCCTGATTCGACATGTCTGAGTGCACCGGCTCCACGCCTCCCTCTCGCTCTCTCTTCCTCTTCTCCTTTTCTTGCCCTCATTTCCCATCTCTCACTTCCTCTCTCTCCCTTTCCTTCCCTATATTTTATCACTCTCTCTTTATCGCTTACCTCTCTCCCTCTTTCCATCCATTCCTCCACCTTTCCTCTCATCCTGTATTACTGCTTCTCTCTCTCCCTTTCCTCTATTTTCTTTTTTTCTCTTTCTGTTTTATTCTTTTAACTTTGTTCTGTTGGCTATCTCTCTTCCTTCTCTCTTTGTCCTTCTTTCTCTTTCTCTCTCCTCCTCTTTTATTTCACCTGTTTCTTTTCTTTCTGTAATAGAATGCTTTCCCTCTCTTCTCTCCTGCCCCCTCACTTTCTCTCTCCAGTTCCCTGTTTCTCTCTCTCCCTCTCTCTCTCTCACTTTTTCTCTCTTTCTTTCCCTCACTTTCTCTCTCTTTCCATCCCTTCTCTTTCTCTCTTTCTCTCTCTCCCTCATTTTTTCTCTCTCTCTCCCCTCCCGTTCTCTCTCTTTCTTTTCCCTCATTTTCTTTCGCTCTCTTCCTTCATCTCTCTCTGTTTCTCTTTCTCCCTCACTCTCTCTCTTCCTCTTCTTTCTCTCTTTCTCCCCCTCTTTTTTTTCTCTCTCCCTCACTTTCTCTCTCCTCATTTCTTTCTTGTCCTCTCTCCCTCAGTTTCTCTCTCTCCTTCTCCGTTTCTCTCCCGCCTTTCTCTCTTCTCTTTCTGTAATATTAGATTTGATATATTAGCACAGTTTTTTTTCTTCCCTCGGGCGTGTCTCTAACCCCAGACAAAGCCTCACAGACAGGGTGAGTCCAGGTCAGGTCTGTGCAGCAGCAAAACACATACACACACACGCACACACACACACACACACACCCACACGCACGCACACACACACACACACACACACACACACACACACACACACACACACACACACACACACACACACACACACACACACACACAGGTGTGTCCAGGTCAGGGTTGTTCCATCAGTGTCTCTAAACATAGCAGTGCTCTGGTTTGAAGTAGTGTCCACTTAAACTTATGGCTGAAGCTGTTCCACTCACACAGTTTAACTTCATCAGAGTTAACTTCAACTGTGCTTATCCAGTCTGCATTAGGGGGATGGGGGGGGACATAAGGAGCCCATGGGAGACCCGTGATCAATACTCGAGTACACGAGTACAGTTGACTTTGTAACAGATTTTCACATTTGTAAAGCATCTTGTCAGTTTAATTTCTTTTTAATGTGTAAAAGTATTTGTACAACTAATATGTCAAATTGTGTTATCTGCTTGTTAACTGGCACATTTTGTGTTGTAAAAGTAAAGCTTTACCTTTAACTGTGCTTAATGGAGATGTCACATAAAAGATAAAGTGTCACTGTGGTCAAGTGTTAATATTCGGCCAAGCTGATATAAATTCAATGATGATATGAATAATTGTAGGCTAAATGGCATTCGTTCACATTTGTGTAATGTGTGATAAATGTAAGTTGGTGAAAATATAACAAACACTTCACTTGAGGACAAATGTCATCAGAAATGAGAATCGAACCCAGGACGCCATGTGGAGCATTTAACTACTCGGCCCAAGGTCTTTCTCTGATTTCAGGCAATTGTTAAGATACATATTTTTAATTACTGGAATTTTTTGCTGACATTGTCATCCTTGTTTTTGGACAACACACAATCAGGTGTAGTGTGTGGAACTGTTTGTTTGACACTGTTTACTGCAGGTGTGTATTCTTGTAACAGCACTTGATTAAAGATGAGTGTTAACCTGCCCCGGAGCGGGGCAGTTCAGAAGCATCTGTTACCCTAGAAACTCAGCAGAGATTCATGTGAGTCATGGAACTCTTGCTAAAACTAGCAACTCTTATCAAAGTTAGCCGGGATTTGTGCTTAGCGGGCTTGATGCAAAACCTCCCAGGTCTGTGCAGCAGCAAAACCAATGATACACAACAGTCAACACACAAGTCGACAAAGCTCCAGATATTTTCAGTGAGGGATCCTGTAGCCCAGAGGCTCAGGAACCAGGAGCTCTCCACCTCCTTCAAGCAGCTCGCCAAGATTTCTGAATTCTGTACTGTATTATTCATAATAAGTCAAATTGTATTAATTACTTACTAGGGATGTAACAATAACCAAAATATGGTGATATCGTATCGTCAAAGGTCTCACAATAATGTCGTGGACCATCACAATATATCGAATCCCAAGTCTCTTTGCTTAAATGAAGAGTTCTGATGCAGAAATAGCTAAAAAAAAACAAAAAAAAAACAAAGAGAACTACATAGACCATGGTCCTTTGCTCTGTTTCAGTGCAGACTACATGAAGAAATAACTGTTCTAAGCACTTTGAAATCTTCATTCTTTGGATTAAGTCTTGTGAAGGCATTTTAAGAGCAGATTCACAGTTTTATATTGCAGAAAATCTGATACGGTGAGACGTAGTATATGGTGAAAATATCATAGAGAGATTTGGATGTCGTTCCATCCCTAATGACAATAAATGTTGTACCAAATGACTAATCGTGAGCCTCCACACTGTATAGTGAGCTTTCCCATGATATGACCCAGTGGTTGCAGGTGCGATTCCAGATCCCACAGATGAATTCTGTTGTTGTGTTCTTGGGCCAGACCCTTAACTCGCCCTGTCCTCTAGTGTCTGCGTACACTGGTGTAAGAGTGTGTGTGTTTCTTTGATGTAAAGTGTGTTGAGCCTTAAAGGTGGAAAAGCACTATAGCAGTATAAAATGTGACCACTGACCATGATGGTGACTTGTGGTCTGTCCCTGAGGCTAACGCTAACGCTAACCCTCCATAGAAAAAGCACTGTAATGGTGTTTACTTTACAACACTAAGACACAGCCTAAAACACAAACTGAATACATTCATCACTGTTTATTAAAGGAACATTATGTCACCTTTCTGTTTGTTGTCATGGAGATGTCATTACATGAAAATGTTCTGTGTTCTGAAAAGTTCCACAGTATAGCATTAAATACTTATACTTATATATCTTGTATTTATCCAGTTGCTGTGGGCAAGCTCACCTCTCCATAGATCTCATCTGCACTTGGCCTGGTGATGTCCCCTGTCTCCATGGGGATAGATACGTTGATATACTGTGGAACATTTCAGGCATAACAATAAGAATAACATCTCCTAACAGACAGGGAGGTCAGTGACATCATTAGATATGAGGTCCCATTTATTTCAGTTAGAATTTGGTGTTTTGGTTCAGGACGATTCTCCAATCAGAACGCAGACTGAGCCTCACATGACTCTCATTGTGTTGCCAGTTCCAGTGCTGAATTCCAGCAGGTTTGCACCTGTACGGGACCTAGTGTGGTGCTGTCACATTCATACAGTCTGACAGTGCAGCAGCATCAGAGTCGTGACCACAGCTTGACACGCTCTGCTATTTAAATCCATTATTGAGCTGAGTTTGTGATTCCAAAAACAAAACAGAGACTTCCTCTACAGGCTGACCGCTGACCACAACATGACCAGTGTGCATCATTATATTCTGCATATGATTACTGTATATGTATTTATATGTGTATTAAAAGAGCTGTGTGAAGCCTGTGCTCTTACTGTTTTAAACTGTCCCTGTGTCTCCAGAGCGTTCACCTGCAGACACACATCCTGCATTTAACTCATTCTCAGTATATGGGCAGACGTGAACGCTTGGTAACATTATTATTAGTTTGTACGACCATAAACAACAAAATAAAATCCTTACATTCTTCATTCTCATTTTTCTTATTTTGATATGATCATAAATGATAAACTTCTGTGCCTCCTTTATCATTATTATTAGTTTGTAAAAAAAAATCTAATAAAATGAAGATAAGAACAAAGAAAAAAAGTGATAGTATTTCTGTTTGAGGGGTTAATGTACGGAACAATCTGAGGGATGATTTTAGAAAAGTTTAACACTGTAGACGCCTTTAAACAGAGGATAAAGTGTTATATTTTGAAAGACATAGATACGATGGAGCATTGGGGCCATTCATGAAGAAAAACATATTTTTTGATATGACAAGATTAAAGTCAACATGTCGAGATTAAACTGGAAATTCAGAGAATAAAGTTGAAATTAGATGTTGACTTTAATCTTGATGTGTCGACCTTTAAACTCGGCATGTTGACATTAAACTTGAAAAATGTGAAATCAATGTCGAGATTAAAGTAAACTTGATTTTCACTTTATTCTCGACATTTTCAAGTTTACTGTTGACATGCCGAGTTTAAAATCGATACATCAAGTTTAAAGTTGACATCTAATTTCAACGTTATTCTCAGAATTTCCAGTTTAATGTCGATATGTTGACTTTAATCTCGACATGTTGACTTTAATCTCGACATGTTGACTTTAATCTCGACATGTTAACTTTAATCTCGACATGTTGACTTTAATCTCGACATGTTAACTTTAACCTCGATATGTTGACTTTAACCTCGATAGGTTGACTTTAATCTCATCATGTTAACTTTAATCTCGACATGTTGACTTTAATCTCGACATGTTGACTTTAATCTCATCATGTTAACTTTAATCTCGACATGTTGACTTTAATCTCATCATGTTAACTTTAATCTCGACATGTTGACTTTAATCTCATCATGTTAACTTTAATCTCGACATGTTGACTTTAATCTCATCATGTTAACTTTAATCTCGACATGTTGACTTTAATCTCGACATGTTGACTTTAACCTCGATAGGTTGACTTTAATCTCGACATGTTGACTTTAATCTCGACATGTTAACTTTAATCTTGACATGCTGACTTTAATCTCGACATGTAAACTTTAATATCGACATGTTAACTTTAATCTCGACATGTTGATTTTAATCTCGACATGTTAACTTTAATCTTGACATGCTGACTTTAATCTCGACATGTAAACTTTAATATCGACATGTTAACTTTAATCTCGACATGTTGATTTTAATCTCGTCATGTTGACTTTAATCTCGACATGTTGACTTTAATCTCGACATGCTGACTTTAATCTCGACATGTTGATTTTAGTCTCGACATACTGACTTTAATCTTGACATGTTAACTTTAATCTCGACATGCTGACTTTAATCTCGACATGTTGACTTTAATCTCGACATGTTAACTTTAATCTCGACATGTTGACTTTAATCTCGACATGTTAACTTTAACCTCGATATGTTGACTTTAACCTCGATAGGTTGACTTTAATCTCATCATGTTAACTTTAATCTCGACATGTTAACTTTAATCTCGACATGTTGACTTTAATCTCATCATGTTAACTTTAATCTCGACATGTTGACTTTAATCTCGACATGTTGACTTTAACCTCGATAGGTTGACTTTAATCTCGACATGTTGATTTTAATCTCGACATGTTAACTTTAATCTTGACATGCTGACTTTAATCTCGACATGTAAACTTTAATATCGACATGTTAACTTTAATCTCGACATGTTGATTTTAATCTCGTCATGTTGACTTTAATCTCGTCATGTTGACTTTAATTTCGACATGCTGACTTTAATCTCGACATGTAAACTTTAATATCGACATGTTAACTTTAATCTCGACATGTTGATTTTAATCTCGTCATGTTGACTTTAATTTCGACATGTTGACTTTAATCTCGACATGTTGACTTTAATCTCGACATGTTGATTTTAGTCTCGACATACTGACTTTAATCTTGACATGTTAACTTTAATCTCGACATGCTGACTTTAATCTCGACATGTTGACTTTAATCTCGTCATATCAAAAAATATTTTTTCCTTCATGAATGGCCCCAATGCTCCGTCGTATATAGAGCTCTGAAATGAATGAATTATGCATTAAATTTTGTTTGTTTTAATTCATAATTTGTCTCTTATATTTACAATAAATCGCAAGAGAAACTGTAAACGCAAACTTGCTGTTCATACACTGCTTTTCTTTCTTAGAATTCCGTTATTGTTTAATATGATTTGGTGTTATAAATACTTTTAATTCAGACTAAACCCTTTAATCCCAGTCATAATCCATGGAGCTGTAGTCTATGTTTTTGTTTATTTTTGTTTTGTATTGCTGCAAAATGACCGAATAAACTACTAATACTGAAGTTCAGAACCTCCGGAGGCTGCACTAGCACTGGTTCATGATTGGCTTTTGGAGCTGGGGTTTTAGTCGTGAGCGTTCAGATCAGAGAGAAGCATTTTAGATTCAACCTGAGCTGGAAACAAGTTAAAATCCTCACGTAGAGTTTGCTGTAGAAGTGTCAGATGCAGATTTGTCGACCTGGATTTGTCGACCTGTCATTCTTGGGCCTATCCACATGAATCCAAAACTGGCACAAAGTTCAGCCTCTTCTCTGTCAGGATAAAAGAACAAAAGTGAAACAATTTTTTCACAATCACTTCAGAAAGTGGAGCCATTATTCAACCGCAAAGACGTGAGTTTGTAAGATTAATAAGATAAATTAGTGGACCCCAAAAAATAAAATAGCCGAGTGAGGAAAAAGGCCTGTCATAAATATGTGATGAGGGGAAGGGGAAGTCACATACTGGCAAGTCCAATTTTTATTTGAACTAATTATAGTATCAAGAATAACATCTGTAAACGGGAAATATATGAATAACGACGCCCAAAACAGCCCTGTCTCCATAGAGATGTTATTGCTTTGACTATAACGTTTCTGAGTTTGGCTTTGTCTGTTTCCATGGCGATGAGCAGGTACAGATGGTGTGAGGTGTGTGACTGTGGTTTGTGTGTTTCCAAATTGCCGCCTGGTTACTGGCACGATTCTGCTAAAGATGAACCATGTAACTTTTCTCCTCTGGGTCCATCACCTGCTTGCCACATAGAGATTTGCTTTGCTTAGAATGTTCCGCAGGAGAGCATTAAACTTAACTTGTATTTCTCAAATAAGTGTTTCTGTTGACCTTTGACAATAACAATTGATTTAAACCTAAAATGTCTCTCTCTTCTGATCTGAAAGGTCATTCACTAAACTCCAGCACCTGCACCTGTCCTGAGTCAGTGCTAGTGCAGCCTCTGCAGCTCAGGGAGGGAATTCTGGAGGTTCTGAGCTTCACATGAGGCCTATTCATAAACTGAGAATGAGACACATGCAGGATGTGTCTTTATCTACAGGTGAAGGCTCTGGAGACACAGGTCATGTTCAGATGTTAACAGTTTGCTCTTTGTGCCCTGATGTGTTCAGCTTCTGTCTGTTGATTGATTGAACTTTATGTTGCCATATTCAGGATACTACATATACATACCACAGTATCCCGGTTACTATCAGAATATCCCAGCTACAGTATCCCAGTTTCTCATAACCAGGATACTGATGTGCATGTAAGTTTTTACATTACAAGCGTCGTCTTGAGCAGCACCTGTTCTGAACTTCTACTATACTCTGAAGCTCTCAATTCCTCTGTGTTTTAAATCATTTTTATAGTTTATTTTTAAGTCCTTAGAGTTCCCACTCTTATAGCTGAAGAAACATCCATTAAAAAGTGTGTTTGAAGGTTTCCCTGCTCGTGTGTGTGTCCTCTATCCTCTCCTCTCTCCCTCATGATTCTAGTGAAGGTGTGTGTTAAACATGATAGTGAGCTCATACATCACGTCATTTCACAAGTTTCTCCTCCTCTTCTGCTCTCTGAATTGTCCACGTTTGACACATATCTTACTCAAGCGGCTGTCTCCATGACGACCTCCGACCGCACTCTCACTTCCTGTCGGGTGGAGGCAGCGCGCGTGTCACTTCCTGTCCTCTGTGCATCTCCTCTGAATCTGATGAAATGTGGGCAGATGTCATGGAAACAAGCCCCGATAAGTATACACGTAAAGCTGTACTATGAAACCTTTCTGGTGAGGGGTAGAGAGCTGCTGACTGAATGTTCCACAGTATGGCATTAGTGTTTTTTTTATCTTGCTTTTACTCAGTTACAGCTGTTTTTATTGCTCAGAGATCTTCCTGTGAGTGGGCTCGTCTCTCCACAGATCAAGTATTTGTGTCACTGACTTGTTTCCATGGAGATTTCATTTAAGGCTACTATCAAACTGTGGAACCTTCTAGACCAAGCAAAAACATCTCCATGGAGACAAGATGGTACCATACTCTGCACCAGTAAAGTAACATAGTAACGCTGAGAATCACAAGGCCCCTCACGATTCGATATTAACATGATATATACATGAGATAATCTATATATCGGACAGGATGTTTTTTAAGAACAAAATACATTTAAGCAACAGCATTTCTTTGTTCACAACTTGTGCAAATTGGCATGAAATTTACTTTAATCATCAAAATATGTCAAGTCCACTGTATAAACGCGTTTCTTTCCACTTGCAAAAACACTCTTGGCGATATATTGATACAGCTGCCCGCGAAAACAATATTGTACCACCAAATTTACTATCACAATATTTCAGTATTTTTCCACAAGACAGAATTTTTTGAAAGGTTTTTATTTCTTAAAGATGAAATGCACTCATTCAGTCATTCAGTTTCTGTTCTGAATGTAACTCAGCCTGGTGTCATTTGCTTGTTTCCATGGTGATAGAAAGGTTTAATACCAAACTGTGGAACCTTCCAGGCAAATCAACAACTATAACCTTATAATGCCAAATGCATCAAATTTGATACAAGCATTTCTGAGACCTACTGCATCATCTTATGGTAAAAACTTCTCTCAAATCCCTCTTGTATCCAATCTGACTTGTCTTCTACCCCCTGGTGGATTCCTTTATCACTACAACAATCCAATCCAAGATGGCTGTATTCAGATAGTTCCCAACTCACTGGATTATGGTAAAGAAAATTTTGATTTTTACGATTTTCCAGTGACATTTTCTTTGACATTTTTAGTGATATTCTAACATGAACAGTTAACTGTTGAAGCAAATTATAATTACATTTTTTTTTTTTGCATTTTAGTATGTAGTAAAATCATGTATAAAATTTGCATTCAAATTTGATACTACAGGTAAAAAGTGGAATTTGATAGTCAATTCCTCCATTGTCATTATCTTTCTTTTCTTAGAGCAAAATGCATTATATTGGTGATTGTGTATCATCATTTTTTTTTTTATCAATCAGTTACACAAATTAAAAATTGAAATGTTGTATTTACAACAAATAACTGCACTTGAAAATTAATAAACCTATATTTCTTACTTTAGATCCGAGGTTTTCAACTTGGGAGGTGAGCCTCCCCTGGGGAGGTGAGACACACACAAAAAATTTACTGTCCACATCTGTACACATCTGCAGCAGTTGTGATATCAGCAATTGTGTGTGTGTATATATTGGCTGTAAAAAGCAAAAAACGTAGGAAACATGATCCTGATTATTTAACGTTCGGTTTCACCTGGTTGGGTTCTGAGTCTGCACCTGTTCATCATGGAACCAGCAGGAGCAGCTCTGGTTCAGGCCAGGCTCAGAGGATCTGGAGCGGGGAGTGGTTCGGTGCCTCGGCCTGAGAATCACTTTCCCCGGGAAGAACCAGCGCACAGAGGACGGACTGCTCAGAACATGCTTCAGTCCTCTACAGCCCTTGAGCATGGACCAACTCGCCTGGATCTATATCTCACAGCACATTCTCGCTTTCCCCACATGGAACCAGTGCACAGAGGACGGCACGGACCCACTCAGACCCAGTCTGCACTGGTCTTGCTCATCCCCGTCTGGAACCAGCCATGGAGAATGGTGTCTGGCCTATCTGAACCTGGAGGACGGCACAAAGCCAAGGACTGGACCTCCAATCCAGGTCCAAGGAACAGCAGTGGAGCTTAATCTAAGGCCCAGACACGTGACAATTTCAGCATCAGGTGTCCCATGATGGGATTTTGGGGAAGGGGGGAGGCTCGGCTGACTTTACCTACTCTAAGGGGAGGCTCACATTCACCCAAGTTGAAAACTTGGATGGATAAACAGAGGCTGACTTGTTAACAGTGATGACCAGATTAGCACAGAAGAAGGAGGTCCAACAATATTGATTATATTAAGTAGAATCAATTCAAATACTGTACTGAAATGTTTTTGCTGTATCCCCAGAACTGCATGTAATGCCCAGTGTATCATTTAAGATACAAATGAAAAAACATATATGCAAATAACTTTTTTGTATTTTTTATTTTTACTTTTCAAATTTTGTTAAAGGACCAGATAAAGGTTCCAGATTCAAGAAATCTGAATTTTCTGCCCATTATTTCTGGGGTCAGGCATTACAGGGATAATATCTCCATGGGAACAAGACAATGCCATACTCTGTACCAGAAAAGTTTCATAGTGTGGATTTAAATTAGTTTGTCAGTTATTGTTCACACTGAGGATTCAATGTGGAGCTGGAGTTACTGGAAAAGACAAGGCGGGACATCACTTAGCTTGAAGAAAAAAACAAACAAACAAGATATTTTTTTATGTATTTATCCAGAAAAAAAATGTTATTGTTCCATTATTTTTTTTATTTTTTATTTAATTAATTTATTTTTTTGTGGTTTTATTAAAAAGGTAGAATCTGCAATGTATTTATTTATTTATTTATTTTAATTTGTAATATATTTTATTATATTTTTTCATTTTACAATTTTGTTTATTTCTATTTTTATTACATTACAGGATATTTTTTTTTAATTTTATTATCTGTCCATCCATTTTCTTCCTCCTATCCGGGGCCGGGTCGTGGGGGCAGCAGTCTAAGTAGGGACTCTCAGACTTCTATCATCCCGGACACTTCCTCCAGCTCCCCCGTCCAAACTGTTCCCCAGCCAGCCCAAAGACAGTCCCTCCAGCCTGTCCTGGGTCTCCTTCCTTATTTTAAAATATTTTTTTATTTTATTTAGATTTTATTATGAATTAATTTATCTATATTTGATCTATATTTGTTTGGAGTTGAATATTTTCCTCACCGTGATGGTCTGTGTGCGTGGCAGGTTCGAGAAGGGCCGGATCTACTCGTTCATCGGGGAGGTGGTGGTGTCAGTGAACCCGTACAGAGAGATGGACATCTACGGGCCTGACACCATCGCCGCCTACAGGGGCCGCGAACTGTACGAGAACCCGCCGCACCTCTACTCAGTGTCCGACGCCGCCTACAAGGCCATGAAGAGGAGGGCCAAAGACACGTGCATCGTTATATCAGGTATTAGACTGTGCCAAAAACATATCAGGTAATAGACTGTAACATAATCATATCAGGTATTAGACTGTACCACAAACATATCAGGTAATAGACTGTACCATAAACATATCAGGTAATAGACTGTGCCATAAACATATCAGGTATTAGACTGTACCATAAACATATCAGGTTATAGACTGTACCAAACACATATCAGGTAATAGACTGTACCATAAACATATCAGGTAATAGACTGTACCAAAAACATATCAGGTATTAGACTGTACCAAAAACATATCAGGTAATAGACTGTACCATAAACATATCAGGTAATAGACTGTATCATAAACATATCAGGTAATATACTGTACCATAAACATATCAGGTATTAGACTGCACCATAAACATATCAGGTATTAGTCTGTACCATAAACATATCAGGTATTAAAAGGTAAGAGATGTTTTTCACAATAGCTAGAAGTCCCACTGTAGATTTGTGGAACGGTATGGTTATGACCAGTAGGGCCGTGAACGGTATGGTTGTGAACGGTATCGCTATGGCCGTGAATGGTATCGGTATGGCCGTGAACGGTACGATCGTGAACGGTATGGTCTTGAACGGTATGGTCATGAATAAAACAGAAGACTGATTCTAGCATTAAAATAAAAAATTAAAAAATCAATTTCATGATGTGGATATTAGCATAGACAAATAGATTTATGCAGTTGGAATGCTTGATGTCTCTAGGAGACCATAACATTAGTTTTGCTCAGTAGTTCACTGATGCTCGTCGTTGTTTCCTTTAAGCTTTCGTCTTTCTTCCCTTGATTGTTGTGGATAAATTCTTCATGAAGAATGGTTCTCCTTTGTGGACCTTGTTGGTTGAAGATTTGGTGATGGGGCAAATTTATGAAGCTGGTCCAGAATACGTCAGACATTTACACACCTATTTTGTCAGAAAATCATTAACCGGAAGTTCTTACCAGGTGGACCTATGGCCACTGTGGGTCTATAGGCCTATAAGGTCTATAGACTTTGCCAAAAACATATTGGGTAATAGACCGCACCTAAAACATATCAGGTAATAGGCCACACCTAAAACAGATGAGATAATAGACCACACCAAAAACATTTGAAGTAATAGACCGCACCTAAAACATATCAGGTATTAGCCTGCACCAGTGTGGAGTAGTTGATACTTTGCAGTGACGTAATGCTATGGGGGACTGCATGTTTGTCTATGGTGAAATGTTCAGCAGTTTATGAAAGCTCAAGAAACATGGATTTAAAAAGCACATTTCATGGTCGTGTTTAGGAGTTTAAACAAAAAAGTGAGAGTGACTCACTGAACAACTGTTGGCTAATGCTAATGCTAATGCTAGTTAGCTTGTGACTGTAATGTTATTTGACAGGGACTTGTTTAACAGCACGGATCAGATCACCTGTTGTAGTTCACATAAGTCAGTTCTTTCTGGTCAGGTCATGTACAAACAAAACTCAGATTATCTAATTTGAGTAACAGAGCTTCAGACAGAGCAGTGCCTCTAGTTAACCCCACTCTTACAGGGAATGTTGATGACATCAGCTGCAAATCACAATCACGCCCTTGGGCTTGAATAATGGCTCCACTTTGAAGCGATTATGAAAAAATGTTGCTCTTTTGTTTATTTATGATGAAACAGAATACGTCGAACTTTGTGCCAGTTTTGGTTTCATGTGGATAGGCCCAGTAATTATAGAGAAATGAACTTATACATCTTAAAAGTGTAACAGTTGTCTTACTTGAATAAAAGTTGTGCTTTCTCTTTCCACTGTGAGTCTAAAGTGACAAAAGCTTTAAGTTGATCAAATTTTTGTGACTTCTTTAAAGTTTTGCCCGTGAAATTACATTCACTGCAAAACAGCTTGGCCAAAATTTTGATATAAACACTTAAATCAATCAGAAAATTACTTCAAAGTAGTGAAAATATCTGTCCATGCAGCAAGATCATTTTACTGGACAAGTAGTAAAAAATAGAGGTTGTTTATCTTAAAATAAACAACCTCTAGACGAGAATGAAGCGTCTCAGAACTAGTAAGTCGATCATAAACCTGAATAACCAGATATAAGTTTAAAAATCTTGGCCAGATCAGAGAAATTTAGGGCATTCACTTGTTATGTCTGATGGTTAATCTGACATTTTTTAAATCTGTGTTTCCAGGAGAAAGTGGAGCAGGAAAAACCGAGGCCAGTAAATACATCATGCAGTACATCGCCGCCATCACCAACCCCAACATGAGAGAGGAGGTGGAGAGGTAGGGCATCTGGGTTAAAAACAGACAAACAAAAAAACATATCTATGTCATTAGTACATGTGCCAATTGTGAGCCCAACCTGCAGCAAGAATATTTTAATCAAACCCTAAATGTTTGATCCAGAGACAACATTTTTTGAATAATCACAAGTAAGAACAGAGCAGTGGGTGTGTCACGGTAGCGGCCGAAGAAGGGATACGGCCACCCCAGACGGAGAACGGTGTCCAGCGGTGGTCCAAGAAGGGAATCTACCACCCTGGACGGAGAACAATGTCCAGCGGTGGTCCAGGAAGGGATTCTGCCACCCCAGACGGAGAACAGTGTCCAGCGGTGGTCCAAGAAGGGAGTTGACCACCCTGAATGGAGAACAGTGTCCAGCGGCGGCCCAGGAAGGGAGTTGACCACCCTGGACGGAGAACAGTGTCCAGCGGTGGTCCAAGAAGGGAGTTGACCATCCTGGATGGAGAGCAGTGTCCAGCGGCGGCCCAGGAAGGGAGTTGACCACCCTGGACGGAGAACAGTGTCCAGCGGCGGCCCAGGAAGGGAGTTGACCACCCTGGACGGAGAACAGTGTCCAGCGGCGGCCCAGGAAGGGAGTTGACCACCCTGGACGGAGAACAGTGTCCAGCGGTGGTCCAAGAAGGGAGTTGACCGCCCTGGATGGAGAACAGTGTCCAGCGGCGGCCCAGGAAGGGAGTTGACCACCCCAGACGGAGAACAATGTCCAGCGGTGGTCCACCAAACCCAAGGGACATGGAGGCAGAGAAAACAGGAACTTGGACAGGAGCAGGGCTAGCGGCTGCTGCAGAACGCTCCAGAGGAACAGGTGAGGACATACGAGGCAGCCGGGAACCGGAGCCCGCCGACGCTCCACACTCTGCGGGGTCCAAGTGGTCAGTTCATTCTGTCACGGTAGGAGTGTGGTTGAGGACCCCAAAGCAGAGACATAGGCGCAGGTAGATGTTTAAACAGGTTTATTGCCAGGATTGAAGGATGTGGTGATGGAAACCGGCTGGAGACATAGACGGAGGGAAGACACAGGGGTAGACTCACGGGTAGACAGACTGGACAACAAGGTCAGGCAGGACGACGTGGACAAGCAGGAGGACGACGTGGACATGGACAAGCAGGACGAGGACGTAGACGAGGGATAGAGGAGGAATGAACTGTCACTGAACAAAGGACAAGGACAGAACCAAGTAGTGGGGCTGATTAGACAATTAGCTGCAGGTGAACCACCGAGCAGGTGATCCACACTGCAGCATTAGCCCAGCCACGCCCCCGAGAGGAGCAGACAGACACAGAAGGGAGGGGGAACAAACACCAAACCCTGACAGGGTGGAGATAGGTGGTGGGTGAAAACAGGAATCTTCTGAGTATTCAAACCTCAAATGTCAAACCTCAAAAAGACAATATGAACCTGTACTAATCACTCAAAAACAACTTTGAGTACGATAACGATGACAGATCAAAGAGGTGGAGAGGTAGGGCATCTGGATTAATGTTCTGACATATTTTCCCTCCTGTTTCTGTCCAGCGTGAAGAACGTTCTGCTGAAGTCCAACTGCGTCCTAGAGGCTTTTGGAAACGCCAAAACCAACCGAAACGATAACTCCAGCCGCTTTGGCAAATACATGGACGTGAACTTTAACTTTAACGGAGACCCCACCGGAGGACACATCAACAACTACCTGCTGGAGAAGGTACTACAAGTACACAAAACTATCAAATATAAGTACACATCAACAACTACCTGCTGGAGAAGGTACTACAAGTACACAAAACTATCAAATATAAGTACACATCAACAACTACCTGCTGGAGAAGGTACTACAAGTACACAAAACTATCAAATATAAGTATACATCAACAACTACCTGCTGGAGAAGGTACTACAAGTACACAAAACTATCAAATATAAGTACACATCAACAACTACCTGCTGGAGAAGGTACTACAAGTACACACAACTATCAAATATAAGTATACATCAACAACTACCTGCTGGAGAAGGTACTACAAGTACACAATATGGTCTAATCAGAACTACAACAGAAGTCCACATCATCTACTAACTGCTGGAAAAGGTCAGACATGTGTCTGAAACAGGGGTGAGACAGAATTTTCATGGGATGAGATTTTGAAATAATTATAAATAATCAGATCAATTCACAATTTCTTTCTTTCTTGTGCATATGAATGAACAGCTGCAATTACAGGGTAAATGTGTCAGATTATTTAAAAAACTGATTATTTGAAAAACTGATCTTGTGGCATGAGATCTCATCTCATCCCTGGTCTGAAGGTGACAAGGTCCATCTCCATCTCTAACTGAATATAACAGCACCTGCTGGAGAAGGTGCATGAGAAGTACCTCCATCATCACTGGAGTTGTTTCCATAGCAAATTAATTCTACAGGGACCACAAAGGCATTTTAAAGTCTCCAGAGCAGGGGTGGGCAATTCTTTTTTCCATGGGGCCACATGAGAAACAGAAAATATTGTGGAGGGCCCAAATTCTTTATTTAATTCTGCATAATATTCAGTGTATTTCTTTATAAAAAGCAGTAAACTGGTCAGACTGTTAAGAGTTTCTGTTATGACTAAACAATGAAAAAGTGAGGCTGCCAAACAAAAAATGTAAAATAAAAGCAGTGTAGCTTTAGTCTGTGCATGAGGTCAAATGATAAAATATTTTGTAATTCCAAATGACTTTAAACAGGTCAGTCAGAGTCAACAGAAGGGCCGTATGTGGCCTGGGAACTGTACAATGCCCAGGTCTGCTGTTCAGCATATACATTAAAGACACACATTCTTACTGTGAGCGGGGTCACCTCTCCACAGATCTGACATGTAACTTGGCCTGGTGGCGTCTTCTGCTTGTCACCATGGAGATCATGGCAAATAAATGACATCTGAAACGCTGCATAAACTGTGATGCACCAGTTACCTATGTCAGTGCCTGATATCCTCCAGAGGGCTGTAACAGTAGTTCCTGTGTGAGTCCAGCTGTTTCTGTGTTTAGTCTGACCAAAGACATGTGCTACTTCTGTTTCAGTCCCGAGTGGTTCAGCAGCATCCGGGAGAAAGGAACTTCCACTCTTTCTACCAGGTACAGACTCCAGATCAGTGCCTGTGTGTGCATCATCTGAATGTGATGTCGACTAAAGCTCTCGAAATCAGATTTTCACCTGTACAATTATAAGTACTATTAAACTGAGTCTGCTGAAGTGAAAATACAGATTAAACTGTCCAGTCACTCCAATACTCCAGTACGGCTGTGCAAAAAATATTGAAATATTGATATACCGATAGTTTCTTGAAATATAACAAATCCTCTCTGCAGAGCTCTATGGTGTAACCGACAGTCCTGCAGCCGACTGCTTCAGCCAGTTCTTCCACAAAAGTAGTAATTTCTTTCAAATCCATATGATTTTCACAGAAACAACCCCAAACACTTTAGAGGTAAGATCTTAAGCCCGAACCTAAGCCCAACCCGACCCGACCCGAAATTCGGGTCAGGTCGGGCCTAAAATGTCAATCATTGCTTCGGGTCAGGTCGGGCCGGGCTTCTCTCTCGCTGCCTTTTTTTTTTTAACAGTTTAGCAGTTAAATTTGTGCGCAGAGCATGAGCCAGAGCCAGAGCAGAGCATGCTCTGTGCACGTGAACGACGCTCTCTTAATAATCTTCCCCTCCCCTCTTTTGACCTGATGAAATTTCGGGTTTGCTTTGGGCTCGGGCCTGCAAATCAAGTTAATTGGTCGGGCTCGGGTCAGGTCGGGCTTTAATACCTGCGGGTCGGGTCGGGTCGGGCTGGATTTTTTAGGCCCGATCTTACCTCTAAACACTTGCAATGTTGCTTCAAAGTACTGGTGATAGTGTGGTGTTGGTGTACTAAAAGACAGCATTTCTTCATGTGTAAAACCCAGTTTAAAGTATAACTGAACAAAACTCTCCAAATTCTCCACAAGCCTACTCGTTCAGACACTTTCCGAGCAGCCCGTGTTCTCATAAAATTACTACTTTATTCTCATAATATTATGACTTTTATTCTCGTAATATTATGACTTTATTTTGATGACAACTTTATTCTCATAAAATTACTACTTTACTACTTTATTCTTGTAAAATTATGACTTTTTCTGCCTTTGACTTTATTCTCATAAAATTACAACTTTAATGTTGAAATGTTATTTAGCAGCATTTAAAATGGAAAATCTGATGGAACAAATTATCTTTCATATTCATATATATATCGTACATATTCCTAATCCCACAACAAGTAAAGTTAACTGACAACAAGTTAATTGAATATTTTTGTTTTGGTTCAATGTCTCCTAATTGTAGTTTACTGTCATTATATTTCTTTGTTTCCAGTTACTTCGAGGAGGTTCTGAGGAGATTCTTGAGTATCTGCACCTCCAGAATGAGCCTGCACTTTACGCATACACCAGAGAGGGCGCTGCAGCCTCTGTGAGCATAGACACACAGGACTATCTGTGTATTTATGTTATCTAATATAAGAAGATAATATCAGGTGTTATCAAATAATTACAAACTTTATTTCTCAGATTTCGAACAACGATCGGTCGAACCACAAGGCGGTGCTGCACGCTCTGCAGGTGATCGGCTTCACAGACGAAGAGGTCAGCTCCATCTACGAGATTCTGGCCAGCATCCTGCTCCTGGTGAGGATCTAGTCTGATCTTTAGAGCTGACATGCACTGTAGGTGTAAAAGTTTTGTGAGTGAGTGTTGGTGGTGGTTGGAGGGACCGTTGGCGCCGCTTGGCTTGGCAGCCGCGCCTCTGTCAGTCTGCCCCAGGGCAAGTGTGGCTATAACAGTAGCTTACCACCACCGGGTATGGAGTGAATGAAGAATGCTCTGTAAAATGCTGTGTAAAGCACTTTGGGGACATGTGTCTGTGTAAAGCGCTATATAAATAAACCTTAGATGAATCTGGACTGAACCAACTCACACTTTGAATAAACACAGTTAGCAAATCACAAAGGCTGCAGTTTTTAAAGGACCAGAATTTCCTCCACAAACATCAAAGTCTTTTGTCTAATTCTGCATAAAAACTGTTAACCGTGTAGTTTAAACTTTGTCCTGAAATGTTCCTGTGTGTCAGATGCCCTCCCTGTATCTCAGTGAGGTCCTATTCTGCATAAAAGCTGCTAACTCTGTAGTTTAGATCTGCACAAACATGTTCTGAAATGTGAGTCTTGTATTAGTCACTTCAGATTCCAGTTCCATTCCAGTCTTCTCTTTCAGTACTAATGCGATGTCAGAGTTCTTTAAAGTAATTTATTTTTTCTGGTGGAAGATACTTCATTACAGCTTTGCCTGGAATGTTCCACAATATAACATGAAATATACATTATAACTGCTCAAAACATAAAACATTTAAAACATGCATTCTTACTGAGTGGGGTCGCCTGTCCACAGATCTGACTTGTAAATTTATCGGTTGGCATTACTTGCTTGTCACCGTAGAGATACATAAGTTTAAAGTACTGTGGAACATTTCAGTCTCGGAGACGATGCTTGATTATTGTGCAGATCAAACAGTGAAATGTGACTGTGTATTTTAATTAAAGGTCACATTTGTGTCTCCAGGGTAACCTCCAGTTTCAGAGTGAGGCAGAGTCCGTGGATGTCTCCCCTCCTGAGTCTTTGGTCCACATCGCAGCGCTGACTCACACAGAGACCGACTCCCTGAGGAGGAGCCTGTTGTACCGCACTGTGGCCACAGGGGGCGGCGATGTCATCCAGAAGCAGCACTCTGCACAGGAGGCGTGCTTCGGAAGAGACGCCTTCGCCAAGGTCAGACATACACTACAGTACTGGGGCTCAAAAACACACTCAAGCCATCAGCTGCAGAAACTACTCATTATTTCTTCTATTTTACATCTTCATAACTACTGTTAAAGCCACATTATGAAACTTTTCAGCCAAAACAATTGACTGAATTAAAAGCATGTTTGTTTGATTATGGTTCTTTTTATTGTGCTGAAAAACATGTGTCCTTACTCTGATTGGGCTCGCATCTCCACAAACCTGCTCCTGCTTGTTTCCACGGAAATGGGGTTATATATTCCATAGTATGGCCTAAAAAACTATGGGGAATGTTCCAGAGTATGGTTTTAACTTTCTGTTTCCAGGGAATCATGCAGGTGACATGCCACCTCCAGAAAGTTACACACTGTCGTGTAAAATATGATCCAGTGTTTATTTCAACTAAAGTTTGTTTATTAAAGTGACTAAATCTAAATTAAATCAGTTCAAAGTATGGATCACTCAAGTGACATTAGAGAGACTTAGTGACTAAACACATGACATTTAGCCAAACTAATCATTCAAAGTAAACTAACACGAAAAAGATTTGGACTGGATTTTGAAATAAAGTCATGTTCATGTTTTGTTTTCCCTTAGGCTTTATATGAGAGGTTGTTTGCGTGGATCGTCAGCCGCATCAACAGCATCATCGAGGTGAAAGACTATGACCCAGTGCTTCATGGGAAAAACACGGTCATTGGAGTCCTGGACATCTACGGCTTTGAGGTCTTTGACAACAACAGGTCTGTGCTTTGATTTGATATCTGAGCTTCTATGAGAAGGTGATGTGATGTGTCACTTCATGAGTTTTTCTCATTTCTCTTTTAGTTTTGAGCAGTTCTGCATCAACTACTGTAACGAGAAGCTGCAGCACCTCTTCATCGAGCTGATCCTACAGCAGGTGCAGGAGGAGTATGAGAGAGAGGAAATTGTCTGGGAACATGTGAGTGTGGAACTTGCTCTCAACACTGACCTGTGGAGCCCTCTGAGCACCTTCTACACTTTTATCTGGAACCACTTTCTACACTTTTATCTGGAACCACTTTCTACACTTTTATCTGGAACCACTCTCTACACTTTTATCTGGAACCACTCTCTACACTTTTATCTGGAACCACTTTCTACATTTTTATCTGGAACCACTCTCTACACTTTTATCTGGAACCACATTCTACACTTTTATCTGGACCCACATTCTACACTTTTATCTGGAACCACTTTCTACACTTTTATCTGGAACCACTCTCTACATTTTTATCTGGAACCACTTTCTACACTTTTATCTGGAACCACTCTCTACATTTTTATCTGGAACCACTTTCTACACTTTTATCTGGAACCACTCTCTACACTTTTATCTGGAACCACTTTCTACACTTTTATCTGGAACCACTTTCTACACTTTTATCTGGAACCACTCTCTACACTTTTATCTGGAACCACTCTCTACACTTTTTATCTGGAACCACATTCTACACTTTTATCTGGAACCACTCTCTACACTTTTATCTGGAACCACATTCTACACTTTTATCTGGAACCACTCTCTACACTTTTTATCTGGAACCACCTTCTACAGTTTTATCTGGAACCACATTCTACACTTTTATCTGGAACCACTCTCTACACTTTTATCTGGAACCACTCTCTACACTTTTATCTGGAACCACTCTCTACACTTTTATCTGGAACCACTCTCTACACTTTTATCTGGAACCACTTTCTACACTTTTATCTGGAACCACTCTCTACACTTTTATCTGGAACCACTCTCTACACTTTTATCTGGAACCACTCCCTACACTTTTATCTGGAACCACTCTCTACACTTTTATCTGGAACCACATTCTACACTTTTATCTGGAACCACTCTCTAGACTTTTATCTGGAACCACATTCTACACTTTTATCTGGCACCACTTTCTACACTTTTATCTGGAACCACTCTCTACACTTTTATCTGGAACCACATTCTACACTTTTATCTGGAACCACTTTCTACACTTTTATCTGGAACCACTCTCTACACTTTTATCTGGAACCATATTCTACACTTTTATCTGGAACCACTCTCTACACTTTTATCCGGAACCACTCTTTACACTTTTATCTGGAATCACTTTCTACACTTTTATCTGGAACCACTTTCTACACTTTTATCTGGAACCACTTTCTACACTTTTGTCTGGAACCACTCTCTACACTTTTATCTGGAACCACATTCTACACTTTTATCTGGAACCACATTCTACACTTTTATCTTGAACCACTCTCTACACTTTTATCTGGAACCACTCCCTACACTTTTATCTGGAACCACCTTCTACACTTTTATCTGGAATCACCTTCTACACTTTTATCTGGAACCACTCTCTACACTTTTATCTGGAACCACTCTCTCCACTTTTGTCCGGAACCACTCTCTACACTTTTATCTCGAAACACTCTCTAGACTTTTTATCTGGAACCACCTTCTACACTTTTATCTGGAACCACCTTCTACACTTTTATCTGGAACCACTCTCTACACTTTTATCTGGAACCACTCTCTCCACTTTTGCCTGGAACCACTCTCTACACTTTTATCACGAAACACTCTCTACACTTTTATCTGGAACCACTTTCTACATTTTTATCTTGAAACACTCTCTACACTTTTATCTGGAACCACTTTCTACACTTTTATCTGGAACCACTCTCTACACTTTTTATCTGGAACCACCTTCTACACTTTTATCTGGAACCACTCTCTCCACTTTTGTCTGGAACCACTCTCTACACTTTTATCTCGAAACACTCTCTACACTTTTATCTGGAACCACTTTCTACATTTTTATCTTGAAACACTCTCTACACTTTTATCTGGAACCACTTTCTACACTTTTATCTGGAACCACTCTCTACACTTTTTATCTGGAACCACCTTCTACACTTTTATCTGGAACCACTCCCTACACTTTTATCTGGAACCACATTCTACACTTTTATCTGGAACCACTCTCTAGACTTTTTATCTGGAACCACCTTCTACACTTTTATCTGGAACCACTCTCTACACTTTTATCTGGAACCACTCTCTCCACTTTTGTCCGGAACCACTCTCTACACTTTTATCTCGAAACACTCTCTACACTTTTATCTGGAACCACTTTCTACATTTTTATCTGGAACCACTCCCTACACTTTTATCTGGAACCACATTCTACACTTTTATCTGGAACCACTCTCTAGACTTTTTATCTGGAACCACCTTCTACACTTTTGTCTGGAACCACCTTCTACACTTTTATCTGGAACCACTCTCCACACTTTTATCTGGAACCACTCTCTCCACTTTTGTCCGGAACCACTCTCTACACTTTTATCTCGAAACACTCTCTACACTTTTATCTGGAACCACTTTCTACATTTTTATCTGGAACCACTCTCTACACTTTTATCTGGAACCACATTCTACACTTTTACCTTGAAACACTCTCTACACTTTTATCTGGAACCACTTTCTACACTTTTATCTGGAACCACTCTCTACACTTTTATCTGGAACCACTCTCTACACTTTTATCTGGAACCACTCTCTACACTTTTATCCAGAACCACTCTCTACACTTTTATCTGGAATCACTTTCTACACTTTTATCTGGAACCACTCTCTACACTTTTATCTGGAACCACTCTCTACACTTTTATCTGGAACCACATTCTACACTTTTATCTGGAACCACTTTCTACACTTTTATCTGGAACCACTCTCTACACTTTTATCTGGAACCACATTCTACACTTTTATCTGGAACCACTCTCTACACTTTTTATCTGGAACCACCTTCTACAGTTTTATCTGGAACCACATTCTACACTTTTATCTGGAACCACTCTCTACACTTTTATCTGGAACCACTCTCTACACTTTTATCTGGAACCACTCTCTACACTTTTATCTGGAACCACTCTCTACACTTTTATCCGGAACCACTCTCTACACTTTTATCTGGAATCACTTTCTACACTTTTATCTGGAACCACTTTCTACACTTTTATCTGGAACCACTCTCTACACTTTTATCTGGAACCACATTCTACACTTTTATCTGGAACCACTTTCTACACTTTTATCTGGAACCACTCTCTACACTTTTATCTGGAACCACTCTCTACACTTTTATCCGGAACCACTCTCTGCACTTTTATCTGGAACCACATTCTATTCTTTTATCTGGAACCACTCTCTACACTTTTTATCTGGAACCACCTTCTCCACTTTTATCTGGAACCACTTTCTACACTTTTATCTGGAACCACTCTCTACACTTTTATCTGGAATCACTTTCTACACTTTTATCTGGAACCACTTTCTACACTTTTATCTGGAACCACTCTCTACACTTTTATCTGGAATCACTTTCTACACTTTTATCTGGAACCACATTCTACATTCTACAACCAATAAGCTGAACGTTCTGCCACATGATCAGTCTCTATCACATGGTCATGGTCAGTCTCTATCACAAAAGAACATTTTACCAGAGCCTGAGATGAATTCTCAAGAGTTTGTGTGGTTCACAACAGAATTCAAAGCTCACACTGTTATCACTTTGAGATGATCATTTACTACAGGGATTCTTAAACTAGGGGTCGCGACCCCACATGGGGTCACCACAAACTTATGTGGGGTCGCCAAATGTTTTCTGTAAAATGGGTTCGGGTGAGTCTGGTTCCATCATAGCCTTGCCTAAAGCCTGTTCTGTAGCTCTGATTAACTAACAAGAGCACAGGACTTTCGTATTTGCAGGTGTTACCAAATGAAAACAGCCAGAGACAAGAAAAAGGCGCCTGGTGTCCTGTGTGCATGGAGCAGACATGTGAATACTGTAGTTTCATAGTTAGGCATTGAAACCACACAAACGATGCTCCAGTGTGAATGAGACAGGTCACGAATCATACAAAGACAAAGCTCCTCACCTGGACGGAGACATCAGAGCACATCAGGTGCGCCTCGCTCCATGATCCAGGAGCTTTAGTCCCAAGCTCCACTGAAAGCTTCTGTGTGCAGTATATCCTGTGAGTGTGTGGGCCATTTCACACAGGTCCTAAACAGTGCACTTTAGTGTAAATAGCAAAATGAAGGGTGATTCGTTATGCAAACAAAACTGAGTGTTCACAAGGCGCCTCTGCAGATACGACGGCAGCTGCAGTGGAGCACAACATGTAAATTTTAATGTGTGCGGGTTCGGGTTGGGTCCCAATCACTGTATATGTTCTTTATACTGTCTATGGTCCCAGGATTTGAACCCATTTGATCAGAGCCACGTAAACATGAATTAGTTCACAGTAGAAGAGCAAAATTCTGCACATGGAACCTCATTAAAATGTAAAATGTGGTTACCGCGGTCACCTCAACCCTCATGTGGTGTGACTGATCATACCGTGGTATTGCAATATTGTGATTACTACGACAACCCAAGTTGTTACATGGGTTTGCTGTAGGTTCTGGAACAATGGGGTCGCCAGGCCAATCTAGTCTTTTTTGTGGGGTCGCCTGACAAAAAGTTTAAGAACCCCTGATTTAGCAGACTATAATTTATAATACTGACCACTAGCCCAAACTACACCACACGGGACTAAAAGGTGTAAAGTGTGACAAAGTGTTCCAAACTGTGCTAAAACTGTCCTAAATCAAATCAAACTGTACTAAGCAGGTTTGAACTGTGCCAATTTGTGCTAACCTCCGCAAAACTGTAACAGACCTCACCAAACAGGATAAAGCTGTGCCAAACTGTACCAAAGTGAGCTAAAGCGTGCTTGTGCTGTGTGTTCAGATCGATTACTGTGATAACCAGCTGATTGTGGACCTGGTGGAGCAGCAGCACAGAGGGATCATCTCCATCCTGGACGAAGCCTGTCTCAGTGTGGGACACATCACAGACACACTCTGTCTCCAGAGCATGGACACCAAGCTCTCCCAGCACCCACACTACACCTCCAGACAGGTACAGCACCCACACTACACCTCCAGACAGGTACAACGCCCACACTACACCTCCAGACAGGTACAGCACCCACACTACACCTCCAGACAGGTACAGCACCCACACTACACCTCCAGACAGGTAACAGCACCCAGCTGACCCCCAGCACCCTCAAAGCAGCACCCACACACCCAGTGAGAGGATGGAGAGGGCTGACGTAGGTGGGGGCGAATTTTGTTTTGTTGATCCAAAATTAGAATTATTATTTAACTCAGAATTTACATTTACATTTTTGTTTATTTTGTGTGTGTGCTTTTCGTTTGTTTATTTTGTTTGTTTATTGTGTGTGTGTCTTTTCGTTTATTTATTTTGTGTTTTTGTGAGTGTGTGTCATTCGTTTATTTTGTGTGTGTGTGTTTTGTTTGTTTATTTTCTGTTTTTTTCTGTCTGTTTGTTTGGTTTATTTTCTGAGTGTGTGTTTTTGTTTGTTTATTTTCTGTGAGTAGCTTTTTTGTTTATTTTCTGTGAGTAGCTTTTTTGTTTGTTTATTTTCTGTGAGTAGCTTTTTGCTTGTTTATTTTCTTTGAGTGTGTTTTTCTTTGCTTATTCTGTGTGTGCGTGTTTTCAATCCACTTCAAATCTTTACACATTACTGTTTGTGTTGCCACTTCTTGACAAACTCTAGACTACAATTTGGTGTCACCAGAGGGTGCTGTGTCACAAGGATAGATCCCCCTCTGTGGCGTAGTTCTCCATAAAGTCCTCCATAATCATACTAATACTCCAACTGTCATTTGTAGTAAAACATTGGCATTTATTACGTATGTATTTATGGTGATTTATTTCTTTTGTTCCAGTTGAACCCGTCTGACAAGAGCATGGAGTTTCGGAAGCACTTCAGGATCCAACATTACGCCGGAGATGTCACGTGAGTTTGTTTCTCTGTTTTATCAAAGACCCAACTGACTTTTGGACACTTTGGTTTCTTTATTTACTGTAGAAATGGAATAAACACACGGATGCTCCAAGGGGTGTTCTGTTTTCTGTGGACAATGTTTTAAGACTGAGAAGAAAAGTGGAATTCAGAACAAAAGTAATTCTATGATTGAATTGAATTGAATTGAATTTTATTTATTTTGGTTGTCAACATTCATAAAAAAAAATAAAATAAATAAATAACATTTACAAATACATGTCCTCATTGTGTTGGTCACAACCAAAAAAGGATTGGGCTGAAGCAACTTGCTTATGCAAGCCCCCCCCCTCAACATTACAACAACTCAAATATTCTACCTTGTTCTCATTATTCCCGTCTTTTTACTCTTTACAACAATGTGTACATGTTAATCATTTCATATTTTAACCTTTTTTTAAACTGTATTAGAGAACTAATCAACTTAAACCGATCGTCAAGCTCATTCCAGAGTTTAGCTCCTAAAACAGACACACATCTTTGTCTGACATTGGTTCTGACTTTACTTAATTCAAACCGCAGCAAACCTCTTAGGTTGTACAAACTATTTCGTAATTTAACTAAAGATTGTATTCCTACAGGAAGATCATTATTCATAGCACGATACAGAATTTCATGATTTTAAAACTTAACTATGTCTGCAAATTTCAATATATTAGATTTCACATAAAGTTCATTGGTTGAATCGTGGAATCCAGCATTATTAATGGTTCGCATTTAATTTTTTGTAATTTAATTATTGGATCTAAATATGTTTTGCATGTGTTTCCCAGATTTCACAACAGTAAGACAGATAAGGAAGCACAAGTGATGAATATAATAAATGCAAACTTTTCCTATCTAATAAAGGTTTTGTTTTATAAAGTATGCCAATAGTTTTTGAGATTTTACTCTTGACATATTTGTATATGCGGCTTCCAACAAATCTGATGGTCTATAATCACTCCCAAAATCTTGTCTCATAAACTCGTTCTAATTCAATCCCATTCCAGTTCAGTTTTAGATCACAATTTACCCGACTGGATCCAAAAACCATAAATTTAGTCTTTCTCATTCAAAGATAACTTATTCAAGTCAAACCATTTTTAAACAATATCAACTCTCTTTCAACTTGAGAAATTAATTGCTTAACATCAGGTCCTGAACAGAATAAATTTGTATCATCAGCAAAATAATCATCTTCAGTATTTTAGATACTTTACATATGTCATTTAAATAAAGAATAAATAATTTTGGCCCCAAAACAGAGCCTTGCGGGATACCACAAGATAAGAATTCTTGTTGAGAAACTGTTCCATTTATTTCTACATATTGAAATCTATTGTGTAAGTAGCTTTTTAACCAACTATTAGCCACACCTCTGATCCCAAAATAATTACACTTCTGTAAAAGTAAAATTATGGTCAATAGTATCAAATGCTTTTCAGTAAATCGATAAATATTCCAATTACATTTTCTTTGCTGTCGATAGCTGATGTTACGTTTTCAATAAAATCCATCACTGCTAGTGATGTTGATCTATTGCTACTGAAACCCATACTGTTGGTCACATAAAATACTAAATTTTTCCAAAAAGCTATCTAATTGTTGGACAAACAATTTTCAAGTATTTTGGAAAATTGATCCAAAAGTGAGATTGGCCTGTAGTTGGTTACTAACTGTTTTCTCCATCTTTATAAATTGGAAGCACTTTGGCCAGCTTCATTTTTGAGGAAATGTTCCGTTGCAAAGGATCTATTGCAAATGTAGGTCACTGGCTTAACTATATAATTAATCACCTCCTTAATCATTGACATGTCAATATTATTACAATCGGTAGATTTCTTACTCTTGCTTTTCTTGACCACCTCTAAAATATCACTTTCACACACTGCCCTAAGAAACATGGAATTTCGCTTTAATATCAATATCAATTTTTCTTCTGATGAATGGGTTTGGTGTATTTGATTGGCTAAATTTGGACCCACATTAACAAAAAGTATTAAATTCATTAACAATTTCTTGTGCTTGGTTAGTAACTCTACCATCACTTTTAGAATCTCTGTTAATGAATGTTTAGAATCGGGTTGGTCAATAACCTCCTTAATTACCTTCCAGGTCGCCTTGATATTTGTTTTATACTTCTGCAATAGCATATTGTAATAATTCTGCTTCTGTTCTCTTATAATGGTTGTCAGTTTATTTCTATAAGTCTTGTACTTGTCTTCATTTCCCTTACTTGGGTGTTTTATAAATGTTTTGTATAACAGATTTTTCTTTTTGCTTTTGCCAGACCTTTTGTCATCCATGGATTATATTTATTTTTAGATTTTACTTTAATTTTCTTCACTGGACAATAATGGTCATACAATGAGATAAATGTGTCAAGAAATGCATTATAGGAGTCATTTGTGTCCTCAACATAGACTTCATTCCAATCTTGGTCACCAAGTTTTGCTTCATGCTTCAATTGCCTCTGGCTGTCTCATTCTGTGTATTTTGTATAAATCTACCTTTTTTAACTTTAGCTTCATTTCAAACACAACAAAAACAGGCAGATGATCACTTACATCGGTCAAAAATAATCCACTTTTAGCATTTCTGTCTGTTATGTTAACAAAAATATTATCAATCAAAGTAGCGCTATCGTTAGTTATTCTGCTGGGTTTGGATATTAAAGGAACATCCCCAAACCAAACATACTGTTCACAAATCTGATGTTTTTATATGCTCACATGATTTTAATAAATCAACATTGAAGTCCCCCAGACTAAAAGAGCCTTGCCATTATGCTTAGAATATAATTCAGAGATTTTCATATTAAACTCATCAATGCATGATCCTGGAGTTCTATAAATACAGCTAATCAATATACCTTTTTTTAGTGATTCATTTCTTATCACAACTGTAACACATTCCATCAACTCATCAACAGACAGGGTCATTTCTTCAATAATCTTACAATTTAGACCCCTTTTTTACAAACAAAGCGACTCCTCCCCTTTCTTGTTTTTCTCTGTTTTGTTTTAAATAAATCATAGTCTTCTAATTCATTATCCAACTTTATCGTCACATAGCCAAGTTTCTGAAACTGCTACAAGACTAAATTTGAAATTGAAATTATTTAAATAATCTTTTATTTTGGACATATTTTTATAGAGACTCCTGCTGTTAAAGTGGATCAATGACAGTTGTTTTGTTGATGCTTTAATGTCACCCTCAGAGTAATAGCCACAGTCCAAGTTTAGATTCTCTGACAAACAGCCATCAGGATCAATGTCTGTTTCTAAATCATAGGACTTATGTTCCTGGTGTTCAAAAGTCTTAAAGTCTGTTGGTTCCTCTATTTGTTCAATTTATTTCTTCCTTTTAATTACCCTACTTGGTTGTATACTACCAAGCAGTGTATTTTTCTTAGTCATCTTGTAATCTTATTTAAATTTGTCCAAGTCTTCCACTTCTCGTATTGTTATTATTTTGGCTTGTTCTGGTGTTCCATTAAGTTTGATCAATACTTTGCAGTTTCTTGTCCATGTGTCCTGGATCCTCTTTTGTTTCTTCAGTATTCGAGCCTGTCGTGCAATTTCTGCATTTTTTTTTGTAAGGTGTTCATTAACATACACATTTGTGCCTTTTAGTTTTTTGGTTAGCTTAAGCACTTCCGTTTTGTGTTTGCGGTTAACAAATCTTAGGATTAGTTTTGGGCTGTTTCCTTGTTTTTGTGGGATAGTGTGGCAAGCAGAAATATTCTTACTTTCTAGAGGAATATCTTTGGCTTGGAAGAAGTTAATGACTTGTTGTTCAAGAGTGTGTAGTTCACCTGATGGTGCGCCTTCACCTTCCTTGTCACCAGCTGTAGCTCTGGCATAGGTGTAATGTCTTGTCACCAATCCAGTTATCACCAAGTCCTCCATCCTTGTATATTGTTCCAAGTCATCCACTCTTCTTTGTAGCTCTTCAATCTTCTTGTCCTTTTCTTTAATTGTGTCTTTCAGTTGCCGCACCTCATCAATTAGTTTCAAAATGTCTTTTTGCTTAACCAAAGAACTCAGCTCTGCTGTCAGGAAGTTAAGTGATTTTTTCACTTCTTCCATGTCCTCTGCCATCTTCTTTGCCATTGTTGTATCCTTTGTTCAAGTTGTGTTGGTGGATTATATTGCTGAGTAGTCAAACTTGATTTGACTGCCAAACAAAGTCCCCAATTTGTTTTTTGCCAAAATATTCTCCAAGTTGGAAACAAAGTATTCAATAACTCACAAATACTTCATTTAAGGCTTGGATGGCACTTTCCCAAGGAGATATTTAGTGGATTGTCACCACTGAACAACCCAGCCAGTCACAGCAGCAGCCATCTTGGTTTCTCAGCAGCAGCCATCTTCTGATGATGATGATGACTTTAGACCCAGAGATTTGTGCAGTTAAACCAGGACGATACCAGTACTATATCAGGATTAAACCAGGACTAAACCAGTACTATATCAGGACTAAACCAGGACTAAACCAGGACTAAACCCGGACTAAACCAGTACTATATCAGGACTAAACCAGGACTAAACCAGGACTATACCAGGACTAAAGCAGGACTATACCAGGACTATACCAGGACTATATCAGGTCTAAACCAGGACTAAACCAGGACTATACCAGGACTATACCAGGATTAAGCAGGTCTGAACCAGGACTAAAGCAGAATTAAACCAGGACAAAACCAAGGAGTAAACCTGGACTTAATCAGAAATGAACCAGACTTAAACCAGGACTAGACCAAGAAGTAAACAAGGACTAAACTAGGACTAACCCAGGGCTAAACCAGGACTAAACAGGAGTAAACCAGGAGTTAACCAAATCTAAACCAGGATTAAACCACAACTAAACCAGGACTAGATGAAGAAGTAAACCAGGACTAAACCAGGACTCAACCAGGACTCAACCAGAACTCGACCAGAACTCGACCAGGACTGAACCAGGACTAAACCAAGACTAAATCAGGACTGAACCAGGACTAAACCAGGACTCAACCAGGACTCAACCAGAACTCGACCAGGACTGAACCAGGACTAAACCAAGACTAAATCAGGACTGAACCAGGACTAAACCAGGACTCGACCAGGACTGAACCAAGACTAAATCAGGACTAAATCAGGACTAAACCAGGATGAAACCAGGATGAAAACAGGACTGAACCAGGATGAAACCAGGATGAAAACAGGACTGAACCAGGACTGAACCAGGACATTCCTTGAAGTTTGTCCTGACCCAGGACACGTGTACATCTGTCCCATTGTTACAAATAAAATGAGATAAATCAACTCTGTTGATTTAAATCAACTCTGTTAATTTATCTGTTTACTCTGTTGATTTAACTGTTTTTTCTCTCTGTCTCACTTTTGTCTCTCTCCCATGCTCCTTTTCTTTTCCTCCTCTCTCCTCTCCTCCTCCCTCTCTCCTTCTCTCCCTCTTTCCTCGTCCCCTCTTCTCCCTACCTCCTCCTCCTCTCTCCTCCTCTCCTCTCTCCTCCTCTCCTCTCTCCTCCTGTCTCCTCTCCTCCTCCTCTCCTCTCCTCTCTCCTCCTCTCCTCTCTCCTCCTCTCTGTTTGTACCTGTCCTGGTTTATTTCCTGTTTGAAACTTCTGTGCACGCAGCACTTTAACCAGTGCAGTTATATAAATGTTCTCAATGCACTTGTGTTTACTTTATCTCTCCTCTGACCACCTGACCCTCTCCTCCTCTGACCCTCTGCTCCTCTGACCCTCTCCTCCTCTGCTTCTCTGACCCTCTCCTCTGGGCGTAGAATAATTGGTCCTGGCCCTGTCTCCTCCTCTGACCTCTCCTGCTCTTACTTCCTGTCTTCTGTCCAATCAGCTGGCAGTATTCAGGTCAGGTGTCCACATGTGTCTGTGTGTACAGATGTGCCTCAGACCAGACGTCATGTGACTAAAGGATGGAGAGATGAACCTTAAATCTCTCTAAAAGGACTCATATCTTGTGTCTGTTGGTTTTGTGCTTTTGCAGAAGTTCTTGTAGCTCTATGTGGTGAACCTGTTAGAACAAACCAAACCATGTTTCAGTGTTCTTAAACAGACTGTGCCAGAACCTTCTTGGTGTGAGTGTTGGACTCAGTCTCCACACTGCCTCATTTCTGCTGAGAATGCTGAAAAACTACTCTACTCTGTCATATTACATTATGAATTACTATTACTATAATCATTTGGAAAACACATTCAAACTTTGACTTTCCACAGTTGTTTAGTCCTTTTGTTTGTTTTGTAGATGTTGTGTCTTTGTAGATGTTGTGAAAATGTCCTCACTGTGAGCGGCTCGCATCTCCACAAACCTGACTGTTCCTGCTTGTTTTCATAGTATGACATAAACCTTTTCTCCATGTAGACTTGAGTATGGTTTTAGGTTTATGTTTCCATGGAATCACACAGGTGACCTGCCACCTCCAGAAAGTTACATATTGTAGCTTTTAATTTTGTGCATAAGAGAGGCTGAAACAGGCCACCCTCTGGTTAAAGGACAAACACTTCATCTAATGATTAAACTGTGCAAATAATATGAATATATGGATAAACTGTAAATACATGCAAAAGAAGAAAGAGATCCACAGTGCAGTTCTTTGAAGCTCATTGAAATAAACTTTTGGGAGCTTCAAAGAACTGCAGTGTGAATCTTTCTCTTCTTTTGCACAGTTTTTTTTTTTTTTTTTTTTTTTGGGACCCAGCATGCAGTCGCAATTTTTGTTAGATGGGCATGTTTCTATGTAGCAGTAAACTGTAAATCTATTCATCACTGCCTTCTCCATAGTGAAATGTCCCTCTCTCTGTTTTTCAGATATTCCATTGATGGTTTCTTGGATAAAAACAAAGATCTGCTGTTTCAGGATTTCAAACGCCTCATGTTCAACAGGTAAGACACAACAACACAAACTCCTCAGTCCATCAGGCTCTGTGCACATCAGAGGGAGACTTCACCAGGCCCCACCAGGCTCCACCAGGACCCATCAGGCTCTACCAGGCCCCACTAAGCTTTAGCAGGCTCCATCAGGCCCCACCAGGCCCCACTGAGCTCTACTAGGCTCCATCAGGATCCACCAGGCCCCACAAAACTACACCAGGCCCCACTAGGCTCCACCAGACCCCACCAGGCTCCACCAGGCCTTTTCCAGTGTCATGTCAGGACTATGAGGTCTTTGTCGCACTAAATCCTGCCAGATCTGACCGTGTGATACAAATCCACATGTGGGAGGACACTTGTAAAGAAATGTCTTTGCGTTAGTGCTAATGCTAGTGCTAACTTTTGTTCAAACATAAAATCTAACATAACAACACAAATCAGAATTGTTCCTCTGTCGCCCCCTTCAGTTCAAACGTTGTGCTGCAGCAGATGTGGCCTGATGGTCAGATGAGCATCACCGAGGTCACCAAACGCCCTCAGACGGCCGCCACGCTCTTCAAGAACTCCATCATTGCCCTGATCCACAAGCTCGCCTGCAAGGTGACACACACACAAAACACACACAAGGACTGACACACACACACACAAAACACACACAAGGACTGATACACACCCAAAACACACACAAGGACTTATACACAAAAAAAAACACACACACACACAAGGATTGATACACACACACAAAACACACACAAGGACTTATACACACACAAAAAAACACACACAAGGACTGATACACACACACAAAACACACACAAGGACTGATACACACCCAAAACACACACAAGGACTTATACACACACACAAAACACACACAAGGACTGATACACACCCAAGACACACACAAGGACTGATACACACACACAAAACACACACAAGGACTGATACACACACACAAAACACACACAAGGACTTATACACACAAAAAAAAAACACACACACAAGGACTGATACACACACACAAAACACACACAAGGACTGATACACACACACACAAAACACACACAAGGACTGATACACACACACAAAACACACACAAGGACTGATACACACACACAAAACACACACAAGGACTGATACACACACACAAAACACACACAAGGACTGATACACACACACAAAACACACACAAGGACTGATACACACACACCAAGACTAAAACAGGACTGAACCAGGATTGAACCAGGACTAAAACAGATATATAAACCAGAACTAAATCAGGCCTAAACCAGGACTGAATCAGAACTAAACAGGGACAAAACCAGGACTGAACCAGGACTTAACCAGGACTAAATCAGGACTAAACCTGGACTAACCCACAACTAAATCAGGGTTAAACCAGGACTGAACCAGGTCTAAACCGGAACTAAATCAGGACTAAACAGGGATGAAACTAGGACTAGATCAGAGGTGAACCTGGACTAAACCAGGATTTAGAAGGACTGAACCAGGATTAAATCAGAAATAAATCAGGACTTAAACAGGATTAAACCAAGACAAACCAGACCTTGATCAAAACTAGACCATGACTAAACCACGGCTAAACCAAGACAAAACCAAGACTAGACCAAGACGAAACCCAGACTGAACCAGGACTTTCCCGTTTTGTTTTACAGGAGCCTTACTACGTGCGCTGTATTAAACCCAACGAGATGAAGTCCTCCGTGATCTTTGACGACGCTCGCTGCAGACACCAGGTGGCGTACTTGGGTCTGCTGGAGAACGTGATGGTGCGGAGAGCAGGGTTCGCCTACAGACAGCCCTACGAGAGGTTTCTGCAGAGGTCAGTGAGCTCAGAAACATACACCACATGATTATTACCAAGAGAATTAGAAGTGATTAGGATGAGCAATGTGTTTAGATTTGATTGTTTCAGCAAATTCAGAATCCAAACTTCATTGTCCTTGGAGATTTTTTTGTTTTTCCTTTATAATGTCATGGCACTGTATCCATATGTGTCTGTTCTCAGGTATAAGGCGGTTTAGTTCAGAGTTAGACCTGGTTTAGTCTTGGTTTAGTTCTTGTTTGGTCCTGATTTAGACCTCTCTGTCCTCAGGTATAAGAGAGTGCACATAGTTCTGGTTTAGACCTGGTTTAATCCTGCTTTAGACCTGGTTTAGTCCTGAATCTGATTTAGACCTGGTTTAGTTTTGGTTTAGACCTTAAAGCTCTTAGTTCTAATTTAGCCCTGGCAAAATCCTGGTTTAGTCCTGGTCTAGTCCTCGTTTAGCCCTTGTTTAGTTCTATTTCACTCCTGGTTTAGTCCTGTTTCCGTCCTGTTTGAGTCCTAGTTCAGTCCTGATTTAGTCCTGCTTCAGTCCTGGTTTAGTCCTCTTTCAGTCCTGTTATAGTCCTGTTTGAGTCCTAGTTCAGTTTGATTTAGTCCTGCTTCAGTCTTGGTTTAGTCCTCTTTCAGTCCTGTTTCAGTCCTGGTTTAGTCCTGTTTCAGTCATGGTTCAATCCTGGTTTAGTACTGTTTCAGTCGTGGTTCAGTCCTGATTTAGTCCTGCTTCAGTCCTGGTTTAGTCCTGTTTCAGTCCTCTTTTAGTCCTGGTTTAGTCCTGTTTCAGTCATGGTTTAGGCAGGTTTCAGTTGTGGTGTAGTCCTGTTCTAGTCCTTTTTTAGTCCTGTTTCAGTCCTGCTTTTGTACTTTTTTAGTCCTGTTTCAGTCCTTGTTTAGTCCTTTTTTAGTCCTGTGTCAGTCCTCTTTTAGTTCTGGTTTAGTCCTGTTTCAGTTGTAGTTTAGGCATGTTTCAGTCCTGTTTCAGTCCTGCTTCAGTCCTGTTTCAGTCTTGCTTCAGTCCTGTTTCAGTCCTGTATCAGTCCTGCTTCAGTCCTGTTTCAGTCCTGATCCGTCCTATTTTAGTCCTGTTTTAGTCCGCTTTCAGTCCTGTTCAGTCATGTTTCAGTCCTGTCCCAGTCCTGCTACAGTCTTGTTTCCGTCCTGTTTCAGTCCTATTTTAGTCCTGTTTTAATCCTGTGTCAGTCATGTTTCAGTCCTCTTTCAGTCCTGTTTCAGTCCTGCTTCAGTCCTGTTTCAGTCCTGTTTAAGTCCTGTTTCAGTACTGTTTCAGTCCTGGTTCAGTCATATTTCAGTCCTGTTCCAGTCCTGTTCCAGTCCTGTTTCAGTCCTGTTTCAGTCCTGTTTCAGTCCTGTTTCAGTCATGTTTCAGTCCTATTTCAGTCATGTTTCAGTCCTGTTTCAGTCATGTGTCAGTCCTGCTTTAGTCCTGGTTCAGTCCTGTTTCAGTCGTATTTCAGTCATGTTTCAGTCCTGGTTCAGTCCTGTTTCAGTCTTGTTCCAGCCCTTCTTCTTCTCTCTCAGGTATAAGATGACGTGTGAGTACACGTGGCCGAACCATCTGATGAGCAGTGACCGGGAGGCGGTGAAGGCCATCGTGTGTCAGCACGGCTTCGAGCAGGAGGTGGAGTACGGAGCCACCAAACTCTTCGTTCGCTCACCACGATCTCTCTTCAGCCTGGAGCAGGAGAGGAACCAGCTCATCCCGATACTCGTGCTCTTTCTGCAGAAGGTACTGAAGCAGGACTGAAACAGGACTGAACCAGGACAGAACTAGGACTGAAACAGGACTGAACCAGGACTGCACCAGGACTGAACCAGGACTGAACCAGGACTGAACCAGGACTGAACCAGGGCTGCACCAGGACTGCACCAGGGCTGCACCAGGGCTGCACCAGGGCTGCACCAGGGCTGCACCAGGACTGAAACAGGACTGCACCAGGACTGCACCAGGACTGCACCAGGACTGAAACAAGACTGAAAAAGGACTGAAACAGGACTGAGCCAGAAGTACATCAGGACTAAACTAGGACTAACCCAGAATTAAACCAGAACTGAACTAGGACTGAACCAGGACTGAACCGGGCTTAAACCAGAACAAAATCAGGACTAAACAGATCCAGGACTAAACCAGGACTAGACCGCGACAAAAACAGGACTAGACCAGGACTGAACCAGGACTGAACCAAAACTAAACTAGGATTGAAAGAGGCCTAAAACAGGACTAAACCAAGACTGAACCAGGACAGAACTAGGACTAAACCAGAAGTATATCAGGACTAAACCAGGACTAAATTAGTACTAAACCAGGACTAATCCAGGACTGAACCAGCTCTAAACCGGAACCAAATCAGGACCAAACTAGGACTAGACCAGGACTAAAACAGGGCTGAACCACAACTGAACCAGGACTAGACCAGGGCTAAACCAGGACTAGACCAGGACTGAACCAAGACTGAATCAGGACAAAACCAGGCCTAATTCAAAACTAAACCAGGACAATAGGTACCACTCAGGACTAAATCAAGACCATTTCATTTCAAATAAAAAAAACAAATCGCTCTGCTCTAGTGTGACGTTCAGCGACCCACAGGAAGGGCCCACAGCATGAGGCGCTTTGTTGTCATGACGTTTCCAAATTCTAACAAAGATCCCCAGATGTCACCGTCAATCCGTTTTAAGAAGCGGTCTACATTCGTGTCTCTCAGTCCGGTTCCTTCAGATTGAAAATGAGTTCCCGACAGGAGCCAAAGCATCTCGATTTCAAAAACTTTTCTCCCACCGAAAGAAATGACGGTGAGAGCTGTAATTACCTCTGGCCCAGTTACAAAACCAGACCTCTGCAGAACGAGGTGTGTGTGTGTGTGTGTGTGTGGCCGAGGCTCCGGTTCAGTCTGACCTAAAAGGAGCCTCTCTGTGAATTTCAATCACACTTGATTCTCTGGTTTGATTTTGTCTGGGTCTCACGTTAAATCGCCGAATCAGTATGCAGAGCAGGAGTCGTGTTCTTCCATAAAAACAGCAGTGTCGCAGTCAGGAGAGATGTTCGCCCACTAAGAAAGGGTGAAAGGTTACCAGTTCAATCTCAAATACAAGAGATACTTACACTCAATGTCTGTGATTAGTGGTGGTTGGAATGGAGCTGGAGGACGGTCAGATCTCTCAGGTGGAGTTTGCTGTCCTGGTTTATGGTTCATATCGGTCATTCCTTGGCCTACATGAAACAAAACCTGGCACAAAGTTTGGTGTCTTCTATAAAGTTTAAAGAAATTAGAAGAGAAACAGTTGATTCTGTCAGGAAACAGACAGACGAGGACCCAAGTGCGTCACGTTTAAACAGTTTATTAGGGGTTGAGGGGAAAAAGGGAGTCCGTGTGTGTCTCGGTGGTGGAGCGGTCTCTCCAGGGCAGCAGTACAGACAAGGGCTAGGCGGAATATCCAGGTCAAGAGCAGAAGGCAGGTCGGGTTACCGGGGCAGAGGAGCAGAAGAGGGTACAGACAGGTCCAGGTTCAATTATCAGGAGTCAGAGGTAGAATGCAGGGAAGTTTGGCAGCAGGTAGCGGATCCACACGAGCAGACGATCTGACAAAGGGCAGGCTGAAAAACAGGGCTTTTATATACAGGTCAATCAGGGTGTATTAGGTGCAGCTGGTTGGTGAGTGAGGATGCAGAGTGGGGACAGGTGGATCAAATCAGCTAGAGTGGAGGGTGAAACAGTTAGGTGGGGGCTCGTTAACAGGAACTGAGAGGAGCCCATGACAGAACCTCCCCCAAGGGACGGCCCCAGAAGTCCCAAAGAGGAACCACCAAACCGGGCGGGCGGCGGGGAGCCGGAGGGTCAGAATTCCTCAGACCGGTCAGTCTCTGCCCCATCCTCAGAGGGAGCCAGAGACCCACCATCATCAGGGACCAAGACAGGTTCAGGGTCAGGTGCAGGGCGAGTCACTTGCGGCGAGGCCCCTTGGACGGCCCCCCGGATGGAGGCTGATCGGGATGCTGTCGGTGGAAGTCAGCTATGATGGACCGGTCCACTATCCGACTGGCTGGCTTTTACCCAAGATCTTTCTTCAGGCCCATAGCCCTCCCAGTCGGCGAGGTATTGGAGACCCCTACCCTCGTCTGGACCTAAGCACACGCCGCCGGTGTAGACCAGACCCCGTTGGCAAGCGGGGAGGCGGAGGAGGAGGTGCTGCTGGAACCAGGGGCTGTAGTGTGCAGGCTTGACCTTGAAACATGGAGCATTGGGGTGTACCTTCATGGACCTTGGCAGCTGGAGCCGGACGGGCGGTTGGACTGATGACCCTCTCGATGGGGAATGGTCCAAGGAACCGAGGTGCCAGCTTCCTCGACTCCACCGAGGCGGTAGGTCCTTGGCGATAGCCACACCCTTTGGCCAACGCGGTAGGTGGGCGCAGGGTCCTTCGGCAGTTGGCTCCAGTGGTGTAGCTGGCAACAGATCTGAGGCGTGGCTCGGGCTCTTGACCGAAGGTGCACGGGCGGCATCGGGCAAAGGAGAGGGCAGACGGACAGGCGACCTCCTTCCTGACTGGAGAAGAGGGGTGGCTGATAGCCGTAAACACACTGGAAAGGGGACATACCAGTGGCAGAACAGGTGAGCGAGTTGTGGGCATACTCCACCCACGTTAGCTGTTGTGCCCAGGAGTGAGGTGCGAGCGCCATGCACCTAAGGGCCTTCTCCAACTCCTGGTTCGTCCGCTCCAGACTGGCCATTAGATTGAGGGTGGAATCAGATGTTAGGCTAGCCGTGGCTCCCAGGAGATTGCAGAACTCCTTCCAGAAGTTGGAGGAAAATTGTGGACCTCGGTCTGAAACCACATCCTTGGGCAGCCCATGGATTCGGAAGACGTGTTCCAGGACCACCTGAGCGGTCTCCTTGGCTGTCGGGAGCTTAGGCAGGGGCACAAAGTGTGCCATTTTACTAAAACGGTCCACTACAGTGAGTATGACCTTCATACCAGCAGAAGAGGGCAGACCTGTGACAAAGTCAGGGCAATGTGGGACCAGGGGCGCTTGGGCACAGGCAGAGGCTGGAGAAATCCAGCTGGAGGCTGGCTGGAAGCCTTATGTTGGTTGCAGGTGGGACAGGCTCGGACGAACTCCCGTACATCCCTCCTTACGAAGGCCACCAGAACCGCTGGGCAAGCAGTTGGTAAGTGCTTGAGTAGAGCCAGGTGGCAGGCCAGACGGGACTCCTCGTGTCCCCACTGTATAACTTGGGACCTCAGGGTTTCCGGGGACGTGAGGCGGTTGCTGGGGCATGCGGCTTGGGCCTGGCTGATTACGTAGAGACTCCTGCACCCGCTCTTGATATCCCAGGTCAGGGCTGCCACAACACAGGGACTGGGCAGAATGCATGCAGGATCCTTGGAGGAAGCGTCAGTCTTCTGGAACTGGCGAGAGAGGCGTCTGGCTTGATGTTCCGTGATCCAGAGGCGTGAGATAGGGTAAAGTTAAATCTGGTGAAGTACAGAGCCCAGCGGGACTGCCTGGGGTTTAGACGCTTGGCAGTGCGGATATATTCCAGATTCTTGTGGTCAGTCCAGACCAGGAATGGAACTGTGGACCCCTCCAGCCAGTGGCGCCACTCCTCAAGGGCAAGCTTGACAGCCAGCAGCTCACGGTTCCCTATGTCGTAGTTGCATTCAGACGGGGATAGCCGGCGAGAGAAGAATGCACAAGGATGGAGCTTGTTGTCCTCCGTAGCCCGCTGGGAGAGCACAGCACCAACTCCGACATCAGAGGCATCCACCTCCACAATGAATTGTCGGTCCACATCAGGCATCTGGAGGATGGGGGCAGAGGTGAACCGAGCCTTGAGGGCACAGAAGGCTTCGTTGGCTGCTGGGGTCCAGGCAAAGGGCTGCTTGGTGCTGGTCAGGGTGGTGAGAGGTTTGGCTACGGTGCTATAGTTCCGGATGAATCTTCTGTAAAAGTTTGCAAACCCGAGAAATTGCTGCAGCTTCTTTCGGCTCTCTGGGATCGGCCACGAAGTCACTGCTGAAATCTTTGCAGGGTCCATCTGTATGCTCCCCGCAGCCACGATGTATCCTAGGAAGGCCACAGTTTTGGCATGAAACTGCACTTCTCTGCTTTGACATAGAGGAGTTCTCCAGAGAGGCGGCGAAGGACTTGCTGGACATGGTGGGTATGTTCAGACAAGGATCTGGAAAAATCAAGATGTCATCCAGGTACACAAAGACAAACTTGTTTAACATGTCCATGCACATCGTTTACAAGAGCCTGGAATACAGCTGGAGCATTGGTGAGACCGAGCGGCATCACTAGGTATTCAGTAGTGACCAGTTGGGGTGTTGAACGCTGTCTTCCATTCGTCCCCCTCCCGTATTCGCACCAGGTGGTAAGCATTGGAGATCCAGCTTAGTGAAGACCGTGGCTCCTGGAGCAGCTCAAGGCGCTGGTGAGCAGAGGAAGAGGATATCGGTTCTTCACGGTGATGTCGTTAAGGCCCGATAATCGATGCATGGGCCGAAGGGATCCATCCTTCTTGCCCACGAAGAAGAACCCAGCACCAGCAGGAAGAAGGCAGGCGAGTATCCCAGCAGCCAGGGAGTCACTGATGTACTCTTCCATGGACCTCCTTTCTGGAGGCGATAGCAGTAGAGGCGGCCTTTAGGAGGTGCGGCACCAGGAGGAGGTTGATAGCACAGTCATATGGTCGGTGCGGGGGCAGAGAGGTGGCCTTGGCCTTGTTGAACACCTCCCAGAGCTCAAGGTAGCATTCGGGAACGCGTTGGACAAATCTGGAGCTGGACTGGCGGGAACTGAGCGAGGGGGTAGAGTAGCAGCAAGCAGACAGGTCTGGTGGCAGTCCTTGCCCCATGCCCCAACCACCCCGGTCGTCCAGTCAAGGAGAGGGTTGTGCCGGCGAAGCCATGGGTAGCCAGGATGAGGGGTTGGCCGGGAGCGGAGCAGGTGGAACTGGATGGTCTCCTGATGGCTGCCGGAGATCATCATCAAGACAGGGAGCAGTGACATGGGTGACTGTGCCGAGAGGGTGTCCATCCAGCGCCCGAGCAGGAACAGGAGGTGACAGGCGATGGCTCTCAAGCTTCAACTGGCGGCGAGCTCCAAGTCCATTATGTTGGCTTCAGCGCCCAGAGTCCACAAGAGCGGCCAGAGAGTGTGTAGAGTCAGGAAGGTGGAGTCGAACCTGCAGCAGGGTTTCGGTCATTGGAGGGTTGGGTGGACGTAGAGCTCAACCGGATTCCTCCTACACCGGGGTGAGCTTGGGCTTTTAAAGGGCAGGTGGCAATTAGGTGTCCATCCCTCCACAGTACAGGCAGAGGTTGGATGTGATGCGCGCTGACGCTCTGCAGGAAAGAGAGGCTCGACCAATCTCCATAGGCTCCGACTGGTCTGGCTGGGTTGGAGGAGTAGACAAGGGGGCAGACGGGCAGCTCGACTGCCTCGGATGCTGGTAGCTGGAGGGTACTGGTGCCCCTCTCTTGACGGCCGGGTCTGGATTCTTGATCGGTCGGGCAGCCAGAGCAATGGCCTCGTCAAGGGTTGATGGTCGTTCATGGGAGACCAGCTCGTCCCTTTACATAGTCGGCCAGGCTGTGAAGGAATCGTCCTCCAACGCCTCCATGTTCCAGGTGCTGCGTGTTGCCAGGGTCGGAAATCGATGGAGTAGTCAGCGGCAGTCCGTCTACCTTGCCGAATGCTCATCAGTGCCCGGGGCGCCTCTGCAGAAGAAGAGTCCAAGTCAAAGACCTTGAGCATCTCCTCAGCGAACAGGTCAAAGGATGTGCAGGTTGGAGTCTGGCGGCTCAAACTCGGCTGTTCCCAGAGTCGAGCTCGACCCGTCAGGTGAGTGATGACGCACGTACCCTACCTTGGCCCCCTCCGTGGCAAAGGTTCTGGGTTGCAGGGAGAACTGGAGACGGCAGCTTGTAAGGAATGCCCGGACCTGGGTTGGATCGCCATTGAACCGCTCAGGACTACCAATCTTGGGTTCCGGGCACCGGCGGAGAAGAGCAGGCGTCATGGGAACTGGACCACCTGGCATGCTGGGTGGTGCTGGAATGGCCTGTAGACTGGCTGGGGCTGGACCGGCGGGTGGGTTGGCTGGCGACGGGGTCAGGTTGGTGAGCAGTTCAGTTATCTGGGCAAGTTGCTCTTGCTGCTGCTGGATCTGTTGTTGTTGCATTCGGCCCAGCTCCAGCAAGGCGGCGATGTCACCCGTCAGGCGATGGACCCTCCCTCCGCACGCTCAAGGCGCTGCATGGCAGATGGTGGCTCTGGGGCATTGAGGTCCATGTCAGGTGAAACGTGCGCTGAGTCCATGTTGGTCAGATCGTACTGTCAGGAAACAGACAGACGAGGACCCAAGTGCGTCACGTTTAAACAGTTTATTAGGGGTTGAGGGGAAAAAGGGAGTCCGTGTGTGTCTCGGTGGTGGAGCGGTCTCTCCAGGGCAGCAGTACAGACAAGGGCTAGGCGGAATATCCAGGTCAAGAGCAGAAGGCAGGTCGGGTTACCGGGGCAGAGGAGCAGAAGAGGGTACAGACAGGTCCAGGTTCAATTATCAGGAGTCAGAGGTAGAATGCAGGGAAGTTTGGCAGCAGGTAGCGGATCCACACGAGCAGACGATCTGACAAAGGGCAGGCTGAAAAACAGGGCTTTTATATACAGGTCAATCAGGGGTGTATTAGGTGCAGCTGGTTGGTGAGTGAGGATGCAGAGTGGGGACAGGTGGATCAAATCAGCTAGAGTGGAGGGTGAAACAGTTAGGTGGGGGCTCGTTAACAGGAACTGAGAGGGAGCCCATGACAGATTCAGAAAGTGTAGGGCAGTCCAAATTTTTTCTTCTCTAGATATGAACTCAGCATTTGGAAATGACTATAGATTTAATGTTTACATAAAAAATTCAGCTAAATCAAACATATTTAGAGGTTGCACAAAGCAGTTAAAGATCACTCGTTCTGTCCTTTATTTATCCTGTGAGCTGTGCACATGTTTAATGCAAAATTACAACAAATACAAACTAAATGTATTTAAATAAAAAAGTAAAGGCATTGAGATTCAATTTGTCTCTGTTCATTTGAATTTCTTTAACGTCCATCCATCCATCCATCCATCTTCTCCCGCTTAATCCAGCTGGGCTGCGGGGGCAGTTTTCTGCCCAATCCTCATAGCACTTGAAACCACTTGACCCCCCCCCCCCCCCCCCCCCCACACACACACAGGAGGGCTTTCTTTAACGTATAATAGAATATTACAGCAGTCACAACCACCAGGCCGACACCAATAAACACACTCCCCCCACATGTAAATGTGCAATTTCTATGTCAAATAAAACAACACACAAAACCATTAACCATCAGTTTTTCTTCTGTCATCTTCACTTTCAGAAGAACTCTCTTCTGAATTCTACCGCTGAGTTTCAGACACTCACAACACTCCCCTTCTTCAATCAGGCACATTTTTCCATGTTTCTGAATAACCTGAAGGAGAAATTGCTTTTCATCTTCATTTTTCGTGAGGATTGCATGAAAGTCTTGAATCAGCTTTACTCTTTCAGCTGTGTTATTAACAACTTTCAGTGACTGGACCCTCTCTGCTTTCTTCTAATCTGCATTATCCTTCCACAGGCGGCAATGACAGAATTTATATATTTACCTCAATATAACAAAGAAAATATCACAGAAACACAGAAAACAAAATATCTGTACAAAACACATGTATCTGTGCCATATGGACTGTTTTATAACTAGTTAACTAAAAGTAACAAACCAGCTTCATAGAATGCATCAAACTGCCAAATACAATGTTACTGGCTGCAAGTAAAGGGAAATACAGATAATAACAAATGACCCGCGTACAATGACAAAATAGCAATTTCTAGAAAGTTCATGGGTTTGGGGCAACCTCTAAATCTCGTTTACCAAATTTGACTCTTTTTAGTTTTAGATATATGATATTTTAATGCAGGGTTCAAATCAGTGAAATTTAAACTTATTTTTTTGCATGTATTTTTAAACTACCTGTCATCTGAAAAGACTTTAAGCCAGAAGATTAAGTGACAAGTTTGTGGAGCCGATCCCAAAGAAATACTGAGAAGGTTCAACATTTGTGGATCAGAAGTTTGGAGATTTCTTTTAAAAAATGTCAATATCCCACAGAATGTGCCACCTCTCTTAACACAATTTGGGGTTTCGCTAAATATTCTCCACACTAGATCTGTTTCTGATTCAGTAATAATTCACTTCACTAGCAAGGACCACACCACAACAATGGAATATGATAAAGATATTTATTGACGTGTGTAGAATCCCTCAGTTGTCCAGATAAATTTATTTCAGAGTGTTTACACCTAACATTTAAAGGGACCAAAAATAGGCACAAATGGTAAAAAATAATAACAGAACAGTGCAGGAAAGGTCATAAAACCCAGATGGCTTATGAGTGACCCACCTCTTAAAACAAATGAAATTAATAAGCAAAACAAAAGACCCCATCTCACCTCCAGACATTTAACACACAATTCCACACACGCATCCCACTCACACACAAAGTCACACTCCACACACACACATGCACGCACACACGCATGCACACACGCACACACGCACACACACAAAACAAAACAAAACAAAACAAAACATTAGCCCAGATAGTGCCATTGATATTTATTGAGGATGGATAGATGTGATGGCTGGGACGAGACTTTGGATAGGGGATCTGTCTCAGGTGGTCATCCAGGCCAATTCAGGACCCCCTCCTTGCTTTGTAGAAGATGTCTTCAGGCTGAAGGATGAATGAGAGACACAGGGTGAGAGGGCTTCTGGGTAATTGAAGGTGTGGTTGAGGAGCAGTCGGAGGTTGAGGCATGGTCCTGCTCCTGTATCTCAGTCAATCAACTTAACTCCACTAACAACTTCTATGTTAGTTTTTTGTGAACAATAAAGTACAAAAAGCTTCACCACCACCAACTAAATTGACTAGTACCAACCAGGTCTTAACCAGGACTATGTCAGACTCAAACTAGGACTATCTCTGTGTGTCTCCTCAGGTGTGGCGTGGAGCTCTGGCCCGGATGCGCTGCCGTAGAATGAGGGCCATATACTGCATCATGCGCTATTACAGATGCTACAAACTGAAGGCGCACTTCTGGGAGCTGGAGCGACTCTTCGGAAACGTGCGGAGTATGAGCGACTATGGGCGGAGCTTAGAGTGGCCTCACCCCCCAGCAGCACTGAGCCAGTTCCACAGGCTCACTATGATTCTGTACAAGAGGTGAGAATGGGACTCGTGCTCTACTGTAAAGCTGCAATGTGGAATATTTGTGAACGTTATGACCAAACTTTGAAACATTCTCCAAGGGGATAGATCAGTTTTATGCTGTGTTATACTGTGGAAGATTCAGGGCAAAGCATTTATGGGTTTGAGCTTCCTCTTCTATGACGTTATTAGGACTTTCACCATTCAGAAGATCGATTCAATTGTTCATCATTCTGAAAGCCATGTTTAACTTCTCCATGGAGATCAGCAGGTACAAGTCACTTGGCTTGGATCCAGGACACATACTTCTCCAGCACTTTACAAACATGAGAGTCTGGTCACTGATGAATTTCCCAGAATTCAGCTGGGCGTGATTAATAGATGAAGTACCCAGAGACACACATGGTCTGTCCATGACAAAACAAATAATACTGCTTACAGCCTTTTCCCTTCATAAATGAACAGTTCTGGTGTGGACGGGGTCCGCCGCCTATTCTGACATATTTTCATTACGACTATTTCAATGTCTTTTTAGACATACCGATTTTCTGAAACTCACTTTTGAGTTTTTTTTGAGAGAGAGAGAGAGTTGCAGTAGTCTACCCAGGTGCATCTCTGACTTTGACTGGCACCTTCCTGTGGCACCTGGCATTCCCAGTGCTCTCCCATCCAAGTACTGACCAGGCCCGGCCTTGCTGAGCTTCTGAGATCTGACGAGATCAGGCTTTGACAAGTCGGCATGGCCACTGTTCTGTAGCCATGCGGTGGAGGGTCCACATTGTATTGTGTGGCCAAGCTCGGCCAGCAGCCACCGAGCAGCCAGCACTAGATACAAGTGATTAGGCCAAAAGAAATTTGGGCCTAATGTATAAACAATCACATTTCATCATCATTTGTAAGAAGTCAAATATGTGTTTTGGGCTGTGAGAGTGTCATCTCATGGAGCTGGTGCAATGAACTTGACTGGTTATTTATTTTAGGCAATATGGTGCTCTGTGAGGGTCACTGCAGTCAGACCTAAGACACAGAGCTGCAGCTGCACCGGGGGCAGTCTGAGGTGTTATGAGGGAAAACTAAAGGAACACATATCACAGGGGACTGAAACACATTCAATATTTCTGTAGAATCAACCAGCGAAGTTCTAAACTCACAGAAGTTTGATCTTGGTCAAAATGATGGTGACCAATGAGCTCCTTCATTTCACATGCTTCTGAAATAAACACATCTGACTGGACGGGTGTATTTGGGCCAGGCTTGTAAGGAAATAGGTGAGTGTCTTTATTATCAAAGAAACATCATGCATTCAAACAAATAAGACTATCTACAAACAAATCTAATTCATGACTTACAAATAAATGGAACGGCTTTCACAAAAGCATTTCTCGCAAAGAATGCTGTGAGGAAGGTCTCAAAAATCCAGAATCAAATGCTGATATGGACGGTGGTTTGTAAAAGACCTCTGGCCGGATGTGCAGAGGAGTGGGCGGCGAACTGCTGAACTACTGAAGATGCTTGTTTTTGTCTATCTTTCCTCCTATTTTTACTTCCTCCTGCATATTTCCTGATGTTTTTGCTTCCTCCTGTATATTTCCTTTTTGCTTCCTCCTGTATATTTCCTAATATTTTTGCTTCCTCCTGTATATTTCCTGATATTTTTGCTTCCTCCTGTATATTTCCTGATATTTTTTTCTTCCTCCTGTATATTTCCTGATATTTTTGCTTCCTCCTGTATATTTCCTGATGTTTTTGCTTCCTCCTGTATATTTCCTTTTGCTTCCTCCTGTATATTTCCTAATATTTTTGCTTCCTCCTGTATATTTCCTGATGTTTTTGCTTCCTCCTGTACATTTCCTGATATTGTTGCTTCCTCCTGTATATTTCCTCATATTTCGGGGTGTGTTTCAGGTGGTGGGCTCGTCAGGTGGTTAAAAACATACCCCCCTCTGACATGCTGGAGGTTCGGTGTAAAGCAGCGGCATGCAGGGCTCTGAGGAAGGAGAGGAAGGAGTGGGGAGTGCCCCGGGCCTGGGAGAGGGACTACCTCAGCAACGTAAGGAACTCCTCTACCTCTCCTACCCATACTTCTCAGTGAGCTAAAGGGACACTGTGTAACTTTTCTGGTGAATAATCTGACCCCTGATTGTCTCCATGGAGATGTCATTGCTTGAACTGGACTGGTACCTGCTTACCAAGATACAGGTCACATCCACGCACTGCAAATTTCTCTGATCTGGCCAAGACTTTAAAACTTTTATCAGGTTCTTCATCTTGTTTTCAGGTTTATGATCTACTTATTAGTTCTGAGACAGGGATAGTTTGGGTTTTCTGACATGAATCTGTACATCCCCGTCAGCAGTGTCGTGCATCAACACTGACTTGAGCCGAGTTCTTCCTCGGTTTCGGTGCTGATGAAAGTGTCCAGCAAGTTGTCTGAGGTCACAAAAATAAAGTGTTTTTCCTCTCAAAACAATGTGTTCAAAAGAGGGATACATTTGTGTCACAACTCCGACAATTAGACGTTAATATCAGAGTGGCAGCTGTAACCGGTCAGGCGGAGATGGAGAACACAGCTTCACAGCAAAGCACAGGCCAATGAAATACTGCAGATCCGGAAAGCTATGAAAAAAAAGCTAGAGAGAGATTTTTGTCTCGGTCCAGATGTCATTGCGTTTGGGTCCGGATCTGGACCGGAGTCCGCCAATTGAGTACTTCTGACATATTGTTTTGAGAAGAAAAACACTTTATTTTCAAGACCCCAGCTAACTTGACGGACACTTTCATCAGCACCAAAACCAGGGAAGAACTCTTTAACCCTTTATCCTTTTTAAGTCATTTTCTGAAAGCTTTAAGTGTTTAGCGCTTAAATTTTGCCTAATGTTTTTTGGCTGTGTGAAAAGCCTTCAAGCCTCACTCGAATCCACATTTTACTTCGATATTAATTCTATCGATCTTGCATTTGTTTCAGTGGAGGTTTTTTATTGAATACCTTGAAAACATGAGTTCTTACTGTGAGCTGGGTTGCATTCCCACAGATCTTACCTGTAACCTGGCAGTGCTGTACTGTTTCCATGGATATAGATGATTTTTTTTTTTATATATATGTGCATTAAACTAGGCCAGTGCTTTAAATAGGCCAGGCTCATTCCAGTGTCATTAAAGCTGCATTGGCTTCATTAGACAGAGTAAACACTGACCTGGTGTTTTTCCTCCGTGTTTGTCTTATTTTTAACTCTGTAAGTGTAAAACATGTGAGGGAGCCGGGCCTGGTGTGTTCATGGAGGAAACACGGCTTATTAAAACCCGTCTGAGTTTGTTTTGGTCCAGAGTCACACAAGACTTAAGCTCACGAGATCCAGATCAACGACTGAGTCTGCAGGAAATGTGTGGAGGAGGAGAGAGGGAGATGTCAGGGAGGAGAGGAGAGAGGGAGAGATGTGAGGGAGGAGAAGAGAAAGGGAGAGATGTGAGGGAGGAGAGAAGAGAAGGAGACATGAGGGAGGAGAGGAGAGAGGGAGAGAGGGAGGAGAGGAGAGAGGGAGGAGAGAGTGAGGAGAAAGAGAGAAGAGAGAGGGAGAGGAGAGAAGGAGGAGAGAGGGAGGAGAGAGGGAGGGAAGAGAAGAGGAGAGGAGAGAGGGAGGAGAGAGGAGTAAGAGAGGAGAGAGGGAGGAAAGGAGAGAGGGAGTAGAGAGGAGAGGAGAGAGGGAGGAGAGGAGAGAGAGAGGAGAAAGCGAGAGGGAGGGGAGAGAGGGGAGAAGGAGGAGAGGAGAGAGGGAGGAGAGAGGAAGAGAGAGGAAAGTAGGGAGAGAGGAGAGAGAAGAAAGGGAGGAGAGAGGGAGGGGAGAAGGAGAAGAGAGGAAAGAGGCCAGAGAGAGGAGGGAGGGAGAGAGGGGGGAAAACAGGAGAGAGGGAGGGAGAGAAAGAGTGAGTAAAGGTGGGACGGGAAGAGCAAGGGAGCGAGGAGAGAGGGAGGGAAAGAGGAGAAAGGGAGCGAGGAGGGAGAGAAGGAGGGAAGGAGAAGATAGGGATGAATGGAGGAAAGAGGAACAGAGGAGAAAGGAAGTGAGGGAAGAGAAAAGGAGGCATGAGAGAGGGAGGAGAGAGGGAGAGATGAAAGAAAGAAAAGAATGGAAAGAGAAGGGGGAGAAAGAGAAGGATGAGAGAGGGGAAGAGTCAGTGGGGAAAGTGGGGGGAGAGAGAGGGGGCAGAGGGAGAAGAGAAGGAGGAGAGGGAGAGGTAGAAGAGAAAAGGAGATAGAAGAAAGAGGGAAAGAGAAGAGAGGGGAGAAAGAGAGGGAGGCAGAGAGAAGGATGGAGAGAGGAGGGAGAGTTGGTGGGGTAGAGAGAGAGAGCGAGAGAGAAGAGGGAAACGGGAAAGGTGAGGAAGTGAGAGAGGGAGGCCGAAGGGAGAAGAGAGGGAAGGAGGAGAGAGAGAGAGGGTGTAGAGTAAAGGAGATAGAAAAAAGAGACAGAGAGGGAGAAGGAGAGGATGAAGGACGGAGAGAGGTAAGAGATCAGAGGATAGGCGAAGAGAGGGAGCAAGGGAGTGAGAAAGGAGGTGGAGAAAGGGACAGAAACTAGGGCAAGGTTGGTAAAAGGAGGCTGCAACTTTTCCTCTAAAACAGAGCACCTAGTTTCTGCTGAGGAAACTTCGGAAAGATCTGGAACTCTTATCTAAAATAAGACCACGGTCCTGTTCTACACCTGGTTTAGTCCTGGTTTAGTCCTGGTTTAGTTCTGATGCAGACTCATGATCTTTTGTAGCCTCATTCACAGATCTGACCTGTAACATTTCGTCTAGTTTAGTCTCCACGAAGATCGAAAGGTCTAAAGCCATACTGTGAGACATTCCAGGGCTGAATGGCTGCAGCACCTTGTAAACTTTTGTAAAATGTGAAATAAAATGAAAAAAGTGATGATGTTGATGTGTTTGTGTCATCCAGAGCAGAGACGCTCCTCAGACCTGCTCCAGCTTCGTCCAGTTTTACAAAGAACTCAAGAACAAAGACGAGTTCAGCCAGGTCCTGTTCTCTGGGTTCTGTCGCAAGGTAAGAACTAAACCAGGACTAAAGCAGGACTAAAGCAGAACTAAACCAGGACGAAATCAGGGCTAAACCAGGACTAAACCAGGACTAAACCAGGACTAAACCAGGACTAAACTAGGACTGAACCAGGACTAAACCAGGACTGAACCAGGACTACACCAGGACTGAACACGGGGCAAAGCGGGGCTAAACCAGGGCTAAACCAGGATTAAACAAGGACTAAATCAGGGCTAAACCAGGTCTAGACCAGGGCTAAACCAAGATTAAAGCAGGCAAAACCAGGCTTAACCAGGACTACACCAGGACTGACAGACAACACAGACAACTTTTTACAATGAAAATGTGACTAATTATCAGTGTAAAATTTAAAAATATCCCCCGAATATATCTGTAAAAAAACAAAGGTGCTTCAAATATGTGTTGTTGTACCTGACCTAAACCAGTCTGAGTTTAAAATAGAAACACAAACCATCTTGTAGTTGTCCAAGTGACCTGGTGTTTAAACATGCCCTTTGTGGTGTAGGTGAATCGCTTCAGTAAGAGCACAGACCGCGCTCTGCTGCTCACTGACAAACACATCTACAAACTGGAGCTCAAGAGACACTTCAAGATCCTCAAGAGGGCGCCACTGGACACGGTCAGTCCCTGCACTGAACATGGGGCATTTTCACTCTTTTACGTTCTCACTGAAGTTATGCAAAATGTTTTAGTGCAAACGTCTTTTCACTAAAGTAGAAACACGGGGGGAACAGTTGAAATACTTGCATTAGACATAAGCTCAAGGCACAACAAGGCAACTAAACGAAACCATAGCATTAACTTATATGGGGCATAGCTTGCCCTATCAGAACACCTCATTTTACGAGGTTTCCTGAAAAATAATTCAAGTGCCTGATCATAAGGGACCTCCTCGGGTTCTGGTCCAACTATAACTGCGTTTAGTCTTATGCTAGCATTTTTTGCTGCGTTACCGCAAACATTGTGCTGATTCGGGGTGTTCACTGTTCAATAACGTTGAGTTAATGAAGATATTATTAACTTTTCTGAACTAACAACAGCTTTGTGGGTAGGTTTGACCACAGTATATCATACTAACCTCTCTGTACAGATGAGTTCCAAGGATATATGATTATAATTCCTCCACAGAGGCGCCTGCAGGGGGCGCCTGTACACACTGTGTGTACCTTCAGTGTCCCCATTGGATCTAAATGAATGTCCCAGGTTAGACATGGAGGAGTGCCACAGTGATTATTGAACAAACTGTTATGTGGTGCGGCACCACATAATGGTCTATGTGTGGGAAACACTGTTACATAAATCAAAAAGCAAATTGTGAAGAAAAGTTGGAAAATAAAGATGTTTAGTTTAGAGATGGAGGGAGAATTCTGACAAAAAGTTTGACACAATTTACACAAGAAACACATTTTCTGATATTTTAAACATGATTTCAACAAATTTCCTTACATTTTATTTGTCAAATAATAATTTCTGTGTACATTAGATGAATGGTTTGAGATCCATCCTTTTCCCCCTCTCACTGCAGCACATGTAGATATATGTATGTGGCTGGTTGTATTTAGGTCACTGATGGTCCTCTGCGACTCCACGTGATGCCACAGTCCTTTCCCTCACCTCCTCTCTTCTCTCTTTTCTCCTTCCTCTTTTGCTCTCCCCTTCTATGCCCTCTCTCCTCTCTCTCGTGTTGACCATAATCCCCGATGACAGAGGCGTTAGGTTTAAACAGAAACGTGATAAAAGATGATAATCCTGGACGTGTTTTATACAAATGAAAACTAAATCTGCAACTAAAGCCGAGGCTCAGATACTGTGAGGAAGAGGAGGAGGAAGAGGAGAAGGAAGAGGAGGACACAATTATACTTTAGGGAACAAATGAAAGCAAACAATAAAAACAGTTGATCTGTACTGTATTTTGCATTGATCTCGCGTCCCCTGACCTCTGCCCTGTGTCTCCTGCAGCTGACCGGTGTGAGTGTGACCTCGGGGACTGACCAGATGGTGGCACTGCACAGCTCCTCTCAGGATGATATCCTGATGTGCCTGCAGAGGGGGCTGCTGAGTCCAAACCAGGACCGAGTGGGCGAGCTGGTGGGCAGCCTGGTGCACCACTTCACCAGGTAAGACCCGAGTCCTGGTTAGACCAAGGTTAGACTAGAGCTCGCCGATTCCCCCCCCCCCAAAAGTCTTTATTTTTTAAAATTAAAAACTTCATTCACGTTTTGATTCGATTTGACCATATAGTGAGTATCCAAAACTTTCACCATGTTGTGAAAACCTCTTCTCCACCGAATAAACTGGAAGCATTTCATATGGTCCACAGTAGGGACGGGCGTTTGATTATATTTTCTTAATCGATCGCCGGGAGAATTAATGATTGATTATTGATTAATCATTAATGTTTTTATATTAAAATTATCATCATTATTATTATTGAGGGGAGCTGGAGTGTCTGAGGTGTCCCAGAGCAGGACAGAGCAGAAGGACCAAGAGTCTGAGTCTCTGTCTCTGCCTAGACCTGTGCAAAATGAAACATGCTGTTCAATCAGATCCTGTAAACTGCACTTTTCAGAGTTTTTCACTGTGTTATAACAGTTTCTTCTCACTGACTCTCTGATGTTGCATTTGAAGTGAGTCATGCATGTTTGAGTCATCTCTAATCTCTTATTTTTAGGACTCCTTATTTCTGATGTGTTTCCCACACCTTCAGGCCTCTGTGTCACATTTAAACATTTTTGACTCAAACTGTGACATGAAAAGTCACTCTGACATTTAGCTCTGAATCACATCCCCCTCCTGAGGAGACCGAGAACTGAGTGTGAAGCAGGTTTAAAGCAGGACTAAAGCGAGTCTAAACCAGGTCTAAAGCAGGACTAAACCAGGTCTAAACCAGATCTAAAACGGGTCTAAAGCAGGTCTAAAGCAGGTCTAAAGCAGGTCTAAACCAGATCTAAAACAGGTCTAAAGCAGGTCTAAAGCAGGTCTAAGGCAGGTCTAAAGCAGGTCTAAACCAGATCTAAACCATATCTAAAACATGTCTAAAGCAGGTCTAAAGCAGGTCTAAAGCAGGTCTAAACCAGATCTAAAACAGGTCTAAAGCAGGTGTAAAGCAGGTCTAAACCAGGTCTAAACCAGGTCTAAACCAGATATAAAACATGTCTAAAGCAGGTCTAAAGCAGGTCTAAACTAGATCTAAAACAGGTCTAAAGCAGGTCTAAACCAGGTCTAAACCAGGTCTAAATTAGGTCTAAAACAGGTCTAAAGCAGGTATAAAGCAGGTCTAAAGTAGGTCTAAACCAGGTCTAAAGCAGGTATAAAGCAGGTCTAAAGTAGGTCTAAACCAGGTCTAAAGCAGGTATATGCAGGTATAAAGCAGGTCTAAAGTAGGTCTAAACCAGGTCTAAATCAGGTCTAAAGCAGGTCTAAATCAGATCTAAACCAGGTCTAAAGCAAATCTAAAGCAGGTCTGAAGCAGGCACTTGTTTGCATACATAAATTGGGATTTTAATGTCACCAATAATAAAATCCCAGCTTGACCTACAGCTAACTACAAGATATGCTGTTAACACTTTTCTTGCTTGCAAAATCACTATTATTTGCTCAACTGAAGTATACACTTCCATGTAGTAACTGTTCAGGAAGGCTCAAAATGTGTCCTGTGGATATGGATACCTGCTTAAATGAGTATTCAATACTAGTTGTAATAATATTTACTATCTGATTTTCAATAGTTACTGTTACTCTAGGAGCTCAAATGTTTAAATTTAACAAATACAAACAATACACAGCAGGAAACATTAGTTGTGGAAGTCAGGCAGGAGGTTTCTGAAAACAAAAACTGAACTAAATCAGCAACTAAATTCACTTTCTTGCACAAATCTGCAAATGTATGTTTAGTGCAGAGCTAATGAAGATCATGTGGTCTGTGGAGCTGTGGACGTGAAAGTTCATCAGTTCTTTTCTCCATCAGTGTGAATGTTCTTCCTGTGCAGTTTTCAACCCAGAAAAACATTTGTGAGCAGAAACACGACAGAAACCAGGAACTGAGTCAGGACTGAAGCGGGTCTGGACGTGGAGCTGGAGTGTGGGGGATGGACATGTGTTCCAAACAGGTTTCCCAGTGAGTGTGAGATTAAATGAGCTCGAATGACGCAGAGAACTGTGTTTGGAAAAGCAGGGTGGCAGGGTGGTTAGCATGTCATCTCTCACTGAGGAGGGTGTGGGTTAGACTCCTGTATCTATAAGCAGAGCAAGATAAGACACTTTTCCTCTGTCCTGCTGTGAAATGGAGATACTGCTGCTACTGGGAGCTCCAACCCAGTAAGAACAGAGGGATAGTGACCTCTGACCTGAGCCTAGAGCCCAGTGTCACAGAGGGTTAGGGCTCAGGGACAGTGACCCTAACCTTCTGTGACACTGGGCTCTAGGCTCAGGTTAGAGGTCAGGGACAGTGACCCTAACCCTCTGTGACACTGGGCTCTTCGGTCAGGTTCTTTCACAAATGGAGGAGTTTGAAGGATTCTTCTGTATTGATAAATGGTCACATTTTTATACAGCTTTTCCACCTTCAAGGCTCAAAGTGCTTTACATCAATTAAGTGTCTTGCCCAAGGACACAGCGACTCATATGGCTCTACCAATGATGTTTATGTCGAGAGCAGGATTTGAACCACCAACCTTCAGAGCAGTGGACAAACTGAGCTACTGTCACGGTATTTTCTCAACATGAACATTGACCTAAAAGAGAAAGAGTGGAGTAGCTCTTGCTCTGGTCAGTAAGTGTCTGAGAACAATTCATCTTTGGTTCATCTTCAGATATTATCATACTTCTATTGTTACTCCAGAGTGGAGAGTGCATGTTCTCCCTGTGTTACTGTGGCACAGTGGTTATCTTCTCTCTTCCTCTCAGGCTGTTTTCAGGCCAGTGCCAAACCAACGTGCTCACTGCTGAATGACCCACGTTCAGCTGTGTAATGAACCCAGGATGCATCATCCACATCCACAAAAACAAGGCCATATGAAAGAGGATGTCACAGCGAGGACAATAACACTCATGGATCGCATCATCGACACCAGCGAGTGTTTGTACTCATACAAATCATTATTTATCTGCACCGAGCTCTGCTACTACATCTGTGGAGAAACATCTACTGTTGAGAAACATCTGCTGTGGAGAAGGCAACAGTGACGCCCAAAGATGGAACCTCCCCGGGTGAACATAGATACAGAAAATATTTGTCCTCCTCCACTGACCCTGCACAATCTTCTGTTACTTGATTTCACCTCTATATTTGACACACTTTTTTTTTTCCTTGAAAAAAAAAAATCCACCCACACATTTTCTTTGTTTATTTTCCCCTGTGTGACCCGGATGAACGTGCTCGACTGTGTCGTCACAGTTGACTTTTCTGTTCCCAAACCCTCTGTTTTTCGGTATGAACACATCAGTCAGTTTGAGATTATGTGCGGGAAGTGGCACCGGCACGGTTCTCTGTCAGCCTGAGAACACAATCAGTAAACAGGTTGTGGGTTAGACTCCTGATCTCTGTGAGTGGAGTGTGTGACTGTGGCAGAGTGGTTAGCCTGTGTCTTTTGTTGCTTTTATGAGTGACACTTTCAGGCCGTTTCTTTCATAGTGTCGGCTCACAGCAGCTGGAGCCTGGGCTGCGGCGGCCGTCCTGGGTTGGTCTTTGTGGTTCCATCTGGGGCCATAGAAAAGAGCAGTGACCCCAGAACAAAGCCGGGGTCAGGTGGAGTGTGTGAGAATGTCTTTGCTCAGAATATGTGGAGCTCTGCAGACCAGGCTGGAGGCGCAGAAAAACTGTTTACAGAAATCTCCCAAAGGCAAATCACAAATGTGGTTTTCCTGATTCTTTCTATCAGTGACAATCTCCTTTCTCCTGCTGTATTTATCCAACTGTACCACAACATCAGGGAGGGCATCTGACACACAGGGATACAGGAGGACGGGAGGGCATCTGACTTTCTTCATTCATTCATTCATTCATCAATTCTAGGTCGGTTAAAGGTCATGTTTTTGTTGGGAAAGTCCTGGAAAGAATCGCCTGAAGGAAACTTGTGAAGTGAAACAAAGAGTCCTTTTAAAACATGAACGAATGAGAGATGAGACACGTGTGCGGAGAGAGAGAAGAGAGGAAGAGGAGAGGAGGAGGAAGAGGAGAGGAAGAGGAGAGGAAGAGAGGAAGAAGAGAGGAGGAGAAGAAGAGGGGAGGAGGAGAGGAAGAGGAGAACAGGAAGAGGAGTAGCGGAAGAGGGGACGAGGAGAGGAAGAGGGGAGGAAGAGGAGAGGAAGAGGGGAGGAAGAGGGGATGAAGAGGAAAGGAAGATGGGTGGAAGAGGAGAGGAAGAGGAGAGGAGGAGGAGAGAAAGAGGAGAGGAAGCGGGGAGGGAGGGGAGATTAAGAGGGGAGGGAGAGGAAGAGGAGCAGAGGAAGAGGAGAGGAGGAGGAGAGGAAGAGGGGAGGAAGAGGAGAGGAAGAGGGGAAGAGGAGAGGAAGAGGGGAGGAGGAGAGGAAGAAGAGGTGAGGAAGAGGGGAAGAGGGGAGGAGAGGAGGCAGAGGTGAGGAGGAGGAGAGGTAGAGGAGAGGAAGAAGGGAAGAGAGGGGACGGAGAGGGGAGGAGGAGCAGAGGAGGAGGAGAAGAAGAGGAAGAGGAGAGGAAGAGAGGAGGAAGAGGAGGAAATAAGGTCATGTGTCTAGAGAAAGAATAGAGGAGAAGAGGGAGAAAGGAGGAAAAGGAGAGAAAATAAAGCCATGTGTGTGGAGAAAAAGAGGTGATGAGGAGGATAGAAGGAGAGGAAGAGGGGGGAATATTATCATGTGCTACAGAAAGAAGAAAGGAGGAGATGAGGAAATAAAGATATGCGTGTGCAGAGAGAAGGAAAGAAAGAGACAGAGGGTGAGAGGAGAGACAAAGGGAAGAAATAAAGCCATGTGTTTAGAGAAAAAGAGGAGAGGAGGAGAGAGAGGAGGATAGAAGGGGAGGAAGATGGGGAAGAAGAATGGAGGAAATAAAGCAATGCGTGTGGAGAGAGGAGAGAGAGAAATGGATGGAAAGATTTAGGAGGAGAGGAGAAGGAAAGGGAGAAGAGGAAAAGAGAAGAGGAAGAGAGTGAAGGAATAACGGAGGAGAGAAAGAGTTTCTGTAAAGGTTTGTTAAAGTCACGAGAGAATCAGAATCACTCAGGTCTGATTCTTCGGGTCTGACCTACATTTTCTTTTTTTTTCTTCTTTTTTTCCTACAAATTAAAAGATCAAATATAAGTTAAATTTTTGTTCACATGTTTCCAGTTTGAGTTTTAAAAATAAACTTGTCAGGGCAGATCTGAGTCCGGTCTCGTGATAGTCCTGGTCCTGGTTTAGATCTGGGTCACAGGAAATCTCACTTCTCTCTCTCCTGTCACATCACATCACGCACCTTTTCACATCTCTCTCTCCTCTCTTTCCTTCCCTCTCTTCTTTGTCTCCTCCTCTCTCTCCTGTCACGTCACATCATTCACCTTTTCTCACCGTTCTCTCTGTCATCTCTCGCTGTGCCCTTAGCTTTCTCTTTTACTTTCTTTCTTTTCCTCATCCCTCTCTCTCTATCTCTCTCTTGTCACTGCTCAACTCCTTCACCTTTTCACATCTCCCCTCTTTCATTCTCCCTGTTCATTCCCCCTTTCCTGTCACATCACATCCCTAATTTTTTCTCACTGCTCTTTCTCACCCCCTCTGTCTCTCTCTCCTCTTCTCCTCTCCTTCCATCTCTCTCTCGATCTCTCTCCACCTTCTCCCTCTCTTCTCTCTTTGCCACCCCTGTCTATCTGTTGCTCTCTCTGTCTGTCTCTCTCTCTCTACCTGACTTTCTCTCTGTCTGTTTCTCTCTTTGTCTCTCTGTTTCTGCTCCCCGCCTTTCTCTCTCCCTCCCTCTCTGCCCCTTGCCTTTCTCTCTCTTTCTCTCTGTCTGTCTTTCTATCCTGTCTGTTTCTCTCCTTGTCTGTCTCTCTCTCTCTCTGTGTTTCTCTCTTTGTGTGTGTGTGTCTCTCTCTCTCTCTCTCTCTGGCTGTTTCTCTCTTTGTCTGTCTCTCTCTCTGGCTCTTTCTCTCTTTGTCTTTCTCTCTCTGCTCCCCGCCTTTCTCTCTCCCTCCCTCTCTGCCCCTTGCCTTTCTCTCTGTCTGTCTCTGTCTGTTTCTCTCTGTCTGTCTGTCTCTCTCTCTCTCTCTCTCTGCCCCTTGCCTTCCTTTCTCTTTATCCCTCTCTCTCTCTCTCTCTCTCTCTCTCTCTCTCTCTCTCTGTCTCTCTCTCTCTGTTTCTCTGTCTGTTTCTCTCTCTGTCTCTGTGGGTTGGTCCATCTGCTGGTGCAGCTGCTTCAGATTTGGCCTGAACATTTGAATTTTAAGGTGATTTATTGATCAGGACCAAGAAAGTCGACTACAGAGTCTGAGCGTCTGTGGTCCTGGGTTAGTCCTGGGTTAGACCTGCTTTAGACCTGATTCAGACCTGGATTAAACCTGGTTTTATTCCTGGGTTGGACCTGGTTTAGTCCTTGTTTAGTTGTGGGAATATTTTTGTTTTGGACTTTGGTCCTCTTTGGTCCTGATATGATCTCGGTCTGGTTCTTTGGTTTTAATACAGTCTGGGTCTGGTTCTTTGGTCCTGATATGATCTCGGTCTGGTTCTTTGGTCCTAATACAGTCTGGGTCTGGTTCTTTGGTCCTGATATGATCTCGGTCTGGTTCTTTGGTCCTAATACAGTCTGGTTCTGGTTCTTTGGTCCTTTTTGGTCCTCTTTGGTCCTGATATGATCTCCGTCTGGTTCTGTGGTCCTGATAAGATCTCAGTCTGGTTCTTTGGTCCTCTGTGGTCCTGATGCGGTCTCGGTCTGGTTCTTTGGTCCTCTGTGGTCCTGATATGGTCTGGGTCTGGTTCTTTGGTCCTCTTTGGTCCTGATACGGTCTCGATCTGGTTCTTTGGTCCTGATATGATCTCGGTCTGGTTCATTGGTCCTGATATGATCTCGGTCTGGTTCTTTGGTTCTCTTTGGTACTCTTTGGTGCTGGTCTGGGTCTGGTTCTTTGGTCCTCTTTGGTCCTGGTCTGGTTCTTTGGTCCTCTTTGGTCCTGGTTTGGGTCTGGTTCTTTGGTCCTATTTGGTCCTGGTCTGGTCTAGTTCTTTGGATTCTTTGGTCCTGGTCTGGTTCTTTGGTCCACTTTGGTCCAGGTCTGGGTCTGATTCTTTGGTCCTCCCTGGTCCTGGTCTGGTCTGGTTCTTTGGTCCTGGTCTGGTCTGGTTCTTTGGTCCTCTCTGGTCCTGGTCTGGTTCTTTGGTCCTCTTTGGTCCTCTTTGGTCCTGGTCTGGTCTGGTTCTTTGGTCCTCTTTGGTCCTGGTCCTGGTCTGGTTCTTTGGTCCTCTTTGGTCCTGGTCTGGTCTGGTTCTGTGTCACGTTTGTGTCAGATGTAAACAGGGTCACATGGACTCTTCAAAGCTCTGCACTAAGTCAAGTCCCGTGAGGGGAAATTCCTCATCCGAGTCCTCAGTCCTGACATGGTTTAGTGCTGGGCCTGACCTAGTTTAGACCTGGTTTTGTCCTAGTTTATACCCTTTTTTAGTATTGTTATAGTCCAGGTTTAGTCCTGGTTCAGTCCTTTAGTCCTTTAATCAGAGTTTGATCTGATAAAACCTCATATTCACAAACCTTCAATCTAAACAATGAATGATTGAACTACAGCATAATCGATTAGGAACGTAATGCAATAACTACAACCCTGGTTTAGTCCTGGTTTAGTCCTGGTTTAGTCCTTGGTCCTAACCTGGTTTATTCCTGCTTTAGTCTCTGTTTAGTCCTGGTTGAGTTCCTGGTCTGACTGTTTGGTTTTTCTTTTCTTTTCAACCTAATTAGTCCTGGTTCAGTTCTGGTTCAGTCCTGGTTCAGTCCTGGTCTAGTCCTGGTCTAGTCCTGGTTCAGTCCTGGTTCAGTCCTGGTTCAGTCCTGGTCTAGTCTTGGTTCAGTCCTGGTTCAGTCCTGGTTCAGTCCTGGTTCAGTCCTGGTCTAGTCCTGGTTCAGTCATCGTTCAGTACTGGTCTAGTCCTGGTCTAGTCCTGGTTGGTGGGTGTTTTTGGGTCAGTGAAGGCGTCAGAAGCAGAAATAGTTTCTCCCTGTGAGACTGTCCTCGATGAGTCCGACCGTCCACTTTACATAGGACGGGAGGGCATCTGACACACACCGGGGGGACGGGAGGGCATCTGACACACACCGGTGGGACGGGAGGGCATCTGACACACACCGGTGGGACGGGAGGGCATCTGACACACACCGGGAGGACACAGAATGACCTCATCCTCATGAGTGGCAGTAAATGAGCTGTAAACATCCCTCTCTCACATGACTCTTTCATTCCGTTTGCTTTGCCCATCTTTCTCTCTCCTCTTTTCTCCCCCCTCTCTCCTCCTCTTTCGCTCTACGCTTCTCTTGTCTTCGTTCTCTCTCTCTCTCTCTCTCTCTCATCTTTCTCTTTTTCTGCTCATCTGCTCTTCCACATTTCTCTCTCCTCCCTCTTCTTCCCTTCTCTTGCTTCTCTCTTTCTTTTCTCCTTTCTCTTCCTCCACGCTGTCTTTCCCCCCTTCTTCTTCTTTTCTTCTCCCTCCTCTCCCTCCTATACTCCCTCTCTCCTCCCTCTCTCCTCCTCCTTCGTCCCTGTTTTTCCTCTCCCCCACTTTCTTCTCTTCTTTTGTCTCTCTTTCTTTTCTTCTCCCTCTCTCCCCTTTCTCTCCTTTCCCTCTTCTAATCTCTCTCTCCTCTCTCCCTCACTCTTTTTCTACCTCCATCCCCGTCTTTCCTCCCCCCCTTTCTCCTCTTCTTTCATCTCTTTCTTTTCTTCCCTCTCTCCCATTCCTCTCCTCTCCATCTCACTCCTTTCTCTCCCTCCATTGCCATCTTTCCTCTTTCTTCTCTTCTTTCAACTCTTTCTTTTCTTCCATTTCCAATTCCTCTCCTCTCGCTCCTATACTCCCTCTCTCTTCTTTCTCCCTCACTCCTTTCTCTACCTCCATCCTTGTCTTCCCTCTCTCCCCCTCTTTCTCCTCTTCTTTCATCTCTCTTCCTTTTCTTCCCCTTCCTCTCCCTCCTATACTCCCTTTCCTCTCCTCACTCCTGTCTCTCCCTCATCCCCATCTTTCCTCTCTCTCCCTCTTTTTCCTCTTCTTTTGTCTTTCTTTTCTTCCCCTTCTCCTCCTTTCCTTTCCTCTTCCTCCTATACTCCCTCTCTCCATTATTTCTGTCTCTCCCTCCATCCCCATCTTTCCTCTCTCTCCCTCTTTCTCCTCTTCTTTCGTCTCTCTCCCCTCCCCCTCCTCGCCTCTCTCTCTCTCTCTCTCCACGTGCTTGTGTTTTCATGTTTTCCTTCCCTCTTCCTCGAGGCGCTCTCAGTCATCCCTCGCTCACATGCTCCTTCTCTTTCACACACACTTTGGTCTGAAAGAATCAACTCTTTTCACACTTTTCCTTCACATATGAGAGAACAGAGGGACAGAGGGACAGAGGGACAGAGAGACAGAAGGACAGAAGGACAGAGACAGAGGGAGAGAAGGACAGGGAGAGAAGGACAGGGAGAGAAGGACAGAGGGACAGAAGGACAGAGGGAGAGGACAGAGGGACAGAGAGACAGAGAGACAGAGGGAGAGAAGGACAGAGGGAGAGAACGACAGAGGGACAGAGGGACAGAAGGACAGAGGGACAGAAGGACAGAGGGACAGAGGGCAGAGGGACAGATGGACAGAGGGACAGAAGGACAGAGATACAGAGGGACAGAAGGACAGAAGGAGAGAGGGACAGAGGACAGAGAGACAGAGGGACAGAAGGACAGAGGGACAGAAGGACAGAAGGACAGAGGGACAGAAGGACAGAGGGACAAAAGGACAGAGAGACAGAAGGACAGACGGACAGAAGGACAGAGAGACAGAGGGACAGAAGGACAGAGGGACAGAGGGACAGAAGGATAGAGAGACAGAAGGACGGAAGGACAGAGGGACAGAAGGACAGAGAGACAGAGGGACAGAAGGACAGAGGGACAGAAGGACAGGGGGAGAGAAGGACACAGGGACAGAAAGACAGAGGGACAGAGGGACAGAGGACGGAGGGACAGATGGACAGAGGGAGAGAAGGACGGAGGGACAGAAGGACAGAGGGACAGAAGGACAGGGGGAGAGAAGGACAGACGGACAGAAGGACAGAGAGACAGAAGGACAGAGGGACAGAAGGACAGGGGGAGAGAAGGACAGAAGGACAGAAGGACAGAGAGACAGAAGGACAAAGGGACAGAAGGACAGAGGGACAGAGAGACAGAAGGACAGAGGGACAGAAGGACAGGGGGAGAGAAGGACAGACGGACAGAAGGACAGAGAGACAGAGGGACAGAAGGACAGAAGGACAGAGGGACAGAGAGACAGAAGGACAGAGGGACAGAGGACGGAGGGACAGATTGACAGAGGGAGAGAAGGATGGAGGGACAGAAGGACACAGGGACAGAAGGACAGAGGGACAGAATGACAGAAGGACAGAGGGACAGAAGGACAGAGGGACAGAGAGACAGAAGGACTGAGGGACAGAGGACGGAGGGACAGATGACAGAGGGAGAGAAGGACGGAGGGACAGATGGACAGAGGGAGAGAAGGACAGAGGGACAGAGGACGGAGGGACAGATGGACAGAGGGAGAGAAGGATGGAGGGACAGAAGGGCAGAGGGACAGAAGGGCAGAAGGACAGAGGGAGAGAAGGACAGAGAGACAGAAGGACAGAGGGACAGAGGGACAGAAGGACAGAGGGACAGAGGGATAGAGAGACAGAGGGACAGGGAGGAGAGAAGGACAGAGGGACATATGGACAGAGGGACAGAGGGATAGAGAGACAGGGGACAGAGGGACAGAGGAACAGAAGGACAGAAGGATGGAGGGACGGAAGGACAGAGGGATTAAAGGACAGAAGGACAGAGGGAAAGAAGGACAGAGAGACAGAAGGACAGAGGGACAGAGGGATAGAGAGACAGGGGACAGAGGGACAGAGGAACAGAAGGACAGAAGGATGGAGGGACGGAAGGACAGAGGGACAGAAGGAGAGAAGGACAGAGGGAGAGAAGGACAGAGAGACAGGGGACAGAGGGACAGAGGGACAGAAGGACAGAGGGACAGAAGGACAGAAGGACAGAAGGACAGAGGGACAGAGGGACAGAGAAGCAGCAGAGGAGCTTTTGTCCCGTGTGTCAGATTCCCTCCCATGGTGCGAGAATATAGAAAAGGTCAGGGAAACGTGAGGCTTTAAGTTTTGGAGATTTCTCATGAGACTTTTCAAAAATATTTCACCGTAGTTTATCTCGATCTCATGTGACTTGATTAAATGTGACACAGATTTTGAGGTTTTCATTTCACAACTGAAGAATTCCTTGTTGTCATCATACATCATAACACAAAACATGTGAGAACAAACACCCACAGTCACAAACTCTCCATCTGAACAACTTTATCTGATGGAACCAGAGGCGGAGCATTTACTGAACTATTGGAATTAAGTAAAAGTATCTTTACTTAATTCCTACTCAGGTAAAAGTAAAAATCTACTCGAATAAAAGTAAAAAAGTTCTTCATTTAAAATGTAATTTGAGTAAAAGATACTTAGTTATTTTCAATGATTTGATGTGAAAAAGGAGGGGTCAGAAATGGAGCAGGGGGAGGGCGGCAGCGTTTCCGTCCTGGTGAAAGGCCAAAGTGAGGACCAGGGTTCGACTGGACTTTTGTGAGGATCCATGTAGTTCGGAGGAACGTCGTCAAGTCGGGAGGCAACTGTTGTTAAGGCGGCCGACGTAACTGAGCGCTGCAGGAAACACTGCAGGAAACACAGACAAACGCACAAACATCCTACTGACCACCACATGGTTCTGCACATTTGATATGGAGGTTTGAACACTACAGCTCTTCCAGCTCCAGCTTTTCTTTCGCATTTCTTTTTTTCCCTCTATCAACCTGATTTACTCAGTATTGAGGGTGAGGAATAATTTTCGCTCTATCCCGAGTTTGTTTGTTGCGTCTGTGTCCGTCTCTCCTTTGCCCCTGACGCTCTGTTTTATCGGCTGTTTCCGTCGCGTTGTTGATGTTTGGTGGTTCTGATCTGACACTGACAGACACATGAGGAGCAGAGGCTTCAAAATCGCCCACAGAGACTAAAAGTCGAGTCACGCCTCCTGAACTCGGGGAGAAGAAATCAGGCAAAATCAGGCAAATTCTCCTGTAGTTTGTGGCAGCCTTTACAGGGTCAAAAACAAGTAATATATTATTTTTGGGCAAATACACTGCAAAAACCTTGTATAAAATGTAAGATCTAAACACTTAAATCTATCACAAAATGACTTCAAAGTAGTGAAATGATCTGTCCATGCAGCAAGATCATTTTACTGGACAAGTTCTCTTATAATAAACGAAATTTGCAGCAGTTACTACCCCACAGAAGTCAAACACCCCCTCAGCATTACACCAGATGCCCTGTCCGTCCATCACACATGCTCAGACTTCATTCATAAACCTAAACCCTGATCCACTCTGGCTCCTCTCCCGCCGCTCTGTGACTCACCTGCCTCTCCCAGCATGCACCTGGGTCCTGTGGGTGTAAAGTGACTCATGCGTGGCCAACGGGAGGGAGGGGGGTTTTGCGTATATGTGTGCGTGGTAACTTCCCTCTCCCCTCTGATGACTGTAATTAAAACACATTAAACTCCATTTGTGACGTAGGCCACTTCGTCTCCCGTTGCCGCAGTGACGGTGATGCTGGGCCCGTCGCCGCGGTGACGGTGAGGTGGAAGCGGCTCGGGGGTCGGAGCGTTCAGAGAGCGGCGGTTTGATCCCAGTCTGTGCTGTTGTTGTGTCCTAAAGCAAGACACTTCAGCCACCTTGTCTAACTATCAAAAGTCAATCATTTTGCTGATGTCTCTGGAAGCCTCATTCTGCTTATAAATAAAAACATAATTTTTAAAGTTTTAAAGAACATAATTTTTAAAGTTTTAAAGATGCATTATGTAACTTTTCTCGTGGAGGGTCCGTCAAACGATTTTCTCCATGAAGATGTTATTGCTTTGCCTAGAATGTTTCACAGTATGGGTTTAAACCTTTCTATTTTCATGGAGAATCAGACCAAGTTACAGGTCAGATCTGTGGACTCACTGCAAAAACTCAAATCTAACCAAGTTACAATGACTTGAATTTAGGAATTTAAAAAGTTTTATCAGGATTTGAGTCAGTTTCACTCGACAAGTAAAATGATCTAGACACAAAATGAGACTTTTTACACTTAAAATCTGAAAACACATCTTACTACACTTAAATAAGAAAAAAAAAAACTCTTAGCACTTAAAATAAGAAACACAATCTGATGTTGTTAGAAAAACACACTTATTCCACTGGCTGATCATTTTACTTTTCAAGTTCAGTCTACTCAAATAAAGTCAAATATTCTTTATTTAAGTCATTTTAACGTATATATTTTAACGTAACATATTATTTTCCGCAATGCTCACAGTCAGAATGTCTGTTTTTCTAGATATTACCACTTAAGTGAAGGATCATTGTCAGTTTGGTGCAGAGTCTCTGACATTCTTCATGTGAGTGTGAATGAAAGACAAACGGTGAACTTTAAACACACAGACTGGAGCACAAAACACTGGACACAATGATCAGAAAAACACTCTTTCTTTAGGCAATAGAAGGTGATTTTCAGTTTTAAATAGTACTTTCATTTCTATTCCCATGTGTCCTTACATCTGTGTTCTGTGTTCTGCTCTGTCCTCTGCATGAATGTGACTTTTTTAGTATCGATACCTGCGAAAAATGAGCCTCTAGTTTTGATACTAGGTTTAGTATTGGATTTCTGATACTTTTGACTACCCTAATAGAAAGTGTTTTAATTTACATTTACTTTTTAAATTCACTGTATTACACAAAATGGACTCTTCTGAGCTTTAAATCATGTTCTCATGCTGTTCCCTCCTCAAAAACCCACCCGGACTTGTGTTTTGTTTATTCATTATGGATTTTAGCTTAGTTTTAGTATTTATTTAACTCAGTCACTTGAACTGGCAGGACTAAGCCAGGACTAAACCAGGACTAAGCCAGGACTAAGCCAGGACTAAGCCAGGACTAAGCCAGGACTAAACCAGGACTAAACCAGGACTAAATTAAGACTAGACAAGGACTAAACCAGGACTGAGGCAGGACTAAACCAGGATTAAACAAGGACTGAACCAGGATAAAACAAAGACTAAATCAGGACTAAACCAGGACTAACCCAGGACTAAATCAGGACTAAACAAGGACTAAACAAGGACTGAACCAGGACTGAACAGGGCTAAACTGGATAAGGACCAAGATTGAACTAGGACTATATCAGGACTAAGCCAAGGCTAAACTAAACAAGGACTAAACCAAGACTATACCAGGACTAAACAAGCACTAAATCAGGACTTAACAAGGGCTAAATGAGATCTAAACCAGGACTTAATCAGGGCTAAACCAGGAGCAAACCAGGTCTAGTTTGAACCCTGCGTTTAAGTCTTATTTTCACACATTTACATTTGTTTGCTGCTCCTATCGTCGGGATACTAAACTAAAAATAACTCGCCTTGTTCCTCTGTATTGTCTCTGCTCGCGTATGGAACAGTAGGAGGTGTCTAAACCCTGGATTACAGCTACAGTCGGTGGGTTCATGGTGGAACGGTCTATTTAAAGGCTTTTGTTTATACCACGGTCCAGCCCTGAAGCCCAAACCCGATCCCCATCTGATCCTGAGCCTCCAGAACAGCTGCGGACTGACTTTGGTCCAGAGGGATTCACACACATCCTGGACTAAGACCCCACAGCTGCTCACACTGACCCAGAGAGGAGACTCCAAACTGGGCACAATTTATCAGGAACCCACCTCCCCTCTGAAAGCTCCAGGATCTCCAAAAGTCTTAGAGCAGACCAGGACTGGACCAGGACTGAACCAGGATTGTACCAGGAATAAACCAAGACTGAACCAGGACTAAAACAGGACTGAACCAGGACTAAAACAGGACTGAACCAGGACTAAACCAAGACTGAACCAGGACTGAACCAGGAGTAAACCAGGACTAAACCAGGATAGAACCAGGACTGAACCAGGACTAAACCAGGACTGAACCAGGACTGAACCAGGATAGAACCAGGACTAAACCAGGACTGAACCAGGACTAAAACAGGACTGAACCAGGACTAAACCAAGACTGAACCAGGATTGAACAAAGGACTAAACCAGGACTAAACCAGGACTGAACCAGGACTAAACCAGTACTAAACCAGGACTGAACGGACTAAACCAGGACTGAACCAGGACTTAACCAGGACTTAACCAGGACTAAACTAGGACTAAACTAGGACTAAACCAGGACTAAACCAGGACTAAATTCGGACTAAACTAGGACTAAACCAGGACTAAACAAGACTAAACCAGGACTAAACCAGGACTGGACTCGGACTAAACTAGGACCAAACCAGGACTAAACAAGACTAAACCAGGACTAAACCAGGACTGGACTAAACCAAGACTAAACCAGGACTAAACCAAGACTAAACCACGATTAAACCAGGACTGAACCTGGACTAAACCAGGACTGAACAAGGACTAAATCAGGACTGAACTAGGACTAAATCAGGACTGAACCAGGACTAAACCAGGACTAAGCCAGGACTAAATCATGACTGAACTGGGACTAAACTACAACTAAATCAGGAATGAACCAGAACTAAACCAGGACTGAACCCGGTCCAAACCTGGACTAAACCAGGATTAAACCAGGACTGAACGGACTAAACCAGGACTGAACCAGGACTTAACCAGGACTTAACCAGGACTAAAGCAGGACTAAACTAGGACTAAACTAGGACTAAACCAGGACTAAACTCGGACTAAACTAGGACTAAACCAGGACTAAACAAGACTAAACTAGGACTAAACCAGGACTAAACTCGGACTAAACTAGGACTAAACCAGGACTAAACAAGACTAAACCAGGACTAAACCAGGACTGGACTAAACCAAGACTAAACCAGGACTAAACCAAGACTAAACCACGATTAAACCAGGACTGAACCTGGACTAAACCAGGACTGAACAAGGACTAAATCAGGACTGAACTGGGACTAAACTACAACTAAATCAGGAATGAACCAGAACTAAACCAGGACTGAACCCGGTCCAAACCTGGACTAAACCAGGATTAAACCAGGACTGAACGGACTAAACAAGGACTGAACCAGGACTTAACCAGGACTTAACCAGGACTAAAGCAGGACTAAACTAGGACTAAAACAGGACTAAACTCAGACTAAACTAGGACTAAACCAGGACTAAACAAGACTAAACCAGGACTAAACCAGGACTGGACTAAACCAAGACTAAACCAGGACTAAACCAAGACTAAACCACGATTAAACCAGGACTGAACCTGGACTAAACCAGGACTGAACAAGGACTAAATCAGGACTGAACTAGGACTAAATCAGGACTGAACCAGGACTAAACCAGGACTAAGCCAGGACTAAATCATGACTGAACTGGGACTAAACTACAACTAAATCAGGAATGAACCAGAACTAAACCAGGACTGAACCCGGTCCAAACCTGGACTAAACCAGGATTAAACTAAGACTAAACCTAGATTTTATCAAGCATGTATGCCCCTCTAAAATCTCCAGCATCTCTAAAACTCTCACAACAAACCAGTACTGAATCCGAACTAAACTAGGACTAATTCAGGACTGAACCAGGTCTAAACCAGAACTAAACCAGGTCTAAACCAGGACTAAGCCAGGACTAACCCAAGACTAAACCAAGAACCCTCTTCATTCCAAAACCTCTAGTATCTCCAAAACTCTCTCATCACTATCTCCATATAACTACCTCACACTGACCCAAAGACGAGGGTCCAAACTGGGGTAGAATCCTCCAAGTTCCCCCATCCCTCTAAAACCTCCAACACGCACATGCAACTATCTCACACTGACCCAGAGAGGAGGCTCCAAACTGGGGTAGACTTTATCAGGCACCCCCGCCCTGCTAAAACCTCCAGGATCTCCAAAACTCTCTCATCACTGTCTCCAAATAACTCTCCCTTTTTTGGCCCAGAGAGGAGACTCCAAACTAGGGATGGGCATTCGATTAAATATTCTTAATCAAACGTCGGGAGAATTAACAATCGATTATTGATTAGTCATTAACGTTTTCATATTAAAATTATCATCATTATTATTACTGTTACTAATCTGCATAAATAAACTCAACTTTACAACATGTAAACCATCACCACTATAGAGCGACATCAGTGTGAGATTAGAATGTGCTTATTGCAGCTTTGGCACATTTGTTTACGTCTTACAGAAACTAAATTTAAAACCGCCTTGCTCATTTGCATAAACTGTAAACGCTGAAAAAAAGCAGCTCTTTCCTTGAGCGCTGATGTGGTCAGCTTCAGTCGGACTAAAGGACACGACTCAGTGGAATATGAGTGTTCTCTCTATGACAGAGGGATGTTCTGCTGATGGTGAGTCTGTTCTGTGCATATGTCACGTTGGAGATGTTAATGTTTTCAGATGTCGTATGAGTGCAGATTGTTCGTGCGCAGGTTTAGCGCAGCTCTTTATTCATTTCACTCACTTTATTTATGACGGTCACTTTATTTATTTTGGCTCCTGTTGTGATGAAATGAAAAGAGTTTTGGATTTATGCGCACTCAACTGTTCCAGTAAAACATGCCAAAATATGCTCTGTAGGTGTGAAAGTGGTGTGTGCGTAAGTGATGGTGGTAGCTACTACCATCGGGTCTGGAGTGAATGAACAATGCTCTGTTAATAATGCTCTGTAAAGCCTCTTTGAGGACATGTGTCTGTGAAAAGCGCTATAGCTGTTGTTGTAAGGTGATCTTGGGTGTCCAGAAAGGCGCCAAATAAATAAAATGCATTATTATTTATTATTTATTAGTAACTGGGATACTGCATATACATGCACCACGACCAAACTGGGATACTCAAAAAAAAAAAACAATCATACCCGGGATACTGATGTGCAGATCAACGCACTCTGAAGGATATAGTGATCTCCAAGGAGCCAGAGCCGCGACGTGGGACTGTGAGGCCACAACTCCAGTGTTTGGTCTGTCAGACGGAGCCTCGACTCCTTAGGCTACACACAGCAACCTACATTCAGTTTGTGAATGTAGGTAGGTGTAACAAAATTCTAAACAATCAATTATCGATTATCGACTATAATCGATTATCGACTATAATAATAATAATAATAATAATAATAATAATAATAATAATAATAATAATAATCATAATCATAATCATAATCATAATAATAATAATAATAATCGACTAATCATTCCCATCCCCACTCCAAACTGGGGTAGAATTCAGTAGGCTCCCCCTCTCCTCCAGTACCTCCAAAACACCCCTGCAATTGTCTCACATTGACCCACAGAGGAGGCTCCAAACTGGGGTAGAATATACCATGGTCACCCTCCCCTCCATAACCTTCATAACCTCCAGTACCACAAAAATATCCGCATTACTGTCCCACACTGACCCAGTGAGGAGAGTCCAAATTGGGGTATAATCCAGCTGGCTCCTCCTTCCAACAGCACCTCCAAAACTCTCTCCAAATAACTGTCCCTTTCTGACCCAGAGATGAGGGCATGAACTGGGGTAGAATTCACAAGTCTCCACACCTCCAGTACCCCCAAAATACCCATGTAGCTGTCCCTCACTGACCCAGAGAGAAGGCTCCAAAACTGGGGTAAAATTCACCAGGGTCCCTCTCCATTTAAACACTTCCATTACCTCCAGAACATCCATAACTTGCCTTATTGCCCCAGAGTTGAGGGTGCAAACTGGGGCAGATTTAACCAAGCTTCCCTCTCCTCGATTACTTTCAAAACACCTCTGTAACAACCCCATACTGACCCAGAGAGGAGGTTCCAAACTGGGATTAAAATTCGCCAGGCTCTCCCTTCGTTAATAACTTCCAAGACCTCAAAAAGACATATTGACACAGAGACGATACTCCAAATTGGGGGTTAAATTCATTGGATTCCCTCTCCACACATGGCATTAAAACACCCCACACTGACCCAGAGATGAGGGTCCAAACTGGGGTAGAAGACGCCAGGATCCCGCTCACTTTTAAAACCTCCAGTACCTCCATAACTCTCTCGTACTGACCCAGGAAGAAGGCTCTAAAAGGGGGTTATTGTACATCTAGTCAGGGCCCACAGCTGTCCCACTCTGACCCGGAGACGAGTGGCCAAACCGGGGGTGCATTCTTCTCCTTCCCCCCACTGTCTCTGGGTCTGCTCCAGCTCAAAGGGAATCTCCTCCAACTGTAACATGAGCCGAGGATAAAGGAGTAATGCAAGAACAACATAGCGCATTATAGTTTGAGGAGAGGAGCAGAGGAGCAGAGAAGGTCAGAGGAGCAGAGGAGAAGGTCAAAGGAGCAGAGAAGGTCAAAGGAGAAGAGGAGGAGGTCAGAGAACCAGAGGAGGTCAGAGGAGCAGAGGAGAAAGTCAGAGGAGCAGAGGAGAGGATCAGAGGAGAAGGTCAGAGGAGCAGAGGAGAAGGTCAGAGAGAGCAAGAAGGTCAGAGGAGCAGAGAGAAGAACAAAGGAGACCATCAGATGGAGCAGAGAAGTTCAAAGAAGAAGAGTAGAAGGTCAAATGGAGCAGAGGAGGTCAAATGGTACAGAGGAGAGGAGCAGAGGAGCAGAGAAGTTTGGTGTTACATAAATCTCCCATTACATAAACAAAAATAAGTTTGGATTTCAGACTGGAAAAGGCTCAGTGAAAATCCCGTTTGACGTAGGTCCACCTCCTGCCAGAAGACTTGGCTCGAAATGCAGAAACGCTCTTTCATAATTATCACATTTTTTGGACGGAGGCTCAGACATTTCGCTGGAGAGAGATGTGTGAATGAGACGAGTCCAGCTCCATCCTCCGGGTCCTCCACAAACGCACCGAAAGACTAAATATAAGGTTCCACAGGCCAACTTCATCGCCACGGAGACGGGCGAGTGACGTCATCAGGCCGAGGGACAGATTAGATTCATAGTAAGAGTGTGGGTTTTTAGGGTATTTTGGAGCAGTTCCAGTGAGTAGACATAATATAGATACGTTTAATGCCACACTGTGGAACATTCTACGCAAAGGAGAAATAACAGTGTCCCCCTTCCCACCACAAATGTTAATTTAGTTACTAGTTTAGTTTAGTTTAGTTTAGTTTTTCACTTTTTACATTTTTTATGTTAAAATAGATGTGTTTTTAATAACTTTTTACTCAACATACCATGTAAAACAGTTGGACATTGCGTTTTTCATTGACCCAATTGTGAATCCATGAGCTCACTTTGGGACCTCCCTGTCTTTGCTTGAGGGATTTGAGCACCTGGGCTGACAACCATTTTGCGAACTGTAGTCCAAAAGCAAGAAATCTCATCTTTTTACCAACATGTTAGTTAAAAATAACAAGAATTTAATAAAACGCTTTTGAACACCGGCCATCTAAGTTTGTTCTGCGTTTTTCCACTTTCCAATTGCCAATCTGTCCCATCAAAAATGATCCACGCGACATCATTTTTAGAAAGATGGCTGAAGTGTCTTGCTCAAGGACACAATGACAGTATGGATTCAACAGCATTCTGGTTAAAAAATACCCTGGAAAGACGCTGTACGTGATCTTAGGGGCTATAAATGAGACCTCTGCGCTCTGTCTTCATCGCACAGATTTTATCGTCTGTGAACCAGGAAGCAACGCCTGTGTGCTGTTAGCATGCTAGTTGTTGTTAGGATTACGTTAAAGAGAAAAACTCGGCTCAGGCCTCTCAAAGTTGTGTGGACTCATGAATTTAGAATGAACTAGTTGTATTTTCCACCTTTATGATGGTAAAATGTGGTACACTATCTTTCTCCCGTGTTATAACATTGTTCCGTCATCAAAAACATGTCTAAAGAGGGCTTACATGGCATCCCTACAGGTTTAAGTAATCTAGAGATCTCTCCCGAATCCTATTCAAACCCTTACGGTTCAAAAACATGATATAAAACTATACACAGCAATTTCACAAACCTGATGCGATGTGCAGGAGTTTAATTGTTTAAAAAATCAAAAAACAGAAGAACAAGAGAGAGTTTCAGAGGTGACTGTATAAAACCATCAAGGAAAAGTGCCTTTGAACAGGCTCTAAGGGACTTTCTCTGTGATTGGCCCCAAACTTTGGAACGCTCTGCCCCTCCACGTCCCAACAGCCCTATAGTGAAGTGTTTTTAAATCTTGTCTTAATCCCCACTTTTACTCTCTGTGCCTTTTATTTATTTTAATGTTTATATTTTACCTTTATATTATTTATGTATTTTCTTGCTCTTATTTGATTTTATTAGTTTTACTGGTTTTACAAGGACTAGTGGAGGCAAATAGAGTGTTATTTTTATTTCTATTGGATCGCTTTTATTTATATTGTGCAGCACTTTGAAAACTCATTTGTTTATGAAATGTGCTAAAGAAATAAAGTAGATTGGATTGAAAATAGTCCCTCAGCATGCAACAATTCAGGTGATGCAAGGTTAGTTTTATTTCAAACATTCTGTGGACACAGACATTCACATGGACAGTCTGGAGTTCTAATAGTTTTCCTCGGGTGCTCTGTGGAGTGGGTAAGACTGTTTTTAGTGGCAGGACAACTATGGCCATTGACATGCACTAGTCTAGCACCAAAATTCCCATGTGTCCCTTTAAATCATGCTATTGGACAATCAGATCTGTCCACACGACTGAACTTAAATAGCAGCTTCTGCACATGAGCCAGGACTGTGCTCAGATTTGTATATAGATCTGTAAATAGATGTGAACGCTGTGCATGTGGATGTAATGAGAGTATATTTCTGACCTGTACATTTTAATATTGATGTCACATGAGTGTGTTTATCGTGTATGAGTGAGAGGTGCATGTGGGAGTGGGTGTTGTCAGCTTTTGTCATGTTTAATGAATTGTGTGGGTGATGTGGCCTTGGTCCAACAGGGACTAACGATGGAAATGAGCTTTGGCTACAATCCTGCATATTTACAAGAACATGTTTGGCTCTTACATTATCTTGTCTTTTAATATGCACTAGGGGTGTAACGATATTCAAGTCTCATGATACGATATCGCCATGGTATGAACCTCATGGTACGATATTTATTGTGATATGGTGGGAAAGCTCATGATATGGTGGGGAGGCTCACGATATTATGATATTCTACAGAATAACAAGACAGACATTCTAAAACGCTTTGACCAGTCATTTGGTACAACATTTATTGTCATTAGGGATAGAACGATATCCAAATCTCTCTGTACCATATTTTCACTTTAGTTCAGTTTAGTTTAGTTTAGTTTATTATTTCTTTGTCAGGGACAATGTACAAAATCATTAATCTCACAAAGAGGAGAGATAATTTGGTCCAGATTTAGCTAAAGCTACTTTCCATCTGCAGTCCCCGGGCAAGTGTGCACAACAGTAAAACAAATCCTACCAAATTTACCATTTGCTCATTCATAAAAATACTTACTCAATATTAAGAATACTCAATACAAATGCAAAGTGAGCAGCACACATTAAAAGTAAACACAGCATTAGGGCAGCATTTTTTTATCTCAAGAAAAATTTTGCAAATCTACAGACAATTCACCATATACATCTCACCGTACCATATTTATTGCAATATTTTGTGGAGGCACAAAACTGTGAATCTGCTACTTTTTCCTCTAAAAATATCTTCACAAGACTTAATCCAAAGAATGAAGATTTCAAAGGGCTTAGAACAGTTATTTCTTCATGTCGTCTGCACTGAAACAGAGGGAACTACATCATGGTCTATATAGTTCCCTCTGTTTTTTTTTTTTTGTTTTTGTTTTTTTTTAGCTATTTCTGCATCAGAACTATTCATTTAAGCAATTAGACTTGGGATTCGATATATTGTGATGGTCCATGATATTATTGTGAGACCTTTGACAATACGATATCACCATATTTTGGTTATTGTTACATCCCTAATATGCACTGATATATGCACAATAAACAATGATATATGATAGCGCTCTGAAGGTGGAGTGGCTTAGTATGGAGAGCAAAAGGAGGGGGGACTCAGAATGTCAAAAGTGAAGTGAAACATGTTGCAAATGTAACCATAAAAGGAAACATGTTGATCTAAATATGTGATGTGTTACAGTTCATACCTCAGAGAAGTGGAATCCAATACTTTTAAGCAGTAAATCTGTTTGTAGAGGAGTAAAATGTTGTGTGCTTTGTGTTTCAGGGTGCGTAAGGTCCCGTTCCCGGTCAAAGTGTGCAACTCCTCTGTCCAGCTCCACATGAGAGGAAAACCCAAAACCGTCACTGTGGAAACCAGACCCTCCATCACCATGGCCGACTTCAAGAAAGCTAAAGACGGGTTTATACTACTCTGTCCAGCAAACTGACTGAAACTACTACCACAACTGCTCTGCACACTGTACTACAGGCTCTGAAGTCATAGATACTTTGCAGTGTATCACTCTGGGGGTGCTCTACATGTGTCTTTATGGTTGAATCTTTAGCAGTTATTATGGAGACACATTTGAAACATTGTCAATAAGTTTAAGATTGTCTGAAACTTTAAGTAAAAATAGAAAATGGATTTAAACAGCACATTTTCAGCAGCCCGTGATCATGGTCCAGTTTAGTTGCTTAATGTTATTGAGCTTTTGACTGTGATGTTATTTGAGAGAGATTTGTTTAACAGCGCAAATCAGCTCTCCTGTTGTAGTTCCAGCTAAATTGGCTCTTTATTGTGAAATTATGTTAAAATAAAGCTCAGATTAAGTCTAACAGAGCTTCAGACAGAGCAGTGCACCCAGTTAGCTTCACACCCCCAGAGACGACACCACCTGCAAAGTATCAGTAGAGTTAAAGGCCCTGTACCTGATTTTACTACATGTATTTCAACTCCATGTGTCTTGTACCAGTACAAGTTTAGAGTCACCAGAATTAAGAGTAACATTCATCAAAATAATATTACAAAATACAAAGTAGTCCAAAAGATGACTCAAGTAAGAATAAAAATGTATTTGGGAAAAGTACCATTCAAGTAAGTGTAACTTAAAGAGTAACTGTTGGGACAAAACGACTGATTTATAAGTTGAAGTCAATGTCATTTGAAGAACCAAACATTAAATCAAGCCCAGAATCTGGTGTTTTCAAGACAGACACAAAAATGAGACAAACTAACTCAGATCTGAAGAAGCTGCAAGAAACACAAATGTTCAAATCATTTCAGATTGTCACATAAAACTTTTGTCACTTTAGACTCACTCACAGAGAAGAGGAAGAACTACTTTTACTCAAGTAAGAGTACTGTTACACTGTACTATATATTACTCAAGTAACAGTACTGTTACTCTTGAAAATATATATTACTCAAATGATATGACTCAAACTTTAATAATAATTAAATATAATTCTATTAACTCTATCCTCCTGAGGCCCGGCCCTCATGTGTGTCCTATACAGTGGACACTGAGTGAACCAGTCTATTTTCTAAGTGTTTTGAGATAGACTCTTAACTCCTTAACGCCAACTGTCACAAATATGCAACAAACTGGATCAAGATATAAGCTGAGACAACGGCTGCATTCCCCCAGTGCCATTAGTGCAGATACAGAACTGTACCTTCCTAGGAACCTTTGGCAAGCTCTTGTTTCTAGTTGTTGCAAATTTGCAACATAACCAAATTTCTATAATAGTTCTTTGCTATAATCAAATTAATTATCTCAACTTAATTTATCATCTACTTAAAGGCAAAAACACACAAAAAAACCTTTTTTTAATATATACATCTACGTAAATTCATGTGTTAAGGGGTTGTTGGGGTTCCTCTGCCTAAACAGAGCTGGATGATTATAGGGCTCTGTCATGTCCAGGATAAAAATAAACTCAAGAGGAGTTAGTTTTTGGCTACAGTATGATAAAAAAAAAAATCATTAAGAATTAAAAGGGAGTCTAAAAACGTTTTGAGGCAACTGTAGAAGTTTGTCAGAGATGTCGGTCATCAAAAATACAAATAAAATGAACAAAATCTAATTGCTGAGGTGTCCATATACCTCCAAATAGATAGAAAATCACTTCTTTTTTTTTTCTTTGGGTCCCAGGACGATATACTTATTATATTAGGTAGGAGTTACTACTATTGTTACTCTGGTTAAACAAATAAAATAATTAAAAGTAACTAAATGTACCACCCCCTCTGTGCCCCAGTACAGGTGTGTTGTATAAGCAGCACATGAAGTCAAAATAAGCCCACTGTGTTCTGACTGCATCCAATTATAACAAGTATTATTGCCAGAGAATTCAGAAGCCTGTGATTAACATGCTAGTTGTTTTTAGTTTTAGTCTACCATGTTTGCAAAACTTCACTCTGGTCTCTGGAGTGTAAATTTGGACCACAGCAAAACCGTAGAAATGAACTTGTTTTTTGTTTTGTTTTGGGTTTTTTTTGTTGCCATTTTTAAGATGTAAAAATCAGGTGCAGCATGTTTTTAAATCATATATTGTACGTTCTTTTTCTATATTGAAGAAAAGTCTATATTTTGTACAGTGATGTAGTCATATAGTTTTCATTCCAAGATGGTTCAAATCTCTCCTGTGCACATGCTGAAGTTGTGTCCTGTGGCAAGACACTTTACCTCCATGACTCACTGTTACATACAGTACACGGGTGCAGTGGGTCAGTGTTAGCCCTGTCACGAGAGGGATTGTCTTTTCACACCTCCATTATTTGCACTATATTTAAAATACATTGGTACAGTAGATAAGTGTTAACCCTATCACCAGAAGGTTGCTGGTTCTCCTCCTTGGTACTCGCCTCTGTTACACTCAAAGTTCATTTTTCTATTTTAAAATGCTGTTTTTAATATTATTTCATCCATTTTATTTTATTTTATTTTACAGTTAATTACATTACCAGAATAACTCATGTATTGTTTTTCATAGAATAACTCCCACAGTGTTAATGTTGAAAGCACTTTTCTTAGATTAGTTTAGAATTATGACTCAGTGTTTGTACAGACGATGGGCTGGAGCGTTTCTTTTTACAAATGTAAAGATGGAGGAGCTCTTATAGAAAATAAATTATTAAACGTGATTCAGATGTCATGACGTGACTTTTTACATGCGGAATCTTACAGTCTTTCTTTTCTTTCATTTTAAAAATGTTACAGGTGTTTATTATTCTCAAATTTCGACTTAATTTGGTGGGATTATAACTATTGTAAATATAAATTATAGTTTCACACAAATCAAGAAGAAATTTGCGACAAAAGTTGAAAAAAAAAATGAAATTACCTGAAGTAGAGGTGACATTATCCATCCATCCATCCATCTTCTCCCGCTTAATCCGGCTGGGTCGCGGGGGCAGCTTGCTGCCCAATACTCATAGCACCTGACCCCCCCTATGAACCCCTCTGCAGGTGGTGAGCCCACAGGAGGTGACATTATACTAGGGACAATTCTATCCAAAGGTTTGACCAATTTTACATGTAAGAAAGACATTTTTTCTGATACTTTGAACGTTATGTCAACAAAATAAAGGTGTTTTTTTTTATATTTGCATTTGTCAGGTCATAATTTCCATGTAAATGAGAGGAGTGTTGCTAGGTAACCAATATGAATTCTCTAGATTTGTCCCGACTTCCCCACAGAGTAAAATTTTAAACCTAAAATCTGTCCAAATTTGAAAAATAAATAAAAATCTTAAATATAATGATTTTAACTGTATTTGATTAGTCTAACTTCAGATAACATTGGTACTTTCAAAGCAAAATCACCACATTCATTTTATTCTTTTGAAAACCCTATATTTGCCCAAATCGTCTTCATATGTTTTCATTCTCATTCCCTTTGCTCTCCATGCTAAGTCACTCCCCATTCAGACACACTCCACTGCACCTGGACAAATGTTGAGTGTTTTTTCTTGTCTTTTGTGTCTTTGTCTCACTGTGTCTCTGAGTCTTTGAACTGGATCCGGGACAATAGAATCCTGCACGTCTCAAACAGGTGTGACGTCATCAGAAGTATAAGAAGTACTTTTACTGCACTTTGATTGTACTCCCCATGTTGTATAGTCATATATTTCTACTTCACGAGTACTTCTTATTCAGTTGTCATGTACTTGACATGGAGTTCTTATGCAGTACTGACTCTACAGAATTTCACACCAGAGGACTGAGAAAGAACCAGGTCTGAACCCGGACTGAACCCGGACTGAACCAGGACTGAACCAGGACTGAACTAGGACTGAACCAGGACTGAACCAGGACTGAACCAGGTCTAAACCAGAACTGAACCAGGACTGAACCAGGACTGAACCAGGACTGAACCAGGTCTAAACCAGGATTGAACCAGGACTGAACCAGGTCTAAACTAGGACTAAACCAGGTCTGAACCAGGACTGAACCAGGTCTGAACCAGGTCTGAACCAGGACTGGGGACTAAAGGGGGAGCTACAAATCTGGACCACTAAAAAACAAAATAAATATTTGTCAGGAAAGTCTGACTGTATAAAAATTAAACCTATAATATGTCATTTTCTGATGGTGGCATGTCTCCTGCATAATTCCATGGAAACGGAAAGTTAAAGCCATACTTTGTAACATTCTTCATAGAGATAGATATGTTTATGCCATACAGTGGAATATTATAGCCAAAGCAACATTTCCTTCTTTTGTTTTTTTTTGTTTTTGTTTTTTTTTTAGTCTATTTTTTGGCTCAAAAGTTACACACTGTGACTTTACAAATATTTACTGAAATGACTTTAAAATTAAATTGTACTTTTCAGTCCCCATACTGTTTGTCCTACTTTAGTTATAGATTGTACTGTATTGTATTACTGGTTACTCTTCAGACTTTGAGTAATGGTTTCTCTATCCAAGCAACAGTACTACTACTACTACTACTACTACTACTACTACTACTACTACTACTACTACTACTACTGCTACTACTACTACTACTACAGCCACTACTGCTGCTAGTGCTACTAGTACTACTACTACTGCTACTACTACTACTACTACTACAGGCACTACTGCTACTACTACTACTACTACTACTATTACTACTACTACTACTACTACTACTACTACTACCACTACTACTACCACTACCACTACTACTACTACTACTGCTACTACTACTACTACTACTACTACTACTACTACTACTACTACTACTACTACCACTACCACTACTACTACCACGACTACTACTACCACGACTACTATTTCTACTACCACTACTACTACTACTACCACCACTACTACTACTACTACTACTACTACTACTACTACTACTACTACTACTACTACTACTACTACTACTACTACTACTACTACCACTACTACTACTACTACTACTACTACTACTACTACTACTACGGCCACTACTGCTGCTACTACTACTACTACTACTACTACTAGAGCCACTCCTCCTCCTCCTGTTTGTAACCTGCTGTTGTCTTTTCCTCATATTTCTGTGTGAATCTGGTCTGTGTGCTGACAGCACTAACACACACGTACAGTGTGTGTTGAGTCATATTTCATGTCATTGTCAGATTATGGTCACATTTGTGCAGATTTCTCTTGTAATCCTTCATCATGTGAGCCCGGCTTTAGCTCCTCATCCACACTCACATGTGTCGCTCTGCTCTGGATGTGACATGTGGAACTGGATAAAAACCATTATCATCACTATTATTACAGCAGACACATTATGTGTGTGTGCTCTGTACTTCTTATCCCCTCCTGTGGACATCTGAACATCACACTAGAGCAGAGGGTTTTTTACATTTGAAACAACATGACAACACAACACTGCTGAATCTGGTCAAACTGGAGAAGGAAGTGCACTGGACGTGCACCGGTGGAGGTGAAAATGGGAGTTAATTGGCAAGACGGCATCTTGAAAATAAAATACAATTTCAGAAGGTCAATGAGAAGAAAATAACATGGTTACAAGCTCTGAAAAGTCCATTTTGCAGTAGTCTGGTTTAAAATAAACAAATAAAACACCATTAAAAGGACCTGGCGTCCACATATGTGGACATATGTCCAACACATTTTGGGCTGTTCAGGCAATGAAGAGTTTATCAAATCATTCTTCAGTCGTGACTTTATTGTGTTACATCAAAATGACTATAACATAAATAGAATGTTTTATATATCATATGTGGACATAATTTTTCTCAAAAACTCCATCATGTAAAAAGTTTTATTCTTTGTTTTTGGACTCATCAGGTCCCAGTGAACCCAAATCACAAAGAGACTGTGCCAGATCTCAGGTCCTAGGAGGTTAAGTCAGTTTGCAGATGGACATTTGAGGCTGTTCTGACTTTATGCATCTACAAGAGTTTTTATTGTTATTTAAAGTTGCACTATGGAACTTTCTGTTCCCACTTACTTATAGAGATGTTTTTGCTTTGCCTTGGTAGTATGGCATTAAACATGTCTATGTATCTCCATAGAGACAAGCATGTCTGTGACACCAGGTCAGGTTACAGGTCAGATCTGTGTGGAGGTGACACTGTTCAGTCAGATTTTTATTTTTCATTAGCAATAAAAACACATGCAAAAAAGCAGTTTAATGTCAATGTATTTGGGTAGTTGACGTGACATAGCAATTATGCTGTCCAACAATCTAAAATGTATTTAAATTAAATCTTCCAAAATTTAAAATGCTGTAAATGGTTAGACCTTTATCTATTTAATAAAACAAAGTAACTTTAAGAAATCCATACTTAAAATAAAAAAAAAATTTAAAAAAGCAAAACGGTGAAATTGTCCTATGGTGTGACTGTCCCAAGCTCAATTTAACAGATAGAAACTTTAATAATTAAATAATAAAAAAAAGTCAGGCCTTCCAATAAAAAACTCTGGCATAATTGTGAAAGTGTCTATTTTAGTAAGGACTAATGCATTTTTCAATACATACTTTAAAAAAAATGTAGGGATTTGTGAAATGTTGTCACTAAAAATGACGTCCTATGGTGTAACACCAAATTTCGATTTTTACACGGGCAATTTCATGGACATCTATATCTTGTTGAAGCTCCGCCTTGAAATGCATGTTTCTGAAGACCCCAAAGAAGCCCATGCCACGTTCACATGGTAAGTTATTCTATCAGACTTGATCAAATATTCAATAATGTTTTCAAATGAGTGAAAGTGGTAGGTTTAGTTGTCCTTTGTGTGACACCCTTAAATTACATTTTTTGATTAAAAAATGTGTTTTTATTAACCTTGTTGTGGAGAAATATGGAAATGTATTTCACAAAATGCTAAGGGAAAACTAAGCTAGTAATGGCAGGGGTTTCAACTGAAGCTAAATGCTAAATGTCCTTTGGTGTGACAGAAAATATCCTATGGTGTGACATATTGGACTGTCACACCAAAGGACAAATATGTCGCACAAAAGGACTGCATCTCTGAAAATGTGCTTTGAAAATAGGTTATTTTAGTTAATTTATGGTTGAATTATGTATTTATGGTTTATCTTAATTATATTTTTCATTGTTTATTGACCACTGGCATATTGGCATTGTTTTTATAGATATATGATGGATATTTGCTTTTGATTACAGAGACTGTTTAATGTTCTTTAAAAGTGTTATTAATGAGATTTCATAACAATATTGATGAATTGTGACCTTTTTTTTTTATTTTTTTTTTTAGAACAGTTAGATTTGAGGGCAAGATGAGTGGGAGAGAAAGGACCAGAAAGTATAGAGAGCGACTCAACAGTGATCCAAAGAGAAGGGAGGCAATCCTTGCAGAGCGACGGAGAAAGTAAAGGAAACTATTGGAGCGCAATACATGATTTACATTTTAGAATTCCTTCAGTACAGAGTTTTTGAGTTTATACTGTATGAAATCCACTCATAATGTGTTAGGACGGGCAGGTAATACAGGTTATAGCCTCATAATTATTTATAATAATGACTGTAATATGACATGTTTTTTTTTCCCCAAAATGATGCCAAAACATTGTTCAATAATACAAATATGTGATATATGAATAGGCATATCATGTTTGAACACAGGTTCGTGATTATTATCTGTTACATTAATATTAATCTACGTATTTTACAAATCTTTTTTCTACTTTCTTTTAAAACAGATATCAACAAAGGAAGGCTGAAGGAAAACTGTGCGCCTTTGATATCAAATCAGTACCGAAAAGGAAGCAAGAACATTTGCGAAAAATATGGAAGGAATCCAAAAAAAGATGCAGAGCCAGGGAAGAAGCATTGAATGTGATTCTGGACACAACCCCGCAGTCTCCTGAGAGCATATTGGTCGAGCCAGTGGTGGAACCAGAACGTCCTCCAGAAGAGCCAGTGGTGGAACCAGAATATGCTCCAGAAGAACCAGTGGGGGTAGCAGAAGAGCCGGGCCCATCTCTGCAGCCAGTTGTGCTCCGAAATGTAGAAAATGTACATTCAACACCGCAGGCGACACCAACAAAATGGAAAAAACATTCTAAAAGACTGAAAGGAAAACTAGAAGAACACTAGAAGATATCTACAATGAAATTTGAGGAAAAGGTCATCGATCTCATGATTCATAATATTGAGCAGAGTAATGAAATCTACTTAAAATACATTAATGTTTCACTTAATGAATGTTTTACGTAATGCATATATTACATTGTTCATGGATACTGGTATAAATACCTTAATATGAATGTTTGCAATGGTTGTTTCATAAACTTATGCAAGTGCCAAAGATGTTTGGATTGATTGATGTGTTGCATGTTCTACACAGCAAAAGCGTTTATTAAAATGAAAACTTGATCAGATTTTAAAATAAACAAGTTCAAAATCTATTATCTCTCCAAGTCCTGTATTTGTTTTTATCTCCGTCCTTTAGTGTGACTTCGATGTCCTATGGTGTGACATTTTTTAAAACCTGCATAATTTTATTTAATCTTATCAATGTCTTTATAAAAGATTGAATATTGCATGTGGGGACACAAAATAGTTACCTCTGAAAATGTAGTACAGTTTCCAACAAAATTCTACAATTGACAAGAAAGTTATCTGAGCATTACTAGGAAAAGTCTCATCAGTCCCATCTGTAAGTAGGCAAAATGTCTTCAATGGTAATTTCATCTGAAATAAAAACTTAGAAATGCATAACAATAGTGTGAATAAATACATACCACTTTCTCAAGCCATCTCTGTATTAATAAATATATATATATTTCTGTATTGTCTGCATGTCACACCAAAGGACATATTAACCATGCATTGAATTACAAATGTAAGAAAATAGTTAATTAGTTGTCTTAAGATTGTAACCACTTGCATTTTTTGAAAGATCAGTTCTCACTCTACATAAATATATACTTTTTATCTTTATTAATGATGTTTCACAAAAAAAAAACTTTTTTGGGGGTCTATCTGTCATCTACCCATTTACATCTGTGTGTAACCAAGAGATTCACTTATGATATATTTAGCATTTGAATGATTGGACTGTTTATTGTGTAAAATCCTGCAGCAGAGCTCAGTCTGCCACGAAGCTCTGGAAACAAGTGTTTTTAACACATCAAATTGTTCTCTTCTCCTGCTCCAAATCCACATCCCTGTGGAAGGAGAGATTTAGGACTGCAGTCTGAGGAGGGAAAGAGAGAAGGAGGGAGGAAGAGACTGGAAAGGAGGGAGTAGAGGAGAGAAGAGGACAAGGAAGGAGAGGAGGAGGGAGAAGATGAGGGAGGAGAGGAAGAGAGGAAAGGAGGGAGGAGATGAGGAGGGAGGAAAGGAGGAGGGAGGAGAAAAGAGGAGGAGGAGACATTAAACAGCTCTATTTTACATTTATTCAATCTCAGGTGGTTTTAGAGCTTAAAAATATCTAGAAAAACAAACATTCTGACTGTGATTGGGGACACCTCTCCAGAGATCAGACCTGTAACTTGGTCTGGTTTGGTCTTCATGTAGATAAAAAAGGTTTAATGACATACTGTGGAATATTCCAGACAAATCTGTATCAAACTCAGTAGATTTGAGGCTTTATTACATCTCAAAATATGTGCAAAATAGTTTTTACTTTTGTTTAAGTATATTTTTTTTCATATAATACTTTAAATTTAATATTTATTTGCCCCAGTATCTGTACTTTTACTTAAGTAACAAAGTGGAGTCCTTCTTCCACCTGGTCAAAGGTCCATCCATCCATCTTCTCCCACTTAATCCAGCTGGGTCACAGGCGCAGTTCGCTGCCCAGTCCTCATAGCACCTGACCCCCATGAACCCCTCTGTGAGTGGAGCCCACAGGAGGGTGGACGTCATGGCCCTTGATGTTAGTTCACAGGGGTCTGGTCAAAGGTGAAGGGTCCAAATGGACCAAAACAAACAGATAAATAAAAATATGCAGATACCTACAAACTTCCTGCACTTTAAAGAAATACAGTTGATGCTGATGTGTAGAACTGAATATACGGGGGGAAATCCTTCATTTGTCATTCATCAACACAAAAACATGTACTATAGGTGTGAAAGTGGTGTGTGTGTTGGTGGTAGCTTACTACCATCGGGTCTGGAGTAAATGTTAATAAAGCTCTGTAAAGCGTCTTTGAGGACATGTGTCTGTGAAAAGCGCTATAGCTGTTGTTGTAAGGCGACCTTGGGTGTCCAGAAAGGCGCCAAATAAATAAAATGCATTTGTTTCTCTGAACAAGAGCTTCGACTGTTCTGATTGGACGCCTCTGATTGGTCTGTTCTTACCCTTGGACATGACATTCAGATTATGTTTTACTATTTTTATATTTGTACCAAAACTCTGAAACACACACACACACACACTGTACTCTGAATTATATGAAGCTTGTTTTTGTGTTTTATTTTACGTTTATACGGAAACAAATCACCAAATCACCTCCTGGACGCCTCCCTCGGGAGGTGCTCTGGGCATGTCCCACCGGTAGGAGGCCCCGGGGAAGACCCAGGACACGCTGGAGGGACTATGTCTCTCGGCTGGCCTGGGAACGCCTCGGGGTCCGTCCGGAGGAGCTGGAGGAAGTGGCTGGGGAGAAGGAAGCTTGGGAGCCCCTGCTTAGACTGCTGCCCCCGCGACCCGGCCCCGGATAAGCGGAAGAAGATGGATGGATGGACTGTATCATCATATCAGGAACGATTTGCGTCCAGGCAAATCGTGTCTGAACCACCTGAAAAACTAGTCACATGACTAGGCTGGCATCATGACATCACGACACCACGTGGACAGTAAAAAACAAGGAAGTGGAGCGCTCTGCCTGAAGTTGCAGCAGCCGATTTTGAGCCAAGTAAGATGGAAAGTGTGAAAACAGTCTTTTCGTGAACTGACACTGTTTCCCGTTTGTCTAGGGTTTGTTTAAACTGTTTTCCGCAATAGCGTCATATGCCTGATGTCACAAACCCAGCAAATGAGGAAGGAGCAAGTCACAGTGACGTGGTCCAATAAAGACGGCAACTAGAGCTCCTACGTCAGCGTATCAGTGTTTTCAGACGTCCACCAACTGCCAATATGTACTAGTGTGGACAGGGCCTTATTTACGACTGTCTGCAGAAACCCAGAGGTGTTTTAAATCCCACCTCTGGACTCTGATCCCTCTGTCATTTCACACCTCTTCTTTCTCTCTTTCTCTCTCCTCCCCCTTTCCTTTCTCCACACATGGCTGATGCAGACAGAAAGAGAACATGCAAACTCTGCCTGGTTAAATCTAAAACCTTCTTACTGTGAAACAAGAGTGCTCACCTCAGCCCCAGCCCAGCCTCAGAGCGGACGAGAGCTGTTCAGGGAGGTCTGGTCATTTAGCATTAGCAATAAAACTTCACAGCTCTAATTTCTAATAATAATGTTTCTGTAAATATACCACACTTTTGGTAGAAACAGACAAATGACATTTTATTTACACTGAGAATTTGATCTTCAGGCATGCTGCAAACTGCTTTACTCACATGTTATTTACTGTATGTAGCACAAATAAACACATATGATATGGTTGGTTTCACTTTCACTTTAACATCTGAATAATGAGACACTAAACGTCCTCTTTCCCCACTCTCTCCCCCTCCTCATTCATCCTCTGCAGTCTCAGATTAGTGTGTGGTGCTGAAATGTTTCACTTATGTTTCTCGTGGAGGTGTGAGGTACTTTCAAAGACTCTCAGGAAATTCTACTTCACACAAACTGACACAAACCTGTGACCACATCAGCACTTTACGAATGATGATTAGTCACAGTGAAACGCAGGCAGTTTGAACCATCTCCCACTGGGGGAAAAAAATTAAAAATACAAAATAAAAGTCATTTAATTTTTGAAAATAGTTTAAATTTATTTGAAATGAGTCGAGACAATTACAATTTGTTGTTATGATTCTGTGAAAACTTCTGAAGCAAACCTCAATGTTTCCGGTAATGATGTAAAATGGTTTAAAGTTCTCTTAATCTCTTAATCAGCAGACAATTTTGATTTGAAATTTGACTAAAAATAGAAATATCTTGAATAATTCTAGATCTTGGCTCCAAAAATTAAATTCAGAACAAAAAGCAAACATGATATTAATTTCATTGCAACATTTTTATAGCATTTTTTTTGTTGTTGTTGTTTTGTTTGTTTTAATGGGTGCTATACAATTGAAAGAAAATTAAACTTTCAGAATTTGTGAATAGTTTTAGATATAACTATAACTTCATTCTGTATCATGTTGGTTTTTTTTACCGACAAATAAGTCAAACGTGTCACTTTTGGTCACTTCTGTGTAAATGCAAATCCACACGCAGCCCTTTATGAAACAAGTGTATTGTGATTTCACATAAAGGAGAAGTGTGTGTGAAACCTCTGACCTGAAGAGAGTTTAGACTCCAGAGTTTCCACAGACTCTTCTGCAAAAACATTTCATTTATTTTACTTAAAGAGGGAGGATTATGCTAAATACTTTTTAAAGAGATTTTATCATGTTCTAACATTTATATATACTGACAGTCAATGAAAACATCCAGATGACATTTTTAAAAATAATTTTATAACGAAGGTATGAAATTATGTAGAAACAGTACAGATCAATAAATCAACCCATCCGAAGATGAAATTTTTTTTTTTTGAAAAATCGCTGTAAGCAAGAACAATGTACAGTCCAAAAAAAATGGCCACCTTGCCATTACAAAGTTACAGCTTCAGTAGCGAGTGTTGTCCCCACCAACAGCAATACAAGCGGTCAGTCTCCGACGCATACTGCATATCAAACGTCGAATCCTATACGGAATCTGTACGGAATCGATCCCGTAAGTGCTGATTCCGGACGTAACGATCCTGATCCGGAGTCGTTACTCTCTCACGTCCAGGACGTGGTCTGTCCGTCACAGAGCCAGTTTCATCATGTCGTTGAACAAGACGTCGGATGGTTTGATGAGAACAGTTCAATCGACGTCCAACTTCGGAATAACTCAGGCCGACTTGCACCATGCCGAGGGCTCGCCATCTTTGGTCGCCAGTTAACCGTGGCATACTGGACGTATGGAATAAACATTTAGGCCTTTTCATGACCTTTATAAAGGCTTCACAACCCATCCTTTAAGCCGTGTACAAATGCTTGTTTTACTCCAAAACAGCTCGGCATCCCGATTCACAGGGATCACTCCCTAAAGTCCAATGAGAAATTTTTGGGGAGTGTAAGACTCACGAATGAGTTCTGTGCACACTACTCAATGGACACATTCCAAATAAAACTTTTCCCAAACCCTTATTTTCAAATTATATTAAAAAATATCACCTGGACGTTTTCATTGACTGTCAGTATATATGTATATTTGAATCATCTAGTGATCTCTTCTGGGGCCTATTCAAAAACTCCTTATGATAGCAGTAAGTTTCTGTACAAGGCTCCACCCACAAGCCTATGTCACCCATTACACTAGATTACCCCCAAAATTACCTTTAGTTACTTCACCTGTAGTTACTTCATCTGTAGAGTTACTTCACCTGTACTAGATTACCTGTATTAGATTACAGTAGAGTTACTTCACCTGTGCTAGATTACCTGTATTATATTACAGTAGAGTTACTTCACCTGTACTAGATTACCTGTATTAGATTACAGTAGAGTTACTTCACCTGTACTAGATTACCTGTATTAGATTACAGTAGAGTTACTTCACCTGTGCTAGATTACCTGCATTAGATTACAGTGGAGTTACTTCATTAGATTACCTGTACTAGATTACCTGTATTAGATAACAGTAGAGTTACTTCACCTGTACTGGATTACCTGTATTAGATTACAGTAGAGTTACTTCACCTGTGCTAGATTACCTGCATTAGATTACAGTGGAGTTACTTCATTAGATTACCTGTACTAGATTACCTGCATTAGATTACAGTGGAGTTACTTCATTAGATTACCTGTACTAGATTACCTGTATTAGATTACAGTAGAGTTACTTCACCAGTACTATATTACCTGTATTAGATGACAGTAGAGTTACTTCACCTGTGCTAGAATACCTGCATTAGATTACAGTGGAGTTACTTCATTAGATTACCTGTACTAGATTACCTGTATTAGATTACAGTAGAGTTACTTCACCTGTACTAGATTACCTGTATTAGATTACAGTAGAGTTACTTCACCTGTGCTAGATTACCTGCATTAGATTACAGTGGAGTTACTTCATTAGATTACCTGTACTAGATTACCTGTATTAGATTACAGTAGAGTTACTTCACCTGTACTAGATTACCTGTATTAGATTACAGTAGAGTTACTTCACCTGTGCTAGATTACCTGCATTAGATTACAGTGGAGTTACTTCATTAGATTACCTGTACTAGATTGCCTGTATTAGATTACAGTAGAGTTACTTCACCAGTACTAGATTACCTGCATTAGATTACAGTCGAGTTACTTCACCAGTACTATATTACCTGTATTGGATTACAGTAGAGTTACTTCACCTGTGCCAGAATACCTGCATTAGATTACAGTGGAGTTACTTCACCTGTACTAGATTACCTGTATTACATTTACAGTAGAGTTACTTCACCTGTGCTAGAATACCTGCATTAGATTACAGTGGAGTTACTTCATTAGATTACCTGTACTAGAATACCTGCATTAGATTACAGTGGAGTTACTTCATTAGATTACCTGTACTAGATTACCTGTATTAGATTACAGTAGAGTTACTTCACCTGTACTAGATTACCTGTATTAGATTACAGTAGAGTTACTTCACCTGTGCTAGATTACCTGCATTAGATTACAGTGGAGTTACTTCATTAGATTACCTGTACTAGATTACCTGTATTAGATTACAGTAGAGTTACTTCACCTGTACTAGATTACCTGTATTAGATTACAGTAGAGTTACTTCACCTGTGCTAGATTACCTGCATTAGATTACAGTGGAGTTACTTCATTAGATTACCTGTACTAGATTGCCTGTATTAGATTACAGTAGAGTTACTTCACCAGTACTAGATTACCTGTATTAGATTACAGTAGAGTTACTTCACCTGTACTGGATTACCTGTATTAGATTACAGTAGAGTTACTTCACCTGTGCTAGATTACCTGCATTAGATTACAGTGGAGTTACTTCATTAGATTACCTGTACTAGATTACCTGCATTAGATTACAGTGGAGTTACTTCATTAGATTACCTGTACTAGATTACCTGTATTAGATTACAGTAGAGTTACTTCACCAGTACTATATTACCTGTATTAGATTACAGTAGAGTTACTTCACCTGTGCTAGAATACCTGCATTAGATTACAGTGGAGTTACTTCATTAGATTACCTGTACTAGATTACCTGTATTAGATTACAGTAGAGTTACTTCACCAGTACTATATTACCTGTATTAGATTACAGTAGAGTTACTTCACCTGTGCTAGAATACCTGCATTAGATTACAGTGGAGTTACTTCATTAAATTACCTGTACTAGATTACCTGTAGTATATTACAGCAGGGTTACTGGCCTGTAGTGAGCGCTCTGTAATCTCCAGTCACCTGTACTAGACTACCTGTACTAGATTACCTGTAGTAGATTACAGTTACTGGCCTGTAGTGAGCGCTCTGTAATCTCCAGGCACTTGTACTAGATTACCTGTAGCAGATTACCTGTAGTAGATTACAGTTACTGGCCTGTAGTGAGCGTAATGTAATCTCCAGTGGTCAGCTCTGGTTATGCAACATCAGCTCTCCCTCCATAAGAGGATCTTCTCTATGGAGCGTGGTTTCCATCACAACTCTCTCTCTAACTGTGCCTAAATAAAGATGCACTCTGTAACTTTTGTGGTGTCTAGAAGGTCTGCACCTGCTGTCCCTATGAAGACCACATTCCTGCTGTTTATCGCCATGTGAACATGCATTTTTACTGAGACGGATATGATTAGTGTCATACTGTGGAACATTACAGGCAAAACAGTAACATCTCCATGGAGACAAGCAGATAGCAAACCCTTCGCCAGAAAAGTTACAGAGTGTAGCTTTATATTAAAATGAGTATAATTGTCCATATAGTGATGAGTCAGCTTGTATTGATAGTATTTGTCCAAGTCTATGCTAAATTGGAAAGTAATATTCAGATGTAAAATCAGCAACACAAGTTCAAATATCTTCTAACTAACTAACTAACTAGATAACTAACTTAGCTGTCAGTTTCTTGGCTCTTCCCAGTGTTTTCCAGGTTAGTGCTGGAATATTTTGGTTGCTGACGCTCTATATTCACCATAATCTTTCTATTTGTGGACTTCTGAGAGCAAAGCAAGATGGCCGACCAACTGACCCCAAACTGCTCACCGTTTATTTTTAGCATGTGAGCTAATTGTGTTAGCAGTGGTTTCCTCTGCGCGTCACTCTAGTTTTTCACTTTCATTTGTCTGTGTGCAGCGTTCTCATCAGGTTTTACACCTTCTGTTTCGTTCTGTGTGATTTTATGGTGGAGGGTGTGTCACCTGACCCTGCTCACAAACATGGATCCTCTGATATGTAGGACTTCACAAACTCACCAGACTCCATGTTGGTGCCCGCTGGTGCGACAGGGCCCAAACCCACCAAAACAAACGGGGACGCCAACAGACAAACTTCTATTTTAGCATCAGTACAGAATATTAAGCATATAACGTGCAGAAGGAAAAAACAAAACAAAAACGTTGTGCATTTGTGGATGGGACATGTCTGTGCTTTTCTCTCAGCTGGATTTAACTCAAGCTTGATCTTTTGGGCTTGTTTTGCTGCTTTGACCATTCAGACTCATCAGTCGTCATGACACTCTGTGTTTCTTCTCTTTTTTTTGGTGTTTTTTCTCTTTCAGACGAATCCTGTGGAGAACTCTGCTCAGACACAGATCAGAGCCAGGTCACCTGCTAATGGAAATGTTATAGCTTTGCCTGAAATGTTCCACAGTATGACATTAACACATTTTCAATCACAGAATTTTTTGGATTTTGGACCCCCTCATGAAAAAAAAAAATCTTGTTCTTTTAAATAAACTTGAGAAAGGGAAAACTCAGGGATTAATTCACAAATTTATGGTGTCGATAGTTCTGATCAATACACTGTTTTACATAATCTTACCCACCCAAAGGTTGTTGGTTCAGTTGCTAAAATCATCATCATCATCATCATCATCATCATCATCATCGGTGAGAATTAGTGGATCCTTGATGTAAAGTTCTTGAGGTGGAAAAGCTCTGTATAAATATAAGACAGTTTACCATGTATTTACAATATCTTTGTGAAACTATGCCGTGTGTTCAAGTCTTGGTTCCGGTGAGCGCCTTTAGGTACAAACCTTAATCTGTGACTTTAATCCAGCTCCAGAGAAGTGATGTTCGTAGTAAAGTTGAGGATTAATGAATTAAAGTGACAGAGGAAGAGATAATCTGCAGAGGGGAAATCCCAAAGAGACCGAGGACTGAAACCAAAGAATAAAGACGAGTAAGGAGATAGAGGTGAGCCAGGGCACGTATACAGACATATATACAGAGATATACAGAGATATACAATATACGCAGTACAAATATATACAGACATATGCAGTATATAGACATATACAGACATATACAGTATACAGACAGTGCACAGTTATCATGGGTGGTTTAAATCAGACCTATTCTGCAAATACTTTTCAGAGAACCATGTTATAGTAGTTCCTTCTCACTGACCCTCTGAAGTTGTATTTGCAGTGATTCATGCATGTTTGAGTCATCTTTAATCACTTAGAATTCAGCAGCGTCAAGTCGTCATTTTGATCCAAATGTAAAAAAAACCTCTGCTCTACTGTGATGTGCAGCTGTCCACAGGAGGGGCCCACATGCGACACTTTGTTGCCGTGACATTTCCGGCCACATCAGCTCCCACTGGACACCACAGTTTTCTAACACAGAAATCAGAGCACTTGTTTCATTTATGAAGTCGTTTTAGATCAATATAGTGATTTAAGATGTCCAAATTCTAACACAATGATCCACAGATTAGAACTACAGAGCACACACAAGCATTACATCTCTGCTTTAAGACCTTGAAATGAGAAAATGTGACTTGTTTTTCTTTTTTTCCATAAATTTTTTCTGGTCCAAAAGACTCGATTGTTGATGTCGTTTCTAATGCCATTTATTTACGAGTGAATTATATTTTTTGAAAACGCAAAAAAATACATTCCCGAAGCATTTTCTTTCAACAACTTTCAGTTTCTCTTCTTCACCGTCAGTATTCGATCCTCACTTGTTGCTTCTGGCAGCTCGAGCCTCTCGTCACCGCTGGAGTCGACAATCGAGTCTTTTGGGCTTTTGCCTGTGCAGTGGGAAATCAACAGAGGGAAGTGTAAGGCTGCTTATAAAGTTGTTTTCTAACGTTTCCAGACACTAATGAGTGAACCAGGCAGAGCGTTTTGTTTGTTAGACTCATGGCTGTTGTAAGATGGGTTAAAGTGGTGTTAAGCTTCTTCAGTGTGAAGCAAATTGGCGTTTTACTTAGAAGTTAAGAACTTGCCCCCATCAATACACTAGTTTGTTGTCTTGACAGACTCACTGCCACAGCGAGATCTCCGCCGAGGCAACACTGATCTGTGCCATTTTTTGGCTTCTGACAGAATTCCACCACCTCTAGAAATGGACTTTAGCTTCAAGCGTGCCAGAGTTGCCCTTTAGTTCAGCTGTACTTTGCTGTTGCAACATTTCAATTTCTCTGTCATCGCTGAAACCCAAAAAACCTCCTACTGGAGTCATTGAGAATGGGCTAGACCCGAAACGTCTGTCTTTACTCCAGTGCATGTCTACAGACTTGTTTGTCATGTTTCGGCTTTAATATACACTTTTTGGCACAAGTTTTATGTGCGCTTCATCCTTTTACTTTTCAGTGTTTCCAATTTCTCTATCGATCGTCTAAAACCTTGCAAAACCTCAACGAAAAAAGTGCAATTGGAGAATATGTAGAAGGAAAGAAATAAACAGCAACTAGGAGGCAAGTCGGGTAAAGGGTCTTGCACAAGGGCACAACAACAGCATGTCCTATTGGTATTGGACATTATATTAAAAAAGGTGATGTAATAACTATGACTTTATTGACCTGAATACGGGTTTTAGTGTTATTAAATCTATGGATATTTAGCCGACAGAAAAATTGTATAGCCTATGGTTTGACGAAATGCTGCTGTACTTTCAATCCCCCCTCGATCCTCCGTCGCGTTTATTCACAAACATCGCGGGTCTGAACATCTGAACATTTGCCCTGGTTCCTTCCTCCGTCGAAAATCCCTCATTCCGCTGAACCCGAGTCTCGTGTTTGTGTTTTGGTGGAGGACGGGGGGAGCGCAGCAGCTGAGGCCGGGGAGGAGGAGCCAAACGCGCCGGGGGGGGGGGGGTGTCCCGCTCGGAGCTCAGAGAGAGTTCACCGCGACACAGAGACGAGAGGCGCGCTGGAGGACGCACGGTGCCATCCAAACCTCCCCAAAACAGAACCACGATCTCCGCTTTTACGCACGGCTGTTTGGAGCGATGGAGTGCGTAAAATCCACCCGGACTGTGGTTAAACTTTGACCCGAGGGAAAGCGCGTTTAAACTCGGCTTTCTCTATCGCATCCCTCCTTTGTCTCCGGCTCCGAGAGATGGTGTCAGCGGCGGACAACGGTGCGTAGCGGTGACATCTCCGTGTGAAGCGAATCTGAAGCGGTTCCGCGGCGGAGTTTTGTGGATGTTTTTGCTGTGAGCGCTTCTTTGGATACGTGCAGCGGGGGATTACCTACACGCTCGCTCCATATTTACACAGGTAAGGTGCAAATCAACGAGATATTTTTAACTCTGACGAACCTACTGCGATAAACGTGTCATTTAATACGTTAGTACTGCGATAAACAAGCGCAATTTAAAGCGCAAAGTTGGTTTAGTTGCAGAAATGCGCGTTATAATTAGAAAAAGCCTACCCTTGTATTTAAAGCAGACATTTTAAGGACTTCAAAAGATGCAACATTTCGTTTTAAATTGTTGTTTGCTATGGTAACAGTCCGGATTTGTCATTCTGAAACCCATGAACTGTTATATCCTCCTATTCAGGTCCAGAATACAAATTAATCTTCTTTTAATTCATTATAAGTCAAATTTGGGCTATTTTAAGGCTACGTAATGCATGCTTGGATGTCAAAATGACAAAAAAGAAATAGTTGCCATGGTAATTAACGATAAAACGAAATATATAGGCTATGTTTTGAAGGGGGGGAAGGTCCTCAAAATGTCGCCTCTATCAGAAAACATTTGCATGAAACAAGTGCAGCTGAAGTCGGTCTGAATCGGCTCTAACGCACAAAGAGAGCCACTCCGAGGCTTAACGGAGATCATAACACGACGGAACCGGCCGCGCGCTGTTTCTGTTCCATTAACGAGAAGCAATTAGCGCGGGGCAAAGTATCGAGCGCAAGTTTAGCGACGAGATCCGGATTAGGGAGGGAGGTGGACTGGACCAGAATGAAACTATAACTTTCAAGTATTGACATTGTTATCATAGGGCTGTAGTCAACTAAATAAATGCTTGGTCGTCTAAAGGGTTCATGGAAATCTCTCAAAATTAATGTTGCATGAAAAATCGCAACTGAATCAAAATCGCAATTCGAATGGTCTCAATTAGCAAATCGCAAAATACTGCAGTTTCTTTCCATAATTTCCTGCACTAACAAAATCTTCTGTCTTATTCTGCATTAAAAAAAAACTGCTAACCTGTCCTAATCTGTACAAACACGTTCTGAAATGACCCTGTGTGTCAGATGCCCTCCCCATGTCTCCACAAGGTCGTACTCTGCATAAAAACATGTTCTGAAATGTGATTCTTGTATCAGTTTGTCAGTTCAGATTTCAGTCTTTTTGTCAATTCTTCTGGTTTAAAATGTGAACATTGAACAGAATTTTATTAAAACATAAATTATAAATCTAATCTATGATCGCAATGATGGTCAGAAAAATCGCAATTGGATTTTTGGCGCAAATGTTGGCATCCTGGTCCAAACTATTCACTCTGTCTTTCATTTGCATTTGACCCAAACTGCACAGACATGATGACGATGTGTTGTAGTCAAGACCACAGGGTCCCGAGACCAAGACAAGACCGAGACTTTTAACCCTTTTATGATATATTTATGAATGACTAAAATCGCATGAAGTAGCAAGGAGTTACAGTAATTTGAAATACACAATACGCACCGCAGCGTGATCCCCTTGGTTTTAAAACAAGACCCAAGACCGAGACCACGTCCTGTCTGGACCAAATCGAGCCCATATTTGTAATTTTCAACATTTATTTGTATTTTACAGTTATTTTTTATACATATATATCCCTATCTGTTTTGAGAAATATATCTCCATTTTATCACTCGTCAAGAGTCCAAACGTGGTTGAGTCCGAGTCTAGACCAAGACCGTAAAAAAGATTCTTGAGGCTGGTCTCGACTATGACAGTAGATACCAGTACTAGTCTTTAAAATGGTGGATTAAACTCACGATTCACTCCCAAATCATCAGTTAAATCACAGTCTGTATATATATAAATGGACATAGGTGGCATCACGTTCCAAACAGGAAGTGAGCATGGGTGCACATCCGGGTCCATTGACTCTCCCTCTAATTGAGTTTACATTGAAAAAAACTGTTGTCCCTCTCTCTGTAACTTCTGCTGTGAGTCATTTTGATCTTAAAATGTCCGTTTACATGATCCTGTAAATCCGTATTCATATGAAACTCTGCTCCAGATTTGCTCCTATAACTGCTTTACTTTAACTGGAGCTGAACGCCAGAGGTGGGACTTGCAGGTCGGGACTTGGACTCAAGTCAGACTTGAGTCGAAATTTTTAGGAGTTGAGACTTGGACGTGAAGGTCAATGACTTGGGACTTGAGCCTGTGACTAGAGAATGAGAGACTCGATGGTTCTCCTAAAAATATATGTTTACGTTTCTCTTTACAGTTGATACTCCCACTTCTCTATTTGTTACTTTGGATGTAACTGAAGTACTGTGATGTAGTATTCTCAAATGTACTACAGTAATATGCAATACAATACAGTAAAACAGAGGGAACTGCATAGAACATGATCCTTCCATTTCAGTGCAGACAAAACAACTGATATTAAGTCTTTTTAAATCTTAATTTCTATTCTGACTGTAATGATTCACACTAAGATCTTGTTGAGACATTTAAAAAGGACTGAACCCATATATAAATACTCATATATAAATATAACACGACTTTTTAAGTACAATTTACTTAATAAAAAAGCTAAGCTATATTTGGTACTTTGGTTTAAAGACTTGAAATGACTTTCAAGATTTTTAAACTTCTATCAAGTTAATCATCTTGTTTTCATATTTATTATTGACACTAGTTCTGAGACACTTCATTCTCGTCTAGAGGTTGTTTATTTGAAGAGAACTTGTCCAGTAAAATGATCTTGCTGCATGAACAGATCATTTCACTACTTTTAAGTCATTTTCTGATAGATTTAAGTGTTTAGATCTTACATTTGGCCCATCTTTTTTGCAGTGTGGACTTATGGACCAGTGACTCGAGACTCAACTTGGACTTGCATGTTTTAGACTTGGGACTTGACTTGGACTTGAGGTCAAAGACTTGAGACTTGCAAAACAAAGACTTCTGCTGAATGCGGTGGGTGACGTCACTCTCACTCAGTCCATTTCTTTATACAGTCTGTGAGTTTAATCAAACACCTTTGCATTTTTGATTTGCTCCATTTAACTCCTTAAAATCCCAATAGAATGATAAACTCCTGTAACATCCAATTTCCCTGCTCGCACATGTGTATAGATGTAAATATGTCACTGATGTAAATAATTTTTGAGAGAGAACTATTTTATTCTTTTATCTCATTGTATTTATCTTATCTTATTTTTGAAAATTTGATTTTAACTACATGTTCTTGGTCAGTTGCATCTGTAACAAAGAAAATTTCCCCTCGGGGATGAATAAAAGAAATTCTGATTCTGATTCTGAATAAACATCTACCAAACTACTATATCACTACAGCCCTATCAACAAAAACATGACAAAATATTCCATAAAAATAACCAAAATAACTGTGCAATACAAACCATCTGAAAAACATTGAAGCTTGTATTAGTTTCACAGATGTAATAATAACTGAAATATGGTGATATCGCATCGTCAAAGTCTCTTTGCTTAAATTAATAGTTCTGATGCAGAAATAGCTAAAAAAAAAACAGAGGGAACTACATAGACCATGATCCTTTGCTCTGTTTCAGTGCAGATGACATGAAGAAATAACTGTTCTAAGCACTTTGAAATATTCATTCTTTGGGTTAAGTCTTGTGAAGGCATTTTTAGAGGAAAAAGTAAAGAATTCACAGTTTTGTTCACCTCCACAAAATATCGCAGTAAATATCGTACGTTGAGATGCATATGAAGTAAATATCGTAGCGTGAGATTTTGATATCGTTACATCCCTAATTAGTTCAAAGTTCAGATTTCTTCTTTCAAAGGCCAATATTCCTGGACTGCTTTAAAATGTGCAATCTGAACTGAATCTTATCTATTTCCATGGAGACAAGCCCACAGTGTCTTCACGCCAAGCTCCAGGTCAGATCTGTGGAGAGGCGAGCTCACTGTCGGAATGCATGTTTTTGTAGTATTTCTGTGCACATTTTAAATATCTGTAATCGAATAAATACAACAAACTGCAGATGAGTTCAATGTCGTACTGTGAAACCTTCCAGGCAAAGCAATAATATCTCCATGGAAACAACCCCTGAATTATAATTTGCAGATTCATTATGGAAGTACAATGTGTTCTGTGTGTCTGGGATGATCTAAAATATCCAAGAAATGTAGAATTTTCTGACAAATGATGCAGTTCTGATTCATTTAAATCCAAATTGAAATGGCTAAAATCATCCAAAAAGCTTTTACACAGAATAAGAGCCCAGGGAGACACCGGGAGGGCATCTGACGCACGGGGATAGCGTTCGGTCGGTCGCACTGTGTTTACCGAAAACAGGAACGGTTAAAATCTCAAATTTGTCGAGCCAAGTCTGAGGGGAAATGGTGTTTTTCTGAGTTTTCTGAGCAAGAATTAGAAAACAAAAGAGCGTTTCATCCTCCGGTGTTAGAACTGTACTGTTTCTGCTCCGACAGAGGGAGAGAGGAAGAGAGGAGGGGTAAAAAGAGAGGGAGGAGGGGAGGGAGGAGTAGAGAGGGACAGACAGATAAAGACAGAGAAGAGGGGGAGGAGATACAGAGGGAGAGGGCAAGAGACGGGCAGTAGATAAGAAAGAGGAAGAAAGAGAGGAGGAATAGAGGTGGAAGAAGGAGGGGAGAGGAGGGAGCGGAGGAGAAGGGAGAGAGAGAGGAGGAGTAGAGAGGGTGAGAGAGGAGTGGAGAGGTGAAGAGAGAGAAGAGAGAGGGAGGAGGAGGGAGGGGTTGAGGAGAGGAGGGAGCAGAGGAGAAGGAAGAGAGAGAGGAGGAGTAGAGTGTGAGGGAGGAGAGGGGAAGAGGGGATGGCAGAGGGAAAAAGGGAGAAGAGGAGTAGAAAGGAGGAAGAGAGAAGCGGAGACAGCGAGGGGGAGGGATGAGATAGAGGGAGGAGGGGTTGGGGAGAGGAAGAGGAAGGAGTGGAGGTGAGGGAAGAGAGAGAAAGAGAAGTGGGGGAGAGTGAGGGAGGAGAGAGAGGAAGTTAGAGGGGAAGAGTGAGATGAAGAGTAGAAAGGAGGAAGAGAGATAGGGAGAGAGAGGGGGGTTTACAGAGGGTGAGGAAGGAGAGAGGAGGCGAGGGAAGAGATAGGAGGAGTATAGAGAGTGAGGGGGTAAAGGAAGAGAGGAGGCGTAGCGAAGGATGAGGGATAGAGAGGGGACAGATAGATAGAGAGAGAGAGCAGGGGAGAGACTGAGAGAGGGCAAGAGAGAAGGAGTAGAGAGAGGGGGAGACAGCAGGGGGAAAGATGCAGGTTTGGAAGAGAAGGGAGAGAAGACGATGAGGGAGGAGAGATAGCAGGGGAGAGGGGAAGAAAGAGAGGAAAAGAGGAGTAGAAAGGAGAAGCGAGGAGAGCGAGAATGAGGGAGGAGAAAGAGGAAGGGAGAGGGGAAGAGAGAGAAGGGGGGAAGAGAAGCAGAGAGAGAGGATGAGGAAGGAGAGAGGAGGGAGAGACAGAGGTTGGGGAGAAGAAAAGAGGGGAGGTCGAGAGGCTGAGGGAGGAGTTCTTTGAAACACAACAGCTGAAGGAAAATGCCTTCACGGAAAGATGGAGCACCTCTGACACACAGGGCTCAAAACCAGTATCAGTTTTGAACAAATGAAAGGATATTTAGTTCTTTTAGTCTTTTTTTTTTCAAATAAAAAGTATTCAATGTTTTATTTCATATTTGATTGTGATTCACTTTGCGTTGTGTTAATTCATGTTACAGTAATATCAGGCAGGGGTTTCCTTTTACAAAATGAAATATAGTAAATAAAAGAGCCACAGCCTTAAATGACGTACAGGTAGAAGTTTATAAGTTTATTTAGTGCCCAAAGTTAGGCATCAAAATACTACATAGCCTTTTAATTAACCCAGTTTGAGTTATTCAGCACAATATGTAGAATTCAGAAGTCCCTTGGAGAGTTACCGGTACCTCCCGAGCTACAGGTTGGCTACAGGTGTTTTTTTACACAACCAGATGTCCCTATTTCACCGGGACAGTCCCAGTTTTGAGTCCTGCATCCCCTGTCCCAGCAGATTTATACAAAACCACTGATTTGTCCCAGTTTTATACAAGAAATGTCCCAGGTGTCCCTATTTTTGACCAATCTGACCTAAACCAGGACTAAACTAATAGGGCTTTTTGACTACACTACCAGCACGGCACTATACAATGAAGCTTTTCCATACAGTTGTTACCATCTGGAAGTGGGTGGAGCAGTGGGGTCGACACTCATTTTTAGGCGACATTATTCGTGTCACACTGCGGTCTTCCCAATCTGCTCCGTTGTTTATCTTCTGTTGACGTGTTCGCTGTTGTCATGTTGTCAGTGTGTTTTTTTACACAGTTGTCAAAAATAGGGAGATTTCTTGTATAAAAATGGGATAAATCAGTGGTTTTGTATAAATCTGCTGGGACAGGGGACACAGGGCTCAAAACTGGGACTGTCCCGGGTAAATAGGGATGTCTGGTCACCGTATTTTGATTCCAGAGCTGATTAACCGGCCTCTAACTCTTAAAACGAAATACTTTTAATAAACATTTTAACGAAAACAAGGATTTGGAATGAGAATGAGACTTGCACCATAAGAAATTCTCACCTGTTTTGAGTATCATGCTGTATCACCACGGCGGATGATTATTTCAAGATCCTCGAGCTTCCTTGCGCGTATGACATTTCCTCTGACCAATCAGTGGACAGCAGTCCGTCCACATCGCGTTGTCGTATCGGCTCAGCATAGTTAGAACCGCTCCAAAGCAGGTATGGAAAATTGTAACGGCTCCAGGTCCAACCCCCAGTCGAAAAGCAAACAAAACGTGCTAAACAGTGCCACTGGAAAAGACCTAAAAGACTAAACCAGGACTACATCAGGTCTAAAACAGGACTAATCTGACTCCACCAGCAGTAAAGAGGAGCAAAAAGTTTCATTTGTTTTGCCAAAATACATTAAACTGTGTTTGCAAATGACCATAAAGCAAAAAAATGCAGTGTCAGAAGTCCCTCAGATCATGACTGACACGAAAATGCACAATGTTTCACACTCTTTTCACTATTTTATTTATACCAACCATCCCAACCCAGGTGTGTCCCAGTTTAGAATTCTGAAAATCTGGTCACCTTATGTTAAAATTGAGAAATAATGACCTTTATAATGTGCATATGGACTGACACGACCTTCTTCTGTTCCAGGTGATGTTTCCTCACTTCGCTCAACTTCAACTGCAAAGTAACATCTCCACATTCACGAGTTAGCTTCCAGTTAACACCTCCTCCTCCTCCTCTTATCTCCGAGCATCAGCATCGCCATGGGAACCGTCCTGTCAATCTCCCCGGGCTCCCGTAAATCCAGCTACTACGACACGGGCCCCGGCTCCCTCAACCACTACCCGAGCCTGACCAACCGGCCCCTCGCCAAAGACAAGCGAAGCCAGTCCATCTTCCTCCCCGCGCTCACCTGGAAGCGCATCGTAGCGTCCACCAAGAAGAAAAGCAACGCTAAGAAACCTTTTGCCGACCACCTCAACAACAACAACATCAACTTCTACCACAAGGACCCCATTTTGAACCTGAACCGCGAGAACGTCAAGAAATCGCTGTCCTGCGCCAACCTCTCCAGCTACGAAGGCTACAACATCGGCATCGGGTACAGCAAATCGCAGCAGCTCTCGTCTGTCAAGAAGGTGCCGCAGGGGGCCCTCACGTCATCCCCGAAAAGAGTGATCGTGCAAGCGTCGACCAGCGAGCTTTTACGATGTTTGGGCGAATTTTTGTGCTACCGCTGCTACCGTTTGAAACATCTGAGCCCGGCCGATCCCGTGCTGTGGTTGAGAGCGGTCGATCGGTCATTGTTGCTTCAAGGCTGGCAGGATCAGGCTTTCGTCACTCCCGCCAACGTGGTTTTTGTTTACATGCTCTGTCGAGACGTCGTGGACGGAGATCTGATTTCGTCCGAGCACGAGCTGCAAGCGATCCTGCTCACCTGTCTGTACCTGTCCTACTCGTACATGGGGAATGAGATATCATACCCACTCAAGCCCTTCCTGGTCGAGGCAGGGAAAGAGGCGTTTTGGGACCGTTGCCTAGCGATTATCAACGTGACCAGCTCCAAAATGCTGAGGATAAACGCCGACCCGCACTTCTTCACGCAGGTTTTCGCGGAACTGAAAAGCGAAGGAGGCTGTCTGCCCCAGGACTTTAGTCGCATGTTGGATCGGTGAGAACTAAACCGGGATTTCAAGAGACACTTTATGCCAAATGATTACAAAACCACGTTCAGTTTTAATGTATTTTTGTACAGCTCAAAGTCACAACAGTCAGCTTCACGAAATGGTTGATTTAAGAGAAGAAAATTCTAAAATCAAACCGTGAAAAAGTTGAATTAAAGACAAGCAAATGATCTAACATTTAATGTACTTATAGGGTTGGGTGATATGGCAGTGCTCTTTCAGGTGAGTCTACTGTTTGAGTTTCCTGTTATGGACGCCATTTTGAGGATTTCTGACCATAAAAAAGATAAAATATTTAGATTTGAATTTCATGGTGTCAGCCCTGGTTTGCCCCATAGTTAATGTGTCACCATAAAAACCTTAAACTCAAATTTTGCCCACTTTTTACCCAAAATTGCATGAGAAAACGAAGGGAATCTTGAGGAACTGCATTAATTTCCAACTATAATCAACACATAAAAAACATAATTTCAGAAATATGTTTTTATATGCTTTTAAAATGCTTTTTAACTAAAAGGAGGAATTGGAATGGGAATTTCACTTGCAAAATAAGAAATTCTCACTCACTTTGGAGTGCCAAGCTTAGGGTGACCAGATTGTCAAAATAAAAAAAAAAACTGGGACACCCCAGTTTGTGGAGGTTGGTATTAATAAAATTGTGAAATGGAATTAATGAAAATTGTTACGCACTCGGCCCATTCATGACTTATTCACAACTAACATGTGAGTACAAGTCAGTATAGTCACATTTTCTATGTGTTTTGGTCATTTTATAAGCAGGTTTTTCTGTATTTTACCTAAACAAATGAATGTTTCTGCCTCTCTTTATTGTTGGCAGGGATCAAATTGGTTAGAAATAGGGAGATTTCTTGTATAAAACTGGGATAAATCACTGGTTTTGGATAAATCTGCTGGAACAGGGGACACAGGGCTCAAAACTGGGACTGTCCTGGGGAAATAGGGACGTCTGGTCACTGTATTTTTATTCCACAATTGATTAACCGACCTCTAACTCTTAAAATGAACTAAAAGGAGGAATTGGAATGAGAATTTGACTTGCAAAATAAGAAATTCTCACCAGTTTTAAGTACCATGCTGTATCACCCGATCCTTTTATATCCTTTAGTTCAATTTTAACAACTTTTTCACAACAATCCACCTGAAAAACCTCATCTGTTTGTTTCTGGGATCTTCTACAAACGATGGAGCTGATGGAGTTTGATCAGCTGGTCTCTGCAGCTCTGACATTCACCTGTTTGAACCTCATTCACCTGTTTGAACCTCGCACATTCGCAGCACCTGTCGCTGTTAGTTTAGCGCTGACATAGCACGGCCCTGATTTAGGGTTTGATTCAGGCTTGGGAATGTGTTTGGGATGCACCTGTTTCCAAAAAAAGACGACGAGGACTTTCTGAGACTTGGCTGCGGAAAGAAATATCTAGAATGGGTTCAAATGACATGAATTCAGAAAAAAATATCTTCATTTGTCATTTTTTTGACAATAAGTAAAACCGTTCTATAAAATTCATACACTGTAAACCCGAATAAGTCACCAGAACTCAAAATAACTCGATTGTCTCAATTATTTTAAGTTGATGAACTTAAAAGTCACAATCTTCCAGAACTTAAAAGGTTGGATGACTCGCTACTTGTACCTTTTGAAAACAGCTGAATCAAAAGTGCTCATTTATCTCAACTCAAATATTTGCAGTTAATATGACTCATAGTTTTCTGTTAAAGCAACAAGCATTTTGAAATTTTGTATTTTAGCAGGTACTGTATAAATTAAGTTTATTTTTAAATCATCCCTATTTGAAACAATAGAAATAGCAGTAGCTAGAAATAGCATCACTTAATTCTACTAAGTTGTACCTTATCTATGTTTTTAAGTTATGCTTAATTATACCCACAAAATTTCACTTTAGTAAAAAAATATTTAGTTAAAATTACTCAAAAACAAAAACTTGTTACAGCAACTTGACACAATTAAGTTAGTAGGACTCTTTCTAAAACTATGAGTGTACACAATGTCATCTATTTATTCTATTTTCATCACTTCAGCCAAAAAAATGCACAATGAAGAAGAAAAAAACATATATAAGTCACCCTGGACTATAAGTTGCATTTTGGGGGGAATTTTATTTGATCAAATCAAACTCCAGGAACAGACATTTCATCTAGAAAGGCAAGTTATAGTAATAACACTAGAACAGAGAAGAACAGGCTGAACATGTGTCTGGTGTGTTCAAGTCACATATGAATAGTTATTCACAAAACTAGAGCAGAAACAGAACAAGTTTACCAAACTCTCCATCTCACTCCAAATCACTAAATCCAATGAATTCTTCATCCTCTGTGTCACTTTTGAGCAACTCCACCAACAGCTAAATCCAGCTTTTAGCCACAATGAGCTTTTGTTTTCTTCATTTCAGTTGGAGTTTCCTCCACTTTTCTCCAGTCAAACACAAGTTTCTCGCTCACTCCAAACTTTCTGCTGCTCGATTACAGTTTTCAGCTGCAGATTTCAGCACTTGCAGCAGGACAGAGGCTCTTTCTGCAGGAGACATGTGCAGCAGAGGTAGAAGTGACAGTGGTACAGGAGGAAGAGCATGAGGCGGAGCAGGTACTGGCACAAAAAGCCTAGAGCGCCCTCTCGTGGCTGTCAGTGTGAAAATAACCATCATGTCAAATATAGATTTCATATATAAGTCACACCTGAGTATAAGTCGCAGGAACCACCCAAACCATGAAAAACAGTGACGGTAGTAGGACTATTTCTAAAACTTTCAGTGTACACAACATCATCTATTTAATGATTTTGAATGTTCCAATTTACAGTGTATATTTCAGTTTTATCTCATTTTATTTTAAATTTGTTAGTCTCTATTGTTTAAATTTCTCCTCATTCTGAAACCCATAGGCGAGGCATAAAACTTAACTTAAGAACTGTAGCTTGAAATTAAAAACCAGGTTTCCTATGTGTTTAAGTACACGCAACTTACTCAAAAAGTAAAAAACTCACTAAGATGTAAACTTGCCAAAACTACTCAAATTAAAATAAAAATTCAGAATTCAAGTCATTTCAACTCCACTAGAAATGATTTTTGCACTGCCCTGGATATAAGAAGAGATTTTTGAAGCACAATGAACGACTATAAACCATTTTTATTTAGCTTTTTTCGAACATTTGAGAAGAAAAAACTGGATTTGAACTCTTTACAGCCTTTATCGACACTGGAAGGACGATACTAACGCTTATCTGTGTGACTGAAATGCCTTTTATATTTGCTTTTATTTATATCGCTGCTCAAACTGTTGTAAGTTATAGATCTGTAGAATTGCCCTCAAATGTGGTTAGCTGCATGACGCTAGCACTTTATTTTCTAACCTGCTAATTGCTAATGTTAAAATATCCATCCATCCATCCATCTTCTCCCGCTTAATCCAGCTGGGTCGCGGGGGCAGCTTGCTGCCTAACCCTCATAGCACCTGACCCCCCTATGAACCCCTCTGCAGGTGGTGAGCCCACAGGAGGGTGGACAACATGGTCCTTGATGTTAGTTCATTGGGGTGATGCATGTTTTGGGTTGATGGGGGGAAACCGGAGTAGCCGGAGGAAACCCATCCAGACACGAGGAGAACATGCAAACTCCACACAGATGGGCCCCGGGCGACCCGGGGATCGAACCCGCAACCTTCTTGCTGTGAGGCCTAAGTGTTGCTACTCAGCCACTGTGCCGCCATGTTATATGAACCTCGTATTTTTATTGAATTGTTTTATAATGTTTCCTTGTCAAAAACATGCCTGGAGGAGTGTTTTGTTTCATTCATTGGATAATTTTGATCATTTCAAGTCAAATCTTGTTTTTAGGCGTTCAAAATGATTAAACCAGAAATTAATAGGTAAAATTTTGTTTTTTTAATGTTACAATTTTAAAATAAATAGCCTACTGTAATATCTTATCACCATGACGACTAACGGGGCTGGAACTTACTTGAAAATGGAACAGTTGTACAGCTCAGTATTGAAAAAGGGGGATTTTATTTGCCAAAAACAATGTATTAACATGTTTATTCAGTTTGCTCTAAGTCGCTCCCCCTTCAGAGCGCCATCACAACACAATCAGCATGCGTCCCGCTAATGAAACTACTGCACATTGCATCAGGTTTGTGAAGTTGTGGTGTATTGTTTTGTATATTTATGGAGAGTAGTCGTGTGGGAGCATTGGTGTCGTAGACTTGTGGCAGAGATCACTAGATTACTCAAACATGCAGCTAAAATCTCTTCAGGCATGTTTTTGACGAGGGAACAAAGATTTAAATTAGGCTGGAATATAAAGTGCTATCAACATTATAGTTTAGTAAAAACAAAATACTTTTTTCACTGGAGATAAACTTTATTTAAACCTAACTTGAATATATAAAGTCTAATGTGATTGTTGAACTGTTTTATGGCAGTGGTTCTCAACCTGTGGTGCTGGTGCCGCTGGAGCTACACTGGAGTGTGTGTAACTATACTTTTGTAAAGATGAACATGAAAAATATTAAACCTATCAAAGCTAAAACATGCTCTAGTTCTTCTTATTCTATTTAACTTAAAGGTGCATTGTGCAACCTTTCTGGTATGGTCCTCTGCAGGCTTGTTTCCATGGAGATGTGAATGCTCCACAGTACAATATTACCTTGCATTTATTCTGTTATAGGAGTTAATATAGCTCAGAAAACATGGATTGTCACAGTGAGCGAGAGCCACCACCTCCATCATCGATGTGCCCCGTAATGGCGTGATTTGCTTGTCTCCATGGAGATAGTCTGAATGCCATACCGTGGAACATTCCAAGCAATAACATCTCCATGAGACCAGAATGTGGGGCACGGTAGAAAAGTGCATCATTAAGTTCACAAAGAGCAGTTGTCCTGCGGTTGAGGTTCTTCTCCAAACAGTGTTTAAGGTGCAGGTCCCAGAGTTTTCTGCGGGACACATGAGCAGGACCAGAGCCAAACCTCCAGTCTGCACAGAAACATGTTCTTCTGCAAAGGAAACAGACAGGACCGGTCTCCTTACCATCTCCTGATAGCCTTCAGTTCAAAACCAAATCAAAATCAATCAAATTGAAGGGCCAAATGAAACCCACTGGATGACCAAGTTTGGCCCATGGGCCCCACTTGAGGCACCCGTGTTTATAATATGCTTCTGTGTGAACTTCTGCATGAATATAGTCTGTTTTGAATGTTGAAATGCAGTTCAAGCCCCATAAGCCTCTTTGGTCCAAGTGTAGACAGAGACACACTGTGACACACAGTGAGTGATTGTGCTCCTGTAGTCAACACTGTAGCACATAAAGTCAACACTGTAACACATAAAGTCAACACTGTAGCACATAAAGTCAACACTGTAACAAAAAGTCAACACTGTAGCACATAAAGTCAACACTGTAACAAAAAGTCAACACTGTAGCACATAAAGATTCTGTCACCTGTCAGATTAAATCAGTTTTTGAATGAATGAATTTATTTCAAACATGCAAAACATGCAAAAAAAAAAAGAAAAAACAAATCATGCATTGACAAAAAGCATAAATCAAAATGACATTCTATATATATATATATATATATATATATATATATATATATAAAATCAAAATGACATCGTGTGTATATATATATATATATATATATATATATATATATATATATATATATATATATATATATATATATATATATATATATATACACACACGACACAAACATATAGGTTCACATGTACAAAAAGGAGTGGGAAGAAGTATAACTTTTTTAATCCCACCCCCTTTCCTTCTTACAACTGAATCTATTTTTTTTCAGTTTCCTGTTTCCTGCAACAATTTCACAGGAGAAGACATCAAACTTAGAACTGTTCTTTGTTTTCATAGTTCATCAATATAATTTCCTTATATTTCTTCTTAAAATTCATCATTCTGGAACAATGTGTCAAGTCTAGGCTTAAGTCATTCCATAATTTGGCACCAGATACTGAGATACTGAAATTTTTCATTGTCCTAAATTTGGGTAAACTGTATTTATTTACATTAACCCTTAAGTTATAGATATCATGCTGTTGTTTAAAATATGTTTGGATATTTTTGGGAAGAGAGTTTTGTTGTCCCCTCCTCGAACCGCCACCTTAACGTGGTGGAGGGGTTTGAGTACCCGAATGATCCCAGGAGCTATGTTGTCGGGGGCTTTATGCCCCTGGTAGGGTCACCCAAGGCAAACAGGTCCGGGGGGACGGGTCAGACAAAGAGCGGTTCAGAAGCCCCTAATGATGATCAACATACAGAGGCCAGTTACGTCGCCCGGAATGGCGACACCGGGGCCCCACCCTGGAGCCAGGCCTGGGGTGGGTGCACGCCGGCGAGCGCCTGGTGGCCGGGCCTTTCCCCACGGGCCCGGCCGGGCCCAGCCCGAAGGAGCGACGTGGGGCCGCCCTCTGGTGGGCCCACCACCCGCGAGAGGAGCCATAGGGGTTGGGTGCGGAGAGATCTGGGTGGCGGTCGAAGGCAGGGGCCTCGGCGACCAGATCTCCGGACATGGAGACTAGCTCTGGGGACATGGAATGTCACTCGCTGGGGGGAAGGAGCCTGAGCTTGTGCGGGAGGTCGAGCGTTACTGCCAGATATAGTTGGCCTCACCTCCACGCACAGCTTGGGCTCTGGAACCCAACTCCTTGAGAGGGGTTGGACTCTCCATTTCTCTGGGCTGGTCATGAGCGGCGGCGAGCTGGCGTGGGCTTGCTTATAGCCCCACAGCTCAGCCGCTGCGTGTTGGAGTTTACCCCGGTGAACGAGAGGGTCGCGTCCCTGCGCCTTCGGGTCGGGGACAGGTCTCTCACTGTGGTGTCGGCCTATGGGCCGAACAGCAGTGCAGAGTACCCGGCCTTCTTGGAGTCTCTGGGAGGGGTACTGGATAGTGCACCGACCGGGGACTCCGTTGTTCTACTGGGGGACTTCAACGCCCATGTGGGCAACGACAGTGACACTTGGAGAGGGGTGATTGCGAGAACGGCCTCCTGATCTGAACCCGGCGGTGTTCTGTTATTGGACTTCTGTGCTAGTCACAGTTTGTCCATAACGAACACCATGTTCGAAGCACAAAGGGGTCCATCGGTGCACGTGGCACCAGGACTCCTAGGCCGGAGGTCGATGATCGACTTTGTTGTCGTGTCATCTGACCTCCGGCCCGTGTCTTGGACACTTCCGGGTGAAGAGAGGGGCAGAGCTGTCAACTGATCACCACCTGGTGGTGAGTTGGGTCGCTGGCGGAGGAGGAAGCCGGAAAGACCTGGCAGGCCCAAGCGTATCGTGAGGGTCTGCTGGGGAACGTCTGGCGGAACCTTCTGTCAGTGTGGCCTTCAACTCACACCTCCGGGAGAGCTTCTCCCAGATCCCGAAGGAGGCTGGGGACATGGAGCCCAGTGGGCTTCGTTCTCGGCCTCCATTGTCGTCGGCCGCTCGTAGCTGTGGCCGTAAGGTCTCGGTGCCTGTCGCGCGGCAATCCCGAACCCGGTGGTGGACACCGGAAGTAAGGGATGCCGTCAAGCTGAAGAAGGAGTCCTACCGGGCCTTACTGGCCCGGTGGACTCCTGAGGCAGCTGGACGGGTACCGTCGGGCCAGCGCAAGCTGCAGCCGGGCGGTTGCAGAGGCAAAAATTCGGGTCTGGGAGGAGTTCGGGGAGGCCATGGAGGAGGACTATCGGACGGCCCCAAGGAAATTCTGGCAAACCGTCCGGCGCCTCAGGAGGGGGAAGCGGTCCTTCACCAACACTGTTTACAGTGCGGGGGGAGAGCTGCTGACCTCGACTGGGGATGTTGTCGGGCGGTGGAAGGAATACTTTGGGGATCTCCTCAATCCCACCGTCACGTCCTCCGAAGAGGAGGCCGAGGCTGGGGACCCAGAGGCGGACTCATCCATCACCCTGGCCGAAGTCACTGAGGTGGTCGGAAAGCTCCTCGGTGGCAAGGCTCCGGGGGTGGATGAGATCCGCCCTGAGTACCTTAAGTCTCTGGGTGTTGTGGGGCTGTCTTGGCTGACACGTCTCTACAACATCGCGTGGCGGTCGGGAACAGTACCTTTGGACTGGCAGACCGGGGTGGTGGTCCCTCTGTATAAAAAGGGGGACCGGAGGGTGTGTTCCAACTACAGGGGAATCACACTCCTCAGCCTCCCCGGTAAAGTCTATGCCAGGGTGCTGGAGAGGAGAGTTCGGCCGATAGTCGAACCTCGGATTCAAGAGGAGCAGTGTGGTTTTCGGCCTGGTCGTGGAACACTGGACCAGCTCTACACCCTCCATCGGGTGCTCGAGGGTTCATGGAGTTTGCCCAACCAGTCCACATGTGTTTTGTGGACTTGGAGAAGGCATTCGACCGTGTCCCTTGTGGTGCCCTGTGGGGGTGCTCCGGAGTATGGGGGTCCGGGGCCTTTGCTAAGGGGCTGTCCGGTCCCTGTATGACCGGAGCAGGAGCTGTGTTCGCATTGCCGGCAGTAAGTCAGACCTGTTCCCCGGTGCATGTTGGACTCGCCAGGGCTGCCCTTTGTCACCGGTTCTGTTCATTGTATTTATGGACAGAATTTCTAGAAGCGCAGCCAGGGGCCAGAGGGGGTCCAGTTCGGGACCACAGGATCTCATCTCTGCTTTTTGCGGATGATGTTGTCCTGTTGGCTCCATCGAACCAGGACCTGCAGCGTGCACTGGGGCGGTTTGCAGCCGAGTGTGAAGCGGCCGGAATGAGAATCAGCTGTTCCAAATCCGAGGCCATGGTTCTCGACCGAAAAGGTGGATTGCCTCTCCGGGTGGGTGGGGAGTCTCTGCCTCAAGTGGAGGAGTTCAAGTATCTCGGGTCTTGTTCACGAGTGAGGAGGATGGAGCGTGAGATTGACAGGCGGATCGGTCGAAGGCCGGGCAGTGATGCAGTCGCTGTATGTCGGACCGTTGTGGTGAAGAGGGAGCTGAGCCGAAGGCGAAGCTCTCGATTACCGGTCAATCGCTCCTACCCTCACCTATGGTCATGAGCTTTAGTAATGACCGAAAGAACGAATTGCCCGGATACAAGCGGCCGAAATGAGTTTCCTCCGCAGTGGCCGGGCGCTGCCTTAGAGATAGGGTGAGGAGCTCGGTCACACGGGGAGGAGCTCGAGTAGAGTCGCTGCTCCTCCACGTCGAGAGGAGCCAGCTGAGGTGGTTCGGGCATCTGGTCCGGATGCCTCCTGGACGCCTCCCTCGGGAGGTGTTCCGGGCATGTCCCACCGGTAGGAGGCCCCGGGGAAGACCCAGGACACGCTGGAGGGACTATGTCTCTCGGCTGGCCTGGGAACGCCTCGGGGTCCGTCCGGAGGAGCTGGAGGAAGTGGCTGGGGAGAGGGAAGCTTGGGAGCCCCTGCTTAGACTGCTGCCCCCGCGACCCGGCCCCGGATAAGCGGAAGAAGATGGATGGAGTTTTGTTGTACTCTGTACAGAATTTGAGCTGTCTGCTATTTTACTAGATCACTGAACTTGGTTATGTTAGACTTCAGAAACAATATATTAGTGTGATCAAGATAACCAGAATTATTGCCTTTTTCTATAACTGGATGTTTCTCATTGGGAATTTGATTTTTGAAAAGGTGCAATATGTCACTTTTCTTGTGCAGGGTTCACCTCCCGAATGTTTCCACAGAGATGCTGTTGCATTGTGTGGGTTAGGGTTAGGGCTAGGGAATGTATCCATGGAGACCAACAGATGCCACAAGGACAAGTCAGTGGTCAGATCTGTGGAGAGGCGAGTCCTCTCACAGTAGAAATGCATGTATCAAGATAGGAAAAATTGCATAGTACATCTTTAATATTGTTATAGTGTAGGTTTAAAGGTACAGTGTGTGGATTAGACTGAGGGTTAATCCTCTGACACACAGGGATATATGAGGATGGGAGGGCATCTGACACATAGGGTTATGGGAGGGCATCTGACACATAGGGTTATGGGAGGGCATCTGACACAGTATTTACTCGTCATGCCTTTGGCCCGTTTGTGAACACAGATCTGGGATTAATGCGATTAGCAGATTAGCATTTAGCCACGCCTCTAAATCCTGTAATCCAGACCTGCTCCAGACTGAGAGGGAGAGAGGGAAGAGAAGAGAGATAGATGGAGGAAGAGAAAGAAGAGAGAGAAAAAAAAAATTGCATCCACACATGTGTCAGATCAATAAATATTCATGCCCAGATGACAATGGAGCACTGAGTGAAAACGGTGTAATACATATACCACACCTGTATGTGGCGCTGTGAAGAGGATACAGCCAGAGCCAGATGTTCTTGCAGCTGTCACCCAAAATCTTCTTCTGGTGGCTTCTAGTTCTACACTGCAGTGGATTTAAAAGAATCTATAATTATGTCTCCTCTGGTGTTGCACTACAGTAGATGAAGAGGTTTTGATGCAACAGTGCAAATAAACTTAGAAGCAGCACAAACTCAGCTCCGTTGTCCGTCGTGGTTATTGTTCTGGTTGTTACCAGTTGTTGCGCGGGGTTCTCTTCTGGTCACGTGGCAATGACGGAGTTGCAACGTCATTGTTTTCCAAAAGCTGGGGTTTGTCCACACGACAACGGAACGCTGCCGTTCTCAGATTTCTCCACTGTGGAACTCATTTTCCCACATGAAACGCCAGCTCAGTGTGGACGACAGGTCAAAACGAATAAAAACTTCACTGTTTTGACCAAAAAACATTGCCGTGTGGACACCACCTGAGAGAGAGAGAGAGACAGAGGAATGAGTGGAAGAGAGAAGAAGGAAGGAAGTATGTCTGTGATGTACTGCAGCTAGAAATGAATGAAGTCTATTCATCCATCCATCCATCTATCTATCTATCTATCTATCCATCTATAGAGAATGAGAGAGGTGATGGAGAGAGAGAAAAGGAAGAGGGGAGAAAGGGAGGATGTATTCTTGTATGTTCTACTTCTGCATTCTTGAAGCGTTATTTATCAAAGTTTCTGAGTAACTTTTTGTTTCTCAGAATGTTCCACAGTATGGCATTAAATTCAGAAAATAGAGAAAATTGAGCCCTTTAAACTTGTATCTTGCATTTATTCAGTTGGAAGTGTTTAAATTAGTAAATATTGACTTGAAAAACACAAATTCTTACAGTGAGCAGGTTCCCCTCTCCACAGACCTGACCTATGCTGCCTTTGATAGATCAGTTTAATGCTATGCTGGGGAACGTTCAGGCAAAGCAGTAACATCTCCATGGAGACAAACAGGTGCAGGATGCTCCAGATGAAAGTTCCACCGTGCACCTTTCACTGTAATTACTTCTACATGAACCTGAGTGATCCTGAGCTCAACTTTGTCAGATTAACTGTGCTCGCCTGACCCCAAAGTCAGGAGTGCACACATAGATTATCATCCTTAGTGTGTGTGTGTTAATCCCATTGTTCACCCTGAGAGTCCTCTAGGGGCCCCACACCTGCACCATACACACTGTGTCCACGGGATGTTATTAAAGCCACAGTATGTCACTTTATCGCCTAAAACAGACTCAAACAAAGGCAGGTTTGGTTGTGCTAAAGATAACTTCTTACAGTGAGTGGGCTCGCATCTCCACAAACCTGACTCATACTAGGCCTGGACGAGAGCCTCCTGCTTGTTTCCATGGAGATGTTGTTCCTTTGCATAGATTGTATCAAAGAAGTGGACTAAGTGAGTGTGACGTCACCACAGCGTTCAGTGTCGCTCAAATGAGGCTTCCAGTGTCACGGTTACAGGAGCCAATCTGGAGCCAGGCTCTATATTATGAATAGGGTTTTTTTGACGGACAAAATAGCGGAAAAAAAAAAAATTCAGTATCATGTAGAGTGGGTTCATACGAACATTTTAAGACCAAAATAACGAGGGTCACAGCAACAGGTACAGAGGTAAGTCTCAGACCCTCCACCAGGTATCAGCTATGTCTTTCAAGAGGGGGTCCATCCATCTTCTTCTGCTTAATTCAGCTGGGTCGCAAGGTCAGCAGTTCACCACCCAGTCCTCTGTGCACCTGACCCCTGTGAGCCCCTCTGCAGGTGGAGAGCCCACAGGAGGATGGACCCACTGTCCTTTTCGGGTGACATTATGGTCCTTGATTCCAGTTCATAGTTTTCTTTTTTCTACCATGTTAAAGTGTTGTTTCCTTGTAAAAAACCTGCCTAAAGAGATTTTACAGTCATCCATGCATGTTTGAGTAATCTGGTGATCTCTTCAGGACCCTATTCAAACCCCCTTAGAATTATCAGTATGATCCTGTCCAAGGCTCCGCCCACCCATCGCTTCCCGCTTCACCCATGCTCCCACACGACAATTCTCCATAAATATACAAAACATGATACAAAACTTTCCATTACAACTTGACAAACCTGCTGTGATGTGCAGTAGTGTCATTAGTGGGATGCACACTGATTGTGTTGTGATAGTGCTCTGAAGGGAGTGACTTTACACTGAAAGTGTCAAAAAAGTAACAACAGTGTTAATCTGAATATGTTGTTCCTGTTGAATACAGAAATTTCAAAACAATAAAAGGTAATATGTCATAGTTAATACCCCGGAGGAGTAAAAGTCCCACTCTTTAAAGTGTATTTCTCAGACAGAGAAGACGTTGAACTTTGTGCCAGTTCTTGTTGCATGTGGTCAGGCCCAGTAATGACACAAATCTGAACCATAAACCAGGTCACACAGGAGCATTTCTCCCACACACCTTTGACCTGTCCTTCATTATAAACTCCCGTCCCTCTGTGGAGAGCGCACGTGAAGGGCCCACACACTCTGACCTTCTGAACATGAACACACACTTAGAATAATCCATCTTTAATCCTCTCCAACAATCACGTTCAGACACACAGAGGTGTGGGACAAAACATGACATCTGGGTTAGCTGCAGTCACATGGGCTGGACCTGGTTCAGTCCTGGTTTAGTCCCAGATTTGTCCTGGGTTAGACCTGTTTGAGCCTTGGTTTGTCCTGATTAAGCCCTGGTTGGTATAATCTTGGTTTAGTCCTGGGTTAGCCTTGGTTTAGTCCTAGTTTAGTTCTGGGTTAAACAGACATGGTTTGTTCCTTGAATAGTCCCGTTTTAGTCTTGATTAGTCCTGAGTGAGACCAGTCTTAGTCCTTGGTTAGTCCTGGGATAGTCCTGAGATAGACCTTGTTTAGTCCTGGATTACTCCTGATTTATAAAGGGTTTGGACCTGGTTTACTTCTGGTATAGTGCTGTTTTAGACCTGATTTAGTTCTTGGTTAATCCAGGTTTAGTCCTAGGTTAGCCCTGATTCAGACCTGGTTTAGTCTGTGTTAATCCTGGTTTAGACCTGGTTTAGTCTGGAATTAGACCGGGATTGGTCCTGGGTTAGTCCTGATTTAGTGCTGGGTTAACTCTGGTTTAGTCCTGATTTAGTCCTGGTTTAGTCCTGGTTTGGTTCTTGATTAATCCTGGTTTAATGCTTAATTCAGACCTGGTATAGTCTCTGTTAATTAGACCTGGATCTTGGTTTAGTCCTGGTTTAGCTCTGGTTTAGTCCTTAGTTAGTTCTGATTTAGTTTCGGATTAGACTTGGGTTAGTCCTGTTCTAGTCCTAGTCCTAGTTTAGTCCTGGTTTAGTCCTCAATTAGACCTGGTTTACTCCTGGTTTGTCCTGGTTTAAACCTGGGCTAATCCTGGGATAGCCCTGAATTAGTTCTGGTTTAGACCTGGTTTAGTCTCAGATTACACCTGGGTTAGTCCTGATTTGGTCCTGGGTTAGGTCTGGTTTAGTCCTGGTTTAGTCCTGGTTTAGTCCGGGTCTAGTTCACAGGGTTTTCTTGGGTCTTTATGTGGGTCTTCTTTCCTGGTATTTGATTATTCCACGTTGACCTTTGAAGACACTTTAAACACATGGCCATGTTTATTCAGATCATCAGAGGAGGTCTTCAGAGGAGGTCTCCAGATGAGTCTGTGGGTCATGTCTGTTTTCTCAGTACTTTGAACACATCACAGACTTCCAGGAATCAAAACAGCAGAAAAGTATGATTCATTCAAACTTCAAATAGTTTTGACCTTAAAGAATCACAGTACAGGCTCATCAAATCCTCTCTCTTTTACCATTATTCACACACAACACATTCATACTGGCAATGTGGGTGAAGTGTCTTGCCAAAGAACACAACGACAGAACTTCAGGATGGTACATGGTGTTCGCTATCATTCTAACTTTCAGTAAATTTGGAATTCGATGAATGGACTGATCACAGGCTCCTGAAATGTGCTGGTTAAATCCATTTTTATTTCCATCCATCTTCTTCCACTTTTATCCGGCTGGGTCACGGGGGCAGTTTGCTGCCCAATCCTCATAGCACCTGACCCCCTATGAACTCCTCTGTGAGTGGTGGCCACAGGATGGTGAACGTCATGGTCCTTGATGTTAGTTCAGGTGCTGCATGTTTTGAGTTGATGGGGGAAACCGGAGTAAACCCATCCAGACACGGGAAGAACATGCAAACTCCACACAGAAAGGCCCAGGCAACTCGGGGATCGAACCTGCAACCTTCTTGCTGTGAGGCAACAAACAGAGCAGAGAGTGAACATGTCTGTCCATGAGCATTGTGGTTTCTGCGAGGTGAACTTATGAATTAAAGGTACGATTAAAAATGCTAAGTTATTATTTGACAAAGTCCAAAGGAGGATAGCGTGTGCAGTCTGATATCACAACTCGGGTTGGTTCTGGCCAACACACTGCTTCACTGATTGGCCAGTGCGCCAACATTTTTGTTGTTTGTGTTTTTTGTTGTATTAATTTATTTTGTCATATTTGTCCGCCTCATCTTGGCCAATCCGTGAAAATATTGTCTAACAATACACCGGTCCGTGGCGCAAAAAAGGTTGGGGGCCGCTGATTTAGACGATTTCAGCCCTGGAATTGACCATCTCTGCTGAACAAAAGGTAAAAGGTTGGTACCACTTCATGACATCACAAGGTGGAACAGAGCATTTTGAGCTTTGGAGATGTAGACAGACTAATAATAAAGTGTTCAACATGAAACAATGAAACAAAACACAACTCCAGGTCTGTTTTTGAGGAGGGAACAACATTATAACATAACTTAAAGCTCACAAGAGTCAGTTTTGTGCAATATAGAACCTTAAATTAACTTAAATTAAATAAACTTTTAATTGCACTCACACATTTTAATAAAAAACTCTGCTTACCAGGCCAGTTTATGCTATCTGTATTTTTTATTCATAGTTTGAGTTTTCCTATGTAAAGCCTGCTCCAGTTTAAAGCTGGTTTCAGTGTGACAGCTCGGAGATCCAGGGCACAGATGGGACTGGGGGGGTCGCTCACTCCTCACCCCCCTGAACAGAGCCCCCTCCTCGGGCACAGGTGCACCGTCTGTCCCCTCTCTCCAAAAATGCCTGGGTAAATAACACGGGAGCAGATGCACGTTTGGAGCAGGCGAACTGGGGCTTTAGAGTTCCTCCATCCTGCATTTCACATTTTATTTGAGTTCTGCGGGATTATTTTAGTCACATACTTTTATATCTTTATAAATCTTGGTACTACTTCATAAGAACAGCTTAATTAGTCTTATGCATGAGACTTAAAGCTGCATTGTGTAACTTTTCAGGTAGATTGTCCGTTGTTGAGTGCTTTTCTTTGTGGAGATGTTATTGCTTGGTCTGGAATGTTTCGCAATATGGCATTAAACCTTTCTATCTTCATGGAGATCAAACCAGCCCAATTACAGGTTAGATCTGTGGAGAGGCACCCCTGCAGTAAGAATGCCTTTCTTAAGTATTTAAGAACATTTCTGAGTATTTAAGAGCTAAAAAAAAACACCTGTAATTGAATAAATGTAAAGTAGAGGTGTTTAATGTCATACTGTGGAACATTTAAAGCAATAACATATCCATAGAAATAAGAAGGTGATAGACCCCAACTGAAAAGTTACATAATGCACTTTTACATCATGAACAAATCATTTATTTATTAAAAATGATCCAGACTTAGTAACTATTAAAGAGCCTGTACTAGAGTTAGTCTCATGTATCTGAGCTCAGTGTGTCTTACCCCAGTACAGAGATCTTATATAAGCAGCTCTTAAAGTCAAACTAAGTCCACTGTGAGCTGTCTGCATCTGATTCTAAAGAGTTTTATTTATAGAGACTCAGGAAGTGTGCAGTTAGCATGCATTACTTAGTTTCGCTAGCTTTATAAGGAAGCCGGGGGGTTCACAACAAATGCAAACGCCGCAACAAATACAAACGGCTCAACACAACAAAAAGCCACAGCGCAAGTGACCGCAGGACTCTCTTTTCCGAAGGAAATTATTTACAATGATCAGACAGTGATATGGTTCCTGGCCATAAAACAATAAATTACTTTTACTTACGTTTCCAACTCCATTCACTTTAGTAGTAACAGTAGCAGTAGCAGTTGCAGTTGCAGTACAGCAGTACTAGTAATATTAGTAATAGTACTAGTAGCAGTAGTAGTAGTAGTAATAGTAATATTTGCTGTAGTTGTTTAATAGTTAATAGAGTGATTGAAGTTGGTCGTTCAACATCTGAACAGTTAATATTGCCCTTGGGCAAGACACTTCACTTACAGTGCTTTTCTATGAAGGGGCTAAGGAAGACTTTATTATCTCTGTGAAGACATGTGTCCATCTGAGCGTCCTCCAGTGTCTCTGGATCACACCTGTCAGAGCAGAGGGACCATCTCCAGGTCTTGGTCTGGTCAGGACGGCCTTAGCTGGAGGGTCTGACCAGTGCATGTTTTAGGTCAGTGGATGAAACCCATACACAGGGAGAACATGCAAACATACAGACCCTTCTTACCAGTCTGAATGTGCTTTGTGTGTGAGTGTTGGTGTGTGTGTGAGTGTGTGTCGCGTGTGTGTGTGTGTGCGTGTGTGTGTGTGTGTGAGACTGTGTGTGTGTGTGCATGCATGTGTGTGTGAGTGTGTGTGTGACTGCATGAGTGTGTGTGTGTGAGACTGTGTGTGTGTGTATGTGCGTGCGTGTGTGTGTGTGTGAGTGTGTGCGTGCGTGCGTGCGTGCGTGTGTGTGTGTGTGTGCGTGTGTGTGAGTGTGTGTGTGTGTGTGTGTGTGTGCCTGCGTGTGTGTGTGTGCATGCATGTGTGTGTGAGTGTGTGTGTGTGTGCGTGTGTGTGTGTGCATGCATGTGTGTGTGAGTGTGTGTGACTGCATGAGTGTGTGTGTGTGAGACTGTGTGTGTGTGTGTGTGTGTGTGTGTAGGTGTGTGCATGTGTGTGTGTGCATGCATGTGTGTGTGAGTGTGTGTGACTGCATGAGTGTGTGTGTGTGTGAGACTGTGTGTGTGTGAGTGTGTGTGTGTGTGCGTGCGTGTGTGTGTTGGTGGTGGGAGGGGCTGAGCACAGAGGGCCGACCCTTGAGTAACTAATTTTTTTAAGAAATTTTACTTTTCAGAGCACTTTTCTAGCAGTTTGGACCACTGCAAACTGTTTCAAATGAACTAATTCTGTTTCTCATGTTTTAAGAAAATAAAGTAGTCAACACTTTGGAGCTTTCTGCCCTGTTATAACATGGTTCCCTCATAAAAAAAACCTACCTAAAGAGTTTTTAGAGTCATCCATGCATGTTTGAGTCATCTAGTGATCTCTTCTGGGCTCTATTCAAACCCTCTTTGCGCTTAGCTGTAAGATTCTGTACGAGACTCCGCCCACAAGCCTACATCCCCCATGCTCCCAGACGACAATTATCCATAAATAAACAAAAACATGATCCAAAACTATACATGGCAACTTGACAAACCTGATGTGATGTGAAGGAGTTTAATTTGCGCTGACTGTGTTGTGATAGCGCTCTGAAGGAGGAGGGACTTAGCACGGAGAGCAAAGGAAGGCGAGACTCAGAAAATGAAAAAAAAAAAAAGAAACTCATAAAACATGTGAATATGTTGTTTTAGGCGAATACAGCATTTTCAGAACAATAAAAGCTTTACATTTATAGTTATGAAGTCGTACCAAAATCGTACTTGTCATTTTACTAAAAGCTACAATATGTACCTTTTCTGGTGAAGGATACACCACCTGCTTGTCTCCATGGAGAGGTTACTTTTTTGCCTGGAATATTCCACATTAAAGCATTAAACGGATCTTCTTTGCATCTATTCAGATGCTCAAAAATACATTAATTCTGACTGTGAGTGTGGACGCCTCTCCACAGATCTGACCTGTAACACGGCCTGATGGTGTCTCTTGCTTGTTTTCCACTGGTATAGATAATTTTAAAGCCATACTGTGGAATATTACAGGCAGAGCAGTAAAATTTCCATGGATACAATAGTGCAGCTTTAAGTCGTATTATATAGTGCTTTTGAATATACCCAAGGGTGATTTAGAGTTGAGATGAAATACTGCATATTCAGGTACAAATACACAGTACTGCAGTATCTGAGGTTCCTGCGCTCTGAAAAGTGCAGTTCTGTTCATTCCTGTGTCCTCTGGGGTTTCCTCTGCTACAGGAGCTTTGCAGGGACATTCTTCATCCTCACTCTGAAAATCTGCATTCATTAAACAAACTCCATCTGGTGCTATGCTCTGTTCCTCTGCTCCTTTAACACCTCTGCTCCTATGACCTTCTCCTCTGCTCCTCTGACCTTCTCCTCTGCTCCTCTGACCCTCTCCTCTGCTACTCTGACCCTCTCCTCTGCTACTCTGACCCTCTCCTCTGCTACTCTGACCTTCTCCTCTGCTCCTCTGACCTTCTCCTTTGCTCCTCTGGCCATCTCCTCTGACCCTCTCCTCTGCTCCTCTGACACTCTCCTCTGCTCCTTTAACATCTCTGCTCCTCTGACCTTCTCCTCTGCTCCTCTGACCTTCTCCTCTGCTCCTCTGACCCTCTCCTCTGCTACTCTGACCTTCTCCTCTGCTCCTCTGACCTTCTCCTTTGCTCCTCTGACCATCTCCTCTGACCCTCTCCTCTGCTCCTCTGACCTTCTCCTCTGCTCCTCTGACCTTCTCCTCTGCTCCTCTGACCCTCCTCTGCTCCTCTGACCTTCTCCTCTGCTCCTCTGACCTTCTCCTCTGCTCCTCTGACCTTCTCCTTTGCTCCTCTGACCATCTCCTCTGACCCTCTCCTCTGCTCCTCTGACCTTCTCCTCTGCTCCTCTGACCATCTCCTCTGCTCCTCTGACCCTCCTCTGCTCCTCTGACCTTCTCCTCTGCTCCTCTGACCTTCTCCTCTGCTCCTCTGACCTTCTCCTCTGCTCCTCTGACCCTCCTCTGCTCCTCTGACCTTCTCCTCTGCTCCTCTGACCTTCTCCCCTGCTCCTCTGACCCTCCTCTGCTCCTCTGACCTTCTCCTCTGCTCCTCTGACCCTCCTCTGCTCCTCTGACCTTCTCCTCTGCTCCTCGGCTCCTCTCCTCTGCCCCGTCCTCCTCTCTTCGATAAACACATTTTTGGGCTGCAGTCGTTGTCACTCATTTTATCTTAATAACCAAACACAAACATCTGCTCCTGTTCTTCCACCAGTCAAACAGGTACAGTATCTTACATGTTCCAGGCCTTCACGTTCAAACGGTATTTTGACAACTATTAGTAATTCTTGCTACTACTGCAATACTACTGCAGTACCACCAGAGTGATACTACTACTACATACTACTGCTGCTCTACCACTGGTCTCAGAGCGATACTACTACTACTAATATTACTTCTGCTACTCTTCTACAACAACTACTACTACTATTACTGCTACTGCTGCTACTATTTTCAGGTACTTTGAAAGCATAACATTTGTCCCCTGCATTTGACCCGTCCTCCAGTGTCTCTGGGTTGAACCTGCATTTACCCCACTTACTAGGTACTTATGGTGGTAGTAAGTACCCATATAGTTACCAGCCAAAGTACCGTAAATACCAGCCTAAGTACCACAGTAAGTACCATCATAAGTACTACCGTAAGTATCACTGCAAGTACTATCATAAGTACCACAGTAAGTACCATTATAAGTACCACAGTAAGTACTATTATAAGTACTACTGTAAATACCATGATAAGTACTACTGTAAGTATCACAGTATGTACCATTATAAGTACTACTGTACACACAGTAAGTACCCTTCTAAGTACCATTGGAAGTACTATTATGAGTACCATCATGAGTACCATCATAAGTACCACCAAAAGTACTACTGGAAGTACCACCATAAGTACCATCATAAGTACCATCGTAAGTACCACTGTAAGTACAATCATAAGTACCACAGTAAGTACCATCCTAAGTACCACCAAAAGTACCACAATAAGTACAATCATAAGTACCATCATAAGTACCACAGTAAGTACAATCATAAATACCACCAAAAGTACCACAGTAAGTACAATCATAAGTACCATCGTAAGGACCACTGTAAGTACCACAGTATGTACAATGATAAGTACCCCTGTAAGTACCATCCTACGTACCACAGTAAGTACAATCATAAGTACCATCATAAGTTCTGCCTTCTCACAAGCTGCATTTTCCTACAAAACTATCAAACAATGGAACCAGCTCCCTGCCAGTCTGAAGCTGTCTGCAGATCTGCACAGTTTCTCTTGAAATTTAAAACAATTTATTCTTGAGAAGCAACTGTGTCAGCATCAGTCCTGTTAAATCAGTAACTTTCTTATTCTGTGGTTTACAGTGTTACTGTTTGTAAATATTTTAATGTTTTGTTTTTGTTTTCTTTTGTTTTTTTTTTTTATAATATGTTTGTAGGATTTTAAATTGTTTTATAGAATGTTGTACTATTTGTAGCATGTTACTTTTAGTGCGCACCTGCCCAGGGACTGCAGATGGAAAATTGCTTTTTTGCTTTTTTGATCCATTTTAAAACTTATTTGACAGTTTTCTAATGTGTGCATTGTGTCTCCGTGGTAACTGCTGATCAATACACTATACCATGTGGCCATACCGGCTTGTCAAAGCCTGATCCCGTCAGATCTCACAAGCTAAGCAGGGCCGAGCCTGGTTAGTACTTGGATGGGAGACCACTGGGAATTCCAGGTGCCACAGTGGGGCGCCAGTCGCAAAAACTGTCGTAGTGTCCTTAGGCAAGACACATCACCCACATTGCCTAGTATGAAAGTGGTGTGTGCGTGAGTGTTGGTGGTGGTCGGAGGGGCCGATGGCGCAGATTGGCAGCCTCGCTTTCGTCAGTCTGCCCCAGGGCAGCTGTGGCTACAATAGTAGTTTACCACCACCGGGTCTGGAGTGAATGACTAATGCTCTGTAAAGCGTCTTTGAGTGTCCTGAAAAGCGCTATATAAAACTGATGCATTATTATTATTATTATTATTATTATTATTATTATTATTATTATTATTATTATTATTATTATTATTATTATTATTATTATACGCTTCCATGTAGAACCCCCCAGCGTGATGTGAAAGTATCAACAGTGAGATGTCTGCGCTCTGGAACGTACTAGAAGCTTGTGTAAAAGTGTGCGCACTCGCAGATTGAGGTCAGGATCATTTTTAGTCGGAGTGTGATGCGTGTGGCCCACATGAGTTTACGTAACAGCCCCAAGGCCCAGATCGCACACAGCAGCAGGTCTACGGGACTTTTCAAACTCGAGGTACAGCTGTGTCTGGACTCTCAGCATTTCCAAAATTAGCTTCAGTGTGCGGAGAATCAAACTCAGGGTTATAGGCTCGAAGCAACAGCAGAAGATTCACACCGGGGAAAGTTAAAGTGGAGCTGAACCTGAGAGAAGAGAGACCAGGACGGTGGGAGAGGAGAGGAAAAGGAGGGAAGAGATACCAGGACAGAGAGAGGAGAGGAAAAGGAAGGAAGAGAAACCAGGACAGAGAGAAAGGAGAGGAAAAGGAGGGAAGAGAGACCAGGACAGAGAGAGAGGAGAGGAAAAGGAGGGAAAGAGACCAGGATGGAGAAAGGAGAGGAAAAGGAGGGAAGAGAGACCAGGATGGAGAGAGAGGGGGAAAGACAGATAGAAGGTGGGGGCAAAAGAAAGAGTCGAGTAGGGGGAAAGACAGGAACGTAACAAAACCAGGTCTAAACCAGGTCTACTCCCAGGACTAAACCAGGATTTAACCATGTGTAAACCAGGACTAAACCAGGTCTAAACAAGGACTAAACCAGGACTAGACCAGGATTTAATCAGGTCTAAACCAGACCTAACCCAGGATTTAACCAGGTCTAAACCATGACTAAACTAGGATTTAAAGAGAAACTCCGGCGTGTTTGAAGATAAAGTCCGTTGCTAGAGGTGGTCAAATACTGTTAGAAGCCAAAAAACGGCACAGATCGACACTTTATAAGAGAGAGATCTCCGCCTAGAAAACACTGAGCACAGGTTTAGTCCTGGCTAAGTCTTGGTTTAGTTCTGGTATGAACTGAGTTAAATCCAAGTTTAGTCCTGTTGGTAGAGCTGGTTTGCTCCTGGTTTATTCCTGGTTTAGTTCTGGTTTAGTCCTGGTTTAGACCTGGTTAAACACTGGTTTAATCCTGGGCATAGACCTGTTTTACTCCTGGTTTAGACCTGGTTTAGTTCTAGTTTAGCCAAAAAACGGCACAGATCAGTGTTTTCTAGGCGGAGATCTCTCTCTTATAAAGTGCCGATCTGTGGAGTTTTTTGGCTTCTAACAGTATTTGACCACCTCTAGCAACGGACTTTATCTTCAAACACACCAGAGTTCAACTTTAACCAGGTCTAAACCAGAACTAAACCTAGAATAAACTAGATCTACCCCAGGACTAAACCAGAATTTAACCAGGTCTAAACCAGAACTAAACCAGGTCTAAACCAGGAGTAAAACAGGCCTATCTCCAGGATTAAACCAGGATTTAACCAGGTCTAAACCAGGCCTAAATCAGGACTGAACCAGGTCTAAACCAGGACAAAACCTGGACTAAACCAGGAAAAAACTAGGACTAAGCCAGCTCTACCCCCAGGACTAAACCTGGATTTAACTCAGTTCATACCAGAACTAAACCAAGACTTAACCAGGACTAAACCTGTGTTTTGTGCTATTATTTTACGAGTGGATTTGACCTGCAGTGGCCCACAGACACATGCAGAGGACAAGACTCTGTCTCATCTCTGTCCCTTACTTCTCCATCCCCTCTTTCTCTCCATCCCCTCAATCTCTCCATCCCCTCTTTCTCTCCATCCCCTCAATCTCTCCATCCCCTCTTTCTCTCCATCCCCTCTTTCTCTCCATCCTCTCTTTCTCTCCATCCTCTCTTTCTCTTATCCTCTCTTTCTTCCCATCCCCTCTTTCTCTCCATCCTCTCTTTCTCTCATCCTCTCTTTCTCTCCACCCCCTCAATCTCTCTATCCCCTCAATCTCTCCATCCTCTCTTTCTCTCCATCCTCTCTTTCTCCCCATCCCGTCTTTCTCTCATCCCCTCTTTCTCTCCATCCCCTCTTTCTCTCCATCCTCTCTTTCTCTCATCCCCTCTTTCTCTCCATCCCCTCAATCTCTCCATCCTCTCTTTCTCTCCATCCCCACTTTCTCCCCATCCCGTCTTTCTCTCCATCCCCTCTTTCTTTCCATCCACTCTTTCTCTCCATCCTCTCTCCGCTCTCTAAACTTCGACAAAGACAGATTACAGTCTCCCCCTGCCCTCCCTCCATATCTATTTCTCTTCTTTCTCCCTTCTTTCCACCTCTGTCCATCCCTCAGACAGATGAGAGCTCCCCTAGAGACATTTTCTTTCTCTCTCTCCCTCCCCATCTAGCTCTCTTCTTTCTTCCCTCTTTCCATCCCTCCCTCTCCTCCTCTGTCTCTTTCATTACACTCGGGCACAGACACATTTGAGTCTCCTTTGATTAAACTTGGGCTAAAGTTTAGCCCACTCTACAATGTGACGGGTTTTAAAGAGTTTTGCTGCTAAACTCTTTAAAACCTGTCACATTGTAGAGTCTCCTGCATCTGTCACAGTCTGAGTCTGAGTCTGATTCAGATTCAGATTCAGATTCTGAGTCTGATTCTGATTCTGATTCTGAGTCTGAGTCTGAGTCTGAGTCTGATTCTGAGTCTGATTCAGATTCAGATTCAGATTCTGATTCTGAGTCTGATTCTGAGTCTGATTCTGAGTCTGAGTCTGATTCTGAGTTTGATTCAGTAATTAATCACCCCACATCCTTAACTAATTTCAGTGTGTCTGTGACAACATGTTTCATACGTTTGTTTTGCCCTTATAGTGAGACTGCTCAACAGTGGCAGTCCTGCAGCGCCCTCCTGTGGCCACTTAGAGTTACTACAGAAATCACAAACCCAGCCAAAGGAAAATGAAATGTTGGAATATGAAACAAACATGAAATAATCCACAACATTTTTAAAAAAAAAAGACAAACTAAATCAGACCTGAATGAGCTGCAAGAAACACAAACGTTCAAATAATTTCAGATTGTCGCACAAAACATTTGTCACTTTAGACTCACTGTGGGAAGAGGAAGAACTACTTTTACTCAAGTAAGAGGACTGTTACACTGTACTCTATATTACTCAAGTAAGATTACTGCTACTTCAATAAAAATATGACTCAAGTAGGAGTAATTGTAAGCTGCTAGAAAAGTATTCTGAAAAGAAAATGTCTTCAAAAACTAACTCAGTTAAATGTAACTGGATACTACTCACCTCTGTCAGGGTCGCACCTGCCCTGGGGCACACTGACAGGAGCAAGGCACCAGTCTGTGCTCAGCCCCTCCCACCACCAACACTCACACAGAGCACACTCAGACAGGTGGCAGAGTGGTTAGCCCTCTCAACTCACAGTCAGAAGGGTCTGTCTGTGTGGAGTTTGCATGTTCTCCCTGTGCATGAGTGAGTTTCCCCATCCACCCAAAACATACACAGGTCACATCCTCCTGATAAGACCTTGGTCTTGGTCGGGTCAGATGGACAAATGTTTTCACAGAGACAATAAACTTCAAATGAACCAGAACCCTTCATACAAAGGCTCTGTAAGTGAAGTGTCTTGCCCAAGGGCAATATTAACTGTTCAGATTTTGAACGACCAACTTCAATCACTCGCTTAACTATTAAACAACTACAGCAATTACAACAACTTCTACTATTACTGTTACTGCTACTACTACTACTGCTATTGTTACTACAGCTACTGCTTCTACTACGACTACTACTGCTACTACTACTGCTGCTACTGCTAATACTACTGTTACTACTACTACTACTACTACTACTACTACTACTACTGCTGCTACTGCTACTACTACTGTTACTGCTACTACTACTACTACTACTACTACTGCTACTACTACTACTGTTACTACTACAACTACTGCTACTACTAGTAGTAGTACTCCTACTAGTGCTGCTACTGCAACTACTATTACTACTACGACTACTACTAATACTGCTACTGGTACAACTACTACTACTATTATTAGTACTACAACTACTACTGCTACTACTACTACTACTACTACTACTACTACTATTACTACTGCTATTGTTACTACTGCTACTGCTTCTACTACTACTACAACTACTGCTACTCCTACTACAACTACTGCTACTACTACTACTACTACTACTACTACTACTACTACTACCACTACTACTACTACTACTACTACTACTACTACTACTACTACTACTACTACTATTACTGCTACTACTGTTACTACTAAACTACTGTTACTACTACAACTACTACTACTACTACTAGTACTACTACTAATACTACTACTGCCAACTGATACTGCCACAATGATGTTTTTATTTCTACGTACTACTAGTTCAGTGGTTCTTAACCTGGGTTCGATGCAACCCCAGGGTTTGGTGAGTCAGTCTCAGGGGTTCAGGGTCAGACTCACATCCAACTCATATGATGGTGATTACATGCCCTGTTTGGCTGGTATTGGCTGCAGGAAATTTTGTGCAATAGTTTGTGACTGTCGTGATGGTGTCGTGTAATTTCTTTCTTAATATTTTCTCTTCATACTGACTATGTCGAGCAAAAAAAGAAAGTGGTCGGATGAATATGTGCAATATGGATTCACATGTGTGCACCAATAAAATATATATACCTATGTTTGAATTTGAAAAAAAACAACAAGGTTAAGAACCACTGGTCTAGTACTTCTACAGGTCCTATTACATCTGTTCTCTAACTCCTCTCTGCTGCCATTCCATTTGTGTCCAGTAGAGGACACCACAGCTCTACTTCTTCTCTGTCTCTCCCTCTACCCTTCTCTCCCCCTCTCCTCTTTCTCTCCCTCTGCTCTTCTCTCCCTCTCCTCTTTCTCTCTCCCTCTCCTCTTTCTCTCCCTCTGCTCTTCTCCCTCTCTGCTCTTCTCTCCCTCTCCTCTTTCTCCCCCTCTGCTCTTCTCTCCCTCTCCTCTTTCTCCCCCCTGCTCTTCTCTCCCTCTGCTCTTCTCTCCCTCTCCTCTTTCTCCCCCTCTGCTCTTCTCTCCCTCTCCTCTTCCTCCCCCTCTGCTCTTCTCTCCCTCTCCTCTTTCTCCCCCACTGCTCTTCTCTCCCTCTCCTCTTTCTCCCCCTCTGCTCTTCTCCCCCTCTGCTCTTCTCTCCCTCTCCTCTTTCTCCCCCTCTGCTCTTCTCCCCCTCTCCTCTTTCTCTCTCCCTCTCCTCTTTCTCTCCCTCTGCTCTTCTCTCCCTCTCCTCTTTGTCTCCATAATTACACGTCTCTTTATCAAACCGGCTCTATTCTTGTCGTCTTTTGTGTGCAGAAATGTTGTGATTACAGAGCAGAGCTGGTCCAGACCTGGTTCTATCCTGTGCAGACCTACAGACGGCCCCAGAGCTGCAGGGCATCTGGGACAAATGAATGGATGAGTAAACACTTTAACAGTATTATTATAGAGACAATACAAACATACCACAGAGGACACACATCAAAAATAGAGCTATAAAAAGATGAAAGCGCTTTGGAGGCAGTGCGTTCTGTCGTGTCCTCGGGTAAGATACTTCACCCTCTTCGCCGAGTACGAATGTGACGTGTGTGTGAGTGCTGATGGTGGTCTGACAGGACATATTAGAGGTTCATTAAGTTCAATTCACAAATGTTGAACCTGGTATTTTCAATGATTCACTAAACCCATTCATTAATATTGGCCTATAGAATGTCTTTTAGTCATTTAGACCCAGCCGCTGTGACTATGTCTTATTAAATAAACTCAGAATGTTGTGGTGAAGAAGGAGCTGAGGCCAAAGGCAAAGCTCAGTCTATGTCCTGCTCTCACTTCTATGTCCTGCTCTCACTTCTTTGTCCTGCTCTCACTTCTGGTCAAGAGCTTTGGGTAAAGACTGAAAGGACAAGACTGTAACCCTAAGCAATATCTGTTTTAATTTGTCTTTGGTCAATTTATTATACATGGCAAAAGAGCGAATTCAATTTGTCAACTGGACAAGAGTTACAAGAGTCACAAGAGGATGTACCAGCTCAGGAGAGCCAGAGTGGACCTCAGTCTGCTGTACATCTCCACCTTAAAGCTCCTCCCACTCCTTTGAGGACAGTGAGGTGCAGATATTAGCCAAAAAGAATATTTGGTTTGAGAGGGGAGTTAAAGAAACTATTTTTTTTTTAAAAGAGAGCCCTTCTTTAAATGGAAGACTCAGACACCATCTGTCTCCTATTTATCCTCAACCCTAAATGAAAACAAATTAAGAGAACCATAGGTGCAGCCAGGTCAGACCCAGAGGTGTAAAAACACTCATTATAGCCCTGAAACGAATCACTGTATCTCCATATTGGAAACGATTTGTGTCCACACACATTGTGTCTGGATCGCCAGTAATGCTAGTCACATGACTAGGCTAGCATCATGACATCACGATGTCATGACATCGCGTGGGTGATAAAAACAAGGAGTGGAGCACAGTGTCTGAAGTTGTCGTAGTTCTATGGAAGTTGCAGCAGCTGATTTCGAGCCGAGGAAGATGACAAGCGTGAAAACAGTCGCTGTTTCCCATTTGTCTATGGTTTGTTTAAACTTTTCCGCAATAGCATTGTATGCCCGATGTCACGAACCCAGCGAGTCAGGAAGACACCAGTAACACTGACGCTTTCCAATAAGAACGGCAACAAGGGCCCCAATGTCAGCGTATCAGTGTTTTCGGCATTTTCATGTGTCCGCACAGCACCGGATCAGATCCATGCTCAGGTGAACATGTGGGAGCTGGCAGCACTAGATCGTTCCGTCTCTGGAGCCATTTTCCATCGGATTAGTGTGGACGAACACTGCATCCGCAATGAAAATGACTCGAATATGTACGAGTGTGGACGGGGCCTAATATGACCCACTCTCAAGTCTATTTCAATAGGCCGACCTAACAACAGAAACTGTAAACGGTATTAGTTTCAGAGTAATTTTGTGGTATCTAACTCCTTCCTTCAGGCAGATATAACCCCCACAGACTGACAGGAGTACCCACGCTGCCAGTTTCCATGTGTGACTTCTCATTACCGTATCTCCAGAACTACATGCACTATCAAAACAATTCCAACAGTTCCTGAAAGCAGAGAAGGTGCTCTTTTTACCCATATGGGGTTATTATGGTAAATTTCTGCAGTAACCAGCACGGACCCTGTAGTATTGAGTGCAGAGTGGCAGAGATTTGGACAGAGCGGCGATAGTTTACAAGAGATTTTTCAGTGCTTTTTCATTTTTTTGTGTGTGTGTGTTTGTGTTTTTCTTCTCTTTCAACTGTTATTACACATTATTACACATACAGTAATGTTGAACAACTGCCAGATATTGAAAGCTGAACTCATCCTGGTAAAAAGACCAAAAGCACTTACTCCTGGGACATTTTCTGGCATTTTTAAAGTCAAAGGAACAAAAAAATCTGAAGGGGTTAGACGGAAATGGAGGACTGAGACACCATCTATCTCCAATCTATAACTCCAATTCTCTAAACTCGACTCCTTACGCTATGTTACGCACAGCAATCTACATTCAGTTTGTCGATTAAAATTAACATGATCAACAAAATTCTTAATGAACAATTATCAATAAGTCTGCGAAGGTGGAAGTCTGGGCCTCACTGCTCAGACCGCTGCCTCTGCACACTGGCCCTTAATAAAGAGGAAGCACATGGAAAGATGGATGGAGAGGAATTCCAAACATGTTTCTAGTGACGAACCTCCTGAGACTTTTGATAACACCCTGAGTCCAACACACTTCAGGAAACTGTGACATCATGCATGATCTAATATTTAGCATAGTATTATACTGAAGCCTGAGCGATCCAAATAACTCACATTCTCATCAGATAGAGTCCAGATGCAATTTATTTTTTTATTTTATTTTCCGCAGTGACAGAGAACATGGGTAATTTGATAAACAAGTGCTTTGTCTAAGTACAGTCCAGTCTGAGGGAGACAGTAGTTCAGTTGGTAAAGTGCTCGTCCTCTGATCTGAAGGTTGGTAGTTTGAATCCCTCTCTTGACATAAACATCCACTGGTCCGCAGGTTGGTTTGATCCCTGCACCCACACGAGTCATATGAGCTACGGTAAAGCCACTTACTGACTTAACCTGCTCACTGTTTTCAGGGTCCGCTCACATTTCTGATTCAGTTTGGTGTGGGTTTAGTTTAGTCCCAAATTATGATGATTGACATGAGGGCTAACGACTCTGCCACCCCCTATAGACCCCTCCCTCTGCCCTGTAGCTCCTCCCTCTGCTCTGTATGTCCACACTTGTCTCCAGCTCGTTAGTGAAACAGTTTGAGTTTCTCTTGGGGGTCACACTCGTTGACCTCTCTGTCACTGTTTGGTCTCAGGTCTGAAGTTTGACACCTCACATCTACAATTCCTCCTCTTCCTCCTCTCTTCACCTCCTCCTCAGACCAGAACAGACTCAGTGCGTGTGTCATGACGGTTCTTCTATACCACATCTAATGGACAGTGTGCTTCTTTGGAGGTCCAGCTGCAGGAGATCACACCACCGGCCCGTAAAAGAAAACTTCTGTCATTTCCCAATTCAAGTCTTTATCACATTTGCCACACGAGTCTGTTTGCCAGCACATATTTATGTTATTTTAACAAAAACTAAAGCTACAGTTGACACATGTAGTAAATAGACAAATTAGACTCAAATAAAAGGATGTTTTTTGTTTTTTCCTTTTTGCATTTTTTATTACTGAAAAACATGCTCCTTACTGTGAGTGGGCTTGCATTTTCACAGACCTGACTCTTACGTGGCAAAAAGTGCACTGTAAAAACTAAAATCTTGTCCAGTTAAGATGACTTGAATTAAGAAAATTTTATCACAATTTGAATAAATTTCACTTGACAAGTAAAATGATCTGCCAGCGGGATAAGATTTTTTGTACCTAAAATATGAAAATACATGCTTGCTACACTTAAAATAAGAAAAACAACAACTTTGTCCACTTAAAATAAGAAATAAAATAAAATGTTGCTTGAATTAAGAAAAACGCTTATTCCACTGGCAGATCATTTCACTTGTCACGTTGAATCCACCCAAATAAAGTTAAATGTTCTTAATTTAAGTCATTTTAACTTACCTAGATAATGTTTTTGCGGTGTGGAGTGTTCAAATTGACTCTCACAGAATCAGTTTTAACATTTTCTCAGGGTTTATATGAGTCTGTTCTAGAGTTAATTTAACATTTTTGGAAATGTTAATGAAGTAACACTGGACCAAAGTTCCTGAGTTATATTCACGTTCTGAGAGTAAATGGATAACACTCTGTAGGGTTATTCTGATTTAGCTAAACAACACACAGCAGTGTTTTATTTTTACACTTTTGAATTAATTTAAGATGAAATTCTGTACAAAACTGGTTCAAACTGGTCTTCTCTGGTGGGAGTTTGAAGTCAAGGGTGAGAGGTGCCAGATTAACGCTAACGGAATTGAATGAACATTAAAGGAAGTTGAATGAACACTAGGGGAAGTTGAATGAACACTAGGGGAAGTTGAATGAACACTAGGAGAAGTTGAATTAACACTAGAGGAAGTTGAATTAACACTAGGGGAATAATAATAATAATGCATCAGTTTTATATAGCGCTTTTCAGGACACTCAAAGACGCTTTACAGAGCATTATTCATTCACTCCAGACCCAGTGGTGGTAAACTACTATTGTAGCCACAGCTGCCCTGGGGCAGACTGACGGAAGCGAGGCTGCCAATCTGCGCCATCGGCCCCTCCGACCACCACCACCATTCACGCACACACCACTTTCATACTAGGCAATGTGGGTGATGTGCCTTGCCTAAGGACACTACGACAGTTTTTGCCACTGGTGCCCCACTGTGGCACCTGGAATTCCCAGTGGTCTCCCATCCAAGTACTAACCAGGCCCGGCCCTGCTTAGCTTCTGAGATCTGACGGGATCAGGCTTTGACAAGCCGGTATGGCCACAAGTTGAATTAACACTAAGGGAAGTTGAATGAACACTAGGGGAAGCTGAATTAACACTAAGGGAAGCTGAATGAACACTAAGAGAAGCTGAATTAACACTAAGGGAAGTTGAATGAACACTAGGGGAAGTTGATTTAACTTCACTTCACTCATATTAACTCTGGCAAATATCTCAAACCCCCATTTAACTTTCAAATAGTTAAATAACACATAACAACTCTGACCTATTTTACCCTGAAATTTTAACCCTCCATTTTTTTCTGTGTAGGAAGTGCAGTTTTAATCTTCTGTTTCCGTGGAATCATGCATGTGCCGCCTCCAGAAAGTTACACACTGCACCTTTAATGACCTTTAACGTTGGTGGCATTAGCTAGTTTTCCCTTGAAACCTGATCCGGGTGTTAACGCGTCTACAGAGCGTGCCTCCTGTCGCCTCCGTGTGCGTCTGACCCTCGTGTTTGTGTGTGAATCTGTCTGTGGTGTTAAACTCTGACCCTGGGGATGTCGTTTCCGTGGTGACAGATCTGAACACGAGTCGGAAACGCCGAGATCAGAGAGAGACACGTCAGACATTTGACCCGAAGAGAGAAACAAGGTGGAGTGTGTGGCAGGAGAGCAGGCCCAAGAGGGACGTTCTAATGTTTGAACAGTTCTAATGGCGGCTTTAGACTGACGATTTTAATGTGTCAAATGTCTCTAGTTGGACCATAGACTCTTTATATAAATGAACATAACTAACCCGCTAACCATTCCAAATAGGAAGCGAGTCTGGGCGCTTTTCCAGCTCCATCGACTCAAACTCACTTTCTATTGAAAAACCATCACTCCTTTCTCAGTAACCACTGCTGCCAGGCTCCTAATTCCAGTCCTGAGGTTTTTATTTCAATTTTTTGTCCCTAAATCCAAATCCAGAACATTAATAACAGACTTTTTAGGTAGATCCGTGTACCATTCGCTCTTTTGAATTTCAGGTAAGAATGAAAAACAATAAAATTTCATTATTCCGTTTTAATGTCAGACAAAAAACACATTTCGATCTCTATTTCCAATATTTAATTTGAAGTTTATATATATTAAAAAAACAAAAAAAACAACAGTCTTGTCAATTTTAATGTTGATATTTTATTTTCTGTAGGTAATTTACCCTGGAAGTTCTGCTGCTAGAAGGATTTACCTAAAAAATCATTGCAGATTTGTGGACAAACCTGTCATCTTCTTTTATAGCAACGCATTTACTTTGGCGTCTTACACTCAATAACAGTATTCACACGTTTTAATGACTGTGACACATGAAAACACCTCTGAACACTTTATATTTATAGAATCATTGATGTTTATTAAAACTCTGGGTTTTATGGCACGGCACAGTCGCTCTCTCTGGAGTGTTCCAGGTGAACTCCAGGAGCTGTGAGCAGAACTCTCGGCTCTGCTTCAGAGGAGCCGACTCTGGAGGAGAGCTATAGAGTGGTCTATAGAGGAAGAATCCTGGGAAGTGAGAAACAGCCATCATCTGTATGTCCTGTCTGTGGGAAGCTCCTGATTGGTCGATGTGCCACAAATGTTGTCAGACCTTCAGTTTTTCCACCTCTGGTGTTTGAGTCCTGCAGGTTCTGACTGTGCATCTAACAACTGGAGATGCACTATGACCCAGGCAATTTATTATTCGTTAGCGATGCACTGATCCAGCTGGTTGTACAATAGTACATTTTGAAGCATGATATACAGTATCTATACAGAGAAGTACTACAATAAATGATAATACGGAAACTTACAGACCTCTGACGCCTTAAAGAATCAGACAGGGTCATGTTTAAAGAGACAGGATCATCAAAGTGGTACAACCAACCCTCTACAGCTCAATTATTATTATAATAAATAACTGCAAAGAAACTATACAATAAAAAAAAAAGAATATATAAAAATTATAAAATAAATGAATTTAACTGGCATTCATGTTACGATAAGTCGATGGAGTAAATACCATGTCAGGTCTGTCTGATATTAATCAATATAGTGGAAGGAAGACAAAATAGATGTTTTTTCTCTCAGGACCGGTGGCCTTCACCCTGCAGGTGTCTACAGAACATCTTAGTACGACTGAATGTTCAAACAGTGTGAGACGTCCTGGGCCTACATCAGTAAACAGTTTAATCACATCCAGGCCCAACCGATATCATCGAACCGATACCCAAACTGGCACATTTTCTTGGCTTGGCAGAGAGATTCCACATCAGTATCGGTATCGGTGCATCCCTAGTGTTCATGTTCAGTCTCTGACACAGACTTCTCCCACATTCCTAGCAGTGCTGCTCTGGTCACATGACATGTTGAATTCCAGACTCATTCTGCATAACTTTCACTTCCTGTCATTCTCCCGCTCTGGAGCCAGACCACTTCCTGTTGTCCTCAAACTACTTCCTGTCCGACGCCGCTGCAGCGATCGACCTGTTGCCATGGCGCCGCCGCACACTTCAAAACCAAATAAAGGAAGAGAAATAATGAGACACAAGATTATACAAGACAATGACTCCTCTGGACCACTGCACTGTCCCTCCTCTAGACCATCCACTGTCCTCCTCTGGACCACTGTCCTCCTCTGGACCATCCACTGTCCTCCTCTGGACCACCGTCCTCCTCTGGACCACCGTTCTCCTCTGGACCACCATCCTCCTCTGGACCACTGTCCTCCACTGGACCATCCACTGTCCTCCTCTGGACCACTGCACTGTCCCTCCTCTAGACCATCCACTGTCCTCCTCTGGACCACTGTCCTCCTCTGGACCACCGTCCTCCTCTGGACCACCGTCCTCCTCTGGACCACTGTCCTCCACTGGACCATCCACTGTCCTCCTCTAAACCACTGTCCTCCGGACCACCGTCCTCCTCTGGACCACTGTCCTCCACTGGACCATCCACTGTCCTCCTCTAAACCACTGTCCTCTAGACCACCGTCCTCCTCTGGACCACCATCCTCCTCTGGACCACTGTCCTCCTCTGGACCATCCACTGTCCTCCTCTAAACCACTGTCCTCCGGACCACCGTCCTCCTCCGGACCACCGTCCTCCTTTGGACCACCATCCTCCTCTGGACCACTGTCCTCCGCTGGACCATCCACTGGCCTCCTCTGGACCATCCACTGGCCTCCTCTGGACCACTGTCCCATATTAACTATCCATCCTTCTGTACCGTATATTCACCCTCCTCTTCTGTACCGTATATTCTCTCTCCTCCTCTGTACCGTATATTCTCTCTTTTCCTCTGCACCGTATATTCTCTCTCCTCCTCTGTACCGTATATTCTCTCTCCTCCTCTGTACCGTATATTCTCTCTCTTCCTCTGTACTGTATATTCTCTATTCTCCTCTGTACCGTATATTCTCTCTCCTCCTCTGTACCATATCTTCACTCAGGAGGTTGCGGGTTCGCCTCCTCTCGGTCATTTGTTTTGTCTGAGGTGCGTTGCCGCGTCGAGGTTGTGTGAGGCTGGGCTGAAGCTTCCTCAGGCTCCTCGTGTATTCACCTGGGGGACCTGTTTTACTTTCCATTTCTTGGCAACATTTCAGAGCGCTCCGAGTTGCCAAATACATGATTATCTGGCAACGCACAAGCACTTATGAAACACAATTTAGAGCGGCTCCCAAATGACTGGTTTCTGTCATCGAGCGTGTAAAAGTAGCGTGCTGCTGCTTTGTACTTGTTTTACACAGACAAATTGCCGTTTATTTTCATAATTAGAATTTTATATCGCTGCTTTTCTCATCCTTTATATAACTCCCAACAATACGCAAATAGTAACAAGTCCATAACAAAGAGAACACACATCAGGACTCAGCACAGTAACACAGGCAGCACATGCACACTCTGCTCTGAGATTCACGGAAAAAAAATCCAGACGAGTTAAAACACGGGAATAATAATTGCAATTATCAAAAATGCCTCCGAGCTACAAACTTTATTTAACTAAGAATCTGGGAATGTCACGTAATTTCGAATGAACACAGGGTCGGGCAGGACAGAAAGCTCCGATGTTGCTATGTTCATGAGCGTCTTGCCCGAGGACACAGTGTCAGTGTCAGTAAACATTTTGGGGAGCGTGGTTTGGACGTTTGTCAGCCTCTGAGTAAATGGTTTAAGGGAAATATATTCGTAATGAGTATGGTGAAGTTGGTTGGTCTTTAAAGGTGTGTTGCGTAACTTTCCTGGGGATTTGCCACCTGCTTGTCTCCGTGGAGATGGTGTTGCTTTGTAACCAGTATATCTTGCATTTTTTTTTCTTTTTTGCATATCTTACATTTTATTTTTTTAAGATTTAAGAAAACATTTTTCTTTACAAATCCTAATCTCAAATTATACTGTATACACACGATAAAATTAACACTGGACTGTGCAGCTTTATGGATTACCACCTAATGACATCACAAGGTGGGACAGACAGTTTTCAGCTCTGGAGAGAAAGACGGTCTATAACAGCAGAATTATAGAAATGTCTGAGCGGTTTTGTTTCATTCACATGTTTAAGACACAAACCTGCAGATTTATACTGAGTTCTTCTCTCAAACTGAAAACACTGTTCCACCTTGTGATGTCATGTGGTATTACAATAAGTGCTCCACTGCGTTTTTAAACTCCATACACCTTCACTAGAATTGTTTGGATCGTGTCAGCCCTGGAATTTCCAATACTTAGTGAATAATAGTGTAAAAAAGTAGCTGTTCTCTCAAAAAAAAACCTACTTCATGACATTTTGAGTTTTGGAGATGTAGACAGACTAATAATAAAGGATTATTCAAACCTGTGAATGATACAAAACACAACTCCAGGTCTGTTTTTGAGGAGGTAACAACATTTTAACATGACTTCAAGCTCACAAGAGTTAGTTTTGACCTTAAATATCTCACTTAAAGTTATATTTCCATTGATTTGTGCATGTGTTTCTAATCCTGTATTGTCCTGCATTTCAGATTTCTGCTTTCTTTTCACCCACCGCCTGTCTCCGCCCACTGCACTGTACTGTACTTATGATTATTCAAAAGATTAAAAAGACTCAAAAAATGGAATGACTATGGATTTATTATTGCAAACTGTCCCGTTATGTCTTCTGTCTTGTCGTTTGAATAAGTTTGTCTCGTTATTAATGTTTTGGACCTATACTCTTGCATTTAAAAATGTTTTAAATGTATGTAGGCTTAAAAAAAACAACTTTATTTTTGTGCTATAAAATATGGAAGCCCATTTCTGCCAATAAATAAAAAATAAAAATCTCACAGAAAGTCATAATTATAAGTTTAAAAGTCATAATTATGCATTTAAGTCATAATTACACATTTGAAAGTAAGAATTATGAATTTTGAGTCATAATTATGCATTAAAACTCTCTTACTATTGCGTAATTATGACTTAAATTCATAATTATGACTTTAAACCTGTAATTATGACTTTTAAATGCGTAATAATGACTTTTAAACTAATAATTATGACTTTTAAACTTGTAATTTTGACTTAAATTCATAATTATGACTTTTAAACATGTAATTATGACTTACAAACTTCTAATTATGACTTTTAAACTCATAATAATGACTTTTAAACTTGGAATTATGACTTTTAAATGCATAATAATGACTTTTAAACTCATAATTATGACTTTTAAACTTGTTATTGACTTTTAAATGCGTAATTATGACTTAAACTCATAATAATGACTTTGAAATTTGTAATTATGACTTTTAAATGTGTAATTATGACTTTTAAATGTTTAATTGACTTTTAAATGTATAACTGTGACTTTTAAACTCATAATTATGACTTTTAAACATGTAATTATGACTTTTAAACATATAATTATGACTTTTTAAACTCATAATTATGTCTTTTAAATTCATAATTATGACTTTTAAACTCGTAATTATGACTTTTAAACTTGTGATTATGACTTTCTATGAGGCTTTTTGTTATTTTTTATTTACTGGCTTCCATAATAAAACCACCTGTAATTGAGTAAATGTAAGATAGAGCTGTTTAATGTCACACTGTGGAACATTCCAGGCAGAGCAAGGACATATTCATAGAAACTAGCCGAAAAGTTACACTGTGCAGCTTTGATACTAAATAAAAATCATGTCTCATTGCTCATTTATGTAACATCTTCAGTCTGTTTTCAGTTTCGTGCCAGTTTTTCACATTTGTTTTCCTCCGCTGACATGATGGTGGTGGTCTCTGATGGATTTCAGATGTTTATCATGATAATGCCGTAGGATCCTGGTATTCGTGTGATGTGTGAAGGTCTGTGTTTGGTTTGGACCGACTCGATGGAGGTGGACTATCGGAGCGGATCTTTTATCACAGAAGGCGCTGAAAAAGTCCCGCTGCACCTGTCCGTCAGGAGAGCGCTTATCAGATCGACGTCAGACCTGTCAACATCATCACTATATCCACTTCTCATTCCAACGCTGGAACAATATTTATGTACTTTTTGTTCGCAGTGGTGGAGAGAGTTTTGCCATGTTTATGTAATATTGTATGATCTGAGCTAGAATAAAGACAGTAGGATAATTATCAGTTTTTTCAGCCTTTATTTATTCCAGCTCAGACCTCTTAAAACACTCGAAGACCTACGACATCGTATACGATACCGAGGAATATGTTTTCTATAACCACGCAGAACTTTCTAACCGTAAAAAATAGAAACTTACTTTTTTCCCTCTGAAAGTGCAGACATAGAGGTTTCCATACATATCTGCGCTATTATCCTATGTCACACTCGCGCTGCGTGATGACGTGCGCAAAACGAGTGTCCAGTAGGAACTTTGTTTTCTGCCAAACTCATGCGCTCCGTCCATTTTGATCGACCCAAACTTTGCCAAAGAGTGAAGTGAGTCAAGATGGTCGACTCTTCTTGACTGTGTTTGCTTATAGCGATTGAAAAAGCCACTCTAAGTGCAGTTTTTTCTCAAATAAATGGCAAATTACGCATCTTGGTGTGCGTAATTTCGCATCCCTTACTATCTTTATTTGAAAGGTTTATTTCACTCAGAATGAACAAATCCAAATGTAATAAACGCCATGGAAATGCAGAAGTGCTGTGGCCCTGGTCCTGACAGGAGCTGTTCCCATGACTGGACCAGGAAAGTAATTTTTTGTTTTTAGGGCAATAAGGATATTTTTTATTTACTTACAGACTTGATCTTTTGCATTTTTGTAGCCAAGGCCCTAAATTAAGCATTGTTTATGTCCAAAAAGTTGTTCATACATGTTTGCTTTGAGTTTTGTATGAAAGAGTGTGAATTTTATTTTATGTTTGTTTTTTTTTGTTTTTTTTCATCTTTATTTCTGGTCCTGTAGCTTTTATTACAGCCACATGACACAACTACAGCAGCAGATTGTGAAATAACAGACTGTACTGAACAAAAGGATGTAGAACACTTCATTATAGGGTAAAAGAGGCAAAGCAAAATTGAGAAAAAACATCCACGTGAGGAGAAATGTACTAAAATTGCACTTAGATCTTCGGGTGTTAATGAGTGTGTACATACGTGCTCCAGTATCCCGGTTATGATCGGATTTTTTGAGTATCCTGGTTATGTGTGTGTCCATGTAGATGCAGTATCCTGATTCCAGTCTCCTGGATAGGCCAGTATCCTGATGATTATGAGAAACCAGGAGACTCTCACTGGGTTTTTCTGATAGCATCCAGGATAATGTGACCTGCAGACGCAGTTTCCTGATTTCTCACCATGGGGGCCTTAGTGAGCATGTGCAAACTCAAGTAACAAAAACAGTAGAAGTTACTATCCCAAAATGACTAGGACTTTTTACTGTACTGCGCCTGAATATAAGCCGCACCAACTAAATAAAATAAAAAAAGCAGATACACGGGCTGCACTTGCCTATAAGTTGCAGGTGTCCACGTTGTAACTTGAGATATTTACACAGAAATTTTTTTACAAAATTTTAATTAAATACCGGTGCATAATTTTTCCAAAGTGTTCATTTTGAGGTCTGGAGAGGAAACGTTTTAATAAGCTTATGCAGAATTTACTGAGATGTGTGAATGAAATAGGGTGACCAGCTTTTTAAAATCCAAAACGTCGATGGTTTGTGGTGGTTGATAATAATAAAATTATGGAAGTGTATAATTAATGTACCGTGACAAAAACTGCGACAAATCAGTGGTTTTGGATGAATCTTCTGGGACAGGGGACACAGGGCTCAAAACTGGGACTGTCCTGGGTGTCCGGGGGCCACATTATCAGATACAGATATTCCATTTATTTATGTCACCGTTTGATCTCAAGCTTGTCAGGTCATGAAAATTCGGCGCAAAGTTGGAAACATGTAAAAACATCAGACATTTAAATATAAAGATAAATACTTCAAATAAATATAATTTTTAATTGAAAAAATCAAGAAAAGACAAGATGGAGACATGTTATTATTTGCCAAAGAGTCATTTTTTAAAAATAGGCCATAATAACTTTTGCGGATTGCCTCATGGCCCCACAGTTCAAGTGGTGGGACCAGAGGGGCTGGGGGCCAGCGTGGTGGGACGGAGTTGGTCTTTGTTTGATGACCCCTGCCCCAGAATGAAACAAACCACATCTCCGGGTATGTTTTTATCTTCTAATTCTCATAAGAAATGAAATAATTTCCTTGAGTGAACCTTTCTCACTGTGTCCCTCTTAAACATAAAGTACTTTAAACATACCTGTGCGACAAGCGCTAATCCTCAGATCCTCCGCTGACAGAGTTTAGCCCCATCGCGTGCCGTTAGCTTAGCCTGCGCCTCGCTTACATCACAGGGTCGAACATGTTTGCTAACGCTAACGGCTAACGCTGAGCCCCTCTGACAGCACGAACACATTCCTCTCATGTTTAGCACACGCTTAAGGCCTGATAAAGCACACGGATAGGATTACAGGTATTTACTGCTGACATGTGGGCTACGGGGCTGTAGAGGGGGCATATTTTAAAGATGGTATTTTACTGTTTAAAAAAAATACGCAACTAGTTAATTAGAAACAGTTTGCAGTGGTCCAAAGTTGTTCCTCACTCACCTTAAACATTCAGAACATCCTTATTCTTCACTATCATGAGTTTAGAAGAGCTTTTCACAGACTTTGTTTTATGTTTTTGGAGAGGACAATATAAAAAGCTACGACGTTATGTTATAATGTTCAAAAGTGTCTTGCCCAAGGACAAAGTGCCCACGTTTACTTGATTTTATTTTTTTTTAATTCCGAAGTAATTGTTCTGAATTAAATAGTGCTGAATTCAAGTATTCTCCATTGAGTTTACATGGAAATAATAATTCTGAATTGAGGTTTCCATGGAAAACACATTAAATCGTCTGTATTTAATTCTGCTCAGAATCTTGGGGTGGGGAAGGGTTCTGATTGGACAGCGACACAAACGTATTTCCATCTTTAGGAAGAAAACACACACTTCAGCTGCTCCCGGCTTTTCTGTCATCTCAGTTTGTCGTTACGCCGCCTACACAAACACGATTCAAACTTTTTCCGCAGTGGTTCCGATGATAATGAAGCAGCAGCTGGAGAATTCTCTCCTCACGCTTTACGTCTGTGAGCTGAGGAGGAGAAGGGAAGAGTGTCGGAGAAGGAGGAAGAAGACAAACTGAGTCTGAGGCCGCGACACTTCAGCCCACTCCCACATCCCGCTCACAAATCCAAAGAGCAGTGGAGGAAAGTCCGAAGAGACGACTGGTGGAGCTGGATCGTCCGGATCGCGTCAGAAGGACGAGCCAACGAGCACCAACTACTGGGATTATTTTGAAGAAGAAGAAACATTTACATGATCCAGGAAGAAATTCATTCGGCTTTAAAATTAGAATAAACCCATACATCCTTGTTTACCAACCCTTCTTTTCTGATATTGCTCAAAATCCAGCTGAAAGAGTTTTTAGACATTCACGCAAATGAAGATACCAATCCACAAGTCTTATGGGAGGCCACAAAATGTTTTATTCGTGGGTTTTGTATCTCCTTCTCCTCTAATTTGGCAAAATCAAAAGCTCGTCAGATCTCTAATTTAGAAAACAAAATTAAATCATTACAGGACTTACAAAAGTGTAACATGTCAGACGACCAATCTTCACTGCTTGCATCATTAAAAGATGAGTACAATGCAATAGCCATATCAAAATCAGAGTTCATCTTGCATAGAACTAGACAGAGGTACTATTTTGAATCAGAGCGACCAAGTCATCTATTGGCACTCATGCTGAAAGACTGTGAAACAAAGGCACACATCCCAGCAATAAAAACTATGGATGGAAAAATTACAACCAATTCCCAAGCCATCAATAACACTTTTTCCTCATTTTTTGAAAGTTTGTATAAATCCGAAATTGATTTCAACGATTCAATTTGTGGAAACTTCCTAAATAGGATCGATTTGCCCAAGATCTCACAGGCAGAACAGGTTGACCTGGATGCCCCATTACAACTAGAGGAGTTGCACAGAGCCCTAAAATGCCTAAATAAAGGTAAATCACCAGGCTTAGATGGCCTTCCACCGGAGCTATTTTTAGAACTTTGGGACATGGTAGGTCCACTTCTACTGAATTCGTTTAATTTTGCCATTCACAATGGTACTTTTCACAGAGATCAAAAAACAGCACTTATCACTCTCCTTTTAAAAAAGGAAAAAGATCCCCTTGAGTGCTCTAGTTTTAGACCAATATCCCTGCTTACAACAGATCTAAAAATTTACGCCACGGCTCTTGCTCTGCGCCTGGTGAGAGTCATCCATTCTCTGGTTAATGCAGACCAAACAGGATTCATCCAGGGGCGGTTTGCATCTGACAACATGAGAAGGCTGTTGCATGTTGTAGATGTTGCAGATAGTCACCAAACTCCATGCGCAGTATTTTCACTTGATGCGGAGAAAGCCTTTGATAGGCTGGAATGGGATTTCATGTGGGCAGTGTTACATCATTTTGGGTTTGGGTATAACTTTATCGCAATGATTAAGACATTGTACCATTCACCCTTTGCAAGTGTCCTAACAGGAGACCGGATCTCTCCTCCATTTGAATTACAACGCGGAACAAGACAGGGTTGCCCACTTTCCCCTCTTTTATTTTGTCTGTCTTTAGAACCTTTAGCACAGGTCATTAGACAGTCCTCACCTTCTCCTTTGAGAATTGGTGATCATAACCACACCATATCTCTATATGCTGATGACATCATTTTGTTTTTGGACAATTTTGACACCTCTATTCCCCTAATAATTAAAGAATTTGATCATTTTAGTTGCCTCTCAGGCTACAAAATAAATTGGTCAAAATCCACCTTAATGCCTCTGAATAACAAAAGTATAAAAGCCTGTATACCTGCATATGTTCAGGTCAAAAGTTCCTTTACTTACCTGGGCATTAGAATCCATAAGAGCATAAATAAAATAAACAACGACAACTATAGCATTATGTTAAACAAGATAAAGTCAGACATTCAAAGATGGAAGAATCTAAAAACATCTCTTCAGGGTAGAATCAGTACGATTAAAATGAATGTTTTGCCACGGATCAACTTCCTATTCTTTATGCTGCCACTCCCTCCCCCTTCAAATTTTTTCAAAGACATACGTGTTATGGTGTCCAAATTCATTTGGAATGAAAGGAAACCTAGGATCAGTCTGACAACACTACAGCGACCAAAACAGCTGGGTGGTCTGGCAGTGCAGAATTTTGAACTTTACTATTGGTCCTTCCAAATCAGGGCGCTCAGCACTTGGGTTTACCCAGATGCTGCTACAGCATGGAGACTGATTGAGGCTACTGAGGTTGCACCACATAGGCTACAGGACGTGCTGTTTGCCAATATAAGTACCAAAACACTCAACAAATTTGGACCCATCATTGCTAACTCTGTACATGTGTGGAAGAGGGCAGAGCAGTGGATGAGTGGCCCTTTCAAATACTGTAAGAACACACCTTTATGGCATAATTTGAAGTTATTATGTGGTAACACACCTTTTTTTCAACCCTCCTGGTCATCACTTGGTATCAACACATTTGATGATATTTATGACGCTCAAGGCCTTTGCTCTCTGCAGAACTTAAGGACACGATTTTCCCTCACATCATCTGCTTACTTTGTATACTTTCAGTTAAGATCAGCTTTAAAAGCATATGGAGTTCCCTGGGACTCTCCCCTTCCCTCCCATCCCATGTTTGAATGGATTCTGCCTAGTTTTGGTAGACCATCAGTTTCTGTCATCTACAGAAAATTAACTGAACACAATCTGAAGTCTCTGTCAATTGAATCTGTCTGGAATAGGGAGCTGGGAGAATTAGATCTTAATGTAGATTGGGACTCTGTTTGGTCTAACATAAAGTCAACTTCGAAGAACCTGGCTCATCAGCTGATTCACTTTAAAACCATCCACAGAGCATACATCACGCCCTATAAGAGATTCCAAATGAAACTACAGGCTTCATATGACTGTCATACTTGCAACTTCTCCTCACCCGGAACATTCCTACACATGTTTTGGAATTGTCCAACCATATCTCATTTCTGGTCTCATGTAAATTCTGTTTTATCTGAATTGCTTGAAATTTCTTATTTTCCTAACCCTGCCCTTTGTCTCCTTAATGATACCTCTCATGTTTCTCTAAAACCAATCCAAATTAAATTATTATTTGCTGGCTTTACATCTGCAAAGAAAAGTATTACAAAACACTGGTTTACACCTGATATCTGTATGAAATCCTTCTGGGTACAAAGTCTTTTTAAAATTGTTAACATGGAACTTACTACTGCAAGACTGAATAAAGCTCGACCTGCTACTGTAGAAGCCTGGAAACACTTCTCATCAGATATAATTGCTTGGATGAGACGATAGCGTTTATCACCAGACTTGTGTACTGATCTGTATCATGCAGGTTTTATTTTGATATATTTTAATTTTACTGTTTGTTGACTTTCACTATTGCTGTATATGGCGATTCTTATTATGTCTGTAACCCCACCCTCCCCTCCCCTTCCCCCCGTTGAAAATCAATAAAATGTTGATCACAAAAAAACAAAAAAATTTGAATAAACCCCCAACTTACTTCAGAATTAAGTTTAATTCTGAATAATCATTTTAATTTTAATTAAGTGTTTACATGGTCTTTTAAAAGTGAAATTAACATATTCAGAATTAAATTATTTTTATTCAGACTTAGAGCTCTCATGTAAACATGGCAAGTGTCAGTAAACATTTTGGGTAGGGAGGTTTGAACTTTCGTCAACCTTTGAATTAATTGTTCTGTATAAGCTCAACTGAAATATTCGTAATGAGTCTGGTGAAGTTAGTTGGACTTTAAAGGTGTATTGTGTAACTTGTCTGGGGATTTAACACCCGCTTGTCAAATGGCATTTGCACCTTTACACATATTAAATATTAGTTTCAAATATGGATTAAAATACAATGGAACACATGAATGATTATCAAACATGAAATATTAAACATGTCCTCAGACTAAAAAAAGTTTCTGATGGCGTCACTAATCCGATGAGGGTTTAAACATGTGTGAATGAAACAAAACACAACCCCAGGTCTGTGATGAGAAAACATTATAAAAGAGCAGAAAATGACACCATATGAGCTCTTTAAACACTTGTAACTGAATAAATGTAAGAGAAATATGTTTAATGCCATACTCTGGAACATTTCAGGCTTCACAATAACATCTGTATGGAGACAATAGTTAGACAAAAGTGACATAATGCAGCTTTCTGTAAAGGCAGAGCAGCGTGCCAAAGTAACACCAGGAGGATTACACAGATTTAGACTTTAGTCGAGTCAATAAACGCTCTAATACTTGCACTATTATCATGGACTCACCGCTCATCCCCTGAAAGACGGGATTATGTGTGTTCTCGCAGTACAGGGGTTGTGGGTTAGACTCCTGATCTGAGTGGAGTGTGTTAGTGTGGCAGAGTGGTTAGCCTGTCTCATCTTAGTAAGGAGAACAACGGGTTAGACTCAGACTGTAGAAAGAAGTGGACTGGTTTTAGCAGAGGACCAGCGCTTAGCACCACTGTCAATTAAATTTGCTTTGCTTTTGATTTGCTTGTTATTAATATTCATGTGACAAAATACACATGAAATAAAAGCCCCGGATCATGTAGTGCAGGTTAAAATGATCAGCAGTTACAGAGGAGCGGCATTTCTTCAATACAAAGTGAATTAGAGCCAAAGTGGATGTCATCAGAAGAGCTCTTACGCACACTTCCTGTTTGGAAAGTGGCAGCTAGAGCATTAGTTCTGTCCATTTGTGTTCAGTCTGTGGTTGGACTCCACATAACAGAGTGATGAGGTAACGCTGTCGCAGAAAACCATTTAATGTGACTCATAAACCATGTTATCCACTTGTTTCCATTGGCTCAGGGCTGTAATTATCAAATTATCACCACTGTGCCCAATAAAACAGCTTCCTTATTACTTATTTTCATTGTTTTATGTTTCACTAGGAATTTACATCAGATTTTAATGTGAAATAAAAATAGTTGTATATCTGTATAAATCTGGACAGGGCAAAGTTTTAGGAACAAAAGACTTGTTTTAATGGAAATGAACAACAGAATGGCAACAATGAGATAGGCCCTAAAACAGGACTGGTTCTGCATGTGGATGCCATTTCAAATTTCTCCCTCTTGGTGTTTTTTGGCTGCTTTTCCACTAGTGCTGCTTTGGCCACTACTGGGAGTATGAGACCACTCCTGAACCCTACACAAGTTGCACAGATTGTCCAACTTCTCCAGTATGGCACATTGCAAGGAGATTTAATGTGTCTCCCAACACAGACTCTAGAACATGGAGGAGATTTCAGGAGACAGGCCGTTACTCTAGAAGAGTTGGACAGGGTCTTAGATGGTCCTCAACCCCTCAGCAGGACCCATATCTGCTCTTCTATGCAGGAGGAATAGGATGAGCACTGCCCGTGCTCCACAGAATGGCCTCCAGCAGGACACTGGTGTGAAAGTCTCTGCACAATCAGAAACAGACTTCATGAGGGTGGCTTGAGGGAACCACATTCTCTAGTGGGCACTGTGCTCAGCGTTCAGCACCGTGGAACTCCACTGGCATTCGCTAGATGACACCAGAAATGGCAAATCCTCCACTGGTACCCTGAAGTTTTCACAGGTGAGAGCAGGTTCACCCTGAGCACCTGTGATAAATGTGAAAGAGTCTGGAGAAGACAAGGAGAACACTCTGCTGCCTGTAACATGGTTCACATGAGCGGTTGGTGGATCAGTGATGGTCTGGGGAGGCAGATCCATGGAGGGACTCACAGACGTTTATGGGCTAGAAAACACCAGTCTGATGCTATTAGGTATCGGGATGAAATCCTTGCCCCCTTTGTCAGAACCTACGCTGGTGCAGGAGGTCCTGGGTTTCTCCTGATGCACGATAATACTTGGCCTCATGTGGCAGGAGTCTCAGAGCAGAACCTGGAGGATGAAGGGATTGATAGAAGTGAATGGACCTGACGACCACCTGACTTAAACCCAATAGAACACCTCTGGAACATTATGTTTGGACCATCAGACGCTCCAGGTTGCTCCTCAGACTCTACAGGAGCTCAGTGATGCCCTCACACAGATCTGAGAGGACATCCCACAAGACTCCATTTATATCCCCAGACAAATGTAATATTGTTTTATGGTGGTCATGCTGACTTTGTTATAATTTGGTGTGTTGGTTCAAGGTGACGATCCAAACGATGATCCCCATGCGGGTGCCTTTGGGTGCACCTGTACACTCTGTGCTTACTGTGAATGCCCCATTGAATTCCAGTGGATCTCCAGTTACACCAGGAGGAGCACCACATTGATGACTGAGTCTCCTTTCCTCCCTCCCATCCCAGCACAAGACAGCGCCCCCTAGTATTAAAAATGTGGTGTACAATGGGACTTATGAAGCATCCTCCTGGTGTTACCCACTGAGAGAGAGAAGAGACTGAGAGACAGAAGAAAAGACTGAGATAGGAGGACTGAGGATTCTAAACATGTAAATCCTTTGAAATGTTTGGATGTTTTGATGCACCATTGGATTTCTCTTCTTCCTTCAGTGTTAATTACTATTCACTTCATGTTAAACCATTTGATAAAGTGTAATAATAAAATGAAATAAATTCTGGCGTCCCTCGATGGCTCAGGTCTGCGTGACAGCCGCTCTCTCTGACTCACTCACACTTAAGGAGTGGTTTGTTGTGAAAAACTTTGCCCTTAGCAACATTTTTTAGTCTAATTTACATAGCGACGGAGTCCACTTTTCTTTTATTACATTACATTGTCAACTAAATAGTCATCGTAAAAACATACACATACGTTTACGCCTACTTTAGTGGTGTTTTATTGAAGTAGCAGTCCTCTTCCTTGAGTAAAAGTCATGCTTCCTCTTCCCACTGTGAGTCTAAAGTGACAAAAGTTTTATGTGAAATGATTTGAACATTTGTGTTTCTTGTATATATATATATATATATATATATATATATATATATATATATATATATATATATATATATAACTTTATTTAACCAGGGAAATCCCATTGAGATTAAAAACCTCTTTTTCAAGGGAGCCCTGGCCAAGAGGCAGCAAAAAGACAATTACAACACAATTAAAATTACATACAAATGAGTTAAAAACAGGCAATAAAAAGACAATTACAACACAATTAAAATGGCATACAGATTAGTTAAAACAGGTACAATTTATGGAGGCTGTCTCAAGTGCTCTCAGTTTGGATTTAAAGCCATTCAATGAAATAAGTTCTGTTAATTTCCAGTCCTTTTGCACCTTGTTCCATGTCGAGGGGGCAGAGAAGACAAAAGCCCTTTTTCCCAACTCTGTGCGAACAAACGGAACAGAGAGTAACAACTGATCATTCGAACGCAAACCATAAGAATCAACACTTCTCTGTGTGATTAAGTTACAGATGTAGGAGGGCAGTAGTCCAAGCATGGCCTTGTAGATAAAAGTGTAAAAGTGAGTCAATCTCCTAGTGGATAAAGACGGCCATCCTACTCAGGAATACAGTTCACAGTGGTGGGTCAAGGCCCTGCAATTAGTAACAAACCTCAAAGCAGCATGATACACAGAGTCAATCTTACTCAGACATTGAGCTGAAGCATTCATATACAGCAAGTCTCCATAGTCTAAAATGGATAAAAAAGTTGCAGTAACAAGGCGCTTTTTAACCTTAAAAGAAAAACAAAATTTATTTCGGAATAAAAAACCCAATTTCAATTTGAGTTTCTTCACAAGATTCTCAATGTGGGGTTCAAAAGTCAGGGCATCATCAAGCAAGATACCAAGATATTTGTACAAATGAACCACCTCAATTTCATTTCCCTCAAGAGTGGACACTGTGGGGACATCTTGCAGATTCTTCCTAGAGTTTGAGAACAACATTAGTTTAGTCAGCATTAAGCACTAGTTTTAGCTGCAGAAGTGTGTGCTGCACCACATCAAAAGCTTTCTGCAGAGATTCAACAGCATTAAAAAGAGATGAGCCGAAGCAGTAAATGATTGTCACCGGCATAAAAGTGCATATTAGCACTGGACACATTTTGTCCCAAATCAATATACATAATGAATAGGAGAGGTCCTAATATAGAACCCTGTGGCACCCCCTTGTGGAGACTCACAAATTCAGAGCACAGACCATCATATTTGATACATTGGGTCCTGTCACTCAAATAATTAGTGAACCAGGAGACTACATGATCTGACAGACCAAAACTGATAAGCCTTTGCTTTATGACTGTGTGGTCCACAGTGTCAAACGCCTTTGACAGATCAATAAAGAGTGCAGCGCAGTATTGCTTTTTATCAAGAGCAACAAGTATATCATTGATCACTTTTGTAGCAGCAGTGATGGTACTGTGCTTTTTCCTAAAGCCTGATTGCAGTTTTGAAAGAAGATCATTAGAATATAGAAACTCTTTAAGTTGATTACAAACAAGGGATTCAAGAATTTTTGACAAAACGCACAGATTTGATATTGGCCTGTAGTTAGTTAAAACTGCAGGATCACCTCCTTTTAGGAGAGGAACAACAAATGCTGACTTCCAGACTGGAGGAATTTCTTTGTTTTCAATTGATAGATTAAAAAGTATTGTAAGAGGCTGTGCAATAAAATCAGCAGCCATTTTCAAAAAGTAAGGCTCTATCAAATCTGGCCCAGGAGGTTTTCTGTGATTCAGAGTTTTGAGAGCCTTATGAACTTGCTGCACACTAAAAGGTACAAATGTAAAAGGTTCTCCTGAAAACATTTGAGAGTTTGTACAATAAGGCACAGAGGCAAGTCCTGTAGAGTCAAACAAAGACCCAGATGACACAAAATGCTTATTAAAGCTATTTAAGACCTCAGTTCTGTCATAAACTGGGACTGAGTCTTTTAAAACAAAAGTGGGAAGAACCTGGGGGCTTTTGTTCACAGATAAAGACTTAATAACTTTCCAAAATTTCAATGGGTTATTTAGGTTCTCAGTTGTGACCGATAAGTAATATTCTGATTTGGCCTTTTTAATAAGAGATGTGCATTTATTTCTTAGTTGTCTGAAAATAGACCAATCACTGGCAGAATCACTTTTTCTAGCTTTGGCCCATGCCACATTACGCTGATGGATGACATCAGACAATTCTGGGGAGAACCAGGGGTTTTCTCGCCCCTTCACTCTGACTTTCCTTAAAGGAGCATGTTTGTTTACAATTTTCTCAAAGTTTTCCTTAAAGAAGGTCCAAGCAAGTTCAACATCTGGCAACAGGCCTATATGTTCCCATTTAACCAAGGACAAGTCATGATGATAGGCTTGTTCGTTAAATTTCTTCAAATTCCTCTTAAAAATAATACGAGGTTTACATTTAGGGATTTTTGTGTCTCTGCAGGCTGCAACTACACAATGGTCACTCAAGTCATTGCAGAAAACACCCAAGGAAGAGAACTTGTGTGGGGCATTTGTTAGAATTAAATCAATCAAAGTGGACTTTTTAGGGCATTTAATGTTTGGCCTAGTTGGTTGATTGATCAACTGGCTAAAATTTACAGAGTCACAGAAGGATTTAAACTCTTCAGAAGCTGTGTTTAGCCAATCCCAATTAAGGTCTCCTGCCATTATAAGTTCATTGTAGTTTAATTTGGACAGAAGATGCCTTAAGGATGACAATACCTCCTTGGTGGCAGACGGAGGTCTATAACAACCAACAGCAGTTATGGAGAGGGATTTGGCTATTTCCACATTTAAGGCTAAAAACTCCATCTGCTTACAAATAGACTCAGACAAGACGATTGAAGCATCAAATCTTGATTTAACATAGATGGCTACACCACCACCTTTTCAGTATGATAGACATTGTATCCATTTATATTAATATCATCACTTGTAATATATTTTGTCAGCCATGTTTCAGAGATAAACACAATGTCCGCATCTGTTGAACTAACCCAAATTTTGACTGCGTCCATTTTAGATAGTAAACTGCGTACATTAAGATGAATAATTTTGAGGCCAGACATTGATTTAAAATCAGCAGGGGTCTGGGTACATTGCAGTTCAGGTCCAGGGTTCGGTTGCACATTTCCAGATAAAAGTAAGAGGAGAACAATCATCAATCTTTGCTTCACTTTACATTTTGAAGCAGTATTTCTGAAAGTTGAAGCCAGGCAAATCTTTTTACTGTGCGAAAGTGTAAGGTCATATAGAATAACCACATTTTGAAGTTTAAGTAATTCCCTGGAAACATCTGTCTGGGAGCATAAGACCCAGACCAAATGAATCTGTGGTTTCTTAAAAACAGCATTAAAATCAGTGCCACTATAATAAGTGTCCCAGAAACACAACACACTCTCATGGGTACTCACCCGAGGAGCATTGTTTGGTTTCATGTCCCAGGCTGCCAACCACCATATAAAAATAATGAAAAATGCCATTGTCCTCCGCTTTCTGCACACTTCTGGAGGATGCAACAGGCCTAAGCTAGTTAGCTCGGCTTCAGGCAGATGTAGCAGGGGCAGGCCTCCCAGCCCAGTCTCCAGGTGAATGTAGCAGGCTCAAGCTAGTTAGCTCGGCTCCAGGCAGATGTAGCAGGGGCAGGCCTTCCAGCCCAGTCTCCAGGTGAATGTAGCAGGCTCAAGCTAGTTAGCTCGGTTCCAGGCAGATGTAGTAGGGGCAGGCCTCACAGCCCAGTCTCCAGCTGGATGTAGCAGGCTCAAGCTAGTTAGCTCGGCTCCAGGCAGATGTAGTAGGGGCAGGCTTCCCAGCCCAGTCTCCAGGTGGATGTAGCAGGCTCAAGCTAGTTAGCTCGGCTCCAGGCAGATGTAGCAGGGGCAGGCCTCCCAGCCCAGTCTCCAGGTGGATGTAGCAGGCTCAAGCTAATTAGCTCGGCTCCAGGCAGATGTAGCAGGGGCAGGCCTCACAGCCCAGTCTCCAGCTGGATGTAGCAAGCTCAAGCTAGTTAGCTCGGCTCCAATAGGCAGTTAACGCTGCCTGTTGTGGTGCGAGGAGGATGTAGCCTTCAAAGAACATTCACAGTCCATATCTCCCTATATTTGAGACATACTCCATTAAAAGTACCAACTGTCATATGCCAAAGGATAAAAATGATATAAAATGACTTAAAAATTATGTTAAAAACAGCAAAACACAGATAACTGCTTAACAGACAAAGCACATGCTGCCATCTTGGTTTAGGGGCGGGGTTTTCTCGACTCCTTCAGATACCATTTAGTTTTTTTTCTTTTTCAAATTATAAATCAGATGTTACTTCCCGAACTGTTACTCTTTTCCCATATTTTCCCATATTATTCCCACAGTAGGACATTAAATTGATGTATCTCCATGGAAACAAGCTTTTGACATCACCAGGCCAATGAAGTCACATGTTTCTCAATTAGGGTACTTCATATAGCATTAAAACACCATCAAAGGGTAACTCCGGCACGTTTGAAGCTAAAGTCCATTGCTAAAGGTGGTGGAATTCGGTCAGAAGCTCAGTGAAGATCAGCGTTGCCTCGGCAGAGATCTCGCTGTGGCAGTGAGGCAAGAAAACAACTGTATAAGCAGCCTTAGCCTTACCTTTGTTGATTTAAGGCTAAGGCTGCTTATAAAGTTGTTTTCTAATGTTTCCAGACACTAATGAGTGAACCAGGCATAGTGTTTTGTTTGTTAGACTCGTGGCTGTTGTAAGATGGGTTAAAGTGGTGTTAAGCTTCTTCGTTTTACGTGGAAATTAAGAACTTGCCCCCATCACTACACTAGTTTGTTGCCTTAACGGCCTCACTGCCACAGCAAGATCTCCGCCAAGGCAACACTGATCTGTGCCGTTTTTTGGCTTCTGACAGAATTCCACCACCTCTAGCAACAGACTTTAGCTTCAAACGTTGAAGCTTAAACTTTAACTGGACTAGATTTGTTTTGTTTTTTTTGTGATTGAATAGATGCATCATCCTATGCCATTCATGCAATGGAACGTTCAAGGCAAAGCTAGGTTATCTCCATGGAGACCAGCAGTTGGCAGACCCTCCACAGAGAAGTTCCATAGTGCAGCTTTAATGACAGTGTAAGGACAGGAAATACACTATGTGCATGACTATACATACTATTTTACTCCATATTCCACATCCCATGTCCACATTCAATAATAATAATGCAGTTTATTGGCAGAGAATCAGAAAGTGCGCTGTTTACATGCTAGCTGGTGTTGTATAAGGTAAGTGAGGAATAACTTTGGACCACTGCAAACTGTTTAAAATGAACCAGGTCTGTATTTTTTTTTTTTTTCATTTTAAGAAAGTGGAAATCAGGTAGCCACTTATTTTTCTTTCCCTGGTGTTAGAAAACAAATATGAGAATCAGGAAACTGCAGAGAGAGATAAGGCCCACTGTAAAACACATGCACCTCTACCAGAGTAATACGATTATACATGAGAACCTTATCAGAGCCATATTTATAGTCTAGTAATTATGTAAGAATGTGTGCGGAAATAACCTTTGATGCCATTTGATATATAGGGCCTGTCTTAAAGGGACAGGCTCATAAAACCTCATTAAACTATATTTCCACAGAGTTCATTTATTGCTTGTTTTTGTCGTTCACTCAAACTTAAAGGGCTCGTATCACACTCTTTTCTGATGTCATACCATTGTTTTCTCTTCCCAAACAGACCTGGAGTTGTGTTTTGTTTCATTCACATGTTTAACACACAAATCCTCCACGTTAAGTCGTCAGTGTCAATCATTTGGATCATTTCAGCCCTGAAGTTGCCCATCTCTAAAGAACTAAAGGTAAAAGGAGCTGAAAACTGTCACTATATGAAGGTGGAAGAGCACAAGAGTTAAACATGTTTGTTTTTGAGGAGGAAACAACATTATGACATGGTTTAAAGCTCAATGTTGTTGTCATCTGAAGCACAGAAATCAAAACACAAATTAAAAAGGAGGACACTTGGTCTGGGGCAAAACTAAATTGCAATGTTTGTGCTTTGTAACTGGCAATTTCTCTTGGTGTTTGAATATAATATTGCAAATGTGTGATATGATGTGGAACTGGCTGAGTTTCATTGCATTTTAGAGGTCTACAAAGCCGCTGTTCGATAATATAAGACAATGTAGCGTATATTTATGTTTTCATGGGTTTTGTGGCTGGTTCATGTCCTCTGTCCCTGCTCTGACAGGGCCCTGCTCCTGTCACCTCTCACAGGCAGGAGGCTTCAGTCTGTGCTTCAGAGCTGGACAAACATTACACTGGACGACTTTAGCCTTTATCAGAACACATGTTTTATATTTGTTTCACTAGTAAGGACCACGCCAACAACACATGTGTGAAGCGAAAAGAGTTTATCATATGGAGACGAGGCGGGTCGGCTGGGTTGAGAGTCAGGGCGGGGGTTCAGTCTCAATCATCTTCACATGGCCCAGCAGGACGGGAATCCCCTCGTAGGCGTCTTATGTCTGGAAGAGAACAGATATGGGATGGGAGGGTGGGGTCGAGTTATTCGGGACAAATTGGGTTGTTGGAATAGGCTGCTATGAATAGGCTTCTGGGAAATTGAGGTGTGGTAGAAATGAACTGTGATTCGCCAAAGAGGAGGCGAGGGCGGTTGAGGCTTGTTCCTGTTCCTGAATCATAGTAACTACATTTCAATCACTTAACAGACCAGGCATTTATTTGAGACCAGGCAGCATTTTGGGGCAGGTGATCAATTCCTTCCTCACAAAAATTATGCTCAGCAAAATTGGGAAAATATGGTACTCAAGTTCTTTTAACCAGTATGACTAGAATGTACACCTTTTATGGCTCGCTTCAGAGGAGGTGTCACTGTTATACGATGGTGACTACTTTGCCTGCCTTGTCGGCATCATTCCTCCTGCCAGACAGAAAAACGTCTCACAGCTGCTTCCCTCAAGTTTTCCTCTGCATATTTTCCCACAGAAAGTTTAAATTTTAAATTGTGGTCAAAGACAGACTGAAAGAAAGCACGATAGGCTACATGAAAACAAAGCAAACCAAAACCGGCAAAGAAGAAAAAGTGTCAGTGGTCACGTTTTCTTCTGTGTTTTTTTTTTAAATGCATTAGACTTGGAGTTTATTTGGAACTGGCATTTATTTATCAAAATATACACCTGCACCCAGGGTTTAAAGAGGACCTGGCAGTTAATTGAAACCCGACTATTATTTGGTATTTGTCCTGAAATACCTCTGCTGAAGGTGAGACTATTCCCTGCAGCAGTTATGTGCATCTGAGTTCCTCTCCACAGTAGCTAATATGCCTTTGTAATAATAAGATTAATGCTTAATAAATGTAGGTGCATTTTGTGACCAAAGGAGCGGTCTGTCCCCCTCGCTGTGAGAGCATAGAAGCGAGGAGTGGGAGGCAAAGCTTAGGCCCCGTCCACACTTGTATGTATTCAAGTCATTTGCGTTGCGGATGAGGTGTTCATCCACATATTCATCTGAGCACGGATCTGATCCGGCGCTGTGTGGATGCCTGAAAACGCTGATACGCTGATACGCTGACGTAGGAGCTCTAGTTGCCTTCTTATTGGACCACGTCACTGTTACTTGTTCCTTCCTGATTCGCTGGTTCGTGACTTTGGTCAGGTGACACTACTGTGGAAAACAAACTCTAGACCAGTGGTTCTTAACCTTGTTGGAGGTACTGAACCCCACTAATTTTATATGCACATTCACCGTTACAGGAGCCGCTCTGGCTCTGGCTCATGCTCTGCGCACGAATTTAACTGTTTATTTATTTTAAAAAAGTCAGCGAGAAAGAAGCCCGGCCCGACCCGACCCGAAGCAATGATTGACATTTTAGGCCTGACCCGACCCGAATTTCGGGTCGGGTCGGGCTCGGGCTCGGGCTTAAGATCTTACCTCTACCTGTGTGTATACGTGTGTGTGTAATTATAGAACACAAGACACACCTATGGTCGAGCTGCTACTGCAACACAAACACTGTCGCTAAAATGTGTGTGAAAAATTCCCCTGGTTAAATTACTACGGCTTTAAGCTTTAACATTTCTGCTCTGATCTCAGCAGATTCACACACAGGGACCAAAGCTCCTTGTCAGAGCCTGATCTTGTCGGATCTCAGCGGGGCTTGGCCTGGTTAGGACGGGGATGGGAGACTGCCCAGAAACCCAGGTGCTGCTGTGGATGACGTCACACTCGCTCAGTCCATGTCTTTACACAGTCTTTGTTCACTCCACACCTGCTCCTGACTTCTGTACTTTTAAGACTAATGGAAGTGAGGTACTATCTCAATTCACTAGAAAAGTTACGTATTGCCCCGTATTCATTAGTGATGGGATTTTCACCTCTTTTATGGGAGCTTTTGGATCAGTTCATTTCAAAGAGCGTCTCTTTTAACAGCTTAGATTTAGGCTCTTTGACAGAAGCCAGTGTGAGAACTAATTTTCTTCTCTCTTCTTCTTTTTTCTTTCTTTCAATTTTCTTCTTCCCACTCCTTTTTGGGCAAATTTTTGTTGTTGTTATTACTGTTATGATTAGGATGGATTTTCAAAATAAAAAAAACTGGGACACTCTTGGTTTGGGGTGGTTGGTAAAAATTGAATCATGAATCGAGTGTGTATTTAATTCATGATGTGTGTTAGTATAGTCACATTTTCATTGTGTTTTGGTCATGTTTAAGCAGCTTTTCTGTATTTTACTTAATCAAATTACAATTTGTGCCTCTCTTTACTCTTGGCAGGGATCAGATTGGTTCAAAATAGGGACACCTGGGATATTTCTTGTATAAAACTGGGACAAATCACTGGTTTTGCATAAATCTGCTGGGACAGGGGACACAGGGCTCAAAACTGGGACTGTCCCAGGTAAATAGGGATGTGTGGTCACCCTAGTTATGACTGCACCAATGTTGTATCTCTGTCAATAAATCAAGTAAATTGCTTACTTGCCCAAAATAAAAACATACATGAAAAATCACAGACAGGAATAACCAAAGCCAAGACAAGGTTTAATCTGAGTGGGACTGTGTTAACTACGAAATGATCGAAATAAAACGCTATACTACAATAATATGAAAATGCTATGCTACAATAATATGAAAAAACAACTTCACATCACTGGTATTCATACACATGCAAGGTGGATGAAGTGTCTTGCACAAAGGACCCGGCGTATGCACTGGTCCAAGGGAGAGTCAAACCTCCAACCTGTGCTGATGATGGATGAGCGCTGTACCCACTAAGCCGCTGTGGTCTCATACTGTGTGGCTCACAGCTGTGTTTCTTCAGAACTTGTTTAAACGCGCTGGATAACTACACAACCACAACATGAGCGGTTTAGGATCCTGAATACACACACAAACAATCACTTTTATTGAGTTTGCACCAAATTATGTTTCATTTGACTTTAATCTGGCCATTTTCACTTTATTCCTCAAATCTCGCCCTCAGAGCCTGTAATGTTTTAATGTATATTTATGTTTTGTTTTGTTCCATTTCAGATAAATCCTTCGTCATGAACACAAAATGGAGGCGTAATTACTGAGAAACAAGCCGCTACAGAACTGAAAGTCATTTTAAAAAGAGGAGAAGATCTGTGTTTTGTTTTGTCAAAGTAAAGTATTCAACATGACCTACTCTACTAACTATTACTACCACTACTACTATATTTGGTACTTTTGCTACTGCTGTTACTACTTAAAATTGCCTGAATTAAGTCTTCTATGTGGTATTAACCTGTTTTGCCCCACTGGAAACAATTGTTGCCAAAGTGTAACACTGTAATTTTCAACTCACAATAAAAAATCTTTAAAAATCGTTTCCAAGTGCTTCCTATCTCATGACATCATCTGGTTCCTGTTCCTTCTGACTGAAGACATGACATATGCAAATCTTCCTGGAAAGAGTTAATTTTCATACATTTCTTATGATTTTCCCCCTAAACATATTTAGAATTATTTAAACATTCAAGTCTCTAGAGTAACCCTCCCCCTAAAAATTGTACCTAGGATAAGTATTTTTTTGTTCATGGGCTTATTTCTGTGAGCGGCAACAGTAGTGTCCACTGGGCACATAGCATGTCACTAACTAAAGGAAACACTGTCTGCAGAATTGCTCCTAATTTACTTATTTATAATTGTAGAATGATGTACAGTGACTCTTTTAGTTCTCTTACAATACTCTTCCTAGTTAAATAAATTCACAATATCACAATCAAGTTTGTGCTAGTGTTCTTCAGTTTCAACCACTGACCCTGTTACACTGGTGGCAGGTACAAGCGATGCAAGAACTGTGGCAGACGCACATCATTTGTGTGTGGAAAGTGTGATGTGCCACTACATGTGGAGGGCTTCAAGAAGTACTACACTGAGTAGAACATGCATGAAAAATGATGGAACGTATGGGAAGCAATATATTTATAAATACCGTATATATATATATATATGTGTGTGTGTGTGTGTGTGTGTGTGTGTGTGTGTGTGTGTGTGTGTGTGTGTGTGTGCGTGCGTGCGTGCGTGCGTGTGTGTGTGTGTTTAGAGGTTCTAAAAAACTGCTGTGGTTTTGAGTATAAAAAAGACAATAAAAAAACCAGTTCATATTGTTGGTTGTTTAGAATTTTATACATGAGGCTCCACCTTTTTCTTATTATTTCTTATTATTTTGTTATTACTATATTATTATTATTATTTCTCGTTTATTATTAAGTGACATTGGACCAAGTGACAAGCTACGTGCCCACTCGCAACAATTGTTGCCGGTCATAAAAATGCTATTTTCTTCAAAACAACATGGAAAAAAATTAATACATAACATGATTCAGAGGGAACTCAACTGATAAAATGATATGCTTTACAACTCTGAAAAAAATCTGGGCACAAATGGGTTAACTATAACACATAACATATTTAGCTCACCATGTTACTTCACTTTCATGTTTGATGCTCTGTGACATGAACAGACCAAAGACTGTATAAAAGAAGTGGACTAAGTGAGCGTGACGTCACCCGTAGCGTTTAGCGCCGTTCAAATGAGGCTTGCGATGCTAACGGCTACAGGGGCGAATCTGGAGCCAGGCTCTATGTTATGAACAGGGTTTTTTGACAAAATAGCGGGAAAAAAAAAAATCAGTATCATGTAGAGCGGGTTCATACAAACATTTTAAGACCAAAATGACGAGGTTCACAGCAACAGGTACATAGAGAGGAGCGATCAGATCCCAATGTAAGTCAATGAGAAAAAGGGCGCACTTCCTATTAGGCACGCGGCGGCTAACAGGATAGCTTAGTCCACTCACATATACGGTCACTGGAACAGACTCATACCCCTCCAACTGTAACTGAGATTCTAGAAGAGATCACTCAATTACTCAAACATACAACCCTACAACTCTGAAGCTATCGTTTTTAGTCTAATTTGAACTGCTTAATGAACTCCATTACACTAGGGATGTAACAGTAACCGAAATACGGTGATATCGTATTGTCAAAGGTCTCACAATAATATCGTGGACCACCACAATATATCGAATCACAAGTCTCTTTGCTTAAATGAAGAGTTCTGATTTTTTGTGTAAATTGTGTCGAACTTTTGGACAGAATTCTCCCACTGTGATGCCATTAGCATTTCAGAACTCTCTACTTCCTTCTTTCCTTTCCAACATTTTTCAACTTTTCTTCACAAATTGCTTCTTGATTTGCGTAAAATTCTAATTTACATTTACAACCCCATGAAATTAAGGCAAAATTAGAAAATCATAAAAATGTGTCATACGCACTTCATTAACTTAAAGCTACATTGTGTAACTTTGGTTGTTGGTCCTTCACCTGCATTTTCTATGGAGTTGTCCTTGCTCTGCCTGGAATGTTCCACAGTGTGACATTAAACAGCTCTATTTTACATTTATTCAATTACAGGTGGTTTTGTAGCTCAAAAATACCTAAAAAAACAGACATTCTTACTGTGAGCATGGTCGCCTCTCCACAGATCTTACCTGTAACTTGGTCTGGTTTGGTCTCCATGAAGATAGAAAGGTTTAATGCCAGACAAAGCAATAACATCTCCATGGAAAAAAAGCATTTGACACACCAGAAAAGATACATAATGCAGCTTTACATGAAAACACTAATATTTCCATATGTTGAGTTGAAAAAGCTTAAATCCTGGATAATTCTCTTTAAAGCCAAGATAAGAGTGGGAAGCCCCTTGGTTGTTTTGGTTCTTCTCAGACTCAACACTGAAGGACCTTGAGTATATGCTGTATATACTTTCTGTTTTGATGGTTTAACGCTGAGATCTGAGCTCACGTTTATCAGACTGTTTTTCACTCTCCCATTTGGCTCTGTTTTGGGAAAGACTTTAAAGCTTTCCGGGAACTTCCTTATCGTCACAGTGAAACTGAAAGCGCACAGACAGAGGGAGGAGCCATATCTGGAGCTGACCACCTGATTCCATCCCCCTGTGAAATACTTAACAGATACATCATAGGGTGGTCCAAAAATGTTTCTTTTTTAGATTCTCTAGATTAGAACCCTGAATTTGGTTCCATATCCGGCCAAAATATGTGGGTCCAAATTTTATGCAATTTTATTTCATTTAGAGGGTACACACTTGAAAATACCCCAAATAAATAAGGCGTATTTGAATAATTTTTCAGGAAACTTCATGGAGCTTGAGTGACCTCTAAAACATCTCCTTTTTCTTCCAAATTTCTTCCTAAATCATCATATTTGGTACACATTATCTCAAGGGGTGGGACATTAAAAGATATCAACATTTTTGAGACACATCTTATGGTCTGTGAGCCGTGGGAAGAACGTTGCATTCGGGCTGAGGAGGAGAGACATCAAAGCGGAAGAGTTCAGATGCAAGTGCAATCTGAGGAATTGACAGACAGAAGGTGGAGTCGAGAGTCTCATTCCATCATGTTTTCATAAGACATCTCCAAAAGTCAAATCTACAAATATTTTCTTTCAGTTCGGTTCTCTCAGTGACAAGCTCCATTCTCCTGCTGTATTTATACAAGCTCATGCATCTGGGAGGGCATCTGACACACCACAGCATCTGCAGATTAACTAGATACATCTGACCTGGCCTCATCTCAGTCAGGAGAAAGGGAGGGCATCTGACACAGGTATATAGGATGATGCATCTGACTTGCTATATTAGCTAACTATGGTTCAGTAGAATAGTTTTGCTCGTCAAATATGATGGGAAAACATGAGCAGACTTATTGATTACTAAATGGTATTTGTGGTCCTAAACATGACAGGTGAAGGTGCAGACAGGAAGTGCATCTGATGAAGGAGCGTCCAAACAAACACTGAGGAAAAAATACTATTACACCAACACCGGCCGAGGGCGTTCACCCGAACACGCTCAGATTTGGTACATTATCTCCAGGGTGGGACATGAAAAGATAACCACATTTTTCAGACACGTCTTAGGGTCTCTGAGCTGTGAAGCAACAGAAATTGGACAAAATTTTGAACATTTTTGATATTTGCTCCCATCCATCCATCCATCTTCTCCCGCTTAATCCGGCTGGGTCGCGGGGGCAGCTTGCTGCCCAATACTCATAGCACCTGACCCCTATGAACCCCTCTGCAGGTGGTGAGCCCACAGGAGGGTGGACAACATGGTCCTTGATGTTAGTTCATAGGGGTGCGGGCATGTTTTGGGTTGATGGGGGAAACCGGAGTACCCGGAGGAAACCCATCCAGAGGAACATGCAAACTCCACACAGAAAGGCCCGGGCGACCCGGGGATCGAACCCGCAACCTTCTTGCTGTGAGGCCTGAGTGTTGCCACTCAGCCACCGTGCCGCCATATTTGTTCCCATTTTTGCAAATTGCTCCCATTTGCACAAACTCTGATTTCAGTGAAATTTTCGGGCTTAAAGCTGCTGAATGTGAAAGAATTGAGTTTGGTGTGTAGATTGAAATTAAATTTAATATGGGGGAAAAAATGTCTGCAATGCTGCACAAAATTCCACTTTTTGTGCCAAAAGTCAGTGACACCCATACTGTCCAAAAAGTCAGTGACACCCATATTTTATACACTGTGCCATAGCAATGACATAAATTCTCCAGGAAATCACCAATTTGCACAAACTTTGGGCAATTTCACTCAAATTTTAATCTTGGGTGCACACCCCAACACTGAACAGGCTAATATAAGAAAATACAAACCTGGGTGCAACAGCGCCCCCTAGACTATATGTATGGAACAATAATGTTTTATTTATCGTAAATATACAAAATTTGATGCACACATTTTTGGTAATATTTTTGGTAAGCAGTATTCATTGACCAAATTTGATGATGTAGCACATTTGCAACATGGGGGTTTTCAGGAGACATTTTGACATAAGTATAGTAACTACTACAACAAAGAAAAACAAAAAACAACGCTATAGTAACTTTATTATTATCCAGGTGTATTGGTCCTGTCTTGCAGGAGCTGGAGGCAGTTTCTTGTGCTTCACTGGTGGTAAATCTTCAGGTGATGCGGTGTCTTCAGTGTCACAAGCATGGCTCTCACTATCAGTGTCTGTAGCATCATCACTCGAAGGCTCATCGTCCCCTGGGCCTGGTTGGCAATCCTCATCATCATCACTATCAGATGCAAGTTCCTCTTTTTCACTCTCATTACCATTGTCCAGCATTGTCAGGACATCTTCAACATTGTACCTTTTTGCCATCTCTCCTGAGAAAAATTTAAAATGTAGAATTAATAGTTATTTAGCACCTTGATGCAATAAAAAAGGACATTGATAATTTATGACATCAACACAAGTCAATTGCAGTCCATTTATCCAATGATCAAAATGTGCAGATGATATACTAACACAGGAACCCAGTCTTGCATATTTGCAACGTGATCAAAACGATGGAACCTACCAAAATACACTAATATAAAACTGAAAGACTATGACATGTCTTAAGTCTGTAGGTATTCCTCTGCCTATATTGATAAACTTTGGACATTGGACAGTTTGAGAAGAACTTGAGAAGCCAAAAGAGTCTGTGGCTCACATGCAGGCAGACATCTTGGATTTGATGGTGACACCACAGACCACTAGATGGCAGCACTAAATGTAGCATATTTGCTTCTTTGGGTTCTTGGGTACATGAATTAGTTAATACATAAAAAAAAGACTCCTACTCTTTGACATGACCTTTGAATTATATCTTGCATATTTGCAACAGAGGGTGCTACGGGGTAGTTTAGTATATATATAGGAACTTTTTTTTTTTTTTTCACATATTTTGACCACGCCCCTTTACACACCTGAAGTCTGCCATCTTGGATTTTTTTTTTTTTTTTAATAAATGTGCCTAAATTTAAAAAAAAGAAGAAAAAAAAGGTAATATTGTGTATCTGGAATGAATTTTAGATCTTTGAGTCCATCTCATGACAAATGGGAGCAAAAACAAAAGTGTTGCGTTTATATTTTTGTTGAGTGTATATATATATATATATATATTTATATATTAAAAAAAAACAAAACAACGCATTTCTCACCTTCCACGGTGGTTGGTCTCTCTCACCCTCATCAGCTCGGGTCCTCTACCAGAGGCCTGGGAGCTTGAGAGTTCTGCGCAGTATCTTTGCTGTTCCCAGTACTGCACTTTTCTGGACTGAGATGTCTGTTGTCCTTCCTGGGATCTGCTGCAACCACTCCTCTAGTTTGGGGGTCACGGCCCCGAGTGCTCCGATCACCACAGGCACCACCGATGCTTTCACCTTCCAGGCTCTCTCCAGCTCTTCTTTGAGCCCTGGTGTATATATATATATATATATATATATATATATATATATATATATATATATATATATATATATATATATATATATATATATATATATATATATATATATATATATATATATATATATATATATATATACGGCTTGTTAGCTCAATGGGTTAGTCACTGGACTTTCCCATGGGGGACCCGGGATCGAATCCACCCCCAAGGGCATTAGGAGCGAAACCAGTGTGGGTCCTTGGGCAAGACCCTTTACGCTACTGCCCACCTCATACAAAGAGATTGACGAGGTACAACACAAAAAAAAATGCTACGGCAAGGGGGAGCCAGGACGCCAGGTCAGAGATTGGGAAGGAAGCCCCAATAAGTATCACGCTGAGCGAGGCAGCGACTGACCTGAAAGACAAGATCATGGCCCGGATGAACACAAGGCAACCCCGACGCCAGCTACACAGGTTAAGTGAAGTACCATCTGAAAGTCTGCTAGAGGATGTGAATGCAGCACCACAACCACACTGAAACCAATGAGCTGATCTACACTTCAGCAGCAGTGATCCTAGAGGTGTTGGGCTATAAGAGCAACCATGGGAGCCATGAGATACGATACCCACCATGAAAAAGACGGTTAGAGGCTAAAATCAAGGAAGTGCGGCGAGAAGTGAGCCAACTGTCAGAGGCCCAGAAAGGTGCAATGAAAAAGCGAGTACCCAAGAGGTACAGCCAGATGCCCATACCTGAAGCACTCGAAACTGCCAAACAAAGGCTCCAAGCCTTGGCCAGCCGCCTAAAGAGGTACACGAGAGAGAATGAAGCCAGGCGAATAAACCGCCTGTTCGCAACACAACCTGCGAAAGTGTACGCTCAATGGCAGGGTAATAATAGCAAGGCTGGAGACTGAGAGGTACTGGAAAGACATATGGGAAAGAGTGAACCGCATGGAGGGTTCCATCCCAAGTCCAGCACCCTGAGACTGTACACGAGCCGGAAGGAAGGAGGCCGAGGACTAGTGAGTGTGGGAACCACTGTCCAGGATGAAACATCCAAGCTCCACACATCAGTGACAAGGCCCAGACTGATGACGTGCTCAGAGAATGTCTCAGACAGTGGGGCGCAGAGGAAGAGGTGCTGGAGGGACCATCATGGCAGGACAAACCCCTACATGGGGGAACATAACACCGGAACATAACTGAAGTGGCTGATATCAAGAAATCCTACCAATGGCTGGAGAGGGCTGGTCTGAAGGACAGCACGGAGGCACTCATCCTGGCTGCACAGGAGCAGGCCTTGAGCACCCGAGCAATAGAGGCCCAGATCTACCACACCAGACAAGACCCAAGGTGTAGGTTGTGCAAAGAAGTGCCTGAGACAGTCCAGCACATAACTGCAGGGTGTAAGATGCTGGCAGGGAAAGCGTACATGGAGCGACATAACCAAGTAGCGGGCATAGTGTACAGAAACATCTGTGCAGAGTATGGGCTGGAAACCCCAGGATCAAGGTGGGAAACGCCTCCAAAGGTTGTGGAGAATGAGCGGGCCAAGATCCTGTGGGACTTCCAAATACAGACTGACAGAATGGTGATGGCGAACCAACCAGACATCGTGGTTCTGGATAAGCGGGAGAACCAAGCCGTGGTGGTGGACATTGCAATACCGAGCGATGGCAATGTCAGGAAAAAGGAACACGAGAAACTAGAGAAATACCAGGGGCTCAAAGAAGAGCTGGAGAGGGCCTGGAAGGTGAAAGCATCGGTGTCCCAGGAAGGACAACAGACATCTCAGTCCAGAAAAGTGCAGTACTGGGAACAGCAAAGATACTGCGCAGAACTCTCAAGCTCCCAGGCCTCTGGTAGAGGACCCGAGCTGATGAGGGTGAGAGAGACCAACCACCGTGGAAGGTGAGAAATGCGTTTTTTATATATATATATATATATATATATATATATATATATATATATATATGTATATATGTATATATATATATATATATATATATATATATATATATATATATATATATAAAATTTATATATATATTTATATTTATATATATATATAAAAACCATTCAAGTGTCTCTCTCACTCTCCTCCTCAGGTGGTTTTCAGAACATAGCACTTTCTTATCTCCTGGGCTGTATTCAGCACCTTTAAACCCCACTTAGCCCTCGTCTCCTCTCGTCTCCCTGTGTTCCTCTGGTGTCACGTTAGCGGACGCATGTTGTCACGGCGATGGCTTTGACCTCTGACCCCTGAAGTACTTCCAGGTGGGGCGTGCTGCCGGTGCCTTCGCTGAACCCCAAACAAATGGAGATCAGAGCGCCGGAGCCAACAGCAAGAGCAGCTGGAATGAGAAGAATGCTGCATTAGGGCGAGCAGGAGATCAGAGGGGCGTTCAGATGCATGTGTAATCTGAGCAGCTGACAGACACAAGGAGGATTCTGTCTCTTTCAACTCTGCAAGTCAGTAAATGTTCAGTAGAATAATAGTTTTGCTCATCAAATATAAGGGAAAACATTAGCTGACGTATTGTTTACTAAATGGTAGTTGTCGTCCTAAACACTACATGGTGAAGGTGCAGACAGGACGTGCAGCAGATGAAGGAGCGTCCAAACAAAAGAGCCATGGGAGTGTCTTCTGAGTCACTTACCAAATCTGCATCAATCAAGCAAGCCTCTCACTCTATTTGAATGATTTAACACTCCAGAAACAGTTTCAGATGTTCACCTACATCTGTCAGCTTTAGTTCACCATTCATTTAAAGCAGACATATAGTGCTTGTGTGTGTCTACGGTTATAATCTATGACATATGTGGATCACTGTGTTTTTTACACATTTTAATCATAATATCCATACAAGATGACTTTAAAACGATCACAAAAAAGTGCAGTGACTTCTGTGTCAGAAAACTATAGTGTCCATGTGATGTCGCTGTAAACCTCCTTTTTTATATTAATAAAAACTATGTGACAGTGCTGAATCCAACATGTATCACTGATTAAGAAAATAAAATTGGACTATGAAGTAACTACAAATATGGTGGAGGATGAAACGGGAGTAGTTCGGAGAAACTTCTTGAATCCAAGAGAATAAAGAACCTGCAAACACAACTTCAATGAGAAGAAACTACTATAACAAGGTTAAAAGTTCTGAAAAGTCCTGCAGAATGGGTCTGATTTAAGTTAAATAGATTTCACAAAGAAAACATAACATTTATCTTGCGGAGAAGTCATGTCAAATATGGCCCAACATCAACTTATTCAATTTATTATTTTCACTGATGTTTCGCTGCACATTCTGAATCAAGTGAAGAATCAGAGGGAAATGTGTGCACTTCAGTTCATGCTGCAGATGGACACATGCCAGTCATCGCTCTGCCATTCTGAATCCTCCTGTAAGCTCACAGGGCTCTGAGTGACGCCTCAATTTTCCAAAACTTTTCCAGTGCTAAGAGCATTTTTCCATAGATCCAGTGACCCTGAACACAACACAGAAAGACTGGCCCTGAACGCAGCAGAGATGGAAAGTTCAGTGAGGTCGGACACGTCAGCACCCGGGTGACAGATCGTGTTTAAGAGGTGAACGGGTCATTTCACTTCACAAATATGAATAATTGTGAAATGCACTTTTCCATAAACATAAAGCAGACATACTGTGCTTTTGTGTGCTCCACACCTGTGCTTCAGTTCTATGACACCTGTGCATCATAATGATGTGAAACCACTAAATGGAGCTCAACATGACACAACTACATGTTCCATTCCAAATTCCATCCAGTCCTTGTATTTGGAGAGGTTGCTGGTGCTAGGCTAGTTGCTGGTGCTAGGCTAGTGTCAATGGCCATAGTTGTTCTGCCACTAAAAACAGTCTTACCCACTCCACAGAGCACCCGAGGAAAACTATTAGAACTCCAGACTGTCCATGTGAACGTCTGTGTCCGTAGAATCATTTTAGAAGTCAAACGAAACGTTGCATTTGAAGGATTTATGTCTGAGCAGCAGCAGCAGTGAGTTGTACTTCCTGATAAAAAGCTCAGCAGCGGCGGACTGATATATGAGGAAATAGTCCCTCAACATGTGACGAGTCATGCGATGCAATGTTAGTTTTATTTTCAGACATTATTCTGTGGACACAGACGTTCACATGGACAGTCTGGAGTTCTAATAGTTTTGCCTCGGGTGCCCTGTGGAGTGGGTAAGACTGTTTTTAGTGGCAGGACAACTATGGCCATTGACATGCACTAGCCTAGCACCAGCAACCTCTCCAAATACAAGGACTGGATGGAATATTTAAAAAAGTGTCTCCACACGTCTCCAACACTCCAGCTCACGAGGAAATGAGGTCCTACGTCCAAAATTCCGAACTGTCCCTTTAAACTTTTAAAAGTTCAAAGACACTGTGGAGGCTAACCAGCTACATGCTAACACTAATATCCATCATAATGTGATTGTTTTAAGTCAAAAATCACATTTAAAATGAAAGATTCTGTTTCAGAAACAAATTTGAAATAACATCATGTCTTGTGGTTATTAGTTAGGCTACCACTTAGCTCATGAGCCCTGAGCTTTCAAACTTTGAATATATATATTTTTTGAAAGTCATTAGGAAAAAGAATAAGAAATATACTCCCAAAACTGGGGGTCCCTGTTGAGAAACAAGTTGACTGACTTCTGGGTTAGAAATGTGTGGAGCCACTGAGGTATGAGGAGCTGACTCCCTCCTGTCGATTACAGTGCGTCACCATAAAGAGCTCTGCTCTGTCAGACCATACTGACAGCGCCCCCTATGGACAGACACAGATCATCTGAGCCACATGAAGCTTCTGAATACACGTATTAAATAATGAATCACTGCATTTCTATAGCGCCTTTCAAGACACCCAAAGCACTTTACAGAGCAGAGTTCATTCTCTCCACACTCACTGGTGTAAACTACTAGTGCAGCCACAGCTGCCCTGGGACAGACTGACAGAAGTGAAGCTCCAATCTGCACCATCGGCCCCTCTGACCACCACCATCACTCACACACCACTTTCATACTAGGCAATGTGGGTGAAGTGTTTTGCCTAAGGACACAATGACAATTTTTTTGTGACTGGCACCCCCCTATGGCACAGGGGAATTCTCAGTGGTCTCCCATCCAAGTACTAACCAGGTCCTGCTGAGTTTCTGAGATCTGAGGGGATCAGGATTTGACAAGCCGGTATGTATCACTGAATAAAACATTCTGAAACATGATGAAATCTCTAAAGTCTGTTTTGCGGCTTGTCTCTCCTTATCTCAGTTCAAACACCTTTTCTTTGGCATTCCTATCTATCTCTTCTTCATCTTTTTCCACCGCTCCCTCTCACATACTCTCCCTCTTCTCTCTCATAATTCCTTTCCCCTTTTCTCTTTCTCCCTGATCTTTGTTTTGTAAAATCAGACCATTAGAAAGCCAACAAAGCGTGTTCTATTTTGCCCAAACCATAAACTCAAACTCTCCTGAGCTGTCCCTCCGAGGCACCCGTACAAACCAAAAGGATCAAAGCTGGGGTCAGAGGTCACAGGGTCACACTCCTAATGGGCCCCAAGAATCAAAACAACAGAAACAAACGCTTTAAACTCCAAACACCACATTTATGGTCAGGATTTTAGCTTTGTGTTGGAAATGAGAATCAAGTCACTTTAAGTATCCAGACTTCATTTGTTTTGGATTCATTTGTTTATTAAAATGAATAAAACAAGAAGGTTCAGATTCTACTGTCAATTCTTTAAATGGTTCATATTTTCTGATAATGTTATGTTATGTGATTTCCTCATGACAGACAATGCACAAACCCTGAATATTTAGAGTTCTTATCTCAAAATGAAAACACTTTGTTCCACCTTGTGCAGGAAGTGCTCCACTATGTTTTTAAACTACATAACCTTCACTAGAATCATTTGAATTATTTCAGCCCTACAGCTACAAATCTCTACTGAACTAAAGGTAAAACAAGATGTCTATATGTCATAGGGTGAACAGTTTTCAAAATCAAAAACTGGGAAGGTTGGTAATAATAAAATTGTGAATTGTGTAATGAAGGAATATTGTTATTTTATGTCAGTCAGTATAGTCACATTTTCTGTGTGTTTTGTTAATTTTTAAACAGCTTTTCCATGTTTAACCTAAACAAATGACAGTTTATGCCTCTCTTTACTGTTGGCAGGGATCAAATTGGTTAAAAATCAGGACACCTGGAACATTTCTTGCATAAAACTGGGACAAATCAGTGGTTTTGGATAAATCTGCTGGGACAGGGGGACATAGGGCTCAAAACTGGGACTGTCCCGGGTAAATAGGGACGACCGGTCACCCTAAACCATGGCTTCATGACATCACAAGGTGGAACAGAGCATTTTGAGACACGTAGCCAGACTAAAACCACAACTCTGGATATGTTTTTGATGAGTTAAGTCAATTTAGTGCAATATAGAATTTTTAAAGATACACAGATACTTTTCTGTTGGTATATAATAATAATAATAATAATAATAGTAATAATAATAATAATAATAATAATAATAATAATAATAATACACTTTATTTATTTGGCGTCTTCCTGGACACCCAAGGTCACCTTACAACACCAGCTTTTCACAGACACATGTCCCCAAAGACACTTTACAGAGCATTATAAAAAGAGCAGTGTTGGTAAGCTACTGTTGTAGCCACAGCTGTCCTGGGGCAGACTAACGGAGGCGTGGCTACCAAGCCAACCGGCGCCATCGGCCCCTCTGACCACCACCAACACTCACACTTACACACCACTTTCACACCTACAGTGCATGTTTTCAGTTGATGCGGGAAACCGGAGCCCGGAGGAAACCCATCCAGACATGGGGAGAACAAGCAAACTCCACACAGAAAGGCCCGGGCGACTCGAGGATTGAACCCGCAACCTTCTTGCTGTGAGGCGTGAGTGCTAGCCACTTATGCCTCCCGTGCCGCCTATATATCTGTATAGTATATAACTGACACTGATATACAGAAATCTAAAGAAAGTTCTTTTTTTAGCATTCCAAAAGATTAAGGTAGCCTACACTACAAAAAGGCTTAAGACCTAAACACTTAAATCTATCAGAAAACTGAAAAGTAGTGACATGATCTGTTCATGCAGCAAGATCATTTTACTGGACAAATCTCTTAAAATAAACAACCTCTAGACTAGAATGAAGCGTCTCAGAACGAGTAAGTAGAAAATAAATCTGCAAACAAGATGAATAACCTGATAGATGTTTTAAAATCTTGGCCAGATCAGAGAAATCTCCGTTCTATTTACTTTTCAGAGGTCTCTTCAGTGTCTCTGGGTTAAACCTGTCAGGACCAGGTGGAGGATCTACATGGACCTCATAGCTGTGAGGCCAGATGCTCAGTGTGTTTGTGGAGGTGTACGAGGAGCTTCTCTGAGGAGGTCCTGGTCTGTGATGTAATCCTCAGAGTCACATTCCACACTTCGGCCCCAGACTCAGCGCGACATGAGCTCACCGTGTTTTTGATCAGAGGAAGCTCATCTGTCTGCTCACGGTCACGCAAACGGAGCTAAAACAGGGCTAAAACATGCCTGAGACACATCGCAGTCACGCTACGGACACGCTAACTAAGCTAAAACACAAAACAGTCATGCTAAGGACATGCTAATGGAGCTAAAACAGAGATAAAACCCAGCACAGTCACGCTAACGACACGCTAACACTCTAGTGGAGTTCAAACCAGGTAAAAACAAGCAAAACATGTCACAGTCACACTACACTTTAACCACAATAACACACAAAGGCCTTGACTCGCTGTAGCCATCACCTTGTCACTGTCGTTTTTGAATTATGGATTTGTGTCAAGGTCTGTGCGTCGCAAAGTCATTCACCATCACAACACTAGGGGGAGAGGATCGTTCCTGTATACAAAATGAAGCGGGAAAGCGGAGGTCCGGAAATGTGAGTGGACCAATTGCAGCCCTGATTGTCGGCGACGCTTTCCCTGTTTTCTGTTTTGGTTTGATGCGTAGTTGCAAAATTTCAGAGGTACATGTCCGTAACCCAGACTTTCTGTGGAGGAGGTTCAAAGTGATGCAGACTCTCTGTACGCAGACGATTTGACACATGACCATAAATTGGGCTTAACGGAGCTAAAACACTGCAACAGTTGCTCTGGGGGTTGAGTGTGACTGATTCAAAGGTTGGCGGTTTGAATCCTCCTCTGGATACACATCAATCAATCAGATCTACTGACCCACAGGTTGGAGGTGCAATTCCAGCTCCACAGATGAATACTGTTGGGGGCGCCAGTAGCAATAAAACTGTCGTTGTGTCTTTAGGCAAGACACTTCACCTACATTGCCTCGTATGAAAGTGGTGTGTGTGTGTGTGTGTGAGTGATGGTGGTGGTTGGAGGGGCCAATGGTGCAGATTAGAGCCTCACTTCAGTCAGTCTGCCCCACGGCAGCTGTGGCTACAACAGTAGTTTTTGGAGTGAATGAAGAATGAACTGTAAAGCATTTTGGGTGTCTTGAAAGGCGCTGTATAAATGCTATGATTGATTAATTCATTCATTCATTCATTCATTTATTCATTCATTTATTTATTAATATACTGGTGTATGAGTGTGTGTGAGTGGTTCCTTGATGTAAAGTGCTTTAAAGGTGGAAAAGTGCTTTACATACTACAAAATGTGTGTGACCATAAGAACACTGTATGTATCCTGAGATCCTGCTGCTGAGGGTGAGACGCCCGTACAGCATCCATGTCTCATGGATATGTGGGTTTGCGACACTACAAACTTTTTCAGCTGGGATTTATGAACGTATCTCTGCTAATATTAATATAATAATGCTATTCAATTTTCAAATAAAAAGTTTTGTAGAGTTTCAGACATGAAGAACTGCGTTACTGTATTCAGAGTAGCGCCTATGCTTTTGTAGTAATCCTCTTAATAAATGTAGGTGCATCAATAACGGTCTGTATCCTCACTGTGAGAGTACACGGGAGCGAGGACGGGGAAGGCGGAGTTTAGACACACGGTGTTGGAGAAGCGCCGGTGATTGTGTCTATGGAATTATAATAAGATCTTAATAAGATCCATGATTGTATCTGATCAGATGGGACAAAACCGGCGCCAATGTCCCACTAAAAGACCTTGACTGACATTTTGGGCTCAATTCAAAATTCCTCTCAGACGTTTTTTCGGGTCCCAAAAGGAGGATATGTCCGGGAAAGTGAAGACGTCTGGTCACCTTACGTGACTCGCTCCATTATCTCAGGATCAGACTGAGACCTCTGAGGAGGCTCTGCTCACTCCAACAGACTTGGAGCTGTGTTGTGTTTCCTTCACACATGTTTGAGTAACTCTTTACAGAACAGGGTTTTTTGAGGAGAACTCAGCCTAAATCTGCAGGTTTGTGTGTTAAACATGTGTGAATGAGACAACACAACTCCAGGTCTGTTTGTGATGAGGAAACTAAATTATCAAACATACTGTAGATCAGAAAATAACAGAATACAGGTCCTTGGTTTATGGTTGGTTTGGATCTGGACTTTCAGTATTTTCCATGGTTCATTTGACTGAGCGCTGAAAACCAAAAAAGGTCGGTGTCTGCACCTTGTCTTCGATTCGTGTATTGCTTGGTGTGTCAACTCACAGAAAGTGGAAACATTGAAAAGTAAAAGAATGAGGCGCACACAAGACTTGTGCCAAAAAGAGTACATTAAAGCCGAAATATGACAAACAAGTCTGTAGACATGCACTGGAGTAAAGACAGAAGTTTTGGGTCTAGCCCATTCTCAATGACTCCAGTAGGAGGCGCGCACAAACTGTTCCGGTTCTTATATAGGGTGAATACAATCTCATGACAATCTGGATAGTTTCATCAGGATAATAATCAATAGATACACTTGTCAACATCACAATATGCAACCATATAATACATCAAATCCGTACAAACAAAACACACCCAAACACACATATATATATATATATATATATATATATATATATATATATATATATATATATATATATATATCCAGCACATAACTGCAGGGTGTAAGATGCTGGCAGGGAAAGCGTACATGGAGCGACATAACCAAGTAGCGGGCATAGTGTACAGAAACATCTGTGCAGAGTACGGACTGGAAACCCCAGGATCAAGGTGGGAAACGCCTCCAAAGGTTGTGGAGAATGAGCGGGCCAAGATCCTGTGGGACTTTCAAATACAGACTGACAGAATGGTGATGGCGAACCAACCAGACATCGTGGTTCTGGATAAGCGGGAGAACCAAGCCGTGGTGGTGGACATTGCAATACCGAGCGATGGCAATGTCAGGAAAAAGGAACACGAGAAACTAGAGAAATACCAGGGGCTCAAAGAAGAGCTGGAGAGAGCCTGGAAGGTGAAAGCATCAGTGGTGCCTGTGGTGATCGGAGCACTTGGGGCCGTGACCCCCAAACTAGAGGAGTGGTTGCAGCAGATCCCAGGAAGGACAACAGACATCTCAGTCCAGAAAAGTGCAGTACTGGGAACAGCAAAGATACTGCGCAGAACTCTCAAGCTCCCAGGCCTCTGGTAGAGGACCCGAGCTGATGAGGGTGAGAGAGACCAACCACCGTGGAAGGTGAGAAATGGGTTTATATATATATATATATATATATACACACACACACATACGTCCCCTACGTGCAGGTGTAATCTGTTCGATTACAGTGTATGCGAGAGATGACACAGGGTGGTCCGCTTCATTAAAGTGCCGTGCTACAGGCGACTTGTCGTCTTTACACCTAATGGTTGGTTTTTCCCATTGTTTATTGCATGGACATGTTATTAAGTAAACAACATTACGGGTAGAACAGGTAGTAAATTGGTTAAGTTTGTATTTTTTATTAGTGACAGAGCAAATAAAGGCATTGTTTTTTTGGCAAGCGGCACATGCACGGCAAGGATGGAAACCTGTGGCCTTGCTTAATCCACACAACTGTGTGCATTGAAGTTGTCCGCTCTAACCAAGAAATCTCTTACATCAATCTCTGTTTGCGCACGCCTCCTACTGGAGTCATTGAGAATGGGCTAGACCCGAAACATCTGTCTTTACTCCAGTGCATGTCTACAGACTTTTTTGTCATGTTTCAGCTTTAATATACACTTTTTGGCACAAGTCTTGTGTGCTCCTCATTCTTTATCTTTTCATTTGACTGAGCAAAATGACAAGATCATGGATATAACTGGTGTCAGACTCCTCTCTTCTCTCTCTCTCTCCTCTCTTCCCTCTCTCCTCCTCTCTTTCATCCCTCTCTCCTCTCTTTCCTCTCTTCTCTCTCTCCTCCTCCTCTTCGTCCCCCTCCGTCTTTTCTGTGGGTCACTTCACACAGCCTCGCTCTCAGACAAAAGCAGAGGAGACTTTGTGACGACAGTATTTCATAATGACACCGGGACAAAAGATGAAGAGAAACTATTGAAACCACTGAAACAACACGTCAGGGCGCAGGAAGTGCAGAAACATTCCAGCAGAGCTGAGCTGTCCCTCTGGAGACAGTGCCTCAGAGGAAACACCTACACTCCCTCAACTCGAAGGTCAGGTTCTGTGGTGGTGCCCTTAAGCAAACCCCACCCACACTGCCTAGTAAAATGTGTGTGAGTGTGTGTGATCAGATTGGCGGCGTCTCTTCCATCCGTCTACAATAACTTAAAATGCATTACCAGTGTAGGACGTCATCTCTCGCCACCTGTGGACCTGACCCTCGAATGTACGATCCTTTCAGCCTTCTTCGGTTCCTCCAATGTTAGAATTCACTCCGTCGAGCTTTTTGACCGTCCACCCCAGGCTTTCTGATCTCTCCATACATTCTCCGGATTCACTCATCTGAGTAATGGATTAGATGGGAAACTCCTTCCATATCCACCTCCTCTGCCTCAACTCACCGCTAAGTCCTTACAAACCTTTCTTCAAAAATCTCGCTTCACGTCGCACCTCGTAGGCAAGGCGAGTTTATTTGTACAGCACAATTCGCACACAAAGTCATTAAAAGTGGTTTACAGAATAAAAAAATACATTAAACTCACAATTAAAACAAATCAAAACATAAATAATAATAATAAAATAAAATAAAATAGACATTAAATTAGAGAGAATTAAAGAGAAGAGAAAGGTGCGGAATGTAAAATTTTTTATTTATTTTTTTTTTATTTATTGTTTATTTGATAGGGACAGATACAACAAACATAGATTAACATCTGATGCAGGTACCACAGTGTTTTAGCCAAAGGCTAATTCGCAACACCAGTCCCTGGGAGGGCTTTTAAACAGAATTCAGTAAGTAAAAATAAAATAAAATGTATTGATAATGGTTTATCAATACTGAGAATAGAAGAAATGGATAAGCTAAGATATATCACATTATACACAGGCACATAAAACACACTTGCACTGTCATTCCCCTCACAAACACAACACAAACATACATGCAGTTACACATGATCACACTGCTGCTGCTGAATAAACCAGGACTTAGTCTGTTTCTTAAAGGTGGAGAGTCTGGTTATAGTTTTTATATGAGCAGGTAAAGAGTTCCAAAGGTTTGCTCCTTTCACTGAAAATACAGTCTGTGCAAATGAAGTCTTACAAAAGGGAACTCTGCAGTCCCCATGTGTGGTGGCTCTTGTGGACCTTGTGGAGAGTCTATTAACACATCTGCTGAGAGGTTCAGGTGCAAGTCTATTCAAACATTTAAATACAAGCTTTACATTGCTAAAATTGCAAAAATTTGTAAAATTTAATATCTTATATTTGGATAAAATTAGACAGTGATGAAATCTGATTGGCTTTTTGTCTAAAATTTTATAAACATGGTTATAAAGTCGTTCGAGAGGCTTTAGAGTGGTTGGGTTGGTTTGGGACCAAACAGTAGTGCAGTACGACAGTTGAGAAAGAATAACTGAATTAACAAAGACACAGGCGCTTTCAAAAGACAAACAGTCTCTAATAATTTTAAAGCAGTTAATGCTTGCTTTCATTTTTGATGATATATTTTTGACATGCTTTTTAAAATTTAATTGAGCGTCTAGTGTCACACCTAGGTATTTCTCTTGTTCTACCTGTTCTATGAGTTCATTGTTCATAGTGATATTTAGTTTGTTTTCTGATTGTGTCCTTTTTATAGAGAAACATATGGATTTAGTTTTCTTTGTGTTTAGTGTCAGGCACGATTTTTTTAGACTATCTGACAAAATTAAAAAAAATTAAAAAATTAAATTAAAACCTTTCGGTCATTTGCACAGCTAAACAGAACCGTTTTCAGCCTTGTATTCCTCTGACAACGATCCCTCTTCCAGCATGTCTCCCCAATCCTTCTCCATTCACTCCTTCCACATTGGCGTCACTTCCGCCGCCAAGGCTGGGTTATCCAACAGTAAAATAAAGATCCTCGGACGCTGGGCATCTAGCGCCTACCACCCCTAGACAAGTCGACCTTAATGATCTCCACCAAACACGTTCCCTGCTGGGCTCTCTCTAAATTTTGGGGGTCCCGTCCTTCTGGGCCATGTGAAGATTGAGAGTGAACCCCCACCCTGAGTCTCAACCCAGCTGACCCACTCCAACTCGTCTTCCTATAATAAACTCTTTTCTCTTTGCACATGTGTTGTTGGCGTGGTCCTTGCTAGTGAACTTGAAATCATTACCGGTGTAGGTCATTATCATTATATTCACCAGGAAAACATGGAATAATTGAAGAACTAACATGACGTTAAATAACACACCATGCATTATTTTGAGTGTAAATTTCTTCTGGAAGGTCTTTAGAGCTCTGAAATGATTAGATCAAGTCTAGTGACTACTTCAAAAACACAGAGGAGCTTTGTAGATTAAACAGCAATAAGAAGAGGAAGAGGAGAGGAGACTAAATCTGCAGAATTACTGAAAGACACAACAAAAACACTCCAGGTGTGTAAATGACTAAAGAAACTATATTAAAACTAATCACAGTGGAGATAGACACGGTTAAAGAGCCCATATGAGGCTGTTTTCTGACCTATGCTAATTTTAGTATTTTTTAATGTTTTTTATTGACTTGCTTATTTCTTTCTTTTATGTTTTATTTTATTTACCGTATTTTCCGGACTATAAGCCGCTACTTTTTTCCCAGGCTTTGAACCATGCAGCTTTTAGTGCGGAGTGGCTAAATTTTGATTTGTTTCTTCCACAGCTAGGGGCGCTCTAACCGGAATTTAAAAAACAAGATAGACGGAGAAGAATATGCTACTTTTTATTTAGCAGATATAACACGCACGACAAATTACTAACTGGTAATTATTTTCAAATCCTCGCCCCTTCATCATGAAAAGCACACGAAGGAGTTTGTATGATGCAAGTTTTAAGTTGAAGGCAAAACAGTGTGGCATGGGACCATGGATGTAATAAGAACATTCTAAAAGAACATTCTGAAAGCTTAATGTGGGCGCGGGCGGGAGCGCGACCGCACGGCGCGGGCGGGAGCGGTACTGAAGACTGAGGGAGCAGGCGGGAGCGGGACTGAAAATTGTGTCTCGCGCAGACTGCCGTGCTGCTGCAAGTAAGCTCGGCGTCAGCGGAGATGATTAAAGTAACTTGTGGTTTCACTGCACAGGAGAAATGAAGGTAATCAATTACGAGTACAAGTTCTTTTCTGTTTTTGACCTGTTTTCATCAGCACAGTTGCTGCTGTGTTAAAAGGCACTGTTCGGAAAGAATCTGTTCAGGTACATAAATGTACATTTACAGTACAAAATTGTTCTGTATATGCAGTAAATATCAAAATTTTCAACATAGATATCAGCGGCTTATAGCCTTGTACAACTTTTTTCTTTTTTTTCTTTTTTTTTAAATAGCGTGGGTGCGGCTTATATACTGGTGCACTCAATAGTCCAGAAAATACGGTATTGTGTTAATTTATATTGTGCCGACTCTGTGCAGCACTTTGAAGACTGTGTTGGTAAAATATGCTGTACAAATAAAGTTGGATTGAACTATGTTAAAATATTGTTTTTCTCATCACAACCAGACCTGGAGCTGTGTTTTGTTTCAACACACAAAACCCTGCAGATTAAGAGAGGATTTACACTGAAACAAATCAGCATATTGGAAACGATTTGCATCCACATACGTCCATGTCTGGATCGCCAGAAACGCTCGTCACATGACTAGTCTAGCATCACGACATCACATTGTGCTGACACCACATGGGCAGTAAAAACAAGGCAGTGGGGCACTGTGTCTGAAGATGTCGTAGTTCTATGGAAGTTGCAACAGCTAGTAATTTTGTGGACCGACGCTGTTTGGTGTTTGTCTAGGGTTTGTTTCAGAATCAGAATTACTTTTATTCATCCCTGAGGGGAAATTTTCTTTGTTACAGATGCAACCGACCAAGTAGTTAGAATCAAGTTTTCAAAAATAAGATAAGATAAATACAATAAGATAAAATATAAAAATAGTTCTCTCTCAGAAATTATTTACATCAGCGACATATTTACAACTATACACATGTGTGAGCAGGGAATAGGATATTACAGTAGTTTGTCAGTGATTTAAAGTGCAGAGTACAACAGTTTGATGGCGACAGGCAGGAAAGATTTCCTGTCTTTCAGTGGAGCAGCGGCAGCAGCGTCTATGGCTGAAACAGCTCCTCTGATTGCCCAGCACCTTGTGGAGGGGGTGGGAGGGAGAATAGTCCTGATTTTGTCCAACATTCTCCTGCCCAACACCACAGTCAGAGAGTCCAGCTCCTCCCCCACAACATGTCCAGCCTTTCTGATGATCTTATTGTGTCTATTAGTGTCCCTCACTCGCAGACTGCTGCCCCAGCAGATACAGCGTACATGATGGCACTGGCCACCATAGACTTGTAGAACATCCTGAGCATTGTCCTGCAGATGTCAAAGGACCTCAGCCTCCTCAGGAAATAGAGGCGGCTCTGGCCCTTCTTGTAAACAGCGTCCACATTCCTGCTCCAGTCCAGTTTAATGGCCAAGTACACCCCCAGGTACTTGTACTCCTCCACAACGTCCACACTGACCCCCTGGATGGAGATGGGGGTCACAGCAGCTTTGGGCCTCCTTAGGTCCACCACCAGTTCCTTTGTCTTGGTCACGTTGAGCTGGAGGTGGTGCTTCTCGCTCCAGGTGACAAAGTTGTCCACTACAGTCCTGTACTCTGCCTCGTCACCACCAATGATGCATCTTACCACTGCAGAAAACTTCTGAAGGTGGCAAGACTCGCTGCAGTAGTTGAAGTCTGTGGTGTAGAGGGTGAAGAGGAATGGAGAAAGGGCTGTCCCCTGTGGAGTCCCGGTGTTGCTCACCACTTTGTCTAACACAGCTCTGCAGACGCACATACTGTGGTCTTCCAGTGAGGGATTCCACAATCAAGGACACCAAGGAGGCATCCACCTGCATCACCGCCAGCTTTTCAGCCAGCAGAGCTGGCCTGATGGTGTCGAACACACTGGAGAAGTCAAAAAACATGATCTTCACAGTGGCGGCCAGCTTGTCCAGGTGGGAGTAGACTCTGTGGAGTAGGGTCAGGATGGTGTCGTCTACTCCAAGGTGGGGCTGATAGGCAAACTGGAGAGGGTCTTGCAGATGTTGGACCACAGGCCTCAGCTGCTCCAGGACGAGCAGTTTCAGAGTCTTCATGATGTGGGAGGTCAGTGCCATGGGCCTGTAGTCCTTGGGGTCGCTGGGACGTGGCATCTTTGGGACTTGGGCGATGTCTTCCACAGCAGGGGGACTGTCTGGAGACTCAGGCTCAGGCTGAAGATCTGGTGCAGGACACCAATGAGCTGGGGAGCACAGCCCTTCAGGACCCTGGGGCTCACTCCATCAGGCCCTGGTGCTTTACCGGCTTTCAATCTCTGTAGTTGACACCTCACCTGCTCCTCAGTGACAGTCATTGTGGAGGTGTCAGGAGGGGGAAGGGTGGTGTCGTCTGAGGTGTGAGCTGGGTCTTCCACATGAGACTGGGGAGGGAGGGGTAGGGGGGTAACTGCTGTTGGCTGGAGGTGGACAGTTCCTGCAGTGTCAAAGTGATTGAAGAAAATGTTGAACTCACTGGCTGTGTTCACATCTCCCTCAAGGCTTCCCCCTCTGGTCGGCTTGTGTCCTGTGATGGTCCTCATGCTGTTCCACACTTCCCTCATGTTGTTTTGCTGGAGTTTCCACTCCAGCTTCCTCCCATTTCTCTGTCTGGCCTGGCTCAGCTGCACCTTCAGTTTCTTCTGAGCAGCCCGGGCCTCCTCCTTGTTTCCCGAGCTGCAGGCTTTCCTCTTCCCGATGAGTGTGGCTTTAATGTCCTTGGTTATCCATGGCTTGTTGTTTGGATGACAGCTCACAGTCTTTGTTGGGACTACTGAGTCCACATAGAAGTTTAAACTTTTCCGCAATAGCATCACATGGCCAATGTCACGAACCAGCGAATCAGGAAGGTGCAAGTCACAGTGACACTGTCCAATAAGGACGGCAGCTAGAGCCCGGATGTCAGCATATCAGCGTTTTCAGCATTTTCACTTGTCCACACAGCGCCAGATCAGATCCGTACTCAGGCGAATCTGTGGGAGCTGGCGTATCCAGATCTTTCCATCTCTGGAGTTGTTTTCCACCGGATGAGTGTGGACGAACACTGTGTCTGCAACGAAAACAACTCAAATACATACTCGTGTGGATGGGGCCTTAGGCCCACCTTGTGATGTCATGTGGTAATACAGAAAGTGCTCCATTGTATTTTTAAACTCCATACACCTTCACTAGAATAATCTGGGTGATTTATGTTCTGAATTAAAGGTAAAAGGAGCCGTTCACTTGAAAACTAGCGCTTCATGATGATGATCACAAGGTGGAACTTAATAAGATAATGATATTCAAGTTTTCAATTCAAGTTTTTTTTCTATAGCACATTTAAAACAACTTCTGTTGACCAAAGTGATTCATATAAAAGTTAATAAAGAAAAAACATCTACATATATACAGAGAACACAATGAAAATTACAATCAAACCAAGATAATCTGACTAGCTACCATGACATGTCAGGGAAAAGAGGTGAGTTTTCAGTCTGGTCTTAAACTGCATTACAGAGATAATAATAATCATGATCAATAATAATAATATACCTTATTTGTATAGCAGTTTTTTTCAACAGTTATTACGACGAGATGTAGACAGACTAATTATAGAGCATGGGTGGATGAAACAAAACATAACTCCAGGTGTGTTTTTGAGGAGGGAACAGCATTATCACATGACTTAAAGCACACATGAGTCAGTTTAAGACCTTTAAAAGCCCCAGAATGTGAGCTAAATGACTGTATAGTAGCAGCAGAGCCCCACTTTCACAGGGAAGAAACACACTGTATTCTGAATGATTGGGGTCACTGTTGTTTAGGGTGGTAGAACAATGCTGTGTGTTTGTGTGTGTGTGTGGGTGTACCTGTGTGTGAGTGTGTGTGTGTGTGTGTATTCTCTAACACATGTTTACAACTGTTCCAGCTCAGATGTAATTGTTATTTTCTTGTTTCAGTGGCTTTATGTCTCAGCTGGTGGTCTCCTCTCCTCCACTGAACACTACCTCAGTGTTTTACACAGGCTGAGGACCGAGGTAGAAGAGGACAGGGAACTGATGGTACTTCAAAATAATAATACTCAAGTACAAGTACAAAGCAGGAGTCTGAGAAATTACTCAAGTAGGCATAGTAAACTATTTGAGAAAACAAAATAAATCAGATCTGAAGGAGCTGCAAGAGACACAAATGTTCAAATGATTTCGGATTGTCACATAAAACGTTTGTCACTTTAGACCAGGAGGCAGTTCTTTTTTTCATGGGGCCACATGAGAAACAGAAAATATTGTGGAGGCCTGGGCCAAAATTCCATTCTGCATAATATTAATTGTGTTTCTGTATAAAAAGCAGTAAATTGCATTGTTCTGGTCAGACTGGGAAGAGTTTGACTAAGCAATGAAAAAAGTGAGGCTGCCTTATAAAAAATGTCATTTAAAAAAACACCTTTAAAGTAAAAGCAGTGCAGCTTTAGTTCATGCATGAGGTAAAATGATAAAATATGTTAATTTTGTCATTTCAAATGAGCTTAAAGGGGTCGGTCAGAGTTCATCAGTGTTTTTGATCTGAAAGGGCAACAGTTATCACAGCGTTTTTCTCAGATGCAGCAGAAAACAGCTCCACAGGAACTTACAGCTGAAATATTCTCACAGAGGAGGGTTTTATCTTTTACTCTTTATTTTCAGAAATTACAAAGATATTCACTTTTAAATACTTAAGAATCGCTTTTGGCTTTATATCGGCTTTATATCGGCTTTATATCGGCTTTATATCGGCTTTTATCAAATGTGCTGGTATATGCACACACAACGTGACTTGCTATATATGTGATCTATTTCTCAGACTCTGTCTCTTAAGTTTTATTCAGAAAATTGTCTGTTGAGACATTTCTGTGTAATATAACACAGTTTTAGTGTCCAGAAAGAGGATGGAAGAGGAGGAAAAGAAATAAAGAAATCTTCACCAGCAAAGGAGGAAAATTGTGATAGTGTAACTCCCCTACAGTCTATATGAAGAGTAGTATTATAAAATAGGCTGAGAAAGCTGTTTTTATTTTCACTGAATTCAAATTCTGAGCTATAAATCATTGAACCAAATGAAGTAAAACACTTCACATATGAACCATAGACTGTATAAAAGAAGTGGACTAAGTGAGTGTGATGTCACCCACAGTGTTTAGTGTCGCTCAAATGAGGCTGCTGATGCCACAGTTACAGGAGCCAATCTGGAGCCAGGCTTTATGTTATGAATAGGGTTTTTTTTGACAGACAAAATAGCGAAAAAAAAATCAGGATCATGTAGAGCAGGTTCATACGAACATTTTAAGACCAAAATGACGAGGGTCACAGCAACAGGTACAGAGAGAGGAGCCATAAGATCTCAATGTAAGTCAATGGAAAAAAAGGAGAGGAGCCGAAAGAGCCTCCTGGAGCACTTCCTGTTTGGCACGCAGCGGCTTATGGGTTAGCTTAGTCCACTCATATATACGGTCTATGATATGAACTCCAGCTGTACAGGAGTTATACTGTGTAATGTGTGTAATGTTTCATTAATATCACAGTGTTATTATATTAGACTCATTATCAGAAAAGAATTACATACATTTTTTGCATTTTAAAATTTATCTAAATCGAATCGATATCATGACCCATGTATCAAAATACATGTTGAATCGTGGGAAAACTGTATCGTTGCATCCCTAATGATGTCCTGGACCTCTGCTTGAGGAGATTTTCTCTAACTGGACCTTCTCAAAGTTTAGTTGAACACCCCCGGCCTATACAGATGTCTGATACTTGTGTTGCAGTAAACAATAAATGGTCACATTTTTATTCAGCGCTTTCACACAGTCACACACACACTTACACACTAGTGTACACAGACACTGGGGGCGAGGGGAGTGAAGCGTCTTTCCCAAGAACACAAACAGTATTCATCTGTGGGAGCTGGAATTGCACCTCCAACCTGTGTGTCAGTGGATCAGTTTATCTTTGAATCACCAACCTTTGGATCGGTGAACGAGCACTACTGACTGAGCTACTGTCGCCCCAGAGTGAGGGCACACTAAAGATGCAGCATGTCACATTCTGAATGCTATCTCCTCGTCTCCATGGAGAAAGAAACAAGAAATATACCTGGAACATTCCACAGTATGGCATTAAACTTGTCTATTTTATATGCAGCTTTTTTTTCAAGGAGGTAACAACATTCTAACCTGGATTAACGCTCACAGGAGTCGGTTTTGCGTCATATATAGGGGCTTTAAAAACACTGGGAATTATAATTACTGGCACAGAACAAAACACCAGAGCTAAATATATCTGAGAATTCACCGAAGCTATATTTGAAAAAAATCTGTGGCGTCTCTCAGCTGAATGACACAGAGCAGAGAGTAATAATAATAATTGAGTTAAAAACCAGTGGGACCAGATGAGTGTGTGTGTGTGTGTGTGTGTGTATGCGTGTGTGTGTGTGTGTGTGTGTGCGTGTGTGTGTGTGTGTGTGTGTGTGTGTGGATGTGACACAGGGTTAATAATACAGACGCACAGGTGGGGACAGGGCATATACCTGTTGTAGTGTGCAGGTATGAGGAGTGTGATCTGAGCTCACGTGGGTTAGATCTGGCTCTGGGCATGAGGCACTGTGAAAAACGTGATCTGAGAAAACATGAAAAACATGACTAGTTCATTATAAAGAGTTTTGCAGAGGTTCAGAGCTCTTCCTCACTCACCTTATGCATTCAGAGCATCCTCAAGATTCACCACGATGAGTTTATAACACTGCACTTTTCACAACTTTTAGATACCAGAGCAGAGTTTTGACAGGACTGTACCTTTACCGTAACCTTTTTTTGGTAAAGGTTCAGTCTGTCTTCAGTCTTTAAACTTTAGAATTAACAATTCTTTTAGTCAGGGAGTAGAGTTTGTGCAGCTCCTCAGTGACGACACTGCACTCAGTTCTCAGTTTTGCTATAATCTGCACATTTACACTGTAATGTTGTAAATGTCCATTAATATGCACTGTCCCTATTCAATAAATAAAATGAAGTCCTATTAAAATGATCTACCACATGGCCACCTGTCACATCAGAGGTCTTTAGGCAAAAGGAAAATTGTGCGATCGGTGCATTTTCTATCTGTGCACAACATACATACCACACTATTAGAACATACATTTAGAATTACAATCCTTACAAATCTAAAACAAAAAGATAGCTCATACAGCTGCTGTAGCTGCTGAAATCATGGCTCTCGCTCTAAAGGTCTTTGAGCAGATGAGGGCGTACGTGATCTACCTGTGGCCCGATGTTCTCTCAAGTTCCTATAAAGTCTTGTGACAACAGCAGTACCAAACCAAATGAAATGACTACTATAGAGTTATAATACAGCTTAATATGGCATCCTAAGCAAAATAAAAACATCTTTCCCATATGAATTATAATCATTTTTAAACAAAAATCATTTTAGCTTTATACCAAAATGAACTTGATGGGCATTTTCTCTGGTTTTGTCTCTTGCAGGTAGCATGCTAACAGTGCACTTCCTGGTTCTAGAATGTTGAAATGCTTTTCTTAGGTCTGACATGAGGAGCTGTTGGTCCATAACTGCCTGTGGACCAGATCTTAACTTCTGATCATGCAAAGTCCTCGTGTTTATCTTGTTATGTGTATATTTCATTATTTTTGTCATGTATGTATTTCTTTTGGCCAAGTAAGCAAAGTACATTCTTTTAAAGTGAAACCAAGTGTTATCCATATGACATTAGTGCAATCATAACAGAAAATGTACATAAATACATTTAAAGGTCCTATATTGACTGACTCTTGTGAGCTTTATGCATTACTGGTCTCTTTACATTTCAGTTGCTCTGTTCCACCTTGTGATGTCATGAAGCAGTAGTTTTCAACTCCTTTTACCTTTAGTTCAGCAGAGATTGACAATTCCAGAGCTGAAATCATCCAAATGATTCAAGTGAACGTGTATGGTGTTTAAAAACACAATGGAGCACTTCCTGTATCACCACATGACATCACAAGGTGGAACAGAGTGTTTTCTCAGTCTAAATAGACAGGGTGTGTGTGTTAAACATGTGTGAATGAAACAAAACACAACTCCAGGTCTGTTTGTGATGAGGACACATTAGAACATATCAGAAAATGCTGTCATATGAGCCCTTTAATACTGTGGAACATTCCAGGTAAACAACCATTAAATATGATTGTCACCTGAAACACAGCCATACTATACTAGATATTTTCAAGTATTTTTCAAAGAATGTATATATTTATTTAAAAAGGCAAAACGGTAAACTGTACTTGTTGGTCAGTGTTTTTCAGGTCAGACTCACATTATTTTGCAGACTGTCAGTATCTCGTCTAGACCGTGTCTCTGTATCATGTTGTAATCCTGTAAAAGAAGAGGGTGATCCTGGTGCACCAGTGAACAGGTCAAATATGGAACAGGCCGCTCACATTTAACAAAGCTAAAACTAAAGGGACAACATTTCAACACAGCTGATTATGCTGCAAAATATTATTGTCAAAGTGAAACCAAACAGCAGGATTTCACGGTTCAGACTAAGCACAGGTCTCAGTCCTGATACGAGCCTTAGTTCTATGCAGATAACTTCATTTCAGACGGAAATAAAGAGCACTGGGGTCACAGCTGCTCCAGTATCAGAGTGTGTGTTGTGGGTTAGATTATTACACCTCATATGTCATAAACAGAATAGTCTGAACACAGAGTGTGACCTGTCTGCAGGGGAACGACAGGTCTCTGTGTTCTCTAGAAAACAGCCTCAGATGTAGTCATGTGTGACAGTCACTGTTACACAGACATGAACATGAGGGGCTTTTACACGTCTATGGGCTATTCAGTGTAACATGTCAGATTTAGATCACCATGTTACCTTTTATTGTTTTATAAATGCTATGTTCACCCAAAACAACATATTAACATGTTATTCTAAATTTCACTCTTCATTTTTGAAGCCCTTAGTCTTGGGACATTTCAGACAAAACAATAACATCGCCATAAAAACAGAAAGACAGCAGACTCCTCACTAAAACTGTTACATAGTGCAACTTTAGTATGTGTGATAAAGTCGAACCCCTAGGACGGATCAAGTATTGGCCAGAACCTATGTCTACACACACTAAGTGTGTGTGTTCACCTGAGCCTATGTCTATACAGACCATACCCTGTATATATAAATGGACGTATGTAACGCCGTAGCCGGCGTGTTCCAAAAAGGAAGTTCACATACGGCTCTTCCAGCTCCTGCTGACTCTCCCATTGACTTCCACTGGAATATTGTGGCCCCTCTTAACTGCTGCTGTCAGGCTCCTCATGTTGGTCTTAAAATGTTCATATTATGCTGCTGTACATGATCCTGAGTATTGTTTTTCCTGTTATTCTGATTAAAAAATCCTATTCACATTATAAAGCCTGGCTCTAGATTGGTTGTAACCGTGATCATCGTGAGCTTCATTTGAGCACTCACTCAGTCCACTTCTTCTCTGACACACACTGAGTGTGTGTGTTCAGAGCTGTGAGCTGGAGCTCTGGGGATTGTTCAGTGAGAGGCCTGAGAGTCTGGAGCCACAGAGACATTGTGACCCGCCTCAGACCACAATAAGACCATAAAGAGAGAGACTGAGAGAGATCTGAGGATCTGAAAACAAAAGAACCACAACTCTGAACTGTCCCACCCCCCTCTGTGTGTGAGGGCCGGAGAGGGAGGAGGAGGAGGAGGAGGAGGGGGATACTTATATATAAGTGATGCTAGCCCGTTAGCCACCACATCCCAACGAGGTAGTGAGCATTTGGCTCCATCAACTCCAGTTCCAATTCAACAATCTTGGTCCTGATTCCACATCCAGACATAAGGCCGTGCCGTTCAGAAGCTTCTCCAAACCCAGTGCCCACACATACTCACTCTAAAAACATATTTTCAGTTGACAAGTCTGTTTTCTTTTGTTACAGACAGACAGATAGATAAATACTTTATTGATTCTGAAGGAAATTACATTTTTGGCAGCAGCAACAATGAAATAATAATCTCTGCACCCACTACAGATCCTGCCTTCCTCACCAGCTTATCCACCCAGCATTCTTCTTCTTGAGGCTTCCTCCCCAGCAGACCACAGCTTTGAAGAGGACACTGGAGATAAATCTCTGGGAGAACATCAAAAAGAGCTTCTGGCAGATATTAAATGACATCAGCCTTCTGAGAAACTACAACTGCTCTGCCCCTTTCAGTAGAACAGGTCTGTGTTCTCGGCAGGGACGTGCACAGGAATTTTGAGGGGCAGCTGCTCTGACATGAAGAAAGGGCGAACCGCACCTCCAAACTTGAACAAGCTATAATAAAACCTGTCTTATTTTCCCTGCAATTCTAGCGTTTCCCAATAGATGGCACAGTTTAGGTACATTGATACTTAAAACCAAATTATCCATATGGACCCGTGACTCAGTGCCCAGGAGTAGAACTATATGTTGAACACGTCTTCCTCACTCATGGTCCGAAAACCTTCCCATAAAGCACTGCAGCCAAGTATATATCTAGTGCCGTGCACACCGCACCTCCTCTTGTACGGCGTGGACACCGCGCGTGGATCCTGTCTTGTCGCATACGCTGCGTGGACCGTGCTTCCTCCTGTGCGCCTTTAAACCAGAACTAACACCAGGACTAAGCCAGGTCTAAAGCAGGTCTAAACCAGGTCTAAACTGGCTCTAAAACCAGGAGTAAACAAGCATTAAATCAGGACTAAACCAGGTCTAAACCAGGACTACAACCAGGTCTAAACCAGGACTAAAACCAGATCTAAACCAGGTCTAAACCAGGTCTAAAACCAGGTCTAAAACCAAACAAGAATTTGCAGGAGAAGGTTGCAACATTAGTTTAGCCCCAGGCTTGCTCCGCGGGGCCGTAGCTCTCTGCAGGGCTTGTGGGTAATCTCTTTTTACTTTGCGCGCAGGCTCGGGTGCTGGTCTTGTGCAGCTCTGTGGCTCTGTAAACAGAACTGAGCCCCTCCCTCCAGACTCGCACTCGCGCGGTGCCCTAATGTAAGTGAATGAGGTGACTATTTTATTTTCAATTTCAAATCTAGGCATAGACATTTTCGTCCCTGGCTCTCAGACCAGTCCAGTCTGTGGTCGAGCTATAAGCCCAAACACTACTCAGTGATCACAGGCTGCAGTTGAAGTCCACCACCATCTCTTTGGTCTTTGCAGTGTTCGGTTGAAGGTGGTCAGACCTGCACCAAACCGCAAAGTCCTCACTCTTCTGCCTGTACTTCCCTTCATCACTGTTCCTGATACACCCCACACTGGCTCTGTCATCAGAGAACTTCTGCAGGTGACGCAGCTCTGAGTTGTACCTAAAGTCTGAACAGGGTAAACAGAGATCCTGTCCCCCGGTCGGACATACTGAGGTCTCCCAGTGAGGCCCTTTGTAATCAGCCAATTAGAGCAGAATCTACTCCTATCTCCATGAGTTTGTTTTTGAGCAGCAGAGGTCGGATGGAGGCGCTGGAGATGTCAAAAAAGGACATCCTCACAGAACAACTGCCTTTGTCAAGATGAAAGAGGGACCTTATCAACAAATCAGTAGTCCGAGGTGTGGCATAGAGCACTGACTCAAACTTTTCACACCAAGTTCCACCAAAAAAAGGATTTGACTCTCAAAGTACCACCAGGTCTTAACCAGGTCTATAACAGAACTATTCCAGGTCTAATCCAGGACCAAACCAGATTTATAACAGGAATGGTTAAGTCCAGATCAAATGGTGCTTTGTGTTTTCAGATCAGATTCTGTGACACTTAAATTTAGAGAAGTCTGACTCTGAGATATGTTTGTTTGGTTCAGATCAGATCAGATCATGTTTTTAGTTTTGGTTTCAGAGGCAGTTTCTCTTCACGTAAACACACTTTATCTGCACTTAGACATGAGATAAAGCCAACGTAAACATTCAGAGAGCTTCAGAGGACATATTTTCAATGTCTCTTTGACCAGAAATCTCTTATATCAAATCTGTGCTTTACAAGAAATAGAGATGAGTCATGCTTTTGAAAGCAAACGGTGTTAGTTAGAACACCAGAACAACAAGCAGACGACAGTAAATACGACAGACGGTAAGCGCCCACTCTCTGCCACAGGGGCGGGGCAGGCGGGAAGGGCCATAACCTTCAACATCCTCACTCCTGAATGACTCTGGTTGTTGTGATACTTGCCGTCGGAATCCTACATTTGGAAACTCGGCTCCAAATTTGCCCCTATAACTGCCAGCCTTGATGAGCTTCATTTGGCTGGAGCCGAACGCTATGATTCTGTATGTTTTAAGACTGTAAAACCCCTCATCGCCCTCTTTATACACTTTTTTTTTTTACATGTTATGAAACTGTAACATATTTTGATTTGCTACATATCTGAAATAAACTCATAGATTGATTGATTGATTGATTGTGATCAAAACTGAGGAGCGGTCGGTCAAAAACATAGTTATGGGGAGTTGTTGATGCTGTTTTTTATTCTTCTAAACAGACATGCCACCTTCGATTATGCAGAACAGAATGCAGAGGTTCACCCATAGCCAATCAGAATGCAGAACAGAATACACAGGTTCACCCATAGCCAATCAGAATGCAGAACAGAATACACAGGTTCGCCCTAAGCCAATCAGAATGCAGAACACAATATGCACTCATACACTGTTTAAAAAGAAAAAAAAACATGCGAAATTGCACCCAAAAAAATCAGTGAAACAGCGAGGCCACGAAAGGTGAACCGTGTTGTAGTGAGGGACGACTGTAATTGCGGAGGATGCCTGAGATCTTAATCCTGTACAAATGTGCCGTGTCTGTAATTTGTGAAGTAAAAATTCTGCCGCAGATTCCCTACTATTTTTTTTAACCTTTATTTTTCCAGGGAAGTCCCATTGAGATAAAAAAAAAAAACTCTTCACTAGCAAGGACCACACCAACAACACATATGAAGAGAAAAGAGTTTATTATATAGAGACGAGGCAGGTCGGCTGAGTTGAGACTCATGGTGGGGGTTCAGTCTCAATCTTCACATGGCCTAGCAGGAACAGGACCTTCCTCGTAGGCGTCTTATATTTGGAAGTTAACAGATTGGGGTTGGGAGTGGGGGGTCGAGTTATTCGGGACAAACAAGGTTGCTGGGATAGGCTTCTACAAATAGGCTTCTGGGAAATTGAGGTGTGGTCAAAGAGGAGGTGAGGGTGGCTGAGGCGTGATCCTGCTCCTGAACCTAAGTGAATCATATATCAACTACATGTTGTTAAGGGAGCCCTGGCCAAGAGGCAGTAAAACACATTTAAAACACAATTAAAATGACATTATAATTAAAATAAATACATTAAGTAAAACAAGTACAAACTGAGGCTGTTTCAAGTACACTCAATCTGGATTTGAAATCATTTACTGAAATAAAAACTGGACTGAACTATATTTCTCCAAACACAGACCACAGTGATACTACTACTACTACTACTACTTTGTAAATCGGTATCTCACTGTTTGTTGTTGTAATTGTGCCTTTTCAATCTTTTTCTTTTCTTTCTGCGCTCTTTTCTCTTTCAATCTGTGTCAATGTCAGTGAAATAGAATAATTTACAGAATTAGATTTTTCGTGCGAATGTGCTGCAAGTAACACAGGTGGGGCAGTGATTTGCAAATTACCAGACGTCCCCAGGTTGTAATTATCCTGTGCGAACAGGACACTGTATTTTGCTGTTGTGTACTGTCTGCATCTAATTATAATGTTTTATTGTCCAATAATCAGGAAGTGCACCTTAGTATGCTAATTGTGCTTTACCGTGACAATGAAAAGCTTTTATCTATAAATTATTCTTCATCATGAATAAACTCTTAAAGTTCTTAAAGGTCCCATTACGCAAAAAGAACACTGTTACCTCCTAAAAAACAACCTGGATTATTTTTAGTCTATCTACATCTCCAAATCTCCAAATGTTCTGTTCCACTTTGTGATGTCACAAAGTGGTAGTTTTCAAGTGAACAGCTCCTTTTTACCTTTAGTTCAGTAGAGATGGGCAATTCCAGAGCATAAATGATCCAAATGATTCTAGTGAAGGTGTGTGGAGTTTAAAAACACAGTGGAGCACTTCCTGTTTTACCACATGACATCACAAGGTGGAACAGAGCATTTTCTGTTTGAGAGCAGAACTCAGTCTAAATGTACAGGGTTTGTGTGTTAAATCTGTGTGAATAAAACAAAACACAACTCCAGGTCTGTTTGTGACGAGGAAACGACATGAGAACATCAGAATGGAGGGAATAGAGAGAAGACAGAAGATAGAGAGACAGAGAAAAGCAAGAAGAGAGGAGGGAGAGGAAGGAGAGAGGGGGGATAAAGAGGAGAGGGAGGGATAGATAGAGAAATGGGAGACAAGAGAGAGAAAAGAGAGGAGAGAGGGAGATAAAGAGAAAAAGGGGAAAGGGGAGAAGAGAGGAAGGAATGAAATATGAGGGAGAGGAGAGTGAAAAAAGAGAGGGATACAAGATGAGAAGAGAGAGGAGGGAGAGAAAGAGAAAGGGGAGAAGACAGGGAGGAATGAGATGAGAGGGAAAGAAGAAAGGAGAGGGAGAGAAAGAGAAATGAGAGGAGGGGGAATGAGATGAGGAGAAGAGAGAGAGATGAAGAGAGGGTGAGAGGAGAGAGAAGAGGATCTACAGTATACAGAGACCGGCAGGGGAGATGAGGGAGAGACAGAGGAAAGAAAATAAAATAAAGAGAGAGGAGATAATGAGAGACAGATGAAAGAGAGAAGAGAGAGGGGAGGAAAAGGAGAGAGAGAAGAGAAATCAAGAGAGAAAAGAAAGAGAGAGGATAGAGAAAAACAGAGGAAAGAGAGAGGGAAGAAGGAGCAGAGTCTGTGGACAAAGTTTAAACTGATCTAGACCAAACTAAAGGACAAAATGTCTGAGACAAGAATGTGAAGAGTGTAAAGAGTGTGAGGAATGTGAGTGTGAGCGTGGTTATAGACAAACTGCGAGGAGGCGGAAGCACTTTAAAAACACGGAGGAGCATCAGGGCCAACACACAGGCTGGAGGATGGTGGGTGGATCGTCTATATATCTGTTTAGTATTGGATCGAACCTGTATGAAGTTGGTCCTGCATCAAATGCAAATCTACACAAAACTATGTCTATGTTTGTGCTTCGTTTGTAGTGTTTTGTGCTGCAAAGAGCTTTGTTTGTGCTGCTTTAGTTTTGGAGAAATTAACAATTCTTTTATAGGTCAAATTAGAGTCAGCCAATCCCCCTTTTTGTGCTGCAAAAAGTTTCATTTGTGTGATTATGGTTCTTAAGATATTCACAGTTTTATTTTCACCCAGTGACGTCATCCAGCTATTCAAAATGTGAAATATCAATCAAAACAAGCAGAAAATTACACGAAATGTTTGTATTTTGTTTGTGCTATGACAGTTTTCATTTGTGCGAGAATATTTCTAAAATTATTCATTATTATTTTTACAGAAATATATGATATCAGTTGATGGCAGCGGCTTTAGCAAAAATCTGCAAAACTAGAGAACATAAATGATTTCAGGCTGTGGAAAAGTCTGTATTATTATATAAAATATGAATCAAAAGCAAATTACTAAAGACTGTTACAGATTTTTCCACAGCCTGAGATAGTTTTACTAAAGCCGCTGTCATCAGCTGAGTGGAAATGACGTCATATAATTTCTGCAAAAATAATAATGAATAATTTTAGAAATACACTAACACAAATGAAATCTGTCACAGCACAAACAAAATACAAATGTTTTGTGTAATTTTCTGCCTGTTTTCAAGCTATTTAACATTTTGAGTGGCTGGATGACGTCATCAGCTGAAAATAAAACTGCAAATATCTTAAGAACCAGAATCGCACAAATGAAACTTTTTGAAGCACAAAAGAAGCACAAACAATTGACACCATTTTGGACTGTTTTAGAGCATTTTAAGCTTCCTGTTTGGCTCGTTGACCCCAATTTGACCTATAAAAGAATCATTAATATCAAAACTAAAACAGCACAAATTAAACTTTTGCTGCCCAAAACAGCACAAATGATTGACATAGTTTTTGTGTAAGTTTGCGTTTGATGGGGCCAACTTCACCCAGATTCGTATCGAAAGTAAAATCACAAGTATTGGGCATCACAAGTTTGTATAGAGGAAGGTCACAAAGCTCCTGTTACTGTAATTCATCAAAAGCACGGGTGTTTTTCAGTCAGTGTGCGAAAGTTCTTCCTGTAAACCTGATTGTTGTCATGGTAATGTAACCGTCCTTGGCCATAGCCTCCATAGTGCGTCTCTATAGTCCACACTGTGTCTGTAAGGGTCTGTGCTGTCTGCTGCTGATGTGTTATCGGGGTCCAGGTGAAGGCCAGGTCAGTGTGCTGGGACCGTAAATCTGTCTTACGGTAACAGACACATGACTTTTCACCTGCAGTCATCATGTACAGAGATAGGAGAGAGTCGGAGCTGTGTTTGAGAAGCACACACTCATATGTATACTGTTTGTGCGCAGGTGAACCACAAATGTATTCTTGACTGTTTGGTTGGACACGAAACAGAAAAATTTGGTTACAGGTATAAGTGATCAGATAAAAGAGGGTGGATTACACATATACATATTACATACATATTACACATTACACATATTTAGGTCACCATGTTGCCGTTTACTACTCACCTAAAACAACATATTACCATGGTCGATGAGTTTTACTTCTGCTTTGTACAGTTTTGTATCATATTTTTGGAGAATTGTCATGTGGGAGCATGGGTGATGTAGACTTGTGGACAGGGGAGAATGCTAAATGACTCAAACATGCCTGGATGACATCTAAAACCTCTTCAGGCATGGCAAAAGAGAAATTCTATATGTCAACTGGACAAAAGTTTATTTTGGTCGAACATTGCGCAGCTCATCTAAGCTGCTTCTTTTTCGGTCAGACGCTGGTGGACGCTGCCTTATATCTGTCTGCAGAGAGGAGCTAACTACACGGAAACTACTCAGAAACTAACTCACCTACTTGTTTACAGTACACATCTTTACCAAAATAAATATTTGTCCATTGACATTTTTGACAATTTTTCCTTTGCTATGGATTCTACCTGAGGGATTCTACACACTTTCCAGGCATGTTTTTGATGAGGGAACAGTTATAATATGGTAGAAAACATGATTTCATAGAAATATAAAGTTAAAACTAGTGCTGTCAATCGATTAAAATATTTAATTGTGATTAATCTGATGAATATCATAGTTAACTCGCAATTAATGCAAATTAATCACACATTTTTGTAGCTTGAATACTCATTTGAATACTCTTATCAGCATAGAAAAGTGGATAGGCTTTGTGTAAATGTTTTCTTTATAATTGCAACTGTGTTTGTGACTGTGTTTGTCGCCCCAACGCCGCTGTACTAAGGGTGAAGACGTCATCACACTGTGCTGTTTGTTTACATGTGGAGCAGCATGTGGAGTTAATGCTTTAGCAGAGAAAATAAGTCCAGCGGCTGAAATATCTATTAAACAGTGAGACAGATGTGAGTCTTGCCGCGATTCGCTCCTCCGTGAGTTCATGGAGATAACAACAGCTTGGAGGAGTGAGAACAGGAGGAGAGAGGCTGCAAAACTTGTGTCTCTATCTCAGTCCTTATTGAAGGTCAGTGCGGATTTGCCAAATGTTTTGGAGCGACTTTATTTTGTGTTTTTCTTGTATGAATAACATCAGCGCACACAGGGCGTCTCAGTTTCTTACAAATGGTCTTTCTTCCTGTTTACAGCCAGATCCTGTAGTTTTTCTAAGGGTACTAGCAGTGGCCACAGCTTATGAAAAACAATTGTTTGCATTTAAAAAAAAGAAAGAAAAAAAACTTAATGCAGTTCAAAATAAACACAGTTCAAATTGTTTTGCGTTAACTCATTAATAACAATCTTTTTGACATTACTAGTTAAAGCCACACTTTAGAACATTCTCTATGGAGATAAGTTTACCACATACGGAAGAAGATGGAACAACATTTCCATGGAGACAAGCAGGCCACCTAAGAGTCAGGGTTGTGGAGATGCAAGCCCACTTAAGTTCAATGACGTAGGTTTCAACAACTCATAGTAATTGAAGCTATAATGTGGACTCTTATGGCACCTTTCAAAATACCCAAAATCCTTTGCAATTCATGTGATTTGAGATGCTTCTGAAGTGTCTTGCCTGAGGGCACAGCAGCAATAGTGTTTCTATAGCGTGCTCAATGAACTGCAAAAGGAAATGAAATCAAATATTGCTGTCAAACATGATGGCTGTGAGTGTACCTCCACAGGGCCTGGGCTTTGCCCTGTCGTAACCCTGTACTTAAGTGGTTTTGTCTCCTACAACAGAGAGACCAGTGTGTTTGGACACGTCTCTGTGGTTTTCTCTCATCTAAAACCACCTCTGGGAAATTCATAATTATTTTACAAACATGTGGAGACCAGTGCTGCGTCTATACCTAGAGATTGTCCTCACCATCAGCTTAAACCCTTCACATACAAACACAGAGAGAGAAACAGAAAGAGGGAGGAGGATTATGGGTGATTTCAGACTCGAGAATGTAATTATGACATATTCTCAGATGGGGTGGGGCAGTTTTTGTCATGAAATCTCCAAAAGGTAAATTCACAAATTGAACCTGATTATTTCTATGTGACTAGAGAAGAGAACATTACATTTGTTGTAAGGAGCGTGGCCGTGTAGGGCCCTAAAGGTCAACACCAGGATCTTAAAGTTGAACTCCGGCAGATTTGAAGCTAAAGTCCGTTGCTAGAGGTGGTGGAATTCTGTCAGAAGCCAAAAAAAAGGCACAGATCAGTGTTGCCTCGGCGGAGATCTCACTGTGGCAGTGAGTCTGTCAAGGCAAAAAACTAGTGTAGTGATTTGGACAAGTTCTTAACTTCCACGTAAAACACCAATTTCCTTCACACTGAAGAAGCTTAACACCACTTTAACCCATCTTACAACAGCCACGAGTCTAACAAACAAAAAATGCAAAAGCCCAAAAGACTCAATTGTCGACTCCAGCGGCGGCGAGAGGCATGAGCCGCCAGAAACAAGAAGTGAGGATCGACTACTGACGGTGAAGAAGAAGAGAACCTGAAAGTTGTTGAAAGAAAATAGTTTGGGAATGTATTTTTTAGCATTTTTCATAAAATATAATTCACTCATAAATGAATGGGATTAGAAACGACATCGGTGATCGAGTCTTTTGGACTTTGGCCTGTGCAGTGGGAAATCAACAGAGAGAAGTGTAAGGCTGCTTATAAAGTTGTTTTCTAACGTTTCCAGACACTAATGAGTGAGCCAGGCAGAGCGTTTTGTTAGACTTGTGGCTGTTGTAAGATGGGTTAAAGTGGTGTGAAGCTTCTTCAGTGTGAAGTAAATTGGGGTTTTATGTGGAAATTAAGAATTTGCCCCCATCACTACACTAGTTTGTTGCCTTGACAGACTCACTGCCACAGCGAGATCTCCGCTGAGGCAACACTGATCTGTGCCGTTTTTGGCTTCTGACAGAATTCCACCACCTCTAGCAATGGACTTTAGCTTCAAATCTGCCGGAGTTCCCCTTTAAAGAGGACACAAAAAAGAAAATGGCGCCAATGTAAGGATTTCAAGATAGGAGTGATGTGTGCGCTCCTGCAGGTCAGAAGCTTTGTAGCAGCAGCAGTTTAGGACCATCTGCAGCTGGGTAAGTTCCTTCTTGCTCAGGTGGGTGAACAGACTGTTAGTCTAGTCTGGAGGACACAAATGCATGGATTACCTTCTCGAACTCAGCTTTAGAAATCATTGTGCAAAGTATAGATATATTTCACAGTTGAAAGAAACTGTTTTTAGTGAGTTGCTTGGAGTGATGTTCTAAAGACATCACATCATCCAAAAATACCCCTAGATTTCTTAAGTTGTTTTTAGTTAAATTTCCCAGGGCTCCTAAGCTTTCTGGAGCAACATTAAGAGTCTCGGGTTTGTCTGGGTTCAACTGAAGTCTGTCATCACTGAGCCACTGTTTAACAAAAGACAAACAGAAAAACATACCTGGAGTTTTTTATTATTAGTCTGTCTACTTCTCCAACGCTCCAAACGCTCTGTTCCACCTTGTGATGTCTTTAACAGCCCCTTTGACCTTTTGTTCTCTCAAAATTGGAAATTGCAGGCCTCAAATGATCAAACTATTGCATAAGAATTCTCAGAACACTTGTCACTACATGTTCAGGCACGCTTCAATATACCAGCACTTTCTTTTCTATTTCTATTGATTTATTTTTTCCATATTCTTAGGTCAAACTGAAGATTCCAACTGTGGAAAATATAAAGTAGTAGTACAGTAGTTAGTGGGAAGAATCAAACTTGCAACCTGAGCGACTGTACTGACCGTAACTGTAAAATCATAATCAAAACTTAAAAAACTCTGTACCTGATTATGTCCATGTATCTGAGTAAAAAGTGTCTTGCCCAAGTACAGATAGATTGTATAAGTAGGTCTTGAGGTCAAAATAAGTCCTCGGTTTACTGTAGAACAATCAGGAAGTGCGCTGTTAGCATGCCAGTTGTAATTAGCTTTACTGTGACGCAAAACTCATCGTGGTGAATATTTAGGATGCTCAGAATTGGTAGTGTATTTTGTTATTTAAGTAGAAGTACAGATACAGAAAAAAAATCAGTTTAAAAGTATCACATGAAAAATCATAAAAATATACTTAAAGAGTAAAAAGTAAAAGTATTTTGTGCATATTGTGAGGTCTTATAAAGCTTCAAATGTACAGATTTTGATACAGATTTGCTGCTTTTATTTGTGCTGTTTTTGTTGAAGCTTAAAACATGTAAAAATGAATTCTGTCCGTCTTCTCTGCAGATCTTAGACAATAATAATCAAAAATAACTTTACTTTTCATGTTCAAAACATGTAGTGGAGTAGAATATACACATACTTTCTCTCAAATGTAGTAAAGTAATAATAATACTTTTTAATTTATTTATTAGGCACTTTTCTGTACACTCAAGGTCGCCTGACAACAACATAAACTAATTCAATATGATTAAAACACACAGTTAAAAGTCAGAGTTAAAGTGGGACAGATGATTGATTGTTTTTAGTATTGTATTTTATTAATAATTATTGTAGTATTGTATTTAGACAGTATTTTAATTGATTGATTGTATTTAATTGACTTATATTAGTAGTAAAAGTCCTAGTCCTGGTTTAGTTCTGGTTTAGACCTAGTTTAGTCCTGTTTAAATTTGGTTTAGTCCTGCTCTGGACCTGGTTTAGACCTGGTTGAGTCTTGGTTTAAACGTGTTTTAGTAAATTATAAATTTTGGTTTAGTCATGGTTTAGACATAGTTAAGTCCTGTTTTAGTCCTGGTTTAGCGATGGTTTAGTTGTGGTTTAGACCTGTTTTAGTCCTCTTTAAGTCTTGGTTTGGACCTGGTTAATTCCTGTTTTAGTCCTGGTATAGACCTGGGTCAGTCCTGGTTTAGTCCTTGGCTTGGACATGCGTCTGTAGACTGAGGACAGACAAAAGATGCACTGAAACAGGACAAATAATCTAATCCAGGTCTATAACAAGACTAAGCATGAACTAAACCAGGACTAAACCTGGTCTAGGACTAATCCAGGACTACTCCACTTCTGACAGGTCTTTACCCATGATGCGAGACAATGATCAAACAGGCCTAAACCAGGTCTAACCCAGAACTAAAACAGATCTTTTTTTTTTTTTTTTTATTGTGAAAAAGACAAATAGATACAGATTTATACAACAACAACAACAGCAGTACAGGACAACAGACTCCAGACAAAAAAACAAAAAAACAAAAAAAACACACACACACACACACAAAAAATATATATATAAATATAAATAAATAAATAAAAAAGGGTAGAGGAAAAAGAAAAAACTTTCTAAGAAATAATAATGATCAAGAAGGGAAATTGTGTTATGTGTGTGTGTGTGGGTGTGTATAGGTGTGTGTATGTGTGTGTGTGCGGAGGTGTTTGGCGTTTACTATAGTACTATTGTTACCATCATTACTGTGCTACCATCTTGCTGTTGCTACTGTCACCATCATGGTCACCATATGGTGGTTCGTCCTCATCGCCAACACCACTTTCAGGTGGTAAATTTGAGTTTGGTTAAATAATCCCCCACCCAATCATTTCAGCAACCCTGCATTTACCCTGTGTTTTGTCTGTTTTTTTTGTTTTGTTTTTGTTTTTTTGTGTCTAAGGTGCATTAAAAGAAGGACTATGTGCAAGTGTCTCTACTTGGGACAGAGGTACTGTCCCAAGGAAACCACCTCCACCACCTGCCCTTCTGCTTAAGTGTTTTGTGTTTCCTTTTCCCTGTTATAATGTAGTGCATTAAAAGTATGTGAAAGGATTGGGAGGAGGTTCAGTAGTGCAGCAAAAGGAAGAGTTAAAAAGAAGTGATTAATTAATAGTACAAGTGGTGACGACGATGAGGACCAGGTAAGGGCTTCCAATACACCTGATTAATATTAAAAATAATAGTGACAAGGGCAACAGCAATGGTAATAATGACAACTAATAATGATGATAACAACAGAAGTAGAAATGTGGAAGAGGGAGGAAAGGTATGTAAAGAATAACAGTATGCATGTCTAGGATAACAGTATATAACAATAATAATAATAATAATCATAATCATAATCATAAATCATTATCACCATCATCATCCCTACTACAATAATAATAATAATAATAATAATAATCATAATCATAATCATAATCATAATCATAATCATAATCATAATCATAATCATAATCATAATAACAGTAACAATAATAATAACAATAATAATAACCCATGTGAATGTGAGTGATATGTTAGTGCATGGAAGGTGTTTTGGAGAGATGGCCTACAGACAAACACGGGTATTGGCAGGAGGGTCAGAGTTGTAATAAGTCAGAGAGTGTTGGATGAGAGAGGCCAGTTTCGGATGAGTAATTATTAGGACTAGAACTAAACCAGATCTAAACCAGTACACATACCTTCTCTCAAATGTAGTAAAGTAAAAATAAAAAGTATTTCCTTTTGAGTACAGATATCTAAAATGGCAAATTATATTGTTAGATTCTTGAGGAATTGTATAGTTTCATTATTTAATCAACAGTGAACGTTGGTGGAGTGGTGTTTGCGTGGACTTAAGTGGGGGCAAATATGGTAATTTAACTTTTTTTTGTAGAAGGGAGTCTTATTGTTGACACAGTGTTTATGGTATATAGTTTTTATCTGTGAATGATGTTAATGAAATAATACGTGAAATTTTATATTAGGATTTGATGATGAATTGATTGTTTTTTTTTCCTTTTTACGGGAAATAATGATAACGAATTACTATTTATGTAGTTTTTAATAAGATTCAATGCAGATGAGTTTATCGTTGTGTAAATTTTATTGTTATTTATGTATATTGATGAAATGACAATTGTATATGTTTAAGGACTACAGATGGAAATGTTTGCCTTCACATTATGTTTAACTGTACACTGTCCTTTAAATACATGAATAAATAATAATTTAAAAAAATAAAATATACTTAGGTACAGTACTTTACTACTTTTACTTCATTAAGTTCCACCACTGAGTGCATAAGGTAAGTGAAGAACTTTGGCCAACTGCAAACTGTTTGAAATGCACTAGTGATGTTCATGTTTTTAAGAGTAAGAGTGAGTGCTCCATAAATAGAGCTCAGAGCTGACAGAGCCCTGGCCCTGACCTGAACCTCCAGCTTACATAATGCAGGCTGCATAGGTCTACATGTAGGAGATATATGGTGCAGGGCTAAATACGTGTCTAATTCTTTACATTTAGAACATTCTTTTGCGTTTCTGCAGACAGGACGTCACACTGGAAGATTAGTGGGTCAAATCAGGCGCACACATCCATAATACAGATGTCTTTCAAAAATGTTCCATATCTGTGAAGACTGAGGCTTGTTGTCGCGGAAACACACCCCACATTAGAGCTGCTATTCAGATAAGAAGTGTTCAGACCTTTCACCCACATCTGCAGCTGTAAGGAGACTGGGACACCACATCAGCTTTAGACCCGGTTTAGTCCTGCTTTAGACCTGGTTTAGTCCTGGTTTAGTCTGGGTTTAGACCTGGTTTAATCCTGGTTTAGTACGGGTTTAGTCCTACTTTAGACCCGGTTTAGTCCTGGTTTAGTTTGGGTTTAGTCCTGGTTTGGTCTTGTTTTAGACCTGGTTTAGTCCTGGCTTATACCTGGTTTAGACAAAGTTTAGACCTGGTTAAGTCCTGGTTTAGTTCTGGTTTAGTCCTAGTTTAGTCTTGGTTTAGGCCTGGTTTAGTCTTGGTTTAGACTTGGTTTAGGCCTGGTTTAGTCTTGGTTTAGACTTGGTTTAGGCCTGGTTTAGTCTTGGTTTAGACTTGGTTTAGGCCTGGTTTAGTCTTGGTTTAGACTTGCTTTAGGCCTGATTTAGTCTTGGTTTAGACTTGGTTTAGTCCTGGTTTAGACCTTCCTCAGTCATTGCTTTGGGCATTGTTCAGGCTGTAGACTGGACAGACAAAAGCTGCACTGAACCAGAACAAGGTCTAATCTAGGTCTTACTTAGACTAAATGTGAACTAATCCAGGGCTATAGCACTTCTGACAGGTCCTTAGCAGTGCTATCAAGGAACACAAGAGCTGCATTTGGACTAAAGCGGGACCATGATTAAACAGACCTAAACCAGGTCTAAGGCAAGGCAAGGCAAGGCAAGTTTATTTGTATAGCACAATTTATACACAAAGTAATTCAAAGTGCTTTACAGAATAAGAAATACATTAAAATCACAATACAAACAAATTAAAACATAAATAATCATCATAAAATTTTAAAATAGAGATGGGACATTAAATTAGAGAGAATTAGAGAGAAGAGTAGAGTGCGGAGTGGAAAATTAAAACCTTTCAGTCATATGCACAGCTAAACAGAACCGTTTTAGCCTGGATTTAAACAGAGTCAGAGTAGAGGCCTGTCTCACATGTTCAGGGAGACTGTTCCAGGTTTTAGTTGCATGAGTTTGAAATGCTGACTACCCGAGTTTAGTCCTGACTCTGGGCACCAGCAGGAGGCCGGTCCCTGAGGTCCCCAGAGTGCGAGATGATTCATACGGCACTAACATGTCACAGATGTACTTTGGTGCTAGGCCATGGAAAGACTTGTACACAAGCAGAGCTGCTTTAAAGTCTATTCTCTGAGCCACAGGAGCCAGTGCAGAGACCTGAGCACAAGACATATGTGCTCGTACTTCCTGGTTCGAGTCAGGACTCGAGCTGCAGCGTTCTGGATGTACTGTAGCTGTTTTACAACTCCTTCGGAGAGGCCAGTGAAAAGGCCGTTACAGTAATCTAATCTACTGGAGACAAACGCCTGGATAAGTCTCTCCAAGTCTGCTTTAGGCAATAGACCTTTGATTTTTGCTATGTTTTTTAGATGGTAAAAGGCTGCAGATGTTATTGATTTGATGTGGCTGTTAAAGTTCAAGTCTGAGTCCATTATTACCCCTAGATTTCTAGCCTGATTTGAAGGTTTTAGAGAGAGAGACTGGAGGTAACTGCTGACACTGTCTGTTTGTTTCTGTGGGCCAAAGACTATGACTAACCCAGAACTAAACCAGATCTACACCATGTTTAACCCAGGACTATACCAGGTGTAAACCAAGACTAAAGAAGGACAAAACCAGGTCTAAACCTTGTCTAAACTAGAGGTAAGCCAGGACCAAACCACGTCTACACCAAGACTAAACCAGGTCTAAACCAAAACTAAAGGTCTAAAATCTGTAGTAACACCAAATACAATTAACCTCATTGCACTAGGTCTAAACCAGGTCTAAATCAGGACTAAACCAGGTCTAAACGAGATCTAACCCAGAACAAAACCAGATCTAAACCAGGTCATCTCTCTCAGTGCCCCTGGTTCAGCTCCATGTGCCAGACCAGTTGTTCACACCATCAATTTACATTTATGAATGGCCCATTTTACACGATGTTCTGATGTAGATTCCTCGTCACAAACAGAGCTGGAGTTGTGTTTTGTTTCATTCACACATTTAAAGCAGAACTAAGTAACTTCAGCGGTAGAGTTCCCCCTACAGGTCTCTTGTGAAAATGAACTGTTGTAAATACTCTCCTCACCCCCTCCCATCCCTCTCATGTGCTCACATTTGTTTACACAAAGTCGGTGAACAGTGTCCGTAACACAATGTCTCAGGTGGGTCATGTTTTTCTACAGTTTAATGGTGATATATGTACGAGCGCCCAGAACACCGCGGCTCCCAGGACAGCGCGGGCTGAAGCGCGGGCGGCTACCAGACATGGATGTATAATAAGAGCTGGATAAGGCACACCCCCTCTATCCGTGACCGCAGATTGATGTGTGGCCGAGCGAGATATTGCAGCCTGCAGCCCAAGAAAAATTCTCCCATATAAGCACAATGTATTTTTTGAGAAATCAAACTGCCCGTGTTCGGCTGACAGGGCATCCACAGCTTTCATAAAGGTCGGATTTTGTAGGGATTCTACTGTATTTTTACAATACCAACTTTTTTTTTTTTTTATCGTCAAAGAGCCTAAAAATCAACTTTGTAAAAGTTAGCCTAGCTCCGCTCTAGCAGCTCTCGCTCTGATTGGTCAGAACGGCATTTCTGACGTCACAGTCCAACAGTCTTGGCCAGCCTGACGTCAGACGTTGGGCTGCATTGGCCTGCAAACAAGGAAGTAAATGCGGAAATGAAAATCTTTTTTGTGGTCATGCACCAATGAGCACAGGCAATTGAAAACAACAGGGCGCCATCTTGGATTCATCTTCCAGATTTTATTATAGTTCTATGCTACCAGAAGACTGCGGCTCCGAAGCACAGGCGGCTCCCGGGATACCGTGGGTTGAAGCGCAGGCGACCCCAGAACACTGCGGCTCCAAGGACACTGCAGCCCTGGAGTTTACTCAAAGTGCATAAATATAACAATGATATGAGCAGTGCTTATGAAACTTTGTGTCAATAAAAATATTGCCAGATCTATGTCAGTCTTGGACTCTTATCTTTCCTTGAGTTCTGTCGTTCTTCAAACCCGCCCCCAGATTTACTCGTGTGTGAGATCGGCTCTGTCTGAGCTTTCATGCTTTCTTTTTCTTGCGTCCTCGGCCAGGGCTGACACCTCACATGTAAACACCAGATATTTATTCCTGCAGTGAACTGTGGATAGCATCAGTACAGGGTGTGTGGCTAGCTCGGTTAGCTGTGTGTAGCTGAAGTGTGGTAGAGCAGTTTGGCTCTCATGAGAACGAGAACAGACCCTGAGAACTTGATCCGGGTCGGGAGGAGCCAAGTTGCATGTGTGGTTTTTCTGCCCAGAGGCAGGTGGGGGCACCAGTGAACCCTTCAAACACCCCAAAATGTCATATGGGACCATCAGAGGGGCTTTCAGAGACATTTAATTAGGTAAAAAAGTTACTTAGTTCCCCTTTAACACACAAACCCTGTAGATTTAGGCTGAGTTCTAATAATAATAATAATAATAATAATAATGCATCAGTTTTATATAGCGCTTTTCAGGACACTCAAAAACGCTTTACAGAGCATTATTCATTCACTCCAGACCCGGTGGTGGTAAACTACTATTGTAGCCACAGCTGCCCTGGGGCAGACTGACGAAAGCGAGGCTGCCAATCTGCACCATTGGCCCCTCCGACCACCACCACCATTCACGCACACACCACTTTCATACAAGGCAATGTGGGCACCTGGAATTCCCAGTGGTCTCCCATCCAAGTACTAACCAGGCCCGGCCCTGCTTAGCTTCTGAGATCTGACGGGATCAAGCTTTGACAAGCCGGTATGGCCACAAGAGAGTTCTTCTCTCAAAATGAAAACACTCTGTTCCACCTTGTGATGTCATGTGGTAATACAGAAAGTGCTCCGTTGTGTTTTTAAACTCCACACACCTTCACTAGAATTATTTGGAAAATTTCAGCCCTGGATTTTCCAATCTCTATTGAACTAAAGGTAAAAGGAGCTGTTAACTTGAAAACTACCTCATGTAGAGACTAATAATAAAGAGTTACTCAAAAAAACACAACTCCAGCTCTGTTTTTGAGGAAGTAACAATGCTCTAACATGTTTAAGACAAGCTCACAAGTCTGTTTTGTGTGGTTGACTCCAAAAGGCAGTAATAAAATCATGATTAGATTATCAGTGAGAGGAATGTCATCTGATAAAGAAACTCTTAAGATCAGTTATGTTCAGGAGAGTCACACCTGGAACTGTTTACTCCCTGTGTCCAGCTCCACAGCCCCACATGTGCGATGTGCTCAGCAGGACACGACCAGAACCATGTTATATCTGTGGGGTGACGGGACTTTATCATTATAGACTAAAAACAAGAAAACCTCCTTCCTTCCCGTATCTTTCTTCTCTCAGATTCCATGATGTTCTATTTGTGTCTGTGGAACGCCCGGCTGCTCCTGCTCTGGCTCCAGTTTGTGTTTGTGGAAAAAAGGCGAGTCTCAAACATTACACAGCAAAAAAATTCTATTGTTCTCAATCAGAGCAAAGAATCCAGGACGAAATCAGGTCTAAACAAAACCAAAACTAACAGATAACACTCCTTACAACTGTGCAACAACTCACACTTATGTAACAGATAATACTCCCTACGACTGTACAACAAGTCACCCTTATGTAACAGATAATACTCCCTACGACTGTACAACAACTCACCCTTATGTAACAGATAATACTCCCTACGACTGTACAACAATTCACCCTTATGTAACAGATAATACTCCCTACGACTGTACAACAAGTCACCCTTATGTAACAGATAATACTCCCTACAACTGCACAATCACTCACTCACTCACCCTTATGCAACGTTTATTGTTTGGTGTTTGTTACATAAGTTTCCTGATCCAAACCTGCACAGGTGTGGACCATCAGACACAGGTCACATGACTCACCAGATCAAGTGTTTACTCTGCTGTTCAGTGATCTGATAACTCCACAATTGTTCTGCATGAGCGACTCCTCCTTCCTCTGGCCCCGTGTGTGTGTTGTGGAGGCAGTGTGTGTGGGACATTCCTCACAGGTTCACTTTCTTTGCGGCCAGGGCGTCGTCGCACGGCGCTGTTTGCGGATCGCGTGGTGGAGCTGGCGGTTTTGGCAGAGAGTCCAGCGGAATGGGGTGTCTGTTGGGTGGGGCGGGTGTGGGTTCTGCTGTGATGCTCCTCCGTGTGTTTGTGGATGTGGTGGTGGCGTGGGTGAGAGAAGTCGCTGTCCGTGGTCCTTGTTGCGGATTCTCCGTATGTTTTGAAGCGGACTTTGTTTCGTGTTTTCCTCATGCAGTGGCATCGGTGCAGATGTGCCGTGCTTTGGTCCACCTCCTCCAAACGGGACTTCTCAGTTTCGTACAAATTGTTTTCCTTCCTGTTTACAACCAGATCCTGTAGTTTTTCTAACGTTACAGCAGTGGCCACAGCTTATGAAAAAACTAGTTCACTAGGTCACAAAGAGCGTCAACTCATGATAAAAAGATTATTGCCGTTAAAATTGTTTTGAGTTAACGTGTTAATAGCGCAATATTTTTGACAGCACTAGTGTATTGTGCTGTGTGTTGTGTTGCATTGTGAGTGTATTGTGTATATTGTAGAACATTCCTCACAAGTTCAGTTATGTGTATTGTGCTGTGTGTGTGTATTGTGTATATTGTGTGTGTATTGTGTGTATTGTGGCACATTCCTCACAGCTTCAGTCCTTTGTCATGTGCGCTGTGCAGAGTGAAGCGTCTGAAGCAAACCAAACTACAAAACAAAGTGTTCATCTTAAATTAGACACAGGTGACGTCACAGCACACACATCGAGCTGCCTCCTGCTCCACATACGTCTGTGCAGGGGGATTATCCTGGGGTAGAACACCAGAGCCATCGCCCACTCACCACGAGGTTGCTGATTGGATCCTGGCTCTAGGCGGCACATCGGATTTGGTCAGGATGCTTCTCACATTCACTCAGAAGAAGAAAAGTTTACTTGTTTATGCCGCCTTTATCGTTATTTTAGTTGATTCAGAGCAAAGAACTGTGACGCTAACTGTAGGTATGCTCTGTCTGAGTTTAATCTGAGTTTCATTTCAACACAACATGCCCCCAAAGAGTTGGTTTAACTAAGGTTGGACATAAATTTGTAAGCCTTGTCTTCATGAATGAGGTCTGCTGCAGCAGAGCCTTTGACATCCTTCGCTGTTAATCGTTGATTCTGAGTTTTAATTAAGTCACTCTCACCTTTTTGCTAAACATCAAATTCTTAAACAGGACCATGAAGTCTTGGACTGATCACAGGCTCCTGAAAATGCGCTGTTTAAATCCATTTGGTATTTTTCCTTCTTAAAACTTTTTTGACAGTGCTAATGTATGCACTGTGTCTCCACGCGAAATCCTAAACATTCCACCACAGAGGTACATGTAGTAGTGTCATAGTACTCGAAACCAGTCTTCGTCTCGAGACTTGCCTCAAGCCCAGCCTCAAGCCCGTTTTTTTACAGTCTTGGTCTTGTCTCAGACTCGACCACGTTTGGACTCGGTCTTGTCTCAGACTCGACCACGTTTGGACTCGGTCTTGTCTCGGACTCGACCAGGCTTGGACTTGGCCTTGTCTCAGATTTGACGACATTTGGACTCTGTCTTGAGGTCTGACACTTGATGAGTGATAAAATGGAGATTTATAAAAACATTGATATATCCAGTATGTCCCAAAATAACAAAATACAAATAAATGTTGAAAATGACAAAGATGGTCCTGATTTGGTCTTGACAAGTCATGTTCTTAGTCTTGTCCTGGTCTCAGGATCCTGTGGTCTCGGACAGGTCTTGGTCTTGATTAGTGCGGCCTTGACTACAACACTACCATGTAGAACACCCCCAGCATGATGTCACTGCCGTCACATCAATAGCTTCGCCTGGAATGTTCCCTATTATTCCATTAAACTGGTCTATTTCACAGTTATTCAGTTATACAGGTATTTTAATAGGTCAGAAAAACGTGAAAAGTGTGCATTTCTACTGTGAGTGGATTTGCCTTTGCGCAGATCCGACCTGTAACGCTGCATCAGCTGCTTACACAACATTCCAGGCGAAGCAATTACATCGCCACAGAGACAAGCAGGTGCTGGACACTCCACCAGTAAAGCTACATAGTGCATCTGTAAGGCTCTGCATGTACTGTATGTTTGTCTTAATTATTCTTGAATGTGAGTCAGTGTAATCTCCCAACAAAGCATGGAAACCCTTAGTCTGCTCAACCATACTGAAACAGAACAGACTCAATACTCAATACTGATTCTGACTGACCACAATAATAATAATAATAATAATAAAAAAACACTTTATTTAGACAATAGAAAATGAATGATAATGGCAGGACACTGCAAAGAAGCTTGGGCAAAATGTAAGATCTAAATACTTAAATCTATCAGAAAATAGTACTTTAAAGTAGTGAAATTATCTGTCCATGCAGCAAGATAATTTTACTGGACAAGTTCTCTTCAAATAAATTACCTCTAGACTAGAATGAAGCAGTCTTAGAACTAGTAAGTCAATAATAAACCTGAAAACAACATGAAAAACCTGATTGTGGCCAGATCAGAGAAATTTGCAGTTTACTTTCTTTTCTATTCCCATGTATATCTGTGTAATTAGTATTGATACTTCCGAAAAATGAGTATCTAGTTTCAGTACTAGTTTTGACAGCCCTAAACCCAGTGTATGCGCTGGTGTGTGTGTGTGTGTGTGTGTGAATGGTGAATGGAACAAAACAGAACTAATGGAAACAGCTTGAGGCTACAGTCAGCGCGATGACAGAGAAACATTTACAGGCTCTGAGCATGTCTATAATGTCTAATAAACAAGAGATTACATGACAGCTCATTTTCTCTGTATGCAAATAGAGCTGCAGGTATGAGGAAGTGCTCTGTTTGGATTCTAGTTAAAAGCCCTGTAATTTGTTTCCATGTACTTGACCAAAATGAGTCTCGCCCCAGTAAAGATATGTTGTAAAAGCAGCTCTTGAGGTCAAAATAAGTCCGATGTGTACTGTGTTTAAAGGTCAGAGGATCAGGAAAAGTACATTAGCATGCTAGTTGTTGTAAGCTTTTAGCCTGACAGCAAAAATCTACAAAGCTTTCAAAAAGTTGTGAAAAGTGCTTATAAACTCATCATGGTGAAGAATTCGGATGCTCTAAATAGATGAGGTGCGTGAGGAAGAACTTTGGACCACTGCAAACAATTTCAAATGAATGAGAATTTCAAGTAAAGGGAAATTAAAAAGTGAAAAAATGATGCATATGAACCCTGCCTAAAGACCTGAGGAAACTTACAGAGGTGTTCGGTTCTCGAGAGGTGTTTGAAGAACAGTCAAATGATGAAATGTATTCAAGTATACATAGAATGGAGAAGGTTCAGGTCCAACTGTTTAACCCCTGAAGACCTAAGGGCAATTTTTGTACATTTCTCCTCACCTTGATTTTTTTTCTTAATTTTGCTTTTAAAATGGCCCCTTTTACCCTATAATGAAGTGTTCTACATCCTTTTATACAGTACAGCCTGTTATTTCACAACCTGCTGCTGTAGTTGTGTCATGTGGCTATAATAAAAGTTACAGGATCAGAAATAGAAATGGAAAAAAAAATCACACTCTTTTATACAAAACACACAGCAAACATGTATAAACAACTTTTTGGACATAAGTTAGTTACAAAAATGCTAAATATTAAGTCTGTAAGTAAATTAAAAATATCCTTATTGCCCTAAAAACAAAAAAAAGTGTAATTGCTCCATTACTTTTCTGGTGCCAGTCCTGGAAACAGCTGTCAGGACCAGGACCAGAGCATAGAACAGAGCCACATCACTTGTAATGCATTTCCATGGTGTTTATTACATTTGTATTTGTTCCTTTTGAGTGAAATAAACCTTTCAAATAAAAATAGAAAGGGATGTGCAATTACACACACCAAGATGCGTAATTTGCCATGTATGTGAGAATTAACTCCACTTAGAGCATCTTTTTCAGTCGTTAAAAGCAAACACAGTCAAGAGGAGTCGACCATCTTGACTCACTTCACTCTATGGTAAAGTTTTGGCCAATCAAAATGGACGGAGTGCATGAGTTTGGCAGAAAACAAAGTTCCTATTGGACACTCGTTTTACACACATCATCACACAGCGTGAGTGTGACATAGGAGAAAGCCGCAGAAATGTATGGAAACCGCTATGTCTGCACTTTCAGAGGGAAAAAAGTAAGTTTCTATGTTTTACGGTTAGAAAGTTATGTGCGGTTATAGAAAACGTATTCCTCGGCATCGTATACGATATTGTAGATCTTCGAGGGTTAAAGTTTAAAGACTACTCATCTCACTAAAACACAGATAAAATGTTTAAAAATGTTTAAAGAGGGGGTATTTTGCAACTTTTTGGAGCTTTCAACCATATTCTAACATTATTCCCTCATCAAAAATATGTTGGAAGAGGTTTTACACTACCGTTCAAAAGTTTGGGGTCACTCAGACAATTTTGTGTTTTCCATGAAAAGTCACTTTTGTTTACCACCATGAGTTGCAAAATGAATATAAAATATAGTCAAGACATTGACAAGGTTAGAAATAATGATTTTTATTTGAAATAATAATTTTTTCCTTCAAACTTTGGTTTTGTCAAAGAATCCTCCATTTGCAATTACAGCCTTGCAGACCTTTGGCGTTCTAGGTGTTAATTTGTTGAGGTAATCTGGAGAAATTTTACCCCACGCTTCTTGAAGCTCTCCCACAACTTGGACTGGCTGGATGGGCACTTCTTGCGAACCATACGGTCAAGCTGCTCCCACAACAGCTAAATGGGGTTTAGATCTGGTGACTGCGCTGGCCACTCCATTACAGATAGAATACCAGCTGCCTGCTTCTTCTCTAAATAGTTCTTGCACAATTTGGAGGTGTGTTTTGGGTCATTGTCCTGTTGTAGGATGAAATTGGCTCCAATCAAGCACTGTCCACAGGGTATGGCATGGCGTTGCAAAATTGAGTGATAGCCTTCCTTATTCAAAATCCCTTTTACCCTGAACAAATCTCCCACTTTACCAGCACCAAACCAACCCCAGACCATCATGTTACCCCCACCATACTTGACAGATGGCGTCAGGCACTCTTCCAGCATCTTTTCAGTTGTTCTGTGTCTCACAAATGTTCTTCTGTGTGATCCAAACACCTCAAACTTTGATTTGTCCGTCCATAACACTTTTTTCTAGTCTTCCTCTGTCCAATGTCTGTGTTCTTTTGCCCATATTAATCTTTTTCTTTTATTGGCCAGTCTCAGATGTGGCTTTTCCTTTGTCACTCTGCCCTGAAGCTGCATCCTGGAGTCGCCTCTTCACTGTAGATGTTGACACTGGCGTTTTGCGGGTACTATTTAGTGAAGCTGCCAGTTGAGGACGTGTGAGGCGTCTGTTTCTCAAACTAGAGACTCTAATGTACGTATCTTCTTGCTCAGTTGTGCAGCAGGGCCTCCCACTTCTCTTTCTACTCTGGTTAGAGCCTGTTTGTGCTGTTCTCTGAAGGGAGTAGTACACACTGTTATAGGAAATCTTCAGTTTCTTGGCGATTTCTTGCATGGAATAGCCTTCATTTCTAAGAACAAGAATAGACTGTCGAGTTTCACATGAAAGTTCTTTTTTTCTGGCCATTTTGAGTGTTTAATCGACCCCACAAATGTGATGCTCCAGATATTCAACCTGCTCAAAGGTGGTCAGTTTTATAGCTTCTCTAACCATTTTCATCTGTGCTAACATGACTGCACAAGGGTTTTCTAATCATCCATTAGCCTCTGACACAATGAGCAAACACATTGTACCATTAGAACACTGGAGTGATAGATGCTGGAAATTGGCCTCTATACACCTATGTAGATACTGCACTAAAAACCAGACATTTGCAGCTAGAATAGTCATTTACCACATTAGCAATGTATAGAGTGTATTTATGATTAGTTTAAAGTTATCTTCATTGGAAAAAACAATGCTTTTCTTTAAAAAATAAGGAAATTTCTAAGTGACCCCAAACATTTGAACGGTAGTGTAGATGTCATCCATGCATGTTTGGGTCATCTAGCAATCTCTCCTTGGTCCTATTTGAACCCTCTTTATGGTTAACTGTAAGACTAGGCTCCCACATGACAATTCTCCATAAATACAGGGTGTCAATAGGTCAATAACTTTGCCGGGTCTTATTGAAATAACCTCGGATTTTCACAGAAACAGATCAAGATTTTTTATTTAATGTTTTATTTTTGTTCTGTCCACCAGATCCTTTAGCCCTGCAGAAGCACCTTCCTTTTTACATTTTTGGTGCAAAGTCCAGATTTGTTTGCCAGTTGGTGACGTTTTTCCAAAATTTGCACTGAAGTCTGCACAGTCTTGGGTGAGTGTGTGCGAGCAGATTCCAAGACGCAAAATGACTTCTGTTTGGGAGTGAACGGCTCAATCTGAAAACAGAACAAAAATAAAACATTAAATAGAAAATCTTGATCTGTTTCTGTACATTCTGTGAAAATTTTAGGTTATTTCAACAAGAATTGCCACAGTTATTGTCCTGTGAAATGTCAAATTTTTTGGGACACCCTGTATACGAAAACGCGATATGAAATTGTGCACAGCTATTTAACAAACCTGAGGTGATGTGATAGCTTAGCTTAGTCGCTCCCATTGTTTTATGTTATTTTATTGTTTTTTTCATTTTAAGTTTTTTATTAATATTGCAAAACATCAGGTACAAACAAAGCTGGCACCTCATAAGAGTATATACGATCATATGAAAACAAAACAATAAACAAAACAAACTTAAAATAGTGTCAATTTCACATTTTCAAATCAATGGAGCAAATCAATATTGTTCATAAAGGACACAAGAAATCCAGCCTCTTTTCTTTCAATCAGATTCACTGAACTGACAACATATTTAGATCATTTTGAAAGTGTGTCACGTTAGGCTTTGTCTTAAAAAAACAACATTTGTGAATGAAATATTTACCTAATAGCAATAAATTGTTTATACCAAATTCAAATTTTTTGTTTTTTATAAATATAGGGGCAAGCTGAATTCCTCTGGACTGAAGCAGAAATTGAAAATCATGCCAAAAAAAGTTTCACAAAATCACAAAGAAAAAAGTATTTCTCCCCTGTTTCACAAAATATGCATTTACCTGTCTCAAATTAGATTTTTTTTTTTTTTTTTTTTTTTTTTTTTTAAGAATTTATTGGTAGGATAAATGTTATTAAAAATTTTGAATTGTGTCTCCTTCACTTTAGGGGGATCTGGAAAGGAAAGATACCTGGTTCTAATCATTGTAATTTCTTTTTTTTTTCTAAATTTCTTCTAAGAATCTCTTTTTACTAATTTGGGGAAGCAATAATTTATTAAGGAACATCTAATAAATTTGTTATTACATTTTGCATCAAACAATTCCACTCCTTCAATATACAGCTGCTTCAGTCCAGGGGAAATATCAGAGTACAGCATATCCTGCTTGACCATATCCTTAATCTGTAATGGAATTGCTTTAACAATTTGGTTATGTTTACTTTTGGTACACAAAATTTGAAATTTCTGACAGAAATCAGCTCCCGTTGTTTTCTATGGGTCGTTTAGCATCACTTTTATGCCAACTTTCTACATTTTCCTTTAAAATGTTAAGGTCCAATTGAAACGTAATCACATGAAATGATTACTTATGCTGTTGTTACTACTACTGCTGTTACTACTACTACTGTTACAACTACTACTACTGCTGTTACTACTACTACTGTTACTACTACTACTACTGCTGTTACTACTACTACTACTACTACTGTTACTACTACTGCTGTTACTACTACTACTGCTGTTACTACTACTACTGCTGTTACTACTACTACTACTGCTGTTACTGCTACTACTGTTACTACTACTACTGCTGTTACTGCTACTACTGTTACTACTACTACTGCTGTTACTACTACTACTGCTGTTACTACTACTGCTGTTACTACTACTACTACTGCTGCTGTTACTGCAACTACTGTTACTACTACTACTGCTGTTACTACTACTACTGCTGTTACTACTATTACCAACGTTGCTGCTACCGCCTGTTGCTGCTGCTGCTACTGCTGCTGCTGTTACTGCTGCTGCTACCGTTACTACTGCTACTGCCTGTTACTGCTACTGCTGCTGCTGCTGTTACTACTACTGCTGCTGCTGCTGCTACTGCTGCTGCTGCTGCTGCCGCTGTTACCGCTACCATTGTTACCACTACCACCGCTGTTACTGCTGCCTACTACCGTTACTGCTGCTGCTGTTACTGCTGCCACCGCCTGTTACTGCTGCTTACTGCTGTTACTGCTGCTGCTGTTACTACTGCTGCACTACCTGCCGCCGTTACTGCTGCTGCCTACCGCTGTTACTGCTACTACTGCTGCTGCCGTTACCGCAACCACTGTTGCCACTACCACTGCTGTTACTACTATTACCGCTGTTACTACTGCCGCTGTTGCTACTACCAACTACTGCTGCCGTTTCACTACCACCGTTACTACTGCTGCTGCTGCTGCCACTACTTGCTGCTGCTGTTACTACCTACTACCAACTGCTGCTGCTGTTACTGCTGCTACCACTGCTGTTACCGCTGCTGCTGTTACTGCTGCTACCGCTGTTACTACTGCTGCACCACTGTTACTACTACTGCTGCTGTTACTGCTGCTGCTGCTACCGCTGTTACTGCTGCTACCGCTGTTACCTGCTACACTGTTGCTGCTACTGCCTGTTACTACTACCACCGCTGTTACTACTGCTGCCTGTTACTACTGCTACCACTACTGCTACTGTTACCGTTGCTACTGCCACCGCTGTTACCTGCTGCTGTTACTGCTGCTGCTGCTGCTGTTACTGCTACCACCGCTGTTACTGCTGCTGTTACTACTACTGCTGCTGTTACCTACCACTACCGCTGTTACTGCACCACCGCGTTGCTGCTACTACTACTACTGCTGCTGCTGTTACTGCTGCCAACTACCTACTGCTGCTGCTGCTGCTACCACCGCCGTTACCTACTACTGCTGCTGTTACTGCTACTACTGTTACTACTACTACTGCTGTTACTACTACTGCTGTTACTACTACTACTACTACTGCTGTTACTACTACTGCTGTTACTACTACTACTACTACTGCTGTTACTACTACTACTGCTGTTACTACTGCTGTTACTACTACTACTGCTGTTACTACTACTACTGCTGTTACTACTACTGCTGTTACTACTACTGCTGTTACTACTACTGCTGTTACTACTACTGCTGTTACTACTACTGTTGTTACTACTACTGCACATTAATTGTGTTGTGACAGTGCTCTGAAGGGGGAATGACAGCATGAGGAGCAAAAATACATTGTTTTAGTGAATATAGCATTTTCAAAACAATTAAATGTGATCTAAATAAGTTATGTCTTAAGCCCTATTCACATGAGATAAGTACAACCTGGGGATGTGTGGTAATTTGCAAATTTCCGCTGCACCTCTGTGTTACTTGAGAAAAAACAACAATTATAACAGCAAACACTGAGATGTAGATCCGCACGGGACTCGTATTAACACCAGACGTGTGTCTTTAGTGAAATATTCACTGCTTGGCCAAAACAAAGTCACCATCTGGATTTAACTAAACAAAGAGATACAAGTTTACTGCAGTTGGTCAGGTCCAGGTTCAGCAACAGTGTGTACTCTAAGAATAAAAATGAATGCAACACTGGATGGAAATATAGCTTGTGACATTGCAGAAGCGTATCCAAACAATGCCACAGCAAATGCATTAATGTTTCACCAAGATCTTGCATTGATGATGGTTGAGTCTGAGCCTTCTCCAGCACATCCCAAACATTCTCAGTGGGGTTAAGGTCTGGACTCTGTGGTGATCGATCCATGTGTGAAAATGATGTATCCTGCTCCCTGAACCGCTCTTTCACAATTTGAGCCCGATGGAATTGTCATCTTGGAATATGCTCGTGCCTTCAGGGAAGAAATAATAACCTGGTTCTTCAGTATATTCAGGTTCAGCTGACCTCATTCTTTGAACACACACTGTTGCTGAACCTGGACCTGACCAACTGCAGCAACATCGTACCTATTTGCTTAGTTAAATCCAGGTGGGCCCTTTTTTGGCCAGGCAGTGTAGTAGGTCATTTGCAGCGGATTTTTTACTTTACAAATGACAGACATGACGCATTCACACGGGATTAAGATCTCAAACATCCTCCGCAATTATTACAAATCACCGAAGGTCACAGGTAACACTAATCCCGTGCGAATAGGGCTTTAGCAGTTCACACCCCATACAAGTAAAATACTCGCAAAGAGATTCCGTTTTACAACTCGGCGCTACTTCCTGTATTTTTTGTACATTTCTATTCAACTTTTTTTCCACAAAAGTCATGTAAAACTATTATGCATTTTGACCAGACGTTCTATCCCACCAAACCAAATCACAATTAGAAAAACATGCACTTTAACAGATCTCTATAGCGCAGAATAAAACCTTACATAAGTGTTCTATGTCAACTCAAAACAAAATTAGACTCTAAAACAAAATTAGACTCCAAAACCACTGTAGTTAAGAGCGCGCACTCAGACATGCCCTGAAAACCACTTCTAACCGCGTAATGACCCGCGCCGTTGCTACAAAAATCCATTTATCCAATTAAAGCTTAATTAGTAGCTTATCCACAATAGACTCCTCCATTAAGAGACTGGCTGTTCAACTCCGCACGCCTAAATATGGCTAAACGCTGCTCATGCTAACCTGCACTTCCTGTCTCCAACAGATCCAAACACGCACGCTTCCAAATGTGGATAATTTGTACGTGCGCCTTTTGTCTTTTAAGCAGGTTATGTCATTAGCTGTTTGTAGAGAGAAGATAACTGCGCTCAAAAACTGATGTCATTATTTCTGCGGGTGTGTCTCGGTCTCTTAAGAAATCTGAAAAAAAACAACTTATGATTGACAAGTGTTAAAGGTTTGATTCACAAAGGTTAAAAATCATGTTATAATGTTCATATCTGCTCAAAAACAGACTGGAGTTGTGTTTTGTTTCATTCACACATGTAATTCTTTATCTTTGTCTGTGTACATCTCTAAAGCTCAAAATGCCCTGCTCCACCTTGTGATATCATGCAGTTTAGTTCAGTAAAGATCAGCAATTCCAAAGCTGAAATCATCCAAATGATTCTAGTGAAGATGTTTGGGTTTGGGCGCTAAAAATATGAGAAGTCTATTTGATTTTTACTCTTCAAACTCTTAGTCCTTAAGGCTTAGATGATGAATTGTTGTTGTGTAATGTTATGATTCTAAAAGTGTTGTAATGAAGCGGCACATATCCACCCTTCCTCTGAGCCATGAGGAAGGCTCATGTTAAACTCTTTAATGTGCCGCTTGTTTTACTAAAACAGTTTTGTTTGTAGAATGAAACATAAATTTTAACTTTTTAATGTTGATAATGATCTGTTTTTCTTATTATTATCCATGTGTTTTAATTCATGATTGGTGCATAGTTAATCAAATATAATAGTGAGGGCAGACCCTTAACTTATATGGGGAGAGGAAGCAGCTGTCCTCATACTTGAAGAAGGTGACAGGGACCGAAACACCTTAGCGACAGTGTGCAAGAGTTTTCTTGAAAAACTGACCTTTACACCTTCTCATTATGAGGCTCCACAAACTGAACTTGTCATATTAAAAGAGCTGTATGTGACCTGCGCTCTCACAGTTTCAAAGAAAAGTTACAACAGAAAAGTTACTACAGTCACAAACCTTCACCTGCACATACATACACGTCCAAGTTCTTCTCATTCTCAGTATATGAACAGGCCTCCAGACCTCCAGAATTCCCTCCCTGAGCCGCAGAGGCTGCACTAGCACTGACTCATGACTGGTCCAGGTTCTGGGTTTAGGGAGAGACCGTTCAGATCAGAGAGACATTTTACTGTAGGTTTAAACACAATAGATTTCACCATTGAGTCATGTGAGGCTCATTCTACTTTCTAATTGGATAATAGTCCTGAACCAAAACACCAAATTAATACAGAAATAAATGGCAAATAATGTTTTTGTAATTAAGAATAAATCAGCATGTATATGATTTAAAGGTCCCATATCAACTGTGAGTGATGCAGGTCACTCTGAACACATTCTGTTCAGCCTCTTGCCCTCCTGGAGGAGGTACAGGGGCCTCCTGCCCTCCTGGATGAGGTACAGGAGCCTCCATTCCAGCACCACCAGACTCACTAACAGCTTCATCCACCAGGCTGTTAGGATGCTGAACTCTCTCCCCTCTCTGACCACCAGGCTGCAGGAAGCAGGAATCTGTGTCTCCCCAAAGAACACTTGGATTTATCCATTTATCATTATTTATTTACACACAGGGGAGTGAGGAACACAATTTTGATTCGTTATACAGTATGTTTTTCATATGAAGAACTGACAATGAACTTTTTGAACTTTGAACAATCTCGTCAGCAAACCCCCTAAACAGGAACACAGGCTCCTGGATTTCTTTAAATCAATTTTGTAGTTTTTTTCTTGAGTTCTTAAATTTATGTAGATTTTAAAACTTTTTTGACAGTGTGTGCTAAGGTGCATTGTATCTCCATGGTAACTACCCAACATTCGGCTAATTGAGATACATGTAGAACACCCACAACCGGATGCAAAGTATCAATAGTCAGCATTACACCTCCTCAGAATGTTGATGATGTTAACTGCCTGCATCAGTAATTGTTCTATAGATATGGTGGGTTTCATGTGGGCGTAAAACAATCTAAACATCTCCATGGCGACAAGTAGGTGGCAGACCCTCCATTAAGAAAAAGGTTGTTACCTCCTCAAAAACAGACCTGAAGTTGTTTTGCTTCATTCACACATTTGAATAATCCTGGATAAATAGGAGGTCGTTTTTACCTTTAGCTCAGTAGAGACTGGAAATTCTGGGGCTGAAATCATCGAAATGATTCGAGTGAAGGCGTGTGTGTGTGATGAGGAAACATAACATAGAGGAGAAAATGGCGTCATATGGGCGTCTTAATTTATTTATCCTTTCTTGCGTGCTCTAAATGTGACCTTATTTACCTGTTGTGCCACTTTTCAGGTCAGTATAAATACACTGTGTAATATGAAGACTCCTTCCTGTAACAGTACACAGCACGTCTGGGCTTATAACAGTATGAGTGTATTCTGAGATAGAGCCAGTATGTAAATGACGGCACATACCAGCTTCTGAACAGGGGCAAAACAAAATACTTGCATCGCTTAGCAACAAAACAAAACAAAACAAAATTCCCACGAAGCCTAAAAATCGATAAATGTTTCCGGATAAGAAAGATAAGCGTTGATATCAAAGGAAGCGCCCACAAGTCACTGCAGTAAAACACTAACACTGCAGCTGGTGTCATCAACATTCCCTGGGAATGTGAAGCTAACTGTGGGCACTGCTCTGTCTGAAGACTTTAATCTGAGTTTTGTTTTCACACAGTCTGACCAGAAAGAATGGATTTAACTGCAACAGGTGAGCTGATCCGTGCTGTTAAACAAGTCTCTTACACATCAAATGACTTAACCAACAGTCTTTCAGTTAGTACCACTCACCTTTTTGTTGGAAATCAAACTCCTAGTGCTTTTTAAATCAATTTTGTATTTAGACTAGTGCTGTCAAATGATCATTTTAAAAAATAAATCTGATTAATCACACTTAATTACGATGAATCGCAGTTAATTATTCTTCAAAAAAAGACCAAAATATTTTGACACATTTTTTTTACCAAAAAGTTATATTATTCACATTTTTCTATCGCTGGTAGTTTTGTTGACAACATTGCTGTGGGTTGTCCTGCTCGACTTGTTGTTGGTACAAGTAGCGTCGTTGCTGCTGCTGAATCAAACACGTATTTTGCTTTAAGATGGTATTTTAAACTTGTGCTTCTGTGTAAAGAGAGTTCATCGCTGCAATATCTGCAAACTACCTTAGTTTATCTAAAGTCCCGTCGGGCAGTTTTTTGTAGAGAAATTCACCGCTGAGCACCAGTCACAGTCTCATCTGTCATCTTCACATCCGCATATGGACAGACCTGATCACTGACCTAATAACCTGCACCGCCTTTCAGGTCCATCTGCACTTTCCATAGAGGAGCGTTCAGAATAAACTGTGTGATTAATCTGTGTTGAAAAAAAAAGTTGCGATATTTTTTGGAGATTAATCGCATGTGTTAACACGTTAACGTTGACAGCCCTAATTTAGACTATCTTAAAACCTTTTGGCAGTGTTTGCTAATGCATGCATTCTGTCACCATGGTAACTGGTAAACATTCCACCAGTAGAGATGCATGTAGAATACCCCCAGCCTGATGTCACTGCAAAGTATCAATACCAGAATTTATTTAGTGCACTATTTTCTTTCTTTAGTTAAAACACTATGTAACTTCTCTGATCTGCTTTTTATTGCTTTGCCTGAACTATTCTGGCTTTAAATTCACCTGTCTCCATGGATACAAGGAAGTGAACCCACACCCAATAAGAATGTAACAAAATCTGTAATTAAGGGGAGGCATTACAGGCAAAACTCATAATAATTGTCTTTTTATTTATCTCTTTGGTCTCTCAGCATATGAGCTTTCATGTGAAAACAACAGAACTGTCCACTTTGCACCTAAAGATGTTTTAATATTTCACTTGCCTCTTTAGTGTTTAATGGGACACGTGTCCTCTTTAGGGACATAAGGATCAGTCCTCAGAGTAGCATCTACACCAAACTTTACAGTCTTGGACTTAACAAGATCTTGACAAAAGGTACAGAAAGATTTATTCCAAGTCTGATTTATTAGACGAGGTTAGACAAGTTTATTTGTATAGCACATTTTGCACAAAGTAATAATTATAAAAGAATAGTAATAATAAGAAAGGCATTCAAATCACAGATCAAAACATAAATAATCATCATAAAATAAACATTAAATGAGAAGAGAGAAGAGTGTGGAATAAAAGCCTTTCAGTCATATGCGAACCTAAACAGAACTGAGCCTGGATTTAAACAGAGTCAAAGCAGACCTGTCTCAAATTAGGCACAATTAGAATTTTTATTTTTGAGTATATGTGAGTAAAGAGGAGAAGTTTAAAAAATGATATGATGAAAAATCTTACACATTTAGAGATATCATTTTTAAAACCCGCCGTGTGTCAACGTATATAAATGCCACAGAATTGTCTCCCTGCACAGGCCTATAACATCTCCACGGAGACAAGCACCTTTACCTTTAAATCCTAAATCAAATGTTACGCCCAGAGAGTAAGTCACCACTTTGTTCCCATGCATATTTCAGACGTGTTTTCTGTGTCAGGTTGCAGACAGCTTTGCAGACTGTTTTGAAGCAGTGGAAAAGATGACATCACTTCATGATTTTAGCTGGAGCCTAGAACACCTCAGCCAGAGCCTCAAACGCTTAAGGCTGAAGTTTGTTTGTGAGGCGGAGCGTGAAGCGATGCAGCCCCGTCTGTCTGGACACGCTCAGACGATGAGTGACAGGATAATGTAACACCACCTCATGTATGACACCAGTGCAGCACGAGGCCTGGACAGGACTGGACCGGCCTCGGGTCTGCACCGGCTTCAGGTGTGGACCGGCCTCAGGTTTGGACCCGCCTCAGTTGTGCACCCGCCTCATGTTTGGACCGGTCTCAGGTCATTTCACTCTCCCACTGTTTATTTATGTCATTATTGTTTTATTAAAGCACACTACAAAAAAGGATTTTCTAGTTAAACTGAGTTAAAAGACAGTTAAAAGATCAGTTAAACAGTTAAAAGATCAATTTTAAGATTGTTTTACTTAATAAGATGAGATTTTTTTACTTGTTTCAAGATATTCCATCCTGATTATCTTATCTAGATTTTACAACTTAGTCTAAGCACTTTTTTATATTAAATCAAGCCAGGTTAAGTCTCTTTAACTCCCTTCTCAAACCAATAAGGTGAAAAATCTTATAAATACATGAAACTAGTGTTTTCTGCTTTGGAACAAGATTCGTATTTCGTCTTGTTTTAAGAAAACTTGGTAAGTGGAAATTTCTTACTGCACTGGCAGATAATTTCACTTAAAATAAGGCATTTTTACCCCAAAATTGGTATTTTCTTTCTTATTTTTTGATAGGCCTTTTTTGCAGTGCACCCATATTACACTATTTTCTCATCTCTGTTCTGATGTAGTTTCCTCATCACAAACAGACCTGGAGTTGTGTTTTGTTTCATTCACACATGTTTAACACACAAATCCTGTTCCACCTTGTGATGTCATGTGGTGGTACAGGAAGTGCACCACCAGGTTTTCAAACTCCACATGCCTTCACTAGAGTCATATGGGTGATTTCAGACCTGGAATTGTTGAACTCTACTGAATAAAGGTAAAAGGAGCTGTTCACGTGAAAACTACCACTTCATGACATCACAAGGTGGAGCAGAGAATTTTAAGCTTTGGAGACATAGACAGAAGAATAATAAAAGGTTATTCAAACAGGAGTGAGTGAAATAAACACAACTCCAGGTCTGTTTTTGGTAGGGTAACAACATTCTAACATATCTTAAAGCTCAAGAGTCAATTTTGTGTAATATTGGACATTCAAATCAGACCTATTCTATAAAATGGACTTTTCAAAGCTTTTAAACTTGTTACAGAAGTTTCTACTCACTGCCATCTGCTCGTCTCCACAGAGAGTCCACAACAACTGAGTACATTAATAACTGACTAATAATCGTCTGCATAACATTTGCTGAGTTTAATAATGTTTAATTTTTAACCTTTTGAACACTGAGTTATTGTCTTATCAGACTTCCTCTTACTTGGTCTCAACAAAATATGCATCCACACCTTTTAGGGAGATGAAAATTGCAGGCCTTATCTTCTGAACGGTCAAAAGTCGTCAAAATGTTGCCTGTGAACAATAACCGGAAACTCTTGGATGGATAATTAAAGGGTCTGTACTAGATTTTTTTTATTTATTCAAGAAAAGTATCTGCTCTTGGGATCAAAATAAGTGCGCTGTGTACTGTCTGTATAATTATCATGAGTTTTATTGTCCAATTATCAGGAAGTGCGCTGTTAGCATGCTTGTTGTTGTGTTTAGCTAAATTGTGACAGAAAAAAACTACAGAAAAAAGTAGGGAGTCCAGAGTTGGGATGATTGTTATAAATAAAACAGTGAAAAGAGCGTGGAACATTGTGCGTTCTCGTGTCAGTCATGATCTGAAGGACTTCTGATGCTGCATTTTTTTGCTTTATGGTCATTTGCAAACACAGTTTTCTGTATTTTGGCAAAACAAATCACAATTTATGCTCCTCTTTACTGCTGGTGGGGATCAGATTAGCCAAAAATTGTGATAATCCTTGTTGTAGAGGTTTTCATCTTGTCCAAGAAGGGTGGAAGTAAAAGGCTGGAGACCAACTGGACGTCTTAAGCAGGAGAAGTTTATTTACCATCAATAATACAGGCCCGGGGGGGCATGAAAATCAACATAGTCTGATTTCAAAAGAGAACATAGTTTGATCTTTGAATGAATGTTAAACTGAGATGTACATGGAGGATAAATTACTTAGATTTTCTCACAGTCCTATTTTAGTCCTGGTTTAGACCTAATGTAGTCCTGGTTTAGTCTTAGTTTAGTCCTGGCTTAGGTCAAATTGGTCAAAAATAGGGACACCTGGGGCATTTCTTGTATAAAACTGGGATAAATCACAGGTTTTGGATAAATCCGCTGGGACAGGGGACACAGGGCTCAAAACTGGGACTGTCCCAGGCAAATAAGGACATCTGGTCATCTATATTGATTTTTATTGTCTTTGTTTTTAAAGTCTCTTGTTTGCACTGTAGCACTTTGAGATTTGCTGTCAAATGTAAAGTGCATTATAAATAAAATTTATTATTATTATTATTATTCATCTGGGTGTAGTTGCCCCCATCAAACGTAAATCTACACAAAAACTATGTCAATCATTTGTGCTTCATTTGTGCTGTTTTAGTTTTGGAGATATTAATGATTTTTTTATAGGTCAAATTGGGGTTAGCCAGCCCTCCAGGAAACTTCAAAAATGCTCTAAAATGGCCAAAAATGTTGTTAGTCATTTGTGCTGTTTTTGTGCTGCAAAAAGTTGTGTTTGTGCGATTCTGGTTCTTTATTTTCAGCCAATGACGTCATCCAGCCCCAGATGTTGTCACATGTTGAATGTGAAATAGACTCAAAACACAAATTATACGAAATGTTTGTATTTTGTTTGTGATGTGACAGTTTTAATTTGTGTTAGTATATTTCTAAAACTTCATTATTATTTATGCGGAAATTATATGACGTAATTTCCACTCAGCTGACGGCAGCAGCTTTAGCAAAACTGTGTGTTTACGCTTTTAATAATGCCAATAATTGTCTTTTTCTCATAGCCTATTTCCACAGTGGTTACGTGATTATCAGAAACAAAACCAGCAGGTTAAAGGTCACGTTAATAGACTATCGGGCTAACGGGTTGACACACTGTTGATATTTTCCCTCAAAACCACAGCTGAACAATTAAGGCCTTTGAAACTCTGCAGGACAATGGGGCTAAAAACAGACTGGAATCCAGACACATGAGAGGAGATTGTGTACTTGTTGTGTAATTTTAGAGTTTATTTGAGGTCATTTTTAAAGAGCCAATGTGTAACTTTTCTGTCTGCAACTGCTTTGAATGCAAGGCTATGGAGCTCAGTCCCACTCTGGTTCCAGGAGTTCATTTTCCATTCATTTTTCCCATAGGCATTTACAAATAATTAGAATATTAAGAGTTCAAAGGCATCGCTATGGTAATGCAGATGTTTTTAGTCCAAAAAGCACATTTCAAGGGCCCATATGACACTATTTTCTGATCTATGTTATAATGTTGTTTCCTCATCACAAACAGACCATCTTGACATAAACATCACTGGTTGAGCGGTCGGATCCACAGTTTGGCGGTTAGATTCCAGCTCCCACAGATGAATGCTGTTGTGTCCTTAGGCAAGACACTTAACCCACTTCGCCACCATTGTCTGCATACATTAGTGTGTGAATGGGTGAGTGGTTCCTTGATGTAAAACGCTTTGAGTGGACGCTTGAAGGTGGAAAAGCGCTGCATAAAGATGTGACCATTTACGATGAAATCACTTTAAGTTTATTGATGTTTAAAGTGCAAAATCATAAATAATCTATCTATCTATCTATCTATATCTATATCTATCTATATCTATCTATCTATCTATATATATATATATATACACAACAAGATTACAGCAATGTACAGTGGTAAAAATGACAGAAAACAGTGTATAGTGTGCAAAATTAAAATTACACCATTATACAAATGTGTACACATACATACATACATACACACACACATACATACATACACACACATACATACATACATACATACATACACACATACATACATACAGATATACATACATTCATACATACATACATACATACATACATACATAGATACACACAGGGCCGGCCCCCCCATTAGGCAACATAGGCAAATGCAAAAATCGGCGATGGGGGATAAAATCCTCCACTGTCTAAAACAGGGGTGGGCAAACTACGGCCCGGGGGCCACATTCAGCCCGTTAACCTTTTTAATCCGGCCCGCCAAACATGAATGAACTGCAATAAAATGTATTAGTTTTATTTTCCCTGCAATTCTGGCGTTTCCCCAATAGATGGCGCACTCTAGATACAGTGATACATAAAACCAAATTATCCACATGGACCAGGTGTACAGTGCCCGGGGGTAGAACTATATCTTGAACACGACTTCCTCACTCATGGTCCGAAAACCTTCCCATAAAGCACTGCGGCCAAGTATATATCTAGTGTGCCGCGCACACTGCACCTGCTCCCGCACGGCGCGTGCCACATTTCCTCTTGTTCGGTGTGGACACCGCGCGTGGACTGTGTCTTGTTGCATATGCTGCGTGGACCTCGCATTCTCCTGTGCACCTCTAAACCAGAACTAACACCAGGACTAAGCCAGGTCTAAAGCAGGTCTACACCATGTGTAAACAAGCATTAAATCAGGACTAAAACCAGGTCTAAACCAGGATTAAAACCAGGTCTAAACCAGGACTAAAACCAGATCTAAACCAGGTCTAATCAAGGTCTAAAACCAGGTCTAAACCAGGACTAAAACCAGGTCTAAACCAGGTCTAAAACCAAACAAGAATTTGCAGGAGGTGGTTGCTACATTCATGTAGTTTTAAAAAAAACATGACAATATCAAGTAATCCAGTTACTTATTTAAGTAATTTAATGGATTACATTACAAACTACATTTTGGGGTATGTAATCTGTAATCTGTAGGGAATACAGTTTAAAGTAACCTTCCCAACACTGTCAACAGAATTATCAAATGTGTCACAATCAAACGGAAGTCAAAACTTCTGAAACGAAAAATGTTAATTTTTGAAGTGGAAAATCATCGGCCCTATATATGGTGCACATGTTGAATTGAGATGTTTGAATATGTCACATGTAAATTGTTGGATCCTGCAAGTTATTTTCGTTTTATTTGCTGGGTTGACGTAGTCAGACTAGAACACTCCATCCATCTGCTCCTGGTCCGGCCCTTCCATCAAATTTTAGAACCCTTTGTGGCCCTCGAGCCAAAAAGTTTGCCCACCCCTGGTCTAAAACATCGTCACTATGAACTGTTTGATTTCTTGTGAGTATCTGTACTCTGGCAGTATTTTTTTTTTTTTTTTTTGCAATCCAAGGGGCGCCACCTGAAATCTTGCCTAGGGTGTCAAAATGGTTAGGGCCGGGCCTGGATACACACATACATACACACATACATACAGATATACATACATTCATAGATACATACATACAGACACACACATACATACATACATACATACATACATACAGACACACATACATACATACAGATATACATACATACATAAATACATACATACATACATATACATGCATACATACATACACACACACATACATACATACATACATACATACACACACACACACACACATACATACATACATACATACATACATACACACACACACACACACACACACACACACACACACACACACACACACACACATACACACACACACACACACACATACATACATACATACATACATACATACCTGGAAGCCTTACCTACAAAGTGGTTTACTGAAAAACTGACTGCTGCCCCCACGACCCGGGTAAGCGGAAGAAGATGGATGGATGTGGCATTTCTCACGGTGGGTGGAGCTGGTTCCAGAGTTCAGGAGCATGATAAGAAAAGGCTCTACTACCAGCTGTTTGTTTAGGGACTTTGGGGACAGTGAGGAGAGCAGCATCTTCTGGCTGGAGGGAGCAGCGAGGAGTGTACAGGATACATCACAAGGTGGAACAGCATTTGGAGCTTTGAAGATGTAGACAGACTTAAAGAGTTACTCAAACATGTGGATGAAACAAAACACAACTCCAGGTCTGTTTGTGAAGAGCATAGAACAGTATAACACCTCAAAAGAGTCAGTTCTGCATTATATAGGACATAAAGGACCACAATGAAAGCTTCTTTTAAAACTTCAGAGGTGGGCATTGGTTTCCACAGAGCTGATTGTGTCTGAGCTTTCAAACTTTTAATAGTCGGCAAGGTTTACAAAGTGCTGTACAAGGAGCAATGAACAATACAAAACAAAAGCAAAATAAAACAAAAAAATCTGTCAATGATGCAACAAATCTAATTAATTCTAATAAATAAATAAATAAAAGAGATAGAATAAAAAGAAGTTGGAAATAAAAAGAATTCAAACCAGTTAAAGGAAGGCCAACTGATAAAAACGGGTTTTAAGAAGTGATTTAAAGAGCTGATGATGATCAGTTCCATTGATTTGGTTGGATAACTGCACAATAACATTAAACTTTTTTATCATTATGAAGGCAAGAAGATGAAGCCATCAAACCAAGTTACAGGTCAGATCTATGGAAAGGCTACCCGCCTCTTTTCAAGGTATTTTTGAGCAATGAAAACACTAGTGAGTGCATAAATGTAAGATGTTTTTAATGCCATACTGTGAAATATTCCAGAGTCGAGCATGTGGCTAGTCTCTCACCAGAAAAGTTCCACAGTGCTTCTTTAACCTCCTCATGTTGTGTCTTTGCCGCGGTGTCTTCTTCACATTCTGTAAACCCGGGCTCGTCCCGTGATGTCATCATAGCGTGACCTGGACTACTTAGACTGAAGAATTCTCGGCATGCGGCTCCGCTGAACAGACAGGTGAGCTCTGACAGGTGAGCTCTGACAGGTGAGCTCTGACAGGTGAGCTCTGACAGGTGAGAGGATTAGTACAGTGCAGTATTAAAAGGATTCAGAGGTTTCATATGAGCCGGTAAACAGATAGAGTGAGGCTTATATTTAGACTGGTGTAGTTTGGGACTGCAGTCACAACTTGCACTTGTACTGCAACTTTTTCAGCTGTACCGGAGGCAGAGACAAGTAACATGATAGCAGTATTAGTAGGTCACATAGTTGCAGTGCTGAAAAAAATAAAACACTGATTTAACTTACAATGTATATAGAAATCATTTGCATCTACATATTCTTAATGGTTCAGAATGATGCACGTAAATTGGTTCATGTTGTAACAGTTAAAGATGTATTCTGTAACTTTCAGTTGGGGGCCCGTCACCTGCTAGTTTCTATGGATGTCATTTCTCTGTCTAGAATGTTCCACAGTATGACATTAAACAGCTCTACTTTACATTTATTCAAGTACAGGTGGTTTTATAGTTTAAAAATAACTAGAAAAACAGACATTCTGACTGTGAGCGGGGTCGCCTTTCCACAGATCTGACACCTGCCTTGGTCTGGTTTGGTCTCATGACGACAGAAAGGTTTAATGTCATACTGTGGAACATTCCAGACAAAGCAATAACATCTTCATGGAGAAAAAGCATTTGATGGACCTTTCACAAGAAAAGTTACAAACTCCTTTTAAGTACATTTTTAAATAGGTACTTTATTAATTAGTAGAATTTTTCATCTGATACTTGAGAAGTTTTTTTGCTCTGGTATCTGTACTTTTACAAACTTGAGTACTTGTTCCACCATTGGACCATTACTTGTTGGAAAATAACCAAATTATTATTATTATTATTATTATTTTCCAGTCTTGATGCCGATTTTGTTTTTCCTTTAAAACATTGTTTGAATTTTATTTCTATTGACATCCTACACTGTACCAACACATTATTGAAGTTTATACATTTGTTAATAAAAATGTAATTTAAAAATGTGTATGCTTCATTTGGTTTATGTATTAATAATAATACATGTACATTTACTAAAAATTGAGCCAGTACTTGTTAAAAAAAAAAGTCATAGTAAACAGTTAAACATTTTGTATTAAAGGCACTAAAAAGTTTTGTGTACTAGTTATGTTTTGTCAAAAAAATATTCATTACAAACTACTTAAAGCTTTAGGGCAGGGGTGTCAATCATGTGGCCTGAGGACTGGATCCGGCCTGCTTACAGACTTGATCCGGCCCTCAGCTGATTTGTAATAAAAATACACTCAGCAAAAATTGAAAAAAATGTTTTGTTTTTTTAATAAATCGTAATTTTTAAGGCTCATAAAAACATTTTTGATAAATATACCATTTAGTTGCACCCATTTTTATTTTTACTAAGAATTAAAGAAATAATAATAATAATAATAATAATAATAATAATAATAATAATAATAATAATAATAATAATAATAATAATAATAATAATAATAATTTCTTCCCAATGCCACTGATGATTTTAGATCTGGAGCTTTTTTTTTTGCTTTTATGTGCAGAACGTTCAAATCATTTCTGTATTAATCTGCACTAATAAAATCTTTTTTTTTTTTTTCAGAATTACTGCATTGAGTTGTACTGCACAACAATGAGACAGTTTCAGGTTGTTCTTAATATTTTATAAAGGAACAGTTCTCTTCAATAAAAATAAAAATATAATCGGTTTGATCAATTATTTTGAGTAGTCCTAACTCGTCGGTTTAATATTTTTTTATTATGTTTAATATTTTACTAAAAGTTTTATGTGTTTTACCCGCCAGTGTGGGCAGTTTTTTATTTTAAAATCTTGAGGTGAAGATCATAAAATCACACAATCACATGTTATTTATCAACCAGGTAGTAGTATACTGGTCCAAAACAAGCTGGAGGAGTTGGAGTAGTTGAAGTAATAACAATCCATAAGTGGTGGGACTAGTAGAAATTGTACCTAAAAAGTACAAAGAATATGATGATGCCATGTAGTTATTTGGAACACTATGCATGTCATGGCTAGTAGTAGAAGTAGTTGTTGTTGTAGTACTAGTAGTAGAGAAACTTATAATAGTAATAGCAATAGTAGTAATAGTAATAGTAGTAGAAAATAGTAGTAATAGCAGTAACAGTAACAGTAGTAGTATCAATAATAGACAGTAGTAGTATAACAGTAGTAGCATCAATAGTAGTAGTAGTAGTATCAATAGTAGTCATAACAGTAACAGTAGTGGTATCAATTATCAATAGTGGTAATAGCAGTAACAATAGTAGTAGTTGTTGTTGTTGTATTTGTAGTAGTAGCAGTAGTAATTGTAATAGTAGTTTGTGTATAATCTTTTCCACAGCTGCCATCAGGCCTGAAACTACTTGATTTGTGTGTACAGATGATGTCATAGTGATAATAGTATTTGTAACAATACAAACCTGAGTTAGTAACAAAAGTATTTCCAAATAAAACACAAAACTGTTTAAAAATGTGTGTATAAATTTATTCTGTTTGCACAATGTGGCGTTTCATTTCGAGACATTTCACAGAAATGAGATGAAGGACCAACATGGCCGACGCAGTAGAAATGAATAAATAACAAACACGTAAAAACAACACGACAGCATAAATAATGAGGAGTTAGAAGATGAACACAGTGAGTTTCAGTCGTGATTCAGTGAGTTTAGCATTAGATCTGGTAATATGGAGTCAAACTTTCAGAATTAAACAAAAATTCAGAATAATTGTCTGGATTTGTGTAGTTTGGACATTCATAAACCCTTTACCAATTTGTGTTACATTTTTTACTTTACTTTGTTTTCTAAATGTCTTTGCAAGGCTACACAGTGGTTAGTGCTTCAGTCTCATATAACCAGAAGGTCACAGGTTTGACCCCTGGTGGAATTTGCATGTTCTCCCTGCTTCTCTTCCAGGTAAATAGATGTACAAACACCTTGGCCTCTCTCAGTGTGACTACCGTGGTTTCATGCTAGAGAAATAAATGACCTAACCATGGAAAAAATTGTGAAGCTAATTTATATGTTAATCTAAAACAGATAAACCAGTGCCTGGGAGAGATCGCTATATTACTCAAACATGCATGGATGACTCTAACACCTCTTCAGGCGTGTTTTTGATGAGGAAACAAGTTTATAACATGGTAGAAAGCTCCAAAAAGTCTGTTTTGCATAATACGCCCTCTTTAAGACCACTCGAACCTTCTGATTTCAACAGTAGTAGTTACAACAGTAGTATAAATGCAGTAACTTTTGTCCAGTGTTTTGTGAAATGATTTGGGTTTTTGTTTAGTCTTCTCCACAGTGAGGCTTATCCTGAACCATGAATTGGTTTAAAGTGACATTGTGTAAATTTCTCAAGGTGGCAATCAGAACATTTTCCATTTTTGGATTTTGGTTTTTGTTTAATTTTTTATACAGAGGTGAAACAGTGAGGCTCGTTTTGAACTATGAACTGATTTAAAGCGACACTGCGTAACATTCTCGAGGCAGCAATTCACCTGCAGATACCATGGAAACAGAAAGTTTAAACTTCAGAACACTTTCCATTTTTGGATTTAGTTTTTTGTTTAGTTTTCTCCACAGACATGATATAGTAGGGCTCGTTCTGAACTATGAATTGCTTTAAAGCCACACTGCGTAACTTTCTAGAGGCGGAAATTCACCTGCAGATTCTATGGAAAGAGAAAGTTTAAACTTTAGAACATTTTCCATTTTACATATTAGAATTTTGTTTTTTGTTTAGTCTTCTCCACAGTTTAAACAATGAGGCTCGTTCTGAACTATGAATTGATTTAAAGCTACACTGCGTAACTTCTCGAGGTGGCAATTCACCTGTAGATTCCATGGAAACAGAAAGTTAAAACATCAGAACATTTTTGATTTTTGTATTTCGTTTAGTTTTCTCCACAGACATGAAACAGTGAGCCTCATTCTGAACTATTAATTGATTTAAAGCTACACTGTGTAACTTTCTCAAGGTGGCAATTCACCTGCAGATTCCATGGAAACAGAAAGTTACTTCTTCTTAATATTTTCGTGGAGAGAGATAGGTACATTTTATGTCATACTGTGGAACATTACAGCCAAAGGAGCAAGATCTCCATGGAAACAAGCAGGTGGGGTAGGTCTGTGGAGATGCAAGCCCGCTCACAAACAAATAATGAGAAGATTCTGCATTTGTGGATCAGAAGTTTGGAGGTTTCTTTCAAAAACAGTGAAGCTCATCAAATTGTAGAACGTGGACGGAAGCGTGTAGTCCATCTGCAGGCCACTGTTCCTCCAACTTTCTCAACATCACCAGCCTCAGTCCGACACGAAAACCCGTATTCAAACCGCAGTTCCTCCTTGAACCTTCTCGTTGGTCCACCCAGAGCCGGAGAAGGTCCAGTCAGGTTTAAACTCTCCCAGATGTTTGAAGGCCAGATGGAAAAGTTGAGATGATCATGTTTTTAGCAGGTTCAGCCATTGGGGTCTGCTCCTCTCTTTTCTCCTCATCCTCCACTTCTCCAGAATGGTTAGCGTTTGAACCACGGCTCTCAGCTTCGGGGACAGGACCGGCTCTGGACCACTGTGAAGGAAATAAACAAAAGATTTGATTTCGGAGAACGACAGAAGGGTGTATGGTATAAAATAATTACTCGAGTGCAAAGTAGGGGTCTCAAAAGTAAAAAAGGATTTGTCGCAAATGAAAAGTCAGAAAAAGTCAATAAAAGCTGCTAACAGTGTAGTTTAGATCTCTACAAATGTAAAACTATCAGATCTAAACCAAGTCTGAACCTGGTCTAAACTAGGACTAAACCAGGATTAAATAACATCTAAACCAGGACTATATTCAGATCTAAACAAGGTCTAACCCAGGACTAAACCAAGTCTAAATCAGGACTAAACCAGGTCTAATTCAGGACTAAACGAGCTCTAAACCAGGACTAAACCAGATCTAAACCAGATCTAAACCAGGACTAAACTAGGTCTAAACCAGGACTAAACCAGGTCTAAACCAGGTCTAATTCAGGACTAAACCAGCTCTAAACCAGGACTAAACCAGGACTTAACCCGCTCTAAACCAGGACTAAACCAGGATTTAACCAACTCTAAACCAGGACTAAAACCAGGTCTAACTCAGAAATAAACCAGGACTAAACCAGGTCTAACTCATGACTAAACCAGGACTAAACCAGGACTAAACCAGATCTAAACAAGGACTAAACCAGCTCTAAACCAGGTCTAAACCAGGACTAAACTAGGTCTAAATCGGGACTAAACCAAAGATTCTGAGAACTACAGAAGGGTGTAGAGTACAAAATAGTTACTCAAGTGCAAAGGAGTGGTCCCGAAACTATAACACGCAATTTGAAGAGTCGGAAAAAGTCAGTAAAATCTGATAACAGTGTAGTTTAGACCTTTACAAACATGTTCTAAAATATCCTGTGTCAGATGCCCTCCCGGTGTCTTCATGGGGTCTTATTCTGTGTAAAACCTCTGCAAAAACGTTCTGAAAATCCTCCAAAGTCTTTCCCGTGGAAACATATAAGACCATCTACCTCCTGATCTGCCACTGCTTCCATTTGCTTCCCAACCAATCATGTCTCAAGCTGTTCTTTTAAATACACTCTCTTTCCCCTCCTCTGCCTCAGCTCCACCTCAGCAGAACAACCAGCCTCCTCTCCATTTCCACCCATCTCTTTTTCCTCTTCACCTCCGCTAAACGAATCATCCATCGATTTTTATCCCACGTGTTTGAGCGAAATGCGTCTCGCCATAGTACAGAGCGTTTTGTCCCTCAAAAATCAGGAAGTGCACGGTAGCATTTTCACAAATGCTACCGTGCACTTCCTGATTTTTGAACCGCTTCCAAACTCATCGCGGTGAGTCATTAGGATGCTCCAGGCACGCCGCAAACCGTTTCCGACGAGCGAGTTTTGTTTTCCGCGTTTTTGAGACTGTAAATATCAGGTACGGAGGCTTTAAACCTGATTCTTTAGAACAGGCAGGAACATTCTTGATTGCGGTTCCTGGGAGCTCCGCCTCGCCTTAATGCGTGCCCTCGGGTGAATCAGAACTGCTGGCAACGATCCGGAGCGATTCCAAACTTGTTTTCGTGTCACGGATAATGCTTTACCTCACCGTCTCTCGCTGCTTTCATTCCGCACGGGTTCATTGATAAACAAGAAGAACCTGCAGACGGACCTTGAACTTTTGTAACGCTTTTTCAAACTCCCTCAAGTTGTTAGTATTTTTATCTCAGCATATATGTGAATTACTAATATTTAACGCATGATTTTGAAAATATGTGTAATACTAACATAGGGTGACCAGATTTTCAAAAATGGATGTTTGGTACAAATAAAATAGTGAAAAGAGCGTGTAAGATTGTGCTTTCTCGTGTCAGTCATGATCTTGAGGGACTTTGGTTGCTACATTTTTTGCTTTATGGTCATTCGTAAACACGGATTTCTGTATTTTAGCAAAACAAATAACAATTTATGCTCCTCTTTACTGTTGGCAGGGATCAGATTAGTCAGAAATTGTGATAGTCCTGTTTTAGTCTTAGTTTAGTCTTAGTTTAGTCCTGGTTTAGATCAGATTGGTCAAAAATAGGGACAATTTGGGACATTTCTTGTATAAAACTGGGACGAATCAGTGGTTTTGGATAAATCTGCTGGGACAGGGGACACAGGGCTCAAAACTGGGACTGTCCCGGGGAAATCGGGACATCTGGTCACCCTGTACGATGATTATTTCTGTCTTGTTTAGTTTGTTTTGTGATTTTAATGTATTTCTTATTTGGTAAAGCACTTTGAATTACTTGGTGTACAAATTGTGTTGTACAAATAAACTTCTAATCCAACAGAAAATGCACACCAAAGTTCTTGTAGAGGTGCAAATGTGAAGAACAGCGAAATGAAAGTGAAAAAATGCATAGCACACTCAGATGTCCAAAATCTTTTTTTTTATTTTAAATTACGTTTCGGCAAAAAAGCCTTCTTCAGATACTGTATTTTTCGGACTATAAGTCGCACCGGAGTATACCAAAAAATGCATAATGAAGAAAAAAACATGTATAAGTCGCGCTTTTTGGGGGAAATTTATTTTATAAAATCAGAGACCAAGAACCAACATTTCATCTTGAGGCGAGTTATAGAAATTATAGTAATAAAAACAACCCAATAGAGAAGAATCTGTGTATCATTTTTCGTTCATTCGTTTTTCAATATAGAACCAAAAATAAGAAAATGAAAAAACAACTCTATTCTTTATTATTTGTCTCTAAAACCAAAATGAAAAAACGGATGATTTATTTTTCCATTTTTGATTAATATATACGATTCATATATTTGGTTAGTGTAACAATGTAATATATAAGTCGCACCTGAGTATAAGTCGCCCAAACCCTGACAAAAAGTCTGAAAAATACAGTATTTTTTTCTTGCTTTGGACCACAGTACAAAGCACAAACTTGTACTTTTCTTCCATCTGAGTGTACTATGCATTTTTTTCACTTTTATCCAAATAAACTTGCCTTGCCTCTATCCTACGGGCATCAGACACACAGGGATTTACAGTCAAAGGATGGGGGGAGATCTGACAGTACTTGTGTCCTATATTCATTTGTCACATTCCCTTCTCTTCATGACGCCACACGTTTGACAGACAAAGTCATTTGAAATTCTTTACGATTTTGAGGTTTTTGCTCAGGTGTTAACTAACACGGAGCTGGCACACGTCATGTCAAAGAACATGAATTCCTCGCGCCTGGAATTACATTTTTCGACTAAAACAGTCACCACGTCTAAAAGTGAAACACAGTGTACCGAAAACAGCGCTTACATAAGAGGCACTGACAGTCTGTTTGGGCTGCAGTTAAAGGCTGGACTTGCCATAGAAACACCACAAAACCATAATGTTGGCTTTACTAGTACTAGCAATGAAATCAGGTCTAAAGTGGGTCAGGACTTAGACTAAACAAAGACTATAAGACCAGGTCTAAACCAGGTCTAAACTATGCAGTAACACCAAATCAAATTAACTTAATTGGACTAGGTCTAAACCAGGTCTAAATCAGAACTACACCAGGTCTAAATCAGGACTACACCAGGACAAACCCAGGTCTTAAACCAGGACAAAATTAGGACTAAACCAGGTGTAAACCAGGACTAAACCAGGTCTAAATCAGGACTAAACCAGGTCTAAACCAGGAGTAAACCAGGTCTAAATCAGGACTAAACCAAGACAAAACCAGGTGTAAACCAGGACTAAACCAGGTGTAAACCAGGACTAAACCAGGTCTAAATCAGGACTAAACCAGGTCTAAACCAGGACTAAACCAGGTCTAAATCAGGACAAAACCAGGTCTAAACCAGGACTAAACCAGGTGTAAACCAGGATTAAACCAGGTCTAAATCAGGACTAAACCAGGTCTAAACCAGGACTAAACCAGGTCTAAATCAGGACTAAACCAGGTCTAAACCTGGACTAAACCAGGTGTAAACCAGGACTAAACCAGGTCTAAATCAGGACTAAACCAGGTCTAAACTAGGCCTAAATCAGGACTAAACCAGGTCTAAACCAGGACTAAACCAGGCCTAAACCAGGACAAAATCATGACTAAAGCAGATCTAAAAAGGGTCAAAACAACATATAAACCAGGTCTAAATCAGTTCTAAAAATGGTCTAAACCAGGTCTAAAGTCGGTCCAGCCCAGGTCCTCACCTCTGAGGCAACGTGAGGGGTGGAGGGTGTTGACAGCGTCTGTTGGAACAGTCAGAACTGTGGACAGACGACATGTTTTCAGATTTCTCCCTGAAACAGACACGCAAACGCTTTCAGGACATTTACATTGACTCATTATTACAGTAACAGGTACGGCAGCAATCATCTCCAAACACCCCACTGTATTTCAACTCTTTCAACTCGTGGTTTGACAAAAATGTTATTACTGTCAGAACTTGCTATTACATGCACCATTTGAAGGACTTAAAACCATTCAAACGATGTCATAGTTTGTTTTCATTTGTTAACCGCTATGGAAACGCTTTTTATTACGAACATTTGATAAGATTACTCAACTCATTTTTGTTTTTCTTCACATTTAAATGTTCAATATTGTCAGGTTTTTGAATACTATGAAAACTTTGGGAGCAAATGGTCCTGAACAAATCCCATTTAAAACCTGCTGTAGACTTGGTGTGATTCTGTACTAGTCCAGGTTTAGTTTTGGGTTTAGTTCTGGTTTGGTCCCAGTTTTGATGTGGTGAGTGTGCAAATGTGATGAAGCCTTAGTATCAAATTAGTTTATACAAGAGTCTCTATGGTCTGTAGAGTTTGGCTATTCACTCCCTACAATAGTTTTACTGCAAATTTCTCTGATGTGGCCAAGATTTTCAAACTTCCTCGTTCTGAGATGCTTCATTCTAGTCTAGTGCTTGTTTATTTTCTCACTTGTCAAGAAAAATGATCTGTCCCTGCACCAAGATCGTTCCACTACTTTTATGTCATTTTCTGATAGATTTAAGTGTTTATATCTACATTTTGGACAAGGTTTTTTGCTGAGTTGTGATCTGAAACAGCAAATAGATCATAGACAGCTGAAAGAACATTGGTGCATTTGCATTTACATTTGATTTAATGTTTCATTAGTATTACCGCAATATGATTTTAGTAACATTCATATTATATCCACACTGGCAAAAATCTTGCCCAAAATGTAAGATATAAACACTTAAATCTATCAGAAAATTACTTAAAAGTAGTGAAATGATCTGTCCATGCAGCAAGATCATTTTACTGGAGATGCTCTCTTCAAATAAACAACCTCTAGGCTAGAATGAAGCATCTCAGAACGAGTAAGTAAATCATAAATCTGAAAACAAGATGAATAACCTGTATGATTCTGTGGAAAGTTAAAACCGTACTTCGGAACCTTCTCCGTGGGTTTTATTTTATGTGGAAGACTATTGGTAGTATCCAGATTCTAGAATGTGTCTAAAATGTGCCAGTTTTTCCAATTAATTAGACAATGAAATATCCATCCATCCATCCATCCACCTTCTCCCGCTTTATCCGGCTGGGTCGCGGGGGCAGCTTGCCGCCCAATACTCATAGCACCTGACCCCCCCTATGAACCCCTCTGCAGGTGGTGAGCCCACAGGAGGACAATGAAATATCAGAAAGGTAAATTCACAAATATGGAACCTCATAATTTCTATTCACATCTTTCTGTATTACAACAAAAATCTGCAGTTGAACAACATTAATTTTAGCCGCCCCTCATCTGTATTTGAAAATATTGTCCTATAGAACACCGTGATCTCATCTGAAACCCAGGAATATCCAAAGGAATGACATCTCCAGGGAAACAGATCGGATTTTTTCAAATACTACCCAGGCCATTGGATATGTGCTCCTAAAACTGAAACATATCCGATCTTTTGCGACTTCAGTCTGAACGGCCGGGTTGCATTCATCTGACCTACATCTGATGTGGGACACTTTTGGGGCGTTTAAAGTTCACCCTGGAGATCATGTACTCATCGCATTTAACTGGAAATGTGAATGACCTCGCAAAAAAATCCGAGTTGAGCATTCAGCCCTGCAGTCTGAACGTGACCTTATACTTTCTCTCGAGTGTAAACAGAAGCTTAACCCACCTGTGCGTTCGCTTTTGCGGTCGGCAGAAGCTTTGGCAGGTCCGGTCGTCCCTCCGGAGACACATGCAGCGGGGTCTCTCGGGGCTCTCGGCGTTCTCCGACCCCGGGACAGATCGCCTGCTCCTGGGAGCGTTCCCCAGACCGTAGGACACGACCCTCCTGGAACATACACACACATCAGCGCACAGCCTGCAAATCCAAACTATCTCAAACTGTTATTGTGTGTTGTTTTCTAGTTTCATTTAGTTTTCTTTTAATGATCTACAATTGTCCCACACAACTATTACATCAGTCTTTTTCATTGTTGCCACATGAATTGAATAAAAAGTTTGATTTACATAGACATAAACATTGTATTTTTGTCTTTTAAAGAAATTAGAACTTTTTGGGTGCACTGGTTTTCACAATCGTGTACTGGTTCCTACTGCTGTTCCGGTCTCCTACATCAATTAAGAATGGTACAAGATCTCGTGCCACAAGATTTCCAAGTTTTCCCATTTGAATCGGATGAAAACGAGTTAAGTATTGGTAAATTACACCTCTTACAGTTCCGAAACAAGTACTAGAATGGAAAGAAAACTATGAAATCAAAGAAATAAAAAACGGTGAGGCCAAAATTGAAAACTAAATCCTGAAATGTATGCAGTATATTCGGAATTACGTTAAAATCTCGTTTTGTCTTGCACTCGTGGACCCAATCTCATATCTCGTCTTGTCGCTTCTCGTTTCGTGGAAATTGCGTCTGGTCCCATCCCTAACGTCTATTCATATAAACGTCATATCTATTATAAAGAGCTTGGCCTTGTTCCACCACATTCCACAACACACTGCTGTTTTTGCACCATATGAGGCGGTCACCCTTCAAATGTGCGTATTTAGGTCACAAAAATGAGTTTATTGGTAAAAAACCCGACTTTATTGCAGGGCATTTAGCGCTCTTAAACTTCCCAGATTTGCTGTGTCAGTGCACAGTCTTGGCTGTGTTTAATCAAATGCATGACTTAGCAATATGAAGTTTTCTTATCGTGTTTTTCTTATCGCAATTCTCACAACAATAACACGCGAACCATTAAACGCTACAGGAGGCGTATAATCTGTCTTTACGCACCGTTTCCAAACTCGCCCAATCATTTGTGTTTTTAGCTTTGCAACATTTTAAGACTTCCCCCATCAATACGATGTAAGAGCTTGCTTTAAATTGTTAATCACTATGACAACGGCCCTGAATTTCACTCATTCTAAGGACCCAGGCGCAGACTTACTCGGGCGTGTTGACCCAGATGATGTCCAGGTGGCAGAAGTACACGCACTCTTTGTCCAGGAAAGTGGCGCACGAGCAGCGCTTGGTCCGCACGTGCACGCCGCCGTCGCTGTGGGTGGTGGAGAGGGCGCGTGGGTGCTCCGTGGGTGCTGCCAGACCTGGGAGTACGAAAACAAGACATCAGCACGCGGCTCTGACCATGTTACGTTTGGATGCAATCGTGCGTAAAAGTGGGATTAGTGGGATTCAATTCAGTTTTTTTTTTTTTTTTTTTTTTTTTTGCATTGCCCAAAAGCACAAACGTAGTCGCCACGCAGGACTGACTAGAGTTAAATAGATTTTGAACTGAAGATTAGAAAATTAAACTGAAAAAAAGCATTGGTCAATAACAAAACATAAACAAAACGTGCGCCAAGACTCCAAGAAAAGTAACGAACCAAAGTATCGGTCCAATTTGGTAAAGTGCGCACGTCAAAACTGGGACTAAACCAGGACTAAACCCAAAACTAAACCTGGACTAAACTAGGACTAAACCAAGTCCACATGGGAATTAAAACGGGCTCAATTTAGCACCAAATAACAAGTGTGAACGCACCGTGAGATAAGAAAGAACTAAATTACGCAGCAATTTGAGTTAAATATTAAACTAAAAAGAAACTATTTATGATGGATGTGGTGGTTAATAGATAAACGCGCAAGACAATGAAATTATTCTAAGTGTTTGCACTTAGTTTTAGTGTTAATTATTATTATCCACTTCTGTTATTTTTATTTATTTATTTATTTATTCATTTATTTATTTATGTATTTATTTATTTATTTATTGCATGTTTTTAATTCGTGCAATGAGTCTTGACTGAGATTGTAACTGCACTGTGAAGCGCTTTGCGTCGTGGTTTAGAAAAGTTTTATACAAATTCAAAAATGAAGATATGCTTGTAACGCACAAAGTTCCTTCTTAATTCGATGACTTCGGAAAAAGCAAGAGTTAATTGCGATTCAAAGTAAAGTTATTGCATTTTCATACAAACACGCACTACGCACCTGCGCCAAACACGACAGAGCACATCCCAAACAGCGCCGAAATCAAAAAGTACAAATCCATTTCGTAAAAGTGTCCAAAACTCGCGTATAATCCACAAAAAATCTAAAAGTTCTAACAGTAGTCCTCCGTTCGCCCGTGCGCCTTCAGCTGTGCGTCTTGGCGCGCGTAAAAGTATCCAGAGCGAGTGTTGCTTCAGTTTGTGCCTCCACATGTGCGCTCGTGGTTTTTATGCACAGGTCCCTCCCCTCTCTCCTTCTCTCCGTTTCTTTCTTTCCCTCCTGTTCCCCAGTGTGTTGTTGCTCTTCTGGCCCGCGACACAAAGCGGTTCGCCGGCTGCGTGAGGGCGATAAGGCTCGGGGCTTGGAGCTTTCTCCTCTGCGGTTGAGAAAGTGCCAAAGTTTAACGAGCCGAAGTGACGGTGTCTGACAGCAGGGGGCAGAAGAGAGAAGGTCTAGTAAAGTGCAGTGTTTCCCAGATATTTGCTGAATTGAAACACAGGGAATCCAGATTTAAGAATCATATTTAACACAGTTTTTTGGAATTTGAAGACGCATTGTGTAACTTTTCTCTTTTCACTTTTCTTCATGGAAATTGTTGTCTGTTAAACACAGTATTGTGTTTAACCTTTCTGTCATCATGGAGACCAAACCAGACCAAGTTACAGGTCAGATCTGTGGAGAGGCGACCATGCTCACAGTCAGAATGTTTTTCTAGGTATTTTGGAGCAATAAAAGCACCTGTAATTGAATACATGTAGAGCAGAGCTGTTTAATGCCACACTGTGGAATATTCCAGGCAGAGTAATGACGTATCCATAGAAACAAGTTGATGACGGACTCTGAACCTAAAAGTTACATAGAGCAACGTTGTGTCACTTAGTTTATATTTTTAAAAAGTTGTTAATTTGGTGAGTACACAACACAAGGAGCAAAAAGTGTTAAACTTATTCATAATTATAATGCATCAGTTTTATATTGCACTACTCTGGACAATCAAAGACGTTTTACAGATCATTTTTCATTCACTCCACACTAGGTGATGGTAAACTACTACTGCAGGATGGAAGTGAGGATGATAATCTGCGTCATCGGCCCCTCTGACCACCACCAACACTCACACACGCCACATTCACACTAGGCAATGTGGGTAAAGTGTCTTGCCTGAGGACACAACAACAGTTTTTGTGACTGGCGCCACCCTGTGGGCACCTAATTTTCCCAGCGGATATTTGTGTTCATGTTCTAGAACGGAATGTGATGCCATAATAGTTACAGAGGAAGCGCAGGGGTCGATTTAACTCTATGGGAGATTCACTGTTTTTGGAAGAAATCTCCAAACTTCTGATCCACAAATGTTTCTCCTCATTCTTCTCCCATTATTTGTTTGGGATCGGCTCCACAAACTTTTCACATTAATCTGGTGGTTTAAAGTCCTTTCACCTGACAACAATCACATTTTTGGCGACTTCTGGCACCACTTTCTGAAGCTATTGTGAAAAAATAGTTTCTCTTTTGTTTATTTACGCCAGCAGAGAAGATTTTGAACTTTGCGCCAGTTTTTGTTTCATGTGGTTAGGCCCTGGAATGACAGAGATATGAACCATAAACCAGGTCGACAAATCTGCAATCTGACAGTTACAAAACAAATTCCACCTGAGACCTCTGAGTGGAGTGTTTTGAACCGTCAGCGACCCCAGTACTATGCGGGTCAGATGCATTAGACACAATTTCAAGTGCAAACCTGAATAACCTTGTGTTTTGTTTAGTAGGAGTCGTGTCTCACAGTTGTGCTGCAGCTGTGCCTAAGAATAGTCCAAACTAAACTACACCCAACATTCCAGCAAAAGTCAACAGCTCGATCTGTGATTGTGTCACTCAGCAACACCACCTGTGGATATGGGCGTTTTGGAGATTAAAACTGACATGTTGTGTTTGTGCATGCACTAGGGTTATAATCTGTGGATCATCGTGTTAGAATTAAGACATTTTAAAGCACCATATTCATCTAAAATAACTTAAAAAGAATAAAAGAAAGAAATGCGCTGAATTCTGTGTTAGAAAACTGCAGTGTCCAATGGGATGCTGTGGGCTCCTCCTATAAACCCTTTTAGTGCTGAAGTGATAAAAAAAAAAAGATATACGTATTTTGGCAATGGAAGTGTCATTGTTCCCCATTCATTCCGATTCATTCAGACTGAACACAGACAGAAGACGAAGATAAAAACATTCCAGCACTAAAACATGTCTGGTTGTTCTGTGTGTGGTTGTCAGAATTGATATTCTACCGGCGGACAAAAGTGTTAAAGTTTTACCCACTGATCGCACAAGGATCTGGAAGTCGGACACCATTTGTCAAAGGCTTGATAAGGAAATATTCTCGATCTTTTGACGATAATCCTTTCACCAAACTCGACAAGCCACTGAGTTCTGCCGTACGTCTGTTGCCAAAATGTATTCGCAACCGAGCCTACATCATCACTGTTTATTAATACTAAAAGAGTCTACGGATATCTGCATATCAGACGAGAGCAGAGCATTTTTTTACATTTGGACCAAAATGACGATGTGACGCTGCAGAATCCCACGTGTATCACTGATTAAGAAAATGAGATTGGAGATGGAAGCGCGTACTTCACAGTGCTGCCCTACAAACACACAACGCCGTATTTGTTTGGTCAAAAATGAGTTAATGTCGTGAAAAATATGGAGCTCAAAATTGCCCTTTGACCCTTATTTGGCAGTTTCTGTGCTCTGCTTTTGTATCAAGTGGCAAAAATATGTGTAAATCCATCAGTCGTCCAGGTAGAATCCACGACAAAAGAAGAAATTCAATTTGTCGACTGGACAAACGTTTATTTAGTCGAATAGGCCTAAATAACAACAGAAACTGTAAACAAGTGGGGGATTAGTTTCAGAGTAATTTCACAGTAGCCAGCTCCTCTCAGCAGGCAGATTTAAGGCACATTCTGACCAGATGAAGCAGCTTGGATGTTCGACCAAAATAAACTTTTGTCCAGTTGACAAATTGAACTTCTCCTTTTGCCCTGTGCCAAAAATAAGGAGAAGTGCAAAGGTAAAAGGCAGTAATAGTGTGCGTTTGGTTTGTGATTTAGTTAATCAATATATTTTATTTTAAAATCCAACCTCTCGCCTCCTTTTTTGGTTTGCAGCCTTGGCACAGAGTCTTAACACAATAAATAAATATTCCTCTGGATTCAATTATACTTCAGTTATATTTCACATTAAAGATAACTGAAGTGCAATTGATAATACTTCAGTTATCTTTAATGTGTATTTGTTCATACTGTACATACTAAACTGCAAAGTAACTTGTCTGTCAAACTGTTTAACTGTGGAAGAGTTGCCGCACTACCCTCATCAGCACTAAACAAGAAATCCAAAGATGTTCTATATCATTTAAAACAAACACCGTGAGGACTAGACCTTTGTTAAATGGTGTTATAATGGATGTAAATATGGTGAAAATCAAGTAAATAATGATGACAGTTTCTGCCTTTTGCCTTTGCACAACTCCTTATTTTTGCCATATTAGACAGAGTACAGGATATGCCAAATATGCCAAATATGGGTCAAAGGTCAATTTTGAGCTCTTTTTTTTTTTTTTTTTTTACATTAAATATTTCTTCATTATAGCAATTAGTTGTCAAATTTTTGGAGCCCCGCCTATTACACTTTTGTCTGGACAAAACCAAAACTTTGATGTCATTTTTCTCAGTTTCACGCTCTGGTGAGTTCAGGTCTTTTGCTTTTATAGGGCAGAGTGGGCATAAACCTGGGAGGTGAAAACAGGGGTAGGGCAGCTTGAAAATAAGTGATTCAAGATGACTCAAACATGCACCAATCACTGCAATTACAACTTCTAACACAGAAAGCAAAAGCCACCACATTTCTGCAATAACTGAACATACTAATAATATACCGGACCCATTTTGTTTATTGTATATGAAAATAAATTGTGAAACTAATTACAGGGCCCATATTGCACAATTTTCAGATCTGTGTTATAACATGTTACCTCCTCACAAACAGACCTGAAGTTGTGTTTTGTTTCATTCACCCATGTTTGAGTAATCCAATATTATTAGTCTGGCTCCATCCCCAAAGCTCAAAATGCTCTGTTTTACCTTGTGATGTCATGACGTGGTAGTTGTCAAGTGAATAGCTCCTTTTACCTTAGTTCAGTAGAGATTGGCAATTCTAGGTCTGAAATGATTCTAGGGAAGGTGTGTGGAGATTAAAATGACCACATGACATCACAAAGCGGAACTGAGTGTTTTCAGTTTGAGAGAAGAATTCAGCCTAAATCTGCAGGTTTGTGTGTTAAACATGTGTGAATGAAACAAAACACAACTCCAGTCTGTTTGTGATGAGGAAACAACATGAGAACACATAAGATCAGAAAATAGTGTCATAAGGGCCCTTTAATAATTCATCTAAGGTGAGACAAATGTGATTTTGCTCAGGAAAATAATCAACTTTCAAACATTTTTAATATAATTTAATGCAAATTACTACTACTACTACTACTACTACTACTACTACTACTACTACTACTACTACTACTAGTACAACTCAAGGGTGGAAAGTAACGAAATACATTTACTCACGTTACTGTAAATGAGTAATTTGTGATTTTTAAAAGTCGTTATTGAAATAGGTCATTTTACTTTTACTCGAGATCATTTTGTCCCAAGTATTTACTTCGTTACACTGGAACTCACCCTCGTTACTGAAAATCAAATGAAAAATTAAATGCAAAAAACCTCCCAAATTTGCCAGAAATGAAAGAAGTTGTGCACGAGTCATTTTCACTCTAGAACATCCAGCCACTGTCTAGAACCGTCAGTCTGTCTTGGATCAACTTGGATGATACTGGATTTTGCATACTTTGATTTTGGTTTCTTTCATTTTTCTTGTAGTGTTGTGAGTTGGACCATATAATTCAGAATTTGTTAAACTTTTAATGTGTTTTATTTGTTAAATTTGTTAAGTTCTAAATTCTAAAAAGTTCTAAAAAAGAAGTTAGAGCTCAGTGTTAGTCAGTGTTAGGAGCTCAGTGTCTTTAAAATGTAAATGATGGTACTGAAAAAAGCTTGCAAGTGTCACCTAAAAGTTGATTAAAACAACTTGGGCTGGATCTTTTTTACATCAAATCTCAAATTATATTTTAAATTAAGTACTTTTACTTTACTTTTACTTAAATAGATTTTTAGATGGTTACTTTTAATTTTAGTTGAGTAGGAATTAAGCAAAGTAAAGATACTTTTACGTAATTACAATTTCTCAATACTTTTTCCATGTCTGCTACTATTACCACTACTACTTCTGTTACTACTACTACTACTTCTACTGCTACTGCTACTGCTACTACTACTACTACTACTACTACTACTACTACTACTACTACTACTACTTCATCTGAGCTGCGTATCTTTTCTTAGACACCTCACCTTGTCTGCAGTGTCGCACAGTGGCCGGTAGGTGTCTCTGCCTCCCCGCCTGTGATCCCCTCTGCAGTTCGGTCCTCGTCCTGAGCGCGGCGCCACAGTCCGTGTCGCGTGGGTGCCGGATGAGTCACCCTCCGAGCGCGTGGGCCCGAGAGCGCGTGGACACTGCAGTTATGAATGGACACGCGCGTTTCCGTGGACGTTTGCGGGATTTAAAGACACAGGCCTGGACTGTGAGCGTGGGTCTGTCGCTCATTCATAAACAGCGTTACCCGCCTCGTTTCAGCACGTTTAAAATCCATTTTAAGGTGGTTTGTATTCACTCAACAGATTTTTTCTTGCATATGTTCTTTAGAGGATTCATAAACTTGCTTTGTTATTTTATGTTAGAAATGATTTTATTTCTAGTATAATCTAGTATAGTCTAATATTTTTAATTCCCCTTTTCAAAAATGTGCTGTATTTCCAGAAGGTACTAAATACTATTACTAAACCTACTTTTAGGAACACTACTACTACATTGAATAGCCTAGTGCAGTACGGGGGTTACTACTACTACTACTACTACTACCATTAGCACTTCTAGGACTATTATGATGGCTACTACTACTACAATGAATAGCCTACTGGGTAACTACTGCCACTGCTGCTGCTACTACTACTACTACTACTACTACTACTACTACTACTACTACTACTACTACTACTACTACTACCATTACTACTTCTAGGACAACTACTATGACTACTACTACTGTTATTACTACATTGAATAACCTGTGCAGTACTGGGCAACTACTACTATTATTTCTGCCTTTACCACTTCTAGGTCTACTACTATGACTACTACATTTACTACTGCTACTACAATGAATAGCTGTGTACTGTGCAGTACTGGGTTACTACTTCCACTACTGCTACAACCATTACTACTTCTAGGACTACTACTATAATGACTACTACTATTTAATTGAATAGCCTGTGCAGTACTGGGTTAATACTACTACTATTATATTTTTTTTTAATTATTACTACTGCTTTATTTTGTATTAATTACTACTACTACTAATACTGCATGCATCCTGTGCCGTACTGTAGTGTTCGTGAATGAGTAACATAATACCAAACAGTTATAACACCGATACAGAACAGAGCCTGGGTGAATCTAAAAATATTGTTTATTTTCGTTACATAAACATTTTAATTTTAGCCCATGTGTTCTGTATCGATCAGTTTGTCCAATCAGGGCTCAGTGCTGCTGCTGCTTCCACCCACACGTACTTTCCTCTACCTCACTCTGATAACGAGCTACAAGTCAGACAAACTCTGCCAACTTTTAATGTCAGGTTTGGAACTTTTTACGCCTTCTGGATTTTTAATTTACAGATCCTGACTGGCCTGTTGAAAGAGAAAAGCTTTCTGTTAATCTGTTAATCAAATATAGCTCATATCCAATTAGTGGCCCTTTAAATCTAAATGGGATTGAAGTAAATTGCTGTGTGTGTATGTGTGTTGGAGCGGATTGGCCTAGCAACAATGATCAGGCCCTGCACTTATAATGAGCTTTAGTCTCGTTGAAGAATCTCAAAGCTCCGCACTGTCGTCATGATTCTTTTACTTCGCACTCGGTGGTTGTAAGTTAGTATAGGCTCTATTCACGCGTCACAAACCAGGAAGACGTTTGGAAACATGCGATGATGACTTCCAGTGTAGCAGAGTCCTGCACGGGTTCGGGTACCCGCGGATACTCAATGGGTGAACTGTAAATTTGAATGAAACGGGTGAAAAATGCAGTTTACAAAACATTATGTGCGGACAAAAAACAGGGCTGTGTTTTAGTGAAATGCAAAAATGACATTGTTTTTACAGGATGATTAAATGTAAAATCCATGTTTTTGCTGCACGTGCACATTCCCACAAATCTCTGCCACTTTCATTTTCAAACCACACATGCAAAGTCCTGAAAATTAGCGAGTGGAGAGTATAAAATTGTGGCCTACATCTTGACTAAACTCAAGTCTGAAGGTTCGGGTGTCGGTATGGATTTATAACGGGTCAGATCAGGGACGGAATTTAATTTAAATTCTGTTGGAAAACGGGTCGGGTGTAGATTGAGGTATGATGGGTACGTGTGGGTGCGGTTTGTCAAAATCAGACCTGTGTAGGACTCTGAAAGTGTAGTTCCTGACTCTGGGCTCGAGTGACTGTGATCAAATCCACTGTAGTAAATGTGATCGTTGGTAAAATGAAGACTGCTGACGTATGTGCTGTTTGGAATCATCTGGAATTTGTCGTCGACAGAGAGTTGAGCGTCAGTGGGGAAATCACGAAAACTGAGGTACAGTTGGAAATGTCGATTCACAGAACATAATGGAACTCTACAATGACATGAAGATGAAGAAAAGTGGGACATTTTCTCATTTTTCCTACATTTTGTCAGACTTACTACCGCGAACAGAACCCGCCGGAGGTTGTCATTGCATCTTTCCAAACGTCTTCCTGGTTTGCGACGCCTATTGTAGCCTCAGCTGCCCTGAGACAGACGAGGCTGCAGATCTGCACCATTTCCCCCTCCCGCCACGACCAATGACTCACTCTTACACCACTTTCGGACTAGTTGACTTGTCTTGGTTAAGAACAACACAACAGGAATTGGTCTGAGTAGGAATCGATCCTCTGACCTTCGGGTCGGAGCCACTGCTGACTGAGCTGCTGTTATTAATGAGCTTCAGCTTCCAGTTTAAAAGGTGGTTTTTGGAGGATGGTTGGCCATTCAGATAGAAATTGAGATGATGCCAATATTAATTATGGGGGGCAGCTAAAATGATTGTTAAAATGCAAAATTATGTAATACATTTGTGAGTTCTAGGGTTTAGCTCACCAAGAGCTAAACCCTAGACTGAATTACACGTATTGTGCTGAATAAATAAAATGATTAATTAAATGCTTATTATCATTGTACATGTATTTTTTGATGGCTGACTTTGTACTCTAATAAGTGGATAATGGTGTATGTTTTACAGACATTTAACTGTACCTCATCTAGGCTTGCCGTGACTCGTTTATATCATCTTAATAATCTTGTGACCACTAAAACTAGTAGCTCTCTGGCGTTTTTATTTTGTACAAGTAGCTCACTAGAGGAAAAAGGTTGGACACCCCTGGTTTAGTCAATATTTGAAAATACCAGGATCAGCATTTCTGAATTTACCTTTTGGATATGTCATGGCAAAGTTCAATATTCCCTGCTTAGACTGCTGTCCCCGTGACCCGGCCCCGGATAAGCGGAAGAACATGATGGATAGATGGATATTTCATGGCAAAGTTCAATATAATCAATATTGAAATCTGGCTCTTGCCCCCATCTGGGAGTATGACATCAACACATTATAGAATCTGTTATTAACTGCTATGGCAACTGGCAACTCATCAATAGAATTCTGACCTGTCCTGTCCAGTCATTATGTGAATGGTAAACGGACACATTTTTATACAGCGCTTTTCCACCTTCAAGGCTCAAAGCGATCACCCATTCACACAGACACTGGGGACACACCGACAGCATTCACCTGTGGGAGCTGGAATTGTCCCAGCCAACCTGTGGGTCTGTGGATTTGACCGCTCAACCAATCAAGTTTATTTCGAGAGCGGTATTCGAACTACCAACCTTTGGGTCAGTGGACAATCTCTACCCAATCTCTACCAACTGAGCTACTGTCTCCCGTTGAATACCAACATTTAAAGTATATATCCTGTAAGCCAAATCCATTCAGCTTTCACTCCGCACTCCTCTCTCTCATTTAATGTCTCTCTCTTTTTAATTTGATGATGATTATTTGTTTTGATTTGTTTGTATGGTGATTTTCCATCCATCCATTTTCTTCCTCTTATCCGGGGCTGGGTCGCGGGGGTAGCAGCCTAAGCAGGGACTCCCAGACTTCCCTCACCCCAGACACATCCTCCAGCTCCTCCCTGAGGCGTTTCCAGACAAGCCCAGAGACATAGTCCCTCCAGCGTGTCCTGGGTCTTGCCCGGAACACCTCCTGAGGGAGGCGTCCAGGAGGCATCAGAACAGATGCTCCCTCAGCTGCTCCTCTCCACGTGGAGGACCTGCGGCTCTACTCTGAGCTCCTCTTGTGTGACCGAGCACCTCACCCTATCTCTAAGGGAGCGCCCGGCCACTCTGCAGAGGAAACTCATTTGGGCCACTTGTATCTGCGATCTCGTCCTTTCGGTCATTACTCAGAGTTCATGATCATAAGGGAGGGGAGGAACGTAGACTGAGGGAAATCGCCACACCACAATGGTCTGATACAGCGACCTGCACTGATCAGCCTGTCAATCTCATGCTCCATCCTCCCCTCACTGTGAACAAGACCCCAAGATACTTGAAATTCAGCTGTTCCAAATCTGAGGCCATGGTCCTCAACCGGGATAAACAAAAAAATTAAAAAAGGAAAAAGGTGGATTGCCCTCTCTGGGTGGGTGCGGAGTCCCTGCGTCAAGTGGGAGTATGGTGATTTAAATTTATTTATTTATTTTTTATTCTGTAAAACACTTGACTTTGTGTATTAATTGTGTTATACTGTACACCTAAACTTGCCTTGCCAGAGCTCTTTCAACAACACATTTTTTTGACTTAATCACATCAAAAAGCTGTTCTGTTAAAACTATATTAGTGTGCAGATTTATTGAAAAAGAGTCATTGGAGACCGAGTCCGTGACATCACTTGTATTTTATTACCAAATATTTTACCGATACATTTAAGAATATTGATACAGCCATGTAGAGCTACCATCATAATGCACATGAACCTATGGACTGAAACACCACTCGGAGGAGCAGAATAAATATATAACATCACATCTGTACACACGCTGCTCCCATCCAGAGAAATGTACAATTACTGATACAATCCATCCAATTTACGAAAAAAAAAGGAAAAAAGATCAGAATTCTCAAAATACACGAGCCACTACGCAAAGAAAATATGTACAAGTTACTCCATAAAGGCACAATTGTCTATACAACATTTACAAAAAGAAAATTCCAAACAAAAAGTGACAAAACTTAAAAATAATTGGTCGTAACAATAATAATAATTGATAAGATTGCACCGTGGTTACGAATGTCAGCATCTGTGCTTTTTGACAGCGATTTGCAAACACACAAACCCCTGAAGAAGTGTTTTTCAAAAATCTTTAAAAGTGACAAAAGTTACAAAAATTTCACGTTTTCGCTCAGGTGGCGATGACCAACCGATCCTCGTCATCGCTGGACGCTTCGTTGTAATCCTCCGTCGATTTCTGCCACGTTTTTGCAGCTTTTGTGATCTGGCTTTCGGGAACAGGAGATAATTTTTGCTCTGCGAATTTGTTCGCTTCTCGTTTATTTGCGTTCACTGGTATTGCGTCGCTGCTCGAGTGGGCAGGGCTCGCATTTAACATCGGGGGACTGTTCGCCACCGTGGGAGCAGGCGATACTGGCATTTTCACTGGACTTTGCCCACGGTCGGGTTGCATTTCCGGGCTTCCCTGCCTCTCCGCTCCCCCCGGTAGCGGGCTCAGAGCTGAGATGGGACTCACGGATGGTATAATCGCCGGTAACGCTATATTAACTATTTGCAACCCCGGTACTTGCGTGTTACTTTGCGACGTTGGACTTGCCGCTAAAACTTGCAAGCCTAGCGTAGCGTTTAGCGTCAGGCCTTGTTGTTGAAGCAGCTGCGTTGACGTCAGCCCCGTATTCGAGATTCCCATGATGTTTAGCGTCTCTAAATTCAGCGGTTGTAGCGTTTGCCCCACGGGGAAGCAGGGAACTATGCCAGCAGGGTCTTGCACCAAAACAGGATTACTCTGGATGCCTTCCCCCGGTTGCGGAGACATATTCGGGGCGGGTAGTGGACTTGTGTTGCGATGGATCACACCAACAGCAGGTATGGTTAGCTGAACTTGCCCGGCTTGGATTGGCACAAAAGTGGAGTAAGCGGCTAAACCGGCGGGGACCAGCTGGATGCCCCCTACTGGCAGCATGTTGTAGCTGGAGCGCGGGGGTTGCTGGGAGTGGAGGGGCAGGTGGCTGTAGAGGTGGGTCTCTCCGTTCAGGGGCAAGGCGGAGGGGCCCGTAGGGGGCGCCGGAGAAGGGTTGTGGGGGAAGAGGAGGGGAGTGTGACAGGGGAAGATGGACGTCTGGGTCCCGCGGTCGACCGGGAGGGACAGCTCTGAGGACGGAGCAGAAGAGGGCGCTGGAGAGTCCTGTGGAGAGAAGGAAGTAGGAATTATTATTGTGTAGAATCCCTTATTCGTCTGAACTGAAGAAGCAGCTTGGATGAGCGGCGAAACGTCTTCTATCAAAACTCTTGATCAGTTGACAAATTGAAATCTACCCGTTGCCCAAGGAATTATTATTGTTTAAGGTTTTAAAAGTGATTTCCATTTCTGTTGTGCTATCACTGCAAAATCTCGACCAAAATTTGAGATATAAACACTTAAATCCACCAGAAAATGGCTTTAAAGTAGTGAAATGATCTGTCCATGCAGCAAGATCATTTTACTTGACAAGTTCTATTAAAATAAACGACCTGTAGACTAGAATGAAGCAGTCTCAGAATGAGTAAGTAGATCATAAATCTGAAAATAAAATGAATCACCTGACTTTTAGGTTGTAACAGGTAACAGGTTTAACCCAGAGCTACTGAAGAATGGCAATATTTTGTGTTAACTTTCACAAATAAAAAAAACCCAAAACATTCAGGTTGTTTTTGACTGAGGAAAGAACACAAAAATCTAAAATAAAATGTTAAAAAAGATAATAATCGTTATCAGCTACATTTTCGGCCGCATACCCATTTCCATTTTATGAAGCCCACAAATGAAGCCCACAAATGCAGCCCAAAAAGAAGCCCGTGTTTCCACGGAGATCGGCTTTGAAGGACACATCCGAGTATCCTTTGCAGCCCCCTATATCCCATAATGCATTCCACGGCGGCAGTCAGATGTTGGAAAACAGAGCGAAAACACGGAGCAAAAAGCCCATCCAGAGAGCAGAGAAAACACATGAGTACACACTTTAACTTTAGGAAATCATCTCTAACAACTGTAAACGTAAAATACAACCATAACCCACAAAACTGTTTTTAACTGCGTGAACCTCAGTGTTTTGAGTTAAAAGTTTGACTAGTAATCTGCAGCTTACGCGATGAAAAGTCTGTTTGTCCGTCAGTCTGATTACCCGTGTGTAATCTTTATTAGACCTGTCTCATTTCGACACAGCCTTTGCGGTCGGCGGAGGCTACATCGAGGGCTGCAGGACCCATTTTTACATTACCCCTACACCCCAACATTACATCGATTTGAATCTCGGTCTGACCATTGTTTTAATACACATAAATGGAGATAAATTGGACAAAATTTTGTGTTCATTTCTACTAATTTTGAAAGCCTTTTTTTTTTCTTTTTTTTTTTTTTTACAGAAAATTAACCCACCTAATTTTGTCTGTGCACAACAGCAACTCATACCCAAATGTCATAGCTTATTAAAAGAAAATCTTAGACCCCACATGCTTGTGTGATACAGCATTTTAAAGCTTAGACCTTCTAGTTTCTGTAGATATACATATGAAGACTGTGAGTGCAGCTAACTTACAGTACAGTACAGACATTTAAAAATGTCTAAAAATAGAATTTTTTGCCTAGGGAAAAAAAGGCTCTAATTTGGGCATACTTCATCCTAGGCATTTGTGGCTCACTACACTCACTGCTGAAGTTGTTCAGACCTCTAAGCTTAAGGGTTTGGATGCTGTGACCCTTTTTGTAAAAAAGTGACAATTCGGCACAAGTGTCCAAATATGTACCAGATGTTCCAAACTGTAATAAGATGTAATGTGTAATAAGTAAGTCTTCTTCTGAGCTTTAGGCATGTTTTCTTAAGATAAAAAACTAAAACAAGCCAAAATATGTCTCCCAAGATGCGTCAGATGCCCTTCTTCAGCATTTGCGCATCACCGCAAACCACAGGCTCCCCAAACTGCTTTAAGCAGCTCCACACTGAGCCGGTCTCTCAACTCTGGCACACGTCCATCATTGGAAAGCTCTGGTAATAGGCTAAAACAATATGTCAATCACTTTCTGGAAGAACCAATGGCTGAAGAGCTTTGCTGTAAACAACCCGGCCATGCACATGCGTAAAGACCGCTAAGAAGGTGCGCTCCTTCTATTCAACGGGCTGTGCCAGCTACACCGAACCACGTATCGTCTCGGGGATGGTCTCGTTTTGTAGACTAGAGTGTGAGGAAAACAAACATACCCAAGAGCACCAACAGAAGCGAAAGCTAAGCTAAGTGAAAGGATGGAAATAGTACAAGACATGTTTTCATTCATCGTTCATTCATTCATACAAACAAGGTCTTTCTGGATTATTTCCCGACATGGAATTATTTTATGGAAAAAACAACTGGATATTCTTTTTTCTGTGGATTATTATTGAGTACAGCTATTCCTGGACTGATCCCGTTTTGGACTGACAGAACCAGCTCAAACGTAAGAAATGCATATTTTCGGCTTGATTATTTTCGGGAATTATAAATTATTGCTCTTTGGGCTCGCTGTGCAGCATAAAAAGAATGATATGGTTGTTTTACTGAGGAATTAAGCTTTCAAATGATTTATGATGTCAATAGTGGAAAAATAATTAAGGTGAATATCCTGTTTGACTTTTTAATGTTGTGTAATCACCCGCTGGTATGAGGTTAAAGTGTGAAACTCGATCGCACAAATATTATTATACCATGAGGAAACTAACAACAACAAAATGCTAATATTTTTCACCTTCCTTCAGATATCTTTCAACAACAAATGCAAAACAGCGCCTAATATTAAAGTGGATAAATCAGCATTAGAATGTGAAGTACCTGTCCGTTCTTGGCGTTGTTCCCGGGTGCTGGGGGACTGGGCGGACCTTCGAAGTCCGGGAAGTCTATGGACATCTGCCTGCATGGGGACACTGGACTCATCATGTGGACCGACTCTGTATCTGACACCTCTGCCACTCCTGCAGGGGGCGGTACTGCTGCCGAGGGAGACTTCTGCACGTCTGAGACCCCCAGTGTGATGCTAACACCCCTACTAACTCCTCCGCCGGCCGTTAGCTGCTTCGGACTCAGCATGGGGACCGACTCCGTGTCCGAAACGCTGGACTCGGTGAGCTGCTGTTGTTGGCACAGCGGAAGCACGGAGCTGATGGACATTTGCGCTAAGAGGGCGCTTGGCGGGGCATCCGACTCTTTGCAGGGGAAGTGCTGAGGGCTGGCAGACACTGAGGGGTTGGTGGAGAGTCCGGATTCAGCCTGACTGTCCTCCTCCTCCTCCTCGTTCTCGTCATCCTCATCTGAATCGTCTGCGTCCGAGTCGGGGCGGTCGGCACTGCTCACGTGGCTCCGGTCTCCTGAAGGAAAAACAGAAATAATATATGAATTTTGCAAAACTGAAACATCTTCTGGGAAAGAAAACACCAGATTGATCAGTTTTTTTACATTCATATCTTGATTTAGAGACAAAATTGTGCAATAAAAACACCAGGATCATGCAAAGTGAGTTAAACCGAACATTTTAAGACCAAAATTACAAGCCTGACAGCAGCAGTTACAAGAGAGCGGCGACATTTATATTTAAGTAACCAGATGTCCCTAATTCCTCAGGACAGTCCCAGTTTTGAGCCCTGTGTCCCCTGTCCCAGCAGATTTATCCAAAATCACTGATTTGTCCCAGTTTTATACAAGAAATCTCCCAGGTGTGCCTATTTTTGACTAAATTTATCCCTCCCAACAGTAAAGCGAGGCATAAACTGTCATCTATTCTGGTAAAATACAGAAAAGCTGCTTAAAAACGACCAAAACACACAAAAAAATGTGACTACACTGACTCACATTTTAGTCATGAACGGTTTCTGCATGACAGTTTTCCTTAATTAGGCACTTGATTCACAATTTTATTATTACCAACCCCCTAATAAACGGAGATGAATAATAATAAATAAACTAAATTAAACTTTAACTTTTACTGGAACAATAGCATATATATGTATATATTTTCTTGCATATTCTTTTACTTAAAGCAACACTATGCACCTTTCTGTAGGTAGCACATCACCTGCACGAACGTCATACAGAAGGATAGAGCAGTTTCATGCAATACTGGCTCTGCAATAAGACTGTAGCCAAAGGGACCACATTTCAATGGAAACAAGCAGAAAAAGGCCCTACTCCAGGCCAAAGAAGAGTCAGGTTTGTGGAGATGCAAACCTAGGGTGACCAGATTTTCCAAATATAAACTGGGACACCCCTGGTTTGTGGTGGTTGGTAATAATAAAACTATGAAACGAGTGCATAATTAAGGACATTAAGGATTCTGCACTCAGCCCATTCATGACTAAAATGTAGGGATGTAACATTAACCGAAATATGGTGATATCGTATTGTCAAAGGTCTCACAATAATATCATGGACCATCACAATATACTGAATCCCAAGACAATAGCTGGGGACAGAACAGTCACATAACGGGTCAAATAATGTGCTGTGACCTGAGGTAGTTCTCATGACTGAGGAACGAGGAAGATTGTGTTTGTCGCCCCAACACCTGTTGTACCCGGGGCACTCGCGCTGGGACTTTCTGGGCCTGCTCGGGCACGGTTGCCTGGAGTTCTGCGCTCGCACCTGTCGGGCTGTGGTCAGGGCATCATCGCACGGTGCTGTTTGCGGGTTGGACGGTGGAGCTGCGGCTTTGTCGGAGAGAGTGGGTCCAGCGGCTGGGGGTGTGTATTGCGTGGTGGGGGGGATGTGGGTTCTTCTGTGTGTTTGTGGATGTGGGAGCGACACAGGGGAGAGAAGTTGTCCGCAGTCCTTTTTGCAGATTCTCCATATGTTTTGAAGTGGACTTTGTTCATGTTTTCCTCGTGCGGGGGCATCGGGGGGCAAATGTGCCGTGCTTTGGCCCACCTCCTCCAAACGGGACTTCTTAGTTTTGTACAAATTGTTTTCCTTCCTGTTTACAACCATATCCTGTAGTTTTTCTAATGTTACAGCCTTTTTAGGGGGTGTGATGAGTTTTGAAAAGATTTTTCAAAATAAAAGATTGTTCAGAATTAGATAATAAATACAACGGAAATAATTAATTATTTCGTGGGCGGCGGGTGGCCCAGTACCAATTGATCCATGGACCGGTACCGGTCCCCGGCCCAGGGGTTGGGGACCACTGCTGTAGAATATCGTAATATCATGAGCCTCCCCACCATATCGTGAGCTTTCCCACTAACTACTACTAACATGAGTCAGTATAGTCACATTTCCTTTGTGCTTTGGTCATTTTTACGCAGATTTTCTGTCTTTTACTTAAATAAATGACAATTTATCCCTCTCTTTACTGTTGGCAGGTATAAAATTGGTCCAAAATAGGAACACCTGGGACTTTTCTTGTATAGAACTGGGACAAATCACTGGTTTTGGATAAATCTGCAGGGACAGGGGACACAGGGCTCAAAAATAGAACTGTCCCAGGTAAATAGGGACGTCTGGTCACCGTATGCAAACCGAATCACAGTAAGGACATATATGGGGGCCAATGATTTACAACAGGCAAATTTTAAAATATAAAAAATATTAGTTTCTATTAAACTTTTTTTCAAATATTTACAGTGTCAGGAGCATAAATCTATGTTTAACATTCATATGAAGCATTTTTAGTATAAAATGTCATGTGGTGCGACCAAGAATAACCTTAAATCTAAATTCTGAGTAATATGAAGTGTATAGAAACAAACTGTTGCATTTTTTTTTAGATTTTTAATGCATATTGATATTTTCTTTTGCTGTCCAATATGACAGTCACCTGCTTGTATTTAATTAACAAACTACTACCCTGTAAAATGCATCAAATGAAGAAAAATGCCTAAAGAATCCCATTCACCCAAGTCTACTCTGTCTGTTATTCAAACTCCATCCATAGAATTCCTGCTGTTATTAGTCACACCGCATGATGCACAGTCGCACCACATGACATTTGAACACTTTAAGCACAAAAAACATTCAGAATAACTCATGATTTCTGAAAAAATGATTTGGTTGCATAGAGGACAGAGGTGATACAGAAATGTGCTGAATTATTATGAAATTTGAACCTTTTAACTGAGGAAATTGTAATTGGACAGAAAATGTAGGTGTTGTGTCATTGACCCATAAACACAACCGAACACAACCAAAATGAAAAAAAAAAAAAAATGAAAAAAAGAACATTGTTTTATTTTAGTATATTTTAAAGAGTTACATAGTTGGGCTTTAGTCTTATTGTTTGAGTAATAATCTTTTGACTGGCTGACTAATGAAAACATCATTTCAGAGCAGGAATCTCTGACCATTCCGACCACTGACTGGAAACACGGCCTTTCCTTATCCTCCTGTTTCACCATGTTAACACTGTGCCGGTCTATTTCCCACATCTTCTCAGAGCCGCTTTAAACAGGCCGTGTTGCTGTGTTCGTCGCTCTAATTGTACTTTCTAAATGCAGCGCTAATGCTAACTCCGCAGTGCTAACTCTGCAGCTAGCGTGGGCGGCTAGCAGTTCCATGCCGAGGAAACTGCAGAGGCTAAATTTAGAAAAACACAAAAAAAAACAAAAAAACACAGATAAGCGGAGGGAGGTCAGTGCTGTCACGCTGGGAGGAAAACCTGGAAGAGGAATTCTGACAAACATGGAAAACACTCGAGGATTAGGGGGAAATTATGTGAAAAATTGAACGTGGAAATAAACGATAAATGAGTTACGGAGGGAGTTACATAAAAATCCCTCTGTCCGCCCACTGCACACAGACCTGCTGTTTGTTAGACGTTTAAACTGGACATAATGTGTGCAGCAATTTGGACAGAAACCATTACAAAACGGAATGATTTAATTCCACAGTACGTCACTTTTAAAGGGTCCATATTATATTATTTTCTGATCTATGTTGGAAGGTTGTTTCCTCATCACAAACAGACCTGGAGTTATGTTTCATTTGCATTTGTTTAAAACAAACGCTGCATATTTACATGATTTAGGTTTTCACTCAAACAGAAAACACTCTGTTGCACTTTGTGATGTCATGCATAGGGTGACCAGATTTTCCAAATTCGAAACTGGGACCCGGGTTGGGATGTTTGGTATAAATAAAATGGTGAAAAGAGCATGGAACATTGTACATTGTGTCATAATTTGAGGCTTCTGTCACAGCATTTTTTTGCTTTATGGTAATTTGCAAACACGTTTTTCAGTATTTTGGCAAATCAAATGAAATTGTATGCTCTTCTTTACTGTTGGCGGGATCAGATTAGTCAAAAATTAGAATAATCCTGTTTTAGTCCTGGTTTAGACCTGATGTAGTCCTGGTTTAGATCAAACTGATCCAAAATAGGGACACTTGGGACATTTCTTGTATAAAACTGGGACAAATCACTGGTTTTAGATAAATCTGCTGGGACAGGGGACACAGGGCTCAAAACTGGGACTGTCCCGGGTAAATAGACGATTATCACAACAGCAGGAAGTCCCGCGATGTTGAGTCGCGCAATTCCCGGTCAATATTTTTCTATGGCAAAATCCCTGTGGAAAAGTGTTGCATATTTTTGACCAGCTTCATAAATCTGCCCCAACACCAAATCTTCATCCAACAAGATCGACAAAGAACATATTTTGTCCACGAAGAATTTATCCACAACTAGACGAAAACTTAAAGAACAACGATGAGCTTTAGTGAACTACTGAGCAAAACTAACATTATGGTCCTGAATAAAACATAAATATAAACTTGTGAACAGGATATTTGTGTTTTAGTGATGGAGCAGATTTATGAAACTGGTCAAAAATATGTGACACTTTTCCACAGGTATTTTGCCAGAGAAAAGCATTGATTGGAAGTTGCACAACTCAACATTGCAGTGGTTTTCAGATTCTAGAATGTGATAGTGTCATACTCCCAAGATGGGGGTAAGGGCCAGTTTTCCCTATTGATCACTTCTCCAAAAGGTAAATTCACAAATGTTGAACCTGGTATTTTCTATTATTGTCTAAACCCAAGAACTCACTGTATTACAACAATATTAATTTTAGCTGTCCCCATCTGTATTTAATAACAATGGGCTATAGAATGCAGTGATGTCATCTGAAACCCACCAATAGGGACATCTGGTCACCCTAGTCATGCGGTAAAATGATACAGGAGGTGCTTTTTTAAAGTTTTTAACTCCATATATGTTCACTATCATTTGGACGATTTCAGCCCTGGAATTGCCAATCTCTACTGAACTAAAGGTAGAAAAGGAGTTGTTTACTTGAAAACTTTAGCCCTTTGGAGACGTAGAAAGACTAATAATAAACAATTACTCAAACATGTGTGAATGAAACAAAACTCCATGTTGAGGAACCAACAACATTAGAACATGACTTAAAGCCTACAAGAGTGAATTTTACGTAATATAGAACTTATAAGATCAATAGACTGAATAATAATAACCAGAGTCTTCTGCGTCCTGGTCGTCCAGCGGACCCTCAGGGACCCCCATCTCCAGACACCTCTTACTGTGGCCCTTAGACTTCATGTGCTTCGTCAAGTTCCCTAAAACAAATGAATTAAAAGCACATTTAGGATTGGTTTACACATAAAGTTTACAATTAGAACAGGACTAAAGTCAAGTCGACTTTTGCGACATCATTTTAGGCTTGTTTGAACATGTTAAAGGAAAAATCCCAGTGGAATAAGGAAATAAGAGTTTTAGCTTTTCTTTTCTTTTTTTTGACCAATATAAAAATACATCATTGCCATTGTAAGAAAATATGCAAACAACAAGGACAGATAAAAAAGAAAACAAATAAATTAAATAAAAATAGCAGTAGTAGTATTAGCAGTACTAGTAGTAGTAGTATTAGTAGCAGTACTAGTAGTAGTAGTAGCAGTAGTAGTAGTTGTAGCAGTAGTAGTAGTAGTAGTAGTAGCAATAGTAGTAGTAGTAGTAGTAGTAGTAGTAGCAGTACTAGTAGTAGCAGTACTAGTAGCAGTAGTAGTAGCAGTCGTAGTAGCAGTCGTAGTAGTAGCAGTAGTAGTAACAGTACTAGTGGCAGGTGGTAGTGGTAGTGGTGGTAGTAGTGGCAGCAGCAGTGGTGCTGCTGGTGGTGGTAATTGTTAGTGGCGGTGCTGGTGGTAGTAGTAGTAGTAGTAGTAGCAGTACTAGTAGCAGTCCTAGTAGTAGTAGTAGTAGCAGTCATAGTAGCAGTCGTAGTAGTAGCAGTAGTAGTAGTAACAGTACTAGTAGCAGCAGTAGTAGTAGTAGCAGCAGTAGTAGAAGTAGTAGGAGGAGTAGCAGCAGTAGTAGTAGTATTAGCAACAGTAGTAGTAGTAGTAGAGGTAGTAGCAGTAGTAGTAGTACTAGTAGTAGTAGCTGCAGTAGTAGTAGTAGCAGTAGTAGTAGCAACAGCAGTAGTAGTAGTAGCAACAGCAGTAGTAGTAGCAACAGCAGTAGTAGTAGCAGTAGTAGTAGCAGTACCAGTAGTAGTAGTAGCAGTAGTAGCAGCAGTAGTAGTAGCAACAGCAGTAGTAGTAGCAGTAGCAGTAGTAGTAGCAGTAGCAGTAGTAGTAGTAGTAGCAGCAATAGTAGTGTAGTAGCAACAGCAGCAGTAGTAGTAGTAGATAACAGGTATGCATGGTAAGATTGTAGGACTTTCTCTTTGTTGTTCTCCTGAACTTGCTCCTCCCTGTGCCTCCTCCTCCCTGTACCTCCTCCTCCCTGTGCCTCCTCCTCCTCCCTGTGCCTCCTCCTCCTCCCTGTGTCTCCTCCTCCCTGTACCTCCTCTACGCTGTGCCTTCTCCCTCTGCCTCCTCCCTGCGTCTCCTCCTCCCTGTGTCTCCTCCTCCCTGTGTCTCCTCCTCCCTGTGTCTCCTCCTCCCTGTGTCTCCTCCTCACTGTGTCTCCTCCTCCCTGTGTCTCCTCCTCACTGTGTCTCCTCCTCACTGCGTCTCCTCCTCCCTGTGTCTCCTCCTCCCTGTGTCTCCTCCTCCCTGTGTCTCCTCCTCCCTGTGTCTCCTCCTCCCTGTACCTCCTCTACCCTGTGCCTTCTCCCTCTGCCTCCTCCCTGTGCCTCCTCCTCCCTCTGCCTCCTCCCTGTGCCTTCTCCCTCTGCCTCCTCCCTGTGCCTCATCCTCCCTGTGCCTCCTCCTCCCTGTGCCTCCTCCTCCCTGTGCCTCCTCCCTGTGCCTCCTCCCTGTGCCTCCTCCCTGTGCCTCTTGCAGCAGTACAGTGGAGGTTGGTGGAGTTTTTTGCTCTCTGTGTTTCTATGATTCACCGCTGGAGCCCACGCCTCACATCAGATCACATCAGATCAGCCCACGGCCACCCTCTCCTGCTCTTCTGCCTTTGCTCCTCTGTCTCTGCTCAGCCCAAAATGCTCTGTTCCACCTGGTGATGTCATGAAGTTGTTTAACAGCAAATTAACAGCTCCGTTTATTTACCGGTAGTTCAATAGAGATTAAACATTCCACGGCTGAAATCATCTAAATGATTCTAGTGAAGGTGTATGGAGTTAAAACAGTCCAGTACTTCCTTATATTACTACATGACATCACAAAGTGGAACAGTGTTTTCTGTGTTAAAACATGTGAATAAAATAAAACATAACTCCAGGTCTGTTTGTGATACAAAAACATTCTAACAGATCAGAAAGTAGCCTAATAAAAAGCCTTTTAAATGAATTCATATTTGTATTCCAATGTAGGTAATAATCACAAATGTATTAATTGTTTTTGCTATTATAGAATGAGTCTATTTATGTAAGATTCACCTACATGAAAACAGTTCTTGTCTTAAACAGAAGAGAGGAGGAGGCAGCAGTTGCTAAGAGCAGCACAGGGAATGGACGTTCCAGATTGGCTAAAAATGGACGAATCACAGTAAACAACTGCACAATGATCAATTTGGAAAGACTGATCAGACCATAAGGATTTAATGGAGTTGGAAGTAGTAATGAAGGGGGGGAGAAAAAAGAAAATGCCTTTAAAGTTATGCTTTAAAATTATATCCATCCATCCATCCATCTTCTCCCGCTTAATTCGGCTGGGTCGCGGGGGCAGCTGGGCTGCCCAATACTCATAGCACCTGACCCCCCCTATGAACCCCTCTGCGGGTGGTGAGCCCACAGGAGGGTGGACAACATGGTCCTTGATGTTAGTTCATAGGGGCGCGGGCATGTTTTAGGTTGATGGGAGAAACCGGAGTACCTGGAGGAAACCCATCCAGACACGGCGAGAACATGCAAACTCCACACAGAAAGGCCCGGGCGACCCGGGGATCAAACCCACAACCTTCTTGCTGTGAGGCCTGAGTGTTGCCACTCCGCCGCTTTAAAATTACAGTAAAAATTAAAAGATGATGAAAGGAAATGATGATGGTGAAAATAACGTTACTGTAGTTACTAAAAATGAAAAATAAAGAGCGAGAGAAAGAAACAACTGCACAGCGGTCAATTTGGAAAGACAGATCAGACCATAAGGATTTAAAGGAGTTAAAGTATAGTTAATAGCGGAAATATAGGTAATCCTTAAAACAAAGACGAACTCACAATTTTAGTAAAAAAATATTATTTATAAAATATAATAATAATAATAATAATAATAATAATAATAATAATAATAATAATAATAATAATAATAATAATAAAAAAGGGGAGGGAAGAAAAAATAAAATTATAAATTAAATAAAAATTATTTAATTATTAATTAAAATTCAAATTATGCTTTGAGATTGTAGTAAAAAGTAAAAGATGATGAAAGGAAATGACGATGGTGAAAATAATATTAGTTAAGTTTCACTATAGTGACTAAAAGTGTTTATTATAAAGGGTGGATTAGGGGTCGGCAGTTTTGTTGTTTATTTGTTGTAGATATTGTTCTATGTTTTTGTCTTTTGTTTTTATGTTTATTCTTGTATTTTGGTAAATGTTATATTTTATTGTCTTTAATTAAAAATAAAATAAAAAATCGTAAAAAAGACAGATCAGACATAGCCTTTGGAACCATACAATGTAAACAAGAAGAGAGCTAGATTTCTGAAAGTAACAAGAGAAAACGTATTGTAAAAATCTATTACAAATACTATGGCAATCCTCCGTATAGCACTGATTAAAAAAAAAAAAAGGGGGGGGCTGATCAGAGCAATAACTGAAATGTGCATGGTTCTAAATGCAACTTTGAGAGGGTAAATGTAAAGGAAACAACTACAAAAAGTTGATGTGGTGTGAAGTTCACCTTTGGTCTTGAAGGAGAAGTTGCAGTGGTTGCAGTGGTAGGGCCTGACGTCGGAGTGGGTCCTGATGTGTTTTCGGAGCATACTGGGCTTTTTACAGCGGATCCCACACTCCTCGCAGATGTACTTCCCTCGGCCCCGGCCCCGCACGTACACGTACTCCTCGTTTGACTTGTACCTGTAGCAGAGACATTATTTACATTTAACACATGTTTTAACAGCAAAACTAGTGTTAGCACAATACTACCGTTTCAAACTCGATTTCGATACTAAGGAATAGACTCAGTTTCTGATACCACAAGGATAATAAAAAAACACTCCGAACACTCAGAATGTGATTTTCGATATTAATTCCAACTAGTACTAGTACTAGTACTTTCTTTTCTATCCCCATGTATCCTTATATGTGTGTAATCCCTCAGTGCTCCATGGGGGTATACTAATTTATATGCTCTTATACTTGCTCTGATACAACTCAAAATCATTCTAAAAACATTCAGGAAAGGTTCATTTCTCTTCAGTGAATATGAGTTTTTTACTACTGATAACTGCTCAAATGAGTATCTAGTTTCTGGACTAGTTTTAGTATCAATTAGTATCTGATTTTCAATATTTTTAACAACCCTAATAGACCTATTACCTCTAGTCGACTAAAAACATGTCCTGTATAGCCTACTCCCAATTTACTCAAATATCTCCCAGTAAAATAATTTGGTGATAAGTAAAAGTTTTGAGCAGTTAATCAACTAAGCAGCAAGTGACCTAAAACTATACCCAAAAGTAAACATAAATGATTGAGTAAAGCAGAAATAGAACTGTAAGTACGTACCCTCCGTCAAATATCTTGACCCGTCTCGGTTCGCTCTTCGTGGACAGATCTTTGTCTGACTCGAGGCTACTCTGGATCTCTGGCTGAGCTTTGGGTCTCACAGCAGCAGACTTAGACTTCTGAGGAATTGGCACCTGCAAACGGGAGGAAAATAGAGACATAATTTAATACACAATTAGTATATTTAGTTATTTTTGCACATTGCATAATCATCCCCATATTTAGATTTTTTTTTATCATTAGCAAGTTTGTTCTAACTAGGAATTTATTTGACAAATTATTGTTTCATGTGTTATGATGAAATAAAGTGATATTAAACACTTAAGGTCATTTGGAACTTGGAATTAAACATTTTGAAAATTACAACTCAAACTGTAACTGAACGTAACCAAACTATTACCACAATAGTGTTGCAATGTGAAATAGAAAACAACAAAAAAAATCACAAAAAACTAGCACAGAAGTATTAACCACAAACTAGGGCAAAAAATCTTCAATCTGAAAGTTACAAAACAAATTTCAGCACAGAATTCTGATCTGTACTCCAGCTCAGTGTAAACTAGTATAGAGGATGCAACCTATTAAGAATATATAAATATTTAGTGTGCTTTGCTGTTTACGGACCTAGACTAATAGTTACCTAAGATTTGCCTACACAAAAACAGTTACAAACTTAACCAAAAAAGGAGAAGACACTAGTTGCTAAGAGAAACAGAGGGCAAAAAAATCGACCAATCACAACAAAAAACAGAGATTAAACCAAGACTAATTGTGAAATGATTAATAAAATACCCCTTAAATAACATATTCTTTAAAAAATGACCAACAGCTGCATTCATAAACCTTCCTCACCTTGGGCATGACGTCCTTCAGCTTCCCGGAGTAGGACAGAATATCTTTGACCCCATTCGTCTTGATGGCCGAAGTGTAGAGGATTTTCTTTGACCTTTGTTTCGAATCAAACAGCGACATCACCACCTTGGTCGGCAGCCCCAGCGGGTTCGGGTTATTAGGCGAAACCGACCACGCCGAATAGGCCGAGGTCTTCGAATCCGTCTGCTGTACGTGAATCGATTTCCTCTTCATCAAAAAGCACCACGTGTACGTTGTTGTCGTTTTGAGGCTTGGAAACGACAAGCGATGGCTATCTTTAGTATTAACAACCGATACCGACGTCGTCAGCTTCACTTGTCCACTACTAAAACTGGAAGGTCTTATAGGAGATTTCGCTGGTAGCCATTTTTGTTCCTCAATTTTGTCTTGAGTCTTCGAAACGGGCATAGATTTGGTCGTGGTGTTCAAGGTCTCTTCTGGTATAATCGTACATGTTTCTTTTTCAATTCCAGCGCTATCGGGCGACATCGGTTTAACGTCGTCTTCACTAGCTTCTCCGTCTTTCTCAGCTTCAGAGTTTGGTGGCGACAACGGAGGTGCTTCCGTTTCTATCGGGCTATCCGCCGGTTCGGTTGTGCAAGTTTGTCTGACGAGCATCAGCTTTCTTTGCCTCGTAACTTCGGACATTTTCGAATTGAGATAATTTATCGACCTTCCATCCGTGAGGCAAGCTACTCCGTGTTCGTCTTTTGCACGTTTTTGATGCTTCTCCATGTATATATCTAAACTGTTGGCCGGGGATAGCATGCGTTTACTTGAAGCGGTCGGCTCTTGTTGCGGGCATAGCGTTACAGAGGCGAGCTTTTGTGTGCACTGTATCGGGCCAATTGCGTTGCTGCTTGGACTGCTAGCTGGCGGGTTTGGCGGATTCTCTTTCTTCGCGTCATTTTCAATCGACTGCGCTGGCATGACTGCATTTTTGTTTGTTGGAGCTTGGTTAATTTGTTCGTGCGTTATCAAAATTTGCGGTAGCGGTATGGCACTGGCTTGCGACTGCGTTTCGTTAGTTTGCTGGCTAGCTTGCTGCGCGACATAGATGTTTTGCATCACTTCTGAAGATTTTGATGTACTCAAAATCGGATTGGCAATGGGTATGGTTAAAACTGGCAGAGCGATTTGAGTTCCTTGCGTGTTTGAGAATGTAAAAGTTTGGCTGGGCCTAAGGTTCGAGCATGGGAGTTGGTACTTGGGGACGAAATTGGCCTTGTCGTCTTTTTCTGTTGGCTTGTTTTGCACATTTTCCCGACAAACTAGGATCTGATTGAGAGGTTGTTGAGCTTTTTGGCAGATCTGAACTCTTGATGTCTGATGCCAGGGATGCGGAAGCCCGTGAATTTGCGGTTGTAACGTCGGACTACCCAAGTTTATACACTGCACAAGCTGCTCATTCTTTTGCAAAGGCCGGTCTCCTGTCTGTAGCACAAAAGGTTGACTCGTATTCTTATTGGCAATATGAATTTGCTGCGGCTTTGATTGCGACAGCGAGTAAACGTTCGCTACTTTTTCAAGCGGCATGACACTTTTACGAACAGGCTGTTGGCTTTCGGGGCCAATTTTCAATGACATTTGACGTACCAGTGGACCACGTCTTCTTTCAATAAGCGGGACTTGCGATATGCTTTTTGGCAAACCGATTGGAGACGGGGACCTGCTTGGCAATACATTTCCACAATCAAAAGACTTACTTCGGTGCTCAGTTGAAACCTCTATGGATGGTTGCGTGCATGTAATTTGTTCCGAAGCAGCACGACGCATGGTTCCTGGGACGTTTAATGTGTTAAAAGCGGCGGGTAAGCCTTGTAAATCGGAATTTTTGTTGATATACTCCGCTCTTGATGGACTTTCCGACCTCAAAGACTCCTCTCTGTCAAAAGATGCCGAAATACTTGACCCACGAGACAAACTACTATCTCTGCTTAGACTTCGGGACAAACTTGACTCAAAACTTGATTCGCCGGACGACTGATCCATTTGCGCCAATCGGATTCTTTTCTTTTTTGGTGGCAACTTTTCCGCAGGTAATTTTGACAAACTTTCGCTTCTTTGCGGCCAGTTAAATTGATCGGTTGACTTGTCTGATGGATCTATGTTTTGTGAATCAGTCTCTCTATCTGGTTCTTCTGTTACAAGTATTTCAGGAACTTGGATGTTGTTTTGACGTACAAGTCGGGACTGATGCACTGGAGTCGTTGGAATTTCAACAACTTTTCCTTCGCTGTATTGCGTTACTCTTGTTTTCCCAAAATCTCCACCTTTAGATTTACTTTCATGACATGCATCTTTTGAAATATTTGCTACTTGGTCAGCTTTGGGCTTATTTGCAAGATCTTTTTCCATATTTTCCACTGGAGATGCTCTGTCCATTGATTCTGTCTCAAATGAATTCGGTCGACTTAACGAGTTAGTATGCCTTATAACTGATGTCCCACTTCCTTGTCTTTGCAGCTCCCCTTTATTTGCAATTTTTGTCTCTCGTATCGGTGAAAGTCTTGCATCGGATGTACCTCTTGCTACAAGTTGAATTTGAGGTAGCTTTGCTTGGTTGTTTTTCGGTTGCACATCTACAATAACCGCATGAGGAGGAAATGTCCGGTTTGCAGAAGTTAACTGTCCTGAATCGAAACTAACCGAACAAGGCGGGACCGTATCTGTTGGTGACTGGTCATCCTCATCTCCTACGCTTTTCATTTTCATTCTACGCTTCCTGAAGGACGTTTGTTGATCGATAATTCCCGAACCGGACGCTGACCTTGAGATTATTGACTGTTGCATATGTACATGAAAAACCTCCGGCTCAACCTCTTTAACTGGCTTATTTTTTGGCCCGTGCAATTCCGAGCAATAAAACTTCTTATGTGTTTCAAAATTTTCCAACTTCCTGTACCGATTCCGACACGTTTCACATTCGTACATTGTGCCTTTGTTTTGCAGCGGTTTCCTGGTTTTCTCTTGGTTGTGTTCGAACGATCTGCTACGTTGCATCAGTTCTGTCACATTACTTGGCAGCCCTTGATATCCCTCATCCATAGACCTCACAGTTGGAAGACCATGTCCGTCATGACTTGTGGAAAAATCTTCTATGGCTACTTGTCGGACCAAAGTTCTTGCGTGCATTGCCGGATTTGGCGTTGGAGGTGCAGAAGAGAAGACGTCATCGTTGAGTGGGCTAATTTTCTCATCGAATGACTGGCAAATTCGTAATGGGTGTGGCAGCGGTGGCACGTTAACTGGCAAAGCTGAGTGTCCCGGTGTAGTAGGCATTGAGTTACTTCTAGTTATCGGCAAGCAGTCCATTGGAGGATATTGCGAAGGTACAGAGAGCAAGAATACTGGTTTTGACTTATCTGTGGGTGTGAATGGCGATTTTGGGATGTCCGAACTTGAACTGGACCTTCTCCCGATTGGTTTAAGATCGAATTGAAAAGAATCTTTGAAAATATATGATTTGGGAGAGTCTATGCTACCTCTCCTTGAAAGAGAAGTTCGCCTTGGCTTGACGCTATCCAGTTGTTTATTATCGACGACTGCTTCATTGTCAGAAATCAGTTTGGAAATACGTTCTTCTAACGACAATGCTTTCGGTTCTAATGGTGGTCTCATCTGCCCTTCTATTGGTCTTGCTTTTGGTTCAGTTTGCACATGCATTACTGTTGCAACAATGGGTGGAATACTTGGAAGAACATTTTTGTCCATTTCTACAGGTGGGGTTATTTTTACGAAAGGACTTGGTGGACTCATAGCTTGATCCGCGCTTTCAGACCTGGAGAAGTATCCCGAATCGGTGCTACCCAAGCTTCTTGGACTAAGCAGGCATTTCGGTTGCTGCTGTTGTGAGAAATCGGTGGCTTGTTGTCTCTGGAGCTGTGCATGCCCTCCCAGGAATGGAGACTTGCACTGCTGGTCCTCATCCTCACTTACATCTATAGACGCATTAGTCCCATCAACCTCTTTCAGAGAAGACAAAACTGTGACACTGGATCTCAAACTTGCCGACTGGAATTCACGTTGACGCGCTGCTGCTTGCTCCGGCGCTGCCATAGTTACTCTTGGGCTATCCGCTCTCAATGGTGAAACATTTACGGGATAAACAACAACTTTCGGAAGCGTGGCTGTAACTTTTGGTTCATGAGATTTCTGAGTTTGAATTTTGCAAGAATCAACCACATTTGATTGATCAACTTCAGCTTGGTTTAAACATTGCAAACTACTTTCTGAAACTGCTACAATATTACTTTGCGTCAAATCTTGTTCTAGTTCATGGTTACTACCTTCTTCGTCACTCTCTCCCGTATCTTCCGCCTCTGAATGTGTCCCTCCGCCTTTTTCCGACTCTTGGGATAATGAACCACCTCCAGATTCCGATCTCGCCATCAGCCCAAGTTTAATTGCGTGAGCGTGCGATTTTTTGTGCTTGTACAAATTGCTTTTTGTTTTGAACGAGAATCCGCAGGTCACGCAGGGATATGGACGTTCCCCTGTGTGGGATCGGATATGCTTCAGCAGTACGCTTGGTTTGGCACATGCTCGGTTACAATACTCGCAAACATATTTTCCTGGCTTCTTCGGCTTTTGGTCTTTGGAAATCTGATCTCCGAAACTCATCACAGTCGCCATTTGAACTTGGTTGCTTCCTGGAGTTACTGGAACCTGGATAGAACTAGGAACAGATGCGGATAAAGACTGGCAAGTTTGGACTATTGGTGGTTGGCTTTGCGGTAATGCATTTGACCCATGGTTTATCGCCACTGGTCCTGGGTTAAAACTCATTTGTAATCTTGGCTTTTCGGGATTCGCAACTGGTATAAAATGAGTCCCACGTTGCAAAGTCTGGGTTCCTGCTTGCACTGTTCCTTGTATCGGCGCTGCTATGCCAATAAAATTCCCTTGTTTGTCGATGTAGTAGGTTTGCATGTGTGAAGATTGGATTCCGACGTTAAGTGTAGGCATAGCTTGGACTTCTCCAATACTAGCTTGTGTGCTAACTTTTGCAACTGGCTGATTTTTCCTTTCCGCTAATGTGCTAAAATCGGGCTCCATAGCTTTTAGTAAAACATCTAGCGGCGCACTGCTGTGATAAGGTTCTTCTTCGTGTTTAGGCGACGGTGTTTTGTTAATGTGAGTTGGAGAAGGTTGAGAGGTTTCTAAAGATGCCCTCTCAATTTTAAATGACTGAGGGGATTTTGGTTCTTTTAATAAACGATCTAATTCCGGAATTCCTTCTTTTGGGGATTTTGCAGTTGTTGGTTCATTTTGGACATCTGTTTCTCCACTAGTTGGCGCTGTAGGGTGGTGGATGGGACTATTTGAGGAGGAGGAGGAGCACAGTGGAGTACTTTTGTCTGATGGTGTTCCTTGGCCAGTGGAGTCACATGGCTTTGACTGTAAGGGTTTTTTCACTGGAGATTTTGGGATTTTCTTGAGCTGGTTGCCCGCAACGACCTTCTTCCTCTTCAGGCTCTGGGATTTGTCCACATTTCGGCGGCTGCTTTCAGACACACCTGAAGAGATAAAGAAAGAGCGGTCACATTAGTCAAACTAGATCCAAACATTAAAACTATAAAATGGTGGACTGTAACTTTTCTGGACCCCGATCGGCTTTTCTTCATGGGGATGTCATTGCTTTGCCTGGAATGTCTCACAGTGAAGTTTTAAACATATCTATCTCTATAATCAGAAGGTGACATCACCAAGTCAAGTGACAGGTCAGATCTGTTAAGCAATTAAAAAAAAAAAAACTGTTATCTAAAAAAAGCAAGATAGATAAGTTTATGACATGCTGTGGACATAGACATAGCAATAACATCTCCATGGTGTTATATAGACTTGTGGAGGCAAAAGAACATTCCCTTGGAAATAAGCAAGAGGAGGAAAAATAAGAGTCAGGTTTGTGGAGATGAATCATGCTCACAATAAATAAGCAATAAAACAACACAAATTACAATAAATAAAATAAAACCCATTAAGTTATTACCACTGCTTTATGCAAATGCTGAAATAAGCAAAAGGGCACTATGAAACTTTTTCTAGTCAAGGGTCTACGACATGCTTGTCTCCATGAAGATGTAAGCGTTTTGTTCAGAATCTCTCACAGTATAGTATTAAACATATCCATCCCCATAGAGACAAGCAGGTGATACTATCAGCCCAGTTACAAATCAGATCTGTGGAGCGGTGACCCTGCTCACAGTTAAAATGCTTGTTTTTCGGTATATTTTTGAGACCTAAAAAGCTAAAATTGAATAAATGCAAGGTGGCTATGTTTAATATCATACTGTGGAACATTCTAGACATAGAAGTGATATTTCCATGGACACAAGCTGGTGGCTGACCCTCCACATGAAAAGTTACATAGCGCACCTTGTAAATAGACAGTGCGACTCTGATGATGCATTACAGACCATTACAGCACCTGGACATAAGTCACTATTTACTTTACAAAACCTGAACATAAGTCCCTGTTTATTTTACACTATTACAGAACTTGAACATAAGTCACTATTTATTTTACACCACTACAGCACCTGAACATAAGTCAGTTTACTTAGACCATTACAGCACCTGAACATATGTAATTCTTTACTTTACAGAACCTGAACATAAGTCACGGTTTACTTTACAGAACCTGAACATAAGTCCCTGTTTATTTTACACTATTACAGAACTTGAACATAAGTCACTATTTATTTTACACCAATACAGCACCTGAACATAAGTCAGTTTACTTACACCATTACATCACCTGAACATAAGTAATTGTTTACTTTACAGAACCTGAACATAAGTCCCTGATTATTTTACACTATTACAGAACTTGAACATAAGTCACTATTTATTTTACACCACTACAGCACCTGAACATAAGTCAGTTTACTTACACCATTACAGCACCTGAACATAAGTAATTGTTTACTTTACAGAACCTGAACATAAGTCACTGTTTACTTTACAGAACCTGAACATAAGTCAATGTTTACTTTACAGCACCTGAACATAAGTCACTGTTTACTTTACAGCACCTGAACATAAGTCACTGTTTACTTTACAGCACCTGAACATAAGTCACTGTTTACTTTACAGCACCTGAACATAAGTCCCTTTTTACTTAAACTATTACAACACCTGAAAACAAGTCTCTGTTTACTTGGCAACCGCAGCCATTGTAAAACCTCGAGCCAAACAAGAACATTTATGGCGCTGACGACAAGAAAGTGGCCAACACCCATTCATCCACTCGCAAAACAAGCCCGTAAAACCCAACCACTATTTCTCTTTCAAATCGAGCTTTCTGCTATGGGCTGTTGAGGAATTATACTCCATTACGGTGTTATTTCGTCCTCTCTGAACTGCAGTTTTGTGGTATATTTTATTACACCGTTGACCCAAGACAAAAGCTATAATTAGTCAAGCGTTATCTGGCCTTTTCATTACATTGCTTCTTACTCCTAGCTATATTATTTGAACTAGTTTCCTTGCAATTTCAACCAGGATTAAAGGAAAATGTGATTGTGAAGAATGAACTAATATATTTGATATTTTTTAATTGTGAGTGGCTGCAGTCCTACTCTTGTGATATCTTGAGATCTTCTTTCCGGTCAAGTAAAAAACAACATTCTTCTGTTCGATTTGCAGTTTTCATCTGTGCACAGTTTGTATTGCAACTTCTGCTTTTCTTCGACCACAGTGAATCCTCTGACCCCGGCACACCCAGGGCCTCCCCCAAAGAGTGTAGAGGGAGAGAAAAAGAAAGAAAAAGAGAAGAGAGAAAGGAGAGAGGAAAAAGAGAGAGAAAGGAGTGGAGATGTAGAATGTTGCGTAAGCCCCGCCCTGTCAGCGGCCCCAGTTGAGGAGGTATTTCCCGGAGCTCAGGATTCCCTCTGAGCTGCAGAATTAGAGCAGGAACGCCCCGGACTTTGCATAACTCCGCTCCCACTGTAAACAAGAGCTGCCACTGGGACCAGCTCAGGGGAGAAGAACGAGGAGGAAACTTGGAGTCTAACCAGCAACTTCTGCACTATTTTGCATTTTAAGGCCTATTGTGCTTGTGTGTGCTCTATACTTATAATCTATGACGCCGGTGGATCATTTTGTTGCATTTTGGACAGTCAAAATTGTAATATGGATCTAAAAAAATAAAAAACAATGGACTGCTGCGTTGAAAGATGACTCAAACATGCACAAATCATTCCAAATACAACTTCAGAGGGTCAATGAGAAACTCACTATAATATGGTTAAACAAGAGCTCCTCCAGCGGGGCAAAATACGCCCGTACTTTGAATTATTGTATATAGAATTAAGTTAGAATTTGTCAAACCTAGTTAAAGATGAATTGTTGGTGCAGTTTGGAAGTTTGACATTCCTAGGTGAGACGGTTGTCGAGTTAGAGCGCGGACAAGAAATTGTCCACAGACAGACGGACAGACGGACAGACAGACGGATGGATAATCAATAGGGAAATCTGGCTCTTGCAGTAGGAGTATGAGTATGACATCATCACATTCTAGAATCGGAATTCCATCAATCAGATTGCAGCAACAGAACTTAAAGACACTACAAAGCTTTGAAGTGTCCACAGACGGATAGACGGACGGACGGACGGACAGCGCCATACCATAATACGTCCCGTCTTATTACAACGGGCGTATAAAAAGTCAAGTCTATGAAAAATTACTCCTTAAATGTTTTGTATCCACCAGTTCTGCATCTAATTAAAAAAATACATTTACATCTGAGGATTTTCTCAACAAAAATCAGTTTTTGTTTATTTTCATCAACTCATTTGGATGCGTTCTGCCCGTTTCGATATTCTAATTTTGCATTTTCAAAGCATTTGAAATTTTGTAGAGAAAACGACCCACTTCTTGTTGTGTGCACACATTTGAAGTGTGGAGGTTGTTTTTAGCATATGCAATGTACAATCTAAAAGATATGGCTTGTGCAATTCTAAAATGTATGAATGTGCTCCCTGTGTTAGTCTGTCTCCTCGCCTAAGAAGGTTGTGGGTTAGACTCCTGTTCTCTCTGGGTTTTAAAGCTCCTGCCCCTGATGCGAGTGCTTCTTTAAATGGACAGTGACGAGGTGAGCCTGGGACACATAATGAGACTAGTGCATTAGGTCTCTTTACATAACAGCCTGAGGACTACTGTGGGACGCGGCTTTAGGAGCTATACGCTGAGTTTTAAAGACACACCTGAGTGACACTTTCACTTCCATACAGAAGAGAGCAATTATTTCTTTTTTTTATTTCTTTTTTTTTATCAAAGTATGTAAGTTTCTATTTTTATTTTCAATGACCAAAAACACAATTGTTGTTTTGGGGTTATGCAAAATCTTTATTTTTTATTTTTATTTTTTTATCATATCTTATTTGATATTAAATTGTGACAACTTATCTTTATCAAATCAACCTTTCTTAAGAAGAAAATAAAGCTGCCCACAGACTAGAGAAGTGTGTTTTTCCCCTTACACTTGGAATGCACTTTGTCCAAGTCCCTCACAGCACTACACTGGAGTCATTATTCATTCACCCCATACTCTGTGGTAAGACACTATTGTAGCAGACTGAGGGAAGCATCGACCCCTCACATTACCAACATTCACACATACAGGCATCGTTTTCATACTAGGCACGGTGAGTGAAGTGTCTTGCCTAAGGGCACCACAGCAGAACCTGGTCCAAGTGGGAATCTACCGCCGACCTTTGGGTTGAGGGACCAGTGCTCTAACCTCAGAGTCACTGCCGCCACTAAATGAATGGAGCTTTTCACTGTTGTGCATCTCCATGGAGATAAGCCACAAGGCCAAGATACAGGTCACATCTATGGAGAGGTGAGCCCCATCATTTGCTTTATACACAATGCATGTTTTTCAGGTATATTTAAGCTATAAAATACCTGTTAAAGATTAAATATAATATAGATCCAAGTGTTTTTATTGCTAAAACATTACTTAAAAACATACATTTGTAATCTTGAGCCTTTCTACAGATTTGACCTGTAACTTGGACCTAGTTGAGTCTCTTGCCTTCATGCAGACAGATAAGCTGAATTAATAATGTGGAACATTCCAGTCAAAGCAATAACATTTCAATGGAGATAGGTGTCAGAAAAGCCACCTTCACCTTGAGGTGAGTGTGTGAGAATTTGCTGCTTGGTAAAGGCTCTTACCTTTCTGAGAGCTTTTGGGGTCTTTCAGCTCCTTTTGTGCTTCTTCAATTTTATCTGAAACAAAAAAGAGAAAAATACAGTTTCAAAAGAGTCCACTTGTGCAGAGCCCCACAGAGAGAGCACACCTTCAGCTCGTACCGAGGAATTCACTCACTCCATCAGGAAAACATGAACGACAAACTGTTAAAAGTGTGTGCAGGATGGAGAGAATACAGAGAGCAGAGTCTGGGACACAGAGGAGCGCAGGGTCTTTCCAATGAAAAACGGAATCTTCCACTCTCTCTTTCCATGTCTCTCTCCCTCTCTGCCTCTCTCCTCTTTCTCCTGCCCCCTTTCTCTCTGTCTATTTCATTTCTCTTTCCATCTCCCTCTCTCTGCCTCGCTCTTTCTCCCTTTCTCTCTCTTTCCCTCTCTCCATCCTTCTCCTCCATCACGGAAAAACCGACAGAGGGAGCGGACATGGAAACTCCAGCAGTTTGAAAGATTACTCGACAAACTGAAGAATGGTCAGAGCCGCGAGAGCCAGATGCCCTGCAGGAAGTTGTTTCTTGGAAATGTGGAATATTATAGTGACTACAAACGTTTCATTTCAGTTCCACATGATTACATAAAAGGACTAAAATGTATAAAAGTACAACACATAATTTGATTCAAAACAGGTACAATGTGTTGTCCAAAAAATCTGCTCTGCTTTAAGTAATCTAGTGATCTTTCCTGGGCCCTATTCAAACCCTCCTTATGATTCACTGTAAGATTCTGTGATCTAAATATGTGATGTGTTACAGTTTATACCCCACAGAAGTAAAATACCCCTCTATAAATAACAACAGTATCTTCTGAAAGGAGAAAAAATAAATACAGTTTTGCATATATCAGAAAGCTTAACTCCATGAACAGTGTTTTATTTGATTTATTTTATTAAGTGCATTTATTAAAGTGTGTTTTAGTTCTGTTTTATTTCCCTTTTATTTTAAATTGTGTATATTTCATGTATTGCTGGGTTTCCAATGACATCACAACATTCTATGGGCCAATAATATTTAATACAAATGGGGCAGCTTAAATAAATTAATAAATTAATAAATTAATAAATTAATAAATTAATAAATTAATAAATTAATAAATTAATAAATTATAATAATAATAATAATAATAATAGTAATAATAATAATAATAATAATAATAATAATAATAATGCATCAGTTTTATATAGCGCTTTTCAGGACACTCAAAGACGCTTTACAGAGCATTATTCATTCACTCCAGACCCGATGGTGGTTAACTACTATTGTAGCCACAGCTGCCCTGGGGCAGACTGACGGAAGCGAGGCTGCCAATCTGCGCCATCGGCCCCTCCGACCACCACCACCATTCACGCACACACCACTTTCATACTAGGCAATGTGGGTGCTGTGTTTTGCCTAAGGATACTACGACAGTTTTTGCCACTGGCGCCCCACTGTGGCACCTGGAATTCCCAGTGGTCTCCCATCCAAGTACTAACCAGGCCCGGCCCTGCTTAGCTTCTGAGATCTGACGGGATCAGGCTTTGACAAGCCGGTTTGGCCATAATAATAATAATAATAATAATAATAATAATAATAATAATAATAATAATAATAATAATAATAATAATAATAATACATTTTATTTATTTATTTAGTAAGGCACCTTTCTGGTCGCCTTACAACAAGATAAATAAGTTAAATACTATTAAAACATACAGTTAAAGTGGGACAGTATTTCAATTGATTGATATTTACTGTAATGGATCTGTGTAGCATGTTTTGGGTTAAAATGTAGGTTTCTGTTGTAGCAAAAAGTTAATGGGTTTAGTCACTGATGGAAAAGATGACATTAAAGATGTGTAAATAAACTTTTGGTATATTTCATGACAAAGTACAATTGCCCCGTTTACATGAGACCTTTAAATCCGATTAACAATAAATTAATTCAGAATAAAAGTTAATTCCAATTTAAAAAGACCATGTAAACACTAAATTCCTAATGTTTATTCGGATTTAATTCCGAATTAAGTGGGTGGTTTATTCCATTCTTAAATCCGATTTTAATTATTCCGTGATCATGTAAATTAATAATTTAATTCCGAATTCATTAATTTGGGTTTAAAATTCTCATGTACACAGGACCAATGTTATTAATAGGGAAATCTGCATTTGAGAGTTCCAATTCTAGAATGTGAAAACCACCATTCATTTAGTTTTCGTTCAAAAGTGTTTTTTTTTTTTTTTAATGCTGGTTGCCTAGAAACCAAATAAAACTTTGATTCCATTCTACTCTTATTGACATCATCAGTCAAAGAACTCTTTTAATGAAACAGGGTAGGGTATGAACTGAACTTCCAGAGTCAAACCACAATTCACGTTCACAGCGGAACAAGCGCACGAGAGAGAAAGATAGAGTTCAGAGACTTTTCAGAATTTTGAGCTACAAAAGTCAGAAAATGAACACTATAAACATGAAAAACATGGAAATTGGGGACATGATGCATGACAATTCAACCCTCAAAATCCAGTACAAGCGTGACCTGCGCGAGGCTTGTGACGTCCTGGCTGCATCATATGAACTGACCCTGAAGAACAATGCCATTTTGCAAACCGAAAACCTGATGAGAAAACTCCAGCAGAGAGATCTCACGGAGCGATTCAACACGCTAAAATCTGTGTTGGAAACAGCCGTGAAAGTCAACGAAGACCTCCAAGACGAACGGGCAGATTTATGCCAAAAACAAAACCCAAGAATCGAATACGTGGTAAGAGAAATGCGTCACGTGAAAGAAGAGACTGAAGAGACTTTAGCTGAACTTCCAGATTGTTACAGCGAAGGAGGAAAAAGTCAAATCAGTGAAGACATCAGCGTGCTTCAAAATCAAACAAATCCAAATCCAAATGAACAAATCCACTTACTTGAAAATGAGGTGTCAACACTGAGAAGCCAAAAAGAAGTCCTGGTTGAAGAATATCATGACGTACAATCCAAACAAACTGATGGAGACTTCCAAAGGTGTTACAATGAATTAAAATCAGAAAGAGATCAGATCAGGCAGGAAAACTATGAAATACAAGATGACATCATTGAATTACACCACAGAAACGCCAAAGAGTTGAGCTGGAAGAACAAATGTGAAGTGATGCAACTGGAAGAAAAGGCAGTCAAACGTGAAAATGAGCTGCTGAAAAAATTAATTTCTCAAATAAATATGGGTTACATCGAGGAACGGACATCTAAATACAAGAATGAAGTCGAAAGGCACGAAGAAGTGACACTTGAGAATGAAAAACTGCGGCAAGAGATATCCAAAATGGAGCTGAAATTATTCAACTACCAGGTCATGAAGGAAAGCCATCAGCAAATACAGAAAAGAGATGGAGAGATCAAAAAGTTAAACAAAAAACTGGAAAAGGAAAAACAAACTCTTGAGAAAAAAATTGCTAAATTTACACAATCCGAAGAAAAACTTCACAACTTAACACTTGACATGGACGATTTAAGACAGCAAAACATGAACTTGCACCAAGAAATCCAGGACTTGCACCGGCAAATCCTGAATGAAAAACTCTTAAAGGTTCATTTGAAAACCATGGAAGATGAAAAGAAATCAATGATGAAAAGAAATGGTCTTTTGAAGGTGGAAGTCGTTAGGTTGTTGAGGTTAAAGAAGAACCAAGAGAGGATACTTCAAAACTTTTTACAGGTGGTAAATATGAACGAAAGTATGCGGGAAAAAAACACACAGGTGCAGGGCGTATATGAGGAACTGTATGTGGAAACGCAAATCCGAAAATTGGTGCAGAAAGTTCATCAGACGAGGAAGGAAGAGAGGCACGATTTGGAGAGACTCTTTGAGCAGAAAAAAATGGAGATCGCCCAGATCATTGGTGACCAGGCCATTGGTGACCAGCTCATTGAACAGATCCTTCAACAGATGGTTGGTGACCAGAACGCTGAACAGATCCTGAACCAGTTGTAGCCGCAGCTGCCCTGGGGCAGACTGACAGAAGAGGGGCTGCACCATCGGCCACTCTGACCACCAGAGGACCAAAGGACCCAGACGACCCGGGGATTGAACCCAGAATCTTCTTGCTGTAAGGCATAAGTGCCACTATGCCGGCAAAAAGATCACAAGAGTCTATTTCTCCTAATATGGGAGGCTTTAACCCCAAACCTCTGTACTTCATAAACTAAGCCCAACTCCAAACTCCTCCGCTGCGGCCTGGTTTGTGTTGGACGGGCGACATCAACTACAAACCAGGATGGAGACAGTTGGGAATGCCAGGTGCCACAGTGAGGCACCAGTGGCTCTAGTACAAGCTCTTGTGTCCTTTAGCAAGACACTTCACCCACATTGCACCCACCTGTGCTGAGCATGAATCATTATTAAGAATGATTCAGGCCCAGTAACAATTAAGCCTAACCCTAGTAAAGCAGACTTATTCTGCAAAATGGACTTTCAGAGCTTAACCATGTTAAAGTTGTTTTTCATCCTTTACTCACCTGAAGTCGTATTTAGAGTGATTTGTGCATGTTTTATTTTCAAGACGCCATTGTGCCAATCCACTAATGTTACGACCTCATCTACTTTTGATTTGTTTCTTTTATTAAGTCATTTTAGATTAATAAAAACTTATAAAGTTAATAAATCTTTTAATTGTATGAGAGTTAATACATCTGCCATCTAAATGCAGCCTCCCCTCTGTTATTTCAATCCAGTTCTCCATAACAGGGCCTCATGTTAGCGCTTAGCTCATGTTAGCGTTTAGCTCATCTGAGCCGAACTCCTCTGACATCATCCTTTCCTCACCCAGAACATGTGTGAAGAGTTAAACATGTGGAACCCCAAAAGCCCAGTGATTAGGGCCCCAACAAAATCCCATTACAACCAGTTTAAACAACACAGATCCCATTTCAATGTTATGTAAGCAACCACAACCAGGACTGGACCAGGACTGGACCAGGACTGGACCAGGACTGGACCAGGACTGGACCAGGACTGGACCAGGACTGGACCAGGACTGGACCAGGACTGGACCAAAACTAAACCAGAACTAAACCAGAACTAAACTGACTGAAACAAGAGTGAACTGAATTACAATCAGGTCAAAATTGCAGCTTGAATAAATGCAATTAGCAAATAACAAGGACTACCATTTTTGAAATACCATAATTTCCATCAAAATCTTGTCTTATTCTGCATAAAAGCTGCTCACCCCGTAGTTTAAATCTGTACAAACGTATTCTTAAATGTGATTCCTTTATTCATATTACCAGTTCAGTTCTTCTGGATGTGTTTAAAATGTGAACTTTGACCAAAAAACAAAAAAACAAAAGGTAAATCGCAAATCTAACCACAATCGCAATGCTCATCAGAAAAAAGAAAAAAAAAAAATCTAGATATTTCTTTATATATTTGATATTTTCTCCAAACTGTTCAGCCCTGTGTGGTTTCGGCCAATTTGAGACATGATTTTGTGGTTGAAAATCTGGTTGGACGCCCAGAGGAAAACTGCAGGAGCTCGAATATAAGCGGACGACGTTTACGTTACAAATGACGAACTCCGAAGTCAAAAGGGGTTTGTGGTGAGAGACAATTGGATAAAATCAAGACGTGGTGGATATAGAATTACCCCTGGAGCGGAGTGTTTTAAAAGGTGAAAAACAGAACTAGCTCATTGTAAAGAGTTACCAGAAGTCTTAAAGGGACACTGTGGAACTTTTCTGGTGGAGGGTATGTTCTTTTCTCCATGTGACTGCTTTGCTTGGAATGTTAAACAGCAATTACATGATGCACCAAGCCAAGTTACAGGTCAGATCTCTGGAGAGGCGAGTCCACTCAGGAGTAATGCATGTTCTTCATGTATTACCGTAAAATACATTTATTTGAGACCAGGCGGCAATTTGGGGTGATTAATTCCTTCCTCACAAAAATCTTGCTCAAAAAACTGGGAAAATCTGGTACTCAAATTCTTTTACCCAGTGTAACTATAATTTCGGCGACTTTCTATACAGACATAGGCGAGTTCAATTGAAATATTTACAAAGCGGAAAGTTTCCCCGAGTCCTGAATTACAGAAAGTCATTAAATCCCTCCCGCAACATTCAGACATTTATTTAGCAAGTGAAAACAAATGACAGACACAGAAAGTGTGGAGCAGCAGACTGAGAACGTTCTTTTCTGAACTGTTTTTTCAGCACTTATAGTTTATGTTAATGAGCCATGTGGCTTCAAAGGAGACGTTTGAAGCTAAAGTCCACTGCTAGAGGTGGCATAGTGTTTTGTTTGTTAGACTCGTGGCTGTTGTAAGATGTGTTTAAAAAAAGCTTCTTCAGTGTGAAACAAATTGGCGTTTTATGTGGAAGTTAAGAACTTGCCCCCATCACTACACCACTACACCACTCACTGCCACAGCGAGATCTCCGCCGTGGCAACACTGATCCGTTTGTTGGCTTCTGACGGAATTCCACCACCTCTAGGAACGGACTTTAGCTTCAAACGTGCCGGAGTCCCCTTTAAGTTTAGTTTCTGTAGAGACGACACGAGCATCAGTCCTGCATCCTATTGTTGCAGCACGACTTCTGTCTTCAGCACGAACATTAGACTTGCCATTTATTCGGAACCGACGCTTATTTATCAAAATATACACCTGCACCCAGCATTTAAAGTACATATGATTTAATGTTTTTCTAATTACTACTTTATTTGGTTGGACAGTAACTGCATTTATAGTGAGCACACTGCAAAAAAGCTTAAGACTTAAGACACTTAAATCTATCAGAAAATGACTTTAAAGTAATTCAATAATTTATTTAACAAGTTAGGGACTGAAGTGTCAGTATAGTCACGTTTTCTTTGTGTTTTGGTCATTTTTAAGCAGCTCTTCTGTATTTTACTGAAACAAATGACAGTTTTGCCTCTCTTTCCTGTTGGCAGGGATCAGATTGGTCCAAAATAGGGACACCTGGAACATTTCTTGTATAAAACTGGGACAAATCAATGGTTTTGAGTAAATCTGCTGGGACAGGGGACACAGGGCTCAAAACTGGTTCGGAAAAGAAGCAAAAGAAATTCCACAGTGTTTGGTGTTAAATTGCACTGTTCAAGCATCTGTATTGTTTTAAAGTTTTACTCACTGATCAACACTCAGTAGGAAACGAGGCCTTATGTCCAAAACTCCGAACTGTCTCTTTAAGTTAATATAAAAACCGCACATTTCCTCCTCTTTTGCCCTCCGTCTGCCCGGCCCTGGCCTCCGTTGCTGTCCGCCGCTCTGAGGCCCCGGAGGAGGGAGGGAAAGGGGGGACGTGTGGGCTCTGCATCCCAATTAGAAGCATCTTTACGTGGGCTGAGTCTTGCGCCCGCTCCCCTCACTGTCATGACAACCGCCCATCTCCAGCTCTCCTCTAGTTTCCACCTTTCTCCGCTCTTGGTCCACTCCCCCTTTCCGTCCATTCTTTCTTCTCTCTCATCCTCTCCTTCCCCTACTCGTCTCTTCTCTATTCTTTCCCCTCCTCTCTTTGTTCTCTCTTCATCACCCACCTCTTTTTCTCTCCCTTCCATTTCTACCTCTGCTCATCTCTCTCCTTTCCAACACTTCTTCAGCGCACACACTCCCTCCCTCCTCATTCTACTCTCTCTATCCCTCTCTTTTTATACCTCCCCACTTCCCTAGCCTCCCTCCATCTCTCCTCTCCTCACGTTCACTTCTTTCCCCTCCATCTCTTCTTCCACTTCTCACTCTCCTCACTGCATCTCACCCCTCCATCTTTCTTTCTCCTCTCTCCATCCCTCTCCATCCCTCCATCTCCTCTTCCCACCGCTCCGTGTGTTTTCCGTGACATCTTCCACCCACACGCCGCTCACGCCCCCCAAACCCAGGCACGTGTCGGGGGCGCGGTGACGTCCGAGGGTCCCCGGGCGGCGGAGGGGGAGCGGCGGCTGCAGACGTGTCCCCGGCGAGGCTGTGGTGGTCACGTTTTAATCAGGATCGCGATTTGGTCACGTCTAATGAATGAACGGAGGGAGAATTGATGAATGTGAATGGAGAGATCGACAGCCAGTGCTCCTTTCCTGCAAGGAAAAGAGTGTGGTCTGGAGCAAAAGCAGAAGAAATTTCATCTTTTTTGGTGTTAAATTGCACCGTTTAAGCATCTGTGTTGTTTTTGTTCATTAAATCAGTGCTCAAAGCCTAATTAATTATGATTTGGAGAAATAAGAGAAAGAAATCTTGTACACGGCAAAAAACTAAATCTAGTCAAGCTAAAATGACTTGGGTTAAGAAAGTTTTATCATGATTTGAGTACATTTCACTTGACGAGTAAAATGATCTGCCAGTGGAACAAGACTTTTTGTACTTAAAATATGAAAATACATCTTAATACATTTAAAATAAGAAAACAATTTGCACTTAAAATAAGAAACACAATCGAATGTTCCTTGAATAAAAAAAAAAACACTTATTCCACTGGCACATCATTTTACATTTATACAAATAAAGTAAAATTAATGCATTTTAACTTACCCAGATATTATTTTTTCCAGTGTAAATAATCATAACAGAAATTACTTTTTTTCAAATTCATCCTGATCTCACTGTGACCAGATTCTGAGGTTTGTCAAATCGGCAATCAAATATCTTTAAAAAGACAGTTTCTAATGATTTAATGGAATGGAATTGTTTTATACTGTTGTTGGATACAGGAGTAAGAGATACTGCCAGAAGTTTCAATTTTATTTCAAAACAGTGACAATTTTTAGAGCAAATTGAGACTTTTGACCAGATCACCTGTTTCAGAGACAGAGAAACTGCTGCAGTCGTGTTAGGGTAGTGCCGTTTTTCTATCACTGTTGTTACCATTTTCATAACTACGACTACAGCTGAAGTGAATGTGGAATTGGAATTTACAGAGTTCTGTTACAGATGCACAGATCCTCCTTTTCACTCTCATACTCACTCTGAAACTATGGATTTAAGTACAGCCCACATTTAAATTTTCTTGTTTTCTCTTTCAAAGTACTATCTATCTGCCGAACCGATACCAGCCGATACTAGTGCAGACTTTCATCTCCTTTAGCATTTATCTCCTCAAAACAAAAATAAAATGAGACTAAACTGTTCCAAAAGTGTTCTGGATCTGTTATTTAAGTGACCACAGAACAACTAAATGAAAGTTTAAACATTCTGAGACTTTCTGGACCAACAATGACCCGTAAATATTATTATTGAGTTATATGTCTAACCAGGATATCTGGAAGACGATATCCGATCCAGCAATTTATCAGTTCACGCTGATGTTAGATACTAGTAAAAGATAATACTCTAATGTACTTCAGTTGATTCAGTTCATTATAGACACAAAAATACAGTAGAACTTGTTATTCATCACACACATGCTTAACTCTTTCATAAACCTCCACCTTCTTGATCAAAATAAGCAAAAGTTCATTTCCCTGGGATCCAGAATACACCATCCTTCAAAACTTTCTGAAGATGTGGGTCTGGTCACTGGTGAAACTCCCCATGTTCAGATTGGCATGACTGACAGGTGGTCAATCAGGGACCCGTGTCGTCCTTCCATATCAGACAAAAGAAAGAAAAAAAAAAAAAGAACATCGCTGAGGACTGAAAAATAGCAGATTTCTACACACTCAAGGAACAAAGCACTAAACTGTTAAAGTATTAAAGTATGTTTAACTAGAGTGACCAGATGTTCTATTTTTGAGCCCTGTGTCCTCTGTCCCAGCAGATTTATCCAAAACCACTGATTTGTCCCAGTTTTATACAAGAAATGGCCCAGGTGTCCCTATTTTTGACCAATATGATCTAACCCAGGTATTTTCACATACAGTCCCCTTTAAGTGAACTGAACTCAGTCCTCTGTAAGTCAACCAAAAAGTGAACTAACAGAAAAAGAAGTTGGTTTTGTGTTCACATTGTGAGTTTATTACAAAGAGGATCGGGTTCTCTTTCTGGTCGACTTGAGCTTTGATGGGGCCCCAGTCCTTTCTGTCCACACCTCGTCCAGGTATCACAAAGTCATCTTTAGTTTTTCTATTTGTATTTGCGTTGGCATTGTGACGACAACGACCATGGCCAGCCATGTTTACAGCTGAGTTACATAGGTTACAATCACATGACATATCTATGGAAAGTGAAGGAGGTTACAATACACTGAAAAGACGAAGAGAACCTGGTGTGCTTTGTGTTCACACTGCGTAGATTAGCCGAACCGTACCACTGACTTTTTAGCGAACCGTACTGAGACCCTCCTGAGAAAGGTCTCAGTACAGTTCGTTTCAGAGGGTCTGGTTGGAGGGTTCACATCGGTCTGAGTTCGTTTAAATGGCTGAAGGGACCAAATGTGAAAACACCCTAAAACTAAGTCAGGACTACACCAGGTCTAAACCAGGATTAAAACAGGACTATCACAGTTTTTGACTAATCTGATCCCCGTCAACAGTAAAGAGGAGCATAAATAGTCATTTGTTTTGTCAAAATACAAAACACCATGTTTGTGAATGATCATAAAGCATAAAATGCAGCATTAGAAGCCCTTCAGCTCATAATTGATACAAGAATGCACAATGTTCCACGCTCTTTTCACCATTTTACTTATACCAACCATCCAAACCCGGGTGTGTCCCAGTTTAGAATTCTGAAAATCTGGTCTCCCTACGTTTAACACTTAGTCTTATGTCTGGTCCAAAGCTCAGTCTTTCCTGACAGAGGGTTGGCTGTAGTTCTCTCCATTAAAGAGAGATGATGACTGACCATTAGAAACAACTGAATCTTGATCCTGATTAAAATGAGAATAATTGCACATTTTCCTTTTTCTTTTAACCCAAATGCTGGTGTAACCACAAGACGACAGCGCACATATTCCGGACCGTCCGTGTGATACTGGTGACAGCGGAGGGAGCGCGGTGGACATTTTGGCTCCTGTCACTGAACCATCTGCCTGTGGACACAACACTAGCCACACGCTACCGCTAAAACTGTCACACTATTAGCCGCCGCAACGCTAACACATTCCCCACAATCCCGCTGGGCCCGGCTCGAGCCCAAATGGCGGCATGACGGGACATATGCGGCGCGTCACAGCTTCAGATGGAGAGGGCTGCCGGCCGAAAGAACAGGCGGGGTTTAGTGACAACATGGTTCGGTTTAGATTACAGAGAGCAGGTTTTCAGAATTCTAAACTGGGACACGCCCGGGTTGGGATGTTTGGTATGAATAAAATCGTGAAAAGAGCGTGGAACATTGTGGATTCTCGTGTCAATCATAACCTGTGGAGCTTCTGACGCTGCATTTTTTTGCTTTATGGTCATTCGCAAATATGTTTTTCTGTATTCTGGAAAAACAAATGACAATTTATGCTCCTCTTTACTGTTGGTGGGGATCAGATCATAGATGTAGAATGGTAGATCTCACGTTTAGCTTCTTGTCATGCATTAATACTGCCGCCATCTTGGTACAGGCTTCCATATTCTACAGCAGGGGTCACCAACCTTTTTTCATCCGGTGAGCTCCTTTACAAAACTAAAATGCCAGAGAGCTACTCTAAATTCTAAGAGCAGGAACAGTTAGAGGCCTATAAAACATGCACCATTATCCATTTATTGGTGCAAAAAAATAAAGTTAGGCAATGATACATTTATAGTTTTAATAGTCATTCTATTCATCAACTTTTGTTTCATTTTAATTCAGAAATTCTTTGGCGAGCTACTTGGAAGAAGGTGGAGAGCGACTGGTGGCTCCTGAGCTATAGGTTGATTATCAGTGAGCAAAGATGACAGACTTTTGCACCGCATACGGACTAAACCAGGACAAAACCAGGACTAAACCAGGACTAAACCAGGACTAAACCAAGACTGAACAAGGACTAATCTTGGAGAGAGCAGATGTGTGGAGCAGGGTGTCCGCAAAGTGCATTTGGGTGACAGTTGTGCTTAGCCCTTTGGGGGGTGGAGCTCTGCACCAGCCCTTTTACCCGTATTCTATGCGGGTGCAATCTCCGGGCCTGTCATAACACTCAGAACATTAATGAGGCCTGCAGCGGTTCAGAACCCAAGGAGGTCCCTTAGGATCGAGCACTGGAGTTATTTTTTTCAGAAAGCCACATAAAATGAGCTGTTCTGATAAGGTATGCATATGCACCATATAGGCTCATGCTGGTTTATTATTTAGTTGCCTTGTTGTACCTTTAGTAGTTTCTTAGGTCTATATAGTCTTTTATTTATTTTATTTGTATTATAATTGTTGTAATTTAAAGCAGCGGTGTCCCTGTACCAAGATGGCGGCTGTGTTGACTCATTTGTTCCAGTAGACAGAAGTGGTCAATGTGAGATCTACTGTTAATATGTACAGGATCAGAATAGTCAAGAATTGTTTTCGTCCTGTTTTAGTCCTGGTTTAGACCTGACGTAGTCCTGGTTTAGTCTCAGTTTAGTCCTGGTTTAGGTCAATTTAGTCAAAAACAGGGGCACCTGGGAGATTTCTTGTGTAAAACTGGGGCAAATCAGTGGTTTTGGATAAATCTGCTGGGACAGGGGGCACGGGGCTCAAAACTGGGACTGTCCCGGGGCAACAGGGACGTATGGTCACCCTAGTTTAGCTTCTCTTTCTATTGTTGCTACATCGAGGTAACAAAACAAAGCGCTTGAATGAATGCTGATTCATCATTGGACATTGAGAGATACCGTACGTCTTAGGGTATTCTGTGGAAAGTTCTAGGCAAAAACGCACACGGTCAAGGGTCAGGTTTGTGGAAAGGCAAGCTTCCTCACCCCGAGTTAATCTTTTGAGGGGTTATGTGTGTATAAAAAAGTACAATGATTTTATTTCAGTTCATTTTGTGCATGGATCCTTCTACAGTGTGTAACTTTCTGGATGTGATGGAAATCGAAAGTTAAAACTGCACTTTGGAACATTCTCCATGGAGATGTATGCATTTCCATGGAAACAAGGCCCTTCTGTTAGCCAAAGAAGAGTCAGGTTTGTGGAGATGCAAGCCACGCAGTAAGGAGGGATGTTTTTCAGTGCAGAGAGAGATAGAGAGAGGAGGCTGTGGGTGGAGCTGCAGCCGTGGAGGACAGCGATTATAGCTCTGCGTGGGAGACGAGTGAGGAATGGATATGGGAAGGGTGCTGCGGGGGAGAGGAAGAGAGGAGAGAGGGAGGAGAGGGAGAAGGGTGCTGCAGAGGAGAGAGGGAGAGGAGGGAGAGGAGGTGGGAGACTGCAGCACAACACAGGAAACACAACAGGTGTCGGTGTAGAAGACGAAAATAAAACTGGAGCTAACCATGGACTGACCAGGACTAAACCAAGGACTAAACCAGGACTAAACCAAGGACTAACCAGAACTAAACCAGGTCTAAAACAGGAATAAACCAGGTCAAAACCAGAGGCTAAACCAGGACTAAAGCAACAACTAAACCAAGAATGAACCAAGGACTAAACCAGGACTAAAACAGGACTAAACCCGAGAATAAACCAGGTCTAAAACAGGACTAAACCAGGTCTGAACCAAGGACTAAACTTGGAATAAACCAAAGACTAAACCAGGACTAAACCAAGGCCTAAACCAGGACTAAACCAGGTGTAAACAAGGACTAAACCAGGTCTAAACAAGGACTAAACCAGGTCTAAAACAGGACTAAACCAGGGACTAAACCAGGACTAAACCAGGAGTAAACCAGGACTAAACCAAGAATAAACCAAAGACTAAATCAGGTGTAAAACAGGACTAAACATGAGACTAAAACAGGACTAAACCTGAGACTAAACCAGGTCTAAACCAGTACTAAACCAGGTCTAAACCAGTACTAAACCAGGTCAAAACCAGCCCTAAACCTGACTTAAACCAGGTCTAAAACAGACCTAAACCTGGCCTAATTCAGGTCTAATCCAGATCTAAACCATATATCCCCCGCACACAGTATTGACAAAGGTATGTGATGTGTGATTGGCCAATAGGACACATTGCAACATGAATTTACAAGAAATGTATCACACTCAAAACCAAAACTAAAAGTGCGGCTGACGTCAGACCAGAGACGAGCTCACACCCACCTCACTCTGTGGTTTTCTGATTAAAATCAACATTCAGATCATAGTTCACACTTGAAACATGTCCAGGGCCGGTCACAGCTGAGGCCAGACTGAAATCTCTGCTTTTACACACAATAAGACCCCATGGTCACACAGGGAGGGCATCTGACACACTGGGAGAGCATCTGACACACAGGGAGGGCATCTGACACACTGGGAGAGCATCTGACACACTGAGAGAGCATCTGACACACAGGGAGGGCATCTGACACACTGGGAGAGCATCTGACACACAGGGAGGGCATCTGACACACTGGGAGAGCATCTGACACACTGGGATATTTCAGATCATGTTTGTAGAGGTCTGGACTACAGGATTAACAGTTTTTACGTCATTCACTACAGATTTTAAAAGATTCACATTAACTTTCTCTATAGCTTTGTCTAGAATGTTCCACAGTATTCCATTAAACTTATCCATCTCAATGACCAATCACCAGGTTTAGTTTCAGCTCACATCTGTGGAGAGGCGAGCCGACTCACAGTAAGAATGCACGTTTATAAAGGTATTTCTTAGCCATAAACCCACCTGTATACTATATTAGAATAAATAAATTAGTGCTGTCAAAATTATCGCGGTATTAATGGGTGACGCAAAACAATTTTAACGGTGTTCACTTTTTTATCGCAAACTTTTTTTCATAATCTGTGACCACTGCTGTAACGTTAGAAAAACTACAGGATCTGGCTGTAAACCGGAAGCAAAACAATTTGTAAGAAACTGAGTAGCCCTGTCAGATGGCCTGAGTATAGCAGAGTTGGGACGGCAAGCACAAAAAAAAAAAAACCCAAAAAAACATTTGCACTAAGCCTATCCACTTTTCTGATAAGAGTATTCAAATAATGATAAAAAAAAGAATAAAGGGACAAAAATGTGTGATTAATTTGCGTTTAATCACAAGTTAACTATGACATTCTTCAGATTAATCGTGATTAAATAGTTTAATGGATTGACAGCGCTAGAAAAAAATGCAAGATAGGGAAGTTTAATGCCATACTGAGGAATATTCCAGAATAAAACAGCAACGTTAGAAAGGTGGACCGGAAACGTTACACAGTACAGCTTTCATTTTAAGTATTTAATTAGCTCATTTTGTTATTGATTGGAGAAATATGTGCGATGAAGTCAATTTTGATACTCAATGCTGATTCTGATGCCACTATGATAATGTTTTTCCAATTCTGATTCCAATATCAATACTTTGGCTTAACATATCTGCTGCTAACTGACATTAACTGATACCAGTGTCAGAAAAAACATGTATTTCTTTAAACAAAAGAGCTCTGACTGTGTTATGTAACTGTTATTTATCCTTTAAGTCACGATTGAGCAACTTTGTATGAAGAAAATTTCAAACATCATGAGACGTTTTAGGCCAAAATCAGTTTGTAAATTGTCTTATTACGTTCGATTAAAGGCCCAACCAGGATACCGACTTAACCAATACAATGGAGCCGTTACGGATCCAGCAGAATGTTGGAATAGTGATTTCGATGTGACCATGATCAGTCCTCGGTCTCATGAGGCTGGGTGTATGTTGGCGGCAGAGGACTGGGTGTATTTGAGAAGGTGATGACAGAGCGTTCTTTTGTCCAAAACAAAAGAGTTTTTAAAAACAGCTGAGTGAGTCAACAGAACCCGATGTGCTCCCTCCTCCTCCACACGTTAGTCCGCCACAAACTGTAATTATGCACTGAGCTAGCAGCATGACGCTAACACCAGCTAACTACTCCAGCGACAAAAGCCTGGGTTTACTGAGCCTGGTTAACGTAAGACGCCATTCCAGTCTGAATCTTACTGAGGGATTTAAAAGAAACCTGATTTCATGTAGGATTTAGATAAAAGTCTCGCCTAATTATCCAGTTTGACCATTTTAGAATTTCACTTCCTGGTTGGACATGGGAGGGGCGGACTGGGACCAAAAACACTTTTTCCCCACAAATTGGCCTACCATATGGGGGATTTGGATGATTTAAATAATTAATAATGAATCATTTCAATACATCAATAATGAAATAACTGAAGAAAATTTAAAGATGATTTTAAAAAACAGCTAAAATTACTTCGTTTCAAAGTAACTTAGCTTTTGTGTCTTTAATCTTTTCCCAGTCATCGTTGTCCTTCATTTTCTGTTCAACATCTTCAACATGTGTTGAAACCAATAAGTAAGATAGACTGTGTGTGTGTGTGTGTGTGTGTGTGTGTGTGCGTGCGTGTGTGTGTGTATAAATATATATATATATATATATATATATATATATATATATATATATATAGATATATATATATATATATATATAGATATATATATATATATAGATATATAGATATATAGATATATATATATAGATATATATATAGATATATACACACATATATATATATACAGTCCCTGACTGTCTTGTCGCTTATCCATTTTGTAGAAACAAAAGCTTATAACCTGACTTTAAATTAATCGATTGGTTTAAGAAATGTCTCATATGAAAGCTAAAACCCTCCCAAATTATGCTCAATATACTAAAATAAATTTGCTTCACTGAAGAAAGATTGATCATTTAATGAACACAGAAAGGTCAGATTTTGGCAAGACAAAAGTTCCATTAGAAAATATCCGTGTACCATTTGTTCTTTTGAATTTCAATTAAGAACGAAAAACAATAAAATGGGAAAACTTAATTATTTTTAGTGTCAAATAACAAAACAGATTTTGATCTCTATTTCCAAAAACAGTCCCGTGCATACTTTAATTTGAATATTTTATTCTCTCTGGTTTATTTGCCCTGGAAGTTCTGCTGCTACAGGGACTTACCTGTCATCTTCTTTTATAGCGACGCGTTTACTAAGAAAAGAAATCGTCTTAGACAGTTATTGTTGAACTTTACGACGAGAAACAGGAAGCAGCGAAACTCTCCTTTGACTCCATAAAACTATAATAAAAATAGCTTTTATTATAGATCCATGGTTGACACTGAATGCACAAGCGGCACGTTAAACAATAAACCAGAGAGAATAAAATAATCTAAATTAAAATAGGCACTGACACCGAGAATTTTTTAATGGTGTTTTTTGAAATAAACTTTAAATTAAATATTGGAAACAGAGGTCGAAATCTGTTTTTTGTTTGACACTAAAACAGAATAATGAAATAAACTGTTTTCCCATTTTATTGTTTTTCATGCTTGACTGAAATTCAAAAGAACAAACTGTACATGTACCAGAAAACGTAAATGTAGCATCTGAAGGGGCTAATAAAACATGAACAATTGAACAAACGCAAAAAGAAAACCAAAAAAACCCACAATCGATCAGCCCTGTAGGTCCATGGCACGACTAGGACCTCTCCAGGACTAAACCAGGTCTTAAACGGGACTAATCAGAACTAAACTTGGACTAAATCGCAGCACGGGTCTTGTGTTTCTCAATCAGTGCTTTCTCAATGACTTTTCCGTCTGCGGCTCCACCTTTCATTCACACAAACTCAAATGATTCCACAGCTTTTTCTTTCCAAATGAGTCCAATCAGAGTCGGGAGCCGGAGGAGCTTTCCCAAAACCAGAGGATTTTCCAAACAGGAAGCTGGAAAATTAGTATATGATCTTGACATTCATTACAGTTTTAGAACTTTAGTCACGTTTTCTTTGTGTCTTGGTCGTTTTTAAGCATCTTTTCTGTGTTTTATTGAAACAAATTGAGATTTATTCCTCTCTTTAATAGAGATGTTTTGACCAAGATTTTTAGCTTCCAATCTGATCCGTTTTTTTTTTTTTTTAAGGAGTGCTCTTTCCGATACCGATCCGATAGCGCCGTCTCTGTAATGTAGTGTTGTTGGCTCCAAAAAGTCCATTAGACGACGAAAGCCGATGTTTTTCACGATCATCTAAAGTGATGAATTCGACAATCCTGTGTCATTTTCTTGGACTTGTCGCCATTTCGAGGTAGTTTTTCTCTTCTTTGAAATACCTCCGCAAATGTTTGCTGCTGTGGCTTTGCCGCTTTGCGCTTGTAAATCTCAAACTCGTCTGGATGATTCTTTTGTACTTGACGAATCAAATTGGTAGTGTTAAAGTGGCTCTTCTGGTTCCTCCACGAGAAACTTGTTTGTTTGCAGCAATTGCATGGTGCCTCGATGCAGCAAAAACGTGAAACTGGATCGGTCCAGTCACGTGACTGAATCCGATACTGTCTGATACTCGTAAAAGAGGCCGATCAGGAGCCGATACCGATACCGAATATTGCATCGGGACATCCCTACTCTTTACTGTTGGCAGGGATCAGATTGGTGAAAAATAAGGACACCTGGAACATTTCTTGTATAAAATTAGGACAAATCAGTGGTTTTTGATAAAAGGGCTCAAAACTGGGACTGTCGCGGGGAAATAGGGATGTCTGGTCACCCTCATTTAATGCCATACTGTGAAACATTCAAGACAAAGCCTTAACATGCTCAATGTTAACAATGCAGCTTTAGACATTGCCAGCGCTCCAGAACACATACTTCTCCAATACTTGAAGATGTGAGTCTGGCCACCAATCAATCTCCCCCAGTTCTGATGACTGACAGGAGGATTAGCCAATCAGGGACATGCATGGTCCTTAGGCAAGACACATCACCCACATTGCCTAGTATGAAAGTGGTGTGTGTGTGAGTGGTGGTGGTGGTGGTCGGAGGGGCAGATGGTGCAAATTGGAGCCTCACTTCTGTCAGTCTGCCCCAGGGCAGCTGTGGCTACAATAGTAGTTTACACCACCAGGTCTGGAGTGAATGAATAATGAACTATAAAGTGTCTTTGAGTGAAAAGAGCTATATAAAACTGATGCATTATTATTATATCAAACATATGGCTGCTTTACAAAAAAAAAAAAAAAATGAAATAGGCGAGAAAAACATGAATTTCTCAGAATCAGCAAACGAAGAACTGAACTGTTCATCTGAGGGGAGAGACATGATTGATTCGTTTCACATGAGGCACTGAAATAAACTGGATGGTCGCTGAATACACAGAGGTGCATCAGTCTGGATCTGGCAGGAAAACCTAAAAGTGCAATATGTCACTTTTCTGACACTTCAGGTCTTCATGGAGATGTTAAGATTAAGCTACATGAAATGCATATCTTATGCATATCTGTCTTTTATTATTATTATTATTATTATTATTATTATTATTATTATTATTATTATTATTATTGAATTTTGAATTGAATTTTATTTATTTTGGTTGTCAACATTCATAAAAAAAATAAATAAATAAATAAATAACATTTACAAATACATGTCCTCATTGTGTTGGTCACAACCAAAAAAGGATTGGGCTGAAGCAACTTGCTTATGCAAGCCCCCCCCTCAACATTACAACAACTCAAATATTCTACCTTGTTCTCATTATTCCCGTCTTTTTACTCTTTACAACAATGTGTACATGTTAATCATTTCATATTTTAACCTTTTTTTAAACTGTATTAGAGAACTAATCAACTTAAACCGATCGTCAAGCTCATTCCAGAGTTTAGCTCCTAAAACAGACACACATCTTTGTCTGACATTGGTTCTGACTTTACTTAATTCAAACCGCAGCAAACCTCTTAGGTTGTACAAACTATTTAAGTAATTTAAATAAAGATTGTATTCCTACAGGAAGATCATTATTCATAGCGATACAGAATTTCCATGATTTTAAACTTAACTATGTCTGCAAATTTCAATATATTAGATTTCACATAAAGTTCATTGGTTGAATCGTGGAATCCAGCATTATTAATGGTTCGTACGACCCTTTTTTGTAATTTAATTATTGGATCTAAATATGTTTTGCATGTGTTTCCCCAGATTTCACAACAGTAAGACAGATAAGGAAGCACAAGTGATGAATATAATAAATGCAAACTTTTCCTATCTAATAAAGGTTTTGTTTTATAAAGTATGCCAATAGTTTTTGAGATTTACTCTTGACATGTTGTATATGCGGCTTCCAACAAATCTGATGGTCTATAATCACTCCCAAAAATCTTGTCTCATAAACTCGTTCTAATTCAATCCCATTCCAGTTCAGTTTTAGATCACAATTTACCCGACTGGATCCAAAAACCATAAATTTAGTCTTTTTCTCATTCAAAGATAACTTATTCAAGTCAAACCATTTTTTAAACAATATCAACTCTCTTTCAACTTGAGAAATTAATTGCTTAACATCAGGTCCTGAACAGAATAAATTTGTATCATCAGCAAAAATAATCATCTTCAGTATTTTAGATACTTTACATATGTCATTTAAATAAAGAATAAATAATTTTGGCCCCAAACAGAGCCTTGAGGATACCACAAGATAAGAATTCTTGTTGAGAAACTGTTCCATTTATTTCTACATATTGAAATCTATTGTGTAAGTAGCTTTTTAACCAACTATTAGCCACACCTCTGATCCCATAATAATTACACTTCTGTAAAAGTAAATTATGGTCAATAGTATCAAATGCTTTTAAGTAAATCGATAAATATTCCAATTACATTTTCTTTGCTGTCGATAGCTGATGTTACGTTTTCAATAAAATCCATCACTGCTAGTGATGTTGATCTATTGCTACGAAACCCATACTGTTGGTCACATAAAATACTAAATTTTTCCAAAAGCTATCTAATTGTTGGACAAACAATTTTTCAAGTATTTTGGAAAATTGATCCAAAAGTGAGATTGGCCTGTAGTTGGTTACTAACTGTTTCTCCATCTTTATAAATTGGAAGCACTTTGGCCAGCTTCATTTTGAGGAAATGTTCCCGTTGCAAAGGATCTATTGCAAATGTAGGTCACTGGCTTAACTATATAATTAATCACCTCCTTAATCATTGACATGTCAATATTATTACAATCGGTAGATTTCTTACTCTTGCTTTTCTTGACCACCTCTAAAATATCACTTTCACACACTGCCCTAAGAAACATGGAATTTAGTTTTAATATCAATATCAATTTTTCTTCTGATGAATGGGTTTGGTGTATTTGATTATAAATTTGGACCCACATTAACAAAAAAGTATTAAATTCATTAACAATTTCTTGTGCTTGGTTAGTAACTCTACCATCACTTTTAGAATCTCTGTTAATGAATGTTTAGAATCGGGTTGGTCAATAACCTCCTTAATTACCTTCCAGGTCACCTTGATATTTGTTTTATACTTCTGCAATAGCATATTGTAATAATTCTGCTTCTGTTCTCTTATAATGGTTGTCAGTTTATTTCTATAAGTCTTGTACTTGTCTTCATTTCCCTTACTTGGGTGTTTTATAAATGTTTTGTATAACAGATTTTTTCTTTTGCATGCTTTTGCCAGACCTTTTGTCATCCATGGATTATATTTATTTTTAGATTTTACTTTAATTTTCTTCACTGGACAATAATGGTCATACAATGAGATAAATGTGTCAAGAAATGCATTATAGGAGTCATTTGTGTCCTCAACATAGACTTCATTCCAATCTTGGTCACCAAGTTTTGCTTTAAATGCTTCAATTGCCTCTGGCTGTCTCATTCTGTGTATTTTGTATAAATCTACCTTTTTAACTTTAGCTTCATTTCAAACACAACAAAAACAGGCAGATGATCACTTACATCGGTCAAAAATAATCCACTTTTAGCATTTCTGTCTGTTATGTTAACAAAAATATTATCAATCAAAGTAAGCGCTATCGTTAGTTATTCTGCTGGGTTTGGATATTAAAGGGAACATCCCAAACCAAACATACTGTTCACAAAATCTGATGTTTTTATATGCTCACATGATTTTAATAAATCAACATTGAAGTCCCCATGAGACTAAAGAGCCTTGCCATTATGCTTAGAATATAATTCAGAGATTTTCATATTAAACTCATCAATGCATGATCCTGGAGTTCTATAAATACAGCTAATCAATATACCTTTTTTAGTGATTCATTTCTTATCACAACTGTAACACATTCCATCAACTCATCAACAGACAGGGTCATTTCTTCAATAATCTTACAATTTAGACCCCTTTTTTACAAACAAAAGCGACTCCTCCCCTTTCTTGTTTTTCCTGTTTTGTTTAAATAAATCATAGTCTTCTAATTCATTATCCAACTCTTTATCGTCACACATAGCCAAGTTTCTGAAACTGCTACAAGACTAAATTTGAAATTGAAATTATTTAAATAATCTTTTATTTTGGACATATTTTTATAGAGACTCCTGCTGTTAAAGTGGATCAATGACAGTTGTTTTGTTGATGCTTTAATGTCACCCTCAGAGTAATAGCCACAGTCCAAGTTTAGATTCTCTGACAAACAGCCATCAGGATCAATGTCTGTTTCTAAATCATAGGACTTATGTTCCTGGTGTTCAAAAGTCTTAAAGTCTGTTGGTTCCTCTATTTGTTCAATTTATTTCTTCCTTTTAATTACCCTACTTGGTTGTATACTACCAAGCAGTGTATTTTTCTTAGTCATCTTGTAATCTTATTTAAATTTGTCCAAGTCTTCCACTTCTCGTATTGTTATTATTTTGGCTTGTTCTGGTGTTCCATTAAGTTTGATCAATACTTTGCAGTTTCTTGTCCATGTGTCCTGGATCCTCTTTTGTTTCTTCAGTATTCGAGCCTGTCGTGCAATTTCTGCATTTTTTTTTTGTAAGGTGTTCATTAACATACACATTTGTGCCTTTTAGTTTTTTGGTTAGCTTAAGCACTTCCGTTTATTATTATTTATTATTATTATTATTATTATTATTATTATTATTATTATTTTATTTTACTAGTTTTATTGTTTTAAGACAAGTATGATTAAATCTGAGCATTTATTTTATCATTATATTAGTATTGTTGTTATTACTATGTATTTGTGGAAATAAAGTGGATTAGATTGGAAGATGATGATGTCGTGAATCCAAGTTACAGGTCAGATCTATGGAGAGGTGACCTCATTCACAGCATCAATGCAGACTTTTCAGTATTTTCGAGCACTAGAAACACAAGTAAATGTAATTGTAATTAATGGGACCTCTCAAGGGAAAGCAAAAGTCAGTAGTTTAATTACAGCTCAGACAAACTGTGCATATTGTGGTTCTGTCAGTGGGCAAGACACATCGGCTGCCTGGAGGTGTAGCTGTGACTGACACTGTACTATCCACATGGAGCACTGCAATGACGTAATGCCACAGGGTTCGACAACAAGCGCTGCAGACGGGAAACAAGGACACTTTCAACTCACAAGGAATATTTTTAAAACCGCTTTCGTTATATTCAGAATTAGCCTTATTTGAGCCAATATCATACCATAAGATGAGAAATGTGCAATTACAAAAAACTGAAAAAAGAAAAAAAATCAGATTCAACAAGTGGGTGATGTAATGCCACGGAAAAACATGGGAATTATATATATATATATATATATATATATATATATATATATATATATATATATATATATATATATATATATGCATTCTAAAATAATGTTAGACTGATACAAAAATATAAAAAAATAAATAAAGAAAGAAATAAAAATTAAATCATAAATAATGACACAAACATGTGAATGCAACAAGTGGGTGATGTAATGTGAAAGATAAATCAATACAAATAAAAAAAATACATTGATACAAAACACATATTATCAAAATGAGCCTTAACACTAAAAAAAGTAAAATAATAATAATAATAATAATAATAATAATAATAATAATAATAATAATAATAATAATAATAATAATAATAATAAATAATAAATAATAAATAAATAAAATTGTGAATTGCATCCGACCATTGCAAGCGTGCAATGATGTAATGCAGTAAAAATAAATAAATAAATAAATAAATAAATAAATAAATAACCACAATGTTTAAATAATCCAAATAAAAATATAGAATTGCAAAATGTCCCTCCAACAAGTGGGTGATGTCATGCAAAAAGAAAAAAAAAACTGCTGAAACTTTGTCAAAATAAAAAATTATAATTATTCTTACCATTCACGTTTGTGTCTCCAAGCTGCTCTAGTTATTTGGTTATTCCTCTCTGCTTTCGATGTTTGGAAACAGTCGCCCGGGGAATACCTTGTGCACTTATCCAAGAAACGTTTCCTTTCCTACCTCCTAGCTTCGTTTCCTACCTCGGTCACTAAAACTACGCTCAAACTGACACTCGAGCCTGGACGTCTTCCCCTTCGCACTCTCATTCCACTTGTGTACTGTCAGCGAGCGTTCTCCTGCGCTCCGTCCCCTCTCCTCCTCCTCCTTAGCTTCTTCCTCCTCCCATTCTGAACTCAGGGAAAGCCCTCTCTCTCTCTCTCTCTCCGTCTTTCTCTCCCTCCTTCTTTCAATCTCTCAAAACAAAGCGTCTAAAAACAGCCGTTCAGGACTCTATAGCGTCAGCACGCCAGATTAGCGGGTAACCTACTTGTAGCGCGGGCTAAAAATATCCCTCCGTCATTAGCCTTGTCACTGATCCTATCCCCCGCTCGGGCTGATGCTGGAGGTGATCAGGGTACGGGGAAGACGGGAGCAGACGGGAGTGACAGAAAGAGAGAAAGAAAGAGTGAGAGAGAAGGAGGAGGAGAGGAAGAAGAATTATGTAATAGAAGTGGTCCAATGGGGTCTGAGGAGATGCCTGATTGGAGATGGTCGGAGACAAGAGAAAGAGTTTGTTGTTTGCGGAGAGTAGGGAGCAGTGTCCCTCTTTCACACGGAGCTGAAAGAAGAAGATGAAGAAGATGACGAAGAAGATGATGAAGAAGACGGAGAAGAAGAAGACAAAGAAGAAGACAACAAAGACAAAGGTGAAGACGAAGAAGATGAAGAAAAAGACGACAAAGAACATGAAGCCAAAGAAGAAGACGAAGTAGAAGAAGACGACAAACAAGTCAAAGCCAAAGAAGAAGAGGAAGACAAAGAAGAAGATGAAGAAGATGAAGACGACGAAGAAGATGAAGAAGAAGACAAAGTGGAAGATGAAGACAAAGAAAGATGAAGAAGATAAAGTAGAAGACGACGAAGACTAAGAAAAAGATGAAGAAAAAGAAGATGATGAAGACAAAGAAGAAGACAAGGAAGACTAAGAAGACAATGAAGAAAAAATGAAGAAGATGACGAAGAAGAAGCATTTTTAAACATATTATAGCGTTGTACCTTTGTCAAAAACACACCCAGAGTTGTATTTTTGTTTAATTCACACTTTCATTAATCCAATAATCCAAAATCGTCTTCTCTGAGCCTCAAAAATGGTCCATTTGTATTTTACCCATTTAGTTGCGTCATAGATAAAACTCCAGACTTCTACACAGTATTTAGACCCAACAGTTGTGAAATGGAAAAATGTCATGGTGAAAAAGGGAATTAACGCCACAAGAATGCATAAAAAATCATGTATATGAACTTTTAAACCTGTTTTTTTCTTAAGGTGACCCAGTGTAAATCATAATTACAAAAAAAAAAAAATAATAATAATCTATATTTTTAACAAGAACTCCACTGCGTACAGACTTTATTATGTGCACAAATGACAAATAACTTCCTTGAATCTCAAATCTACAAGACAAAAGTGACGTAACGTAAAGTCGAAATCACAATTTAAAAGTTTGCTATGATAAAAATCCCAAAGACACACCGTAATAATCCCCAAATGCCTGGAACATGAACCTAACAGACGCAAGGACATAATGCAATCCAGACTCCTCACTGTCTGGGAATCAAATCGGGGACCTTCTGGTGGAGAGACTAATTTCAGTGGAAAATGAGGGTCCATGAAGTGTCTTGCTCGGGGCACGACGACAGTCTTGCAGTAACACGTTTTGAGCATTTATCTCTCAGACGGTGTGTGAGACGGAAAACAGACACGGCCTAACCAAACCTGACTCGTGACTCCGGAACATTCACAACAGCACATGAAGACGAGATGAACAACAGATGAATAAGAGATAAGAGTTTTTTTTATGAATGAGACACCTGAACTCACCTGAAGTCACCTGGCCGCACCTGAGGATTAGTCATGGCTCAGATCACAAAAACAACCCGGGCTCAAAAGTGATCCTGGTTTATAGACTCTGACTCACTCAAACTGACACAAAAGGTTCCCACCGCTTCACTCCAGTAACTTCTAATAACTTCTAACAACAACTGTAACGCCGGTTTGTTGAATTTCAAAATAAAATACTACGACATCCCTGTTTTTTGTTTTTATTTTTTGGTGGTTGGTCATAATAAAACTGTGAAACGAGTGCGTCATAAAGGAAAATTGTTACGCATTGTCAGTATAGTCACATTTTCTTTGTGTTTTGGTCATTTTTAAGCAGCCTTTTTGTATTTTACTTCAACAAATTGCAATGTATGCCTCTCTTTACTGTCGGCAAGGGTTTAAATTGGTCCAAAATAGGGACATTTCTTGTATAAAACTGGGACAAATCAGTGGTTTTGTATAAATCTGCTGGGACAGGGGACACAGGGCTCCAAACTGGGACTGTCCCAGGGAAATAGGGACGTCTGGTCACCGTATTGTTACAACAACACTGGACGTGGACTTTGAGCTAGTGTGTGTGTGTGTTTTGATTGCCAAGACGATTATCCGATCAGAAATAGGTCGTCATAATACGAAAATCAGATACCAAAATGAAATACTAATTCAAGCAGGAAGTGAGACTAAAAAAAGTCCCCTTCACAAGACAGAGCTGAACGTTTCCTGAATGTGTTTAGAATGATGTTGAGCTGGATCAGAACAAGTAGAAGAGCACATAGACGAATATACACCCATGGAGCACTGAGGAATCTACCTGGAACTCTGAGGGATTACACCAGGGGTCTCCAACATTTGTCCTCTAGTGAGCTAACAAAACAAAAACACCATAGGGCTACTCATTTTAGCAGTCGCAAGAAATTGAGTACCGTATTTTCTGGACTATAAGTCGCAACATTGGGGATGGGGATTTGTTTGATCAAATCAGACTCCAGGAACAGACATTTCATCTAGAAATTAAAGTCATAGTAATAACACTAGAACAGAGAAGAACAGGCTGAACATGTGTCTGGTGTGTTCACGTCACATATGAACAGTTATTCACAAAACTAGAGCAGAAACAACAGAACAAGTTTACCAAACTCTCCATCTCACTCCAAATCACTAAATCCACTTTCAATTCTTCATCCTCGGTGTCACTTCTGAGAAACTCCACCAACAACTAAATCCAGCTTTTAGCCACGATGAGCTTTTTGGTTTTCTTCATTGCAGTTGGAGTTTCCTCCGCTTTTCTCCAGTCAAACACACGTTTCTCTCACTCCAAACTTTCTTTCTGATGCTCGATTACAGTTTTAAGCTGGAGATTTCAGCACTTGCAGCAGGACAGCGGCTCTTTCTGCAGGAGACATGCGCAGTAGAGCGAGAAGTGACAGTGGTGCAGGAGGAAGAGCATGAGGCGGAGCAGATACTGGTACACAAGGCCCTCTTGTGGCCGTCAGTGTGAAAATAACCAACATGTCAAATTATAGATTTTATATATAAGTCGGACTTGAGTATAAGTCCGCCCAAATCATGAAAAAAGTGCAACTTATAGTCTGAAAAATACAGTATGCAAAAGAGCCACGGCCTTAAATGGGGAACTGATAGACGCCTATTAAACATAAACCATTTATTACTGCAAAGTTAGGCATGGAAATGGTAGTTTTACACAAGCCATTTAATTAACCAAGATGTTGTTATTCAGCACAATGCATATAATTCATACATCCATTCTCTTGGTGAGATTTTATAACCAAAGTATTTTTTGTACATTTTTTGTTAAAAGCAGTGAATAATGGTCATTATTAGAATTGGATCTGGTATTTTTCACGCGCATGATGGCGGTTGGTCTTAATTTTCATTTAAAATTAAGACCTGGGGATACCCTGTATTCACGCTTACATCACAAACCAGGAAGACGTTTGGAAACATGTGATGACAACTTCCTCTGGGCTCTTTTTACGGTCGTAAGTCTGACATAGTGTAAAAAAAACGGGAAAATGTCGCCGTTTTCTTCATCTCCATGTCATTGTAGCCGTCCGTTATGTCCAGCTCATTAACAATTCCAACCATACCTCTCTCTTCTCTGTCTCTTGTAATCTCTCTATTCTCTTCTCTGTCTCTTCTCTCTCTTTCTCTTCTCTTTCTTTTCTCTCTCTGTCTTCTCTCTCTCTTGTTTCTCTTTTCTCTCTTCACTCTCTCGCTTCTGTCTTTTCTCTTTCTTTTCTCTCTCTTCACCCTCTCTCTTCTCTTCTCTCTCTCTTCTGTTTCTCTCTCTGTCTTCTCTCTCTTCTTTCTCTTTTCTCTCCCCACTCTCTCTCTCTCTTCTGTCTTCTCTCTTCTTTTCTCTCTTCTCTTCTCTCTCTTCAACTTCTCTCTTCTTTTCTCTCTCTTCTGTCTTCTCTCTCTTCTTTCTCTTTTCTCTCCCCACTCTCTCTCTCTCTTCTGTCTTCTCTCTTCTTTTCTCTCTTCTTTTCTCTCTCTTCAACTTCTCTCTTCTTTTCTCTCTCTTCTGTCTTCTCTCTCTTCTTTCTGTTTTCTCACTCCACTCCCTCTCTCTTCTGTCTGCTCTCTTCTTTTCTCTCTTTTCACCCTCTCTCTTCTTTTCTCTCTCTCTTCTGTTTCTCTCTTCTCTGCCTTCTTTCTCTTTTCTCTCTCCACTCTCTCTCTCTCCTGTCTTCTCTCTTCTTTTCTCTCTCTTCACCCTTTCTCTTCTTTTTCTCTCCTGTCTTCTCTCTCTTCTTTCTCTTTTCTCTCTCCACTCTCTCTCTCTTCTGTCTTCTCTTCTTTTCTCTCTCTTCACCCTCGCTCTTCTCTCTTCTTTTCTCTCTCTCTCTTCTGTTTCTCTCTTCGCTGTCTTGTCTCTCTTCGCTGTCTTGTCTCTCTTCTTTTTCTTCTCTTCTTTTCTCTCTCCACTCTCTCTCTCTCTTCTGTCTTCTCTCTTCTTTTCTCTCTCTCTTCTGTTTATTTCTTCTCTGTCTTCTCTCTCTTCTTTCTCTTTTCTCTCTTCACTTTCTCTCTTCTCTTCTGTCTATTTTCTTTCTCTCGTTATAATCTCTTTCATCGTCTCAACGCTCAAATATCCCTGTGTCCCGTTTGGACACTTTTCCCCCCTGTGTATTTTTGTTGTCTATTTTTTCCTGTTAGTTATTCCTGTGCCAGATGCCCTCCCTGTACTGTTTTCGTTAACCATTATCTCACCAGTTGGAGTCTCTCCTGCGATCCCCGTCTCCCGTGGCAACAGCAGAAGTCCCCCGCTCTTACGCAACAGGATCCTCCGTCTCCCTCTCTTCTCTTTCCCACCTTCCCTTTGTCTCTCGCTCCTTTCTTTCTGTTTATTCTCTTTCTATCCCCCTCTCCTGCTCCACTCTTTCCCTCCTCTATACATTTTTTCTCTCTGTCTCACGCTCTTCCTGTACCCCTCCCTTTTGCTCTCTCTTTATCTCTCACACCCCTCATTTTTCTTTCTTTCTTTCAGCTTTTTCTCAAATATCAAAGGCGCTGTACCTGATTTTCTCTCTTTAAAAACATGAAAAACAGAACTAGTTTATTTGAAAGTTCTTCCTCGCTCATTTTATGCATTCAGACCGTCCTAATTCTTCACCGTGATGAGTTTCTAAGCAATTTTCACAACTTATTTCATGAATCCAACAATCCAAAATCATCAAAAATGCTCCGTTTGCATTCTACCCGTTTAGTTGCGTCTTAGATAAAACTTCCGCACAGTATTTAAGCTTGTGAAATGCGAAATCCTAATCTCGTGGTGACTCAAAGCACGTTAAAAAGTTGAAACTTTAAGAGACCGGAGCGGAGTTTTGCTGCGTCGGTAAAGATTACGACAAGATGCATGCCAACAGCGCACTTCCTGATCATATGACAATCTTTATAATTAGATACGAACAGTACATGGAGGACTTATACAATATATCTGTACTCGGAGAATGTTGCTCCAAACATGGGGAAAAAATGTTGAAATACAGTCCCTTAGTGCTTCTGACTAACTAACTTTCTGGTCATTTACGGTGTGCGCGGGGAACAGAATCCTGCGTTGAAAACATGTATTGAAAATCGATTTGTAGTAATTAAAAATACCAAAAGTGCACACCTCGACTTTACACCTTGTTTTCGTTGGGTTATTGGTCTATTGATTCTTTACAGTGACATGAGGCTGAAGTGTTCTACATGTACAGAGCTTAACAAAGGTATGAGACCAACACCCAGACTAAGGTGTTTGCTTCTGCCATACATAATTTAACAGTATTTCCACCAAGAATCGACTGCAGACTCCAGCGGCGGCGAGAGGCTCAAGCCGCCAGAAGCAAAAAGTGAGGATTGACTACTGAAGGTGAGGAAGAGAAACTGAAAGTTGCTGAAAGAAAATGGTTCGTAAATGTATTTTTTTAGCGTTTTCAAAAAATATAATTCAATCGTAAATAAATGGGATTAGAAACGACATCGGCAATCAAGTCTTTTGGGCTTTGGCCTGTGCACATTTCCAGACACTAATGAGTGAACCAGGCAGAGCGTTTTGTTTGTTAGACTCGTGACTGTTGTAAGATGGGTTAAAGTGGTGTTAAGTTTTTTCAGTGTGAAGCAAATTGGCGTTTTACGTGGAAGTTAAGAACTTGCCCCCATCACTACACTAGTTTGTTGCCTTGACAGACTCACTACCACAGTGAGATCTCAGCCGAGGCAACACTGATCTGTGCTGTTTTTTTTGGCTTCTGGCAGAATTCCACCACCTCTAGCAACAGAGTTCCTCTTTAAACTTAATAGGTGTAGGTCACATGTTCAAAGTGGGCAGGCCAACAGTCCCCTGATGCATGATGGGACATGTAGGCAGAACAGATTTTAGTTACAAGCGCTGTAAGATAAGATATTCATAGTATCAGTAAATAGCGTTGTTCTGACGCATTGGTCAGACTGGGAAGAGTTTATGTTATGACTAAGAGATGTAAAAAATGTCTTAAAAATGTCTTAAAACCAAAAGAATGTCCAGGTCTGTGTTCAAACATTAAACCATCCCTCAGATTACAGTGTCACAGAGCAGTGCCTCCGGTTAGTGTCGCACCCCGGGGGACTGTGGGTGAGCTCGGGGTCCGGGGCCGGTGGTTCCTGGAGTGCGGCGGCTCGTGTGGACTCAGGACGGTTATAAATAGCAGCAGAGGGAAACCTGCTCTGCGGCGCTTTAGTCATCCTCAAGCCCCCGACACATGTGACCGAGGAGACGAGCGGTGATTGGACGATTCAGAGCGACGGGAGGAGACGGGGACATCTGATTGGACGGTGTGGGCTGTGATGGAAGCAGCCAGCCCACGCAGAGAGAGAGAGGAGGAGGAGGGATGGAGAGAGAGAGATGGGATGGAGAAAGAAAGAAAGGAAGAAGGGAGAAAGAGAGAATTTGGAGGAAACAAGGAGAGAGAGAGGAAGGAGAGAGAAGGAAAGCAATAGAGGGGGAGAGAGGGAAAGAGGAGATGGAGAAAGGGAGCAAGTCAGGAGAAAGGGAGAGAATGAGAGAGAGAGAGAGCAAAGGAGATGGGATAGAGAAAGAAACAAACAAACAAACAAAAAAGAAGACAGAGGGGGAGAAGGACGAAGAGGGGGAGACAAGGAGAGAGAAAGAAAGAAAGAAAGAAAGAAAGAAAGGAGGGGATGACAAAGAAAGGGAGAGAAAGCAGCAAGAGAGAGCAAAGAAGACAGAGGGAAATGGGATAGCGAATGAAAAAGAGAAGAGGAAGAAGGTAATAGAGGGGGAGAAATAGAAAGAGAGAGAGAAAGGAGGAGATGACAGGGAAAGGGAGAAAGGTGGGAGGAAGGGAGAGAGAGAGGGAGGGAGATGGAAAAGAGGAATAAAAAGAAAGAAAAAAGAGAAGAGAAAAAGGGAGAAAGAAAAGAGAAAATTTGAAGGAAAACAGGAGAGGGGGATGTGATAGAGAAAAGTAGGAAGAAAAGAGTAGGGAGACAAAGAAAGGAAGAGATGATGGAGAAAGGGAGCAAGAGCAAGATGAGAAAAAGGGAGAGAATGGAGAGAACAAGAAAGAGAGAGGGAGTAAAGGGATGATAGAGAAAGAAAGAAAGAAAGAAAGAAAGAAAGAAAGACAAAAGACAAAAGAGGGAGAGAGAGAAATTGAAGGAAAAGAGGAGAGGAGGCGAAGAAAAACAGGAAGGGAGAAAAAGGGAGTGAGAGAATTTGGAAAAGGAGAAGAAGAGAGGGGGAGGAGGGAGAGAAAAGTAGGAAGAAAGCAAGAGCGGGGAGAAAGAGAGGGAGAAATAATGGGAGAAAGAGAGAGAATGGAGAGAGAGAGGGATGGGAGCGCAAGGAAGAGAGAAAGAGATGAGATAAAGAAAGAAGGAAAAAGAGAGGCAAGTAGGAAGAAAGCAACAGAGGAGAGAGGGGATGAAAGCATAAAAGTAGGAGAGAGAGATGGGATAGAGAAAGAAAGGATGGAGAGAGCAAGAGAGAGAGAGAAGAGAGAGGAAGTGAGAAACCCAAAGTTGATAAGGCATTTTTTTTTTATCTGATCACACCCACAACATTTGAAGAAGAGAGGAAAGAGGGAGAGAGAAAAGGAGGGATGGAGCAAAGAGAAAGAGACAGAAGTGAAGGTGCAAAGTAGAGAGAGAAGAGGGGGAAAGTGGAGGATGAGTAGAAAAAAATAACAGAAAAAGAGTGGGTCTAGGAGCAAAAGTGAAGGAGTGTAAGAAAGCGAGAGAGAGGAGAGAATGAAAGGATGAAAGAGGAGTGAAGTGAGGGCGAGAGTCCATGGAGGGTTGATGGGGCAGTTTTTTTAAGCTGAATGTGCCCACAACATTTTAACATGTGCAGAAAAACATGCAGACGTCACTGAGAGAAGAGAGGGAAGAGGAGGAAGAGGAGAAAAGAGGAAGCATGGAGTGGGGTAAAAAGAGGAGGGAGAGAGTGAAGAAGAGAGGAGAGGAGGAGGGCTGACGTAGGAAGAAGGATAAGAGATAGAGGAAGCAATGGAGGACAGGAGGAGGAGGCACTGCAGCGAGAGAGGGAAGCGTCTGGGGAGGTGAAGCCCAAACTTTGCCCAAGCGTTTCAGATTTAAAGAGACAGGTTCACACTAACGTAACGCTCAGTGAACAAACACACACTCTCTTAGACTTTGGACAAAGGCCACATTTACATTATGTTTTTTTTCCATTCTGAATTAAATAATTCTGAATTCAAATATTTTCCTTTGAGTTTACATGGAAATAATAATTCCGAATTGAGGTTTCCGTGGAAAACACGTTAAATCGTCTTTATTTAATTCCACTCAGTGTCAGCAGCAACTGGAGAATTCTCTCCTCACGCTTTACGTCTGTGAGCTGAAGAGGAGAAGGGAAGAGTGTCGGAGAAGGAGGAAGAAGACAAACTGAGTCTGAGGCTGCGACACCTCAGCCCACTCCCACATCCCACTCACAAATCCAATGGCCATACTGGCTTGTCAAAGCCTGATCCCGTCAGATCTCAGAAGCTAAGCAGTGCCGAGCCTGGTTAGTACTTGGATGGGAGACCACTGGGAATTCCAGGTGCCACAGTGGGGTGCCAGTGTCAAAAGCTGTTGTTGTGTCCGTAGGCAAGACACTTCACCCACATTGCCTAGTATGAAAGTGATGTGTGCATGGCAGGACTCCCTTGAAAAAGAGATTAGTAATCTCAATGGGACTTTCCTGGGTAAATAAAGGTTTAAAAAAAAGTAAAAATTCCAAAGAGCAGTGGAGGAAAGTCCGAAGAGACGACTGGAGGAGCCGGATCATCCGGGTCGTGTCAGAAGGACGACCCAACGAGCACCAACCACCGAGATTATTTTGAAGAAGAAGAAACGTTTACATGATCCAGGAAGAAATTCATTCAGCTTTAAAACCAGAAGAAAAAAAAAACACTTACTTCAGGATTAAGTTTAATTACGAACAATCATTTTTATTAGAAATTAAGTGTTTACATGGTCTTTTAAAAGCAGAATTCATTTTTATTCAGAATTAAATTATTTTTGTTTGGAGTTAAAGCGCTCATGTAAATGTGCCAAACATTCAGCTTTAAAAAAGAAACAAGTGTGACAACAACTAGAGCAAAGTAGTTTTCATAATTGGCTCAATATGACGATGCGTCACTGCTGAATCCTACGTGTATCACTGATTAAGAAAATAAAACTGGAAGTACAGATCAGAGACAGACTGATGTAACGGTTGGCCACTATCCCGGGCTGATTTTTGCGTTATTTGGACCAATATTTTGTTTTGTTCAGTCTGCCGCAATAAAATGTGATGGCACAGCTCTCCTGAGGGTCTGTGGTACAGAAACGTGCTTGGGGGGAATTTATAGCAAATATAAAATGAAATCGGGGAACTGTGGAATATAATCAAAATTGGCCCTTCATATCAGCCTAAAAATATCGGCAGAGCTTATCGACAGTCAGTTGCTGTGTTCTAAACAATTGGTATCAGCATCGGCCATGAAAAAGCACAGTGACGGTCAGTTTGTACCCGAACATTCATATTTTGGGTGAACATGAACTGAACGCTCTGGATCACTGCCTGATGAACAAACTGAGCGTGTTTATTCTGGTGTCCGAACGGCGTGTGCTTCTATTTAACTTTGTTCAACAGGGCGCCAGATTTCTGTAGTGTTCCAGGTGAAAACCCGGCTAAACACACCGTAAAGAGCCTTTAATATTTAGCACAAAAACATCCAGTCTGGCAACAACACGAGCCACCAGTGTCACATCGCTGCACGTGTCATCGAAACAAGACAAAACAAAAAAGCAGCGACTGGAGCAGGAGCAACAAGGATTCATCATCTGAACATTTAGCTCACATTTCTGCCCACCGGCTTTCAAAAAGAAAATCCACATTTCTGTCACACGAACAGCAAACTTCAAACGACACATTCAACTAAAGCAGCCAATTCAAGGTTTATGAAAGCACGAACAAAATCAGACGTTCCCTAAATCCTCACGTGAACCCTGGTTGGATAAAGATTCAAAATTTGATCTGAAGATGAACTCGAACACATTGTTTCAATGTTAAAACTGATCAAATAATGTCGGTCTGTGGTTTTATATGGGCTTTGGCAACGATATTGAATAATAATCGTCTGCAGCAATGTACTGAAAAAAAAAGAACAATGAATTAGTTTATTTTTTTGGAACTATGAACGAACCGTTAACTCGAAACAATTATGAACTATGAACGAACCAGTTCATTTTGAAATTTATGAACTGAACTTTGAACTATTTCATGTAGAAAATTAACTTTCCCAACACTGGTGCCGGTGAAAACAAGTTGATCAGTGACATATGATGCCTTGAAATTAAGTGATTCAAGACGACTCAAACACGTATGAATCACTCCAGATACAACTTCAGAGGGTCAGAGAGAAGAAACGACTGAAACGCGGTTCAAAGATCTGAAAAGTCCATTTTGTAGAATCGATCTGATTTAAGTACAAGCATTTTTATACTTTTAATTCTTGTATTTATTCCAAAAAAGTTTCCAAACTTTTACTTCTGTATCATTAAACCTCCTTCTAACTTCTCTCTTGTTTCTATGGCAACTCTGCTCTTCCACAGCAGCTGCAGACGGCGCCCCCACCTGTCCACCCGCCTCCTCTGCTCCTCTTTCTGAATGTGTTTTTTTTTCTTTTTTCGGTCCATTCATAAAGTCCGATTTCCCTCTGCTCAGGTTTTCCGCGCTCGTAAACAGTCCTGCCCCAAATACGTCATGTGTACAGTACAAAGGGTCTTATGTGTAGTATCTGTAAGATTATGTTGACGCCAGCACATTTACTCTTAAAGCTGCATTGTGGAACTTTTCTGGTGCTGCATTTGTTCAGTTACAGGTGTTTTTATTGTCAAAAAACATGTGATTTGGTGCCAATGGTTGCTGAGGTTTATTCTCATCATAATCTCTGTTTAATCTCGGATCATTATCGTCGCCTCATTGGGCAAAGTGCAAAAGCTTCTACACGACCACAGTCCAGGGGCAATGTCAGGATTGTTTTTGTGGTCAGTGGCGTGAATGACTTTTTAACCCCTGAAGACCTAAGGGCAATTTTAGTACATTTCTCCTCGCCTTGATTTTTTTTTCTTAATTTTACTTTTAAAACTGCCTCTTTTACCCTATAATGAAGTGTTCTACATCCTTTTTGTTCAGTACAGCCTGTTATTTCACAATCTGCTGCTGTGGTTGTGTCATGTGGCTGTAATAAAAGCTACAGGACCAGAAACAGAGATGAAAAAACAAAACAGAAAATAAAATTCACACTCTTTTATACAAAACACACAGCAAACAACTTTTTGGACATAAAAAACGCTTAATTTAGGGCCTTAGCTACAAATTGCAAAATGTCAAGTTTGTAAGTAAATTAAAAATATCCTTATTGCCCTAAAAACAAAAAAAAGTGCAATCGCTTCATTACTTTCCTGGTCCAGTCATGGAAACAGCTCCTGTAAAGTCCAGGGCCAGAGCATAGAACAGAGCCACATCACTTTTAATGCATTTCCATGGTGTTTATTACATTTGTATTTGTTCATTTTGAGTGAAATAAACTTTTCAAATAAAAATAGAAAGGGATGCACAAATTACGCACACCAAGATGCGTAATTTGCCATGTATGTGAGAATTAGAGCATCTTTTTCAGTTGTTAAAAGCAAACACAGTCGAGAGGAGTCCGCCATCTTGACTCACTTCACTCTTTGGCAAAGTTTGGGCCAATCAAAATGGACGGAGCACATGAGTTTGGCAGAAAACAAAGTTCCTATTGGACACTCGTTTTGCACACGTCATCACACAGCATGAGTGTGACATAGGAAAAAGCCGCAGAAATGTACGTAAACCACTATGTCTGCACTTTCAGAGGGAAAAATGTAAGTTTCTATCTTTTACGGTTAGAAAGTTCTGCGCTGTTATAGAAAACATATTCCTGGGTATCGTATATGATGTTGTAGGTCTTCGAGGGTTAAATCACTTCATTTACTTCAGCAGCACAGTGTTGCATAGATGCAGAATGGTAGATGTCGCATTCAGCCTCTTGGCGTACCTTAATACCGCCGCCATCTTGGTACTGGGGTTCCATGGTCTATGGTAAAGTTTTTCACATTTTCAGGTTTTAACGGATGAAAGAGCAAGGTTAGATTTCATAGGTGAGATTTCATTTTGTAGTGTTTGTTTCTGGACCCAGCACACAGTGGTATTTTGGTTGGATGTGCAGGTTCCTGTTTACTACTAAAATAAAAAAGAGCAGAGGACTGGCGTGACTCAAATGGGGAATCCTCTCTGCGGTGTTGGACCGGTTTGGACGGGAGGTTTGTTGTGGCGACAGTTGCTAAAAGCTGAAGGGCTGAACCAGAGTCCGAGGCCACACAACATCCCCTCTGAGAGAGAAGAGGAAGAGGAGGAGAGGAAGAGAGAGGGGGAGAGGAGGAGAGGAGGAGGAGAGAGGGGGAGAGGAGAGGAAGAGAAGAGGAGAGGAAGAGGGAGGGGGAGAGGAGGAGGAGGGAGAGAGAGGGGGAGAGGAGGAGAGAGGGAGAGAGGAGGAGGAGAGAAGAAAGGAGGAGAGAGGGGGAGAAGAAGAGAGGAGGAGGGGAGGAGAGAGGAAGAGAGTAGGAGGAAGGGAGGAGAGAGGGAGAGAGAGAATGGGAGAGGGGGAAGAGGGAGATTAAAGGAGGAGAGAGGGGGAGAGAAAGAACAGTGAGAGAAGGAGAGAGAGCGAAGAGATGAGGGAAGAGAGACAGAAGGAAGAGAGAGAGGAGAGGGAGGGAAGGAAGGAGAGAGGGAGAGAAAGGGAGAAAGGGACAAGAGAGAGACAGAATAGAGAGAAAGAATAGGGATGAGGGGAGAGTAGAGAGGGAGTGAAAGAGAGAGGGATGAGAGAGAGTGAAGAGACAGAACGAGGGAGACAGAAAGAAGAGATAGAGGAGAGGGAGGGAAGGACAGAGAGAGCGGGAGAAAGAAGGGTGAGAGGAGAGAGAGGGAAAGAGACAAAGAGAAGGACAAGACAGAAGAAAGACAGAGAGACAGAAGAGAGAGAGTTAAAGAGAGAGGAGGGAGAGACAGAGGAGGAGAGGAGGGCAGACAAGTTCCCCTCTGAGTGTTTACGAGGGAAGACATGGAAATATTGAGAAGGCAGAAAGGGAGGAGAGAGGGAGGAGAGAAGGAGGAGAGAAGGAGGAGAGAGGGAGGAGAGAGGGAGGAGAGAGAGGGAAGTTCCCCTCTCTTTGTTTATAAAGGAAGAGCCGGAAATACTGAGAGAGGGAAAGAAAGAGGGGAGGGCGTGTGTGGGGGGATAGAGAGAGAGAGAGAGAGAGAGAGAGAGAGAGAGATGGACAGAGAGAGAGAGCGAGAGAGAGGGCAGGACAGGGCACATCAAAGAAAAAGAGAGGGAAAAAGAGAGAGAGAAACCTCCTAAAGTTATTCCTGTCAATGACTTTTGTCCAGTCAGCAGAGTCCGATGGAAACTCCTCCGCCTGCTGCTTATCCCTCCCTCCTTCCCTCCATCCCTCTCTTCCTTCATGTTTACTCCCTTCTTTCTCTCACTCTCTCTTTCCCTCAGTAAAGCTCCCGGTTGCAGCTGGTGTATTTAAAGAGGAACAGCACAGAAAGAAAGAGAGAGAGAGGAGAGATGGAAGAGAGGGAGTAAAAGAAAAAACAGAAACGTATGAATAAAAGTAAACAGAAAGGGGGCTGGGGAGGGGGACAGAGAGAGAGATGGATAGGAAAGAGAAGAAAGCATAGACAAGAAAGATATAGAAAGAAAGGGAGAAAGAAGAAACAGAAAAAGGAGGGGAGAGACACCAGCGAAAAAGTAAGAGAGAGAAAGAGGGAGAGAAAGGGCGGTGAAAGAGTCAAACATTAAACTGGACAGAGGGGTTGATAAAAGGCGGCAGTTCATTCAGAGCAGGTGGACTCTGAAACCCGATTACGAAAGAGTTTTTAAATGTAAAACTCTCGACATTTTTCTGCTTTTCGTTTTTACATCTCAAAAACAGAGAGATGCCACACAAGGTCTGAGGAGAGTCTGAGGACTGCAGGTGTTCAGGGACAGTTCAGGCTTTGTGTGGAGAGAGAGAAGGAGTAGAGGAGAGAGGGAAGATAGGAGGAGAGAGGGGAGTGAGAGAGAAGGAGGAGATGAGAAAAGGAGGGGAGAGAAGGAGGAGAGAGAAGGAGGAGAGGAGACAGGAGGAGGAGAGATGAGGAGGAGAGGAGAGAGAAGGGGAGAGAGGAGGAGGAGAGAGAGAGGAGAGGACGAAAGAGAGACAGGAGAGAGAGGAGAGAGAGAATGAGGAGAGGAGGGAGGGGAGGAAAGAGAAGGAGAGCGAGAGTGGGGGGCTAAAAGAGAGAGAGTGGGGGGCTAAAAGGAAGAGAGAGAGGGGGGGGTCTAAAAGAAAGAGAGAGAGAGTGGGGGTAAAGAGAGAGAGAGAAAGAGAGGGGGTAAAAGAAAGAAACAGGAAAGGGGGAGATAGAGGGAGGGGGAGACAGAGGAGGGTAAAAGAGAGAGAGGAGTGGTAGGAAAAAGGGAGATAAGAAAGAAGAAAAGAAAAGAGGAAATGGAGAGAGAGAAAGGTAGAGGTGGAAAGAAGGTGTAGAGAGACGTTTGGGGAGAGGGAGGAAGGAGAGAGATGAGCAAGTGTGCACTGAGAGAAAGAAAGAGTAAACATTGTGCACTAAGTGAGAGAGAGAGAGAGAAAGGGGGAAGAGAGAGAGAGAGAGCGATTGTAAAGCGTCAGACGGATGGAGAAGCTGTTAGCGTTAGCGTTAGCATGGTGCTTTACACGGAGCAACAACACAACACAGAGCTGAGAGCCAAACGCACAACTGAAACCCAGCCAAGGAACGACAGATGAACAGAGAGAGAGAGGGAGGGAGAGGAGAGACAGGAGGACACCAGTGCTAAAGAGAGGAAAAGAGAAAGGAGAAGAGAGAGGAGAGAGAAAGAAGGACACAGGAGATAAAGAGAGGAAAGGAGAAGAGAGAGGATATAGAGGAGAAAAAGAGGAGAGAAAGAGGAGGACAAGGGGGATTATGAAAGGAAAAGAGAAAGGAGAAATGAGAGAGGAGAGACGAGGAGCGAGAGGGAGAGGGGGATGGAGAGAGCGGTTGAAGAGAGGAGAGAGAGAGAGAAGGACAGGGGCACTAAAGAGAGGAAAAGAGAAAAGAGAAAGGAGACGAGAGAGAGGAGAGAAAGAGAGAGAGGAATGTGATAGGAGAGAGAAGAGAGAGAGGGATAGAGGGGTAGAGGGAGAGGAAAAGGGGAGAAAGAGAGAGAGAGAGAGAAAAAAAAGAGAGGGGCATGAGAGAGAGAAAGAGGAGAGAAATGAGAAGGAGGCAAGGAGGGGAGTAGGAGAGAGAAGAGGAGAGTGTTCAGACAGGAAGAGGAGAGAAAATAGAGAAAGACGAGAAGGAGAGAGAGAGCAGAGGAAAGGAGAGGAAAGAAGAGGAGGAGAGAGGAAGAAGAAAGAGATAGCAGAAGAGATGAGGGAAAAGGAGCGGGAGTGAGAAAAGAAAGAAAGAAGGAAAGAAAGAAAGAAAGAGAGAGTGGATCCATTTATCCCGGTGCGAGGGTCATTAAATATAAGATGATATTTTTAAACCGAGGTTTTGAGATCGCTCCGGGCGCTCAAATTCACTCTGGAAGGTGTTAACACGGCAAAGTCATGAACAAAAAAACTATTCGTTCACTCACTCAGAACTAAGATGTCGATTTTTGTTTCCATCTGATGCCAAACAGGGCTGTCAAAAGTCTCGGAAAGCAGATACAAAAACAACAAAACTAGATACTTGTTTCAGTAGGGATGTAACAATAAAATATCATGATATCGTATCGTCACAAGTCTCTCAATAATATCGTGGGCCATCAAAATATATCGAATCACAAGTTTTTCTGCTTAAATTCATTGTTATGGTACACAATAGATAAAAGAACCAGAGGAACTACATAGACCATAATGCTTTGCTGTTTCAGTCCAATTTACACGATGAAATAATGGTTATAAGGCACTTTTAAATCTAAACTCTTTGATTTATGACAGAACTAAAGGCTTGTCAAGGCATTTTTAAAGGAAAAAGTCGCATAGTCACATGCAATATTGAGAGGCATATCGTGAAAATATACACTTTGGTTTCACGCTCGGCCTCAATGAGCTTCGTTTGGCTGAAGCTGAAGGCCGTGGGTGACGTCACACCCGCTTAATCCGGACGTACAATGTGCGATTTTTGGCTTAATCGTGTGTCATGCTTCATGTAGTAAACATGGGGTAACGAGAACTGATGAACACCTCAGCTCCCGATCGGGCAGTGAAACCATCAAATATTGCACAATGTACACCCGGCAATAGTCCACTTGTTATTAGGGATGTCCCGATCCGATATTCACTGTCAGTATTGACTCCCAATCCAGCTCTTTTATGAGTATCGGACAGTATTGGATTCAGTCACGTGATCGGATCCATTCCTCAATATCGAGACAGCACTGTACCAAATATAAAACCTGAAATAGAGTCAAGTCATGTAAGGGAAAAAGTGCAGTTTGGCCTGAAAACCACAAAGCTGCACCTGCTCAGCCCCACACACTTTAAATGTCAACGCCATCGAATGACTGACTCTGGCTGAGTACAGTTATAAGACTCGATTTCACATTTCAAACTCGATTTCGATACTAAAGGAATAAACTCGATACTAGGGATGTAACAATAACATCTCGTCAAAAATAACACCGTGGGCCATCACAATATATCAAACCACAAGTTTATTCGCTTAAATAAATAGTTATGGTGTAAAACTACCTAAAAACAGAGGGAACTACATATACCATGATCCTTTGCTCCGTTTCAGTGCAGACTACATGAAGAAATAACTGTTCTAAGCACTATGAAATCTAATTCTTTGGGTTAAGTCTCATTAAGGTGTTTTAAAACTATTGCAGTAAATATCGTACCGTGACATTTGGATATCGTTACATCCCAAATTGATAAAAGAATGAATGATTAGTTAAATGGTTTAATTTTGATATTACTTTTAATATCAATTAGGATCTGATTTTCGATGCTTTTGACAAGTTGTGCTGTGAAAATGAAAGTTTTGTTTTTCACAGTTTTCCAGTTGCGTTTGCAGGGATTAAAGAATTAAAGCCAAAGCCGGGTAAACAACATGTTTTTGTTTCCACAATTTGTGCGGCGACAAAGATTGGAACAACTATAATTTGCAAATCACAAAGACGGCAATCAGTTTCCTCCAAACACAATATCTTCTTTTATTCTGTAGAAAAATGGCCTCCCTGTGTGTGTCAGATGCCCTCCCCTACCTGTGTGTATCAGATGCATAATGTTTTTTCTCAAGATGTGTTTAAAAGAGAGATGTAACAATATCCAAGTCTCATAATACAATATTGTCACGGTCTGAACCTCACGGTACGATATTTATTGCGATACTGTGGTAAAGCTCACGATATGGTGGGGAGGCTCATGATATTACGATATTCTACATAATAACAAGACAGACATTCTAAAATGCTTTGACCAGTCATTTGGTACAACATTTATTGTCATTAGGGATGGAACGATATCCAAATCTCTCTGTACTATATTTTCACCATATACATCTCACCGTACCAGATTTATTGCAATATTTTGTGGAGGCACAAAATTGTGAATCTGCAACTTTTTCCTCTAAAAATGCCTTCACAAAACTTCACAAGATCTGGTTCAGACCTGGTTTAGACCTGGTTTAGACCTGGTTTAGACCTGGTTTAGACCTGGTTTAGACCTGGTTAAGACCTGGTTTAGACCTGGTTAAGACCTTGTTTAGATCTGGTTTAGACCTGGTTTAGACCTGGTTAAGACCTGGTTTAGACCTGGTTTAGACCTGGTTAAGACCTGGTTTAGACCTGGTTAAGACCTTGTTTAGATCTGGTTAAGACCTGGTTAAGATCTGGTTAAGACCTGGTTTAGATCTGATTCAAACCTGATTCAGACCTGGTTAAGACCTGTTTTACATTTAGATCTTGTTCAGACCTGGTTCAGGCCTGGTCTAGATGTGGTTTAATCCTGATTTGGTCCTTTTGGTTTAGACCTGGTATAGTCCTTCTGGTTTAGTCTTTGTTAAATCTTGATTTGATCCTCCTTAGTCCTGGTTAATCCTGGTTTAGTCTGGGATTAGTCTCGATTTAGTCCTGGTTTAGTTCTGATTTGAGTCTTGGTTCAGACCTGGTTTACATCAGGTGTTCACTGCATGTTTTTCTTCTTCTGTAGTATTTTAAATTGTGGCTTCTTTTGCACAAACAAACAAAAATGAGGCTCACAAAAGTGTGAATCTGCTCCTTTTCCCTCTAAAAATGCCTTCACAAGACTTAATCCAAAGAATGAAGATGTAAAAGTGCTTAGAACAGTTATTTCTTCATGTAGTCTGCACTGAAAAGGAGCAAAGGATCATGGTCTATGTAGTTCCCTCTGTTTTCTTTTTTTTAGCTATTTCTGCATCAGAACTATTCATTTAAGCAAAGAGACTTGGGATTCGATATATTGTGATGCTCCATGATATTATTGTGAGACCTTTGACGATACAATATCACCAGATTTATGTTATTGTTACATCCCTAGTTTAAAATTAGAACTTTTAAACCATAAACTTGCAAATTGTAAATCACACTGCATTTATTTTCAAACGTGTTCGCCCCTTTAGTGCATTTAAATCATGGAAATTTAAAAGTGCACATTTAATTTTAATAATGACTTAACACTAAGACTGAAATGGAATCTGACATGGTTTACGCAAAATAGTGTGAGGAGGTTGAACTTTAGAAATAAGGTCACTGTGAAGCGTGTGGGAGTTTGGTGGTTTTAGTTATATCCTCAGATGTGAACCTGGGTTAGCCTAGTCTGATTTAGCCTAATCTGATTTTGCTTATGTTAGTCCATCTTAAACATTTTATATTGTTCAAAACTGACTCTTGTAATCTTTAAAAGTGCATTGTGCAACTTTTCAGGTGGAGGGAGATGTTATTGCTTTGTCTGGAATGTTTCACAGTGTAGCATTACAGCTTTATATCGTCGTGGAGACCAAACCAGACCAAGTTCCAGGTCAGATCTGAGGTGAGGCGCCCCATGCTATTTTTGAGATATAAAACCACCTGTAACTGAATAAATGTAAAGTAGAGCTGTTTAAAGTCATGCTGTGGAACATTCCAGGTAGAGCAATGACATCTCTATGGAAACAAGAAGGTGACGGACATCTAACCCAACAAAAAAGTCACATAGTGAACCTTTAAGTCATGTTATAATGTTGATACTTTCTCAAAAACAGACCTGGAGTTGAGTTTTTAGTCTGTCTGCATGTCCAAAAATGTTCTGTTCCACCTTGTGATGTCATGAAGTGGTAGTTTTCAAGTTATAGTTAAGCTAACAGCCGCATTTTACCTTTAGTTCAGTACAGATTGGCAATTCCAGGGCTGAAATTATCCAAATGATTCTACTGAAGGTGTGTGGAGTTTTTATGGAGTTTTCCAGTTGAGCTGAATCCCAGTTCGATATTTTTTTTCTAAATCGTTCAGTTATATTTTAGATTTTAGTCTTTCCCAGTGACTGCTGTCCACACACACACTTACACTCGCACTGCTCATTCACAAAAGACTAAACTACAGGAGCAGAGCAGAGCATGGAAAGCCAAACATGAGCTCGTGTGTTCCTATTGTTAAAGCTTAGAAGAAACTCGGGCTTCCAGTGATCACCAAAAACTATTCAAATATTCAGCAAACAATTATATGTTCAAATTTAAATATCTACAGCAAGACCAAGGAGAGCTGAACCCACCTGAACCTGGGAAAATATTCAAGATAGAAAACCTTAAAGCGTGTTGTGGAACAAGGGAGAGGAGATGCAGACTGTGTTCACACTTTGGAATAAACACGGAACTAAACCAGGACTAAACCAGGACTAGACCAGGACTAAACCAGGACTAAACCAGGATTAAACCAGGATTAAACCAGGATTAAACCAGGGCTAAAACAGGGCTAAAACAGAACTAAAACAGGACTAAAACAGGATTAAGACAGCATTAAGACAGGACTAAAACAGGTCTAAACAAGGATTTAACAAGGACTAAACAAGGACTTAACAAGGACTTAACAAGGAGTTAACAAGGACTAAAACAGAAATAAACCAGGATTTAAACCATTATTACAACATGACTACACCAGGACTAAACCAGAACTAAGCATTTAAATCAGGATTAAGACAGGACTACACCAGGGATACACCAGGAGTTAAACCATTACAACAACAGGACTACACCAGGACTAACCAGGACTAAACCAGGACTAAACCAGCACTAAACCAGGACTAAACCAGGACTATACCAGAATTGAAACCAGGATTTCATCCAGGATTTAATCCAGGATTTAAACCAGGACTAAACCAGGAGTTAAACCATTATAACAACAGGACTACACCAGGACTAAACCAGGACTAAACCAGGATTTAAACCAGGATTTAATCCAGGATTTACACCAGGACTAAATGAGGACTATTACTACAACAGGACTACATCAGGATTTAATCCAGGATTTAAACCATTATTACAACAGGATGACAGCAGGACTAAATCAGGACTTAGTCCAGGACTAAACCAGGACTAGAGTAATGATAAAAGCGCATGTGGTGGAAGTGAGAGGGACAGATGGCACTGGATAATCTGATAATGGGTTTTTGAGGACTATTTAGTTTCGAGTTGTTAATATCCATGTATCGGTCTGAAGTAGTATTCACTTTGCCATGTATATTAAGTACTGGATTTAACCACTTCTGGTGTTAAATATGTTGCATACTCATAAAATGCATGTGAAATACCGTTTTAGAAAACAGTCATGCTTGATTTCAATACTAAGGAATAGACTTGGTTAGTTTAAGAACAGGGAAATTTAAAGATTTAAAGATAAGGAGATCTTATAGTTTCTCTTTCCATTATAAGTCATTGCAAATCATTTACTTACTCATAAAAACACAAACATCAGCAAACAGAACATGGACAACTTTGAACATTTCAGCAACACAACATTTCACAAAGACGTACAACTTTTATTAAACAATTTTCCCAACATTCAAGAATCGATTGTGAATTTTCCAGCTGGCAAAGTGAAAGAATGTAGTGTATGCTATTAGGGCTGAACGCTCACAGACGTATTAATAATGCAACATGGGCAGAAGCAATAACTCACATCACAGATCCAAATGTGGAACGCCCAAGGGTTTAAATGGAAATGGGACTATAGGCACATTTATTTATTATTGTTGGTAAACCCTAGAGTCGACTTAATTCATGCTTTTGTTCATTTTGTGAACGTTTGTGTATTATATTTTATTTTTAAAGCCACAGTATGTAAGTTTGTAGCCAAAAATAGACAAAAATAAAAGAATATAAAAACATGCATCCTTACTGTGAGGCTTGCATCTCCACAAACCCGACTCAGAGGAAAAACTGCTTGTTTCCATGGAAATGTTCCTTTGGCTATTATCTTTTACAGTAAGACATATGCAGCCATACCTCACTGTTAAAGCCTGATCTCATCAGATCTCAGAAGCTCAGCAGTGACAGTGTTCTGTCTAAATCCACAGTCACGTTTATCGATTCACATTCCCCCGTCGAAATAAGCAACCTTATGTTTTTGCATTTACAGTTGTCTAGATCAAATAAAGCCAAACCCTGACCCTGACCCTAACCTCCCCAGTCTTGCAATATATTTCTCTGGATTAGAGGCAGTGGGTTTGGTGCTATTTGCACACGGTGATCACACTTTATACCTTAGTTATGTCACATTTACACTCATTTATATGAAGTTGTATTCTGCTGAAATAGGCTCAGGCTAAAGGTAGCACATATCGACAGGCCAATTTAACCATTGAATAATGTTCCCACTGTTGAATCACCATTATTCACTCATTTATATGAATCTGTGCAGAGGAGCTCATTTCGACAGGTCTGTATCTTCTATCAAATAAAACTTCCACTGTATAAGAGAAAACAATGACTGGAAGCACTCAAATCTTTAGATTAAATATATAATATTTAACTCTAATTTTAAATCTAACTTCCTATTATAATATTGTGATATTTTCTTCATACAGCACCTTTTTAAACAATGTTACAACGTTTTCTACACATGGAAACAAAATAAAATACGATGTAATGAAAATGATAATGATCAAATCAAATATTAAATCCAAACTATTCAATCATCTAACGTATGTATTCTGCTGCAGCTCTAACATGCACAAGTCGATGTTTACAGGCTTAACTGGTCAAAACACAGAATTAAACCAACAGACTTAAAAAAAAAGAAGTTATTTTATTCCTCCACTTCTGCCTTAGAAGCTCAAATCAACGACATTTAAACTGTAACAGCACTTGGAGGTTGTGCACATGAGCAGGAGCATTAAGGAGCTCAAATTGACAGGACAGGGGTCTGGTTAGTATTTGGAGGGGAGACCGCTGGGAACAACAGGTGCCACAGACTAGCGAACCAAAGCAAGCACATTTTAGACACAATAGAACAAAAATGTCAACAAGAAATCTTCCCAGTTCATAACAGCACAGTGCGGAACAGTCACACACAATCACAGCGTTTCCCATAAGGTGGCGTCTGAATGGAAAGTGGGTGTTACCTTTGAGATTCTTGGGGTTGTTTTGCTTGGTCCGCGGCATCTTTCTGCCCCTCTGATTCACAGGTGCATCATGGGAAAGTTACAGGAAGGGCCTCGCGTCAAGTTTGGTCCTGGACTCGAGTCAGGAAACATCTGCAACAGGGAAAACCAGTGAATAATACCGGGAATCTGACCCACAACCTCCATACTCAGAAGAGGAGACGGGCTAACCACTCTGCCACAGGAACACACAGTTATAGAATTTAAAGGGCCCCGATTTCACCGTTTTCTCTATGTAAGAATGTTGTTTCCACTCTGTTCCATCTTGTGATGTCATGTGGTGATAGAGGAAGTGCTCCACTGTGTTTTTAAACCCAATACACCTTCATTAGAGTCATTTGGATCATTTCAGCCCTCGACATTGCCTATCTCGACTGAAGTTAAGATAAAGACAACATGAAAACTAATGCTTCATGACATCACAAGTTGGAACAGAGCATTTTGAGCTTTGGAGATGAAAACACACAAATAATAGAGCGCTACTCAAGCATTAGGGATGTAACAATAACTAAAACATGGTGATATCGTATCGTCAAAGGTCTCACAATAATATCGTGGACCATCACAATATATCAAATCCCAAGTCTCTTTGCTTAAATGAAGAGTTCTGATACAGAAATAGCTAAATAAACAGAGGGAACAACATAGACCATGATCCTTTGCTCCGTTTCAGTGCAGACTACATGAAGAAATAACTGTTCTAAGCACTTTGAAATCTTCATTCTTTGGATTAAGTCTTGTGAAGGAATTTTTAGAGGAAAAAGGAGCAGATTCACAGTTTTGAGCCTCCACAAAATATTGCAATAAATATGGTACGGTGAGATGTACAGGACTGTGCAAAAGTTTTAGGCAGGTGTGAAAAAACAAAGAATGCTTTCAAAAATATAAATTTGTTATATTTGTTTTGATCAATTTTAGAGCTGCCAAACGATTATTTTTTTATAAATCAGATTAATCACACAAAATGTACAAAAATGCAATTTATTCTCAAAAAGTTATATTATTCACATTTTTCTATCGCTGGTAGTTTTGTTTACATTATTGCTGTGGGTTGTCGCGCTCGGCTTATTATTGTTGGTACAAGTAGCGTCGTTGCTGCCGCTGTTTTGCTTTAAGATGGTATTTTAAACTTGTGCTTCTGTGGAAAGAGAGTTCATCACTGTAATATCTGCAAACTACCTGAGTTTATCTAAAGTCGCGTATGGACAGACCTGATCACTGACCTAATAACCTGCGCCGCCTTTCAGGTCACCATTGTGCTTTCCATAGAGGAGCATGTGCGTTCAAAATAAATTGTGTGATTAATCTGCGTTAAAAAGACATTAGTGCAATTTTTTTTGTGATTAATCACATGTGTTAAAGCGTTACCGTTGACAGCCCTAATCAATTTCCAAAATGCAAAGTGAGTGAACAAAAGAAAAAGCCAAAGTCCTTCAGAACTCTCTTGAGTGTAAAGGAGCAGAAGTTGTGTTGGTGATGGTCTGGCCCCACAGAGCCCTGATCTCAACATCATGGAGTGTGTCTGGGATTAACATGAAGAGACAGTAGGATGTGAGGAAGCTCCATCCACACAAGATCTGTGCTTAGTTCTTCAACATGTTTGGAACAGCGACCAGCCCAGTTCCTTCACAAACTGTCTGCAAGTAAACCTAGAAGAACTGATGCTCTTCTGAAGGCAAAGCTCACACCAAATATTAATCTGATTTTGATTTCTCTTTTTTATTCATTCACTGCATTTTGTTGATGGATGAAAATAAAAGATTAACACTTTCATTTTTGAAGACATTCCTAGTTTACAGCATTTTTTCCACACCTGCCTATAACTTTTGCACAGTACTGTATATGGTGAAAATATCGTACAGATTCGGATATCGTTCCATCCCTAATGACAATAAATGTTGTACCAAATGACTGGTCAAAGCATTTTAGAATGTCACTCTTATTATGTAGAATATCATAATATTCTGAGCTTTCCCACCATATCACAATAAATATCGTACTGTGACGATATTGTGTATCGTGTATTTTTACACCCTTATCAAGTATTTTCTGATGAGGAAACAACACTAACATGTCTTAAAGAGTCGGTGTTGTGTAATATCCAGGCCCTTTAACAGACGTGATAAGACAGCGCATTTGACACTCGAAAAATGCAATCGCTTGATTTCGATTCCGTTTAAATGTAAAGGAAACATGTCCAGACAGAAGAGCGGCATATACCTCCTGACTCACACTGAAACCTCGCAGCTGTTCTTGACTCCGCTGTGGCAGAGTGGTATCCTGTCTCCTCCTCTAAGCGGGGAGGTTGTGGGTTAGACTTCTGAGTGCGCATGCTCTCCCTGCGCTCCTGTGGCAGAGCACTCACAGTTTAAGCGAAGAATCTCAATGCCCCGTAGTGAATGAATGATAGAGAGTCCATTGTCCAGACTGTATCCCACCCCACCGCGGGCATAGAGTTACTATAGAAACTTACAATGCATCTGAATGTGACTCTTACGCAACCGAGGTGTGGGGAAAGCTGTTGTTAACAATGAGAGAAGCACAATAACCGAAATAGGGTGATATCGTATCATCAAAGGTGGACCATCAAAACATGTCGAATCCCAAGTCTCTTTGCTTAAATGAATAGTTATGATGCAGAAATAGCTAAAGAAATCAAGGGTAGGGCAGTATTACGGTATCCTGAGGTATCAAAAAGTAGCAACCGTGTCAGTTTCATTACCGTCATTTAAAAAATCTGCAGAGCATAAGGACCTAACATAATATTAGGAGCATTTTGGCTTCAGGGGAGAAACAGCAAATGTTGACGGAGCTACGACCCTGCGTCAGGCCAGAGATCCACCACAGTCACTTCGGACACGGGGCACAGCGCTGACTTTCTCCCCTCCGCTCTCTCTCCTCTTCAAACGTCATTACGCTAAGAGATATTCATCCACACGCAGCCAGGAAGAAGAAAAAAACCTCACTGACGCTTCGTGTGTGATGTTGAGCCCAAAAGTTTGCGATGAAGACGTTTTATCGAACGCCGAGAGTCGAGAGGGGACGAGGCACTGAAGAGGAGAAAGTTCCCGCTTGTGGGCGAAGTCAGACTTTCATGGAGGAGACGGTAACTTCTCAGAGTGCCGAGAGCGCAGGTCTGTCAGATACAATATGCTGCAGTGGGAAATATCGCACACCGTGGACTGTCGCCTTTTACTTTTTATTCTGAATCTGCCTCTTCTGCACTTTTCTTGTCTTGGCGTGTCCCAGATCATTAAATGGAGGGAGATATGTGCTGGTGAAGTTTGGTTTGATCAGAACTTGTGCCTCATCTTCAAATATAATACTGCTCTTCTGTTTCTGAATGGTTTGAATGGGGCCGTAACATGCAGCTACAAAATCATTCTAATTCTTTATTAGTCACAGTAAGAAGCTTTAACAGTATCAACATTTGGATACCACCCAACCCTAATACATAGACCATGATCCTTTGCTCTGTTTTAGTGCAGACTACATGAAGAAATAACTGTTCTAAGCACTTTGAAATCTTCATTCTTTGGATTAAGTCTTGTGAAGGCATTTTTAGAGTAAAAAGGAGCAGATTCACACAAAATGTTGCAATAAATCTGGTACGGTGAGATGTATATGGTGAAAATACCATACAGAGAGACTTGGATATCGTTCCATCCCTAATGACAATAAATGTTGTACCAAATGACTGCTCAAAGCATTTTAGAATGTCAGTCTTGCTATTCTGTAGAATATCGTAATATCATGAGCCTCCCCACCATATCGTGAGCTTTCCCACCATATCGCAATAAATATCTTATCATGAGACCTGATATCATTACACCCCTGTCAAACATGAAATGAAACTAAACCCAACTCCAGGTATTTTTTGAGGAGGAAACAACATTCTAACATGTCTTAAAGAGTCGGTCATGAGCCTCCCCACCATACTGTGAGCTTTCCCACGATAACACAATAAATATCGTACAGTGAGGTTCATACCGTGACGATATCATATATTGAGACTTGGATATTGTTACACCCCTACATGGCAGGTTTATTTTTTTTAAATTAAACAATCCTCAAATTTGAATTCAGTAACCAAAATCATGACCCAAAAATGGGTCAAATCTATCTATAATCTAAAAATGCTGTTGCCTTTTGAGCAGTATTACAGATGGTGCAAGTGTGACTGCTGCAGGAGCCGTGACCCTGTCCTGAATGCTGATTTTTTATCTTTCCTTTCCCGACAATAAGCGCAATGTTACCGGGTTAACGCTGCTGTGCCTCCCCTTCTCACCACCACAACCGGCCCTTTTACGCCCGAGTCACAAGCGCATCAGATACTACATGCTAATAACCGAGACCACACAACTTCTCTAGGGGTTTCTGCTCATCTTCTTCTAAACATTTACAAGCCAAAACATGCAAATGATCGCACGGGAAACGCTATAACAGAGAGATAAAACCGCTAGTCCGATTTGCGTGAAAAAGACAGCAGCAATTTACGCATGCACCACGACTGTTCATTGATAAAAATCTTTTCTTTCTTACCGTTGCATCATGAAATCGTAGCCATTAGACCCACGCAGAATTAACGCATCACCTGGACATATTAACATAGTGGGAATATTTCAAGAGCCAATCATTGTTCGCTCGGTTTTCCAATATTACATAACTCTTACTACAACTGGCTGCTCGTGGATGGCTCTCCCGTGGCGCTACAGCAATGACATCATCCCCACGGGTCGTATTTTCCACAAAAACAAAATTAGCGACGCGAAATCTGGCACCGCGCGCCAAGACGTACGCGTAAAGACGGTCGCACCAGCCTCGTGTGGGTCATTTTTTTCTTAGGTTCTGTTTTTGGCGCAGGGGCGAAAAGGAACTAAAAGAATTGGCTACGTACAGGTCGTCTGTCAAGATGCCAAGCGCTTTTTTGAGGGAACACCCTGCCTTAAACAGCGTGTGAGAGTGCATCCAAGCGTGGATGGACGCCAAATAGTTGTAGGAGATGTCACTGAAACTGGACTGTTATGTAAAGGTGTAGGGCGTTGGGTGTTTACGCATAGAAATAATGGTGTGCAAACGTGTTCAAATTGTGCGTGTAATGTTTTAAATGTAACAAACAGGCATGCGTAATTAGGATTAAGAAAAGCGAGGTGAATGGTGCAAAAACAGTACATGGGAATAGCGTATTTTTGAGCCTGTTGCTACACGTGAACGCCCTGCGAAGCACCGAGGGAGGAGCCAGGGAAAACCCCTCAGTCGCTGCAATAGCTGTGGCCTGACTCAAGTCTATTAGGAACGCACAGCGCTGCGTTCCGTGTGTGCACCAACTGTCCGCTGTTTATTTACCACACTGTTAGCAATGTCAGCAGGCACTAAACACGCCAGGCTTACACAGAGTTACCCTTTACCCCCCGATCTGCGAGAGAGGCGAGGAGAGAGGGGCAGGCGGCCCCAAGCGAGCCGAGCCGTGCGTTTGGGTGAAAATAGCTCTCACTAACACAGCCGAAAGGGAAGTTTGGAGCGAGCTAAAAGTGCAGAGCGAGCACACGGAGGCGCACGCACGTCCGCTGCAGCCACAATGACGCAAAATGACGGAAACAGACGAAGCAAACCCGTGCGTAAAGACGTAAATGCGTGTTTCTGGTACTCACGGATGCACTTTGATCCGCTGTCAGGGGTTTAAAGGCCGTATTTGTGCCCGGGACGCGCGCGGAGCTCTGGGTTTTCTCTCGTTGCTGTGCGCTGCCTCACTTTCTATTGCAGGAAACAGCCACTGACGTCAGCGGGGGTCCCGTCTCCGCCTCCAGCGACAGCGGCCTCCGCGCGGAGAGGGGGAAGAGCGACGGGCGAGCACAGAGGCACAACGGCATCGACAACTGTACTCTGTTTATAACATACATACTGTAGACTGTAGGGGAGGCAAAACAAGCAGTGAGTTTGCACATGTGACCAGATCCACGCACAGGAAAGAACCAAACGTGCGCGTAATGGTGCCAAACACATTTTAGAAACAGAAAAGAACGTTAAAACCATTCTCCATGGTGATAGATATGCCATACTGAGGAAGATTACTACTATTACCAAAGAAATAACATCTCCCTGGAGACAAAGAAGCAGCGAAGTAAGAGCTGTGGAGATGCGAGCCCGCTCATAATAAGAACGCATGTTTTTTTTCTATTTTTCAGTGTAATAAACACACCAAAAAGAAAAAAACATGATTTTATTTGTATTTATTGTATTTATTTTTAAAAAGACAGACATATTATCAATAAGACGTCTATTGTCACCAAAACTAGTCTGTATTAAAGGTTTGATTAATTCACACAATTATATCCAAAACAGAGCGTTAAACTCCTCCTGTCTCTCGTACGTGTCCTCTCGTCGCTGCTCTGGTCCCTGCCCTCCTCTCGTCGCTCCCCCCCTCGCCTCTCTCTGATCTCGGCTCTGTGCTGACGGTTTTCCCGGAGGTTCCTGGTTCAGGTCACGTTGTGGCCCTGAGCTGAGAGGCCGGGCTTCCCCGCGCTCACAGCCGCAGCAGGAGCGCCTTCCCCGGGCAGATCCACGGGCCAAACTACGGGGGACGACTTAAAATCTTCTCTGATTTCAGTTTTACAAAATAGATCGTGTTTCAAGGACCCGGTCTGTTCTGTTTTGTTTGTGTGGGCACTTTCTAATGCTGAATGTAGGCGAGAGGTCAAAAATGTTCCACAGCGCTAAAACTGCTCTGTAATTCTCATGGGACAAGCCAGAGGCAGGTCGGGCCAAGTCAGATCTGTGACACTCACAATAAGAACACATATTTTAAAGCAATAAAAATGGAGACAAGCAGTGACAACTCCCACCATAAAAGTGACAGTGCACTTGTCATCATTTATTATTGTGTCATAATAAATAGTACATCCACTAAACCATAACGTTAGTGCACTATTCAGCCCACATGTGCTCACATTTACAACACCACAGATGCTCTGCAAATATATGAGTTCATCCTCATGATAATCTTAATATTTTGCAGGGCTGGGCCAGTTGATTACATTGATGAATCACATTGTAAGTTCAGTTTATTTGGAAGAAAACCTAAGTTTTATTTCCTGCACTTCCTTGCAGTGGAAGTTGGACTGTAGAGAGAAGACAGACTCTGCAGTCACATGAGCTGAGAGAAGGATGAGCTCCTGCTTCATGTGCCTCATGGAAAAAAGGGGTTAGCACAGGACACAGCTGATCTGAAATCAGTGACTTTAGCACAGGACACAGCTGATATGAAATCAGTGACTTTAGCACAGGACACAGCTGATCTGAAATCAGTGACTTTAGCACAGGACAGATTTGACGGTTCCTGACGCTGTCAAATCGCGCCTTTTGTCCACATCAGCCTCGTGTAAAACTGTTGGGTTTGTTTGTTTTATCTCATTCCTAAAATCGACACAGATTTTGCCCAGTGCCCAGAGGGTTAAATATGACACCCACTTTTCAACCCAACAGTAAGATCAGATTCTTTAGCTGCTTTTAGCTTTTATACTTTGTACTGTGTTTAGGCCTTTTATTTTTACAGTCCAGAACAAAAATACACTTTTAGAGTGCATTATTTACTGCACAATAACTTTAATCCAAACATTATATACATATTTTTTGCTTTGACAGTTTTGTGTAGGTTGCAGAACATTTTGTGGACAGAGAGATGAGAAATGAAAATCACATGTTTACCTCAAACTGATAGTTGTGTTGTGGGAGCATGTTTTCTCTGGAGTTTCCATTTGTGTTTTAAAAGGAACCTGAGTCATGTGGTCACAGGCACGTGGCCAAAACTACAGTGACTTTCAGGTTTTCTTTGGACTTTACATTTGTACATGAGCAACTAGAATAAACGTGGCTTTTTTATTTTTTGATTTGAAGTGGCCCCTCTCCTCCTTGGGCTAATTTTACCCAGTGTGCCATGCGCCCCCTCCTCCCCTGGGCCTGACCCTGTGTGTGGTCACTCCTTTGGGTCGCACCAGTGGAACGCACTCCGCCAAAGGGCCACAGCTATTTATGGAGCTGCAGACTGAAATAGCCTCGAGTTAAACGTCTACAAACATCTATAGAATCACCAAGCAACGGTGACAGACGGAGGGGGAGAGGGATCACCACGGCAACACCGGGAGAGAGGGAGGGAAGAGGGGGGGTTGTTTACTTTGTATGATCATAAATGATAAACTTTTGTGCCTTCTTTATTATTATTAGTTTGCACGATCCTAAATGAGAAACAAAAACCCTTACATTTTTCATTCTCACTGTTGTTTAGTTTGTACGATCATAAATGATAAACTTGCATGTGCATGTATATATGTGTTTATGCATATGTACGTATATTTATATTGAATATATGGACTGGATATTTTAGACACGTTAAAGTAAAAAAATTGGGGTAGAACATAATAAGTTTTTAAACTTCAGCCTCCTCCTTTTGCTCTGGAAAAAAACTATATGTAGGTAAGTTAAAAACTTAAATTAAGAACTTTTTACTTTATCTGAGTCGATTCAGCTTGACAAGTAAAATGATCTGCCAGTGGAATAAGTGTGTTTTTTTCTTAATTCAAGCCACATCCAATTTTGTCTCTTATTTTAAATGCAAAAAGTTGTTGTTTTGCTTATTTTAAGTGTAGCAAGATGTATTTTCATATTTTAAGTACAAAAAGTTTGGCAGATCATTTTACTTGTCAAGTGAAATTTACTCAAATCATGGTAAAACTTTCTTGATTCAAGTCATCTTAACTTGGCTAGATTTTGTTTTTTGCAGTGTGAGCAGCAGAAATGGTCCCAAACATATATATGTTTGTAATATATCTTGCTCCAACAAATAAAATCAATGAATGAATGAAATGAGTGAATGCACTGTAACACAACACATCATTAGATCACCATGTCACCCTTTACTGTTTTGAAAATGATATTTTCGCCAAAAACCAATGTTTGTTTAAAAAGTTTCCATTTAATTTTTTAATGCACTGAGTCTCTTATTAATGCACTTAATGTCTCCTTTCATGCTAAGTTACTCTTCAGAGCGCTATCACAACACCATCAGTGTGCGTACTGATAATGAAACTCCTGCACATCGCATCAAGTTTGTCAAGTAGTCCTGATGAAGACTGGTTATTAAGGATGGAACAGTAACGTAAATATGGTGATATCGTATCGTCAAAGGTCTCACAATAATATCGTGAACCATCACAATATATCGAACCACAAGTCTCTTTGCTTAAATAGTTCTGATGCAGAAATAACTAAAAAAAAAAAACAAAGGGAACTACATAGACCATGATCCTTTGCTCCGTTTCAGTGCAGACTACATGAAGAAAAAACTTTTCTAAGCACTTTGAAATCTTCATTCTTTGGGTTAAGTCTTGTTAAGGCATTTTTAGAGGAAAAAGGAGCAAATTCACAGTTTTATATTGAAAAAATCTGGTACAGTGAGATGTATATGGTGAAAACATGGTACAGAGAGATTTGGATATCGTTCCATCCCTAATGACAATAAATGTTGTACCAAATGACTGGTCAAAGCATTTTAGAATGTCAGTCTTGTTATTTTGTAGAATATCGTAATATTGCGAGCCTCCACAACATATCATGAGCTTTCCCATGATATTGTATCGTGAGGTTCAAACCATGACATTTTCATATCATGAGACTTGGATTTGGATATTGTTACACCCCTACCAGTTACTGTATAGTCGAAACATGTCGGCTTTGGCCATCTAAATAAAGCCCCCTTAACTCTACTTTTCCTCGTGTGATTTTTACTTCTTTGGAGCGCCTAGACTTTGTTTGTGTCTAAAGTTTTGATAGTTTTTCCAAGAGCACCCTCTACCTGCTCTCTGTTTGGAACACCTGCAGCCACATTTTTGTTTTTTCTGTAAAGTTTGTCAAGCTGTGCACAGTTTTGTGTCATGTTTTTGTATATTTATGGAGAATTGTCGTGTGGGAACATGGAGGAAAGTAAGAGATCACTAGATGACTCAAACATGCATGGATGGCATCTAAAATCTTTTCAGGCGTGTTTTTGATGAGTGAACAACGTTATAACATGGGAGAAAACAAAAAAAATTGATTAAGCATAATATGTCCTACTTTAACATAATTTTTTGTTGTTTGTTTTTATGGGAGTTAGCAAATGTTTTACATTTAGTTCACTATAAACTGCAAGACTGATCTAAAAGCTTCAAAACAGAAACAGGTCCATAGACTTAGACATATAAAACTTCACTACAACCATTATATATACTCCAAAAACAAGCCATCAGGATAGTCCAGAACGCAGGTTATTATGACCATGCTAATTTACTTTTTTAAAGTCTCATGTGCTAAAACTCATTAACATTGTGGAACATGCTTTAGTTTCCAGGTAATATTCAAAAAAATGTAAAAGAATGTGTGTAAAAGCATGCAGCTGTAATCTCAGAGGTGTACTCAAGCTAAAGACGCCATTAACTAGAACAAAAAGGAAGAGTGTAAAAACGTGGGATAATCTGAGTTTATCACTAAAACAAGTCAAAGCATAAATATATTTAAAAAGAAGCTTAAAGACATCATTCTGATTCAATATGGTTGTGAAGAAACGTGCAAATTATGAACATGCAATAGTAATAATATATTAAGTAATGAACAAAATCTATAAAGAATATTCAAATGGACACATGTATAGTAATAAATAAAAGGATAAATAACTGTTTATAATTAAAATAATATGTATATATAAATGTCCACATATAACTATTCACTAAAGGTGACCCAGAACAATAGGGGGTAGGAACAAATAAGCGTTTGCTTCATCATGCTCCTTTTCAGACAAGTTGTAGCTTTATTTTCTATTACCTATTTTTGTGTTACAGTACTTTATTTGGTTTACTGTATAGGCAAGTTTTATTGTTGACAAAACCCCGCGTTGCATGCTGGGAAATATTTTGGCCGGCAGCAAAAAACATGGCGAATGTAGCGAGAAAGCACAGTGATTTATCCATTCTACTGTAACTGCAGAGGACTGAAGACGATTTGACCAGAAGTTAGTCATGAAGATCGAAGAATGCCAAATCACCCTTTTCTACCCCAACAAAGTGTGGACGAAAGCAAATTTCTGGTCTGAATCGCCAACTACGTGGCAAGTGGAAGGTCCTGGGCCATTCACAACAAAAGTTATAAAATCATGAACAGTAAAAAAATACACAAACCTGTAAAGAAATGGGCCCAAAATACGTGTTCTTTTTGGGTTCCACGGTTTGCTCGGATTATCGATATTTGCTCTACAGATGTTTGAAAGCCGTTTAATCCGACGTTGGCAGTTCTTTTCACTCAGAATACAGAAAAGACCTTTTCCTCCTTCCTTCCTTCCTTCCTTCCTTCCTTCTTTCTTTCCTTCCTTCTTTCCTTCCTTCCTTCCTTCCTTCCATTTTTTTCTTTTTTATGTTATGAAACGGTAACATATTTTGATTTGCTGCATGTCTGAAATAAACTGATTGATTGACTTGTGTTCAAACCACAGAAGTACCCGTTTCTTCATCGAAATCTTTGGAAAATCTCATATAGACAAAACCCTTTGGACACTCTTTTTCATGTACGTTTTTTCTTCATTTTCAGGATTCTTTACCCTGTAGATTCTCAGTGAAGGCGCCATAACTATGAATGACCCACGTGGAATGTAGTGAACAAAAATACACTCAAAATAACTCCAAACTTGTGTCAGATTTCAGATTTTTTTTAAGTGAAGCAAAGGCGAAGGACTCAAACATACCAAAACAAAAACGCCAACGCTTGCAGACATATTTCAGAAATACAGACTCTAAGCCCTATCCATGCTTACTGGAAACCGTTTGGATGCAGAGAAGTTACCGATATAAAACCATGGATTCAGCAGCAGTGGTCTTCACAACCTGCCAGAGCTTTCCCCGGGGACAGGACTCTGAACGCATCTTCAGCGTCACTTACAGACAGCTGGTTGGAACTGCTGATCTGACAAACAGAACGTAACGCTACAGTGACATCTAACCCCAACCCAAATGAATAGGCAGTTTATAAAAGGAAAAAACAAACAATACAATGATATCCCGGGACATTTTCTCAGTTTTCTCAGACAGGCTCCATTCACATTACATTTGGGAACACGTGATGATGATTTCCGGTGTAGCTCCCGACACTGAGCTCGAGCAACTGTGATCAAACCCACTGAAGTAAATGTGATCGTTGGTCAAATGAAGCCTGCAGACATATGTGCTGTTTGGAATCATCTGGAGTTTGGCATCGTCGTCTCTTCTAATCACATGTACCCAGTGCGAGAGAGAGTTGTGCGTCAATGCGGAAATGATGGAAACTTGCTAAATTTTTAGATGGTTACTTTTGCTTTTACTTGAGTAGGAATTAAGCAAAGTAAAGATGCTTTTACTTAAGTACAATTTTTCAGTACTTTTCCACCTCTGATACAGATCCTGACAATATCTATGTTTTGGGAAGAAACCTTCATGATTTAGAGATGATCTGCAAAGAAGAGTGGACCAAAATTCCTTCAACTACAAGAACGTCTGACCTGTCCTGCAAACAAGGGTTTTACCTTCAAGTACTGATAAAATCTTTATTGGTTCAAGGGTTCAAATACTCTACCCTATGGTCATGAGCTCTGGGGAATGACCGAAAGGACGAGATCGCTGATACAAGCGGCTGAAATGAGATTCCTCCGCAGAGTGGCCGGGCGCTCCCTTAGAGATAGGGTGAAGAGCACAGTCACACGGGAGGAGCTCGGAGTAGAGTTGCTGCTCATCCACGTCTAGAGGAGCCAGCTGAGGTGGCTCGGGCATCTGGTCCGGATGCCTCCTGGACGCTTCCCTCAGGAGGTGTTCCGGGCATGTCCCACCGGGAGGAGGCCCCAGGGAAGACCCAGGACACACTGGAGGGACTATGTCTCTTGGCCTGGGAACACCTCAGGAGGAGCCTGAGGAAGTGTCTGGGATGATGGAAGTCTGAGAGTTCCTGCTTAGAGTGCTGTCCCCACGACCTGGCCTCGGATAAGTGGAAGAAAATGGATGGATGGGTTCAAATACTTCACTCGATGAAATGTAAATCAGTTATTTTAAATTAAGTTATTTTCTGGATTTTCTTTTGGATGTTCTATCTCAATGTTAAAATAAACCTACTGTTAAAATAATAGACTGATAGACCTACAAAATCAGCCACAGGTCAAATATTTATTTCCTCCACTGTATAAAAAAATGTAGTTGATTTATTTAACTAATTACATATATATTCTTACTTCATATATTTACAGTCTTCTGTGTGCATCTAAAGCGTAGAAAGTAGTAAACCCATTCAGTGAGAGGTTTTGGTTCTTCTCCTCTGTTTAAGTTGCTGTTTTTCTCCTCTCTCCCTCTTCCTGTTGTTCTGCGGCGTTGGTGCTGCAGAGGGACTCCACTGACTCACCTGCTCTCCGCTCAGAATAGCTCCAGAAAACAGCGCCCCCTCTGGACATCGTCAAAAGCACCACTCCGCTATGATACAGACTCAACACCTTTACAACAGGAGGACATCATGGAATATTTAGAGTCCTTCAAACCGTGTTCTGACGCAGCACAGGGCAGTTAAAGGGACACTGTGGAACTTTTCGATATAGTCAGACCTGTGGATCATAATCATATCATTTGCACATTTTATTTATTCAGATTTTCAAGTTTAGTGGAGTAAAAAACAAACAAATACAACTAACACAAAGCTTGGGGCGCTTTTCCACTGCAATAAAGATGTGGAAGAGTGGATCATGGGTCTTTTTGTTCATATTCCACCCATTTTGTGCAACGTTTAATGAAGAAATGTCCTTTGAGTTGAAGAAAAAGAAAAGTCAGATGTTCCATTGAATATATTTCTTCTATAATGTCGAGCCACAGATTCACTTTTTAAGCCAGCTTCTTGTTATTGTTATTAATTTTTGATGCCAATGTCAGAATATTTAAAATGGATCTGTCCACTTTTTCGATCACCTCTCCGGGCACAAGGCCTAACAATATATGACCCTGGTCCTTCCTGAAGCTTTAGGTTGCTCCTCATTTCAGTTCTGCAGCAGTGACCAGATCCACCTCCAACACACTTTAAAACTGAGTTCATTTTACCTCTGTCAGCTTTTAAAACTCCATCCAGAGTATTTTACAGGATCATAGCATTGCTTTTAACACTTTTATATCTTCAATCTGCAAATGTTTCACGTCAGTGTTTCTTTATTCACTGTTTCATGTTACGATTTATGTGTGAGTGGGTTCTGTTTGTGCTGTTGATATTCAGGTCCTTGGGGACAACATAAGTCAAGATCGTGTCTGTTTTTTTCAAACACATTGTCCAAGAATAGTTTTTTACCCTTTAACGCCGAGTATCACAAATATACAACAAACTGTTTAGATCAAGATAGAAGCATTCCCCCAGTGCCGTTAGTGCAGATGCAGAACTTTCCTAGGAACCTTTGGCAAGCACTTGTTTCTAGTTGTCGCAAACATTTTTTACTGTAATCAAATGAATAATCTCATCTTAATTTACCATCTACTGAAAGGCAAAAATCCTCAAAAAACATTTTTTTATATACATCTACCGGTATATAAATTTAGACATTAAGGGGTTAATTTTGTAAATATGAGAGCGTTTGACGCTCGAGTGTCCACATGGTCTCTGACAATAGCGATCAAACTCGGGTACTCTGGCAGTAATTTATCATCTGCACATTGTTCCTGTGGCTTCCTGTGGCTCAGAGACTTTAAAGTAGCTCTGCTTGTGCACAAGTCTCTCCATGGCCCAAAGTTCATCTGTGACATGTTAGTGCCACATGAACCATCTGCACTCTGAGAAGCTCAGGGATCGGCCTCCTGCTGGTGCCAAGGTCAGGACTAAACTCGGGGAGTCAGAGTTTCAGATTCATGCAGCTAAAACCTGGAACAGCCTGAACATGTGAGACAGACTCTACTCAGACTCTGTTTAAATCCAGGCTAAAAACGGTTCTGTTTAGCTGTGCATATGACTGAAAGGTTTTCATTTTTTCATTCTGCGCTTTTCTCTTCTCTCTAATTCTCTCTAATTTAATGTCCTATCTCTAGTTTAAAATTTTATGATGATTATTTATGTTTTGATTTGTTTGTATTATGATTTTTAATGTATTTCTTATTCTGTAAAGCACTTTGAATTACTTACTTACGAATTGTGCATTGCATTGCCTTTAAATCTCAATATGGATTTAAAATGACTTAATAAAATGTCATAAACAACAAACAACAACAACAACAACAAAGTGCCGCATGTGGGCCCCGCTTATGAATATCTGCACATTGCACTAGAGCAGAGCAATTTTTTTAAACTTTTGATACAAACTGACAATGCGACTCTGCTGAATCTTATGTGTATCACTGATTAAGAAAATAACATTTGAGAACAAAAAGAGTACGTCACAGTGGGCGTGTACCCGTGGAGGTGAAAACGGGGGTTGATCGGCAAAATGCCGTCTTGAAAATAAGAGATTAAACATGCACAAATCATCCAAATACAAGTTTTGGGTTAGAAAATGAGAAGAAGAAACAACTAGAACAAGATTAAAGGCTCTGAAAAGGGGATTTTTCAGAATAATGTAGGTCTGCATGAGCTTTTTCATTCATTCTTTCTCTCTAAACCCTCTATCCCCTCTTTCCTCCTCTTTTTTCTGTTTTTTTCTGTCTTTTGTACCTGCGTGAGGACGGCAGATGTAAAGTATTGTCGTTAAATCTGGCACAGCATCTTTTCTCGCTGAGTTTCATGTTTTCCGTGCTCTGTCCTTGCTTTAAATAAATAAATACATAATACATAATAATAATATTCTCTTCTCCTGCGGCGGTTTGATCAGTTTTACGACGGGGACTTCCTCTTTCTCTGATAATAAATACAGTTTCATATTGACATCACAGAGGTCACACAGACACGTGAACCAACAGAGCAGCCTTTTGTTCAGTCTGTGACACTCTTAAAACGCTCTTATCTTATTGCTCTGCTTCGTTTTCAGTCCCATATTTAGACCGGGTTAAGAACAGACTCACTCTTTCACAAACAGAATACTCTTTTCTTTAGCTTTTTTACTCTTTCTTTAGGCGTTTATTTGCCTGGAATTCAGAATAGACATGCAGCTCACTAGTGCCCGCACGCACTGGTTCCAGAAGTCAATTTTCCATTCATTTTTGCCATAAACTTTTTTAAAAAATTCAAATATTAAGAATTCAAAGACATTGTGGAAACTAACAAGCTATGTGCTACCATAATGAGGTTGTTTTAAGTCCAAAAAGCACATTTAAAACACAAGATTTGGTGAAATGTTTTAATGAGTTGGTTTATAAAGTTTCAGAAACACATTTGAAATACTATTATAGGTTTTTTTGTGGTTAATCTTTTCCACAGAGCTGATCAGCCCTGAGCTTTCAAATAGTTCATATGAAATTAACTGTATGAGATGTTTTATTTTTTTTGCACCTTTGTCACTCCATGTCACGCCTTTTCAGATCAAGCAAATTTAAATATTAGACAAAGAGAACTCACAAGTCAACACAAAATGCAGTGCCAATTTTATTTATTAAGGGAAAACAGACACATGAAAAAGTAACTGCCCTTAAACCTAACCTTGCGATAACTGGAAATGAGTCTTTCATATCGCTGTGGAGGAATTTCGGTTCACTCTTCTTTGCAAAATTGTTTTAAATGAGCCACACTGGAGGATTTCTGACTATGAGACACTTTTTTAATGTCATGCCACAGAATCTCACTAGGATCTCTCTAGGATTCAGGTCTGGACTGTGACTAGGCCGCTTCCAAACCCTCATTTTATTTTTCAAGTCATTCAGAAGTGGATTTGCTGGTGTTTAAAAGGTGCAATATTTGTTTTGACACCAACGGAGCATGCGTTTCTCTGATTGGTTAATCTGCCTGTCCATCACGTCCTCTGGATTTGGGGAGACGGGACACACTCCAGACCCACTCGTCTTTGTAAAGTTTGACATTCTCCGATGTATATTTAGTGGGCTTAACTTTGTCCTATGGGCCTATGTGCTGTTCTATAGGCCTATATATGTACTGTTCTATAGGCCTATGTACTGTTCTATAGGCCTATGCATGTACTGTTCTATAGGCATATGTACTGTTCTATAGGCCTATGTGCTGTTCTATAGGCCTCTGTACTGTTCCATAGGCCTATGCATGTACTGTTCAATAGGCCTATGTATTGTTCTATAGGCCTATGCATGTATTGTTCTATAGGCCTATGTACTGTTCTATAGGCCTATGCATGTACTGTTCAATAGGCCTATGTATTGTTCTATAGGCCTATGCATGTATTGTTCTATAGGCCTATGTACTGTTCTATAGGCCTATGCATGTATTGTTCTATAGGCCTATGTACTGTTCTATAGGCCTATGTATGTACTGTTCTATAGGCCTATGTATGTACTGTTCTATAGGCCTATGTACTGTTCTATAGGCCTATGTATGTACTGTTCTATAGGCCTATGTATGTACTGTTCTATAGGCCTATGTACTGTTCTATAGGCCTATGTATGTACTGTTCTATAGGCCTATGTACTGTTCTATAGGCCTATGTATTGTTCTATAGGCCTATATATGTACTGTTCTATAGGCCTATGCACTGTTCTGTAGGCTTATGTGTGTGCTGTTGTATAGGCCTATGTGCTGTACTACTATAGGCCTATGTACTGTTCTGTTGGCCTATGCATGTACTGTTCTATAGGCCCCCTCCTTGAACCGCCACCTTAACGTGGTGGAGGGGTTTGAGTACCCGAATGATCCCAGGAGCTATGTTGTCAGGGGCTTTATGCCCCTGGTAGGGTCACCCAAGGCAAACAGGTCCGGGGGGACGGGTCAGACGAAGAGCGGTTCAGAAGACCCCTATGATGACACAAAAATCGAGGTCAGTGACGTCGCCCGGAAAGGCGGTACCGGGGCCCCACCCTGGAGCCAGGCCTGGGGTGGGTGCACGTGGGCGAGCGCCTGGTGGCCGGGCCTTTCCTCATGGGGCCCGGCCGGGCACAGCCCGAAGGAGCGACATGGGACCGCCCTCCCCTGGACCCACCATCCGCGGGAGGAGCCATAGGGGCTGGGTGCAGAGAGATCTGGGCGGCAGTCGAAGGCGGGGGCCTCGGCGACCAGATCTCCGGACATGGAGACTAGCTATGGGGACATGGAATGTCACCTCCCTGGGGGGGAAGGAGCCTGAGCTTGTGCGGGAGGTCGAGCGTTACCGGCTAGATATAGTCGGCCTCACCTCCACGCACAGCTTGGGCTCTGGAACCCAACTCCTTGAGAGGGGTTGGACTCTCCATTTCTCTGGCGTTGGCCGCGGGGAGCGGCGGCGAGCTGGTGTGGGTGTGCTCATAGCCCCACAGCTCAGCCGCTGCGTGTTGGAGTTTACCCCGGTGAACGAGAGGGTCGCGTCCCTGCGCCTTCGGGTCGGGGACAGGTCTCTCACTGTGGTGTCGGCCTATGGGCCGAACAGCAGTGCAGAGTACCCGGCCTTCTTGGAGTCTCTGGGAGGGGTACTGGATAGTGCGCCGACCGGGGACTCCGTTGTTCTACTGGGGGACTTCAACGCCCATGTGGGCAACGACAGTGACACTTGGAGAGGGGTGATTGGGAGGAACGGCCTCCCTGATCTGAACCCGAGTGGTGTTCTGTTATTGGACTTCTGTGCTAGTCACAGTTTGTCCATAACGAACACCATGTTCGAGCACAAGGGGGTCCATCGGTGCACGTGGCACCAGGACTCCCTAGGCCGGAGGTCGATGATCGACTTTGTTGTCGTGTCATCTGACCTCCGGCCGTGTGTCTTGGACACTCGGGTGAAGAGAGGGGCAGAGCTGTCAACTGATCACCACCTGGTGGTGAGTTGGGTCTGCTGGCGGAGGAGGAAGCCGGAAAGACCTGGCAGGCCCAAGCGTATTGTGAGGGTCTGCTGGGAACGTCTGGCGGAACCTTCTGTCAGTGCAGCCTTCAACTCACACTTCCGGGAGAGCTTCTCCCAGATCCCGGGGGAGGCTGGGGACATGGAGCCTGAGTGGGCTTCGTTCTCGGCCTCCATTGTCGATGCGGCCGTTCGTAGCTGTGGCCGTAAGGTCTGCGGTGCCTGTCGTGGCGGCAATCCCCGAACCCGGTGGTGGACACCGGAAGTAAGGGATGCCGTCAAGCTGAAGAAGGAGTCCAACCGGGCCTTACTGGCCCGGTGGACTCCTGAGGCAGCTGACGGGTACCGTCGGGCCAAGCGTGCTGCAGCCCGGGCGGTTGCAGAGGCAAAAACTCGGGTCTGGGAGGAGTTTGGGGAGGCCATGGAGGAGGACTATCGGACGGCCCCAAGGAAATTCTGGCAAACCGTCCGGCGCCTCAGGAGGGGGAAGCGGTCCTTCACCAACACTGTTTACAGTGCGGGGGGAGAGCTGCTGACCTTGACTGGGGATGTTGTCGGGCGGTGGAAGGAATACTTTAGGGATCTCCTCAATCCCACCGTCACGTCCTCCGAAGAGGAGGCCGAGGCTGGGGACCCAGAGGCGGACTCATCCATCACCCTGGCCGAAGTCACTGAGGTGGTCGGAAAGCTCCTCGGTGGCAAGGCTCCGGGGGTGGATGAGATCCGTCCTGAGTACCTTAAGTCTCTGGGTGTTGTGGGGCTGTCTTGGTTGACATGTCTCTACAACATCGCGTGGCGGTCGGGAACAGTACCTTTGGACTGGCAGACCGGGGTGGTGGTCCCTCTGTATAAAAAGGGGGACCGGAGGGTGTGTTCCAACTACAGGGGAATCACACTCCTCAGCCTCCCCGGTAAAGTCTATGCCAGGGTACTGGAGAGGAGAGTTCGGCCGATAGTCGAACCTCGGATTCAAGAGGAGCAGTGTGGTTTTCGGCCTGGTCGTGGAACACTGGACCAGCTCTACACCCTCCATCGGGTGCTCGAGGGTTCATGGGACTTTGCCCAACCAGTCCACATGTGTTTTGTGGACCTGGAGAAGGCATTCGACCGTGTCCCTCGTGGTGCCCTGTGGGGGGTGCTCCGGGAGTATGGGGTCCGGGGCTTTTTGCTCAGGGCTGTCCGGTCCCTGTATGACCGGAGCAGGAGCTGTGTTCGCATTGCCGGCAGTAAGTCAGACCTGTTCCCGGTGCATGTTGGACTCCGCCAGGGCTGCCCTTTGTCACCGGTTCTGTTCATTGTATTTATGGACAGAATTTCTAGGTGCAGCCAGGGGCCGGAGGGGGTCCAGTTTGGGAGCCACAGGATTTCATCGCTGCTCTTTGCGGATGATGTTGTCCTGTTGGCTCCATCGAACCAGGACCTGCAGCGTGCACTGGGGCGGTTTGCAGCCGAGTGTGAAGCGGCTGGGATGAGAATCAGCTGTTCCAAATCCGAGGCCATGGTTCTTGACCGGAAAAAGGTGGATTGCCCTCTCCGGGTGGGTGGGGAGTCTCTGCCTCAAGTGGAGGAGTTCAAGTATCTCGGGGGGCTTGTTCACGAGTGAGGGGAGGATGGAGCGTGAGATTGACAGGCGGATCGGTGCGGCGTCGGCAGTGATGCAGTCGCTGTATCGGACCGTTGTGGTGAAGAGGGAGCTGAGCCGAAAGGCAAAGCTCTCGATTTACCGGTCAATCTACGTTCCTACCCTCACCTATGGTCATGAGCTCTGGGTAATGACCGAAAGAACGAGATCGCGGATACAAGCGGCCGAAACGAGTTTCCTCCGCAGAGTGGCCGGGCGCTCCCTTAGAGATAGGGTGAGGAGCTCGGTCACACGGGAGGAGCTCGGAGTAGAGTCGCTGCTCCTCCACGTCGAGAGGAGCCAGCTGAGGTGGCTCGGGCATCTGGTTCGGATGCCTCCTGGACGCCTCCCTCGGGAGGTGTTCCGGGCATGTCCCACCGGTAGGAGGCCCCGGGGAAGACCCAGGACACGCTGGAGGGACTATGTCTCTCGGCTGGCCTGGGAACGCCTCGGGGTTTGTCCGGAGGAGCTGGAGGAAGTGGCTGGGGAGAAGGAAGCTTGGGAGCCCCTGCTTAGACTGCTGCCCCCGCAACCCGGCCCCGGATAAGCGGAAGAAGATGGATGGATGGATGGATGTTCTATAGGCCTATGCATGTGTTCTGTAGGCCTATGCATGTACTGTTCTATAATCCTATACATGTGTTGTTCTATAGGCCTATGTACTGTTCTGTTGGCCTATGCATGTGCTGTTCTATAGGCCTATGCATGTATGTATTCTTCTATAGGCCTGTGCGTCTACTGTTCTGTAGGCCTGTGCATGTGTTGTTGTATAGGCCTATGTGCTGTCCTATAGGCCTATGTACTGTTCTGTTGGCCTATGCATGTACTGTTCTATAGGCCTTTGCATGTACTGTATATGCCTATGTGCTGTTCTTTAGGCCTATGTACTGTTCTGTTAGCATATCCATGTACTGTTGTGTTGGCCTATTGGCCTATGCGTGTGTCTTAGGCCTATGCACTTCCACAGGTTTTCTCCGAGTCACATTCAGAGCTCATGATTCGACCTTGACTCTGGCTCCCGTCTAAGAGGGACATTCCGCTCTTTGTTTACCCCACAGCAGCGAGAGGTGCGTTACATAACTGAGGTTGTTTCCATGACAACGCCACACCCCCTCCCTCCTCCCTTCCTCCTCCCTCCTCTTCCTCCTCCGTCATGCGCTCCGTATCAACACGCTACTAAAACTGTTACCATTCTACAGTCCAACATGTGACCTCAAAGATTAATTCACATCTGACTTTTTTGAGATTTAAAATGATAAAATTTAAAAACAAGAATGAACTGTATTTTATATTTGGGCCATTTGAGAAAAAATTTGAAAATTCTAATTTGCCTGTAGAGCTGTTACATTTGTGATTTCTCTTTTAGGATGCTGGGTTTGATGAAGAATTGACAAAAATCTGAAATCTGAAGTGACAAATACGAAAACAAGAATCACATTTCAGAACATGTTTGTACAGTTTGTTTGTAAATTATTGTGTTTGTGATATTAATTGTGAATCATTTTATGATTATTCTTGCAGACATATTTTAGTATAGTAATTGCAATAAAATGTGCTCCTGTACTGGTTGAAAAAACTGACTCTTGTGAGGTTTAAGCCATGTTCTAATGCTGTTACCTCCTCAAAAAAAAAAAAAACCTGAAGTTGCGTTTTGTTTCATTTACACATGTTATTTTGTAATCATTTGTGATTTTGTTGCATTTTTAATCCTCAAACCAGCCTGACATGGAGATAATTGGGTAATACCGGCGTTGGGGGTGTAACAAGTTTCAATTGCAGTGATTTAAAAAAGAAATTATGATTTTTTAAGGTAAATTTTTTAATGTTTTAAGAAACATTGATTGACTTTTTTATTTAGATTTTTTTCTCAATTTTTAACATTCTTCACCAATTTTTTTTTACCATTTGTGTATTTCTTTTAGCTTTAATTTCTAAGACTAAATGCTTGTATACACAGGCACTGCTTTAGTTTAGCCTAGTATTAAAACTAGACTGGATTAGCATTCGAAAATTCACAAAAATACAAAATTTGCTACTACTACTACTACTACTATTATTACTACTACTATTACTACATATTGCATACTATAAAGTATGTCTATATCTCCAAAACCCCCAAATGCTCTGTTCCACCTTGTGATGTCATGAAGTGGTCGAGCTAGTTTTACTTTTAGTCCAGTAGAGATGGGAAATTCCAGGTCTAAAATCATCTAAATGATTCTAATGAAGGTGTGTGGAGTTCAAAAACACAGTGGAGCACTTCCTGTATTACCACATGACATCACAAGGTGGAACAGGGTGTTTTCTGTTTGAGGGAAGAACTCAGTATAAATCTGGAAGGTTTAATGTTTGTGTATATTAGAACAGATCAGAAAATAGTGCCATTTCATAACCTAGACAAGTTTTGGTACTTAGAGTTATAAATTTCATTATAATCCAAAAGCAACTAGAAATTAACTAGGCAAAATATTTAGTAAAATGTTAATTATAATGATATTTGTTTTGTTTTCATGAAATAGTCTAGTCTGTTGAATGAGGGTCACAGCAGAGAGTTCTGGCATTTTGTACTTTACTGCAATTTACTGCAAATTAGTGTTGTCAAAAGTATCAAAAATCAGATACTAATCCTTACTAAAACGGAGCAGCCAACACCAAACTCCTCACTCCCTCTGGAACTCACTCCCACAATGCATCAGGAACTCGGACTCACTGCAGCACTTCACATCCCGACTAAAAACTCCCCTGTTCAAAAATTTCCCCCATGATTTCCTCCATTTTCTACAGTGTCACTTTGTATTTGTAAAGCGTCTTTGAGTGTCCAAAAAAGCGCTGTATAACTCTGATTTATTATACATTATTATGATTAATACTAGAGACTTATTTGAACAGATATCACTTTTATTTGTGCTGCTTTAGTTTTGGAGACATTAACGATTCTTTTCAAACTGGGCCCAAATGGAGTCAACAGTTTGTGCTCCGTTTGTGCTGTAAATAGTTTTGTTTGTGCGATTCTTAAGATATTTGCAGTTTTATTATTGTGGAAAAGTCTGCATCAGTCTTTAGTAACTTCCTTTTGATTCATATTTTATATAATAATACAGACTTTTCCACAGTTTGAGATCAGCTGACCCTAATTTAACTTATAGAAGAATCGTTATTATCTCCAAAACTAAAGCGGCACAAATGAAACTTTTTGCAGCACAAATGAAGAACAAACAACTGACATAGTTTTTGTGTAGGTTTTAAAAGAAAGTACTACTATTTAATGTGGAAAATCACATTCTATTGTCTAACAAAAGAGTGTTTGTTATTGTCGCTGTGGCATCCGAACACTAATGGGGACTCTAGTGAACGAGGCTTTAACAGAGGTGATACTGAACACGTGATGTATTCTGAGCACGCCTGAAGGTGAAACAAAGACACTACGTTCATCATCTGTGTGCTGTAATAAAAATGAAGTGTTTTGATGGATGAGAGGGGCATGTGCGGACGTCCTGCCCAAGGAGAGGCTCTGTCTCTGGGGTAGAGCGAGCGGAACGTGGCCCTCCTGTGGTGCTACTGATCACAGAGGAGCCCTGGGACTTTAAAGAAGACATTTAGAGCTTATGTGTGCTATAGTTATCATCATTCTGTTATCATTTGGACATTTTAAATCACAACATTCATCTAAAACGACTTAATAAAAGAAACAACTGCGCTGAGTCCCACTTTAGAAAACTGTGGTGTCCAGTGAGAGCTGACGTCACCGTAAATGTCATGACAACAAAGCGCCGCAGGCTGTGGGCTCCTGTTGTGTGACACAAATCAGGTCCGTGGAGGTAATCACCAACAATAAAGATTCAGACAACAAAAGAGCTAGAATAAATGTGTCTTTTTATTCCCCGCTCAGATGTTCACAATCACAAGTCACACAGGTTAAAGCGACATATGTATATACACATAAAATCAAGCTCTTACCGCTGACACAGGGCTGGAGAGCCAGCAACCCTCGGTAGAGAAAAGCGCTTCAACCGAGCCGGGCGTCCACGCGTTAGACCCACAGCAGACTCTACCGAAGGCCCAGCTTCTCCGCCTTAAATACACTCAGCCGTTCCCATAGAAGAGGAGAGGGCCAGTCTCCGCACCTAGAGGTGGCTCACAGCCTTGTCCTGGTTCTGAAAATGTTTTCAAAACAGGAGGAAGGCTGCGCCTGGTTTCTACCCCTGTGAATCCAACATTTCAAAACAATCTGGATAATTGCATACATACCAAGCTGTGACTGATAAACGGAGCCTGGGACACTTCACAATCATGGCTCCTCACATTCCATCCCTTGGCCCAGGATCAGTTTATCAGTACTCTTCCAGATTCCATATCATCATTTTCAACATGTAAGTAATGTAACAAGAAAGTTAACATCTCTTGTCGTAAATCAAAACCAAATTCCCGCCTCCAGTAATCTTGATTAACCCAATGTTCTATAATGAATACATGTTCGTCTGGATCAGACGGGTGCACAGTTATAGTGAAAAGCTCTCTACCAAATGCGCCTTCCGTGATTTGTAGCGTGATTTTCATGGTGCAAAATTATATACGGTATGTGTGAAATAAGTGCGCAGGCGCCTTATTTGAATCCAGGTGCATACATTACATAAGGTCAGTAAGCATATTATCATAATCAAAACTATCAAGGGGGGTGCCAACAGTTTTCGCGCAAAAGGGGACATACCAGAGAATATGTCATACCAGTGCGTCGCAGAAGTTTGCTCAACCAATTTGGCCGCTGCTGCTACCTCTCCAGACTGTATCAAGGTGGACACCTTTAATCTTTGGATCATGTTTTGTGATCATCTCTTTCAGCTCTTTAGAGCGGTCCAGGGCGCCTTTGAACTTTTCCAAAGAGATTCCCAGCTTTGGCTGTGTCAATATCTGCCATTGTACGTCAGTCAATTCAGATACCTGGGAATAATTCGTCAAACGGAATGTTTGATTGTTCCACTGCCACATATGTACACCTTTCACACAGCCAGAGTAGGGGACATTAGGAACGCTGGGGGTGGCTGTGCATAGTGGCCACACACAGTGTGTGCGGTCCCACCTGGAACAGCAAATCCCGAGCCTGCTCATGATACCAATCGCATAACGCAGTCGTCTCTTTCAGGCACGGATTGGAATAAGCGAGTCGTAATGGGCACACCATCCCTTGATCAGTTTGGTCACAACCTGTAACATCGTAAGTCACATTTCGGTAAAAGTCTAACCATTCGCCTTGTACATGTAATATCCAATAAGCTCCATGGCTTATTAAAGGTAGCACATGATATCTACACACTATTATTGGTGTGGTGACATCGTATGTCGTGTGTTTACCAAAGCACATAGTGTCATTACATTTAGTCCATTCAGGGTATAATCGTTTACTTGAGATTATTTGATTGTCAATGGTGTTACTCAGTCCCAACAAAGTTCCAGATCCCCCAAGAATGGTGTCATACCACGCTCTTTTACGGCGTGTGCACCTGGGTATAGGTGGAAAACGTACAGTCCAGTGTACTTCCGTTTTTACCTGTCCGGTAGCCAGGGGTTGGCAGGTCCCTGCCAACGGTGCTATTTCATGTCCAGTGGGGTGCGGTAACACCCATACCGGGTATCCAAACGTAGATCGGTTGGTGATAGGAGTGCTGTTGCCTATCCAGATACTGTCAGTCATAGTCATAGTCCATTGTGTGCCATTTTTACCGTCAGAACTGCAGGTTCTGGCAGTAGCGTTGAACTCACACATAGGGACGGCAGAAGTCACCGTCAAATTACAGGTATATTGTGTAATCCCATGCAGCGGGGGCAGATGAAGAGGGGGCAGTCGGCCGTGAGATTGGCCACCACGCATCGCCCTGCTGCCTGGAAATAGTTGCATTCTTCCATTTTAGTTTCAGGGTTCCGCCCCCGACCATTTCAAGGCGCTGACCCACGACTTCCTCCGCCATCGATCGGATGGTACCCAACTCGAACACGGCACCAAGGTCAACCAGGACTGTGACCCAGCATCCGGCACCGCCAATCCTTAGGCGCCTCATGGTTCCGTCTCTGCCCCTCCCGGCGTCGTTTAGAGCCGATTAGAAATCTCCACCAAGACATCCTGCAAACGTAAAGCACTTCAGAACATGTTAGCTCATTGCCTGGGGTAACATCTGTCCCCAGGCACATTAGTCCATCGGTCTGCACCGTGGTACATTACTGTCACAATTCTGTCATTGCCTTGCGCAATGAGTTCTGCCGCACGTGGGGGCCCATTGGGTTGTTTAACCCAGACTTTGGCTCCAGCCTTATCAGTAGAACCGAACCCTCCTTGGCCCCTCCCTGTTAATTGTGTAGGGGGCGAGGTTTCTATCGGGTCGGTTATTTCACAGGGTTTTATCAACAATTGGGCAATTTTATCACCTTTATTTATTACAAACAGTTCATATTTAATATTTAATAACACTACACTTAATTCTCCTTGATAATCATTATCAATAACTCCTGCCATTACAGTTATTCCATTTATTCCAAATTTTCCAATTAATGAACCAACTTTAAGAACAAAGTTTACATCCTTAGCTTCCACCCACTAACCACGATGAAATATTGGTCTATTACAAACCTCAGGTACACTACTTTACTTTGGGATCTGTATTTTTAACAAATCTACGTGGCTTTGAACATCTTTTAAAAATTATTCCTACATAAAATGAGCGCTGACACAGACAACATGTAGTACAGAATGCACTGAAGCACTTCAGAAGCACACTCAGAGAGGAACGCGCTGAGCACTACTCTGTTTCACGGTACTCCACTAATTTGTACACACAAAAACAACTTTTAACAAACTACAAATTGTGACAAGGCAAAACTACAAGTTGTGACAGGACTCAAAGGAAATATCTCAAGGATCACAGTAATTCCTTTAATAATATCACCCACCGACGCCTCGGGTTGTCCTAGCATCAGTGAAATAATCATACTTTGATACTGTGCTGGCGCGGTGCGGATTATTCTGTCACGCACCGATTTTGGTACTTGGAGGCACATCAGCTCATCCACTTGCGCTGTTACCACACAGAGACGAATCAAGCGCCTGACTCCGTCTCTCATAAATCTCCAATTCCCCTCAATTTCAGGCCAGCACCCGGGAACAGGGTAACACTCTCTCACCGCCTCCGCATACTGGAAAAACAGACTATGCGGGTCTCCCTCCTGCATATCCCGGGTCATTCCCCGGAAAACACTGTCTACACTACTGTCCCGAGCCAAGCCCGCAAACTTTCTCATATCTCCCTGGTCTACCAAAACATCAGCCCCTCCTTCCTCATACAGCCGCGCCAACCACAGATCCAGTGCCTCATCTGCTCTGCGTCTGAAACTATTGTTTATTTGCACTATTTCTTCCGCTGAATAATCCTCGTAAGTCTGGACAATATGACAAAAATAATACTAATAATCATAATAGTAATAAAGACACATTATTTCTCAATCATCAATCCAAATTTCATTTTAATCTTGTCTTTGTAACAAAAATAAAATGCCTTTCAATGTTAATTTCCTGAATTTATACAAGACAGACTTTTAATCATTGCTTGCTATATAAAAAAAAACAAAAGCCAAACAAAGAGAGTTCTTCCTCCAAAGTCTGAACTCTGCTTCCAGCCACATTTTACTGTCAAAGGATTCTATAAACCTCTTAATCATTGACAAATACAATTTAATTGGTTCTCAACAGTGGACTAGAGAGCGTATACACATTTTCCTAATTTTCTTTAAATACAAAAATACCACAACATTCCTTTTAATCCCATCAACTTGTCTTGTACAGAACATTTACATAAGTTTGGTATTATATTTAAATCCATTTTCAAGTTTCTATAAAGACACATTAACTTCAAATCACACATTAAATGAGCAACCAGCATCAAGATCTACTCCAATCCAAATAACAATCTGCTATAAAGAAATTTTGGACATTTTTAAATGTTGAAACACATGAAATAAAGCTTTCACATGTTTCCAAATCAGTTAGTTTCTTCTGTAGCAGCTCTACAAGCTTCGCTTGTTGTTTCCATGCTGTAGCACAGACCCACATCCTGCGCTGCACCCCACGTTGGGCGCCTTTTTGCAGGCACGACTCCTTTAAGAGTCTCCAAAACAGACTCGGGATCTCCGGACTTCACCCCGGGTCCCCAGTCTCCCGGCGTTCCGCCGTTTTCCAACAAACATAGGTAAACATCCGCCCAGGTACCTGTCCACCCTGGAATCGGAACCACCTCTGATTTCTCAATTTTATCCTTTCTCTTAAACATCGTTAGTGAGTCCCCCAACAATTAACAACACAACTTCAAACAACAGTATCCTGCCGACAACGCCAAAATGTTGTGTGACACAAATCAGGTCCGTGGAGGTAATCACCAACAATGAAGATTCAGACAACAAAAGAGCTAGAATAAATGTGTCTTTTTATTCCCCGCTCAGATGTTCACAATCACAAGTCACACAGGTTAAAGCGACATATGTATATACACATAAAATCAAGCTCTTACCGCTGACACAGGGCTGGAGAGCCAGCAACCCTCGGTAGAGAAAAGCGCTTCAACCGAGCCGGGCGTCCACGCGTTAGACCCACAGCAGACTCTACCGAAGGCCCAGCTTCTCCGCCTTAAATACACTCAGCCGTTCCCATAGAAGAGGAGAGGGCCAGTCTCCGCACCTAGAGGTGGCTCACAGCCTTGTCCTGGTTCTGAAAATGTTTTCAAAACAGGAGGAAGGCTGCGCCTGGTTTCTACCCCTGTGAATCCAACATTTCAAAACAATCTGGATAATTGCATACATACCAAGCTGTGACTGATAAACGGAGCCTGGGACACTTCACAATCATGGCTCCTCACAGCTCCTCCTGTGGATATGTGCATGTCACACTAGAGTTGAGGGTTTTTACATTTGAAACAACATGATGACATGATGCTGTATCACCACAGAAAACTGAGAGTTTAAAGTGCGAGTTTAAAGCTCTGAAGAGTCCAGTTTGCAGAACAGGTTTAGTTTAGTTTAGCCTTTATTTGAAGGGAAAATGTACAGAGACATTAAGGTCATAAAAACAGAGATGTTCCGCACCAGATTAGAGCTAAATAGCTAGTTTCCATCTGCAGTCCCTGATTTACATACACTCAAACAATCACAGTAAAAGCAGTAGTTCATAAACTCTCCCACAGACATAACCACATCTCAGTCGACATTATTCACAGGAACATTTGTCTTATAAAAGGCACATTACCAAGCTCAATTTAAACAACTACAAATAGCAATATGTATTCCTGTGGAGAAGGAATTACATTGGTTAAAATTCACAATCTACATTTATACATTAGACAGAAGCAGAAACAAGAAGGTGCTGTGTTGGACTTAAATGGTTAGTTTAAGAAAACAGGACATGGATTCTTGTGTGAGACCATCTGACCACAGGGAGGAGAATGCATTTGGGAAAAGTGGAACAGACAGAAGTTACATCATGTGTGTCTGTCAATATTACATAAACATAAAGGTCATTTAAAGTACATATGAGGAGAAGTCTCACAATTCATGTATTTACATATAACTAAGAGGTATTTGCCTTCTATAGAGTATGAACTGTGATGGTATGTTCAGACTGGAGTGTCAAAAAACGTAGTACATTGAACAGTTTTGTTGCATTTGAGTTCAGATACCCCCAACACGCGTTTAGGACACCATGGATGAATGGGAGAAAAATACTTGATGCGTGTCCAGGGCGTCTGTTGTCCTGGAAACAAGTGGCATTTTCCCAGAACTTGTCCCAGAACAATAGCAGACCGGACCAGAGGCTTTAGTGTTTTTATTTATAAAACCATCAGCGGAGGCGATTGCCTCAATGGCTGCAATGTGTATAATTATACCACTAATGACACTGGTTTAGTCCTGGTCCAGTACTGGTGTAGTCCTGGTGTAGTCTCTTCATTCTCTACATCCTCCCCCTCGGACATATAATCTGTCGCCACGGCTTTCAGTTCCACTGTTTTGCTGATGACATTCAACTCTACCTGTCCACCAAATCCATAACCTTGGCTACACACTCCACCATCACAAACTGCATCTCCAAAATAAAGTCCTGGCTCCAATCTAACTTCCTCCAACTCAACTGCGACAAAACACTTACCAAAACCCTCAATAATCTCCCCCTCTCCATCGACGGCTCCTCAGTCTCCTCCTCCTCCCAACTCCGAAACCTCGGCATCATCTTCAACCAGACCCTTTCCTACGAACACCATGTCGAACACATCACCAAAAGTATGTTCTATCACCTCAGGAACATTGCTCGCCTCCGCCCGTCCCTCTCCCCTCAGTCTGCTGAAACCCTCATCCACAGTTTTATCACCTCCCTCCCGCCTCGACTACTGCAATAGCTGCTCTACGGTTCACCATCCAAACTCCTAAATAGACTCCAGTACATCCAGAACTCTGCTGCCTGCCTCCTCACCCGCACCTCCTCCCGTGAACGCATCACCCCTGTCCTCAGAGATCATCTCCACTGGCTCACCGTCCCTCAGAATGTCCAATTCAAGCTCCTCACCACTGTGTACAAGTCCCTCCACAAACTGGCCCCCACCCGTGCCCTCCTATCAGCTGATGCCAACCTCCGGTCTCTCCCCACCAGGACTAAACACAAGACCTGGGGAGACCGGGCCTTCTCACAAACACAAACACATCAGAGACTCATCCACACTCCCCATGTTTAAAAAAGCCCTAAAAACCCATCTCTTTAAACCACCTTTCATTAATTATCTTAGTTCTTTTGCCTTTGTCTTTGAGTCTCTTGAAAAGCGCTATACAAGTGTTATGTATTATTATTATTATTATTATTATTATTATTATTATTATTATTATTATTATTATTATTATTATTATTATTATTATTATTATTATCATTATTCCTGGTCCAGTCCTAGTGTAGTCCTGGTTATTGGCTCAGCGGTTGTGGTGTATATATTTTTATACGTTAATGACATGGTGTAGATTTCTTGTTCTTGTGGCGCTCTGGTTTTTCTCTTTCTTCTCCTTCTTCTAGGTAATAATGTCGCTACGTCACTGGATAGTCGTCCCTGATTGGTTGACATGGCACAACTGACGAAAAAGTTCAGAATTTTCAACTTTTGACACTGACATTGACGCCTAAAGCTCACCCTGTTCCCTTTTGTTTTGAAAATGCTATATTCACTGAAAACAACTTATGAACATGTTTCATAAGTTTCACCTTTGTTTTTGACCCACTAAGTTTCCCCTCCCTTCGCTCTTCATGCTAAGTCACTCCCCTTTCACTGTTGGAGAATTGTCATGTAGAAGCATGGGTGAAGTAGGCTTGTGGGTGGAGTCTTGTACAGGCTCGTACCGGTAACCATAAGGAGGGTTTGAATAGAGCCCAGGAAAGATCGCTAGATGACTCAAACATGCCTGGATGACTCTAAAACCTCTTCAGACATGTTTTTGATAAGGGAACAACATTATCACATGGGAGAAAAGTCCAAGTTCATTTTGCGTAACACCTCCTCTTTAAAGGGAAATTCTGAAATTCCAAAACTCTTATCTTGGAAGCAGAGTGTACAAGAGCCAGGGTGAGAGATGAAAGAGGAGAGGAAGGAAGAAAGAGAGAGAGGGAGAGGGAGCGGAGGTGGAGAGAAGAAAGATGGAAGAGGAGAAGAGGTTTGGGGAGAATCCTGGAGCAGTGTCAACATTTCCAGTGACGACATTCAGAGGAAAAATTTGCTGCTGGAAAAACACAGGGACAACGTATACAGTATATATGTGTAAACCAGGTCTAAACCAGGTCTAAACCAGGTCTAAACCAGTCTGAACCAGGTCTGAACCAGGCCTGAACCAGGTCTAAACCAGGTCTAAACCAGGTCTAAACCAGGTCTAAACCAGGTCTGAACCAGGTCTGAACCAGGTCTAAACCAGGTCTAAACCAGGCCTGAACCAGGTCTAAACCAGGTCTAAACCAGGTCTAAACCAGGTCTGAACCAGGCCTGAACCAGGCCTGAACCAGGTCTGAACCAGGTCTGAACCATGTCTAAACCAGGTCTGAACCAGGTCTAAACCAGGTCTAAACCAGGACAGTGTAAGCCAGGTCTAAATCAGGTGTAAATCAGGTCTAAACGAGTTTCAAACCAGGTCTAAACCAGGACTAAAGCAGGTCTAAACTCGATCTAAACTAGGACTGAAGCAGCTCTAAACTGGATCTAAACCAGGACTAAAGCAGGTCTCGATCTAAACCAGGACTAGACCGCGTCTAAACTCGATCTAAACCAGGACTAACCCTGATGTAAACCTCTTGTTCAGTTGTCGATGTTGATGGTTTCTGGCTGCAGCAGATTCCTCCCACTCTGTCCTTATGTAACTGTCTGCATGTATTTATGTGGACTAACCCAGGTCTGAATCAGGTCTGAACCAGGTCTGAACCAGGTCCAAGCCTGGACTAACTATTGGGCATTTTCTGTTCCCTGCATTTATATTTCAGCTTTAAATTTGTCTTATTTTAGGACTAAATCATATAAACTCCAGATCGTTTGTAGCACATTAAAGGTGCTACACAAAATAGACTTCTGTGAGCTTCATGTTCTGATGTGGTTATCTCCTCAAAAACAGACCTGGAGTTGTGTTTTGTTTCACTTTGGCATGAATTTATATGAGACGAAACCAGGTCTGGACTAGGACTATGCCAGAACTAAACCAGGACTATCTTTTAGCTTCAGCCAAGATCATCAGGTATCAGGTATTTATATCAGGACTAAATCAGGTCTGAACTCAACTGAACAAGGATTATTTTTAGGTCTAAACCAGGTCTAAACCAGGTCTAAACCAGGTCTAAGCCAGATCTCTCCCGGGTCTTCCCCAGGTCTTTCCTTATATAAGTCATGCATGTATTTATAGTGAACAGTGAGTCATGCAAAGAGGTGTTATTTTTAGCTCCTCCTCTCCTCCTCTCACTCTCTCTTTCCTCCTTTCCTCCCCTCACTCTCTCTTTACTCCTCTCCTCCTCCCCTCACTCTCTTTCCTCCTCTCCTCACTCTCTCTTTCCTCCTCTCCTCCCCTCACTCTCTCTTTACTCCTCTCCTCCTCCCCTCACTCTCTTTTTCCTCCTCTCCTCTCCTCACTCTCTTTCCTCCTCTCCTCCTCCCCTCACTCTCTTTTTCACCCTCTCCTCCCCTCACTCTTTCTTTCCTCCTCACTCTCTCTTTCCTCCTCTCATCTCCTCACTCTCTCTTTCCTCCTCACTCTCTCTTTCCCTCTCTCCTCCCCTCACTCTCTCTTTCCTCCTCACTCTTTCTTTCCCTGTCTCATCCCCTCACTCCTTCTTTCCTCCTCTCCTCCCTCACTCTCTTTCCTCCTCTCTCTTTCCCTCTCTCCTCCCCTCACTCCTTCTTTCCTCCTCTCCTCCCCCACCCTCTCTTTCCTCCTCTCCTCCCCTCACTCTCTCTTTCCTCCTCTCCTCACTCTCTCTTTCCTCCTCTCCTCACTCTCTCTTTCCTTCTCTCCTCCCCTTACCCTCTCTTTCCTCCTCCTCTCACTCTCTCTTTCCTCCTCTCCTCCCCTCACTCTCTCTTTTCCTCTCTCCTCCCTCACTCTCTCTTTCCTCCTCTCCTCCCCTCACTCTCTCTTTCCTCCCCTCACTCACTCTTTCCTCCTCTTACTCTCTCTTTCCTCCTCTCCTCCCTCACTCTCTCTTTCCTCCTCTCCTCCCCTCACTCTCTCTTTCCTCCCCTCACTCGCTCTTTCCTCCTCTCCTCCCTCACTCTCTCTTTCCTCCTCTCACTCTCTCTTTCCTTCTCTTCTCCCTCACTCTCTCTTTCCTCCTCTCCTCCCCTCACTCTCTCCTTCCTCCTCTCCTCTGCCCCTCCTTTCTTCCTTCCTCTCTTGCCTCTTCTTTCTCTCTCGTCTCCTCCTCTCCTCCTTTCTCCCTCCTCTCTCTTACTCCTCTCACCCCACTTTTCCTCACCCATCTCCTTTTCTTTGTTCTTCTTTCTCCTTTCTTTCTCTTCGTCTCTGCTCCTCTTCTTCTCACCTGTCCACCTCTCCTCCCCTCCTCTTTTGTGCCTCCTCTCACTCCTCCCACCTCCCGTCCCTCACCCCTCTCCTCTCTTCTTCTGCTCCTCATCTTACCCCTGTCTCCCTCACCCCCACCTCCTCTTCCCTCTCTTCCTCTCTGCTCCTCTTCTCTCCTTCCTCCTCTCCTCTGCCCCTCCTTTCTCCCTCCTTTCTCTCTTTGCTTCTTCTCTCTCTCCTCTCCTCCACTCCTTCGTCCTAATTTCCTCCTCTGTTGTTCCTCTTTCTCAGCTCCTCCTCCTCTCGCCCCCTCTTCCTCACCCCTCTCCTTTTCTTTCTTCTTCTTCTTTCTCTTCCTCTTTGCTCCTCTTCTCTCCTTCTTCCTCGCCTCTCCTCCACACCTCTTTTCTGCCTCCTCTCTCTCCTCACCTCTCTCCTTTTCTTTCCTTTCTCCTCTCCTCCTTATCTTACCAATTTCTTGCTCACCCCCACCTCCTCTTCCCCTCTTCCCCTCTCTGCTCCTCTTCTTTCCCTCCTCTTCTCCTCTCCTTTCTCCTTTCTCTCACCCCCTCTTAATCACTCCTCCTCTCTTTTTCTCACAGCTCTGTCTGTGTCTGTGTTCTGTCTGTGTATGACTCATGTTGTGGTGTACGGTACATTCACATATTTATAATTCATCACCAGGATAGTAACACTTTGTATTTATAAACTTCCACCTCTTCATTTGGCAGAGTCCGAACTTTAAACCTGTCGGATATTTGGAAAAATCCAACCAGGACCGTCCGGAAAATGGATTCTTGTGGGTTTTAAGTCATGTTTAATGTTGTTTCCTCCTCAAAAAACAGACCTGGAGTTGTGTTTTGTTTCATTCACACGTTTGAGTAATTCTTTATTCTAATCTATCCTCTATTCCACCTTGTGATGTCATGAAGTGGTAGTTTTCAAGTGAAGAGCTCCTCTTACCTTTCAGTCGAGATTGACAATTCCAGGGTTGAAATCCTCTAAATGATTCTAGTGAAGGTGCGTTGAATTTCAAAACACTGTGGAGCACTTCCTGTATCACCACATGACATCACAAGGTGGAACAGAGTGTTATCAGTCTCCCTTCCACCCCTCTCCTTCCCTCCTCTCTCTCACGCGCTCCCTCTTCTTTTTTTCTGCCCCGTTTTGAAGAGTAAATGATCATATTTTCTGGAGATAGTTTAGTGTCTTTATTATCAAATAAATATCACAAAAACATTTCTTGGTGCCGAAACAAATAAAACGACATTCACAAATCGAATTCATGACTTACAAATAAACGGAACAACATTCACAAAAGCATTTCTCCACTCATTCCATTCACAAATGTCAGTGCAGTTACGTTTATTTGCAAACCGATGGAGCTGCATTTACAAACCTCTGGACAGATTTGTGGTGACACTGCGTTTATTTGTGGATTTCTGAGACCAATTTTTTAAAATATATTTTTTATTTATTTTTTTTAAACTAAATCACATCAAGTAAAGTTCGAGTGAGTGGTTTACGGTTGACAACATTGCTCTACTATTACACACTGTAGTATTTAGGCCCAGAGGTTCCAGATCATTTTCAGGTTGACTGGACTAAATATCAGGGGAAGGTGGTTCATTAACTCTAAGTAGAACTTGTTTATCTCCTCGTAGCCAGAAACCGAGCCTGAAAAAACTTTACTACAGCAGCACTACATTACTATGAAATTACACAGTGTTTAGTAATACATTAGGACTTACTCATTCTGGTAACAACAAATATATATCGGGGTGGAGTCTTCAGGGGTTAAACAGAAGCGGTCACTGCTATAGAGTCGTGGATGTGCAGAATTATGAAGCCGTTCCACCAGCTCAAGGACTCGTCCGTATGAGCCAAAGTGACAGGACCTGGAGGATCCATCCATCCATCCATCTTCTCCCGCTTAATCCGGCTGGGTCGCGGGGGCAGCGTGCTGCCCAATACTCATAGCACCTGACCCCCCCTATGAACCCCTCTGCAGGTGGTGAGCCCACAGGAGGGTGGACAACATGGTCCTTGATGTTAGTTCATAGGGGTGCGGGCATGTTTTGAGTTGATGGGGGAAACCGGAGTACCCGGAGGAAACCCATCCAGACACGGGGAGGAACATGCAAACTCCACACAGAAAGGCCCGGGCGACCCGGGGATCGAACCCGCAACCTTCTTGCTGTGAGGCCTGAGTGTTGCCACTCAGCCACCGTGCCGCCCCACCTGGAGGATCATTTCCCCTTTAAGTTCAGTCGCGAATAAAGGGCTTTAAACAAGTTAAATTAGGAGGAAATAAACAAGTTCTACTTAGAGTTAATGAACCACCTTCCCCCGACATTTTCACCACTCAACCTGAAAATGATCTGGAACCTCTGGGCCTGAATAATACTGCTGCTGTTAATGGTAGAGCAGTGTTATCAACTGTAAACCACACGCTCAAACTCCAGATGATGCGACTGGCTGTTAAAAAACACATTAGTACAGGAAAGGTGTGAGGAAAGACTCAGAAATACACAAATAAACGCAGGAATCGTCGTGGTTTGTAAATGCAGCTCCATCGGTTTGCACATAAATGTAACTGCACTGACATTTGTGAATGGAATGAATGGAGAAATGCTTTTGTGAATGTTGTTCCGTTTATTTGTCATGAATTAGGTTTGTGAATGTGTTTTTTTGTTGTTTTTGCGTGATATTTATTTGACACTGCCCTGTCTCCATAATATTTTTATAGCCCTTTTCCACCTTCACTTTACAACAAGGAACCACTCACCACACACACACACACTCTCTCTCACACACACACACACACACACTCTCACACACTCACACACACACTGACACACACATGCACACACACACACACACACACACATTCTCACACACACACTCACACACACACTGACACACTCTCACACACTCACATACACACTGACACACCCACGCACACACACACACACACACACACTCTCACACACTCACATACACACTGACACACCCACGCACACACACACTCACACACACACACACACACATTCTCACACACACACTCACACACACACTGACACACTCTCACACACTCACACACACACACTCTCACACACTCACACACACACACTCTCTCACACACACTCACGCACTCACACTCACACGCACACACACACTCACGCACTCACACTCACACACACACACACACACAGTCACACACACACAGACACACACACGCATAGATACACACACTCATAGATACACACACACACACTCACACACACTCACACACAGACAAACACACACTCATAGATACACACACACTCACGCACTCACACACACTCACACACACACACAGACACACACACACACACACACTCATAGATACACACACACACACACACACACACACACAGACACACACACACACACACACACACACACAGACACACACACACACACATAGATACACACACACAAACACTCATACACACACAGACACACACACACACACTCATAGATACACACACACACACACACAGACACACACAGACAGACACACACACACACACACACAGACATACACAGACACACACACACACACACACACTGATTTGAACCACCAACCTTCAGATCAGTGGATGAACACTTACCCAACTCCACTCTTTCTCTCTCCCTTTACTCCCCCTCTCCTCTTTCTTTCTCTCCTCCTCTATCACCCCCTTCAATCTCTTCTTAGCTGTGGTTTGTTCTTTCCTCTCCTCTCTCCACTTCTTCCACTCTCACTCGTCATCTTCTCTTTATTCTCTTTCTCCCTCTCTCCTCCTCTTCTCCCCTTTCTCTCTCTCCTCTTTCTCCCTCTCTCCTGCTCTCCTCCCCTTTCTCTCCTCCTCTTTCTCCCTCTCTCTTCCTCTTCTCCCCTTTCTCTCTCTCTCCTCCGCTTTCTCCCTCTCTCCTCCTCTCTCTCTCTCCTCCTCTTTCTCCCTCTCTCCTCCTATTCTCCTTCTCTCCTCCTCTTCTCCCCTTTCTCTCTCTCTTCCCCTGTTTCCCCTTTCTCTCTCCTTTAATCTGTGTCTTTCTTTCCTTCCCTCTCACCCCTTCTTCTTCTGCTCAGTCCTCATCTTCTTTTCCTCCTCTTTCTCCCCCCTCTCTCTTCTCCCCTTCTCTCTCTCCTCCCCTGTATCCCCTTTCTTTCTTGTTTTATCAATCTCTTTTTCCCTCCCCTCTCTGCCCTTCTTCTTTCACTCTTTCTCCCTATCTCTCTCCTCCTGTCTCCCCTTTCTCTCTCCTTTTATCCCTGTCTTTCTTTCCTCCCCTTCTTCTTTTTCTCTCACTCCCCATCTTCTCTTCTTCCTCCTTTCTCCCCCTTGTTCTCTCTTCTCCCCTTCTCTCTTTTCTCTCTCTCCTCCCTTGTCTCCTCTTTCTCTCTCTTTATCACTGTCTGATTCTTTCTTCCCCTCTTTCCCCTTCTTCTTTCACTTTCACTCCTCTTCTTCTCTTTCTCCTCTTTCTCATTCTCTCTTCTCCTAACCCCCCTTTCTCTCTCCTTTTATCTCTGCCCCCTTCTTCTTTTGCTCTCACTCCTATCTTCTCTTCCTCCTTTGTCTTCTCTTCCATTACACCTCCCCTCCCTCCCTCTCTCTCTGTGATCTTATCTGTTCTATTGATTCTCTTACTTGTTCTGTCACAGTTGAGTCGGGTTCGGTTTTTATCTCCAACAGGATCACGGCTTTAACACAAAACCACCACAACCGCTCAGCAAACACACACCGACTTTAAAACGGAGGAGTTTTCATCTAATTTCACAAAAAATAATGCGTGAAATATGTTCTTATTTGTTCAAACCAGTAAAAAAAGAAGCAGGCGAGGAAAGAGAAATGAGTCGCAGCCACTGAAGGCGCAGTTTCCATTAAGTGGGATTATTGGTGGTGCCTGAAGTGAGGGCTCCAGGTCCTAGTGTTTTTGTCATTGTGTCCTTAGGCAAGACACTTCACCCACATTGCCTAGTACGAAAGCGGAGTGTGCAGAGTGCAGATTGGAGCCTCACTTCATTGAAAAAGAGATAAATAATTGCAATGGGACTTTCCTGGTTAAAAAAATAATAATATTAAGGTGACCAGACATCCCTATTTCCCCGGGACAGTCCCAGTTTTGAGTCCTGTGTTCCCTGCCCCAGCAGATTTATCCAAAATTACTGATTTGTCCCAATTTTATACAATAAATTTTTATTTATTTATTTTATTTATTTAAACTTTATTTAACCAGGAAACACCCACAGAGATGGAGATCTCTTTTTCAAGGGAAACCTGGCCAAGAGGTCAGCAGCAGCAGCACACATCAGGAGTATTACAAGACTAAAAATACTTTACAAACTGCATACAGTTGGAGCAAATCAGTTAAATCTAAAACAGGCCTAAAATGCAACAATCTTTCATAAATTGTCAAATGTTATAAAGTGCATAGATTAACAGCAACAGCCATAAATTCACATTCAGTTCACCTTAAAAGCATAAGCACTGAGTAATTGAATCCCTCTGCCTTTGTAGTAAAAAAGATGGAAAAGTATTAAAAGAAACTAGATCAGGCCATTTCTGTCTGGAGAGTTTCCATGAGGAAGGAGCAGAAAAACCAAAAGCCTCTTACCCATCTCAGTACATGAGGGACAAAACACTGATAAACATTACAAGAACGCAGACTGTAGTGGCTGGTGCTTCTTTGGAGAAGAGAAGACATATAGAGCGGCACCAAACCTAAGAGAGCTTTATAAACCAGAAGCATCAGTGGGTATAACGTCTGACTGTTAGTGAGGCCACTGGGCTTTGGCATAGAGCTCACAGCGACGGGTGAGGCCACTACAACCTGTCACAAACCTCAAGGCACAATTAAAACAGTGTTCAGTGACCGCAAACAAGAGGATGAAGCTAACATATAAAAAACGTCCCCATAATCAATCAAAGGTAAAAATGTTGCAGCGACAAAATGTTTTCCAGCTGATAGTGTAAAACAGGATTTGTTTCTAAAATAAAATCCAAGCTTTACCTTCAGTTTGCATTACAACGATAACACATGTTCTTTCAAAGTAAGTCTCGCCTAAATTACAAAACCAAGATATGTGTAACTGTCAACCACTTCAATTTGGTCTCTCCCAACAGTAAAGAGAGGCAAAAACTGTCATTTGTTTTGGGAAAAATACAGAAAAGTTGCTTAAAAATGACCAAAACACAAAGAAAATGTGACTATCCTGACTCACATGTTTGTCATGAATGTGCCGAGTGCAAAAACAGTTTTCCTCAATTACGCACTCGTTTCACAATTTTATTCTTACCAATAGAGGTGGGACTTGCAGGTCGGGACTTGGACTCGAGTCAGATTTGAGTCACTATTTTTAGGACTTGAGACTTGACTTAATAAAATGGACAAAGACTTGGACTCAACTTGGACTTGAGCCCTGTGACTTGAAGACTAGATTCCTCTCCTAAAACAATATATGTTTTTAGAAAATACTTTTCTCTTTACAGTTGATAAATGTGGTGCTGAATTTTACAGAAACAAGAAACTGGAACATGTCCCTCCCACTCAGTTTGTTACTTTGGATGTAAACAGGAGTTCTGTGATGTGGTATCCTTAAATGTAATACACAGTACAATACAATACAATACAATACAGTACAATACAGTAATATGCAGTACACTACAGTAAAACAGAGGGAACTGCATAAAACATGATCCTTCCATTTCAGTGCAGACAAAATAACTGATATTAAGCCGGTTTAAATCTTAATTTCTATTCTGACTGTAATGATTCACACTAAGATCTTGTCAAGACATTTAAAAAGGAAAAATCTGCATTTTTTACAACCCTTATGTAAATACTCATATATAAATATACCATGACCTTTAAGTACAATTTAGTTTAAAGGTCATATAAATAGTAAAAATCTAAGCTCTATTTGGTACTTTTTTTGGTTTAAAGACTTGAAATGAGTTGAAGCTCAAGGCGACGACTTGGACTTGACTTGGACTTATGGGCCAGTGACTCGAGACTCGACTTGGACTTGCCGGTCTTTGACTTGGGACCTGACTCGGACTTGAGGTCAAAGACTTGAGACTTACTTGAGACTTGTAAAACAAAGACTTGGTCCCAGTTTTTGATTTTGAAAACCAACCCAATCCCCCACACTCCCACCCCACAATTCTCCAGAAATACACAAAAACATGAGACAAAACTGTACACAACAACATAACAAACCTGATGTGATGTGCAACAGATTCATTAGGACGTACACTGACTGTGCTGTGATAGCGCTCTGAAGGGGGGGTGACTTAGAAGAGCAAGATGAGGGGCGACTCAGAGCACCAAAAAACAAAAACTTAACGTATTACACATGTTAATCTGTTATTTTCAGCAAATATTAGCGAACAAACACCAGAAAATAAATACAAAATAAAGTGTGAGCGTTAACCGCCCATAAAAGTGTAATTCTCATCTTTAATGTGCGCTGTTCTCCAAATAAATTAACGTGTGAACAGTATGTGTGATTTCACTGTCTCATTTTAAACGTGTTAAACTGCCGACAAACCGAGCGGTGAATCACGAGGGAATCCCAGGGGACAGACCCGGGGTAGGGCGCCACCTGCTGGAAGAAGACAGGCATGGACAAAATACAAGCAGCAGAAAGTTATGAATGAAATGAGAAATGCAAATCTAGAGTTTAGAAAGATTTTACTTCCAGTGCAGCGTAATAAATAAAAAATAAAAAAAATATTGTAGTCTGCTTTTTCTTTAATAATATATTGTACGGTGACAGAACTCTTACTTGAGTTGAACATTTGTGTTTCTTGCAGCACCTTCAGATCTGATTTAGTTTTTTTTATTTTTTTATTTTTGTATTTATGTTTGGAAATGCCAGTATATTATATCCATATTGTTCAGTCCAATCGATTTTAACTCTAAAACGAGAGCACAGACTAAACCAGGACTAAGTGAAGCTTTAATCAGGTCTAAACTTTGAGGATGGGGACACCTGGTGGTCAAAAACAAAACAGCAGTCTTGTGTTTTTAGAGTCACATTTTAGTAACCAAAAATTGCACTCAAGTAAGAGCAAAGTTAAAAAAATATAAAATAATATTACTCAAGTAGAAGCGTATATAGAAAACTGCTACTCAAGTAAGAGTGACTAACATCGCAACATCTCATTTATAATTCTGAATGAACAAATGTAAAATCTTAAATAAAGCACAGAATCTGGTATTTTCAACGGACAGACACAAAAAAGAGACAAACTGAACTGTATGTGAAGGAGCTGCAAGAAACACAAATGTTCAAATCATTTCGTATTGTCACATAAAACTTTTGTCATTTTAGACTCACAGTGGGAAGAGGAAGCACAACTTTTACTCAAGTGGGAGAACTGTTACTTCAATAAAAATATTACTCAAGAACTAGTAAAAGTATGTTGCCATAAAAGTACTACTCACCTCTGCATTGCACTTCAGTACTTGCATACACTTTTAAAGGTCCTATATTACACCAAATGCCTGTGAGTTTTAACCATTGATCTTATGCTGTTTCCTCCTCAAAAGCAGACCTGGAGTTGTGTTTTGTTTCATTCACATGTTTGAGTAACTCTTTATTAGTCTATTTACATCTCCAAAGATCAGAATGCTCTGTTCCACCTTATGATGTCATGAAGTGGTAGTTTGTGGCCAGATCTCAGAAGCTCAGCAGGGCCGGGCCTGGTCAATACTTCAATAAATTAATCAAACTTTATTTCTATAGCACCTTCCAACAGCTAAAGCCGAACAAAGTGCTGTACAACAATAAAACGAGATAAAAAAAACAAACAATAAACATCATACACATAGGTCAACAAAGCACATTACACCATTAAAATAAGTGTTAAAAGCCATTCTAAATAAGTAGGTTTTAAGTTTGGCTGTGAACAAAGGCAGGTCAGTGATGGAACGTAACTCAGTGGGCAAAGAGTTCCAGAGTTTTGCACCGGCCACTGCAAAAGAACGATTACCCCACTGTTTGCACCGGGGCCGTGGGACCTCCAGCAGATGTTGCCCAGCAGATCGTAGAGCTCTGCTGGGTTGGTGAGGGGTCAAAATCTCACACAAGTAGGAAGGTGCAAGACTGAACTGGACAGGGAGCCAGTGCAAGGACAGGACAGGGGTGATGTGGTCATGTTTCCGGCTGTTGAAGACCAGCTTGATTAATCCCCACATAGAGGCATTACAGTCGTCTATGCAGGAACTAACAAAGGCATGGACAGCTTTCTCCAGGTCACCACGGCTCAAGAAGGGTTTAACCTTTACCAGGAGGAAGAGCTGAAAGAAGCTTGTTCTGACCACAGAATCTATTTGTTGATCAAATTTTAGACTGCTAATTTCACCCCCAAATTTTTGCCAACGTGGTTAAAGTGGGGGCCCAATGCAACAAGACCAGGAGCTGAGATACTGGGCAGGTTGGATGTTCCAAACACACTTCTTCAGTACTTGGATGGGGGACTGCCAATCAGGTGCCACAGGGGGGCGCCAGTGACAAAAAATGCTGTTGTGTCCTTAGGCAAGACACTTCACCCAAGTTGCCTAGTATGGAAGTGGTGTGTGTGAGTGATGGTGGTGGTCGTAGGGGCCGATGGCACAGACTGGCAATAGTAGTTTACCATCACTGAGTGTGGAGTGAATGAATAATGCTCTGTAAAGTGTCTAATGCGCTTTATAAATAAAAACCAACTTACTTAATTCATTTGTAAGTTAATAGCTCATTTTATCTTTGGTTCATACTGGCAATTCACATGTTTTGAAGAGGAAACAACATTCTTACATTAGATTATATAAAACTGGATTAGACAAAAGTGTAATTTGGCTCTTTAATGTGCTTTTATTAAAGATTTTCACTACATTATTTCTTTCCTTTATAATAGTTTACATCCACAATCACATCAATGAGCAGCTACAGCAGCTCAGAAATGCCTGGTATGTTATTGTTCTGGCCCCAAATCAAAGCTATCATTATAATATTTTCCAATAAGACTGCAATGATATACTTCAGAGTACTTCCAGGTCACGTCCTGTCTGTCGCCGTGGAGACAGAAGTTTTTGTTTAGGTCCATCCTCACACGCCACATTCTCACTCACACAATAGAACCCCAACAGAAGTAAAACTCTTGCGGGGAGGGGGCGCAGTCTTGTATTGTTTAAACAGGAAAGAGATGGACTCCTAGAAAGAATTTATAGAAAGAGCTTATCATTGGAACTCAGGACGGTAGGAGAAAAACAGAACTGACACGCGATGAAAGGTGAGAGGTATGATACAATAGGTAAACCAGGGCATTAAGTCATTTTCTTAAAAGTTCACGTAAACATCCACATTTCAAATAGAGACGCTAAACTGGACGGGGTCTGGAGGACTAATGCCGGGCTGTACGACTAAATCTCAGGGTTTAAAAGTTCACAGCTCACGATTCATGTTCTCACACTGTACGAACGACTTCAACAGGGAAACGAGAAATGACTGGATTTCAAACAGGCCAAACAGCCACACAAGTGAAAAATCAGCTCAAAAAGGGGCAAAAATCGCACATCATACGCCCGGATTAAAGGGGAGAATGATGAGGGAGGAGAGGTGGGGTCAGAAGGTATAAGGGACAGTGTGATTGGTCAAACAGGTCTCCACACTTTAAACTCTGCTCCTGTCTGCAGGTCAGATCACACAGCACTGCCCTGATCACAGTGCTGTGTGATGTCACCAACTACTCGAAATTTTGGAGGCCACCAAAAGCAGCACAAACTTAGATTTAGATGCTTTTTACTAGAAAGCTGCAAACTGAGCTAGTTTAAACTAAAGTTTACAAAAAAGGACCAGGAATGTAGTACTATAAAACACCATATACACATACACATACGTGTCAAGACGTCCAGTTTACATGTGTCCTGCGTTTTTGCCGGAGTGTCTTCAGGTGTCAGAGGGGGGAGAATCTGGCGTGAAGTGGTAATTCTTGCCTTCAGGTGTTGATGCTCTTCACACATGCCCAACGAAGTTGAAAATGCTGAACTTTTGTTGAAGGGGCCGCGCCAACCAATCAGGGATGACATTCCAGTGATGTAGCGACGTTATTACCTGGAAGAAGATGAAAAAAGAGGAAGACCTGTGGAAAGACCAAGAACCACAAACACCATAAAATAAGAAATTACAATTATGACTATGATTATGACTTTGATTATGGTTATGATTATGACTTTAATTATGGTTACAATTATATATATATATATATATATATATATATATATATATATATATATATATATATATATATATATATATATATATCATATATTATATATATATATATATATATATATATATCATATATTATATATATATATATATATATATATATATATATATATATATCATATATCATAGCCATAATCATAACCATAATCATAGTCATAATCATAGCCATAATCAAAGTCATAATCATAGTCATAATCGTAACCATAATCAAAGTCATAATCATAGTCATAATTGTAACCATAATCAAAGTCATAATCATAGTCATAATCAAAGTCATAATCATAGTCATAATCGTAACCATAATCAAAGTCATAATCATAGTCATAATCGTAACCATAATCAAAGTCATAATCATAGTCATAATTGTAACCATAATCAAAGTCATAATCATAGTCATAATCAAAGTCATAATCGTAACCATAATCAAAGTCATAATCATAGTCATAATCGTAACCATAATCAAAGTCATAATCATAGTCATAATCGTAACCATAATCAAAGTCATAATCATAGTCATAATCGTAACCATAATCAAAGTCATAATCATAGTCATAATTGTAACCATAATCAAAGTCATAATCATAGTCATAATCAAAGTCATAATCAAAGTCATAATCGTAACCATAATCAAAGTCATAATCATAGTCATAATTGTAACCATAATCAAAGTCATAATCATAGTCATAATCAAAGTCATAATCAAAGTCATAATCGTAACCATAATCAAAGTCATAATCATAGTCATAATTGTAACCATAATCAAAGTCATAATCATAGTCATAATCGTAACCATAATCAAAGTCATAATCATAGTCATAATTGTAACCATAATCAAAGTCATAATCATAGTCATAATCAAAGTCATAATCATAGTCATAATCGTAACCATAATCAAAGCCATAATCATAGTCATAATTGTAACCATAATCAAAGTCATAATCATAGTCATAATCAAAGTCATAATCATAGTCATAATCGTAACCATAATCAAAGTCATAATCATAGTCATAATTGTAACCATAATCAAAGTCATAATCATAGTCATAATCAAAGTCATAATCGTAACCATAATCAAAGTCATAATCATAGTCATAATTGTAACCATAATCATAGTCATAATCATAGTCATAATCAAAGTCATAATCGTAACCATAATCAAAGTCATAATCATAGTCATAATCGTAACCATAATCATAGTCATAATTGTAACCATAATCAAAGTCATAATCATAGTCATAATCAAAGTCATAATCATAGTCATAATAATAACCATAATCAAAGTCATAATCATAGTCATAATAATAACCATAATCAAAGTCATAATCAGAACCATAATCATAGTCATAATCATAACCATAAGCATAGCCATAATCATAATCATAATCATAGTCCAAGTTCAAGACACGTGTTAGAGGCGTCTGAACTCAAATGCAAAGACGTTCAACTAGAAGCGTCCTGCTCGTGTTTTGACATCCAACTAGAGGCGTCCAGCTCATGTCTTGACGCCCCGGCCTGAACACAGCTTTAGTTCCACTTTTAACATAACAAAATTGTTCTAGTCTGCTCCTCGCTAGTGTGATCTGCAGCTATCAATCTGAGCTTCTGAGTTTTTGTTGTGAAGGTTTTTATGGTGATGTCAGCACACTTTCTCTTTTATTAAGTTGTTTTAGATCAGTATTTTGATTTAAACTGTCCAAATTATAACAGATTATCCACAGGTGTCAGAGAATAGAACTATAAAGACACAAACACAAGCACAATATGTCTTCTGTTTAAAAAAAATGGGTCGAAACTGTGACTCATGTGAATCACTGACTCCCCGTCTCTAATCTCACCTTTATCTGCAGTGACCAGTCTATTTAGAACAAACACTAAACTAGATTTAAATTCTCGGCATTCTTCAAAAGTCTTCCTGCTTTGGCTCTTATCAGCTTTTCCCAGTCGCTCCAAAACGTACATCTAAAAAGATCTCCCTCGGCTGCTCCAAAGTGACCCTTAAAGGACAGAATAACAAAACAGAAAGATAAAATTCCTCTAATGTTATCCACACAGGGGCACTTTCTCACAGGAGCGTTGGACTGGTCAGGTGTGTGCTTTCCCAGACGTGAAGAATGCTCATTCATTGTGTACAGGAATGCCAGTGAAATGTCAAATCAGATAAAGCCGTATTGTGTCACTTTTATGCTTACAGTAAAATCACAGACTCCACTTAAAGGTGCACGTGTAACGCAGCTGCTTGTCTCCGTGGAGGTATTGTCTGTAATGTTTAATGCTGTACTGTGGAAAATTACAGGTAAAGTTATCCATGTTGTATTACTGATTTTCTTTGCTAATATCTCAGTAAATAATGGACCAGGTGACCAAGTGCTTCGCCCACCAGGTGAAGCCGCGCCTGTTTCCTGCTCAGAAAGTTCACGACATCATGTGTGACTACGACACCGACGATGAATCAGAATCAGATTCAGAATCAGAATGTTTTTTATTGCCATATGAGTGAACAGGTTCACAACATTAGGAAATTGCTGCGGTACTTGGAGCAGGATGTAGACAAACACTGACATGCAACAAATAATAGAATAAAATAAAGTAGAAAAAAAAAAAGCTATAATATAACAAAATTTACAAATTTACAGGAGTATAATAATATAGAGTATAAGAGTATCAGTGATCAGTGCAAAACAGGCAGGTGCGAGAACACAGGGTCATGTGACAGAAGCAGAGTGGGGGATGGGACCAGTCCTAGTGTTATTATTTATGAGTCCAACAGCAGAGGGGAAGAAACTGTTTTTGTGGCGAGAGGTTCTGGTCCGAATGGACCGTAGCCTCCTGCCTGAGGGGAGTAGGTCAAAAAAATCCGTGTGAGAAGGGTCAGCTGCAATTCGACCTGCACGTGTCCGAGTCCTGGAAGTGTACAGGTCCTGAAGAGATGGAAGGCTGCAACCAATCACCTTCTCAGCAGAGCGCACAACACGTTGCAGTCTCTGTTTGTCCCTGGTGGTGGCTCCAGCACCACACAGTGATGGAGGAGGTGAGGATGGACTCGATGATGGCAGTGTAGAACTGCACCATTGTCCGTGCTGGCAGGTTGAATTTTTTCAGCTGCCTCAGGAAGTACATCCTCTGCTGGGCCTTCTTTATGATGGAGGTGATGGTGGGCTCCCATTTGAGGTCCTGGGTGATGGTGATCCCCAGGAAGCGGAATGAGTCCAGAGTGGTGATGGGGGTGTCGGTCAGGATGATGGAGGGGAGTGGGGCTGTGTGCTTCCTAAAGTCCACAATCATCTCCACTGTCTTCTGGGCATTAAGCACCAGGTTGTTCTGGCTGCACCAGGACACCAGACGATCAACCTCCGTCCTGTAGGCAGACTCATCCCCGTCCGAGATGAGTCCGATGACCGTGGTGTCATCTGCAAACTTGATGAGCTTGACAGACTGATGGGAGGAGGTGCAGCAGTTGGTGTACAGGGAGAAGAGCAGAGGAGAAAGAACACAGCCTTGGGGAGAGCCGGTGCTGATGGTCCGGGAGTCCGAGACATTCTTCCCCAGCCTCACGTGCTGCTTCCTGTCCGTCAGGAAGTCAGTGATCCACCTGCAGAGAGGATCAGACACTTTCATCTGGGACAGCTTGCCTTGGAGGAGGTCTGGGCGGATGGTGTTGAAGGCAGAGCTGAAGTCCACAAACAGGACCCTGGCGTAGGTTCCCGGGGAGTCCAGATGCCGCAGGGTGAAGTTTAGAGCCATGTTGATGGCGTCGTCTACAGACCTGTTGGCTCTGTAGGCAAACTGCAGGGGGTCCAGGAGGGGGGCCGTGAGGGTCTTGAGGTGGGGCAGAACCAGGCGCTCCAATGACTTCATGACCACAGATGTCAGAGCCACAGGTCTGTAGTCATTGAGTCCGTTGATCCTTGGCTTCTTGGAGACAGGAACAATGGTGGAAGTTTTGAAGCAGGCAGGCACATGACAAGCCTGCAGTGAAGAATTGAAGATGCCCGTAAACACTGGGGCCAGCTCGTTAGCACAGTGTCTCAGGGTGGCAGGAGAGACACCGTCTGGGCCCGACGCCTTCCGGGCATTCATCCTTTTGAACTGCTTCTTCACATCTGCCTCATGAATGTGAAAGGGTGGAGATGGCTCTGGTGAGGGGGAAACAGTGGGGGGATGAGTGTCCGGGTTGTCTCTATTGTTGGGACAGTTGGAGGTGTGAGAGCTGCTTGATGACTCATCAAAACTACAGTAGAAGTCGTTAAGACTGTTGGCTAGGGGCAGGTCATCCGTGGAGTGACGGATGAAGGCATGGATTTTAGCACAGAGCCAAGGGGAGATCTTTATGAACATGAATATACTGATGCCCAAATTCACCAAATGGAGTTAGAACCGACAGAGAAGTGAGACAAGCTGAAGCTGGAGCCGAGAGAGACCGGGGAACCCGCAAAAGGTGGTGCACTTGTTTTAAGTGTAAAGTAACGCCGACAGAGGTGGAGAGCTACTGCTGCCACACATGGGATCTCGTCATGCCTCAGAGCAATGTTCTGTTGACAGGAAAACGGTGCCAGATTTTTGTTCCAGCCTGGATAATCACAAGTCCGCACCATTTTATTTATATATTCTTCTATAGCTTATACAAGCTTATATTCTTGTGGCTGTAGCTCTCACATTGCGGCGGTCAAAAGTCTGAGCACGTCAACTCTGCAAAACTACTGAAAAAAGTGTTGGATTTGTGCGTGACTTCACCTGGAGGCAGTGCAGTGATATGAGCGGAGAGAAAATAGGTCCAAGCGACTAAGAGGTTGTGATGCAAATGTCTCACTCTTCTGAACACATATTGTTTTGAGAAGAAAAACGCTTTATTTTCATGACCCCACTTGCCGGACACATTCATCAGCACCGAAACCGAAGAACTTGTCTCACCGAACGCTGTCGGGAGGTAAGTCAGTGTTGATGCACGACACTGCTGACAGTGACGTACAGATTCATGTCAAAGAACACAAACTAGTCCTTTAAATGTGCAGAGGTGAGACAAGTTTCCATATGATATGACCCAACAGAAGGACAGAGCTCCAGGAGACGTGGTCCGCGCATTCTCAGGTTGTTGACCATCGTGTTTGTGGGTGTTTGTGCATGTCCCCTCATGTCACAGGTCACTATAGAACAGTACTGCAGATATCATCAGCCTGTGCAGGTTGTTTTCCCCATTGCCAATAGCTCTGGTTTGACATTTAAGTTTAAAGGCAATTTTATACTTGTAATTTTTTAATATCTCACATTGGGAGTAGTGGGTGGACAGCGTACCCCCACGTACCACGCCTGCTACACCCCTGTGTATAACCCAGGCTGAAGCTCTGCTATGTCGTTTTTGTTCCTGAACTCACTCGTGCCTGTGACGTAATCTCGGCCGTGGCGTAGTATCAGTGTATTCCACATTTGCTTATTTCAGAAGTTGTGCTGTGAGGATGACCTTTTTTGACTTCTCTAGTGTATTTAACACCATCCGCCATCACTGGTCAGAAGAGCACCATTGGGGATCGATCGATCTATTTGAAGCTGTGAACTGGAGCTTATTTTTTAAATACTTTCTTGCATTAAATATAAGCCTGTTTGGACTTGTTTGGATTGAATGTGTTTTAATCCTAACAGTTAAGACATATTTGTAGACTTAGATCTTCATTCTGAAATGGCAAATAAACCATAATATCATCCTGTAACATTTCTATTTTTTTTTTTAATTAATTCTCCATTGAAACTTCAAAAAGGAAAACAGAACCTTTCTATTTTCATGGAGACCAAACCAGACCAAGTTACAGGTCAGATCTGTGGAGAGGTGACCCCACTCCGTCAGAATGCCTGTTTATCTAAGTATTTTTATGTGTTTATTACACAGACATGAGTGATTTTGCTGCTTTGTAACTACAACATCTGCACATAAGAGAAAACGTTTTCCTTTTCCGCACGTGCTCAGTGGGGCTGCTCGTTTGTGTTGACAGTCGTATTGCATGTGTCTGTCATTTCATTGTTTTGACATGACTTCATTATCTGACTCTAAGTCAGTGCTGAGGATTGAAAACGTTACTTTGAAGAGTTAAAACTTGCCAATAAAGGCATCGATCTCCCCAACCCGTTTTCTCTGGAAGAGGCTGACTGACAGATCGCTCTGACCACACACAGATGCACAACAGCTCTAGTTGGCATTTTGACTGCCTCCCAATATACCAATATAGACCGGACGTGACGTCATCTCGTTTTCTCATATTATTCAGAGAACATTGTATTTTTGCTATTTTATCAATTTCACATCATTTAAAATAACACAGTACAGTTTAGAATAAAGTCTATTTTTCACAAACATGTCCAGGGACAATTTTCAATGATTTAAGAAGGTGAAAAATAAACCAAATGTCCAGATACTGCAGAATTAACGTGATGTATTTTCTTTAAAATCACACCCTTGGCCAGGTAAGGGTCACTCATGTTTAGTTTAGTTTAGTTTAGTTTAGTTTAGTTTAGTTTAGTTTAGTTTAGTTTAGTTTAGTTTAGTTTAGTTTAGTTTAGTTTAGTTTGGTTTAGTTTGATTTGATTTGATTTGATTTGATTTGATTTGATTTGATTTGATTTAATTTAATTTAATTTAATTTAATTTAATTTAATTTAATTTAATTTAATTTAATTTAATTAATTTAATTTAATTTAATTTAATTTAATTTAATTTAATTTAATTTAATTTAATTTAATTTAATTTAATTTAATTTAATTTAATTTAATTTAATTTAATTTAATTTAATTTAATTTAATTTTTAAGATACATTTTTGTCTATGATTTCCTTTAATGACAAAAAAAAAAACCTCCAAAAGTGACTGAGTGCCTTTCATTACAGTCCTGACAAATTTTGCTCAGTTCCTCCTTCTAACTCTCTGGACTTTCTGAGGTTGCCAGCTGCAGAGCCTCTGCAGTGGCTGCACGACAGAAGCCATAATGTTCCCCAGCCTCTGAAACACAGAAAAATACACAACAGGATAATGGAACAGCCACACTCCACAATAAGACCAGTAACTGTTGGTGATTCTTTGGAGCTTTGCTGTTTATGTTTCTGCTCTCTGGTGTCTATTCACACTTTATACCTCTTGGGGACAGGCTGGGGATAATGATTTGTGATAAAATGTTGGAAAAGTATAGTTTATGAAGTTCACTTCTCAGTGCAGTTGCAGCATTATCCTCACAGCCCAAGTCAATACCAGTGACAATCCCATAATCAGAAGAATGTAAATTTGCTGCAAAACCAAACTCTTTCTTTTTACCAGTTTAAGATAGAATGTTCTTTTCGTCTGATGAGCACCTGTTATGTACATTTACTGCATCTGACCCAGTGCAGGTTGTGACAAGGCTGTCCTCTCTCACCTGTAATATTTGCACATTATCACAGAGCACTAGGTTTTCTCTGCTCCGACCAGAAAATCGGCTTTACATTTGATTCAGTAAAACACTAAAACATCATATTTACCGCAAATACAGCATCCAGGTTGTACTCTCTGTTGGGTTCCTGGCTGCTTTCATCTGAGCTCAGCTTCACTCTGTGGACGTACAGTAGTTTAAAAACACACCTGGGATTGTGCAGGAGCTCTGTGTGTGAGAAGTCAGGAGTTTATTGTGTTTGTGACTACAGTCTACATTTTTAATCCGTAACAAAAATACTGTTTCATAAGGAGCATGTGGTTTATGACACACTAGTACATCACCATCTCTCTGTTACTGCATTTATTTCAACAATTTCTTTGATTAGAAGTCTCAGGTTTATTTCTGTACACTCCCCCTCCTCCTCTGCCCCTGATAAAAATGTATTCTCCTTTCCTCTTTTTGCCATTAAAATGAAACTAATGAATTGTCTTTATGATGAATATTGTGCCTTGTCAAAGAAAACCTTCTGTCACCTGCTGTGACAGACAATAACTCTGTCTGCCTACTGTATCTAAACATGTTTTAAGACATGATCATGTTGAAATGGGTCAAACTGAGAAGATGATTGACATTTGATTGACAGGTGTAGAAGCAGAAAAGCAGTTTTAGAGTATTTAAAAGTTCATCGTTTTATCAATCCTGAGTCTCAACATAAAATTAAGAGACTGAAAGATAAAACTCCTCTGTTATAATACAGCAGCAGTGAGATTCTATAGAGCTGTTTAAGTTCTGTACCGAATAGTGTCCTGTCTGACCTTTTCCTGCCTGTGCCATCACACCAACACACTGTGCACATGGATCTAAGAAGACTAAGATCTTATTATACTCCCAAGGTGCATCTGGAAGGAGACGTGAGAATTGAACGCAACACAGAATCAAATCAAAACACCAAAATGGAACAATTCTTTTTCAGAGAATTGTCCCATACGTATGTTCTAGTGTTTGACTCAACCTGGAGGAGAGAAACTGTAGGGAGATGTTTTCTTCAACAACAAATGTTTATTTTAAGTTTATTTCTAGAGCGCTTTTCAAAACACTCAAAGACGCTGTACGAAGAATAGAATTTAAAAAGCACATATTTTAAAACAAGGTAATGGGACAAAACAGAGGCATGATTCTAAAGCAGGTTAGACATTAAAAACGGTTCGAAATGGATGGGTTTTGAGCAGTTTCTTAAAGGTGGAGAGTTCAGTACAGTCATGGAGCTACTGAGGAGTGTGAGGGCAGAGACGGTTCTGTCTCCTTGAAGATTTTGTCTTAGGCTTTGTCTCCAGTTGCTTTTAGTTGTAATGATTTCAACTAAATGTTGTGCATTTTTAGTTGACTAAGTCAGTCAAAACTGAGCAAACTTTAAAGATAAATAAACACATAAATAAATAACTCTAGTGACTGCATCACTGGCCTTGTTCCACAGAGCTCGGACTTGTTCCTAGGACGTTTGTCCATAGCCTTGTATGGGGCTCTTTGATTGAACAGGGGCACAGTTTTACAGATGGTTTCATTATTTGGATGTGGCTCATTTTTAATTATTTTTATAAGATGATGATAAAATCCAGACATCACAGTGGCCTCGATGTGTCACAGAAGAGAGCAGAGGAACTTACCCCTGGTGTGAAGGAGAAACTGCTGCAAAATCAGGACCTGTGTCTTTGGACAAGTCGCTCCTCAGAGACTCAGAGTCTGGCTCAGGTCTAGACCCTGGTGGGGCCATGTTAGCCCTGCAGATCCTAAACCAGGACAGTACTGTAATCAAACACCTCCTGCTTACATTCTGTTATTGAACCTTGAACAGTTGATGCTGGAGTTTCATTAAAGAATCAATGATGCATTAAACTCCAGTGAAAACAGAGTCCTGACACATTTTATAAGTGACTCATTAGAACACAACCTCAGAATCACCACAGAAATCCACACTTTTTCTCACACTTTGGACTTATTTATGGAGTAAGACACAGTTGAGTTCAGATGAGGTTTAGAGCAGTGAGTCTTGTACAAAGTGTTGTTTTACTTCAGTTCTTGGAAACTACTGTTTGAGGACTGGGCAGTTTGGATGTTGCACATGTAAAATCTGATTTATGAGTTAATGTCACCTGGAATATTCAAAGAACAGATACAGAAATGACTCCAAGAAGCACAAATGTTCAAATCATTCCATTGTGTCACATAAAGCTTTTGTCACTTTAGACTCACTCTCAGTGGGAAGAGGAAGAACTACTTTCATTCAGGTAAGTTTAGTCTCTTCACAAACAAATGCAGTTCAACTTTTCAGATCAGAATCAGAGCGAGGGCAGCTTCAGGAACAGTTTCACTCATTTGGTGCATTCACTGAAGGTTGAAAGGTAATGAATAGCGATTAAATGAAGTTATCAAGTCTCCTGGCCAGTGGTTAATGAGTAATGCTCTTTTTTGTTACTTGGGTTCACTGTGTTCACTCATTGTGAGACCTGTGGGCTGAACAGGAGGGAGCAGATGGGAACAAGGAAAGAATTATTTGGAAATAAATTTGAAATGAAGGATTACAATAAAATAATGTTTTAATTCAAATCTTAATGCGTTCAAATGGTGTACAGGCACTTGAGGAGCTGAACCACATGAACAAGCTGCTGGGTGGCTGTTATTGTACTCAGAGTACACATAGCACCTTTAATATAATATAAATGAACACCCACAACACAATAGACCCACCTTTTCACTATTTTTCAGCTAAATATTAATATTTTTGCTCTCTTATTTTGACCCTTATGAGCTTTAAATCATGTCCTAATGTTGTTCCCTCCTCAAAAACAGATCTGGAATTGTGTTTTGTTTCATTCACACATGCTTGTCCACTCCTTTTTTATTAGTTTGTCTTCATCTGCAAAGCTCCAAATGCTCTGTTCCACCTTGTGATGTCATGAAGCAGTAATTTTCCACAGCTCCTTTTACCTTTTGTTCAGTGGAGATGCATAATTCCAGGCCTGAAATGATCCAAATGATTTTGTGAAGGTGTGTGGAGTTTAAAAACACAGTGGAGCATTTCCTGTATTATCACATGACATCACAAGGTGGAACAGAGTGTTTTGAATTTGAGAGAAGAACTCAGTCTATCTGCAGGTTTGTGTGTTAAACGTGTGAATGAAGCAAACAACTCCAGGTCTTGTGCTGAGGAAACAACATTAGAACATATTAACATAGATGAGAAAATGCCATAATAAAACCCTGTAAGATTTATTCTTGTCCTTAAAATATAAACGCAACACTTTTGTTTTTGCTCCCATTTGTCATGAGATGGACTCAAAGATCTAAAATTCATTCCAGATACACAATATTACCATTTCTCTCAAACATTGTTCACAAATCTGTCTAAATGTGTGATAGTGAGCACTTTTGCTTTGCTGAGATAATCCATCCCACCTCACAGGTGTGCCACATCAAGATGCTCATCAGACACCATGATTAGTGCATAGGTGTACCTTAGACTGTCCACAATAAAAGGCCACCCTGAAATGTGCAGTTGTTGCTTTATTGGGGGTCTGGGGACTCAGAACCAGTCAGTATCTGGTGTGACCACCATTTGCCTCATGCAGTGCAACACATCTTCTTCGCATAGAGTTTATCAGATTGTCAATTGTGGCCTGTGGAATGTTGGTCCACTCCTCTTCAATGGCTGTGCGAAGTTGCTGGATATTAGTGGGAACTGGTAGGCGCTGTCGTATACGCCGGTCAAGCACATCCCAAACATGCTCAATGGGTGACATGTCCGGTGAGTATGCTGGCCATGCAAGAACTGGGACATTTTCAGCTTCCAAGAATTGTGTACAGATCCTTGCAACATGGGGCCGTGCATTATCTTGCTGAAACATGAGGTGATGTTCATGGATGTATGGCACAACAATGGGCCTCAGGATCTCATCACGGTATCTCTGTGCATTCAAAATGCCATCAATAAAATGCACCTGTGTTCTTCGTCCATAACAGATGCCTGCCCATACCATAACCCCACCACCAACATGGGCCACTCGATCCACAACATTGACATCAGCAAAGCACTCACCCACACGACGCCACACACGCTGTCTGCCATCTGCCCTGAACAATGTAAACCGAGATTCATCCGTGAAGAGAACACCTCTCCAACGTGCCAGACGCCATCGAATGTGGGCATTTGCCCACTCAAGTCTGTTACGGCGACGATCTGGAGTCAGGTTAAGACCCCGATGAGGACGACGAGCATGCAGTTGAGCTTCCCTGAGACGGTTTCTGACAGTTTGTGCAGAAATTCTTTGGTTATGCAAACCAATTGTTTCAGCAGCTGTCTGAGTAGCTGGTCTCAGACGATCTTGGAGGTGAACCTGCTGGATGTGGAGGTCCTGGGCTGGTGTGGTTACACGTGGTCTGCGGTTGTGAGGCCGGTTGGATGTACTGCCATATTCTCTGAAACGCCTTTGGAGACGGCTTATGGTGGAGAAATGAACATTCAATGCCCGAGCAACAGATCTGGTTGACATTCCTGCTGTCAGCATGCCAATTGCAATCTCCCTCAATGCTTGCGCCATCTGTGGCATTTTGCTGTGAGACAAAACTGCACATTTCAGAGTGGCCTTTTATTGTGGGCAGTCTAAGGTACACCTGTGCACTAATCATGGTGTCTGATGAGCATCTTGATGTGGCACACCTGTGAGGTGGGATGGATTATCTCAGCAAAGCAAAAGTGCTCACTATCACACATTTAGACAGATTTGTGAACAATGTTTGAGAGAAATGGTAATATTGTGTATCTGGAATGAATTTTAGATCTTTGAGTCCATCTCATGACAAATGGGAGCAAAACAAAAGTGTTATGCGTTTATATTTTTGTTGAGTGTATATATATATATAAAAAAACGCATTTCTCACCTTCCACGGTGGTTGGTCTCTCCACCAACATATATATATATATATATATATATATATATATATATATATATATATATATATATATATATATATATATATATATATAATTAGCATTTTAGATGTTTAAAAACTTGGATTTCTCACGTACTGAAGAAAACGACACAAACTCCTCAGTGAAACTGAAGCCTGGGGATAATATGGTACATTTTATGATACATTTTATTTTTTGTTGTCCCAGGAAAGTTCAGGTTTGTCCAAAATGAGTTTGTATTATTTGAATTTTTTGTGTAGCATTTGGCAATAACACATTTTAGAAGGGCCATTTTAAAGGTGGAGTGTGGAGATGCCACGATTCCATGGAAACAAAAAGTTAAAACCATACTGTGGAACATACATTCATGCCAAACTGTGCAACATAGACAAAGCAACATTTCCATGGAAACAAGCAGGAGGAGCCCCCCCAAATAATACTGAGGTTTGTGGAGAGACAAGCTCTCTCACAATCAGAGGTGTGGTTACACTCACTCAGAGTCTTTCAGCTGTGACTCCAGTGTGGCGGTGGTCGTGTTGTGTTGAGTTGTGACACTCAGTTCTCTGCTGTTGTGTTACCACCTTTGAAGCTACACACTGCAGCACCTCCACCACACCACCAGAGGGCACTGTGTGCTCTGAGCTACAGTCAATACTTTGACTTACCCCAATGACTTTGGATACAGGACCAGAGCTGCACTGTGCCATCTGAGCCTGGGGTTATACTGTGCTTTTTCTCTCAGCTTCTGGTCTTTTTTTAGTCCTGCTTAAGTCTTTATTTTGTCCTGCTTTAGACCTTGTAATGTTTACTTCATTTGAAACCAAAAAGAACAGAATATAAAGGTTCAAATTCTCCCTGCACTGAGCGACCAATCACGCTGCAGCGTTGTGGTTTGTGCAGAAGCCAAAGGTGAAGAGCCCAGACTAACCTACACAAACCTGACGACACGCCCACAGATGTACTTCAGAGTATTTTAGCGTCAGTACAGAATATTTATTTGTGAAAAACAGGCAGAGGGAAGAGTTTTGTGCATGTGTGAACAGGGGAAATGTCTGGGCTTTTCGCTTAACTGAGTTTAATTGAAGTTAATAGAATAATTCATGCTACTAAAACTGTTTTTAATCTGTATTTTATTTTCATTCATGAAAGAATAAAAAAACAAAACACAATAGTTTCCCTGCAAAAGTCTTTGATTTTGACAGCTCATGGCACAGTTTTTACAGGGGCCTTTGACATAAACAGTTCTAAATATTTCTAAAGGTTTAATCAGTACAAAGTTAAATCTCGTTTAGTCCTGGTTTAGATCTGGTTTAGTCCAATAACCTACCTCTAGTACATCTATTTCTCATAAACAGAAGTAAAATATATCTGTTTGGTTTTAGAGAATGAAGCATGCATCTGTGTAAGAGCTTTACATTAGTCTAATATCTGAAATATATAAAATTCCATTGTAAAAAAATAAATAAAAAAATAAAATAATAATAATAATAATAATAATAATAATAATAATAATAATAATAATAATAATAATAATAATAATAATAATAATAAATTCAACAAATAAATAAAATATTGGTAAATTTCTCTAAATTCTCACTCCTATACATGTCTGTGTTTGCAGGTTTAGATCTGGTTTATGTGGTTTTGATCTTATTTAGTCAAATCTTAGTCCAGTTTAAGGCCAGTTTTTATGTTAGGTCAAAGAGCAGAGATTTTTTATTAAAATTAAACAAAGTTAAATATTGGTGCATTTCTCCAAATTATGTCTTTTGTAGGTAGATCTGGTGTATGTCTTTCCAGTATTAGCCCAGTTGTATGTTTTTCTTTTTGCTTGTTTTTGTTTTTTAATAAATAAAATATAGTTAAATGTCTCCACAGCCACTCTCCTTCTTGCACAAATCTAACCCCAGCAGCTAAACCCAGTGCAGTGTCTCCCTCTAGTGGGCTCCTGTGGCACTGACGCTGATTCATGTGGATTACATAAAATCTAAAAATACTCCTGTGTTTACCATCTGTACTGGGAATAAACCTGCTTTAAAGATACACTGTGTAACTTTTATGATGGATGATCACTTACTTGTTTCCTATGGATCTGTGGACAGTAATGATGCTTTTCAGAGCAATAAAAACACCAGGGATTAAATAAATACAAGATTTAATGCCGTAATGTGAAACACTCCTAGTAAAGCAATTACATCTCCATGGAGACAAAACTGGTGGCAGACCCATAAAAAAAGTTACATAATCCAACTTTAATTCAAACTCATATCCACCAGGAATCAGATATGAAATATAAATGTGCAAAGATTTATGAAAATTCATGGAGACCCTGACAGAAATAAGGCAAAATGAGAGACTTTGGCATAAAATCTGGTTAGAAGATTTGAAATGTAAAAACACAAAAAAAAATAGTCAGGTTTGTGTTGTTCTAGTGTAGGTAATAAAACAAAATTGTAAGGAGTTCAATAGTTCTGGAAGCAAAATTTCAGTTAATTTTATCACAGACTTTTCAAAAAATTCAAATATTAAGAATTCAAAGACGTCACAGAGGCTAACCAGCTATAATTACAATCCATAACACCATCATTTAAAGGGATGATTCAGGACTTTTGACATGAATCTGTACGTCCCCGGCAGCAGTGTCGTGCATCAACACTGATTTACCTCCCAACAACGTCCGATGTACCGAGAGAAAATAGTAGAGGTCTGACTTCTTTGTGGTTCATGTTTTGTGATACAAATGTGTCACTCTTTTGGACACATACTGTTTTGAGAATAAAAACACTTTATTTTCATGACTCCAGCCAACTTGCCGGACACTTTCATCAGCACCAAAACCGGGGAAGAACTCGGCTCAGCGGACGATGTCGGGAGGTAAGTCAGTGTTGATGCGACACTGCTGATGGGGACGTACAGATTCATGTCAAAAACACAAACTATCCCTTTAAAGTCCAAAAAGCTTGTTTAAAACACAAGATTCTGTGAAATGTTTGAAGAACATAACACAGGGGTTCTTCAACTTTTCTGAGGCTGAACCCGTTATGAAAATATTCCAAAGATCCCCTGTAGACCCCATATAGTCCTCCACTAGGGCGTCACACTCAAATTCATAAGTTCAAACCACGTTTTTAGGCAAATTTGGATAAAACTTGTAATGATCATCCTTCTTTTATTGGTGTAGTTCTCCTCATCAAAAACTTTATGTATGAAATTGTCTTTAAGCCAACACCAAAGGTTATCATAATTTTGGGGGGACCCACTACATCCCCGGCCCCTACTTTGAGACCCATTGACTCTGCAGTTTATAAAGTTTCAGAAACAGATTTGAAATAAAAGTCGAGGTCCTGTGGTTATTTGTTCCACAGAGCAGATTAGTCCTGAGGTTTCACACTTTTATCTATGGGGAAATGAATGGGAAATGTGCTTCCAGGACCAGGGAGAGCTCCGTAAAGTATCGTAAATGTATTGATTCTGGGTCAGACATTCTCTTAAGACGTATTTTTAAATGTGGGAGTACATTATAGGAAGCCTGTCTAAAAATGACAAGTTTTAGACATTTAAATAAGCCTACTTAAGTTTTAAATATGTAAAAGTTGTTTTTGATTTTCACTATATGGGTAAAGGGGGTGGAAAATACTGGAAGTAATACAAGTAGTAGTAGTAGTAGTAGTAGTAGTATAGTAATAGTAGCGATATAGTAGTAGCAGCAGCTATTAACACTGATAAATAAGATAAATAGTTGAATACTGGCCTTAATGAGAATGCAAAAACAGCTGAACAGTTGCAGTTTAAAATAAAAAACACATTTGTAACCCTGAAACAAAATACACATTTAACTTAGTAATTCACATTTAAGAATAAAGAAAAAATAAATAAGTTAAAAGTACAAAAATGTAGATTCATGTCATTTTTACCTATAATCATATAACTGTGTAGATGGAGTTTGAAGCAGGTCTGAGATCTATGCTGAGTGGTTAAATACAAGCCCCTCGTTCAACATGGCCGACAGGACCTGCTAGCATAGCATAGAGGGTTAGCTAACATTTGAACATTAAAAGAGGATCAGTTCAACGGAGGAAACGAGGGTAAAAATCAGAACTCAAAGAGAGACAACAATTCCACTGAAAAACCTGTTTCAGGAGGGACAGACTTTGAGTATGGCTCATGTTAAAGGTAACATGTTCTCCACACTGCCCTGTGCAGCCCAAACAACCCTGGTCTGTACTGGTCTGTACTGGTCTATACTGGTCCGTACTTGTCTATACTGGTCTGTACTGGTCTCTACTAATCTATACTGATCTAAGCTGGTATGTACTGGTCTGTCCTGATTTATACTGGTCTGTACTGATTTTTACTAGTCTCTACTGGTCTATGCTGGTCTGTACTGGTTTGTGCTGGTTTGTGCTGGTCTGCGCTGGTCTGCACTGGTCTCTACTGGTCTCTACTGATCTATACTGGTCTATACTGGTCTATGCTGCTCTGTACTGATCTGCACTGGTCTGTACCGATCTGTGCTGGTATGTACTGGTCTATGCTGGCCTGTACTGGTCTATACTGATTTATACTGGTCTGTGCTGACCTGTGCTGATCTGTACTGGTCTGTGCTGTTCTGTACTGATCTGTACTGGTCTGTACTGGTCTGTACTATGTTATATCATCTCCTGTTTCTGTCTTAAGTCAATACAGCTACATTTTTAGGCTATTCATAAATGTTAAAACTTGTAACTTATGGTTAACTTGTTGCATTCAAACTTGGACTCTTAATGATCCTACTGCAGAGCAAAAGTATTAGGGTTATATGCAGTAATCACTGACTTCATCTACACTACTCTATATGGAGATATAATGAAAAAGCATCTTATCTATTCTATTTATCTACACATATTCCAGACGAACCTTAAGTCAGATGTTCCATTAATGCATTCTTACTCTTCTAGTAAAAGTTTTGACAGCTCCATCCACCTGAATGGCACAATACACTGTAAACAATATGATAACAGCCATAGTCAAAGTCTGTCTGTGGAATCAGTTAGATTAAACCTAGTTTGATCATTTCATATGTTTAATATGATCCTTCCTCATCTTCTTCCACTGTAAAAGGTCCTTCATGTTGGCACAAATTCACCTGTGTTCCTCTCCTGGAGGTGCTGGTTTGTCTCTGATGCAGAACTGCATTCAAAAGTGTAAGTTTTGACACGGTTTTGTCCTGATAACCTTAAACACGTCGTCAGTCCAGTGGTTAAACTAAAATGCCTCTAATATTCAAGTCGTAGATGGACAAAAGTTTCCGTTTTCCTTCAAATCGTGTTCGAAAGCGGCTCTGAATGCATCACCGAACAATTCGATTTTAGTCGGCTGCACGTTTTAGAATGTGATGACACCAATTTTCAGTTGGAGGACTGGGGCCTATAACTCTATGGGAGATTCACTGTTTTTGGAAGAAATCTCCAAACTTCTGATGCACAAATGTTTCTCCTCATCATTATTCGTTTAGGATCGGCTCCACAAACTTGTCATATTCATCTTATGGCTTAAAGTCCTTTCACCTGACACCATTCATGACTTTGAGGTGGAATAATGGCACCACTTTCTGCGAAAAAATAGTTTCTCTTTTGTTTATTTATCCTGACAGAGAAGAGGCTGAACTTTGTGCCAGTTTTGGTTTCATGTGAATAGGCCCAGTAATTACAGAGACATGAACCATAAACCAGATCAACAAATCTGCATCTGACACTCACACAGCAATACACACAGCAGAGTTCTGGCCTGTCCTCCAGCTCAGTTTAAAATATACCAATTCTAATGTTGCAGCGTTTAAATTAATTGTGGTTATTTTATTCCAGAAATGCATCAATAATTCTCCAAAAAAGTCCTGTTATGATGAAGTCTATTGGCACAGAATCCTCCTCTTCCTCCTCCACTCAATCCTCATGGCTCTGAGGTCAACAAAGACGCCGCCTCTTCCATCACTGCAGTAAGTAGCTTCTTTTAAAGTGGCAGTAACCTCTCGCAAACACAAGGTGGCGCTCTCCTGGTTTGCACTCTAGAGTTTGTGGTGTTTCATGCATCTTAAAGGGCTCATATTACATTGTTTTCTGATGTCGTTTCCTCGTCACAAACAGACCTGGAGTTGTGTTTTGTTTCATTCATTTAACACACAAAACCTGCAGATTTAGGCTGAGTTCCGTGTTTCACCTTGTGATGTCACTATGTGGTAATACAGGAAGTGCTTCACTGTCTTTTTAAACTCCACACACCTTCACTAAAATCATTTGAATCATTTTAGCCCTGGAATTGCCAACCTCTATCGAACAAAAGATAAAAGGTAGTTGATGACATCACAAGGTGGAACAGATCATTTTGAGCTTTGGAGATGTAGAAAGAAATAATAAAGGGTTACTCAAACATAAAATGAAGCATGAATGTTGTGAAAACACAACTCCAGGTCTTCTGATAAGTTTTATTAGGTTCTGTTTTCAGAACAAGAGGTTGTTTTTAGACCTGACCGTTTGGACGGTTCCCTGCGCTCTTCCTCTGGAGCTGTTTTCAGGTCGGCCAGAACGGTGCCGGTTCCCGCACCAGTTATACTAGGAACCAAAGTTCTCTCCGGTGAACAAGCCGCGTTCAAACCATTTAAGTGAATCCAGGACGCATCATCAAAAGAGGGTGTGGCTTTGCCATTAAATAAAAACAAGGCCATACGAAAGTGGATGTCAGAGTACAGAAAATAACAATCATCTCATATCGCATATGGATCAATATAACTTGCTTTTTTTGTGCTGCTGTCTAGCATCTGTTGAAATTCTGTTGAAGTCCATATGACAAATATTTGGTCTCCTCCACTGAACACTGCACAATCTTCATGTCACTTTTCTCTGCCATATTCCCATGGATGCATATTCCACACACATTTTCTTTATTTATTTTACCGTGTGTGACCCGGATGAACCTGCTCAAGTCATCGGGAAACGGCACCGGCAAAATTCTCTGTCTACCTGAAAGCGCCCAGAGTGGTCACGTGATGTTGCTGTGACATGTCCGCTCAGCTGATTTAAACAGGTTTTGGCGTTGAGTTCCTACCGGTGGAGGCAGGACAACAGCGCCACCTGCAGCTTGACTTCCTCAGGACAGTATCAGTGTATGAGAGTAAAAAAGCCCCCTCGTCCTGGTTTGGGCATGTTTTCATATTTTAATTGCCTCTTTGATCTAGCTATAATGGACCAGAAACGTCACAGCAACATCACATGACTCTGAGGAAGACCGCAGGGAGCAGTCCAAACAGTCAGGTCTGAAAACAAACTCCTGGTCTGAAAAAATAACCTAATAGCATATAAAACCTCAGGTCTGTTTTTGAGGAGGTAACAACATTACAACCTGGTTTAAAGCTCCCAAGAGTCCATTCTGCATAATATAGGACCTTTAAAGGGGCATTTTGTAACTTTTCCGTTGGCTTGTCTTCGTGGAAAAGTGATTGCTTTGTCTGAAATGTTCCACAATACAGCATTAAAGTGATTTATGTTGCATTTAATCAACTACAGAAGCAAGGCTTTTAGGTGACCTCTCCACAGCTCTGACCTGTAACTTGGCCATGCTCTTGATGGAGGTAGATACGTTTAATGCCTTACTGTGGAACATTCCAGGCATCATCCCCATCACCAAAACAAGGTGGCATAGTGCAGTTTTAAAATCGCAGTTAAAATACAGTTCAAATGTGTTGTCCTTGTATTAAAATTGATCCTCTGCGTATGACCCGTCCTTCAGTGTTTCTGGGTTAAACTTGTGAGGAGCAGAGGGACCATCTCTAGATCTTCCTTCTACAGAGTGGCCAGGACTCGAGAGAAGGAGATGATGATGGACAGAGTGGTTTGACCCGCACCGAAAACCAGAGCCTCCATCGGTACCATGTCTTTACCGGCCACACGGTAAACTCCAGCTACTGCAGCACCTAGAAAAGAGAGGAGAGGGTCAGGAGGAGAGGAGAAGGTCAGAGGAGCAGTGGAGAGGGTCAGAGGAGCAGTGGAGCAGAGGAGAAGATCAGAGGAACAGAGGAAATTATCCAGAGGAGAGGGTCAGAGGAGCAGAGGAGATGGTCAGAAGGAGCGGTGGAGGCAGAAGATGGTCAGATAGAGAAAAGCGCCAGATGAAAAGAGTAAGTTGAGATGATGCAAAGGATAGTTCAGTTGATTCAGAGGAGGTTGAGATGGTGCAGAGGATAGTTTAGGTGGAGAAGAAGAGATTTAGATGGAACAGAGGAGGTTGAGATGGTGCAGAGGATAGTTTAGGTGGAGAAGAAGAGATTTAGATGGAACAGAGGAGGTTGAGATGGTGCAGAGGATAGTTTAGATGGTGCAGAAGATAGTTTAGGTGGAACAGAGGAGGTTGAGATGATGCAGAGGATAGTTCATATGGAGTAGAGGAGGTTTAGATGGTATAGAGGATAGTTGAGATGATTCAGAGGAGGTGCAGAGGATAGTTTAGGTGGAGCAGAAGAGCTTGAGATGGAGCAGAGGATAGTTCAGATAGAGCAGATGAGGTTGAGATGGAGCAGAGGATAGTTTAGATGGAGCAGAAGAGGTTTAGATGGTGCAGAGGAGGTTTATTGTAGATGGTGCAGAAGATAGTTTAGGTGGAGCAGAAGAGGTTTAGGTGGAGCAGAGGAGGTTTAGATGGTGCAGAGGATAGTTCAGATGATTCAGAGGAGGTTGAGATGATGCACAGGAGCAGGTGATGCAGAAGAATCTAGTTTCTCACTGGTGATCATGGCTCCACACAGGGAGCAGACGAAGCCCACGCTGATGAGGACCACGGTGATGAGACGTCCCCGCTTGTGTCTCTGCAGCATGACGAACATGAGGAGCCCCACCGCCCCATGGACGAAGAGCGACGAGAAGAGAGTCCACAGGAACACCCAGTACCACATCTCTGCAACACAAACACACAATATCTGTTCATAAATGAAACCATGGAACAGGTTCAGAAAAGACACATTTCTAAAAAGTTTGTGTTGAAAATCTGATAAGGTGCACCTGTTTAAATCTGTTCTCATGTAGTTTCCTTATCACAAACAGACCTGGAGTTGTGTTTTGTTTCATTCACACATGTTTAACGCACAAACCTGCAGATTTAGGGTTTGTGATGTCATGTGGTCATGCAGGAAGAGCTCCAGCATGTTAGTATTCCCTGTGGACCTTTGGTGATTTGTAATAATTGCAGGGGATGCTTGAGCTCCCAATCCCGTGTGAATGTGCCATGTCCGCCACAAATTACCTGCTATATTTCTCCGAACACAGGCATCCAGTGATAATACTAGTCCCGTGAGAATCTGCATCTCAGTGTTTGTTGTTGTAATTGCACACTTTTCTATCTCTTTCTTTTCTTTCCAAGGCAACAAACTAGAGTAATGATTGTGGCAAGTTCTTGACTTCCACGTAAAACGCCAATTTGCTTCACACTGAAGAAGCTTAACACCACTTTAACCCACCTTACAACAGCCATGAGTCTAACAAACAAAACGCTCTGTCTGGTTCACTCATTAGTGTCTGGAAACATTAGAATACCACTTTATAAGCAGTCTAAGACTTACCTCTGCTGATTTCCCACTGCACAGGCCAAAGACTCGATTGCCGATGTCGTTTCTAATCCTCTTTATTTACGAGTGAAACTTTCAATTTCTCTTCTTCTTCCCCCGTCAGTAGTTGATTCTCACTTGTTTCTGGCGGCTCGAGCCTCTTGTCGCTGCTGGAGTCAACAATCGAGTCTTTTGGGCTTTGGCATGTGCAGTGGGAAATCAACAGAGGGAAGTGTAAGGCTGCTTATAAAGTGGTTTTCTAATGTTTCCAGACACTAATGAGTGAGCCAGGCAGAGCGTTTTGTTTGTTAGACTCGTGACTGTTGTAAGATGGGTTTAAGTGGTGTTAAGTTTATTCAGTGTGAAGCAAATTGGCGTTTTACGTCGAAGTTAAGAACTTGCCCCCATCACTACACTAGTTTGTTGCCTTGACAGACTCACTGCCACAGTGAGATCTCCGCCGAGGCAACACTGATCTGTGCCGTTTTTTGGCTTCTGACAGAATTTGACCACCTCTAGCAACGGACTTTAGCTTCAAATGTGCCGGAGTCATTCTGAAAGGGCATCTGAGAGCTCGTCTTGCAGCTCGATTCTGAACTCTCCGCAGTTTGTCCAGGTCTTTGTTATCAGCACTAGATCACACAATAGGACAATAATCCAGAGGAGATAAAACAAGAGAATGTATTGCAAGTTTTCTCGCTTCATTTGGCATTAACTGAGCATTTCTTCTAATTATTGAAGTATTTCTTCTCATCTTAATAACAATGTTATTTATATGAATTCTCCATGACAGAGTTTGGTCTGATGTGACACATAAAAGTTTAACCGCTGTGAGTTGTTCTAATAATTGGTTATTGATAGAAATATTTAACTTTAATCTTTACTCATCTCTGGACACATAGTTGGTGGAGGTTATAGCCATGTCTAGATAAAGATCAGTTTGAATTTGCCCTGGATTCACTGGACCTTTAGTCATTTTGTCGATTATTCAGTGGATGGAGGTGACCAAAATGTGTATTGGTCAACATTCACTTTTTTCAGATGGTCAGGATTTCAGTGGGGCAAAAGCACAAAGGAGAAGTGAGTATATAACTGACCTGCTCCTTTTTGCTATAGTGAACTAATGGTGTGGCATTTGTGTATTTATTGTATGTATTTTTATGTGTATCAGATGCCCTTCCTCTCATAACCACCCACTCTGAGTTCCAAAAGAATCCCAACAGGCCTATAATAATACACAGTTAAATAAATAAAGACACGTGCAGATGAGGGGAAATGACTCAACTCAATGTCACTGATGCCGCAGTGTTGTAAACTTTAGTTCCTCATAGAAATCTATTTAAACACTTCCGCCTTGATAAAGTTTCAAAACACGGCCAAAGTTTGGCTCAAGTATAATTCTTTTTCTTCCTCTTTTCTGTGAGCCTGCAGTCATTTTCAACCAATAAATACGAATCCTATAGACAATGCGCAGTCTCTGTATTCTGACGTTGAATCAAGTGGATATTAGAGCAGCAAACTAAAGACATGACAAAAGACAGACAAAAGTTCTCAATATTCCATGTCTAAAGCCTTTATACCTGACTACACCTGCAGGGGGAGCATATGCAAAAACTAAAAAGTACTAGGAAACAATGTATTTATTTAAAGACAGATTCAACTTCTGAATAATGAGAGAAATACCAAATAATACCAGATCTTCACTTCACTCACTGTCACTTTTCCTTTCTGCTGTTGCCCCACTGAAATCCTGACCAAGAAAATGAACGTTGACTAATACACATTTCCATCAACCGATTCATCGACAAAACGGCTAAAGGTCGAGTGAACACAGGGCAAATTCAAACTCATGTGATCAACATTCTCTCAAAAACTGTCTGAGGCTCTGTTACTCGAGTTAGACTTTAATCTGAGCTTTGTTACAACACATTTTGACCAGAAAGAGCTGACTTAACTGGAACTACAACAGTTCATCTGATTTTTACTGTTAAACGAGCATTATTACAGTCATATTACAGTCATAAGTTAGTATTAGCCAACAGTTTTTCAGTTAGTCACCGGATGTTTCTCAATACTCCATAGATCGCTCTGTACTCGTCTGGTGTTGGTTCTTCTGAAGCAGAGCCGGGAGTCCTGCTCACAGCTTCTGGGAGGGAGTGACGGCCCATGTCACATGAACAGATCAAATGCCATAAAACTCAGAGTTTTAAGAAACACCAATGCTTCTACAAATGTAAATGTTCAGAGGTGTTTTTTATGTGTCACTGGCATCAGAACATATGTGAATCCTGTGTTATTGAGTGATTTAGGCTGATCATTAGCCTTAATAAATAAATACACAAATGCGCTGTCTGTAATTTATAAAGTAAAAGTTCCGACACAAATGACCTACTATATTTGGCCAAACACAGACGTCCGGTGATAATACTAGTCCCGTACGAATCTGCATCCCAGTGTTTGTCATTGTAATTCCGTCTTTTCTATCTCTTTTGTTTCTTTTCACGTTTTTTTTTTCTCGTTCGTTCTCAGTCACGGTCAATAAAATAGAGTTATTTACAGACTGCTTATTCCGTGTGACTGTGCTGCGAGGTGGGGCAGGAATTTCCAAATTACCAGACGTCCCCAGGGTGCACTTATCCTGTGCAAATAGGGCTTTAGAGTTCATTTATTTGAACAGTTTTTTAATAAAGGTATGAAGGCACAACATATAATCTCCATACTCTCAGAACATTTACATTTAACAAAGAAACAAACAAAATAAAGGCTGAAACATTTTCAGATGGTAGGATAACTGTATTCCTAATCCCATTCTTTAAGAGATTCTGCTGCATTTATCCTGATTTGAATTAATTCGATCTGATAATAGTGTGATCTGCAGCAATGTGGCTAAAACAGCAATATTTACTTCTTTTTTATTTTATTGCTTAATTAAAGTAATTCATAAAGTTGCAGTACACTGTGGTTAATTTGCAGCGCTCCGAGGCGGCTAAACATCCACCCGGGCATCCTTAATAAAAGAGCCAAACGCAGGAGTGGAGCGTGGAAGACGTGGAGGTCTTTGGGGGAACTAGAACAGCACTTTGTGGAGCTCTGATGACGTGGATCTGTCTGAAGTGGTTCAGAAGCCGAGGATCCTGGAGACTGGGAAACACCTCCTCTGACCTGTGTGTCAAAAATCAAACTCCTAAACAGGACCTTGGACACTCGGATTTATCCATTTTGTATTTTTTCTTGACTTTTTAAACAATTTTAAATCCTTTTTGCTAATGTGTGCACTGTACCATCATAGTAACTGCTGAATATTCTACCATAGAGATACATGTAGAACACCCTATGCAAAGTACCAATACGACACAATACATAGCCATTTTCTGATGTTATTACTACAACGTGAAATCCATCCACAGAATGGCATTAAACATACTGTATATGGAGATGGAGGTGAGCAGTTTCCACCTCCAAGCCAAGTTTACAGGTCAGATCTGCAGAGAGGTGATCCGCTCACAGTAAGAATGCATGTTTTTCTAGAAAACTGAGAGCCATAAGAACACCAGCGATTAAACAAATGCAAGACAAATCCAAGTTTAACGCCTCGCTATGGAACTTTCTGAGCAAAGCAACGAGTCAAGCAAATGATAGACCACAGAGACCACATCAAAGTTTCATAGTGCAACTTTAAAAAAAAAGAAAAGAAAAAAGCAGCAACTTGTACTGCTGTGTTTGTACTTGTGGCGGTTGATTTCACATTGACTTGAACCCTAAACCTCAGTGTCATGTTCAGTAGTTCTTCCCTTTTACTGCTGCCTCCTCTAGCTTAAACAAATGAGGTTCCTGTTCCTGTTTTGCACTCGCAGCTGTTCACAGATCAGCTGCAGGGTCACAGGTGTAACAGAGGTAAAGCTGAGAGCACGCTACCACAGGGTTATGGGTTGGGATGGTGTTATAAACCAGTTTACAAATTCATGTGTTCAGCAGAAAAGTTTCATAAAGTTCAAAATGACAAAAACAGTTTCAGAAAGCTCCATTTTATCTCACTTTTGATGAAAACTAAATTTGATTTTGTTTTTTAATGAAAGTAGAAACTTGGTTATATCCTTTGCACTTTGACATTTTGTTGTAGCTGGGCCTGTCACAAGCATTACAATATCCACTTATAGTTGAGTACATGACAGATGGAACAATGACTTTTGGGGGCAGTATTTATCATGAGTACTTTGTCTTTGACGAGTGGAACTTTTTGTCATTGTTTTGCAACCAAAAAACGAGAATATATGACACCAAATCTTGCATCTTTGCACTGGCTTCCTGTTGATTTTCTTGTCTGTTTTTAAAGCTTTGAATGGACTGGCTCCACATTACATTTCAGACCTCATCCAGATTTACCACCAACTGCGTGCGCTGAGGTCCAAAGGCCTGGTCCAGCTCGTGGGGCCTAAGACGAGACTTAAAACCAGGAGGACGGGGCCTTGTCTGCAGCCGGCCCATAGATTGTATAAAAAAGTGGACTAAGTGAGTGTAACGTCACCCATAGCGTTCAGCTTCACTCAAATGAGGCTCCTGATACTAATGCGAGCCTCATACACAAAACCATAAACCATCAGTGTTGCTGAGTCAACTTTTGTCATCTTCACTTTCAGAAGAACTCTCTTCTGAATTCTACATTTGAGTTTCACACACTAACAACACTCCCCTTCTTCAATCAGGCACATTTTTCCATGTTTCTGAACAACCTGAAGGAGAAATTGCTTCTCATCTTCATTTTCGGTGAGGATTGTGTTAAAGACATGAATCAGCTTTACTCTTTCAGCTGTGTCATTAACAACTTTCAGTGACTGGACCCTCTCTGTTTTCTTCTAATCTGCATTATCCTTCCACAAACCAGGCAGCAATGACATAATTTATATATTTACCTCAATATAACAAAGCACAGAAAACAAAATATCTGTACAAAACACATGTATCTGTACCATATGGACTCAACTGTTTTATAACTAGTGAACAAAAAGTAACAAACCAGCTCCATAGAATGCATCAAACTGCCAAAAACACTGTTATTGGCTGTAAGTAAAGGGAAATACATATAATAACAAATGACAACAAACTCTTGAACGCTCTGCCCTCTCACATCCCAACAGAATTTGTTTTTCAAAATAAAACCAAAAATAAGAAAACTAAAAAACTATTTTTCTTCATTATTCATCTCCAAAACAGATAACAATTTGTTTTTTCAGTTTTCGATTTTCTGTTTAAAAGAATAATGGATAAAACGGATCCTAAACATATCGGCCAAAAAAACCTTACTGGCTTCTGTGGATTCTAAACTCTGTATCGACAATGGCCATGAAGAAATCTGAAGAAATAATCTTGCTTTAGAATTATTCCATCTGTGGCAAAATGGCTTTCAAAATAACCTTTTAGCACCTCTATACTTTCTTCTACTGCTATAAAATGTACGTGAAGATTTGCTTTCCTGCTAGACCTAATTTTAGTGCTTTTATCTGTGGAATTGTAAAGCTGTTGAAAATACAGTCAAAACTCATGCAGGGTAGTTTTTATGAAAGCAGCTCGTCATGCAAAAGTTAGAAAACATGAAAGTCCTGTTTAAACTACGAAAATAATCCTTTAAAATCACAACATCCACTAGACCAACTACACCAAGACAGTTATTCATAGTTGTTGAAACACAACTGAATGAAACGAGTTATTTTAAGATTCTATCACCATTTGGTTCCAAAAGAGTTCAGAAAAGTTGAAACCCCAGATCGTGCAGAATGAGGAACGCTGAAGACGTAAATAGAAAGTACAGAGGCAGTCACAGGAAATGATAAACATGTTATGTTTGTGTTCAGGAAATGGTTTGGGGTTTGTCTCTCTGTGGCACAAAATGTACAAGAGCGCGCAGTATGTACCAGAAGAATGAAAAACTGTAGATGCTTTGCAGATTCATCACACTGGGGGTGTTTTACATGTATGTCTGTGGCAGAATGTTCAGCAGTTCCCACGGAGACGCAACGCACGCTTAAGCAAACACTGTCAAAATGTTTTTAATAGTGTGAAAAGTCACGGGAAATACCAAAGTGCACATTTTCAGGAGCCTGTGATCAGTCTGAGCGTTTAGGGTCCTGTTTGGTTTGATTTCCAACAAAAAGGTGAAAAACTCCAGCTCAGTCAGTTCTTCTAAACCAGTTTTGGTTTCATGTGGTTAGTCTCGGTAATGACAGAGATATGAAACATAAACCAGGTCGATAAATCTGCATCTGACACTTACGCATCAAACTCCACCTGAGGATTCTCACCTGTCTCCAGCTCTGTTCAACTGAGATTCTAATTGAGATGCTAAAGGTCCTATATTATGCACTATTATGAACTTGACTCTTACACTCCAAAAAAGCTTGGCCAGAATGTAAGATATAAACACTTAAATTTATCAGAAAATGACTTAAAAGTAGTGAAATGATCTGTCCATGCAGCAAGATCATTTTACTGGACAAGTTCTCTTAAAATACGATCTCTAGACTAGAATGAAGCAGTTTCAGAATGAGTAAGTCGATAATAAACCTGAAAACAACATGAAGAACCTGAGAGAAGTTTTCAAATCTTGTCCAGATCAGAGAAATTTGCAGCGCATGAGCTTATAATGTTGTTACCTCCTCAAAATCGGACCTGGAGTTGTGTTGTCTTTAGTTCCAGTTGGCAGTTCCAGGGCTGAAATGATTCACATGATTCTAGTGAAGGCGTGTGGAGTTTAACTCTTCAAACGCCGGGTGTAGGTGTATATTTGATTTAAAAAAAAACAAAAAAAACGCTGGTTCCAAATAAATACTGAGTCTAAAACAAATCAAGGAAGAAAATGTGACCACTGACACTGCACGTTTTTCTTCTTCACCTGTTTTATTTTGCTTTGTTTTCACGTAGAGTATTGTGCTTTCTTTCAGTCCGTCTTTGACCACATTGTTGATTGTCACGACTCCAGTGCAGTGAAAAAATAAAATAACACAACTTAAAATTGAAACTATCTGTGGTAAAATAGCAGAGGAAAACTCAGGAGAATATGCCTTCAGTTTGGCAATTCAGAGGAAGCAGCAATGCCATCATAGCTGCTGTGGTGTAAGAGGAAAATCGTGGTAAAGGGGCGAGAAAAGGCCAGGGATGAGGCGGCAGAAATTGTGTCGACAAGGTAAAGGCAAAGTAGTCACCGGGCAATCGTACAACGGCGACGTCCCTCTGAGGTGTGCCGTAAAAACTGTAAATTCTAGTCATATGGCGTGGTGACACCGGTGATCCCTGTGGTTTTAAAAGGCTTAAAAACAAAGTGGAGCATCACAAGGTGGAACAGAGTGTTTTCAGTTTAAGAGAAGAACCTAAATATTGCAGAATTTGTGTGTTAAATGTGTGTAAATGAAAGAAAACACAACTCCAGGTCTGTTTGTGATGAGGAAACTACATTATTACATATTATAACAACACAATAGCCTAATCTGGGCCCTTTAAACTACTCGGATTCTGACCGTGATGTTAATCTATTTGCAGATATTACAGCTGTAGCCTATTATTATAACATCGCTCATAGTATTTGGTGATCTTAGAATAGTCTAGTTAACTCAGCTCGTAGTGAAGCCGATGAACCGTCCTAGTGTATGCGCAAGGTTCAGGTGTTAGAACATTTTGAGAACATTTTGATATGATTATAAACCATAAACTTCTGAGCCCTCTTGATCATTATTATTAGTTTGTACAACCATAAATGAGAAAAATAAATAAAGATAAGAACTAAGAATAAAAGTGATTGTATTTCTGTTCAAGAGGTTAGTTTATGGAACAATCTGAGTGATGATTTTAAAAAGTCTAACACTGTAGAAGCCTTTAAAAACGATGATAAAGCGTTATGTTTGGAAAGCTATAGAGTTCTGGAATGAATGAATTATGCATTAAATTGTGTTTGTTTTAATCTATATTTTGTATCTTATATATGTCAATGGCATGACGCCTAAATTTTCTGTCCAATTACAATTTCCTCAGTTAAAAAGGTTCAAATTTCATAATAATTCAGCACATTTCTGTCATACCTCTGACCTCCATTGAACCAAATCATTTTTTCAGTTATTCTGCATGTTTTTTTGTGCTTAAAATGTTCAAATGTCATGTGGTGCGACCGTGCATCATGTGGTGTGACTAATAACAGCAGGAATTCTATGGTTGGAGTTTAATAACAGACAAAGTAGACTTGGGTAAATGGGATTCTTTAGGTATTTTTCTTCATTTGATGCATTTTACAGGGCAGTAGTTTGTTCATTGGACAGCAAAAGAAAATATCAATATGCATTAAAAATCTAAAGAAATGCAACAGTTTGTTTCTATACACTTCATATTACTTAGAACTTAGATTAATATCCAACCATGTTTTAAAAAATAAAACTTTAAGGTTATTCTCGGTCGCACCACATGACATTTTACACTAAAAATGCTTCATATAAATGTTAAACATAGATTCATGCACCTGACACTGGAAATATTTGAAAAAGTTCAATAGAAACTAATATATATATATATATATATATATATATATATATATATATATATATATATATATATATATATATATTTTTTTTTATATATATATTTAAAAATTTGCCTGTTGAAAATCCTTATACGTCATTTACCCTCATGCAGTAAGTCATAAGTGAAATTGTAAATTCAAACTTGGTGTTCATACGCTGCTTTTCTTTCTTAATATTTGGTAATTGTTTAATAGTGTTTAGCTTTAGAAGTACTTTAACTTTAGCCTAAACCAGAGGTGTCCAAACCTTTTTTCATCGAGGGCCACATAGACCACTCACACAGACCAGTGTGAGGGCCGATCGAGGGTCATAGACTGATGGTCAAAACAGTGAGTAATTTAAATCTGTGCTTTTATAACAGGTTTGAATGAGCCTCCAGACCTTTGTTAAGGCTTAGACCCTCAAAAGGACACACTACATTTGCTTGATCAAGGTAGAATTCAAAAACATGCAGTAAAAAGTACCACTTGCAGTAGTATGGGCCAATTCACCTACCTGAGGGCCACATTTGGTCCCCGGGCCATAGTTTGGACATGCCTGGCCTAAACCCTTTCAGTCATGATTAATGTGATTCTAGTCTATGTTTCTGTTTTGTTTTGTAGTGATGCAAAATAACCAAATAAACTACTTGTACTAGAAAAAACTGCTACTACTACTTTTCCAGTTCAAAACATAGACTATTTTGTTTCAATTTGTTAATCACTATGGCAGCGGTAAGTGGAGGTAGAGCACCGACCACTACCATAGAGTAACCGCACAAGCAGTAGTCTCATTATCAGGACTTCTCTAGTGTATTCTCCGACCATAACAGAGAGACCACTGGAGACTACGGAGAGTACACCAGAGACTACGGAGAGTACACCAGAGACTACGGAGAGTACACCAGGGACTACGGAGAGTACACCAGAGACTACGGAGAGTACACCAGAGACTACAGAGAGTACACCAGAGACTACGGAGAGTACACCAGAGACTACGGAGAGTACACCAGAGACTACGGAGAGTACACCAGGGACTACGGAGACTCCACCAGAGACTACGGAGAGTACACCAGGGACTACGGAGAGTACACCAGAGACTACGGAGAGTACACCAGAGACTACGGAGAGTACACCAGGGACTACGGAGAGTACACCAGAGACTACGGAGAGTACATCAGAGACTACGGAGAGTACACCAGAGACTACGGAGAGTACACCAGAGACTACGGAGAGTACACCAGGGACTACGGAGAGTACACCAGAGACTACGGAGAGTACACCAGAGACTACGGAGAGTACACCAGAGACTACGGAGAGTACACCAGGGACTACGGAGAGTACACCAGGGACTACGGAGAGTACACCAGGGACTACGGAGAGTACACCAGGGACTACGGAGAGTACATCGGTGACCACTGGACACTACACCAGAGACTACACCGAGGACTGCGGAGGAGAGTACACCAGAGAGACCATACCCACCATACCGGAGACTACACCGGTCACTACATTGGACACTACACCGGAGACTACAAAGGGTAAACCAGAGAAATCATACCCACCATACCAGAGAGACCACCAGAGACTACGGAGAGTCCACCAGAGTCTGCACTGGACACTACACCGGAGACGACACCAAGGACTGCGGAGGAGAGTAGTACACTGGCGAGACCAGACTGATATCAGAGACTACACCGGAGACTACAGAGACCAGACCGGAGACTATACTGACACAGAGAATACACCAGAAACTATGGAGAATACACTGGAGATTACACCAAGGATTATGGAGAACACACCGGAGAGATCATACCCACTATACGGGGGACTACACCGGAGACTACGGAGACCAGACCGGCGATTACGGAGAATACACAGGAGACTACAACAGAGACTACACCGGAGACTACGGAGACCAGACCACTCAGAGTACACCGGTGACTGCACTGGACACTACACCGGAGACTACACTGAGGACACCAGAGAGATCATACTGACCATACCAGAGACTACACTGGAGACTACACTGGAGACTACACCGGAGACTACACCGGAGACTACACCGGAGACTACACTGGACACTACACCGGAGACTACACCGGAGACTACAACGGAGACTACTCAGAGTACACCGATGACTGCACTGGACACTACACCGGAAACTACATTGAGGACTACGGAGGAGAGTACACTGGAGAGATCATACCGACCATACCAGAGACTACAGAGACAACACCGGAGATTACACTGGACACTACACCGGAGAGTGCACCGTTTACACACCGGAACCTGCGAGTTCGGAGCGGCGGAGGGGACTGTACCTGTGAAGTGCTGCAGCGTGGAGCCGTGGACCCAGAGGCTGAGCACCTGCTGCACGGACAGGTTCACCGAATAGTCCCGGCTCGCTGTCATGTCTCCCCCGCCGTCACCACCGCTTCTCCGCGAGGCCGGCTCCAGACCACGGCGCGCATGGAGCAGCTCGACCACCGGCCCTCCACGGCTCCCCCTCTCCGGCTCTCCTCCGCGTCCACCGGCGCCTCCGCTTTCGGCTTCACGTCCGGGTCCGTCGCGGGAAGAGCGGGGGGCTGCGGGCTGGAGGCTGCACGCTGGCGGGGCCCGGAGCCATGGCACGGGGAGATGGCACGGGGGGGTGGCACGGTGTATGGCACGGACGGTCGGATCGTCCTACATCAGCGACGTTTTAAAGGGGCCGTGTCTCCTCGGGATGGGCAGAGGAGGAGGGAGGGCGCGGTACTGACGCTTTATGAATGAGGGGAACAAAAGAGGACAAGGACGCGTCTGCGCACTGGACTTTACATAGCGCGCTCACACGTAGCAACCTGAAGACGAGCTCCTAGTGGTCCAGGAGGGGCGGTGGGTTCATGTGCGAGGAGGAGGAGGAGGAGGAGGAAGAGGCTGCAGGATTCTGTCTAAGTATCATACATTTAATAGCCTATAAGAAGAATAGGCTAGATTATGATCAGTCAATATTTAGTATAAAAATAAGAGGTCAGACATTTTTGTAGTTTTTTTTTTTCCCAATAGGCCTGGGTCACACCTCTCACATGGAGCAGAATCTAGAACACTATTTGAGCATCTTTTAGCCTTACACAGCAAATTCAAGTGTCACACACAAGGTTTACAACGTGCAGTACAAGCAGCAATGAACAATACAAAAAGCATAAAAACAGCATCTAGAAACACAAAAACAGACAATGATGCAAACAAATCAGTTAATTATAATAAAGAAAGAAAGAAATAAGAATCAAATCAAGCACAACCAGTTAAAGGAAGGCCAACTGATAAAAATGGGTTTTAAGAAGTGATTTAAAGATGATTCTGATGGTGCTGCCTTATCTCCTCAGGCAGGCCGTTCCAAAGTCGAGGCCCTGGACTGAAAAGGCAACATCACCTTTGTCCGGAGCCTGGACTTTGGAACAGCCACAGGGACCTGCCTGAGGATCTAAGGCTGCAGGAGGCTCGTGCACGGGGTTAAAAGTTCTGAAATGTAACTTGCTGCAAAACCTAAACGAGCTTTAAAAGTGATCCGTAAAATCTTAAAATCTTAAATTCTAAAACATACAGGAACCAGTTAAAAAGCTAAAACAGGGGGAATGTGTTCTGAACCAGCTGGAGGCGGGAGATGGACATGGGCAGGAGAGAAGAGAAGATGGAGGATTTTTTCAAGATCAGGGCAGGAGAGGATATGTTTGATTTTGCTAATTGTGCAAGATTGGGTGACTTTTTTTATGTGAAGGTGGAAGTTGAGGTTAGAGTGTACACTGTGTACAGTAAAAAATTAATTACACTATATTGATATGTTTTAACACTTTATGAAGTAGAAATGTGTTCTTCATGTTACATTATTCAATAGTGACTCTTTCTTTACTAAATGGTATCAGTTTAGCGGTCATTCTAGTTCATAATCTCCTTTGACAAACATAAAATAATGAAAACCACCATAAAATTCCATTTCAACATAACTTAACATAAACAATGTGCATCAGACAATCAACACAATTCATTTAAACAGGTCATAAGACACAATACTTTTTTTCCATCTATATTTAATGTGCATGTCAAAAGATCAAATTAAGGAAAATCCAACTGACAGCATCAATTAGGAAGGAAAATGCACCGTTGTTGAACCTTGTCATGGAGCTAAAGACATTTAAAGCCACAGCGTGTTACTTTTTATAAACAAAAATAAAAAATAGTGTGTATTATTTTAGTTCTGATTATTTACTTTATTGCAAACAAAAACATGCATTTCTACTGTGAGCAGGCTCGCGTCCCCACAAACTTGACTCTTTTTTTGGCCTGGAGCTGGGCGACCTCCTGGTTGTTTCTATAGAAATGTTGTCCCGTTGCCTATAATATTATGGCATTAAATGTCTCTATCTCCATGGAGAGTGTTCCAAAGTATGGCTTTAACTTTCTGTCTCCATGGATTCATACAGTACTGTTGATATTTTGCCCGTGCTGAGGATGGTTTTATATTTGACCCAACTTTCCCCCTTATTGTTAAGTACAAATAAACAGTTAACAGGTCTAATGAATAAAGTCATGTCATTTGTATGTATTTATATTTGTATTTATGTATTTGATAGCAGATTCAGAACAGACCCTCCAAAAGTTGCTGGATACTGTAGTAGAAATAAGCACAAATAAAGGACTAGCATTAAACATCACAAAAACAGAATGCATGACAATATCTAAGAATCCGAATGCCTCCACATGTAACATACACAGTCATGGTGTACAGGTCAAACAAGTGAATCAATTCAAATACTTGGGTTACTTGTTAACATCTGATGGGAAATGCACTAAAGAAATATACAAACGCATAGCAACAGCCAAAGTCATCTTTCAAAAATTAGCATCAATCATGACCAACAGAAACATCAAGATAGACACCAAATACAGAATATTGAAAACATACGTATGGTCAGTTTTTTTATATGGCTGTGAATGCTGGACAATCACCAACAAGTTAAGGAAGAAACTGGAGGCAATTGAAATGTGTTTTTAAGGAGATTATTAAAGATATCATGGACAGAAAAGAAATCTAATCAAGAGGTGCTGGAAATGGCAAAGAAAGAAAAATCTTTAATTAAAACGATAAGAAAAAGACAGATGAAATTCATGGGCCATGTCTACAGAAAAGGTGGATTGGAACATCTCAGCATGACAGGAAAGATTGAGGGGAGAAGAAGCAGAGGTCGACAGCGAGAAACCTATGTAGACAGGTTAAACAACTGGGCAACAGCAAAGACACTAAACAACAACCAATTCATGAATGCCTCGAATGAAAGAGACAGATGGAGAGCCATGGCCGTCAATGCCTGTTCTAGACAAGACACCTCATGATGATGATTTATGTATTTATGTATGGATTTCATGTTCTAGTGCATACAGCAGATCAGAAGCATAAAGCTGCCCCATTCTGTCCCCTGTATCCCCCCTGTGTCCCCTCATGTCCAGTGGGGTGTAGTGAGTGTGTGTGTGTGTGTGCACATGTATGCGTGTCTGTGTGATTGTGTGTGAGGGGGTGGAGACTGGCGCTCTCCGCGGTGCTGATTCGCTCTGCTTCATCGCCCCAAAATCTCCTCATCACATCATGAATAAATAATAGAACGCTACAGTGCCGCTTCTCTTTTTAATACATGAAAAAAGACTAGAGAGTTGGACACAAGAGGAAATAAATTATACACTGTCAAATCTTTCCGGAAAGCGAAACTATGCCGAGCGTAAATGTGACTAAAGACACCACAATGCCCCCAGTTCTTTCATTCTGTTACTGTGTCCACATCAGAGAGAAGCAGCTCTCTGATCCTCAGCAGGTTTGAACTATTGACTTTAAAACAGAGAAATTAAATGCTGTGAAGGTATATCTGCAAAAAAAAAAAGACAAAAAAATGTGCTCATGTGATTTTTTTATTAATTGATTATTATATTTCAGCCCCATAGGATTGCCTGCATACATGCATTTATGTGAATTTTACTGCTCTAATATCAGGTGCAATTTACTTGTCAGTATTAAGTAAAATGTGCTTACCACCACCATTAGCAGGCATTTTTTAAAGTCATATTTATGTAAATAAATTAAGTAAAATATATAAAATCATGGCGGCACGGTGGCTGAGTGGCAACACTCAGGCCTCACAGCAAGAAGGTTGCGGGTTCGATCCCCGGGTCGCCCGGGCCTTTCTGTGTGGAGTTTGCATGTTCCTCCCCGTGTCTGGATGGGTTTCCTCCGGGTACTCCGGCTTCCCCCATCAACCCAAAACATGCCCGCACCCCTATGAACTAACATCAAGGACCATAATGTCCACCCTCCTGTGGGCTCACCACCTGCAGAGGGGTTCATAGGGGGGGTCAGGTGCTATGAGTATTGGGCAGCAAGCTGCCCCCGCGACCCAGCCGGATTAAGCGGGAGAAGATGGATGGATGGATGGATGGATATAAAATCATGTCATAATTAATTGCATTGCTGTGATAAAATAATTAAGTAAATACGATATGTCGAGTATTTACTGATGTGTAATAAATGGTACATTTTTATACAGCGCTTTTCAAGGAACCACTCACACATTCACACACACATTTATACACCAGTGTACGCAGACACTGGGGGCGCAGGGCGTTAAGTGTCTTGCTCAAGGACACAACGACAGTATTAATCTGTGGGTGCTGGAATCCGAGCCAACCTCGAGGAAACCTGTGGATCAGTGGACCTGACCGTTTTTTGTTTTTTTTTCCCTTCTCATGCTGATAGTGGGATTTGAACTGCCAACCTTTGGGTCAGTGGACAAACTGAGCTGCTGCCGCCCCAGCCCCAAATCCATAGCCGTCGAGTGCAGGAACTTATCGGGACTCTGGTGTTAGTCAGTATTTGTGTGTTTGTGAGTATAGTGCATGTAAAACCTTTCAAACTGGTGATTCTACAGTAGAACTTACTCATTAAACGTAATACTTCCACTACATGAAGAAAATAAGTACATTTTCATTAACATTTTTTTCAGTACAGGTTCAAACCAGGGGCACTGAGGGCTGGGTCACATGCAGGTTTTAGCCATTTCCCTTCATAATTGTGGCTGATATTTATTATGCAATAAATTCTTCATTTTTGGAACACTTTATTTAGTCCATTGCTTATTTCCTGGCCATCCCTCTGTGTAGTTCTCAGGATAACCAGTAGATGGCTCCAAATGGCTGCTCTAAAGACTCACCAAAGCGCCGTCCACAAACACGCGCTCAAAGCCGGTCCTACTCTCACTCGGTCCTACTCTCCCTAACCATGGCTTACAGAATAAATAAACGATAAACAATGTACAACCAAATAGTATAAGTATTGATTAAAGAGGGGGAATTATGTAGAATGTATTTATTTATTTTTAGCTACGTTGTTATAACTGGCGGCACAATGGCAGTCACAGCAAGAAGGTTGCGGGTTCGATCCCCGGGTCGCCCGGGCCTTTCTGTGTGGAGTTTGCATGTTCCTCCCCGTGTCTGGATGGGTTTCCTCCGGGTACTCCGGTTTCCCCCATCAACCCAAAACATGCCCGCACCCCTATGAACTAACATCAAGGACCATGTTGTCCACCCTCCTGTGGGCTCACCACCTGCAGAGGGGTTCATAGGGGGGCTCAGGTGCTATGAGTATTGGGCAGCACGCTGCCCCCGCGACCCAGCCGGATTAAGTGGGAGAAGATGGATGGATGGATGTTATAACTTTAGATGTATCTAGCGATCTCCCCTGGGCTCTATACGAACCCACCCTCCGTAAGATTCTGTACAAGGCTCCGTCCACAACCTACATAGAGCCAAGTCCAAACAATCCAGGTAGTCCAGGTGTAGTCCGGACCTAATCTAGTCCTAGTCTGGACCCAGTTCAGACCTAGTTCAGACCAGGCCTGGGTGCAGTTAATACTGAGTGAGGGTGTCTCTGAAGGGTGCAAAGACAAAGCTAAACTTTTAAATGAGGCTTCACTGCACCTTTTGCACCCCTGTAGAACAGACCTGGTTCAGATCAAGTTCAGACAAAGTCCAGATTAAACTAAACCTAGTCCAGACCTACTCCAGACCTAGTATAAGTCTAGTGTAGACAAAGTATAGACCTAGTCCACACCAAGTCCAGTCCTAGTTTAGACCTAGTATAGACCTAGTCCAAACAAAACCAGACATAGTCCAGACAAAACCAGACCCACTCCAGACCAAACCAGACCTAGTACAGATCAAATCAGACCAAGTTCAGACCAAGTTCAGACCTAGTCCAGACCTAATATAGCCCTGGTATAGACCTAGTATAGACCTAGTCCACACCCAGCCCAGTCCTAGTCTAGACCTACTATAGACCTAGTCCAGATGAAACCAGACCAAGTTCAGACCTAGTCCAGACATAGTACAGACTTAGTCCACACCCAGCTCAGTTCTAGCCTACACTTAGTTCAGACCTAGTCCAGACCAAGTTCAGACCTTGTCCAGACCTATTCCAGACCAAGTTCAGACCTAGTCCAGACCTAGTCCAGACCAAGTTCAGACCAAGTTCAAACCTAGTCCAGACCTAGTCCAAACCTAGTCCAGACCAAGTCCAGACCAAGTCCAGACCTGTCCCTCCCTCTGCTCACAGCTCATTTCCCTGTTTTTTTTTTTTTTTTTTGGGTGCTATCTGATCTGACACTGGATCCAAGACTATTTAAGACCTGGTCCAGACCTGCAGCTTTGGTTTATTTTAGTCTTTTCCTTTTAAAATGGTCTCCTGCATATTTAGCATCTGATGATTCATTTTTATATACACAAATCATCTAAGATTTTTTTTCTTTCTGATTTATGTGATACATGTGTGAAATTCGCAGTTTTCATATTCTAGAATATGATAATCTCATACTTTTAGATTTTCTTGTACTTTACCCTGAAAATACTGCAAAGTTAAATTCACAAATCTGTTTTTGATTTTTCCTGTGTATTTCAGCAAAATGTGTCTTTCCCCATCGCGGATATATCTTATAAGCAGCTCTTGAGGTCAAAATAAGTCAATAACAACTCTAATAATCAAGAGTTTTATTATTAGAGAATCAGGAAGTGTGTAATTAGCTTTACTCTTACTGCAAAGACTCCGCTCTGGGGTCTGAAAGTCATGAAAAGCTCTTATAAAATCATTGTGGTGAATCATTAGAATCTTCTGAATGCATAAGGTAAGTGAGGAATAACTTTGGATCACTGCAAACTGTTCAAAATTAAGTTCTATTTTTCACATTTTTAAGAAAATCACAAACCTTTAAACCTGATAGTTTCTATTTAGACTCTGCTGGAGAATTCACTGTATTGCAACATGTGGCACTGTATATTTCAATGTTCGCAAAAGTCCTTAAGTTGAAGTTTTATACCTGCGCTCATCACTCATCCGGCTTCATTCTGCTTTGTTTCTTCACCAGTTCAGGGGCTTTTTGTGGAGATGTGATCTGACACAGGATCCCGGACGCTTCTTTGTGACTCAGATCTTCTGGAGGAGACCTGGGGACATCTGCAGCTCTGTTTGATCACAGGCGCTTTGAAATGAGCTGTAACACGATGCCTATCTCTGAGGTTTGAACGTGTACGGCGAGACGTAGTAGGAGTAGTAGTCATAGTAGTATTACTCGTATTAGTCGTAGGAATAGGAGGAGAAGACCGGGAGGGCATCTGACGCACAGGGACATAGGAGACATCGCAGCTCCTCGGTTTAAGCTCAGACACTTTGTACTAAGCGGTAACAGGATTCTTATCTCTGCAGTTTAGATACAAGGCAGTGGTGCTAGAAGTAGTAGTAGCAGTAGTAGCTTTGGTAGTAGCAGCAACAGCAGCAGCAGTAGTAGTAGTAGTAGTAGTAGTAGTAGTAGTAGTAGTAGTAGTAGTAGTAGTAGTAGTAGCAGTAGCAGTAACAGGATTCTTATGTCTGCAGTTTATACGCAAGGCAGTGGTAGTTGTAGCAGTAGTAGTAGTAGTAGTAGTAGTAGTAGTAGTAGTAGTAGTAGTAGTAGTAGGAGTAGGAGTAGGAGTAGTAACAGGAGTCTTATCTCTCCTGTTTGAACATGAGGTGTGTGCAGTTTAAACTGAAATGACTCAAGATAAAATTACAATTACATCTGTGCATGAACGAGGGAGGAGTGAGGAAGGGATAAGGGAGGGAGGGAGGAGTGATGGAGGGATGAGGGGGGAGTGATGGAGGGATGAGGGAGGAGGGATGAGGGAGGACAGATGAGGGAGGAGGGATGAGGGAGGAGGGATGGAGGGATGAGGGAGGACAGATGAGGGAGGAGGGATGAGGGAGGAGGGATGGAGGGATGAGGGAGGAGAGATGATGGAGGAGGGATGAGGGAGGAGGAATGGAGGGATGAGGGAGGACAGATGAGGGATGAGGGAGGGGTCACTCAAAAAGTGGGTGATGAAACAAACAGTGAGGGAGCAGCAGCACATTAGGTAATGTGGGTGAAGTGTCTTGCCTATGTACACAACAACAGAACTTCTGCCCTTCAGGTTGCGTCATGTTTAAACACTGAGTCACTAGTAGTGTTAGATTAGTAGTAGTTGGTGTGGCAGTAATAGTAGTAGTAGTTGGTGTGGCAGTAATAGTAGTTGGTGTGGCAGTAATAGTAGTAGTAGTTGACACACACAGGGATACAGGAGGATGGGAGGGCATCTTGGTGAATCCCCAAACATCTGTAAAAGCATGAGCTCACAGAAAGTTTAGTGTGAATGACGCAAGAGCAGCTGTGGACTCAGATTTATGTTTTTACTGAAGGGAGTCTAGCCCTGTGAGGTCAAATGATTGATGATGTCATGTCACTATTAAAGTGGATATTACTACACAGTATGCTATACTATATACTACACAGTATACTATACTATATACTACATAGTATACTATACTATATACTATATAGTATATATATATATACCATAGACACACAGCTGAGAAGTCACTCTGACACTTTACCATAGCAGGAGCACACTTACATTTTAGGCCCAATGACAGAACTGCACCTTTAAGGAGGCTGTGCAAACTTACTGAAGCCACAGTCCCTGATACAGAATGGGTCAAATGCAGAGGACACATTTCCCTAAGGGACGATAAAGTGGACCTTAAAGCAGACCCATTGTGCTTATGTGCGCTCAATATAAAAGTGGACTAAGTGAGTGTGATGTCACCCATAGAGTTCAGCGCTGCTCCTGATGCCACAGTTACAGGAGCGAATGTGGAGCCAAACTCTGTGTTATCAAATAGGATTTTTTGGACGGACAAAATAGCGAAAAAAAAAATCAGGATCACGTAGAGCGGATTCATATGAACATTTTAAGAGCAAAATGACAAGGCCACAGCAGCAGGTACAGAGAGAGGAGCCACAAGATCCCAGTGTAAGTTCATGGGAGCCAGAGTCAGAAGGAGCCGCAAGAGCCTCCTGGAGCACTTCCTGTTTGACATGTTAGCTATGTTCATTTATACATACGGTCTACATGTGTGCTCTATAGTTCTAATCTAGAACTATTGGATTAAATCACAATATTCATCTCTCACAACTGAATAAAAAATACACAATACAATTGGAAAAAGAAGTCCAGAGCAGCTGGTGTGTACCTGCTGAGGCTAAAACGAGGGTAAATCGGAGCAATGGAAAATCAGGGACTAAAGATCACACGAACATGTATGAATCACTTTAAATACAATGTGGAGTAAAAGAGAAGGGAATGGTGACAAACACGCTGCATAATAGGTCCACTTTAAATAAACGCTCAAATTGTAAACACCACTTCTTTACACTTTTTATTAGACTTTATTTGATCAGATGTTTTTCCTCCAAACAGTGAACCGGGTCAGGTCCCGGTCAGCCTTTGTCCCACAGAAAAGCTCCGTTGTCCCGGGGCCATACAGAGGCATTGTGTGTGAGGCGCTGACACATAAATGGTGCGGCAGGTGTGTGTTCTGTTCTCACTGTAAATAAAGTGTGTTTGAAGTGGCCTGGATCCAGGTGAAGTGAGATCTGTGCTCGCCTCCGGATCACAACAACCACACAACAACCACCTAGCACGAGTGCACTGTAAAAACACAGAGGTGAAGGGCCCGTGGCAGGGGAGACTCGGTTCACAAAAACACAGTGAACTTCAAGAAAAATGTACTCCTTGTGCATAAATTGTCTCTGTATTTTGGATGGAATTTTGGATGGGTCTCTAGGGGTGTGGTGCTAATTGTGAATGTAACTGAATATTCCGCCATAGAACTCGTATCAATAGGAGGAGGGATTCTGTTTTCAAACTCAGTTCTTCTTCCTGTATTTTTGTACTTTTCTTCTCAACTTTTCCACAAACTGACACTTAACTGAAGTAAAACTCTAACCCACTGTGCAAAGAAAGTTTGAAATGTCTTTTTAGGGTCATTTTTGTACATCCAATCTGGGTCCACTGAAGGCGCAGATTCAGACCCCAGATGACGTCTAGTACTGATGTTTCCAGGACCTCCAGATGAGGCTATTTCAAGTCCAAATGAGGTCGTTGTCAACGTCTTTCTTTCTACATTAAATTTAAATTCATTTTAAATGGTCACATTATGCAGCGCTTTTCCACCTCCAAGGCTCAAAATACTTTACAACAAAGAACCACTCACACATTTACATTTACTCACACACACACTCATACATACATTTGCACGCAGACACTGGGGGCGAGGTAGGTTAAGTATCTTGCCCAAGGACACAACAACAGAATTCATCTGTGGGAGCTAGAATTGCACTGCCAACCTGTGGGTCAGTGGATCTGACTGAACAATGATGTTTTACATATTTACATACAGTATATTCATTAATAACGTCATTTTCCTGCTCATGTGTTAGACGTCCCCATGATCTCCAAAAAGTCTCCTAGTCCATGATTCAAATGTTTAACTGTAGACTGACATCCAAGTGGGGTCATAGTGAGACGGCCAAATAGTGGATGTAATTTGCATTTAGTCCAGAACTGGTCTTGGACCGACGGACACAATACAGACATGATCTGCATGTCCATAAGACAATAATGTTAATGTTAACATAATGTTTAGTGGGAAATGTTGAGCACAGGTACTATCGACCAAACGGAGTCAGAAAGAGAAAAACATGTAGAGCTGTCATCTGTATTTTAAAGCTTCTGTTTTGTGCGTTATGTTTTAAAGTACGACTGTACATGACTCAACACCTGGAGAGGGAATCACAAAACAATTTTTTAGAGTGAAAGACCAAGACAAAAGTTTGTCCCCCCGAGACAGAGAAGAAAATCCACCCACACACTCCTGACAAGCAGCTACAGGCCCACTGACAATACTACTACTACTACTACTACTACTGCTACTACTACTACTGCTGCTGCTACTACTACTACTACTACTGCTGCTGCTGCTGCTGCTACTACCACTGCTACTACTACTGCTACAGGCCCACTGACAATACTACTACTACTACTACTACTACTGCTACTACTACTACTGCTGCTGCTACTACTACTACTACTGCTGCTGCTGCTACTACCACTGCTACTACTACTGCTACAGGCCCACTGACAATACTACTACTGCTACTACTACTACTGCTACTACTACTACTGCTGCTGCTACTACTACTACTACTACTGCTGCTGCTGCTACTACCACTGCTACTACTACTGCTACAGGCCCACCTGACAATACTACTACTACCGCTACTGCTAATACTGCTACCGCCGCTGCCGCTGCTACTACTACTGCTACTACCACCTGCTACAGGCCCACCGACAATACTACTACTACCACCACCTACCACTGCTACTACTACTACCGCCTGCCGCTACTACCACTACTACTACCAGCCGCTGCTACCACCACTACTACCACTACTGCTAATCCACCGACAATACTACTACTGCTACTACCGCTACTACTGCTACTACTACACTGCTGCTACTACTACTACTGCTACTACCACTGCCAGCCACCTGACATACCACTACCACTACTACTACTACTACTACTACTGCTACTACTACTACCGCTGCCTGCTGCCTACTACTACTACTACTGCTGCTGCTGCTACCACCACTGCTACTACTACTACTGCCACAGGCCCACCGACAACATTACTACTGCTGCTACTACTAGTGCCGCTACTACTACTACTACTACTACTGCTGCTGCTACTACTTCTTCTACTACTGCTGCTGCTACTACTACTACTACTGCTACTACTACTACTACTGCTACTACTGCTGCTGCTACTACTACTACTGCTGCTGCTACTACTACTGCTACTACTACTACTGCTGCTACTACTACTACTGCTACTACTACTGCTACAGGCCCACTGACAATACTACTACTACTACTACTACTACTGCTACTACTACTACTGCTGCTGCTACTACTACTACAACTACTGCTGCTGCTGCTACTACCACTGCTACTACTACTGCTACAGGCCCACTGACAATACTACTACTGCTACTGCTACTACTGCTACTACTACTACTGCTGCTGCTACTACTACTACTACTACTACTACTGCTGCTGCTACTACTACCACTGCTACTACTACTGCTACAGGCCCACTGACAATACTACTACTGCTACTACTACTACTGCTACTACTACTACTGCTGCTGCTACTACTACTACTACTACTACTACTACTACTGTTACTACTACTGCTACAGGCCCACTGACAATACAACTACTACTACTACTGCTACTGCTGCTGCTACTACTACTACTACTACTATTACTACTACTACTGCAGGCCCACTGACAATACTACTACTACTACTATTACTGCTGCTACTACTACTACTACTACTACTACTACTACTACTACTACTGCTACTGCTACAGGCCCACTGACAATACTACTACTATGTGTGTGTGTATTTATGCAATGCATACGAGTAAGCACTCCAAAGGTTAAAAAAATGTGTCAACCACGTGTAAATGTAAAACTATGTGATGGGGCACAATACATTTTTTTAATTTCAACCTCATCCTTACCTTATACAGGCATGGTGCTCAAACTAATGAAAATAAATACAGAAATACTGCTAATGCTTCTGCTCCTACTACTGACACTACTACAGGATTGCAGGTGACCCCACCCACCCATCTCACAGCCTCTTCAGCCTGCTGCCATCAGGGAGGAGACTGCGGAGCCTCCAGGCTAGAACCAGCAGGCTCCGGGACAGTTTCTTCCACCAGGCTGTCAGAGGACTTAACTCTCTCCCTGTCCTACCCCCACTTTTCCCCTCTGCCCCCCCTCGGCCCCCTGTCACCCACTAAGAACACTGCAAACTCTGATGCACTACCTCACTTTTTACATTATATGGACAATCAGTGACTGTTACTCATACATTTTAGCACTACCTCACTTTTTATCTGTAAATATTGTTTTGTCTATTGTGGTTTTTGTCTGTTTACTATGTTTACTATGGTTACTTGAGTGTTTGCACATTTTGTCTTGTTTGCGCACTTCTGTCCTGTTTGCACATTTCTGTCTGTTTGCACATTTTTGTTGTTTGCACATTTGTTTTATACTTGAATTTTTTATTGGAATGTTTTTAATGTTTGCACTGAGGTGGGAGAGGACAGCAATTTCATCTGTGCTATATATATTTTGTATGTATATGCACATAAAGAAAATTGAATGAATTGAATTGAATTATAGTGCTACTGCTGCTATTTATGATACTACTACTGCTGCTACGACTGATACTACTGCTACTGATACTACTGATACTACTGCTGCTACTACTACTACTATTACTGTTGAAAGTTGTACTGTCTGTACTTGTATCTCTGTACACACAGAGTCCTGATGGGGGCAGTAGAAGCTCAGTTGTTTTGTTTGTTTGAGTTCCTCCATTGATCTGAAGGTTGCCGGTTTGAATCCCTCTCACGACATAACCATCACTGGTGGAGGCGCACCAGACACATGCTGGTGTTGTGTCCTTGGGCAAGACACTGAAGCCATTTAGGTGAAGATAGACTCAAGGCCCATAATGTTTATTTAACTGTACCATGCAAAAGCAAAATTTAAAAGAGAGAAGGCAGGGAGAGAGGGATAGAAAGAGAGAGCGAAGGAGGATGAGAGAGGTAGAAAAGATGAAAAAAAGGAGGAGTAAGAGAGAGAGAGAAAGAGAATGAAAGGGTGAAGAGGAGGGATGAGAGACAGCAGAACGAAGGTTGGGAGGGAGAGAGAGAGAAAGCCAAAGAGGGGGAAGAGGAGGACAGAGAAAGCAAAGTAACAAAGGAGAAGAGAGGGAGAGAAGGAGGGGACAGGGTAGAAAAGGAAGAGAGAGAGAGGGTGAACATAGGAAGAGAGCAGAACACAAATGAATGAAAAAGAGAGAGGGACAGAGTGGTAGAAAGCAAGAATAAGGAGGAAAAGGAGAGAGAGAAAGAGAAGGAGAGGGTGGGAGAACAAAGGAGAGCAGAAGAGGAGAGGAAAGAGAGAGCGGCCTGTGGCATGTCTGCAGTCTGTAATTTGTCTGATGGTTTTTACACAGACGAAGAGTTTAAAGTGAAAAACAGAGATTTTCTGAAAGACGGAAAGACAATAAAACAAGTTCAGTCTGAGAATAAACGTGTGTGAGAAGAGAGAGAGAGAAAGAGATGGGAAAAGAGGGGAGGCAGGGGGAGAGAGATGGAGAGAGAGAGGAGGAGACAGAGGGAGGGAGAAAAAGAGAGGAGAAAGAAAGATTTAGAGAGGGAGAAGGGTAGAAAGAGACAGAGAACAGGAGAGAGAGGGAGATGAAAGAAAGAGTGACAGAGGAGAGTGAGAGAGGGAGCGAGAAGGGTAGGGGGGAGAGAGAGAGAAGAAAGAGGAGAGAGAGAGGAGAGCGAGTAAGGGAGAGATGGAGAAAAGAGGAGGAGAGAGAGGAGAAAAAAGAGGGGGGAAGGTAGGGAGAGAAAGAGGAGAGAGAGGCAAATGAGAGATGGTGAGAGAAGGGTAGGGAGAGAGAGAGGAAAGAGAGAGAGAGGGAGAGAGGAAGGGAGAGGGAGGGAGAAGGGTAGGGAGAGAGAGAAAGAGAGAAAGAGGAGAGAGAGGAGGGAGGAGAAAGAAAGAGGGAGAGACGAAGGAAGAGTAAGAGAGAGGAGAGGGAGGGATGAGTAGGGAGAGAGTAAGAGGACAGAGAAAGAGGAGAGAGAGGAAAGAGAGAAAGATGAGAGAGGGAGAAAGGTAGGAAGAGAGAGAAGAAAGAGAGATAGATGAGAAAGAGAAGAGAATAAGAGAGAGGGCGAGGGAGAAGGGTAGAGAGAGATGAAAGAGAGAAAGAGGAGAGAGAGGAAGTAAAAAGAGAGAGTGAGGGAGGGCAGAGTGAGAGAGGGATGAAGAAGGGTAGGGAGAGAGAGAGAGAAAGATGAGAGAGGGAGGACAAAGGGAGAGAGGAGAGAGATAGGGTAGAAAAAGAGAGAGAGGTAGGGAGAGAGGAGAAAGAGAGTGAGAGAAGGGGGAGAGGTAGTAAGAGAGAGAGAAATAGGAGAGAGTGGGGAGAAGCAAGAGAGAGGGAGGGAGAGGGGAAGAGAGATAAAGAGAGAGAAAGAGAGAGGAAAGAGAGAAAGAGGAGAGATAGAAAGAAGAGGGGGAGGAGAAAGAGGGAGTAAGAGTGAGGAGAGTGACAGATGAGGGAGAAGGGTAGGGAGAGAGAGAGAGAGAGAGGAGAAAGAGAGAGCAAAAGAGAGAAAAGATAGAGTGAAAGTGTTGAGAGAGAAATGTTCCACAGTACAGTTTTAAAGTTAACCTGCATTCATTCAGTACAGCGTTTTATTGCTCAGAGACATGCTGAGTGTGACTGTGGGCTCTCCTCTCCACAGAGCTGATCCGTAAAGTGCTCTCCTGCATGTACCTTTAGCTCCCAGTGCAGTTAGGCCTTTGCCTCATTCTGAGCTATTTTTATCTCTCCACAACATCTGAAAGTTCACTCAGTCCTGCTTTAGTCTTGGTCTAGTCCTGATTTAGTCCTCCCCGGGGCCCCATCTCCAGTCAGGACTCTGGTCTCTGGTCCAAGTCCCGGTCTAGTCCAGGTCTGGTCCAAGACTAGAGCCAGAGGAATGTGGAAGAGGCAGAGAAACATCACAAAGTTTCCCCATGTGAAGCCCACGGCACGTTTGGGTTCTTCAGCCAAAGCCACAAAGACCTGACCGGGTCCAGACCGAGTCCTGACTGGGTCCAGACCGAGACCAGAGCAAGACCAGAGCAAGAACGAATCCAGACTGGGTCCAGACCAAGACCAAACTGAGACCAGACCGAGATCAAACTGAGACCAGACCAAGACCAGAGCGAGTCCAGACTGAGACCAGACTGAGTTCAGGCCAAGACCAGACCAAGACCAGAGCGAGACCAGACCAAGCCCAGATTGAGTCCAGACTGAGTCCAGACCGAGTCCAGACTGGGTCCAGACCAAGACCAAACTGAGACCAGACCGAGATCAAACTGAGACCAAACCAAGACCAGAGCGAGTCCAGGCTGAGACCAGACTGAGTCCAGGCCAAGACCAGACCGAGACCAGAGCGAGACCAGATTGAGCCGAGAATGAGACCACTCCGAGTCCAGGCCGAGACCAGGCCGAGTCCAGACCGAGACCAGGCAGAGACCAGACCAAGACCAAGACCAAGACCAGACCAAGCCAAGACCTAGTGCAGACCAAATCCAAACTGAATCCAGACAAGAGCCCAGACCAAGATCCGATAGAGTCCAGACCGAGTCCAGATCAAATCCAGACCAAAATCAGACTGAGTCCAGACTAAGACCAAGACCAGACCAGACCAAGCCAAGACCTAGTCCAGACAGAGTGCAGACCAAATCCAGACCGAGACCAGATTAAGACCAAGACCAGACTGAGTCCTGACTGAGACCAGACCAAGACCAGACCAAGACCAGACCAAGTCCAGACCTAGTCCAGACCTAGTCCAGGCCTAGTCCAGACCAATTCCACACCCTACTAAGAATAAAATAATGAAATACCTCAAACTGAAAAAAAAAAAAAGGTCAGTCCAAATTGGGCAAAATTCCACACAGGGATGTTAGAGGACGGGAGGGCATCTGACAGACTGGGCTTTTCCTTGTTATATCATAAATCTGATCAAACTGCTCACGTTCAGACTCGTCCTTCACATTTCAGCTCTTTCGGTAAACGAGCAGATCTTTGCCAAAACACAAACATTGCACCATTTTGGATTATGAAGAAATCCTGAAACAAAGACCTGGAATAATAAAATTGTTTGGAAATATCTAATTTAACGCCTACACTTATGACAAAAGCCAAAAAATAACCAGTCTATGGACTTCTTTTGTTAGGAATTCTTCAGATTTTGTGACATGTGTATTTTCATATGTTAAAACCATAAATGCACAAATCTTATCAAAACCATTATTTTTATTGTGCATAAAGAGGAGAATTCACCATATTACCTTTTATTATTTTGTTAATTCAATGCAAACAGCGTATTAAAATGTTTTATACGTTTCACTTTTAGTTTTGTTGTGAGTTGAAATTCACTGAGTGCTATTATAACCCTGTTAATTTTGCTCCAATTAAGTCCTAACATGAAATCTAATATAATAACAAAAAGAACTGAACTTGAAGAATAATTATTAATTGTACATTTAATCTGTAATTCTTTTGGGGTGGAATCTAGCAGTTTATTAAATGTTTGATCAATTTCCAACCAACCTTCTTATTCAACCTAGATTCAGATAACCCTCACTTTAGACATTTAGAGCTACTGCAATCAGTACTTAGCCAGGCCAGCGCCACCTAGTGCCTCCACTCCACACCACACCATTTCTCTCCAGCGACTCATCAGGAATCAGAACACACTCGGAGGTTTAAAAGAACCCCGGAAGTTGTAGTTGGTGCACTGGCCAATCAGCTGTGAGCTGTGAAGCCATAACACCAACTCAAGCTCCTCTGAGTCCTTTTGTGTCCAGGAAACAAATGGTGGATGTAGATGAAGCCAGACATTTTGTGTCGGCAATTATTTCTGACATCGAGGATTTAAAGCCGGAACAAAGAGTATGCTTGGTGAGTTTTATCAAGGGGAATGACGTTATTGCCCTTCTTCCTACGGGATTTGGTGTTGTGTTGGGTTTACTCCACCATTGAGCGTTCTGGCGCAATACATCACCACCAAACAGCAGCAATTGGTTAAATAAAAAAGTACCCGCCTACCGTCGAGTGAACGAATCCTAATGTTGCGAGGTCAGACAGATTCTACCAAGTGAAACAATCAGCGTGTAGTCCAATGTAGTTATTAGGTTCTTTTTTTCAGACCAGAGGTTTGTTTCATACAGGTTTTGACTCTGTCTTCCTACCAGTGGAGGCAGGATGACAGCGCCATCTGCAGTCCAACTTCCTCAGGACAGTATCCCAGGTGTGTGAGAGTAAATAAGCCCCCTTGTCCCAGTTTATAGTCCCCTGGCCATGGTTCTGTATCTCAATTGCCTCTTTAATCCAGCGACAATGGACTGGACAAGTCACAGCAACATCAAGTGACCATTCTGAGGAAGACCACATGGAGCAGTCCAAACTAGAGGTGTAACGATCCAAGTCTCATGATACGATATCATTACTGTATGAACCTCAAGGTACGTACACGATATTGTGGGAAAGCTCACGATATGGTGGGGAGGTTCACAATATTACGACATTCTACAGAATAACAAGACTGACATTCTAAAATGACCTTTGACCAGTCATTTGGTACATTTATTGTCATTAGGGATGGAACGATATCCAAATCTCTCTGTACCATATTTTCACCATAAACATCTCACCGTACCAGATTTATTGCAATATTTTGACTGAATCTGCTACTTTTTCCTTTAAAAATGCCTTCACACGACTTAATCCAAAGAATGAAGATTTCAAAGTGCTTAGAACAGTTATTTATTCATGTAGATTGAAATAAAACAGAGCAAAGGATCATGGTCTATGTACAGTTGTTCCCTCTGTTTAGTTTCATTTTACACTATGATGTACCCCAACGTTACACACAGTATTGTTAAATTAAACAAAACACTATATCTCTACTATAAATATTGAAGATATTGTTAAATTTTGAAAACCACAAACCACTTCCTGGGTTCCTGACTGATTCTAAGTTATAAATAATAGAAGAACAGTTTGGTCATGTCCTCCTCTCACTCCGAACTGTAGCAACAGTGAAGCAGCGATGAGCACACACACAAATCTCCCTCTGAAACACACTCAGGGTTTGTTCCATCATGACCGTAAACTCCTCCGTCTAATGTGGTAAGACTCACTCTGCACCACCCTCAGTGTAATGATGTCAGCGTCATAATTTAAACATAATTATACTTTTATATAGGCTTTCGACAGTTCATTTTAACGCCGCTCATCAATCCAGAACGCTGAAATTATAGATGTTGAAATGTGTGTGATTAAATACAATAAAAAACATTCTTTAAGTGTATGTTGGCAGTGCTGAGGTGAAAGCGGCAGAGGAGAGGGTCAGAGGAGCAGAAGAAAGGGTCAGAGGAGGAGAGGGTCAGAGGAGAAGGTCAGAGGAGCAGAGAAGGAGAGGAGCAGAGGAGCAAAGGAGAGGGTCAGAGGAGCAGAGAAGGAGAGGAGCAGAGGAGCAAAGGAGAGGGTCAGAGGGGCAGAGGAGAAGGTCAGAGGGTCAGAAGATGCAGAGAAGAGGAGCAGAGGAGAAGGGCAGAAGAGCAGATGGTGAAGAGGAGGAGCAGAGGAGAGGGTCAGAGGAGAGGATCAGAAGAGCAGAGGTCAGGGGATCAGATGATGCAGAGGACAGACTAATGTTGTGGGAGTGTTGTGATGTTCTAACACTGAAGAATGTAATTTCTGGTGAATTAAATGACAGGTTTTCACTGTTGCCACAGAAACACCCAAACACAACAAATGATGCCATACTGTGTCATGAGGAGTTACTATATAATGCAGCTGTACTTAGCAGTAGTTTTCAGTAGTATTCAGACATTTACTATAGTTGCGTAACAGTACTCTTACTTCAGTCAATCAAACTTTATTTATAAAGCACTTTTCATACAAAAATGTAACACAATGTGTTTTACAGTGGTTAAAAACAATCACAAATTCCCTTCCACCCACTCACCCCACCTGCGTGAAGTTGGCCCCATCAAACTCAAATCTACATAAAAACTATGTCAATCGTTTGTGCTTCGTTTGTGCTGCAAAAAGTTTGTGCTTCTTTAGTTTTGGAGAAATTAACGATTCTTTTATAGGTCAAATTGGGGTAAGCCAGACAAACAGGAAGCTTCAAAATGCTCTAAAACGCCCAAAATGGAGTCAATCATTTGTGCTTCATTTGTGCTGTTTTGTGTTGCAAAAAGTTTCGTTTATGTGATTATGTGATGAAGATATTTGCAGTTTTATTTTCGGCCGATGACGTCATCCAGCCCTTCAAAATGTTAAATAGAGCTCAAAACAGGCAGAAAATTATAGAAAATGTTTGTATTTCGTTTGTGTTGTTTTGTACTGTGACAGTTTTCATTTATGCGAGTATATTTCTAAAATTGTAAAATCTGTGGGAAAGTCTGTATTATTGTATAAAATATTAATCAAAAGCAAATTACTAAAGACTGATGCATACTTTTTCCACAGCCTGAGATAGTTTTCGCCACTAGTTTTGCCAAAGTTGTCACCCTCAGCTGAGCGAAAATGACGTCCTATAATTACTGCAGAAATAATAATTAATAATTTTAGAAATAAACTCGCATAAATGAAAATTGTCACAGCACAAAACAGCACAAATGAAATACAAACGTTTCCTATAATTTTCTTCCTGTTTTGAGCTCTAATTACCTTCTGAGGGTCTGGATGACGTCATCGGCCGAAAATAAAACTGCAAATATCTTAAGGACCATGATAGCACAAACAAAACTTTTTGCAGCACAAAACAGCACGAATGAAGCACAAACGATTGACACCATTTTGGACGGTTTTAGAGCATTTTTGAGCAGAGAGCCGTCTGTACCAGGAGCAGAGAGTCATCTACACCAGCCAGAAGCAGAGAGCCGTCTACACCAGGAGCAGAGAGCCGTCTGTAACAGGAGCAGAGAGGCATCTACACCAGGAGCAGAGAGCCGTCTACACCAGGAGCAGAGATCCATCTACACCAGGAGCAGAGAGCCGTCTGTACCAGGAGCAGAGAGCCGTCTACACCAGGAGCAGAGAGCCGTCTGTACCAGAAACAGAGAGCCGTCTGTACCAGGAGCAGAGAGCCGTCTGTACCAGGAGCAGAGAGTCAACTACACCAGGAGCAGAGAGCCATCTACACCAGGAGCAGAGAGCCGTCTGTACCAGGAGCAGAGAGCCGTCTGTACCAGGAGCAGAGAGCCGTCTGTACCAGAAGCAGAGAGCTGTATGTACCAGGAGCAGAGAGTCATCTACACCAGAAGCAGAGAGCCATCTACACCAGGAGCAGAGAGCCGTCTGTACCAGGAGCACAGAGCTGTATGTACCAGGAGCAGAGAGTCATCTACACCAGGAGCAGAGAGCCGTCTACACCAGGAGCAGAGAGCCGTCTACACCAAGAGCAGAGAGCCGTCCACACCAGGAGACACCAGGAACAGAGAGTCGTCTACACTAAGAGACACCAGGAGCAGAGTGCCGTCTGTACCAGGAACAGAGAGCCGTCCACACCAGGAGACACCAGGAACAGAGAGTCGTCTACACTAAGAGACACTATTCAATTAAATTAAATTCAATTTATTTTTGTAGCACCCAAAATCACAACAACAGTTGCCTCTAAGGGCGTTCCAAGATTTTGATGAGTAAAATATACACACAGACATATCAAAACAGGAATAAACAACATTCATGTAAAGCAGCAAATGAAACATCGTCCAGTCATCCCCTGTCCTTAGACCCTCCTTCTCAGCAAGGAAAAACTCCTAAAAACCCAGGGTCCTGGGAAAAAGAAGAAACCTCGGGGAGAACTACAGTGAAGGAGAGATCCACTCCCATGGACGAACAGGCTATAGATGTCCAGGCCCATGGGCCAGTTCGGTATGGCCACATCTACCCAGGAGGGGGAAGGAGTCGGGGAGGAGCCAGACGAGGAGGAGGAGGCTGGGCGAGAAGGAGGAAGCCGAGCGAGGAGGAGGAGAGCCAGGCGAGGAGGAGGAGAGGGGTCCAGCTGTCATCAGGGGACAGCAGGAGCAGAGAGCCGTCTGTACCAGGAGCAGAGAGTCATCTACACCAGGAGCAGAGAGCCATCTACACCAGGAGCAGAGAGCTGTCTACACCAAGAGCAGAGAGCCGTCCACACCAGGAGACACCAGGAACAGAGAGTCGTCTACACTAAGAGACACCAGGAGCAGAGAGCCATCTGTACCAGGAGGAGAGAGCCATATGTACCAGGAGCAGAGAGTCATCTACACCAGGAGCAGAGAGCCGTCTACACCAGGAGCAGAGAGCCGTCTACACCAGGAACAGAGAGCCATCTACACCAGGAGTAGAGAGCCATCTACACCAGGAGCAGAGAGTCATCTACACCAGGAGCAGAGAGTCATCTACACCAGGAGCAGAGAACGTCTACACCAGGAGCAGAGAGTCATCTACACCAGGAGCAGAGAGCCATCTACACCAGGAGCAGAGAGCCGTCTACACCAGGAACAGAGAGCCATCTACACCAGGAGTAGAGAGTTGTCTACACTAAGAGACACCAGGAGCAGAGAGTCATCTACACCAGGAGAGTGTCTACACCAGGTGAAGATTACGTCTACACCAGGAGCAGAGAGCCGCCTATACCAGGAGCAGAGAGCCGTCTACACCAAGAGCAGAGAGTCATCTACACCAGGAGTAGAGAGTGTCTACACCAGGAGCAGAGAACGTCTACACCAGGAGCAGAGAGCCGTCTACACCAGGAGCAGAGAGTTGTCTACACTAAGAGACACCAGGAGCAGAGAGTCATCTACACCAGGAGTTGAGAGTGTCTACACCAGGAGCAGAGAACGTCTACACCAGGAGCAGAGAGCCGCCTATACCAGGAGCAGAGAGCCGTCTACACCAAGAGCAGAGAGTCATCTACACCAGGAGTAGAGAGTGTCTACACCAGGAGCAGAGAACGTCTACACCAGGAGCAGAGAGCCGTCTACACCAGGAGCAGAGAGCCATCCACACCAGGAGACACCAGGAACAGAGAGTCGTCTACACCAGGAGCAGAGAGCCATCTACACCAGGAGCAGAGAGCCGTATGTACCAGGAGCAGAGAGTCATCTACACCAAGAGCAGAGAGCCGTCTACACCAGGAGCAGAGAGCCATCCACACCAGGAGACACCAGGAACAGAGAGTCGTCTACACCAGGAGCAGAGAGCCATCTACACCAGGAGCAGAGAGCCGTATGTACCAGGAGCAGAGAGTCATCTACACCAGGAGCAGAGAGCCGTCTACACCAGGAGCAGAGAGCCATCCACACCAGGAGACACCAGGAACAGAGAGTCGTCTACACCAGGAGCAGAGAGCCATCTACACCAGGAGCAGAGAGCCGTCTACACCAGGAGCAGAGAGCCAAATACACCAGGAGCAAAGAGCCAAATATACCAGGAGCAGATAGCCAAATACACCAGAAGACACCAGGAGCAGAGAGCCATCTACACCAGGAGCAGAGAGCCATCTACACCAGGAGCAGAGAGCCATCTACACCAGGAGTAGAGACTGTCTACACCAGGAACAGAGAGCCATCTACACCAGGAGCAGAGAGCCATCTACACCAGGAGCAGAGAGCCATCTACACCAGGAGCAGAGAGCCGTCTACACCAAGAGCAGAGAGTCATGTACACCAGGAGCAGAGAGTCATCTACACCAGGAGCAGAGAGTCATGTACACCAGGAGCAGAGAGCGTCTACACTAGGACCAGTTTTCAGTGTCTCTGTCTGGGTGTGCAAAATGGTTCATCTCTAAATCTCTCCTTCACTCTCTCTATTCATTTTCTCTCACCCGTCTCTCTTCTCTCTTTCTTCTATTCATTATCCTCCTCTCTCTCCTCCTTCTCTCATCTCTTCAAATATTAAACAGTTTCTTCAGCCCGATGAGTCCCTGTGATCAGGATTCAGTGGAGTGATTCTGGGCACATGTGAAGCAGAGGTCACGCTTCACTGAAACCAGGACAATGAATCAGACGGGACATTTTCAACTTATTTAGTTCCATCAAATTCCTGCAATATTATTTTAAACGTTTGTGGTTTCTGGTCTCACTCCACTTCTTTCTGTCTCAACTCTGAACGGCAAAATGAAATGATCCAGTTTTTAAAGTAAACTCAACACAAACCCAGTCTGTACATGTCCCTCTGAGTATTATCTGATACTAATGGACCGTGGTCTGGACAAGGAGAAAGACCAGGACTAAGACCAGAATTCAAACCAGGACTCACAAACCGCACGGTGGGCTTGAAGCAGGACTTCCTCGGACCTGGACTGAAGCCGGTTCATGTGTTGGTTTGTGGAGCAGGGCTGTGTGGTCTACAGAAGTATTAGAAGTATCAGAAGTATCAGAAATATGCAGTGATGTGGTGGGTCAACGGGAACGAGACCAAAAAGGAGAGCTTTAGGTTCATGTTATTGCCAGAACACCCTGTAAAAATATTGTCGTCGTTATTATCTTAGTCAAAGTTGTATTTCTTTTCTTGTTTGTGGCTTGAGTGCTCTGTTTTCACCTACCCCCTATCTCCGCCCACGACTAATTCAAATATTAACACCTCTTTAAAGATCTAGCCTAGTTTTGAAGGAAGTTGTAGGTGAGTATCTTGATCTGTTATGGGTTTTGACGAGTTTGTGTGGCTTGTTCTCTCGCTCCACAGCCAGAAGGTTCAGGGTTCTGTTCTCAGGTCGCCCAATCCCACATTTGTACAGGAGTAATTATGTCTCCATTGCAAAAACAGTGTCCAGGCGACCACTGAATGTTGAAAGCTTTGGTATGCAGAGTTTATATGTTCCTCCTGTGTCTGGGTGAGTTTCCTAAAGCCTACAAAAAAAGTGTTATCATGATATAGTTTAATTTTACACACCATTCAGAAGCGGAGTTAATCTTTTTGGGGTTTATAAAAATGTTTCACCCAGAGGAGACTCACATAGACACACATGCAAACTCTACAGACGCAGGAAGAACATTCAAACTCCAGAGACACAAGGAGAACATTCGAACGCTACAGACACAAGAGGAATATTGAAATTCCACAGACACAAAGAACACTGAAACTCCACAGACATTAGACTTCACAGACCCAAGGAGAACATGCAAACCCTGCAGACACAGGTAGAACACACACAAATTCCAGACTCAATGAGAACATGTACATTCTGCAAATATGGTGAGAATATACAAACACCACAGCAAGAAGGACAACATATAAACACCGCAGACAGAGGGCGAACATGCATCCTCCACAGACATAAGGAGAACGTGAAAATTCCAAACTCTACAGACATAAAGAGAACATGTAAACTCCAAACTCTACAGACATAAGGAGAATATGTAAACTCCAAACTCTACAGACATAAGGAGAACATGCAAACTCCAAACTCTACAGACACAAAGAGAACACGCGGACTCCACAGACACGGGAAGAACATGTAAACTTCACACACTCGAGAGACACAGGGACGACATGTAAAGACCACAGACAGTGAGAACATGCAAAGTTCACAGACATACGGTGGACACGCAAACTGTACAGACCTAAGGAGAACATGCAAACTCCATTTACACAGAGAGAACATGCAGACTCCACAAACACAGGAAGAACATGTAAACTCTACAGACATAAGGAGAACATGCAAACTCCATTTACACAGACAGAACATACAGACTCCATAGACATAATTAGGAAATGCAAACTCCACAGACATAATTAGAACATACAAACTCCAGAGACATAGTTAGAACATGCAAGCTCCACAGACATAATTAGAACATACAAACTCCATAGACATAGTTAGGACATGCAAACTCCACAGACATAATTAGAACATACAAACTCCATAGACATAGTTAGGACATGCAAACTCTACAGACACAGTTAGAACATGCAAACTTCACAGACATAATTAGAACATGCAAACTCCATAGGCATAGTTAGAACATGCAAACTCCACAGACATAATTAGAACATGCAAACTCCACAGACATAATTAGAACATGCAAACTCCATAGACATAATTAGAACATGCAAACTCCACAGACATAATTAGAGCATGCAAACTCCACAGACATAATTAGAACATGCAAACTCCATAGACATAGTTAGAACATGCAAACTCCATAGACACAGTTAGAACACGTAAACTCCATAGACACAGGGAGAACAAGGAGAAAGCAGCCTGGGAATTCCATTCAAGACTGAGGGATAAATCATCAACAGAAAACACGTGCGTTTCCAAAACACAAAACAAACAAGTCGTAACTTGACCCAAACATGGATCCTTCTCTCCTCCTGCACTTCCAGCACCAGCATCACATTCACTAAACACTTCAACTCCACTCGTGTCTTTTTCGTTTACTCTCTGAAAACCACAACTGTTCTGACAGGACTTTTCCTCCTTAAGTGCATCTGTCTGAATAAACACGAGCGTGTTATTTTAAACTCTCATTTTTATTTGCAGCCAAAACCAAACTCCACAAACAGGATTCAGAGTCTGACCTAAACGTGAAGAGACAGAAGGAAACACACACTTAGACTTTCACACAAGCTGCACAAAACATTAGAGAAATGCTTCAGTTCAGAACACTTCTCTGTGTTATTTACTCTTCACTCTTCAGTACACCTACTTTACACTGTCCACACATAGGTCACTTTAAATTGTATTACTAAAGATGGTTTCTTGAGCTGTACGCCATGTTAGAATGTTGTTACCTCGTCAGAAATATACCTTTCAACTTTCAACTTTATTATTGTCCCAGAGAAATTATGCAGCGGCATCAAACATACAGTAGACACACAATACAATTCAATAATACACTTAACCACAGCTTAATTTAACTCAACAATACAGATATACATTCTCTTAAAAACAGACAAAAAATAAGAACAGGAGATGTAACCGTATTTCACCACGACTGATCCAAGCTATAAGAGCATTTATCCTGGTTATCGCTTCAAAAATAAAGGAAGTCCGAGGTCTCTGAGTCCTGATCCGGGGCATTCTCAGACGCCGCTCAGAAGGAAGGAGTTTAAATTCCTCACAGAGCGGGTGGTCAGGGATGTCCGGTATTTGCTGGGGTTTGCAAATCACCCTTCTGATGTAGATGTCCTGCAGCTGGGACTGTTACTGAGTTCCAAATAGTTTCTAGCTGTTGACAGGGATTTGCTTTGGATGAGACTTTTGTGTCATTTTTGAAAACATTAAACTTGAAAATGTATGGAGAGCAACAATAGTTGTATTTTAGCGCTAAAGGTCTGGTATTGATACAAAGATCTTGCATAAACTGAAGGATTAACTGTTATACAAACAGAAAAAGAGATTTTGGTAAACACAAATACTGTTAAATTATGGCAGCAGTGGCACACACTTTATACTGGGGGTGGTCTAATAAATTTGTTAAGCGCTGTCGAGAGGGCACCAAACTAGCAGACAACACAAAATGCAAAAGTAGACCCAATAAAACTCTGAAAGAAAAGACTTTAAAATAAAAAGAACAGTCTTTGCTGCACTTTCTTGCAGATGGCATCAGTGTTGGATTCAAAGCGTAGGGCACTGTCAGTAATTGTCCCCAGGTGTTTACATATTCAGGTACCTGGGCTGTGTCTGAATGTCCCTAACCCTTCAGTCACTACATCCCAAACCAAAACATGCACTGTTGTGAGTGAGTGTTGGTGGTGGTCGGAGGGACCCTTGGCGCCGGTTGGTTTGGCAGCCGCGCCTCCGTCACTCTGTCCCAGGGCAGCTGTGGCTACAACAGTAGTTTACCACCACCGGGTCTGGAGTGAATGAAGAATGCTCTGTAAATAATCCTCTGTAAAGCGTCTTTGTGACATGTGTCTGTGAAAAGCGCTATATAAATAAACACTTACTTACTTACTTACATAGGCCCTCACTCGTTAGTGCCCCCTATAGTGCACTCATTCACAGAGAGATTTGGACACACAGCTCACTACATTTGGGTCATGTGACACTGGTGTCTGGGTGAAAAAATTCTGAGCCGAAAGGCGAAGCTCTTGATTACCCTCAGTCTACGTTCCTCCCTTCACCTGTTCTGGGGAATGACCGAAAAGGACGAGATCGCTGATACAAGCGGCTGAAATGAGTTTCCTCCGCAGAGTGGCCGGGCGCTCCCTTAGAGATAGGGTGAGGAGCTCAGTTACACAGGAGGAGCTAGGAGTAGAGCCGCTGCTCCTCTCCGAGCAGCTGAGGGGAGGGCATCTGTTCTGATGCCTCCTGGACGCCTCCCTCAGGAGGTGTGCCAGGCATGTCCCACAGGGAGGAGGCTCCAGGGAAGACCCAGGACAGGACTATGTCTCTGGGCCTGGGAATGCCTCAGGGTCCCCCCGGAGGAGCTGGAGGAAGTGTCTGGGGTGAAGGAAGTCAGAGAGTCCCTGCTTAGACTGCTGCCCTGCAACGCAGCCCCGCATAAAATGGAAGAATATGGATGGGGCTGAAATTATCCAAATGATTCTAGTGGAGGTGTTTGGAGTTTAAGAGCGTTTTCAGTTTGAGAGATGAACTCAGCCTAAAAAAGCCCTGAAACTGACCATCTTTACTGATCAAAAGGCAAAATGAGCTTGAAAACTACCTCTTCATGACATCACAAGGTGGAACAGAGCATTTTGAGCTTTGGGGATGCAGACAGATTAATAATAAAGGATTAGTCAAACATGTGAATGAAACAAAACAACTCCAGGTCTGTTTCATTTTAACATTTTAACATGACTTAAAGCTCACAAACGTCCATCTGTGGAATAAAGGACTTTTAAACTAGACCAAACTATTCAAAATTCAAGCAGAACTTCTGAGAAATTCCTTCTGCTTTAATATTTCTTGCAGACCTGCTCATACGTTCCAGTGGAAGTTTTGGGTCAGTTCTGTGGTCAGCGCTGGTGGAGGAGTGTGGGGGTGAGAGCGCTGCCCGTTGGTGAGGACAGGAAGTGCATCCCTGTGGTTTGGATAGAGTATGTTTGTGTATATGTATGTGTGGTTGTGTGTATGCATGTGTGTGTGTGTGTGTGTGTGTGGTTCAAGGATGAAGACAAACTTTTGGCGCAGACTATTGGACAAAATGACATTCACTTTGGAAAGCTGATTTTGCGGAGCAGCCAAGAAAATGGGCAGTTTGTCATGGTAAATCTCAAAATGATCTGCAGAAATGAGGCTGGGTCTAAAGCTGCACTCAGTAACTTTTCTGACCGTCTGCCACCGGTTCTTTTCACTGAGATATTATCACGAGCATCATCGTTAGACAGGGTGTGGAATCTTTTAGAAATAAAGACAAAAACACAAAATCAGGCTAAAGGCAATGGCTGCCAGCATTCAGGTTGGTTATTTAAAGTGAAAGTTTGGAGAGATGATCAGAGTCCAGGGCCTTTTAGTGTAATTACTGTGTTTTTAAATGTAATTACTGTGTTTTTAAGTGTAATTACTGTGTTTTCAGGGGTAATTACTGTGCTTTTAAGTGTAATTACTGCATTTTAAAGTGTTATTACGGTGTTTTTATGTATAATTATTATGTTGTAATAGTGTAATTTGTCATGGTTTGAGTGTGGTTGAGGACCCCAAAGCAGAGACATAGGCGCAGGTAGATGTTCAACAGGTTTATTGCCGGGAATGAAGGATGTGGTGATGGAAACAGGCTGGAGACATAGACGGAGGGAAAACACTGGGGTAGACTCACGGGTAGACTCACGGGTAGACAGACTGGACAACAAGGTCAGGCAGGACGACGTGAACAAGCAGGACGACGACGTGGACGTGGACATGGACAAGCAGGACGAGGACGTAGACGAGGGATAGAGGAGGAATGAACTGACAAAAGAACAAAGGATGAGGACAGAACTAAGTAGTGGGGCTGATTAGACAATTAGCTGCAGGTAAACCACCGAGCAGGTGATCCACACTGCAGCATTAGCCCAGCCACGCCCCCGAGAGGAGCAGACAGACACAGAAGGGAGGGGGAACACACAACAAACACCAAACCCTGACAGTAATTATTGTGTTTTAAGTGTAATTGTTGTATTTTTAAGTGTAACTGTTGTGTTTTTAAGGGTAACTACTGTAATTTTAAGTGTAATTACTGTTTTAAGTATAATTACTGTTTTGTAAGTGCAATTACTCCATCTTTAAGTACAGTTATTGTCTTTACCTGTAATTACTGTGTATTTAAGTGTAATTACTGTGTTTTAAGTGTAATTACTGCATTTTCAAGTGTAATTACAGTGTTTTAGTGTAATTACTGTGCTTTAAGTGTAATCTCTTTGTGTTTTAAGTGTAATTATTGTGTTTTTAAAGAATAATTATTCTGTTTTAAGCATAATTACTGTGTTTTTAAGTGGGGACTGATGCAGGAAGAACTTGTCCTGTCTCCAAAATCACTAATTGAATCGTTATTTCTAATTAAACCCACACAATATTGACCGTCTCCTCTCTCCACTCTACTCGCTCCAGCTTTGTCCTCTCCCTCCTCTCTCTTTCTATCTCTCTTCTCTCTCTTCCCTTCTCTCTCTTCTCCTCCCCCATCTCTCCTTCTTTCATCCTCCCCTTCTCCTCCTCCTCTCCTCTCTCAGTCTCGCACTCCCTTGCTCCTCTCACCTCTCTCCTCGTCTCCTTCCCTCTGCCTCTCTTCCTTTCTCTCTCCTCCTTTCTCTCTTTCTCTCTCTTTCCTTCATTGATTGGTCACTCTCGCAGACAGGAGCAGGCCAGGTCAAAGTGGAGAAAACCCAAACAGCCAATGATCACTAATGACTGAGTGCGAGTGAACACTGAAACTAAATGTTATTTTAAGAATCTGACATTTAAAGAACTTTAAAGCTTCACTATGGAGCTTTTCTGTTCGGGGAAGCCACCACCTGCTTGTCTCTATGGTGACGTTATTGCTTTACTTGTAAACTTCCAAAGTATTCCATAAAACTTTAATCTTGCATGGAAATAGAACTAAAAGACATGCATTCTTACTTCGAGTAGGGTCACATCTCCACAGATCTGACCGGTAACTTTGCCTGGTGTCCTCAGCCCTCCAAATCTCCTCTTTTATCCGTAGTCTAAGAACGTGGGGTATTAAGTTATTAAGATCACTTTGTTACCTTTTATTGTTTTGAAAATGCTATACTCCAAGTACAAGTGTCTTAACATGGTTAACATTCTTTTGTGATGCTCTGGGTCCCCCCTCTTTCTGCTCTCCGTGCTAAGTCTCTACCCCTTCAGGGCGCTATCACAACACATCAGTGTGTATCCCACAAATGAAACTGCTGCACATCGTATCAGGTTTGTGAATTTGTATTGTACAGTTTTGTATCGTGTTTTTCTATATTTATGGAGAATTGTCATGTAGGAGCATGAGGGACATAGACTTAGGGGCGGAGCCTTGTACAGACCTGTACAGCAAACCATAAGGAGGGTTGGAATAGGGCTTGGGTGAAATCACTAGATTACTCAAACATGCATGGATGACTGTAAAAGCTCTTAAGGCGTGTTTTTGATGAGGGAACAATTCCTCTTTAAAGGTGCACTGTGTCATTTTTTGGTGGAGGATCACAGAGATGTTCTTGCTTTGTCTTGAATGTCCCACAGTATTGCATTATTGTCTCCATTATTTTCATGGAGACAAGCCCACAATGCCTCCAGGCCAAGTTACAGGTCAGATTTGTAGATAAGTGACCTCACTCACTGTAGGAATGCATGTTTTTTGTACTACTACATTGGAGCAGTAAATACCGTATTTTCCGGACTATTGAGCGCACCGGTATATAAGCTGCACTCACGCTATTTTAAAAAAAAAAAAAAAAGAAAAAAGTTGTACAAGCCGCAACCGGGCTATAAGCCGCTGATATCTATGTTGAAAAATGAGATATTTAATGCATGTACAGAACGATTTTGTACTGTAAATGTACATTTATGTACCTGAACAGATTCTTTCCGAACAGTGCCTTTTAACACGGCAGCAATTGTGCTGATTAAAATGGGTCAAAAACAGAACCGGTAATTGATTACCTTCATTTCTCCTGTGCTGTGAAACCACAAGTCACTTTAATCATCTCCCCTGACACCGAGCTTACATGCAGCAGCACGGTAAAGGTCTGCGCGGGACACAATCCCGCTCCGGCCCGCTCTCGCAGTCTTCAGTACCACTACCACACGCGCCCGCAATAAGCTTTCAGAATGTTCTTTCAGAATGTTTTTTCAGAATGCTCTTATTACATCCATGGTCCCGCGCCGCGCTGTTTTGTGTTGGGCCCTGCGGGTCCTGCGGGTGCAGGGCTCTACAGCGGTTTCCTTCCTGGAGCAAGATCAATGCCTTCAACTTAAAACTTGCATCATGCAAACTCCTTTGTGTGCTTTTCATGATGAAGGGGCGAGGATTTGAAAATAATTACCAGTTAGTGATGTGTCGTGCGTGTTATATCTGCTAAATAAAAAGTAGCATATTCTTCTCCGTCTATCTTGTTTTTGAAATTCCGGTTAGAGCGCCCCTAGCCGTGGAAGAAAAAATCTAAATTTTTCAATCAAAAGCCGCATGGTTCAAAGCCGCATGGTTCAAAGCCTGGGAAAAAAGTAGCGGCTTATAGTCCGGAAAATACAGTAGTTGAGTTTAATGCTGTACTGTGAAACCTTCTAGACTTCCTTCACACCAGACACTTCCTCCAGCTCCTCTGGGGGGACTGAGGCGTTCCTAGGCCCAGAGACATAGTCCCTCCACTGTGTCCTGAGTCTTTCCCGGGGACTCCTCCTGGTGAGACATGGCCAGAACACCTCCTGTGGGAGGGAAGTTACACAGTTACTTAAAATTCATAAATTAGTATTAAACAGAACTGAAATTTTACATACAGAAAGGCAGAAATAAAAGTGTTTTCAACATTGTAAATCTATTCTGTGAAACACCTACAGTTACATAATAGTGTGAAATCATAGCTCTGGTGTTTCCCCTGTGTGTTCGCTCACATGAGGTGGAGTTGTGACACGTGCAGGGACTTTCCGAACAGGTGCACTCTGATGATGTCATCCAGGTGGGACAGGACACTCCCACATGCCCCCAGGACCAGGGTTAGATTACTGCGTTTGTACTTCACTGTGGACGCTTTGTAGTACTGGAGAATACTAACTTAGAATGTGTCACAACAGCAAATCAGACATGAAAACAGGTCAGGGGTGAAAAAGGTGAGGAGGGTGCACGAGGGCCGACTTGGCCTCTGAGGTGTATTAAGCTACGTTGTATTGAAAGTTGGTAGTTGCTAAATCCGAGTCAGTTCTCCCGACATCCGATCTAATTGTGTTCCATTGCAACAGTCGGGAAAATATGGATGCCTGAGAGAGTTTAATGTTTATTTTGCTAGGTTATGTAGTTAACATCGCGAACACTAGCTCCTGCTAATAAACAGATTCTGTTAGCTAACCTTAGCTGTTGGCGACTCAGTTATGGCAGTTTGACTATTACATGTTCAGACGTGCCTCACAGCAAGAAGGTTGCGGGTTCGATCCCCGGGTTGCCCGGGCCTTTCTGTGTGGAGTTTGCATGTTCCTCCCCGTGTCTGGATGGGTTTCCTCCGGGTACTCCGGTTTCCCCCATCAACCTAAAACATGCCCGCACCCCTATGAACTAACATCAAGGACCATGTTGTCCACCCTCCTGTGGGCTCACCACCTGCAGAGGGGTTCATAGGGGGGGTCAGGTGCTATGAGTATTGGGCAGCAAGCTGCCCCCGCGACCCAGCTGGATTAAGCGGGAGAAGATGGATGGATGGATGTTCAGATGTCCATCCAACTCGGTCTGCTCTATAGACCGAGTTTGTGTTTAGGAACTCTGAGTTGATTGGCCGTTCCTTTGCACTTTCCTGAGGTGGAGGTCGGTTTTCTTTTCCGAGCACAATAGAACGCAGCATAAGATCAGGCCCTATGTAAATGAAGGCGATTCACCAGGATATGCACTGTCCGATAACTTACAACAAAAACTTGTAATGGCTTGAAAAGTTGGTTGCTTTGTATAAAAATTAAGAAAAAAAATTAAGGCACTTTTCTCACAGGTTATTCTGGCACTACACAAGCGCAGTACTTCACTAACGGCACGAGAAGAACATCGGAGCACGAAGCTGCAGCATGACTGGAACGTTGCTCGTACAGTTCGGCGTATGATTGGCATTTAGCAGTGGAACAGGCAGGATTTTGTATTGTTGAGGAAAAGATTATTGAGATCTTGAAGAAAAAATAATGAATCCATTTACAAAGTCTGATGAGTTTTTGGAATACAGACAAAGTTTATTGTTGTTACAGCAGATATGGACAGAACAGCCTCTCCTCACCAGCGACATGTCCCTACCACATAAGCCCAGAGTGTCCCCCCAAGAGCATCTGAGCTCTGAGGATTTATACAGAAATACAAGTTCCACACATAGCATCATTTTTGTTCACAGACCAGTGCAAACCTAACCAATCAGCTAATCCACTGAACTCACATTTGAGGACAGCTAAGACAACAAAGGACTTCCTGACTGTGGAGACAATTGTGTCTGTTGAGCATTTACACATATTAATGATGCTCTGGTCTCAGGTAGAATTCACATTCATTTACATAAAGACAAATTGAGACAAATCTTTCCACAATATAAATTTCCATCACAGTATGTTTGCTGACAGGTGCCATATTGCTGTTACAAAGTGTCTAGACATTTTAATGGACAATTTCTCAAGTCCTCTCTTTCCTCGTATTAGAACGTCTCTGTTAATATTGTAACTCCCACACAGAATGCAAGTGAGTACTAATCAAAAATATGTATAAACTGGGTAAATGATTGTTCTGTATAAATAGTATTTCCCTAATATGTCTGCTTGCATTAAATAAAACAAAATAAAACCAAAGGCTGCTTTAACTTTACAAACTCCAGGGTTCACAACACCTCCCCATGTTCATTGTCCATGCGCCCCCACCATAGACTTTATCCATAGGCAGTGTTTAGTCCATTGATTTCTGTAAAATCCCCGTAGAATCCTGCAATCCAGCTGAAAAAAGTGAGTGCATGGCTCTCACCGGGCCTGATGAGCTGGATCCTGTTGGTCCACAGGGTGATCAGCTGAACAGGTAAACAATAATGAAAAACAGTGGCACACAGTTTCCTTTAGAAATAAAGAAAATATCCATTCATTATGTTGCCTGTGCTGTAATAACCCCCTGTCCCCTCAAACGTTTCTCATCAAATCTACACGATTCACAAAGGGCACCTGTTGTTTTGGCTTCAAAATGGAAAAGAGCTGGATGAAACTGTTGTTTTGACACTTCACTCACATTGCCTGGTATAAAAGTGGTGTGTGTGTGTGTGTGTGTGTGTGTGTGTGTGTCGGTGGTGGTCAGAGGGGCCGATGGTGCAGATTGGAGCCTCACTTCCTTCAGTGTGTCCCAGGGCAGCTGTGGTACAACAGTAGTTTACACCACTGAGTGTGGAGTGAATGAAGAATGTTCTGTAAAGTGCTTTGGGTGTCTTGAAAGGCGCTATAGAAATGTAATGATTAATTCATAATTAATTGATTAAAAATGTTTAAAGAAACTGGATTTAGGCTGAAACTTCTACTTGAAAAATTAAGTTTTGAATAATAAAGGACTTTTACATTTGCTCTTTTCAATTTCAACATATTTCTAACTTTTCTCCACAAATTGTCTTGTGAGTTGTGTAAAACTGGTTTTATCCCACAAACCAAATGAAGTCAAAAAGAGAGAATCAAAACCTGTTGAATTCATTTTGTGTTGACTCGGCAAAAAACAGGTCAGATTGTGTCCAGGTTGTATGTAGAATGTGTACTGGATGTGGGTAGGTTGTGTGTAGGTTGTGTGTAGGTTGTGTGTAGATTATGTACAGATTGTGCGCATGTTGTGTGCAGTTGTTGCTTGTGCTTTGCATCATGGGAAACACAAGTGCTCCGGGCTCATAAACGGTGCAGACGTGAGCTCATGTGTCTCCTGTGGGTCTTAACTCACAAACACGTCCAGGTACACAACAAATACAGCTGCTGTGTGCGCCATAATGTTACAGTAAAGACCCGCTGTGGAACATTCCAGACAAGCCATAACATTTCCATGGAGACCAGAAAAGTTACACAGTGCACCTTTAAAACAATATTATTACTTTTACGATGTTTTTTTTCTGTATCTTTTCACATTCATAATCTTAATTTAACTTACTGATAATTTAATCCTTTTTACGTTGTGATAGTGCTCTGAAGGGGGGGAGACTTAGCGCGGAGAGCAAAGGGAGGAGCAACTCAGAGGGATGCTATTGTACCTTCTAAAAGATGACCAAATATTGATTCATTTGTGGGCGATGTCATAACTTGCAGAAATGAGTGACACAGTGGTTAGTTCTTTTGCCCTACAGTCAGAGCGTTGGGGTTTGAGTCTCGGGCTTTTCCATATGAAGTTATGTATGTTATTTTCCCAGTGCATTTTCTGCCAAAGCAAATTCTTGCTGAGTGGACAAAACGGACCATCTGCTCCATCCTCAGCAGAGCTCTGAGACATTTCACACCTGAGGGACAGGCCAAGAAGTCCAGGAAGGAACCAGGATTAGAACGTGTGCACAAATGTATGGGTTTGAGCCTGGTTTAGTCCTGGTTTAGTCCTGGTTTAGTCCTGGGTTAGTCCTGGGTTAGTCCTGGCTTAGTTCTGATTTAGTTCTGGTTTAGTCCTGGTTTAGTCCTGGTTTAGTCCTGTTTAGTCCTGTTTTAGTCCAGGTTTAGTCTTGGTTTTATCCTGGGTTAGTCCTGGCTTACTTATGATTTAGTTCTGGTTTAGTCCTGGTTTAGTTCTGGCCTAGTTCTGATTTAGTCCTGGTTTAGTCCTGTTTTAGTCATTGTTTAATCCTGATTTAGTCCTGATTTTGTCCTGTTTTAGTCCAGGTTTAGTCTGGATTTAGTTCTGGTTTAGTCTTGGTTTAGTCCTAGTTTAGTCCTAGTTTAGTCCTGGTTTAGTCCTGTTTTAGTCCTGGTTTAGTCCTGGTTTAGTCTTGGTTTAGTCCTACTTTTGTCCTAGTTTAGCCCTGGTTTAGTCCTGTTTTAGTCCTGGTGTCGTCCTAGTTTAGTCTTGGCTTAGTCCTGGTTTAGCCCTGGTTTAGTTCTGGTTTAGTTCTTATTTAGTCCTGGTTTAGCTCTGGTTTAGTCCTGCTTTAGTCCTGGTTTAGCCCTGGTTTAGTCCTGCTTTAGTCCTGGTTTAGCCCTGGTTTAGTCCTGGTTTAGCCCTGGTTTAACCCTGGTTTAGCTCTGGTTTAGTTCTGATTTAGTCCTGGTTTAGTCCTTGGTTAGTTCTGATTTAGTCCTGATTTAATCTTGGGTTACTTCTTATTTAGTCCTGGTTTAGTGCTGTTTTAGTCCTGGTTTAGTCCTGGTTTAGTTTATCTGAAAACACATTACATTAAAATCTTGTATAATTCTACATTTTAATTTAATCAAATGTGTTTGGGGGCACAGAACCTGATTTTAAAATGAAAAAGTTTTGACATATTTGTGAAGAAATGTTCCTGAAAAAAACCAGAGACACACACGGTTTATTGGCACAGATCAGGTGGGGTAAACACGCCTCATCCCAGCGCAGGAAAATAAACTTCACATGTTTCTTTTGAGCGTCATTATCTCCTGCGTCTGACCTCCCACCTCCGGCGCTTAAACCGAGGTGACAAACGAGCGGGGATGAGAGGTCAGGGGTCACGGGGGCACCGGGGTCGAGCGCCGCAGATCAGGCAGGAACCAGACGCCATTTTGTGTGTGTGGTTTGGAGAGGTGAGGCTGGCTGTCAATCACCCACAGGTTTATTTTAAGAAACTTCAAAAGTGTTTGGGGGTCAATTTTTTATTTTTTTTTTTGGTTTTGGTTTTTGTCTTGGTTTAGTCCTGGTTTTGGTCTTGGTTAAGTCCTGTTCTAGTCCTGGTTCTGTCTTCATGGAGACCAAACCAGACCAAGTTACACGTCAGATCTATGGAGAGGCATCCTGCTCACAGTGAGAAAGCCTGTTGTTCTAGGGTTTTCTGAGCTATTAAACCATTGTCATTGCCTGTGGAACATTCCAGTCAGAGCAATGACATATTCATAGAAACAAGCAGGTGATGGACCCCCAGTCTTTAATATATTCTTAAAGAGGAGGTGTTTTACTTCTATGTGGTATTAACATATTTAAAGCACCATTTTACTTTTTATTGTTTTGAAAATGCTTGAAACGCCTTCAAATATTTATAATCATGGATCCGTTTTATATTTATGCTTTTTTGGACACTCAAAGGGTGACAAGTGGCTAATGGTCAGGCCTCACAGCAAGAAGTTTGCGGGTTCGATCCCTGGGTCGCCCGGGCCTTTCTGTGTGGAGTTTGCATGTTCTCCCCGAGTCTGGATGGGTTTCCTCCGGGCTCCGGTTTCCCCCGTCAACCCAAAACATGCAGCACCTGAACTAACATCAAGGACCATGACGTCCACCCTCCTGTGGGCTCCACCCACAGAGGGGTTCATGGGGGGTAAGGTGCACAGAGAACCGGGTGGTGAACAGCTGTCCCCACGACCCAGCCGAATAAAGTTGAAGAAGACGGACGAATGGACACTCAAAGACGTTTTACAGGGCATTTTTGATTTGTTTTTATTTCAAGTTTGTGCCAAGTGAGAAAAAATTATCCTTCACATACATACACACAACAGAAAAAAGCAACAAAACAACAGAAAAGCATGTTTCTTGAAAAGGGGCGGGAAGAAGAAAAACTTATATTTACTCATCTGTTCAAAAATTCAAAAATGATGTGGCTGCTGTACACTGATGATGAAACTTTACAAATATTTACATATAGCAAAATAAATGACATACTACGCATATTAAATATCATTTGAACCCAGTTACTACACTCCACACTCAGTGGTGGTCACATTCTATTGAAGCCACAGCTGTCCTGGGAAGCGAGAAGCGAGGCTCCAGTCTGCACCATTGGCCCCTCTGCTCACCCCCTGTGGCGCCTGATGTTCCCAGTGGTTTTTCATCCAAGTACTGACCAGACTCTGCTGAGCTTCTGAGAGCTGACGGGATCAGGATCTGACAAACCGGTTTGTTCACAATATGGAGAATTGTCATGTGGGAGCATGGGTGATGTAGGCTTGTGGGCGGAGCCCTGTACAGAATGTTACAGCTAATCTTACAGTAAAGAGGGTTTGAATAGGTCACTAGATCACTAAATTACTGAAACATACATGGATGACTTTAAAACCTCTTTTTTGGTACTATGGTTAGAACATGGTAGAAAGCTCCAAAAAGTCAAGTTTGCATACCCCCTCTTTCATAACCCCATTTAGTTTTTTTATTATTATTATTTTACTATTGTTTTATTATTATTTGTATTTTTTTTTTCAATAAATGTCTCAAATGGCTCATATGTCGAGAGAAGTGTCTTGGATGTGTCACTTTTGCTCAAAAACTTTCATAAAGTTTGACATTTCCCGGTGGACGGTGAAGCGCTTGCAGCATTTCTCTTTTCTCCTCTTTGTTTTGGGCTCAGAGTGAATCACAAACACAGAAGAGGTCAGCGCTCCATCGTCATGACGCTGGTTGCCACGGTAATGTGTAACCTTCTTTTATGAACAGGCCTAAAAACTGTATCATCTTCCACTGTTTATGAGGATTTCTTTTGTAAAGAGGATAGAAAGTGACACCGTGCAGCAAGGATGTTGTTTCTTCACTCCAACAGAGGCCATGTCTTCTCTGTCCTCTCCCTCTATCCTCTCTCTTTCTTCTGTTTCTCCTACTCTTCTCCTCTCTCTCTGTAACACTCCTCCACCCTCCTCCCTCTTGCTCTATTTATTCCACTCTCTGTATCTTTTTCTCTCTCTTTAAACCTGTTTTTGTGCTTTCTTTGCCCTCTCTTTTCCTCTTGTCTCTCTCTCCCTCTCTTTTTCTCTCTCTCTCCTCTGTCACGTCCTCTTTCTCCTCTTCCTATGCGTCCCTCTTCGCTCTCTGTCTTTGCTTCCCCCTCTCTCTCCCTCTCTCCTAACTCCTCTCTCTGCCTCTCCCTCTAACCTACTCCTCTTTCTCTCTCTCTCCCTCTCTCCTCTCTCCTCTCCCTCTAACCTACTCCTCTTTCTCTCTCGCTCCCTCTCTCCTCCCTCCCTTCTCTCTCCATCTCTCTCTCTAGCTCTGCTTCTCCCTTTCCTCCTCCTCTCCTCCCTCCTCTCTCTACCTCCCTCTCTCTCTCTCTCTTTCTGACTCTCCCTCCTCTCTCTCTCCCTCCCTCTCTCCTTTTCCCCATCTCTCTTTCTCTCAATCTTCCTCTTCTCCCTCTTTATTTCCCCTCTTTTTCTCTCTCTGTCTTTCTCTCCCTCTCTCCTCCCACCTATTTCTGTCTCTCCCTCTCTTCTCCCTCTCCTCCGCTCTCCTCTCCCCTCTCTTCCCTCCTCCCTCTCTTCTCCTCTCCCTCCCTCCCTCCCTCCCTCGCTCTCTCCTCCCTCTCTACTCACTCTCTTCCCTCTTTCCTCCCTCTCTCTTCCTCCTCTCCTCCCTCTCCCCTCTCTCCTCTCCTCCCTCTCCTCTCCCTCTCTCCCCTCTCTCCTCTCCCCTCCTTCCTCTCCTCCTCTTCTCTCCTCTCCCCTCTCTCCTCTCCTCCCTCTCTCCTCTCCCCTCCTTCCTCTCCTCTCCTCCTCTTCTCTCCTCTCCCCTCTCTCCTCTCCTCCCTCTCTCCTCTCCCCTCCTTCCTCTCCTCTCCTCCTCTTCTCTCCTCTCCCCTCTCTCCTCTCCTCCCTCTCTCCTCTCCCTCCCTCCCTCTCTCCTCTCCCTCTCTCCTCTCCCTCCCTCCCTCCCTCTCTCCTCTCCCTCTCTCCTCTCCCTCCCTCTCTCCTCTCCTCCCTCTCTCTCTGACACAGTCCTGGTCTTTTGTGTGCTCGTAGAAGAGTTCCTTTATCCAGGTGTGAATGAGGCCTACCTGATCCGCGTCGCCGGATCAGTTTACAGCGGCGCAGGGGGAGGCGGCCATGTTGTTTTTGTTCCCTCGCATCATGGAGCAGCTCCGGGCTCAGGTACGCTCCGTTACACCTGAAAACAACGTGAGAATGTGGCGGAAACGGGAGAAGAACATGAGAAGGATTGGATTTCAGACGAGTGCACGGGCCTGGACCTGGAGAGTGTTTCATTCACACATTTCACTAATCCTGTGAGGGGAACTCTGAGGAGAACTCCTCTCTGTTTTTAAAGTCCAGTACGAGCTCAGGACTTAAAGTTTGGGGGTTCAAACCAGGACTGTTGCGTAAAGTGTTACTGATCAAGACACTTCACCCACAATGCCTGTGTTCAAATGTGGTGTGGGAGATTGGTCACAGTTTCCCTCATGGGGAAAACTTTAAATTTGTCTTCTGCATTTGACCCAGATTCTTCAGTGCTGGTGAGAGCAGTGCCTGCACAGCAAAAAGTGGAGAGTTAAACTTTCAGGATAAAATATTTCAGAGTTGTTTTTAACACAGAAAGTGTTATTTTAACTATTTGAAAGTTAAATGGGGGTTCGAGTTGGGGTTATGTGCCAGAGTTGATATGGTTGAAGTTAATTCAACTGCCCCTAGTGTTCATTTGGCCCCTCCCACCCACCACTTCAAACTCCCGCCAGACAAGTCCAGTTTGAACCAGTTTTTTTTTTACAGAATTTCATTGTAAATTAACTAAAATAAAGTGTAAAGATAAAACACCTCTGTGTGTTGTTTCGCTAAACCAGGATAATCCTACAGTGTTATCTGTTTACTCTCAAAACATTAATATAACTCTTGATTCCAGGGTTAAACAGGAACTTGGTCCAGTGTTAATTAACATTTTCAAAAATGTTAAATTAACTCTAGAACAGATTGGACTCATATAAACCCTGAGAAAACTCCACTTTTTGCTGTATGGGGACCTGTTCTGCATGTTTTAAGGGGAAGTACCCCTCACACACAGGGAGAAGCAGGGCTGGGCCTGGTCTGGACTGGGATGTGAGACCAGGTGCCACAGTGGGGCGCTAGTGGAAATAAATGTTGTTTCCTTAAGCAATACAATTCAGCCACAGTGTCAGTATGAATGTGGTGTGTGCGTGGGTGCTGGTGGTGGTTGTTGGTGGTTGTCCCAGGACATCTGTGACTATTATAGTGTCACCACCTCCGAGTGTGGAGTGACTGAACACTGCTGAACAAGTGCTGGGGGTGTGATGGAAGGAGCTGTATCAATCATGTGATTAATTAAAATTACCCCAGGAAGGCCTGTGCGGCCCGTTTGTCAAACCTGCAACCTTCTAACAGTGAGGTGAGTGGTGGTGGTGAGTAGGGTTTGTTTCATTCAGAATTGCTGATACGATACAGACCTCGATACATAAGCCACGATACAATACAAATCTTTATACAGTGTTTCAACACGATTCAGTATGATATATTTTAAATTGATTCGATACGGTTCAATAAAAACTAAAAGCTCAGTCATGGCTGTGATGGTAAAAGCCAAATGAAACAGAAAACGCACACCAGAAATGTATAGCACACTCAGATGACTGATGTCCAGAAGCTGCTTTTTTTATTTTTTAAATAACCCTAACCCTAAAAACCCCTTTTTAAGTCTTTGTTAAACCATTTCTTGTGCAAAGTTGATATGAAACACACCCATTTTAATCATCAAAACAGTGAAAATGTCAAATGTGTCACATAAATGACTTTCCTTCCTCTAAACAAACAACAAATCTGTAGCGTTGTGATGTAAAATATGCCAAAAAATACTCTTGGTGATATATTGATACAGCAGCCCTCGATATCGATACTGTATCATCACATACGATATGGTATACAGTCGTCCCCTCACTATATCACTGTTCACCTTTCGCCGCCTCGCTGTTTTGCTGATGTTTTTAGCGCAATTTTGCCATGATTTTTTTAACAGGGTGTGAACGTGCATTGTGCTCTGCATTCTGATTGGCTAAGGAAGAACCTGTGCATTGTGTTCTGCGTTCTGATTGGCTAAGGAAGAACCTGTGCATTGTGTTCTGCGTTCAGATTGGCTAAGGAAGAACCTGCGCATTGTGTTCTGCGTAATCGAAGCTAGAATGTCTGTTTAGAAGAATCTTCTTGCGCAGAAGAAAAAACAGCACCAACAACTCCTCATAACTATGTTCTTCATTTGGCACCAAGACCTTCAGTGGAAAAACACTTCTCAGTTTGGATTATGGGCCGATTTGCACAGAGCGATCCCCCTCCCCGCTCCTCAGTTTAGATCGTGGAGTTTGTCTGAGAAAAGTGTATAAAGTGTAAAAAAGTGTATTAAGGCTGTGGTTCTACAGCCTTAAAACATATATAATAATTGTAAAAAATAAAGCTGACTACTTTGCAGATTTGGCCTATTATAAGTTCCTTTTAGAATGTAACACCAGCGATTCTTTGTGCTGACCTGCCTTAGGACAACAGATGTAAAGTAGCTGTTTCCATGCGCGACTTCTTCTCATTACTGTGTCTCCGGAACTACATGCACTATCGGAAAAATTCCAACAGTTCCTGAAAGCAGAGAAGTTGCACTTTCTACAGCTACTTTCTGCAGCACCTGCCCCTGAGCCTGTAGTATTGATGTAGAGTGGCAGAGATTTGGAGACAGCGGCGGTAGTTTACAAGTGGTTTTTCAGTGCTTTTTAATTTGTTTGTTTTTTTGTGATTTTGCGTTTTTCTTCTCTTTCAACTGTTATTACACATTCATTAATACACATACAGTCATGTTGGACAACTGCTAGATATTGAAAACTGAACTCATCCTGGTAAAAGGGGCAAAAACACTTACTCCTGGGACATTTTCTGACATTTTTAAAATCAACGGATCACAAAAAAATCCAGGTGGGATTTTGATGCATGGAAATAATAGGGCTAAAAGGGTTAATATTAGGGCTGTCAATTTTATTTTTTATTTTTTTTATTTTGAATCAGATCAGAAATTCCACTGTTAATCACGATTAATCACATATTGAATTGCATGTTAAAAATATTTTGCATTTCAAGACCATTTTAAAGCCATAATGTAAAGCAATTTGTACCCATTTAGCAATCGCTGTAGTTATTTTCTTTGCCATGTGATCATCCACAGGTCTGTGGCGACTCTGCCAAACGGTCGTTTGTCTGATCTGAGGCTCTTGGCTCAGACTCTCCGGTCGCTGCACCCGGGGTTTAGCTCGGAGGTGCTAACTTAGACTAGACGTACTTCGCTGGTACTGAAACTCTGCTCGATATAGGCTGCACTCTTGACTTGTAAATTGTAGCATCTGGAAGTTTTTTAAAGTCAAATAAACAGTTCAAAAGTCCAGAAGCGTCTGTTTCTCCATCACAGCGGTAAGTTTACTGAAATATGGTGCTCTGAAGTTCAAAAGCAAAACAGCCAGAGGAGCTGCCTACAGATGTGTAGAAGGAACGAAAAGTCGGCGAACTCTAACCGCAAGTAAAAAAAAATTGCGTTATGGATTGCATTAATCTCGTCGCGATTATCACATTAACACTGATAGCCCTGGTTAATACACATTGTCCTAATTTAAATTGTTACGGGCCTTAGCCCTTGGGTGTGTGTGTTTGATGTGCTCCTGTTGCCCTCTATTTGTGTGGTGAGTGCTAGGCATCTGGGCCGTGAGCCCTGGACCCGGATGCGCGGGAGAGCACCGCTGGATGGGGCTGGGATGCTGCTGCCACTGCTGCCGGATTGGCCGGACGCCTACCGCCCCCACCAATCCGCGGAGGCCACCTGTGGGGGCGGGACATAAAAGCCGCAGTTCGCTACCTGTTCGGGGCAGCTCAACTCACTTTGTTGCAGCGTGCCACTTTTGTTTTGCTTGTGACTCTGTTGTGTCTTTGTGGTTATAAAACTAGTTGTAATTATTGTTGAGACACATTGTAACTTAGTACACCATTAGTTGGACTCTTTGTTTTGGGTGTACTTAGCAGGGTTCTTGATTTAGTAAGTCCCTTTTATTTTAATCCATTTGTTTGTTTGTTTTTCCATTACCCTTCCTTGTTTTTTTGGGGGTCAATTGTTCATTCCTCACTGTAAATAAATTGCACTTTTCTTAGTTAAACCTCACAACATCTTCTTTTTTTTTGTGCGTTCCCTTTCCCCTAGCAAGGGGACGTAACAAAATGGGGGCTCGTCCGGGATCAATGTAACCCATTTCCCGTGACTGAGACTTGTGCAGTTAATTTTCAGAGTAGGTAAGTGATAATTTTTTTGTAAAGCAGGTAAGTGCAGCTGGCGGACAATGGCTTCGTTTAGCATTGATGAAATTTTGGAACAGCCCACGTTGGCTGGAATAGAGCAATGCAGAAAAGATGATTTGGTTCAAATTGCAGAGTGCCTCGAAATTCCTTATAACACATCATGGAGAAAAGCAAACTTAAAATCCGTTGTCGTAGACTGGTTGGTGGAAAATGGCAGGTTGCGTATGCCGGATGCCCCGGAGGAGGTCGTAGTTGTGCCTGAGGAGCAGCCAGAGGCACAGGCTGCAGGTAAAAATGTGTGCCCAGATGTGACTACCATGAGGATTGCCTCCTCTCCCAAGCAGGAGGGTCTGTCGACTCCTCCGCGTGGGGAAGGCGAGGTTGCTGAGGCTGCTGTTCGGCCTGATCACCCGCTCACGCTCCCTCGGTTTGACCCCCTTTCACCCCCTAGTTCCCCCGGCTCTAGGAAGGCCGTGGCTCGGCGAACAGTGCGCCTGGAGCGGCTGCGAATGGAGGCTGAGGAGAAGGAGAAGGAGCGCAAAGCCCAAATGGAGTTGCAATTACAAATCCGAAGGATTGAAGTTGAGGCTGAGACCGCTGTGAAATTAAAGCGTCTCGAGCTAGAGGCACAAGGCCGCCTCCCGGTCAGCCCCGGTTTTGCGCCAGATGCCCGTTCTTCCACCAGCCAGAGCTGCGCGATGGATATAAGTAAGTATATTTCTCTTTTTCCCACTTTTCGTGAAGCTGACGTAGATTCCTACTTTTCGGCATTTGAGCGCATCGCTATGGCTTTACAGTGCCCGCGCGATGTGTGGTCCACTCTGCTGCAATGTAAAGTGCACGGCAAGGCTCAAGAGGTCGTTGCTGCCCTATCTTTTGAGGAAAGCATGCAATATGAGTCTGTTAAAATTGCCATAATGCGTGCATATGAGCTTGTTCCCGAAGCCTATCGCCAAAAGTTCAGGAATCACAGAAAAGCCCCAGGTAGCACGTACGTTGAATTTGCTCGTGAGAAGGGAACGCTTTTTGATAAGTGGTGTGTGTCAGCTAAAGCCACTTCCTTTCCCGAATTACGTGATCTGGTTTTGTTGGAAGATTTTAAAAATAATCTTCCGGAACGAGTTGTTGTCCATTTAAACAAACAAAAAGTTAAAACCCTGTCTGAGGCGGCTGTCTTGGCTGATGAATTTGTTTTAACGCACCGGTCCACATTTACGCCTAATCCAGTGGAGAAAACCCGCTCCTCTGTTCCAAACCAGAGTCCTCGCCCAGTCAGCCCCACAAAGCAAACTAGAGAGCAACGGGAGTGTTTTTACTGTCACCGACCGGGACATGTCATTTCGAACTGTTTGGCCCTTAAACGAAAAGCGGACCAGTCCGCACCCAAGCCAAAAGGGATCGGGTTGATTAAAACTGACTTGTTAGCCCCCGATACCAGTCAAAATGTAGACGCTTGTTTCAAACCATTCGTCTTCAAAGGGTTAGTCTCATTATCTGGCAATGCACCTGATCAGCGTCCAATACGCATCCTGAGAGACACTGGCGGGTCTCAGTCAGTAATATTGGCCAGTGCTCTCCCTTTTTCACCTGCGTCCTCCAGTGGTTACGGGTCTGTTTTATGGGGAATCGAAATGGGCTACAGCCCACACCCTGTTCATTTTGTACATGTTCAATCTAAACTCGTCACTGGTGTTTTTCCAATTGCCGTGTGCCCTGCCCTACCAATTCCTGGGGTTGAAATGTTAATGGGCAATGATATAGCTGGGGGCAAGGTTACTCCTACCCTGGAAGTCGTGGATTCCCCGCAGCTCACAGATTTGGGGAAAGACTCTACTGAGCTTTACCCTGTGTGCGCCGTTACGCGCGCACAAGCACGAAAAATTGATCATGAAACTTTATCTGATACCTTTTTGTCACCTCTTTCAGATGCACCTGCCACGCCTACCTCTGAGACCCAGGCTAAGAATAACCCTAGTCCTAACCCGTGTGCATCCACGATTAAACCAGACGCGCTGTCTCTACCAGGCTCGCGTGCACGGCTGAGCACAGAGCAGAGGACGGATCCAACGCTGAGCCATTTATTTCTCAAAGTGTTGGAGGGTGAGCAACGTGAACAAGCACCTGTCTGTTATTTCATTGACAACGATCTCCTTATGCGAAAATGGTCTCCTTTTGCTGCTACTGACCCTACTCTTCATGCTGTGTACCAAATAGTTGTTCCCATCTGTTACCGTAACGCAATTTTAGCGGTGGCACATGAGAGCCAGTGGTCAGGACACTTAGGAATCACAAAAACCTATCAGCAACTCCTGAAACAATTCTTTTGGCCCGGTATGAAAAGGGATGTAGTTGAGTTTTGTCGCACTTGCCACAACTGTCAGCTTGTAGGTAAACCCAACCAGCTCATACCTCAAGCCCCACTACATCCAATTTCTGCACTAGACCAACCCTTCGACCGCGTCCTAGTGGATTGTGTTGGACCACTTCCCCGTACGCAACATGGAAATGAGTATTTACTCACCATAATGTGCGCTGCCACTCGCTTCCCAGAAGCTGTCCCTCTGCGAAAAATTTATTCTCGATCCGTGATTCGAGCGCTGACCAATTTCTTCTCTCTCTTTGGGCTCCCCCGGGTAATCCAGACTGACCAAGGGACAAACTTTCAATCAAACTTGTTCAATCAGGTAGTCCAAGAACTCGGAGTTCAGCACGTTGTGTCCAGCGCGTACCACCCCGAATCCCAGGGCGCACTGGAGCGTTGGCACCAGACATTAAAATCCATGCTCCGGAAATATTGTCTCGAAACAGGAAAAAGTTGGGATGACGGTATTCCCTTTGTCTTATTCGCTGCTAGAGATGCTGTCCAGGAATCTCTCGGGTTTAGCCCCGCTGATCTCGTCTTCGCGCACTCTCCTCGCGGTCCGCTGAAGGCGCTGAAGGAGAAAATGCTCGCGTCGTCCTCTTCCCCTACAAGGAGTGTTCTCGATTATGTTGTTAACTTCAGGGAGCGACTCTTGGTTGCAAATAAACTAGCCAAGGCTGCTCTTGCGGACACCCAGAAAATAATGAAGCGCCAATTTGACAAAAAGGCAGTTTGTAGAGAGTTTGTACCAGGTGACACAGTCTTAGTATTGTTGCCTATTCCAGGAAATGCCCTATCTGCCAAGTTCACTGGGCCTTATGAAATAAAACAAAAACTAAACGAGACGAACTACATTGTTAATACGCCAGATCATAAACGTAAAGCCCGAGTTTGCCATGTCAATATGTTGAAGTTATATCATGCGCGTAAACCGGAGACGCCGCCCACCTGTGCCCCGCCTCTCTGCGCGTCTGCTCTTATTGTCATTGATTCTGACCTCCCGGAGCCTGGCGAAGCTGATGTTGCGCCTCCTCACCCAAAAGGCGCTCGTTTATCAAATTCAGACATGTTGGTGGATTTGCTGGTACATCTTACTCATTTAACTGACAGTCAGCGCGCAAACATTGTGCAGCTTGTTCATGATTTCCCGTGCCTATTTCAGGATGTCCCATCTCAAACTTCTGTCATAGCCCACGATATTGATGTGAAAGATGCGAAGCCCATTAGACAGCACCCTTATCGAGTTAATCCTGCTAAACGTGCTCTCATGAAGCAAGAAGCGGAATATCTGCTTAAACATGGGCTGGCCAAACCAAGCTCGAGTGCGTGGAGCTCCCCTTGTTTGTTGGAGGGTAAACCTGATGGTACCCCTAGGTTCATTACCGATTACAGAAAAGTAAATGCAGTAACAGTCCCTGATGCGTACCCCATGCCGCGCATGGAGGACTGTGTGGATAACCTCGGTCCCGCAAAATACGTATCCAAGCTAGACCTGCTAAAAGGGTATTGGCAAGTGCCACTCACTGAGCGTGCGTCAGAAATTTCCGCCTTTGTGACTCCCGATTATTTTCTTCAATACACCGTAATGGCTTTTGGGATGTGCAATGCGCCAGCCACCTTTCAACGTCTTGTTAATACTGTTTTGCAGGGGTTGTCAAACTGTAATGCTTACCTGGATGACCTAATTGTGCATTCCTCCACCTGGGAGGACCACATTCAGACCCTGACCCAAGTTTTCCATCGCCTGGCCCGGGCTTCGCTTACATTAAACCTGGCAAAATGTGAGTTTGGTAGGGCCACTGTGATTTACCTCGGTAGGGAAGTTGGCCAAGGCCAAGTACGCCCTGTAGAGGCCAAAATCGCAGCTATACATTCGTGCCCGCCTCCGGTTACTTGTCGTGCGCTCCGCCGTTTCCTGGGAATGGCTGGATATTACCGGAGTTTCTGTCGAAATTTCTCCTCCGTCGCTCTGCCACTCACAAACCTCCTCAGTCCCAAGGTTGATTTTGTCTGGTCACCCGAGTGTCAACACTCTTTTGATAATGTGAAATCCTTGTTATGCCATGCTCCTGTGCTTGTTGCTCCAGATTGTTCTCGCCTCTTTAAGCTGGAGGTCGATGCTAGTGGCGTGGGAGCTGGTGCAGTGCTGCTTCAGGAGGATGCTAATGGTGTGGATCATCCGGTTTGTTATTTCTCCCGAAAATTCACAAAACACCAATTGGCATATTCCACCATTGAAAAGGAAACCTTGGCACTGTTGCTCGCCCTCCAACACTTTGAAGTTTACCTTGGGTCCAGTTATCTGCCTGTTACTGTCTTCACCGATCATAACCCACTTGTGTTTCTATCCCGTATGTATAACCACAACCAACGGTTGATGCGTTGGGCGCTGATGGTGCAAGACTACAATCTGCAAATTTGCCATAAGAAAGGGTCCGATAAGATAATCGCTGATGCCTTGTCCCGGCTGTAAGTATACCTTTGTTTTTTTTTCATCAGATTTCTAAACACCCCTTTTGTGGAGAAAAAAAAAAAAGAGATTAGGTGCACTCTTAAGGGGGGGAGTGTTACGGGCCTTAGCCCTTGGGTGTGTGTGTTTGATGTGCTCCTGTTGCCCTCTATTTGTGTGGTGAGTGCTAGGCATCTGGGCCGTGAGCCCTGGACCCGGATGCGTGGGAGAGCACCTCTGGATGGGGCTGGGATGCTGCTGCCACTGCTGCCGGATTGGCCGGAAGCCTACCGCCCCCACCAATCCGCGGAGGCCACCTGTGGGGGCGGGACATAAAAGCCGCAGTTCGCTACCTGTTCGGGGCAGCTCAACTCACTTTGTTGCAGCGTGCCACTTTTGTTTTGCTTGTGACTCTGTTGTGTCTTTGTGGTTATAAAACTAGTTGTAATTATTGTTGAGACACATTGTAACTTAGTACACCATTAGTTGGACTCTTTGTTTTGGGTGTACTTAGCAGGGTTCTTGATTTAGTAAGTCCCTTTTATTTTAATCCATTTGTTTGTTTGTTTTTCCATTACCCTTCCTTGTTTTTTTGGGGGTCAATTGTTCATTCCTCACTGTAAATAAATTGCACTTTTCTTAGTTAAACCTCACAACATCTTTTTTTTTTGTGCGTTCCCTTTCCCCTAGCAAGGGGACGTAACATAAATAAATTAAAAAAAATAAATAAATAAAATAAACTATTGATATTTCAATATTTTTGCACTGCCCTAGTGGTGAGAGGCAATGCCACAGACTCTCTTTTATCATCTGTCCAGGGCAGCTGTAGCTACATTAACAGTTTACAGCTATAATGACATAAATGTTATACCAGTGTCATGTTCATAAGCACATGTCGGTGGACTAGTCTGAGCTGTATGTATTTGTATGTGGTATGTTCATAAAACAGAAGCTCCTGTTTGCACTGAACACATTTCAATCTGAACTTTGCATCAGCCCAAAACATCATGTGTGAAACCGCCTCTGCACACCGCCTTAAACCGCTCCTATATCCACAAACGCAAACCCCCGGTGCATAAACCTGCTTCTAAACACACGCTGCAGTGTTAAAACCACAGCGCTGCCCTGATCCGTGTCTCGGCCATGTCCGTGTCTTTCCTCTGGACCAAATGGGCCTTGAAATGCCTCGTTCCTGGAGCTCCTTCTCTTCGCTGTGGCTCAGAAGATTCACATGTGTTTTTCACATCAGGCATTTGCAAACCAGAGACACGTGCAGAGGGTTCAAAATAATGTGGATTTAACTGGAGCCGAACCAAAACCCTAAAACAAGTGACACCGGCCAACTGGAAAGCACAGATATGACAGATATGTGAAATGTGGGCTATATATAGGATTCATACTGTACTTTTGCCAACTCATGAAGATCAAAGTTATGTTAAAGCTGCACTCTGAGGGTCTGTACTTTGTCATCTACTCCATTCAATGTACTGAAGACAACAGTAAGAGTTATAACAAAGAAACCAAAGAACCACTTCATAAGCAGAAGTACAAACACAGACGGAAGAGAGAGCAACACAGGACCACAGTCTGCTGTACATCTATAGCTCAGACATCCCACAAATGTAATAACTTCTCACAAACATTGTACATAGGACCCATTATTACACTATTCTCTGAGTATGTTCTAATGTAGTTTCCTCATCGCAAACAGACCTCAAGTTGTGTTTTGTTTCATTTACACATGTTTAAAGCACAAACCCTGCATATTTATGGCTTGGACTCTCACCCACAGATTGAGAAGCAAATAAGTCACTGAACCGGTAATAGTATTTGAAAGCTGTCAGTGCCAATACTCTCGTTATCCCATTAATAAAACAGGAGTAAGATAGGCTAAGTTTGCATATATAAAACCTACACTGCAAAAAGCTTGGACAAAATTTAGGATCTAAACACTTAAATCTATCAGAAAATGAATTTAAAGTAGTGAAATGATCTGTCCATGCAGCAAGATCATTTTACTGGACAAGTTCTCTTGAAATAAACAACCTCTAGACTAGAATGATGCAGTCGCAGAACTAGTAAGTAGATCATAAACCTGAAAACAAGATGAAGAACCTGACAGAAGTTTGAAAATCTTGGCCAGTTCAGAGAAAATGTGCAGTGTGCAGTGAGAGTTATATTGTAGAAACAAAAGAGCCACTTCAATAGAGGATGTACCAACACAGAAGTAAGAGAGAGCAACACGGGACCACAGTCTGCTGTACTCTCACCCACAGTTTTAGAAGTATATGAGTCAATAGTATTGGAAAGACGTCAGTGCCAATACTCTCGTTATCCCATTCATAAAAAAAAAAAAAAAAAAAACTGGAGTATGATAGGTCAGTATTGCGGATATATGACCTAATAGTACTTTTAATACTGCGTAGATCACGGTAAACACATATTACACACTAATCGTAATATACACATATAACGGTCTATAATACAGGGTGTCCCAAAATATTTTACATCATTTTGCAGGCAATAATTGTTGAAATAACCTCAAATTTTCACAGAATGTATAGACACAGATCAATATTTTCTATTTAATGTTTTATTTTTTGTTCTGTTTTCAGGTTGAGCCGTTCACTCCCATTCACTTCTCTTCAAATGTTGATGTTGGTACCAGATCCTTTAGCCCTGCATAAGCCACCTTCCTCTTTACATTTTTGACTCCAAGTCCAAATTTCTTTGCCAGTAGGTGAAGTTTGTCCAAGTTTTGCATTGAAGTCTGCACAGTCTTGGGTGACTGGGTGGTGCAGATTCCAAGACACAAAATTACTTCTCTTTGTTAGTGAACGGCTCAACCTGAAAACAGAACAAAAATAAAACATTAAATAGACAATCTTGATCTGTTTCTATACATTCTGTGAAAATTTGAGGTTATTTCAACAAGAACTGCGAAATGTCACATTTTTGGGACACCCTGTTGCAGTTGATCCCCATTTCCTCTTGTGTAACTTTCCTGGTGGAGGGTCCATCACCTGCTTGTTTCTATGGATACGTATGTTATTGTTCTGCCTGGAATGTTCCGCAGTATGGCATTAAACAGCTATACTTTACATTTATTCCATTACAGGTGGTTTTAGAGCTCAAAAATACTTAGAAAAACAGGTATTCTGACTGTGAGCGGGGTCACCTCTCCACAGATCTGACCTAGAACTCAATCTGGTTTGGTCTCCATGGAGATAGAAAGGGCCCAGAGCCACAAATAAAGTAACTTGGTTTACTCCATTCAGTGAACAAGACTTTGAGTGTTTTTACTTCACAGAAAAACATGTGTCCTTACTGTGCGTGGGCTTGCACCTCCACAAACCTGACTCAGATTTTGTTTGTTTGTTTGCTTCCATGGAAATGTTGTCCCTTTGGCTATAATCTTCCACAATACGGCATAAAACGTATTGTATCTATCTCCACAGAGAATGTTCTGAAGTACGGTTTTAACTTTAGATTTCCATTGATGTGATCTCACCTCATCAGAAAGTTCCGCACTGTAGCTTTAAGTCTTAATGTGAAATACTGAGTTGGACGGGGCTTTGTTCTGAATAGCAGCAGTAGCTTTAAAGTGTTCCCCCAGTCCTCTCTCGTTAAATGTGTTTCTCGGTTCAGATTTTTGTGGTTTGGTTTTGCCTCCTCCTCCTCTTCCTCCTCCTTTTCCTCCTCTTCCTTCTCTCTGCAGCTGGTCTCCTCCAAAAACAGGCTCACCAAAAATACTTTTCGCTCCAGATTTCACCTCACATCAACTTCACACTTCAAAAATATCGAAAATCAGATACTAAAACTAGTATCGAAACTCTCAGGTATTGATACTAAAAAGTCCCACTGACAATGATGTGTTAGGAGACAAGAGGAGACAGGAGGAGGAGACAAGAGGAGGAGGCAGGAGGAGGAGACAGGAGGAGGAGACAGGAGGAGGAGACAAGAGGACGAGACAAGAGGAGGAGACAAGAGTAGGAGACAAGAGGAGGAGACAGGAGGAGGAGACAAGAGGACGAGACAAGAGGAGGAGACAAGAGGAGGACACAGGAGGAGGAGACAAGAGGACGAGACAAGAGGAGGAGACAAGAGTAGGAGACAAGAGTAGGAGACAGGAAACAAGAGACAAAAGTAGGAGACAGGAGACAAGAGTAGGAGACAAGAGGAGGAGACAAGAGGAGGAGACAGGAGGAGGAGACAAGAGTAGGAGACAGGAGGAGGAGACAGGAGGAGGAGACAAGAGTAGGAGACAGGAGGAGGAGACAAGAGTAGGAAACAGAAGGAGGAGACAGGAGGAGGAGACAGGAGGAGGAGACAAGAGGAGGAGACAAGAGGAGGAGACAAGAGGAGGAGACAAAAGGAGGATACAAGAGTAGGAGACAGGAGGAGGAGACAAGAGTAGGAAACAAGAGGAGGATACAAGATTAGGAGACAGGAGGAGGAGGCAAGAGTAGGAGACAAGAGGAGGATACAAGAGTAGGAGACAGGAGGAGGAGACAAGAGTAGGAAACAGAAGGAGGAGACAAGAGGAGGAGACAGGAGCAAGTAAGAGTCTCACTAAAAATACTTACATTTTTTTAACAACAAAAGCTGTTTGTTCACGCTTGGCTTTTCAAAAATATTGAAAATCAGATCCTATACGATACTAAAACTAGTATCGAAACTCTTTGGAGTCCCACTGACAGGACAGAGCAGAATCTTTCCTGAATGAAAAAGAAAATGCAAACCATTTAAAGATGAAAATCACATTCTCTTTTCTAAAGAAAGTGTTTTTATCGCTGTGGTATCGGTATTGATAATCGGTATTGAGTCTATTCCTTAGCACAGAAATGTGTTTAAGACCTTTTTGGATGAACTCAAAGACCTGTGTTCATCCTCAGATCTGTCCGAGTTTACAGTGAAACAGATTTGTCCCAAACAAACCAGCGTGTCAAGCTTAACCTCTGACCTTTGTTATGACTCCACAGCGAAGAGTTCTGGCATTGACCGGCTCAAGTTTACAGTGAAAACACGAGCCTAACCTGAGATGTGTCCTCCCTGTGTCACTGTGGCAGAGTGGTTCAGCTGGAGGTTGTAGGTTAGACTCCTGATCTCTCTGAGTGTGCATGTTCTCCCTGTGCTATTGTTATTTACTGATGTTCTATGTTCTAATGTTTCCTCATTCCCTGGAGTTGTGTTTTGTTCCATTCACACTTGATTTAAAGGGACAGTTTGGAATTTTGGACATAGGGCCTCATTTCCTAGTGAGCCAGAGTGTTGGAGACGTGTGGAGACACTTATTTGAATCTTCCATCCAGTCCTTGTATTTGCAGAAGTTGCTGGTGCTAGGCTAGTGCATGTCAATGGTCATAGTTGTCCTGCCACTAAAAACAGTCTTACCCACTCCACAGAGCACCTGAGGAAAACTTTTAGAACTCCAGACTGTCCATGTCTACCCACCATCATGAGATTAGGTCTTTTCTGTCTTGCTGCAATGGGCATTATTTAACTCTTAATGTGAATAAAACTAAGTGTTTGTCATTGAAGGCAGACAAATAGAGCAGGTTGAGTCTTTTAAATATTTGGTTGTGTACATTGACAATTTGTTCAAATGGAATATACATGTGGATTTTCTTTGTTCACTGTCCCAGAGGCTCCACTTCTTAAGGAGACTGAGGCTGTTTGGTGTGAGCACAAAAATCATGACTTGTTTTTATAATGCTGTGTTGGAGAGTTTGATCCGCTACAGTTCGGTCACCGGGTTTGGCTCTTTAACTGTCCAGTGTAAAACTAAACTTGGAAAACTGGTAAATAAGGCCTGAAGGTGATTGGCAGGAAAGAGTTTCCTTCTTTGCAGGACATTTTTCAAAATTCTGTGCTTGTTCAGGCCAGAGGGATTGTGGGAAACCCTCTCACCTGCTGCATGGTGAATATGAAATCCTCCATCAGTCCGACGCTCTCGAGTGCCTAAGTTTATTAAGAGTAACAGGTATAAACTTTCATTTGTGCCACTTCTGCTGCACTGTTGAACAAATCTGCACAACAATGGTGCACTGAGTCACTTTATTCAATGGTGCAATAACTGCAAAAATCTTTGTACAATAGAGCTAGTGCAATAATTATCTGTGCAATAATTATCTGTGCAATAATTATCTGTGCAATAGGGTTAGTGCAATGTTTTGGACACTTTTTGGTTGAGCAGTGCACAAATGTGCTACATGTATCTTGTGACTGTTGTGTAATGTATGAAGTGTAACTGTTTTTAAGCTGCAGCAGTGTCCAAAACAAATTTCCCCTTGGGGACAATAAAGTTTATCTTATCTTATCTTATCTTATGTGAACGTCTGTGTCCAGAGAATCATGTTTGAAATAAAACTAATCTTGCATCACATGAATCGTCACATGTTGAGGGACTATTTTCTCATATATCAGTCCGCTGCTTTCTATCAGGAAATACAACTCACTGCTTCTGCTCAGACATAAATCCTTCAAATGCAACAGTTGGTTTTACTTCTAAAATGATTCTGTGGACACAGACGTTCACATGGACAGTCTGGAGTTCTAATAGTTTTGTCTCAGGTGCTCTGTGGAGTGGGTAAGACTGTTTTTAGTGGCAGAACAACTATGCCCATTGACATGCACTAGCCTAGCACCAGCAACCTCTCCAAATACAAGAACTGGATGGAAGATTTCAAAAAGTGTCTCCACACATCTCTAACACTCACTAGGAAATGAGCCAAAATTCCAAAATGTCTCTTTAACACCAGTTCTGTCGCTCCACACACACACACACACACACACATCACACATCTTTCTCTCTCTGTTCCTCCCTTACTTTCTCTGTCCCTCTATCCCTCCATCTCTCTCCCTCGGTGTCCAGACCTCCACACACAGTAGAGTCTTCACGGAGAAATTTTCACTTTCAAATTCTTATTTAAATTTCCTTGATTGAGTAAATAAAATAAAAAAAAGTGCAATTATTTCAACTTACTGTATGTACAATATTTACCAAAAAAATGTGCACATTACTTACAAGCAGGGCGGGAGATATAAAAAAAATAACAAATATAAAATAGCCACAACTTAAACGGCAAACCGGAGCTATTGGCAATGGTGAAAAAACCTACAGCGTCCCAAATTTGTCCCGACTGATCATAAAAATGCTACAGGGTCGTGTCCCACTGTCTGAACAGATCAGAAACCAACACAAATATGAGGAGAAACTGTCATTCTTTGGTTTTCCAGTTGATGAACATCTGCTTTAGCTTTTCTTCCAAATGCCACTGCCACATTACACGTTCTTCCATCGCTGTTTATATCCACAACAGAGAGAAATAAGAAGGAGGAGGAGGCAGGAGGAGGAGAGAGGAGGAGGAGACAAGAGGAGGAGACAAGAAGAGGAGAGAGGAGGAGGAGACAAGAGGAGGAGGCAGGAGGAGGAGAGAGGAGGAGGAGACAAGAGGAGGAGACAAGAGGAGGAGAGAGGAGGAGGAGACAAGAGGAGGAGGCAGGAGGAGGAGAGAGGAGGAGGAGACAAGAGGAGGAGACAAGAGGAGGAGAGAGGGGGAGGAGACAAGAGGAGGAGGCAGGAGGAGGAGAGAGGAGGAGGAGACAAGAGGAGGAGACAAGAGGAGGAGAGAGGAGGAGGAGACAAGAGGAGGAGGCAGGAGGAGGAGAGAGGAGGAGGAGACAAGAGGAGGAGACAAGAGGAGGAGAGAGGGGGAGGAGACAAGAGGAGGAGGCAGGAGGAGGAGAGAGGAGGAGGAGACAAGAGGAGGAAACAAGAGGAGTAGAGAGAGGAGGAGGAGACAAGAGGAGGAGGCAGGAGGAGGAGAGAGGAGGAGGAGACAAGAGGAGGAGACAAGAGGAGGAGAGAGGGGGAGGAGACAAGAGGAGGAGGCAGGAGGAGGAGAGAGGAGGAGGAGACAAGAGGAGGAGGCAGGAGGAGGAGAGAGGAGGAGGAGACAAGAGGAGGAGACAAGAGGAGGAGAGAGGGGGAGGAGACAAGAGGAGGAGACAAGAGGAGGAGAGAGGGGGAGGAGACAAGAGGAGGAGGCAGGAGGAGGAGAGAGGAGGAGGAGACAAGAGGAGGAGGCAGGAGGAGGAGAGAGGAGGAGGAGACATAATTTATTGTTTAAACCTTCATGTTTGGTATGTTTATTTGGAAATAAAGCTAATCACTCTGATAAATTCTGAATTATTGTTCTTTCTGGGCAGGTGTGATGGGGCTTCGGGCGGCCGAATGACAACAGTCCTGTTTAACTCACAAACCCCACAGATGTATGAGCTTCTCACTAACAGAAAACACTCTCTTCTACCTTGTGATGTCATGTGGTGATACAGGAAGTGCTCCACTGTGTTTTTAAACTCCACACACCTTCACTAGAATCATTTGGATCATTTCAGCCACAGAATTGCCGATCTCTACTGAACTAAAGGTAAAAGGAGCTGTTCACTTGTAAACTACAACTTCATGACATCACAAGGTGGAACAGAGCATTTTAGCTGAGAGACTAATAATAAAATATTACTCAAACATCTGAAAATGAAACCAAACACAACTCCATCCCATGTTTTTGAAGAGGTAACATTATAATAAGTCTAAAAACTCAAAAGAGTCAATTTCTCGTAATATCAGGACTTTAATCTTTAATCTGTTCATCTCATTTTCAGCAGTTTTCACTTAGTTTCCTGTCAGTCAAATTGTATCTTGAGTGACAGTTTCTTATTTATTGAAAGTGTAGTTCATTTCATGGCTGATTTCACTCATCGTTTTCAACACGAGAGCTCAGATAAAAGGTTTAAACATGAGTCTGTGGATCCAGCGGAGCACAAAACTGGGTCAGGTTTGAAAGACAAAGATCTGTGTTGAAAATTCTGGGTTTGGGATTCAACTTTGGAACAGGAGACATGAGGAGGAGACAAGAGGAGGAGACAGGAGGAGGAGACAGGAGGAGGAAGCAGGAAGAGGAGACAAGAGGAGGAGACAAGAGCAGGAGACATGAGGAGGAAACAAGAGGAGGAGACAAGAGTAGGAGAAAGAAGACAGGAAGAGGAGACAGGAGTAGGAGACCAGAGTAGGAGAAAGGAGATAGGAACAGAAGACAGGAGTAGGAGACAAGAGTAGGAGACAGGAGGAGGAGACAGGAGTAGGAGACAAGAGTAGGAGACAGGAGTAGGAGACAGGAGGAGGAGACAGGAGGAGTACAGAGGCCCCCATCAGGACAAAAATCATCAATTTGACCCAATTTTCTGTGACAGATTTCAAGCTTCTTCACAAATATCAAAAATATCAAAAACAGAAGTTGAAAGGAGCAGAGAGGAGCTGAGGAGTGAGGGGAGAGAGAGGGAGGAGAGAGAAAGAGAGAAAGAGGCATAGACAGAGAGGGAAAGAGAGAGCCAGAGAGAGAGAGAGATGGAGGAAAAGAGAGAGAATGATGTGAGGAAGACGAGAGGATCTGGCGTTCAGATTTGACGTGGTTTTCATGTTTTTCTCATTCAGACTTGGTTTGGTGGGTAAATATTTATCATAGTTTTACATCAGAGACATTTTGTGAAGAAAAAAACAGGAAATATCAAATTCTGGGAGAATATTTGGACAAAGAAGACATTTTTTGAACAGTTTGAACAATGATTTACTGAAAAAAGTGTCATATTTGTATTTGTATTTTTCTCGGACAGGGTTTGTCACTCGCTCGACTCCATGGAGTAGTTCCTTTTTATAACTTTGCCTGGAAGGTTACACAGTATGGCTTTAAACATATCTTTCTCCGTGTACAGTAGCCTGGCAAGTATTCAAGACCGCAATAATCGAGACCAAGACCAGTCCAAGACCACAGGCTCCCCAGACCAGGACGAGACTGAGAAGGCTGAGGCTGAGCCTGAGACAAGACCAAGACCAAATCGAGACCATCTTTGTCATTTTGTACATGTATTTGTATTTTGCAGTTATTTTGGCACATATGTATCAATGTTTTTATAAATCTATCTCTACTTTATTTGATAAACTTTCATTTAAACTTAACGTTTGAAGCTAAAGTCCGTTGCTAGAGGTGGTGGAATTCTGTTAGAAGCCAAAAAACGGCACAGATCAGTGTTGCCTCAGCGGAGATCTCTCTGTGGCAGTGAGTCTGTCATAGCAACAAACTAGTGTAGTGATGGGGGCAAGTTCTTAACTTCCACGTAAAACGCCAATTTTCCTCAGACTGAAGAAGCTTAACACCACTTTAACTCATCTTACAACAGCTACGAGTCTAACAAACAAAACGCTCTGCCTGGCTCACTCATTAGTGTCTGGAAACGTTACAAAACAACTTTATAAGCAGCTTTACTCCCTCTGTTGATTTCCCACTGCACAGGCCAAAGCCCAAAAGACTCGACTGTCAACTCCAGCAGCGGCGAGAGGCTCGAGCCGCCAGAAGCAACAAGTGAAGATCGACTACTGACGGTGAAGAAGAAGAGAAACTGAAAGTTTCATTCGTAAATAAACAGGATTAGAAACGACATCAGCAATCGAGTCTTTGGCCTGTGCAGTGGGAAATCAGCAGAGGGAAGTGTAAGGGAGATCTCTGCCGACGCAACACTAATCTGTGCCGTTTTTTGGCTTCTGACAGAATTCAACCACCTCTAGCAATGGACTTTAGCTTCAAATGTGCCAGAGTTCTCCTTCAAACACTCTGTGCCCCTTTTTTGGACCCCCGCCCACAGTTTGAGAACAAAATCTTTAAGCTATCTTCCACTGGCACTTCACAGAAAACTGTGCAGGATTTTTAAACCTGGTTTCCTCACTAGAGTTAGATTATTTTATTGGTTTTGCCATAATATTTGAGCAGCCTTTGCACATTTACCCCGTTGTGACAAATACTAATGGATTGGAAGCTCTTGTGTTGTTGTGCTTTCATTATTTACTATAGAGGTTTATAGGGGAATGGGAGGGACACAGAAACACAGGGATTCAGGAGGACGGGAGGGCATCTGATGTCTTGCTCATATACTGAATCCACTCGTCTCTCTCTTGTCCAGGGGTTACCTAAAGTGCAGTGACACATCTCCAGCTCTTCATCACACTTCTGACAGGAGAAATGGCTCTAAATGACCCTACCTGACCCGCCTCGCTGCTGCAATAGTGTGAGTTTGTGTCCTGCCTGATCTGCGTCGCTGCTGTAATAGTGTGAGTTTGTGTTGGGCGTCGCAGATAGTGCAGGTCCCTGCAGAGCCACATGTAGAGTCATAATGGGGTTTGATTTCTCTTCAGCGCCTCCGAGCTGTGGACATGTGTAAAGGACACGTCTGGACATCAAAACCACTGGACCGAAAAACGTCCACCAAGATACGGCAATAAAACTGATAAATGGAACCAAAAAAAAGTTACTTACAGTCTCAATTTAAGTGCAAAAACCTGAGAGACAGTAGCTCAGAAGATGAAGCGCTCACCCACCTACCAGAACTGATCCCTGATACTACTATTACTACTACTATTTTTTTCAGCAGAAGAATAGTTTTTTTTAAATATCATGATCAAAATATTTCTTACTGATTTCAATGTTATGAGACACAACAGGGAAAAAAAACCCTAAAAGTAGATATATAAATTTGAAACTTCTCCTGTAGTTTACTTTAATGTAAGAACAAAATATATTACAAGTTTTTCATCCTGTGATGTCTTCATATAAAAATGAGGCATTTTATGTGGAGAAATTGACTAAATTAACAGTTTTTGGGACATTTAAAACAGAAACATGGAGAGCCAGGTTAAAAATTCTTGCTTCTTTATGTTGACATATTAGATATTTTCAAATATACAGAGAGGATTTCAGATATCTTATTATTTGAGTACCATATTTTTCGGACTATAAAGCACACTGGATTATAAAGCACAATATCAATGAACGGGTCTATTTTCATACATAAAGTGCAGTGGATTATAAGGCGCATTAAAGCCTGATGCCTTAGCCCCGCGTCACCTCTGTCTTGGAGAATGTGTGTTCTTCTGTCGTTCAACGCTCCCACACAGCTGCAATTTAACTTTGAACAACTGTTGACATCATTATCTAGTTGGAGGTCTTGGTTAATTCACCCGGAATGATGCATCACTGAATTAGTTTGCTTCACTTGGGCGTGTGAGTCACCATGTCTCTTAACAGGGGCCATTTTGGCTCCTCATACACACTCCAGAATATTCTGTTGAAGCACAGTACATATTCCTCCATGAGGCTCCTGACTACAGTCGCCGAAATGCTTCAACAATCCATCGAGCAAAGTGACTTCGTAACTTAACAAAGTCATGCTAAAGCATTTTGACAGATTTTTGAGCGCCGTGGACTACATAAAATCGGTTTCAGGTCAGTAACAACAACCAGAATTAATGCATAACACACTGTTGTTGTTTTTTTTGGTTGTTGTTTTTTTAATAAAAAGGATTTTAATTGTGCCTTATAGTATGAAAAATACAGTAAACTAGATCTGACTGACAATTTAAAATCTTGAATCAATCAGACTTGGAGTTTGATATCTAAAAATCCTTGTTTGATCCAAATCTTATTAAGTCCAACATTGTAAAGCTGGTGTGTGGGTGCTGCTTCAAGGGCTGATCCTTGTGTCACTATAGAGGACAACTGTCCCATTAAACTTTATGGAGGCAAATTGATTAAATGAAATATTAAAACATCTTTGGTGCAGAGTAAATGGCCAATAGTCACATTTTTATATAGTGTTTTTCCCCTCTTCAAAACACTCAAAGTGCTTTTACAACAACGAACCACTCACCCATGGAATCGCACCGCCAACCTGTGGGTCAGTGGATTTGCCTGCTCCACCGATTCTGTTTATGTCTAGAGTGGGAGTTGAACTGCCAACCTTCGGATCAGTGGACAAACGCTCTTATCACTGAGCTGCTGTGTGAACGACTGTTGTTTCCACATGAAAGTGTGTGTGCCAAGAGAACGAGATGGAAAAAAATAACACTTTTGCATTTTGTATCTCTCCTTAAAGATCCATTGTGTAACTTCTCTGGTGAAGGTTCCGTCAAATGCTTTTCACCATGGAGATATTGCTTTATCTTGAATGTTCCACAGTATGACATTAAACCTTTCTATCTTCACGGAGACTAAACCAGACCAAGGCGACATTCCGACTGCAGCCTGAAGTGACCCAAAACTGATTTTTTTTCACCCCTATGTGACCTGTATCTGACCTTTTAATGACCGTCTGAATGACACATATCCGATTTTTTCCAAATTTGACCCAGGAAACTTGGATATGTGCTCCTAAAACCAATATATATCCGATCGTTTGACATGCGACTTCAGTCTGAACGGTCAGGTCACATTATCCCACCTACACGTCACCAACAAGTGAGAGTTTGGCTATTGTGCTGTAACAAGCTCCTGTTGTGAGCCAATACAGCCCAACACCAACGTATTTGCTACTGAAATAGGCCAAAGACGTGTTTCCTCCCATGAGAGTGATATGACAGCAACTTTAACATCTCCAGGTGCTCAGTGCAGCGTCCATGTTTAGGCGACTTCCGGAAACACTGAGCTCGCTGCAGTGACGGCGTTGTGTCCTCCAGTGCTCATGCGGGACACTTTTGGGGCATTTAAAGTTCACACTGGGGATCACATACACAAGTCGCATTTAATTGGGAATGTGAACGACCTTGCAAAAAAAATCGGATTTCACAAAAAAATTCAAATTGCACTGCAAAAAAGAATTTTCTAGCATAGTTAAAGTGACTTCAATTAAGCAGATACATCTTAAAAGATACATTTTAAGTTTTTTTTTTTACTTAATAAGATTAGATTTTTTGACTTATTTTAAGATATTCCATCCTGATATATCTTATCTAGATATTACAACGTATTCTAAGCACTTTTTATATTAAATCAAGCCAGGTTAAGCCTCTTTAACTTCTCTCTCAAACCAGTTCTTTTCTCTGGCTCAGATCTGTACCTCACTGTCCTCAGGAGTGTTTCTAAGATGTTGGGAAAGTGTAAAATGTGACATTTCAATAAATGCAGTTTCAAATGTAATTGATTTCATGTTGTATTTGATCAAATGTAAAGATATTGTGAATGCTCAAAAGAAAGTATTCTTAAAACAAGTATCTATTTAAGAAATAATAGCCTGATTTAAGACATGTTATATACTAGAAATAAGCAGTAATAAGCAATACTACTTAAATCAAGGATAAATGTACTCAAAATAAGATGAAAAATTTTTCCATGAATACTTGACACTAGTGTTTTCTGCTCAGAACAAGATTTGTATTTTGTCTTTTTTGAAGAAAACTTGGTAAGTGAAAATTTCTTACTGCATAGGCCTTTTTTGCAGTGTGAGGATTAAGCCCTGCAGTCTGAACACAGTTACAGTTCAAATCTGTGGAGAGGCAACCCCGCTCACAGTCAGAATACCTGTTTTTGAGCTATAAATCCACCTGTAATTGAATAAATGTAAAGTAGAGCTGTTTAATGTCACACTGTGGAACATTCCAGACAGAGCAATGACGTATCCATAGGAACAAGAAGGTGACGGCCCCTTACACATATGTTTATTATGATCAGACAGGTTTAAACAAAAGACAGAACAGAGGCCTCACTGTACGTCCTCCTGAAAAACAAGGTTCCACCAGTATCTGCCACAGGGGAAACACTTGAGATAATCACAGGAGGTATGTGGTTTCTTTCAGGAGGACTTTTCCAGGGTTGTGTTCAGTCATTTTAAATCTAAACTTAACAAAAGAGAAGAACACACTTATGTAATACTGTGACTGTCACCTCAGACCCTTGTGGCACATTTGCAACAACAGGCACGCGATCTGTCTCATGCGTACTTATGTAACTCCTCGCGTGACGACGGCAGCCTCCTCTCCTCCTCCTCTTCCTCCTCTTTTCTGTGATAGTCTCTAGTATCAAACCCGCCCTGTGTCACTCCAGTCCACAAACTGTAGAGCGTTCCCTCCCACAGGAGCGCTGCCGAATACCGTTACGCTCTGACCTGGATCGCTCCGCATTCGCCCAGGTGAGGCGGGGGAGTGTCTTGCCCGAGGACACAACTGCGGCATACAGGTCAAAGCCGGAGCGAACCATTTCAGGACTTCAATGTTTGTGACGTGAAGCCGACAAACGTCTGTACACGGCAAAAAAGCTGGGCCAAAATTGAAGATCTAAACAGTTAAATCTATCAGAAAATGACTTAAAATTAGTGAAATGATCTGTCCATGCAGCAAGATCATTTTACTGGACAAGTTTTCTTAAAATAAATTACCTCTAGATGAGAATGAAGCCGTCTCAGAACTAGGAAGTCATTAATAAATCTGAAAACAAGATGAACCTGATAGAAGTTTGAAAATCTTGGCCAGATCAGAAAAAATTGCAGTATACATCATCAATGGTGCTTTTTTTTCATTATTTCTTTTTTTTTTTCAAGCATCTCAAATTCTACCTACATTTGTGAAAAGAATGTGGAACCATTTGTGTTGAAAAGCGTCAAAAATACCATGTTTATTTCCCTGCTCCGTTAAAAAAATGGGAGAGACCCCATTTCGATACTAAGGAATAAACCTGATAATCAATACCGATTTTGATATTACAATGTTAAAGGGACATTCCGGAATTTTGGACATAGGGCCTCATTTGCTAGTGAGCCAGAGTGTTGTCGATGTGTGGGGACAGTTTTTAAAATAATTCATCCAGTCTTTATATTTGCAGTTGTCACTAAGTCTAGGCTAGCAGATCTTAACAGTGCATTAACATCATGTGGAACAAAAAACGGCTGTATTTTAGTGAAATGCAAAAATGACATTGTTTTTATGGGATGATTCAATGTAAAATCCATGTTTTTGCTGCACTCTGCATTCCCACAAATCTCTGCCACTTTCATTTTCAAACCTCGCAAGGAGCTGAAAAGAAAATTAGCGAGTGGAGAGTATAAAGTTGTGGCTCTTTTTTGGCTCTCGGACAGATTTTCATTCTGGTGCAGTTCGGGTGTTGGTTTGTATTTATAGCGGGTCGGTTCAGGTGCGGCATATGATTTCAATTCAATTTTTATGCATGATCAGTTTGAGTCAGGATTAAAAGGACATTTATTTGTGAAGCCTGTATGAGTTGCAGATGTGTTGGTTTAGGAGCTGCTTTTCATTTTTTCTCATTTTTCATTCTCTGCTGTAGCTCCCACATAAACAGCCTGTGTAAAGTGAGTACAGTGCAGCAGGTCTCCATCCTTTTTCTTCCTGTGAGCCACTTTCTGTAAAACAAGAATGTCAGAGAGCTACTAGTTTTAGTGGTTGCCAGAAACGGAGGAAACGTGAAAGCCACGGTGAGCCTCAGACACACTGCATAAAAGGCCTATCAAAAATAAGAAAAAAATACAAATTTTGAGGTGAAATTATCTGCCAGTGCAGTAAGAAATTTTCACTTACCAAGTTTTTTTTAAAACAAGACAAAATACGAATCTTGTTCTAAGCAGAAAACACTATGCAACACTAAGTATTTATGGCAAGATTTTTCACCTTATTGGTTTGAGAAGGAAGTTAAAGAGGCTTAACCTGGCTTGATTTAATATAAAAAGTGCTTTGAATAAGTTGTAATATCTAAATAAGATAGAAGTAAAAAAATCTTATCTTATTAAGCAAAAAAATCTTAAAATTGATCTTTTAAGATGTATCTGCTTAATACAAGTCAGTTTAACTATGCTAGAAATGTCTTTTTTGCTGTGCAGGCTCCAGTTAGAGGCCTATTAAATATAAATCATTATCCAGTTATCAGTTCACAAAATTAAATTATACATTTACAATGGAAATAGAGTCGGATGCGCAGAGGAGTGGGCGGTGAAATTCTGCCTCCGTGACCCAGCCAGACAAAGCGGAAGAAGATGGATGGATATATAATGGAAATAGGCATTTCATCAATCAGATTTGAGTTATTCAGCACAATATGTATAATTCAGAAGTCCTTTGGCGAGCTACTTGGAAGGAGCTGGAGACCTACTGGTAGTTCCTGATCACATTATTGGACCTGCAGTGATAAGTAAACAAGCTGTGAAGAGAAGTGTGAATGATCAGCATTTACGCATATGATTAATTATCACGGTGCACACACATTTACCGCTAAAGGCTATTATTAGCGGTAGTTTACTTACTTTACAGCCTAGAATGTCATGTAAAAATGCCATTAGGCCGACCTACTGTCTTTAAATATGGCATAAAGAGGCAGAAGAACAATAAATGTCACCTAAACAAAACCTATTTAAAATCCAATCAGAATCAGAAAGGTTTTATTGCCATACACAAGTTCACAACATTAGGAAATTGCTGCGGGACGACGAACACGATGAACCATGCAATAAATAAAATAAAATAAGGTAGAAAACTTTATAATGTAACACAAAAATGTACAAAATGACGAGAATATAACAGTGCAGGTAATCAGTGCAAATCCAAAATATTCTTTTCTATAGGCAGCTCCAACTCTCATTTTATCAGCTGCAAAAAAATCCACAGTTAGGGCCCTAGTTTTTGTAGTCGATTTGTATCTGCTTTACTTTCTGACAGTACATAATGTTTACTTACTTGGCTCCTCATTAGCTGTGCCCTGTAGCATGAAGGTCTTGGGTTCAGCTCCCTGCCTGAGTGTTGTTTCTCTGCAAACTTTTCCTCGTCTTTTTGTTTCACACGGCCTGATCTGATGCTGTTTTCACACTTTGTTCAGTTGGAGTAGCTGTGCGTCAGTGTCTTGCTCGAGGGTGGGTCAGTCCCACCCAAACCCTGGACCGAACGTTTCCTTCATTTTCCCCTCAGGTTCAGGCTATAAATAGTGATGGAGGATTTGGATTTCACTACAGTCCCCACAGACGCCATTAGCTTCTGCTCCGCTAAACAACCGGGCTTTCCTACTCCTCCCCCTCTCTCTTTCTTTCTCTCTCTAAATCTCTGTCTCTCTCTTTCTCTATTTGTCTCTCTCTCTTTCTTTCTCTATCTAAATCTCTGTCTCTCTCTTTCTCTAACTGTCTCTCTCTGTCTTGTTCTCTATCTGTCTCTCTTTGTCTCTCTCTATGACTCTCTTTCTCTGTCTCTCTCTCTCTCTCTCTCTGTCTTTCTTTCTCTATTTCTCTCTCATTCTTTCTTTCTCTAACTGTCTCTCTCTGTCTCTTTCTCTATCTGTCTCTCTTTGTCTCTCTCTGTGACTCTCTTTCTTTCTCTCTCTTTCTCTATCTGTCTCTCTTTCTTTCTGTCTGTCTTTTTGTCTCTTTTCTGTCTGTCTCTTCCCCTCTCTCTCTGTCTCTCTCCATCTCTCTTTGTCTCTGTTGCTCTCTCTTTCTCTGTCTGTCTCTCTCCATCTCTCTCTCATTTTCTCTGTCTCTCTCTGTCTTTCACTCTCTTTGTCTCTTTCTGTCTTCCTCTCTTTCTTTCTCCATCTCTCTCTGTCTCTGTCTGTCTCTTTCTCTATCTCTGAGTCTCTCTGTGTCTCGCTCTCTGTGTCTCTTTCTGTCTCTATCTCTCTTTGTCTCTAAATCATTTTTTGTCTCTCTCTGTTTCTCTGTCTCTCTCTTTCTGTTTCTCTCTCCCTCTCTTCTTTTTTCTCTCCTCTTTCTCTCTCCCCCTCTCTCTTGCTATTTCTGCCCCCTCTCCATCTCTCTGTCTCACTCCTCTTCTCTCTCTCCGTCCTCTCCTCTCTCTTTCCTCTCCTCTCTTCCTCCTCCTCTCTCTCCTCTCTCTGAATACAGGTTTATTTGTTCTGTCTCAGTTTTACCTTCACTGCTGGAGGAGTTGCTCGTGTTTCACTCCTGAGCTGTAAAAAAGGACATTAATATAACTTTGATTTAAATTCAGCACATTTCTCTTATTTGGACATTTTTAGGTTTGTTTTTTGCTTTTCAGTTGTTTAATAATCGTCCAGCTTCTGAGAAAAATGTCCAAATTCTACCAACTTCAATGAAAAATACTGGTCAAAAACACCATCCAGGTCTCTCCTCTTCCTCTCTTCTCCTTCTGTCCTCCGCCTCCCCCTCTCTTTCCTCCCTTTCTCCTCCTCCTCTTCCTCTCCCCCACTTCCTCTTTCTTATCCCTCCTCTGCTTCTCTTCTGTCTCTCTCCTTCTCCTCTCTCCTCCTTTGCTCCCTCCTAACCCCTCCTCTCTCTCCTTTTCCTCTCCATCTCTCTCCTCTCCCTCTCCCCGTCTCCTCTTCCCTCTCTCCTTCTTCTGCCTCTCTTCTCTCTCTCTTCTTCTTCTTTCTCACTCTCTATCTCCTCTCTCACCCCTCTCCTCTTCTCTCTATCTCTTTTCTCCCTATCCCCTTCTCCCCTCCTCTCCCCTCTCTCTCCTCCCCCTCTCCCCTCTCCCCTGCTTTGTCTTTTTCTCTGTCTGTCTCTCTCTCTTTGCCACTCTCTTTCTTTCTCTCTCCCTCTCTCTCTTGCAATTTCTAGCTCCCTCTTCATCTCCCTCTCTCTTCCCCCTCCTCTTCCTCTCTTCTCCTTTTGTCATCCCCCTCCTCCTCCCCTTCCCCAGTTCTTCTCTTCTTCCCCCTCTTCTGCCTCTTTTCTCTCTCTCTCTCCTTCTCTCTCTCTTCTCCTCTCCTCTTCTCCCCCACTCTTCTCTCTCTCCTCCCCCTCTCTCTCCTTCCTCTCTCCTCTCTCTCCTCCTCTCCTCCCTCTCTCCTCTCCTCCTCTCCTTTCTCTCTTTCTCCTCCCACTCTCACTCATCCCTCTCCCCCCTTTCTCCTCCTCTCCTCTCCCCCTCTCTCCTCTCTCTCCTCCCCTCCTCCTCTCCTCTCCCCCTCTCTCCTCTTGCTCCTCCTCTCCTCTCCCCCTGTCCTCCTTTCTTTCTCCTTCTCTCCTCTCCTTTCTCTCTTTCTCCTCCCACTCTCTCTCCTTCTCTCCTCCTCTCCGTCCTCTCTTTCTCCTCCCTCTCCTCTCCTCCTCCCCTCTTCTCCCCCACTCTTCTCTCTCTCCTCCCCCTCTCTCACCATCCTCTCTCCTCCTCTCCTCCCTCTCTCCTCTCCTCCTCTCCTTTCTCTCTTTCTCCTCCCACTCTCACTCATCCCTCTCCCCCCTTTCTCCTCCTCTCCTCTCCCCCTCTCTCCTCTCTCTCCTCCCCTCCTCCTCTCCTCTCCCCCTCTCTCCTCTTGCTCCTCCTCTCCTCTCCCCCTGTCCTCCTTTCTTTCTCCTCCTCTCCTTTCTCTCTTTCTCCTCCCACTCTCTCTCCTCCTCCTCTCCTCTCCTTCCTCTCTTTCTCCTCCCTCTCTCTCCTCCTCTCCTCTTCTCCCCCTCTCTTCTCCCCCTCTCTTCTCTCTCTTGCCCGTGGGCCGTTCAGACCTGAGCACAGATCCATATTTCAGCTCGATGAGGAAATGTGGAGTGTAAAATAAACATAAGGGCCTGAGGAGTGAATGGGAGCCGAGCACGTTCAGCATGTTTACGCCGTTTCCATGGAGACGCTCACATACAGTGGAGTGGGGAGCAAATATTGACTTAGCGTGGACTCCATACAGTTCTCAGGCCGAGGTATAAATCTGCTGTTGGATTAAACAAAAGGACGACTGTTAAAGAGCTGAAAACATTTGCTGTGGACAAAGGTTAAAGAGCGGCTCCTGCACGGCCGCGGGATTCACTGGAACATTTCGATCAGCGTGTTCCTTTTATTGTTACACGCATCCAAACAACGCATCACGTTCGTAAGTTTGACATGACACATGACTTCCAAGTCCATCCAAACATTTGTTCAATCTGGTCTATGGTTCAAAACAACAAAACCAGAGAACAACTAGAGCATGGAAACTTGACGAGAACCCGAAAAGAACCCGAAAAGAACCCAATGAGAACCCACTGAGAACCTGACAAGGACCTGACATGTTCGGACGGGTATGGACAAATATTTAAATCTTATGTTTGGGCATCAGAGCTTCAGCTGTTTCCTGTCTACAGTAAGTGTTCAAAGATCAGAGCTCTGCACTTCCAGTTTAGATACAAGTCCAAATTGTGTTATTATTATTTGTGAAATGTGGAGCAATACTTCAGATACTGCATTTTTAAAGCAGAAAAGAGGAGATAAAGTTCACAGGAAGTAGAGTCATTGTCGCTGATCTGCAGCTTCACTTCAGTCTGTGCGCTGTGTGGATGGAAACAGAAACACGTGAGGAACTATCTCCACTTTTTACTTTTAAGTGTGGCGGCTTTTAGGGTTTAGATATTTCTCTTTTTTGTGGACATAAACAGCAATGGGAGAACGTGTAATGTGGCGATTTGGAAGAAAATCTACAGCAGATGTTCAACTGGAAAACCAAAGAATGACAGTTTCTCCTTGTATTTGTGTTGGTTTGTGATCTGTTCAAACAGCACGAAACACAACATTGCAGCATTTTTACATGTAGATCAGTCGGAACAAATTGGGCACAGCTTGGACCCGGAAATAGAATGATGACATAGCGACTTACAAGCTGAATAAGTTTTTGTTAAGTCACTGAAACTCCTGCACATCACGTCAGGTTTGTGAAGTCGTAGTGTTCATTTTTGTGTCATGTTTTTGTGTATTTATGGAGAATTGTGGTGTGGGAGGATTGTGGATGCAGCATGGAACAGAATCTTACAGCGAACCGTAAGAAAGGTTAGGACAGAGCTGTCGAACAAGCTCTAAAAAGTTGAGTTAGTATAACATCCCCTCTTTAAGATGTAAATACACAAAGTTATTTACATCCAGCCACAACCGCACACTTTGACAAAAATTTGATTTTCATTATGTCTTCTTAGTACTTTAACTTCTTAGGTTCTTTTTTAAGATAATGTAGTCAAGTGTGTTTACCTTGTTGACGTGTTTCGGTTGAAGTTGGCTTGCAGCAGCAGCTGAAACATGTCAACAAGGTAAATACACTTGACTGTCTTAAAAAAGAACCGAAAAAGTAGACAAAACTTTACAAAGATCTGGAGCCGTGTCCCGTCTCCCTGATTTCAGAGGGTGTGACTGACAAACATGGTGCTTACATGTAAAAAAAGAGAGAAGAAAAAACAATATAAAGGACAAAGAATCAGCGTGGATTTTCTCAGAATCAAAAACCGAAGCACCAAACTATGACTTATGTAACCCTAACCCTAAAGAAGTGAGACATTTTGTTGTGAATGATGCAGAATTTTTGAGAAGAGATGATGGCAGCACAGTTCAGCACACTTCACAGCAAGAAGGTTCAATTCTCGGGTCACCTGTGCCTTTCTGTGTGAAATTTGCGTGTTCTCCCTGTGTCTGGGTGGCTTTCTCTCATCAACCCAGAAACATGCAAAGACAAGTTAAGTTTATATGTATAGCACAATTCGTACGCAAAGTAATTCAGAGTGCTTTACATACGGTGACCAGACGTCCTTATTTCCCTGGGACAGTTCCAATTTTGAGCCCTGTGTCCCCTGTCCCAGCAGATTTATCCAAAACCACTGATTTGTCCTAGTTTTATGCAAGAAATGTCCCAGGTGTCCCTATTTTTGACCAATCTGATCCCTGCCAACAGTAAAGAGAGGCATAAATATACATTTGTTTCAGTAAAATACAGAAAAGCTGCTTAAAAATGAACAAAACACATAGAAAATGTGACTATACTGACTCACATTAGTCGTTTAATGTCGTTGCACAATTTTATTATTACCAACCACCACAAACTGGGGATGTTCCAGTTTTTGATTTGGAAAATGTGGTCACTGTAGCTTTACAGAATAAGAAATAAACTAAACTAACAACTAACAAACAAACTAAAACATAAATAATCATCATGGAATTAAAAGGAGAGAGGGACATTAAATGAGAGAGAAGAGTGAAGAAGAATGAAAAGCTTTGGACAACAGGTCAAATCCCACAGTAATCCTGACCAACACCAGCTGAACGCACCACATAAAGCCCACTGCTCCTGACGAGATGCCCCAGTGGCATTTGAAGGACGGGTCAAATGCAGAGCAGAATTTCCCTACAGGGACAATAAAGTACTTTTCCGCATTTGAGTGACCCAAATGAGCAGCTGTGGTTGGATCGTCTTGGGGTTTTTCACGCTCTGTGGTTCGGTTCAAGTCCCTTCTGGATTCAAACAGAATGTGGAAGAGACTAACAGCTCGGGCAAAGACGTGATGTGGAAATAACAAGTTCAGGTTGAGTTCTTAACCCTATAACGCCAAACGTATCATATTTGATACATGCCCTCCACATGAGCAGTGTGACATTTTTTTCCCTGAAAAACCTGATGTATACAATCAGATACATGCAGTGCACAAATAATCCAACAGTGGGTGTGATTCACTGATTAGAGGGTGCTCCAGTGACAATACAAGATTGCCATAAATAATAATATATGGAAAATGATATTTGAATTTTTTTGTTTGTTTGTTTAGAGGGACCAATAAAGGCTCCAAGTTCAAAGAATTGGAATTTTCTGCCAATTATTTAATGGTGTGGGCTTTACAGGGTTAAAGGACAAACAGGACTGATTGTGCACAACTGACTTTTTGGAGCTTTTAACCATGTGACAGTGTTCATATTGTTGTCTAAATATATGTAATAATTGTTTGCTTATTTCCATAGACAGTGAGTGGACATAGCTAAAGCGTTAGCCGCCGTGTGCAAAACAGGAAGTGCTCCAGGAGGCTCTTCCAGCTCCTTCTCTCCCTTTTTCCCATTGACTCACATCGGGATCTTCTCGCTCCTCTCGCTCTGTAACTCCTGCTGTGGCCTCGTCATTTTGGTCTTAAAATGTTCGTATGAACCCGCGAGACATGATCCTGAATTTTTCAATTCACTGTTTTGTTCCTAAATCAAGATATTAACATAAATAACGGACCAATCAGATGCCTTCATTCCCCGAGGAGTTGCCGCCTAGTATTAGCAACAGGTTTGATTGACAGCTAGCACGTTTCGCTAAGTAAGTTCCCTTCTCGCTTTCCTGCCCCGATTGACTATTTTTGAAATAAAATGACAAAATATCTCAACAATTACAATAGTTAACATTACTAGAATCTTAACTAGCACAATTTAACTCGCATAAAGTAAAGTGAATTTTGTTAAATTGTGACTCTATTGTTGTTCACAAGTAACAGAACATACAGCATAAATCAGTGACTTAAACTTACTATTTAAGTTTGATGATAAAAGCTAAAAGTTTCCTTATTATTCTCAAGAATCACTGGAATACAGCGGTCCGTGCAGGTGCAGAGTATCACCGCTCTGCCATGAGTCAGGCAGCACATTTAACCACCTCACTCATGATTGGTTCTTGTGGTTGCTATGATACTCGCGGTCGTATTTCCAAATATGGACCTGGCTCCAGATTCACTCCTGTAACCGTGGCATCAGGAGCCTCATTTGAGCGACGCTGTGGTGACGTCATACTCACTTAGTCCACTCATATATACGCTCCATGCTTATTTCTTATTGGTTTGCCTGGAATGTTCCACAGCAAGGCTTTAAAATTATATGTACATTTATTCAGTTACAAATATCTCAGGTGCAGGTGCTGAATGCTCCACAGAAAACATGACCCAGTGCAGCTTTAAACGATTTCATTTGGAGCATTTTTGTGCTGACTGCAGAGGAGTGTGCTCATTTTTCACTTGTTTTCCTCTTCTCTCCTTCTGTTATCCCCCAGCTCTCTAATTCTTCTCCTCCACCTCCCCTCCTCCTCTTCCTCCTCCTCTTCTCTGCACCTTTTCCCCCTCCGGCACTGCAGGTAGGAGTGATAGATTAAGTTTCAGGTTAAACTATTGTTAAAGGATTTGGACTTGTTTAACACTCGCGCTGCACTTCCTCTCCTCCTCCTTCGCTCCTCCATTCCTATCCTCCTCTTCCTCCTTTCCTCAGATCAGGGTCAGTGATTTTCAATCCAATTTTCTGTAAGAGGAAGTCTAAGGTTTACAGTATGTTCAGCCCAGTCAGGATGAGCTCTCAGGTTCTAGTCTCTAAACTCCACCCTGTGCAGTTACAATACACTATACACTGCAAATGTATCTGATCTGGATCCGATTTTAAAACTTATATCAGGTTGTTCATCTTCTTTTCAGATTTATTATCTACTTACTCGTTTTGAGACGCTGCATTCTAGTCTAGAGGTCGCTTATTATAAGAGAACTTGTCCAGTAAAATGATCCTGCTGCTTGGACAGATTATTTTACTACTTTTAAGTCATTTTCTGATAGATTTAAGTTTTTTAATTCATAAAGATTAAGGATGATGCATTCTAATAATGGTATATGGGTCAATGACGTATAAGGATTTTCAACAAATACATTTTAAAATATAAAAAAACACTAGTTTCTAATTTTTCAAATATTTCCAGTGTCAGGTGCATAAAACTATGTTTAACATTTATATGAAGCATTTTTAGTGTAAAATGCCATGTGGTGCGACCGAGAATATCCTTAAAACAGTTTTATTTTCTAAAACATGGTTGGGATATTAATCTAAGTCCAGAGTAATATGAAGTGTATAGAAATAAACTGTTGGTGTTTCTTTAGATTTTTAATGCATATTGATATTTTCTTTTGCTGTCCAATATGACAGTCACCTGTTTGTGTTTAATGAACAAACTACTGCCCTGTAAAATGTATCAAATGAAGAAAAATGCCTAAAGAACCATTCACCCAAGTCTACTTTGTCTGTTATTAAACTCCAGCCATAGAATTCCTGCTGTTATTAGCTGTTATTAACATGATGCACGGTCTGCACCACATGACATTTGAACACTTTAAGCACAAAAAACACGCAGAATAACTCATGATTTCTGAAAAAATTATTTGGTTCCATGGAGGTCAGAGGTACTACAGAAATGTGCTGAATTATTATTAAATAATTCGGCACATTTCTGTGCTAAATTTTTGCTTTTTTTGCAGTGCAAGCCTGCACTGCAAAAAAGTTTGTCCAAAATGTAACATACAAACAGTTAAATCTATCAGAAAATGACTTAAAAGTAGTGAAATGATCTGTCCATGCACCAAGATCATTTTACTGGACAAGTTCTCTTAAAATAAACTAGAATGAAGCGTCTCTGTAAGTGTTCATGGGCTGGAAATAAATTTATGGACTCTAAGTTTGAGATAAACAGACTTCAAATCAGTTTATGATCAGTGTTTATGGTCTGATAATAAGTTCTCAGATGTCAAATTCTGGATAAAATGCTTTAAATTCTGATGAATTCTAGATAAACATACTTAAAACTAGTTTATGATTAGTATGAATGGCCTGATAATAAATTCAAAGATGCTAAATTCTAGATAGAAGAACTTAAATCAGTCTTACATGATAGGAGTTCGTCGTCACTCTTGTACCAAGCAAATCTGTATCACTGAGTCTAAAAACAAGTGAAGTGTTACAGGGAAAACTGGTAAATGGATTGTCACATCTGTTCAACATGTATTGCCTGAATTTAAGACTTTCTGACTAGTTGAGTCATGGACGAAATATCTGTGACCAATTTTAAGATTATACAACCAATTCAGAACTAGTAAGTTGATAATACATCTGAAAACAAGATGAATCACATGATAGAAGTTTTAAAATCTTGGTCAGATCAGAGAAATGTGCAGTGTAAAGACTGAGCTCTGGAGCTGTGTGGGTGGAGTCTTCCTCACTCCTCACTCGTCTGTCTCGGGGCTGTGAAGACGGGACATGTGCCAAAATCCAGGCCTCATTTTGCGGTTTGAAAATTGGATAATGCATGTTACAAAAAAATAGATTGCTGTATACTTTTTGGCCATTTGCTTTACTAAAGAGCTGAAGCATTCTATCATGTTATAACATTCCCTCAGCAGAAACATGAGGGTTTAGATCCATGCACGTTTGAGTCATCTAGCGATCTTTCCTGGGCTTTATTCAAACTTTCCTGACAATTAGCAGCACAATTCTGTACAAGACTCCACACACAAGCCGACGCCATGCTCTCACACGACAGCGCTCAGAAACGATATACAAAAACAAGATACAACCACTGGTTTGAGTGGTTTCAGTGGTTGTCTGTTTTTAAAAAAGAAAGAAAGAAACCCAAATGCAAACCATTAAAATTCTGAAAACGTGCACTCTTGGACAAAATGTACTGTATGAACGTGTAACCCGACTGCCTCCTCTTAGTGATTTGTTTTTATCTATTTTATCTAGTATATGTATCTGTAAGTATATGTACGTATCTGTGTATGTACAGAACTGTGTGAAATGCCTCCATTTTTGAAGACATTCCTAGTTTACAGCATTTTTTCTACACTTGCCTAAAACTTTTGTCCAGTGCTGTATAAGTGTGTATATGTCTGTATGTACACATTTACAGCTCTGGAAAAAAGTAAGAGAACACTGCATGTTTTTTTTTGTGTTTTTTTTCTGATATCAGCGTCTCTACATGTGTGACGGCCGTTCCATTCCAGCGTCTGTTGAATTCAACACAAACACACCTCATTCTGCTTCATGAGGCACTGAAGAGGAGATCACCTGAACCAAATCTAAAGACTCGATCGCCGATGTTTCTAATGTCATTTATTTACCAGTGAATTTTATTTTTTTAACGCTAAAAAACACATTCCTGAACCATTTTCTTTCAACAACTTTCAGTTTCTCTTCTTCACCATCAGTAGTCGAAGTTACGCTCAATTATACCCACAACTGTACCTTTAACCAAAATATTAGAGTTAAAATGACTCAAAAAGAAGAATATGTTACGGAAACTTGACATAATTAATTCAAGTTAGTAGGACGATTTCTAAAATATTGACTATACACAAATTAATCTATTTTACTATGAATGTTTGGAAAGCAAAGGGACGGCAGAACATCAAAAACAAAAGAGAAACTTATAAAACACGTATAATATGTGAATATCGCATTAAAACATAACATGGTGATCTAAATACTGATTGTGCGAACACTGTAATACCTCATAGAAGTAAAATCCCTTCTCTTTAAAGTAGTTTGAGAGTAAATGTATAGTAGGTCTTACTCTCTAAGAACATTCTTGTTTTAATGTCTTTTCCACGTGCATGTCTGTGGTCTGTTTAATAGGTTTACAGAAGAGTCCTATTTACATGAACCCCCATAACTCTCAGATCACATTCTCCTTTATTCATCTTAATGCTTCCTCTTTGGCTCACATTTCCAATCTGCTTCAGCAAAACCCTTCGCTCCCCCGAACCCGCTAGTTATTCCTCTCCCGCAAACTGTTGTCACCTCGAATCAACGCTGTGTTCAAACGTAGACCGAGGAAGAGTCCAGACCGGGGCCCGGAGCCGGTGTTTTTACCATCGAGGAGCTAACGCGATGTTCGGACGTGTTTTTATCGGGCTTTGGGGACGAAGACAGTTTTATTACACATGAAAAATGTCTCCGAAACAAAGATCTGTGGAGTGAAGATGGGGAAGGAGGTGGAGGCCTGTCGGAGGAGGAAGTAGGCGGCGTGTTGGGTCAGTCTGATGTGAAATAAAAACAGAAGGAAATAGTTTAGGATGTAGGATTTAGTTCTGGTCTAGTCCTGCTTTGGCTCTGGTTTAGTCCTAGTTAGGCCCGAGCCCCTACAGGGCGTGAACAGCAGTATCCTAGCAACCCATGCCGAAGGCATGGGACATGCATATTTGTTCTTGCTAATGTTGACAAAAGTAGCGCGAAGCGCTCCTCTCCCCAAAAGACACTCCTGACATCAAGCTGTATCCAAGCCCCCATGCCGAAGGCATGGGCCATATTTATAGCTGCTAAAATGAATGGAAATCAATGGGGGTCAATGGCCAACCCCGACGAGATAGTGACCAATGACCCCACGGTGACGAGGGGAATCTCGAAAGCTTTCAAAAATTGTATAATATGCATGGATATATTGTTTTTGCTAAAAAAAAAAATGTTTCTTCTGCTCTTCGAGCTTTAATTTGACCCCCTGAACACGCTCAAAAACTCACCAAATTTTGCCCCAAATTCAGAAGTGGCGAAAAATTTGATAAAATATATGTTGCTTGTATGGGCATAAAAAACTGGCGCAACAGCGCCACCTGCAAAAGTCAAAATACATTGCACCTATGGGAGACGTCCCGACGTAAAGTTTGTCGTACAGTCACAAAATTTGGTACAGACATTCTTCATGTGAAAACAGAAAAAAAAATATTATTATGGCCACACCCCCTGACAAACCAGAAGGCGGCCATCTTGGATTGAAATAAAAAAGTTGGCGAGTCAGCATTTTTGCTCACATCGCATTTGAACGAACTCCTCTGAAGGCGCTTCGCCCACAGGGGTGAAAATTGCCGTACATCAACTAGAGAAGTGGGGCATCAAATGATAGCTGAATTTGTTTGATAACGGTCACGGTTTACATGCGACAAGCTGCAAAATTTGTTCAGATTTTTTGCAATTGAGACACAAGCAAAAATGGTGTGATAGCGCCCCCTGCAGGACACAATAAAATTTTGCATGGGCAGTCAAAATTTTACTTTTTCTAAAATGTACCAAATTTTGTACAAAATTACTTTGGGCCATCTCAATCAAAAAAGCCAATGTAAACCATATGGTATTTTTAACCGTGTTGCCTTGGTGATGCGCGAAAGCTCCAATTTTATCCTAATGGGAAAGATCAGATAAATTCCCATTCATGAAAAATATTTTACTTTCGCAGAATATTGTCATATTTGGCTCAATGACTCTTCATGTCATCCTGATCAAAAAACTCAATGACAACTATATGGTATATTTCACTGGGTTGCCATGGCGATGCGCCAAAGCCTCCATGTTATCCTAATGGGAAAATCTCTACAATTTCTTACATTTCAAAGTGATATAACGGCTTAATAGTTTTATTGAAGAACGTGAAATTTGGCACAGTGATTCTTCAAGTCAGCCCGAACAAAAATATCCAGGGGCCAAAGTTGTATTTTGCACGGTGTTGCCATGGCGATGTCCCAAAGTGCCCATAGTCGTCAATGTTAACACATCAGCATCTCCAGTGTGTGTGGACTTTATGAGTTTAGTGACACGTTCAGCCCAAAGCCACAAACACACAGAGACAAGAGGCTCATCAGCGCCACCCGGGGGAGCGTCAGCACCACCCGGGGGAGCACCAGGTCGGCCGAGTGCAACGCGCGGCCCGCGAGGGCCGTTTGATGCCGCTTGCAGCTTTAATTTTGTTTTGTTTTTTCCTGGTCTAGTTCTGGTCTAGTTCTATTTGGCTCCAACGACTGGCTCTAAATCTCTTTCTATTGGAAAATCCTCCTGATTGGCTCTTGATATGATACTCGCGGTCGGAAGTGTAAATATGGCCTCAGCCTCATTGAGCTTCATTTGACTGGATCTGAATGCTGCAGGTGACGTCACTCTCACTTAGTCCATGTCTTTATACTGTCTGTGGGTTAAAAGAGATGTAAGCCACAATCTAAACCAGGACTGAAACCAGATATGAACCACCACTTAAACCAGGTATAAATCAGAACTTAAACAATGTCTAAATAAGTTCTTGAACAAGGTCTAAACCAGGTCTACATCAGGACATAAAACAGGTCTAAATCAGGACTAAAACCAAGTCTAAATCACAACTTAAACCAGGTCTAAATCAGGACTTAAACCAGGTCTAAATTAGCACTTAAACTAGGTCCAAATCAGGATTTAAACCAGGTCTAAATCAGAACTTATACCAGGTCTAAATCAGGATTCAAACCAGGTCTAAACCAGGACTTAAAGCAAATTTAAATCAGGACTTAAACCTGGCCTAAACCAGGTCTAAGTCAGGTCTAAACCAGGACTTAAACCAGGCCTAAACCATATCTAAACCAGGTCTAAACCAGATCTAAACCAGGTCTAAACCAGGTCTAAACCAGGACTTAAACCAGACCTAACCCAGATCTAAACCACGTCTAAACCAGGTCTAAACCAGATTTAAACCAGATCTAAACCAGATCTAAACCAGGTCTATACCAGGCCTAAACCAGGTCTAAACTGGGTCTAAACCCAGTCTAAACCAGGTCTAAAGCAGGTCTAAACCAGGTCTAAACCAGGTCTGAAACACCAGAGCCGTGTCACACGTCAGACCAAGCTGCTGCTCTGCAAACCTCTCGTCAGAATCTCTATAATCTCACCTAAAATCAGACCTCCATGTTGGATCAGACACATCTCTCCCTGTTTTCCTCCAAAAACACCAGCACCCTGCCAAGTCCGTGGTCCATCTGTGGTCCGAGTTTGGTCCAAAGTCCTGGTTCAAATCCCGGTCCAAGTCCTGGTCTAGTTTAAGGCCTGGGTCTGGGGCTCTTTTTTAAACCTCCCGACACAAAGGATCTTCTGTCGAGATGCGCCTGTTTGCCAGACTCAAATTATAGTCGAGGTTGCGGGTTAGACTCCTGATGTTCCTGAGCAGGGTGTGCAGTGGCAGAGTGGTTAGCCCGTCTCCTCTCGGTAAGGAGGCTGTGGGTTAGATTCCTGATAGCGGAGGGGGAGCGTGCATGCTTCTTTTCGGTGTTTAGTTTTGGTCAGATACGGATCTCCAAAACATTTTCAAGCAGGTTTGGCTGCCGGAGGAAAGTAGGTCATCCGAAAAACAAGACCCGACTGTAGAACGCCGAACAGCTGAGGCCCCCGGGAGCCGTTCAGGTCGAAAAACGGTAGGATGGTGAGGTTTTCCATGGCAGATAAAGAGCTGGAGGCGGAGGATGACCCCAGACGCAGCGAGGGGCGAGAGGATTGGGGTGGAGGGGAGGGAAAGGGGGGGTATGTGGTGATGTGGGATTCCGATTTCCCAGAATGAAGCACGGAGAGAAGCCATAGAAAACAACCAGAGCAGAGACAGAGCCGCCGTGTTTTCATCTCCTCCACCAGAGCCAAAGCACCAGAGAAAGAACCGGCTCACAAAGAATCGCTTCAGATTACAGTGTTTTGGAGAACTAGTTGTGTGGCTTATAAATGTTGTGACCACCAGGGGGCATCAGTAAGAATGCACGATGATGAGATGATGGTTTCATGACTTTTATTAAAAATGCTGAACTTTGTGTGGGTGTGTGTATGTGTGTGTGGTCCTGAAACAAACAAACAGAGGGAAAAATACAAATTATATCTCTATAAAATAGTTAAAGATTAACTCTGGCATGTTTGAAACTAAAGTTCATTTCTAGAGGTGGTGGAATTCTGTCAGAAGCCAAAAAATGGCACAGATCAGTGTTGCCTCGGCGGAGAGCTTAACACCACTTTAACCCATCTTACAACAGCCACAAGTCTAACAAACAAAACGCTCTGCCTGGTTCACTCATTAGTGTCTCGAAACGTTAGAAAACAACTTTATAAGCAGCCTTAGACTTACCTCTGTTGATTTCCCACTGCACAGGCCAAAGCCCAAAAGACTCGATTGTCGATTCCAGGGGCAGCGAGAGGCTCGAGCCACCAGAAGCAACAAGTGAGAATCAACTACTGACTGTGAAGAAGAAGAGAAACTGAAAGTTGTTGAAAGAAAATGGTTCGGGAATGTATTTTTTTAGCGTTTTTCAAAGAATATAATTCACTCGTAAATAAATGGGATTAGAAACGACATCGGCCTGTGCAGTGAGAAATCAACAGAGGGAAGTTTTTTTATTCGAAATTCAAGCTCTCATGTAAACGTGGCAAGTGTCTCTGGGTTAACTTTGCATTTGCACCATCCTTCAGTGTCTGGGTTACACTTGTCAGGAGCAGTGAGACCATCTCCAGATCCTGAGCTGGTCTTGAGCTAGACTATCTCAGCTGGAGGATCTGACCTGTTGTCCATGTTCTGTAGATTAGATCTGTAAAAACGTTCTAAATATGAACTACCAGGTCTAAACCAGCTCTAAACTAGAACTAAGCCAGGACTAAACCAGGAATAAACCAGGACTAAACCAGGTCTAAACCAGGTCTAAACCAGGACTAAACCAGGTCTAAACCAGTACAAAACCGGGACAAAACCAGGCCTAAACCAGGTCTAAACCAGGACTGAACCAGGACTAAACCAGGTCTAAACCAGTACAAAACCGGGACAAAACCAGGCCTAAACCAGGTCTAAACCAGGACTGAACCAGGTCTAAACCAGGTCTAAACTAGGACTAAACCCAGACTAAACCAGGTCTAAACCAGGACAGAGACTCAACAAACTCAATATTTATCCAATTAAAGACAATGAAATTTACTGAATTAGCAGAACTTCAGATTTTAAAAATGATGTATAAATTTGAAAAGGATTGAAATCTTAAAAAACAACAACAATCTCCCTCTCTCCTCTTCCTCCATTTCTCCTCCCTCTCTCTTCTCTCTCTCCCCCTTACCTTTGGCCTCCCTCTCTCCCCTCCTTATCTTTCTCTCTTTCCCTCTCTCCTCTATCTTTCTCTCATTCTACTCCCTCTCTCCTCCCCAGCTCTCCATCTCTCCTCCCCTCTAGCCCTCTCCTATCTCCCTCTCCTCCCTCCCTCTCTCCTTCTCTCCTACCTCTCTCTCCCTTTCTGCCCTCCCCCTCTCTCCCTGTCCTCCCTCCCTCCCTCTCTCTTTTTCCTCATCCCTTCTCTCCTCCCTCCTTTCCTCTCTCCTCCCCTCCCTCTCTCCTCACTCTTCTCCTCCTCGCTCTCTCCTCCCTCTCTCCTCTATCCTCCCTCTCTTTTCTCCTCTATCCCCCCTCTCTCTTCTCCTCCCTCTCTCCTCCTCCCCTCTCTCCTCCTCCCTCTCTCCTCCTTTCCTCTCTCCTCCTCTCTCCTATCCTCTCTTCCTCCTACCTCTCTCTCCCTCTCTCCCTTTCTGCCCTCCCCCTATCTCCCTGTCCTCCCTCCCTCTCTTTTTCCTCACCCCTTCTCTCCTTCCTTTCTTTCTTCTCCTCTCTCCTCCCTCCTTTCCTCTCTCCTCCCCTCCCTCTCTCCTCCTCTCATCTCTCCTCCTCTCTCCTATCCTCCCTCTCTCCCCTCTCTCCTCTCCTCCTCTCTCCTCCCTCTCTCCTCCTCTCTCCTCCCTCTCTCCTCCTCCCTCTCTCCTCCTCCCCTCTCTCCTCCTCTCTCCTCCTCTCCTCCCTCTCTCTTGTATATTTCCTGTACAGTGACACTTCTGGCTCCGCTCCGGCTGCAGTTTGTCTCTTTTTGTCTTTAACGCTCTTTCACTTCTTTCACAGTGTTTCTGTCATTTCTTTCCCTCCTTGTTGGACTTGACATCCGTTCTTTCATCCCTTCTTTCTCCTCCTCCGGGTGATTTGGGGTCGGGGCAAAAGCAGCTCGTAAAAGTCCAAATAAACTTCAGAATCTGCACTTTTTAAACGCCGTCTATAACTCTGTGTTTCCTCCCACTTCATTCAAGACGAGAGGGACTAAACCAGGACTAAAGCAGATCTAAACCAGGTCTAAACCAGGACTAAACCAGGTCTAAACCAGGACTAAATCAAGAATAAACCAGGACTAAACCAGGACTAAAGCAGATCTAAACCAGGTCTAAACCAGGACTAAACCAGGACTAAAGCAGGACTAAACCAGGACTAAACCAGGTCTGAACCAGGACTAAAGCAGGACTAAACCAGGACTAAAACAAGTCTAAACCAGCACTAAACCAGGACTAAACCAGGTCTAAACCAGGTCTAAACCAGGACTAAACCAAGAATAAACCAGGACTAAAGCAGGACTAAAGCAGGTCTAAACCAGGTCTAAACCAGGACTAAACCAGCACTGAACCAGGACTAAACCAGGACTAAACCAGGACTAAAGCAGGACTAAATTAGGGCTAAACCAGGACTAAACCAGGACTAAACCAGGACAGAACCAGGACTAAACCAGGTCTAAACCGGGACTAAACCAGGACTAAACCAGAATTAAACCAGGCCTAAACCAGGAGTGAACTGGGACTGAACCAGGACTAAACCAAGATTAACCTAGGACTGATCTAGGTCTAAACAGAACTAAAATAGGACGAAGACCAGAGTAAAGCAGAACTAAAGCAGAACTAAACCAGGACTAAACAAGAACTAAAATAGAACTAAACCAGGACTAAAACTTGTTTGAAGCAGGATTAAACCAAGAAAGAACAAGGCTAAACCAGGATTAACGCAGGACCAACCAGGCCTAACCCAGGATTAAACCAGGACTAACCAGAACTAAACCAGGACACAGACATTGCTCCAGTACCTAAACACCTAAACCCGGCAGCTTCCCGCGGGCTGGAGTCCCTCACAGTTGTTCTGGTCGCTGCTTAGGACTTTAAATGACTTTTCTTGTGTTGTGCGCTCCACTCCATCAGCCTGACACCTCTGTCTGTGCACCATCCGTCTGCGTCCACAACCTCCTCTTTAACATTCACCGCACACCAACGCTCTGCGCCGAGGAACCAGCAACTCTGCCGAAAAACACCCGAATTATCCCCAGACGCGGTGGAGAAAACACTAGAACAACAAAAACCTGTATTATGCTCAAAGTGAAATGTGGAACTTTTCTGGTCAAACACTTTTCTTCATGGAGATGTTACTGCTTTGTCTGGAATGTTCCTCAGTATGGCATTAAACCTTTGCATCTTCATGGAGACCAGGCCAGACCAAGTGACAGGTCAGATCTGTGGAGAGGCGACCCCGTTCACTGTCAGAATGTTTTTCGAGGTATTTTTGAGCTCTAAAACCACTTTTACTTGAGTAAATTTAAAGTAGAGCTGGTTAAAGTCGCACTGCGGAACATTCAAGGCCCCAACCAAAAATTACAGACATATGTTCCTTGAAATGTTCCACAATATAGCATTAAAGTTAAATGTTGAGTGTGTATAGGTACAGCTCAAAAATGCCTTGGGTTGTCTCTCCGTAGATCTGACCTATACATTGGCCTGATGGAAGCCTGAATACTGGTCCAATTTAGTCCAGTTTTAGTCCTGGTCCAGTGCTGGTTTAGTCCTGGGTGAATTCTGGGTTAGTCCTGGTTCAGTCCTTGTTTAGTCCAAGTTTAGGCCTGGTTCACTCTTGGTTTAGTCTTGGTTTAATCCTGGTTTAGTCCAGGTATAGTACTGTTTTAGTCCTAGTTTAGTCCTGTTTTAGTGATTGTTTAGTCCTGGTCTTGTCCTCGTTTAGCCCTGGTTTACTTATTACAATACACAGACTTAGTTCTGGTTTAGGTCTGGTTCAGTCTTGATTTAGTCCTGGTTCAGTCCTGGTTCAGTCTTGATTTAGTCCTGGTTCAGTCCTGGTTTAGTCCTGGGTCAATCTTGGTTCAGTATTGATTTAGTCCTGGTTCAGTCCTGGTTTAGTCCTGTTTCAGTCTTGGTTTAGTCCTGGTTTAGTCCTGGTTTGTTTAATCCTGGTCTAGTCCTTTTTCAGTTCTGGTTTAGTCCTGGTTTAGTCCTGGTTCAGTTCTGGTTCAGAGCTGGTTCAGTCCTTGTTTAGTCCTGGTTCAGTTCTGGTTCAGTCTTGGTTTAGTCCTGGTTCAGTCCTGGTTTAGTCCTGGGTCAATCTTGGTTCAGTATTGATTTAGTCCTGGTTCAGTCCTGGTTTAGTCCTGTTTCAGTCTTGGTTTAGTCCTGGTTTAGTCCTGGTTTAGACCTGGTTTAATCCTGGTCTAGTCTTTTTTCAGTTCTGGTTTAGTCCTGATTTGATCCTGGTTTAGTCCTGGTTCAGTGCGTGTCTCAAAGAATGTAGATAACTATACTGCGTTCTTATGGATTTCTCTCCATGGTGAAAACATCAGACTCAACACCAGAAAAGTCCCACAGTGTGTCTTTAACATTTTATTTACTCACATCATTTGAATCAAGAATATTTCATAACTGTCAAGTGAAAATGTCTGAACACAGTGAGCTGATTGCCTGATTTGAACCAGTCTCCTCCTGGTTTGTGGGCGGACTTCTCAGCCCACTGCTCCACCGTCCCCATTAACATTTATTTTACCTTTGGGACAAAGAGAGAACAGAGGAGCTGGGCACAGATCACTGACTTTAGCTTTAAATATTAAGGCCTGATTTAAAGCTACACTGAACACACCTCTGTGTGAATATCAATGCACTGGGACAGATTCAGACCTGCTTTAGACCTGGTTTAGACCTGCTTTAGACCTGCTTTAGACCTGGAATAGACCTGGTTTAGTCCTGGTTTAGACCTGCTTTAAACCTGCTTTAGACCTGCTTTAGACCTGCTTTAGACCTGGTTTAGTCCTGGTTTAGACCTGGTTTAGTCCTTGTTTAGTTTTTGGTTTAGTTCTGGTTTAGTCCTGCTTTAGACCTGCTTTAGACCTGGAATAGACCTGGTTTAGTCCTGGTTTAGACCTGCTTTAGACCTGGTTTAGTCCTGGTTTAGACCTGGTTTAGTCCTTGTTTAGTTTTTGGTTTAGTTCTGGTTTAGTCCTGCTTTAGTCTAGTTTTAGTCCATTTTTAGTCCTGGTTTGGCTTTTGGTTTAGTGCTGCTTCTGACCAGTTTTAGTTCAGTTTTACTCTTGGTGTAAGTCTTGGTTCAGTTCTGGTTTAGTCCTGTTTAGTCCAGTTTTAATCCTGGTTTAGTTTTTGGTTTAGTTCTGGTTTAGTCCTGCTTTAGGCCAGTTTTAGTCCTGGTTAAAGTTTTGTTTTTGTCCTGGTTTAGTCCTGGTTTAGTTCCAGGTTTAGTTCTAGGTTTAGTCCAGTTTTAGTCCTTCTTTAGTCCAGTTTTAGTCCTGGTTTAGTCCAGTTTTAGTCCTTCTTTAGTCCAGTTTTAGTCCTGGTTTAGTCCAGTTTTAGTCCTTCTTTAGTCCAGTTTTAGTCCTGGTTTAGTGCAGTTTTAGACCTGCTTTAGTCCAGTTTTAGTCCGGGTTTAGTTCCAGGTTTAGTCCAGTTTTAGTCTGTGTTTAGTGCAGTTTTAGTGCTGCTTTAGTCCAGTTTTAGTCCTGGTTTAGTTCTCGGTCGCAGCTGCGTCTCTGTGAATACAAATGCAGTGAGTCTGATTGTTCATTCGACTGAAGGATTGAGGTTCTGACCTGAAACTGCAACAAAATCTACATGAGTTTGAATGATACAAGACCAGGACTAAAGCAGGACTAAAGCAGGACTAAAGCAGGACCAAAGCAGGACTAAAACAGTACTAAACCAGGACTAAACCAGTACTAAACCAGGAGTAAACCAGTACTAAACCAGGACTAAACCAGGAGTAAAGCAGGACTAAACCAGGACTTAAGCAGGACTAAAGCAGGACTAGACCAGTACTAAACCAGGACTAAACCAGGAGAAAAGCAGGACTAAACCAGGACTAAAGAAGTACTAAACCAGGACTAAAGCAGGACTAAACTAGTACTAAACCAGGACTAAACCAGGACTAAACCAGGAGTAAAGCACGACTAAACCAGGACTAAAGAAGGACTAAACCAGGACTAACGCAGGACTAAACCAGAACTAAACCAAAAACTAAACCAGGGTTGAAGCAGGACTAAACTAGGACTAAACCAGGACTAAAGTAGGACTAAACCAGGACTAAACCAGGACTAAACCAGGATTAAAGCAGGACTAAACCAGGACTAAAGAACGACTAAAGCACGACTAAAGCACGACTAAAGCACGACAAAAGCACGACAAAAGCAGGAGAAAAGCAGGACTAAACCAGGACTAAAGCAGGACTAAACCAGGACTAAAGCAGAACTAAACCAGTACTAAACCAGGACTAAAGCACGACTAAAGCAGGTCTAAAGCAGGACTAAACCAGGAGAAAAGCAGGACTAAACCAGGACTAAAGCAGGACTAAACCAGGACTAAAGAAGGACTAAACCAGGAGTAAAGCAGGACTAAACCAGGACTAAACCAGGACTAAAGCAGGACTAAAGCAGGACTAAAGCAGGACTAAACCAGGACTAAAGAAGGACTAAACCAGGGGTAAAGCAGGACTAAACCAGGACTAAACCAGGACTAAACCAGGAGTAAAGAAGGACTAAACCAGGACTAAACCAGGACTAAACCAGGACTAAAGCAGGACTAAACCAGTACTAAACCAGGACTAAAGCACGACTAAAGCAGGACTAAACCAGGAGAAAAGCAGGACTAAACCAGGACTAAAGCAGGACTAAACCAGGACTAAAGAAGGACTAAACCAGGAGTAAAGCAGGAGTAAAGCAGGACTAAACCAGGACTAAACCAGGACTAAACCAGGACTAAAGCAGGACTAAAGCAGGACTAAACCAGGACTAAAGAAGGACTAAACCAGGGGTAAAGCAGGACTAAACCAGGACTAAACCAGGACTAAACCAGGACTAAACCAGGAGTAAAGAAGGACTAAACCAGGACTAAACCAGGACTAAAGCAGGACTAAACCAGTACTAAACCAGGACTAAACCAGGACTAAAGCAGGACTAAACCAGGACTAAAGCAGGACTAAAGCAGGACTAAACCAGGACTAAACCAGGACTAAAGCAGGACTAAAGCACGACAAAAGTAGGAGAAAAGCAGGACTAAACCAGGACTAAAGCAGGACTAAACCAGGACTAAAGCAGAACTAAACCAGTACTAAACCAGGACTAAAGCACGACTAAAGCAGGTCTAAAGCAGGACTAAACCAGGAGAAAAGCAGGACTAAACCAGGACTAAAGCAGGACTAAACCAGGACTAAAGAAGGACTAAACCAGGAGTAAAGCAGGACTAAACCAGGACTAAACCAGGACTAAAGCAGGACTAAAGCAGGACTAAAGCAGGACTAAACCAGGACTAAAGAAGGACTAAACCAGGGGTAAAGCAGGACTAAACCAGGACTAAACCAGGACTAAACCAGGAGTAAAGAAGGACTAAACCAGGACTAAACCAGGACTAAACCAGGACTAAAGCAGGACTAAACCAGTACTAAACCAGGACTAAAGCACGACTAAAGCAGGACTAAACCAGGAGAAAAGCAGGACTAAACCAGGACTAAAGCAGGACTAAACCAGGACTAAAGAAGGACTAAACCAGGAGTAAAGCAGGAGTAAAGCAGGACTAAACCAGGACTAAACCAGGACTAAAGCAGGACTAAAGCAGGACTAAACCAGGACTAAAGAAGGACTAAACCAGGGGTAAAGCAGGACTAAACCAGGACTAAACCAGGACTAAACCAGGAGTAAAGAAGGACTAAACCAGGACTAAACCAGGACTAAAGCAGGACTAAACCAGTACTAAACCAGGACTAAACCAGGACTAAAGCAGGACTAAACCAGGACTAAAGCAGGACTAAAGCAGGACTAAACCAGGACTAAACCAGGACTAAAGCAGGACTAAAGCAGGACTAAAGCAGGACTAGACCAGGAATGAAGCAGGACTAAAGCAGGACTAAACCAGGACTAAAGCAGGACTAAAGCAGGACTAGACCAGGAATAAAGCAGGACTAAAGCAGGACTAAACCAGGACTAAAGCAGGACTAAAGCAGGACTAAACCAGGACTAAACCAGGACTAAAGCAGGACTAAAGCAGGACTAAAGCAGGACTAGACCAGGAATGAAGCAGGACTAAAGCAGGACTAAACCAGGACTAAAGCAGGGCTAAAGCAGGACTAGACCAGGAATAAAGCAGGACTAAAGCAGGACTAAACCAGGACTAAAGCAGGACTAAAGCAGGACTAAACCAGGACTAAACCAGGACTAAAGCAGGACTAAAGCAGGACTAGACCAGGAATGAAGCAGGACTAAAGCAGGACTAAACCAGGACTAAAGCAGGACTAGACCAGGACTAAAGCAGGGCTAAAGCAGGACTAGACCAGGAATAAAGCAGGACTAAAGCAGGACTAAACCAGGACTAAAGCTGGACTAAAGCAGGACTAGACCAGGAATAAAGCAGGACTAAAGCAGGAATAAACCAGGACTATATCAGGACTAAACCAGGACTAAAGCAGGACTAGACCAGGACTAAAGTAGGACTAAACCAGGATTAAAACAGGACTAGAACAGGACTAAAACAGGACAAAAGCAGGACTAAACCACGACTAAAGCAGGACTAAACCAGGACTAAAGCAAGACTAAAGCAGGACTAAAGTGGGACTAAAGCAGGACTAAAACAGGACTAAACCAGGACTGAACCAGGATTAGACCAGGATTAAAACAGGATTAAAGTAGGACTAAAACAGGATTAAAACAGGACTAGAACAGGACTAAAACAGGACTAAAGCAGGACTAAGACAGGACTAAGACAGGACTAAACCAGGACTAAAATAGCACTAAACCAGAACTAAACCTGGATTAAAACAGGACTAGAACAGGAGTAAAACAGGACTGAACCAGGACTAAACCAAAGTGAAACCAAAATCAAGCCAGCACTAAATCATAACTAAACTGAACCTGGACTAAATCCAGACTAAGATGGGTCTAAACTAGGTCCAACCCAGGACTAAGCCAAGACTAAGATAGACTGACCACTGCAGACCCCACGTGAGTTGTACTAAACCAGGACTAGGTCAGGTCTAACTCCAGTTTTAACCCGTTTTAAACAGATACAGCAAAACAGACATTCCACACAAGCCTCTAAAGCAGGTTAAATGTCTTGCCCGATGACACAGAGGTAAGTAATGGCTGGCAGGGGGATTTAACCATCAACCTGTCAACAGTGTGTAAAATATAACTCACTTTTAACACCTCCTCCTCCTCTTCCTCCTCTTCACATAGATCTTCCCCAATTCTGTCGTTTTGTTTCCTCCACATTCCTGTGTCTGCTGCTGTGACACTGACAGGAGCAGGGACAGGAGCAGGGACAGGAGCAGAGGCAGGGGCAAGGACAGGAGCAGAGACAGGAGAAGAGACAGGAACAGAGGCAGGAGCAGGGACAGGGGCAGAGACAGGGGCAGGGACAGGAGGACAGGAGCAGAGACAGGAGAAGGAGCAGGGACAGGAGCAGGGACAGGAGCAGGGACAGGAGCAGAGACAGGAGCAGGGACAGGAGCAGGGACAGGAGCAGAGACAGGAGCAGAGGCAGGAGAAATGTCTTTTGTATAATTTTCTAGTCCAGTCATCACTTGTGCTGCAGCTCCAGACACATCACTCTTGTCAGAGTCTGGTCAGAGTCTGGTCAGAGTCTGGTCAGAGTCTGGTCAGAGTTTGGTCAGAGTCTCGGTCGGAGTCTGGTCAGGGTCTGGTCAGAGTCTGGTCAGAGTTTGGTCAGAGTCTTGGCCGGAGTCTGGTCAGAGTCTGGTCAGAGTCTGGTCAGAGTCTGGTCAGAGTCTAGTCAAAGAGTCCGGTCCCCACTCGCTCACTCACGTCTGGAGCCAGAACCAAACATGATCGTCCAATCAGATTTGTTTATTTCAGTGACACGTGTGAAACAAAGGAGCTCATTGGTTATTCATCATTTACAAACAAAGACACATTTTTCTCTCAGAGTTTAGAACTTTGATCAGTGATTCTACAGAAATCCTCGATGTTTTTCAGCCTCCTGTGATGTATTTTCTTCTCTCGTGAGCAGCCATATTTATTTTAATACAGACGGACCTGTCTCTGATTGGCTAATCCACCTGTCAATCACCAGAGAACACACACAGATTTGTAAAGTATGTGTATTTGTAAAGTGTGTGTTCCAGATCCCAGGTAACATTTGTGCTGCTTGAACCGACACATTTACATACACCGGGGAACATAAATCTGCAGGACCAGGTCAGAGACGGGTTTAGAGCCCCGGTGCACAGAGGAGGCGTCTGGGGAGTGGGAAGACGCCTCTAACCCGACTGACATTTATTCAAACAACAACAACAATGGCAAAGCTACAGGTCCTATATTACCCAAAGTTTCACTCTTGTCAGCTTTGAGAATTTAAGTTTAGTATGTTGTTACCTCCTCAAAAACATCTCCAAAGCTCAAAATGTTCTGTTCCACCTTGTGATGTCATGAATGGTAGTTTTTAAAGGGCCTTTTAGCTTTACACTGCAAAAAACCTGTCCAAAATGTAAGATAGAAACACTTAAATTTATGAAAAAGTGACTTAAAAGTAGTAAAATCATCTTGCTGCACGGTCAGATCATTTTACTTGACAAGTTAAAGCTTATTAAATCTTAAAATAAACACCTCTTGACGAGAATGAAGCCGTCTCAGAACTATTAAGTCGATAATAAATCTAAAAACAAGATCAATAACCTGATATAACTTTAAAATCTTGGTCAGATCAGAGAAATTTGCAGCGTAGTTCAGTAGAAATAGGCAATTTCAGGGCTGAAATGATCCACATGATTCTAATGAAGTTGTATGAAGTTTAAAAACACAGTGGAAATCTTCCTCTATTACCAAGTGACATCACAAGGTGGAACGGAGTATGCTTGTGATGAGGAAACATTATACCATAGATGAAAAAACTTGAGTAACATGGGCTTTTTACACTTATACACTTCACATTATGGTATAGATTTGTGTCACATGTTGTGCACTGTAGGACCCTGAGCTGATAATGTGAAGCAGAGGAGCTCAGGGTGTCAGCTGCTGCTCCTCCTCTGCTCCATTTTGACCCATTTTTTAAATATTCCGACAATGTACGTCTCTGGGAAGGAAAAACAGGACAATAATTCAAAAATGTTTACAAGACATACAGAAGGAGGGGTTGAGTTTAGGTTTTTGGGGTTTTTGTTTTTAATCTAGTTTATTTAACCACTTTTACAACACCGTCTCCATTTTAAAAAGTCCAGAAGCGTTCACACTTAAGAAAAGACTGAAATCTGAACTTTGAAATAATACAAGAATCTCAGGTATTTCAGAACGTTTCAAAAACAGAATTAGCAGCTTTTAGACAAGTAAGAGGAAGGGCATCTGACACATTTAGGACCCAAAGACGACATTATATTAAGACATTTCCTTAAAATAAAGAGAGGTTTTCAGATAAATGAGGCAAGTGTGAGTTTAAAGTGACTTCCTCTATGCTTTTCACCTCCGCACAGCACAAATTGAGTTAGAAAAAGTCTGAAAAGTCACATGCGTTTACTGTAGGGATGTAACACTAACATGAATCTGGTGATATTCTATTGTCAAAGGTCTCACAATAATATCGTGGACCATCACAATATATCGAATCCCAAGTCTCTTTGCTTAAATGAATAGTTCTGATGCAGAAATAGCTAAAAAAAACAAAGGGAACTACATAGACCATGATCCTTTGCTCCGTTTCAGTGCAGACTACATGAAGAAATAACTGTTCTCAGCACTTTGAAATCTTCATTCTTTGGATTAAGTTTTGTGAAGGAATTTTTAGAGGAAAAAGCAACAGATTCACAGTTTAATATTGAGATAAATCTGGTACGGTGAGATATTTATGGTGAAAATATCGTACAGAGAGATTTGGATATCGTTCCATCCCTAATGACAATAAATGTTGTACCAAATGACTGGTCAAAGCATTTTAGAATGTCAGTCTTGTTATTCTGTAGAATATCGTAATATCGTAAGCCTCCCCACCATATCGTGAGCTTTCCCACGATATCGCAATAAATATCATACTCTGAGGTTCATACCATGAGGATATCGTATTGTGAGACTTGGATATCGTTACAACTCTAGTAGTAGTACTTTTGCTGACTACGATATTTACTGCAACATATTTATTTAAGGTTAATTTTATTTAAATGTACAAGAAAAACTCACAAGAAACAAAGTAACTAAACGTACAAGAAATACAGTAACTAAGCCTGTATTCTTCTTGTACTACTACTACTACTACTACTACTACTGCATCCACAGAGGTATAGTCATATCCTGTGTTCATGTTTGCGGGGCGCTCACATGAGTGTGCTCCTGATGGTCCATTCTTCTGCTGAGGGCACTGCACCTGCGGCTTCCTCTGGACACTTCCTCCTCAGCTCACAACAACTGTTTCTGTGCCCTTTAGCCATGTGCAGGCTACAACAGGGTTTACGCTGAGAAATATGGGCTAGTTTCAGAGCAGCTGCCAGATATCACACTCATACTCTTACATGAGTAAGTCCCTGATCCACACTTATGGTCATGAGCTTTGGGTGATGGCAGAAAAGACAAGGTGGAATTAGACAAACTTTATTGATCCACAAGTCGGAGTGTAACGATATCGAAGTCTCACAATACAATATTGTCACGGTATGAACGTCATGGTATGATATTTATTGCAATATTGTGGGAAAACTCACGATATGGTGGGGAGGCTTACGATATTATGATATTCTACATAACAAGACTGACATTCTAAAACGCTTTGACCAGTGATTTGGTACAACATTTATTGTCATTAGGGATGGAACAATATCCAAATCTCTCTGTACAATATTTTCACCATATACATCTCATGATATGGTATTTATTGCAATAAAAATCTGTGAATCTGCTCCTTTTTCCTCTAAAAATGCCTTCACAAGACTTAATGCAAAGAATGAAGATTTCAAAGTGCTTAGAACAGTTATTTCTTCATGTAGTCTGCACTGAAACGGAACAAAGGATCATGGTCTATGTAGTTCCCTCTGGTTTTTTTTAGCTATTTCTGCATCAGAACTATTCATTTAAGCAAAGAGACTTGGGATTCGATATATTGTGATGGTCCATGATATTATTGTGAGACCTTTGACGATACGATATCACCATATTGCAGTTATAGTTACATCTCTATCCATGAGGGAAATTATTTGGACACAGAACCTCACTCATCACAATATATTATAATAACCAAGAGTAACAAATATATAAATGGTGATAATAAATTCTAAATACAGTCTTTACAAATGTATTAGCGCACCTGTCATGAAAACATGAAAACATAAATCACCTCATAGTATATTAAAACTCATTTCAAATTAAGAAAATGACCAACTAGAATCACAAATTAGTCCTTGTTGACAAATAATCACCAAAAATGTGAATATTTAGTGTGATCCTTTTCTTGCTGCTTTGTTTTTACGTAGTTTTGCAAAGTCTCTTTTGTTATTGAGTTCCAAATATTTTCAGCTGTTCCCAGTGACTTTGGGTGAGACTTTGGTGTGATTTATGGAAGGAGGAGCTGGAGGAAGTGTCTGGGGAGAGGTAAGTCAGGGCGTCACTGCTCAGACCACTGCCTCTGTGACCTGGCTCTAGATAAAGAGGAAGAACATAGAGAGATGTGTTTGTCGCACTGATCTTCACATATGATTTGAATTTGTATTTTTTGGTGTAAATTCTTTGGAAATGTGCAGATGTTGTGCATTATTTAGTGCGGGAGTGTCCAAACTTTTTTCATCAAGGGCCACATATTAAAACACAGACCAGTGTGAGGGTCGATCGAGGGTCATAGACTGGTGGTCAAAACAGTGAGTAATTCAAATCTGTGCTTTTTTAACAGGTTTGAATGACCCTCCAGACCTTTGTTCAGGCTTAGACCCTCAAAAGGACACACTACATTTACTTGATCAAGGTAGATTTCAAAAAGATGCAGTAAAAAGTACTACTTGCCAATTCACATGGAAGCCTGAGGCCCAAAACAACTGGTGTGAGGGCCACATTTGGCTCCTGGGCCATAGTTTGGACAGGCCTGCTTTAGTGTTTGCTGATTTTAGAAACGAATAAATCATAAATCTGATTTTGAAAACATTTTTCATCCCAGTTGTTACTCTGTTTCTCCAAATACTTTTACTTTATTACACATTTCTTTACTTGAATACAACTTTTTAGCAACTTTTCCCCCAGACTAATCCTGACTTTTAGAGCAAATCATGCATTTTCAGTGAAATTTAAACCCGTCTCATTCAGAAGGACATTTTTGCACCATGACTTCTCTGACTAACTCCTTTACTCTTCTTACTCCCCCATTCTCCTGTTTCCTCTTTTGTTGTCAGCACCGAACATGACGTCACCCTGCAGAGCACCCTAGGGTGACGGGGGGCCGTGGGCGGAGCTTGCATTTGCTTCAGCCAATCCGCGCGGAGCTATGCAAATGTAATAGCGGTGAGCGTCGTAGCGGGCAGCCAAGCGCCACTATCCGGATCTCCACTGTTCGCGCCGGACCCGTGCGCCTTTCCCCGTCTCCGAAACGCTCCATGGCTGGATAAAGCACCACCACGTAACTTTTTCCACCTCCCAAAGCGGATTTTAACACTTTTTCACACCAGGACACGACGCAAAGAAGGATCAACGCCATGAAATACAAAGTAAGTTCCAAGTTGACTCCGTGGCTCGCAGTTTCTATTCCGCCTTAATTTGGTAACACAAAAACAGTATTTCCTCACGTTTTCCGCTGTTTTTTAACCACTTCGTGTTTTGCGCTGTTCCCATGATTTTGTGCAGAAATAACACGTTGGCTAAACTACCTAAACTATTACGCATGGAGCGCACTCTGCAGGTTAAATGCAAAAAAAAAAATAAAAATAAAATAAAATCTTTAAAATGTTTTTCTAATCTTTTACGTGTGCGTGGTTTCTATTTTTGCTCGTAGACACGCTCATCTCATTTTATTGCCTCCATTTATCGCTGTAGTAAGCCGTTTATGACATGTTCAGGTGCGTAAACCTAAGTTGGCGCAGCAGTAGCGGACCCCCCGGCTGTGTGCCCGCCTCGGCCACTGTTATGCTAATAGAAAGTGGAAAAGTTAGATTTTAGAGAGTTTGAAAAGGGTTTTGAAAGTAAAATGTTGTCTTTTGTTTTCGTTAATGTCGTTTGAACGAGTTTAAAAAGACGGTGGAATGACTTGATTTAAATTCCGTGTTCAAAACCAAAATACGTAGGCTAAATTACTATTTCCGTTTTTGTGCTTTTGTGGTGAATTTTGTGGTGCAATTGAGAATTAGAGATATAGAAAAAATGTATAGGTTAAAAATGAAATTCATTTTTTTGTTAATTTATTTAAAATGGTTCCATATGGCGCAAAATTAAATTGTGAGCTTTAATTTATGTTGTTACCTCCTCAAAAACACACCTGAAGTTGTGTTTTGTTTCATTCACATTTGACTAATCCTTTATTAACCATCTCAAAATGCTCCGTTCCACCTTGTGATGTCACGAAGTGGTAATGAAGCTGTAGTTTTCGCGGTGAACCGCTCCTTTTTACCTTTACTTCAGCGGAGATGTGCAATTCCAGGCTTGAAATGATCCAAAAAATGAAGCTGTGTGGAGTTTAAAAACATCGTGGAGCACTTCCTGTATTACTTCATGACATCACAAGGCGGAGCAGAGTGTTTTCAGTTTGAGAGAAGAACTCCAGGTCTGTTTGTGATAAGTAAACAACAGTATATTATAAAATAAATCTGAAAATTCCGTATGATTTTTCACATTTTAATTCAGAAATAAGTACGATATTAAAGATTTTTGGGTTTTATTTTGGCATTTATAGCGGCGTGTAATATCAGCACGTTTAAAATAGACATAGCGTTTAAATTATGCAAAGTGACATGAGCTCCAAATTCAATCTTGAAAGAGGAAGTGGATTATTTTTTATCATATTTGAGCCTCATAATGTGAAGTTTCCTCTTGGTTGTAAAGTATCTCGGGTTATGTTTCTGTCGTCAGGCGGTAGGTCCAGTATAAGGAAGTTTGCATCATGGTTCAGATTTTCACTTGAAATGACTCAGGTTTACTCGTACTTTGAGACTCTCCATGTTGCTCGAGGTTTAATCAATCATTGTTTTAGTGCGGATGTTTGAGATCATGTTTTTGAAGACGTTTGGAGCATTTTTAAGTTGATTTTTTGCAATAAATTCTATATAGTGTTTGGTTTGGCTCTGGTTTTGTTGTGATGTAGTTCTCTTCTAGTCCTGGTTTAGTTCTGGTCCAATTCTGGTTAAGTTCGCTTTTAGTGCTGGTTTAGTCCTGGTTTAGTCCTGGTTTACTTCTGGTTTAGTCCAGATTTAGTTCTGGTTTGTTTCTGGTTTAGTCTTGGTTTAGTCCTGGTTTAGTCCGGGTCCTGGTTTAGTTCTGGTTTAGTCTGGGTCTAGTCCTGGTTTAGTTCTGCTTTGTCATGGTTTAGTCCTGGTTTAATCCTGGTTTAGTTCTGATTTAGTCCTGGTTTAGTTCTGCTTTAGTCCTGGTTTAGTTCTGCTTTAGTCCTGGTTTAGTCCTGGTTTAGTTCTGGTATAGTCTTGGTTTAGTCCTGGTTTACTTCTGGTTTAGTCCAGATTCAGTGGTGGTCTTGCTTTAATTTAGTCTAGGTTTAGTTCTGGTTTAGTCCCGGTTTAATCCACATTTAGTTCTGGTTTAATTCTGGTATAGTCTTGGTTTAATCTTGGTTTAGTCTGGTTTAGTCCCAGTTTAATTCTGGTTTAGTCTGGGTTTATTTCTGGTGTAATTCTGGTATAGTCTTGGTTTAGTCCTGGTTTAATTCTGGTTTAGTCTTAGTTTAGTCCTGGTTTAATTCTGGTATAGTCTTGGTTTAGTCCGAGTTTAGTCCTGGTTTAGTTGTGGTTTATTTCTGCTTTAGTCCTGGTAACTCTGTAATAGTGTTAATTGTGTTATAATTGATATTTCTGGTATTTCGAAATAATCCTGCACAGAAAGAACGATGGACTGTCTGATATTTGCCACAAACTCCTGAGGATCCATCTTGAGGGACTCCCGCTGTAAAGTTCACATTTTCCCAGCAGCCTTTTCCTCTTCAGCCAGAGCCACATTCAGAACGTGTAGAGGAAGACAGGTTTATTTAGAAAATGTTCTTATTTCCTCTTATGTTGTCCATAATATAGCAACCTAATCCTTCCCCTTCAACATACACCGGCATTTATACCCTACTCGAGTAAACAAGTGAAGTGGAGCAGCTTTTAGCACTTCCTCCGTACTACACACAAGTGGAGTTTACCGTTAGTTTCTTGTACAAACAAAGGCCGAGCGCGCTATTAAAGCTGGTAGTGCCGCTGTGTCATTGGGCAAGACACTCCTTCCTCCAAGCCAGTAATAGTTGGTCTAACAGTTGGATTGTGGTTATATGAGCAGAGATTGAGAGAAACTTTTGCGCCGTTGAGCCCCGAGACAAATGTGACGAGTTTATCTGAGGCAATTTAGGATTAAAAAATAAAAAATAAAATAAAAAATATCTAATTGCGTCCTTCATTTTGGTAATTTTTGTGCTATATATTCTAATTTTCTGATTAGAAAGTTAAACTCTTCAAAAAATAAAAAATATATTTAAAAATCCCCTTATTTGAACCTGTTTTAACCCAAAATTTACCCAAAATTTTGAAATTATTGGGAAAAATCTTGAATTTCAATAGAATTCTGTTCAAAGTTCACATTTCAAACTATTTTAAAACATTAAAGACTGAATATGCTGATATTTGGAAAACGATATTTTAAACTATTCAGTCCTTCTATTATTATTTATGCTTCTGTTGACCTTTTTTCATTCATTTTTATACCGAAATGACAAATCAATTCTGATTCTAAACATGTCCAGAAAAATGGACCAAAAAAAGTGAAATCTGAACTGACAAACTGACACAAGAATCACATTTCAGAACTTGTTTTTATGCAGAATGAAACCCCATGGAGACATGGGAGGGCATCTGACGCACAGGGACATTTCAGAACATGTTTGTACAGAAATAAACTTCAGCGTTAGTAGTTTTTTTTAATGCAGAATAAGGAGATTTTCATGTTTGTGGAGGAAATGATGGTCCTTCAAAAAATTGCAGTTCACTCAAATTGCAATTTTGATTCGATTGTGAAACACTTCCTGCTTTCTTTGCCTGCTTTCTCACCTGAGCTGCACCTGTCGCTAAACGTGGGCTCTCACATATCAGTCCCCAGAGGCTTTAGCACAACACAGAATTAGAAACACTTAAAATAGCAGTAAATAATTCATCAGGCTCAAAACAAGAGTGAAACGTGATGCTTAGATTAGTCCTCGTAAACAGGGACTGACGGACAGAGCAGAGACTGACGCACGAGAAACAGGATCAAAACAGGAACCGAACCGGATCAAAACGTGACGAAAATAGGACCAAAACAAGAATAAAACAGGACTCAAATACTACCAAAACAGGACTAAACCAGGATTGAAACTGGGGTAAAATAAGACTAAGGAAGGACTAAGGAAGGACTAAACCAGTACTAAATGCGGGCTAAGACAGGACTAAACCAGGACTAAAACTGGGCTAAAATAAGACTAAGGAAGGACTAAACGTGGGCTAAAACAGGACTAAACCAGGACTAAAGCAGGATTACAAATGGACTAAAACAGGACCAGAACAGGACTAAGTTTGGACTAAAACAGGTCTAAAACTGGACTAAAACTGGATTTAAATGGAACCTAAGCAGGACTAAATTGGGACCAAAACTGGATTAAAATAGGACTAAACCAGGGCTAAAACGGGACTAAAATAGGACTAGAACAGGACTAAAATATGACTGAAACAGGAATTAACCAGGATTTAACCAGGACTAAACCAGGACTAAAACAGGATTTACCCTGGACTAAAGCAGAACTAAAACAGGATTAAAACAGGGCTAAACCTGGGCTAAATCTGGACTAAAATAGGACCTAAACAAGACTAAACCAGGACTAAAATTGGACTAAAATAGGACCAAATCAGGATTAAAACCAGATTAAAACAGGACCAAAACAAATAAAAAATAAAAATAAAACAGGATTAAAAGTGGACTAAAGTATTTCTAAACCTGGATTAAAACAAAGATAAAACTGGACTAAAGTAGGACTAAACCAGGACTAAAACAAGACAAAAACAGGACTATGTAGGAGTAAAACAGGACTAAAATGGGAACAAACGTGAACCAAAACTGGACTAAAAAATGGGTCAAAATAAAACAGAACCAACAAAACCTGGACTAGAACAGGACCAAACCAAATCTAGATCAGAATTAAACTGGGCTCAAACCAGACCCAAACGTGAACACAACCTTAAATAGTACCAAGACTGAACTGGACCAAAGGTGGATCAAAACTAGAGATCGGCCAATTTTACACTTTTCATGACCATGTCGATACCAGTGTTTAGAATCCAGAGAAACTGATGGTCGATAAAGCTTTGTTGATATTTTTGGGCTGATATCTAAGTCTGTTTTTGATTATTTTACCCAAATTATGTTCTTTAAATGCACCACAAACTCCCCCACGACCGTTTTATTACAAACCTTTAAGAGAGCAGAGGATTCTTGGTTTGTGCTGGTGTCTGTTTGCAATAAAGTGTTCAAATAAAGCCTTACATGTGTCATTTAGGCAACAGATTGGCCAAAACAAAATATCTGACTCAGCTGGAGATTTAAGATGATGCTCTAAAACTTGCAAATATCAGCCTAATATACCAGTCTGTTTCTAATCAAAATAGGACTAAATCATGACCAAAACTAGAAGAAGCTTTTTATCCAGCTAAATGAGTCCCAGATTGTGAAGAATATTTTATCCTCGAGTGACGCAGAAACCGCTGTCTGTGTTGGCTTTGTTTCTTTGATCTACAAGAGCTAAACCGGACCAAAAAGGAACCAAAACTGGATCAAAAATGAACCAAAACTGAAGTAAAATAGGACAAAAATGAACCAAGACTGAAGTAAAATAGGACCATAAATGAACCAAAACGAAATCAAAACAGGACAAAAAATTGACCTAAAATAGGACCGAGAATGAACCAAAAGTGAAGTAAAGTAGGACAAAAAATTAACCAAAGTTGAAGTAAAATAGGGCAACAAAGTGAACCCAAAATAGGACAAAAAATGAACCAAGACTGAAGTAAAATAGGACCATAAATGAACCAAAACGGAATCAAAACAGGACAAAAAATTTACCAAAAATAGGACCGTGAATGAACCAAAAGTGAAGTAAAATAGGGCAAAAAAGTGAACCCAAAATAGGACAAAAAGTGAACCAAAACAGAACCCAAACTGAACCAAACCAGGACCAAAAATGAACCCAAACTGAACCAAAATGCAACAAAACTAACTGGTTGAAACAGTACCCAGACTTAAGCCCAAAGCCCAAAACTACAAAAATGAACCAAAACAGCACCAAAAATTTACCAAAACTGAACTAAAACAGGACCAAAAATGAACCAAAACTGCAAAACAAAATTTAAAAAATTAATCAAAACTACAAAAATGAATAAAAACTGACAAAAGCAGTAGCCAAACGTAACCCCGCGTCCATCTGTGTGTCAGGCTGGACCTTGCCTCCGGTGTGTTGCCGTGCGCTGGTGTAATGCTGTTATCAGAATCATTATGGAGGAGCTAATATCGCAGGCTAACGCTAACTGCACAGGTGTAATGTTATTATCAGCAGCATTATGGATGTGCTAGCGGCGTATGCTAATGCTAACGTCACTGCCACATCTGCGTCATGGTGTTCAGCATGTGGAAACATCAATGAGATTAGAGTGAGCGGGACACGGGCCTGACATTTACACTCACATCATTTCATACATACAGGAGGAAAGTCCGATATTATATTTGTCTTTGTAGTACTGTCTTTATGCAGTACTGTGGCAGAGTATGCAGTACTGTGGCAGAGTAGTTAGCACTGTCACCTCACAGAAAAAGGTCCTGATTTAGGTTTTCATATTTTCACAAGTTTACCCAGGTGAGTGAGGGGAAGTAGCCTACTGCTTACTACTACTAGTACTATTACTACTACTGCTATTACTACTACTACTACTACTACTACTATTACAACAACTACTACTACTACATCTACTTCTAGGCTACCATTTACTCTTGTTGAAAGCGACTGGGAAAACGTCTCCTACTACTGTTTCTACTACTACAACTACTACTGTTATTACTACTGCTACTGCTGCAGCTACTACTATTACTGTTACTTCTACTACCTGTACTAGCACAACTACAACTACTAGGCTACGACTACTACAATCATTACTACCATTGGTGAAGTGCTTAGTACTTCTACTACTACCACTACTACTGTTATTGCTATTACTGCAGCTGCTGCTACCACTACTACTAGTAGTAGTAAGACTACTACTACTACTGGGCTACCATTTATTCTTGTTGATAGTGATTGGGAAAATTTCTACTATTGCTACTACTACTACTACTGGTACTTTTACTATCTGCACTACCACAACCACAGCTACTAAGCTACTACTATTACTACAATTATTACTACCATTTACTCCTGATGAAAGTGATGAAAGTACTACTTTTACTACTACTACTACTACTACTACTACTACTACTACTACTACTACCACTACTACTGTTGTTACTACTATTGCTGCTGCTGCTACTACTAATACAAGTACTACTACTAATACTGCTGCTGTTACTGCTATTACCATTACTTCTACTACCTGTACTACCACAACTACTAGCTTACTACTACTACAACTATTACTCCTATTTACTCTTGATATGTGATTGGTATTTCTACCAATATTACTACCACTACTACTACTGTTATTCCTATTACTATTGCTGCCGCTACCACTACTACTACTACTACTACTACTGCTGTGGTTAGTACTACTACTATTACTACTACTATTCTACTATTACTACTTGTACTATTACTGCAACTGCAACCACTATTTATGACTAAAAGTACTTCTCCAGTCACTACTACTACAACTCCAACTTGTACTACTATGATGAGTACTACTACTGTTTGGTCTAATACTAGTGTATGGTCCAGTGGAGGGGCAGAGGGCGTTTGTATCCCAGGGAGGAGAGGCCGTGTGTGGGTTCCAGGCCAGGGGTGTTCCTTCCTCCGCTGGAGCTGGACCAGAGCCAGATACAGTAGAGGGCGAGTACTACGATGAACTATGGACCTGTGTGTACTGCATGTATGCGTGTACTGTGTGTACTGTGTGTAATGTGTGTAATGTGTGTACTGTGTGTACTGTGTGTACTCTGCTACTGTGGGTTTAAAGGGCAGTGAGTCAGACTGAAGAGCGTCCCATACAAGCATGTTTATGCAAGTACATGCCTCAGAACAGGACCAAACCAGGACTAAACCAGGTCTAAACCAGGACTAAATAAGGACTGAACCAGGACTAAACCAGGACTGAACCAGTAGTAAACCAGGACTAAACCAGGACTGAACCAGGACTAAATAAGTACTGAACCAGGACTAAACCAGGACTGAACCAGTAGTAAACCAGGACTAAACCAGGACTGAACCAGGACAGAACCAGAACTAAACCAGGTCTGGTCCAGTACTGAACCAGGAGTAAACCAGGACTAAACCAGTACTAAACCAGGACTAAATAAGGACTGAACCAGGACTAAACCAGGATGAAACCAGGACTGAACCAGGAGTAAACTAGGATTGAACCAGGACTAAACCAGATCTGAACCAAGACTGAACCAGGACTAAACCCGGAATGAACCAGAACTAAACCAGGACTGATAAGGACTAAACCAAGACCAGACCAGGACTAGACCAGGACCAAACCAGGTCTAGAACAGGACAAAAAACAGGACTAAACCAGGACCAAATCAGGATTGAACCAGGAATAAACAGGACAGAACCGGGACTTGACCAGGACAGAACTAGAACTAAACCAGGACTAGAACAGGACTAAACCAGGACTGAACCAGGATTGAACCTAACCGCTGAGAAGAAGAGAAACCTGGTGAAGCCGAGCTGGGTACGAGAAGTGGAAAGGGAGAGCGAAAAGAGGAGAAGAGGAGATGGAGGAAAGATAGAGGGGAAAACCAGGAGAGAGAAGAGGGAGAGAGACTGTTGTGCAGGAGTGGAATGAAAGAAGAAAGCAGATAGGTGTAGAGAGAGAAAGAGAAAGTGATGGAGGGTGCGAAACATAACACCTAAAGTTGTTGTGTTTAAAATAGCGTCGAGCTGAATTTACAATAACAGGTCAAACGGTCACACTACACCCTCCTGCTGATATACTCTACACACTTTACACACTTTACACACTTTACACACTTTACACACTCTACACACTCTGCACACTCTACACACTTTACACTCTTTACACACTTTACACACTCTACTCACTTTACTCTCTTTACACACTTTACACACTTTACTCACTCTACACACTTTACACACTCTACACACTTTACTCTCTTTACTCACTTTACTCACTACACACTTTACACACTTTACACACTCTACTCACTTTACTCTCTTTACACATTTTACACACTTTACACACTTTACACACTACACACTTTACTCTCTTTACTCACTTTACACACTCTACACACTTTACTCTCTTTACTCACTTTACACACTTTACTCACTCTACACACTTTACACACTTTACACACTCTACTCACTTTACACACTCTACAAACTTTACACACTTTACTCACTCTACACCCTTTGCACACTCTACAGTCTACACACTTTATACACTCTACACACTTTACTCACTCTACACACTTTACACACTCTACACACTTTACTCACTTTACAAACTTTACACACTTTACTCACTCTACACACTTTACACACTCTACACACTTTACTCACTTTACACTCTTTACACACTTTACTCACTTTACACACTTTACTCACTTTACACACTTTACACTCTTTACTCACTTTACACACTTTACACACTTCTGGAACGACGCAGGACTAGAACAGGACTAAACCAGGACTGAACCAGGATTTAACCTAACCGCTGAGAAGAAGAGAAACCTGGTGAAGCCGAGCTGGGTACGAGAAGTGGAAAGGGAGAGCGAAAAGAGGAGAAGAGGAGATGGAGGAAAGATAGAGGGGAAAACCAGGAGAGAGAAGAGGGAGAGAGACTGTTGTGCAGGAGTGGAATGAAAGAAGAAAGCAGATAGGTGTAGAGAGAGAAAGAGAAAGTGATGGAGGGTGCGAAACATAACACCTAAAGCAGGGCTCTACAGTGCGCCCATTTCACTCGCATTTGCGAGTAAATATTTCGTCGTGCGAACGAGGAAAAAAAAACAGTCGCACCAGTGCGAGTGCTTCTGCAGCACAATAAGGAGAACTGCGCACAGACGTAACGTGACAAGTTAAACGTTCTAAATGTATCAAACATTAGGGGCAAACTCACACTAGGACTTTAGAATCGTGCCCAAGCCTGGATCGCCCCTAAAGCGCCGCACGCTTTCCCAGCGCTAGCGCTGACCCACGCTTACGAGCTCCTCATGTGGCCGATATCACTCATACGAACAAACTCCGCTTCAAAACACACCCACGCCCCTTCAACGAGGCGCCCGCAGCAGGACCCACACCTGTCCCACCACTCAGTAAACACCTCCACGCCGCTGGACTTCCTTCTCAGCTAAAGCGAGAGCTTTGTCTTGGTCTTGTCTCGAGCGCATTTGGACTCGGTCTTATCACGGACTCAAGGTCTGAATACTGAGTGTGATCATATTTCATTACGGCCGCTGCAATAAACTTGTACCGGTGTGCGTGACCACGCGGGACGTCTCTCTGCGGCCTGTGCACTGGAGCCCGCAGACACTGTGCGGCCCGTCAGCACAGGCTCCGCAGCGCGCGGCTTGTCCACAGCGCGCACCCTTGTGTACCAACGTGCGTCACAGGGCAGGTATCCCACCGATCCTTCCGCCTCACGTCAAATACGCCAATACTAATTTTCTGTCAGTGTCCGCACAGAGCAGACCCACAGCACAGAGCAGGCGATATGTGGGCTGAAGTTTGCCTAAGAAAATGCCAAATAACTCTGTCACAATGTGCGTTTAGTTTGGTAAATGTGCAGAGGCAAAAAAACCACTGTAAAACCAGTAAGAGAATGTAACTTCACCTAGGAATTTTAAAATACAGTTTAAAAAATCTTACCTATGTTTTTCACTTTGAAGCAGTTTTGTGTAAAGTTCCAGTGGAAGTTCTCTTAAAGAAGAGGTTCTTAAACTGTGGGTGAGGGTCCAAAAAGGGCCACAGAGTGTTTCAGTGCAGTACAGTTTGTTTGGCTTATTTTAAGTCTAAATATTAATCAGATAAAATGAAGATATATTTATAAAAACACTGCGATCATGCAGGAAAAGTACAGTCATAATAATTCTTTTGTTTTTTGTATTAAATTAATTCAAATAAGTTGGTGTGCACAAGTTCTGCACTGTAATAATCGTTCGAAATGAAAACCTACTTGTGCCCCCATTTTTTTTTCTGTGCTCCTAAAATTTTTAACTTAGGGGCACATGTGCTCCTGAAAAAAAAAGTTAGCGTAGAGCCCTGCCTAAAGTTGTTGTGTTTAAAATAGCGTCGAGCTGAATTTACAATAACAGGTCAAACGGTCACACTACACCCTCCTGCTGATATACTCTACACACTTTACACACTTTACACACTTTACACACTTTACACACTCTACACACTCTGCACACTCTACACACTTTACACTCTTTACACACTTTACACACTCTACTCACTTTACTCTCTTTACACACTTTACACACTTTACTCACTCTACACACTTTACACACTCTACACACTTTACTCTCTTTACTCACTTTACTCACTACACACTTTACACACTCTACTCACTTTACTCTCTTTACACATTTTACACACTTTACACACTTTACACACTACACACTTTACTCTCTTTACTCACTTTACACACTCTACACACTTTACTCTCTTTACTCACTTTACTCACTCTACACACTTTACACACTTTACACACTCTACTCACTTTACACACTCTACAAACATTACACACTATACTCACTCTACACCCTTTACACACTTTGCACACTCTACAGTCTACACACTTTATACACTCTACACACTTTACTCATTCTACACACTTTACACACTCTACACACTTTACTCACTTTACAAACTTTACACACTTTACTCACTCTACACACTTTACACACTCTACACACTTTACTCACTTTACACTCTTTACACACTTTACTCACTTTACACACTTTACTCACTTTACACACTTTACACTCTTTACTCACTTTACACACTTTACACACTTCTGGAACGACACAGGACTAGAACAGGACTAAACCAGGACTGAACCAGGATTTAACCTAACCGCTGAGAAGAAGAGAAACCTGGTGAAGCCAAGCTGGGTACGAGAAGTGGAAAGGGAGAGCGAAAAGAGGAGAAGAGGAGATGGAGGAAAGATAGAGGAGAAAACCAGGAGAGAGAAGAGGGAGAGAGACTGTTGTGCAGGAGTGGAATGAAAGAAGAAAGCAGATAGGTGTAGAGAGAGAAAGAGAAAGTGATGGAAGGTAGGGCTGGGCGGTATACCGTTTGAACCGGTATACCGGTAATTTTTATTTTTATGATATGAATTTTTTATTTACCGCCATACCGTGTGTGCGCGCATATGTCGGCAACACAGAGCGGCGGAACATCGCACAGCGGTAGATTGAGCGGGGGCTGTTTTTCAGTGTTACACCAAACAAGCCAACAAGCCAGGTAAGGATAGCGAGTTGAGTGGTGAGCATGGACGAAGAAAATGACACAGACACAGAGAGTGCGCGGAGCCGCGCCCGAGCGAGAGAGCGCGGGTGCGCAGAGCCGTGCCCGGGCGAAAAGGTGAAGAGCGGGCTCAAGCGCACCGCGCTCTCGCCGCACGGCTCCGCGCGCACCTCGCCACGCCTCTCGCCGGGCACGGCTCCGCGCACTCCCGCTCTCCGAAAAAGGGAGCATCTTCTCCCAATCTCTGCGTAAGCGTTGGCACTGCAGCACAAAACACTACACAGACGGTCCCTTTAGCAAACGCGCCTACCAGGGACGTCTGTGTAGTGTTTTGTGCTGCAGTGCCAACGTTAGGCAGAGATTGGGGAGAAGATGCAGATTTTACTTTCATGCAATCTTCGTATTCCAGGATATGATTGTGGCGGAGGTGGTGAAGCAAGTTGCTTGTGTTGCCTCCTGCAGCTAAAACATTAGCTCGACAACACTTACAGATGATGCGTGTTTGATCCGCGTCAGATTTTTTAAAACCGAAGTATTTCCAAACAACAGACACGGCTCCCTTTTTTGGAATGAGTTCTGTGTCTGTGTCATTTTCTTCGTCTAAAGGGACCATCTATGACAAGAAAAGGAAACGTTGGAATGATATTACCAACTCTATCACACTCCACTTAGCCAAAGACAAAAATACCGTTAAATACCGTGATACCGTGATAATTTAAAAAAATACCGTGATATCAATTTTTGGTCATACCGCCCAGCTCTAATGGAAGGTGTGAAACATAACACCTAAAGTTGTGTTTAAAATAGCGTCGAGCTGAAGTTACAGTAACAGGTCACACTACACCCTGCTGCTGATACACTTTACACACTTTACACACTCTACACACTCTACACACTCTACACAATTTACACACTCTACACACTCTGCACACTCTACACACTTTACTCTCTTTACACACTTTACACACTCTACACACTTTACACACTCTACACACTTTACTGTCTTTACACACTTTACACACTCTACACACTTTACACACTCTACACACTTTACTCTCTTTACTCACTTTACTCACTCTACACACTTTACACACTCTACTCACTTTACTCTCTTTACACATTTTACACACTACACAATTTACACACTCTACACACTTTACTCTCTTTACACACTTTACTCACTCTACACACTTTACACACTCTACTCACTTTACTCTCTTTACACATTTTACACACTACACAATTTACACACTCTACACACTTTACTCTCTTTACACACTTTACTCACTCTACACACTTTACACACACTACACACTTTACACACTCTACACACTTTACTCTCTTTACTCACTTTACACACTCTACACAATTTACACACTCTACACACTTTACACACTCTACTCACTTTACACACTCTACACACTTTACACACTTTACTCACTCTACATCCTTTACACACTTTGCACACTCTACACACTTTACTCACTTTACAAACTTTACACACTCTACACACTTTACACACTCTACACACTTTACACACTCTACTCACTTTACACACTCTACTCACTTTACACACTTTACTCACTTTACACACTTTACTCACTCTACATCCTTTACACACTTAGCACACTCTACACACTTTATACACTCTACACACTACTCACTTTACAAACTTTACACACTCTACACACTTTACACACTTTACACACTTTACACACTCTACTCACTTTACACACTCTACACACTTTACTCACTTTACACACTTTACTCACTCTACATCCTTTACACACTTTGCACACTCTACACACTTTATACACTCTACACACTTTACTCACTTTACAAACTTTACACACTCTACACACTTTACACACTCTACACACTTTACACACTCTACTCACTTTACACACTCTACACACTTTATACACTCTACACACTTTACTCACTTTACAAACTTTACACACTCTACACACTTTACACACTCTACACACTTTACTCACTTTACAAACTTTACACACTTTACACACTTCTGGAACGACGCACAACAGTTTTTACTTCAGGTGTACTTTTTGTTGGATTTCAATATTCATGTCTTGAACATAAACAGATTTTTTGTCATTGTTATTTAACTCAAAAAAAAAAAAAAAGTCAAAATTGGTGGCTGAGTGGCTCTCACGCCTCACAGCAGAATGTTCTGGGTTCGATCCCCAGGTCGTCCAGGCCTTTCTGTGTGGAGTTTGCATGTTCTCCCTGTGTCTGGATGGGTTTCCTCCGAGCACTCCAGTTTCCCCCATCAACTCAAAACATGCACTGTAGGTGTGAGTTACTGAAACAGGTGAATGAAACAAAACACAACTCCAGGTCTGTTCTTGAGGAGGTAACAACATTAGAACCTGATTTAAACTGATTTAGTGCCAGAACGAGTGGAGAGTGAAATCCTGGATACTGCGTTTGTGCTGCGTTATCATGGATGACATCAGTGCACATTTCTGCAGTGGTTTCACTGAAGGTTCTGGTTCAGATTAGAAACAGTCGTGTGGATTTGTCAATCACCACATGAGGTTTCCTCTCAACATACCTGAGAGTGAAGTCATGTTCACCGGAACAGAGGCAGAGCAGGAGGAGGACAGAGGAACACTACTGCTCACAGAGAAGAGAGAGGGAGGAGAGAGGAGGAGAGAGGACCACTACTGCTCACAGAGAGGAGGAGAGAGGGAGGTGAGAGGAGGAGAGAGAACCACTACTGCTCACAGAGAGGAGAGAGGGAGGAGAGAGGACCACTACTGCTCACAGAGAGGAGGAGAGAGGGGGGAGGAGAGAGGAGAGGAGAGAGGGAGGGGTATAGAGGACCACTACTGCTCACAGAGAGGTGGAGAGAGGGAGGAGAGAGGAGAGGAGAGAGGGAGGGGTACAGAGGAACACTACTGCTCACAGCGAGGAGAGAGGAGGAGAGTGGACCACTACTTCCCACTACTTCAAAGAGGAGAGGGGAGAGAGGGGGGAGGAAAGAAGAGAGAAGAGAGGGAGGAGAGAGAGGAGAGAAAGAGAAGATGGAGGAGAGGAAGAGAAAGAGAAGAGAGGAGAGAAGAAGGAGAGAAAGAGAAGAGAGGCAAGAAGAAGGAGGGAGAGGAGAAAAAGAGAAGAGAGAGGCGAGAAGAAGGAGAGAGAGGAGAAAAAGAGAAGAGGGAAGAGAGGAAGGAGAGAGAGGAGAAAAAGAGAAGGAGGAGTGAAGAAGGAGAGAGGAGAGAAAGAGAAGAAGGAGAGAGGAGAGAAAGAGAAGAGGGCAGAGAGGAAGGAGAGAGAGGAGAGAAAGAGAAGGAGAAGTAAAGAAGGAGAGAGGAGAGAAAGAGAAGAAAGAGAAGAGAGGAGAGAAAGAGAAGAGGGAAGGAGGGGGAGGAGAGAAAGGAGAAAAGAGAAGAGAGGAAGGAGAGAGAGGAGAAAAAGAGAAGAAGGAGAGAAAGAGAAGAGAGAGGAGAGAAAGAGAACAGGGAAGAGAGGAAGGAGAGAGAGGAGAAAAAGAAGAAGAAGGAGAGAGGAGAGAAAAGAAGAGGGCAGGAGACATAGTGAGACGGGGAGTGAGAGGAGAGAAAGAGGAGAGGGAGGAGAGAAACACTAGGGGGAGAGAGAAGACGGAGGAGGGAGAGAGAGAAAAAGGGGGGGAGGAGAGAAAGAGGAAAGGGAGGAGGGGGAGAGACAAAGATGAGGGGTAGAGAGAGAAAGAGAAGAAAGTGAGGGAAATAGGGAGGCTGAGAGAGAGGGGAGAAAGGGGGAGACCAAGGTGAGAGAGAGAGAAAAGGAAAAAAGGAAAAGGGGAGAAAAGATTGAGCAGAGAACGAAAAAGGAGAGAACCGAGCAGGAGGGAGGCGGAGGGGAGAGAGAGTAAGAGTAATGAAGGGAGAGGAGAGAAGGAAGTGGATGGATGAATGCAAGAGGAGGTAGAAGAGAGAAGGAAAAGGGGAAGAGAGAAGGGTTTGATAGAAAGAAGAGAGAGGGAGAGATAAAGAGGAAGAGGAGGAGAGCTGAAGCAAATTAGCAGAGAAAGAAAGAGGAGCGAAAAGAGGAGAGAGAAAGTAAGAGTGAGGAAGACAGTGAGAGAGGAAAAGGAGAGAGGGAAGTGGATAGATGGATGGATGGATGCAAGGAAAAGAAATAGAGGAAAGGAGAGAGAGAAAGAGGAAGTGAGCGATACAACAGAGAAGAAGGGGTAAAAGAGATGAAGAGAGACAGGAGAAAGAAGAGAGAGATGGAGAGATAAGGGGGTAGAGGAGGAGAGGGGAAGATAGAGAGACGGAGAGATAAAGAAAGAGGAGAGAGAGATAACCGGAGATAGGAGGAAATTACATGAACAAAAGAGATTTACAAAAAAAAAATTCAATCCATCCATTTTGTCATTTTTTTTCTTTCTCAGATCTTTAACTTTCAAAACTGTGTGTGCGACTTCCTTCCCCTGCAGAAAGTTATTTCCAAATCACAAAATAGTTTCTAAAAACAGCTCCGTGTTTCCGGGCAGCGGCACTTGACATTTTTCTCTGATTTTTAAATTTCAGTCGGACTAAAAAAGAAACAAAAAAAGCTCCAAATCTCTGTCTGCGTCTGTGGATAGGGGCCCCAAGGTGAAAGACAACAGGAAGTGCAGGGGCCAAACTGGGGGCAGAGGGGAGAGGGGGAGGAGGTGAAAGAGGGAGAGAGAGAGGGAGGGAGGTGGGAAAGAGAGGAGAGGAAGTAAGGAGGAATAGAAAAGAGAGGAGAGAAGGAGGGTAGAGATGCTTGAAGAGGAGAGGAGGGAGAGAGTGGAGGAGAAAGAAGAAAGGAGAGAAAGTTAAACAGAGGAGAGGAGATGGAGAGAAGGGGGAAGTAAGGATAGAGGGAAGGAGAGTGAGAAAGTGGGGAGAGGAAGAGAGGGGAGGATGGGAAGAGGGAGAGAAAAGAGGGGGAAGGGCTGTGAGAAAGGCCACATTCCAGCCGAGCGCTCAGGAGATCAGGGAGGACGGAGCCACAGAGTTCAAAACCGACAACACAACACCCCAAATATTTCTGAATTTTTACCTCCTTAAAAATGTGAAAAACAGTTTCTTTTTTTATTTAAAACAGTTTGCGGAGTTTGTCTAAAGTTCTTCCTCGCTCACCTTAAGCATTCGGAGCTTCCTAAGTTTTTATAGAAATTAGTTTAAAACAACTTTTTGCAAGGTTTAGAGACCAGGGAGGAGTTTTGCCGTCACAGTAATACGAACAACAACTAGCATTCTAACATCGCACTTCTGATTCTCGGAGGATGAAGACTCAAGAGCTGCTTATACGACATGTCTGTACTGGGGTGAGACACATTTGAGTTGTTGTACAGTTGTAGGGAGTATTATCTGTTCCATTGGGTTGAATTGTACAGTTGTAGGGAATATTATCTGTTCCATAAGGTTGAATTGCACAGTTGTAGGGAGTATTATCTGTTACTTAAGGGTGAGTTGGACAGTTGTAGGGAGTATTATCTTTGGCTCATTTGGATAAGTTCAGCTCTGAACTTTCCAATTTGTACTAAATAAAAGGTAAAAGGCGTTCACTTGAAAACTGCTTCATGACATCACAAGGTGGAACAGAGCATTTTGAGCTTTGGAGACGTCTAGACTGATCATAAAGAGTTACTCAAACATGTGAATGAAACAAAACACAACTCCAGCTCTGTTTTTGAGGAGGAAACAACATTAGAACATGATTTAAAGCTCACCAGAGTCCGTTTTGTGTCATTTAAGATCTTCAAAACTGTTAAAAATCCCTTGGCTCATTACGGCGTTTGTGCTGTCGTGATGTTGTGTCCACATTTCAACTATTTCGCCGCGTCCCCCTCCCCCCCTTCACAAAGCCCTCTCCACAAGAGCCGGGGTTACCAGGAGGAAAAATGTACCACTGTGTCCATGCTTTTCATTCACAGGAAGAAACGAGGACAGAGAAAGAAAACAGAGGAGAGGAGGAAGGAGAGAGCCAGAGAACTTTTATGGATGTCAGTGTTTGACCTTTAGGCAACATTCTTCCCCTCTCAATCTTTAGTCCTGGTTTAGTTCTCCTTTGGGCCTACTTAAGCCCTGGGTGAGACTTGGCTTTGAAAGTGGGTTTGTCCTGGTTTAGGTCTGGTTTGGTTCTGGTTTAGTTTGGTTTGGTTCTGGTTTGATCCTCACTTTATTTGGTCCGAGTTTAGTTTTTGTTTAGTTCTTGTTTGGTCTTAATTTGGTCCTAGTTTTTCCTGGTTTAGTCCTAGTGTAGTCCTGATTTGATCCTTACTCCATTTTTAGTCCTGGTTTAGCCCTGTTTTAACTCTGGTTTAGCCCTGGTTTAGTACTGTTTTAGTCCTGGTTTAGCCCTGGTTTAGTCCTAGTTTTGCTCTGGTTTAGTCCGTTTTTAGTCCTGGTTTAGTCTTAGTTTTGCCCTGGTTTAGGCCTTTTTTAGTCCTGGTTTTGTACTTTTTTAGTCCTTGTTTAGCTTTGGTTTAGTCCTAGTTTTGCTCTTGTTTAGGCCTTTTTTAGTCCTGGTTTAGTCCTTTTTTAGTTCTGGTTTAGACCTTTTTTAGTCCTGGTTTAGTCCTTCTTTAGTCCTGGTTTATCCCTGGTTTGGCTCTGGTTTAGCCCGGGTGTAGTTCTGGTTTAATCCTTTTTTAGTCCTGGTTTAGCTCTGGTTTGGCCCTGGTTTAGTCCTAGTTTAGACCTGGTTTAACTCTGGCTTAGCTCTGGTTTAGTCCTGGTTTAGACCTTTTTAGTCTTGGTTTAGTCCTTCTTTAGCCCTGTTTTATCCCTGGTTTGGCTCTGGTTTAGCCCAGGTTTAGTTCTGGTTTAGTTCTAATCTAGTCCAGGTTTGCTCCTGAAAACTGCACATTTCACTTTTAAAACTTCAAAATCTTTCTGTGTTCCATTTGTCCTGTTGTGTTTTCATTGTACAGACTTTTTCCTGATCGTATCTTATCTTTGCCCAGTGCTTTTGGCTACAGCAGTTCAAATGAGGTTAAAACCAATAGCAATAACAGTCCTCTAACAAGATAACAAGACTCTGGCTCCAGTTGAATTTACATTGAAAAATTGTCTTTACATGCTCTACGTGATCCTGGTGTTTTATTTCACTTTTTAGTCCGTAAATACATTACTTTACCTAATATGGATCTGGCTCCAAATTCGCTCCTATAACCGCCAGCCTAGTGTGACCAGACGTCCCTATTTCACTGGGACAGTCCCAGTTTTGAGCCCTGTGTACCCTGTCCCAGCAGATTTACACAAAACCACTGATTTCTTCCAGTTTTATACAAGAAATGTCTCAGATGTCCCTATTTTTGACCATTTTGATCCCTGCCAGCAGTAAAGAGAGGCATAAACGGTCATTTGTTTCGGGATAATACAGATAAGCTGTTTAAAAACGACCAAAACACCAAGAAAATGTGTACTGAATGAAATTAGTGCCGAGTGCAGGATATCCCTTTTTTTTTTTTTTTTGAAAATCTGTACACACTTCCTTCTTTCCTCCAATTCTTTCGACGTGACTTGACGCGGTCTCATTTTCAAATCTTCCATGATCTGTTTGTTCAAAGCTGGATTTTGTAGAACTGGTCTTAGATAACGTTGATCGCTTGAACAGATTGCGTCTGTTCCACTGGACGGGCCCTTTAAATGTGCAGGTTTTTTTTTTTTTTTTACAGCGCACCTGCAGCGTTCACAGGTGTGGAGATTAAAGGGGGACAGGTGTGAGCAGGGAAACAGGAATTTAGACTAAACCAAAACAGACTGGGCAGGTATTTACTGCTCAACACAATTAACAGCGCGTGTGTTTGTGTGAGAATATCTGAGGACACGTTAAAGACTTGATTTTCCCCATATATTTGAGCAAAATGTGTCTTGTCCAAGCGCAGATATACTGTATTTTTTGGACTATAAGGTGCACTTAAAGGGACAGTTTGAAATGTTGGACATAGGATCTCATTTCCTACTGAGCCAGAGTGTTGGAGACGTGTGGAGACACTTTTTTAAATCTTCCAACCAGTCCTTGTATTTGGAGAGGTTGCTGGTGCTAGGCTAGTGCATGTCAATGGCCATAGTTGTTCTGCCACTAAAAACAGTCTTAACCACTCCACAGAGCACCCGAGAAAAACTATTAGAACTCCAGACTGTCCATGTGAACGTTTGTGTCTGTAGAATCATTTCAGAAGTAAAACCAACCGTTGCATTTGAAGGATTTCTGTCTGAGCAGCAGCAGTGAGTTGTACTTCCTGATAGAAAGCTCGGCAGCGGCGGGCTGATATATGAGAAAATAGTCCCTCAACATACAACGATTCATGCATGCAATATTAGCAGTTTTATTTTCGGCTGATGACGTCATCCAGCCCCTCAAAATGTTAAACAGCCTCAAAACAGGCAGAAAATGATATGAAACATTTGTATTTCGTTTGTGCTGTGATCATTTTTATTTACGTAAAATACCAATTAAGAGTGCCATATTTTCCCAGTTTTGCTGAGCAAGATTTTTATGAGGAAGGAATGAATCATCTACCCCAAATTGCCACCTGGTCTCAAATAAACACCTGATCTATTAATCTATTAAGTGATTAAAACAAATAAACACCTCGGCTCTTATTTGGTATTTTACAGTGTACTAGTATTTTTCTTAAGTTATTAATTAGTTATATGATATAATTTCCACTCAGCTGACAACAGCGACATTAGTAAAACTCTGCATATATAGTGAAGATGATGATCTCAGACTCCCTGACGATATCGCAGGTCACCTTTCACCACCTCGCTGTTTCGCAGATTTTTGTATGAACACACATCGTGTTCTGATTGGCTAAGGGAGAACCTGCACAATGTGTTCTGCGTAATGGAAGGTGACATGTCTGTTTAGAAGAAAAACTATGTTTTTTACCCCCCGTGCTCCTCAGTTTAGATCGCAGAGGGGTTTTACAGCCTTATATAATAATTGTAAAAAATAAAGCTGACTACATTGCGGATTTTGCCTATTGCGGGTTATTTTTAGAAAGTAACCCCTGCGATAAACGAGGGACCACTGTATTATACAAAATATGAATCAAAAGCAAATTACAAAAGACTGATACAGACTGAAACATGCAGGTTCGACAATGCACCTTTAAATACAACGTCGGAGTGTCAGTGAGAAGAAACAACTAGAACATTAAATAATGTCAGTTCATTCATATTTCTATACTATATTATATACTATACCTGTGTAATATAAGAATTGCACATTTATTACCAAAGCTAATCCTGTATCCTTGGCTAGTTCATTTAATTTCATAACCAAAACGACGCTCTGGTTTCCTTCTAATTACTACAACACTTTGAATACACTGACGCGGCCATTCATTATCCTAATTACCACCAAAAATGTCTTGATCAAATTCTTTTTCTTGATAAATAAAATATGACCTTTTCATGCTAAACAGCTCCTTATGTTTTTGGGGGGTAGAAAGATGTCTGCCTGCTTCGGTTTGTCTTTGTTCATCCCGTTTGAGCGTGAAATCGATCTGGCGTTTCTCAGAATCTCCATCTCATTTTGCCTTCTTCTATGTAAAGCCTTTTGAGCGGGCAAGCGGAGATACAGGGGCGTATTCTGCGGTTTGGCTAACGCGGCTAACGAAGGATTAGCTCGGGGGGTTAGCATAGGACCATATTTTGGCAGCAGCCGCAAATTTTAATCTGCGGTTGCTCATCTTTGCCAAAAACACAACGTCTGTGGATTTTAGCCCCAAGAAATCCCCCCGAATGCTGCTTATACGCTTTTTTCATGTATTTGAGCTAATTGTGAATGTTTTATTGTCCCATGATCAGGAAGTCCATAAACAAATAAACTAAACTAAACTTTAAGTGGAAGGCCTCATTACTAGGGGTGTATCGATATCAAGAATCACAGTACAATATCGTCACAAAATGTTAATTATCTGAAATAGGGCTGCTTGATTATGGGAAACATATCACGATTATTTTGGCTACTGAAATCACAATTCATACTTTTTTTTATATGGTGCGTTCAGCATTTCTCTCAAAAACAAAAAACACTTTGTTATTGATAATTGAATGAAAATTTTCAAATTGAAAATAAATAAAGGCTACAAATATGTACCCTAGAGCAGTTTTGTGATGTATAAAACATAAAATGAATAAAATATACTTTGAAGATGAAATAAGGCATAGAAAAACATAAATGTATACAAAATAAACTATATATCCAACTGTTCTACAATCTCTAGATTTAAAACGATAACATAAATATTTGTATATATCTATAAATATCTTTGTATAAAAATATCCCTAAATAAACTTTGTTAAGATTTATCGTTTCGATTATCTGATTTGGATTATGGAGATCGTTTGACACACAAATTGAAATCACAGTCAAAATTTGATTAATTGCACAGCCTTAATCTGAGTTTATGTCTTATGTTTTAAAGAAATATATGTGTCAGTTTTGAGTAATTATTTGGGATTGTATTTGAATTTTTTAAAAGATTTTCAGCAGCTTGACAGAATATAATTTTTCTATGTCTCAGAAATACCAGGGAAAATTGCTCACTTTTGTGTAAGCTTCAGTTGAAAATGTCCTCTGGCTTTAATATGTCACACTGAATGTGGGAAATGAGTGATGGAGGAAGTGTGCCGTGAATCTGGAAAGTGAACTGAGCTGGTACTTGTCCTGGTGTGGTCCGGACATGACCACCCAAAGTCACATGATTCTGATAAGACTGTACAATGACGAGGTCTGCTTTAGGTCTACTGTAGTCCTGGTTTAGTCCTGGTTTAGTCGAGATTTAGTCCTGGTTTAGAACTGGTTGAGTACTGCTCTAGTCTTAATTTAGATCTGATTTAGCCCTGGTTTAGTCCTGGTTTAGTTCTGGTTTAATCCTGGTGTAGTTCTTGTTTAGTCCTTGTTTAGTTCTTGTCCAGTCTTGGTTTGGTTCTGGTTTAGTTCTAGTTTAGTCTTGGTTTAGTCCTGGTCTATAGTCAAGGTTTAGTTCTGGTTTAATCCTTGTCTAATTCTTGTTCAATCCTGGTTTAGTTCTTGTGCAGTCCTGGTTAAGTTCCAGTTTAGTCCTGGTTTATAGTCAAGGTTTAGTCCTGGTTTAGTTTAGTCCTCTTCTAGTTCTTGTTTAGTCCTGGAGCAGCTCTTGTCTAGTCCTAATTTAGTACTGGTTTAGTGCTACTTTAGTTTTAGTGCAGTCCTGATTTAGGTAATTTTAGTCCTGTTTTAGTTCTAGTTTAGTCCTGGTTTAGTCCTACTCTATAATAAAGACTTAGTCCTGGTCTATATTAAAAGTTTAATCCTGGTTTAGTCCTGGTTTTAGTCCCAGTTTAATCCTAATTTTGACTCTGTGTGTGTTTTGGTTCATGACATCAACAGAAACACATTTTTGGAAAAGTTAAAAAAAAAATTTGAATGAAAAATCATGATTATTGAATATGAATGAAAAAAAGCAGACTCGTGTTTTGCCCTTTGGCCCCGCCCACGTGTGAACGCCGCTCAGACATGTTTTTGGCCCACGTTCTTGACAGCAGGAAGTGCTCCAGGCTTCAGAAACAAAACTCAAGAACAAAACATCTTATCACATCTAATCAGGTTCCTGTGAAATAAGAGAGCACGTTGGACCATTTATCACTCCAAATACTTCCTATGGATCCGGAGTGGAGGTGTGGCGCTCAAAAGTGTAGCTTCAGGCTAAGGGAATCTAACCCTCAACCTCCTCACTGAGAGGAGGAGACAGACTTACCTCTCTGCTGCAAACTCCACTCAGGGAGGTCAGGAGTCGAACCCATAACCTTAGAAGAACAGTACCATTTTTATTTGATTTTGCGATATTATAATTCTCATTCTAGAAGTGACATCTGAGAGAATCTGAACTGCTACTTAATAGGGATGTAAGAATAACGTAAATCTGGTGATATTGTATCATCAAAGGTCTCACAATTATATCGTGGACCATCACAATATATCGAATCTGAAGTCTCTTTGCTTAAATGAATAGTTCTAATGCAGAAATAGCTAGAAAAAAAACAGAGGGAACTACATAGACCATGATCCTTTGCTCCGTTTCAGTGCAGACTACATGAAGAAATAACTGTTCTAAGCACTTTGAAATCTTCATTTTTTGGAAGTCTTGTGAAGGTGTTTTTAGAGGAAAAAGTTTGAGCCTCCACAAAATATTGCAGTAAATATCATACCGTGAGATTGTAGGCAGGTGTGGAAAAAATGCTGTAAACTTGGAATATCTTCAAAAATGGAAGTGTTCATCATTTATTTTCATCCATCAACAAAAAGCAATGAATGAACAATGAATGAAAGAGAAATGTAAATCAGATTAATATTTGGTGTGAGCTTTGCCTTCAGAAGAGCATCAGTTCTTCTAGGTTTACTTGCAGACAGTTTGTGAAGGAACTGGGCTGCTCGCTGTTCCAAACATGTTAAAGAACTAAGCACAGATTTTGTGTGGATGGAGCTTCCTCACATCCTACTGTCTCTTCATGAATCCCAGACACACTCCATGATGTTGAGATCAGGGCTCTGTGGGGCCAGACCATCACCAAGACAACTTCTTCTTCTTTACGCTCAAGAGAGTTCTGAAGGACTTTGGCTTTCATCTTTAACCTCTGTCTTGTTTGTGGGGCGAGAGTCTCATGTTGTTTTCTGCTGTAATTTTGAAGTTGTAGCAGAAGAGGAAGTCCTTTGGTATTTCTCAGAAGCCCGACCTCCTCCTCCCTACTTCTGCTGCTCAGCTCAGAGAAGGGCAACAGTGACAAATAACAAGTATGTACGAGTAACAAGAAATCCACTCATCAAGACAAGTTGATATGGACAAAATGAATCATAACTGTAGGTCTGGGTGATATAGAAAAATACAATCTTGATATTTTTAACATTCTCTTATCATATCCTGTTGACTAAGGCCTTCAGTTACATTTGCAGAGATGTGTAGAGTACATTAGATTAAATGTCAATATCTTAAGTGCACAATAACCCTGCTTTGCGAGTGAAAATGTGAAAATGAGTAAAACTGTGTGATGAACTGATGTGTTTTCTGCCTATTGTTCTCATGATAGAAGTTGCTGTTATATATTGACAGTAGTGGTGTAACGATATCCAAGTCTCACAATACGATATCGTCACAGTATGAACCTCACGGTACGATATTTATTGTGATATCGTGGGAAAACTCACAATATGGTGAGGAGGCTCACAATATTACGATATTCTACATAATAACAAGACTGACATTCTAAAATGCTTTGACCAGTCATTTGGTACAACATTTATTGTCATTAGGGATGGAACGATATGCAAATCTCTCTGTACCAGATTTTCACCATATACGTCTCACCGTATCATATTTATTGCCATATAAAACTGTGAATCTGCTCCTTTTTCCTCTAAAAATGCCTTCACAAGACTTAATCCAAAGAATGAAGATTTCAAAGTGCTTAGAACAGTTATTTCTTCATGTAGTCTGCACTGAAACGGAGCAAAGGATCATGGCCTATGTAGTTCCCTCTGGTTTTTTTTTTTTTTTTTTAGCTATTTCTGCATCAGAACTCTTCATTTAAGCAAAGAGACTTGGGATTCGATATATTGTGATGGTCCACGATATTATTGTGAGACCTTTGACGATACAATATCACCATATTTACGTTATTGTTACATCCCTAATTGACAATTATGTGATTTACTGTTAATGTTTGGTCAGTGTGTTTTTGTGTGATTTTATGGTGAGAGTGGACCCCAGGAAAAGTAGGCTGTCCAGTTGCAGAGGCCTTAAACAAATGGGGAGCCTTAAATAAACAAAACTATGAAATTTAGAATTATTATAAAGCATTTTTCCAAACCTGTATTATTAAAAACACTTTTTTTTTCATGCATTTGCATAATTGCCCCATGTAATCATATTTTCCCAGTCATAATCGTTAACTGAATTATTCGGACTCACACACACAGACTTTTTTATAACAAAGACAGCAGCGTCACTAGGTCAAAATACTAGTGTTGTAGTACTTGAGACCTTTTTTTTGGCAGTCTTGGTCTTGTTTCGGACTCGACTGCGTTTGGACTCAGTCTTGTCTCGGTCTTGAAGGCGCTTGGACTCAGTCGTGAAGGCACTTGGACTCAGCCTTGTCTTGGTCTTGTTGGTGTGACACTCGATGTGATAAAATGGAGATAGATTTATAAAAACATTGATATATATGTGCCAACGTAACTGTAAAATACAAAGAAATGTCGAAAATGACAAAGATTGTCTTGATTTAGTTTTGATGTTCTGAGGTCTCGGTCTTGTCTCGGTCTCGGCCTTTAAAAGTTTCAGTCTTGTCTTGGTCTCGACCTTTAAAAGTGTCATTTTTGTCTTGGTCTTTTCTCAGTCTTTAAAAGTCTTGGTTTTGTCTCGGTCTCGACCTTTACAAATCTTGGTTTTGTCTCGGTCTCGACCTTTAAAAGTCTCAGTCTTTTCTCGGTCTTGGCCTTTAAAAGTCTCGGTCTTGTCTCGGTTTGGCCCCTCAGAGGACTTGGTCTTGTCTCGGGATCCTGTGGTCTCGGACAGGTCTTGGTCTCGATTTGTGCGGTCTTGACTACAGCACTACAAAATCCACTTGCTCTTTTAGAATCCTTCGGATTTGAACCTTTATTTGGTCGATAATGTGTTTAAAAGTGTCAAGAGTACACGCGATAAACCTTGAGCCCCAAAATTAAACTTTTTATCAGTTGATGAATAATTCTGGTGAAAGTGACGCACACACACATCTGGAATAGTGCACACAGGTCACTTCCTCTGCAGCTCATGGCGAAGATGAGAAAGCGAAAACATTGAGAAGAAGAAGATGGAGGGGGTGGAGGAGGTGTATATGAAGCAGAGTTCAGAGGGGCACATGTTGTACTCAAAATGCGTGATGCTGATGGGACAAAGTGCAAATGAGTGCAAAGTGTGAAAAGAAAAAAGGAAGTGAAAAGCTCAGAAGTCGACCTGAACTTTAAACTATAACTTCTTCTGCTGTGGTTGTGTTTTAGGAAGCTGATCACCAAGAGCCCTTCCTGTAGAACTAGGGCTGGGCACCACTTGAAACTGCCGATACGATACATACCTCCCATACCCATACAGTGTACTTTTTGATTTCGATATATTTCACAGCGATTCGATACAGTTCAATAAAACATAAAGACTTTTTATAACAAGTGAGTACGTCAAATGTGCAAAGTTTCCTTCCTCTAAACAAGCAACCCAATTGTAGCACTGTCACAAAATAACAGTAAAATAAAAAAAAACTCTTAAAGGTCACTTGCTTGTTTCCATGGAGATGTTACTGCTTTATCTGGAATGATCCATGGTATGACATTAAACACATCTATCATCATTTATTCATTCCGGGTGTTTCTGTTGCTCAAAAACGCAGTAGTAATCTCTGTGAATAGGGTCGCCTTTCCACAGATCTGACCCGTAATGTCACCTATAGTTGTCTCCCTTGAGATAAACAGGTTTAGTCTATAGTGTGGAACATTCTAGACAAAGATGTGACATCTCCTTGGAGACCAGCAGGTGACTGACCCTCCAAAAGAAAAGTTAAACAATGCCCCTTTAATATATATCGATACTGTATCATCAAATTAAACACGACATTTCGATATTTTCACATGTATAAGTAAAGAAATTATTGCAATCGTTAAATCTAATATTGCTTCAAAGTCATCTATTTTGCATTTATTAAATCACTTTTTGTTTATTGCTAAAAAAATTTTTAACTCTCCACCAGAAAACTTCCACATTGCAGCAGGGTCTAAAAGGATCTATGTAGAAGTTAAAATCACCGGTTATAATAATTACATAAAGGAATTGTGTATAGTTGATTAAAAGATTAAATTTGGTGGTCTGTATTCCAATTTTGACCTCACCATTTTTTATTGACTTTGATTTCATATTTTTGTTTCCATTTCACTGCTGCTTTTCAGAACTGCAAAAGACGCAACTCACAGACGCATAACCAGTTTTCGTACGATTCGAATGCAAACGTTTGGAAAAAAATCTCACCAGATCGTTTTTCTCACTTGTACACGATCTTACGGCAGTTTTGTCTCACGAGATCTTGCAGGATGTGATCTTGTCCCATCCCTGTTCTGTAGTGTAGAAAAAATATCGACTGCTCGTGTCCCATTGACGCTTTGACGCCAACAGCCGAGAGTCGACCCGGAACAGAGACAGATCGTCAATACTGAACTAGAACTGGACTAGACTCTGACCTATATGGCACATACTTTCAAACATGCACCTTTTGGACCTTCTGTGATATACAACAGCTCTCTAAAGAAAATAGAATTCTCCATGTTTGCAACTGTTTGAAAACTTCAGCGGTAATCGGCTTCTACCAATAGAGAAGTTTCACATTTCTCAGTTGAGGGTCTACAGTCTGTGAGGTGTTGTTACAGAAGTTGGAGTTTTTAGTTGACAAAGTAACATATTTAGCTGAATATTGAAAGGTGGTGAGTAAAACTAGATGCCCTTTCCACTGCACATATTTGTATTAATCCAAGCAAGGGGCCATTCATATCATACCAAAATTCATACCACAACAGGGTTTTTTGTCTTGGTCTTTGGTAGGGCTGGGTATCAATTCTCAAGATTCAGAATCGATTATCACATTTCGATTGATCTAATCCAATCTTGATTTGGGTTAGTGTTATTAGAACCATTTTTTAGCTGTTCCCTGAGCCGTTCCAGTGGTTCCTGAGGTTGGTTGTATTTCCGCTGTACTTCACCTCCATTTGGCCTCACAAATCTCTTGGCTTCTGTCAGGCGCATCTTTGTCTTTATCGTTTCTGAACCTGAAATGGTGCCAGACGGAGCTTTGAGTGTGTCTGGAGTCTTCAAAGCCGGGACTTGGCTCACGATGCCACTAGTGTCCGATGCCATGTTCATTGTTTTGATATAGTCAGACCGCGGACGCCTGCAGCAATTCAGTTACTTGATGAGTGGGGTTAAAGTTCACTGGGAGAAAATGTATTAAAAATCGATCTTAAGGAATTAATATGCAAATCGATTCAGAATCAAAAAATCGTTTTTTTCATCACAGCCCTAGTCTTTGGTCTTCTTCACAGAGAGGTCTACAGCCAGTCCTGTCAGGAAAAGACTGTGGTTTGCAGGAGATAGAAGTTAGTCTTCTTTATCTTGCTAAAATTAATCTTTAAAGTTTCTGTACCTAAGGCAGTTAATTGAATTTTTATCATGATTTCACTTTGTGTGTCAAACTCCAAACTCATGAGTTGATACAATAAAGCTTAACATTGTTTATTTTGGCATATTTTATATAAATAAGTATTTTTATTTTATTTTTTAAATGTAGAGATTGTAGAAGAGCTAGATATATAGTCTATTTTGGATATATTTATGTTTTTCTATGTCTTATTTCATGTTCAAAGTATATTTTATTCATTTTATGTTTTATATGTCGCAAAACTGCTCTAGGGTACATATTTGTAGCCTATATTTTCAATTTGAGTTTTACTTAAATTATTAATAAGAAAGTGGGGTTTTTTTTTGAGAGAGAGAGAGAGAAATGCTGAAAAAATGCATTGTGTAACAAAAAATAATAATTTGAATAATCGTGATTTCAATATTGGCTAAAATAATCGTGATAATGATTTTTTCCATAGAGCTATCTGGACCTGATTTTACTTTTTAAATATTTTTATTTATGTATTTCTGGCCCCAATACAGATATACATACTAACAGCTCTTGAGGTGAATATAAGTCTGCATCTAATTATAAAGTGTTTTCTTGTGTGATATTGAGGAAATGCATGTCAGCATGCTAGTTGTTGTTAGTTTAGTGACATTTAAACTTGGCTCTAGTCTCTGAAAATTGTGAAAAGCTCTTATAAACTCAGCGTGGTAGTAATTAAGATGCTCTGAATGCGTAAGATATGTTTTGTTTTTCACATTTTTAAGACCATAAAAATCATGTACAGCACTTTTAATGATCACTTTTTTAACTTTTAATAGTGAATATGAGGACAAACTCATACACAGAAGAACCCGTTACTTATTTTGACTTGAGTATTGTCGGAGCAAATTGCACACGTCTTTAAAATCCAGTGGGAAAAAGTGAGTTGCGAAACCTTTCCTTAAAATAAAACTAAAACTCAAGCAAAACTTTCTAATCCTCTTGTGTAATTTCGGTAAAGCAGAGTTTGCCCGTTGCCACTAAAAAGCCGTAATCACAGGCCCGACCTTTCGCCCCAAACCACCTCAGTGCAGAATTAGCCTGTGCTCTGAGCCGGACCGCGTTTCCCATGGTGCTTTGCTGCTCTCCGCACGGCCCATTTGTTTGGCCTGGCTCTGACCCAGCAGCGGCGGTGGTACAGGGAGAGCTGGTAGAAGCCATCAGCCTCGTTAGCGTCGTTACTATAATTATTTTCTATTTTTAACAGAAACCAGGACGGAAGCGCACAGTCTGCCTCTGCTCCGAGCCACTCCGCTGGGAACTGCCAGAGAAGGTTCTGGGTGATTCGGAAAAGATGGAAAAGTCGAGGAGATTTTCCAGAAATGACCGTGAAAAATAATAAGGGTCTGCAACCTGCTTGTCTCCATGGAGATGTTATTGCTTTGTCTGGAATGTTCCGCAGTACGCCATTAAACTTATTTATCTCCACAGACCACGGAGCCAAGTAAGCGATAATTCCCCTCAAAGCAATAACTTCTCCATAGAGACCAGCTGATGAATTAATACTAGAGGTGTAATGATATCCAAGTCTCACGATATGATATCGTCACGGTATGAACCTCGCGGTACGATATTTATTGCGATATCATGGGAAAACTCACGATATGGTGGGGAGGCTCACGATATTACGATATTCTACAGAATAACAAGACTGACATTCTAAAACGCTTTGACCAGTCATTTGGTACAACATTTATTGTCATTTATGATGGAACGATATCCAAATCTCTCATATTTTCACCATATACATCTCACCGTACCAGATTTCTTGCAATATAAAACTGTGAATCTGCTCTTTTTTCCTCTAAAAATGCCTTCACAAGACTTAATCCAAAGAATGAAGATGTAAAAGTGCTCATGGATCTGAAAGTTGTGAAGGATCATGGTCTAGGTAGTTCCCTCTGTTTTTTGTTTTTTAGCTATTTCTGCATCAGAACTATTCATTTAAGCAAAGAGACTTGGGCTTCGATATATTGTGATGGTCCACGATATTATTGTGAGACCTTTGACGATACGATATCACCATGTTTCAGTTATTGTTACATCCCTAAATAATACTGTGCAGTGGCATGATGCTGGGGGTGTACTGCATGTACTTCTATGGCAGAATGTTCAGCAGTTACCTTGAGTCTCCCATTTTCAGGAGTCTGTGATATGAGCGCTCATGGTCCTGTTTAGGAGTTAAATTTTTAACAAAAAGTCAATACTTTTTGGTCATATTGCATTAAAATAAAGCTCAGAATAAAGGCTAACAGAGCCTTAGACAGAGCTGTGCCTACAGTTAGCATCACATCCTCAGGGTATGTTGAAGACATCAGCAAAGTATTAATAATGATTTAAAAAAAAAAACACTAGAAATGTTACATAGTGTCTCTTTAAACTGTTATTAAGTGGCTGTTTACAAAGCCCAACAGATTATGGAGCGCTCGGTGTGGTCGGTGTGTTTGTCCACATTTCAGCAGACTCATTTCTGTGCACGTATTTTCCAAGTTATATAATTTGAATACCTTTTGTACACCATTTGCACCCTTTCCCAGTACTTACGCATTCACCAACTCCTCCCCAAACTGGACAAACTTTTCATTCCTAAAATAGCCTTTTTCTCTTATGTAACCTCCACCTCCTCCTCATCTGTGGGTGTGTGTGGAGTCTGTGTGGGTGGCTCAGTCAGGTCCACCTGGCTCGAATAACACCAGAGTCCATCCAGAGACCAGACAAGTCCAGGCTGTGGGTCAGGTTCTGCTGTGAGGACTTCCACAAAGCTTTAAAAAAACATCAGCCATATTTAACTTTTAGCAGCGTTAAAACAGACCTACAGTATTCTGCAAAATGGACTTTTCAGAGCTTTTAACCATGTTATAGTCATTTCTTCTTATTGAATCTCTGAAGTTATATTTGGAGTGATTCATGTATGTTCGAATCATCTTTAATTGCTTACTTTCAAGACGCCATTTTGCAGATGTACCCTCATCTATACCACCACAATACACGCCCATTGCTGTGTACTTACTTCCTTTTCTAATTTTATTTTCATAATACAGCATGACACTTTGCTGTGATGACGTTTACGACAACATCAGCTCCGATTGGGCACTGGAGTTTTCTTAGGCAGAAGTGAGCGGACATTTCTTTTGTTTTAAAATTGTTTTAATAATAATAATGCATCAGTTTTATATAGCACGTTTTTGGACACTCAAAGACGCTTTACAGTTCATTGTTCATTCACTCCATACCTGGTGGTGGTAAACTACTACTGTAGCCACAGCTATAATTTTATCTGCATGGACTAAAGCTGCATTGCTTTTATTTTAGAGGTGTTTTTTTAATTACATTGTTTTTCACTTTTTCATTGCTTAGTCAGAACATAAATAACAAACTCTTACCAGTCTTTCTAGCTGTCCAGCTTTTTATAAAGAAATACAATGAATACTATGCAGAACTGTGTTAAGCATTTTGGCCCAGCCCTCCACAATATTTTCTGTTTCTCATGTGGCCCCATGAAAAACAATAATTGCCCACTCCTGTTTTAGATGAATTTTGTGATTCAAAATGCCCAAATTCTAATACGATGATCCACGGGTGTCATAGATTATAACTAGCACAGCACACACAAGCACAATAGGTCTGATTTAAAATAGAGATATGGACAGCAAAATATCGATCATCAGCCACAATATCAGGCTAAATATCGGGTATCGATATTGGCTCAGAAAATCAATAATCCCTAATCTCCACTGAGACAAGGAGATGACATAGAGAACGTAGAGTAGACATTCCCTGCTCCTGGAATTCCAAATAAAGTCTAAAAATAACAGTGGACTGAAGAGTGTTTGGGTTGAGTTTGTTCGTCATCTGTTTGCACAGAGTTACATAAGTGTCTGTGTATTCAAGACCCAGACTCGTGTTTGTGGAGTGGAAAACCCTGAGTCCCTTAGGAGGGTCTGCACCAGGACTAAAATCTGGGCCCCAATCCAAGACCAGATGTGAGGACTAAACCAGGACTTAACAGGGTCTCAACATGATGGAGCTCATTGAAAGCATCTAAATCGAGGATTAATAGATCAAGGCAAAGATCCAAGACTGAACCAGGACTAAACCAGGACTGATGATGGACCTGACTGAAAGATCCAAGCCCAGACACAAGACAAAAAGTGTGGACTGAACCAGAACTAAACCAGGATAGAACCAGGACTGATGGACCTCACTGAAAGATCTAAGCCTAGACAAAAGCCAAAAAGTAAGGACTAAACCAGGACTAAACCAGGTTTGCAATGGGTCTACAGCAGGGACTAGGATCGCGGCTACGATCCAAGACCAAATATGAGGCTAAACCAGGACTGAACCAGGACTGAAATGAGTCTACACCAGAGACTAAGATTTAGATGAAAGACCAGATATGAGGACTTACCCAGAACTTAACCAGGATTAAACCAGGACTAAACAAGGTATCACCATCATGGACTTCACTGAAGGATCTAAAAGTGGGACTAAAGATCCTGGTCCAGATCCAGGTGTAGTCCAGATCTGTAAAACTGTGTGGGATTTTTACCGTAGTGACAAAGACTTAAAGGAATGTGGGAGTTACTATGTCAACACTACTACTACTACTACTGCTACTAGTACTGATACTTCTATTACTACTGCTACTACTACTACTATTATCACTGCAATTATTGGTAATTTCACTATGACTACTACAACAAGAACAGCTTCTACTACGAGTACTACAATAAATAGTCTACTTGACTATTGACAACTACTATTACAATCAATACTACACAAATTACTGATCTACAACTACTTCTACTACTACTGGTACTACTACGGGGTCCAAAGCCTATTCCGACATCCCTTCATTTCGGCATGTCTCTATTTAGACGTGCCGTTTTCCGAGTTTTTAGTATTGCTCTTCCAACACGTAATTTATTTATTTTTTATTTTATTTTATTTTATTTTATTTATTTATTTTTGCCAGTACCAATACTACTAGTACTACTAATACTACTACTACTGCTACTACTACTACTACTATTACTACTACTACTACTGCTACTACTACTTTTTTGTAAGTTGTCGAAGGATGTGGTGAACCGCGATCCCCGTTGATTTGTGCGAGCGATCGCAGTACTACACTAAATATATTGGGTTGGAATTCAGGAAGTGCGCTGTTAGCATGCTAGTTGTTGTTAGCATTAAAACTCCATTAAAGCATTAACATTAAAAACTGCGCTCTGATGATTTTGTTTTTCAAGTTTCTAAAGACAGCGCATATGAAATCAAAGACAGCAACTTTTTTTTAGACAATATTTATGACCACACAGCTCAGATACAAACCACAGTTATAATTATAGGCTCTGCTCATAGCGCGCGAGTCATTCTGTATTTGCACTGAACTTAACCTTTAAAGAGGTTATTGATTCCACCGTGGAGAACAAACCGCTCTGAACCAAATGTGCTTTCATGGGCTGGACTCATGTTTGTGACCGCTGTAGTTTCAGTAATCGCTCCAAATAACATTCCATTCTCCAAGGAAAAGACGAGGAAACACTTAGGAATTTTGGAGCCTTTTCTTGCACAATGTTTTTGGATTTCGCTGTTCCGCCAGCCGTCAGTATGTTTTTGTGCACCCAGAGATTTAAAGGTGAACGATGTAACTTTTCTGGTGAAGGGTCCACCGTTTGCTTGTCTCCGTGGAGATGATGTGCTTTCCTGAACCCCATGAATATCTTTGTTTTATTCAGTTGCAAGTGTTTTTTTGTTTTTATTGCTGGAAAATAGACTGAACTCTCCACAGATCTAACCCATGGCTTGATCTACTTGTTTCCATGGAGATAGACAAGTTTAAAGACACGGTATTTTAGTTTCACGGTCTTAAAAACCGTTTACAGTGGTCCAAAGTTCTTCCTCACTTACTTTATGCATCCAGAGCGTCCTAATTCTTCACCGTGATGAGTTTATAAGCTCTTTTCTCAACTTTCAGAGACCAGACATGAGTTCTGGCGTCACTGTCACCGTCAAAGCTAAAGCAACTAGCAAGCTGATAAGAAACTACACACTTCCTGCTTATCGGACAATAAATCGATTTAAAATTAGATGCAGACAGAATACACTTGGACTTCAATAGCTGTTACAATATATCTCTACTGGGCAAGGATGTAACAATAACCTTAATATTGTGATATTGTATCGTTGAAGGTTTCACAATAATATCGTGGACCATCACAGTATATTGAATCACAAGTCTCTTTGCTTAAATGAATGAAGAAATAACTGTTCTAGGCACTTTTACATCTTCATTCAGAGGAAAAAGGAGCAGATTTACACAAAATATTGCAATAAATCTGGTACGGTGAGATGTATATGGTGAAAATATCGTACAGAGAAATTTTTATATCGTTCCATCCCTAATGACAATAAATGTTGTACCAAATGACTGGTCAAAGCATTTTAGAATGTCAGTCTTGTTATTCTGTAGAATATCGTAATATCGTGAGCATTCCCACGATGTTGCAATAAATATCGTACCTTGGGGTTCATACCGTGACGATATCGTATCATGAGACTTGGATATCGTTACACCCTTAGTACTGGGACAAGACACATTTTAATCAATCAATCAAACTTTATTTCATACAAAAGTCAAACAGAAAGCACATTTTACATCAGGTGTAGGGCCTTTAATGCCGTAATGTGGAATATTCCAGGCAAAGCAATCACTATGGAGACAAGCAAGTGATAGACCCTCAAAAACGGGTTACCCAAATCAACACTAGACAACACGACAAACATTGACGGAAAATTGTGTAAGTTGCGGTTGAAATCTTGCACAATTTCCACTCTATTTTTAGGTTTTGTTCTCTGCTCCAAAAATACCTCAAAGACGCTCTTCTCTTCTATTCTTCCTTCGATCTGTTTGTAGTTTTTGTTTTGTCAGCACGGTTCCAGATGAGCTCTTAGACTTGGCGAAGCGTGGTCGGCCAAACCGCCAGCACATGTTTGAAGGATCAGACGGAGGTGGAGATGTTTACTGCACAGATGTGAGGAGCGGGGATGATTCTGGGTTAGACGAGCTCCTAATGACACACCTCTGATCTCAGTGTACACAAAGGCCTCCACACAACAGCTGGACACGCAACTCACTGGAACATGCTCGTGTTTACTGCCACCAACCCACCCAACAACAGGAGAATTAAAGGGACAGCATGGACCGTTCCTGATCAAAGCTCCCCCACCTGCTCGACTCCAGGTGTTTGGAATGTCCCACAGTATGGCTTTAAACATACAGTATCTCTTCCAATTTCCCATGATACAGTGACTTGGACTCACGCCTCACAGCAAGAACGTTCTGGGTTTGACTTCCAGGACTTTCTGTGTGGAGTTTGCATGTCCTTCCTGTGTCTCACTCTGACGTCGCCCGTAGCATTCAGATACAACCAAATGAAGTTCATGAGGCCAGCGGGTCCGTGTACCGTTCGTTCTTTTGAATTTCAATTAAGAAGGAAAAACAATCGTATTATTATTCATTATTCTGTTTTAGTGTCAAACAAAAAGCAGATTTTATACTCTATTACCAATTTAAACTTTTTTTTCAAATAGCATCAAAAACAGTCCTGGTGGGTATTTTAGTTTTGATTTTTTGTTCTCCCTGATTTATTTGGCCCAGAAGTTCTGCTGCTTTGCGTGCCACTTGTTTCTCCTCACGAAGTTCGACAGTTACTTTCTAAGATGCGAAAGTAAATGCATCGCTAAACGAGAAAATGTTTGTGTTTACATCCGGCTTTTCCGCACATACTCAGTGGCTGGTAGGCAAAAAGTCAGTGGAGCCGCTCGTTTTTGTGTTGACAGTTGCGTTGCGTATGTCTGTTATGAGATAACTCGTCTTATTTTGAAGTAGGTTCTGCATTTAATTGTTCTGACATGACTTCATCATCAAACTTTAAGTCAGTGAATGTTGAGGATCAAAAATGTTACTTTGAAGAGTTAAAACTTGCCGATAAAGGCATCGATCTTCCTGACCCATTTTCTCTGGAAGAGGCTGACTGACAGATCGCTCTGACCACAGACAGATGCACGACAGCTAGTTTTTATGTTGACTGCCTACCAATATATGTGACGTCATCTCGATTTCTCGTATAAAAGAAGAGATGTTTGTCCACTAAACTGTAATGATTTTTCAGGTCCTTCTAGCAACAGAACTTCTGGGGCAAATAAACCAGACAGAATAAAATATCAAAACTAAAATAGGCACTGGGACTCTTTTTGATTGGTGTTATTTGAAATAGAATTAAAATTCAATGTTGGAAATATAATTCGAAATCAGTTTGACACTAAAACTGTTTATTGTTTTTCGTTCCTAATTGAAATTCAAAAGAACGGATAGTACACGGACCCTAGCAATTATAGTGGTGAATTTGCAACCAGTGATCATATTTGGTAATCCAAGCACAAAACCAAAGAGCCAATCAGGAGCGAGGGCGTCAAAGGTACACGCCCCATCCCACCCGTACTTAGCAACGAGGCTGTCAATCAGCCTGTTTCTAACGCTAGCGGGAGCAAAAAGCAGGCACCAGTTTTGTCAGTTATTAATGTTCATATCTTAATTCAGGGACACAATAGCCAAAAAAAGTTAACATAGAGTGGGTTAAACAAACATTTTAAGAGCAAAATGACAAGCCTGACACCAGCAGTTACAGAGTGAGGCCCCACGGTTTTTCAGTAGAAGCAACTTTGTGCTTCCCATCGACCCAAACATGCACAACAGCTCAAATCCTCCATCTCAGGTAGTCCTGACCAAGACTAGCCCAAGATCTGGAGATGATCCCACTGCTCCTGACAGATTTAACCCAGAGACACTGAAGGACGGGAACAAGAAAATGTATCTTAACCTTAACGGCAATGACCATATGCACAGAATCTATTAAAACCATCATGCAAACTGTATTAACTGGATTCATTTGTCAGTGAACTCTTGCAGCCGTTAAAGCGTTGAAAACCTTGACACGTCTAAGATTAGCCGGGCGTTTGCTGCCTCGACTGTACACAGGGGCAGAGGTGGTGTCATGTGTAATGTGTGAAACAGGCCCACTGAACGAGAACTACATGAAGATCTAAAACCACAAATATCTAAAAGGTCTGAGCCATGCAGCGTTGAGTAAAAATAGAATGCATTTAATCAGAAACATCAGTGGATTTAATGTTGTTTATGTGCAGTCGCCGTAGTGATGGGAGACAGGGGTCCTTTGGCAGTGAAAATAATGTGACGTCAGGTTTTGAGCTCCTTCTGTTTGGGGAACTGTGAGTCCATTTAAGCACTGGGTCTGATTTTTACTCTCTTAAAAACGTAAAGTGCAGAACTACTTAATTTGAAACAGTTTGCAGTGGACCAAAGTTGTTTCTGACTTACCTTATGCATTTAGAGCGGCCTAATGATTCACCACAATGAGTTTAGAAGGGCATTTTACTTTCAGAGGTTTCAGTGTTTGTCACGGTAATGTTGATACACATTTCCTGATGCAGACTGCACATAGCAGATTTATTTTTAGAGCTGCTTACACTAATAATAATAATAATAATACATCTTCATTTGTAAAGCATTTTAAAAAATCTTTACAAAGTGCTGTACAAGCCACAAAGGACAATACAAAAGTATTGAAATAGCATCCAGAAAGAATACAAAAACAGACAATGGTGCCAACAAATCAGTTAATTATAATAAAGAAAGAAAGAAAGAAAGAAGAATATATTAGAATAAGAGTTATCTCCTCAGGCAGGTTGTTCCAAAGCCGAGGCCCCGGACTGAAAAGGCTCCATCACCTTCGTCCAGAGTCTGGACTGGAACAGCCGCAGGGACCTACCCAAGGATCTAAGGCTGCAGGAGGCTCGTATAGGGTTAAAAGTTTTGAAATGTTACTTGGTGCAACAACATATACAACATATTTGTACTGGGACAAGACAATGGTATACTTTATTACTTAAAAAAATCACAAATATAGTCTCTTTAAGTAAACAAATGCACTATCATTGATCTGCCATACGCCGCCGTCTATAAAATGTTATCTTAACTGTGTACATGCATTTGTCCTATGCATTTGACCCATCCTTAAGTGTCTCTGGGTTAAACCTGCATTTGAAACATCCTTCAGCACCCGTAAATTAAACCTGCATTTGACCCACCTTTCAGCATCTCTAGGTTAAACCTGCATTTGACCCATCCTTCAATGTGTTGAAACCTGTATTTGACCCATCCTTCAGCATCTGGGTTAAACCTGTATTTGACCCATCCTTCAGCCTCTTTGGGTTAAACCTGCATTTGACCCACCCTTCTGTGTGGTTAAACCTGCATTTGACCCATCCTTCAGTGTGGTTAAACTTGGATTTGACCCATCCATCAGTCTCTTTGGGTCAAACCTGCATTTGACCCATCCTTCAGTGTGGTTAAATCTGCATTTGACCCATCCTTCCATGTGGTTAAACCTGCATTTGACCCATCCTTCAGTGTGGTTAAACCTGCATTTGACCCATCCTTCAGAGTCTCAAGGTTAAACTAGTGTCAGAAGCAGAACTCTTGACTTTATTGTGCATGTTATAGACACAGGAAGAAGATGCAAACTCCATACAGAAGGCTTTTGTTTCTGCCAAGACCAAGGGTTAATAAAAAGGGCAGGTTTGCGGGTTTAAAATGTAGGCCACTGGGTCACAAGTTACAAAGGAAGCTTGTAGTAGAAGTAGTAGCATTAGCAGCAGTATTTTAACCCATTAGCATAATAGTAGTCATTAGAAGTAGGTCGTGGGAAGTTCGTGTTCCAGTATTCAGTCCAAACCTTATAGATTAACAAACCAGATTTATCGAGAAATATAAACGATGGACTCAGTACTTAGAATTCTAACACTGCATAAACAGTTAAACAGAAGAAATACAAAAGAAACACTGAAATACTAGGAAATAAAAGTAAAAAATATTATTCTTTTTGCATGTACCAATAGTGTAGTAGTCATAGTAGTAGTAGTAGTAGTAGTAGGAGTAGGAGTAGTAGCAGTGACAGTAGTTGTAGTAATGATAGTAGTAGTAGAAGTAGTAGTAACAGCAGTGATAGTAGTAGTAGAAGTAGTAGTAGTTGTAGAAGCAGTAGTAGCAACTGCAGTGATGGTAATAGTAGTAGTAGTAGTAGTAGTAGTAGTAGTAGTAGTAGTAGAAGCAGTAGTAGCAGCTGCAGTGATAGTAATAGTTGTAGTAGTAGTAATAGTAGTAGTAGTAGTAGCAGTAGTAGTAATAGCAGTAGTAGTAGTAGTAGTAGTAGTAGTAGTAGTAGTAGTAGTAGTAGCAGCAGTAGTAGTAGTAGTACTAGTAGTAGCAGTAGTAGTACTACTAGTAGTAATACCAGTAGCATTGGTAGATCTTCCTTTGTCATTCCTTTACTAAAATCCACGACACTGATCATTTGCAGTCATGTTTCGTTCGTTCTTGCTCCACATTCCGAACATTAGCTCAATCCCTGTGTAAAGATAATTACCCGCGGCACAGTGGATCTGTAGAATTGCTAAACGTGTGTTCTTCTCTCTGGGCTTGTGTTGTCGGGGTAATTAGCCAAAACAAAAGCGAACTCCGCCTCCATTATGAGCTCTCTCCGTCTGCAGATTCTCGGATTGTTTTTGTCTCCGTCAGCGTCTGGGATCAGAGCCGGGCAAATACACCAGGCAGATTGGAAATGGAAATTCAGCTCTGGCTCTGACGCTGGTGAAGATAGAAGATAGAATTCATCTGTGGTTAGGCTTGTGTTGTCTACCTCCATAGCTTGTATCATCATGTTTTGGCGTGTTGATTCTATGTCAGATGTAATATCTAAGGCTGATAGTTCTACGAGCACAAAAAGTCGGACGGAGAAGTAATTTTCTGCAAAACTTTACGCTATTTTCTGATCTTTGTAGTAACGTTTCCTCATCACAAACAGACCTAGAGTTGTGTTTTGTTTCATTCGCACATTTTTAATACACGAGCAATGCATATTTATTGTGTTTTTTAACTTCATACACCTTCACAAGACTCATTTGGATCTTTTTAGCCCTGGAATTGACCTTTTTCACAATGGCTGTAGGTTTGTAGAACTTCTGGTTTTCGGTGGGAAAATGTGCATGGAAATGTCTGGCGTTTTCTCCAGCAGCTTCACAAATCTGCCCCGTCACCAACTTTTCAACGAACAGGGTCCACAAAGCAGAGTCTCTCACAGGTCTGATTTTGACAAACCGCACCCGCCCGTACCCGTCATACCTCAATTCGCACCTGACCGATTTTTCGACAGAATTGAAATAAAATTCCACACCTGAATCAATCCGCTATAAATACACACCGACACCCGAACCACACCCGAATGAAAATCTGTCTGAGAGCCAAAAAAGAGCCACAATTTTATACCACTCGCTAATTTTCTTTTTAGCTCCTCGAGAGTCACTTTGGGCTGCAGGACATCGCATGCGTGGTTTGAAAATGAAAGTGACAAAGATTCCTGGGAATCCGCACATGGAGCAAGACATATGGATTTTACATTTAATCATATAAAAACAATGGCATTTTTGCATTTCACTAAAATACAGCCCTGCTTTTTGTTCGCACATGACATTTTATGAACTGCAGATTAGACCCACGCTCTCCTGCGTCCCGAACGTTTTTCACCCGTTTTGTTACAATTTGAGGTTCACCCATTGGGTATCCATGGGTACCCGAACCCGTGGAGGACTCTACCACAAAGGATAAACATTCTTCATGAAGAATTTATCCACAACTATCAAGGGAAGAAAGACGAAAGCTTAAAGGAAACAACGATGAGCATTAGTGAACAAAGCAAAAAAAGTGAGCAAAACTAACGGTATGGTCATGAATAAAACAGAAGAACTTGTTCACTCAGACTGATTCTACAATTAAAATAAAAGATTGATTGCATGTTTTTTTATTTGCATAGATTTTGAATGCAAGACATCTCTAGGATACCATTAGTTTTGCTCAGTAGTTCACTAATGCTCGTTGTTGTTCTCCTTTAAGCTTTCGTCTTTCTTACCTTGATAGTTGTGGATAAAGAATGTTGATCCTTTGTGGACCTTTTTGGTTGAAGATTTGGTGATGGGGCAGATTTATGAAGCTGCTGGAGAATACATTGGACATTTCCACACACATTTACCATAGAAAACCATTAACCGGAAGTTTGGAAGTATTCGACTGAGCTGATTGTGTTGCATTGTGGGAAATGGAGTTGTGTGGATGTTGACAGCAGACAGTGGCCAGGGCAGGGCATGTACAGATAAGAGACTATAGAGTCTCACATGGGAACAGAGAACAAAAGAACAGAGACCAGACCGGATTCTAGAGGCGCTAACACAAGCAGAGCAGCCGATAACGCCGAGATATGAGCGGGACAAAGGACAGATGAAGAGGATGCACACAGTAGTTTTAAGTAGTGCCGTTTTTTAAGGTCTTGGTCTTGTCTCAGACTCGACCGCATTTGGACTCGGTCTTGTCGCGGTCTTGAAAGCATTTGGACTCGTTCTTGTCTCGGTTTTGAAGGCGCTTGGACTTCTTGTCTCAGTCTCAAGGTCTGACACTTGACGAGTGATAAAATGGAGATAGATTTATTAAAAACATGGATATACATGTGCCGAAATAACTGTAAAACACAAATAAATGTCTAAAATAACAAAGATGGTCTCGATTTGGTCTTGATGGTCTTGGTCTTGTCTCAGCCTCGGCCTTTAAAAGTCTTGGCCTTGTCTAGGTCTCGGCCCTCAGAGGTCTTGGTCTTGCCCTGGTCTCGGCCTTTAAAAGTCTTGGTCTTGTCTCGGTCTCGGCCCTCAGAGGTCTTGGTCTTGTCCTGGTCTTTGCATTTAAAAGTCTTGGCCTTGTCTAGGTCTCGGCCCTCAGAGGTCTTGAGGTCTTGGTCTTGTCTCGGCCTTTAAAAGTCTTGGTCTTGTCCTGGTCTCTGCGTTTAAAAGTCTCGGTCTTTTCTCCATCTCAGCCCTCAGAGGTCTTGGTCTTGCCCTGGTCAATATTCTCATTTAGAGCATTTATTTGCAGAAAATGACAAATCGTCAAAATAACAAAAATGATTAAATGTTTTCAGACCTCAAATAATGTGAAGAAAACAACACAATACAAATGTTTGAACTTAGGAAGAGTTCAGAAATCAATATTTGGTGGAATAATAATAATAATGATGAACACAGCAGTGGTTTTTCTCCTTTTCAAATGCAGTGGGCTCTTATGTTTTTCCAGAGCTGTATTTGAGCTTTGTTTTAACACACTCGTAACAGAAAAAACTGACTTTGCTGGAACTACAAAAGGTGAACAAACTTACTGTTAAAAAAAATCCTTCCCCTAAACATGACCATGAACGCTCGTACTGATCACAGGCTCCTGAAAATCTGCCATTTAAATTCATTTTGTATCCAGCGTTTTCTAATGTGTGTGTTGTATCGCCATGGTAATTCTAAACATTTCAGTATAGACACATGTCAGCCCCAGCGTGAGGTCATTGCAAAGAATTAATAGATAAGTTTTGTACCATGCATAGAATATTTCAGGCAAAGCAAGAACATCTCCATGGAGACAAGTTACGTAGTGCACTGTACGTGATTATATAAATCAAGTATGTTTTTGTGAAGTAAAGTAAGTCTGGTTATTTGAACTTTGTACCAGCCTGTACCAACCTGCTCCCATTTACCGCTCCCTTTAACATACCTTCATCCACCCGCCGCATTCACTATTGTTGAATTTAAAGAATTTTCAAATGACTCTCTTATTTCTTTGATGACGTTTTACTGCAGCGAGATGTCTGCCACTTCACACCATAAAACTGTGCCCTCAGGATGCTTCTATAATTATTATCTGTGTCTATGTGTTTCCTTCAGTGTTTTGTCTGGGGGTTTGACTAGGGCTGTCGAAAGTATTAAAAATCAGATGTGAAACGGTTCTAAAACTAGTATCGAAACTAGATACTCATTTGAGATACTAAAAATGTCCCGTTCCCAGGACAGAAATTAACGTTTTCTGAATAACTTTAGAATGATCTTGAGGGAATAGAAAAGAAAGTACTAAGATTTAATGCTGAAAAACAGGTTCTATTGTGTAAAGAAAGAGTTTTTTTTTATTATCAATTGCCGCGTTTACATGAGAGCTTTAATTCAGAATAAAAATAATTTAATTCTGGATAAAAATGAATTCCGCTTTAAAATACCATGTAAGCACTTAATTCCGAAGTAAGTGACAATTTTTTCTGATTTTAAAGCTGAATGAATTTCTTCATGTAAACGTTTCTTTTTCAAAATAATCCCGGTGGTTGGTGCTCGTTGGCTCGTCCTTCTGACGGGATCCGGATGATCCGGCTCCACCAGCCGTCTCTTCGGACTTTCCTCCACTGCTCTTTGGATTTGTGAGCGGGATGTGGGAGTGGGCTGAGGTGTCGCAACCTCAGACTCAGTTTGTCTTCTTCCTCCTTCTCCGACACTCTTCCCTTCTCCTCCTCAGCTCATAGACATAAAGTGTGAGGAGAGAATTCTCCAGCTGCTGCTTCATCATCATCGAAACTGCTGCAGAAAAAGTTTGGATCGTGTTTGTGTCCACGGCGTAACAACAAATCGAGATGACAGAAAAAGCTGGTAGCAGCTGAAGTGTGTGTTTTCTTCCCAAAGATGGAAATACGTTTGTGTCGCTGTCCAATCAGAACCCTTCCCCACCCCCAGACGCTGAGTGGAATTAAATAAAGACAATTTGATGTGTTTTCTATGGAAACCTCAATTCAGAATTTTTATTTCCATGTAAACTCAAAAGAGAATATTTAATTACAAACTATTTAATTCAGAATAATTAATTTGGAATTAAAAAACATGTAAACGTGGCCATTGTGTTAGCAGAATCGGTGTTAAGTATCGAGCCTGTTCCTTGGTATCGAAATCGCATTTGTAAGTATTTCCCCGTGTTGCCCCAGAGCGCACAGATTAGCTTCACGCTCACTTAACTCCATCCTGGTTCAAATAGAGGAAACATATTGGTGCGTTTAAAGGTGATTAGTGCAAAGTAGTGCCTCTAATGACTTGGAGAGTTTCCTCTGGGGTAAGTGGAGAGTCCGGCCTGCCTCAGCCCTCACTGGCCTTTCGGAGACTACCGGAACTCCGGGAACGTTTAGGAACATTCAGGATCACTGGGAAGGACATGGTAGAAAGACATTTGAGTGAAGTTAATTTGAGTGTCTGCCGATACCTGATATGAACCAAAAGGGACAGAAAATAGTACAATTTCCTTAAAATACAGTCACATTATTGCTCCAACAGTTTTATGCAGCTTTTGTTGATTCTTCAAATTACCACAAACACTTCATATGAATAAAAGTTCAAACATTATGAGACGTTTTTGGCCCAAAATAGTAAATAGTCTCATTACATCCAATGAAAGGCCCAACCAGGATTTCGACTGAACTGATATCATGGGACCGATATTAAACCCAGCTCATTTTTCAGTAGCAGTGTCGATATTCGCTACCAGTATGTAAGTATCGGTGGATCTCTAGACATGTATATTGTATTAAAATAATTCAGTGGTTTTCCTTGTCTGGTGACTTTTTGACTGTGTCTGATCTGATTGAGCAGGAGAACATGTTTTAATAATATTATTAGTGTTGTTTATCTGAAGTAATTAGTATTGATGAAGTATAGAAGCACTACTGCACATCGGAGTCAAGCATGGGTCTGATTTTGACAAACCGCACCTGCCCATACCCGTCATACCTCAATCCACACAAGACCTGTTATCCAACAAAATTGAAATAAAATTCCGCATTCAATCCGACCTGCTATAAATACAAACCAACACCTGAACTACACACAAATGAAAATCAGTCCGAGAGCCAAAAAAGAGCCACAACTTTATACTCTCCACTCACTAATTTTCTTTTCAGATCCTCATTTTGAACTGCAGGACATCACACGCGAGGTTTGAAAATGAAAGTGGCAGAGATTTCTGGGAATGCGGCATGCAGCACAAACATATGGATTTTACATTTAATCATCTTGTAAAAACGGCATTTTTGCATTTCCCTAAAATACAGCCTGGTTTTTTGTTCGCACATGATGTTTTGTAAACCGCAGATTAGACCCACCCTCTCCTGCGTCCAACCTGAACCTGCGTCCGACACAGCACAACATTTTTCGGGTATCCGCGGGTACCCGAACCTGTGCATTACTTTGCTGCACATGCTCAGTGGGCAGGAGTAGTAGTAGTAGTCGTTTGGTCATTTTGCGGCACTTCAAACAAAAACAAAAACATAGACTACAGCCCCATTAATTATGACCGGGTTTAAAGAGTTTAGGCTGAAGGAAAAGTACTTCTAAAGCCAAACCCTATTAAACAATGGCAGAATTCTAAGAAGGAAGCAGCGTATGAACAGCAAGTTTGCATTTACAATTTCATTTGCGACTTACTGTATATATAAGAGACAAAATATAAATTAAAATAACAAAATTTAATATATAATTCCAGAGCTCTATAGCTTTCAAAACATAATGCTCCTGAGGCTTCTACAGTGTTAGACTTTTTAAAATCGTCACTCAGATTGTTCCGTACATTAACCCCTCTAACAGAAATATAATCACTTTTTTTCTTGGTTCGTATCTTTATTTTTTTTTATGATGCCGGTTTTAATAATAATAATAATAATAATAATGTTAATGAAGGCACACAAGTTTATCATTTTTGACCGTACAAACCAAACCACAATGAGAATGGAAAAATGTACAGTTTTTATCCACCGGACATAGCTTAGTCACTAAAGTTTAATCTAGAGACATGCACCATTGAGCTCGGCCCACTCATCTGAACAGGCCTACTCACAAATATTGCGTACTACATCAGACCTATGACATATTCGTTTTATGGACTTAATACATCAACTCGGACTTCCACAGAAATAACTGCTTCCCTAACAATGCACGTTTTTGATTCCTGTGTATTTTATCTCCTGTACCAATAAGAGATCACACCTCTCTAGTTAAAAGGGCTGGGAAACACCGGATGCCTCACGATTCGATACGATACGTGGCTCACGATACGATATTGTCCAGGACTAAGGACTAAACCAGGACCTAAACAAGGACTAAGGTCAAAAACAGGATTAAATCAGGTCTAAACTAGGACAATTTCATGTTAGAAGGATTAGGATTTAAACAGGCATAAACCACGACTCAATCTGGACTAACTCTTGACTTGAACCAGGACCAAAGCAGGACTAAACCAGGACTAAATCTGGACTAACTCTTGACTTGAACCAGGACCAAAGCAGGACTAAACCAGGACTAAACCAGTACTAAATCTGGACGAACTCAGGAGTTGAACCAGGACTAAACTAAGACTAAACCAGGACTAAATCTGGACTAAACAAATCCTAAACCAGGATTAAATCTGGACTAACTCTTGACATGAACCAGGACTAAACCAGGATTAAATCTAGACTAACTCTTGACATGAACCAGGACTAAACTAGGACTAAACCAGGATTAAATCTGTCCTACCTCAGGAGTTGAACCAGGACTAAATTAGGACTAAACCAGGATTAAATTTGGACTAACTCTTGACCTGAACCAGGACAAAACCCGGATAATATCTGGACTAACTCAGGAAATAAACCAGGACTAAATCTGGACTAACTCAAGACTAAACTAGGACTAATCTGGACTAATTGAACCAGGACTAGAGCAGGACTAACTCAGGATTATATCATATTTGAACTAGGACCAAAGCAGGACTAAACCAGGTTTAATCTGGACTCACTCAGGAGTTGAACAAGGACTAAACCAGGATTAAATCTGGACTAACTCTTGGCCTGAACCAGGACTAAACAAGGATTAAATCTGGACTAACTCAGGAGTTGAACCAGGACTAAACCAGGATTAAATCTGGTTTAAATCTGTGCCCATACTGGCTTGTCAAAGCCTGATCCCGTCAGATCTCAGAAGCTAAGCAGGGCCGGGCCTGGTTAGTACTTGGATGGGAGACTGCTGGGAATTCCAGGTGCCACAGTGGGGTGCCAGTGGCGAAAACTGTCGTTGTGTCCTCAGGCAAGACACTTCACCCACGTTGTCTAGTATGAAAGTGATGTGTGCATGGCAGGACTCCCCTGAAAAAGAGATTAGTAATCTCAATGGGACTTTCCTGGGTAAATAAAGGTAAAAAATAAATAAATAAATCTGGACTAACTCGGGAGTTGAACCAGGACTAAATCTGGACTAACTCAGGACATGAATCAGGAGTAAACCAGGATTAATCTGGACTAAGTGAACCAGGACAAAGGCAGGACTCACTCAGGACTAATGTAGGACTATATCATATTTGAACCAGGACCAAAGCAGGACTAAACCAGGATTAAATATGGACTAACTCTTGACCTGAACCAGGACTAAACCAGGATTAAATCTGGACTAACTCTTGACCTGAACCAGGACTAAACCAGGATTAAATATGGACTAACCCAGACTGAACCAGGATTAAATCTGGACTAACTCAGGAGTTGAACCTGGACTGAACCAGGATTAAATCTGGACTAACTCTTGACCTGAACCAGGACTAAACTAGGATTAAATCTGGACTAACTCTTGACCTGAACCAGAACTAAACCTGGATTAAATACATACATGTTTTACGATACGATATTGTCCCAATATGGCGATACATGTGATAATAATGATAGCGATATAGGCTCCTCCTATTTAAGAACCGAATACATTTAAGCAGCAATATTTCTTTGTGAAACCACTTCTTGTGCAAAGTTAATATGAAATACATCTTATTTTACTCATCAAAACACTGAATATGCCATGTGTATTTCATAAACACTAAATAAGGAGTCAAATTACAGTGCAGTCCCAAAAAATGGCAAGATACAAAAGAATATTCTCGATATTTTGATCTTTTTGCACCCTCTTACTAGTTTTCCTGCAGATGTTGTGGTGTGGTTGGATAAATGCAGGGAGAGAATGAGCCTCGTCACTCATAGAAACACTCAGGAAAAACATTTGTGGATTTGACGTTTGGAGATTCGTTTTCTTAGAGTTATTTTATGCTCATACGTCGTTCATCTCACCACGTTTTGGTTTTGCCGTTGCAGAACCTGATGGCGAAGGCGCTGTACGACAACGTGCCCGAGTCGCCGGAGGAGCTGGCGTTCCGGAAGGGCGACATCCTCACGGTGATCGAGCAGAACACGGGGGGCCTGGAGGGCTGGTGGCTCTGCTCTCTGCACGGGCGCCAGGGAATCGCGCCGGGGAACAGGCTGAAGCTGTTAATCGGGCCCATGTTCGAGGCCCCGTCCCCCCTGCAGTCGTCCCCGCAGCCCCCCCTGCACCAGAGCTCCGGGGGGCCCTCTCCGCTCGCTCACGCCCAGGCTCAGGGGCAGGGGAGCGGGGCCGCGGCGCTCTACCCCGGCCCCCAGCAGAGCGTGTACCAGGTGCCCCCGCGGAGTGCACTGTCTGCGGAGAACACCCCCAGCAAGGTAAGGAGCTAAAGAAAACCTTATATTTTTTATTTCCTGAGCCGATACAATATCTGGTGCCCTGCTGCTGTGGTGGATAACCGATATTTGCTGATAACGAGGTTCTTAAAGGTTCTTAAAGGTGCGTTGTGTCACTTTTCTGGCCCGTCAAGTGCTTTTCTCCACGGAAATGTTAGTGTTATTTGTCTGGAATATTCCGCAGTGTGACATCAGATCAACTTTACTTTTATTCAATTACAGGTGGTTTTATAGCTCACAAATACAGAAAAAAACAGAAAAAACTCCACAGAGCTGACCTGTAACATGGGCTGGTTTGGTCTCCATGGAGATAGAAAGTGAAACATTCCAGACAAAGTAATAATATCGCCATGGAGAAAAGCGTTTGACAGACACTTTCACCCGAAGAGCTACCTTTAAGTTGAATTAACAATCACAAGTTAACTTTTAATTTTTGTAAAAATAATAATAAATGTATTTTACTGTGATATAAAATGATTTGTTACATGATTGTGTAACATACATCCATACAGCACTTTTCTATTTCCATTTTTACTCATTTGCCTGTTCAAAGAGTCCACTAAGAAAATGTGTTGGTGCAAAAATATGAATATCGAATATCAGTAATACTGTTGTTCCGATACCTACTTGATACTTGGCCTTAGTGTACTCGCTGATACTGATACCAGTATGATGCCGCATTGAGTGAAGAAGTAGACCAAGGTGACTTATTACAGTACAGTACAAGACCAGTAAATAAATCTACCAAAAGGCACTCTCAAACTCTCAAAAGAAAATCTATAAGAATAAATTAGAGTAAGTAGTGCTGACTTAAGCATTTATACTTTTCTAATTTGTTTCTTTCTACCTCAGTGCTTGGATAAAGCTTGTCTGCAGAGTCTTTATAGTCTACTGTATGTTTAACCTGCTCTTGGTGTTAGTGGAAAAGTTATATTATTGCATTGACAGATAATTTTACTTGACAAGTTCTCTTCAAATAAACGACCTCTAGACTAGAATGAAGCAGTCTCAGTGGATCATAAATAAGTAGATCATAAATCTGAAAACAAACCAAAATTTGGCCAGATAAGAGAAATTTGCAGGTCCTCATTGTGAAAAAGAGAGTAGTTTGGATCAGTGATTTAGTCTGAGAATTTGCCGATACTAGGGTTGAGCGGTAATACGGTAATCCCGTGGTATCAAAGTTTCAGTACAGTATCAGTTTCATTACTGTTATTTAAAAATCTGCATAAGGACCTAAAGCCACAGCGTGGACTTTCCCCCCTCCGCTCTCTCTCCTCTTCAAACGTCGTTACGCTCGGAGATTTCCATCCACACGCAGCGAGGAAGAAGAAAAAAACCTGACTGACGCTTTGTGTGTGATATTGAGCCAAAAAGTTTGACGTTTTATTGAACGCCGAGAGTCGAGAGGGGACGAGGCGCTGAAGAGGACAAAGTTCCCGCTTGAGGGCGAAGTCAGACTTTCACGGAGGAGATGGTAACTTCTCGTGAAAACGACACAGACAATAAGGGCTGTTATTGGTCCTCTCCACCACTCTACATTTCCGCTACTCTGCTCATTATAAACTTTGAGTAATAATGTGTTTAATGCAGCTTTGGCACATTTGTTTACATTTTACAGAAACTTAAAACTGATAAAAACAGCTCGTGCACTGACGCTGATGCGATCGAACACGCTGCAAAGTTTGGTTTGATCAAAACTTGTGCCTCATCTTCAAATATAATGTTTCTGAATGGTTTAGGCACAGCTACAAAACAACTCTTAATTAGCCACAGTAATACCGTATACCCCGGTAAAATGCTGAGACGGTTTAACTGTATCAAAATTTGGATAGTGCCCAACCCTAGCCGATACCAATACCTGAAAAATGTGCAGTATCAGCGCTTTTGCCGATACCACTATCTGTATCGGAACAATCCTGATGAGTATTGAATATCGTTAACACCAATAACGTGAATACTGGAATCAATATATCGCACATCCCCAGTACTTTTAACCGCAGCAGCTTTTCTTTTTAAGCAATATCTGTACTATTCTGTTCTTTATTCATCATTCTACCAAATGACTTCAACTTCAATGAGTATTTGTATAAAAATAATAATAATTTTAGTCTAATATAGTACTTTACAGTTTAACAATTAGAAAAGAGAAAGAGAAATACTAGATGCAGCTACTATTTTTCATGCGTTCTTTATACTCAAGTTGCTCAAGTACAAATATGGCAGCAGTACACGTAACTGAGGACATTTTCATAATTTCCGGGTCTTTTTCCACGTTGAGTAGAGGTTCAGGAGATGGAGCTCACACAAAGGACCACAGCTTTGCCAGAATCTGCAGATGATCCTGATCTGGTCCTGGTTTAGTCCCGGTATAGTCCCGGTTTTGGTCTGTCCCCATATAGCGGCTCTGTCTGTGTGTAATCCGTCAGACAGTTCCTCTGCCAAAGACGACATCTGTATTTGCTCTCCTCTCGTCGCTCGCCTCGCTTTTGTTCAGTTTTTTTTTTTTTTTTTGGCTCTTTGGTAAAACGTGGCAGGGTGTGGGGACTTGTATTTTATCACACATTCCAAGTACTGGTTTGGTCCTGGTTTAGCCCTGGTCTGGTCCTGGTTAAGTCCTGATCTGGTCCTGGTTAAGTCCTGATCTGGTCCTGGTTTAGTCCTGGTCTGGTCCTGGTTTAGTCCTGGTCTGGTCCTGGTTTGGTCCTGATCTGGTCCTGAGGTCTGGAGAAGCAGACTGGAGCAGAGCGAAAGTCCAGCTGTATAAATCTTATTTTAGACTCATTTATATGGAGGTTTAACATTTCATAGGTCTGATTTTGGAACACCAGGACTAAGGTCAAAAACAGGACTAAAGCATGACTAAATCTGGACTAACTCTTGACTTGAACTAGGACTAAACTAGGATTAAATCTGGACTAATTCAGGAAATAAACCAGGACTAAATCTCGACTAACTCAGGATTTGAATCAGGACTAAACCTGTACTAAACCAGGATTAAATCTGGACTAACTCAGGAAATAAATCCAAACCAAGTCTGGACTAACTCAGGACTTGAATCAGGACTAAACCAGGACTAAACCAGGGTTAAACCTGGACTAACTGAACCAGGACTAAGGCAGGACTAAATCAGGACTAATGTAAGACTATATCATATTTGAACCAGGACCAAAGCAGGACTAAACTAAGACTATATCAGGTCTAATCTAGGCATAAATCAGGTCTGAACCAAGACCAAGGTTCAAACTTGGACAAAAGTAGGTCTAAACCAGGACTAAACCAGAACTAACCCAAGATTAAACCAGGACTAAACCAAGACTAAATCAGAACTAAACCATGACTAAACCAGGACGAAGCCAGGCCTAAACCAGGACTAAACCAGAACTAAACCAGGATTAAGACAGGATTTAGACAGGACTAAACCAGAACTAAACCAGGGCTAAACCAGAACTAAACCAGGATTAAGCCAGGAGTAACCCAGGTCTAAACCAGGACTAAACCAGAACTAAACCAGGATTAAGACAGAACTAAAACAGGACTAAACCAGAACTAAACCAGGACTAAACCAGAACTAAACCAGGATTAAGCCAGGAGTAAGACAGGACTAAACCAAGACTAAACCAGAACTATCTTGAACAATCTTTCTATGAATCCATTCCAATTATATTCCTATTATAGCACAAACTTTATTAACAAATCACCCTTCACCTGTCCCTCACCTGTCCCTTCACCTGTCCCTCACCTGTCCCTCACCTGTCCCTTCACCTGTCCCTCACCTGTCCCTCACCTGTCCTTCACCTGTCCTGTACCTGCCGCGTGTGGATTATATTCCATATTGTCCCCGTAGGCTGCAGGTTCTTGTGTATCGGAGCGTTTAACGAGTTTGAGCAGCTCATGGCTTCAGGAGACTCTCTGTAATTACACACCCGATGAGTTTGAAAGTCCCACAGCACAGTTCTCCTCAACAAAACCTCTTTAAGCAGCCGAAAATGAGCCAAGGTGCAAGATTTAACTTTTAATATACAGCCCGGGAGCTTAGCGGATGCTGTCAATCAAATGTTGGAGAGAAAGAGAGAGCAGGAGTCTAAACCACAACTTTCTTACTGAGAGGAGGAGACAGTAACACAGGGAGGACGTGCACGCTCCACTCAGAGACATCAGGAGTAGTGCTGCCGCGATTATTCGACGTTGTCGACGTAATCGATTATGAAAATGAGTCGACTACAATTTTTTTGGTCGAATATTCGCCTTTATTTATTTTTGGTCTCAAACGGCTCGTCCAGAGACCTTTTGCTTGCCTGAGATCAGGTATTTCCCCTCCACACCACTAGTCGTACTACACTCGAGGCCGACACCGGTGCGGCAGGCAGCGGCTACACCCGAGGCGGACACCGGCGCAGCTAACAGCGGCTACACCCGAGGCAGACACCGGCGCAGCTAACAGCGGCTACACCCGAGGCGGACACCGGCGCAGCTAACAGCGGCTACACCCGAGGCGGACACCGGCGCGGCTAACAGCGGCTACACCCGAAGCGGACACCGGTGCCGCGGGCAGCAACTGCGCCCGAGGCCGACACCGGTGCTGCTGACAGCGGCTACATCCGGGGTTGACGCCGAGGTGGCTAACCTCGGCTTCACCAAAGGCTAACAGCAGTGGTAAATAATGGCACCGCCAAAGAAAACAAACTTGAGGAAGTATTTGCCGTGCGCACTCTGCTGGCTGGTCTCTCTCTTTCTCGACCACGACCACGATGCATGAGGTATTGAGCATACCGTTGCATATGCTGCTCGTGCAAACTCGTTAAATTGTGTGTGCATATCGTTGTTCAACATTGTTGAATGAGCACAACAGACATAACAGCAATAACCTTTGCAACTCGCACGCACAGCACACACAAGGTAAAATCTAACACACACACTTGTGTGTGTTAGAACCGCTTTTTTTTTATTAGTCGTTTAGATTAGTCGACTAATCGAAAAATTAGTCGAGAGATTAATCGTTAGAAAATTAGTCGTTAGTGGCAGCACTAATCAGGAGTCCAACCCACAACCTTTTTGAGCTGCATTCAGACCGGAGCGTCAAGGCGTCCAGTTTACACGCAGAGTCTATCTGGACGAGCGTCTACAGCGTCCTGCGTTTTTGCGGCGCGTCTTCAGGCATCAGCACAGCAAGTATCTGGGGTTGACTCGGTGCATCTTGAGCCTTCAGGCGTCAAAGCTCTAAAGGCCGAGAGAGAGAAAGACCCTGGAGCCATAAACGCCAGAACAAGAAACCTACGCTGTGTCATTAACGGAGTAGAAATATATGTACGAGCTGAGCGCCTCCACTGATGTGTAGGGATGTAACAATAACTGAAATATGGTAATATCGTATCGTCAAAGGTCTCACAATAATATCTTGGACCATCACAATATATCGAATCCCAAGTCTCTTTGCTTAAATGAATAGTTCTGATGCAGAAATAGCTCAAAAAACAAAGGGAACTACATAGACCATGATCCTTTGCGCTGTTTCAGTGCAGACTACATGAAGAAATAACTGCTGTAAGTACTTTGAAATCTTCATTCTTTGGATTAAGTCTTGTGAAGGCATTTTAGAGGAAAAAGGAGCAGATTCAAACAAAATATTGCAATAAATATCGTACTGTGAGATGTATATGGTTAAAAAATATCGTACAGAGAGATTTGGATTAGGGCTGAAACTATTCATCGAGTAAATCGATTAGAAAAATGCATCGATTATTTTTTTGTTGCCTCGATGCTTCTTTTTGTTTTCATACACTCAGCGATGGCCGGAACCTTCTGCGGTAGAGGTAAAGTTTCCGCACGACCACTGCACTTCACTGTACACAAAACAGCGCGGCGCCCATGGCTGTATAATAAGAGTGCACTCCTCATCTTCTCCCGTACGCCGCGCACCCCTCATCTACTCCGGTACGCCGCGCACTCCTCATCTACTCCAGTACGCCGCGCACCCCTCATCTCCTCCCAATCGGATCGTGTGGATTGTGTCTTGTCAAGTACGCTGCGTGGACCGTGCTTCCTCCTGTGCGCCTCTAAACCAGAACTAACACCAGGACTAACACCAGGTCTAAGCCAGGTCTAAACCAGGTGTAAACCAGGTCTAAACCAGGTGTAAAACAGATCTAAAACCAGGTCTAAAACCAAACAAGAATTTGCAGGAGGTAGTTGCTACATTCATGTAGTTTTAATAATCATGACTAGCCTAGCGATAATTACGTTTTTCATGTCCAAAACACGTGTACTTAATGTGTGCAAAGTAGACGCACATTAACAAACGATTACTCGATTATTCGAACAAAATAATCGACAGATTAATTGATTGCTGTAATAATCGATAGCTGCAGTCCTAATTTGGATATCGTCCCATCCCTAATGACAATAAATGTTGTACCAAATGACTGGTCAAAGCATTTTAGAATGTCAGTCTTGTTATTATGTAGAATATCGTAATATTGTGAGCCTCCCCACCATATCGTGAGCTTTCCCACGATATCGCAATAAATATCGTACCATGAGGTTCATACCGTGATGATATCGTATCGTGAGACTTGGATATTGTTACACATCTACTGATGTGTTTTATGTAACAAATACGTAAAACAGCAACTCTCTCGACTGCAAAAACAAGTTACACGCCTCAAGTATTTATATCCGTTTGTCCACGATGTCCGGCACATTTTTTGACGCCGAGGTCTCAACGCAGCTTTACTGAGACAAGCTAACCACTCTGCCACAGTACCACACGGAGGATATGCAAACTCCGCTCAGACACCAGGAGTCTAATCCACAACCTCTGGGAGAATAAAGCGCTGCTGTGCCGATGCAGTAACTCTTAACGTCAAACTGTAAGAAGTGGAAAGACAGTGCAAAGAAAAAGAGCTCAGAAAGAGGCTTCTGTCAGTATTCAGAGCAGCCCAGTATACTTAAGCTGTGCAGTCACTCCTACAAATCAATGGAGAATATTAGTAGTAGTGGTAGTAGTAGTAGTAGTAGTAGTAGTAGTAGTAGTAGTAGTAGTAGTAGTAGTAGTAGAAGTAGCAGTAGTAGTAGTAGTAGAAATAGTAGAAGTAGCAGTAGTAGTAGTAGTAATAGTAGTAGTAGTAACAGTAGTAGTAGTAGTAGTAGAAGTAGTAGTAGTAGTAACAGTAGTAGTAGTAGTAGTAACAGTAGTAGTGCTAGTAGTAGTAGTAGTAGTAGTAGTAGAAGTTGTAGTAGTAGTAGTAGTAGTAGTAGAAGTTGTAGTAGTAGAAGTTGTAGTAGAAGTTGTAGTAGTAGTAGTAGAAGTTGTAGTAGTAGAAGTTGTAGCAGAAGTTGTAGTAGTAGAAGTAGTAGTAGTAGTAGAAGTTGTAGTAGTAGTAGTAGTAGAAGTTGTAGTAGAAGTTGTAGTCGTAGAAGTAGTAGTAGTAGAAGTTGTAGTAGAAGTAACAATAGACTAGTATTGATTGTAAGCACTTTTCACAACTTTCAAAGCCCAGACCGAGTGTTGCTTTCACAGTGACACTAACAACAACTAGCATGCTAACCATGCATAGCATATTCAAAACAATAAAAGGAGGTAACATGGTGATCTGGATACATTATGTGTGTAAGTGCGACACCCTCTTTAATGTGTTTTTAAAGTAGCTTTTTATCAGCTGACTCACTGTCCCGTGACATCACAGCCCCCGGTTACAGATATGACAGTAGTTTATAAACTACATATATATATTAAACCAGGACTAAACCAGAACTAAACCGGGACTGAACCAGGGCTACATCAGGACTAAACCAGAACTACACCAGGGCTACACCAGGGCTTCACCAGGACTAAACCAGGACTGAACCAGGGCTGAACCAGGACTGAACCAGGACTAACCCAGGACTGAACCAGGACTGAACCAGGACTAAACCAGGACTGAACCAGGACTGAACTAGGCCTAAACCAGGACTAGACCAGGACTACACCAGGACTAAACCAGGACTACACCAGGACTGAAATAGGACTACACCAGGACTAAACCAGGACTAAACCAGGGCTACACCAAGACTACACCAGGACTAAACCAAGACTGAACCAGGACTAAACCAGGTCTACACCAGGTCTAAGTCTTGTTTGCAGTACTGTCTCTTGGTGGTGACAGTTTTTTTCTTCTTATTGTTGCTTTTCGTTTAGTTTATCTCCACTTTCTGGCTCACTGTCCCATGACTTCATGGCCTTCAGTTTCAGATATAACAGTATTTTTATTTTGTCTTAGCTCAGCAGTTTTGTTGATAAAAGTGTCATTTATTGGAAACAATCGTCAGAAAACCTTGAAAACTTCCTCTGAAAACAGCAGTGACTTAAACTCTTTGCTTTGTGCTTTGTTCATTGTGCATTGTTCACTTTTACCCTTTATCTACAACAGAAAAGTTGCTGAAGCCTCTGGTCACATCATGTCAGAAAATATGTTACAAAAATGTTAGTTGTTAAGTTTTTTTTATCTCCAAATGTTAAAAATTAGTCCGGAAATATGTAATGTAGTAATGTAGTGAGTCACAGCATGGACTGATGGAAAATTAAAACCAGGATTAAACCAGGACTAAACCAGGTCTAAACCAGGACTAAACCAGGTCTAAACCAGGACTAAACCAGGACTAAACCTGGACTAAACCAGGTCTAAACCTGGACTAAACCAGGTCTAAACCAGGACTAAACCAGGTCTAAACCAGGGCTTAATTAGGTCTAAACCAGGGCTTAATTAGGTCTAAACCAGGTCTAAACCAGGACTAAACCAGGTCTAAACCAGGACTAAACCAGGTCTAAACCAAGACTAAACCAGGACTAAACCTGGATTAAACCAGGTCTAAACCAGGACTAAACCAGGTCTAAACCAGGGCTTAATTAGGTCTAAACCAGGGCTTAATTAGGTCTAAACCAGGACTAAACCAGGTCTAAACCAGGACTAAACCAGGTCTAAACCAGGGCTCAACTAGGTCTAAACCAGGACTAAACCAGGAATAAAGCAGAACTAAACCAGGTCTAAACCAGGACTAAACCAGGCCTAAACCAGGACTAAACCAGGTCTAAACCAGGAATAAAGCAGAACTAAACCAGGACTAAACCAGGTCTTAACTAGGTTTAAACTGAGGGCTCAACTAGGTCTAAACCAGGATTAAACCAGATATAAACCAGGACTACACCAGGACTATACCAGGACTAAACCAGGCCTAAACCACGGTTCAATAATGCCTAAACCAGAACTAAACTAGGACTTAACTAGGTCTAAACCAGGACTAAACCAGGTCTAAACCAGGGCTCAACTAGGTCTAAACCAGGATTAAACCAGATATAAACCAGAACTATAGCAGGACTAAACCAGACCTAAACCAGGACTACTGTACTCTATAGGCCTGTCTTGTTAAGTATACAAAGTCACTCAAGTTCACTGATGGAAAACAAAACCAGGTCTAAACTAGGTCTAAAACAGACCTAAACCAGGTCTGAACTGGGTCTAAACTCAGTCTAAACCACAACTAAACTAGTTATAAATTTTTTTCATTTTTTGTTTCATTCATGAAAGAGGAATACAAAATTATTATGTGTCATGCATCATTGTGAATGAAAAAGAGCATAAAGTATAGATTTGTCATATTTGCCCCTTTTCACACAAAGTAAAACATTTCTAACACTTCAACAGCTCCAACTACATTTATAAGCATCTCATTTACGTGACAGACACAATATTAAATACTTGTTAATGAACACAAAAGGACACTTCATACCTCATACTTTTTTAGCATATAATGTGTGACATTTCATTTCAGCACTTGAATAGATTTTGAAGCTTTGAGTTTTAAAGATTTAAATTCCTTTCAAAACTAGGTCTAAACCAAGACTACTCTATACACTTTGTCTTGTTTACTGTATCAATCAAACAAACATTATTTATAAAGCGTTTTCATACAAAAAATGTAGCAATAGTGAATCCTAGTGGTATTCTGATGGAGGACTAAACGAGGACTAAATCAGGACTAACCCAGGTCTAAACCAGATCTAAACCAGGTCTAAACCAGGTCTAAACCAGATCTACACCAGGTCTCCACCAGGTCTACACCAGGTCTCCACCAGGTCTACACCAGGTTTAACCAGTTCTACACCAGGTCTAAACCAGGTCTACACCAGGTCTACACCAGGTCTACACTAGGTCTAAACCAAGTCTAAACCAGGTCTAAACCAGGTCTACACCAGGTCTACACCAAGTCTACACCAGGTCTAAACCAGGTCTAAACCAAGTCTACACCAGGTCTAAACCAGGTCTAAACCAGATCTACACTAGGTCTAAACCAAGTCTAAACCAGGTCTACACCAGGTCTACACCAGGTCTACACCAGGTCTAAACCAGGTCTACACCAGGTCTAAACCAGGTCTAAACCAAGTCTACACCAGGTCTAAACCAGGTCTACACCAGGTCTAAACCAGGTCTAAACCAGGTCTACACCAGGTCTAAACCAGGTCTAAACCAGGTCTACACCAGGTCTACACCAGGTCTACACCAGGTCTAAACCAGGTCTAAACCAGGTCTCCACCAGGTCTAAACCAGGTGTACACCAGGTCTACACCAGGTCCACACAAGATCCACACTGGGTCTAAGTCCTGGTTCAGTCTTCTTCTTCGCGGCACTCTGATGACACGTTGAAGCAGTGACTCATGTAAAATGGTCTGAGGCAGACTATGATTTGGGTTTGGTTCAAACTGCACGAGGCTGTCGTAATGACGGGATGCACTGGATTTACACCGAATGATTACATTTAAACAAGGCGTGCGGTAACCATGGTAACGGCCTGACCTCAGCTGCCCCTCTGACGCCAATGAACCCTAGTGGTGGTAACTGGGACTGCAAGACAAGAACATCTCTTTTTAGGCTTTTTTAGATTTTATTCACAACATTTAACAAGTTATCAAAGCATTCATAGTCCAAAAGTGCAAATAATTTAACAGTAAATGCATCGTACTTTTTAACTAAGATTTTTAAAGGCTCACAAAAATACAAAATCTGAAATATAGATGGGGAAAGATTGAAAAACAATTACTACCACTACTACTACTACTACTACTATTACTTCTACTAGCCCTATGTAAAGATTTTGATGCTGAAAAAAACAACTACTACCACTACTATTAAAGATTTAAACAGAATCAGTGCCTTTACTACTACTACTACTACTACCACCACTACTACTACTACTAGCCCTATATATAAAAGTCTTGGGGCAGATTAAAAAAAAACAACTACTACTACTACCATTACTATTAAAGATTTAAACAGAATCAGTACCTTCACTGCTACTCCTACTACTGCTACTACTACTATTACTACCACGATTACTACTAATACTACTACTGCTACTACTACTATTACTACCACTATTACTACTAATAATACCACTGCTATTACTAGCCCTATGTAAAGGTATGGTGCAGATAAAAACAGCAACTGCTACTACTACTACTATTAAATATGTAAACAGAATCAGTACCTTTACTACTACCACTACTACTACTACTATTACCACTATTACTACTACTACTACTACTAGCCCTATGTAAAGGTCTTGATGCAGATTAAAAAAAACAAATTCTGCTACCCCTACTATTAAAGGTTTAAACAGAATCAGTACTACTACTACTACTACTACTACTACTACTACTACTACTACTACCACCACTACCACTACTACTACCACCACTATTAAATACGTAAACGGAATCAGTACCTTTACTACTACTCCTGCTATCACTACTGCTACTACTGCTACTACTGTTACGACTGCTACTTCTACTACTACTACTAGTACTACTACTGCTACTACCACTACTACTACTACTACTACTGCTCCTACTACTACTACTACTACTGCTCCTACTACTACTACTAGCCCTATGTAAAGGTATTGGTGCAGATAAAAACAGCAACTGCTACTACTACTACTATTAAATATGTAAACAGAATCAGTACCTTTACTACTACCACTACTACTACTACTATTACCACTATTACTACTACTACTACTACTAGCCCTATGTAAAGGTCTTGATGCAGATTAAAAAAAACAAATTCTGCTACCCCTACTATTAAAGGTTTAAACAGAATCAGTACTACTACTACTACTACTACTACTACTACTACTACTACTACTACCACCACTACCACTACTACTACCACCACTATTAAATACGTAAACGGAATCAGTACCTTTACTACTACTCCTACTATCACTACTGCTACTACTGCTACTACTGTTACGACTGCTACTTCGACTACTACTACTAGTACTACTACTGCTACTACCACTACTACTACTACTACTACTGCTCCTACTACTACTACTACTACTGCTCCTACTACTACTACTAGCCCTATGTAAAGGTCTTGGTGCATATCTGGACTTCTTTAGTTGTTGCTCCTGCGATGGGGCCTATGGAGATGTACGGGAACAGTTTTTCAGTGAAGTTATGTCTGTGCGTGAGAAGATGCGTCAAATCGTCTGCGTCGTAAAAAGACACGAAACCTTTGGTGTAATCCAGCGTGATCCGAACTTTCTCCAGCTTCTTCTTCACCTCAACGATGTGTTCTGAATCCCCGTCGTTGTAAACCCCGTCACCGAACCACAGACACCAGATTCCGGAATCTTCATCGGCGAAGATCTCTCCTCTTCGGTCTACGGAGGCTTTGACTACCCCGACGTCCCATCTGGTGTAATCCCCGACCTCCACCTCCCAACTGTGCACTCCTTCATCAAACCCTTCCTCCCCCAACACGATCTCCTCATTTGTGAAGCGTTCGGGGTTATGCGGAAGTTTATCTGCTGGGTTTTCCATGAATCGAACTTTCGTCAAATCATCGGAAAGACACAGAGATTGTTTCATGGTGTTTGGGTCTAAGATCACTGGACTAAACTGCACTAAAGTCCGCATCTTTTCCCAAATCTTGAAGCCTATATTTCCGACGATTTTGCCCTGGTTTATCAACATTCCTGACTCCATTTGTGGCAAAACTGGTTTGAATTCTTGCGCTTGGATTTGAGATTTGCTGTAATCTTTCAGAAGGGCAAAGTTTTTCTCTGTCACTTTTCCTTCCTTGGATTTAAAGTTTTGGTCCATAGTTGAGATCTGGTCCTCCATGCTGGAAATCTTCTTATTTAAGGCGTCTAGCTGCTCCTGTAGTTTGCCCATCTTCTCTTTTATCACTCCGTCTTTTCTTCTATGCTCCTCCTTTAGTTCCTCCACCCTTCTCTCCTCCTCTTTTTTCAAAAACTGATAAAATCTGCTGAACTCCGCGTGAACTTGCATCTCGCATTGCCATACCTGTTTCGTCAAATGTCTCTTCAGCTCCACAAATCTCCTCTCCGCCTTTTGGACAGTTTCTTTCTCTTGGTGTAAAATCTTCAGCTGAGATTCAACGTGATCTTTCAGTTCTATCACCGCTTTGTCCAGTTCTACAACTTTATGTCGCGAATGTCTGGAAAATTCGCAAACTGGACACAAAATTCTCCTGTCGTCCAAACAGAAGAGTCGTACCTCATGTTTGCTGCACTCCACCTCCTCCTCTTTGGTTGTCTGTTTAAAGGAATTGGCCAGTTCCTTCAAAGCAAAGTTCACGATGATGCTTTCTTTGGAGGATTTCCTTCTGCAGACCGGACAGTTTCGGCTGGTGTTTTTTTGCCAGTAGTTTTCAATGCATTTTAAGCAGAAACTGTGGTTACATCCGAGAGATACGGGTTTTGAAAATGTCTCGAAACAAATAGGGCAGGTGAGGAAGTCTTCGAAAACAGATGAGGCCATTTTGAAGTCCTAGTTTAGACCTGGTGAAGTCCTGGTTCAGTCCTTGTTTAGACCTGGTTTTGTCTTGGTTTAGTCTTGGTCAGTAAAGGCCTTGAAACAAAAAGGACAGGTAAAGAAATCTTCAAAAAAGATTAAGCCAGTTTGTAGTCCTGATATAGTTCTGGTTTTATCCTGGTGTAGACCTGGTGTAGACCTGCCTTAGTCCTGGTTTGGTCCTGGTCTGATCCCAGTTTAGACCTGGTTTGATCCTGGCTTGGTCATGGTATAGACCTGGTGTAGACCTGGTGAAGACCTGCTGTAGACCTGCTGTAGCCCTGGCTTAGTCCTGGTTTGGTCCTTGTTCAGTCCGGCATAAATCTCCGTAAAGAGTGCCTGTGCGCTGCTGCCTTGTCATAGTGTAAAACTCTGCACTTCCTGTTTAACTTCCTGTTGAACCTGTTTAAGTCTGAGTCACATCTTCACGTTGTTTTGATTGTGCATTTTTCAGTAATCCAAACCTCAGTAATCCAAACGTCACTCTGCAGATCTTTAACGCTCTCAAATTTCACCGGCTTTTAGTTTTAAGTTACATGTGATTCTATAGTCATAGTTAGACTGGGTTGAGTTTTGTTTTGGACCTGGTTTAGTTTTTGCATAGTCTTGGATTTTAAAAGGTGCATTGTGTAACTTTTCTGGTGGAGAGTCCATCAAATGCTTGTTGATGTTTTTGCTTTTTATCTACACTGTCAGAATTTCTGAGCCATGAAACTGACTGTGATTGAATAAATGTAAGAGCAATAACATCTCCATTTGGGTTGGGCAGTATCCAAATTTAATAAAAGACTGATTTTGTAGCTGCACCTAAACCATTCAGAAACAGAATAGCAGCATTATATTTGAAGATCAGGCACAAGTTCTGATCAAACCAAACTTCACCAGCGCATATCTCCCTCCATTTAATGATCTGGGACACGCCGAGACCCGAAAAGTGCAGAAGAGGCAGATTCTGGAATAAGTAAAAGGGGAGTCCACGGCGTGTGATATTTCCCAATGCAGCATGTTGTATCTGACAGACCCCGCGCTCTCAGCACTCGGAGAAGTTACCGTCTCCTCCGTTACCGCCCAACCCTAATATCCATAGACATAAGTAGGTGACGGACCTCTAACTAAAAAGTTACTCAGTTATGGTGACCAGATGTTCCTATTTACCCGGGACAGTCCCAGTTTTGAGCCCTGTGTCCCCTGTCCCAGCAGATTTATCCAAAACCACTGATTTGTCCCAGTTTTATACAAGAAATGTCCAAGGTGTCATTATTTTTGACCAATTTGATACTTACCAACAGTAAAGAGAAGCATACATTGTCATTTGTTTAAGTAAAACACAAAAAAGCTGCTTAAAAACAACCAAAACACAAAGAAAATGTGACTATACTGACTCCCATGTTCGTCATGAATGGTCTTTGCGTAACAATTTTAACTTATCAAACTCCAAATAATAAGACTAAAAATAGAAATAAAACATGTCAGAAGTGTTTGAAAAGTGTTTGTGTCTGAAAAGTTCAACCCGACTCTAAAATCCCCCTCTTTACCGTTATCTTATCATTCATGGTGCAACATTCTTTATTGCGTCCATTCTCTGGAACACAGACAGGAAATAGCCATATTTATCTTCAAAGTCCAGGAAGTGTCCATATACGTGTGGGAGTGGGCGGGACAGACTGGTCTCTGTGTGAGGAGCGTGAACTTTGAACTTTGAACCCTGAAGCCGTAGCTAAAAACAGACAATCTTTTCACGAAACACTTTCATTTTTGTTTGTAGCGTCCAACGTTTCAACGACTGTGGAGCTAAAAATATACATAAATCCTTTGAAACGTGCATTCTTTCTGTAAGCTTAGCACACCCTTCCACGGATCTGAGCTGTAACCTTCAGGGTTATCATAAGTATCGAAAAGGAGACACTAGTCGATACTAAATGTGGTTTCGAAACTCATTTGAGCATCTGTTGATAATAAAAAAAGTCCCATAAACGTGTTTTTTTCCAGCTTTTTCAGTTTTGATATGATGATGATTTTGATACTAGAGCTGTAAGTAAAGGGTCTGCTGGTTACCGATATCAACCAATACCAGTGCAGAGACTGAAAACAGCATTTGTTGTCATTATACAAAACAAAATAAGACAAAATTGATCCAAATGTGTTATTTAACTATCTCTCAAGTAACTACAGAACAACTGTATATATAATGTCCAATTTACACTTAAAATAACAGGCCTTTGTTAATCTACATCTAGTCCTGGTTTAGTTCTGGTTTACATCTGTTTTGTCCTGGTTTAGTTCTGGTGAATTCCTGGTTTAGTCCTGGTTTACACTTGGTTTACTTCCGGTTAAGTCCTTGCTTAATTCTAGAGGGTTTAGTCCTGGTTTAGTTCTAGTTTAGTCCTGATTTTCTTCTTGTTTACCTGTGGTTTAGTCCTGATTTAGTTCTGGTTTAGTCATGGTGCAGTTCTGATTTAGTTCTTGTTAAGTAGTGGTTAAGCTCTAGTTTAGACTTGGTTTACATCTGGTTTAGTCCTGCTTTAGTCCTGCTTTAGTCCTGGTTTACTTCTGGTTTAGTCCTGGTTTTCTTCAGGTTTACTTGTGGTTTAGTCTTGGTTTACTTCTGATTTAGTCCTGTTTAGTTCTGGTTTACTCCTGGTTTAGTCCTGGTTTAGTTCTGATTTAGTTCTTGTTAAGTAGGGGTGAAGCTCTGGTTTAGACTTGGCTTACTTCCGGTTAAGTTCTTGCTTAATTTGGGGTTTGGTCCTGGGTTAATTTTGGTTTAGTCCTGATTTAGTTCTGGTTTAGTCCGAGTTTAGTTCTGTTTTAGTCCTGGTTTTCTTCTGGTTTAGTTCTTGTTAAGTAGCGGTTAAGTCCTGGTTTAGACTTGGTTTACTTCAGGTTAAGTCTTTACTTGATTCTATTTCAGACCTGGTTTGGTTTAGTCCTTGTTTAGAACTTGTTCAATCCTATTCAGGTTCTAGTTTAGCCCTGGTCTAGACCTGATTTAATTCTCGACAAGTTCTTGTTACATTCTGACTAAACCCTGAACAACTTTGTAGAAATAAAAATTCAAACATTACAAGACTTTCTGGGCCAGATAGTGTTATTACAAACTAGGATATCAACTGAACCAATATTTGGAAGCCGATACCCAGTCCAACTAATATTTCAAAATTCACACCAATATCAGGTACCAGTATCGGATCGGTGCATCCCTAATCGAGTCTATTTCTTAGTATCGAATTTGAGAATTTTAGTATTTGTTTTCATGGATTCCCACCACTACTACTACTACTATGACTACTACTACTACTACTACTACTACTACTACTACTACTACTACTACTACTACAAATAATAAAGGGGGAATAAAACATATGTCTTTTAAAATGGATGAACCCTTTGCTCTTCATTTTTTAGATTAAAAGAGGGGATTATGTGGTGGCGTGTTTCCCCCAAAAGCAGAATTTCACTCCCAGGATTAAAAGCGTCTTTAATGGTATCTGAGAATTACAATCCCTGTGTTTTAGTGTGCTGCTTCCTAATTGGTGGATTCTCTCAGGGCGGTTTGCGTTCTGCTCCCTGATTGGCTGGTGCTCTGGTTTTGTTTTGTTGTGCACACGTGGAGGTCTCATAGGGTGCAGACTTCATTATCTGTTTTAATGAGTTTGGTGCTTAATAGACTTGGGCAGGTCTGCAGGGAGGAGGGAGGGAGAGGAAGAGACAGAGGGAAAAGAGAGGAGGAGGAGAGAGGAGGAGGAGAGAGGGAAGAGAGAGGAGGAGGAGAGAGGAGGAGACAGAGGGAAGAGAGAGGAGGAGGAGAGAGGAGGAGACAGAGGGAAGAGAGAGGAGGAGGAGAGAGGGAAGAGAGAGAAGGAGGAGAGAGGGAGAGAGAGGAAGAGACAGAGGGAAGAGAGAGGAGGAGGAGAGAGGGAAGAGAGAGAAGGAGGAGAGAGGGAGAGAGAGGAAGAGAGAGGAGGAGGAAAGAGGAGGAGGAGAGAGGGGGGGGGGGGGGTAGAGAAGGAGAGAGAGATGATAGAACAGAGAGAGGGAGGGAGCCCAGAATGAATCAGCATTATTTGTGCTATAGCGAGGTCTTCTTTCAGGACAAAACCAGGTCTAAACCAGGTCTAACCCCAGACTAAACCAGGTCTAATACTGGACTAAACCAGGTCTAACCCCGGACTAAACCAGGTCTGATACTGGACTAAACCAGGTCTAACACTGGACTAAACCAGGTCTAACCTCGGACTAAACCAGGTCTAATACTGGACTAAACCAGGTCTAACCCCAGACTAAACCAGGTCTAATACTGGACTAAACCAGGTCTGACACTGGACTAAACCAGGTCTAACCTTGGACTAAACCGGGTCTAATACTGGACTAAACCAGGTCTAGCCTCGGACTAAACCAGGTCTAACCTCGGACTAAACCAGGTCTAATACTGCCCTAAACCAGGTCTAATACTGGACTAAACCAGGTCTAATACTGGACTAAACCAGGTCTAATACTGGACTAAACCAGGTCTAACACTGGACTAAACCAGGTCTAATACTGGACTAAACCAGGTCTAACCTCGGACTAAACCAGGTCTAACCTCAGTAAACCATTTCGAAGGCTAAATAAAATATCCAAACTGTACCACGCAGCTGTTTGTGGTGAACAACGTCACATTATAGAGAATATTATGCAGAATCACTTTTTTAGCTTTCTACCATGTTATAACTGAAGAGGTTTTAGAGTCTTCCATGCATGTTTCAGTCATCTCAGTTTGAGTGATCTCTCCCGGGTCCTTTTCAAACCCTCCTTATGATTAGCTGTACGGTTCTGTACAAATTCTGACTCAGAGCTCCAAAAACAAAAGTGAAACCTACAAAAAACACGTCAATATGTTGTTTTTGTTGAATATATCACTTTGAAAACAATAAAAGGCCACACGCTGCTCTAAATATGTGATGCGTTTGCTGTTAATTCCCCGTCAAAGTAAAACACCCCCTCTTTAATAATAATAACGTGTTTGGATCGGGTCCTAAACTCCTCCGGGACGTTACCTCAGACGGCAGGTCCAGACGTGAGTTCAGAGTCCGATGATGGAGCTGTTCGACTCCAACGCTGTCATTATAAAAGCTTAGACACAAACAAAGGAGCGCCCGCAGTTACTACAACTACTATAAAAACTACTACTACTACTGCTACTACTACTATAAAATACAAATCAAAATACAAGTACAACTCCTCCCGTCTTTTTGTCGAACCTTTTCAAACTCTAGTGTCGTCACAATGCTAACACTTCAAACTCAAAACACTCTTTCTTTGAGGGTTCGTCAAATGCTTTTGTATTTATTTATTTATTTCAGGGACAGCGCATATTAATCAACATTTCTGTAAATATGCCAGGGTTAGCCCAAAGGCTATTTTTCACCTGCAGTCCTCAGACAGATGGTAAAAGCCGCCCTACAAGAGCAAGAGTAGGATTAAAAGTGTCCAACACAAATGGAGATGTTATTGCTTCATGTTTCACAGTATGGCATTAAAGCTTTCTATCTTCATGGAGATCTAGTCCTGGTTTAGACCCATTTTAGTCTTGATTGGAGTCCTTGTTTAGTAATTGTTTAGTCCTAGGTTTAGTCCTGGTTTAATCCATCTTTAAATCTGGTTTAGTCCTTGTTTAGTCCTGGTTTAATCCATCTTTAAATCTGGTTTAATCCTTGTTTAGTCCTAGGTATAGGCCTGGTTTAATCCATCTTTAAATCTGGTTTACTCCTGGTTTAGTCCTTGTTTAGTCCTAGATTTAGTCCTGGTTTAATCTATTTTTAAATTTGGTTTAGTCCTTGTTTAGTCCTAGATTTAGTCCTGGTTTAATCCAACTTTAAGTCTGGTTTAGTCCTAGATTTAGTCCTGGTTTAATCCATCTTTAAGTCTGGTTTAGTCCTTGTTTAGTCCTGGTCTAATGATTGTCTAGTCCTGGTTTAATCCTGGTTTAATCCATCTTTAAATTTGGTTTAGTCCTTGTTTAGTCCTAGATTTAGTCCTGGTTCAATCCAACTTTAAGTCTGGTTTAGTCCTTGGTTTAGTCCTGGTTTAATCCATCTTTAAATCTGATTTAGTCCCGGTTTAGTCCTTGTTAAATCCTAGGTTTAGTCGTGATTTGATCCATCTTTAGGTCTATTTTATTCTTGGTTTAGTCCTGGTTTAATCCATCTTTAAGTCTGGTTTAGTCCTGGTTTAGTCCTTGTTAAATCTTAGGTTTAGTCGAGATTCAATCCATCTTTAAGTCTAGTTTATTCTTGGTTTAGTCCTGGTTTAGTCCTTGTTAAATCCTAGGTTTAGTCGAGATTTAATCCATCTTTAATTCTGGTTTAGTCCTGGTTTAGTCCTAGATTTAGTCCTGGTTTAATCCATCTTTAAATTTGGTTTAGTCCTTGTTTAGTCCTAGATTTAGTCCTGGTTTAATCCTACTTTAAATCTGGTTTAGTCCTTGGTTTAGTCCTGGTTTAATCCATTTTTAAATCTGATTTAGTCCCGGTTTAGTCCTTGTTAAATCCTAGGTTTAGTCGTGATTTAATCCATCTTTAGGTCTATTTTATTCTTGGTTTAGTTCTGGTTTAATCCATCTTTAAGTCTGGTTTAGTCCTGGTTTAGTCCTTGTTAAGTGCTAGGTTTAGTCGAGATATAATCCATCTTTAAGTCTAGTTTATTCTTGGTTTAGTCCTGGTTTAGTCCTTGTTAAGTCCTAGGTTTAGTCGAGAGTTAATCCATCTTTAAGTCTGGTTTAGTCCTGGTTTAGACCCATTTTAGTCTTTTTTTTATTACAATTTTAGTCTTGATTTGAATCCTGATTTAATCCTTGTTTAGTCCTGGTTTAATCCATCTTTAAGTCTGGTTTAGTCCTGGTTTAGTCCTTGTTTAGTCCTTGGTTTAGGCCTGTTTTAATCCATATTTAAGTCTGGTTTAGTCCTGATTTAGTTTTGGTTAAAGCCTGATTTAATTCTCGTTAAGTAGTGGTTAAGTCCTGATTTAGACTTGATTTACTTCCGGTTAAGTCTTCTTCTTGCTTAATTCCAGAATGGAAATCCAAATTCAAATATTAGAACTTGTTTAGTCCTGGTTAAATCCTGGTCAAGTTCTGGTTTAATTCTTGATAAATTCTTGGTTTATAGTTGGTTTAGACCGAGTTACAGCTGCAGAATTTTTTTAGTATCGATACCTGCTCAAGTGCGTCTCAATACTAGTTTTAGTATCGATTCATGTCTGATTTTTGTTTCTTTTGAAAACTGATCATAATGTGAAATAAAAAAGCCATGATCTTTAAGAAAACGAAATGAAAAGCAGATGGTTCCTTCTGACAGCTCATAAAAGCATTTGAGTTTGAACATTGCCTGACGGGAAAAATTATCAGATGTTTCAGAAAATCCTCACCCAGATCTGCAGTGGTTCAGGTGCTCAGAATAAAACCGACAAATGACAAGAGGAAAACATGAATTTTAAGTGAAACTAAGGAGAAGGCGTCAACAGAGTACTTTCTGTTACAAACCTGCAACCAAAACTAGTCTTCATCATCTCTAATTTACACTTCATTTAACAGGGCTTTCTCATCTGTGTTAATCTGCATCTAGTCCTGGTTTAGTTCTGGTTTAGTCCTGTTTTATTCTCGGTTTTGACCCATTTTAGATCTTGTTTAATTACAATTTTAGTCCTGATTTGACACCTGGTTTAGACCTGGTTTAGGCCTGGCTTAGTCCTGGTTTAGTCCTGGTTTAGACCTGGTTTAGTATTAGTTTAGACCTGGTTTAGACCTGGTTTAGACTTGGTTTAGTCCTGGTTTAGTCCTGGTTTAGACCTGGTTTAGACCCGGTTTAGTCCTGGTTTAGTCCTAGTTTAGACCTGGTTTAGACCTGGTTCAGTCCTGGTTTAGACCTGGTTTAGTCCTAGTTTAGACCTGGTTTAGTCCTGGTTTAGTCCTGGTTTAGGCCTGGTTTAGTCCTGGTTTAGTCCTAGTTTAGACCTGGTTTAGACCTGGTTCAGTCCAGGTTTAGACCTGGTTTAGTCCTGGTTTAGACCTGGTGTAGTCCTGGTTCAGTCCTGGTTTAGGCCTGGTTTAGTCCTGGTTTAGGCCTGGTTTAGTCCTGGTTTAGTCCTGGTTTGGACCTATCACTCAGTCCTAGTTTTTCTGATTTAATCTGTCAAAATGAACTCTAAACAGACTTCCTTTTACGCCAAACTATCACTTTTTTCCACAGACTCTTGTCATTTCTGAAGCTCCTCCACCCACATATTACCCACAATGCCGTGCTGTGTTAAAGGGCTGCTTATGGGCACAGAGGCGTGGCGCTCAATGATGACATCAGCAGACACAGCCTAGATCGTCGGTCCCGCTCCTTTCACACACATTACATCTGAGCTGAAACATTCAATGTGTGTGAAAGGAGCGGGACCGGCCCTCAGGAGACACTGCAGACCATATGGGCCCCTATAGGCCCTCAGTGAGTCAAACAGATGCCTGGAATACACTGTGTTTACATTGTGTGTCATGGGGAGTGGGAACTGAAGGACTAACAACGTTGGCTTGTAGTGTCGTCAAAAGGATCGAAAATCAGATCATAGTCCATATTAAGACTAGTATCGAAACTAGATTTGAGCAGGTATCGATACTAAAAAAAAGTCCTATTGACAGGACAGAGCAGAACATTTCCTGAATGTCAGAGCAAGTAGAAGAACGCATACCATATTTTTCGGACTATAAATCACAGGGTTTGGGTGCGACTTATCCTCAGGTGTGACTTGTTGTTCTTATTACTATAACTTCTATAACTCGCCTTTCAAGTTTGTGAGGGTTCACGTGGTGCGTAATGTGTGCATAATGTTTTGTTTGTTTTTTCAGATGGATGTAGTCAAGGCGGGCACATGGGAATACCTTTTAATGTTGGAAATGACATCGTGTTGTCTAACGGAAGAATGTTTTCTATTATCATTGTGGTATCGGAATCAGTATTGAGTATCGAGTCTATACCATCTTCAGATCTTGAGCTAGTCTCAGTCAGGGGATTGTGCTTGTTTTTGGTTGATGTCGGAAACCAGAGTGTCCGGTACTGCAGTAGTAGTAGTAGTACAAAACAGTACAAAGAAGTATTTTCTCATTATTTTGTTAATCCACTCTTAGGTGACAGTTCATTTTCGGGTTCATTTAAATCCGGATTAACTGTAAACCTGATCTCAGACTCTGATCTCACTCCCTCGAGACTCCTCCTCTTCTCGCCTCACAGTAAAAATCATTTATTTCCTTAAACCATTAATGACAAACCAGGATTAGTTTACAATTCTGTTTGGTGGACTAATCAGTGAAGCTTCTCGTCAAAAGCCTGACTAGATTGCAAAAAACACATTGTAATTAAAGGTGCATAGTGTAACGTGTTTCTATGGATATGTCATTGCTTTGTCTGGTTCCACAGTGTGACATTAAACAGCTCTACTTTATATTTATTCAATCACAGCTCATTTTACAGCTCATATATCCCTAGAAAAACAGGCGTTCTGACGGTGAGTGGGGTCGCCTCCACAGATCTGACCTGTAACTTGGTCTGGTTTGGTCTCTGTGGAGATAGAAAGGTTTAATACCATACTGTGAAACATTCCAGACAAAGCAATGACATCTCCATGGAGAAAAGCATTTGACGGACAAAAAAAATACATTAAAAAATATTATTTTATTTTAGTATATTTTATTTATTGTTTTTTATGTATTTTATTATTTTAAGTACTAATTTTATTTCTTGATTTTATTATTTTTATTCATTGATTTTATTATATTTATCTATTTTATTTTAGTATATTTTATTTATTGTTTTTATCTATTTTATTCTTTTAAGTACTGATTTTATTTTTTGATTTTATTATTTTTATTCATTGATTTTATTATATTTATCTAGTGTTTCTATTAGCTTCTTATGTAACAGAATTCTGTTAGAATACTTTTTAGAGTTGGAAACTGTCTCGTTTATAAAATGTGCTATACAAATAAAGTTGGACTGGATTGGAAGTAGAATAATGTATGTAGATATACAATTATATATATATGTATATATAAGTTAAATACAGGAGCTGGTGGCGTAAGGAGATGCAGTGATGAAATGGTGATTTATATATATATATATATATATACACATATTTTTATTGAGGAATTACAGTATATGGATACAAGATTTGCAAATCACTTTTTTTTCTTTTTACGTTTTTCTTCTTCAAAACTACCATCTTAAAATGTATATGTTTTTCTTATGAAGAACTGACAATAAACATTTTGAATTTGAACTGAATTTGAATTTAATAATAAAGTAAAGTAAAATGAATAAACCAAATTAAAATCTAAAACAATTCTCTCCTTTGCCATAAAATCCAGATATTATCCAAAATTAAATAAAGGCAAACAAGTAAAGTAAAAAATAATAAATAAATAAAAAAAGATCCAGAGGTCCAAAGTCAGAGTTTTTAATGATTTGCAGAATTCCATAAATGAACCCCATTTCTGTTCCAATTTTTCTTCATTTCTCTCAGTAATATTGATTTTTCCCAGTTTAAGAAATCCTAGAGACATCACAAAACCACTGGGATATTAATCATGAATAATTAGGAACTGCAGCAGATTTCCAGAGATGCTAAATATTGACAAAACAGTGATTTGACATGACGCAAAGTGAGTCCTCTATTACATAAGGGCAGATGGAAATGTATTGATTTTTGCGCTAATATTGGTTTGTGTACATCCTTATGGGACCTAGTACAGATTGACAACGTTAAATAGGGATGTAACAATAACCGAAAGTCTCACAACAGATCAAATCGCAAATCTTTTGGCTTAAAAAACAGAGGGAACTACATAGACCACGATCCTTTGCTGTTTCAGTGCAGACTAAACGAAGAAATACCTGTTAATAAGCACTTTTAAATCTGAATTATTCGCGTTCTAACATGAACGAAGGCTTGTAAAGGCATTTGAAAAGGAAAATCTTGTATTGGGGGTTTGGTTTTGGTGTTTAAATGAGAGCGGCGGCTGTGTTTTCCATCGGCTCACGGTGACTCACAGACTACAGTGGGAGACGGGCGCATTCCGGCATTCCAACGTCTGCCGCTCCACTCCATTTACTACGACATGTGCTCCTAATAACGCACGCTCACCTACTTCTACTATAAATATGTACAAATACTTTCTGTGGAATCCTGATTCCAACAGAGGACACTGTGATGGAGTGAGGGAGCGGGAGGAAAACAGGGACAGGGACATTTAAGGAGGTATTTTCACCCAGAACAAATGAGTCATTCAGAAAAGTTCATCATTATAATGTAATAGGCCCAAAATAGTAGCAGTAGCAATAGTGGTAGTAGTGGTAGTAGTAGTAGTAGTAGTGGTAGTAGTAGTAGTAGTAGTGGTAGTAGTAGTAGTAGTAGTAGTAGTAGTAGCAGCAGCAGCAGCAGCAGCAGCAGCAGCAGTAATAGTAGTAGTAATAGTTGTAGTAGCAGTCATACTTTTTCATAGACCTAATAGTAACAGTAACTGTAGTAGTAGTAGTAGTAGTTTTAGTAGTAGTAGCAGTAGTAGTAATAGTTGTAGTGGTAATAATACTTTTCTTAGGCCTAATAGTAGCAATAACTGTAGTTATGGGGGTAGTAACAGTAGTAGTACAAACAATCTTAAGTCTAACATAGCATTAACAGTTGAAGGCCTAATAGTAGTACCACCAGTAGCAATAGTTGTAATGGTAGTCAGTAGTAGTAATAGTAGTAGTAGCAGTAGTAGTAATAGTTGTAGTGATAGTAATAGTTTTTGTAGGCCAGTACCTGTAGTAGTAGTAATAGTGCAAACAGTCTTCAGCCTAATAGTAGTCGCCCATTAGTTGTAGCAGCAGTATAAGCACAAATAGCAGTAGTATTGGTGGTAGTAGTAGTACGGTAGTAGTACAAACAATCATAGACCTAATATAGTAGTAGGCCTAGCAGTAGTAGTGTACTAGTAGTGAATATTTTTGAGTCCTTAAAATGATCATGGAAATTCCCCTTAAGAAGAAGTAGTAGTAGTAGTAGTAGTAGTAGTAGTAGTAGTAGTAGTAGTAGTAGTAGTAGTGGTTGTAGTAGTAGCAGCGTCTTGAAAATGATCATAGAAACCCCCTTAAGGCCTACAGGTGTGCAGAATGACGTAAAGTAAAATCTTTAGTTTTAAAAATTGAAAAAACAGACATGTGGATAGAGAGATCAGGACTTGAACGTGAACAGAGGTGAAGAGGGCAATACTATTTCGTTTTTCCAAAGTGTGAAATGTAACAGATGTACACACACACACACACAGTTTAGTCACGTCTCGACAATTTACGAGCAATTTACCCTAAGAATGTTTGGTAATGGAACTAAAAACTCCCCGTAGAACTCGTGCAGTGGTGGAAGAAGTAGCCTACTCAGTGTTGTTACTAAAGTAAAAGTACATATACTGGAGCAAATTGTGTTTGTACTGTATTTTTTGTATTTATTTTCAGCTACAAACTTAAATTTTTCTATTTGTATTTTTAGAATAGTCATTTCACAATAAAACACATCCCCTGGTTTACCGAATTCAAATATTTCAGCCACAATTACAATATATTTTAGTGTAAGTTTTTTAGTTTCTTTCAATTCATATTCAACCCAAATAATAATAATTCATATTTTCAGTAACAATAAAGTTACAGCAGTAAAAGCATCACATGAAAGAAACTATATGAGTAAATATATTAAAGCTTAAAAATATAGCCTCTTATTTTATGCAGATTTTGAGATCTAATAAAGTTTAAAATGTAGTGATTTTGATTTTCTAGCTGTTTTTATTTGTGTATTTTTGTGAACGTGTTAAATAAAATAAATAAACGCTCGGCCTTTTCAGCAGGTCTCAAACTATAATAACAAATACTTTTACTTTTCAATCTTGTTCAAAAATGTCATGCAGTAGAAAGTATACATACCTGCACTCAAATGTAGTGAAGTAAAAGTAGTATCCATTAAAAATGTACTAAAAGTAAAGTACAGATACCTTTTTTTTAAATGTATTATTTTTATCATATATTTAGGTGCAGATTGGGCAAAATAACAAACAAATGTAATCAGGATTTTTCCCCTCGTATGAATATTAATAATCATTTCCTAAATATAAGCAGAACTTACATTAAAATGAGGTCTTTATATATAAAATGATCACTTCCTCTTTGGATGTAGATGTCTCCATTCACTGATGTGATGATACACAGTCCTAGTGCAGTAGTAGAGGTAGCAGTAACAGTAGAAGTATGTCAGAATGAGCTATATTGAAGTAGTTTAAATTAGCTTAAGTGTCTCTTTTGTATAAACTCTGATATGGAAACAGTAGAAACAGCTGGTGGATTTCAGTATTTTAGTAGTAGTAGTACTGGTAGCAGTGATGGTGGTAGTGGTAGAAGTAGTAGTAGTATTAGTAGTACAAGTAGTAGTAGAAGTAGTAATATTAGTAGTACTGGGAGTGGCGGTAGTAATAGTAGTAGTAGTGGTAGTAGTGGTGGTGGAGGTGGTGGTAGTAGTAGTAGCATTAGTAGTAGTAGTAGTAGTCATCGTAGTAGTAGTAGTCGTAGTAGTAGTAGTGGTAGTGGTAGAAGTAGTAGTAGTAGTAGTAGTAGCGGTAGTGGTAGAAGTAGTATTAGTAGTAGAGGAAGTGATAGTAGTGGTAGAAATAGTAGCAGTAGTAGTAGTAGTAGTAGTAGTCGTAGTAGTCGTAGTAGTAGTAGTAGCGGTAGTGGTAGAAGTAGTATTAGTAGTAGAAGTAGTTATAGTAGTAGTATAGTACTAGTCGTAGTAGGATAGTAGTAGTAATAGTAGTAGTAGTAGTAGTAGAATTTAGAATTAGAATTTTCTATATAAACAATTCATTATTTTTTCAAGAAATATAAACAGATATACCACTTTTTATTTACATTAGTATTCCCATCCCCATTCTGACATTTGCCAGAGCGTTTGTCATTTCTCCTGACAGAGACTTTGTGCCCGTTTCAGTTTCATTTCTCTCGCTGTTTAAACTCCTCATGTTATCACGTCCACACAGACTCCATTAGTCCTTTATTGCCCTTTCGTCTGTGTTTGTGCAGGAGCCGGCCGTCGCTCCTGTCCGTTTACCCTCCGTTTATTTCTTTATTGCCCTTTGACTGACAGGTGCGTGTGTTTGACTGACAGGTGCGTGTGTTTGATTGACAGGTGGTGACTCCCTCTCGCGTGGGACAGTCCTACAGCTTCAGCCCGGGACAGAACCAGCAGGACCTGTACGACGTGCCGCCCTCCAGAGCCCAGGGGGTAAGTGTCTGAAGGTGCACTGCGGCGCTTTTCTTCTGGTAGCCCGTCCTTGTTTCCGTGGAGATGCGACCGCTGAAATGCCCCACAGCACGGCATTAAACGTCTGTCTCCACGGAGTCAAGCGGGGATGTTTTTCAAGACAAATCCCCTGTAATTGAATTCAAAAAACGTATAAAAGTAATAAGTTTAATGCAATACGGTGGAACATGTCAGGTAAAACAGTAACATTCTCTATGGGTACAAGCAGGTGACGGACCCTCCCCCCAAAAAGGTTACACGGTGCAGCTTTAAAGTGCATGTTTCTGACTTTTAATGGGATTGTACTTGTGGTTAGTTTTTGTCAAAGTTTTACATCAGTTAGGTGGCAGTTTGTGGAAAAAGTTGAGGGAAAAAAGTACAAAAATACAGGAAGTCATTCTAAAATATCACCAACAGAAAATTCCACACAAAACACAGCAACAGTGTACACACAGGGCAGATAAAACATTCATTTAACAAAATAAAGGCGTTGCCGTTTGTTTGTATTAGTCTGATCAGAACTGTTGTGTCACATAGGCAGGTTTTGGCTGAGGGTTGAATAATTTTAAGAAAAAATTGAATTGCAGTTTGTCTGGCAGATATTTGTGATTTCAGTTTCAGTCAGGATTTTTTTCCAATCAAGTTTCAGTGCACATGAACATTTGCAGACATCACAGAAGCTTACATCATACCATTCAAACACTAAATTCAAAAAACTTTAATGCAAGAATAAAACTAAAACCAAGAATTTATGTCAAATTTATGAACAGAAACCTGTTGCACTGAGCTGGAGCTACAGCAGTGATTAGAACTGAAGAACTAAAAGAGCATCTGTGTCTCAACTTAAAGTAAACTTCAACTTTTCCCATCTACAAAATATTATACATGTGTACAAATATAGCATTATAAATAAATGACAGCAAAAACAGTGAACCTTTTTTAAACAAAGACTTACACCAGAAGTCAGGACTAAAACAGGACTAAACCAGAGCAGAACCAGGACTGAACCAGGTCTAAACCAGAACTAAACCAGGCCTAAACCAGGTCTAAACCAGAACTAAACCAGGCCTAAACCAGGTCTAAACCAGGACTAAACCAGAACTAAACTAGGACTGAACCAGGACTAAACCAGTACTGAACCAGGACTAAACCAGGTCTAAACCAGGACTAAACCAGTACTGAACCAGGACTAAACCAGGACTAAACCAGGAATAAACCAGATCAGAACTAGGACTAAACCAGGAATAAACCAGAAATGAATCAGGACTGAACCAGGACTAAACCAGGTTTAAACAGGACTAAACCAGCACTACACGAGGACTAAAGCAGGAATAAACCAGGTCTAAACCAGGACTAATCCATAACTAAACCAGGTCTAAACCAGGACTAAACCAGGTCTAAACCAGGAGTACCCAGGACTAAACCTGCCGTGGCGAAATCGTATTGTCTGAGATCGCAACTTTCAGTCCAAAACGATCGTTCAGCCCTATTTTGGCTGTTGTTTAGATTCTGGTTGCTAGGTAACAGTTATGGGATTACCTCAGCGTATGTCATATCTGCTGTAAAATTAAATTAAAGACTTAAGCAAAAAAAAAGCTAGAAAAAAAGTGACAGTGACAGACTCCATTCTCCCGCTGTATTCCCCCATCCACACCACAACATCTGGGAGGGCATCTGACACACTTTAGACCAGCCCCATCTCAGTCTAACACCACAGGGATACAGGAGAATGTGAGGGCAGCTGACACACTTATGAACTCGTTTTTCCATACTGTTTTCCTCCAGGTGTACGACGTTCCTCCGGGCCACGTGCTGAGCTCCCCGTACCCAGCCCTGAGCCGCTCCCCCGGGCAGAGCGTGTACGACGTGCCCCCCTGTCAGCCGGAGCCTCGGGGTGGACAGGGGGTCTATGACGTCCCCCCTCCTGCTCAGGGGGTAAGAGATGGAGACATGTTTTACTGGGGGGTATTTAGAGAGGTTAGGCACGGGTCACACTGTGCTGTAGAAATATTATACCTAAGATTGTGAAAATTAACTTAATACTACTTAAAGATAAATTACTTTCTAGAGGGGGTATGTTACCTTCAAGATTCCACGGAAATTAGGGCTGGGACGAGACACAGAGCTGCTTGATTATGGAAAAAATATTTATCATGATTACTTTGGTCAATATTGAAATCACGATTATTTTTAGTTACATGATGCATTTATTCAGCGTTTCTCTCTCAAAAAAACACTTTGTTATTTATAATTTACGCAAAACTTTCAAATTTAAACTAAATATAGTCTACAAATATGTACCTTAGAGCAGTTTTGCAATGTATAAAACACGAAATGAAATAAGGCGTAGAAAAACATAAATATAAAAATAAACTATATATCCAGCTGTTCTACAATCTCTATATTTAAAAATAAAATAAATATACATATTTATTATAAGTCTCACGATACGATATTGTCACAGTGTGAACCTCACCGTACGATATTTATTGTGATATTGTGGGAAAGCTCACGAAATTACGATATTCTACAGAATAACAAGACTGACATTCTAAAACGCTTTGACCAGTCATTTGGTACAACATTTATTGTCATTAGGGATGGAACGAAATCCAAATCTCTTTGTACCAGATTTTCACCATAAACATCTCACCGTACCAGATTTATTGCAACAAAAAAACATGAATCTGCTCCTTTTTCCTCTAAAAATGCCTTCACAAGACTTAATCCAAAGAATGAAGATTTCAAAGTGCTTAGAACAGTTATTTCTTCATGTAGTCTGCACTGAAACAGAGCAAAGGATCATGGTCTATGTAGTTCCCTCTGTTTTTTAGCTATTTCTGCATCAGAACTATTCATTTAAGCAAAGAGACTTGGGATTCAATATATTGTGATGGTCCATGATATTATTGTGAGACCTTTGACGATATGACATCACCATATTTCCCTTATCGTTACATCCCTAATATTTATATTAAAAATATCCCTAAATAAACTTTGTTAAGCGTTATCGTTTCAACACGATTATATGAGTTTAGAGATCGTTTGAGACACAAATCGAAATTGCTATCAGAATTCGATTAATTGCACAGCCTTACCCCGAGATTATGTCCACGAGAACGAGACGAGACTTGTAATTAAATAAGATACAATCCATTTCAAACTTTAGCAGTCACTGTAGTGTTGCTTTTTGGAACTACAGCTTCTCAAATTACATGACCCACCAGCTTTTAACTCTTTTTTTGTCCAATTCAAAGGAAAATTCAGAGTTTAAAAATTTCACGAGATTATTTTTCCTCATGTGTGCGCAATCTTGTGGCAATTTTGTCTCATGAGACCTTATCCTGTCCCAAACGGAAATAGAAAGTTACTCCATAGAGACAGATGATTTTTAAGCCACACTGTTAATACTTTGCATCACACTGGGGGTGTTCTTCATGTGGGTCTATGGAGGAATGTTCAGTAGTTACCATGGCAACTTAATGTAGACAAACAGAGACAAAGACAAGGCTTGTTTAAGAGCACAAATCAGCTCACTTGTAGTTTCTGGTCAAAATTGTGTTAAAACAAGCCTCACATTAAAATCTGACAAAGCTTCAGACAGAGCAGTGCCTCCAGTTAGCATCGCACCACCAGGGAATGTTGATGACGTCAGCTGCGAAGTATCAGTCAAAGGAACAACATTTACTTCAGCGGGAATATCCTGGACTAGTTAACCGTCAATAAAATCAAAAATGTAAAATTCCATGGCAACAAGCAGAAAAAGAGGCTTTCCTCCAGGCTCAGTAAGGGTCAGGTTTGTGGAGATGCAAGCCCGCTCTCAGTAAGGTTTTCAGCATAATAAAACAACCAGAAAAGTCTATTTTTGGCTTACATATTGAGGCTGTAAAATCCATATTTTCTTGATAGCTGTGACTTTTTGTTGGTATTTTAACACCATTTAAACATGTTTATTCTGGTCTTTGTGTTACACTTTAATCGCCCGCTCAAACTCCACGGCCTCCTGCAGCTTGAACAGCTCTCAGTCAAAATAAGGAAGTGGTTTTCTCAGGTCCAAAAACACCAGGAGCTGCTCGGAGTCTCCAGTTTCTACAAATCACTGAAATATCGAATCCAACCGAACGTCAGACTCTGCGAGCGTTTCTGTGGTGGGCTTAAATCAGGAGCTTTTCTGCCAAATATTTCAACCTAAAACTGCTCCATGTGTTTGACTCTGAAGAAAAGGGCCAAGGACAAGTTTCAAGAGTCGAGTTTTCAAACCAATTTCACTTTGTACTTTGCAAAAAAAAAAGAAAGTGTTTTCATCAGACACCACAAAAGGAATAGCTTCATATTATTATTATTACATTATAGTTTTACTAAATTCTTGTAAAACTGAATTGTATGAAGTATATTAAAGGTTTACTGTTTAATTTGCTTTTCCTGGATGTACCACAGTATGGGATTAAACATGTAGATACACTACCAGGCCAAGTTACAGGTCAGATCTATGGAGAGGCGAGTCTGTCCACTGCAAGAACGCTTGTACTAGTATATTTGAGGAATAAAAACACACGTTATTGAATAAATCAGTTTAATTGGACTTAAATCTACAGGAGAGGGCGATTTTTAACTTTTTGTTTTGGGCGACCTGCTGCTCTTTTATAGATTTATGGTTAAAAAAAAGGGCTGTGGGTGAAGAAAGCCAAGTTTGTATAGCACAATTCGTACACAAAGTAATTCAAAGTGCTTTACAGAATAAGAAATACATTAAAATCACAATACAAACAAATCAAGACATAAATAATTATCATAAAAGATAGAGATGGGACAGTAATTTAGAGAGAATTAAAGAGAATAGAAGAGTGTGGAATAAAAAAAATGTACTAAATTTAAAGGACATCATTTGCAGTAAAATAATCAAAATCGGGCACGTGGGCACATATATCGGCTCAAAAATATCGGCAGAGCTTAGCTGAATTAGTTTCTCTGGATTTTAAACAATTGGTATTGGTATCAACTATGAAAAAATAAAATCTGTCGATCCCTATCATCACAATCACTCTTGCACGTTTTTGGTAGTAAAAAAATAATAATAAGCGGTCAAACGATTTGTTTTGGAAGGCAAAAAATTAAATGATTCTCTGGCTTCAACCTGAAATCTGGTAAAAAGATTCCATTATAAAAGTGAAAAAATGCAAAGTACACTCAGACTGTCGTCCAAAAGATTTTTTTATTTCAAATGACGTTTCGGCCAAAAAGCCTTCTTCAGATTTTTTCTTCCTTTGGCAAAGATTCCACTAAAATAACTCATTCTTCTCTCTTCTGTCCGCAGGTTTACTCCGTCCCTCCCTGCAGATCCACCCCAAATCATCCAGAGTCAAACTACGACTTCCCGCAGCCTGTGAAGTCCGCGAAAGCTGAGGGCATTTATGACATCCCGCCTCCCGCTTTGACCAAACCCACGCAGATCTCCTCTCAGTCTGTTTACGACTACCCCCCTCCGTCTTCCAACCCCGAACCGTCCTCTTCCACCAACAACTTCCACAACAACAACGAGGGGATCTATGACGTCCCTCCCCCCGCTTTGGCCAGCTCCGGGTCGGACATTTACGACATCCCACGCGGCAGTGTCCCCAATCGAGCCTCTCCGAACGACGGCAAAGGGATCTACGACGTCCCATCGCCAGATTCGAGGGTTTCCGACGTGACCGACGGCGTGAACCGCCTTTCATTTTCGAGCACGGGCAGCACACGTAGCAGCATGTCCACATCGTCTTCGTCCACTGGGTCCGCCGCCGAGGGGAGGCTCATACTGGACCTGGACAGCGCCTTGCAGAGATTGCACCGCTTGCAGCAAAACGTGGAAGTCGCAGTTGGAAATTTGCACACGATGACGGCGTCTCCTCACTGGCGGACTTTCGCGTTCATGGAGAGACACGCGAACGACGTGCGTACGATTCTGGACAGGGTGAGGGCGGCCGTGGCGGATTTTGTCGTGTTCGGGAGAGGCGCGGCGGCGAATGCGACGGCGCTGTCCGACTGTAGCCTGCACAGTAAGCTCAGGAGGCAGCTGGCGAGGCTGGAAGACTCGCAGCAGATCGTGATCCAGATTTATCAGGTGTTGGACAACAGCGGATGGACCATTAACACGCTAGCCGCTTCCAGTTCGGTACGACATAACAAGACGGACGACGTGGATCGGTTTGTGATGGTTTCCAGGACTGTGCCGGATGACGCTAAGCAGCTAGCGTTGACGATTAGTGCTAACGCGGAGCTGCTGTTCCGGAGGCCGCACATAGAGGAGAGCCCGGACGAGATGCACCCGACTCTGAGCTCTCCTCCGTCAGACAACGAGAGTTACGGAAAACCCTTCCCCACCACAAACCTCCAGGACAAAGACAACATGAACCACAGCGAGCAGTGTGTGAAGAGCTGGATGGAGGACTATGACTACGTCCACCTACAGGTACACAGCGGTACTACACAGCGGTACTACAGAGCGGTACTTCACAGCGGTACTACACAGCGGTATTACACAGCGGTACTACACAGCGATACTACACAGCGATACTACACAGCGGTATTACAGAGCGGTATTACACAGCGGTACTACACAGCGATACTACACAGCGATACTACACAGCGGTACTACACAGCGGTATTACACAGCGGTACTACACAGCGATACTACACAGCGATACTACACAGCGGTATTACAGAGCGGTATTACACAGCGGTACTAGACAGCGGTATTACACAGCGGTATTACACAGCGGTACTAGACAGCGGTATTACACAGCGGTACTACACAGCGATACTACACAGCGGTATTACACAGCGGTATTACACAGCGGTACTAGACAGCGGTATTACACAGCGGTATTACACAGCGGTACTAGACAGCGGTATTACACAGCGGTACTACACAGCGATACTACACAGCGGTATTACACAGCGGTATTACACAGCGGTACTAGACAGCGGTATTACACAGCGGTATTACACAGGGGTCTGGAGATGCTGCTTTGCCTGGATCCACAGTCTGGCTTTGAACTTTTTTATTTTTCTCTTCTCTTAAATGAATAAATAAATTGAATGCCATACAGGGGAACATTTCCAACATTTCCAATGAAAGAACATTTCTGAGACAAGCACATACAGACCTGCGCCCTGCTGTTCTGCCCTGCAAAGGCAAAAACTCCCCTTTTGTCAGTGTGAAACTGACAAAAGTGATGTTAAAGTTTCTGTTTTGTTCAGGCTAAAGTATAATAGGGAGGGCTCCCAAAATTTGACAACTGGTTGCGATAATGTGAAAAATATTGAGCTCATCCAGTTGACCTTTGATCCTTATTTGTACTTTTGAATCATGTGACAAAAATAAGGAGTCACGCAAAGGCAAAAGGCAGGCACTGACCCTGTTACTGCCTTTTGCCTTTCCACAACTCATTTTCTCAATATTTTTCACGATATTTATTCACATGATAAAGGTCTCAAAAAACCCAAAATGACATGAACTCATTTTTGACCAAACATGATGTTACGGTGTTCTTTGTTGGGCAGTATTACGGATGGAAATGGATTATACTTAAATAACAGTACATCAAAAATAGAAGATTAACCCCTTAACACCTGAATTTATATAGATGTATATAAAAAGGTTTTGTGTGTGTTTTTTTCATTAAGTAGATGGAAAATTAAGTTGAGATTATTTGAAAATAGCAAAAAAAAAAAAGAAAAGAAAGTGGTGTATGTTAACAAATAGAAACAAGTGCTTGCCAAAAGTTCCTTGGACGTTGGAGGAATGCAGCCACTAACTCTGCTTATATCTTGATCCAAACAGTTTGTCGTGTATTTGTGACACTCGGCGTTCAGGGGTTGATAAATGTATTTTAAGGTTAGAGCATAAGAACATAAACATAAGAATCTTTCTCTTTTTCCTTTTCAGGGCAAAGAAGACTTTGAGCGGCAGCAGAAAGCTCTGCTGGACAAAGAGAACATCATCAAACAGAGCCCGGTGCCGCTGGGGCAGGAGCAGGTGAGCACATCTACTTTAGAAATAATTGAGACGTAAAATACAGATGGATAAAAGAGGGAGTATGAAGCAAGATGATTATCATTTTAGCTTTCTACCATGTTCTGGTGTTTCCTCATCATAAACGTGCCTGAAGAGGTTGTAGATGTCATCCATGTATGTTCCAGTAATTTAGTGATCTTTCCCTGGCCCTGTTCAGACTCAGTCGGAAACACATTAGCAGTAAGATCCTGTACGAGGCTCCGCCCACAAGCCTACATCACCCATCCTCCCACACGATAATTCTCCATAAATACACAAAAACATGAGACGAAACTATACACGACAATTTCGCAAACTTGATGTGATGTGCAGTAGTTTCATTATCAGTACGCACGCTAATTGTGTTGTGATAGCGCTCTGAAGGGGGAGTGACTTAGCATAGGGAGCATAGGGAGGAGGGACTCAGAGTGTGTTTACAGCAAATATGTCATTTTCAAAACAGTAAAAGGTAACATGGTGATCTAAATATGTGACGTGTTACAGTAAAACACTCGTCTTTAAAGAAACAGTCCACAACAGTTCACACACAGACTTCAGAGAATCCTGGTCGTCTTTTATTCATTGTGCAAATCTCAAGAGTGAAAAATACACATTTTTCTGCCACAAAAAGTGCCGTAAAGTCGTGTGTGAGACGTTTAACAGTTCTGTGTGGCTACTGCTGTCTCATCCAGACTTTACACAGGCCCACGGGGCTCATAAAACTGAGAGAGCAGAAACAAGAAAAAGAAGTGGGTCAGAGGAGGAGAGGAGGGGGAGAGGAGGAGTGGAGATGGAAGGAAAGAGTAGGAGAGTGAAGAGAGAAGAGGAGCAGGGGGAAAGAGGAAGACCAGAGGTGGGAGAAGAGAGAAAGAGAGGAGGACCAATGGGAGAGAGGACAAGAGGAGGACCGGAGGGAGAGAGAAGCGAGAGAAGAGAGGGTAGAGAGAGGACAGAGGGAGAGAATGGAGGGATTTTGCATAGCGTTTTACATAAATGAGAAAACAACGTGCGGAGAGGAGGAGGAGGAGGAGGAGAGATTTACAGTGTGAAATCAGGAGGATCTCTGCGAAAATCAGTTTGTCCTGAAGAAACCTGAACTAATGTGAACCCGCTGCATCTGACAGAGGGAGAGAGGGAGGAGAGGAGGGGAGAGGAGAGAGGGAGGAGGAGAGGAAGAGATGAAGAGTGGAGAGAGAGAGGGAGGAGGAGAGAGGGAGAAGGAAAGGAAGAGAGGGAGGAGAGGGAGAGAGGAAGAGAATGAGGAGAGGAAGAGTAGAGCGAGAGAGGGAGGAGGAGAGGAAGAGTGGAGAGGAGAGAGACGACAGGAGAGGAAGAGAGAGAAGAGGTGAGGGAGAGAGAGGAGAGAAGGAGGACGGGAGAGGAAGAGAGAGAAGAAGTGAGGGAGAGAGAGGAGAGAAGGAGGACGGGAGAGGAAGAGTGGAGAGAGGGAGAATGGAGAGGGAGAGAGAGAAGAGAGAGGGAGGGGGAGAAGAGGTGGGGGAGAGAGGAGAGAGAGAAAAGGAAAGGGGTAGAGAGAAGAGGTGAAAGAGAGAGGAGGAGTGGGAGAGAAAAGGAAAGAGAGAAGAGCTGAAGGAGAGAGAAGATGTGGGGGAGGAGAGGAGGAGAAAAAATTGAGGGAGAGGAGGAGTGAGTACAGTTGAGGTATGAAGGAGGAGAAAGTGAAGATGAGAAGGAGAGAGGAGGAGATGAAGAAAAACGAAGAGAGAAAACGAAAACGAGAGAGACGAGGTGAGGGGGAGAGGTGGAATGAGAGGAGGAGAGACAGAGGTGAGAGAGAGAAGGAGCAGAGGACAAAGAAACCTGAACAAAGTGAACCTGCTTTATCAGACACAGGGGAAGAAGAGAGAGAGGAGAGGGAGGGGTGGAGAGGTGGAGGGGTGGAGGGGTGGAGAGGTGAGGGAGCGTGGAGAATAAGATTTAAAGAGGAAGTATTCACCTCCACATGAGAAACTGTAAAACTGTGGAAAACTGTTCTGCTGAAAACCACCAGGAAACTCGTCCCTCTGAGACCAGACCTCCTCAAACCTTTTCTCTTCTTCAAATCACTGTGGTCTGTCGACTAAAGGTTGATGGTTGAATCCCTTCTCCAACTAATAACTTCTGCCAGTGTGCCCTTGGGCATTTACTTTTCCTCTAGTGCAGATAAGAGCACTTAAAGACAAAGTTCTTTCCCACTTTCCTTCTGCAGTCTGAGCATCACAATTATTGAGTGTCTGAGCACTTTGCGCAACTTTTAGAGACCAGAGTTTTTTCCATAGCTGTAAAGGTAACAATAACTAGGATGCGAACGTGCACTTCCTGATTTTCTGTCAATAAAACGCTTTATAATTAGATGCGGACAGCACACAGAGGACTTATTTTGACCTCAAGAGCTCTTTATACACTAAATCTGGACTGGGGGCAAACACATGGACAAAAGACATGGAAAAATCTGGTACAGGAACTTTAACACATTTTAAGACACTGTCATCAGAAGGAAGGTCAAATATCCTGTTAAAATATTGAGAAGTTCTACTGTGATTTGGTTGAGGGTCCTTCGTGTTCTCGTCTCTATGGAGATGATTGTTTTGCCCCAAATGTTCCATAGTAGGGCCAGGACTGCAGATGGAAAGGAGCTTGTAGCTAAATCTGGAGCAGAGCATCTTTTCTTTGAGATGAATGTTTTCTGTGCATTGTCCTTGTTTTAAATTAAAAATAATAAATACAAATATGTGTGTAAAATCTCTCAGTCATCCAGGTAGAATCCACAGCAAAGGAGGAATTCAATTTGTCAGCTGGAGAAAAGTGTATTTAGTCGAACACATTTTGCAGCTCATCCAAACTGCTTCTTGCTAACTATACTGAAACTACTCTGAAACTAACACACGTACTTGTTAGCTAGGCCTATTCAACTGTACACACTCAGTGAAACATATTCGACCAAAATAAACTTTTGTCCAGGTGACAAATTGAATTTCTCCTTTGCCAATAAAACAAATAAATAAACTTCTCCTGATTAAATGTGTTTGTTTGTGTCCTCAGATAAACCAGTTCAAGCGTCTGGAGCAGGAGGTGAGCAAACCAGTGGAGAACGACATTTCTCAGTGGATCTCACAGCAGCGTTTTGGACTGACCCCAAATTTAACCCCCAAAAAACCGGACCCAACCACCTCCGCACCCAGCCCCGCCACCCCGACCCCCAGCCCCTCCCCGCAGATCTGCCCCAGGGACAAACAGCTCCTGGTCTTCTACTCAGACCAGTGCGGACAACACTTCCTCACCCTCCTCAGCGCCATGGACGCCTTCTTCTCCTGCGTCAGCTCCGGGCAGCCTCCGCGCATCTTCGTCGCTCATAGTAAATTCGTCATCCTTAGCGCGCACAAGCTGGTTTTCATCGGCGATACCCTCTCTCGCCAAGTGTCCACGCCCGAACTGGCCAACCGCGTGATGAATGCCAGTAACGTGCTCTGCGATCTGCTGAAGACGGTGGTGGGGGCGACCAAGATGGCGGCGCTGAATTACCCGAACACGGCGGCGATTCAGGAGATGGTGGACAGGGTGACGGAGCTGTCTCAACATTCACAACAGTTTAAAGAGCAGCTGCTGCACATGTCCCTGTCCTGATCTGTGTCATGTGGGTTTGCTCTTAAAGATGCAATGTGTGACTTTTCTGGTTGAGGGTCCTTCGTGTTCTTGTCTCTATGGAGATGATTGTTTTGCATCCAGTGTTCCACAGTAGTCCATAGGGTGGTCAAAAATATCGACATTCAGATACTAATACATACAAAAACTAGTATAGAAACTACAGACTCATTTTTCGCAGATATCGATACTAAAAAAGTCCCATTGACAGGACCGAGCAGAACCTTTCCTGAATGTGTTTAGAACGATGTTGAGCTGGATCAGAGCAAGTAGAAGAGCACATAGACTAGTGTACGCCCATGTCGCACTGAGGGACAACACAGATATGAGACCACATAAAAAGGCAATAAAGTACAACATGGTTAGACACTTGATAGGTAACAAATAACATCTACAGAGCAAATGGTTAAAGGATCACAGAGCACACATACCTGTACAATACAAGATACGAATGCAAACACTGTGCAATTAAGAAAGAATAAGACATCACAACATATCACAACATCAAAACATCACATCAGGCTGATCTTTAGTGTTGGCAGCTGTATGTGTTGATAAGCCACATTTTCAATTTTTTTGTATGTTGGAGGCAGTTAAACCTCCTCAGGTACTGAGTTCCATACACTAGCGCTCCTCACTGACCAGGCCGGTCAGTGAGATCAAACTTCACCTCTGATAGAGCCTCAGTGACGCTCAGAGCTGTTTCTGTGGCTGATGAACTCTGCCACAGGACCTGGAGGTAAATTATGCAGTACTTTAGTCAAATTTAAGCCTGCAAATGTGTGAAGAGTTAAATTCAGGGTTCCCACAGTCATGGAAATCCTGGAAAAGTCATGGAAATTGAAAATGTAATTTTCCAAGCCTGGAAAAGTCATGGAATTTTATAAATTCAATGAAAGTTTTGAAAAAGTCATGGAATTTTTGTTTCTCTTTCATGCAACTCCAGTGTTCTGTTCTCATGAGGCTGTTCTGATTATTTCAGAACGTCTGCACAGCTGCTCCAGCGAGACAATACACAATAAAGTCTGTTGTTTAAAAGAGACACAATAAATGCACTGACAGGATTTGAATGTTAAAAAACTTTAATACCAAACAATAAAGTGAGAGGAAATGGTTCACATTTCATATTTAGTCCTAAAAGTGCTCAATTCTAGACATGTAGGTGCCCTAAAGTCATGGAAAATTCACTTTAGGTCATGAAAACGTCATTTTGTCAGTGAAAAAGAGTGGGAACCCTGTAAATTCATGCTAAGATTTGTTGCTAAAGAAAATGTTATTCTGTCAACTATACAAAGGTTTTGGAGTGGTTTAATGCCCTACTGTGGAACATTCCACGCAAAGCAATAACATCTCCACGGGGATAACCAAAAAAGTTGCGTAGTCCGTCTTTAAAGTGAAGTACTTGTCAGATTAGGCGTAACATTCTGAGCCCAGAGATATAAGGGTTAAGCTGTTTTATATTTAGACAGAGGGTCATAATGTTCCGCCTGATCAATCCTCAGAGTCCCTATGGAGTCCTGGAGTCAGCATGACGCACTCACTGTTGGAACATGTCACACTGTTCATACTGTGCAGTAGCATCACACTGGGGGTGTTCTACATGGATTTCTATGGCAGAATGTTCAGACTTTTTTTCAAACACTGAAAACACAATTTAAAAAAATACTAAATGGATTTAAAGAGCACATTTTCAGTCCAAGTGTCCATGGTCCTGTTCAGGAGTTTGATTTTCAGTAGGGTGACCAGATTTTCTCAATTCTAAACTGGGACACACCGGGTTTGGATGGTTGCTATAAATAAAATTATAATAATAGTCACAATGTGTCAGTTATAATCTGAGGGACTTCAATCACTGCATTCTTTTGCTTTATGGTCATTCGCAAACATGGATTTCTGTATTTTGGCTGAAGAAATGACACTTTAAGCTCCTCTTTACCGTTCTCCTCTTTAGTGCACAGCAAAAACTGCAGGGTTCAAATTTCAGGGTAAAATATTTCAGAGTTGTTTTTAACACAAAAGTGTTATTTTAACTGTTTGAAAGTGAAATTGGGGTTTGAGTTGGGGTTATTTGAGTTGATATGGTTGAACTTATTTCAACTTCCCCTAGTGTTAATTCAACTTCGCTTAGTGTTCATTTGGCACCTCCACCCTTCACTTCAAACGCCCACCAAAGAAGACCAGTTTGAACCAGTTTTGTACAGAATTTCATCTTAAATTAACTAAAATAAAGTGTAAAAATAAAACACCTCTATGTGTTGTTTCGCTAAATCAGGATAATCCTACAAAGTGTTATCCGTTTACTCTCAGAACGTTAATATAACTCTTGATTTCGGGGTTAAACAGGAACTTTGGTCCAGCATGACTTCATTAACATTTCCAAAAATGTTAAATTAACTCTAGAACAGATTGGACTCATATAAACCCTGAGAAACTGTTCAAATTGATTCTGTGAGTCAATTTTAACACTCTTTTCACACTTTTTGCTGTGTCAAAAATTAGTAAAAAATTGTGCTAGTCTTGGTTTAGACCTGATATAGTCCTGGTTTAGTCTCAATTTAATCCTGGTTTAGATCAAACTGATCAAAAATAAGCACACTTTGGGACATTCTTGTATAAAACTGGGGCAAATCAGTGGTTTTGGATAAATCTGCTGGGACAGGGGACACAGGACTCAAAACTGGGACTGTCCCGGGTAAATAGGGACATCTGGTCATCCTAATTTTCAGCAAAAAGGTGAGAGTGACTAACTGAAAGACTACGAGCTTGTGACTGTGATGTTATTGAGAGGATCTTGTTTAACAGCACAAATCTCACCTGTTGCCGTTTTATCTAAGTCAGTTCTTTCTGGTCAGATTATGTTAAAACAAACCTCAGATTAATGTTTAATTTGAGTCACAGAACTTCAGACAGAGCATGCCTACAGTCAACGTCACACCCCCAGGGAATATTACAGCTGCAAAGTATCAATAGTTGCTAAATTTCTACAATTTTGTAAATATTTTTCTTAAAATGACTACAGAAACTATGCTACATTCTTATACACCTGCTACACTTTAGTAAGAATAGTGTAGTTTTCCTGAATCATATTTTAAAGATTATATTTTTAGATTTCACTTAAATTAATAATGTAATGTCAGTGTCATTTTTGTCTTTTTTGTTATTTTATATTTGTTTTATGGTTCTAATATTTAAATTATTAATATTTTAGCATTGTTGCATTTACCCCTATGAAATTTTAACCAATAAATTCCTGTAAAAATTATTATTCCAATGAACTAAAAACATTTTTGATTCTAAAAACGTGAGATTTCAGACTCCATGGGAACGCTGTGTGATCCGTATTCACCTAATATGAAACCGTTCAGTTCTATGTGTTTCGTCTGTAATATTTGCTGCCTTTTTGAGTACTTCTTATTTCATATTTTATATATTTTGCCTGATTTTAGCCGGGTTTAGTGGCTGTACATATGTCTGGTGTAAATATTGGCTGTTTTGTAGTGTTGTAGATGTGTTTCGTACATTCCCATTGGAGCACCTTCGTACGTGTGGGTTCGTTCTGCCTCCGCTGCCTTGGTCTGTATAAATCGTCTTTATGTTGATCTCATGCTAAACAATTCGACAACAGTAAAGATTTCTCATTACAAACTGGACTCTTTTGTTTTATTCGCTTGTTTAGTGGAGATCGGGAATTATTGAGTAATACGTTGTGTAAATGTTTGTACTGAAATACACTCGGGGGTTTCAGAATGATTTCAGAACCATAACAATCCAAAAATCTAAACAAAACATTAGATCTTCTGAATGACCAAGTGTCCAAATCCACTTTACTTATACAGCACATTTTATAAACAAAGCTGTTTGTCCTCAACATGGCACCGTAGAACAGGAAGCTGAAACCGAGGAAGAGCAGCTTTGAGTTTAACTTGAAGGAGACATGTTGGGCTTGGGGATGTCTCGTGTTAATGGAACTTCATGAATCCTGCCCTCTTACAGTTCAATCATTCAATAAGTTTATTTCACACATGTAGCAAATCAAAATATGTTACAGTTTCATAACATAAAAATATTTGATTGATATTGATAAAAGTACTACAATCAAAGCTGAACCTGTGTTACCAGAGTTTCAACCTGCAGATAGTGACACATCCAAGTGTGTCTCATTCTCAGCATGTGGACAGGCCAAGGCTCATGTGAAGCTCAGAACCTCCAGAATTTCCTCCCTGAGCCACAGAGGCTGCACTAGCACTGACTCAGGACTGACTGGAGTTTAAGGAGTGACTGTTCAGAGACTTTTAGGTTTAAACACACTGAATTTCAGCATTGAAACTGGCAACGCAAATGAGAGGCTCATTCTGCCAAATTACATCATTAATTCTAACAAACATCTTGTCCATCATGTCCAATGTTTTTGTAATTCGGAATAAATCAGCATTACATTTGTTATGAGTAAAGTGATATTTGATTTGGACACATCAGCTCTATAGTGTCAGATGGAGGACAGTACAGGATTACTCAGACATGCAGGAATCTCTCCAAATATTATTGAGTGTGATGAGGAAGTGTCAGAACATTTAACTTCATTGTGTGAAATCTGCCCCTTGAACTAAGTACTTCAAACCTGCATTCTGTCATGGGCTCCCTCTCAGTTCCTGTTAACGAGCCCCCACCTAACTGTTTCACCCTCCACTCTAGCTGATTTGATCCACCTGTCCCCACTCTGCATCCTCACTCACCAACCAGCTGCACCTAATACACCCCTGATTTACCTGTATATAAAAAGCCCTGTTTTTCAGCCTGCCCTTTGTCAGATCGTCTGCTCGTGTGGATCCGCTACCTGCTGCCAAACTTCCCTGCATTCTACCTCTGACTCCTGATAATTGAACCTGGACCTGTCTGTACCCTCTTCTGCTCCTCTGCCCCGGTAACCCGACCTGCCTTCTGCTCTTGACCTGGATATTCTGCCTAGCCCTTGCCTGTACTGCTGCCCTGGAGAGACTGCTCCACCACCGAGACACACACGCACTCCCTTTTTCCCCCCAACCCCTAAATAAACTGTTTTAAAGCGTGGCGCTTGGGTCCTCGTCTGTCTGTTTCCTGACAGTACGATCTGACCATCATGGACTCAGCGCACGTTTCAACTGACATGGACCTCAATGCCCCAGAGCCACCATCTGCCATGCAGCGCCTTGGGCGTCACGGAGGGAGAGGTCCATCGCCTGACGAGTGACATCGCCGCCTTGCTGGAGCTGGGCCGAATGCAACAACAACAGATCCAGCAGCAGCAGAGCAACTTGCCCAGATAACTGAACTGCTCACCAACCTGACCCGTCGCCCAGCCAACCCACCCGCCCGGTCCAGTCCCAGCCAGTCTACAGGCCATTCCAGCACCACCCAGCATGCCAGGTGGTCCAGTTCCCATGACGCCTGCTCTCTTCACGCCCGGTGCCCGGAACCCAAGATTGGTAGTCCTGAAGCGGTTCAATGGCGATCCAACCCAGGTCCGGGCATTCCTTACAAGCTGCCGTCTCCAGTTCTCCCTGCAACCCAGAACCTTTGCCACGGAGGGGGCCAAGGTAAGTGCGCCATCACTCACCTGGCCGGGTCGAGCTCGACTCTGGGGAACAGCCGAGTTTGAGCGTCAGACTCCAACCTGCACATCCTTTGACCTGTTCGAGGGAGATGCTCAAGGTCTTTGACTTGGACTCTTCTTCTGCAGAGGCGTCGGGCACTGATGAGCATTCGGCAAGGTAGACGGACCGTCGCTGACTACTCCATCGATTTCGGACCCTGGCAACCGCGCAGCACCTGGAACATGGGCGTTGGTGGGCGCATTCCTTCACAGCCTGGCCGACTATGTAAAGGGCGAGGCTGGTCTCCCATGAAACGACCATCAACCCTTGAGCGAGGCCATTGCTCTGACTGCCCGGAATCGTCCGAAGAATCCAGACCGCCGTCAAGAGAGGGCACCAGTACTCTCCAGCTACCAGCACCCGAGGCAGTCGAGCTGCTCGTCTGCCCCCCTTGTCTACTCCTCCAACCCAGCCAGACCAGTCGGAGCCTATGGAGATTGGCCGAGCCTCTTTCCCCTGCAGGCGTCAGCGCGCATCACATCCAACCTCTGCCTGTACTGTGGAGGATGGACACCGAGTACCACCTGCCCTTTAAAAAGCCCAAGCTCACCCGGTGTAGGAGGAATCCGGTTGAGCTCTACGTTCACCCAGCCTCCAATGACCGCCAAACCCTGCTGCAAGTTCGACTCACCTTCCTGACTCTACACACTTTCTGGCCGCCCTTGTAGTCTCGGGCGGTGAAGCAAACGTACTGGACTGGGAGCGCGCCCGCCAGTTGAAGCTTGTGAGACTTCGTCTGTCACCTCCTGTTCCTGCTCGGCGCTGGATGGACACCCTCTCGGCACAGTCACCCGTGTCACTGCCCTGTCTTGATGATGATCTCCGGCAAGCCATCAGGAGACCATCCAGTTCCACCTGCTCCGCTCCCCAGGCCAACCCCTCATCCTGGGCTACCCATGGCTTCGCCCGGCACAACCTCTCCTTGACTGGGCGACCGGGGTGGTTGGGGCATGGGGCAAGGACTGCCACCAGACCTGTCTGCTTGCTGCTACACTACCCCCTCGCTCAGTTCCCGCCAGTCCAGCTCCAGACTTGTCCAACGTTCCCGAATGCTACCTTGAGCTCTGGGAGGTGTTCAACAAGGCCAAGGCCACCTCTCTGCCCCCTTTACCGACCATATGACTGTGCTATCAACCTCCTCCCTGGTGCCGCTCCTCCTAAAGGCCGTCTCTACTCGTTATCATCTCTCCAGAAAAGGAGGTCCATGGAGGAGTACATCAGTGACTCCCTGGCTGCTGGGATAATTCGCCCGTCTTCTTCCCCTGCTGGTGCTGGGTTCTTCTTCGTGGGGGAAGAAGGATGGATCCCTTCGTCCATGCATCGATTATCGGGGCCTTAATGACATCACCGTGAAGAACCGATATCCTCTTCCTCTGCTCACCAGCGCCTTGAGGCTGCTCCAGGGAGCCACGGTCTTCACTAAGCTGGATCTCCGCCAATGCTTACCACCTGGTGCGAATACAGGAGGGGGCGAATGGAAAACAGCGTTCAACACCCCAACTGGTCACTCACGAATACCTAGTGATGCCGTTCGGTCTCACCAATGCTCCAGCTGTATTCCAGGCTCTTGTAAAGCGATGTGCTGCGGGACATGTTAAACAAGTTTGTCTTTGTCTACCTGGATGACATCTTGATTTTCTCCAGATCCTTGTCGAACATACCCACCATGTCCAGCAAGTCCTTCGTCAGCCTTCTGGAGAACTCCTCTCGTCAAAGCAGAGAATGCGAGTTTCATGCCAAAACTGTGGCCTTCCTAGGATACATCGTGGCTGCAGGAGCATACAGATGGACCCTGCAAAGATTTCAGCAGTGACTTCGTGGCCGGTCCCAGAGAGCCGAGAAAGAAGCTGCAGCAATTTCTTGGGTTTGCAAACTTTTACAGAAAATTCATCGAACTATAGCACCATAGCCAAACCTCTCACCACCTGACCAGCACCAAGCAGCCCTTTGCCTGGACCCCAGCAGCCATGAAGCCTTCTGTGCCCTCAAGGCTCAGGTTCACCTCTGCCCCCCATCCTTCAGATGCCTGATGTGGACCGACAATTCATTTGTGGAAGTGGATGCCTCTGATGTCGGAGTTGGTGCTGTGCTCTCCCAGCGATCACGGAGGACAACAAGCTCCATCCTTGTGCATTCTTCTCTACGGCTATCCCGTCTGAATGCAACTTCACGACATAGGGAACCGTGAGCTGCTGGCTGTCAAGCTTGCCCTTGAGGAGTGGCGCCACTGGCTGGAGGGGTCCACAGTTCCATTCCTGGTCTGGACTGACCACAAGAATCTGGAATATGTCCGCACTTTGCCAGCGTCTAAACCCCAGGCAGTCCCGCTGGGCTCTGTACTTCACTAGATTTAACTTTACCCTATCTTACCGCCCTGGATCACGGAACATCAAGCCAGGCGCCCTCTCTCGCCAGTTCCAGAAGGCGGACGCTCCTCCAAGGATCCTGCATGCATTCTGCCCAGTCCCTGTGTTGTGCAGCCCTGACCTGGGATATCGAAGAAGCGTGCAGGAGGCTCTCGTAATCAGCCAGGACCAAGCGCATGCCCCAGCAACCGCCTCTCGTCCCGGAAACCCTGAGGTCCCAAGCTATACAGTGGGGACCACGAGTCCCGTCTGGCCTGCCACCCTGGCTCTACTCGCACTTACCAACTGCTTGCCCAGCGGTTCTGGTGGCCTTCGTTAAGGAGGGATGTCGCGGGAGTTCGTCGAGCCTGTCCCACCTGCAACCAACATAAGGCTTCCAGCCAGCCTCCAGCTGGATTTCTCCAGCCTCTGCCTGTGCCCAAAGCGCCCCTGGTCCCACATTGCCCTGGACTTTGTCACAGGTCTGCCCTCTTCTGCTGGTATGAAGGTCATACTCACTGTAGTGGACCGTTTTAGTAAAATGGCACACTTTGTGCCCTGCCTAAGCTCCCGACAGCCAAGGGAGACAGCTCAGGTGGTCCTGGAACATGTCTTCGAATCCATGGGCTGCCCAAGGATGTGGTTTCAGACCGAGGTCCACAATTTTTCCTCCAACTTCTGGAAGGAGTTCTGCAATCTCCTGGGAGCCACAGCCAGCCTAACGTCTGGATTCCACCCTCAATCTAATGGCCAGTCTGGCGGACGAACCAGGAGTTGGAGAAGGCCCTCCGGTGCATGGCGTCACGCATAACCCCACTCCTGGGCACAACAGCTAACGTGGGTGGAGTATGCCCACAACTCGCTCACCTGTTCTGCCACTGGTATGTCCCCTTTCCAGTGTGTTTACGGCTATCAGCCACCCCTCTTCTCCAGCCAGGAAGGGGAGGTCACCTGTCCGTCTGCCCTCTCCTTTGCCCGTCGATGCCGCCGTACCTGGTCACGAGCCCGAGCCACACTCCTCAGATCTGTTGCCAGCTACACCACTGGAGCCAACCGTCGAAGGACCCCTGCGCCCACCTACCGCGTTGGCCAAAAGGTGTGGCTATCGACCAGAGACCTACCGCTCCGGGTGGAGTCGAGGAAGCTGGCACCTCGGTTCCTTGGACCATTCCCCATCGAGAGGGTCATCAGTCCAACTGCCGTCCGGCTCCAGCTGCCAAGGTCCATGAAGGTACACCCCACGTTCCATGTTTCGAAGGTCAAGCCTGTACACGACAGCCCACTGGTTCCAGCAGCACCTCCTCCTCCGCCTCCCCGTTTCGTCGACGGGGGTCTGGTCTACACCGTGCGGCGTGTGCTTAGGTCCAGACGTAGGGTAGGGTCTCCAATACCTTGTCGACTGGGAGGGCTATGGGCCTGAAGAAAAGATCTTGGAGTGCCAGCCAGTCGGATAGTGGACCGGACCATCATAGCTGACTTCCACCGACAGCATCCCGATCAGCCTCCATCCGCGGGGCCGTCCGAGGGCCTGCCCGCGTGACTGCGTCCTGCACCTGACCCTGTCTTGGTCCTGATGATGGTGGCTCTCTGGCTCCCTCTGAGGATGGGGCAGAGACTGACCCGGTCTGAGAATTCCTGACCCTCCGCCCGGCTCCCCCGCGCTCGCCCGGTTTGGTGGTTCCTCTTTGGGACTTCTGGGGGCCGTCCCTTGGGGAGAGGTTCTGTCATGGGCTCCTCTCAGTTCCTGTTAACGAGCCCCCACCTAACTGTTTCACCCTCCACTCTAGCTGATTTGATCCACCTGTCCCCACTCTGCATCCTCACTCACCAACCAGCTGCACCTAATACACCCCTGATTTACCTGTATATAAAAAGCCCTGTTTTTCAGCCTGCCCTTTGTCAGATCGTCTGCTCGTGTGGATCCGCTACCTGCTGCCAAACTTCCCTGCATTCTACCTCTGACTCCTGATAATTGAACCTGGACCTGTCTGTACCCTCTTCTGCTCCTCTGCCCCGGTAACCCGACCTGCCTTCTGCTCTTGACCTGGATATTCTGCCTAGCCCTTGCCTGTACTGCTGCCCTGGAGAGACTGCTCCACCACCGAGACACACACGCACTCCCTTTTTCCCCCCAACCCCTAAATAAACTGTTTAAACGTGACGCACTTGGGTCCTCGTCTGTCTGTTTCCTGACACATTCATACAGAGTATTCATACATACTGCACACATACAGAGTATTCATACATACTTCACACATACAGAGTATACTTCATACATACTGCACACATACAGAGTATTCATACATACTGCACACATACAGAGTATGCTTCATACATACTGCACACATACAGAGTATTCATACATACTGCACACATACAGAGTATACTTCATACATACTGCACACATACAGAGTATTCATACATACTGCACACATACAGAGTATTCATACATACTGCACACATACAGAGTATACTTCATACATACTGCACACATACAGAGTATTCATACATACTGCACACATACAGAGTATACTTCATACATACTGCACACATACAGAGTATTCATACATACTGCACACATACAGAGTATTCATACTTCACACATACAGAGTATACTTCATACATACTGCACACATACAGATTATACTTCATACATACTTCACACATACAGAGTATACTTCATACCTACTGCACACATACAGAGTATACTTCATACATACTGCACACATACAGAGTATACTTCATACATACTGCACACATACACAGTATACTTCATACACACTGCACACATACACAGTGTAATTCAGGTAAAACAGACATGTCTGTGGTACTTCAGGTTACATAAGTCTGAAGTGTGCGTCTCTAAACTCATGTTCTGCAGGAAGTGCATTTTTCACACAAACAGAATCAGAGTGAAATCTCTGTAAACACACGGCTCTGGATTGACCTAAACCCTGTAAAGCAGTGTAACCCTGTTCTGTGTGTGAACAGTCCTCTGTGTCCACTTCACTCGTCTGCACTATGAAAGGGTTTATCTGTGCTTTAAAGGTGACCAGTCACATCAGCTCTAAACTGGAGCATTATTGGCCACAATACACATGACCATTCAAATGTTTGGAAAGAATGTCTCAATAAATGTGTTTTTTCTTTATGTTTATTATTTTCTGCAGATTAGATACTATAGATACTTATATATGTTTACATAGTGAAAAGAAGACACCAAATATATTCAGTTCAGTTCAGTTCTATTCAATTTTATTTCTATAGCCCTGAATCACAACAAGAGTTGCCCAAATGGGCTTCACAGTAAATAAACATGGACATATAGTCTAACATAGACATCAGCAAACACATTGTCCCATCCTCAGTCTCTTGATGAACACACAATCCTTGGTGCCAGAGAGCAAAAAACCCACCAGTAGGTGCAGAATGGGAAAATTCTCTCCAGACACTGTTGCCAACCAGCTGTCGCCATGCGGCACCTTCAGACCTGAGAGCTTTGAGGAACCAGTCACTTTATAGAGAGCAGAGGTTAGCGTTATATGAAGCAAGATCTGTGGAATTATGTAGCAAAGAAAAAAAAGTTAAACAGCTAAATAAATCCTTTTCTTCTGAAATGGTTTTCACTTCACCGCTGCCACGTCAGGGTTGAGAAATGCCAAATGTGTAAAGTAGTGCTCAAAGCAAAAGGTTTGGAGTTATTTTGAGTGGATCTTTGTTACTACATTCCACTCGTGTCATTCATAGTTTTGATGCTTCAGAGAGAATCTACAGTGTAAAGAATCCTGGAAATAAACAAGAAACATTCTATTTAAAAAGTGTGTTCAAAACTATGGACTGGCCTTGTATGTTCATATTTTTATCAAATACCTCCACCAGCTTCTCAGAAAACTTGTCTGTAGTCCAAACGGTCGCACTGTGGAACATTTCCACTGCAGCAGTAACATCTCCGTGACGACCAAGTCCTGCATACAACCTCCAACAAAAAACTTAGATAGTGCAACTTAAATAAACACACTTATAATGCAAAATAACCTTGAAAATGGGTAAAATAAATATAATAAACAAACAAATTGATCACATCTCCATGGAAACAGCAGGTGGTGTAAGAAAGGTCCACAAGAAGAGTCTTTAAAAAAGTCTAAATAATGTAAAATGGGTGAACTTTCTGTGCAATACTTCATCCTGACGGGGCATCTGATTTAGTGGCTCTTGTGGCGCAGAGAAAGAGTGAACCCGCTGAACTCTGTACGGCTGATCCAGAGTCTGTGAACGGGCCAAACGACACGAGGAAATGACAGGTTTAGTTCACCACAAGAACGCTGCACTGACACTGGAGAGAGAAAGAGGGGGAGGAGAGGAGAGAGGGAGCAGCGAGAGGAAGGGAGGTAGAGAGGGAGGGAAGGAGAAGAAGAAATGGAGGGAGGTAGGGAGGGAGAGGATGTACAGAGAGAGAGAAAGGAAGGGAGAGAGGAGAGGGCTGTAGAGAGCAGACAGAGGGAGAAGAGGAGAGAGGAAGGGAGGGAGGGAGAGGGAGGAGAGAGGAAGGGAGGGAGGGAGAGGGAGGAGAGAGGGAGGGAGAGGAGGGAGGAGAGGGAGGGAGAGGAGTGAGAGGGAGGAGGAGAGGAGAGGAGAAGAGGGAGGAGGTAGAGAGAGAGAAAAGAAGGGAGGGAGGGTGGCAGGGAGGGAAGGAGAAGAAGAAATGGAGGGAGGTAGGGAAGGAGAGGAGGTACAGAGAGAGAGAAAGGAAGGGAGAGGGAGGCAGAGAGCAGATAGAGGGAGGAAGAAGAGGAGAGAGGGAGGGAGGGAGAAAGCAGAAAGAGGAAGGGAGGGAGAGAGAAAGGAAGAGAGACAGAAAGGAAGAGATAGAGAGAGGGAGGGAGAGAGAGATTGAGGGAGATGAATTAAAGAGAGAGAAAGGAAGGGAGAGGGTGGGAGAGAGGGAGGAGAGGCAGAAGAGGTAAAGAGAGAGAGAAGGAAAAGGAAGGGAAATAGGGAGAGAGAGATAGGAAGGGATGGAGAGTGAGGAAAGAAGGAAAAAGAGGGAGGGAGGGAGGGTATATGAACAAACTGATCCAGACTCAGGGGTGAGGGAGAGGAGGAGGATATAAAAAGAGAAATAAAGAGAGGGAGGGAGGGATGGAGGGAGGAGAGTGATAGGGAATAGGAGGGAGAGAGGAGGGGAGGTATATGAACAAACTGATCCAGACTCGGGGGTGAGGAAGAGGAGGAGGGGAGGTAAAGAGAGACAGAAAAAGGAAGGGAGAGAGTGTGAGGGGAAAGGAGAAGAGAGAGGAAGAGGATATGAATGAACTGCTCCAGACTGAGGGAGGGAGGGAGGGAAGAAGAGAAGGAGGGAAGGGGTGAGAGAGGGCTAGGGAGAGAAATAGAGGGGGATGTGATGGAGGAAAGAGACAGATGGACAGGGAAGGAGGAAAAGTGAGAGGGGGAAGGAAGAGGTGTGGAGAAAGAGCAAGGGAGGGAAGGATGAGAGAGAGTGGGGTGAGAATGAAGGAGGACAGAACTGGGTGAGAAAGGAGAGAGGGGGAGAGAAAGAGAAAAAGACAGGAGAGGAGAGAGGGGTGAAAGAGAGGTGGGAGGAGACACAAATAAATCTCCTGAGCTTTAAAAGAGAGTGAGGTGATGTCTGAGAGGAAACATAACAAACAGGTGTGGAGAGAGAAGGGGAGAGAAAGAGAGAGAGAGAATGAGAGAGGAGAGAGAGGTGCAGGTTAAGTTAGATTAGGTTAGAGAGAGAGAGAGACAGAAAAAGGGGGAGAAAGAGAGATGGAGATAAGAGAGGAAGACAGGTTAGGTTAGATTAGGTTAGGTTAGGTTAGGTTAGAGAGAGAGGGGAAAAGAGAAAGACAGAGGGAGAGAAAGAAAAAGAGATTAGATTAGAGAGAAAGGGGAAGAGAGAACCTGGAGAGAGACTGAGAGAGAGACTGAGAAAGAGAGAAAGAGAGGGGCAGAGAAGAAAGGAAGACAGGTTAAGTTAGTTTAGAGAGAGAGGGGAAGAGAGAAAGAAAAGACAGATTAGATTAGAGAGGCAGAGGGAGAGAAAGAAAGGTGAGGTTAGAGAGAGAGCAGGGAAGAGAAAGACAGAGGGAAAGAAAGAAGGTTAGGTTAGAAAGAGAGAGAGGAGAGAAGAGAGGAAGACAGGTTAGGTTAGAGTGAGAGGGGAAGAAAGAAAAAGAGTTTAGGTTTGAATGGATAGAGCGCTGCGTGTCTTAAAAGTCGTTGTATTAGTCCAAGTATTATTATTAAAGAGAGAGATAAAGAGAGAAGAGGAGGATGAACGAATGAAGGGAGAGAGAGAGGAGGGTCAGAGAGACAAACAGGTGTGAGAAGGGGATTTCACACTAAAAAACTGTGACAGAAAATACAGCTGTGACCGGAGAGAGAAGAAATCAGAATCAGATTCAGAATGTTTTTTATTGCCATATGAGTGAACAGGTTCACAACATTAGGAAATTGCTGCGATACTTGGAGCAGGATGTAGACAAACACTGACATGCAACAAATAAAATAGAATAAAACAAAGTAGAAAAAATAAGCTATAATATAACAACAAAATGTACAAATTTACAGGAATATAATAATATAGAGTATAAGAGTATAAGAGTATAACAGTGCAGGTAATGATCAGTGCAAAACAGGCAGGTGCGAAAACACAGGGTCATGTGACAGAAGCAGTTCTAGTGTTATTATTTATGAGTCCAACAGCAGAGGGGAAGAAACAGTTTTTGTGGCGAGATGTTCTGGTCCGAATGGACCGTAGCCTCCTGCCTGAGGGGAGTAGGTCAAAAAGTCCGTGTCCAGGGTGAGAAGGGTCAGCTGCAATTTGACCTGCACGTGTCCGAGTCCTGGAAGTGTACAGGTCCTGAAGAGATGGAAGGCTGCAACCAATCACCTTCTCAGCAGAGCGCACAACACGCTGCAGTCTCTGTTTGTCCCTGGTGGAGGCTCCAGCAGACCACACGGTGATGGAGGAGGTGAGGATGGACTCGATGATGGCAGTGTAGAACTGCACCATTGTCCGTGCTGGCAGGTTGAATTTCTACATCCTCTGCTGGGCCTTCTTTATGATGGAGGTGATGGTGGGCTCCCATTTGAGGTCCTGGGTGATGGTGATCCCCAGGAAGAGGAATGAGTCCACAGTGGTGATGGGGGTGTCGGTCAGGATGATGGAGGGGAGTGGGGCTGTGTGCTTCCTAAAGTCCACAATCATCTCCACTGTCTTCTGGGCATTAAGCACCAGGTTGTTCTGGCTGCACCAGGACACCAGATGATCAACCTCCGCCCTGTAGGCAGACTCATCCCCATCCGAGATGAGTCCGACCACCGTGGTGTCATCTGCAAACTTGATGAGCTTGACAGACTGATGGGAGGAGGTGCAGCAGTTGGTGTACAGGGAGAAGAGCAGAGGAGAAAGAACACAGCCTTGGGGAGAGCCGGTGCTGATGGTCCGGGAGTCCGAGACATTCTTCCCCAGCCTCACGTGCTGCTTCCTGTCCGTCAGGAAGTCAGTGATCCACCTGCAGAGAGGATCAGGCACGTTCATCTGGGACAGCTTGCCTTGGAGGAGGTCTGGGCGGATGGTGTTGAAGGCAGAGCTGAAGTCCACAAACAGGATCCTGGCGTAGGTTCCTGGGGAGTCCAGATGCCGCAGGGTGAAGTGTAGAGCCATGTTGATGGCGTAGTCTACATACCTGTTGGCTCTGTAGGCAAACTGCAGGGGGTCCAGGAGGGGGGCCGTGAGGGTCTTGAGGTGGGGCAGAACCAGGCGCTCCAATGACTTCATGACCACAGATGTCAGAGCCACAGGTCTGTAGTCATTGAGTCCGGTGATCATTGGCTTCTTGGGGACAGGAACAATGGTGGAGGTTTTGAAGCAGGCAGGCACATGACAAGCCTGCAGTGAAGAGTTGAAGATGCCCGTAAACACTGGGGCCAGCTCGTTAGCACAGTATCTCAGGGTGGCAGGAACAAAATGTGCACACCACAGACACAAGGAGAAACTTATGAGACTAAAAATCTCTGATCTCACAGACGGCAGAGGGATCTGTCTGTGGACCACAGGATATAAAGTTGTGAGCGCGATGGCGTCAACTATTTCCTGTCTACAGTAAAACCACTCACTCTGAGACTCTGAAGTGTTCAAAGATCAGAACTCTGCACTTCTAGTTTCGACACAAGTAGATTTAGATTTAGATTAGCCAAGATAGCTGACGGTGCAAGTGGTGCGCACACTTCTGTTCCTGTGTTTAAACGTTCCCATTTGAAACCAGAGATATATCATACAGCTGATGGTAAAATTATTGTTGAGGATGAACTGCTGAATTTCCTCTCTGTAAAAATGAAGACTATGAGCCAGGATGAAATCGTCATATTGGCTGCTAATGCATTTGATTCAGAGTGGATTGAATCCTCCAAGAGGGCCCTTTTTGAGCTCTGTCCTACATCCCAGAGGAATGTCTCACATAAGGGGACACAGAAAGATGCCAACAACATTAAAAGCTGCCTGAAAGTTTTGAATGAGTGTGGAGAGAAGGTTCCCAGATTTGTGTCTTATTATTTGGATGACCTACCACCCGTCACTTTCAATAGCCTGGATGACTGCTTTGGAGTACACCAAGGAACGGACCCACGAAGCTACTGCGGATGTAGCAGTGACGCGGCCGCAAGCGGCGTGCCTCGCGGCTGCCGTGACCGAGATCCTGACTGGTGGTGACTCTGACCCTGTTGGGGAGGCCACAGTAATATCGGGTCTGGGTGAGGACGTCGCTGAGGTAAAGGCTGCTGCTGAGGGGATCTTGCATGGTCTACAATCGCCAAAGTGGAGTAATGTGGTGAAAAGGGGTCGGCGCGTAACAACAGAGCACGCTGGATTACGCACAGGAATGGCGAAGAAACCCAGGGTCACCAGGAAACCGATTGTTGGCACCGGGACTTTGGGCAATATCAGAACGATCAGGACCAAGCTGGTGAGTGTCTTTGCATCCAGATTTTCGCCGGATCTGGATGATGTAACACTAGCGGTGTATCTAAAGGAGAAACTTGGACGCGATGTCTCGTGCCAAAAGATAGACACCGCGCATAGCTGATTCAGCTCTTTTAAAATATCTGCGGAGTGTAATGATGTACAGGAAATGTATGAGCCTGATCTGTGGCCTGAAGGTGCCCTAGTTCGACGTTATTATGAGCCACGTCGTGTTGGTAGCAACCGGGCTGTACCTGGTGCAGGTGACCTGAGTGGCACTGTTGATATCTACTAATATGGAACTATGGATTTACGAGTTTTTTCCTATAACTGTTGTGGGCTGCGGCTTGGGAACAGTGCTGGGATAAAGCTCGTCGTCTGGTTATTGATAACCTTTTAATAAACTGTGACATACTTTGCCTGGAAGAGACATTCTTAGCGCATCAAGACAAAGTTGAACTCTTTTAATGACTATTTTCATGGGGCTGGTGAGTCCACCACATACTTAAGCAGGGGTATTGTCAGGGGTAGAATATTGGGAGGTGTGGCAATACTCTGGAGAAAAACAATTGATAAATGTGTTAAAGTTGTCAGACTGGGTGTTGACTGGTGCCTTGGAGTACAGTTTACTTGTGATAAAAAGGACTTGTTGATTTTAAATGTGTACACTCCTTATGAGTGTCAACAAAATGAAGACGAATATTTAAATAAGCTTGCTTTTTTAAATGCTTTTGTTGAAGAGTGTTCTTTTTCCAGTATATATATTGTAGGAGACATGAATGGTGACATCACAGACATAAATTCCTTATTTGGTAAACACATGGTGCAGTTCTGTGAGGATCATAACTATATCCTGTCTAGCAAACTGCTGTTGCCAGAACATAGTTACAGTGAGGCGTGGCATACTACTTCGTGGCTAGACCACTGTATTTGTACAGCTGATGCGCATGCCTCCCTTGGGTCTATGCAAATATTGTACAGTGTGGTGACAGGGGACCACATACCAATCTCCTTTTCAATTAATGTTGAACAGTTACCTGTGCTGTCTATGAATACCATCCCTATGAAACCAGGGAAGCTGGACTGGTCTGCCCGAACAAAGGAAGACCTTATGTCCTATTTTATTAAAACAAATTGTTAAGCAATATAAAGTTACCATATGACACAATCAGATGTACTGATGCAAACTGTATTAACTTGAATCACAAGATGGATATTTGTACTTTTTATGATGACATAATATATGCTTTAGATCAGAGTGGTGAATCTTTCCGGAAGTGTGTTAAAAATAACCATGTTAGACGACCAGGTTGGAATATTTATGTAGCTGGGCATTATGAATTGGCTCAGGAAGCTACAAGGGAGTGGGCTTTGGCTGGTAGACCAAGATATGGTCCCATCTTTGAAAACAAGAAACTTACAAATGTTAGATACAAACATGCCATTAGGTTTATTTCAAAGAATGAACAAAGCATGAGGTCTAATTCCTTGGCCAGTAAACTTTTAAGCAACAATGTGTTGGACTTCTGGAAAGAAGTGCGTGCTCTTAACAGTAATAAGACATCCCTGCCCTGCACTGTAGATGGCATTTCTGGAACAAAGAATATAGTGGAATACTGGAGACAACATTATAGTAGTGTTTTTAATAGTGTTCATTGTAATGGTTTTAATGTTGATTTAATTGATAAAAATGAATGTATGGCTGTAACTGCCCATGAGGTGTACCAGGCAATACAAAGGTTATCAGCTAATAAGACCTGTGGAGCTGATGGGATTTATGCTGAGCACCTAAAACATGCCAGCACAAGGCTTTCTCCCCTCCTGGCCCTTAGCTTCTCTAGCTGTCTGACACACAGTGTACTCCCTGACCGACTCCTCTCTATCACTCTTGTCCCAATCATAAAGGATAAGGCTGGTAGAATGGGCAGTGTGGAAAATTATAGGCCTATTGCACTGGCAAGCATATTGTCCAAAGTTATGGAAAGAATAGTGTTGGGTCGAATACAAAATATCATCAGTTCTTCAGACAACCAGTTTGGCTTTAAATCAAAACATAGTACAGATTTATGTATATTTGCTCTAAAAGAAATAATTAGAAATTATAAAAAATAAAAATACATCTGTGCTAATGTGCGTTATTGATGCATCTAAAGCATTTGACTGTGTCAACCACTGGAAATTGTTCCAGAAAATGAGTCGGAGAGGGGTGCCTCAGTATATATTATAGCCTCTAGCTCTACTGTAAAAAACCTTGGAGTCGTATTTGACCAAAATCTCTCATTCACAGCTCATATAAACCAAGCTTGTAAAACTGCATATTTTCACCTGCGAAACATAACTAAAATCAGAAAAATTTTGCCTAAAAATGATGCCGAAAAACTTATCCATGCATTTGTTACATCCAGACTAGATTACTGTAATTCTCTGCTCACCGTCTGCGCTAAAGGTACTTTAAGAAGCTTCCAGTTGGTCCAAAATGCAGCGGCCAGAGTCCTAACAGGAACTAAAAGACGTGATCACATCAGTCCTGTGTTAAAATCACTGCACTGGCTTCCTGTCGAGTTTAGAATTAAATTCAAAGTTCTCCTCCTGACATACAAAGCCTTAAACAATATGGCCCCATCATATCTTCAGGATGCCATTGTCCCCTATCAGCCAAATAGAGCACTTCGCTCTCAGAATGCAGGATTATTAGTGGTTCCTAGAGTGTCTAAAAGTACAGTGGGGGGGAGAGCCTTCAGTTACCAAGCTCCTGTGTTATGGAATCAACTCCCTGTTGATGTTAAACAGGCACCCACAGTCTCTTTATTTAAGACCAGGCTTAAAACCTTCCTCTTCGGAATAGCTTATGACCAGGTTACTTAGTTGATGTCACTAAGATAAGCTGCCGCAGGAGATAACAAGCTGGGGGAAGTGTGGCAACCTGAGCACTGTCCTCTGTTTCCTCCTATTTTCTCATAAGCATCACTCACTATGTTCTCATCTGTAGTTTGTTCATTGCTATTCACATGTTGTCCCCTGTCCCACTCCCCCTGTGGAGTGGAACTCTTTCAGACGCCTGATGGCAGCTGGACCTCTGTCCTCCCCCTCGCCTGGCTCCTCCTCCTCGCCTGGCTCCTCCTCCTCGCCTGGCTCCTCCTCTTCGCCCGGCTCCTCCTCCTCGCCCGGCTCCTCCTCCTCGCCCGGCTCCTCCTCCTCGCCCCTCTCCTCCTCCTCACCCTGCTCTTCCCCACCTGGGTAGCTGTGGCCATACCGAACTGGCCCACGGGCCTGGACATCTATAGCCTGTCCGTCCATGGGAGTGGATCTCTCCTTCACTGTAGTTCTCCCTGAGGTTTCTTCTTTTTCCCAGGACCCTGGGTTTTTTGGAGTTTTTCCTTGCTGAGAAGGAGGGTCTAAGGACAGGGGATGACTGGACAATGTTTCATTTGCTGCTTTACATGAATGTTGTTTTTTCCTGTTTTGATATGTCTGTGTGTATGTTTGGCTCATCCATATCTTGGAACGCCCTTAGAGGCTACTGTTGTTGCGATTTTGGGCGCTACAAAATAAATTGAATTGAATTGAATATATTGAGAATTTTAGCCTACTGGTATAGCCACTAGGTAATGCAGGTGAAATGGAGCAACAGTGTGTCAGACCATTTCACTGTCAGTAATGGAGTTAAGCAAGGAGGAATTCTGTCTCCCATTCTGTTTTGTTTGTATATGGATGACTTGTCACAAGAGTTAAATGCATGCAGAACGGGCTGTATGATTGGGTCGACCCAAGTGAACCATCTGATGTATGCAGATGATCTTGTTGTGTTCAGCCCGAGCAGTGCAGGTCTACAGGTACTACTAAATGTTTGTTCCAAGTATGGGGCGACATTTGATATAAAATATAATGCTAGTAAAAGTATAATAATGGTCTGCAGAACTAAGGAGGATAAGTATGTAAAGTTTCCTCAGTTTGCACTTTGTGGTAATGTTTTAACTGTATGTAACAAATATAAATATCTGGGTCATTTTATCACAGATGATCTGTCAGATGATGAGGACATCTATAGACAGTGTCGCATGTATGCACAGGCGAACATGCTCACTCGCAGGTTTGGTCCCTGTACAGTGGAAGTGAAGAACACGCTTTTTAAAATGTACTGTACTGCATTATATACGGCGCACCTGTGGTCAAACTACAAAAAGGGGAGCATATACAAACTCAATGTGGCGTATAATGACTGCTTAAGGATTTTATTGAAAAGGCCGAGATGGGAAAGTGCAAGTAACCTGTCTGTGTCAGCAGGCATCAGAACTTTTCATGCAAATTTGCGCTGCTTAATGTACAGATTCAGTTGTCGTCTTAATGACTGTGAGAACAGTATTATCATGAGCCTAACAAATGGCAAACTCAGCACCACGAGGTACCAGTCTGAACTGTGGAGGCACTGGTACTGCAGGTTGTTGTGAATATTGTGTTTTGTTTTGTTTTTTTTGGGGAGTGTGTGTTTGTTCATTGTATCTTTTTAAATTCTGGACCAAGAGTCTGTAATAAAAGTTTGATGATGATGATGATGACAAGTCACAACTGTGTGATTATTATTTGTGAAATGTGGAGCAATACTTCAGATACAGGATTTTTAAAGCAGAAAAGAGGAGATAAAGTCCACAGGAAGTAGAGTCACTGTCGCTCATCTGCAGCTTCACCGCACACTGTCTGTGTAAACAAACACACAAGGAAACAGTGTCTTTTTACTTGCAGAGAACAATTTCTATGGATAATGTGGGTGAGACACTGCACTTTAAATGCTCCACTTTACATTAGGTGAGTAATAAAGTCTTTATTTTCTCTATATCCTGAGTTTGTTTGTTGCGTCTCTGTGTCCGTTGCTCCTCTGCTCCTGACGCTCTGTTTTATCGACTGTTACCATAGTGTTGCTGATGTTTGGTGGTTCTGATCTGACACCGACTCCACACATGAGGAGCAGCAACTTCAAAATCGCACATGGAGGCAAAATGTCGGGTCGCGCCTCAGGGAACTCAGGGAGAAGAAATCGCAGCCAAAATCGGGCAAATTCTCCTGTAGAGTGTGGTGGCCTTTAGCGAAAGGGGAGTCCTGCTCCAAGCCCAGACGAGCTACAAACATTCACCCATTAGCCTTGACACACAGGGTGGAGAGGGTAAAACACTTTGGCCTACTACTGATGCCTACTATATGATCTAGTGATCCTAATCGTACTCTGTGGCTCCTGTGCTCCTCACACAGCGGCCATGGCAGCCCGGCTCCTCCTGACCGGCTCCTCCTGACATATGACGCTGGGTGGGACTGAACACTGGCGACAGCACCATTTTTATAGGCAGCTTCAAGCAGCACTAAAGCCCACATCGCTACACAAACACGATCCAAACTTTTTCCGCAGTCGTTCTGATGATGATGAAGCAGCAGCTGGAGAATTGTCTCCTCACGCTTTACATCTGTCAGCTGAAATAAATTAATTAAGCTTTAAAATTGGAATAAACCACCCACTAACTTCGGAATTAGGTTTAATGCAGAATAATAATTTTTGTTCGGAATGAAGTGTTTTCATGGTTGTTTTAAAGCAGAATACATTTTTATTCAGAATGAAATCTTATGTAAACGTGTCAAAACTTCCCAACCATCCCATTGCTTGTTCCATTATGTTTGGCTCATCAACAATTCCATCTGCAGTCTTCATTTTATCAACCATCACATTTACTTCAGTGGGTTTGATCACAGTCGGTCGAGCCCAGCGTCGGGAACTACACCGGAAGTTGTCGTCGCAGGTTTCCAAACGTCTTCCTGGTTCCTGGTTCTTGGCCTATTACACTACAAACGTCGGGAGTTTGATTGACAACCTAAGAACTAAACCTCATGTTTATCTGGCCACCACCACATCCACAGCTGATGGATTTTCATTCTTTTTTGTTTGGTCATCATAACTCCAAGGCTGCTGCATCTTTATAACACTATTTTGAACTTTCATTGACAATTTAAAACAAAAAAATCCTCCATACAACCTTTAAGTAAAGTACAAACCTAAAAAGTTGTTCTTAAGTATTGTGTTTTTGCTTTTATACTTCATTTTTGTACTTCTTCCTGTGCGTGGTTTGCAGTGTCTGATCCCTCTAGCTGAACACAAACGCTCGGACTCAAACGCATCGCCATGACAACCACTTTTACTGTTACGAAGCCATTATTCCCCAAGCTTTTACTGCTGCGGTTTCTCATTTAAACGAGGATCATTTGGGAAACCTGAGTCGCGCAGTGAAACGTTCAGGTGTGTGCGGTTCGGACTTGCGGTTTGTGCTCAACGTGATCTCATAGAAGCTTCATTGGACCCAAAATTCCAAGTCTGGCTCATTATGTAGGATAATGAACATCTGCATTTTTGTCGTTTAGAAATGGAATCGGACTGGAGACATAAGAGTATTTTTAATTTAAGGGTCATACTGCACTGTTTTCTGGTCTGTTTGAATGTTTGTAGTAGTTTCCTCTTCACAAACAGACCTGGAGTTGTGTTTTGTTTCATTCACGTACATAAATCCTGCATATTTAGGCTGACGTCTCTCAAACTGAAAATCTTGTGATGTCATGTGGGAATACAGGAGGTGCTCCACTGTGTTTTTAAACTCCACACACCTTCATTAGAATCATGTGGAAGATTTCAGACCTGGAATTGCCAATCACTACTGAAGTAAATGGAGGAAAACTACCCCAATGAGGTTAATTTGGTCAGATAATTTACAGTATGTTATTAGGGTTTTTTTTCTGACCAAGAGATTGTTTTCATACCTGACATCCTGACAGATCTCGCTGTGACGTCTGATTTATGGGTCAATGATGTATATGGATTTTCAACAATTCATCAATTTTAAAATATAAAAAAATATTAGTTTCAATTAAACTTTTTCAAATATTTCCAGTGTCAGGTGCATAACTCTGTTTCTGTGTTTTATTTATATGAAGCCGAGTGACCAAGAATAGCCTTAAAATGGTTTTAATTTCTAAAACATGGTTGGGAGTTCTGAGTAATATGAAGTGTATAGAAACAAACTGTTGGCATTTATATAGATTTTTAATGCATATTGATATTTTCTTTTGCTGTCCAATATGACAGTCACCTGCTTGTGGTTAATGAACAAACTACTGCCCTGTAAAATGCACCAAATGAAGAAAAATGCCTAAAGAATCCCATTCACCCAAGTCTACTTTGTCTGTTATTAAACTCCAGCCATAGAATTCCTGCTGTTATTAGTGGTACCACATGATGCACGGTCGCACCACATGATATTTGAACACTTTAAGTACAAAAAACATGCAGAATAACAAATGATTTCTGAAAAAATGATTTGGTTCTATGGAGGTCAGAGGTGCTACAGAAATGTGGGGAATTATTATGAAATTTGAAGCTTTTGAGCTGAGGAAATTGCAGTTGGACAGCGCCATGTTATTAAACCTTATACAGGTTTTAGCGCTGAGTTCCTACCGGTGGAGGCAGGACGACAGCACCATGCACCCACAGTCTCTTTATTTAAGACCAAGCTTAAAACCTTCCTCTTCGGAATAGCTTATGACCAGGTTACTTAGTTGATGTCACTAAGATAAGCTGCCGCAGGAGATAACAAGCTGGGGGAAGTGTGGCAACCTGAGCACTGTCCTCTGTTTCCTCCTATTTTCTCATCAGCATCACTCACTATGTTCTCATCTGTAGTTTGTTCATTGCTATTCACATGTTGTCCTCTGTCCCACTCCCCCTGTGGAGTGTAACTCTTTCAGACGCCTGATGGCAGCTGGACCCCTCTCCTCCTCCTCGCCCGGCTCCTCCTCCTCGCCCGGCTCCTTCCCCACCTGGGTAGCTGTGGCCATACCGAACTGGCCCACGGGCCTGGACATCTATAGCCTGTCCGTCCATGGGAGTGGATCTCTCCTTCACTGTAGTTCTCCCCGAGGTTTCTTCTTTTTCCCAGGACCCTGGGTTTTTTGGAGTTTTTCCTTGCTGAGAAGGAGGGTCTAAGGACAGGGGATGACTGGACAATGTTTCATTTGCTGCTTTACATGAATGTTGTTTATTCCTGTTTTGATATGTCTGTGTGTATGTTTTACTCATCCATATCTTGGAACGCCCTTAGAGGCAACTGTTGTTGCGATTTTGGGCGCTACAAAAATAAATCGAATTGAATTGAATTGAACCATCTGCAGTCCCACTTCCTCAGGACAGTATCCCAGGTGTCTGAGAGTAAAAAAGCCCCTTGTCCCGGTTTATAGTCCTGTGGGCACATTCCCTGTCTTACTAAGTTACTAAGACAACACCTAAACCTGTTTAAATCAGCTGAGTGGACATGTCACAGCAACATCACATGACTCTGAGGAAGACCACAGGGAGCAGTCCAAAAAAGAACCTCATAACATTGTAAACTACCTCTTCATGACATCACAAGGTGGAACAGAGGATATTGAGCTTTGGAGATGTAGACAGACTGATGATAAAGAGTTATTATTGTGAATGAAACAAAACACAACTCCAGGTCTGTTTTTGAGGAGGGAACAACATTAGAACACAGGAGTCTATTTTGTGTAAAACAGGACTTTTAAAGGTGTATTGTTTAACTTTTCTTGTGAAGGGTTGGCATTACACATTTCTGTCATCATGGAAACCAAGTTAGAGGAGACGACCCTGCTCACAATCAGAATACCTGTATTTTTGAGCTTTAAAACCACCTGTAGTTGAATAAATGTAAGGTAGATCTGTTTAAAGTCATACTGTGGAACATTCCCAAGCAGAGCAAAGACAAGCAGGTGACAGATCCCCAACCAAAAAGTTATGTAGTGAACAGCCCTTTTTCTTTTTTTTGTATTCTTGATTGTCAACTTTTGATTTTTCCCTAAAAACATAAACATAAAACAATTAAACATTTAAACTCAATTATTAGCACAGTTATTTAGAATTTGCATGAGTTTTTACCATCGACTGTCTACAGTTTAAACTGAGATAACAGTCCTCAAAGTCTGGGCTCACTACATTTTAATCCAGTCATTATTCTACACATATTAGTTACATTAATGTCACTTTTACGACAAGTTCATTTCCAAAAGTCACAGAAGAAAATCTGACTGTGGCTGCTCTGCTCAAACTAAATCAGTCTGATAGTTGGAATTCTACCTCTACCTAGTGTTACTGTTGGGAAATTACATTAGTTTGAAGTTGTTAAACAGAACTGCGCATTCCCTAGAGTCAAATAGTACATTGTTTATTATAAATAAATAAATAAATAAATAAATAAATAAATAAATAAATAAATAAATAAATAAATAAATAAATAAATATAGCCGCAAGCGGCAATGATCTGCCCTCGCGTGCGCCTACTCTGCACCCCGCAAACGGCGTGCCCTACAAAACGATGTGCCCTGCAAACGACGTGCCCTACACATTACACCATGCAAACACTGCGCCCAGCAAAAGCAATACTCCACATTAACCCTAATAACCGTAAACCCCAACCACACTTTTCATATGCTTTATAGTGTATTTAGGCCAAGATCTGAATCACTAATACATGATCTTGGCCTAAATATAATACACTATAAAGCATATGAAAAGTGTGGTTGGGGTTTACGGTTATTAGGGTTAGTGTGGGGCATTGCATTTGCTGGGCGCAGCGTTTGCACGTCGTTTTCTAGGGCACGCCGTTTGCATGGCACGTCGTTTTGTGGGGCACGTCGTTTGCATGGCACGTCGTTTTGTAGGGCATGCTGTTTGCTAGGCACGTCGTTTTGTAGGGCACGTCGTTTGCATGGCACGTTGTTTTGTAGGGCACGTCGTTTGCATGGCGCGTCGTTTTGTAGGGCACGTCGTTTGCATGGCACGTCGTTTTGTAGGGCATGCTGTTTGCATGGCACGTCGTTTTGTAGGGCATGCTGTTTGCTTGGCACATCGTTTTGTAGGGCATGCTGTTTGCTTGGCACATCGTTTTCTAGGGCATGCTGTTTGCTTGGGATGTCGTTTTGTAGGGCATGCTGTTTGCGTGGCACGTCATTTTGTAGGGCACGCCGTTTGCAGGGTGCAGCGTAGGCGCACTCGAGGGTAGATCATCTACGCTTGCGGCTATATTTGACTTTTGTGATCAGGTAGCCAAAACTGTATACGTGTGCGAAATTTCTGAAAATTTGTAAAAACTGATTTTGTTTCTCCCCATATTTAATTTAGTTTCATTCTGTAGGGGGCTCTAAGGGGAGCTATATTTTTTCACATTGAAACACTTTAGGGCAGGGAGTTGATTTCACTGAAATCGAAGTTTGTATGTTCAAAGGAGAGTAATTTGTAAAAATTAAAAGTTTCCCAAATTCTGGGCAATTTTTGTCACTTCACTCCTCCATAGGACGTGTGTCAAAAATTTGGATAACTTTTGATGCCTCGTCCCTTGAGATAATGTGTAGCAAATTTTAGGCCGTTCATGTGAATGCCCTAGGAGGAGTGTGTAAAAGTACATTTACATTTACCCTTTTGAATTTTAAATACCACTGAATTTCTCATTTTCTAACTACATACATGTCTGCATATTTTTTATTCTGAAGTATGCATTTTCAATGTTTTTAAAAATTCAAAATATAAAAGTCACATTTTAAATATTCAACATAAATATTTCAAGTCAAAATTCAGGATGTGAAATATGAAAAAATTCAGAGCAAAGATCCAAGATGCCAAAGCAAACTCAAACTATTGTGAGGACAGAGGTAGCTGTTTCCTATTGGCCTTTCTCATCAGTGGGGGGAGTTTATTGTTAAGAAATCCAAGAGATGAAGTTGTGATGAGGCTAATTCAGACTAATCAATGTAGGTTTCCTACTGCATTTCCAGCTTGTTACTAAGTTCGATTGACTCACTTAGGATCGATTACTTTTGCCTTGGCATCTTGAATCTTTGCTGTGAATTTTTTCACTGCAAATTTTACACTCCTTTACATATATGTGTTGGATATTTAAAAGGTGTGTTTTAATTATTTATTTATTACTTAAACACTGAAAATGTTGTTGTAAAATTTCATCAACTGAAATTCAGATTAAAAAAATATCCAGACACATTTTTTCAGAGTAAAAAGAGTGCTCTACAATATTGAAAATTTAAACAGGCGTACATATTTGTTTTGTTTGGGGTCTTTCTAGATGCACCAGGGGCAGTTTTGAGAGAGGTGACTCCTTCAGTAAACACCGGGGCTGTGGATGTCTCCTGGACCTGTCCTGAACAAAACGAAGAACTGATGAATTATGGAACAGAGTGGACCACCCTTCCACCAACAGCACTGCACTGGGAAACTGTGTCCAAACATCACAAAAATACAACTAAAACAGGTAGAATCAGCTGAGGTTTAACACTGACCTCTAGTGGCCAACAACAGCATGAGAGACTTCTGTCATAGGGGTTTCAATAAAAATGCCTAGCTATACTTCTTGGTTTTTGCTATGCTCAAATCTGTTATCTTAATAGTCCCTGAAAATGTAAAATATGAAATGTGGAAATAATATATTTTTGAAAGCTATAGGTCTTAGGTCAAATGTTATATTGTATAGGTCAATATATTTTACTATTAACTAATAACTAGTAACCAATTACTAAGTGGTCATAATTCTTTAAAATCTTTAAAGAAAGAATTTCTTTGTTGTTTTTCCGTAGGTCTGATGCCAAGTGCGTGGTACAATATTTCTGTCTATGCTGTGACCATAAGGGGCGTCACTGCTCCATCATCTTCTGTTGTCTACTTCAAATAACTAAGTGAGTTTTGGCAACTTTGATTTTACCATATCACCTTTATCTTTTACACATCTCTTTGACTTCTTTATGTTTGCCCAGAGCCACTTTTTGGACCAAGTATGTCAGTTTTGGTTCATGAGTCCAACAAAGTCCTGGTGCAATGGGATGAGCTGCCAGTGGAGCAGAGGAGAGGTTTTATCACACATTACACTATTTACTATCATGTGTTAGAATCCGGACGCTCCCAACTCAATGGTGAGTGTAGTCCTATACTTGTGCATAACTCCAACAGCAAAATAATATGTTTATCTCCCATTTGCCCATTGTTGAATATAAAATCCTATACAATTATATGCCACGTTACATGTTTTGGTAAACATGATCTTTTTGGCCAAAATCTTACACAGTGCTGTATTAGCTGTATTATGTTAATTCTGTGTACACTAAAGCACCATTCCGATCACTTCCTCATGCACTTGTGTGTGAGAAAATGCAATTACCTATACTAAACTATGTCACAATTTACATCACAGAAAGTGACCTGCCGTCTGTCTTCCCTCCCACAAAGATTCAGTTTGTCTGCAGGGTTTTTCTTAGCTTATTCCAGTCAAGTAATTCAATCCAACCACTTCTTTATCACTAACTAATGCCAAAATGTGCCTCTAGATACATCAGTTATTCTGAAACCAAGAACCATTAGGTCTAAAACATAAACATAAAACATGACTAAACCAAGTGAAAACCCCAACTTTAAAGGGCTTGTATCATGCTATTTTCTATCTGTATTATATATTTAGTATGTGGTTTCCTTACCAAAAACAGTATGCTCCAAATGCTACTGGAGATCAAAATAAACATAAACATTGCTGTTGTGTTTTGTTTCATTCATACATTACATTAAACACACAAATCCTACATATTTAGGCAGTGTTCTTCTCACAACCGTAAAACAGTAACCAGTAACTTCAAAACAGACAGACTGGTAACTTAATGCCAACCACAATGCACTTCAGTATTGCTGCACATTTTCTCACACCTCGTTCTAGTCACCTTTCCCCAAAAACACCAGACAGGTGTTTTGTGGGTGTGAAAAAGTACACTCCTGGTTCCGTATATTGTGTGTTATATTCCCTCCAGTTTTGCCCTTTGTTTTTCTCAGTGTCTGTACCAGCCTCAGGACCCACAGAGTTCTGGTTGGACTGTCCAGAGGGGACCCTGGCTCTGCAGATGTCTGCTTCCACTGCACCTGGAGAAGGGCCACAGGGCAACCTCATCACCTCCCGCCCCCCTGCTCCTTCAGGTTATTACTATCACATTTTATAGTTTTCTGTTTGTTAAAAACATAAAATAAAACAAGAGAATGAGAATAATACGAATATCTGTACAAATACAAATGCATATGTGAATAAGGACTGGTCAGATAGGGTCTGCAGATCCTCTGTCAGGGCAGTTTGAGGAGAGGAAGAATCAGAAGTGTTCCTCCTCTGTGTTTCTGTTGATGATTAAGTTGTTCATTCCCTCAAAGTATTTCTTCTGAAGGGCTTCTGCCATTTCCTGCCAAATATGGTGTAAAAAGCCTGTAAAATCTCAAATGTCCATAGCTAGCTCCTTAACTAGCCCCGTGCATGGTCTCTGTGGATACAGGAAATACAAATGGTTTATTTGTCACAATCCAACAGTCCCTTACTTTTTCCATTTGAACTGCACATGCTGCACTTTTTAGTTGGTTATAATCCCATCATATGATGTTAAAAACTGAACTCAAAATAACAAAAAAGCATTAACTGAGTGTGTGTGGAAGTACCACTGAAGCTGCAGGCTCATTATTGTTTTCTGTCTCATATGTGAATAAACCATTCTCAAAATGTTTTTTTGTTTTTGTTTTCATGAACCAATCCCTCCTCTTTTTTGTGTTTTCTAGTTGGCTTTGTGATTGTCATTGTCTTTGTTATCACTTTCTTCGTTGCCATCATAATTAGCTTGATGTGCTGGAAATGTGTGTGGAAAAGGTAAATAAATATGAGTGGTCATTTTGAATGTTGAGGGGTTTTGATTTACCCGTAACAGCACAAGGATGCACTGCAGTGAGTGTAAAAGGTCGAGCCACCACCAAACCAAAAACCACACAGTTAATGAGAACTGAAGCCTCTGTTTTAAAGAAGTGGAGAAAATAGATCTTTACCATTCAAGTCTATATATGGATAAAGGGCAAAGGAGAACAGACTAATAAGATAAGAATATTAATCTTATTGCTTATGCATATGCACAGTAAACAGTTACTACAATTTGAATTTAAATCATAATAAATAAATTTCCATCAGCAGCATGTGGGTCTGTTTTTGCATATTTGATCTAACCAAGCTCTGATCTTGGGCTTTCTTTTTTCTAGGATTAAACAGAAGTGTATTGCATGGGGCCCAGAGTGTCTTAGGGACAACCTGCCAAATGTGGAAAACAGCAAATCTATCAAACTCTTAGAGGTGAAACTTCTTTATTGGAGGCTTTCCGAATCATTTCATTTATTTTATTTTGCAACATCAGCCTCAAATTGTGCCTAGTTTGTTAGCATGAATTAAAATAACTTGAATACACCTTTATTTGAATTTCACTGATCTGGATTATGAGTAGTTTTGACTAGGTTACTAAAAAATAGATCTTAAGTTCTGTTCTCAAATACATCTTTTAGAGATGCACCTGAACACATCATCAGTGATGTATCCTGGGGTCACTGGGAAGGACCCCCAGGTTTTGGCTAGGTTACTTTTTGGAATAAGAAAAAAATAGATCTTAAGTAATACTACAGCATGCAAAATCTCCAGAAACAGTACTGGAGTTTTTAAGGCTCTAATAGCGCATCACTTTTTTTCCATGTATCAAGCAATAATCAATGAATGCTTGCTTGTTTTTTCTTTGGAGTTGGACAGGAGTGAGCCATTCTTATTTTCGTCATTCAGCGACACACCAATGTCCCCCATTTGTTTTTTATCTCAGGATGAGAGGGAGGAACTGTACCCTTTTGTCCATGTGGACATGGAACGGTCACAAACCAACTCAACTCCCTTCCCAATTTCCTGAAAATGAGGAGGAGCTTAAGGACATTGAAGAACAAAGCACATCTTCACATCATTTTGAAGAATTTATTGAAAGATTACTGTCCCATGTACGAGTGGACTTGAATGACTCACAGAGTTGATTCTGGATGCTGTGCACTGTCCCTCATGGTCTAAAACTGATGACATGGCTGATGTTACAATGGAAAAAAAACTGCAGACAAAATGGACTTCAAACCAGACCTGCTGCTCATAGAACTGAGTGAAGAGAGCTCAGATATAGCACTAGTTGATTTTTTTTGATAACACTGATGGAGCATTGGCTAGTGGCTATTTTCCCCAAATAACTAGTCCTATGTAAGACCCACACAGTGGAATCAACAGAATCATTATTGCACTACTGTGGTGAATACATGAAAAGTAAAAGAATTACTTTCATTTTAGTGTGCTGAGACTATTTGTGCGTAACTGTAATGTAATGAAAATTATTGCGAAGACTTCCCATTGTGAATTAAAGGCCAAATTCTAGGCTGATTCACCAGTTGAACTCCTGACCAGGATCCTAGAGAGACTATGGTATCACCCCGATGCTCCTGACCAGTTACAGTAAAGCAGAAGTCACTTTAATAATGAAGAAACAAACCTTAACTTAAAGTGTAAAATAATATTTCTTTTGGGTCTTTAATCTGCAGTGGTCAGTATCTACCAAAAGCACAATGTATTCTCTTTCACTATCAAATTTTATGAATCAACTGGGATAATTAATGCCAGAATATTTCTATACTAATGGTTGACTGAAAATAAAATAATTAGCATTGACCATTAAATGTTTGGGGGGTTTTTTCATAGTTTTACTACCTATTACTGCATTAAACCAGATTTTACCATCAAGTAGTAATGTTTTGCTTTATCAACCTGAAACTGTATTCAGATTAAGACATTACCATCACCTTTAAACAAATAAACTATTGTTAGGTTCCACCCAAATCAAACTAAGGGGAAGTCCCTCAGGAATCCTTCAGTGCTGATGCCAAGTGTATATGAATGTTGTCTGGTGAGAAAATGTTTCACTTCCTTTTTCATTAGCTAGTAGTATGGGCGAATCTCACTGAAATGTATGAAGAGTGGAGCAAATGGGCTAATGCAATATGCAGTAGTCAGTGCGAAAACCTAAAATAAACTAAGCCCTGAATATGAATACATTAGGTGATGCTTTTACATTCCTCTCACCTAGAGTGTGAGGAGCCTTTTCCAGAATTCGACCCTGAATCGCAGTACCCCGCTGGCAGTGGGCAAGCAGTGGTCTGCCAACTCACTGCCTATCCCCTCATCCTGACCTCCAGCTTGTCTCCTCTCTCCTGTGCAATCACTTTGACACACTTCTCCATAGAAAATTTACATTTGCAAAATAACTCACAGAAAACAGATCTTTTAAACTCAAAGCAAAATGTAATCTCAGCAAAATAGAGTTTTATAGTCATTTCCCAAGTTTACCATCAAACCTCTCAAACATTGCGCTTGTGTTTTCTGTGCTCTACGTTTATGCTTCATTCATCTGACATTGCAGCTCAGAGGTTTTAGTTTTTCTCTCAGTGAGCTCAGAAAATCACTGGTTCATGTAGTCTGCCTTTGGGTTCAGACTCACTTTAGACATATGAACTTGGGGCTGGGAAAGCTCTATTGTATTTTGTAAAAATGTAATTTAAAAATCGATCTCTGAGAGAAGCGGAGGGAGACGCGCCGTACAGGAGCGGGGGATGTGGCGTACAAGAGCGGGGGAGACGCGACGTACGGCGGTACTGCTGGGACTAAATACTGTCTTTTACTTTCAAAGAAGAAAGGTTTTGTGGACTGGATATTATTACTTGAAGGACCATTTCTATGGATAATGTGGATGAGATGCTGCACTTTAAGTTTACAACTTTAGAAGAGGTGAGTAAAAAAGTATTCTCATAATTTTCTCATAATTTTCACTATAGGCCTTGTTGTATGTTGCATCTCTTCTCCGTCACTTCGCTGCCTCTGACGCTCTGTTTTATTGGCTATTACCGTAGTGTTATTAATGTTTGGTGGTTACGATCTGACACTGACACCACACATGAGGACCGCAGTGGCTTCAAAATCGCACACGACGACAAAAAGTCGAGTCACGCCTCTCCGAACTCGGGGAGTAGCAAAACACAGCCAAAATCGAACAAATTCTCCTGTGATGTGTGGCGGAAGCTAAAGACGCCTGCAGCACCAGTCAAGTTATGCAGACTATAGGCGGCAACAGGCTACATACATACCTTACACAAACTTATCACGGTTTTAGTCCAGGAAGCATATTACAAAACAATCACATTACAAAATAAAAAAGAACCTTTTTTAAAGAATCTTTTCTAAATGAATATTTCTAGAATTGTTTTAATATATATTTTTTATATTAAGTGACGTAGCCTTTAAGTAGGCCTACGTCACATCCGCCTCGTACCTCCTTTTTAAAAAATGGCGCGGAGCTGCTTGGCACACGTGGATTCTGCTGCAAAGTCTACTATCGTCCCAATAGTGATGTCCAAATGGGGCTTCATGGAGCTTTGAACCTTTTGGGACTATTGTGTTGGAATTTGGTTCATTACTCGAAGCTTCACTGATTTGAACGTGGGTGTCATCTGCTGGCGCATTGGTTGTACTGCAGCCATGCAAAAGGTTGATGACCCTAGTGTGCAATTTTACTCTGTATTGTATGCCTCTTTGTTCCTCTTTGTCTTTGTGTGTATGTTTGCCAATAAAGACAATCATTTCCCCCTCTTGAGGATCAATAAAGCATATATTTGTAAATAAAACTGAAGCACACTTCAGTTCATGTGCTGCTTTTCCTTCTTGCTCCATCCTACCAAATATGTAGATCAGGGGTCTCAAACTCAATTTACCTGGGGGCCGCTGGAGGCAGAGTCTGGGTGAGGGTGGGCCGCATAAGGAATTCCACAAAAAAAAAGTTTTAAAAAAAAGTCCTCAAATGTCATTAACAGTTTTAATGATTTCTTCTGAACATGAAGTGTCCTGAACATGAATGGAACATTGAGTGAAAATCATGAACGGTTCTTCTGAACATGGCTTCTCTTGCCTACTCTTTGCTGCCAGAAACTTGACAGCACTTCTTCTCACAAATCTGAACCATATTTGGCTTGAGAGAGGAAGCAGTTGAGACCCTCAGTATGGCTTGAAGATGATCATCAGTAAGTCTGGACCTGTACTTGGACTTATTGAAGTTCAAGGTGGAGAAGAACTTTTCACACAAATATGTGCTGCTAAAAAGGCACATGGTCCGCTTGAACATTCAGGAAAGCTCAGGGAAGTTGGGGGGGCAATTCTCTCAAAAATTGCCCATGCTTGTCTGCTTTTCCACTCATCTCCCTGAACTTGGCTTTGAGGTCAGAGTTGCATTGCAGGTCAATGAGCTCCATTTGAAGCTCAGGAGGGGCATCTTGCACATCAAAGGTAAAGGGGTCCACAAAAATTTGAAAAGTGGCTCTATGCGTCTTGAAGTCTGCAAATCTGAAATTGTCTGTGCTCGTCACCAACCTTTCTCTTCACTGCAGGCTTTGATGAAGACATGACTGGGGTATGACAAAATCTAATTGATTCCGCTTAGTGGCGCTCTTGTTTCAGGTTTCAAACAAGTGTTTAGCTAGCTAATTGCGTACAGAGAACATCTTAACACATAACGCTTTGTGAAGGAGCGCGCCTTAACCAGGAGAGCGCTCCGTGCGCTCTGCCGCTCTCGAGCCAGAGCGAGAGGCGCCGGTCGGGGAATGTCAGGGCAGCTACAGGTGCTCCGTCACACGCTTCTATCTGTAACAGCAGCGTCGACGATAAACAGTCCGGTAACAGTCGCCGGTAGAAAGTACGATAGAAGGCAAGTGCTGTTGTTGCAAGCATGAAGTGCACGAAGCTGGTGTAGCTTAGCCTCGCCCCGACCAGGGACGGCGCGCGGGATCTGGCTGATTGGCCCTTCGGAGGTCCACTTTCTCTGCGGGCCACACTAATATTATACTTTCATATTAAGGTGCGGGCCACAAAATATTGTACTGCGGGCCGCACTTGGCCCCCGGGCCGCGAGTCTGAGACCCCTGATGTAGATGGTCCACTTAATTGTCATCCACCCATATTAAAAACATGAAGAATGGGGGTGGGGATGGGCTTAAGGTGCTTAGGTGAACTGGGGTGCTTATGCATTTTTATTCAAAAACAACAGTTTCTGCACAGTAGAGGGTTTCAGCCGGTTTCTTTTTTGTGTGTGAATAGGAGTTGACAAATATGTTAACTTATAACCTTGTTCGGCGGCAACATTTCAAAATGCTCCAAGACTTGAGATCTCTTCCTGGTTGGTTCCACTGTAAAGCAATAAGAAATTAAACCGACAGAAGAATGAACGCTAATCAAATCAATCCAAATGGTATGGACCAGACAGGCAACGCATCGCGTTGTTTCAGCCATTTTAAACACAACACCAAACCAGTCAGCTGATTCAGTCTGAATGAAGCAGTGAATTGGTTCAAACGTCATCAGTCACGTGATTTGAAGCAAGCTCCGGAGCAATGCTTCAGATAAAAAACCCTGGCGAGTTTTGGGGCGTGGTTCGAAGCCCCGTCTCAGAGGGAACATCACTACGTCCCAAACTGTGATACAATCAGTAGGCACCGACACTGCCTCAGCTCAGGAACACTTACGGTAAACCCTGTCAACCTTTCCTACTGTTGTTTGGTCTGTTCTGCAGAGACGTGCACAGGAATTTTGAGGGGCAGTTGCAAGTTACAAGTAAAAAGGGCGCACCGCACTTACCAGTTTTATTTCCCTGCCATTTGGCGTTTCCCAATAGATGGCGCACTCTAAATACATTGGTACATAAAAACAAATTATCCTTATGGCCCGTGGCTTGGTGCCCAGGGGTAGAACTATATGTTGAACACGTCTTCCTCACTCATGGTCCGACAATCTTCCCATAAAGCACTGTGGCCAAGTATATATCTAGTGTGCCGCGCACGCCGCACCTTCTTTTTTATGGAGTGGAAACTGCGGTGGATCGTGTCTTGTCATTTACGCTGCGTGGACCGCACTTCCTCCTGTGCGCCTCTAAACCAGAACTAACACCAGGACTAAGCCAGGTCTAAAGCAGGTCTAAACCAGGTGTAAACCGGATCTAAAACCAGGACTAAACAAGCATTAAATCACGACTACAACCAGGTCTAAACCAGGTCTAAAACCAAACAAGAATTTGCAGGAGGTGGTTGCTACATTCATGTAGTTTTAAAAAGCACGACAATATCAAGTAATCCAAAGTATTCAGATTACGTTACTCACAACAAACTACATTTTGGGATCTGTAATCTGTAGGGAATACAGTTTAAAGTAACCTTCCCAACACTCAACAGAATTATCAAATGTGTCACAATGAAATGGAATTCAAAACTTCTGAAATGGAAAATCATTGGCCCTAAATATGGTGCACAAGTTGAATTGAGATGTTTGAATATGTCACATGTAAATCGTTGGATCCTGCATGTTATTTTCGGTTTAGGCCTATTTTCTGGGCTGATGTAGTCAGACCAGAACACTCCATCCATCTGCTCCTGGTCTGGCCCTTCCATCAAATTTTAGAACCTTTGTGGCCCTCGAGCCAAAAAGTTTGCCCACCCACCCCTATGTTAGAAGTTGAAAAAACTGAACTTTTGGCGTTGGCCGCGGCTCTCCGCGGAACCGGGACTCTCTGTGGTGCTTGTCGGTAATCTCTTTTTACTTTGCGTGCAGGCTCAGGTTCTGGTTGCGTGCAGCTCTGTAAACAGAAATGAGCCCCACCCAAGAGGAATGACAACTTTCAAGATGGATTAGCCCACCCTGTTCACGTCCTGGTCCTGTTCAAGGTAAAAAAAAAAAAATATATATATATATATATATATATATATATATATATATATATATTTAGACGGACGAAGAAATTAAAATGTATTAAATTATTGCCTTACCTCTTGTGTCTTGGGCCCTTTCGTGTGTATGGACGTAGATTGTAGGTTGGGGCTGCAGGTGCCTCCTGTGAGGGCGCAGGCATGTTTCTTGAAACGATTGACTGACACACCTGGCCTGTGGGGTTCACATGTCTACCTCCATTAAAAAAGGAATGAATTTCTTCATCTGTAGAGCGATATACGTTAAAATGTGTATTTCTCGTAAAACTACACGCATTCGCCAGGGCATTGATTGCTTCCTCGTTATTTATTATTGCTGCAACTAAATTTCTTGCAGACTCGCTCATGCTGACAATGGTAGGTAGGCTACGAAATGAAAGCAACAAAAGATGGCGCCAGTGCCGTTATCACGTCCTTTTCAGGTTTCATTCAATATATTCAAGCGTTCATTCAATATATTCAAGTTTCATTCCATATATTCAAACTTTCATTCCATATATTCAAATTTCATTCAATATATTCAAGTTTCATTCAATATATTCAAACTTTCATTCCATATATTCAAGTTTCATTCCATATATTCAAACTTTCATTCCATATATTCAAGTTTCATTCAATATATTCAAGTTTCATTCAATATATTCAAGCATTCATTCAATATATTCAAGCGTTCATTCAATATATTCAAGTTTCATTCCATATATTCAAACTTTCATTCCATATATTCAAACTTTCATTCCATATATTCAGGTTTCATTCAATATATTCAAGCGTTCATTCAATATATTCAAGTTTCATTCCATATATTCAAACTTTCATTCAATATATTCAAGTTTCATTCCATATATTCAAGTTTCATTCCATATATTCAAGCGTTCATTCAATATATTCAAGTTTCATTCCATATATTCAAAATTTCATTCCATATATTCAAGTTTCATTCCATATATTCAAACTTTCATTCAATATATTCAAGTTTCATTCCATATATTCAAGTTTCATTCCATATATTCAAGCGTTCATTCAATATATTCAAGTTTCATTCCATATATTCAAACTTTCATTCCATATATATTAAGGTTTCATTCAATATATTCTTTAATTTCCTAAATGGCATGCCATAATATATATATATATATATTGAGCTAAGAATCCCCCCCAAGGGCATTAGGAGCAAAAGAAAAACCAGTGTGGGTCCTTGGGCAAGACCCTTTATGCTACTGCCCACCTCATACAATGATGAGAGGCGATAAAACTTACGAGATGCCGGCTCAGACGTCGCCCGGCCAAACAAGGTCTGCGTCAGGTGTCGAGGAACCAGGACACCTTGATGAGAAATGGGCTACTGGAACAAGACGGAAATGGGCGAGATGCGAGAACCAGGCTCTGTTGGAATGCTACTACTCCAGTAACCCTAGTCAGAGGGGTTACATGAACAGGATGTGGGAGAAATGGTTACTACGATACCCACAGTCCAAGCTAACAGCCAAACAACTAGTAGCTCAGTGTTCCAACATCCACAAACGGCAACTGCTATCACAACTAGAGATTGACGAGGTACAACACAAATGCTACGGCAAGGGGGAGCCAGGAAGCCAGGTCAGAGGGGAGTTAACACTAACTCCCCAACCAGAGATTGGGAAGGAAGCCCCAATAAGTATCACGCTGAGCGAGGCAGCGACTGACCTGAAAGACAAGATCATGGCCCGGATGAACACAAGGCAACCCCGATGCCAGTTACAGAGGCTAAGTGAAGTACCATCTGAAAGTCTGCTAGAGGATGTGAATGCAGCACTCAGAGCGATCCCTACCACAACCATCACTGAAACCAATGAGCTGATCTACACTTCAGCAGCAGTGATCCTAGAGGTGTTGGGCTATAAGAGCAACCATGGGAGCCATGAGATACAATACCCACCATGGAAAAGACGGTTAGAGGCTAAAATCAAGGAAGTGCGGCGAGAAGTGAGCCAACTGTCAGAGGCCCAGAAAGGTGCGATGAAAAAGCGAGTACCCAAGAGGTACAGCCAGATGCCCATACCTGAAGCACTCGAAACTGCCAAACAAAGGCTCCAAGCCTTGGCCAGCCGCCTAAAGAGGTACACGAGAGAGAATGAAGCCAGATGAATAAACCGCCTGTTCGCAACACAACCTGCGAAAGTGTACGCTCAATGGCAGGGGAATAACAGCAGAGCAGACCCACCAAGGCTGGAGACTGAGAGGTACTGGAAAGACATATGGGAAAGAGAAGCATCACATAACACCGATGCACAGTGGCTGGTGGCTCTGAGGGCAGACCACAGCAACCTCCCTGAACAGAATCCAGTTACCATCTCAGTGGCAGACATCCAGGAAAGAGTCTCAGGCATGAAAAGTTGGACAGCACCAGGCCCTGACATGATCCACGCATACTGGCTAAAGAAGCTCACTGCTCTCCACGAGCGCCTAGCAGCACAAATGAACCAGCTGCTAAGGGATGGGACTCACCTTGAATGGCTAACCCAAGGGCGTACGATCTTGATCCTGAAGGATCCCGCAAAGGGTACAGTCCCATCCAACTATCGGCCAATAACCTCTCTCTCCACAACATGGAAGCTCATGTCAGGCATCATCGCGGCTAAGATAAGCGGGCACATGGATCAATACATGAGTGCAGCACAGAAGGGCATCGGCAAAAACACCAGGGGAGCCAAACACCAACTCCTGGTTGACCGAACAGTCGCTCGTGACTGCAGAACCCGTCAGACCAACCTGTGCACTGCCTGGATTGATTACAAGAAAGCCTATGACTCAATGCCACACACATGGATCACTGAGTGCCTGGAGCTGTACAAGAATCAGAATCAGAATCAGAATCATTTATTAATGGCCACACAACAAGTTGGTGGAATTTGTTTCCAGTACAGCAAGAAATGCTCACATCTTCTGTGTCTGTTGCAGAACAAAACAAATTTACAACAATATCAACGGGACTCTAAGGGCGTTCATTGCAAACTCGATGCGGTTGTGGAAAACCACCCTTGAAGCCAATGGCAAGCCACTTGCACAAGTGACCATCAAATGTGGCATATACCAAGGAGACGCACTGTCCCCACTGCTGTTCTGCATGGGTCTGAACCCCCTCAGCCAAATAATCGACCGCACTGGCTATGGATACCGACTCAGAAACGGGGCCACCATCAGTCACCTCCTCTACATGGATGACAGCAAGCTGTACGCTAAGAGCGAGTGAGACATGGACTCACTGATCCACACCACCAGGATCTATAGCACAGACATTGGAATGTCATTCGGGCTCGAGAAATGTGTGACAAAGAGAGGGAAGGTAGTCCACACAGAGGGGGTCTCACTCCCAGAGGGAACAATAACAGACATTGAGGACAGCTACAAGTACCTTGGTATCCCACAAGCAAATGGCAACCTTGACGAGGCAACAAGGAAAGCAGCGACAGCCAAATACCTGCAAAGAGTACGGCAGGTCCTAAGAAGCCAGCTCAATGGCAAGAACAAGGCGCAGGCAATAAACAGCTACGCTCTGCCAGTGATCAGATACCCAGCAGGAATCATAAGTTGGCCAAAGGAGGAGATACAGACCACGGATGTTAAGACACGAAAGCTCCTGACCATGCATGGAGGGTTCCATCCCAAGTCCAGCACCCTGAGACTGTACACGAGCCGGAAGGAAGGAGGCCGAGGACTAGTGAGTGTGGGAACCACTGTCCAGGATGAAACATCCAAGCTCCACAAGTACATCAGTGACAAGGCCCAGACTGATGACATGCTCAGAGAATGTCTCAGACAGTGGGGCGCAGAGGAAGAAGTGCTGGAGGGACCATCATGGCAGGACAAACCCGTACATGGGGCGTACCACCGGAACATAACTGAAGTGGCTGATATCAAGAAATCCTACCAATGGCTGGAGAGGGCTGGTCTGAAGGACAGCACGGAGGCACTCATCCTGGCTGCACAGGAGCAGGCCTTGAGCACCCGAGCAATAGAGGCCCAGATCTACCACACCAGACAAGACCCAAGGTGTAGGTTGTGCAAAGAAGTGCCTGAGACAGTCCAGCACATAACTGCAGGGTGTAAGATGCTGGCAGGGAAAGCGTACATGGAGCGACATAACCAAGTAGCGGACATAGTGTACAGAAATATCTGTGCAGAGTACGGGCTGGAAACCCCAGGATCAAGGTGGGAAACGCCTCCAAAGGTGGTGGAGAATGAGCGGGCCAAGATCCTGTGGGATGGGACTTCCAAATACAGACTGACAGAATGGTGATGGCGAACCAACCAGACATCGTGGTTCTGGATAAGCGAGAGAACAAAGCCGTGGTGGTGGACATTGCAATACCGAGCGATGGCAATGTCAGGAAAAAGGAACACGAGAAACTAGAGAAATACCAGGGGCTCAAGGAAGAGCTGGAGAGGGCCTGGAAGGTGAAAGCATCGGTGGTGCCTGTGGTGATCGGAGCACTCGGGGCCGTGACCCCCAAACTGGATGAGTGGTTGCAGCAGATCCCAGGAAGGACAAGAGACATCTCAGTCCAGAAAAGCGCAGTACTGGGAACAGCAAAGATACTGCGCAGAACTCTCAAGCTCCCAGGCCTCTGGTAGGGGACCCGAGCTGATGAGGGTGAGAGACCAACCACCGTGGAAGGTGAGAAATGCGTTTTATATATATATATATATATATATATATATATATATATATATATATATATATATATATATATATATATATATATATATATATATATATATATATATATATATATATATATATATATTGATTAATCCTGTTTCAAGGCTTTCAATGTCTAATTTTTTAATTTTTTGTTTCCTCCAGTTGCTTAAACCCAGTACACAAGCACAAACAACTCACTTGTATGGCAGGGAAAGAGTTGGGGTCAGACAGGTTCATAGATTAGGTGAAGGAAGGGCTTCAAGATGGACGGGATCTACAAGATGAGGCCTGTATGGTAGGAATAGTTGCAGTAGTAGGACTACCAATAGCAGTGGTATTATTGTAGGCTAAGGACGGGGGCTTCAAGATGGTCTAGGACTGTATTGTAGGGTTACAGTTTTTTAGACTGGAAGTAGTGGTAGTGTCAAGTATTACATTAGTATTAAGATAAGGTAAGAAATAGGGTCAGACAGGCTCGTATGAGGTAGAAGAGGGGGAGGAGGAGTTGAAGAGGAATGACAACTTTCAAGATGGACAACAACTTTCAAGACGGACTAGCCCACCCTATTCACGTCCTGGGCCTGTTGAAGGTAAAATTGATTTTTTTAAAAAAAAATTTTATTGATTAACCCTATTTCAAGGCTTTCGATGTCTAATTTTTAATTTTTGTTTCCTCCAGTTGCTTAAACCCAGTACACAAGCACAACCACAACTCACTTGTATGGCAGGGTAAGAGTTGGGGTCAGACAGGTTCATAGATTAGGTGGGGCTTCAAGATGGACGGGATCTACAAGATGAGGGCTGTATGGTAGGAATAGTTGCAGTAGTAGGACTAGCAATAGCAGTAGTATTAGTAGTAGTATTATTGTAGTTTTATTGAAGTTGTGTAGCTTTGTCAAAAGAATGTTGTGATTGACAGTGTCGAAAGCTTTCCTCAGATCCAGGAAGACTAAACCAACAACCCCTCCCTTGTCCAAAAGCTGATGGATGTTCTCAGTAAAGAAGCATGTGGCAGTTTCAGTTGAATGGTTGGCTCTAAATCCAAACTGCATTGGGTGCAGAGTGAATGAGGTGGTGTTTAGGTGGTTTATTATCTGTTCTGATACAATTTTTTCAGCAACTTTAGACATTATTGGCAATATGCTAATTGGTCTGTAATTGGCCAGAGAGTGGGGGTCACCATTTTTAAATATTGGGACAACAGCAGATTTCCACACACCTGGAAACTGCCCTTGAGCGAAAGAGCTATTGATTACCTTTGCAATGGGTTGAGTGAGTGACATATGGAGATCTTTTAGCATAATAGAATTCATACCAAATATATCTTTGGAGGAAGATGGTCTTAATGAGTCAATAGCTCGCAAAATGTCAGGTTCTGAGACATCCATTAAACTTAAGACAGGAGCACTTGAGTCCATATAGTACATACTTAATATTTCTGGTGAAAAACATTTTGCAATTGTAGCCACAGAGTCAATAAAATACTCATTTAGAGTTTGTGCCACAGCCACTGGGTTATTCACAAGATGATTACCTTTTTTTATTTCAATAGGTTTCTGTGATTTTGGAAGCTCACCAGTCATCTTCTTTATCTGATCCCAAATTAATTTACAGTTTCCATTAGCTCTTTCAATCACAGTCAGAAAAAAAGTTTGCTTTTGCTTTCCTTAGCATTCGAACCACTTTATTTCGTAACATGGTGAAGCAACCCATATCATGTGAAGATTTTGTCTTATTGACACGTTTTAGCACAATATCTATCTCTTTCATAAGATTTATAATGTCCTCATTTATCCATGGAACATTGTTTTTGCGCCGCTTGATCTTAATTTTTTGTGTAAAATCCATAATGGTCTTTTCTAAAGTTTTATTAAGAATTTCACAGTCCTTTTCACAGTTGGATGTTGTCAGTAAGTTGTCCCATTTTATCATCTCGGCTGCAGCTATAAAATTTGAATATTTTTTTTTTTGGAATGCCCTCAAATTCTTCCCTTTTAGCTGTATTAAAGCGTCTTTTTGTCAGTTTTCTATTGACAAGGATTAAATTGTGGTCAGATAAGCCCGATAGCATATTATATGATTTCACAATTCTCTCTGGCCTATTACAAAATATTAAATCAATTTGTGTTCTTGTTGAATTAGTTATTCTTGTGGACCCTTTTATGATTTGTGTAAGATCAAACTTATCAGTTAGTTGTTTGAGTTTCTGTCGTGATGATTTGTTTTCCCAGTTGATGTTGAAGTCGCCCATTATAATGGTTTCTTTAGTCCAATTACATTCTTTTAACAAACTCTCTAGGTTTTCATAAAAACTTATGTCACTGGACGGAGGCCTGTACATCACTATGACTATAAAAGACATTTGAGGTGATAGTGAAATATTGAGTCCTAAACATTCAATCTGCTTACAATTAGTCCATTAGATTTGTTGGCATTTAAGTGTACTTCTAACATAAACCATAACACCCCCTCCTCTTTTGGGACCTTCTCTACCCTTCCTATACATGTTGTACCCAGAAATATTTAGAGCTGCTGTGGGGGAATTCTGATTGAGCCAAGTCTCTGATAGACACAAGAAGTCTAGATTCGATTCCATTAGTAAATGTTGTATTTGATCATTTTTGGACAAGACGCTTCTAATGTTTATATGTCCTCCGAGTATTCACTTTGGTTTGACCTCAGGATCCCATACAATGCGCGAATGATTGACAGTCCGAAAAACCTCCCATTTCCTGTTTTTCTGTATCGCAGGATTTAGTGGTTTCCTGTTTACATTTTTTGTAGCTGCGGTAGGACGAGAAGCACGTGAATTCCTCTCTCATGCTCATTCCTAACAGATTAAAATTGAATTTCTGTTCATAGATGCATGAAGCCATTCTGCCATCTTGAAGGAAGAAATAAGAAGAAAACTGTACCCTCTGCTGTATTCCGGGTGAACTGCAGTGTTTCCCCTACAGAAAAGGTCCTGTATTCAGAAGTATTCAGAAGTGCTTATAAAGGTCGAGAATATTTGAACTAAAATCATGTTTGTTTTTTCCCCAGCTCAACCTGTCATTTGAAAAATGGAGTCTACTGCCACCTGCCCTGAAGCTAAAACCGAATGAAGATGAAGGACCTAACTGTCGTCATCATGATGCAAACGCGTCTGTCAGAAGGAACTATCAGATGTCTGGTAGGTTTAGTAGCAATTCCCCAAAATGCTCTTTGGTTTTGTGGCCTTTAAACTATAATCAAAGCTGCATTTTTTAATTGACATTTGTGCAGTAATCTAATTATATTAACATTCATAGTGTTTTGCTGCAATATAATTTGGTTGTTGATTTTATCAAACTGTATAGATAAGACATGTCTTATTGACCTCTGCTGGGAAGAACCGCTGTTAACACACCACCTGAAGACTGTCTGAAGTTACTGTGGAAACATGTTGAGGTAATACAGCTTATCTGCATTGTCTAATATACATTAACAACTAACTATACTCACATATTAATAATGTTAGTTTGATCTTTTTAACCACACTTTACACAATGATTGTCTTTTGTTTGTTTTTCAGCATGGACGGCAAAGCAAGTTGACCGTGGTGAAGGGAAGATCTTTTTGTCAGTTACGATTTCTGTGCAAGACGGCCAGGTGGATAAAATGGACCAGAGTGACCCCCGCCTGACAGAATGTGTTCAAATATGACCTGAATTGGCATTATAAGAGCAGATAAAAGCAGACCCCCTCAGTCTTCCATTACACTGAGGATGGCGAAGGACAGAAGCGTGAGATGCTCCAACACGTCTCTGTCCACGTCATGGGTCCAGGGCTTCAAAGCATTCATAGTCCCCATGTCCAAAGTGTCTAAACCACTACAGACCTGTGGCACTCAATAAAAATCTTTGGAAATTTTCATAAAATTTCTTTGACAGGTTTTTTTGTCATTTCAGATGTTACAAAGTGCAGTTGAATAGCTTCTGATAGAAATGTGTCATTGTAGTAACTTTTACGGTACTATTTGTAGGAATGTGATGGAGGATTTTGGACATCAGTATCACAGATACAAAAATATCAATAGCCTAATTAACAATACAGTAAACATTTATTTTCCTCAAGTGAGGGGGTACTTGGAGTGTTCTCGATAAATAGTTGATATTCTTCTAGGCTATTGCATATCAAAAATGTTGCTATATTGTGAATCATTCTATATCTCTACATTTGAGGTGTGAAACAATAAACATACATAATGTGCAGCTGAATCAGGACAAAAAGAGATGAAAGACAAAAATGGTTAAATAAACATCAAGAGTTATGAAGCGAGCAGCGTTGCTGAGGATGAAAGTGTTTATGCAGAGCATGACAGACACAAGTTCCAGATGTGCTTTATTTAACTGATTTGACTGTTACTGAGGCAAATACTCACCCACGCATAGCACTTTTAAAGCATTTTTTGTGCTAATACAATATTCAAGATATCAGCAGAACTGATAAAATTACATTAAACAAGAGTTAGAAATTTTGACTTCCACATTCACTATTAGCTCCTGAATCCCAGTCTAATTCATTGGATTACTCTAGCATTAGCAACATTTGTGAGAAACAAATCCTGAATGCAGTGTTGTGTAACAACTTTATTATAACCTGATGTAATTGTTCAGATTAGACCATCCACTCACACTCAGTAGTGGTGAGCAACTTCTGTAGCAGCAGAGCAGTTTCTCTGAAGTGAACAGAGACATGTTTGCCAATTTACATATATCATGATATGAAACCATAGTACACTGCACCTGTTCATACATTGTAAAAGAAATACTTTTGAAAACTAGCAGTACCTAAAGTGCTATAAACCCTACTCTTGTTTTAGACAATAAAATTATAGCATGGGTTTGATATTTTGATTAATTATTTAAAGGAAAATTCAGGAACTTTTCTCAGAGAGGACCTTAAATCCAGGACAAGATATACACCAAACTTTATTAACTTATTTATTGACAAATGGTGCCTTTATTCAAGTCCAAAAACATGAATGTTGTTACTTTGTCATTTTGGTGGAGCAATTCCTTACAAATGATTATAAAGAAACACAAAGATATCTGGTTGGTAACGAAATTGTGGCTTCTAAAAATAAGCAAGTCCAGTTGTTTTAGTGTAACGTTTTGATAGCCTGTTTGTGAATCATAAAATTGGGCACTTTGTATTTAGCTAAAATCCCATGACAGGATGTTAAAAACAAAGCTCTGGCGACTAACATTATAAACTAACCAAAGTGGCACAATGGGAATAATTTGGTTGTGAAATGAAATGGAGCTGATGACAGAAAGGGCACGAGGATGTGAGGAAATGTGACATCGCAGCATTAGGACGGAAGACAAGGTAGAAAACAGGAGCCTGTGCCTATGTTCCCTCAGCTCTATGTTCCCTCAGCCCTATGTTCCCTCAGTCCTATGTTCCCTCAGCCCTATGTTCCCTCAGTCCTATGTTCCCTCAGCCCTATGTTCCCTCAGCCCTATGTTCCCTCAGTCCTATGTTCCCTCAGCCCTATGTTCCCTCAGTCCTGTGTTCCCTCAGTCCTATGTTCCCTCAGTGCTATGTTCCCTCAGCCCTATGTTCCCTCAGTCCTATGTTCCCTCAGCCCTATGTTCCCTCAGCCCTATGTTCCCTCAGTCCTATGTTCCCTCAGCCCTATGTTCCCTCAGTCCTGTGTTCCCTCAGTCCTATGTTCCCTCAGTGCTATGTTCCCTCAGCCCTATGTTCCCTCAGCTCTATGTTCCCTCAGCCCTATGTTCCCTCAGTCCTATGTTCCCTCAGTCCTATGTTCCCTCAGCCCTATGTTCCCTCAGTCCTGTGTTCCCTCAGTCCTATGTTCCCTCAGTGCTATGTTCCCTCAGCCCTATGTTCCCTCAGTCCTATGTTCTCTCAGCCCTATGTTCCCTCAACTCTATGTTCCCTCAGTCCTGTGTTCCCTCAGTCCTATGTTCCCTCAGTGCTATGTTCCCTCAGCCCTATGTTCCCTCAGTCCTGTGTTCCCTCAGCCCTGTGTTCCCTCAGTCCTGTGTTCCCTCAGTCCTGTGTTCCCTCAGTCCTATGTTCCCTCAGTGCTATGTTCCCTCAGCCCAGCTCGAGGTCATGGTGCAAAGGACACTATTATTTGACTGAGACCCAAATCCGTCTGAGAAGCATCAAAACTTGAATCTCCCTTGGGATCATTATAGTATCTATCTCTCTTTTTACTAACCAGTTTACTGAGCTAATAGATTTTACACAAAAGAGGAGATAAGGCGATGTTTGTTAATAACATGATTCTGCATCATTTTGAGTAAAAAAAGGTAAAATATTACAGATTTTTACTGGGCTGTCACCTTTATGTTTGTTCTGTTTGTACACCACTGAAAATAATGTTTTTTTTTTCTTATTACTTTTGGTTTTATATTGAAAAACAAATGACCGAATGACGGATTGAGTCTCATAGATTGTTTTATTTAAAAAAAAAATCACACTCGTTTCATTTCATTCATTTTCATACAGAAAAAAATGTAAAAAAGCGCTTTTCATACAAAAATGTAACACAACATGCTTTACAGTGAATAAAAACAATCGCACATTTCCTTCCACCCACCTACCCAACCCTCACAACTGCCCAACCCCACAACCAAACACACACACACTCAGGCACACTCAATAATATTTGATGTTTTTTTACTCAAAATGATGTAGGCTAATTAGGCTCGAGCACCTCGGCGGCGTAGGGCCTATTGTGATTGTTCAGTAGTGCGAAGCACTGCCGCGCTGAGCGCAAAGCGCTCTCCCCTTTCCAAGCACACTGCCATCATCATGTCACTGACTGGTGCCCGCTGACCTGGCACGGTGGCATCGCCATGGCCGAAAACGAACCCGAAGTTTGAGCCCTTGTCACAGCAACACCGTTAGGTTTTTTAAAAAGCCTTTAACAACTTTCAATATCCCGCTTGTCGAGATGACACAGAATGATTCTGGTGAGGCTACGTCAAAAACCCTAGGACGAGTTCGTTTAAGTACGACGACAGGAAAATACGCCTTTGCCACCAGGTTACACGGTCTATCCATTATGGCCGACTTCCTGTCGGTTGCCGCGTAATATACTTTTTTGTTCCTATTCCCATCATGCATCTGTGTACCAAATTTGGTTTGGCTACGCCAAAGTTTTTGTCAGGCGTCCTATTGGCTAGCACAGATGTTTGGGCTGTTGCCATGGCAACACAATGAGAAATGGCATGTGCTTCGCACTGCTGAACAATCACAATAGGCCCTATGCCGCCGAGGCGCTCGGGCCTAACCAGAACAATAACAATATAGCGCCACGAATGGGGGCACATATACATAGTGCCAGTCTGTACTACTGGATGCCATGAGTGTCACTGATGAGTGGCATTGAGTGTTTGATAAGGGGGAGAGTGCTTTGCGCTCGGTTTTCACACATGATGTCATGTGCGACCTACGTTTTTGGGTAAACAATTACAGTTATGCCGCTGACACGGCCATGGCGATGCCACCGTGCCATGTCAGCGGGCATCAGTCAGTGACATGATGAGTGCCAGTGTGATTTAAGTCATGTTTTAACTAGTTACCTCCTCAAAAACACACCTGGACTTGTGTTTTGTTCCATTCACACACTCACACCCTTTAAACCTGTCGGCATTTCTAAAGCTCAAAATGCTCTGTTCCTCCTTGTGATGTCATATAGTGGTAGTTTTCAGCTACCACTAACAGTTAACAGCTTTTTTTAATCTTTAGTTCAGTAGAAATCAGCAATTCCAGGGCTGAAATGATCCAAATGCTTCTAGTGAAGGTGTGTGGAGTTTAAAAACACAGTGGAGCCTAAATGTGCCTAAATCTGCAGGTTTGTGTTTAAGAATGAAACAAATCACAAATCCAGGTCTGTTTGTGATGAGGAAACAAAACCCATGAATGTCTCAAAAAGAACACGCTGAGACTTAGTTTAAATACTTGACTTTATTGAGGGACTAAAGTGTGAGCCGTTACAGAAACAGTGAGGTAATAGTTCAATACGTCTATGAGGATTTCAAGTTACTAAGTTTCTTTCAAATGTTGTATACAAAAATATCCATGTTTGTTTGGAACAGGCCCGAGGCACCGCAGTTCCTTTAACTCGGCAGTTTTCCTTTCACTGCGTCTTTGTTAAAACACGTCCAAAATAAAAATCAAAATGACTTAAATGGATGGAATTTACAAAAAAAAAAAAAACTAAAATGTGTAAGAAACTGAAAACATTGCACTTTTGACGGATGAGAAAAACACACTGAAATGGTATAGACAGATTGAAAGAGTTAGAGTTCATAGTTGAAGATATGTTATGTAACTTTTCTAATGAGGGGTCAGTTATCTGTTGTCTCCATGGAAACATGAACACTTTTACTGGAAAGTTCCACAATATGACATTACAGGGTTCCCACTCTTTTTCACTGACAAACTTTCAAAACTTTTCCATGATTTTTTTATGGCCTGAAGTGAATTTTCCATGACTTTACAGCACCTGCATGTGTAGAATTGAGCAGACTTTTAGGGCTAAATCTGAAATGTGAACCCTTTCCACCATGTTTTTTAACATTCAACATCCTGTCAGTGCATTTATTGCATCTCTTTTTAAGAAAAAACCTTATTGTGTATTGTCCTGCTGGAGCAGCTATGCAGACGTTCAGAAATAATCACAATAGTCTAATGAGAACAAGTTTTTCAGGCCTTTTTCCATGACTTTTCCAGGATTTCCATTCCCTTGGGAACCCTGGCATTAAAACGTATAAAAAAAAATGTATTAAAAAATGTATTAAAAAAAGGTACTTTTACACAAAGTGGAGTCACCTCTGCTCAGATCTGACCTGTAATTTGGCTTTGTGGTGTCATCTGCTTGTTTGTCTCAGTCGGTTGGTTGGTCAATCAGTCAGAACGTTGGTAGGTATGTACATAGGTTGGTACATAGGTCAGTCAGTAGGTACATAGGTCGGTATGTAGGTTGGTTGGTAGGTACATAGGTAGGTACATAGGTTAATCAGTAGGTACATAGGTCGGTATGTAGGTCAGTATGTAGGTCAGTCAGTAGGTACATAGGTAGGTCGGTACGTAGGTCGGTACATAGGTCAGTCAGTAGGTACATAGGTCGGTATGTAGGTCGGTCAGTAGGTACATAGGAAGGTCGGTACGTAGGTCGGTAGGTACATAGGAAGGTCGGTACGTAGGTCGGTAGGTACATAGGTCAGTACATAGGTCAGTCAGTAGGTACATAGGTCGGTACGTAGGTCGGTACATAGGTCGGTCAGTAGGTACATAGGTCGGTACATAGGTCAGTCAGTAGGTACGTAGGTCGGTACATACGTCAGTCAGTAGGTACGTAGGTCGGTACATAGGTCAATCAGTAGGTACGTAGGTCGATATGTAGGTTGGTCGGTAAGTAGGTACGTACGTAGGTAAGTACGTAGGTCGGTAGGTTTAATGCCATACTGTGGGTTATTCCAGCAAACGTGTTTACATATTTCCAAGCGGGTAATCATGACCTCCCTGCCACAAAGTTACGTAATGTATCTATTAATATTGACAGTTCTGTGCAAATGTACTGAATGACAAAAAACTAGTAATGCTTGTGTTCTTAAAAGCAGCCGTACAAGTAGGTCAGTTATCGTTGCGAGATAGGGCCGGTGACAGTACAGGTCTAAAATATCCAACCATGTCAGTGTGAAGTAAAACTAGGACATTTCTTAAAATTAGTTGCTTGAATTGAGAAAACATTAAAGGAAGTTAGTTGTACTTTGGCACAATTTGACATCATTTTCAGAAACTTACTTGGGTTGATTTTGTGTTTAAGTGAACATTTAAAACTCTACCATGAATCAGTTTTAACCGCCCAGAACTAAACCTGGTCTTAACAAGGTCTTAGCAAAGGTCCAAACCAGGACTAAAGCTCCTCTGTCAGCTGCAGACCTAGAACACCCCACAAGAGCCAAACTAAACCAGGACTAAGCTCTAACTGCTCGGTCTAACCCTGAACTATACCGGGATTTAACCTGAGACTAAAGCAGGTTTAACCCAGATCTTAGGCACTCCACAAGAACCACAGTTTTGGAGGTCTGAACAATTCAATTCTTACACATTTTAACGCACCAACGACTAAACGTTAACATGCTCCTGGTATCTCCTACTTAGAGGAGCCAGGATGAAGAGACTCCATTATAGTCGAATCACCAGTTAATTTTAAGGTTTATGTTAAGCCGGGCGTACACTGTGTGATATTTTCGATCGTTTTACTCAACCCTAGGTCAAACTGTACGACAAAATCTCAGGGTTTAAAAGTTCACAGCTCATGATTCATGTTCTCACACTGAACGAACTACTTCAACAGTGAAACCCTCACGAGAGGCGACTGAATTCAAACAGGTTTGATATTCTTGTGACCTACGACGGAGCTGATCGTTAGGTATTAATGGGTTTTCGTTACTCCATGTTTACCACACGAAGCGCGACACACGATTAAGCCAAAACTCAAGACTGAAGATCCCAAAAACAGTCGCACGAGTGAAAAATCGTCTCAAAAAGGGCCAAAAATCGCAGTGTACACCCGGCTTTATGGTTTATGCTATGGTCAATGTTATGGTTGATGTTATGGTTAACGTTAATCACATTTTGTAGATTTTAACTGGCCTTAAATGTCACTTTTGCTACAATGATGACGAGAAGTAACGTAACATAAAAAATCAATGCATTTGTTTGATAAGGCCCTAAGCAGAGGTGGGCTGTCTCCTCTATACAGTCGACAAACTGTAAAATAAAGCAGATAAACATAAAAAAAAACGAGGGGATACAGGGACATTTCTGCGCTTTTCTGCTCCATTTTACAGCCCGTTTACTTTTTGTGCAATATTTGAACTTCAACCGAGGCGTGTACAGGCACATTTGAGCACAAACCTCGTGGACTGCAGAATCTGTTGAGTGTTATCGAGAGAAATTCAACGTTCTCCGTATCACCCAAAGACGCATTGTGTAACATTTCAGGCGGAGGGTCTATCAACTCGTTTCCATGGAGATGTTATAGCTTTACGAAGAATGTTCCACAGTACGACATTCAATTCTACAAAAATAACATCCGTTCTTACCACAGATCTGACCTGTAACCGTGCAGACCTGCTTGTCCACATGGAGACAGATAAGTTTAATGCCGTAGTGCAGAACGTGTCAAGCAAAGCAATAGTAAAATCTCTATGGTAGTGTTGTCATGGTGCAATATTGTCAAGATCATTCCCGAGCTATTCAGGTCCATTTTTTAGTATCGAACTTGCTCAAATGATTTTTGATACTTCTGACTATCCTACTTCACCAGAAAAGTTCCACAATGCATCTTTACGTATTAAAAATGTCACAATTACAAGCCCAACATCACACAGACGGAATGGACAGATATTAAACCAATGGCTTTTCCCTTTTGAACCAGATGAAGCGCTGGTTACTTTAAAATGATCTGACAGACCCTGGCGCCCAGAAACTTCAAATTAGGACAAAACTTCAACATCTCTCATCTCTCGAAGTGAAGACGGCGTTTAGGAGACTTCCGGAGAGGCCAGTCTCTGCCTCGCGCTCTTGGGCCTGGACCTCAGGAGTGCCTGGTTGGTCTCGGGCCCGGTCTCAGACTCTGCGGGGGTCTTGGGGTCTTGGGTCTCGGCCTGGGGGGTGGTTGCGTCGCTCACGAGCTCGCGCAGGAACTTGAACTTGGACAGGAAGAGCTGCCACACCACGTACCAGCCTGAAGGGGGCAGAGAAGGGAAAAAAATTACACTCCCGGTTAAAAAGTCTGGATACGTCCCCCCATTCAGTATTTTTAAAATTTATGTTTACCACTTTCTACATTTCAGAAACATAATGACATCAAATATATGATCCAAACTACCGTATTTTCCGGACTATAAGCCGCTACTTTTTTCCCAGGCTTTGAACCATGTGGCTTTTACAAAGGTGCGGCTATTCTGTGGATTTTTCTTCCACCGCTAGGGGCGCTCTAACCGGAATTTCAAAAACAAGATAAATGGAAAATTAATGCAAAGAAGAATACGCTACTTTTTATTTAGCAGATATAACACGCACGACAAATTACTAACTGGCAATTATTTTCAAATCCTCGCCCCTTCATCATGAAAAGCACACGAAGGAGTTTGTAGGATGCAAGTTTTAAGTTGAAGGCCATCAATCTTGCTCCAGGAAGGAAACCGCGCTAACTTTTTTTTTCAAGAGCACACGTGCCCCTAAGTTAAAATTTTTAGGAGCACAGAAAAAAAAATGGGGGCACAAATAGGTTTTTCTTTTGAACGTTTATTACAGTGCAGAACTTGCGCACACCAACACCAACTTATTTGAATGAATTTTTTACAAAAAAACAAAAAAAAATTAAGACTGTACTTTTCCAGCATGATCACGGTGTTTTTTTTTCTTTTTAATCTATCTCCATTTTATCTGATTAATATTCATTTAGACTTAAAATAAGCCAAACAAACTGTACTGCACTGAAACACTCTGCACCTCTTTTTGGACCCTCACCCACAAAGTACCTCCACTGGCACTTTACAGAAAACTGCTACAAAGTGAAAAAAGTGTGCAGAATTTTTAAACCTGTATTTTCAAATTCCTGGAGTTACATTCTCTTGTTTTAAAGTGGTATTTAGTCTCTGCACATTTACCAAACCAAACGCACATTGTGACAAACAGATTAATTTGGCATTTTCTTAGGCAAACCTCAGCCCACATATCGCCTCCTCTGTGCCGTAGCTCTGCTCTGTACGGACACAGACAGAAAATTAGTTTGCTTCGTGTTTCGTCCTGCTCTTCTAATCAGCACATTGAGGAGGAGCCTCTGTGCACTCCAGATGGGGAGGAGAGCGCGTGAAAAGGCGAAGAGCGGCGCACTGACGTATAGACAGGTAGGGTGTTTAACCTGCTCTGTGATGCACGCTGGTACACAAGGGTGCGCGCTGTGGCGGACAAGCATGTGGTGACTTGCCATGCAGTGTCCACGGGCTCCAGCGCACAGGCCGCAGAGAGACGTCCCGTGCGGTCCCGCACACTGGTATGAGTTTATTGGCGATAGCAGTAAATGAAATATGCCGTAATGAAATATGATCACACTCAGTATTCAGACCTTGAGTCCGTGACAAGACCGAGTGCAAATGCGCTCGAGTCCGAGACAAGATCGCTTTAGCGCAGGGGTCTCAAACTCAATTTACCTGGGGGCCGCTGGAGGCAGAGTCTGGGTGAGGGTGGGCCGCATAAGGAATTCCACAAAAAAAAAGTTTTAAAAAAAAAGTCCTCAAATGTCATTAACAGTTTTAATGATTTCTTCTGAACATGAAGTGTCCTGAACATGAATGGAACATTGAGTGAAAATCATGAACGGTTCTTCTGAACATGGCTTCTCTTGCCTACTCCTTGCTTGCAGAGACTTGACAGCGCTTCTCACAAATCTGAACCACATTTGGCTTGAGAGAGGAAGCAGTTGAGACCCTCAGTATGGCTTGAAGATGATCATCAGTAAGTCTGGACCTGTACTTGGACTTATTGAAGTTCAAGGTGGAGAAGAACTTTTCACACAAATATGTGCTGCTAAAAAGGCACATGGTCCGCTTGAACATTCGGGAAAACTCAGGGAAGTTGGGGGGCAATTCTCTCAAAAATTGCCCATGCTTGTCTGCTTTTCCACTCATCTCCCTGAACTTGGCTTTGAGGTCAATGAGCTCCATTTGAAGCGTAGGAGGGGTATCTTGCACATCAAAGGTAAAGGGGTCCACAAAAATTTTAAAAGTGGCTCTGTGCGAAGTCTGCAAATCTGAAATTGTCTGTGCTCGTCACCAACCTTTCTCTTCACTGCAGGCTTTGATGAAGACATGACTGGGGTATAACAAAATCTAATTGATTCCGCTTAGTGGCGCTCTTGTTTCACGTTTCAAACAAGTGTTTAGCTAGCTAATTGCGCACAGAGAACATCTTAACGCATAACGCTTTGTGACGGAGCGCGCCTTAACCGGGAGAGCGCTCCGTGCGCTCTGCCGTGCTCTCGAGCCAGAGCGAGAGGCGCCGGTCGGGGAATGTCAGGGCAGCTACAGGTGCTCCGTCACACGCTTCTATCTGTAACAGCAGCGTAGACGAAAAACAGCCCGGTAACAGTCGCCGGTAGAAAGTACGATAGAAGGCAAGTGCTGTTGTTGCAAGCATGAAGTGCACGAAGCTGGTGTAGCTTAGCCCAGCCCCGACAAGGGACGGCGCGCAAGAGCTGGCTGATTGGCCCTTCGGAGGTCCACTTTCTCTGCGGGCCACACTAATATTATACTTTAATATTAAGGTGCGGGCCACAAAATATTGTACTGCGGGCCGCACTTGGACCCCGGGCCGCGAGTCTGAGACCCCTGCTTTAGCGGAAGAGGAAGTCCAGCGGCACGGGGGTGTCTACTGAGGGGTGGGACAGGTGTGGGTCCTGTTGCGGTGCGCGCTCCTCGGTTAAGGTGGGCATGGCCGTGTTTTGAAGCGGAGTTTATTCGTATGAGTGATATTGGCGCACATGCGGAGCTCGTATGCTGGGGTCGGAGGTGTCGTGCCCGGGCACGGTTTGGATTGGTTACGTTCGCGCTCGGCATGTGTGCCGCGCTTTAGGGGCCATCCAGGCTTGGGCACGATTCTGAAGTCCTAGTGTGAGTGCGCCCCTAATGTTTAACACATTTAGAACGTTTAACTCACATTACGTCTGTGCACAGCTCTCCTTATTGTGGTTTAATCAGCACAGTTGCTGCGTGTTAAAAGGCACTGTTCGGAAAGAATCTGTTTAGGTACATAAATGTATATAATCATTCTGTATATGCAGTAAATATCTCATTTTTCAACATGGATATCAGTGGCTTATAGCCCGGTTGCGGCTTGTATATACCGTAAATTCCGGACTACAGAGCGCACCCGATTAAGAACCGCATGCTCAGATTTATGAAGAAAAATCAATTTTGTAATTATATGAGCCGCACCATATTATAAACCGCTGGCCAAAGACTAGGCGGGGGGTTCGCTTCTGCGTCCCCGCCGCCTGGAGCGCCTCGGGATGGGCGGACGCGTCCCCGCTGAACTCTGGGGACGGACTCGCTCACTGGTGACACTTGGGACACACACGCGCCACAGGCACTTACACACCTTCACACACTTGGGACACACACACGCGACATGCACATACACACCTTGGCGCTCTGGGAATAAACCACGGTAGCGATCGCTTTAGCCTTCAGTCTGATTTGTACAGTGCGGCCGCCTGCTCTTTGCGTGTTAAACCAGTCCTCCAGAAAGTTTTCAAGCTCAGGCCATCTGCTATGGTTACCTCTGAAAGCTTTGGTTGTCTTTTTACACTGGCTCAGTTCTTCTTGCTGGAGCCTCCACCTTCGCACTATCTACTCGTTTATGCCAATTTTACGGGCAGCAGCTCGATTTCCTTCTTTAACTGCCAGAGTGATCGCTTTTAGTTTAAAAGCTGCATCATATGCTTTTCGTCTGGTATTCTCCATGTTGATGAGGGTTAGCAGAAAGACTGAAATAAGGAAGTTGTGATTAATCATACAATTTCATTGGACCTCAGTGAACTACTTATTCATTTTATTGGTCCATGTTTTTCCCGCGATGAAAAAAAAAAATAAAAAAGCCGCTTCATATTACACGCCGCAGTGTTGAAAGTGTAGAAAAAAAGTAGCGGCTTGTGATCCGGAATTTACGGTACTTTTTTTTTTTGGAGTGGATGCGGCTTATATACAGGTGCACTATATATATATATATATATATATATATATATATATATATATATATATATATATATATATATATATATATATATATATATACACACACACACACACACACACACAAAAAGTGGAACGAAATATTTATTTTCTATTCAGATCTCAGTCTCCACCCTTTGCTTTGTGGACAGCGGCAAACTCTTGTCCTTCTCTCAGTGAGCTTCATAATGAAATCTCAGGGTCAAAAAACGCCAAAAAAGCAACCTGGGGTTCAAAGCAAAGGGTAAAGGCAAATTCATTTATTTTATTTTTTGAAATCTAAAACAAATTTGGAATTGCTTTGAGTGGATTTTTTTGCTTCATTCCACATGTGTCATTCATAGTTTGGATGTCTCCAGTGAAAATCTACAGTGTAAAGAATCCTGGAAATAAACAAGAAATAAATGAAAAAGTGTCCAAACTTGACTGGTCACACTGGAAAAAAGCTTGGCCAAAATGTAAGATATATGGGTCAATGATGTATAAGGATTTTCAACAGGCAAATTTTAAAATATAAAAAATATTAGTTTCTATTAAACTTTTTCAAATATTTCCAGTGTCAGGTGCATAAATCTATGTTTAATATTTATATGAAGCATTTTTAGTGTAAAATGTCATGTGGTGCGACCAAGAATAACCTTAAAATAGTTTTAATTTCTAAAACATGGTTGGGTATTAATCTAAGTTCTGAGTAATATGAAGTGTATAGAAACAAACGGTTGTGTTTCTTTTGATTTTTAATGTATATTGATATTTTCTTTTGCTGCCCAATATGACAGTCACCTGTTTGTGTTTAATGAACAAACTACTGCCCTGTAAAATGCATCAAATGAAGAAAAATGCCTAAAGAATCCCATTCACCCAAGTCTACTTTGTCTGTTATTAAACTCCAGCCATATAATTCCTGCTGTTATTAGTCGCACCACATGATGCACGGTCACACCACATGACCTTTTAACACTTTAAGTACAAAAAACATGCAGAATAACTCTGAAAAAAATGATTTAGTTCCATGGAAGTCAGGGGTACGAAAGAAATGTGCTGAATTATTATGAAATTTGAACCTTTTAACTGAGGAAATTGCAATTGGACAGAAAATTTAGGTGTAATGTCATTAACCCATAAACATCAGAAAATGACTTAAAAGTAGAGCAATAATGTGTCCATGCAGCAAGATCATTTTACTTGACAATTTCTCTCAAAATAAACGACCTCTAGACTAGAATGAAGCATCTCAGAACGAGCAAGTAGATAATAGATCTGAAAACAAGATGAAAACCTTGATGTAACTTTAAAAATCTTGGCCAGATCAGAGAAATTTGCAGTGTATGAATCATGTTAGAAATCAAAACATTTCTGTAGGACTGTTTTTTTGCATTCACACATTTTATAGTAATCCTACATGTTCTTCCCTCCACAGCTCAAGCCTCGCACTTCCCCCTTGTGACATCAGCAGGTGGAAAACCAAGTGCTTTTATCTTTGGGCACGTCTGAATTCTTTTCCTCAATTCCTTCTCCTTGATTCCTCTCCTCGATCCTCCGTTTTTCATCTGTCAATCAAATGTGTCATATGAAGCGGTATCCCAAACATGAGGGAGGCTTCAGGAGCAGACGTCAGAGGAAAGAATCACACTTTGATTTGGTCTCAGTGAGGAGTTTAGATCCTCTCTTTTCGCTGTGTCTCCTCTATGCGCAGGACTTCCTCACCCATTTCCTGCAGAATTGAAGAGCGAAATCGAGAAGGAGGCGAGGAAAGAGAAATGGGACGAGGCCATTATAAGGTGGTAAACCAGGAAGTGGTTCTGATCAATACAGCTCTTGCATAGCCTCCATCACGATTATGAATCTCAACTATGGAGCCAGCCGTTATTGTCTGCATATTTTAATAATAATAATGAATAATGCATCAGTTTTTCTGACCACTTAACAGATCATTGTGCATTCACCCCTATGATGGTAAACTACTATTGTTGTAGCGTCCCCACTAGAGGTCCAAATCTCACGATATACGAGATCGTCACGGTATGAACCTCACGGTACGGTATCTATTGCGATATTGTGGGAAATTTCTCAATATGGTGGGGAGGCTCACGATATTACGACATTCTACATAATAAGACTGACATTCTAAAATGCTTTGACCAGTCATTTGGTACAACATTTATTGTCATTAGGGATGGAACGATATCCAAATCTCTCTGTACCAGATTTTCACCATATACATCTCACCGTACTAGATTTATTACAAATTTTGTGTGAATATGCTACTTTTTCCTCTAAAAATGTCTTCACAAGACTTAATCCAAAGTACGTCTGCCTTGAAACGGAGCAAAGGATTATGGTCTATGTAGTTCCCACTGTGTTTTTTTTTTTTTTTTACCTATTTCTGCATCAGAACTATTCATTTAAGCAAAGAGACAACCAAAGTTTTCTATTAAAATCTGCACACAGAACAAAGTATTACCCAAATAATTGCACAAACTCAAATTGTGTTTTCGATTTCACGGTGTACAGTCAGCATTCTCAGAGGAGTGAGTGATTAAGCATCTGAACAAACATGAGCCTGTGGTCTCTGCTGAGGTAAAAATAGAAACCTCCAAACTACTGCAGTAACTAAAGGACATTCAGTACACGTTTGCCACCTCATACTTCCAATATACACATGAGAAATACTTACTGTTATGTGACCAGGACACAAAGCTCCAATTACGGTAAAATGTATTATCATTTAAATGTCCCAGATTACGCAAAATGGATTTCACTGAGCTATGAGTCATGTTAGACTCTTCGTCAGAAACAGCCCTGGAGATGTGTTTTTGTTTTCATGTTTGAGTAATTCTTTGTTATTAGTCTGTCTACAGGTCTGAAATCATCCAAATGATTTTAGTTAAAGTGTAGTTTAAAAATCATATATTTTAGTCATATATTTTATATAGTCATATTTTTAAATCTTTATTAGGGCTGGGTATCATTAAGAAGTTACCAATACTATAGATAGGCCCGATATGATACGTTTTTCAATACAGTGCAATTTTGATTAAATACAAAATATTTCAAATCAATTCGATACGGTTCAGTTAAAAATAAACGCTGAATCATGGCTGTGATTCTAAAAGTCTACTAAGTCCACTAAGCTAATATGAAAAACACCTATTTTACTCAAAACAGTGAAAATGTCAACACAATTGTAGCTCTTACACAAAATTATTTAGTAAAATACACTTAAAAATACTCTTGGCTATATATCGATACAGCAGCCTATGATATTGATACTGTATCATCAAATTAAATGATACGATATATCAACATTTCAATGTTTTTGCACACCCCTAATCATTATTATATTTGTACATACACAGAGCACACATATTTTCAACATAGAGGGATGTAGATTCTCTTAAATGCTGTCAAAACCCTTATCCCAACAGAAGGATAAACACAATGGAGCACTTCCTGTTTTACCACATGACATCACAAGGTGGAACAGAATGTTTTCCCTTTGAGAGCAGAACTCAGCCTATATATTCAGGGTTTATGTGTTAAACATGAACGAAACAAAACCCAACTCGGGGTATGTTTTCGACGAGTAATGTACATTGTAACATAGATCGGAAAAAGCGTAAAATTGGCCACTTTTTCCAAATACTCACCAAAAAGCATAAAAAGCAGGGCGCAGATGAGCGTAGCCACAATGACCAGCAGAGTGAGTCCCACGCTTTGCCACATGTTTCACTTGTCCTCCGGCATAAGTCAGCACGAACAGCGGCTCCTCCGTCTCTTTTAGCCCGGATCAGAGCCTGTTAGACCGGAGGACACCGAAGCCCCGAACCCCCCCTGCGGACGTGCGCTTGTTTGTAGCGAGGCGGCGGCTAGCTGCGGTTAGCTCCTCGCAGATCGCAGCGGGTAAAATGTGCACAAAAGGCGCTAAACGTGAAATAAAGAGTGACTCGAGCTAAATGCCACGGTCACGGAGGGAGTAAAGTCCTTTCACTGTGGGCTACATAACTGCGGCGGGAGTTAGAGGCTCAGATGGAGCACAGAAACAGGACACAAAACTAGGTTAAGACAACATCAGCGTCACCGGAGCGACACTTACTGCGGCTGCGCGGTGAAAGGGGCGTATGGGTAATGTAGTCAGTTTGTTCAGAATAGTAAAAATGTTGAGATAAAAAATGATTCTCAGATAATATTAATTATTTTTAAGTATATAATTACCAATATTTAACCTGGAAAATACCAACGAGGAATACTTGGGAGAAAATTTATTTTGTATTTATCCATATAAAATATGGATAAATACAATTAAAATAAGTCAGAAATGAAAAATCATTTAATCATAAGGATTTAAAGTAGTGACCTAAAATATAGTTAATAATGGAAATCCTTGATTATTAATAGTAATCATAAATGATCTATTCACGCTACCTCACGTTTTTCCGTATACAGTTGTATCGATTCAATAAAGTGAACCTCCCCTGTTTTTTTCACATATTTCTTTGGATTAGAGAGGGCGGGATTGATGCTGTTTGCACACGGTGATCACACTTTATACCTTAGTTATGTCACATTTTCACTAATTTATATGAATCTGCATAGTTCAGTTGGAGTCGTATTCTGCTCAAACAGTCTCAGACTAAAGGAGCTCATATCGACAGGCCAATTTAGCCATTGAATAATAAGGCTTATTATCTTCTATCAAATAAGGCTCCCACTACAGAAAAAGAAACAAATGATTGGAAAGACTGAAATCTTTATATTAAAAGTGTTAAATATATAATTTTTAATGCTAATATCATAGGCCACAGCGTGAATTTCCTATTAGAATATAGTGAAATACACAGCACCTTTCTACACATGGAAACAAAATAAAATAAAATACAATGTAATGAAAATGATGCAATAAAATATTCATTCCAAACTATTAAATCATCTAATGTAGTAATGTAGTAATGTAGTAATGTATCTAGTGTATTCTGCCACAAATCTAACATGCACATGTTGATGCTTAACAGAGAGGAAGAGGTTTGTTTTATGTCCTTTTTGAATAAGTTTAATTTATCTCTTTTCATGTGAACTGTGTAATTTTATAAAAATCTGCCATTTAAAAAAAAAAAAGAGGCAGATCACATGTTTCGGGCGTGCCTTGAAGCTCAACTAATAAGAAGCAGAGTTCGGTAAACCTTGGCGTGGCCAGAGTAGGATTTGTAAATTCGCAGCCAAGCTGGTCTAATCTGGAGACATGAGTCATTGAGCTCAGCCCATTGACTTGAATCGGCAGCCACATTTAGAACCCGGGGCCCGGGAGGGGCCTTCACTGTTGCCAAATGATCTAATAAAATATTTATAGAGTTATAGATATTTGCATACAAATGACATTGACAAAAAAGAGACTCCTGGCTGAGATTATTTAGGCTCTGTTGATCAATCATGAGCACTTTGTCCCTGAAGTAAAACGAAACACACTGAGCAGTGACATACAACAGTATTAGAAAGCTCAAACAAAGTCTCAGGGCAACTCAACAGGTCATCAGGTCCAGTGTCAGGGCAGTGTGAGGTGAGTAATACGATGTCCATCCATCTTCTCCCACTTTATCCGTCTGGGTTGCGGTCCTCTGTGCACCTGACCCCCCTATGAACCCCTCTGTGAGCGGTGAGCCCACAGGAGCGCCTGGAAGAAACCCATCCAGACAGGGGGAGAACATGCAAATTCCACAGAAAGGAACCTGCAACCTTCTTGCTGTGAGGCATGAGTGTTAGCCACAGCCACCGTGCTGCCAAGTAATATCCCACAGGACAAAAGTTCGATGATGAGACGAGACATTCTTTCCTGTTGTTTCTTCTAGAACGTCTTCTGGCATATTTGGTGTAGAAAGCCTGATGCACTGGTGTAAAAGATGATTGGTTTATGATAATAATAATCATAAAGATTAGTCTTATGTGACACTTTTCCAAAGATCAAAGTCGCTTTATCATTTGGTGAATTTTTCATTCCCTGCATATCCGGTAGTGGTAAGATACTATTGTGGCCACAACTGCCCAGGGACAGACTGACATCGACCCTTCTGACACCACCAACACTCACACACCACATTCATACAAGACAATGTGGGTGAAGTGTCTTGCCAAAGGACACAACAACAGTTTTGACACTGGCTGCAATTACATACATTCAAATCGGATTAATACAAGACTTCTGGAGCTATTCTTACTATTAAAATGTCATGGAACCAGTTTACATGTCACTCTTAAAACCCAGGAAATTAGATTATAATGACACTTGGCGCACCTCTGTGTACCTGGGGTCCCCTGCAGTCTCCCATCCAAGTCCTAACCAGGCCCCACCCCTCAGCTTCTAATCTGACAGGCTTTGACAAGATGGCTTGGATCAGACATGCTGTTAGACCATGAAATTATAGGTGTGCAGAGAATTTGATTATTAAAGGGCAGGGCATCTGGATGGCGTTATAGGTTGGTAGAGTTTTGCTATAACAAAGATGATGAGATGATTATGTAAGGTGATATTTTATAGCTATGGTTATGATCAGAGCATTAAAACACTACGACAGTTGATAAAACTTAATTCTGTCTGACATATCTCTATTCCGACAAAGGACAAGGACACAAGAGTAGACAAGTTAGGGAAACCTTTACAGTGAAGAGATGTTCATGGAACTCCCTTTCACTAAATGACTGTTAAAGAAGTCTGAACCCTTTTTGCCTCGAGCATAAGACAGTGATTCTCCAACTTTTCACACCAAGCAAAGAAGAAAATATGTGAGTTTCCCAGAACCAAGCCAGGTCTAAAACTGAACTGTTCTAGGTCTAAACACGGGCTTAAAGGTGCACTGTGTAACATTTCTAGTGGATGGTCCGCCACCTGCTTATCTCTATGGAAATATTATTTCTTTGTCTAGAATGTTCCACAGTACACATCTACTGTATCACGACAGAGGCAAACAGGTTACAACACTACACTACGAAGAAATGCTAGCTGGATAAATCATACCAGGGAACATTCCAGGAAAAGCAATAACATCTCCATGGAGACAAACAGGAAAACACTAGGTGTGATGTCATGTGGTAACACAGGAAGTGCTCCACTATGTTTTTAAACTCCATACACCTTCACTAGAATCATCTGGATCATTTCAGACCTGGATTTTCCAATCTCTACTGAACTAAAGGTAAAATGAGGTTTGGAGAAGGAGACAGAATAATAATCCCCACTTTCCATCTCTGTTAACCTTCATGTGATAAAGTGAATAAACTTGATGTCCAGTTTTGAACAGTCATACCTCACAACAGTAGACATGTAATAAGTCAGCAAAAAAATGAGAGTCAAGTTTTATAAATAATAATCAGTTCTAAGTAATAATAATAATAAAAAAGCCACTCATTTGTTCTCAGGCTGTCTCAGCTGTGGTCAAAACTGTTCTGAAATCTGTACTCGTCATGATTCTGTTCAATAAAACTGAAAGTTGCATGAACACTGCAGAAAAACCCCTGAGTGAAGGCGTCAACTCCAAACCACATAAAAGAGACAAACAGGGTTCTCCTGAGGCCTGAACAAACAGTTTAGGATATGTCAGTCTGTCAGTCACACACATACAACATATGCATTCATTTCCCTACTCCTAATACTACTGCTTCAAGTTTGTTCATGTACTTGTACTCAGGCCCGGCCCTAACCATTTTGACACCCTAGGCAAGATTTCAGGTGGCGCCCCTTGGATTGCAAAAAGAAAAAAAATACTGCCAGAGTACAGATACTCACAAGAAATCAAACAGTTTATAGTGACGATGTTTTAGACAGTGGAGGATTTTATCCCCCATCTCCGTTTTTTGCGCTCGGCGCCCCCTAGTGGAGCGGCAGCGCCCTTAGCATTTGCCTATGTTGCCTAATGGGGGGCCGGCCCTGCTTGTACTTGAGTACTCATATGAAAAGATTTAAACTTGTATTTTGACTTCTTTTATACCAAGATGACGTGTGTGTTTAAAGGTCTTGTGTTATGTCAAACGGACTCTTGTGAGCTTTGGGCCATGTTCTAATGTTGTTACCTCCTCAGAAACAGGCCTGGAGATGTGTTTTGTTGTGTTTTCACAACTTTGAGTAATCCTTTATTAATAGATACAGCCAGTTTAACACACCCAAAGCGCTTTACAGCTGTATTTTTCATTCTCTCCATACTCGGTGGTGTGAGATACAACTGTAGCCACAGCTGCCCTGGGACAGACTGATGGAAGTGAGGCTCCAATCTGCACCATCAGCCCCTCTGACCACCACCATCACTCACACACACTCCACTTTCACAATAGGCAATGTGAGTGAAGTGTCTTGGCTAAGGACACAAGGGTTTTTGCCACTGGCGTTCCAGAGGTCTCCCATCCAAGTACTACTACTACTACTACTACTACTACTACTACTACTACTACTACTACTACTACTACTACTACTACTATACTGCAGTTATCAAGTGATTGAGTTCTATAGAAGAACTCAGACTCAGATAAGACGTACAAAACTTAAAATAAACTTAAACTGAAACTTAATCATACCAGTACCAGGAAATTGTGACCTGAGATGCAGGAAAAGAACATCACTAGTACTGATACCTTTGTGATCATTAGATTATAGCACAGATGTACACACACACTGTTGGTACACATGATCTGACACTATATCTGGGAAGAATACTTGGACAAAAGCAGGAGGAGGCAGCTGTACGTGCTCAGGTCGAACAGGGAGTATGGAAATGTCAGTCGTAAAAAAATTAACGTGAACATGAGCCACTCCCCTGTATGATCATTTCAGTCTTTATATTACTTATTATACTCACATCTCTTATTTTACTTCTTACTTTACTTTACATTTTACTTCTTGCCACTTACCTGCTCCGTGCTTACCTTGCTGCGTCACGTGACCGTCCCTCTGTCATCATCTCATTTGCCTATTGGCCCCGCGGAGCCCCAGGATGTGTGCGCACGCCCGGAACGCACGGGAGCGGCGCCTGAAAAAACACTTCCCTGTCGCGGCTCAGTCACAAGTAAACCTGCAGACGCGCGCTCATGGCTCCTGTGTGCGAACCAACGACTCCCGGGACATAACGAGGCTCTGCGGAGAGGAACAACCAGAAGGTAACGTCGTTTATGGCACGATTTTTGAACTTTACGCACGGTGACGCGAGCGAAGAGGTTTTGGAACGAAAAGAGACGTGCGAGTTTAGGACAGGCAAAAGACTACAATTAAACCTGTGGAAAGCTGTCACGAGTGTTCTTTACACAGTTATAATTCCGAAAGCACTTACTTCTTTTACTTTTTTTTGTATTTATTTCATAACCCAAAGTCGTTGACAAATACGGATGCTACGTGCAATTTACGCAATAAGGCAATGCTTTTGTTTCAGGACTAATTTTGCTTATTGTTGTTTTTTAAGCTTAAAATTAACTAACTGTAACAAATTTGTGTTTATTACATTAAGACAACACAGTAGTAGACGTAGTAGTAGTAGTAGTAGTAGTAGTAGTAATAGAAGGAGTAATGTAAGTAATGTAATAAAAGGTTTTAACTACATTATAACGACTTGTATTTCTACTGATATAGTATAATAATGTCTACTACTACTACTACTACTCCTACTACTACTACTACTACTACTACTACTACTGCTACTGCTACTACTACTGCTATTACTATGTTGTCACGATGAGTAGTACATTCATTTTCAACTTATTTCACTTATAATTAATATTTGGTAAGGATATTTTTTCTTAAAGAGTGTCTATTTTGTAAGGTTATGTAGCGTTATTTAAAAGTGCACTGCTTCACTTTTTGGTTAAAGGTTTGTCACTGATTTGTTTCCGTGGAGATATTAGTCTAAGTTTAAACTTCTCTGTGTCTGTGGTGTCGAGGTACTACCAGAAAGGTTGATAGTGTGGGCCTTTAGTATCTGAGACCTGCTTACTTTGAATGAAAATTGAGTAAGAAACAATGCCCCTTATATGTGTTTGAGTATCGCTGTGGTACCATAAAGTACTTTGGGTGCATGTGCAAAGTATCATTCATTTTCGGACCCTTCGCACTTAGCCCAGGTTTGGTCCGGGTTTGAGTTGAGCAAAAAGACAATATAAGATCATCTCATGTATTTGTTTTTCATTTAGGATGCACTGATCCAGCTTTGTCAGCTCCAATACCGATATTAATACTTTGACTTTTAAGGTGTACTATGTAACATTTTGTTTGAGGGTCCGTCACCTGCTTGTATCTATGGAGATGTCATCGTTCTGCCCAGAATGTTCCACAGTACGACGTTAAACAGCTCTACTTTACATCTATCTATTAATGCAAGAAACGTCTGTCTGTGTGTCTGTTTGTTCCACGCCTAACTTTCGAACCGCTCACCCGACTCATCTCAAATTTTGAGGGTCTCATCCTAATGGTAGACGTGTGTGCCGTGCCAAGTTTCATGTTGTTAGGACAAAAAATTGCAAAGATATTTTAAAATGTATGACATATTTTAAATACTTTTTATTCAACTACAGGTGGTTTTATAGCTCAAAAATCCCCAGAAAAACAGGGATTCTGACTGTGAGCGGGGTCGCCTTTCCACAGATCTGACCTGTAACTTGCTCTGGTTTGGTCTCTGTGAAGATAGACAGGTTTATTGCCATACTGTGAAACATTCCAGACAAAGCAATAACATCACGTAGAAAAGTTGTAAGTAACTGCCGATCCCTGATATTAACCAATACGAGTGTAGGGATGGAAAATGGCACTTACCCCCTTAAAACACAGTTCACTTATTGCACAAGAGAGCCAACTGTGTTATGTAACTGTCACGTATCCTTTAAATCACTATGGAACAGATCTGTATGAAGAAAAGTTCAAACATTAGATGTTTTAGATCAAAATCAGCCTATAAAATCGTCTTAACTTTTCCAATAAAAGCGCCCATATGATTAGTATTTCCCCATAATTATCAATCATCCATTTTAGGGATGTAACGATATCCAAGTCTCACGATATGATATTGTCAGGGTACGATAGTTAATGCGATATCATGGGAAAGCTCATGATATGGTGGGGAGGCTCACGATATTACTATATTCTACATAAAAACAAGACTTGACATTAATTCGGTACAACATTTATTGTCATTAGGGATGGAACGATATCCAAATCTCTCTGTACCATATTTTCACCATATACATCTCACCGTACCAGATTTATTACAATATAAAACTGTGAACCTGCTTCTTTTTCCTCTAAAAATGCCTTCACAAGACTTAATCCAAAGAATGAAGATTTCAAAGTGCTTAGAACAGTTATTTCTTCATGTTGTCTGCACTGAAATGGAGCAAAGGATCATGGTCTAGGTAGTTCCCTCTGGTTTTTTAGCTATTTCTGCATCAGAACTATTCATTTAAGCAAAGAGACTTGGGATTTGATATATTGTGATGGTCCACGATATTATTGTGAGACCTTTGACGATACAGTATCACAGTATTTCGGTTATTGTTACATCCCTAATGAATTTCACTTTAATTTTATTTTGCCTTATAAGCAATATTTTTGTAGTAATTGCTGTGTACCGCAAAAAAATCGTCAAATTTCTATAGAGATAACCGAATCTCCATCTGGATTCAAATTGTATTCATTCTTATACACTTTTTGAGCCCATTTCAGTCCTGATGTAAAGCTCAATGGTGTGGTACGCTTTTTATTTGTACATCAACAGTGCAACACAATCTATATGTAGTCCCTGAGCAGGCTGGTGGAAATACGAAAAGTACAGATTCAGTGTATAGAGATAAACTGAAATAAATTAAACATTATTTAGGGTCACAGTGTTGAAAATACGATTCTAAAAACAACTGTAACACTTGTCCCATGTACCTAAAGTATTAACTCTACTGTATATTGGTAGTACTACGAGTGGGGACTTGAGTACTGTTACTTTAAAATAATAAAACTTGGTAAACAGGAGCTACAGTTATGAATTAACTTTATCAAATGAAATTGATGAAAACCCTTAGTTGGCTTATAACATTTTTCACCATTTATAAGAGGTGCTTTTAAAGGACGAATCAAATATATTTATGTCAGTTTGAGATGTTCGTAATACATGAACGTATTATGTATTACAGTGCTACATTTATTAGTTTTTATTCAGATGACAATATTAATGTTTTAGTCAGTTCTAAAGTATCTAAAGTGACGTTTTTAGACTGGGTTACATAAAAACACCAAACACAAAACCATAGGCACTTTAAGCCCCTTCAACTTTAGCCTGATTCATCAAATGGTTTCACTTTGTGGAAACTGTCTGACCTCGCAGGATTAGGATTCGTTCGCTGGACGGTAGGAGGTGGGAGGTTTTTTTTATTTAACCAATCGCTGCTATTTGGTGGTGACATATGTAATGCACCGGAACACTCAGTGGTGTCCAAAGAATTACCGCCACAACAGCAAATCCCGTAGAAAGAAGGACAATAACGTCTTTCCCCTTGATAAAATTCACCAAACATTCTCTTTATTCTGACTTTTAATCCTTGATGTCGGGAATCGTTGCTGACACAAAATGTACATCTTTGTCTCCATCCATCTGGACGCTTTGTTTCCTGTTGTGTTGAACCACAAAAGGACCCAAAGGTGCTGGAGTTTGACCTCATGGCTTCACTGATTGGCCGGTGCGCTGACTACAACTTCTGGGGTTCTTGCAAACTGCCGAGTGTGTTCTGATTCCTGACCTAGTTGCTGGAGAGAAATGAAATTGAGCAGAGGCATAGTTGGCGCCAGCCTTTCTACTTCCACCCTCCATCAAGGCCCAGCATCTGCACACACTACAGTCTACATTTTACTGATCATTCAACTCACACTCGTCCCTAATGTGCACAAACATGTTGAGAGATCAGCCACATCTTTGAATTGTGCAAACATTTAAAACCCTGGAAGATTATTCCAATGACTCACAGCAACAGAAAAAGAGGATTTGGTGAGTGCGCTCATACATTTGAGGTTAAGTAAACAAAGGTGAAATTATTATTTTTTTTTTTCATAATAGCTCCAAAAAGGAATTCTCGGTTAAAATGTAAGCCAATCAGACTTACAGCCTATTACATATGTAGCTACTCTGGTTTTCACGCTCCATACTGATGATCATGTGTGTCAATACTTATTCTCTTTATCCTCAACTCCATTAACACCATGGAAACTAAAATGAAAACTGATAGAGAAAATGGCTCAGGTTGACATACAAAAACTTTAAAATACAAACAATATATTTACCATGTTCGCCGATACATCACCAGCAGTGGCTAAATCGCATTTTTTGACGTCTTCTTTACACTTTTTCTGTTTCTCTCTATCGTCTTTCTTGTCTTTTTTCGCGGCTGCTATTTCTCTACTATTCTCTTCTACTATTTCTGGCACATCTTAATAGTTGAACAGATAAAACAATAATAACTTTCTGACTTATTACCGTCAAACAAATATATTGGCATTATCGTCAGTTTGTGGGTCAATTCTATTGAAATGTTGGTTCAAGATTTTCAGTTTGGATAATTCTGTATAGATAAAGTGTATTTTTTACAGAGGATGTTTTTAGATTTGAGCATTTAAACCTTGATTCATTTGCGCTCTGTTAAAAATGTGAAAATCAAAGTGGATTCTTGTGAGCTGATATGATTTTTTACACTTTTCAGATTCGGGGATGAGCGCAGCAAACTTCTGAGCACAAACATGAATTCCGAGGTGCTTTCCACCAGAGAAGATTGGCTTGAAATGCCCCAGGATACCTCTTTACCATGGCCGTCGTCTCCTCCTCCCTCTTCTGCCTCCTCTGCCTCCAACTCCATCTCCCTGGGCCTCGCCGACTCTTCGCCCCAGCGAGCCCACGCCAAAGCCCGGCTCGAGCTCTTCCACAAGCTGGGCTACTCCACGGAGCAGGTCCAGGAGGTGCTGCGGAAGTTCGGCCCGGGAATGGACACGGATAAAGTCCTGGAGAAGCTGATGAAGATCGGGGAGGTGGAGCAGTCCAACCCCCAGGCCGTGCGGATGAACATTCCCATCGTTCGGCTGGAGACGAGGACCGAGCCAAGCCAGAGCCCCGAGGAGAACAGGGAGGAGGACGACCCGTACAGGCACATCGTGATAGACGGGAGCAACGTGGCCATGAGGTGAGAGAAATTATTTCGATTTTTTGGTACTTTATTGTTTTGTTAACAATAATTTGCATGTTTTTGTTACGTGACATAACAGGTATAGACACAGTACAGATGTTTGTGCTGAACGATAGGTGCCGAAAGGTGCACTGTGTAACTTTTCGATAGTTCTGCACTGCAAATAAGGCCTATCAAAAATAAGAAAAAAATACCAATTTTGAGGTAAAAATGCCCAATTTTAAGTGAAATTATCTGCCAGTGCAGTAAGAAATTTTCACTTACCAAGTTTTCTTAAAACAAGACCAAATACAAATCATGTTCTAAGCAGAAAACACGAGTTTCAGGTATTTATGGCAAGATTTTTCACCTTATTGGTTTGAGAAGGAAGTTAAAGAGGCTTAACCTGGCTTGATTTAATATAAAAAGTGCTTAGAATAAGTTGTAATATCTAAATAAGATATATCAGGATGGAATATCTTGAAACAAGTAAAAAAAATCTTATTAAGTAAAAAAAATCTTAAAATTGATCTTTTAAGATGAATCAGCTTAATTCAAGTCACTTTAACTATGCTAGAAAATCCTTTTTGTAGTGTGTCACCTACTTCTTTCTATGGATAGTAGTTTTGGGCGATATCCAAATTTCTCAGCATTTTACCGAGGTACACGGTGTTACTGTGACTAATTAAGAATTATTTTGTAGCTGCACCTAAAACATTCAGAAACAGAATAGCAGCATTATATTTGAAGATGAGACACGAGTTCTCATCAAATCAAACTTCACCAGCGCGTACTTCACCTCCATTTAATGATCTGGGACACGCCGAGACAAGAAAAGTGCAGAAGTGTGATATTTCCCAGTGCAGCATGTTGTATCTGACCCAGCTCTGCTCAGGGCAGGGGAAGTAACAAAAAACAAACAAAACAAAAAAAACAAGATGGAAAATGGAATAAATAAGGAAATTTAATTAACAGGAATGTACAAGGTAAATGAACAAAATGGGATCTAAAATATATACAGAAAACAATATTTACATGGTTTAAACAAAAAGTGTATCAAAGGGCAAAGTAAACTAAGCAACTAAACATACAGCAAAGTAACAGAAACAAGAGTCTGAAGCGACTGTGGTGGGATCTCTGGCCTGACACAGGGTCGTAGCTCCATCAACATTTGCATCGCTCCCCTGTCATTGAAGCCAAAATACTCCGAATATTATGTTTGGTACTTTTTGATACCTCGGGATACCATGTTACTGTATTACCGCAGTCAATAATGAGATGTCCAAACTAGGACTAAACCAGGTCTAAGCCATGACTAAATGAGAACCAGGACTCTCTCACGGCGCTCTATGTTTACATGTTCGCCTGTCAGCACAGGTAGAATATGCAAATCAGACACACTAAACCAGATCACTATGACATACGTGGAGTGGACACACTTTCACATCTACACGGGAGTCTGCAGCAGGCAATAAGCAAATAAAAAGACCAAATCAGGACTAAACCAGGTCTGAACCAGGACTAAACCAGGACTGAACCAGGACTAAACTAGAACTAGACCAGGACTCTCTCACTGCCCTCGACGTTTACATACTGTTACCTGTTTAACATGAAAATAAAATTTACTAAATCAGGACTAGGACCAAACCAGGATTAGACAAGGACTAACCCAGGACCAAACCAGGATTAAACCAGGACTAAATCGGGACAAAGCAGGACTGATCCAGGACTGAACCAGGTCTGAACCAGGACTAAACCCTGACTAAATCAGGGCTAAACCAGGACTAAACCAGGACTAAATCAGGACCAAGCCAGGACTAAGCCAGCACCAAACCAGGACTAAACCAGGACTAAACCAGCACCAATCCAGGACTAGACCAGGACTGAACCAGGACTAAATCAGGACTAAACCAGGACCAAACCAGATTTAGACCAGGACTAAACCAGAACCAAATCAGGACTAGACCAGGACTAAACCAGGACTAAGACAGCATCAAACCAGGACCAAACCAGGACTAAATCAGGACTAAACCAGGACCAAACCAGATTTAGACCAGTACTAGACCAGGACTAAATCAGGACTAGACCAGGACTAAACCAGCACCAAACCAGGAATAGACCAGGACTAAACCAGGACCAAACCAGGATTAGACCAGGACTAAATCAGAACTAATTTAGGACTAAGACAGGACTCTATATTTGCATGTTCACTGTTCTCTGCAAAGGTGAATATGAAAATGAGACATAGTAAAGCAGGAGTAACTCATAACCATTTATGTCACACACTATAGCATGTTGTCATCTGCAAAATACAAATGAGACTAAACCAGGTCTAACCCAGGACTTCACCAGGTCCAAACCAGGTTTAAATCAGACCTAAACCGCTTATGTGTACGCATTATAACATTTCCATTTAATTGTAGTTTGCAGTGGTGACTATGCACATGTTAATCTTGGACTAAACCAGGACTAGACCAGGACCAAACCAGGACTATACCAGGACTAATCCAGGACTATACCAGGACTAAACCAGGACTAAACCAAGACTTTTGCAGCACTCTCAATTTACCTGTTCTCTGTCATCTCCAAAGATCAATATGCATATTAGACACACTAAACCAGGACTAAACCAGGACTATACCAGGACTAACCCAGACTTAACCATGTCTGTACCAGGTCCAAACCAGGCTTAAATCAGATCTAAATCACTCATGGCTACACATTAACATTTCCATGTTAATTGTAGTTTGCAGCGGTGACTATTCACATGTTAAACGTGGACTAAACCAGGACTAGACTAGGACCAAACCAGGTCTAAACCAGGACTTTTACAGCCCTCTATGTTTACCTGTTCTCTATCATCTGCAAAGATAATTATGTCTAATAGACACAATAAACCAGGACTATGCCAGGTCTAAACCAGGCCTAAACCAGGACTAACCCTGGTCTAGACCAGGCCTAAACCAGGACTAACCCTGGTCTAGACCAGGCCTCCCTCTACACGCCTGTACTCATGCATGGTCGTGTGCAGAGTGAATATGCAAATCAAACATTCCTGTATTTCCTGACAGAACCGGCCTGATCACTCTAACCTGTGTTTGTCCTGTCCTCTGTGTACACACACACGCACACGCACACGCACACACACACACACACACCACACACACACACACACACCACACACACGCGCGCGCACACACACACACACACACCGCACACGCACACACACACCACACACCACACACCACACACACGCGCGCACACACACACACGCACACACACACACCACACACACGCGCACACACACGCGCGCACACACACACCGCACACACACACACCACACACACACACCACACACACGCGCACACACACACACACCACACACGCACTGTCACGGGGTCCTCTTCAAAACACTCAGGCTGAGTCGGGATGCTCGTTTTAGGGTGTTTCATTCTACAGTGTAAAACAGGAAAAACAGGAGCAAAAATGTGCGCAAGAAATATTTACAGTGGAACAGTGAAAAAAAGGTCCATTTACAGGGCATGTACCAAAAAAAATCTACTTCTCCTGTAAGTCTCTTTCCTTTGTCTCTCTCAGTCTATCTCAGTCACTGTCATTTGTTCGCTCCCTCGCTCTTTCAGCAAAACACTACCATCTTTGTAGCCGAGCCGGGACGGGACGAGAGTCGAGACAAGACTCACCAGGTGCTGAGCGGCATGGCACACCTTTATACACCCCTCGCCCCTCCCACCTTACATAACTCCCCTCTAAAAGCTTAATTAAATCATTTCTACAACCGAATGATTAATATTACCGGGGCCAACAGTTACACATAGAGAATCGCTATGATCTCACATCCATAAATGACCGAAAACAGGTTACAAACAAATATAAAACACAGTTAATTGTCCATGCCAGTCACTTGTGGCTCACATGACCCCGGAGCGCGCACAACGGGAGAATTTAAGCTCCTGACGCGGATGTGTCCGGGTTTGCCAGTGCGCACCGGGATGCGGCAGCGGCGGTAGCGCGAGGGAAAGTAAAAAGTCGATTATTGCGGGTTTTTGAAGGATAGTTCCGGCGCTTCCAAGTGTGCACCCTTTGTCGCGGCCGAGGATATGTAAAAGTGAAGTTTATTGTGTGTTTGTACTGTAGTGTTCGCAGCGCGGAGCCCAGCAAACAAGGAAACAGGTGAGCGCGCGTCTTCCCACGCTTTCCCCCGGGGACCAAGCTCTCAGGGACGGACCTGCTCCATCACACGCACACACACACATACACACACTGTCTGCTCCAGCACACACACATACACACACTGTCTGCTCCAGCACACACACACACACTGTCTGCTCCAGCACACACACACACACCGTCTGCTCCAGCACACACACATACACGCACTGTCTGCTCCAGCACACACACACTGTCTGCTCCAGCACACACACATACACACACTGTCTGCTCCAGCACACACACACACTGTCTGCTCCAGCACACACACACACACACACTGTCTGCTCTGGCACACACACATACACACACTGTCTGCTCCAGCACACACACACACACTGTCTGCTCCAGCACACACACACACTGTCTGCTCCAGCACACACACATACACACACTGTCTGCTCCAGCACACGCACACACTGTCTGCTCCAGCACACACACACACAAACACACACACACGCACACACACACTGTCTGCTCTGGCACACACACACACACACACACAGTCTGCTAAGGCACACACACACACTGTCTGCTCTGGCACACACACACACACTGTCTGCTCTGGCACACACACGCACACACACACTGTCTGCTCTGGCACACACACGCACACACACGCAGTCTGCTAAGGCACAGACACACTGTCTGCTCTGGCACACACACGCACAAACACACAGTCTGCTAAGGCACACACACACACACACACACACACACACACAGTCTGCTAAGACACACACACACACACACACTGTCTGCTAAGGCACACACACACACAGTGTCTGCTCCAGCACACACACACACACACACTGTCTGCTAAGGCACACACACACACAGTGTCTGCTCCAGCACACACACACACACACACACACACACACACACACACACACACACACACACACTGTCTGCTCCAGCACACACACACAGTGTCTGCTCCAGCACACACACACACACACACACTGTCTGCTAAGGCACACACACACACACTGTCTGCTCCAGCACACACACACACTGTCTGCTAAGGCACACACACACACACTGTCTGCTCCAGCACACACACACACACACACACACACTGTCTGCTCCAACACACACACACACACACACACACTGTCTGCTCCAGCACACACACACACACACACACACTGTGTGCTCCAGCACACACACACAGAGTAATTACACTATTGAAGTAGTTAATGAGGCCTAAACTACGACTATAGGTTCAGATCATTTTCAACAAATGAGACGCGACAAAAAATTAGGCTCCATAATCAGGGTTTGTTTCAATAATTGGTGGTTTTCAGATTCCAAAATGGGATGATGTCATATGCTCAGATGCAAGAGACAGATTTTCGTTTTAATTGCATTTTACTTTGTCATGAAATATCCATCCATCCATCCATCTTCTCCCGCTTAATCCGGCTGGGTCGCGGGGGCAGCTTGCCGCCCAATACTCATAGCATCTGACCCCCCCCATGAACCCCTCTGCAGGTGGTGAGCCCACAGGAGGGTGGACATTATGGTCCTTGATGTTAGTTCATAGGGGTGCGGGCATGTTTTGGGTTGATGGGGGAAGCCGGAGTACCCGGAGGAAACCCATCCAGACACGGGGAGGAACATGCAAACTCCACACAGAAAGGCCCGGGCGACCCGGGGATCGAACCCACAACCTTCTTGCTGTGAGGCCTGAGTGTTGCCACTCAACCACCGTGCCGCCGTCATGAAATATACCAAAATTTATTCACAAATCTTTAATGTCATCTTTTCTTTCGGTGACTAAACCCATTAAGTTGCTGTGTTACAACAAAAACCTACATTTTAACTCAATTTACTTTATCTGCTCCTGTCTGTATTAAATATTATTGGCCTATAGAATACTGTGATGTCATCTCAAACCCAGCAATTGATGTCATGTGAAGCTAACTGTAAGCACTGCTCTGTCTGAAGCTCTGTTGTACTTTAACATAGCTGGAACTCATAAAATGACAGTCACAGGCTATCTAGTGTTAGCCAGCAGTTTTTGAGTTAGTCACTCTCATGTATTTGTTGAAAATCAAACTCTTAAACAGCACCATGAAGTGTTCGTTTTGATCACAGGCTTCTGAAAATGTGCAGTTTAAATCCATTTTATTTTCAGGCTGTTTTAAACTTTTTTGTTTGTGTTTGCTGTTCGTGTATTTGTTCTTTTGAATTTCAATTAAGAAAAACAATAAAATGGGAAACAGTTTGTTATTTCATTTTTCTGTTTTCTGTGTTAACACCAATCAAAAAAACAGATAAGATTTACCTGAAACATTGCTGCACTTTTGTGGACAAACGTGTCCTATGACGTGTTTACTTTCACGTCTTAGAAAGTCATTGTTGAACTCCATGACAAGAAACAATGAGGAAACAGCAGTAAACTCTCCTTTGTTCAGCTGACACCATAAAACTATAATAAAGATAGTTTTTATTATAGATCAATGTTGGACTCATTTCACACACAGCGTGCTGAACAACAGAACTTCATAAAACCAGAGAAAATAAAATATCATAATGAAAATAGTCGGGCTGTGCATTGCCTTGATTCTGACCATACAATACATATCATGATATCCATCCATATTTGATATATCCCAATATATCCCGATACTAAAACAATCACGATATATTGCAATTTATCAATAATTACTTCTAATAATATTGTCAACTACACTTTCACGAGAACCAAATTGTATGAAATATATTTTGTATATTTTAACACCTTTTTAAATCATGTGAACAGTGAATAAAACTAATTTTAATGAAAAATATGATTTAAAAAATATCACTGAACCGATTTTTTCTTACACCCCTAGAAAATTGGCACTGAGACTGTTTTTCAATTGGTGATTTTTGAAATAAGCTTTAAATTAAATATTGGAAATAGAGGTCGAAATCAGTTTTTTGTTTGACAGTAAAACGGAATCATGAAATAACAAACTTTTTTTTCCCATTTTACTGTTTTTCCTTCTTAAAAGCCCTTAATGCCTGCATTTATATAGACGTATAGAAAAAAAAAAAGTTTTGTGTGTGTTTTTGCAGAAATAAATGTTTTTTTGGAGAAATAAATTGAGATTATGAATTTGACTATAGGGCAGCTGTGGCTACAACAGTAGTTTACACCACAGGGTCTGGAGTGAATGAAGAATGCTCTGTAAATCATGCTGTGTAAAGCGTCTTTGGGGACATGTGTCTGTGAAAAGTGCTATAGAAATAAACTTACCTTACCATACCTACAGCAAAAAAAAAATGTATAGAAATTTGGGCATGTTGCAAATTTGCGACAACTAGAAACACGGCATAAAACAAAATCTAGTCAACCTAAAATGACTTGGATTAAGAAAGTTTTACCATGATTTGAGTAAATTTCACTTGACAAGTAAAATGATCTGCCAGTGGAATAAGACTTTTTGTACTTAAAATATGAAAATACATCTTACTGCACTTAAAATAAGAAAAACAACAACTTTTTGCACTTAAAATAAGAAATAAAACCACACACTTATTCCACTGGCAGATTATTTCACTTGTCAAGATGAATCTGCTCAAATAAAGTAAAATGTTCTTAATTTAAGTCATTTTAACTTATCTAGACATTGTTTTTTTTCTTCCAGTGAACAAGTAGGTAGGTACAGTAAAAGCCTTAAGTGTGCTGACTGTTCACTGCTGTGTTGTGCTGAGGCTCTATTTGTTTCCATGTAACCGAATATTCTCTGTTCCTCCTCCAGTCACGGGAACAAGGAGGTGTTTTCCTGTTTGGGAATCCAGATCGCTGTGAACTTTTTCTTGGAGCGAGGCCATAAAAGTGTCACTGTGTTTGTGCCGTCCTGGAGGAATGAGAAACCACGCCCGGACGTGCCAATTTCAGGTAACATATAGACCTACTGTCTGACTGTTAAAGGGCACGAATGACACTTTTCTGATTTATGATAGTTAGATACAGTAGACAGATGCTTTACTGAAGGGAATTCATTTTTCTGCTGAAGCAACAATGAAACAAACGCACAAAACACAACTCCAGGTTTGTTTTTGAGGAGGTAAAAACATTCTAATACAGCTTAAAGCTCACAAGAGTCCATTTTATGTCATATAGGACCTTTAAAGATCTACTATGTAATTTTTCTGGTAGAGGATCCGTCACCTGCTGGAGATTTTTTTGCTTTGCCTCACATGTTCCACAGTATGCCATCCACTAGGCCCAGTTATTTTAGGTCACCTCTGTGGAGAGATGAGCTCATTCACAGCAAGAATGTGTGTTTCCAAGGAAATTTTGTAATTGAAAAAATGTAATAAACATACATTTCATACTTACATTTACTGTGGAACATTCCTGACAAACCAATAGCAGCTCAGGGGAGACAAGTCATTGTGATATTGATCTAAAACGAATGAATAAAAGAAACAAATCAGCGGATTTATGGGTTGAAAACTGTAGAGCCGACTCCCGCCTTCACCCTTATCATAAACATAGAATGAATTAATTTTGATTGTTTTAATAATTAATTGGATCGTAGTTATTTTAAGGAGAAACTGTGAACCCATTTACACCTAAAACACCTGCAAAAAACACCTATAAAAACCTATGCTACACTAGGGCAAAGGTCCTTATCTCCTGAGGGTTTTTGAAGAATTGTCAACGTTTATGAAAACCTTATTATCTCAGCTTCTAAAGGACATAAAACCATAGAAAAAACAATTGCATTTAAAAGGTAAGACTACCAGCTTTTATTCACTTGTGTAAAGAAATTTGATGAAATGAAAAAAAAAAGAGGACAAATCAGTAATGTTGCAACATCCGGCATAAATGGGTTAATGATGAATAGTTGTGGTGTAAATAGTTTCCTTATTGCGTAAATAGTTTCCTTCATGTCTTTTGTACCTGCGTGAGGACAGTATGGAAAGTATTTTGTCATTAAATCTGGCACAGAGCATTTTTTCTGTCCTTGTTTAAAATAAAATTTTAAAAAATAAAATAAAACTAAACTAAACTAAACACAATAAAGTTCCGGTCTATGGTGACAGCAGCATGTTTCCACAGCGTTGCTTTAACCTTATCTGTTTCCATGGAGAAGAGCCAGGCCAGGTGACAGGTCAGATCTAACTGAGACAGGAAGTATGCTTTTATTGGTAATTAGTGATCACGAGATGGATAGGTAAATGCCAAAGCGTGGATCTCCGTGGAGACAAACAGTGCCAAACTCCCCCAACAGGAAAGTTCCATGGTGAAGCTTTGAAGAGGAAAATCAGATCGATCTCCCGCCTACAGCAGCACTTCAGAACCCGCCTATCTTCAGTATCTTTTGCTGTTTTTTGCAGTTGCGCACTTTTATCAGAGGAGTCAAATGTAGGTCAACGCCACATCAAAACCACAGAGAATTACCCAGGTTTATTTTGCACCAAATTCAAACAACAATCGAGCAGATATGACAAGAATTTCCCCTAAAAACAAACAGAAAAAATCCCAGAACTAAAGATAAAATGTTTGACTCAGAGTAAGAATGGTAATTTGGCTCTTGCTGGGGTGAAAGGGCTTGGCTGGATTATATATCTGTGGAAATTTTGAATATTGTGAAATTACTGGGCGTTCCCGCAGATTAGGAATGCCAAGAAATCCATAATCCTGTTTATTTAGGTCACAAAATTTGAAATTGTGAGAATTTTAAAAGAAAATATTTCACTTTTTCTTTACTCTTTGTGCTTTTTTATCTATTTATGCCACTTTAGCTTGATTTAGCCATTCAGAAAGGTTGATTTCTTAAACCAGGTCACATACTGTCACATGTTACCTAATGAATATGAAAGAAAAAAAAGGATTTCATCGTTGTTTTGGTCATAGTTGTGAATGATTCTTGAAGGTTTTGTGAGCTTTAAGTCGTGTTCTAATGTTGTTACCTTCTTAAAAACAGACCTGGAGTTGTGTTTTGTTTCATTTAATTCATTCACACATGCTTGAATAACTTTTTATTATTCGTCTGTCCACATCTCCAAAGCTCAAAATGCTCTGTTCTGCCTTGTGATGTCATAAAGTGGTAGTTTTCAAGTGAGCAGCTCCTCTTACCTTTAATTCAGTAGAGATCAGCAATTCCAAAACCAGTGATTTGTCCCAGTTTTATACAAGAAATGTCCCAGGTGTCCCTATTTTGGACCAATTTAATACTTAACAACAGTAAAAAGAGGCATCAAGTGTCATTTGTTTAGGTAAAATTCAGAAAAGCTGCTTCAAAATGACCAAAAACACAAAGACAACTAACAACTATTACATAGATCAGAAAATATGTGCCCTTTCAAAAGTGATGTTTTTTCTTAAAATAATCATAAAACTAAAATCTTTATCATGCAGATGATGTAGTTGTAGCTTGTCATGAGTTGTGAAAAGTGCTTATAAACTTATTGCGGTAAATAATTAGTGAAGAATAACTTGGACCATTGTAAATGTTATCACAATCTGTCTTCTTTATATGGATAAACATACCTATATGGCCCTGCCCTAATTATTAAGTCTTTCAACAAAAATGTTAAATATTTTTAAATCACACTCTGAAATGCCTTGAGCCTTCACACAGTAATGATGGTTCTAATATTCTTTGTCTCTGTCTCTGTAGATCAGCACATTTTGCGAGAGCTGGAGAAGAGGAAGTTGCTGGCCTTCACGCCATCGAAGCGCGTTAACGGTAAACGGATAGTTTGCCATGACGACCGCTACATCGTGAAGCTGGCATACGACACAGACGGGCTGATTGTGTCCAACGACCTGTACCGCGACCTGCAGCGCGAGAACCCCGAGTGGAAACGCTTTATCGAAGAACGCCTCATCATGTTCTCCTTCGTCAACAACATGTGAGTCTGACCATCTCCTCTGCTCCTCTGACCCTCTCCTCTGACCCTCTCCTCTGCTCCTCTGACCCTCTCGTCTGCTCCTCTGACCCTCTCCTTTGCTCCTCTGACCTTCTCCTCTGTTCCTTTAACATCTCTGCTCCTCTGACTTTCTCTTCTGCTCCTCTGACCCTCTCCTCTGCTCCTCTGTCCTTCTCCTCTGCTCCTCTGACCCTCTCCTCTGCTCCTCTGACCTTCTCCTCTGCTCCTCTGACCCTCTCCTCTGCTCTTCTGACCCTCTCCTTTGCTCCTCTGACCTTCTCCTCTGCTCCTCTGACCTTCTCCTTTGCTCCTCTGACCCTCTCCTTTGCTCCTCTGACCCTCTCCTCTGCTCTTCTCCCTCAGGTTCATGCCTCCCGATGACCCCATGGGCAGACATGGACCTTCTCTGGATGACCTGCGGCGTAAATCTCCCATCGTCCAGAAGAAGGGGCCCTGTCCTTACGGTGAATGAACCATATGGCTGAGACCTGATTAAATCACTGTATACGATATATATAGTGAACGGTGGCAGTTAAAATAACACATCCCCTTTCTTGCCTGTGTTGATGATTGGAGCTGTGTTTTTATCAGTGTCCTGGGGCAGCTGTGGCATAGAGGACGCTCACAGCAGAAAGTGACCGCTGTGTTCTGACCAAAGAATGGGTGAAAATGAAGGGGCACGTCTAAGGCAGTAGTTAAATACAGTACAGTACATACAGTAGTTAAACATGTGCTCCTCAGTACAACAGGTATAGAGCTATTATTAGCACCACCTTTACCTGTTGACCTCAGAGAATTCATTATATGATGCACTGATTTGTAACGGACCTGCCTGTAAAAATTCTGTTTACTTTGATTTGACCAAATTCATTTGTGCTTCCAGGAAAGAAGTGCACGTTTGGGATCAAGTGCCGCTTCCTGCACCCCGAGCGTCCCAAACAGTCCAACCAGAGCGTGGCCGATGAACTGCGCAGCCGCAGCTCTCTACCGCCCCCTACGCCTGCGCCCGGGTACAGCCTGTCTCTGGTGGAGGACATGGCCAAAAAACTGACTCTGGGCGGCTCCATGAAGAAAGAGTATCATTCAGACAGCAGCACCACTCCACATGGGACAAGTTCTCACACCAAAGGCCACAGTAAGAAGAGCTGCTCTAAGAAGGACAGAAAGCCCCGGCACAGCTCCCTGGAGCAGGCCTCGCTCTCCAGCATCGACTCCCACGAACTGGACTCTGGTCTGGGCTCTATTGATTTGCACTACGACGCCCCCTATGGGACAAGCCTGTACTCACAGAGCCACAGCACCCCCTGTCACAACTGCCATGTCACTGCATCTCACCCCGGCTTCCAGCAGCACCCGCATGTCACCCGATCAGAAATGAACCTAGCTTACAATGTGGCTCCTTATCCAAACTATGGCTCATACAGTGGCGGGATGCAGGCGTATAGCCATCCTCCAGAGTTTCAGCACAGCGTGCACAGACCACCACAGCCAGTGTACTGGTCTGACCCGTATATGGCGCCCCCTATAGCCATGTGCAGGGTACCGGAGGAGAGTTCACAGTGGGAGCAGAGCCAAGTGAGCACAGGACATACTAAAGACCAGAGAGAGGGAGCTAGAAAGAAGTTACTGGCAATTTTCAGCGTACAGTTGGTGGATACTGCGATGAATTTGAACCCCCAACTTTTAGATCCTCAGAGATTAGCAGCGGAGATACTGAGGCTGCAGAGTCAGGGATTGTAAAATGAAATTAATTTCATGAGACATTTTTGGACACAAAGACAAAAACAAAAAACAAAAAAACATGCTGGATTGATTTGGAAAGTTTGACTGATGTATGTTCTCAATGGATCTCAAGTGTTTGGACACTCTCAGTTAAAGTACAATGCAAAATAAATGGACAGTGCTAGATTCACAGCACAAAGGTTCTTGGTTCGATTCCTGGACTATGGAGTCTTCTGTGTGGAGTGTGCATGTTCTCCCTGTGTCTGGGTCCTTTGGGTGCTCAGAGCTCTCCCATCATCCTGCACAATAGGAAAACTCCTCCAGTGAAGTACTCTTTGTGATCATGACCTCAACTTTCTCTGTGAAGAAAGAGCACAATAATGGACCCACAGAACAGTGATGGTGTGGAGATGTGCTTGATTTAGCAAGAAACGAACAATGAATGTTACTGTAATAGTGCTGACAAAGAACTCTTGGTTTACTCCTGGTTTAGGCCTCCCGGGTTAGTCCATGTTTAGTACTGGTTTAGTACTGGTTTATTTCATATTTAGTCCTGGGTTAGTCCTGGTTTAGTCCAGGTTTAGTAAATATTAGTCCTCTTTTAGGCCTCCTGGTTTAGACCTTGTTTAAATCCTGGATTTGTCCTGGTTTAGACTAGTTTAAATCCTGGTTTAGTCTAGGTTTAAACCTGATTTAATCCCTCTGGTTTAGACCACCTGGTTTAGACCTGATTTAATCCATTTTTTTCCAAGTTTAGTCTTGATTTACCCCACCGGTTTAAGCCTCCTGGTTTAGACTTGGTTAAATCCTGGTGTAGTCCTGGATTCTGGTGATGTGGTCTGCAGGTGGTATCCATTTTGCAGATCACAGGTGAACTAAAGCTGCTTCAGTCTCAGTTAAAGCAGCGTTCTGTTGATGCAAATTGCATCTTTATTTAAACATCAATTCTTCAAGTCTCAAAATATTGTAGCATTAAATAAAACATAAAGCAGGTTCACACCTGCTCTATGCAAATAATTAAAGTCTCTCATAGTTTCACTTTTGTTTCTGTCATATTACATTCATTACTCAGATTATTTCTCACAGTGTTCTTTTTGTTTTGTTTAATGGATTACTTATTGAATGTTGTTTATGTGTCTTATCATTCTGAAGAGGGGGAATTATGCAAAATCAACTTTTCTTTTTTAGCTTTCCACCATGTTATAACGAGTTCCCTCATCAAAAACATGCCTGAAGAGGTTTTACATGTCATCCATGCATGTTTGAGGAATCTACCGATCTCTCCCACACCTCCACCCACAAGCCATGTCATCCAGGCCTTCATGTGACAATTCTCCTTAAATATAGGAAAATGTGATACAAAACTGTACAATACAACTTGACAAACCTGATGCGATGGGCAGTAATTTCATTTGGAGGATGCGGATTGTGTTGGGATAGCGCTCTGCAGGGGGGAGCAAAAGGAGCAGGACTCAGATTGTCAAAAACGAAACTGAAACTAAAAAACATGCGTGTTTTTGCTGAATACAGCATTTTCAAAACAATAAAAGTAACATGGTGATCTAAATAGGTGACTTGTTACAGTTAATGCCCCAAAGAAATGAAAATACCCCCTCTTTAACGTTCAAAGGTCCATCTCTGCCTCCTCTCATTCAGCAGTTATTATTCTCATTTTAATTTATTTGTAAAGGAACAATTGTGTTTGGAAACCGATGATCTTCTGACATTTGTGGCTCATTTGTAAAAAATCATTTAAAACTATTATATAATATTGCAATGGTCATAATTTGTTCTACATATTTAATGTATTTATCCAGGCTCTTCTTGCATAATGTAGCGCGAAATGCATGTTCCAGCATGTCTTTACTGTTTTCAAAGCCCTTCCTGTCTCTGTATTTCCCAGATATAATTATTTAAATACATTTTGAACAAATATAAAATTTGACTCAAAATAGACTCATTTCTCTCCCCTTTAGTCCTCCAGACCTCCTCCTGTCCACTCACTCTCGCCTTTAGTCCTCCAGACCTCCTTCTGTCACCTCACTCTCCCTTTTAGTCCTCCAGACCTCCTTCTGTCCTCTCACTCTCCCCTTTAGTCCTCCAGACCTCCTTCTGTCACCTCACTCTCCCCTTTAGTCCTCCAGACCTCCTTCTGTCCTCTCACTCTCCCCTTTAGTCATCCAGACCTCCTCCTGTCACCTCACTCTCCCCTTTAGTCCTCCAGACCTCCTCCTGTCCCCTTACTCTCCCCTTTAGTCCTCCAGACCTCCTTCTGTCCCCTCACTCTCCCCTTTAGTCCTCCAGACCTCCTCCTGTCATCTCACTCTCCCCTTTTGCCCTCCAAACATCCTCCTGTCCCCTCGCTTTCCCCTTTAGTCCTCCAGACCTCCTCCTGTCTCTTCACTCTCCCCTTTAATCCTTCAGACCTCCTCCTATCCCCTCACTCTCCCCTTTAGTCCTCTAGACCTCCTCCTGTCCCTTTACTCTCCCCTTTAGTCCTCCAGACCTCCTTCTGTCCCCTCACTCTCCCCTTTAGTCCTCCAGACCTCCTCCTGTCATCTCACTCTCCCCTTTTGCCCTCCAAACATCCTCCTGTCCCCTCGCTTTCCCCTTTAGTCCTCCAGACCTCCTCCTGTCTCTTCACTCTCCCCTTTAATCCTTCAGACCTCCTCCTATCCCCTCACTCTCCCCTTTAGTCCTCTAGACCTCCTCCTGTCCCTTTACTCTCCCCTTTAGTCCTCCAGACCTCCTCCTGTCACCTCACTCTCCCCTTTTGTCCTCCAGACATCCTCCTGTCCCCTCGCTTTCCCCTTTAGTCCTCCAGACCTCCTCCTGTCTCTTCACTCTCCCCTTTAATCCTTCAGACCTCCTCCTATCTCCTCACTCTCCCCTTTAGTCCTCCAGACCTCCTCCTATCCCCTCACTCTCCCCTTTAGTCCTCTAGACCTCCTCCTGTCCCCTTACTCTCCCCTTTAATCCTCCAGACCTCCTTCTGTCCCCTCACTCTCCCCTTTAGTCCTCCAGACCTCCTCCTGTCACCTCACTCTCCCCTTTTGTCCTCCAGACATCCTACTGTCCCCTCGCTTTCCCCTTTAGTCCTCCAGACCTCCTCCTGTCTCTTCACTCTCCCCTTTAATCCTTCAGACCTCCTCCTATCCCCTCACTCTCCCCTTTTGTCCTCCAGACCTCCTCCTGTCCCCTCACTCTCCCCTTTAGTCCTCCAGACATCCTCCTGTCTCTTCACTCTCCCCTTTAATCCTTCAGACCTCCTCCTATCCCCTCACTCTCCCCTTTAGTCCTCCAGACCTCCTCCTGTCCCCTTACTCTCCCCTTTAGTCCTCCAGACCTCCTTCTGTCCCCTCACTCTCCCCATTAGTCTTCCAGACCTCCTCCTGCCACCTCACTCTCCCCTTTTGTCCTCCAGACATCCTCCTGTCCCCTCGCTTTCCCCTTTAGTCCTCCAGACCTCCTCCTGTCTCTTCACTCTCCCCTTTAATCCTTCAGACCTCCTCCTATCTCCTCACTCTCCCCTTTAGTCCTCCAGACCTCCTCCTATCCCCTCACTCTCCCCTTTAGTCCTCGAGACCTCCTCCTGTCCCCTTACTCTCCCCTTTAATCCTCCAGACCTCCTTCTGTCCCCTCACTCTCCCCTTTAGTCCTCCAGACCTCCTCCTGTCACCTCACTCTCCCCTTTTGTCCTCCACACATCCTCCTGTCCCCTCGCTTTCCCCTTTAGTCCTCCAGACCTCCTCCTGTCTCTTCACTCTCCCCTTTAATCCTTCAGACCTCCTCCTATCCCCTCACTCTCCCCTTTTGTCCTCCAGACCTCCTCCTGTCCCCTCACTCTCCCCTTTAGTCCTCCAGACCTCCTCCTGTCTCTTCACTCTCCCCTTTAGTCCTCCAGACCTCCTCCTGCCCCTCACTCTCCCCTTTAATCCTTCAGACCTCCTCCTATCCCCTCACTCTCCCCTTTAGTCCTCCAGACCTCCTCCTGTCCCCTTACTCTCCCCTTTAGTCCTCCAGACCTCCTCCTGTCCCTTCACTCTCCCCTTTAGTCCTTGAAAAACAGAAACACAACTCCAGGTCTGTTTTTAAGGAGGTAACATATATAACATGGCTTAAAGGTCACAAGTTTAAATGTACACCTCACGTCACACTGACATTTGCATACTGCGAGGCATTTTATGTTCCGAGCCGTTAATAGTGATTTCGAGATATACACGATTGGGCTCATTTGCGTATTAGTGGTTATGATGACAGTTTACTTAACAATAGTTCACAATAAACAGCAGTGACACATTCCAGGCCACACCCAGAGAAGAGGTAATAACATCCACTTTATGAATGGCAGTGATTAGATTTGTCATTATTGTGAATGCAAATAATCAATGTACAATTTACTGGTCCAAAACATCTACACAAACAACTGACTACAGGAGGCGGAGTCTGAAGTGTGGATGCCTGGATAATGACATCGATTTTTGGCAAGATTAGCAAGATTATATAACAGGAATAATAGGAAAAAAATGTTACAATATCAATATTTTAAATATTACTCCATCCCTTTTTTTCTGTTTATCTGGAGTTGCGGGAGCAGCAGTCTAAGTAGGGACTCATAAACTTCCTCCACCTCAGACACTTCGTCCAGCTCCTCCAGGGGGACCTCCAGACCGTTCCCAGGCCAGCAGAGACACATAGTCCCTCCAACGTGTCCTTGGTCTTCTCCCCTCAGATGCCCCTCTCCACGTGGAGGAGCAGCGACTCTACTCCAATCTCCTCTCTTGTGGCCAAGCTCCTCACCCTCTCTCTAAGGGAGCGCCCGGCCACTCTGCGGAGGAAACTCTATTTGCAATCTCGTCCTTTCGGTCACTACCCAGAGCTAATGACCATAGGTGAAGGGAGGAACGTAGACTGAGGTAAATCGAGAATTTTGCTTTTCAGCTCAGCTCCCTCTTTACCACAACGGTCCGATACAGCGACTGCATCACTGCCGACGCTGCACCGATCCTCCTGTCAATCTCACGCTCCATCCTTCCCTCACTGTGAACAAGACCCCGAGATACTTGAACTCCTCCACTTGAGGCAGGGACTCCCCACCCACCCGGAGAGGGAAATCTACCTTTTTCCGGTCGAGAACCATGGCCTCGGATTTGGAGCTGATCTTACTCATATTTGGTAACTCTAAATTGTTCTCTGATGAAATCGATCTAATCAGTTGAATTATTTTTCTAGCACAATACTACATTCACAAAATGAAGTAGAGTGAAAAACTGCCCTCTTGGCATCATTTTAAGGTAACAGATTTTCAAATGTAATCTGTTAGAATTGAAAAAATATGAAATTAAATAAAATGATTGTACTTCTTGAAAAGTGGAATGTTGTAGATTCTTTCCCTTTCTGTGTTGTATTGTACTTTTTGTGTTGTTTTAGTGCATTCTGCATTGTTTATACAGTACATGCAAAGTGCTAATATGTATTTGTAATCTAATATACACAGCACATTTGTTGGATTAAACAAATGGTGACTCTCTTATAAGGCCGCTCTGCGAAAAGCGCAAACCAGATACTATTCAAACCTAATAGAAGTAAACAAAAGCAACCCCAGATTTCTGTTCAGCACTGTAGCCAGGCTAACAAACTCACACACTGCCCCTGAGTCTCTTCTCCCTTCGAAGTTCAGTTGTGATGACTTTCTTGAATTCTTCGATTACAAAATTACAACCATTAGAGACAAGATCAACGAAGCCACTCCAAAAATCAGCCCTGAGCAAATTCAGCAAATCCAGTCTGTAACACCAATATCCCACATAAATCCTCTAACAGCATTAGACAAATTTACTCCTGTCGATGAGGCGGAGATTACCTCAGTCATCATGTCGTCCAAACCATCAACTTGTTTGCTCGACCCTATTCCAGTCAAACTCCTCAAAGAAGCTCTCCACCTAATAATGGGTTCCATCCATAACATAATAAATATGTCATTAGAAAATGGCTATGTTCCTCAGTCCTTTAAATATGCTGTAATTAAACCGCTTTTGAAAAAACCTATCTTAAATCCTGATGAACTAGCCAACTACAGACCTATTTCGAATCTTCCATTTCTCTCAAAGATTCTGGAACGAGTTGTGGTGAAACAGCTTTGTCACCATCTGCAGGCCAATAATTTATATGAAAAATTTCAGTCTGGTTTCAGAGCTCACCACAGCACAGAAACTGCTCTGCTTAAAGTGACAAATGATTTGCTACTAGCTGCTGATAACGGGCTGGCTTCAGTCCTGGTCCTACTGGACCTCAGTGCAGCATTTGACACCACTGATCACAACATTCTACTGCAGAGGTTAGAATGTGACATAGGTGTCAGAGGGACCGCCCTCAAATGGTTTAAATCCTATCTATCAGATAGGTACCAGTTTGTTAGTGTAAACCAGTGCACCTCTCCCTGCTCTAAAGTAGCTTGCGGTGTTCCACAAGGATCTGTGCTTGGTCCAATCCTGTTTACTCTGTATATGTTGCCATTAGGTAACATTATCAGAAAACATGGCATTAATTTCCACTGCTATGCTGATGACACTCAGCTGTACTTATCAATGAAACCTAATCAGACCGATCAAATCGATAAGCTCAGTGCCTGTGTGAAGGACATCAAAACCTGGATGACCCTGAATTACCTCCTCTTAAATCCTGAAAAAACAGAGGTCATTGTTGTTGGTCCTAAAGGTCAGAGAGATTCTCTGTCAGACCAGATAATCTCACTTGACAATGTGAGTATAGCCTCTAGCTCTACTGTAAAAAACCTTGGAGTCGTATTTGACCAAAATCTCTCATTCACAGCTCATATAAACCAAGCTTGTAAAACTGCATATTTTCACCTGCGAAACATAACTAAAATCAGAAATATTTTGCCTAAAAATGATGCTGAAAAACTTATCCATGCATTTGTTGCATCCAGACTAGATTACTGTAATTCTCTGCTCGCCGCCTGCACTAAAGGTACTTTAAGAAGCTTCCAGTTGGTCCAAAATGCAGCAACCAGAGTCCTAACAGGAACTAAAAGATGTGATCACATCAGTCCTGTGTTAAAATCACTGCACTGGCTTCCTGTCGAGTTTAGAATTAAATTCAAAGTTCTCCTCCTGACATACAAAGCCTTAAACAATATGGCCCCATCATATCTTCAGGATGCCATTGTCCCCTATCAACCAAATAGAGCACTTCGCTCTCAGAATGCAGGATTATTAGTGGTTCCTAGAGTGTGTAAAAGTACAGTGAAGGGGAGAGCCTTCCGTTACCAAGCTCCTGTGTTATGGAATCAACTCCCTGTTGATGTTAAACAGGCACCCACAGTCTCTTTATTTAAGACCAGGCTTAAAACCTTCCTCTTCGGAATAGCTTATGACCAGGTTACTTAGTTGATGTTACTAAAATAAGCTGCCGCAGGAGATAACAAGCTGGGGGAAGTGTGGCAACCTGAGCCCTGTCCTCTGTTTCCTCCTATTTTGTCATCAGCATCACTTACTATGTTCTCATCTGTACCTCGTTCATTGCTATTCACATGTTGTCCCCTGTCCCACTCCCCCTGTGGAGTGTAACTCTTTCAGACACCTGATGGCAGCTGGACCCATCTCCTCCTCCTCGCCCGGCTCCTCCTCCTCGCCCGGCCTCCTCCTCCTCGCCCGGTCTCCTCCTCTTGCCCGGCCTCCCCTCCTCGCCCGGCTCCTATCCCACCTGGGTAGCTGTGGCCATACCGAACTGGCCCACGGGCCTGGACATCTATAGCCTGTCCGTCCATGGGAGTGGATCTCTCCTTCACTGTAGTTCTCCCCGAGGTTTCTTCTTTTTCCCAGGACCCTGGGTTTTTTGGAGTTTTTCCTTGCTGAGAAGGAGGGTCTCAGGACAGGGGATGACTGGACAATGTTTCATTTGCTGCTTTACATGAATGTTGTTTTTTCCTGTTTTGATATGTCTGTGTGTATGTTTTGCTCATCCATATCTTGGAACGCCCTTAGAGGCAACTGTTGTTGTGATTTTGGGCGCTACAAAATAAATTGAATTGAATTGATTAGACCTGTCATTATAATTCCACTATCAAGTTACTGTTTAACTGACACTGTGTAAACAAAAAACTTTAAAATGGAGGCAGCTGGAGGCAAAAGTGAAGAGGAACAACATGAAAAACTGGATTCAACCAGAGATAAATAGATAAATCAATTTAATTATTTTTATTTATTTTCCTTTTGGTTGTGTTTATTGCACTGAATAACTTGCATCCTTACTGTGAGTGGGCTTGCATCTCCACAAACCTGACTCTTATTTGGCTATAATCTTCCACAGTATAAGATAAGACTCATCTGTCTCCATGGAGAATGTTCCAAAGTATGGTTTTAACTTTCTGTTTAGCCTAAGACACAATCACGCCGATGTTCAAAATTCAAATTGATGCTTTTTCATCCTTGCAACTGAAAAATTAAATGGCATTTCCACCTCAAAAAAAGAACTTGCTTATTTTTTGTAGTATAACATTAAAACACATTCAAACCTGATGTCAGAGCACTTTAAATACACCATAAATATACTTCCAAATAGTTTTGGAACATTTATATAAAAAAAAATTTAACCAAAATGTCCAAATGTATGATCAGTATGTAATCTCTCTGTCGCGGTGCCAAATGTTTAATATCCCAGAACCCTTTGGGGTTGGTACGGCTCATATGCAAATCAGGAACAGAGGTGTGCACAGTAGCTCAAAAATGTACTCAAGCAAATATACCATGACTTCAAAATAATAAGTAGAAATTCAAATTACAAGAAAAAGTATTTGGGAAAACTTACTTAAACTTAAAGAGTGACTGTTAGGACACAACATCTTATTTATAATTTAAAGTTCATGACAAAACCTTAAATAATGCACAAAATAAAATAAAAAGTTTACCCAAGTAAGAGTGCTGTTATTTCAATAAAATTATTACTAGTAGGAGTAAATGTTGCTAGAAAAAGTCTTTAAAAAGTCACTGAAGTAAATGGAACTGAGCACTCCTCAGGTGTGATCAGGATGTGTTTGGGCACGTCAGACACAAGGGGGCAGTGTGGGACTTAGATCAATGAAAGTATGAATGTATGAAAACGAACGCATGTAGTGTACTTTTCATTAACTGCTTTCTGTGTATTGTTTTAGCTGCAAATGTTGGGGAAGAATTACTACAGCCACTCTTAAGGGATGACATTAAAGATTTGCTGCTAGGTCCAGAAAATGTGCTCAGGCGCAGGGCACTATGGCTCCTTGTGAACAGTGATGAAAAGGTGAGTATATAAATGACAAAATTATATAGGATTCATATAGTTGATATAGATGAATTGAAACACATTTCCATACAAATGAAAGCAATAAAGGTTTAACCATAGAATGCTTTTATTTGTTTAGGTTGAAGGTGCTGCCAAAGATGTGGAGCCGTAAAATCAATCCACCATTGCAACTAGCTGCTCTGCAGAGGACAGACCCAATCCCTCAAAAGATCTAGCCTTGTCCAGCCCAGAGTATATTGTCTCCACAGAGAGTGAACTTGAACAAGCACGTTCAATCTACTTTACTTTGAACAAAAATGCCTTGGCTCCACCACTTCTAACTTGTCCAAGGAACTCTCCTGCAGACTGATTAGAAACACCATGACAAACATGCTGTCCATTACAAGAGCCGTTGAAGACTCAAGATACCCTTCCAAACATGAGGTTGACACTATGGTGAAGAGATTAGTCGAGTATTATCCAATGCTAAAGGGAAAAACACTTGAGAGTGAATGGGTAAGTACTTTTCCAGCGCAGGATTATTTATATAAGAATATTTTTCTGATTCCCTATTAAGCATTTTGCCATTTTCGCTATCTTGCAGGGGCATGTTACCAAGAAGCTAATAAAGAGGCTCTTAAACATCAAAATCCCTAAAAAGCCAGTGCACCTTTCAAGAAACGTCGCAGGACCTATGAAGAGGATTGCTCGACAGACTTTGATGAAATCATGTCATGTCACCACATGCACCGCCAGCGCGCGGCTTGTCCACAGCGCGCACCCTCGTGTACCAGCATGCGTCACAGGGCAGGTTAAACATCCTACATGTCTATACGTCAGTGCACTGCTCCTCACCTTTTAGAGCAGGACGAAACGCGAAGCAAAAAGTCTGCACAGAGCAGAGCTACGGCACAGAGCAGGTGACATGTGGGCTGAAGTTTGCCCAATAAAATGCCAAATTAATCTGTTTGTCACAATGTGCGTTTGGTTTAGTAAATGTGCAGAGGCAAAATACCATTTGAAAACAAGAGAATGTAACTCCAGTTAGAAATGTGAAAATGCAGGTTTAAAAATCCTATACACACTTTTTTCTCTTCGAAGCAGTTTTGTGTAAAGTGCTAGTGGAGGTTCTCTTAAAGAAGAGGTTCTCAAACTGTGGGTGAGGGTCCAAAAAGGGGCAGTGTTTAAGTGCATTACAGTTTGCTTGGCTTATTTTAAGTCTAAATGAATACTGAACAGATAAGATAAACTGAATTGAAAAAATTGAATTGAATAAAATGGAGATAGATTTATATATATTAAAAAAAACATTGAGATCATGCTGGAAAAGTACAGTCATAATACTTTTGTTTTTTTGTATAAAATTGATTCACATAAGTTGGTGTGTGCAAATTCTGCACTATAATAAATGTTCAAAAACCTATTTGTGCCCCCATTTTTTTTTCTGTCAGAAGAGCCAAGTCAGACACTATAAGACCCTCCAAGAGATGTGCAGGACTAAAAAGTCAAACAAAGCTCCTGTCAGCCACTTGCTCAACCTGGAATTTGACTCAAGATGACGCTTTGTCACATCAAATGTTCTAAACGACCATGACAGACCATCAAAAAGTCTTGATGCCTCCCCTTGTTTCAAAGAATTGGACCATGTAAGTAAAACTTCCTTAAAGCGGTTACTCTCCTTTTACTGGGCTTTAAGAAATTAGCATTTTTCCAGGTACTGGATGAAATGCAGAGAATTATTCAACCAAAAAACTCCCAACTACATTGCTGAGACTAGGAACAGATGGGAAAACTTTTTTTTCAAAAGTAAAGTTCTATGGGGTAATGACGAAAGCCATGAAGCCTCCAAAGACACCCAACAGCGGTGAGATAACACGATTATTAGACTAATGCACCAGTGTTATAACAGAGGGTAACTTGTTTTGTCTTTTCATCAGTGGATCATGCCTTAGCAGCGTTTGCAGCTCTGCCCTCCTTTTTCCATCCAGTGCACCACCACCAAAGAAATTAGGCTCCTGCGGTGAAGCGTTTTTTCACGCACTTAAGTTGAGAAAAGCTTTGTGTGTGTTATTTATTTAGAAGTAGGGTGTTTCAGTGTTTTATAACAGTGGATATTTCCCTTATCATGTTTTGTATCATAGACATCTGAGGACCCTGAAGGATATCTTCAGAAGCGGCTACTATCATGTCCAGTGCTGTTCTTGAGCGAGAACAACTGCATGATCACACTTGGCAGCACAGTGAGCACCTTTCACGTGACAAGCTGAATGAAGGACTAGTGTACCTGTTGGCCTTTTACTACGCCTTTCATCTCACTTATCCAAAGTGTATTTCCACTTTGCTCTCAGTTATACTGAAGTCCTTCAAGATTCCATCCATGACAAAGATGCAACATTTTAGTTCATTATTTTTAGTTTAGTTTTTTTTTCTTGTTTCTAGTCAGGCACATTTTGCAGTGTAACAACTGAATAATATTTTTTAATCTTTTGAACAGTGAAAAGTCCTCAACATTTAACAGAAAGCTAAAACGTGTAATAGTGAAGATTGTCAGTGATCTTCAAATGGTCAGCTGACAAGAACATGTCACACTGGAAAAAACAATATCTAGGTAAGTTAAAATGACTTAAATTCAGAACATTTTACTTTATTAGTAAGTGTATTTTCTTAATTCTAGCAACATTCGATTCAGTTCACTATTTACTGGGTAAGAGAAAATCAGATTTATTGACAGACGTTTGCAGTCCTTAAAGATGCACTATGTAACTGCTCCCAAGCACTGCATAAACCTTCTATCTTGCCTTTTTAAAATTACAGCTGTTTTTATTGCTCAATTACTTGAAAAACATGTCTTCTTACTGTAGTGTGGTCACCTCTCCACGGTGCTGGCCCGTAACTAGGTCAAGTACCGTCACCTGCTCGTATCCATGAATATAGATGTTTAATTGCGGGTTCGATCCCCGGGTCGCCCGGGCCTTTCTGTGTGGAGTTTGCATGTTCCTCCCCGTGTTTCCTCCGGGTACTCCGGGTTCCCCCATCAACCCAAAACATGCCCGCACCCCTATGAACACCCCTAACATCAAGGACCATGTTGTCCACCCTCCTGTGGGCTCACCACCTGCAGAGGGGTTCATAGGGGGGGTCAGGTGCTATGAGTATTGGGCAGCACGCTGCCCCCGCGACCCAGCCGGATTAAGCGGGAGAAGATGGATGGATGGATATATATATATATATATATAAATAATTGGAAGTACTACTGTTTATTGTCAGAATATTGGTCAAGGTAAAAAAAACAACAACATATGACAAAATATAAACATGAAATATACATTGAGTATGCAGGTTAACATTAATATTACTGGGTTTTAGGGGACTCTTTCCTTCTCCCTTAATACTACGACACCAAATGAAACATATTGGGTGCACTAAATGTGTTCTTGTCTCCTCAGAGGGATCCTTCCAGCCTGGTGAGGGAGAGCAGTGAAGCAGAGGACTTTGATCGGGCCGTCTTCATAGACCTGCTCAAACGCATGCTGGACTTGGACCCGCATACCCGGATCAGTCCAGAGGTGGTTCTGGATCACCCCTTCCTCACCCTGACCCACCTGACCCAAAAGTACCACAAGTATGGGTATGTACTTTTACACATTTACTGCTAAAACTCAACATACTACCCTATTACTAATAGTTTTGTCACAATATGAAAAATTCAGTCATCGTTGATACTCAATGCCCTTTTTTCATACAAACACTCCTCTATACAGTGGAATATCATCATATTAGTTCTGAATTAGTTGTCTTATTTATTCAGTATTTCCATGTGGTCTTCTATTAATTCTGTTATTAAAATTAAGACCATTCAAAAAGGAATGGGAAAGCTAAACTTTTTCCAGTTTCAAGTTTAGTTTCAGAATTTTTAGTAATTGGGAATCAGTTTTATGATAACTAACACAGCAGTGGTTCTCAGTTGGTGGGTTGGGACCCAAAAGTGGTTTGCAAAAAACATTTTCCTCTGGTCATGGACCTTTGCTAATAGAATATTTTTATTTGGATGGTCTCTTGGTTTGACATGACAGCTTGAAGTTTCATCCGTTGAGAACCACTGATACAGTCATACTTTTTACCAGTCACATACACTGTCTATGCTACTGCTACTACAAGGACTACAATTAATACATACTTGAATTCTTTCCCATAATTTGGAGAGTAAAAAAATCCAGCTCCAGGCCTTGGATCTTGACCGTGAGGAGCAGCCGTACACCTCCTCCACCTCCTCCACCTCCCCCTCAACTCCCTCATCCCCGCAGACTCCTGAGGCTGCACAGGGCCCAACATCTGGCCTGAAGAGCAAGAGAGAGGAGGAAGAACCTCTGCGGAAACAGGCCAAAAGAGATGGTTCTGGTTTTGTTGTCAGGTATGTGCAGCTTGTGCCTTTGTGGCGATACACTTCACCACTCTGCCTGGGAGCTGTATTAGTGGGATTATGTGTGTGGTGTCTGCCTCACGGCACCTGTAGCTTTAGGGAAAAAGAATGGAAAAGAATCATAACTTTAGGTTTTAAACGTTAAGAAATCATGAGTCAACTGAAGCTCATGAGGCTGGCAATTATAGGGGTAAATTTGGAGGCAAGTTCCATATTAGGAAACAGAATTTATTCATGGACAAAACAGTGAAATACAAACATCAGGATCATGTAGAGCAAGTTAATACAAACATTTTAAGACCAAACTGGAGCCTTTGTCCACTTATATATACAGTCTATAGTGCACACGTATGCAAGCAAACAAGCAGAACCTTGATTTCAGTTCATTTGATTGGTTTACTTATATTTCTTTGGTTGGTTTATGTCAGTGGTTACCATCTCTTTTGCTTTGAAAGTCCCTGAGCACGTCCTCGAAACTGGTCAGGCCCCAAACTGGACCTCCCTTTAATGTAAAAACCTCTAAGTAGCATTTACATCAGATAAAAACCCAGTTTATGTCATATGTGGAGGGTTTTTACCATTTACTTTGTACTAGCACAGTTTTTATGGCCAAACATTCCCTGGGACCCTTGTAATCTCCAGGACCCTCCAGCCATCCAGACTGGGAACTACTTACAAGTAGTTGTATGTAGTCACTACATTGATGACCGTATGTAGTCATCAATGTAGTGACTACATACAACTACTTGTAAGAACCTTGATTTCACTACATTGATGACTACATACGGTCATCAATGTAGTGTTTCAGTATTATGGATTTGGATCTATGTTGTATCTAAGTATCTTTAGATTATGAGTAATAGTAGTAAAAAGTCATTAGGACAGTTTTTGCAGTGCAGACGGGACAAATCAGGTTATATTATAATATCAACCCTCGCCTTAAAATGTTTTGAACTGAGCTACGGCTATTACAGAACAAGAGAAATGCTTGGACTGAAATGCACTGTTTCCAAAGTATTTTAAATTGACCTCTGTTGTCTCTCTTCCAGCTCCGTGCAAAGATCCAGATGTATCTGCAAAGAGTCTCCAGACCTGATCCTTCTGGAGTCTGTTAGCGAGAACTGGAAGAGGCTGGAAGAGAAGGCACTCGATCAGATCTCCTCTGAAAAGAAAAGGAAGCCAGAGGAAGCCATCATCCTGGACTCCTTCAGCCCAAAGATGAAGAGCGAGAGTAAGGAGGTGATAGAGCTGGAGTCTGTCAGCGTAAAGAGGGATGAAGATAAAGTTATAGTCCCACAGTTTTCCAGCGACAACAGAAAGAGAAAGATTAGGGAAGATGAGGAGAGCGCCCTGGACTCTGACTGTGAGCAGAAGAAGAAGGGAAAGTGGAAGGGAGATGTGATCCACCTGTCCTCTGATAGTAAGAACAAGAAGAGGAAGTGGACAGAACATACAATCTCCTTTTACTCAGCTCAAAAGAACAGGAAGAAGAAGGATGGAGAGATGATCGACCTGGACTCCGTGACTGCCACCAGCTCCAACCAGCGCAGTGTTGGAGGTGTTGTTGAACCATCTCCAGATGTCATCATTCTGGACTCTGGTGGTAAGAAGAGGAACAGAAAGCAAGAAGAAAAGACTGACTCTGACCTTGAGAAGAAGAGGAGGAAGCAGGAGAAGGTTTTCACTCTGGAGTCTGGCAGTTCTGACAGCTTCAAGAGCGTTGGAGCTGTTAGTGAAGAGCAGTGGCAATGGAAGAGCAGGGAAAGAAAAATGACCTTCCTGGATCAAGCCAAACCGAGCAGGAAGAGGAAACAGGAGGAAGTCATCGTCCTGACGTCCTTGTCTCCCAAATACCGTAGACATTAGCCTAGGGGTGTATGATATGGCAAAAATGTCATAGCACGATTTAAAAAAAATAAATGTGTGAATCAATCTGTGGCTCTCGGTCATCAATGTTTGTAGAAGTGCAAGTTCTAGAATGTGCCCAAGGTGATCTCTACGTCTCTGCACTTTGGCAGATCGTCTACACATTCTTATTCTTCACGATTTAATATGGTCAGATTGCACACCCCTACATTAGCCCCATATTCCGCTCCACTATTCAGGAGTGCAGCATTTATTTGATGAATAAATAGAACTTTACCATTTAGGTTGTATGTTTTCATCATCTTTTAATAATCTTTTAATCACATACACAAACCCCTCCTGTGGGCTCACCACTCACAGAGGGATTAATAATAATAATAATAATAAATTTTATCTGTAATGCACTTTACATTTCAATGAAATCTCAAAGTGCTACAGTGAGAGCATAAAAAGATGATAAAAAACACTTACAAAGTACATTTAAAACATCCTAGCACAAGGTAAACAAGGCAAAATCCTAGTAGGCCTTTTTAAACAGAAATGTCTTAAGTCCTTTCTTAAAGGCCTCCAGACTCTGAGGCACTCTCAGGGCTTCTGGGAGGGCATTCCACGGGCGTGGGGCTGCAGCCTGAAAAGCTCTGTCTTCCATAGCGGAGAGTTTGGTCTTTGGCTGATGGAGACAGCAGGTGGAGGATGAGCGAAGGTGTCGTGAGGTGGTGTATGGTGTGAGAAGCTCTGAGAGGTAGGCTGGGGCAGTTCCGTGTATACACTGATAGGTGAGGAGTTTGTAATGAATCCGATGCTGAATGGGCAGCCAGTGAAGTGAGTGGAGAACAGGGGTGATGTGGTCATATTTACACCTCCTCATCAGGATCCTGGCAGCGCAGTTCTGGATGTGCTGTAGCTTCTGTAGGCTCCTGCCAGAGATCCCAACGAGGAGGGCATTGCAATAGTCAAGTCGTGAGGAGACAAAGGCATGGATCAGTTTTTCAGCATCAGATTGGAAAAGGGAGGGACGGAGTTTAGAAATGTTTTTAATATGGAAGAAGGAAACTTTGGAAAGGTGGCGTATGTGACTGTCAAATGAAAGATGTGGGTCGAGTTTGACTCCAAGGTTTGTGACAGATGAAGAAAAGGGGATGTTGTGACCAGAGAGAAGAATACTTGAATTAGAGAATGACTGGGTTTGATGTGGAGTTCCAAATACCATAGCTTCAGTTTTATTGCTGTTTAGTTGGAGGTGGTTATCTGCCATCCATGCCTTTATCTCCTCGAGGCAAGTGTGGAGGACAGATGGTAGGGCTGAGGAGGAGGTGGGGTCCATTTTCATATAGAGCTGAGTGTCATCGGCATAACCGTGGAATGAAAGTCCATGTTTGCGGATGATCTGACCAAGTGGGAGCATGTAAATTGTAAAAAGGGGCGGACCTAGGACCGACCCTTGTGACACTCCGCAGGTGACAGTGTGGGGGAGTGATTTGGCCTGCCCTAAAGACACATACTCTGTTCTACCCGCAAGATAGGATTGGAATCAGCGGAGTGTGGTGTCAGAGAGACCAACCACAGTCTGGAGTCGGTGGAGCAGAGTGTTATGATCAACCATGTCCAAAGCAGCTGACAAGTCCAGAAGGAAGAGGAGAGATGGTGAGCCCTGTTTGTGCACTACCAAGCCACTAACAACGTATTTCCGCTCCAGTGTGCGACCTGCCGTTTTCATCCTCCTCAGCTCATCTGTGTACCAGGGAGCTGAGTTAGAAAAGGAGACTGTTCTTGTTTTTAAAGGTGCATGAACCTCAAGGATCTTGTGTAAACCAAAATTATAATAATCAACTGATTCACTAACCGATGTGGATTGTGTGGACAGTAGTAATGAATGTGAGAGTGACTGTATGTCGTGGTTCAAGGAGACAGGATATATCTTTTTTAAGTTTCTAAACTGCATTTGGCATTTTGGTTTGTGATGTGGGCTAATGACAAATCAAAAGAAATGGCCTTATGGTCAGACATACATAAGTCATACACTTTTATGTTGTTAATGGGAGCAGTGTCAGTAATGACCAGATCAAGAGTATGCCCTTTAGTGTGTGTAGGTACTTCAATGTGTTGTGTCAGGTGTAAACAGTCAAGGAGTTCCAGGAACTCAGCAGCAGAGTGGTTAGTGGAGGAGTCCACATGCAAGTTGAAGTCTCCAAGTATTAGTGTACTGGAGGATGTGGCACAGAGCGATGTCAACAGGTCTTGTAGTTCAGTAATAAAGTCAGGGTTTGATTTTGGTGGGCGATAAATGAGGATTATTGTTGTAGTTGTTGATTTTGATCTACATTTGAATAGAAGACATTCAAATGTAGACAAAGCTGGGAGTGGGAGTGGTGACATGTGCAGGGCTTTGTGGTATAAGACTGCCAGGCCTCCGCCGTGGCCTATAGTCCTAGTTTTTTCAAGGTATGTGTATCCTGGGGGGCATGCTTCATTTAGAGCTAGAAATGACTCATGTTTATGCCAAGTTTCTGTGAGGCACATAAGATCTATTTTACTATCAAGGATATGGTCCTGGATTCATAGGCGGAGTCAGGTGCGTAGAGGACTGGGCGGCAAACAGCTGCCCCTGCGACCCAGCCGGATAAAGTGGAAGAAGACGGACGGACGGACACATACATACATAAACAAGGTGGCAACAACATGGCACAACAAACACAGACATTACACTGGACATTACAGTACAGGCAGGAGATCAGACTTCTGCTCTTGACAAGAGGCTGTTCACGAGATCAGGAAGACCCAGGAAAGAGAAGTGATCATCCTGGACCAAGCCAAGCCGAACAGGAAGAGGAAATAGGAGAAAGTCATGGACCTGACGTCCTTGTCTCCTGAATACAGGAGACGTTAGCTGCCCCATACTCCGCTCCACTATTCAGGAGTGCTTTATTTGTTGTGCATAAACAACTTTCTTACAACACTAATGCTAGAACCTTCTTTTAATTGTGGACGACATATACACAACAAACACAGACACTAGGGGTGGGACAAGACAAGAGTTTGACATTATTTACTATAAATAAATTGTGCAGTTCCCAATTTTATTCTCACCATTTCTGATATACTTTATTTCATATTTTGCTGTAGAACTGCTTTTTGTGACCACAGCTTCTAAAAAAATGCAGTAAAATGCTTCTAAAAACTCTTAGTTAAGTACTTAACTTTTTATCCAATCTGAATGTAAAAACATGGGAAAAAATCATTTGCAGCATGTGTGCACAATCCTGTGGAGATTTTGTCTTGCAAGATCTCATCCCATCCCAAGCAGACGCACACAATAGACTTAGTCCACTCTACAGGACCTGCTGTTCAGGAATGAGATGGCTGAGAGGATGAGGCTTCTGCCAAAGTGGGCCCTCAGGTGCAGGAGGGCCCAGTTTTTCAGATCTGCACTTTGGCTGTGGGGATTTCTATGCTTTTAGCAACTGTATGTGTTACCATTCTGATTTTAGACTTTTTACAGTGAGCATATTGAAAAAGCAGGAGGAATCATAGTGAGTCTAACTGACCTAAAATGCTGAAACCAAAAATGCTCCTGAGATCGACAGTGGCTGATGTGAGTTTTCGCATGCTCCCGAGGTGAGGAGCATACGTGTGCGATCGTAACCAGAGAAGCAGCTACGTATCCTCGCCTAGCTCTTACAAAAGCAACAAAAACAGAAGCTCAGATCATGGCTCTATACTTCCATGGTTCAGATCTCCAGATAAGATTTGTACTGTAGACACATAAGCAGTGAACATAGGCCTACTCAAGTGAAAAACAGGAAAGGGTTAGGCTGTGTTCAAAGTTTTCTTACACTTAAGTGGCCAAGTAATAGTAATAGAGTTCAAACCGTATAGTACTATATAGTAGAAGTATATGTGTGTGTGTGTGTGTGTGTATATATATATATAAAAACGCATTTCTCACCTTCCACGGTGGTTGGTCTCTCTCACCCTCATCAGCTCGAGTCCTCTACCAGAGACCTGGGAGCTTGAGAGTTCTGCGCAGTATCTTTGCTGTCCCCAGTACTGCCCTTTTCTGGACTGAGATGTCTGTTGTCCTTCCTGGGATCTGCTGCAACCACTCATCCAGTTTGGGGGTCACGGCCCCGAGTGCTCCGATCACCACAGGCACCACCGATGCTTTCACCTTCCAGGCCCTCTCCAGCTCTTCTTTGAGCCCCTGGTATTTCTCCAGTTTCTCATGTTCCTTTTTCCTGACATTGCCATCGCTCGGTATTGCAGTGTCCACCACCACGGCTTTGTTCTCTCGCTTATCCAGAACCATGATGTCTGGTTGGTTCGCCATCAGTCGCTGTCAGTCTGTATTTGGAAGTCCCACAGGATCTTGGCCTGCTCATTCTCCACAACCTTTGGAGGCGTTGCCCACCTTGATCCTGGGGTTTCCAGCCCGTACTCTGCACAGATGTTTCTGTACACTATGCCCGCTACTTGGTTATGTCGCTCCATGTACGCTTTTCCTGCCAGCATCTTACACCCTGCAGTTATGTGCTAGACTGTCTCAGGCACTTCTTTGCACAACTTACACCTTGGGTCTTGTCTGGTGTGGTAGGTCTGAGCCTCTATTGCTCGGGTGCTCAAGGCCTGCTCCTGTGCAGCCAGGATGAGTGCCTCCGTGCTGCCCTTCAGACCAGCCCTCTCCAGCCATTGGTAGGATTTCTTGATATCAGCCACTTCAGTTATGTTTCGGTGGTACGGGGTTTGTCCTGCCATCCTGCCATGATGGTCCCTCCAGCACCTCTTCCTCTGTGCCTCACTGTCTGAGACATTCTCTGAGCACGTCATCAGTCTGGGCCTTGTCACTGATGTACTTGTGGAGCTTGGATGTTTCATCCTGGACAGTGGTTCCCACACTCACTAGTCCTTGGCCTCCTTCCTTCCGGCTCATGTACAGGCTCAGGGTGCTGGACTTGGGATGGAACCCTCCATGCATGGTCAGGCGCTTTCGTGTCTTAATATCCGTGGTCTAAATCTCCTCCTTTGGCCAACTTATGATTCCTGCTGGGTATGTGATCACTGGCAGAGCGTAGCTGTTTATTGCCTGCGCCTTGTTCTTGCCATTGAGCTGGCTTCTTAGGACCTGCCGTACTCTTTGCAGGTATTTGGCTGTCGCCGCTTTCCTTGTTGCCTCGTCAAGGTTGCCATTTGCCTGTGGGATACCAAAGTACTTGTAGCTGTCCTCAATGTCTGTTATTGTTCCCTCTGGGAGTGAGACCCCCACTGTGTGGACTATCTTCCCTCTCTTTGTCACCATCCTACTACATTTCTCGAGCCTGAATGACATTCCAATGTCTGTGCTGTAGATCCTGGTGGTGTGGATCAGTGAGTCGATGTCTCACTCGCTCTTAGCGTACAGCTTGACGTCATCGATGTAGAGGAGGTGACTGATGGTGGCCCCGTTTCTGAGTCGGTGTCCATAGCCAGTGCGGCCAATTATTTGGCTCAGGCCTATGCAGAACAGCAGTGGGGACAGTGCATCTCCTTGGTATATGCCACATTTGATGGTCACTTGTGCAAGTGGCTTGCCATTGGCTTCAAGGGTGGTTTTCCACAACCGCATCGAGTTTGCAATGAACGCCCTTAGAGTCCTGTTGATGTTGTACAGCTCCAGGCACTCAGTGATCCATGTGTGTGGCACTGAGTCATAGGCTTTCTTGTAATCAATCCAGGCAGTGCACAGGTTGGTCTGACGGGTTCTGCAGTCACGAGCGACTGTTCGGTCAACCAGGTTCATTTGTGCTGCTCGTGTTTCTTTTTGATGCTTCTCTTTCCCATATGTCTTTCCAGTACCTCTCAGTCTCCAGACTTGGTGGGTCTGCTTTGAGCGTACACTGTCGCTGCGAACAGGCTTGGCAACACAACACAGGCACAACAAAGGCTCCAAGCCTTTGTTTGGCAGCTTCAGGTATAGGCATCTGGCTGTACCTCTTGGGTCCTCGTTTTTTCATTGCACATTGACAGTTGGCTCACTTCTCTCTGGCTCCCATGGTTGCTCTTATAGCCCAACACCTCTAGGATCACTGCTGCTGAAGTGTATATCAGCTCATTGGTTTCAGTGATGGTTGTGGTAGGGATCGCTCTGAGTGCTGCATTCACCATCGGGGTTTTCTTGTGTTCATCTGGGCCATGATCTTATCTTTCAGGTCTGCCTCGCTCAGCGTGATACTTATTGGGGCTTCCTTCCCAATCTCTGGTTGGGGAGTTAGTGTTAACTCCCCTCTGACCTGGCGTCCTGGCTCCCACTTGCCGTAGCATTTGTGTTGTACCTCGTCAATCTCTAGTTGTGATAGCAGTTGTCGATGTTGGAACACTGAGCTACTAGTTGTTTGGCCGTTAGCTTGGACTGTGGGTATCGTAGTAACCATTTCTCCCACATCCTGTTCATGTGTAAAAGGTGTAAACAGAATGTGACTTATTTTGCAGCCTAATACAACACAAGGAAAAAAAATCTCATGCTTGCGCGCTGAGCGTGACCGGGAGTTTTGTTGTGCTGAGCATGACCGGGAGTTTTGTTGTGCTGAGCGTGACCGGGAGCTTTGTTTGCAGGACTTATTTCGCTTGACAACTGCCATGTGCGGTAGGAGCGGCACTGTTGTGACCGTAGCCTCATTTTTGCTCCATTTTCCTGACATTGTTGGGGCTGGTGTGAGAGGTGTCTGTTACGTTGTGTTGTTGGGGCTGGTGTGAGCGGTGTGTTATGTTGTGTTGTTGGGGCTGGTGTGTTACATTGTGTTGTTGGGGTTGGTGTGAGCAGTGTGTTACATTGTGTTGTTGGCCAGGGCTTTACGCTAACTTTTTTTCAGTTAAGTTAAAAGTTAAGTTAAAAATTTTAGAAGCACAGAAAAAAAAAATGGGGGCACAAATAGGTTTTTGTTTTGAACATTTATTATAGTGCAGAACTTGCACACACCAACTTATTTGAATGAATTTTATACAAAAAAAAGAAAAGGATTATGACTGTACTTTTCCAGCATGATTGCAATGTTGTTGGGTTTTTTTTTTTTTTTTTTTATAAATCTATCTCCATTTTATCTGTTTAATATTCATTTAGACTTAAAATAAGCCAAGCAAACTGTATTGCACTTAAACACTCTGCAACCCTTTTTGGACCCTCACCCACAGTTTGAGAACCTCTTCTTTAAGAAAACCTCCACTGGCACTTTACACAAAACTGCTTTGAAGTGAAAAAAAAGTGTGTATAGGATTTTACCTGTATTTTCACATTTCTAACTGGAGTTACATTCTCTTGTTTTCAAATGGTATTTTGCCTCTGCACATTTACTAAACCAAACGCACATTGTGACAAACAGATTAATTTGGCATTTTATTAGGCAAACTTCAGCCCACATGTCACCTGCCCTGTGCCGTAGCTCTGCTCTGTGCAGACTTTTTGCTTCGCGTTTCGTCCTGCTCTTCTAATCAGCGCATTGAGGAGGAGCCTCTGTGCGCTATATGTGGGGAGGAGAGAGCGTGAAAAGGCGAAGAGTGGCACACTGACGTATAGACAGGTAGGATGTTTAACCTGCCCTGTGACGCACGCTGGTACACGAGGGTGCGCGCTGTGGACAAGCCGCGCGCTGGCGGTGCATGTGGTGACATGTCGTGCAGTGTCTACTGAGTGGTGGGACAGGTGTGATTCTTGCTGCGGTGCGCACTCCTCGTTTAAGGTGGGCGTGGGTGTGTTTTGAAGAGTTTGTTCGTATGAGTGATATCGGCGCACAAGCGGAACTTGTATGCTGGGGTCCTGCGCAGTCAGATGTGTTCTGCCTGGGCTCAGTTCGGTTGCGCTCACACTGGGCAAGTGTGCCGTGCTTTAGGGACGATCCAGGCTAGGGCACAGTTCTGAAGTCCTAGTGTGAGTGCGCCCCTAATGTTTGATACATGTAGAACGTTTAACTCGTCATGTTACGTCTGTGCCCAGCTCTCCTTATTGTGGCTGCAGAAGCACTCGCACTGGTGCGAATGTTTTGTTTTGTTGTCCTTGTTCACACAACAAAATATTTGCTTGCAAATGCGAGTGAAATGGGCGCACTGTAGAGCCCTGGTTGTTGGGGCTGGTGTGTGTTACGTTGTGTTGTTGGGGCTGGTGTGAGCGGTGTATTATGTTGTGTTGTTGGAGTTGGCGTGAGTGGTGTGTTGTGTTGTTGGGGCTGGTGTGTGTTACGTTGTGTTGTTGGGGCTGTGTGAGCGGTGTGTTACGTTGTGTTCTTGGGGCTGGTGTGAGCGGTGTATTACGTTGTGTTGTTGGGGCTGGTGTGATCGGTGTATTACGTTGTGTTGTTGGGGCTGGTGTGTGTTACGTTGTGTTGTTGGGGCTGGTGTGTGTTACGTTGTGCTGTTGGGGTTGGTGTGAGCAGTGTGTTACATTGTGTTGTTGGGGCTGGTGTGAGTGATGTGTTATGTTGTATTGTTGGAGTTGGTGCGTGCGGTGTGTTATGTTGTTGGGGCTGGTGTGTGTTATATTGTGTTGTTGGGCCTGGTGTGAGTGGTGTATTACATTGTGTTGTTGGAGTTTGTGTAAGTGGTGTGTTACGTTGTGTTGTTGGGGCTGGTGTGAGTGGTGTGTTACATTGTGTGGTTGGGGCTGGTGTGAGTGGTGTGTTACGTTGTGTTGTTGGGGCTGGTGTGTATTACGTTGTGTTGTTGGGGTTGGTGTGAGTGGTGTGTTACGTTGTGTTGTTGGGGTTGGTGTGAGCGGTGTGTTACGTTGTGTTGTTGTGGCTGGTGTGTTACGTTGTGTTGTTGGAGTTGGGTTTGAGCAGTATCAGGTTGTGCTGCTGCGTAAACTTTGCGCTTGGCTGTGCGTTGTGCTCTAGATAAAGTTCAGCCAATAGTGACTAAAATCTCTGTTTCTGGCATTTGTTTATGTTATCACTATAGCGATACCGTAAAAAAAATGGCATGGGTGTCATGGACCTTTTGGATCAGGATGGCAAAATGGAATCTTGTGTTCTGGAATCTGTTTCAAATTTCACTGAAATCGGAGTTTGTACAAATGGGAAGAATTTGTAAAAACATTTCAAATATTTTGTGCATTTTTTTTTTGCTTCACTGCTCAGTGACTCGTGTCAAAAATGTGTATAACTTTTGAAGTTTCATCCCTTGAGATAATGTGTACCAAATTTAAGTCTGTTCTGGTGAACGCCAATATTGCTGACCCCTGGTGGAGCGAACAGCATTGGCGTAATAATATTTTTTCCTATTTTTTGTCATGATCTACTTTAGTGTCAAATTTCATAATTCTACGTGTAATTCTTTTTGGCCCTCATTCCTGTGCCTTAATGCATTTTTGTCATGGGCCGTTTTATTTATTTTCAGAAAGTGGAAATAGACAAAAGTTAGTAAAGCATGAGTTTTAACAGTTGGCAAAGTTTTGTGAGTTTCTGCCATTGTTCACCATGTGGAATATGGGTGAGTTGGTTAGGAAAAAATAATAACAAAAGACTAATATTCTGAAAGGAGAACAATGTCCCACTTTTTTTAGCTAACAAGTGTCCATTTTCAGAAAAGTCTGGTGCATTCCTATGTCATGGCGAGCAAGGGCCCTGGGTCACTACAGGCAACTCATTTTGCATCAGTTCACTTTTTTTTTTTTTTTTACCTTACCTTACCTTCCTGACTACTAGTAGCATTGCTTTGTGACACTAAAAGGCCCAACAGCAGCTTCCGGCCCTCTGGTGTTATGAAGAAACTAAAGAATGGTAGGCGTGCGTGGGAAGGGCAAATTCCTCATTATTGACATTGTGAACACAGCGAAATCATGATTACGCAAGTCTACATGAATCCCTGTAAAAAACAACTCTCAATACAACAATTATAACATTAAAAGCTCTGAAAACAAGATGTCTCCTTTAAAAATGTTTGGAGAGCAGATGGATTGTTTTTTTCAAAAATAACCCTCTTGTTGCTGTTACCAGACACGCCCTTTGGCACTGGAGCAGCAACAGCAAGAACTATCATGTTTCTAGTAACCGTGCTATAATTAAGGCTGTGGAAGAATTAATTATACAGATTATATTATACAAGAGTATGCTTCCATTGGCCCCCCTCCTTAGAAAAGATGTACACCATGTCATCACGAAACTGAATCACAACAACTGGACTTACTAAACTTTTGCAGCCAACGTTTCACTACTGACCAAGTATCTTCTTCAGGGCTTTGTGTCAGGGTCTGTGGCTCGAGCAGATGTAGCAGTGAGGCTCACAGGTGTCAGTCAGAGGACAGTCACTGCCAACCTGCAGGGAGAATTCACTGAAGCAGTTCTTAAGACCTGTTTCAATGAATGCGGGTATCCATGGTTTCAGAAATATGGGAAATAAGTACCACCACAGCAGACTGTTTTTATATTTTAAAAAGTATAAAAACAGGCCTTAATATAAAGACAGATACTAAATCTGGAATTCCCTGCTTAGACTGCTGCCCCTAGAAGAATGGATGAACTGAACCTGATGGACTGAACAAAATATGTCATTAACGTTACCATCTGCAGGTTTATTAGATGATTTTACCAGTGGATGGAAGAAGTGGAAAGTAGACAGCATGTGGGGGTGACATGTGACAAGTAAGCTTTTATTTCTGTAGCGCTTTTCACAGACATATGTCACAAAGAAGCTTTACAGAGCATTATGCATTCATTCCAGACCCGGTGGTGGTAAAATACTGTTGTAGCCACAGCTGCCCTGGGGGAGACTGACAGAAGTGAGGCTCCAATCTGCACTATCGGCCCCTCTGACCACACACACACCACTTCCATACTAGGCAATGTGGGCGAAGTGTCTTGCTTCTTTCTTGCTTTTTTTTGCGACTGGCGCCCCATTGCGGCACCTGATATTTCCAGTGATATTCCATCCAAGTAATAACCAGGCCCAGCCTGGCTTAGTTTCTGCGATCTGATGGTATCAGTATCAATAAACAAAATGCTTATGCGCAAAATAAAACCAGTTTGACGTTTTGAAAAGATATATGGTGTCCAATTCCAAACCACACCTTCGAATAACCCACTTTACCAAAAGGACATTAAAGTACATTTGAGAGTTTGGCACTTCATAATTTTACAAAAATCCATATCATTAGTTAACAGCAAATCTATTTTACTTCTATTTTTCTGCCCAAATTGGATCTTATTTAATCTCGAAATGTGACACCTGAAAATCTTTCTACAAAGGCGTGCATTGTTGATACGCCCTAGCTGATAGTCACCCTCGCCTCAGGGAAGTTTCACCTTAAAACACCGCGCAGGCGGAATGCAGCCGCACTTCTGATACTGAGCAAGAATCAGAGACATGGAGCCTGACCAGCCACAGGAGTTCATGTGTGGAGGCATCGGAGAGTCCCAACCTGCAAACCCAGAGGTGCAGGCCATTTGTGACTCTGTAAGTATCACACACTTAAAGCTACAGTGTGGAAATTTTCTGATGAGCGATTGTTCTTTATGTTTTATTCTTTTTTTTTTTTTTTTTGTTATACCTTTCTTTTTTTTTTTAAGGCTTGAAAAACATACATTATTGTGAGTGGGATCACCTCTCTGCAGATCTGGCTTGTATCTTGTGTTTCTCAAAGTCTTAATTTGCCTTGTCTATTCTGGGTGTGGCAGGGCATCAAGATCACCCAAGTTGTGTTCTAATACTCATATCCTCAATTTGGTTAGCATTTTACTAAGGATACATAAGATTGTGTAAGATAATTTCATATCATATTCAAATTATATATATTTTTAGATGCAGTTATTTAATTTTTTGCTATCCACACAAGGATATTTTTTTGCTGTTGCTGTTGGTTCACTCTGAAGCCTGTTCCATGAGCTGTGTGCTTGAAGGAACCCAGGAACAAAACAGGGCACGAAGCTTTGAGAAATACCCTTGGTCTAGGGCAGTGGTCTCCGACCTTTTCTCGTGACCTACCAGTAGCTCTCCACCCCCTTCCAAACGATTTCTAAATTACACATTTTGTCCTGAATAACTCAAATTTGATTCATTAAATTCCTATTATTATTGTAAATCTATCATTTTGGTACCCCATCTAAGTCTTGCCATGACTCTTAGGTACTTTATTTCTTGTGATGTCTAAAATTAGTAGCTCTCTGGAATTTTAATTTTGTGAAGGTAGCTCACCTGAGGAAAAAGATTGGAGACCCCTGGTCTAGGGCATTACCAGCTTGCCTCCATGGAGAAAAATCATATTATGGGACATTTACAGTAAAGGGCGCCGTACCCAATTGTCTTCGAAACCTAAACAGAACCAGCTGGTAAACGGTCCCATTTTTCTACAGCTCTTTTCCACTTTCAAAGCACTCACAGAGCTTCACACCAAGGAACCACTCACTCATTCACACACACATTCATACACCAGTGTACGCAGACACTGGGGACGAGGGGGGGGTAAGTGTCCTGCCCAAGGACATAACGACAGCCCAAGGACATAACGACTGTAGGAGCTGGAATCACACCAACCAACCTGTGGGTTGGTGGATTTTTTACACCAAGAGCGGGACTCTGTCGCTCGACCAGCTGAGCAACTGGGGCGACAGGAGCTCAGTTCATTTTAAAGTGGTCCAAATTCACTATGATGAATTTATAAGTGATTTTCACAACTTTAAAAGACTAAAGAACACAGTAATGCCTCAAGGACTAGCAATATAACAACACACTTCCTGATTCTCTGACAATAAAACACTTGTCTGATGCAGACAGTCCACAGGTGACTTATTTTTATATTTGTGATGAGGAATCATTATTATAACATGGATTAAAAAATAGACAATACTGTGGAACATTTCAACCTTCTGTATTATGAGTGAATCTTGTGCTGTTTTTTAGGTGAAGAGTGAAGTGGAGCAGCAGAGAGGAGTGACATATGAGATTTTTGAAGCCATATCCTACAGGACACAAACTGTAGCTGGATGCAACTACTTTGTCAAGGTCAGTTCCTGCAGATGTTTTATCTTTTATTCACCCAGTGACAATATTCAGATGATGTTTGGCAATCCAGGAGAATCCTAAAGATTAGAACTATCACCCTTGTCTGTAATTACCACAGGAACTACCCCAGCAAACAAAGTCAGGATTAGACTTGAAGCTCCTATAGAGTTGTTAAGTGTGATGTCACATCCTGGTCCATCAGTTGATTGAAAACAATGACGTTTACAATTTTCTCTCTTTTTTAAGTGACAGCACATCTCTCGTTAAAAACAGATTGCAGTTGTTTAAAGCCAACAAGGTGATAAGCATGGATCTATGGTTAGAACAAATGTTAAAACATTCATGTTGTCAAAATAAAGAATCCCTATAAAACCTGACCTTTGTGAAGGCTGTGGAAGTCCTGTGAGGCCGACACGAGCAGTCTGAATTCCAAAAAAATACATTGTGTTATTTGGAAGAATTCTTTGAGCCGAAGCTGCGGTACCTGGAGCAGCCACTAGTTGGTCTCACTCTGGAATGGAGAGAAATGTCTTATCCAGTTCCTGTTGTAGTTCCATGGATTATAACTGACAGAAAGTGTACGAGGGAGGTTGAGCTATGAAGCTAGGGTCGTCTTAACAAGTATTAGCGGTGACTGGCAGAAGTGAGATATACACACTGGTAATCCCATGTTACGATAGATTATTACTACATTATTTACATCTTTGATATGACTGGAAGGGAACTGTCTCTTTTCAGATAAGGAACAAAAAAAAAAAGTAGAAATCAGATGTGAAGTTTATGCTTGGACTCAGAAGTGACGTCATCACTTAACAGCTCTATATGACTCTATGGGAGATTCACTGTCATTAGAATAAATATTCCAAATTATGATCCACAAATGTTGAGCCTTCTCGTCATTTGTTTGGGCATGGCTCCACAAATTTGTCATGTTAGTCTCCTGACTTGACTTCCTTTCAAGTGACAACAGTCAGATCTTTGGGCTGAATAATGGTGCCACTCTCTGTTCCTCCTCGAATCTTCTGCTTCTTTAGGTCCACGTTGGGGAGAACAAACATCTGGAGCTGACGGTGTTTGTGGGGCTGCCTCACACCAACAGTGCGCCAGTCCTCCAACGTGTTTTGGAGCATTATGAGCCGCAAGTGAGCGTATGTTACCGCTCTGAACCACTGAAAATGATGCCTCCTTTAGAGCCAGTAGAGTTATTGTGTGGAGGCATCGGAGACTCCCAACCTGCAAACCCAGAGGTGCAGGCCATCTGTGACTCTGTAAGTATCATACATTTAAAAGCTGCACTGTGGAACTTTTCTGATAAGAGAATGCTCCCCACACCTTCTGGACTTTGGTTATTAAAACATGTTAGTGATGGTTTACGCGGTTGCAATTTTCTGTGGTAATTTCTAGATATCAGCAAAAGTCTCACCTTAATATGCGGGATGAAATGTGCAGACTTATTAAGTTTAGTTACTTTGTTTGGATCGACAGACCACAGTGGAGGGAGGGGGAAGTAAAGTGCGGGAACTTAAAGGAAATGGAAAGTTCGGGGCAGTGGCACAGGAAGTGGACCTGCCACAATAAAAGTCTGCATCTTAAATGCGGGTTACATTATAATATTACCTCATCTTCATCTCCAAAGCTCAAAATGCTGTTCCACCTTGTGATGTCATGAAGTGGAATTTTTCAAGTTCACAGCTCCTTTTACCTTAGGTTCAGTAGAAACGGGCAGTTCCAGACTTGAAATCATCCAAATGATTCTAGTGAAGGTGTGTGGACTTTAAAACACAGTGGAGCACCTCCTGTATTACCAGAGGCCATCCCAAGGTGAACAGTGTTTTCTGTTTGAGAGAAGAATTCACACAGTTGTGCCTGATTTGTGTTAAACATGTGTAAATGAAACACAAACTATGAGGATGTTTCAATGAGGAAATATTATAACATAGATCAGAAAATAGCCTGAAATTGTCCCTTTAATAAATACAAAATAGTGTTTGTACTGTGGAACATTTCAGGCAAACTAACTTATCCATGGAGACAAGCAAGTGGTGTAAAAAACGACTTTCTGTATTATGAGTGAATCTTGTGCTGTTTTTCAGGTGAAAAGTGAAGTGGAGCAGCGGACAGGAGTGACATATGAGATTTTTGAAGCCGTATCCTACAGTACACAAACTGTAGCTGGATGCAACTACTTTGTCAAGGTCAGTCGGCTTCGATTAAGGCTGGGCATGATTAGCCAGGCTCACACCAGACTGATCTGTGTGTGGCTGAAACAGGGCTCTACAGTGCGCCCATTTCACTCGCATTTGCGAGCAAATATTTCGTCGTGCAAACATGGAAAACAAAACAGGCGCATCTGTGCGAGTGCTTCTGCAGCCACAATAAGGAGAGCTGCACACAGACGTAACGTGACGAGTTAAACTTTCTATGTGTCAAACATTAGTGGCAAACTCACACGAGGACTTTAGAACCGTGCCGAAGCCTGGATCGTCCCTAAAGCGCAGCACGCTTGCCCAGCGTGAGCGCAACCGAACCGAGCCCGGGCACGACACCTCCAACCGCGCATGACCCCAGCATACGAGCTCCACATGTGCAGCGATATCACTGATACGAACAAACTCAGCTTCAAAACACACCCACGCCCACCTTAAACGAGGAGTGGCACCGCAGCAGGACCCACACCTGTCCCACCACTCAGTAGACACCCCCGTGCCGCTGGACTTCCTTCTCCGCTAAAGCGATGGTTTTGTCTTGGTCTCGTCTCGGACTCAAGCGCATTTGGACTCGGTCTCGTCACGGACTCAAGGTCTGAATACTGAGTTCGATCATATTTCATTACGGCCGCTGCTGTCCGCAATAAACTTGTACCAGTGTGCGGGACATATGCGCTGGAGCCCGTGGACACCGCGACACCGCCAGTGCGTGGCTTGTCTACAGCGCCACCCTCAGCCTGCATCGCAGGCCAGGTTAAACATCCCACCTGTCCATCCGCCTCGTCAAATATGCCAATACTAATTTTATGTCCGTGTCTGCACAGAACAGACCTACAGCACAGAGCAGGTGATATGTAGGCTGAAGTTTGACTAAGAAAATGCCAAACAAATTTGTTTGTCACAATGGCCGTTTGGTTTGGTAAATGTGCAGAGACTAAATACCACTTTAAAATCAGTAAGAGAATGTAACTCCAGTTAGGAATTTGAAAAAACAGGTTTAAAAATCCTACCTACGTTTTTCACTTTGAAGCAGTTTTGTGTACAGTGCCAGTGGAAGTTCTCTTAAAGAAGAGGTTCTCAAACTGTGGGTGAGGGTCCAAAAAGGGCCACAGAGTGTTTAAGTGCAGTACAGTCTGTTTGGCTTATTTTAAGTCTAAATATTAATCAGATAAAATGAAGATATATTCATAAAAACATTGCGATCATGCAGGAAAAGTAAAATTCTTTTCTTTTCTGTATTAAATTTATTCAGTGTTTGTGTGCGCAAGTTCTGCACTGTAATAATCATTCAAAATGAAAACCTATTTGTGCCCCCTTTTTTTTTCTGTGCCTCTAAAATTTTTGCCACGTGTGCTCCTGAAAAAAAAAAGTTAGTGTAGAGCCCTGGGCTGAACTGAGTTCTCCACATGATCTGTCTGAACAGCTATCACTGAAAGCGTATTCACATTTCTAATCAAACCAACCTCGTGGTCCTGGAACCAGAGTGATGGTGGCAATTTTCTGGCTTTATTCACACATAAGCCGTCACTGCATATTCACGGTCATTTAAATGGAAACGGACAGATCAAAAATGCAGGAAATCAGATCCGTCTGTGTTCACACATGACTTTGTTCTGGTGAAATATTCAAATTCCCAGCTCAGGATGCATGGGCGAGTGGGGCTTAAATGTCTTTGTTATGATTTGGCATAAAACACAAATCTTCAATCAAATACTGCACATTCTCTGCACCCGTTTTGATTTGTTCTTCTTATGGACGATATACTTAATATTCTAATTTTACACACAATTGTGATTAGGGCTGCAAAAGAATCGAAAAATAACATACTATTTCAGCAGGTATCGATATTAAAAAAGTCATGTTCACAAGACAGAAATGGACATTTCCTGTATCGCTTTAGAATGAAACTGTAATGTTATCCATTTTCAGCTGTTGTTCCTTCTTGAATCTTCCGCTTCTTTAGGTCCACATTGGGGAGAACAAACATCTGCAGCTGAAGGTGTTTGTGGGGCTGCCTCACACCAACAGTGGGCCAGAACTCCAGAGTGTTCACGAGTCCACAGACGACCAGATTTCTAACTTGGAGCTGGAAGTTGAAGGTGTGAGACTTATAGACCCACAGCCCTTCATATGTACTTACGGATTCCGACCACCGGAAATAATGGCGCCTGAGTATCCAGTAGAGTTAGTGTGTGGAGGCTTCGGAGACTCCCAACCTGCAGACCCAGAGGTGCAGGCCATGTGTGACTCTGTAAGTATCATCAATTTAAAGCTACACCGTGGAACTTTTTTGGTGATACATCAGGTCAGATCTGTTTAGAGGCAACCTTGTATAAACTTTTGAATCATTAGGATGCTCTGAATGCATAAGGTAAGTGAGGAATAACTTTGGACCATTGCAAACTGTGGAAAATGAAAATCAGGTACAGCAAAAAGCACTGACTTAACTTCAAAAACTAGAAAAGTTCCATGAAGGACCTTTAAGTGTTTACGTGGGAGTGAATCTTGTGCCATTTTTCAGGTGAAGAGTGAAGTGGAGCAGCGGAGAAGACAGAAATATGAGATTTTTGAAGCCGTATCCTACAACAAACAAACTGTATATGGATACAACTACTCTGTCAAGGTCAGTTCCTACCATAGACAGTATGAGTGGACATAGCTAAAGCGTTAGCTGCTGTGTGCCAAACAGGAAGTGCTCCAGGAGGCTCTTCCAGCTCCTTCTCTCCCTTTTCCCCATTGTCTTACATTGGGATCTTATCGTCCCTCTCTCCCTAACTGCTGCCCTGAGCCTCGTCATTTGGGCCTCAAACTGTTCGTATGAACCCGCTCTACATGATCCTGAATTTTTTCTTTTGCTATTTTGTCCGTCAAAAAAATCCTATTCATAACATAGAGCCTGGCTCCAGATTGCCTCCTGTAGCCATGGCGGGAGCCTCATTTGAGCGACACTAAACGCTGTGGGTGACGTCACACTCACTTAGTCCACTTATATATACACGCTATATGGTTCCTACATTTGTTTTAGTTTTTACTTAAGAAGCAAACAAAGCCATAAGTAGAAAATGATGAAAACCTGTCATATGCACTTTGAGCTCCTGTTGATGCTTTGCAGCTGATGTCATCAATATTCCCTGAAGGTGTGATGCCAACTGTAGGCTCTGCTCTGTATGAGGATTTGTTACACTCAGACTGAATAAAGAAGTGGACCAAGGGAGTGTGACGTCACCCAAAGCATTCGGCTCCAGTCAAATGAAGCGCACTGAGGCTAGCGGTTATAGGAGCGAATCTGGAGCCATAGTCTGGAGTCATATTAATCTTATGTCTTAAATTCCTTTCAGCAATTGGGATTAATGTCTCCATTTTTTGTTCCTCCTTGAATCTTCTGCTTCTTTAGGTCCATGTTGGAGAGAACAAACATCTGGAGCTCATTTTGTATATCGACACTTCCTCCAACAGTGTGCCAGTCCTCTGCAGGGTTAAGGAGTTCACAGATGACCAGATGTCTGACATGCAGCAGGAAATCAGACACATGGAGCCTTTTCGTCCACAGGAGTTCATGTGTGGAGGCATCGGAGACTCCCAACCTGCAAACCCAGAGGTGCAGGCCATCTGTGACTCTGTAAGTATCATACACTTAAAGCTGCACTGTGGAACTTTTCTGATGAGAGAATGCTCCCCACACCTTCTGCCTACATGGCTTGCCTGGAAAGTTCTCCAGTATGGCATTAAGGGCACCTGATTGTCTTCAAAACCAAAACAGAACCAATTGGTAAACGCTTCCATTTTTCTAGAGCTCTTTTCCACCTTCAAAACAGTCACAGAGCTTCACACCAAGGAACCACTCACCCATTCACCCACACATTCATACACCAGTGTATGCCGACACTGCATTCTGAGCATCCCAATTATTCACCATGATGAATTTAGAAGTGATTTTCACAACTTGGAGACCAAAGGAGAATTTTGACACCACAGTAATGCCTCAAGGACTAGCAATATAACAGCATACTTCCTGATTCTCTGACAGTAAAACACTTTATAATCTGATGCAGACAGTCCACAGGAGACTTATTTTGACCTCAAGAGCTGCTTTTACAATGTATCTGTACTGGGGCAAGAGTTTTGCTCTACTAAACAGAAAACTACCAGGTCAGATCTATGGAGATGCTCCTATAAAAAGGCCCTGTACTACATAAAATGAATTCTTGAGTTTTAACACATTATTGTAATGCTAACTTAAGGCTAGGCAACACGACTGCGGCTAAGGATGTTAGCGGACACAGAAGAGTGGTTCTTGAAGGAGCCCGAGGTTTGAATGAAATACGGACCACAGGATTTGTAGTTATATGTATATTGAATTGAAGGCAGTGAGTAAAGCCTTTAAAAATGTTTTTTCCAAATGAATACACAGTAATACATACATTAATACAAAACCAAACAAAAAAAACTGACAAAAGGTCAGCTCCCAGTTTTTTTTTTACTGAGTCTTTCAAACAACAAAACGTGAGTTTCTCTTCTTTAGAGTTCAGTGTATAATTTGCTGTTTGAGAATTGCAATGTTTATGATCCACGTACTGAGAATTTCATTGCTATGATCCACAGGTCGATGTTTATAATCCAAAGTTAGGGAGTCGGTTTTTACGGTCTAAGAAACGGTGGGAGGAAAAACAGGAAGAGAATGTCCTACCACTCAGTTATCTAGCTCGCCATCTGTTTATATATTGAGTTGAAAGTTGTCGTTAGAGTTCTGATGAGTTCTGAAGGTGGTTTCTATCCATAAAAAAACCTGACCTAAAAGGATAAAAACACAAATAAATATTTAATTCAAGATTGTCACCATTACTTGTTGCTAAGCTAATGTAACCCACTATGAACAAATTAAATCGATGCATGTGTAACATACATGAGAAAAATACACATAATCATGGTATTAACCATTAAACAGGCATGAAGAATTAATTAATTAATTAATTAATTATCCATAATTAATATAATTAATTATTCATCCTAGAATTAACTCAAAGTTCAGATGAATTTGTTAAATACATTATGTATCAATAATCAATTACTATAGTAATTCATTTCATTAAAGACAAGTGCACTTAATTCTGATACTCAAAATTCCAATATTGGTCCAAATACTCAGGCCGAGTTTATAAATAAAAGTGTTGCGCAACAAACAAGAAAACACACGTAGCTACATACATCTGGTTTCGATAGCGTACGAAACGTCTTAAGGAATTTAGCGTTAGCCAAATAGTGCTTAAATTAGGCCAAACATCACGAAAGGCGATCCCATACATTCAATATTTAGTTCAATTCAAGTTGTACCTATAATTATAATATAATAATATTATAAACAAAAATAAGCACTGTAAAGATTGTCAGCAAAAGTCTCACCTTAATATGCGGGATGAAATGTGCAGACTTATTAAGTTTAGTTACTTTGTTTGGATCGACAGACCACAGTGGAGGGAGGGGGAAGTAAAGTGCGGGAACTTAAAGGAAATGGAAAGTTCGGGGCAGTGGCACAGGAATTGGACCTGCCACAATAAAAGTCTGCATTTTAAATGTGGGTTACATTACAATATTACCTCATCATCTTCATCTCCAAAGCTCAAAATGCTGTTCCACCTTGTGATGTCATGAAGTGGAAGTTTTCAACATCACAGCTCCTTTTACCTTAGGTTCAGTAGAAACGGGCAGTTCCAGACTTGAAATCATCCAAATGATTCTAGTGAAGGTGTGTGGACTTTAAAACACAGTGGAACACCTCCTGTATTACCAGAGGCCATCCCAAGGTGAACAGTGTTTTCTGTTTGAGAGAAGAATTCACACAGATGTGCCTGATTTGTGTTAAACATGTGTAAATGAAACACAAATTATGAGGAGGTTTCAATGAGGAAATATTATAACATAGATCAGAAAATAGCCTGAAATTGTCCCTTTAATAAATACAAAATAGTGTTTGTACTGTGGAACATTTCAGGCAAACTAACTTATCCATGGAGACAAGCAAGTGGTGTAAAAAACGACCTGTATTATGAGTGAATCTTGTGCTGTTTTTCAGGTGAAGAGTGAAGTGGAGCAGCGGAGAGGAGTGACATATGAGATTTTTGAAGCCGTATCCTACAGTACACAAACTGTAGCTGGATGCAACTACTTTGTCAAGGTCAGTCGGATTCGATTAAGGCTGGGCATGATTAACCAGGCTCACACCAGACTGATCTGTGTGTGGCTGAACTGAGTTCTCCACATGATCTGTCTGAACAGCTCTCACTGAAAGAGTATTAACATTTCTAATCAAACCAACCTTGTGGTCCTGGAACCAGAGTGATGGTGGCAATTTTCTGGCTTTATTCACACATAAGCCGTCACTGCATATTCACTGTCATTTAAATGGAAACGGACAGATCAAAAATGCAGGAAATCCGATCTGTCTGTGTTCACACATGACTTTGTTCTGGTGAAATATTCAAATTCCCAGCTCAGGATGCATGGGCGAGTGGGGCTTAAATGTCTTTATGATTTGGCATAAAACACAAATCTTCAATCAAATACTGCACATTCTCTGCACCTGTTTTGATTTGTTTTTCTTATGGACGGTATACTTAATATTCTAATTTTACACACAATTGTGATTAGGGCTGCAAAAGAATCGAAAAATAACATACTATTTCAGCAGGTATCGATATTAAAAAAGTCATGTTCACAAGACAGAAATGGACATTTCCTGTATCACTTTAGAATGAAACTGTAATGTTATCCATTTTCAGCTGTTGTTCCTTCTTGAATCTTCCGCTTCTTTAGGTCCACGTTGGGGAGAACAAACATCTGCAGCTGAAGGTGTTTGTGGGGCTGCCTCACACCAACAGTGGGCCAGAACTCCAGAGTGTTCACGAGTCCACAGACGACCAGATTTCTAACTTGGAGCTGGAAGGTGAAGGTGTGAGACTTCTACACCCACAGCCCGTCATATGTACTTACGGATTCCGACGACCGGAAATAATGGCGCCTGAGTATCCAGTAGAGTTAGTGTGTGGAGGCATCGGAGACTCCCAACCTGCAAACCCAGAGGTGCAGGCCATCTGTGACTCTGTAAGTATCATACACTTAAAGCTACACTGTGGAACTTTTCTGATGAGAATGCTCCCCACACCTTCTGCCTACATGGTTTGCCTGGAAAGTTCTCCAGTATGGCATTAAGGGCACCTGATTGTCTTCAAAACCAAAACAGAACCAATTGGTAAACGGTCCCATTTTTCTACAGCTCTTTTCCACCTTCAAAACAGTCACAGAGCTTCACACCAAGGAACCACTCACCCATTCACACACACATTCATACACCAGTGTGCGCAGACACTGCATTCTGAGCATCCCAGTTATTCACCATGATGAATTTCGAAGTGATTTTCACAACTTTTGGAGACCAAAGGAGAATTTTGACGCCATAGTAATGCCTCAAGGACTAGCAATATAACAGCACACTTCCTGACTCTCTGACAATAAAACACTTGTCTGATGCAGACTGTCCACGGGTGACTTATTTTGATTTTTATATTTGTGATGAGGAATCATTATTATAACATGGATTAAAAAATAGACAATACTGTGGAACATTTCAACCTTCTGTATTATGAGTGAATCTTGTGCTGTTTTTTAGGTGAAGAGTGAAGTGGAGCAGCAGAGAGGAGTGACATATGAGATTTTTGAAGCCATATCCTACAGGACACAAACTGTAGCTGGATGCAACTACTTTATCAAGGTCAGTTCCTGCAGATGTTTTATCTTTTATTCACCCAGTGACAATATTCAGATGATGTTTGGCAATCCAGGAGAATCCTAAAGATTAGAACTATCACCCTTGTCTGTAATTACCACAGGAACTACCCCAGCAAACAAAGTCGGGATTAGACTTGAAGCTCCTATAGAGTTCAGTGTGATGTCACATCCTGGTCCATCAGTTGATTGAAAACAATGACGTTTACAATTTTCTCTCTTTTTTAAGTGACCGCACGTCTCTCGTTAAAAACAGATTTCAGTTGTTTAAAGCCAACAAGGTGATAAGCATGGATCTATGGTTAGAACAAATGTTAAAACATTCATGTTGTCAAAATAAAGAATCCCTATAAAACCTGACCTTTGTGAAGGCTGTGGAAGTCCTGTGAGCCCGACACGAGCAGTCTGAATTCCAAAAAAATACATTGTGTTATTTGGAAGAATTCTTTGAGCCGAAGCTGCAGTACCTGGAGCAGCCACTAGTTGGTCTCACTCTGGAATGGAGAGAAATGTCTTATCCAGTTCTTGTTGTAGTTCCATGGATTATAACTGACAGAAAGTGTACGAGGGAGGTTGAGCTATGAAGCTAGGGTCGTCTTAACTAGTATTAGTGGTGACTGGCAGAAGTGAGATAAACACACTGGTAATCCCATGTTACGATAGATTATTACTACATTATTTACATCTTTGATATGACTGGAAGGGAACTGTCTCTTTTCAGATAAGGAACAAAAAAAAAAGTAGAAATCAGATGTGAAGTTTATGCTTGGACTCAGAAGTGACATCATCACTTAACAGCTCTATATGACTCTACGGGAGATTCACTGTCATTAGAATAAATATTCCAAATTATGATCCACAAATGTTGAGCCTTCTCGTCATTTGTTTGGGCATGGCTCCACAAATTTGTCATGTTAGTCTCCTGACTTGACTTCCTTTCAAGTGACAACAGTCAGATCTTTGGGCTGAATAATGGTGCCACTCTCTGTTCCTCCTCGAATCTTCTGCTTCTTTAGGTCCACGTTGGGGAGAACAAACATCTGGAGCTGACGGTGTTTGTGGGGCTGCCTCACACCAACAGTGCGCCAGTCCTCCAACGTGTTTTGGAGCATTATGAGCCGCAATTGAGCGTATGTTACCGCTCTGAACCACTGAAAATGATGCCTCCTTTAGAGCCAGTAGAGTTATTGTGTGGAGGCATCGGAGACTCTCAACCTGCAAACCCAGAGGTGCAGGCCATCTGTGACTCTGTAAGTATCATACACTTAAAGCTACACTGTGGAACTTTTCTGATGAGAATGCTCCCCACACCTTCTGCCTACATGGTTTGCCTGGAAAGTTCTCCAGTATGGCATTAAGGGCACCTGATTGTCTTCAAAACCAAAACAGAACCAATTGGTAAACGGTCCCATTTTTCTACAGCTCTTTTCCACCTTCAAAACAGTCACAGAGCTTCACACCAAGGAACCACTCACCCATTCACACACACATTCATACACCAGTGTGCGCAGACACTGCATTCTGAGCATCCCAGTTATTCACCATGATGAATTTCGAAGTGATTTTCACAACTTTTGGAGACCAAAGGAGAATTTTGACGCCATAGTAATGCCTCAAGGACTAGCAATATAACAGCACACTTCCTGACTCTCTGACAATAAAACACTTGTCTGATGCAGACTGTCCACGGGTGACTTATTTTGATTTTTATATTTGTGATGAGGAATCATTATTATAACATGGATTAAAAAATAGACAATACTGTGGAACATTTCAACCTTCTGTATTATGAGTGAATCTTGTGCTGTTTTTTAGGTGAAGAGTGAAGTGGAGCAGCAAAGAGGAGTGACATATGAGATTTTTGAAGCCATATCCTACAGGACACAAACTGTAGCTGGATGCAACTACTTTATCAAGGTCAGTTCCTGCAGATGTTTTATCTTTTATTCACCCAGTGACAATATTCAGATGATGTTTGGCAATCCAGGAGAATCCTAAAGATTAGAACTATCACCCTTGTCTGTAATTACCACAGGAACTACCCCAGCAAACAAAGTCGGGATTAGACTTGAAGCTCCTATAGAGTTCAGTGTGATGTCACATCCTGGTCCATCAGTTGATTGAAAACAATGACGTTTACAATTTTCTCTCTTTTTTAAGTGACCGCACGTCTCTCGTTAAAAACAGATTTCAGTTGTTTAAAGCCAACAAGGTGATAAGCATGGATCTATGGTTAGAACAAATGTTAAAACATTCATGTTGTCAAAATAAAGAATCCCTATAAAACCTGACCTTTGTGAAGGCTGTGGAAGTCCTGTGAGCCCGACACGAGCAGTCTGAATTCCAAAAAAATACATTGTGTTATTTGGAAGAATTCTTTGAGCCGAAGCTGCAGTACCTGGAGCAGCCACTAGTTGGTCTCACTCTGGAATGGAGAGAAATGTCTTATCCAGTTCTTGTTGTAGTTCCATGGATTATAACTGACAGAAAGTGTACGAGGGAGGTTGAGCTATGAAGCTAGGGTCGTCTTAACTAGTATTAGTGGTGACTGGTAGAAGTGAGATAAACACACTGGTAATCCCATGTTACGATAGATTATTACTACATTATTTACATCTTTGATATGACTGGAAGGGAACTGTCTCTTTTCAGATAAGGAACAAAAAAAAAAGTAGAAATCAGATGTGAAGTTTATGCTTGGACTCAGAAGTGACGTCATCACTTAACAGCTCTATATGACTCTACGGGAGATTCACTGTCATTAGAATAAATATTCCAAATTATGATCCACAAATGTTGAGCCTTCTCGTCATTTGTTTGGGCATGGCTCCACAAATTTGTCATGTTAGTCTCCTGACTTGACTTTCTTTCAAGTGACAACAGTCAGATCTTTGGGCTGAATAATGGTGCCACTCTCTGTTCCTCCTCGAATCTTCTGCTTCTTTAGGTCCACGTTGGGGAGAACAAACATCTGGAGCTGACGGTGTTTGTGGGGCTGCCTCACACCAACAGTGCGCCAGTCCTCCAACGTGTTTTGGAGCATTATGAGCCGCAAGTGAGCGTATGTTACCGCTCTGAACCACTGAAAATGATGCCTCCTTTAGAGCCAGTAGAGTTATTGTGTGGAGGCATCGGAGACTCTCAACCTGCAAACCCAGAGGTGCAGGCCATCTGTGACTCTGTAAGTATCATACAATTAAAGCTGCACTGTGGAACTTTTCTGATGAGAGAATACTCCCCACACCTTCTGCCTACATGGCTTGCCTGGAAAGTTCTCCAGTATGGCATTAAGGGCACCTGATTGTCTTCAAAACCAAAACAGAACCAATTGGTAAACGCTCCCATTTTTCTAGAGCTCTTTTCCACCTTCAAAACAGTCACAGAGCTTCACACCAAGGAACCACTCACCCATTCACCCACACATTCATACACCAGTGTATGCCGACACTGAATTCTGAGCATCCCAATTATTCACCATGATGAATTTAGAAGTGATTTTCACAACTTGGAGACCAAAGGAGAATTTTGACGCCACAGTAATGCCTCAAGGACTAGCAATATAACAGCACACTTCCTGATTCTCTGACAATAAAACACTTTATAATCTGATACAGACAGTTCACAGGAGACTTATTTTGACCTCAAGAGCTGCTTTTACAATGTATCTGTACTGGGGCAAGAGTTTTGCTCTACTAAACAGAAAACTACCAGGTCAGATCTATGGAGATGCTCCTATAAAAAGGTCCTGTACTACATAAAATGAATTCTTGAGTATTAACACATTATTGTAATGCTAACTTAAGGCTAGGCAACACGACTGCGGCTAAGGATGCTAGCGGACACAGAAGAGTGGTTCTTGAAGGAGCCCGAGGTTTGAATGAAATGCGGACCACAGGATTTGTAGTTATATGTATATTGAATTGAAGGCATTGAGTAAAGCCTTTAAAAATGTTTTTTCAAATGAATACACAGTAATACATACATTAATACAAAACCAAACAAAAAAAAAAACGGAAAAAAGGTGAGCTGCCAGTTTTTTAACCGAGTCTTTCAACCAACAAAACGTGAGTTTCTCTTCTTTAGAGTTCAGTGTATAATTTGCTATTCGAGAATTGCAATATTTATGATCCACGTACTGAGACAACAGCAACAGCAAGAAGGTTGAGGGTTCGATCCCCGGGTCGCCTGGGCCTTTCTGTGTGGAGTTTGCATGTTCCTCCCCGTGTCTGGATGGGTTTCCTCCGGGTACTCCGGTTTCCCCCATCAACCCCTCAACCCAAAACATGCCCGCACCCCTATGAACTAACATCAAGGACCATAATGTCCACCCTCCTGTGGGCTCACCACCTGCAGAGGGGTTCATGGGGGGGTCAGGTGCTATGAGGATTGGGCAGCAAACTGACCCCGCGACCCAGCCGGATTAAGCGGGAGAAGATGGATGGATGGATGGATGGATGGTACTGAGAATTTCATTGCTATGATCCACAGGTCGATGTTTATAATCCAAAGTTAGGGAGTCGGTTTTTATGGTTTGAGAAACGGTGGGAGGAAAAATAGGAAGAGAATGTCCTACCACTCGGTTGTCTAGCTCACCTCTTTATATATTAGCTCATCTCTTTATATATTGAGTTGAAAGTTGTCCTTAGAGTTCTGATGAGTTCTGAAGGTGGTTTCTATCCATAAAAAACCTGACCTAAAAGGTCAAAAACACAAATAAATATTTAATTCAAAATTGTTACCATTACTTGTTGCTAAGCTAATGTAACCCACTGAACAAATTAAATCGATGCATGTGTAACATACATGAGAAAAATACACAAAACCATTAAACAGGCATGAATAATTAATTAATTAATTAATTATCCATAATTAATACAATTAATTATTCATCCTAGAATTAACTCAAAGTTCAGATGAATTTGTTAAATACAGTATGTATCAATAATCAATTACTATAGTAATTCATTTCATTAAAGACAAGTGCACTTAATTCTGATACTCAAAATTCCAATATTGGTCCAAATACTCAGGCCGAGTTTATAAATAAAAGTGTTGCGCAACAAACAAGAAAACACACGTAGCTACATACATCTGGTTTCGATAGCGTACGAAACGTCTTAAGGAATTTAGCGTTAGCCAAATAGTGCTTAAATTAGGCCAAACATCACGAAAGGCGATCCCATACATTCAATATTTAGTTCAATTCAAGTTGTACCTATAATTATAATATAATAATATTATAATTCGCCTTTGTTACAATAAACAAAAATAAGCACTGTAAAGATTGTCAGCAAAAGTCTCACCTTAATATGCGGGATGAAATGTGCAGACTTATTAAGTTTAGTTACTTTGTTTGGATCGACAGACCACAGTGGAGGGAGGGGGAAGTAAAGTGCGGGAACTTAAAGGAAATGGAAAGTTCGGGGCAGTGGCACAGGAAGTGGACCTGCCACAATAAAAGTCTGCATCTTAAATGCGGGTTACATTATAACATTACCTCATCTTCATCTCCAAAGCTCAAAATGCTGTTCCACCTTGTGATGTCATGAAGTGGAATTTTTCAAGTTCACAGCTCCTCTTACCTTAGGTTCAGTAGAAACGGGCAGTTCCAGACTTGAAATCATCCAAATGATTCTAGTGAAGGTGTGTGGACTTTAAAACACAGTGGAGCACCTCCTGTATTACCAGAGGCCATCCCAAGGTGAACAGTGTTTTCTGTTTGAGAGAAGAATTCACACAGTTGTGCCTGATTTGTGTTAAACATGTTTAATTAAACACAAACTATGAGGATGTTTCAATGAGGAAATATTATAACATAGATCAGAAAATAGCGTGAAATTGTCCCTTTAATAAATACAAAATAGTGTTTGTACTGTGGAACATTTCAGGCAAACTAACTTATCCATGGAGACAAGCAAGTGGTGTAAAAAACAACCTTCTGTATTATGAGTGAATCTTGTGCTGTTTTTCAGGTGAAGAGTGAAGTGGAGCAGCGGAGAGGAGTGACATATGAGATTTTTGAAGCCGTATCCTACAGGACACAAACTGTAGCTGGATGCAACTACTTTGTCAAGGTCGGTCGGCTTCGATTAAGGCTGGGCATGATTAGCCAGGCTCACACCAGACTGATCTGTGTGTGGCTGAAACAGGGCTCTACAGTGCGCCCATTTCACTCGCATTTGCGAAGAAATATTTCGTCGTGCAAACATGGAAAACAAAACAGGCGCATCTGTGCGAGTGCTTCTGCAGCCACAATAAGGAGAGCTGCACACAGACGTAACGTGACGAGTTAAACTTTCTATGTGTCAAACATTAGGGGCAAACTCACACTAGGACTTTAGAACCGTGCCGAAGCCTGGATCGTCCCTAAAGCGCAGCACGCTTGCCCAGCGTGAGCGCAACCGAACCGAGCCCGGGCACAACACCTCCAACCGCACATAACCCCAGCATACGAGCTCCACATGTGCAGCGATATCACTGATACGAACAAACTCAGCTTCAAAACACACCTACGCCCACCTTAAACGAGGAGTGGCACCGCAGCAGGACCCACACCTTTCCCGCTACTCAGTAGACACCCCCGTGCCGCTGGACTTCCTTCTCCGCTAAAGCGATGGTTATGTCTTGGTCTCGTCTCGGACTCAAGCGCATTTGGACTCGGTCTCGTCACGGACTCAAGGTCTGAATACTGAGTTCGATCATATTTCATTACGGCCGCTGCTGTCCGCAATAAACTTGTACCAGTGTGCGGGACATGTGCGCTGGAGCCCGTGGACACCGCGACACCGCCAGTGCGTGGCTTGTCTACAGCGCCACCCTCAGCCTGCATCGCAGGGCAGGTTAAACATCCCACCTGTCCATCCGCCTCGTCAAATATGCCAATACTAATTTTATGTCCGTGTCTGCACAGAACAGACCTACAGCACAGAGCAGGTGATATGTAGGCTGAAGTTTGACTAAGAAAATGCCAAACAAATCTGTTTGTCACAATGGCCGTTTGGTTTGGTAAATGTGCAGAGACAAAATACCACTTTAAAATCAGTAAGAGAATGTAACTCCAGTTAGGAATTTGAAAAAACAGGTTTAAAAATCCTACCTACGTTTTTCACTTTGATGCAGTTTTGTGTACAGTGCCAGTGGAAGTTCTCTTAAAGAAGAGGTTCTCAAACTGTGGGTGAGGGTCCAAAAAGGGCCACAGAGTGTTTAAGTGCAGTACAGTCTGTTTGGCTTATTTTAAGTCTAAATATTAATCAGATAAAATGAAGATATATTCATAAAAACATTGCGATCATGCAGGAAAAGTACAATTCTTTTCTTTTCTGTATTAAATTTATTCAGTGTTTGTGTGCGCAAGTTCTGCACTGTAATAATCGTTCAAAACGAAAACCTATTTGTGCCCCCTTTTTTTTCTGTGCCTCTAAAATTTTTGGCACGTATGCTCCTGAAAAAAAAAGTTAGCGTAGAGCCCTGGGCTGAACTGAGTTCTCCACATGATCTGTCTGAACAGCTATCACTGAAAGCGTATTCACATTTTTAATCAAACCAACCTCGTGGTCCTGGAACTAGAGTGATGGTGGCAATTTTCTGGCTTTATTCACACATAAGCCGTCACTGCATATTCACTGTCATTTAAATGGAAACGGACAGATCAAAAATGCAGGAAATCAGATCTGTCTGTGTTCACACATGACTTTGTTCTGGTGAAATATTCAAATTCCCAGCTCAGGATGCATGGGCGAGTGGGGCTTAAATGTCTTTGTTATGATTTGGCATAAAACACAAATCTTCAATCAAATACTGCACATTCTCTGCACCTGTTTTGATTTGTTTTTCTTATGGACGATATACTTAATATTCTAATTTTACACACAATTGTGATTAGGGCTGCAAAAGAATAGAAAAATAACATACTATTTCAGCAGGTATCGATATTAAAAAAGTCATGTTCACAAGACAGAAATGGACATTTTCTGTATCGCTTTAGAATGAAACTGTAATGTTATCCATTTTCAGCTGTTGTTCCTTCTTGAATCTTCCGCTTCTTTAGGTCCACGTTGGGGAGAACAAACATCTGCAGCTGAAGGTGTTTGTGGGGCTGCCTCACACCAACAGTGGGCCAGAACTTCAGAGTGTTCACGAGTCCACAGACGACCAGATTTCTAACTTGGAGCTGGAAGGTGAAGGTGTGAGACTTATAGACCCACAGCCCTTCATATGTACTTACGGATTCCGACCACCGGAAATAATGGCGCCTGAGTATCCAGTAGAGTTAGTGTGTGGAGGCTTCGGAGACTCCCAACCTGCAGACCCAGAGGTGCAGGCCATGTGTGACTCTGTAAGTATCATCAACTTAAAGCTACACCATGGAACTTTTTTGGTGATACATCAGGTCAGATCTGTTTAGAGGCAACCTTGTATAAACTTGTGAATCATTAGGATGCTCTGAATGCATAAGGTAAGTGAGGAATAACTTTGGACCATTGCAAACTGTGGAAAATGAAAATCAGGTAAAGCAAAAAGCATTGACTTAACTTCAAAAACTAGAAAAGTTCCATGAAGGACCTTTAAGTGTTTACGTGGGAGTGAATCTTGTGCCATTTTTCAGGTGAAGAGTGAAGTGGAGCAGCAGAGAAGACAGAAATATGAGATTTTTGAAGCCGTATCCTACAACAAACAAACTGTATATGGATACAACTACTCTGTCAAGGTCAGTTCCTACCATAGACAGTATGAGTGGACATAGCTAAAACATTAGCTGCTGCGTGCCAAACAGGAAGTGCTCCAGGAGGCTCTTCCAGCTCCTTCTCTCCCTTTTCCCCATTGTCTTACATTGGGATCTTATCGTCCCTCTCTCCCTAACTGCTGCCCTGAGCCTTGTCATTTTGGGTCTTAAACTGTTCGTATGAACCCGCTCTACATGATCCTGAATTTTTTCTTGTGCTATTTTGTCCGTCAAAAAAATCCTATTCATAACATAGAGCCTGGCTCCAGATTGCCTCCTGTAGCCATGGCATCGGGAGCCTCATTTGAGCGACACTAAACGCTGTGGGTGACGTCACACTCACTTAGTCCACTTATATATACGCTATATGGTTCCTACATTTGTTTTAGTTTTTACTTAAGAAGCAAACAAAGCCATAAGTAGAAAATGATGAAAACCTGTCATATGCACTTTGAGCTCCTGTTGATGCTTTGCAGCTGATGTCATCAATATTCCCTGAAGGTGAAGGTGAAGGTGTGATGCTAACTGTAGGCTCTGCTCTGTATGAGGATTTGTTACACTCAGACTGAATAAAGAAGTGGACCAAGGGAGTGTGACGTCACCCAAAGCATTCGGCTCCAGCCAAATGTAGCGCACTGAGGCTAGCGGTTATAGGAGCAAATCTGGAGCCAAGTTCCATTTTAGGAATATGAAATTACAAAATGGCATAAAAAAACCCAATAAAGCTCCAAATCAACGTCAACCGGTAAAATAGGCATGGTTCTACAATCCGAGGGTGAGTGCGCCTTAAATGGTCATAGACAGTAGTCTAAACGCACATTTTATTTGGAGCGAGATCTCGTTGCTGTGTTTGTTTATCCATTCGACTTGGAGGTCCGAGGACGTTGCCTAGCGACACGCACCGACATGTCCCTTTTCCTGTGACGCTGCAACATGGACCTCAAGACGCGAGATTAGAGCCAGGAAGTACTGTGTGGGACCAATTCAACAAAATTAATGACACCGATGTCAAATGTACCTTGTGTGATATGGTGTTAAAATTTGGAAGTTGAATTTGGAGTTTCAATGTTTATACATATGGTTTTATGTACCATTTGCTCGAAAAAATAAACCATTACAAAATACAACAGTAGCACATTATCGATGATGTATCACCTCAAAATGCGACACCCTCAAGCCTCTTTTACAGGAGAGAAAAGCCAACCTGCCGTGCTAACACTGCTAACCGTGCCAACTCTGCAGCACTGAGTGCTTTCTGTGTTTCTGTTTATCTCTACAGCGATTTACTGCTGCTAAGAACAGGTTGTTTGAGCTGGCACAGAACTATTTTTATTGTGTAGGCGACTGTTGGATGTTTTGGCGTTTATACTCACGGTTTTGTGCATATTGTGGACTGAAGTCATGACTGCTGGGTTAAACTGAGCCTTAAATGCGTGTCCGTGTAGAAATGCTTCATGTCCGGCGTTGACAGGCTTGTGCTCCACAGTCTATAAGCGCAGTCTCTTCGGAAAGGTCATTTTCTGAAATGAGCCACGGCGATGTTTCAAATGAGCTTCTAACACTTGACTAATGCCTCTAGCTTCAGCGCTGTCACGTGTGAGAGCCGACGGCAGAGCCACTCCAGTCCCCATGGCTATTATTTCAAATAGAAGTTAGATTTAAAATAGATTTTAAACTGAACGGTTAACTGATTTTAACCGGTCAACGAGGCTCGGTGGTTGGACATGATTTTTTTTAGTTTGCCATCCCTGTCCTAAACAGTACCGTGAACGCTCGTACTGATCACGGGAGTTTTCAGACAAGCTTAAATGTTTTTTGGCAATGTTTGCTAATCTGTGCATTGTGTCACAATGGTAACTCCTAAACATTCTGCCATTAGAAACACATGTAGAACACCCCCAGCGTGATGTCACTGCAAAGTATCAGTAGTTTGTGTTAATATTTTAGATTGAATGATGTCATCATTTCAGATGGACGGCATGGGGATACAGAGTTGTTAAGTGTCCAGGTCCAACCAGAAACTTTTCAGCTTTATTTTTGTTCCTTATTCATCAAACCAGAGGCAGTTACCTTTCAAAAATGCATGTTCAGCCCATAGACTGTATAAAAGAAGTGGACTAAGTGAGCGTGACATCACCCATAGTGTTTAGCGCCGTTCAAATGAGGCTCGCGATGCTAAAGGTCACAGGGGCAAATCTGGAGCCAGGCTCTATGTTATGAATAGGGTTTTTTTGACGGACAGAATAGCGGGGAAAAAAATCAGGATCATGTTGAGCAGGTTCATACGAACATTTTAAGACCAAAATGACGAGGTTCACAGCAACAGGTACAGAGAGAGGAGCGATCAGATCCCAATGTAAGTCAATGGGAAAAAGGGAGAGAAGGAACCGGAAGAGCCTCCTGGCGCATTTCCTATTTGGCACGCGGCAGTTAATGGGATAGCTTAGTCCACTCATATAGATGGTCTATGGTTCAGCCACAAATTCTTTCAGATATGTAAACGATGTAGTAATAATCTATCATAGGATTACCAGTATGTATATCTCACTAACTAACGCTCACTGTTAACACTAGTTTAGCCTAGCTCCCTTGTACTCTTTTGTCAGTTATAATCATAGAGCCATGCTTATAGCCTCTTTAGCTTTAAACGACTGCTATCTTCCTTTAACATGCTGAGCTGATGGACCCGGAAGTGACGTCACACTTAACTCGATATGACTCGACAGGAGAATATCGACGTATGATCTACAAATAGTCAACCTTTCATTATTTATTTGGGATTTGGCTCCACAAAGTTGTCATATTAATCTTATGTCTTAAATTCCTTTCAGCAATTGGGATTAATGTCTCCATTTTTTGTTCCTCTTTGAATCTTGTGCTTCTTTAGGTCCATGTTGGAGAGAACAAACATCTGGAGCTCATTTTGTATATGGAGCCTTCCTCCAACAGTGTGCCAGTCCTCTGCAGGGTTAAGGAGTTCACAGATGACCAGATGTCTGACATGCAGCAGGAAATCAGACACATGGAGCCTTTTCGTCCACAGGAGTTCATGTGTGGAGGCATCGAAGACTCCCAACCTGCAAACCCAGAGGTGCAGGCCATCTGTGACTCTGTAAGTATCACACACTTAAAGCTACACTGTGGAACTTTTCTGATGAGAGCATGCTCCCCACACCTGCCTACATGGCTTGCTTGGAAAGTTTCCCAGTATGGCATTAAAGGCACTGTACCTGATTGGCGTTAAAACCAAAACAGAACCAGTTGGTAAATGGTCTCTTTTCTACAGCTCTTTTCCACCTTCAAAGCACTCACAGAACTTCACATCAAGGAACCACTCACCTGTTCACACACACATTCATACACCAGTGTACGCAGACACTGGGGGCGGGGGAGGGGGGTAAGTGTGTTGCCCAAGGACACAACAGCATTCATCTGTAGGAGCTGTGATTCACACGAGCCAACCTGTGGGTCAGTGGATCTGACCACTAAACCAATGATGTTTTACACTGAGAGCAGGATTTAAAGTGCCAACCTCTGGATCAGTGGACAAACGCTCTACCAACGGGTCCAATGTTACTCCTCACTTACCTTCTGCATTCTGAGCATCCCAATTATTCACCATGATGAGTTTAGAAGTGATTTTCACAACTTTTGGAGACCAAAGGAGAATTTTGACGCCATAGTAATGCCTCAAGGACTAGCAATATAACAGCACACTTCCTGATTCTCTGACAATAAAACACTTGTCTGATGGAGACAGTCCACGGGCGACTTATTTTGATTTTTATGTTTGTGATGAGGAATCATTATTATAACATGGATTAAAAAATAGACAATACTGTGGAACATTTCAGGCAAACTAACTTATCCATAGAGGCAAGCAAGTGGTGTAAAAAAGAAAAAAAACAACCTTCTGTATTGAGTGAATCTTGTGCTGTTTTTTAGGTGAAGAGTGAAGTGGAGCAGCAGAGAGGAGTGACATATGAGATTTTTGAAGCCGTATCCTACAGGACACAAACTGTAGCTGGATGCAACTACTTTATCAAGGTCAGTTCCTGCAGATGTTTTATCTTTTATTCACCCAGTGACAATATTCAGATGATGTTTGGCAATCCAGGAGAATCCTAAAGATTAGAACTATCACCCTTGTCTGTAATTACCACAGGAACTACCCCAGCAAACAAAGTCGGGATTAGACTTGAAGCTCCTATAGAGTTCCGTGTGATGTCACATCCTGGTCCATCAGTTGATTGAAAACAATGACGTTTACAATTTTCTCTCTTTTTTAAGTGACCGCACATCTCTCGTTAAAAACATATTTCAGTTGTTTAAAGCCAACAAGGTGATAAGCATGGATCTATGGTTAGAACAAATGTTAAAACATTCATGTTGTCAAAATAAACAATCCCTATAAAACCTGACCTTTGTGAAGGCTGTGGAAGTCCTGTGAGCCCGACACGAGCAGTCTGAATTCCAAAAAAATACATTGTGTTATTTGGAAGAATTCTTTGAGCCGAAGCTGCAGTACCTGGAGCAGCCACTAGTTGGTCTCACTCTGGAACAGAGAGGAATGTCTTATCCAGTTCCTCTTGTAGTTCCATGGATTATAACTGACAGAAAGTGTACGAGGGAGGTTGAGCTATGAAGCTAGGGTCGTCTTAACTAGTATTAGCGATGACTGGCAGAAGTGAGATATACACACTGGTAATCCCATGTTACGATAGATTATTACTACATTATTTACATCTTTGATATGACTGGAAGGGAACTGTCTCTTCTCAGATAAGGAACAAAAAAAAAAGTAGAAATCAGATGTGAAGTTTATGCTTGGACTCAGAAGTGACATCATCACTTAACAGCTCTATATGACTCTATGGGAGATTCACTGTCATTAGAATAAATATTCCAAATTATGATCCACAAATGTTGAGCCTTCTCGTCATTTGTTTGGGCATGGCTCCACAAATTTGTCATGTTAGTCTCCTGACTTGACTTCCTTTCAAGTGACAACAGTCAGATCTTTGGGCTGAATAATGGTGCCACTCTCTGTTCCTCCTCGAATCTTCTGCTTCTTTAGGTCCACGTTGGGGAGAACAAACATCTGGAGCTGACGGTGTTTGTGGGGCTGCCTCACACCAACAGTGCGCCAGTCCTCCAAAGTGTTTTGGAGCATTATGAGCCGCAAGTGATCGTATGTTACGGCTCTGAACCACTGGAAATGATGCCTCCTTTAGAGCCAGTAGAGTTATTGTGTGGAGGCATCGGAGACTCCCAACCTGCAAACCCAGAGGTGCAGGCCATCTGTGACTCTGTAAGTATCATACTTTTAAAGCTGCACTGTGGAACTTTTCTGATGAGAGAATGCTCCCCACACCTTCTGCCTATATGGCTTGCTTGGAAAGTTCTCCAGTATGGCATTAAGGGCACCTGATTGTCTTCAAAACCAAAACAGAACCAATTGGTAAACGGTCCCATTTTTCTAGAGCTCTTTTCCACCTTCAAAGCACTCACAGAACTTCACATCAAGGAACCACTCACCCGTTCACACACACATTCATACACCAGTGTACGCAGACACTGGGGGCGGGGGAGGGGGGTAAGTGTGTTGCCCAAGGACACAACAGCATTCATCTGTAGGAGCTGTGATTCACACCAGCCAACCTGTGGGTCAGTGGATCTGACCACTAAACCAATGATGTTTTACACTGAGAGCAGGATTTAAAGTGCCAACCTCTGGATCAGTGGACAAACGCTCTACCAACGGGTCCAATGTTACTCCTCACTTACCTTCTGCATTCTGAGCATCCCAATTATTCACCATGATGAGTTTAGAAGTGATTTTCACAACTTTTGGAGACCAAAGGAGAATTTTGACGCCATAGTAATGCCTCAAGGACTAGCAATATAACAGCACACTTACTGATTCTCTGACAATAAAACACTTGTCTGATGGAGACAGTCCACGGGCGACTTATTTTGATTTTTATGTTTGTGATGAGGAATCATTATTATAACATGGATTAAAAAATAGACAATACTGTGGAACATTTCAGGCAAACTAACTTATCCATAGAGGCAAGCAAGTGGTGTAAAAAAAAATAAAAATAAACAACCTTCTGTATTGAGTGAATCTTGTGCTGTTTTTTAGGTGAAGAGTGAAGTGGAGCAGCAGAGAGGAGTGACATATGAGATTTTTGAAGCCGTATCCTACAGGACACAAACTGTAGCTGGATGCAACTACTTTATCAAGGTCAGTTCCTGCAGATGTTTTATCTTTTATTCACCCAGTGACAATATTCAGATGATGTTTGGCAATCCAGGAGAATCCTAAAGATTAGAACTATCACCCTTGTCTGTAATTACCACAGGAACTACCCCAGCAAACAAAGTCGGGATTAGACTTGAAGCTCCTATAGAGTTCAGTGTGATGTCACATCCTGGTCCATCAGTTGATTGAAAACAATGACGTTTACAATTTTCTCTCTTTTTTAAGTGACCGCACGTCTCTCGTTAAAAACATATTTCAGTTGTTTAAAGCCAACAAGGTGATAAGCATGGATCTATGGTTAGAACAAATGTTAAAACATTCATGTTGTCAAAATAAAGAATCCCGATAAAACCTGACCTTTGTGAAGGCTGTGGAAGTCCTGTGAGCCCGACACGAGCAGTCTGAATTCCAAAAAAATACATTGTGTTATTTGGAAGAATTCTTTCTGAGCCGAAGCTGCAGTACCTGGAGCAGCCACTAGTTGGTCTCACTCTGGAACGGAGAGGAATGTCTTATCCAGTTCCTCTTGTAGTTCCATGGATTATGACTGACAGAAAGTGTACGAGGGAGGTTGAGCTATGAAGCTAGGGTCGTCTTAACTAGTATTAGCGGTGAGATATACACACTGGTAATCCCATGTTACGATAGATTATTACTATATTATTTACATCTTTGATATGACTGGAAGGGAACTGTCTCTTGTCAGATAAGGAACAAAAAAAAAAGTAGAAATCAGATGTGAAGTTTATGCTTGGACTCAGAAGTGACATCATCACTTAACAGCTCTATATGACTCTATGGGAGATTCACTGTCATTAGAATAAATATTCCAAATTATGATCCACAAATGTTGAGCCTTCTCGTCATTTGTTTGGCCATGGCTCCACAAATTTGTCATGTTAGTCTCCTGACTTGACTTCCTTTGAAGTGACAACAGTCAGACCTTTGGGCTGAATAATGGTGCCACTCTCTGTTCCTCCTCGAATCTTCTGCTTCTTTAGGTCCACGTTGGGGAGAACAAACATCTGGAGCTGACGGTGTTTGTGGGGCTGCCTCACACCAACAGTGGGCCAGTCCTCCAAAGTGTTTTGGAGCATTATGAGCCACAATTGACCGTATGTTACGGCTCTGAACCACTGAAAATGATGCCTCCTGAAGAGCCAGTAGAGTTATTGTGTGGAGGAATCGCAGATTCTGGAGTTGTTCCGAAGTAGGCAAGTCCTCCTTGGGGTTCAGGAGATAATGAAATAAAGATCGAAAAGAGTCTGAGCTTCTAAGTAATGCACCAACTTTCAACCAAATTCTATATAACAATATTATCTGGTACCAAATCAATCATGATGTCATATACTGTATTTCGTATAAACAGTTATGTTGCACACTTCATCTTGTGTGATTTTGTCTCATTTGTTATTGTCTACTTGTTGTTATATTATAAATATAAGTATTGCATCAATATTCCTCTGTATTCTATCCTGATTCCACACCCGATTGGCTTGTGCTTAATGTTCAGATCTTGATTTAAAGGTCCTATGTTACGCAAAATTGACTCCTGTGAACTTTGAAAAATTGTTGTTTCCTCCTCAAAATTATATCTGAGGTTGTTGGGCTTGTTTCAGTCACACTTGCGTGAGTATTCAGCCTGTGTGCATCCCCAAAGGTCAATTGCTCCGTTTCACCTTGTGATGTTATGAAGTGGTAGTTTCTATGTTAACAGCTACATTTTACCTTTTATTCAGTCGATACTGGCAAATCCAAGATTGAAATGATCCAAATGGGATTTCCGGCGATGTCATGATAGAAGCAACAGCTTAGACACGAGGCTCCGTTAAAATTTTTAAAAAGAAAGACAATTGTACAACTAAATACCTTCAGATTGGAAAATTATAAAAGTACACAATGAGCGCACCCTGTAGGACGAAAATGAGAAGCAAACAAGCGTTTCCGAAAGAAAATGTGGACAAGAAAAGGAGATCGCCTAGCCCAGCTAGCAGCATTAGCTCAGATGCACTCGAGTCCAGTGTTAGCAATGACGACCCGCTAGCGGGCGAGAAACCTCTGCTGGAAGAGTTGAGAAAACTCAGCTACGAAAATGCCCAGGGGCACAAACAAACCAAAAAAGGGCTTGACCGCATGGGGACATCTATAATGGACATAAAGACACAACTCGGGGACCATAAGCGGAGGATTGAGGAGTTAGAGGACAGAGTGGGCATGGTTGAAGATGGGGGAGCGAGGCGACACCGGGTGCTGCGCTACCTGCTCCAGCGGGACATGCAGCTCACGGCCACATGCGATGACTTACAAAATAGACTGAGGAGGAACAACCTGCAGATTTTTTCAGTTCTGGAAGGGAGTGAAAAAGGGAATGTGGTGGCGTTCATTAAAGATCTAATACCCAAAGTGTTGAAGCTGCCACCGGATTTGGACATCAGGATCGAGAGAGCGCACCGCTCGCTCGGACCATTAAACCCAGACGCTCCCCCCCGCTCGATAATCGTGAGGATTTTGGATGCAGCGGTGAAAGACGTCATCCTGCAACAAACGTGGAGACAAGGACAGGTCTCATTTCCAAGACAAAAGAATCTACTTCGATCAAGATCATTCTCCGGAGTTACAATAGAAGAGGTCAAGAATGCACGCAGTTATTAAACAGCTGAAACAGAAAGGCATGCAGGCTAAATGTCTGTATCCAGCGCTCCTGAAGATTAAGATGGCCTCTGTAGAAATAACTTTTGCATCCCTGAGGGTCGCGGCAGACACTCTGGAGAGGCTGGACGTTTGTGTACCTCATGGAGAAAGGGAGCGTCTCGAAGAAAGACTGGCAGAAGGATGGAGCATCAGCTCGAAGAGAAAGAGACGAGACACTGTCCGTGGCAGACCTGAAGGCCATGATGGAGCAGGAATGAACAAGAAGAAAAGACAGGTGAAGGCAAAAGCCTAAAAATGTAAAGGTAATTTAAAGTTATTAAGTCAGAATAATGTAAAGGTAATTTCACACTGAGAAAAAACTGAAGGTATAAAAGTCAATGGAAAACATTAGAAGCTGTCACAAATATTAGAAAAAGAAAAAGGAGCCCTTTTTGTTTGTTTTACATGAGTGGGTCACACTCACAGAGACCTTTTTTGCACGATAGTGTACTTCTGGTCCTAAGTGCACATTATGTGCTTTGTGTTGCAGAGAGCTCAAGTCGTCACTCTCTGTCCCAGTGTTATTGGGGGCCAGGCATGGTTACAGTGAATTTACTACGGCTGGCTGCACAAGTGGAAGTTATGTTCTATGTTCAAAATGTTTATTCGTTCCCCCTGAGGCAAGTTGTTAATTTAAGCATAATTTACAGGAAGGTTACTTTAGTTTTGTTTTATAAAAGTTATGTTAAATCAGGTACAGGTCAAGGATTTATTAATGAAAAGTAATGATTGTGTAGGACTGGTGTAGCAATAATAATGAATAGGATAAAATGGAAATAGACTGGACTATCAGGGCTATATGTAAAGATGGATCTAGATCAGAAGATTTAGGAAACGACTGCTGGAGCTGATGGCCAGCAATTAATGACAAACACAAGTTGAATTATAATTGGTGATGGTACCATATATTGAATAAAGTGGAAATAAAGTAAATACAAAACAAAACAAAATGTAATACCCAAAATATTTACAGAACTGCAGTAGTTGGAGTGCACAATATTGGTTGGATGTTCAGAACTCAAAACACAACAATAATTATTCACAGCAGGCAACACGAATGTTCCACAGAAACTGAGCTCTAAGTCCGAGCATTGACTGAACTGACACACACACACACACACACAGGTAGAGCCTGTGACTTATCATCCATATATTCGAGATAATGTCCAGGCGCCAATGTCCATTAACAGGGGAAGGAGTGTGTGTGGTTGTGTGTGTCAGTGTGGTGAGATGGTGGGGGAACAGAGCATAGGCTGCGATAGCCTCCTACCAGACCAGTAGAAGGGATTAGATAGATGCAGCTTCTTCAGGCTCCCAGCCGTATTTCAGTAGCTCGCCATCCTGAACCCAAAATGGGTCACCTGGCCTGCATTGAATAAACAGGACTGTCAGTGTTCATACTAACTAACCAACTAATAGCTTCATGTGTACACAAAAATAATTAATAATAATCAAAGAAATACCAAATATGGCAGTTGTATATACAAATGGCATGATTTGTACATTGGAACTGCATAACATTCATTATTTGGAATGAACACTTCAAATTATGGATTTACCCAATCAGTTTAAGTGCTAATTGAACACTATACAACATAAACCCAATACATTGGCTACCTAAAGCCACAAACATCCAAATTCAGGCATTAGCATTCAGCCCGCTCAGGCTATGCAAGCTAAACACACAACATAACTTGCATAGGGCTGCATGAAGCCACAACATGTTAGCGTTAGCCGCTAATGCTAGTGGCAGGTTCATTACTTTAGCGCGCTAACATTAGCATGCCAACAAACGGCGGCACGGTGGCTGAGTGGCTAGCACTCATGCCTCACAGCAAGAAGGTTGCGGGTTCTTTGTGTGGAGTTTGCATGTTCTCCCCGTGTCTGGATGGGTTTCCTCCGGGCACTCCGGTTTCCCCCATCAACCCAAAACATGCACTGTAGGTGTGAAAGTTGTGTGAGTGAGTGTTGATGGTGGTCGGAGGGACCGTTGGCGCCGCTTGGCTTGGCCGTCAGTCTGCCCCAGGGCAACTGTGGCTATAACAGTAGTTTACCACCACTGGGTATGGAGTGAATGAAGAATGCTCTGTAAAATGCTGTGTAAAGCACTTTGGGGACATGTGTCTGTGTAAAGTGCTATATAAATAAACCTTACCTTACCTTACAAACAAACAACCAACCGTTCAGACTCACCAATTCTTTTCTCCGCTTTGACGCACGGCGATACTACATGGCTCCGGGACTCCCTCTAGCAGCTCTGTCATCTGGCTTTCCCCCACACATCGGAAGGGAGGAAGCCAAGGAGGAACCAAGATGGCGGAGTGAGTGGCAGCATAGTTGCAGGCTCTCTTAAAAGTAAAGTTATTCAGTCCTTGTCATGTGAGAATATCGTGCTATAACGCCATACTTTTAAGACTGAAGTTATTAACGGAACTTTAAGCTGACTGACGATAAGTTACAACCCCTGTTTCACCTTTAGAAACTTTTTTTGCATCGATATCTGCTAAATCCTTTGCTAGCATGAGTGAACATGGATATGACCGGGCTGTGCTCTTGGAGGCATGCGATGTAGGCGATATTGAAGAAATAGAGATAGACCAGTCACCGACAGATAAGAAAATTAGTCGGGATCACACTCCACTTAAAAGCCCGCATCCCAAAAAAATGAAGCAAAGTGACATAGAAGAAAGCACCGGAGCAGCGATTCTCCATGCCATACAAGCATTGACCCAAAAGATGGAAGAGCAGACTGAACTTTTAAAGCGTTTTGAAAAACGTATTGAAGCCAACGCAGCGGCTGCCAAAGAAAACAAGGAGGAAATCATCAAAGCGAAAAACGAAATCCATGAGTTGCGGGTTCAAAATCTCTCTATGAAGCGGGCATGTGAAGAGCAAGCCCGCTACAAGAGAAGATGGAATTTGAGGTTGACTGGCCTTCCAGAGAAAGAGGGAGAAGACGCGAGAGAGGTGGTCATTGGAATTCTAACGAGAGTGGTGCCTTTATCCGTGGAGCGATTGTGAGAGACGGTGGATACCGTTCATCGTTTGGGCAAGAAGGCGAATGCTGCTACCTCCAACAACGTGGCTAGAGCAATCATCATCCAGTTTGCTATGAGAACCGTGCGGGACGACGTGTGGAAGAGGTCGAAGGATGCCCATGTGTGCAAGGAAATGCGCATTCGGTTCAAAGAGGACTTTTCAAAAGAAGATCGCGAGGCTTGAAGCAAGCTGTGGCTGCTGGTGGAGGAGGCTAGAAGAAAGGGGCGACGAGCTTTCTTAAAGGAAGGGTATGCAATGATTGATAATCAAAGAATAGACCCAAAATAGGCTAAGACATGTCATGTATGCCCAGTTGTTATGTTGAGTGTTGTAGTAGGCTATGTATTAGGCCTGTAGTTGTAATGTAGGCTTAATGAGTGTTATAACACCCATGAGTATGTTTTTAAAAGGACATGGGTTACTCATTCCTGCACATCGCTTGGACCTTGTGCATTTTGTTCAAAAGGACCGTTCAATGCTATCTTTTATTTCTTGAAATACTAGGGGGTTAGGAGACAATGTGAAACAAAAGGCTATTTTTCTTTTTTGTAAGGAGCAAACTGTGTTTTTCTACAAGAGACTCATTCAGTTAAAGAGGACTCAACATTTTGGAAAGGTCAATGGGGTGACAGTCTTTTTTTAGTCATGGTACATCACATTCAGCAGGCGTAATGATTTTGTTGAACAGATTTCCTGGTAATATAATTGACCACAAAAGTGATGACAATGGGCATTGGGTTGTGGTGATTGTGGAAATGAATGGAGTGAATTACATCTTGTTGTGTGTTTATGGGTTTAACAGAAAAGTGCAGAACAAATCTTTCTATTTGTCACTAATTTCTTTGTTGGAAGGATGGAAGACATGCTATACAATGGATAACGTTATTGTAGGTGGAGACTTTAACATAGTCCCTGATCTCTGGCTTGATCGCATGCCTCCCAAAGGGAATTGCCATAATTACGATGAAATTTTTCTTGATCTAGTTACAAAAGCAGGGTTGACAGATTATTGGAGAATGCTTAATCCCAGCACACAACAGTTTACATGGTTTAATGTAGCAAATAATGGTCAGTGCTCTAGGCTAGATTACTGGTTACTTTCTGACCATTTAGTTAACTACGTGTGTAAGTGTGAAACTTCTGCTTCTCCTCTGACAGATCATTGTGTTGTGAAATTATCTCTTTCTATGAATAGAAATGAGGCTATGCCAAACCACATCTGGAAATTCAACAATATGTTGTTAGAAAATGCTTCTTTCTGTGCAGAAGTTAAATCACTAATTGGACAAATTGATGGCTTGGAAATGTTAAATCTAAGTAAATGGGAATGGTTTAAATTTCAAGTTAAAGAGATGGCAATAAATACAAGCAAAGAAATGTGCAAAATTAAAAGATCCAAACAACAAGACATCATCAAGAGCATCAACCAATTATGCTGTAAATCTGATTTATCCGATGATGAATATATAAGATTGAACAATCTCCAATCTCAATTTGACACTTTTTATTTGGAAAAAGCCAAGGGAGCTTTTGTAAGGTCAAGAGCTCGCTGGATTGAAGAAGGAGAAAAAAATTCTCCTTACTTTTTCAATCTCGAAAAACAAAGACAAATGAAAAAGAGAATTCAAAAGTTGAATATAAATGGATCTGTAAGTGATAATCAAATGGATATTAATAGGGAAGTTACAAAGTTCTATAGCAATTTATATAACTCTCAGTTTTCAGAGACAGGTTGTTCTTTTTTCTTTGAGGAAATTGGAAAATTTAATACAAAGATAAATGATGACTTTAAACAAATTATGGAAAATGACCTTAAAATTGAGGAATTGGATAGGGCTATAACAAGTATGGTCTGGGAGTTTCTCCGGTTGAGGACCCTTGAAACAATAAATCAGAAGGCATGAAGTGTTCAAACACCGGAGTTTTATTCTCAAGAGGTATAGGCCCTTACATTTGATTTCTATGAGACGTGTCTCTGATCTCTCTCTCATCTCATCTCATCTCTCTGACTGCACCACCAGAGACACCTCTATTTATCCATACATTTTCAGATAAGCATATTGCCACATGTACATTCAGGCATCATATAGATATGGACTGCTGCGTATAGGAACCAAAGTTCACTTCAAACAGTATAGTTGGCATTATTCTCAAGTTAGCGAGTTCAGAAGAATCAAAGTCTACTTCCAATCACCACATGTACAGACACTTACTGGATCATCTCTCAATACAGTTTACATGAAGTAGAACAATCATTAATAATAACCACAATGGCTAAAGGAAAGTCACCAGGAATAGATGGGTTAACCATTGAATTTTATGTGTTTTTTTGGAAAGAAATCAGAGTACTACTTTACAAAGCCTTCAAGGAATGTATTTCAAGTAAGAATATGTCTGCCACTATGAAACATGGTCTGATAACATTATTACCAAAACCTAACAAAGATTCCCTCTTTTTAGATAATTGGCATCCAATAACACTCCTCTGTAATGATTACAAGCTTTTGGCACATGTCTATGCAAATCGCCTAAATGAGGGCTTGATGAATATAATTGATGAATCCCAATCAGCCTTCATTAAGGGTAGAAATATTCATAATCACACAAGATTAATCCTAGATATGTTAGACTACAAAGAGTTTATTTACACTGATAGTTTTGTGCTCTTCCTTGACTTATACAAGGCTTTTGATACAGTTGAGCATCCCTTCCTTTTGAAAGCTCTTAATTATCTTGGTTTTGGAGAAAGCTTCTGCAATATAGTTCAGATGTTCTATACTAATATATACAGTTCGGTAGTCCTAAATACAGGAACGACTCCTAGGTTTGAGGTGATGCGTGGTATTCGGCAAGGGTGCCCCATCTCTCCCAAATTGTTTATTTTGACTACTCAGCTATTAGCTTTACTTGTTAATAATAGTCAGGATCTACTTGGTATTACTAGCTTTGAAAAAGAGTTTAAAATTAGTCAGTTTGCGGACGATACATCCATATTCCTCAAGAATAAACACATGGTACAAAAAGCTTTAGATATAATTAATATTTTTTCAAAAGCGTTAGGTCTAATCCTCAATACAAAAAAAATGTGAACTATTTCCAATTCATACTTGTACAGATTCCTCTATTGCTTCAATTAGAGTTGAATCTGAAGTTAAATATCTTGGTATAACAATATCCAAAAATTTACTTAATAGAGAGGATTCTAATATCTTGGTCCGAATATCAGATATGAAGAAAAAACTTAGCCGATGGTTATCCAGGGACCTAACCATTTTTGGTAGAGTGATTCTTTCTAAAGCGGATGGCATTTCACATTTAATCTATCCTTGTCATTCGCTTTACATATCCACTTGCAATATAAAAAAAGCAAATTCTATTATCTTTCAGTTCCTGTGGAAGAATAAAACGCACTACATAAAAAAAAATCACAGCTGGTTAAAGAATATAATTCTATTATCTTTCAGTTCTTGTGGAAGAATAAAACGCACTACATAAAAAAAATCACAGCTGGTTAAAGAATATAATGTTGGTGGTATAAGGGCTCCTGATTTTGAAACATTAGTTGGGACTCTTAAGGTTAAATGGATTAAAACATTTTTGGCCCAGTCTGATTCTATGTGGTTCCATATACCTAAATCTCTGTTCAGTAAGATAGGAGGATTTGATTTTCTTTTAAAATGTGATTTTGATATTAGCAAGATTCCTTTGAAACTTTCAAGATTTCACAAGCAGATTCTCTATTTCTGGAAGATGATATTTACCCATAACTTTACGCCTCATGGAGCAACTTTATGGAATAACAGAGTTGTAATTATCAATAGAAAGTCTTTGTTTAAGAAGGACTGGTATGAGAGAAACATTTGTTTTGTTACTGATATAATGGATGGGGATGGTGAATTTTTGGAGTACAATGTCTTTTTAGATAAGTTTCAGTTGATATGCTCACCTCATCAGTATAACAAAATTTGCAAGGCAGTCCCCATGCCTTTAATCAAATTGATACAGAATATTAAAAGGACCTCTACTGTTAGATCTATTTTACCCCGATTAATCGTAGCAGAAACTCCAATTAACAACAAGGAGTGTAATAACAAAATTATTAGTAAAGCTTTTAAAATGGAGCTCTTTCATAATTTTAACAGAGCCTTGTTCATAGCGAGTGATGAAGCAAATATGTTGGTCATAGAAAAGGCTCATACAAAATATGTGAAATGGCCTGTTTCTCCTAAGGTCAAGGAAACTCATTTTAAAATAGTTAATAAAATATATCCAGTGGCTGAGTTTCTTAAAAGAAGATTTAGATTTGAGGTAGAGCCTTGTGGATTTTGTATCGAGTCAGAGGAGACTCTGGAACACATGTTTTACTTATGCCCGGTAACTCAGAGATTTTGGTTGGATGTGTATGAATGGCTGTCCTTTAAGATTAATGATATGCAACCTTTTGTTATCTCTCATATTTTTTTCTTCATGGACAATATTAATTCTTCTATTTCTGATTTGGTAAACATTGTAATACTTATGGGTAAATATCACATTCACTGTTGTAAGTGGAGAAATATCAAGCCCTCCTTTTTGTGTTTTATTAATGAGTTTAAGTTATATTGTCTTTCACTCCGTAAATTAAAATCCAAGATGGCTTGTAAAATCCTTAAAGATATTTTCTCTATGTTAATACTGTAACATGCTCCTATGTGTCTCTCCTGCCCCATTTGGTTGTTGTTGCTTCTTTTTGATTTGTTTTATTTTTTTGTTGGTTTGTTGTGATATGTATTGGCAGTTTTGTTTTGTTTTTTCTTCAGATTTTGTCTCCTCTACGAGATGCTGTACTTCATATTACTTAATAAAAAAAATAAATAAAATAAAAATAAAAAAATGTCCATTTACCAATAAAAAAAAAAAAAAAAAAAAAGGAAGGGAGGAAGCCAGAGCAGGCTTAGATATTCGCTCCTCGCTACCCGGTTGGCCGATCGCGGTCATGTAATCGAGGTCACGTGATTTACGTAACAGGGCACGTACAGGTGTTGCGTTTTAGAACAAGGGCGGAGCAGGAATACATATACTATAAAAGGGAGATTTTTACCCTGGGTTACAATGGCATCATTGAATCTTATAACATACCATATAAAAGGTATAAATAATCCAATTAAGAGGAAAAAGATTTTGACACAGCTAAAAAAGATGCCGTGTGCTATAGCGCTACTTCAAGAAACACACCTGACAGAAAAAGAACACCTTCAGTTCAGAAGGGAGTGGGTCGACCAGGTTTATTTCAGCTCCTATAAGGGTAAAAAGAAACGAGGGGTAGCAATCTTGTTCAGCAAATCAGTCTATTTTAATTGTGAAAAAGTTTATTAAGATGCAGAAGGACGATATATCATGGTGGTGGGAACAATTGCAGGGATTAAATTGAGTATTCTGTGTGTTTACGCTCCTAATGAAGACTGCTCACTTTTCTTTAAAAAACTTGCAAATCTAGTGGCAGATAATGGGGAAGGTATGATACTAATAGGTGGTGACCTAAACTGCGTTCTCAATAACAAAATGGATAATGGATAAATGTGTCATTACTGACAGATACCTCTATTCAAGAAGAAATAAGGTCAGCCACAAACGAATACTTTCAGTATAATGACAATGGAATGGTCTCACCCTTGGTCTTGTGGGATGCAGCAAAGGCTACTATTAGGGGTAAAATAATTTCCATAGGATCTAGATTAAAGAAACAAAGAATGCAAAATCAATCTTGAAAATGAAATTAAAAGATTAGAACATGAGCATAAACAACATAGAAAACAAGAGGTATTAGACAAACTAATAGAAAACAGAACCAAATTAGATGAGTTGCTGACCTACAGGGCGGAGGGTGCCCTCAGATTTATGGACAGGAAATATTATGAATTGGGTAATAAGGGCAGAGAATTACAGTAATCTAGTCTGGATGTAACAAATGCATGGATAAGTTTTTCAGCATCATTTTTAGGCAAAATATTTCTGATTTTAGTTATGTTTCGCAGGTGAAAATATGCAGTTTTACAAGCTTGGTTTATATGAGCTGTGAATGAGAGATTTCGGTCAAATACGACTCCAAGATTTTTTACAGTAGAGCTAGAGGCTATACTCACATTGTCGAGTGAGATTATCTGGTCTGCCCTTTAGGACCGACAACAATGACCTGTTTTTTCAGGATTTAAGAGCAGGTAATTCAGGGTCATCCAGGTTTTGATGTCCTTCACACAGGCACTGAGCTTATCGATTTGATCAGTCTGATTTGGTTTCATTGATAAGTACAGCTGAGTGTCATCAGCATAGCAGTGGAAATTAATGCCATGTTTTCTGATAATGTTACCTAATGGCAACATATACAGTGTAAACAGGATTGGACCAAGCACAGATCCTTGTGGAACTCCGCAAGCTACTTTAGAGCAGGGAGAGATGCACTGGTTTACACTAACAAACAGGTACCTATCCAATAGATAGGATTTAAACCATTTGAGGGCGGTCCCTCTGACACCTATGTCACATTCTGACCTCTGCAGTAGAATGTTGTGATCAATGGTGTCAAAAGCCCACTCTTCTATTCCTACATATAAAAACTGTCAATAAAATGGGATTGAATGGACTAAACATACTCTAAAAATATGGTCAGAAGTAAAAAAGATGTTTAAAGATACAGGTTCAGTCTCTAGAGCTATGCCTATAGTAGGCAATGTAGACTTTCCACCCTCCGTGTGGGACCAGGGCTTTAAGAGCTGGGCATCTAAAGGGCTGAATATTCTTTATCAATTATTTGATGGAACTGACTTCAAGTCATTTGCACAACTTCAGGACCAATTTAATCTCCCTACAAAAGATTTATATAGATATCTTCAAATTAGACATTATATTATGAATCATAAAGAACGTGACAGAATTAAGAGTTGTCCAAATGACATAGAACAATATTTAATTACAATAGCAAGTAAAAACTTTCCATCTAAGAAGCATGTTTCACACTTGTACAAAATTCTTTCATCCAATAACTATCAAAACACCTGTAATGTTAAAGAATATTGGGAATTGAATCAAACACCATCATAAAAGAGGAACAATGGGACAAGTAATGTGAAGGCAGTCACAAAGGAATTAATAGTCAAATGTGGAAAGAATTCAATTGGAAAATCAAAATGCAATTTTTTCATACGCCACTTGTAATTTTGAGATTTGTTAAAGACCATTAAGCAGCATTATGTTGGAGAAAGTGTGGAAAGATCGGCGACCACACACACATCCTTTGGGACTGTCCTGTTATCTCAGAGTATTGGAAAGGGTTTAGGGATGAAATTGAGATAATTATGAAGAGAGAAATTCCTTCTAATATTTAATTTTACTTATTAGATATAATACTAGATAACTATAATGCAGACCAAAAATATATTTTGCACATTCTATTGTTAGTTGCTAAGAAAACTAACAGCTAATTGGAAACAGATTTTAGCACCGTCTGTAACAGACTGGAAAAACAAACTTAAACAAGTGTACTGGATGGAAAGAATGACTGCATCTTTACAAATGAAAATGGATCTGTTTAATCAAAGATACATACATACTTGGGAGTGTGATGTTTAAAACCCTTAATTGTATTATTTAAATTCTATTTTTCTTAATTAATTTTATTATTTTTCTTGACTTACTTATTATTTATATTATATTATTATTCTTATTAAGGTATGTATATATATATATATATATATATATATATATATATATATATATATATGCAGGTGTATTTAGGTAGATGTATATATGTGTGTATGTGGGTGGGTATGTGTATGTATATATATATATATATATATATATATATATATATGTGTGTGTGTGTGTGTGTGTGTGTGTGTATTACTATTTTATTTTTTAATCTCCTTTTTATTATCGTTAGTATTATTATTATTATCTTCTATTATTATCTATAACTTATTTGTTTACTTCTATTATTTTTACTTTTACTCTTATCATATATACTCTTGTAATGTTTTATTACTCTTGTCTCAGGGAATGTTCTGTTTGTATTTTGTGTGAAAATGAAAATAAAAGTTTAAAAAATTAATAAAAATTATCCAAATGATTCTAGTGAAGGTGCGTGGTCACAGTGGAGCACTTCATGTATTACACATGACATTACAAGGTGTAACAGAGTGTTTTCTCTTTGAGGATATCACAGGTTCATACAGAAGTGAGAAGAGGCAGTCCAATAAAAAGAAGTATTTACAGCAAAACTCACAGCCAGGCCAGGGACAACCTTAAAAACCACTTAGCTCCTCTCCCTGGGCTAAACAGTTAACTTAAGGTCTTTAAGGTTTAACACAGCTAAAAACTGTACTCATGAACATAAAGCAAATTGTAAACCACCATCATAAAAATTACTTAAATAACCTTTTATATGGCTATGCTTTATTAACTGATAAAATTAAGAAAACAGAATAAACACACAAATTATAAACAATGGTGGGGACCATAGTGACATTCTTTAGCATGCTACAAAGAGCTATTCATGGCATGACCAGGAAGTGCTCCAGTTTGGCCCATGAACCTGTAGTGTGTTCACGTGGGCACCAAATATGTAAGGTGTTCACGCGGGGCATATGCTACGTGTTGAATGGTGTAAATGGGTGTGTGTGTGCGTGTGTGTGTGTGTGTGGGTATAACGTTCTGTTATTAACACACTGATTTTATACTATTGGGGGACCAGATTCCATGAATCAAAATAAAATTAACACATCCAATTTACTCTACTCTCTAATCTGAAGGATCGGAATTCTAACGATCAGGGATCTTAACACAACTCTTAAGAAACACCGAGGCCGAAATTACTTTGTGTGGTTTATTTTGGTAAATGGACGAGGTTAAAATATTCACTTTCAACAACTGATGCAGGTCACAACAATGAGGCACCGATTTTAACACTGAAGAACATTAAGTCCATCTTAAGTCCAGCTGAGATGCTCCCTTTTAGGGTTACTTTACCACTCTTGACTGGGAGGTAACAGGACGCAAATTTAAGGACCAAAATGCCAATCTCTGCGTGACAACACTGCATGGATCAGACCTTACTGGTTCAGTGTTTTAGTTGGAGGTGATTAGGTTCCTTGGATGGATCACCAGAGCGGGCAGTGTGAGTGCAGGGCACGGCGGAGGGTCCAGCAGGCAGAGGGGTACAGCGGTACTGAGGTGGTACAGTGGCAACAAGCCGGGGTCCATGTAGCTCCAGCCACAAGCTCGAGCAGGTCTCCGTGGTCCGCCCTCCCCGGGTCAGTGGTCCCGCGTCCTGCGGAGCAGCTCCAGTCCTCCCGGCCTCCTGGACGAACTCTTGGAAGACTCCTGGAAGACTCTTGGAAGACTCCTGGAAGATGCTTGGAAGACTCCTGGAAGATGCTTGGAAGACTCCTGGAAGACGCTTGGAAGACTCTTGGGACCATGTGTGAGAGTGTTTTGTTTTGCACACGGGATGGGCGTTGCCAAATGCAAATCAAAAGAACCGCCTCCGCTGGACTTAAGATTTTAACTTTTAAAATCAGAATCAAACTTTATCACATATTAGTTTCCAGAGTTATATGACCACATTTCATTCGTCCAAAGCCTATAGCATTTCCAAGTCCATAATGAACATAACATATCGTGGCTGGGTCAGTAGTATACCTGGAAGAGAAATGTGAAACGGTGCTTACTCTCCCTCTTTCAGAGAAGAACGAGACACGATATAAAATTTTAGCATTGTCTTGACATGAAAATACATTAAACCAATACAGAAAATACAGTTTGCAAGTTTTTAACGTTTATACGTTTTAGTATGAGAACCAGTCCAGAAAATCCTGGCGGTACATGGCGCCACTTTATCTGTGGGTTTGGTCAGAAGGGTCGTAAATGCTGAGCCTGTAGTGATAATGAAACTAGCACTAGTCCGAGTAATTCTCATTGTCTTTGACCAGGGCCATTTAGTCAGTCCAGGGTCTGATAAGAAAATGTTTGAAGCTACAGCAGGATCTGGGGAAAGGTCTACTCTTCAGTGAATGGTTCTGAGTTCAGGGGAACAGGACTCTGGCTCCCCTCCTCCTACAAACCAGAGAGTGGCGTGGAGACAGCGGCAGCACCTCGAACACACTAGTGGAGAAAACAGAGTCCATGCAGCGGTATAGGCCCTACACTCTTCATCGTTCGGTTTGGTTATTCTCCTGCTTTGCATTTCATGATATTTTTAAACATGTCGTCCATTTCCTCCCATGTATCTTCAGTCTATTTCATCTGGATCTGTCATACGTTCACTTCTGCACAAACAGAAGTGCCCCAGGTTCATTACTACAGAGCACACCCATATAAACATGCTTGGAAATCCTGTGTGAGGATCTCAATTCAGTTCCAAGTCACTGTGAATAAGGTTGTGTAGCGTTTTCACATGGGGTACCCAAAATATGTAGGAGGTTTTGGGTTATTCTTTGAGTATTGGAAGAGTTTCTGTTTCTTAAAGAAAGTGGTAATTGAATTGGATTGATTGGAATTTGATTATTCTGAGCTCAGCAGCACCACGTGGCCTTGTGGTTCTGGCTTTACTAGAATTAAGAGTTTGGGGCACCACTCAGCTAATGTTGAGGAATATTATCAATGCAATGTGATCAATTACCTATTTTAACTAATTAATTAAAAATTAATTAAACATTTGATCTGAAGGTTTGTTAAGTTCTTTGACATGACAGGGACCAGAATCTGAAGTAAAAACATCACATTGATTGAGTAAAACTGGTTTATGAACATTTATTGACCAAGTTAAACAGCATTTAAATATTAAATTATGCAAATGAGTTTAGAATTAGTAAAATGAGGCTGATGTGGACAAAGGAATGGTACAAAAGTCTTAAGGGTTATTTAAAGCTGTGCGTTGAGTTTGCATTGATAAATAAGCCTTTCTGTGGCATGTGCATACGACCAGTCGAGTGGAGATGTCCGTTCGGTGTGGTCCTTCGGCAGTTTCACTGTAGTTCGAAGTCCTCAGGGTGTCGGATCTGAAGAATCAAACTTGTTGAGATGGAAGCCACGGGACGAGACAGTCCTCAAAAGAGGAGCGGGGACACTTGCTTAGTGTCTTAGGTCTGAATAGAGCTGTGACGATAAGGCAATTAGTCAAAAATGCATTGATTATAAATGTTTAGATTTGGAAAAATGGTCAGAGCTACAGCTGTAAAAACAAATGAGAGATCGACTATTGCGCTGTAACAAGCCCCTGTTGCGAGCCAATACAGCGCGATAGTGGTATGTCAGCAACTTTAAAATGGTGGTGCTCAATGATCACGTCCATGTTTCGGAGACCTCTGTAAACACCGAATACATTTTCTGCGTGTGACATCGTCGTGTCCTCCAGTGCTTATGCGGGACACTTTTGCTGCATTTAAAGTTTGTAGTAGCAAAATTAATTTTAACATGTTCCTGAACATATTTACTGTTATAATGATCTGGCCCAGCTTCAGTCAGTGCTTTTCCATCGAAACTGCATTCCTTTCCCAGGTACATCCCCTCACTGTCCAGTCCTCCCCTCATTATTTATGCCATGATTCATGATGGTGTGTACATCCTTTTGTATCTGCCTGTAGAAAACCTGCACTCTCTCTCTCTTCTCTCCTTCTGATCTACTCTCTTCTATCTCTGCTCTTTCTCTTGTAAGAGAATAAACCTCAAAAGACAATTATTTGACTCAAGATCTTTATTTCATTCTCACCTAAATATTTCCACAACAAGTTCACACTGGAGATCACACACAAGTTGCATTTAATTGGAAACGTGAACGAGCTCGCAATTTATTTATTTTTTTAATTGGATTTTGCAAAAAAACCCACAAAAAAATCCAAATTGACCGTTCAGCCCTGTAGTCTGAATGTAGCCTTAGAAACTTCACCAGAATGATCATGGTGGAGAAAACTAGGTAAGGTATTTAAAAATAGAAAATCTGACCTTGGGTGTGTTTTAGTGAAATGTAAAATAAATATAACCTCGTATTCACTTGTATGTGGAATGACTGTGTCACAATGTCTTATCTCACATCTGATGAAGATGAAGAAAAACCGGTCCGTTCTGTTCAGTGCAGAAACATCAAAATACCTTAAGCAGGGTGAATGCTGTCGTGTCCTTGTTCAAGACACTTGAAGTTTGAATGGAAGTGTTCCAATCCAAACCACACCTCCAAATGACCCACTTTTACACAGACAAAAAAGTACATTACAGCTGTTTTATTTTTACTCTTAACAATAAGAACTTATAATTATGATCATGATTGTTCTTCTTTATATAGTCTTACTGTGTGTGCAGATTGTGGCCTAGTACATTTTTGCAGTCTTTTTTTTTATATTATTATTTTATTTTGGGCAATTAAGAAGTTTACATTCTTTTACAATGGAACATATAACATTAGAGAAATCATGATAGAAATAACAAAAAAAAACACAAAATATTTTGCCCAAACAGGAGTGGAAAGACGAAGATTTATTTAATCCCACCCACCCCGTCCTTAAAAACAATGTTGTTCACCTGACCAAACCACATAAGTGAAAGGCCTTGCTCATGCTCAGTGACAGACAGCATTGGTACAGTTCACTTGGGAACAGTGAGTTTGACTTAGTTTTGGTCACTGCAGAAATGGGAGCGTCTGTAACAACCCCACAGGAGATGACAAGACTTCAGTTGGCAGACGAAGAGGTGAAAACCATGTGCTACTCTGTAAGTATCACTTCACTCCTGTTTTGTTGTTGTTAAAATGTCATTCTAGTTGAAAATTGCTTGTGTACCACACACACACACACACACACACAGGTGTTGTGACACAGGTGTATGTTTAAACCAGTGGTTCTTAACCTTGTTGGAGGTACTGAACCCCAGTAGTTTCATATGCGCATTCACCGAACCCTTCTTAATTGGAAAAATAAAATGTTTTTTTTTTCAAATTCAAAACATAGGTATATATATTTTATTGGTGCACACATGTGAATCCATATTGCACATATTCGTCCGACCACTTTCTTTTTTTTGCTCGACATAGTTAGTATGAAGGGAAAATATTGAGAAAGAAATGACACGACACCATCACAACAATCACAAGACTATTGCACGCAAAAAAATTCCTGCAGCCAATAACGGCCAAACGGGGCGAGTCATCATGAATCATATGAGTTGTGTGTCTTGACCCCTGCCGAACCCCTGAGATTGACTCACGGAACCCCTGGGGTTCGATTGAACCCAGGTTAAGAACCACTGGTTTAAACTGTACCACACATACACACACACACACACACACACACACACATACACACCCCACAGGTGTTGTGACACAGGTGTGTGTTTAAACTGTACCACACACACACACACACACACACACACACAGGTGAGTGAGGTTTCTCTTTAGTTCATTTCATGAAAACCCCCAGCGAGAGTCAGTTCAGCACTACAGAACAAGTCTAGACTGGTTCAGCGAGTTGGAGCTGTGTTTTGTTTCATTCACACAGGTTCATTCACACACAAATAACCCTGCAGATTTAGACTGAGTTATTCTCTCAAATTGAAAACACTCTGTTTCACCTTGTGATGTCATGTGGTAATATAGGATGAGCTCCACTGTGTTTTTGAAATCCACACAATCATTTCTATAATTTCAGACCTGGATTGTCAATCTCTACTGAACTAAAGGTGAAAGGATCTATTAATTTGATAATTACAACTTCATGACATCACAAGGTGAAACAGAGCTTTGGAGATGTGCACAGACCAATAATAAAGAGTTACTCAAACTTACTGTGTGAATGACAATATAGGACCTTTACTTAAGGTGACTAGATAAAAACGGGGACACAGCAGAGTTGGGATGATTGGCATAAATAAAATTGTGAGAAAAGTGAGTTCTCCGCTCACTTTGGCTCAGTATATTAGCATAATCTGAGGTTTTTTTGGCAATGGATTTTTAAATTTTTTTTTTTTTATGGTCAAGCAAGGATTTTCTGTATTTTAGCTAAAAAATATAAAATGCATACAGTAAATATAAAATGCCTCTCTTTATTGTTGGCGGATATTAAATTGTCTAATTGTTCCAAAATAGGGACACCTGGGACATTTCTTGTATAAAACTGGGACAAATCAGCGGTTTTGGATAAATCTGCTGGGACAGAGGACACAGGGCTCAGAACTGGGACTGTCCCGGGTAAACATCTGGTCACTCTACTTTTAATATTAGCTGTAATTAAATTTGCTGATTATAAAATGAATTCAATCCATGGAAAATACAGCACGCAGCAGTGATCGATGCTAAACCCCACGAATGACATGCCAACGATATGAGTCCTGTTGAAAAAGTGCTTTTGTTTTTTGGGCAGGTCAAACGTCAGGTGGAGGAGAGAACAGGAAAGAGATATGACATTTTCGAAGCTAAATCCTTCAAAACCCAAGATTTAAATCATGGAACCAGTTACTTCATCACTGTAAGTTGAAGCCCATATTACGCAGTTTTCTGACCTACTGTATGTTCTAATGTAGTGTCCTCATCACAAACAGACCTAGAGTTGTGTTTTGTTTTATTCACAATAAAATAAAATGGAGTTAACTTGAAAACTACCACTTCATGACATCACAAATTGGAACAGAGCATTGTAGTATTACTCAAACATGTGTGAATGGCCATGTTTACATGATGTTTTTAAATTCTGAATTAATTATTCTGAATTAAATAGGTTGGAATTCAAATATTCTCCTTCGAGTTTACATGAAAATAATAATTCTGATTTGAGGTTTCCATTAAATCGGCTGATTTGAGGTTTCCATTAAATCAGCTTTATTTAATTCCACTCAGGGTCTGGGGGTGGGGAAGGTTCTGATTGGACAGCAACACAAATTTATTTCAGTCTTGTAAAGAAAACAGACGCTTCAGCTGCTCCCGGCTTTTCTGTCATCGCGGTTTGTCGTTACACCGCAGACACAAGCACAATCCAAACTTTTTCCGCAGTGGTTCCAATGATAATGAAGCAGCAGCTGGAGAATTCTCTCCTCACACTTTACGTCTGTGAGCTGAGGAGGAGAAGAGAAGAGTGTCGGAGAAGGAGGAAGAAGACAAACTGAGTCTGAGGCTGCGACACCTCAGCCCACTCCCACATCCCGTTCACAGATCCAAAGAGCAGTGGAGGAAAGTCCGAAGAGATGACTCGAGCACCAACCACCGGGATTATTTTGAAGAAGAAGAAGCGTTTACATGATCCTGGAAGAAATTAATTTGGCTTTAAAACTTCTCGCCAGAGGCAATTCAGTGGGTTAAATCATATTTAACTTCAAGAAAACAATGTGTACAAATTGACAGTGTAAAATCATCGGTGTTGGATGTCTCTGTCGGGGTTCCCCAAGGATCAATACTTGGTCCTCTGTTATTCTCACTGTTTAAAAAATCTCTAAAAGTTTTTGACCAAAAACCTGATTCATTTCATGTTTGTAATATTTTAAATAAGATTTAAAATTTAGAAAATTTTACAAACTTTAAGTATGTATGCTTCATTTACAAAGCGCTACATGGACTAGCCCCACCCCCCATGTCTGTCTTTTTTAAACCCAAGATTTCAAGTGGTCCGAAAACCAGGGCCTCATCCAGAGGAGACTGTGAGGTCCCCCACAGAAGAAGCGCCTTTGGACAGAACACTCTCTCTGTGAGGGCCACTAACAGCTGGAACAGTCTTCCTCTGCACATAAAGGAGAGCCCTATGCTGATCAGTTTTAAAACACAACTGAAACTATGGCTGAAAACAAACCAGTCACATGACCACTAGACTTTTATTTATTATGTATTTGCCTGCCTAGGGACTACGGATGAAAACTAGCTTTGTAGCTAAAATTCGGCATATTTACATCTGTTCTATACTGATTTTCATTAATGTGCATTGTCCCTATCAAATAAATAAATAAATAACAGAATAAACCACCCACTTACTTTGGAATTAAGTTTAATTCCAAATAATCATTTTCATTAGGAGTTAAGTATTTACATGGTCTTTTTAAAGTGGAATTCATATTTATTCAGAATTAAAGCTCTCATGTAAACGTGGCAACTGAAACAAAACACAACTCCAGGTCTGTTTTCGATGAGGTAAAATTATAACATACATTAAAAGTTCACAAGAGTCAGTTTTGTGTAATATAGGACCTGTAAACAGAGCTGGAGACAGGTCAGAAGAATTCTCAGGTGGAGTTTGCTTTGTAAATGTCAGATTGCAGATTTGTTGACCATTACCAAACCAACCAAAACAGCTGAAAGAACTTTAAACCAGGGACATGCACAGGAATTTTGAGGGGCATTTGCTCTGACATGAAGAAAGGGCACCGCACCGCCCACCAAACTTGAATGAACTGTGTTAAAACTTATAAACTTTATTTTCCCTGCAATTCTGGAGTTTCCCAATAGATGGCGCACTCTAGATACATTGATACATAAAACCAAATTATCCATAAGGGCCTGTGGCTCAGTGCCCAGGGGTATAACTATATGTTGAACACGTCTTCCTCACTCATGGTCCGAAAACCTTTTCATAAAGCACTGCGGCCAAGTATATATCTAGTGTGCCTCACACTCCTCTTGTACGGCGTGGACATCGCGCGTGGATCGTGTCTTGTCGCTTATGCTGCGTGGACCGCGCTTCCTCCTGTGTGCCTTTGAACCAGAACTAACACCAGAATTAAGACAGGTCTAAAGCAGGTCTAAACCAGATCTAAAACCAGGACTAAAAAAAGCATTAAATCAGGACTAAAACCAGGCACGACAATATCAAGTAATCCAAAAATATTGAGATTACGTTACTCCCTTAAGTAAGTTAATGGATTACGTTACAAACTACATTTTGGGGTATGTAATCTGCGATCTGTAGGGAATACAGTTTAAAGTAACCTTCCCAACACTCAACAGAATTAACAAATGTGTCACAATGAAACGGAATTCAAAACTTCTGAAACGGAAAAATCATTGGCCCTAAATATGGTGCACAAGTTGAATTGAGAAGTTTGAATATGCCACATGTAAAACGTTGGATCCTGTTAATCGTTGGATCCAAGTTATTTTCGGTTTAGGCCTATTTCCTGGGCTGATGTAGTCAGACAAGAACCCTCCGTCCATCTGCTCCTGGTCTGGCCCTTCCATCAAATTTTAGAGCCCTTTGTGGCCCTTGAGCCAAAAAGTTTGCCCACCCCTGCGTTAGAAGATGAAAAAACTTCTAACGCAGGGGCCCCCGTGGCTCTCCGCGGGACCAGGGCTCTTCACGGGACTTGGGCTCTCTGCGGGGCTTGTGGGTAATCTCTTTTTACTTTGCATGTAGGCTCAGGTGCTGGTCGCCTGCAGCTCTGTGGCTCTGTAAACAGAACTGAGCTCCTCCCGCACTCGCACTCGTGTGGGGCCCTAATGTAAGTGAATGAGGCGACTATTTTATTTTCAATTTCAAATCTAGGCACAGGCATTTTCATACATGAAGGTTCAACATTTTTGGATCAGAAGTTTGGAGATTTCTTCCAGTGAATCTCCCATAGAGTTATACAGACCCCTCTCCTCCATCTGAAATTATGACATCATTTTATGTCATCAAACTCTAGATTAGAATGCAAATATAACCAATATGGAGAGTTTAGCTGTTTTTGATTCTTACTCATTTACAGGTCCAGGTCGGAGGGAATGAACACGTGGACATCTTCGTCCTTAAACAGCTGTCCGGTCAGCTGGTCGTACAAAGTGTTCAGGAATTCTAGAAACTATGGAAGCTGCCTGAGCCTCAAACATCATGTCCATCCAATGTTCTCTGATAACAAATGTGATTGTACAGTTAATATGATGACAATGACATATTTGTGCAAGCAGCATTAAAATATGTGATGTGTCTAATTGTATAGATTTTAGGCTGAGTTCGGTGTTCTGGTTTGAGGCGTCACATCTTTACTGAATGCTTTCATAAGTCCTGGAGTCAATTGCTCATTTGCATGAACTATAAGCACTGAAAAAACGTCTGGCTCCTTTTGCTGCTGCTGTCAGTGGGGTTACTTTTGTCTCGTTCATATTCACAAATACAAAAAGGAAAAAGTAACATTTGTAACTTGTATTTTGGTCTTTACAAATAGATGTGTATTTGTAAATATATCTTTTTTTCATTTGTAAAACTGAAAATTCTCTTAATAAAATGTGATTCACATTTGTGGATCACCAATGACACGAATTCACCGGTTTGATGTATTTTTGAGACATTCTTGATTAATAATTTCAACAAACCAAACACACAAAACAGAAATTAAGAAATCAATTGAATGACTTAAAATCAGCTAAATTCTTTATCAAAATCACTACATTATATCCTTAAATTGTTCTAAAAAATATCTGCAAAATATTTTTACTTTTTACTCTTGAAGTACATTTTTAAACAGGTACTTCAACAGTTTTAACTAATTCGATTTCTACATATGATACACAGCAAAAACTAGAGAGCTCAAATTTCAGAGTAAAATATTTGTTGTTTTTAACACAAAAAATGTTTTTTTAACTGTTTAAAAGTGAAACGGGGGTTCCAGTCGGGGTTATTTGGAGGACTGAGCCTTTGCTGTTGCCACCCGCCTCCTCTGGAACACACTCCCACAATCCATCGGGAGCTCGGACTCACTGCAGCAATTCAAATCATGACTAAGGCTCACCTGTTCAATCTGGTTTTTACCCATGATTCCTCCTGATGTCTGCAGTGTCACTTCCTATTTGGTTGTAAAGCATCTTTGAGTGTCCAAAAAAGCACTATATAAATTTGATGTATAATAAATATTATTATTATTATTATTATTAGTAGTAGTAGTAGTAGTAGTAGTAGTAGTAGTAGTAGTAGTAGTAGTAGTATCATTATTTGCCAGAGTTGCTATGGTCAAAGTTCATTCAACTTCCCTTAGTGTTCATTTGGCACCTCCACCCACCACTTCAAACTCCCGTGAGACAAAACCAATTTGAACCAGTTTCGTACAGAATTTCATCTTAAATTAACTAAAATAAAGTGTAAAAATAAAATATTTCTGTGTGTTGTTGAGCTAAATCAGGATAATCTTACAAAATGTTATCCGTTTACTCTCAAAACATTAATATAACTCTTGATTTCGGGGTTAAACAGGAACTTTGGTCCAGTGTTACTTCATTAACATTTCTAAAAATTTTAAATTAACTCTAGAACAGACTGGACTCATATAAACCCTGAGAAACTGTTCAAATTGATTCTGTGAGAGTAACACTCCACTTTTTGCCGTGTGAGATTAGTCAAAAATTGTGATAGTCCTGGTTTAGACCTGATATAGTCCTGGTTTAGTTTCAGTTTAGTCCTGGTTTAGACCTGATATAGTCCTGGTTTAGTCTCAGTTTAGTCCTGGTTTAGATCAAATTGGTCAAAAATAGGGACACTTTGGGACATTTCTTGTATAAAATTGGGACAGTGGTTTTAGATCAATCTGCTGGGACAGGGGACACAGGACTCAAAACTGGGACTGTCCCGGGGAAATAGAGATGTCTGGTCACTAGTTTTCAACCAAAAAGGTGAGAGCGACTAACTGAAAAACTACGAGCTTTGGACTGTGATGTTATTTGAGAGGGTCTTGTTTAACAGCACACATCTTCTTTTTATCTTAGTCAGTTCTTCCTGGTTGGATTATGTTAAAACAAACTTCAGATTAAACCCTAACTTGAGTCACTCCATGTTTGCTGTGTACTTTTACTTGAATAATCTTTTGCCCCTGTATCTGTACTTTTACTTAAGACCAAACTGAGTACTTGTTCCAGCACTGGCCAAAAGAGACTAAAATCCAACCATCCAGAGTGTGATATCGGTCCAACCTTAGACTCACATGTTTTCTCAGGAAATACCAGAGATACCATCTCCAGAGCCACACCTTTTGAAATCACAAGCAGGAGATCATCTTTCACTTCCAAATAACTTAGTAATTAGATTAAAAGCGCTGTAAGCACTTCTCACAACTTTTCATAAACCCGACTGAAATGTTGCCATCACACTGCAAAAACTCAAATCTAGCCAAGGTAAGAGGACTTGAATTAAGAATGTTTTATCATGATTCAAGTAAATTTCACTTGACAATAAAATGATCCACCAATCGAACAAGACATTTTGTATTTAAAATATGAAAATGCATCTTGTTACACTTAAGATAAGAAAAAGAACCCTTTGCATTTAAAATAAGAAACAAAATCAAATGTTGCTTAAGTTATCTACTTATTGGTAGATAAGGTGTACACTGACTGCAGGTGAGGTGCAGTTTGAGACATGCACAGGTCATGCAGGGCTTAGAAAGTGGTTCAGATTAGTAGCACCCTGCCACCTTGACTTCAGCGTGGGTGCAGGCCTGTGGAAAGAATCACAAGCTGACAAAATCACATGAGCAAAAACAGGAAATCAGATGCACAGAATTGACAGAGCGGGTGTATTTTCACAATAAAATATCCCTGCACACTCTTGATACTTTGCAAATGTACTTTCCATTGTAGACAGCCACGGCATCCAAAAACACGAGAAAGTGGTATCCCAATATACGAGAAGGTGGTCGTTCTGTGAAATGCCACAGTTGTTTACAGCAAGGTTTCTTGTACATGCTCATCTATGGCGTGAACTCCCGACCAGAGCGTGAATCTCCACCAATATGTTGTCTCGGGGGCACAGTTTCCACAGCACAGCAGCAGAGAGTGCAGTAAGTGGGGCACAAGTTGCAGTAAAAACACACCAAACCCGAACCGCACCTGCAGTCAGTACACGGGGGTTACTCGTGAAGTTGAATCTACTCGAATCAAATCAAATGTTCTTAATTTGAGTCATTTGAACTTACCTAGACAATGATTTTTGTAGCATATGGTAATGCTAACAACAACTAGCATATGAATGGCACACTTCCTGGTCCGTGGATGACAAAACGTTCTATCATTAGACCTGTCAGAGCTGCTACATCAGGTCCAGACAGTGACGGGGTAGGGTTGGTAAAATGTGTATTGGATTTAAAATGATGTGAAATAAGACTTATCTACACTGTAGTTTCTACAGTCATTTGTTTATAACAGCTTCTTGCTTTCACATATTACATGTCATAACTGTAGATTGCAATGCATTGTGGGACAGAAAATTAATACAATTCATAAGAACTTTTTCTACAACAGCCTGTTGTAAATTACAATTAGTTTGTGCTTTACTGTAGATGGGAGGATATTCCATGTACATGTTGTATTTAAAACAAACATTTGCACACACATTCAGTTAAAGCAGAACTAAGTAACATTTTTACCTAATTAAATGTCTCTGAAAGCCCCTCTGATGGTTACATATGACATTTTGGGGTGTTTGAAGGGTTCATTGGTGCCCCCATCTGCCTCTGGGTGGAAAAACCACACATGTAACTTGGCTGCTACCGACCCGCATCAAGCTCTCAGGGTCTGTTCTCGTTCTCACGAACTGCTCTCCAACACTTCAGCTACACACAGCTAACCGAGCTAGCCACACACCCCATACTGACAGCTTCCGGCGCTACGAGCTGCGGTGCTCCGTGGGCCACGGTGTTCTGGGAGCCGCGGTGCTGCGGGAGCTCCAGGTGCTACGGGACGTGGTGTTCCGTGAGCCACGGTGCTCTGAGAACTCTGGGCACTTGTACATATATTTTTACAAGAGCTTATGTATAAGATTGAAATCAATCACTATTACACAGAGTAAAAAAACATGACCCACCTGAGATATTGTGTTGCGGACATGGGCTTTATGTAAACAAACGTGAGCACAGCTGAGCGGTGGGGGAGGGGGCGAGGAGAGTATTTACGACACTTAATTCTCACAAGAGACCTGTAGGGGGAGCTCTACCGCTGAAGTTACTTAGTTCTGCTTTAAGAAGAGTAAAGACAAAGAGGAGCTCATGGGAATACTGGTCAGTAACCTGTTTTTTTTTTTTTTTTTTTTTTTTTTTAAGTCAGTCACTATTTTTAACACAACATAACAGTTACAGTAAGCAAATAGTTGCTATGGTAACAGTTGCTAAGGTAACGGTTGCTATAATAACAGTTGCTATGGTAACAGTTGCTGTGGTAATGGTGTAACGTTTCTAGGGTAATGGTTGCAATGGCAGCAGTTGCTATGGTAACAGTAGCTATGGTAACAGTTCCTGTGGTAACGGTTGCTGTGGTAATGTGGAAGGTAACAGTTGCTAGGGCAATGGTTGCTAAAGTAATGGTTGCTATGGTAATGGTTGCTATGGTAGCAGTTGCTGTGGTAATAGTGGAAGGTAACAGTTGGTATGGTAACGTTGCTTTGGTAATGGTTGCTATGTTAACAGGTTAATTAGGGACACAGAATTCTTTACACTATAATTTAGCTTATAGCTCTGTCTCCAAGAACGTCTAAAGAAATTTACCTCGTCTCTCGCTCCCTGTCAAACTGCAAACACATTGGCACAGTCATTGTTAGATACATGTGTCCCGTTACAGATTTACATTTACACAGCGGAACGTAAGCTCCGCACGTACTACCCGTAGAGCGTATATATGAGTGGACTAAGTGAGTGTGATGTCACCCATAGCGTTTAGTGTCACTCAAATGAGGCTCCTGATGCCACGGTTACAGGAGCGAATCTGAAGCCAGGCTCTATATTATGAATATGATTTTTTTTGACAGACAAAAAAAAAAGACAAAAGATGAAAAAAAAATTCAGGATCATGTAGAGCGGGTTAATACGAACATTTTAAGACCACAATGACGAGGCCACAGCAGCAGGTACAGAGAGAGGGACGATAAGATGCCAATGTAAGTCAATGGGAAAAAGGGAGAGAAGGAGCTGGAAGAGCCTCCTGCAGCACTTCCTGTTTGGCACGCGGCGGTTAACGGCTTAGCTATGTCCACTCATATATACGGTCTTTGGTACTACCGCACTTCATGAACAGGTCAGGCAACTTCATTCCCTGGGGGTATTAACCAGGCTCCGGACCCCACAGCCCATCTCCTCTCTCTCCACGGAGCGACCGGGAGAGGAAGAAGAGTCATGTCTTTCCTCTCGCTCCTCACAGCAGAATGACCTTAAAAGTTCAGTGTTCCCTATCAAACTCTTGTCCATGCGCTGTGGCTCCTCTCTCGTTTAATCAGATCATTAAAAAAAGTCACACGTTGAGCCCATTTTCCGTGCTGTCGTTGCTCCATTGCTCTGGCCTTCCCAGAGTCACCGCAGGCCTTTTAGCTTTGGTCAGACTCAGGCTTATTTCTGTCATGGAACCAGTCGAGGCTTAGGCTGGAGACAGAGGTATTTTCAGCTCAGGATTCCAGGATAAGCGAGTGATGAATACCCCCCTAGTCTGTTTGTGAGGATGTAACAACATTATAACTGAGATGAATAGTGTAATATGGGCCCTTTAAACTATAGGGATTCTAATGATGTGATTTCTCATGCACACAGCCTCTATATTCTTCCTCACTGAATGTAACGTATTGTTCTTCTCACGTCCACGTTAGGATACAAATACATTGGCCTCTTTGTCATTACACAGCCCATTCTCTAGAGTGTTCATACTAACAGTCACAGTCATGGGTGGATGAATATCAAAACATCCACAACAAGAAACAGTTAACCAACACATGTTCACTTGAGAAACACCACTACGTGACTCACTTCAGGTTAACAACCCCTTCATCATCACTTCTGGTGTTACCACATGGCATCAGAAGGTGGAACAGAGTGTTTGAAAGAAGAATTCAGCCTAAATCTGCAGGTTTGTGTGTTAAACGTGAATGAAACAAAACACAACTTCAGGTCTGTTTGTGATGATGAAACGACCTTATAACAGAGATCAGAAAATAGTGTAATATGGGACCTTTAAATATAGCTTGGTGTGTTTCTTTAGAAAATATCAGCCTGGAGATTTAAAGCTAGTTATCAATACGCTAAAACGTGCAAATATCAGCCTGATATATTGGACACCATTGCTCTGATTTCACCATCTTTCCATTTTTTTTAAGGTGACAGACTGCTTCGGCAGAGTTGCGGGTGGTTATGTTGTCATTTTTTAATTCATTATTCAAATATGATGCCAAACCTTCTTGTCAAAGTCTGATCTCATCACATGATTCAGACTTGGATAGGAGACGGCTGGGAAAATCGGGTTCAAAAAAGTGCCGTTGTGTCCTTAGGCAAGACGCTGCACCCACATTACATAGTGTAAAAGTGGTGTGAGCTTGAGCGGTGGTGGTTACATTGTAATGAGAAACTACCAATGTATTTACAACAAATTCCTTTCACTCTAAATGTGAAGACACATGACCACAATTCCAGAGGCGGTCGGGACATTCATGTCAATTATTTTAGAACTGAATTAGGGAGAAATTCTGTGCGACATATGCTCCCACACATGATTGTTCTCAGGATATTATTAGCAAGGTAATTAGTAATTCTCTGCAAGGTTTTTCAGATTATGCTAAAACGTATTTTAAATGCAAATGATTCTGTATGCTATAATTAATTAATTTTCCATGTCGTAAGTTGTTTATTGTTGTATGCTATATTGTTATTATTATAAAATATGTTTTTTTATGCTTTGTGTATGCAACACGCTCTAAAAAAATATATGGCTCCTGATGGGGCAAGATGATCACTAGTAGTTGGGGCAAATTGATAATAATAATAATAATAATAATAATAATAATAATAATAATAATAATAATAATAATAATAATAATAATAATAACCAAATGAGCATACTAATTAAAATAAGGTAGATAAGTAATTAATAATACTATATAATAGATAATTAATTAAAAATAAGGTAGATGGTAAAGCTCGTTCTATACATTACATTGCATGTGTTGATAGAACTGATGAAGATGGCTACGAGGGTTGTTTCCTGAAAAGAGTTTCAAGCCATGTTGGTGTTGAAAAAACATTTGTTGTTAATGAAGAAAATTGTCACTCATTTTCCAAAGAGGATGTGGTTATAAAATTGCCCACTCCTCAGTATGTCAAAGGAAGTGGACGTAAATCAGAGCAGCTTGTGTTCAGCGTTGATTTGAGGAAATGGGACCTAAGTGTTTAAAAGTCGTTACTTCTTGTTGGAACATGTATATTATGTTAAAGTGATATATTGTGAAAATCTGCAATAAGAGAATTGACAAACTTTGATAGTCAAACTTTTGCTGTGACATGTGTAATTAGACTTTATAAATTTGCAGTTTTTGTAAACATTTTTAATTCTGTTAATTTCTTTAATTAGAGATGTTTAATGTTTAAATAAAGTTTCTTTGTTATTGAATTGGTAACATTCTTGACTGATCAATTTACCCCGTCCAAGTGATCAACTTACCCCATGGGTAAGGGGTATATTGATGGTGCTTCATAAAATCGTGCATTCCAGATGTTTATTTTAGTGCTTTGCATTTTGCTGAGTGAAAGACACATGTATGAAGGTCTTGTTGGTAAAATAATTTTGGTAATTTGGGATATTGCTTTCACTGTAGCTGTCAAAGTGTGAAAAAGGGATCATCTTCCTCCACTCTCAAGCTACAAAATAATTCTTAATTAGTCAAAGTAATACCGTATATCCTGGTAAAATGCTGAAAAGATTTAACAGTTTCAAAATTTAGATAACGTCGAACCCTAGTGGGGGGATTTAGGGCAGGATTCAGGACACCAACTTAGATTTCAGGACGACTGGTCACCTTAGCATCTGGAAACTAGTGAGACTAATGCATTTTTATTATTATACTATTTATTGTTTTAGAGCAAATTTATAACAAAAAATATGATAAAAGTACCAAAACCTCATATTTTGTCTAAAGTATTACCACTCATTTTATATTGTCACATATAAAAACGTGGATAAACCTACAGTGGAAGCATGCTATCTGCTGCTCATCCCGGAGTACTCCTCTCTGTTTTTAAAGTCCATTCCATCTCCCCACACTCATTCATCTCAAATTTCAACTTTGATCTAACCAGCTCCAGCCAAATCTTTGAAATCTATAGTTTGATTGACAAGAAACAGTGAAACACCCACGACAAAAAATACTGGGAAAGAAAAATGAACATCCAATCATGCAAAAATAATGAGTAGTTGTTGTCTAGAAACCTGGGCCTGTTCAGACGTGAGTTTCGCTGGAATCATTCCTGAGAATTTGTCATCATAATCAGGTCAACATGGGGACAAAGGAAAACATAAGAAAACAAGAATAACACTACAAACTATTCTGCAGATCTCGTGGTGTGGATTGATTGGGTAAGTATCAAGGACTAAACCAGAACTAGAACAGGGCCAGTTCTACAGAAGAACTAAACCAGGATTATACCAGGACCAAAATGGTGAAAATGTGTGTTCACCTTTAATCACACTAACAAATCTTTATAGCGGCCTGGAGAATACAAGGATACAACAGTGGACAGAAATGTTACGTGCTGTTAGCAGAGATCAAACTTTTGATTTCGTGAGAAATTGTTTTCTGATATAAGACACATTGACCTGTGTGACCTGTGTACATCGAAGAATCCAAAATCTTAATCAGAGTTTGTATTATTGTTCTATATTTTAGGCATGAGTGCTAAGAAACTGTGCTAGAATCTATTTTCACTCACCCCCTATCCCCACCTTCTGATCCAGGTTTTTCTAGTTTCAGTGATCTTTCTGTTATTATGATGATTATTATTATTATTATTTTAGAGCAAGATTTCCATTTAAAAGTACAGTATGTAACTTTCTAAAGGAGGCATATTACCTGCACGATTCTATGGGAATAGAAAGTTAAACCTTCAGAACATTCTCCATGGAAATAGATGATTTCTGCCATTCTGTGGAAGATTATAGTCAAAGAACAAGATGGAAACAAGCAGGAGACCCTTCTCCAGGCCAAATAAGAGTGAACTCACACTCGGAATTTACACTGTGCCCAAGCATGATTGGTTAGGGTTCTATGGCACTCACACTTGTCCAAACTAACCAAGCCACGGCCACCAGACAACAGGTAACAGGTGATGACATCACTAAAGTGCACCGTTTATTTGTGTGACAGAGGATGGATAACTCGGCTGCAGGAATTATGTTTCTGATGTGGAGACAGAAGTTTTTGAGACATAACGTGTCACGGGGGGACTAGTTGGACCCAAAAGCAGAAACACCAAGAACAACGAAATGATTTATTTACAGAGAATGGGCTGGTAATAATTGGACTGGGGGGCCAGGAGGAGCAGGTAGGTCACAGGCTGGAAGGCCAGGAGGAGCAGGTAGGTCACAGGCTGGGGGGCCAAGAGGAGCAGGTAGGTCACAGGCTGGGGGGCCAGGAGGAGCAGGTAGGTCACGGGCTGGGGGGCCAGGAGGAGCAGGTAGGTCACGGGCTGGGGGGCCAGGAGGAGCAGGTTGGTATCAGGCTGGGAGGTCCGGAGGTGTGGAGTGGAGAAATGGTTCCAAGATGAGGAGCAGAAACAGGAGCAGGTAAAGATCCGGGGTAAACTGGAAACAGGAAAAAATTCAATGAAGTTCAAAAAACCAACGGAGCAAGCAGAGAAGATATTCAAAAAAAACTTGTGAGCCAGGAGACGAGTTACCCTGAGTGTAAACTGACGAACTGGCAGGGAGTGTTGGAGTGAACCGGTTCTTGTAGCAGAGTTGATTGTAGATGGACCACAGGTGAGTGAACACAGGAGGGAGGGGGAGAATCCAGGAGGATCATGACATAACGAACAATCTTACTGATTGAATATGCCCAAAGAGAGACAACGCGCTGGACGCATCCGGAGATTTCTACTACACATCAAAAAGGTGAGAATAAACTTTTTCATCCACCCAAATTAGTAACAGTGCTCCTATTTCTCCATTGGACCACCTTGGTCCTTTTGCTGCTGCCTTACCTTACAACAATTACACTACAATTATTGTACAATGTTATTGTAATCAGTAGTCACAGGTAATAACACATAAGGTTCCATGTACCAGTGCGCAGTAACCAGGACAACAGCAACACCCACCTCCTCAAACCGGCCAAAGCCCCAGTCGTGCCAGCCAAGGTTCGATCACGCTCACACTGGACAAACATATCGCGCTTTAGGGGTGATCCATGCTTGGGCACGGTTCTAAAGTCCAAGTGTGAGTGCAAGTGTTTTAGTGCAATAAACAATTTTTTGGCTAAAAAGTTACGTACTATGGGTTTAAAATGACCAAACAAAAATTATACAAGTCAATCATTAAATACCAGACAGTACAATCTGTCTTGAATTTTTTATTTTATGTTATTATTTTAATCAATTTGTTTTTATTCAACAGATCCATCTAGACCACTGCTCTTCTACCCTCTCCTGCAGTTCCTCCTTCTCCACTGGATCCTGGTTTTGGTTCTGGGTTTTGGACGGTTCTCGGAGACAACAGGGATATAGATCTCGTAGGATTCTTCTAAATTTGGTGGTCTCTCAGAGTACTGATCATGAGGGCTATATAAGTCCGGTTCTGAAGAACTGGACTTTGTTGAGCTGGATTCATTAGGCCTACTGAGATCTAGTATAGGTTCATGTGGTCCACTTTTGGTTGAGTCAGATTCTTCTGCATCTACCTTATGTCCTGATTCTGGTTCTTCTTGTTTCTCCTCTTTGTTTTCATCACTCGTTTCACCTAATCCTGGTTCATTAGGCCCTGGTTCGGGTTTACTTGTTTCTGCTTCAGTCGGTTCTCCTGTTGGAAGAGGTTTGGGTTCTTCTTGTTTCTCCTCCTCTGGTTCACTTGGTTCCGCTTCAGTAGGTTCTTCTGTTGGAGCAGGTTCAGGTTCTTCTTGTTTCTCCTCCCCTGGTTCACTTGGTTCCGCTTCAGTAGATTCTTCTGTCGGAGGAGGTTCAGGTTCTTCTTGATTCTCCTCCCCTGGTTCACTTGGTTCTGCTTCAGTGGGTTCTTGTGTTGGTTCTTCTTGTTTCTCCTCCCCTGATTCACTTGGTTCCGCTTCAGTAGGTTCTTCTGTTGGAGCAGGTTCAGGTTCTTCTTGTTTCTCCTCCCCTGGTTCATTTGGTTCCGCTTCAGTAGGTTCTTCTGTCGGAGGAGGTTCAGGTTCTTCTTGTTTCTCCTCCCCTGGTTCACTTGGTTCTGCTTCAGTAGGTTCTTGTGTTGGTTCTTCTTGTTTCTCCTCCCCTGGTTCACTTGGTTCTGGTTCAGTAGGTTCTTCTGTTGGAGTAGGTTCAGGCTCTTCTTGTTTCTCCTCCCCTGGTTCACTTGGTTCTGGTTCAGTAGATTCTTCTGTTGGAGTAGGTTCAGTTTCTTCTTGTTTCTCCTCCCCTGGTTCACTTGCTTCTGATTCAGTAGGTTCTTCTGTTGGAGCAGGTTCACTTTCTTCTTGTTTCTCCTCCCCTGGTTCACTTGGTTCTGGTTCAGTAGGTTCTTCTGTTGGAGTAGGTTCAGGCTCTTCTTGTTTCTCCTCCCCTGGTTCACTTGGTTCTGCTTCAGTGGGTTCTCCTGTTGGAGTAGGTTCAGTTTCTTCTTGTGTCTCCTCCCCTGGTTCACTTGGTTCTGCTTCAGTAGGTTCTTGTGTTGGTTCTTCTTGTTTCTCCTCCCCTGGTTCACTTGGTTCTGCATCAGTAGGTTCTTCTGCTGGAGGAGGTTCTGGTTCTTCTTGTTTCTCCTCCCCTGGTTCACTTGGTTCTGCTTCAGTTGGTTCTTCTGTTGGAGTAGGTTCAGGCTCTTCTTGTTTCTCCTCCCCTGGTTCACTTGGTTCTGGTTCAGTAGGTTCTTCTGTTGGAGTAGGTTCAGGCTCTTCTTGTTTCTCCTCCCCTGGTTCACTTGGTTCTGGTTCAGTAGGTTCTTCTGTTGGAGTAGGTTCAGTTTCTTCTTGTTTCTTCTCCCCTGGTTCACTTGCTTCTGGTTCAGTAGGTTCTTCTGTTGGAGTAGGTTTAGTTTCTTCTTGTGTCTCCTCCCCTGGTTCACTTGGTTCTGCTTCAGTAGGTTCTTCTGTTGGAGTAGGTTCAGGTTCTTCTTGATTCTCCTCCCCTGGTTCACTTGGTTCTGCTTCAGTGGGTTCTTGTGTTGGTTCTTCTTGTTTCTCCTCCCCTGATTCACTTGGTTCCGCTTCAGTAGGTTCTTCTGTTGGAGCAGGTTCAGGTTCTTCTTGTTTCTCCTCCCCTGGTTCATTTGGTTCCGCTTCAGTAGGTTCTTCTGTTGGAGGAGGTTCAGGTTCTTCTTGTTTCTCCTCTCCTGGTTCACTTGGTTCTGCTTCAGTGGGTTCTTCTCTTGGAGTAGGTTCAGTTTCTTCTTGTGTCTCCTCCCCTGGTTCTGTAGGTTCTTCTGTTGGAGTAGGTTCAGGTACTTCTTGTTTCTCCTCCCCTGGTTCACTTGGTTCTGCTTCAGTAGGTTCTTGTGTTGGTTCTTCTTGTTTCTCCTCCCCTGATTCACTTGGTTCTGGTTCAGTAGGTTCTTCTGTTGGAGTATGTTCAGTTTCTTCTTGTTTCTCCTCCCCTGGTTCACTTGGTTCTGGTTCAGTAGGTTCTTCTATTGGAGTAGGTTCAGCTTCTTCTTCTGTCTCCTTCCCTGGTTCACTTGGTTCTGCATCAGTAGGTTCTTCTGTTGGAGCAGGTTCAGTTTCTTCTTGTTTCTGCTCCCCTGGTTCACTTGGTTCTGGTTCAGTAGGTTCTTCTGTTGGAGGAGGTTCAGGTTCTTCTTGTTTCTCCTCCCCTGCTTCACTTGGCTCTGCTTCAGTGGGTTCTTCTGTTGGAGTAGGTTCAGGCTCTTCTTGTTTCTCCTCCCCTGGTTCACTTGGTTCTGGTTCAGTAGGTTCTTCTGTTGGAGTAGGTTCAGTTTCTTCTTGTTTCTCCTCCCCTGGTTCACTTGGTTCTGGTTCAGTAGGTTCTTCTGTTGGAGTAGGTTCAGGCTCTTCTTGTTTCTCCTCCCCTGGTTCACTTGGTTCTGGTTCAGTAGGTTCTTCTGTTGGAGTAGGTTCAGTTTCTTCTTGTTTCTCCTCCCCTGGTTCACTTGGTTCTGGTTCAGTAGGTTCTTCTATTGGAGTAGGTTCAGGCTCTTCTTGTTTTTCTTCCCCTGGTTCATTTGGCTCTGGTTCAGTAGGTTCAGCAGGTGGTGCAGGTATTGGAGAAGGCTCAGGTTGTTCTTGTTTCTCCTCTTTTGGGTTTCCTTCAGTTAAATCTGGTTCACTTGATTCTGATTCAGCTGATCTTTGTTCCGATGGTTCAGATGGAGGAGTTTCAATCATATTTGCTTCTGGTTCTTCATTTACTTCACTTTCATCCGATTTAGTTTCTTCTGGTTCAGTTTGGCCTTTTGACATTTGATCCTGGTTGTTGCTACTACAATGACAGTGTCCCACGCTGATGATGTCAGTGATGAGCGCCGAGCCGGGGAAGTCCACACTGACCACTCCCAAACAAGCTTTTTTCCCCTGCTGCTTTTTAACGGCATTATCAATTTCCTTATTAACTTTAGAAGCCCATGTTTTAGCATTATCCATATAAGACATGGGCTTTTCCGAGACAACAATAGTATTATTGCACAATATAGACTCAATTTGTTCCAGTGTTTTATCAGTCAGCTTGTCTTCATTTAGTAAGTATGATTTCTTAATACCCACTCCCAAATCTAGAATTTTGCTCTTAACTAGCACTATTTTACCTCGTACTTGCCCCAATTTCGGCACTGACGAATCTTTCCAAATTTCACTTTCAGAGTTCTTAAGTATTTTCTTGACAATTTCCAGAGCACTATCCTTAAAAATTCCACGTATCTCGATTTTCATAAGCACCGTTTCTCTTGGATAGTCTTTCAGATATTTCAAAACAATCTTGAGAACTTCGTCAAGCGTCATGTGCTGCCAGAATTTCCAGTGACTATCTCGCACGTGGGCTTGTCTTTGCACAGGATGCCAGATACCGACGTAGATATCCAAGAATCGGATTCCTGCCTTCAGCTGATCCTCCAAAGTCCAAATCTGGCAAATGGCAAGTGGTCCTCCGAATCGGGACAAACTTTCGTGAGTCCCTGGAATGGTAATGCCAGAAAGTACAACATCATCAGGTATAGAAGACATCCATTGAAGGTTAAAGGAGCTGCTGTCAAGGTACGCTTTATCATTGAAGAGCCCAGGTATAGTTAGCTCTAGTTCACTGGACACTTCTGAGCCATAAGAGGACGTCAATCTGAAAATAAAGAGAAATTTTGCATCGTAAATTCCTTAGTTTTTCTCTGTTGAACTCCATATTGTTGTTTTACTCTTGTGTTACAGTATTTGCCAATTGCTGTGCTTCAAATAACATCACAATCTCCATTATTTCTCTTGTAAATGTATTTTCTATGCATATATTTACCACGCTCTTTTTGATCTGTGTGCAGTTCCTTTTTTAACTGAGATAAGGGCAGGTCAAATGTCTCTAGTTTATATGCAAATGTTGGGGTTAGACAAATACAAGGTTCCATCTTTGTGGATTTTTCTTTTAATATACAGTATTTCTTTTGAACATGATACTGTAATTGGTCTTGAAGGAATACCATCATATTGCATCACGCATTTTCAAACAAATTATTTGAAGCTATGCAAGGAAGATTAAATAAGCACTAATCAAATGTGCGACTGAAACCACAAACATTGAACACTACAGCAGTTAATGCTTTGTTGATTATAGGGGTCAATAAATGCTAGTATCTATTGAGCTACATCAATCTAACAAAAAGCTATTTTTATTATTGACTAGAACCAAGCACTTGCTTCATTACAAGAAAAACCTACATTTTAATCATTCATTTTAGCTGCCCCCATCTGTATTAAAGATGCATTGTGTAACTTTTCATCACCTATTTGACTCCAAAATTTAAGATATACGGGTCACTGACATAAGGATTTTCAACAGGCAATTTTTAAAATATAAAAAAATCTTCTATTGAACTTTTTGAAATATTTCCAGTGTCAGGTGCATAAATCTGTGTTTAACATTTATATGAAGCATTTTTAGTGTAAAATGTCATATGGTGCGACCGAGAATAACCTTAAAATTGTTTTATTTTCTAAAACATGGTTGGGATATTAATCTAAGTTCTGAGTAATATGTGTATAGAAACAAAATGTTGGCGTTTCTTTAGCTTTTTAATGCATATTGATATTATCTTTTGCTGTCCAATATGACAGTCACCTGTTTGTGTTTAATGAACAAACTACTGCCCTGTAAAATGCAGAAAATGAAGAAAAATGCCTAAAGAACCATTCACCCAAGTCTACTTTGTCTGTTATTCAAACTCCAGCCATAGAATTCCTGCTGTTATTAGTCGCACCACATGATGCACGGTCGCACCACATGACATTTGAACACTTAAAGTACAAAAAACACGCAGAATAACTCATGATTTCTGAAAAAAAATATTTGGTTCCATGGAGGTCAGAGGTACTACAGAAATGTGTTGAATTATTATGAAATTTGAACCATTTTGAGGAAATTACAATTGGACAGCATCATGTCATTGACCCATAAACACTTAAATCTATCAGAAAATGACTTAAAAGTGGTGAAATTATGATCATTTTACTTTGACAAGTTCTCTTAAAATAAACTCCCTCTAGACTAGAATGAAGCAGTCTCGGAACTAGTAAGTCAATAATAAATCTGAAAACAAGATGAATAACCTGATATAAGTTTTAAAATCTTGGTCAGATCAGAGAAATTTGCAGCATGCAAAACTGCTTAGAAATTCTGACTGTGTGTGAAAAGTTACACAGTGGACCTATGAGATGTCGTGATGTCACCTGAAGCACTGCCATAGGAAATATAGCGTTACTTACATATAGATTAGGCAAATTAAAGCATAGATCTTCATTGTTGTTGCGCGTTTAGTCCAATCCACTGTACGTTCTTTTCTGCTGTCAGTATAACACTCTGTACGCCATCATAAGAGAGTGTGTGTCTGCAGTGTGTGAGGCAGACTCGTGTTTCAGATACAGCCTCGTTTACATGTGTCTAATCTTTATGGAAAGTGGACACCGTTTGACTGGTTATGTCAAAGATAGGGACGCAGCGGTACTTTATTATAGTACACTATAGTGGTGTAGTAGAGTCATGCTATTTTTGTTTGCTATTTTAACACATGTGATGGGAATTTCTTGTTAAGATAAAGAGAGTATTTTATGGATTTAGAGATCGTGTAACTCTGGTCACTATGTTCTGTCTTTATCCATCATTGTTAAAACAACAAGTTGTTCTAGTCATTCTCATCATTTAGAATTACTGGTACCTTGGGTTCAATCTGATCCCCAGTTGACCCAGACAAGTGTTCTCCTTTTGAGAAGTGTTTAGATCAATCCTATCATATGTTTTACCTCATGCTGATTTTATGACATTTGCTTTTTTTGTTTTGCCATTCAGATTAGGGAGAGACGGAGCTCGCGTGAGGGACAGGTTTTGTTTTCATTATTTCTCTGTAATTTTGTGACAATTGCTTTAATAAATCCAGACTCTTTGATGTAAGACAACTTTTCTCCAGTTTTATCCTTGTCAGATTTTTAAAATCCACAACACGATTACTATTTCTTTTATTACAATTTTATTTGAGTTAGTTTTGTTTATTTATGTATTTTGAGTGTAAAAAGTTTTTCCCTGTGTCACAATGGTTTACTGAAATTGTTTGTCTTCTGGCCAAATATGTGTTAGGTATTTGGAGTCATATTTAATCTATTGAGACATCTTTCTTTATTACTTTCTCGTACACATAAAGCAGATGTCACAGAAAGAAAAAAACAGTTGTAGTAGTAATGTAGCAATGTAATGTGACTATTTTGCCCTCCCCCAGACCCCCCTCCAATTACCTTCCCATATTGAGAAATGAATGCATTCACGGTGGCATTGTTTGGATAAGCTTCTGAAATGTCACAAGATTTATTTCCATCCAGTGTTGCATTAATTTTTCATTAAGATCTTGCATTGATGATGGTCGAGTCTGAGCCTTCTCCAGCACATCCCGAACATTCTCAATGGGATTAAGGTCTGGACTCTGTGGTGACAGATCCATATGTGAAAATAATGTTTCCTGTTCCGTGAACCACTGTCACCATCTGAGCCTGATGAATCCTGGGATTGGAACCTGGTCCTTCAGTATATTCAGGTTCAGCTGACCTCATTCTTTGAGCACACACTGCTGCTGAACTTGGACCTGACCAACTGCGGCAACATCGTACCTATTTGCTTAGTTAACCCTCAAAGACCTACGACATCGTATACGATACCGAGGAATATGTTTTTTTATAACCGTGCATAACTTTCTAACCGTAAAAGATAGAAACTTACTTTTTTCCCTCTGAAAGCGCAGACATAGAAGTTTCCGTACATTTCTGCGGCCTTATCCTACCTCACACTCACGCTGCGTGATGACGTGCGCAAAACGAGTGTCCAATAAGAACTTTGTTTTCTGCCAAACTCATGCGCTCCGTCCATTTTGATTGGCCAAAACTTTGCCAAAGAGTGAAGTGAGTCAAGATGGTCGATTCCTCTTGACTGTATTTGCTTTTAGCGATTGAAAAAGCCGCTCTAAGTGGAGTTAATTCTCACATACATGGCAAATTACGCATTTTGGTGTGTGTAATTGCGCATCCCTTTCTATTTTTATTTGAAAGGTTTATTTCACTCAAAATGAACAAATACAAATGTAATAAACACCATGGAAATGCAGAAGTGCTGTGGCTCTGGCCCTGGACCTGACAGGAGCTGTTTCCATGACTGGACCAGGAAAGCCATGGAGTGATTGCACTTTTTTTTGTTTTTAGGGCAATAAGGAGATTTTTAAATTACTTACAGACTTGATATTTTACATTTTTGTAGCTAAGGCCCTAAATTAAGCATTTTTTATGTCCAAGAAGTTGTTTAAGTTTGTTTGTTGTGTATTTTGGATAAAAGAGTGTGGATTTTATTTTATGGTTTTTTTTTTCATCTCTATTTCTGGTCCTGTAGCTTTTATCACAGCCACATGACACAACTACAGCAGCAGATTGTGAAATAACAGGCTGTACTGAACAAAAGGATGTAGAACACTTCATTATAGGGTAAAAGGGGCAGTTTTAAAAGCAAAATTAAGAAAAAAATCCAGGCGAGGAGAAATGTACTAACATTGCCCTTAGGTCTTCAGGGGTTAAATCCAGGTGGCCACTTTGTTTTTGTTTTTGGTATGTTCTTGGTCCCCCTTGAAAACAATCTCGTGTTTGAGCTTCGTCCTTGAGGAGCACCTGTTGTGGACATTGAACTTAGACCCTGCAGCTCTCCCTTCCTCTGCGTTTTTATACCTGGAGTTGTGTTTAGTTTCATTTACATATGTTTAACACACAAACTCTGCAGATTTACAGTTCTTTTCTCAAACGGAAAACACGGTGCTCCAGGGTGTTTTTAAACTCTCTATTCCTTCACTAGAATGATTTGGACAATTTCAGCCCAGAAATTGCCATTTAATACCAAACAAAAGCTTAAAAAGTAGCTGTTAACTTGAAAACTATCTTGAAAATGGTATGAAAGATAATTTGTTTCATCAGATTTTGAATTTTAAATACCATTGAATTTCTCACTTTGAATTTTTTAAAAAACATGTTTGAATTATTTTTGCATTGAATTTTGCGTACATTTTCAAGGTGTTTAAAATTCAATGTAAAAAAAAATCACATTTAATAAATTCGCACAAATATTTTCAAACCCAAGAGCGTAAAATTCGCAGTGAAAAAAAAAACTCCCTTGGCATCTCGGATCTTTCCTGCAAATTTTTTTACTGCAAAATTTACACTCTGAATTTTAACTGTTGAATATGAGTGCTTGAAAATAGTTAAAATCACTGAAAAAAATTTATTCAGAATTTGAAACATATTGACAAAGAAAACTTAAAATTTCAGCAACTAAAATTCAGAATAAAAATAATATGTTTTTTGAGCGTTAAAAAATTCAAAGTGAGAAATTCAGCAGCATTAAAATTCAAAATCAAATGAAACAAATGAGTTTTGGAGATGCAAACAGATTTTTAAATTTTGTAGGCTATATATTAGTACATTCTGTCTGCTACTCCAAACTGTCTATACATAATAATATTTCCATTTCCTGTATTGTTTCCTTGTCTTCTCTCATTCTCTAATCCTATTGGCTGCAGAGCGCTGATGCCAAGCTTACCTCAGCCAATCAGCTTTGGCCCTGGTCCATGTCTGACCATCTGCTGTGGGTCCAAATCTGCCTAAAGGACTTAACCTGCCCAAGAGCAGCACCGCAGAGGAATAACTGCACTCTTCCTCCTCACACTTCTATAACACATTTTTCTATTTAACACTTTTTCAACAATGGTTTCAGGTTTACTTGGAAATTTGTCTTTTTTTGACAGATTCAAACTGGAAAAATCATGACTAGTATTTACTTAATGCATTTTTGCTTCTAATTTTCCATCTTAATTGTCATTTTTTGGAATTTTTTTGTTGATTGATTGATCTGTATTGGAATTATATTGGAAAGAGACAACAACAACATTCCAATTTTTCTAATGCCGACTTTGTAAATAATATCAGAGGTGGGTATAGAAACCTAAAACTGTAGCCAAGAAGTAGTAGTAGCACTAGTAGTACTTTAAAATACTATTACTCTAGTAGTAGTATGTTATAATATATTTTTAGTGATTATAGCCTCTGATTTACTGTATGATTGGCATAAAAAAAACAAATTCTCATCATTCTTACAAAACAAAGCTAAGAATCATATCTGATGGAGCGGAGCAAGAAACACAAACTTTAAAATCATTTCATATTGTCAACATAAAGCTTTGTCACTTGTAGACTTGAGATAAAACTACTTTTAAAAATAGTAAATTTCAAGTTGCTCTAGTAAATTATTTTTATCAGGCCATAGTACTTCTGAAAAATGACATCTGAACTGAGTCCCAAGTATTTCAGAACATGTCTGCAGTGGTCATCATTCAAAGAGGGCATCTGACACACGGGGAGGGCATCTGGCACACGGGGAGGGCACCTGACACACAGGGAGGGCATCTGACACACGGGGAGGGCATCTGACACACAAGGGGACATTTCAGAACATGTTTTTTACATGTTTGTAGAGGCCTAAACTGCATGGTTAGCAGCTGCTACATAAAATAAAACAGGATATTTGGTTGTTTGTATGTATATATATATATTGTATATTGGTTACTTGAATAATTTGTCTTTTCAGTTTCATCACAGTTTCCCCTAAAGCTTTCATTTCTCCCACCTCTGATCATATATCAAAGCTGCACTGTGTAGTTTTGTGGTTGGGGGTCACCTGCTTGTTTCTATGGATACGTCATTGCTCTGTCTGGAATGTTCCACAGTGTGACATTAAACAGCTCTACTTTAAAGTACTGTGAAGTAAATGTATCTAACAACTGAGAATATATTTTTAAAATATTGTATTTTCATATATATATTTTTGTGCATTCATAAATGATTTTTGCAACAGCAAATCATTTCCAACTTCTGCAGGCTTAATTGAGGCAACTTTTAACATCACTGAACATCAGTCGGCCGATCCAAATCTACAGAACATGTTTAACATTTGTAATTGGTGCCAAAACTCCTGCTGACAACACCTGATGCTGAAATCACTTGTGTCGGGGCCTTAGATTAAGCTCCACCGCTGTTCCCCAGACCTCCAAATGTGAAAGGTATGGATCTTCCCTGTTAATACCACGGGCCGTCCTCATCCCAAGTTCTCATCATGAACTCATAAAACAGCACATGTAGTCTAGAACTTTGTGCAGCAGGAATAGCAGTAAATACTCAGGAGCTCAGGACGTGACTGGGGGTCCATTCCTCTTGTGCCTCCGTCCGTCTGCTGGTTCCGGATGGGGACAAGCAAGACCAGTGCAGTGGACTGAGTCTGAGCGGGTCCGTGTTGTCCTCTATGTGCTGGTTCCTTGTGGGAAAAGCGAGAAAGCGCAGTGGAATATAAAGGTCTGCCCTCTGTGTGCTGGTTCTTACTGGGGAAAGTTGGAAACCTCTGGTCTCCATTATGGTCTCCATGATGACAGAAAGGTTTAAGCCCGTATTGTGAAACATAGACAAAGCAACATCTCAATTTTAGAAAAGCTTCTGACCGACCCTCCACCAGAAAAATGACACAATGCAGCTTTAAGTAAACTTTTAAAACACAGAAATGTCGACGCGTGCGCTGCCTCTGGTCTTCATAAATCTTGGAGGGGAAATGCTTTACATTTTGGACCAGCGTTTACAGTGCAACAACACGACTGAAGAAGGATCTGACAAAGGTATGAACTATAAACTAAACTTCTGCAGTTCGTAAATCTGTTTCTGTCGTAAAAATAAGTGAAATAACTGTGATTTTGGCTGCAGGGCGGTGGACCGAGGGAGACCGCCGGAGAGGTAAGAACACTTTGAAGAAAAACACTTGATATATATACTTGAAATGTCAAGTCTATATAAGTGTCAAAACAAAAGGTCACCACTGAAAGATTCATTTGAGGTTTGAGATATATACAAAAAATTATTAGCTCTGGACTAAATCTGGACTAAACCTGGGCTAAATCTGGACTAAACCTGGACTAAACCTGGACTAAACCTGGATTAAATGTGGACTACTGCAGGAGAGGTGAAAACACTTTGAAGTTTGAGCAGAACGTGCAAAAACACAAGAATAAATAAGTGTCATAACAAACCAAAAAGTCGCATTTGAGTTTTGAAATATACCAAAAAGCAATATTGCACTGAAATCAGATTTTGTTATCTGATGACACCACCAAGACGGAGCATGTACGAGTTCCAAAGCACAGGACCTGAAATCGAACCCTGAGACACACCACATGTGATTATATGGACCAAATACTGACAGAAACATACTGATAGAGCTATTAATGAATGAATAAAGGGAGTGTAGAATTATAATTATTCACTCACACATTTGAGTGTCACTGAGTCAAACCAAACGTGCACTTAACTTAAAGGAACCTCCAGTTTACGAGTGTTTTTGCTGAATTTCAACAACTTTCAACAACTTTTCAACACACGCACACATACACACAAATAACAAGCGAAGTTAAAATGCCATAATTCCGTAATTCTGAAGTATTACATTATAACATGTTTTTCCCTCACCCAGCCAGTAATGTAACCAATGTAGCCAATAACCAGGCAATAATATCCATTATCGGCTGTTTATTGTACTTGTACTTGTTTAGTCTTGGTTTAGTCCTGGTTCAGTCCTTGTTTGGTCCTGGTTTAGTTCTTATTTAGTCTTGGTTTAGCCCTGATTTAGTCCTGAATTAGTCCTTGTTCAGTCCTGGTTTAGTTCTTGTTTGTCATAACCAGCCGATAATGTAATAAAGTATTATGTGATTGGCACGGTGTTATTCCATTACCGGTTCACTCAAGTTATTGCATTATTGGACAGTATTATTATTATTGGACATTTAAAATTGGCCAGAATTATTCTGTTATAGGATGTTATTACATTATTGGCTATTATTACATAATCGGATGCTACAAGGTAAAACTGTTGTGCAATGCAAGACATAATCATCATTATAAAGAACATGGTGGGATTATGTTGGATTTAGGCTAAACCTGGACTGAACCTGGACTGAACCTGGACTGAACCTGGACTGAACCTGGACTGAACCTGGACTGAACCTGGACTAAACCTGGTTTCTTGTGTTCACAGTGCTGAATGACATTGTGGGGACGTTGTTCAGTAAAGCTTTCTTGGACGAGCTGTTTAAACCTCAGCAGTTGTATTCTCACAGAACCATGAAGACGGTTCTGTCCAAACTGGCCCAAGGATCTATCATGAGACTGAACCCAGCCTCCATGGACCGGGTAAGGACTGGGCCGGGTCTCAGGGTTAGACCAAGTATCAGGCTAAGACATGGTACAAGGGCACAGATTGTGTAATTAAATACATATCTTTGTTTTAGTTTTAGTTTGTTTTTAGTTTTAGTAGTGAACTTTTAATTATACACAAATATTTGGTCTTCTGTTGTTATTAAAAATACATATCAATAAAAAGTATTTAATTTGGTATTTAAAAAATGACAAAGAGGTAAAACTGCTGACAGAGGATTCATGACAGAAATGTACTTGTCTTTTATAAAGAACACGGTGGAATGATGTAAGGCTTAAACCTTAACTAGGTGAGGTCTTAAACCTGGACTAAACCTGGACTGAAGCTGGACTAAACCTGGACAACCCCTGGACTAAACCTAGACTGAACCTGGACCAAACCTGAACAAAACCTGGACTAAACCTGGACTAAACCTGGACAAACCTGGACTAAACCTGTAATAAACCTGGACTAAACCTGGACTGAACCCGGACTAAACCTGGATTAACCCTGGACTGAACCTGAACAAAACCCGGACTAAACCCGGACTAAACCTGGACTAAACCTGGACTGAACCTGGACTGAACCTGGATTGAACCTGGACTAAACCTGGATTAACCCTGGACTAAACCTGGACTGAACCTGAACAAAACCTGGACTAAACCTGGACTAAACCTGGACTGAACCTGGACTGAACCTTGACAAAACCTGGACTAAATGTGGACTAAACCTGGACTAAACATGGACTAAATTTGGACTGAACAATGACTGAACCTGGACTGCACCTGGACTAAACCAGGACTAAACCTGGACTAAACCTGGTCTGAACCTGGACTAAACCTGGACTAAACCTGGACTAAACCTGGACTAAACCTGTATTAAACCTGGATGAAGATGGACTAAACCTGGATGAAGATGGACACCAGAAAATGCCATGATGGCGCCCTCTGCTGTCGTTTATTATAATTTCATGGAAAGTTATAAGTTTTAGGTTTTTTATAGACAAAACAGAGCCTGTAGAGAATTGGCATGTATATCCTTGTATGTCAGATGCTCTCTCATCCTCCTGCAGCCCTGTAGTGTTAGACTGAGGTGGAGGCAGGTCAGATGTCTCTAGTTAATTTGCAGATGTGGTGTGTCAGATCCAATGAGAATGGAGTTTATCACTGGTAGATTTTGTGGATTTTATATTTTGGAGATTTCACATTTTGTGCTTTGTGTTTTCAGTTGTACGAGTTGATGGTGATGGGGCTGAAGTACCAGGTCTGGCTCTGTCCTCGGCCCAAAGACCTGCTCCTGATCTCCTACAATCACCTGGACTCCACCAAAAAGCTGGTCCAAGACACGCCTACAATCCTAAACCAGGTCCACGAAGCCCACCGCAGGGTCATAGAGGTACTGAGAACTAAACCAAACCTAGACCAGGACTAAACCAGGTCCACGAAGCCCACCACAGGGTCATAGTGGTACTGAGAACTAAACCAGGAGTAGACCAAGGCTAAAACCAGGACTAAACAAGGACTAAACAAGGACAAAAGCAGGACTAAACCAGCACTGAACCAGGATTTAACCAGGATTAAACCAGGATTAAACCAGAACTGAACAAGGACTAAACAAGGACAAAAACGGTACTAAATCAGGACTGAACCAGGACTAAACAAGGACTAAAGCAGGATTAAACCAGAAATGAACAAGGACTAAACAAGGACAAAAACAGTACTAAATCAGGACTGAACCAGGACTAAACAAGGACTAAAGCAGGACTAAAGCAGAACTGAACTAGGATGAAGCCAGAACTAAACCAGGTCCATGAGACTCACTGTTACTAAGTCAGGACAGGGATTGATGAACACAAGCCAACAAGTCCTTGAGATCCCACCAGATCATCTCGGTCTACTGTGGACCAAACCAAAACCAAACCAGTTTTGAATCCAAATATTTGGAAATAACATTAATGGTCTATGCTTTATTTTGTTCTCAGGCTTACACGAGTCTGCCCCCAGGAGAGCTGCAGCTGCTCAGACACACTCTGCTCAACTTCTTTGAGGACTTCCACATCAGAGTGAGTCACAGTTAACATCCTCAATTACAGTTAATCAAGTTTTGTAGAAAAATAATAATAATTTCAGCCATTTTTAAATGCATATTATGCTAAATCAATGTCTCTTTTTCAGGTTTCATTGTTCCTGAAAAGTCAGATCCAGAATCCCAATGGGCGTTTTGTTCTGGGCACAAGTGGACCAGTGCCTCAGGGAGTCCAGGTCCCAGGACTCATCAGGTACAAAGCAGGACTAAACCAGGACTAAACCAGGACTAAACTAAACCACATCCCTCTCATGACTTTTGCCCTCACAGAGACATGATGGTATTTGACCTAAGGAATGTGTTGAACATGTTCTCCTCGTTCCTGAAAAACTGAGGCTGTTCTGAGGAACTCATTTGCATATGTCAGTGTTTATGATTTATCTTTAGAGTAACATTCAAATGACCCCCTCAGGAAACAGGTTCAGTGGAAAGGAATTTTAAGAATCTGTTTATTGTTTAGCAAAGGTGCTATAATGACAAATGAGATTTCACCTGCTAATAGAGACACATCCAGGTTTGTCTTATTCTCACTTTATGGACAGAACAGGCCTCATGTGAAGCTCAGAACCTCCAGAATTCCCTCCTTGAGCTGCATAGGCTGCACTAGCACTGACTCAGGACTGACTGGAGTTTAGGGAGTGACCGTTCAGATCAGAGAGACACATTTTAGGTTTAAACGAAACACCAAATTTTAACAATTGTCCATCATGCCCAATGTTTTTCTCAGTAATTTATCAGTAAAAGCTGTATTATTTGAGCATTACCACATTAATGTCAAATATGAATGTTTGTGCAGAATATTCGACTGCAGAGGCCGAGAGGTGCAGAGCTGTGAGTTTCCTACAGGGGGCGATTACACCAGTGCAATCAGAGAGGGCAGTTTTGACCTGTACGGAGACAGAGTCCTCAAACTGGGCTTAAACATGTAAGACATTCTCTGACCCTCTGCTCCTCTGACCCTCTCCTCTGGCCCTCTCCTCTGGCCCTCTCCTTCTCTGACCACCTGACCCTCTGACCCTCTCCTTCTCTGACCATCTGACCCTCTCCTCCTTTGACACTCTCCTCTGATCCTCTCATCTGACCCTCTTCTCTGACCCTCTCCTCTGCTCCTCTGACCCTCTCCTCTGACCCTCTGTTCTCACACTCATGTTTTTGTTGACGTGTCCTTAAAACAACAGTTCGTAGAAACACCCTTAAACATGTCAAAACACAGAGGTGAATTACAAATGTTGATGTCATTTATGGGTTTTATGGGTGATTGACATCTTTATTATTATAATTATTATTATTATTCTTGTTCCAGCTATACAGTGGTGAGCCCTGAGGAGACACACACCTCCAGAGCTCCATCTGCAAAGGTAATCTCAGGTGAACCCAGTTAAATAACACAACCAGGAGCCAATTTCAACTTCACTTCCCTTCCAGACACTATCCATTCCACCCTGGTTTAGTCCTGGTTAAATCCTGGATTAGTTTTGGTTTAGTCCTGGTTTAGTCCCTGGTTTAGGCCTGGTTTAGTCTTGGTTTAGTCCTGGTTTAGTCCCTGGTTTAGTCCTGGTTTAGTCCCTGGTTTAGGCCTGGTTTAGTCCTGGTTTAGTCCTGGTTTTGTCCTGGTTTTGTCCTGGTTTAGTCCTGGTTTGGACTTGGTTTAGTCTTTGTTTAGTCCAGGTTTAGTCCTGATTCAGTCCTGATTTAGTTCTAATTAAGATCTGGTTTAGTCCTGGTTTAGTCATAGTTTAGTCCTGGTTTAGTCCTAGTTTAGTCCTGATTTAGTCTCTGGTTTAGTCACAGTTTAGTCTGGGTTTAGTCCTGATTTAGTCCCTGGTTTAGTCCTGGTTTAGTCTTGGTTTAGTCCTTGTTTAGTCCAGGTCTAGTCCTATTTCAGTCCTGGTTTAGTTCTAATTAAGCCCTGGTTAGTCCAAGGCTGTTCCATTTTGATCCAGTTTTAGTCCAATATTAGTAGCAGTCTTAGTCTGGTCCTTTGCCCTTGTTTAATCCTGGTCTAGTCCTGGTTCAGATCTTCTTGAACTCTTTTCTTGAAAAACAAAGAATATAATTAGTGAATCTTTCATTTCCTTTCTGTAGACTGAGTCCAGACCAAACCTGCTGGCCAAAGAGGAGCTGAACCTTCTGTCACGGCTCATGGGGACCCTCAAGTCCGAGTCTGAGTCCAAGTCCGAGTCCGGGTCTGAGTCAAGACCTGGTCCGGAGAAGAGTTTTCGGATCAACCTGTTTCCCAGCGACCAAGAAGAGGACGAAGCGTAAGCAATTTCACAATCATCTGAGCTAACAGGAACTGAACCGACAACCTACGAACCTTTTACTGTACAATAAATTTTACAAACACTTTTACTCACAACTTGGACCTAGAGTTTTGACTTTGGCAATTTGGGTTAAATCATTCATAACCCAAGTGTTTTGCCCAATGACATAATGAAAGTTGCAGATATTGAACCAACAGACTTTATGTTAATAGGTGCAGATGTATAAGATGCAGATGTAATACTACTACTAAAACTATTACTACTACTACTACTACTTCTAATATTAGTCAGTAGTAATTTGATTTACACTGTGTAACTTTCGGTTGGGGGTCCGTCACCTCCTTGTTTCCATGGATACGTCATTGCTTTGCCTGGAATGTTCCGCAGTGCGACTTTAAACAGCTCTACTTTACATTTATTCAATTACAGGTGGTTTTATAGTTCAAAAATTACTAGAAAAACAAACTGTCTGAATGTGAGCGGGGTTGCCTCTCCACAGATCTGACCTGTAACACTGCAAATTTCTCTGATCTGGCCAAGATGTTCACACTTATATCAGGGTATTTGTTTGTTGTTTTCAGATTTATTATCAATTTACTAGTTCTGAATTGGTTGTATAATCTTAAAAAGGATCACATATATTTCTTCCATGACTCAAATATTCAGAAAATTTTGATTTAAATTCAGAAAGATATCTTAAATTTAGGCAATAAATGTTAAAAAGAAGCTACAGTTTTCCCCTGCAACACTTACTTTGTTTTTAGACTCAGTGATACAGATTTGCTTGGTACAAGACTGACGACAAACTACTATCATGTAAGACTGATTTAAGTACTTATATCTAAAATTTAGCATTTTTAAATTTATTATCCGGCCTTTCATACTAATCATAAACTAGTTTTAAGTATGCTTATCTAGAATTTAGCAGAATTTAAAGCATTTTATCCAGAATTTGGCATTTGAGAACTTATTATCAGACCGTGAACACTCATCCTAAACTGATTTTAAGTCTGTTTATATTAAATTTAGTGTCTATAAATTTATTTCCAGCCCATGAAAACACACACCCACCAGAGATGGCTTCATTCTAGTCTAGAGGTTGTTTATTTGAAGAGAACTTGTCAAGTAAAATGATCTTGCTGCCTAGACAGTTCATTTCACTACCTTTAAGTCATTTTCTGATAGATTTAAGTGTTTAGATCTTACATTTTGGCCAAGCTTTCCTGCAGTGAAACATTCCAGACAAAACATCTCAATGGAGAAAAGCATTTGACAAACCCTCCACCAGGAAAGTTACGCAATGCAGCTTTAAGAAACTTTTCAGCCAGTACCTCATTATGTACTGGTGGTAAAGTTGTGTGTATTTGTTCCAACTGTTCTGGACTGTGCTTGTGTGTCTTATTTTGTTCTCAGAGGAGATGTGGGAGGAGCCGAGGAGCCGTGGAGCGGAGTCGTCAACATCCAGGCCATGCAGGTACAAACAAAGGCATATATTTTCTGTAGATTTTTCCTTTTTTAAGATAAATTGTATTGTATTCCTCTTTGTCTACGTTCTAATCTCTCTGTATCTCCAGGATGTGGGGGCAGCCTCAGAGCTGGCTCACATCTTGGGACAGTTCACAGAAAAACAAGAGAGTGAAAGTGAAACCTGCAGCAAAGGAGACGAGCTGCTGGCCCTCATGGACGAACTGGGCTGAAGATTACAAATCAAGAATAAAATAACGTGTTTGATTCCATTGAGTGAAAATGTGTTTGACTGTTTAAATTATTTGTTTGTTTGTTGTTGTTGAGTGTTTTTTTTTTCAATTCTTATGTGATTTCAATAAAAAGCTAAGTAAATTTTTTTTTCCTGTTTTAGCTTTGGTTTAGTCCTGGTTTAGTCTTGGTTAAGCCTGGTTTAATCCTTCTAGTTCAGTCCTGGTTTAGTCTTGGTTCAGTTGTAGTTTAGTCTTGGTTTAGTACTGGTTTAGTCTTGGTTCAGTCTCGGGTTAGTCCTTCTGGTTCAGTCCTGGTTTAGATCTTATTTAATCTCGGTTTAGCCCTAGTTTAGTCCTTGTTTAGTTCTGGTTTAGTGTTGATTTAGTCTTGGTTCTGTCCTGGTTTAGTTTTGATTTAGTCCTTCTGGTTCAGTCCTGGTTCAGATCTTGTTTAATCTCAGTTTAGCCCTGATGTACTCCTTGTTTAGTCCTGGATTAGTCCTGGTTTCAAGTATTAAGCAGTAATAGTATCAGTAATTAAAAATAAATTTTAAAAAAATCAGAACAATTTCACCTGGATGCCCCTGTTGTTCTTGTGCAGCAGGGAGCGCCATTTCTCTGTTTTGAACGTACTTTTTAAATTTTTTATTTTGATTATATATAATCTATTATATATATATATATATATATATATATATATATATATATATATATATATATATATATATATATATATATATATATATATATATATATATATATATATATATATATATATATATATATATATATATATATATATATATATATATATATATAATATACAATATACACACATAGAACAGACATTCACAATCATTCATTCCAAAAGTGAAATAAACAAAGAAAACAAAACACAAAAATAAATAATTAAAAGTTACGAACGCGCTAGATCCAGTTTTACGCACACGTCATGACGTCATCGTGCAGCTCTTCCTGGTTCGGGCTCGTACTTCTTGCGGGAAAACTTCACATGTTTACATCCATCTTTTTACATCTTTTTCTCTCCTCCTATTTTCTCTGATCAGAACGAGCTTTTCCACACCTGCTCGTGCAGGTGGGTCATCACCATACGGAACAGTGACGTAAAGTCTGACATAAAGGTGCTGGTTCAATTCCCTCAGATTCATGTGTATTTTAAACCACATAAAATGTACAATATATGTGCACTGAATGTTTAATAGGGTGAGCAGAATTTCAAAGTCGTGATTTAGTTCTCGTTTAGTCCTGGTTTAGTCCTGGTTTAGTTTTGGTTTAGCCCTGGTTGAGTACTGGTTTAGACTTGGTTTAGTCCTGGTTCAATCCTGGTTTAGTTTTGGTTTAGATCTGGTTTAGTCTTCGTTTAGTTCTGGTTTAGTGCTTGTTTAGTCCTGGTTTAATTCTTGTTTAGTCCAGGTTCACTCCTTGTTAGTCCAGGTTCACCCCTGGTTTAGTCCTTGCTTAGTCCTGGTTTAGTCTTTGTTTAGTTCTGGTTTAGTGCTGGTTCAATCCTGGTTTAGTCTTGATTTAGTCCTCCTGGGTTAGTCCTTCTGGTTCAGACCTGGTTTAGTCTTGGTTTAGTACTGATTCAGCCCTGATTTCGTCCTTGTTTATGCCTGGTTTAGTCTTGATTTAGTTTTGGTTTAGTCCTGGTTTTGTTCTTGTTTAGTCCTGGTTTAGTCTTGGTTTAGTCCTCCTGGGTTAGGCCTTCTGGTTCAGTCCCGGTCCAGTCCTGGTTTAGTTCTTGTTTAGTCTTGGTTTATAAAAAACTGGGACATCCCCTGTTTGTTTGGTGGTTGGTGTCCTTAATAATAAAACTGTGACACGAGTGGGCAATTAAGTTAAATTGTTCTGCAGAGACTATTCATGACAATCATGTGAGCCTCTATAGTCACATTTTCTTTGTATTTTGGTCGTTTTTAAGCAGCTTTTCTGTATTTTACCTAAACAAATGACAGTTTGTGCCTCTCTTTACTGTTGGCAGGCATCAGATTGGTCAAAAATAGGGACACCTGGGACATTTCTTGTATAAAACTGTGACAAATCAGTAGTTTTGGATAAATCTGCTGGGACAGGGGACACAGGGCTCCAAACTGGAATTGTCCCAGCGAAATAGGGACATCTGGTCACCCTAATAAAATATAGGCTACTCTATGTTCTAGTAATGGGGAAGTTCTTAGCAGTTGACCCATCCTTGAGTGCAAACTAGTCCTACTTGGGTTTCTTCTGGTGGTACTCACTGGGCCCTTTGTCATTTTTAAGGCCTTGTGTTACACAGAATTTACTTTCATTAGCTTTAAGTCATGTTATAATGTTAGCTCCTCAAAAACAGACCTGGAGTTGTGGTTTGTTTCTTTCACACTTTATTATTAGTCTGTCTACATGTCCAAAACTCAGCCTGCTCAGTTCTGCCTTGTGGTGTCATGAAGTGGTAGTTTTCAAATTAACAGCTCCTTTTACCTTTACTTCAGTAGAGATTGGGAAATGTGGGCTGAAATTGTGAAAGTGAAGGTGTATAATTGTTGAGCGTTTACAGTTTGAGAGAAGAACTCAGCCTAAATATGCAGGGTTTGTGTGTTAAACGTGTGAATGAAACTACATTATAACATAGAAGAAAATGGCGTAACTTGGGATATTTAAACAATGTTATTTTAGATCATTTGTGTTCTGACATTTGCAGATCAGGCTTAAGTTTAATACCACACTCATTAGATCAGACTTGTGGTTTGTTGTTTTAATTATAGGATTCTGTTCAAACTTCACTTTTTAAACACATCCAGAAGAATTGACAAACCGACAAAAACTGACAAATACAAGAATCACATTTCAGAACATCTTTGTACAGATCTAAACTACACCGTTTCTATGCAGAATAACACAGGAGATTTTGTTTATGGAGGAAATTATGGTACCTTTGCGACTTTTTCTACCTTTGCAATTTACTAATAGATTTTCAAATTGAGATTTAGTTTCATTTGTGATTCATCTAGCAGCTCTACTCACTAATAATTCTTCCATCTTTTCTCCCTCACAGATCCTCTCCTCTCTCCCTGATGGACCAAGAGGAGGCGAGCTCTGGCTCCTCTGCCGTCTTCGGGGATGTGTGTAACTCCATCCGCGAGCGCAGTATCGCGGAGAACAGCCTGGTGGTGCTGTTGCAGGGCGTGCAGGGTCAGGTGACCACTGTGGAGCTGAGGGACGAGAGCTGTGCACGTGGCAGAGTGGTTAACGTGGACGCCTTCATGAACATCAGGCTGTGTGAGGTGGAGTTCAGAGACAGGAGGGGCAGAGAGACCCAGCTACAGGACCTGTTCATCACCGGGAGGAATGTCAGGTACAAATCACAATATTATTATTAAAATGTAACCTTCTTTTTAATATAGTGTTTTTCAGATTCTAGAATATGATGATTTCATACTCCATTTTTTATTATAATGACAAGTTTATTTAAATTTTTTTCAACATAGACAACAGATGTGAGACCTGTTCCCCTCCCCCCTCCCCTCACATAGCCCCTCTCATCACCTGTGCCCCCTGCTCTTCTTTCAGACCAAAGCTGGAAACTACAGTCGCAATGTTGGCTCAATCTAGTGGTGATATGTGAGAATAGAACAGGGGCAGATAAATGAACGCTTTAAAGTCACATAACATGATACAGATGTGGACAAAATTGTTGGTACCCCTCTGGCAATGAAAGAAAAATCAACAATTGTCACTGAAATAACTTGAATCACATGAAGTCCACTTTGCCATAAACAGTGATGGACAGTGCGTTCTGATACTCATGTACTTTGCCCTTTGAGTTCATAAATTCATCGAGTTGACAGAGTTTTCTTTTGCAGCCACGTCCAGGGAGGTTGGCTACAGTCCTGTGGATCTTAAACTTCTGAAGAACATGTGTAACTGTAATCACAGGAACATCAAGCTGCTTGGAGATGGTCTTATTGCCTTTATCTTTAACCTGTTTATCTATCATTTTCTTTCTTGTCTCCTGACACAGTTCTCTTCTTCACTTTCTCTGGTCCATGTTCAGTGTTGTCTCCAGCGTGTCACCAAACAGCACAATGACAAAATGTCACCCTATAAATAGGTAGACTGACTGAGTACAAATTTGAAAACTCTGATGACACACCTAAGTTTAACATGCTCCTATTACTTACAATCTTTTTTAGGGATACCATCATTTTTGTCCAGGCCAGTTTCATTAATTTGTTTTTTCAAATAATTCTGTTGAACGCCAATTTAAAACGGTGTCTGATTTTCATTGGTTATAATGTTTAATAAATGTTTATTTATTACTGCTTTTTTCTGTTTCAAGTTATTTGAGTGACCACTGTTTATTTTTCTTTCCTTACCAGAGGGGTACAAACAATTTTGTACACGTCTGTACAGATGTGTTTGAATGAATGCAGGAGCTACAAGAGCTCCCCCACGTGCAAAAGCAAACGTCGTTCTCGCTCCTTATGAACTATGACGTGGTCTTAACAGTCTTCCTCTCCTCAGGTACGTGCACATCCCAGACCACATGGACATCCTCAAAACCATCCAGGACCAGATCAGACGCATCCACAGAGTCCGGAACTTTGGGAAGGACGGAGGAGGACGCAAGGAATTCACCAAGAGCAAGAGATAAGAGTGAGATAGAAATACAAGTGGGACACGGTTAAGTTCTGTGGACAATGAAAAGGACTTTTGGTCATTTTGTTGTAGTTTGACGGATCGATCATCAAAAGTATAGTTTCTTCCAGGTTTTTTCTTTTTAATTTGTATCATTTTCCAATTTAGTCTGATCATTTGTGTATAGAATAAGAAAAAAAACACCCATTACCCATAGTGATAAAGTATAGTTGAACCTGAGCTAGAGAAAGGTCAGAATCCTCAGGTGGAGTTTGTTTTGTAACTGTCAGAAGCAGATTTGTTGACCTGGTTTATGGTTCATACAGTAGCTCTGCCATTCCTGGGCCTATCCACATGAAACCAAAACGGGCACAAAGTTCAGCGTCGTCGGTCAGGAGAAATAAACTAAAGTCAAATGATTTTTTTCACAACAGCCTCAGAAATTATTATTCAACCATTATTCTACCTGAAAGACACAACCTAACACATTTGTCACAGTAGATTCAATTCTCTTGAACACAATGTAACACACTGCTCACACCAACCCCAACAACACAACGTAACACACCACTCACACCAGCCCCAACAACAGCGAGGTCCACTTTTAGAAAAATGAGGCCTGACCAGTTTCGAGGACGTGCTTGGGGACTTTCAAAGCAAAAGAGATGGTAACCACTGACATAAACCAACCAAAGAAATATAAGTAAAACAATCAAATGAACTGAAATCAAGGTTGTGCTTGTTTGCTTGCATACGTGTGCACTATAGACTGTATATATAAGTGGACATAGGCTCCAGTTTGGTCTTAAAATGTTTGTATTAACTTGCTCTACATGATCCTGATGTTTGTATTTCACTGTTTTGTCCGTGAATAAATTCTGTTTCCTAATATGGAAATTTGCCCCTATAACTGCTAGCCTCATGAACTTCAGTTGACTCATGATTTCTTAATGTCCAAAACCTAAAGTTATGATTCTTTTCCATTCTTTTTCCCTAAAGCTACAGGTGCCGTGAGGCACACATAATCCCACTAATACAGCTCCCAGGCAGGGTGGTGAAGTGTATCGCCACAAAGGCACAAGCTGCACATACCTGACAACAAAACCAGAACCATCTCTTTTGGCCCGTTTCCGCAGAGGTTCTTCCTCCTCTCTCTTCCTCTTCAGGCCAGATGTTGGGCCCTGTGCAGCCTCAGGAGTCTGCGGGGATGAGGGAGTTGAGGGGGAGGTGGAGGAGGTGGAGGAGGTGTACGGCTGCTCCTCACGGTCAAGATCCAAGGCCTGGAGCTGGATTGTTTTACTCTCCAAACTATGGGAAAGAATTCAAGTATGTATTAATTGTAGTCCTTGTAGTAGCAGTAGCATAGACAGTGTATGTGACTGGTAAAAAGTATGACTGTATCAGTGGTGGCGGCACGGTGGCTGAGTGGCAACACTCAGGCCTCACAGCAAGAAGGTTGCGGGTTCGATCCCCGGGTCGCCCGGGCCTTTCTGTGTGGAGTTTGCATGTTCCTCCCTGTGTCTGGATGGGTTTCCTCCGGGTACTCCGGTTTCCCCCATCAACCCAAAACATGCCCGCACCCCTATGAACTAACATCAAGGACCATGTTGTCCACCCTCCTGTGGGCTCACCACCTGCAGAGGGGTTCATAGGGGGGGGTCAGGTGCTATGAGTGCGACCCAGTCGGATTAAGCGGGAGAAGATGGATGGATGGATGTATCAGTGGTTCTCAACGGATGAAACTTCAAGCTGTCATGTCAAACCAAGAGACCATCCAAATAAAAATATTCTATTAGCAAAGGTCCATGACCAAATGTTTTTTTGCAAACCACTTTTGGGTCCCAACCCACCAACTGAGAACCACTGCTGTGTTAGTTATCATAATACTGATTCCCAATTACTAAAAATTCTGAAACTAAACTTGAAACTGGAAAAAGTTTAGCTTTCCCATTCCTTTTTGAATGGTCTTAATTTAAATAACAGAATTAATAGAAGACCACATGGAAATACTGAATAAATAAGCCAACTAATTCAGAACTAATACGATGATATTCCACTGTATAGAGGAGTGTTTGTATGAAAAAAGGGCATTGAGTATCAATGATGACTGCATTTTTCATATTGTGACAAAACTATTAGTAATAGGGTAGTATGTTGAGTTTTAGCAGTAAATGTGTAAAAGTACATACCCATACTTGTGGTACTTTTGGGTCAGGTGGGTCAGGGTGAGGAAGGGGTGATCCAGAACCACCTCTGGACTGATCCGGGTATGCAGGTCCAAGTCCAGCATGCGTTTGAGCAGGTCTATGAAGACGGCCCGATCAAAGTCCTCTGCTTCACTGCTCTCCCTCACCAGGCTGGAAGGATCCCTCTGAGGAGACAAGAACACATTTAGTGCACCCAATATGTTTCATTTGGTGTCGTAGTATTAAGGGAGAAGGAAAGAGTCCCCTAAAACCCAGTAATATTAATGTTAACCTGCATACTCAATGTATATTTCATGTTTATATTTTGCCATATGTTGTTTTTTTTACCTTGACCAATATTCTGAAAATAAACAGTAGTACTTCGAAATGAGAAGAACAGTAAACATAGTAAATAAGTAGCAGTTAAACTAAGGTGTACTTTGTAACATTTCTGGTGGAAGGGAGCCTGGAGATGTCATTGCTTTGCCTGTTATGTTCCATAGTGTGGTATTAAACATCTATATTCATGGATACGAGCAGGTGACGGTACTTGACCTAGTTACGGGCCAGCACCGTGGAGAGGTGACCACACTACAGTAAGAAGACATGTTTTTCAAGTAATTGAGCAATAAAAACAGCTATAATTTTAAAAAGGCAAGATAGAAGGTTTATGCAGAGCTTGGGAGCAGTTACATAGTGCATCTTTAAGGACTGCAAACGTCTGTCAATAAATCTGATTTTCTCTTACCCAGTAAATAGTGGCCAGTGACGGAACAGTGCATTTAATCCGTCGCTTCTTCTGATTCACCTAAAAACACAAAACAATAGAAGTTGGAGCTTAGAGGCTTTGAAGTGTGCATAAAATGTCACAAAACATTTTGTTGTACTATCCAGTAGTTGGTGGTATTTTGTTGTGGTGCTTGTGATACAAACATGTGGCTGCAGGGGGCGGAGTTTGAAGTGTGGAAATCTGTTAGACCAATCACACTGTTCCTTATACCTCCAGACCCCGCCCCTTCTCCCCCTCACACTCCCCTTTAGTCCTCCAGACCCCGCCCCTCCTTCCCCTCACTCTCCTCTTTAGTCTTCCAGACCTCCTCTCCCTTCACTCTCCCCTTTAGTCCTCCAGACCCCTCCTCCCCCTCATTCTCCCCTTTAGTCCTCCAGACCCCACCCCAGTTTAGCAGCTCTATTTGAAGTTGGTTGCTGAGTTTAGGTGTAAATTCGTGTAATATTGCCATAGCAACAATAAACATTGCTACTGAATATAATGTTTTCTCTAAATCTGGATCCTTTTTGGTAAATGATGAAACGCATGTTGTTTTCAGAGTGTCTCGTACCACGTGGATCCAGTCCGCGGCTCCATCAGGGAGACAGAAGTAATTCCGTGTTCTCCAGCCTGAGTCCAGGACATGTTTGGGAGGCTGCCCCAGAGTCTGGACGATCATGTGGATCTGTGGACACAACACACCACAGTGGGTTAGAACGGTCTTTAAAGGCGTCTCCATGGAGATGTCATTCTTTTGCCTGGAATGTTTCACAGTATGGCATTAAACCTATCAATGTCCATGTAGAAAAAGAGAGTGATGAGTTACCAGTCAGATCTGTAGAGTCTGGTCACAGTAAAAATATTTGTTTTATTTATTTATATTTATATTTGTTTTTGTACAGCCCACAGACCACATGTCGACGGTCTCAGTGAAGGAAGACCCCAGCACCACCTCTGGAGTACAAACACCAACAAATGATACTCAAGTTCACTTCACTATTATCATCATGTAGTCCTGGTTTGATCCCAGTGTAGTTCTGATGTGGAGTGGTCTGGTTTTAGTCCAGGTTTAGTCCTAATGTTGAGTGGTCCGGTTTTAGTCCAGGTTTAGTCCTAATGTTGAGTGGTCCGGTTTTAGTCCAGGTTTAGTCCTAATGTTGAGTGGTCCGGTTTTAGTCCAGGTTTAGTCCTAATGTTGAGTGGTCCGGTTTTAGTCCAGGTTTAGTCCTAATGTTGAGCGGTCCGGTTTTAGTCCAGGTTTAGTCCTAATGTTGAGTGGTCCAGTTTTAGTCCAGGTTTAGTCCTAATGTTGAGTGGTCTGGTTTTAGTCCAGGTTTAGTCCTAATGTTGAGTGGTCCGGTTTTAGTCCAGGTTTAGTCCTAACGTTGTTTAGTCCTGGTTAAGTCCTGGTTTAGGTCTGAATTGTGTCCCAACTAAACTAAACTAAAACTAAATGTGGATGTAAACACACTATACACACATACTTTGGACTTTGGTACTTGAGCAATAGTATTTTGAAGTAACTTGATTAACTTAAGTAGGTAACGTCAAATTTTAGCTGCTCTTTCCACAGCTTAATGCAACTAGCATGTTATTAGCACACTTCCTGGTTCATGAAGGATAAAAGTTTTATAATTAGATGCACACACAGAGACACAAAGTTCTCATTTTGACCAAGACAAAAGTCAAGTCAAATAATTGAAACTAAGCCAAATACCCCCTCCTGTCCCTGTCTCTCCCTGTCTGTCCCTGTCTTCACATACTTGTAGGACACCGTCTGCACCGTTCATCCCCTCTTGGCGTCGCTCACGGCACAGGCCAAACCGAAGTCAATGAGTTTGATCCTGAGGGGTTGGCCCACATGGTCGATCATCATGACGTTATCGGGCTTCAGGTCACAGTGGATGATCCCGACGCTCTTCAGGAAAAGCAAGGCCCCGACCATCTGCCAAACACAAAGCTTCACTTTAACACATGTGGGGGTAAGATCAACGCAAACGTCAGGATAGTCCAAAACCTTTTGACGGGTAGGACGGTCATGTGGGTTCTGTTTGCATTCATGGGTTTGTATCTTTGAAAGTTCCCCAAAAAAGAATCAGTGAGTCCTCTCTTTAACTAAAGCTAAGGTTGCTGCTAGACTTTTTAAAATATACCTACATCTGTATCATTTAAACTAAACCAGACGTCCCTCTTTTCCCAGGACAGTCCCAGTTTTGGCCTGCATGAAGTTGGCCCCCAACAAACACAAACCTGCACAAAAACTATGTAAATTGTTTGTACTTCGTTTGTGCTGTTTTTTGCTGTTTCGTTTGTGCGATTCTGGTTCTTAAGATATTTGCAGTTTTATTTTCGGCAGATGACGTTATCCAGCCCCTCAAAATGTGAAACAGCCTCAAAACATGCAGAAAATTATGGAAAATGTTTGTATTTCATTTGTGCTGTGACAATTTTTTTTTTCCAATTTGTGTCAGTTTATTTCTTATTATTTCTTATTATTCATTATTATTTCTAAGGTAATTATAGGACATCATTTCTGCTCAGCTGAGGGCGGCAACTTACGGTAAACGATTTCAGGCTGTGGAAAAGTCTGTATTATTATAAAAAATATGAATCAAAAGCAAATTACTAAAGACTGATGCATACTTTTCTGCAGCCTGAGATCGTTTATCTTCAGTAGTTTTGTGGAGTTTTGCTAAAGTCGCCGCCAAAAACGGCCACAGCACAAAACAGCACAAAAATACAAACGTTTTCTATAATTTTCTGCCTGTTTTGAGGCTGTTTCACATTTTCAGGGGCTGGATGACGTCATCGGCTGAAAATAAAACTGCAAATATCTTAAGAGCCAGAATCGCACAAATGAAACTTTTGGCAGTACAAAACAGCACAAACGAAACACAAACGAATGACATAGTTTTTGTGTAGGTTTGCGTTTGATGGGGCCAACTTCACGCAAGTCCAGTTTTGAGCCCTGTGTCCCCTGTCCCAGCAGATTTATCCCAAACCAGTGATTTGTCCCAGTTTTATATGAGAAATGTCCCAGCTGTCCCTATTTTTGACCAATCTGATCCCTGCCAACAGTACAGAGGCATAAACGGTCATTTGTTTAGGTGAAATACAGAAAAGCTGTTTAAAAATGACCAAAACACAAAGAAAATGTGACGACCACGACTATTGTAAGTGACTATTGATCATAGCACCATCCAGAGTAATATCACACATTAACTGGTATAAAGCGCTCGTATAAAAACACATAGTGATCAGTCCAGTCATACCTGTGTGAGGATGGGCCGAATGTGTTTGAGGCACAGACTCTCAAAAGGAGCCCGGTACAGGAACTCCTGCAGACTGATGTCAAGCTTTTCAAACTCGAGATAGAAATGCCCCCGAAACCGAAAAGAATCGATCCACTGCACGATGTGGTACGATTCGGAGCCCCTCTCCTTCAGTCTGCGCAGGATCAGGGCCTGTAGGGGGCGCACAAAATAAAGACAGATACAAGTTTAGAACAATGGGTAAACTTGGAAAATAAACCAAGATTTGTTTCATTATAATGTGTGAAGATGTTATATAGAAGAATGGTTTCTGTTCTGAGGTGTGAGGTGGGTTAAGTGTCGACCTCATGTTTGGAAGGGTATCTTGAGTCTTCAACGGCTCTTGTAATGGACAGCATGTTTGTCATGGTGTTTCTAATCAGTCTGCAGGAGAGTTCCTTGGACAAGTTAGAAGTGGTGGAGCCAAGGCATTTTTGTTCAAAGTAAAGTAGATTGAATGGGCTTGTTCAAGTTCACTCTCTGTGGAGACAATATACTCTGGGCTGGACATGGCTAGATCCTTTGAGGGATTGGGTCTGTCCTCTGCAGAGCGGCTAGTTGCAATGGTGGATTGGTTTTACGGCTCCACATCCTTGGCAGCACCTTCACCCTAAACAAATAAAAGCATTCTATGATTAAATCTGTATTGCTTTCACTCCCCTCCATCATCCTGACCGACACCCCCATCACCACTGTGGACTCATTCCGCTTCCTGGGGATCACCATCACCCAGGACCTCAAATGGGAGCCCACCATCACCTCCATCATAAAGAAGGCCCAGCAGAGGATGTACTTCCTGAGGCAGCTGAAGAAATTCAACCTGCCAGCACGCACAATGGTACAGTTCTACACTGCCATCATCGAGTCCATCCTCACCTCCTCCATCACCGTGTGGTCTGCTGGAGCCTCCACCAGGGACAAACAGAGACTGCAGCGTGTTGTGCGCTCTGCTGAGAAGGTGATTGGTTGCAGCCTTCCATCTCTTCAGGACCTGTACACTTCCAGGACTCGGACACGTGCAGGTCGAATTGCAGCTGACCCTTCTCACCCTGGACATGGACTTTTTGACCTACTCCCCTCAGGCAGGAGGCTACGGTCCATTCGGACCAGAACCTCTCGTCACAAAAACAGTTTCTTCCCCTCTGCTGTTGGACTCATAAATAATAACACTAGGACTGGTCCCATCCCCCACTCTGCTTCTGTCACATGACCCTGTGTTCTCACACCTGCCTGTTTTGCACTGATCATTACCTGCACTGTTATACTCTTATACTCTATATTATTATATTCCTGTAAATTTTGTTATATTATATTATAGCTTTTTTTTCTACTTTATTTTATTCTATTTTATTTGTTGCATGTCAGTGTTTGTCTACATCCTGCTCCAAGTACCGCAGCAATTTCCTAATGTTGTGAACCTGTTCACTCATGTGGCAATAAAAAAACATTCTGATTCTGATTTGTATGGAAATGTGTTTCAATTCATCTATATCAACTATATGAATCCTATATAATTTTGTCATTTATATACTCACCTTTTCATCACTGTTCACAAGGCTGAGCCTGAGCACATTTTCTGGACCTAGCAGCAAATCTTTAATGTCATCCCTTAAGAGTGGCTGTAGTAATTCTTCCCCAACAATCAGGGGGAGGAGACACTTGGCTCTGCTCAGCACTCGCTCCTCCCACAGAGAATGCAAACTGAGGGAGCTGCATTCTCTGTGGGAGGAGCGAGTGCTGAGCAGAGCCAAGTGTCTCCTGGCTCAGCCCCTCCATCCTCTGACTCCTGACTTTATCCTGATGCCTTCAGGACGTCGTTTTTATGCTCCGGTACGGAAGACTAACCTCTTCTCCAATTCTTTTGTGCCTTCAGCTATTAAACTGCTAAATTCTGAGGGTTGTGTTTTTTGAGGTTTTGCACTGTAATATGTATATTGTTCTTATATTGTTCTTTGAGTTCCACTTGTATCTGTAATGGTCTGACACACTGTGTGTTTGTGCATGTGAGAACTGCTCTGTGAAAGCTGCAAACGAATTGCCCTCTGGGATCAATAAAGTTTTCTGATTCTGACATTTGCAGCTAAACAATACACACAAAGCAATTAATGAAAAGTACACTACATGCGTCCGTTTTCATACATTCATACTTTCATGGCTACATGCTTAAGCTACTCTTAACTAACCATATTAGCTTAGCTAGGTCCTTAGCAAATAGCTAGTTAGTGAGTTACGTGTACTATACAGCACATTAAAAGTCTGATCCTGTGGCAAAACATCCCTCTTATAGTGTCTACTGTAATTTCGTTGAGTGCTTCCATTGCAGTTATTGCGTATTAATACTCTCAAAAAATCTGTCCTTTACTGCGCCTGTAGGAACAGAGCCTAGAAGAGCCGTTATCTGAAGCCGCGCGCACCCTTGGAGTTGAACAGCCGCTCTCTGGACTAGTCCATTATGTGTGAGAGGGGTTTTCACGGTGTGGGGTGTAGTTTAGCATTTTAACTATATCAAAATCTATTTGACTTCTAATATAAATCAACTGAATGTATAATAAATTACATTTTCAGGTAGAACCGCTATTTTAGAGAGTTTTATTGTACAATTTATTGCATAAATAGTTCGACCCACCATGAGAGTACAGCGGCATTATGGGTAAAATAGAGGTAAACAAGTTTGCGCGACATATAAGTGAGGGACTGTTTAGTATTGCAGAGAGAAATAATTTGGCGTTGCGTTATTTGCTTTGTATTTGTTGGTCTAAACCTCAAATCTTTACTTAAGGTCTATTCATACTCCATAAGACATAAGAACTAAACCAGAACTGTGGTTGTCTATGGATAGGTGTCAGCCATTGACTACCATACACTTTTAGCCGTTCTAAATATGGTCCAGGCCTTTGGCTCGGGGGCTTGGATGCTGCTTGATATCAGGAATACGTTTGGACGACATGAGCATGAAAAACTGTTAGCCAATGCTCGCTAGCTCGTGACTGATTTGAGGTGTGAGAAACTTGTTTAACTTACAAATCAGCTCATCTGTTGTAAAAAAGTAAAAGAGCTTCAGACAGAGAAGTGCCTACAGTTAGCATCACACCTCCAGGGTTCTTATTGTTAACTGAATGTAATTGCATTGTATAATTAATTTCTATAATCTATTTCAGGGCCTGCCAGTGGAAGCTTTTTTTTTTTTAACGAGTTAACTGTATGGTTCTGTAATAAGAGTTATTAGAATTCTATGGTTAAATGTCTCTCTACATTGTCCCTTCAAAAAAGTCTCATCTGAACTAAACTGTGGATGTGCTCCAATCCAGAGGAATGTCATCCTGTCAAAAAATCCTTTGGAGTTTTTCTGAAAGACGAGATACACGTGGCATCGATAGTAAAAAAGTGTACTTATTTTACACACATTTTTCAGGTTCTGTTTCTCTTGTTAATCTACCCACTCTTCATTGTGTGTTTTTATAATGCGCGCTTTGTTCAAATAAAGTTGATCTAAGTCCCACACTGCCCCCTTGTGTCTGACGTGCCCAAACACATCCTGATCATACCTGAGGAGTGCTCAGTTCCATTTACTTCAGTGACTTTTTAAAGACTTTTTCTAGCAACATTTACTCCTACTAGTAATAATTTTATTGAAATAACACCACTCTTACTTGGGTAAACTTTTTTTTGCATTACTTAAGGTTATGTCATGAACTTTAAATTATAAATAAGATGTTGTGTCCTAACAGTTACTCTTTAAGTTTAAGTAAGTTTTCCCAAATACTTTTTCTTGTAATTTGTATTTCTACTTATTATTTTGAAGTCATGGTATATTTGCTTGAGTACATTTTTGAGCTACTGTGCACACCTCTGTTCCTGATTTGCATATGAGCCGTACCAACCCCAAAGGGTTCTGGGATTTTAAACATTTGGCACCGCGACAGAGAGATTACATACTGATCATACATTTGGACATTTTGGTTAAATTTTTATATATAAATGTTCCAAAACTATTTGGAAGTATATTTATGGTGTATTTAAAGTGCTCTGACATCAGGTTTGAATGTGTTTTAATGTTATACTACAAAAAATAAGCAAAAGTTCTTTTTTTGAGGTGGAAATGTCATAGTTTTTTAGTTACAAGGATGAAAAAACATCAATTTGAATATTTTCTTTACGTTTGAACATCGGCGTGATTGTGTCTTAGGCCTTGTCCGCACGTAGCCGGGTATCTGATAAACCGAAGATGTTTTGCTGCGTTTTGACCTGTCATCCACACGAACACGCATCAGAAACGAGTATTCAGGGAAAACTCCGGCCAAAGTGAAGACTTTTGAAAACTCCGTTTATGCCTGTTTGTGTGGACAGAGATAACTGGGGTTTTGCGTTTTAAAACATCACTGTCTGCGCCAAAAAATATGAATCTGCCCTGACGTCAAACGTGCGACATTTGTTCAGGCGACTGCAAAAGCCAAAGCCAAAGCAGACTATGGACCGGAGTCGTTTCTTGAGAGCTGTGGTAGCATTAATTATTGTGCAGGTGCTATGTACATGTTTAATTGCAGAAGTCCAACTACTGCTCCAAGAGAAATAAGATAAGTTTAGGCGGAAGTGACGGTGAAGTGAGGGCTCAATGGAAATAACGCCATCTACAGGTTTGGAATGCGTATGAGTGTGGTTGAAAACGCAGATGTTCGGTTATGTGTAGAAGGTATTTTTTTTCGAAGACGAGGTGGTGTGGATAAAACTATTTTTATAAACGGAGGGGGAGGGGGGGGGGAGGGGGAATGTTCGGTTTAAAAAAAATACCCGGCTACGTGTGTACATGGCCTTAGGCTAAACAGGAAGTTAAAACCATACTTTGGAACATTCTCCATGGAGACAGATGAGTCTTATCTTATACTGTGGAAGATTATAGCCAAATAAGAGTCAGGTTTGTGGAGATGCAAGCCCGCTCACAGTAAGGACGCAAGTTATTCAGTGCAATAAACACAACCAAAAGGAAAATAAATAAAAATAATTAAATTGATTTATCTATTTATCTCTGGTTAATTCCAGTTTTTCATGTTATGTTCCTCTTCACTTTTGCCTCCAGCTGCCTCCATTTTAAAGTTTTTTGTTTACACAGTGTAAGTTAAACAGTAACTTGATAGTGGAATTATAATGACAGGTCTAATCACCATTTGTTTAATCCAACAAATGTGCTGTGTATATTAGATTACAAATACATATTAGCACTTTGCATGTACTGTATAAACAATGCAGAATGCACTAAAACAACACAAAAAGTACAATACAACACAGAAAGGGTCCACTCAGTTACATCTACAACATTCCACTTTTCAAGAAGTACAATCATTTTATTTAATTTAATATTTTTTCAATTCTAACAGATTACATTTGAAAATCTGTTACCTTAAAATGATGCCAAGAGGGCAGTTTTTCACTCTACTTCATTTTGTGAATGTAGTATTGTGCTAGAAAAATAATTCAACTGATTAGATTGATTTAATCAGAGAACAATTTAGAGTTACCAAATATGAGTAACATTTCAAAAAGATCAGCTCCAAATCTGAGGCCATGGTTCTCGACCGGAAAAAGGTGGATTGCCCTCTCCGGGTGGGTGGGGAGTCCCTGCCTCAAGTGGAGGAGTTCAAGTATCTCGGGGTCTTGTTCACAATGAGGGAAGGATGGAGCGTGAGATTGACAGGAGGATCGGTGCAGCGTCGGCAGTGATGCAGTCGCTGTATCGGACCGTTGTGGTGAAGAGGGAGCTGAGCCGAAAAGCAAAATTCTTGATTTACCTCAGTCTACGTTCCTCCCCTCACCTATGGTCATTAGCTCTGGGTAGTGACCGAAAGGACGAGATTGCAAACAGAGTTTCCTCCGCAGAGTGGCCGGGCGCTTCCTTAGAGAGAGAGTGAGGAGCTTGGCCACAAGAGAGGAGATTGGAGTAGAGTCGCTGCTCCTCCACATGGAGAGAAGCATCTGAGGGGAGAAGACCAAGGACACGTTGGAGGGACTATGTGTCTCTGCTGGCCTGGGAACGGTCTGGAGGTCCCCCTGGAGGAGCTGGAGGAAGTGTCTGGGGTGGAGGAAGTCTATGAGTCCCTACTTAGACTGCTGCTCCCGCGACTCCAGATAAACAGAAGAAAAGGGATGGAGTAATATTTAAAATGTTGATATTGTAAAAAAAATTTCCTATTATTCCTGTTAAATAATCTTGCTAATCTTGCCAAAAATCGATGTCATTATCCAGGCATCCACACTTCAGACTCCGCTTCCTGTAGTCAGTTGTTTGTGTAGATGTTTTGGACCAGTAAACTGTACATTGATTATTTGCATTCACTATAATGACAGATCTAATCACTGCCGTTCATAAAGTGGATGTTATTACCTCTTCTCTGGGTGTGGCCTGGAATGTGTCACTGCTGTTTATTGTGAACTATTGTTAAGTAAACTGCCATCATAACCACTAATACGCAAATGAGCCCAATCATGTATATCTCTAAATCACTAACGGCTCGGAACACAAAATGCCACGTAGTCTTGATACTTTGCTGTGACGTTAATGCTGGGGGTGTTCTCCATGTATCTCTATGGTGGGATGTTCAGCAGTTACCATCAAACAATCAAACAAATTTAGATTTTATTTATAGAGCACTTTTCATACAAAAATTACTATTACTATTACTATATGTCCTGTTTAGGAGTTTGATTTTTGTCCATGTACTGTTTGTTCTTTTGAATTTCAATTAAGAACGAAAAACAGTAAAATGGGAAAACAGTTTGTTATTTCATGATTCCGTTTTAGTGTCAAACAAACCTGACAAAACAAAACTGATTGCGACCTCAGTTTCCAATATTTATTTAAAGTTTCCTTCGAATAACACCAATCCAAAAACAGTCTCATGCCCATTTTAATTTTGATATTTTATTCTCTCTGGTTTATTTGGACTTACCTGAAAAACTGTTGCCGTTTTGTGAACGTGTCGTTGTCTTTTATAGTGACGCATTTAATTTCACGTCTTAGAAAGTAATTGTTGAACTCCATGACGAGAAACAGGAAGCAGCGATAAACTCTCCTTTGTTCAGTTGACTCCACAGAACTATAATAAAAATATTTTTTGTTATAGATCCATGGTTGACACTGAATTCACACAGGGCACGTTGAACACTTCCGAGGTAAATAAACCAAAGAGAATAAAATATCAAAATGCAAATAGGCACCGAGACTGTTTTTTCATTGGTGATATTTGAAATTAACTTTAAATGAAATATTGGAAATTGAGGTCGAAATCTGTTTTTACAGAATAACGAAATAAACTGTTTTCCCATTTTATTGTTTTTCTTTCATAACCGAAATTCAAAAAAACATGGTACATGGACCGATTTCCAACAAAAAGGTGAGATTGACCAACTGAAAAACTGTTGTCACTGTCATTTTATGCATGAAAGACTTGTTTAACAGCACAAACAGTCAGCTCTTTCTGTTCAGATTATGTTAAAATAAAGCTCATATTAAAGTCTATCTTGAGTAACAGCTTCAGACCGAGTAGTGCTTTCAGTTAGCATCACACCCCTAGAGAATGTTGATGACATGAGTTGCAAAGTGTCAGCAGAATTCCTCCCAGTTCTCCGCTGCACAGAGCCGCTGTTGTGTTTAATTGGAAAAAATTTGTGTCCGAAGGGAGTGGACCGGACTCGGAAAATCTGACCGCCGCAATATCTTGAAACAAAATGAAATACAATAATATGGACAGGATTAGTCATAGAAAACATTTAACCGCAAACACGTTACGCAGTTTACAGTGGTAGAGTGGTTCCCCGGTCGCCTCCTCTCAGCGGGGAGCCTGTGGGTTAGACTCCTCATTGTTTGGCCTGTTGTTTTTAAATGACTTAAATTGGAGAATGTGTGGTATGTTTTTCCATAGGGTCAGGAGGAGGACAGGAGGACAGGGCTGGAGCAAGAAAAGAAAGAAAAGATACTCAAATACGTCAAATACTCAACCGTTTTATATTATTTAGCTGATGTCAATTCTTTTATGATGTGTAGAAAATGATGATGGTAGAATAGTAAATATGGATGTAACAATAACCGAAATCTGGTGATCGTGTTGTCAAAGGTTTCAAAATAATATCGTGGAGCATCACAATATATCGAATCACAAGTCTCTTTGCTTAAATGAATAGTTCTGATGCAGAAATAGCTAAAAAAACAAACAAAAAAAACAGAGGGAACAACATAGACCATGATCCTTTGCTCCGTTTCAGCGCAGACTACATGAAGAAATAACTGTTCTAAGCACTTTGAAATCTTCATTCTTTGGATTAAGTCTTATGAAGGCATTTTTAGAGGAAAAAGGAGCAGATTCACAGTTTTATTTTGCAATAAATCTGGTGAGATGTTTATGGTGAAAATATGGTACAGAGAAATATGGATATCGTTCCATCCCTAATGACAATAAATGTTGAACCAAATGACTGGTCAAAGCATTTTAGAATGTCAGTCTTGTTATTATGTAGAATATCGTAATATCGTGAGTTTTCCCACCTTATCGCAATAAATATCGTACTGTGAGGTTCAGACCGTGACGATATCGTATTGTGAGACTGGGATATCGTCACACCCCTAGTAGTAAACAACGGTATTTGGTATTTCCAGTGTTCAGTGACTAGACCAAGTACCGTTGTCACAATACTAAAATTTCAAACTTTATTTCGACATTAAGGAATAGGCTCGATACTCAATATCGATTCCGATACCATGATGATAATAAAAATAAGAAATAATAATAAAAAATAAAAAAAATCTCTTTATTTAGACAATAGAATGCGATTTTCAACATTAAATTATCGTACCCCAACTCCCCAAAAAAAGACCTGCCTTGAGCCTTGCAATAGATACCTTTTGCACTTTTGCACTGTTTACCCTTTATTATTTATTATTATGGAGGGGTTAGTGAGAAATACAAGTAAGATTCTTTATATGATCCTTGAAGAACTGACAATAAACTTTTGAATTTGAACTATATTATACTAGTTTTAATAACGATTAGTGTCTAATTTTCGATACTTTTGACAAACCCTCGACCCAGGAGCTTGCTGCATTAAAACAAGAATCAGAATTTTCTCCTATTAGCTCTCCCCATCTTTATCAAACACGAGTGGTCTACAGCCGACCTGGGAATTGTCCAGTTCCCAGGCCACATACGTCCCTTTGGTTGACTCTGACCACCCCGTTTATTACAAAATAAACATATTTTATCATTTTGCCTCATGCATGGACTAAAGTTCCATCCATCCATCTTCTCCCGCTTAATCCAGCTGGGTTGCGGGGGCAGCTTGCTGCCCAACCCTCATAGCACCTATGAACCCGTCTGCAGGTGGTGAGCCCACAGGAGGGTGGACGTCATGGTCCTTGATGTTAGTTCATAGGGGTGCAGGCATGTTTTGGGTTGATGGGGGAAACCAGAGTACCCGGAGGAAACCCATCCAGACACGGGGAGAACATGCAAACTCCACACAGAAAGGCCTGGGCGACCCGGGGATCAAACCCGCAACCTTCTTGCTGTGAGGCCTGAGTGTTGCCACTCAGCCACCGTGTCGCCTGGACTAAAGATGCATTGCTTTTATTTCAGAGGTGTTTTAAATGACTTTTTATAAGGCAGCTTTACTTTTTCATTGCTGAGTTATAACAGAAACTCTCACCAGTCTGACCAGCGACTCAAAACTATGTTATTTACTGTTTTTTTTTAATCAAGGAATACAATTATTATTATGCAGAAATGAGTTAAGTGTTTTAGTCCAGCCCCTATATTTTCTGTTTCTCAGTGGCCCCATAGAAGAAATCCTTGCCCTGGTCAATAGGATGTTGTGATGTCATGTGAAACCAGCTCTACTGGCCTCACTACAGCAGCAGCTTCAGTTTGACTGGGCCCAGAACATAACCAGATAAACCCTGAGCGTTTCTCTTCCAACATATAATCTAAATATATGTGCATTTCTGTGGTGTGACAGGCTCACTCGCTCACTGTGTAAATCTGTCATTTTATTGTTTCTGAAAATAAGTCTCAGTTTGAAAAAGCCACAGAAATGTCTACAAGTTGTTTTTGTTTGTTTTTTTGTTTTTTAATTTTATTTTAGTCTTTAAAGCAGGATCAAGACAGGACTAAATCAGGTCCAAGCAAGGACCAAATCTGGACTATACCAGGACTAAACCAGGTCTAAACCAGGTCTAAACAAGGACCAAAACTGGACTATTACAGGACTAAACCAGATCTAAACCAGGCCCAAACCCAGACTAAACCAGAGATAAACCCAGATTAAACCAGGACTAAACCAGGACTAAACCAGGGCTACACCAGGTCTAAACCAGGTCTAACCAAGGCCTGAACCCAGGACTAAACCAGGACTAATCCAGGTGTAAACCAGGTCTAAACCCAGGACTAAACTAAGTCTAAGCCAGGACTAAACCAGGATCAAACGAGAATTAAACCAGGTCCGTTTCAGCCTTGGCGTGCACTGCGGTGTGATAGGAGGCTGTAGTGTTTGTCTTGGTTGAGTTGTGTTTGTGTGAGTCGGACACTGGTCTGGGCTGCGCAAACCACAAAATGAAAGGTTCCACTTTAAAAAAACATGATTCATTGCCACGGTAACGCACCCAGAATAGAGCAGAGGGCCATGTGCAAAAACAGCCACGAAAACACAAAAACAATGGACTACTTTTATAACAGACCTGCACCTGCTGAACCCTGGAGGGACTAAAGATCAGTTTGGAAACATGGAGTTAAGTATTCAGATCTAATCCAGAACTAAGCCAGGACTGTGTCAAAACTGGACTAGGTCTGGGAACTGGACAAAAAGTATGTTCCCACTTGAACAAATGGATCGAAACCTGGACTAAACTTAGACTAAACCAAGAATAAACCAGGGCCAAATCAGGACTAGACAAGCCACAAAAACAATTATAATTTTGTACCATTTCAACCTGAACCAGGACTTGATCCGGACTAAACCAGGACTACGTGAGAGACCCCTGCACCCACACAAAGAGAGCATTAATCCCAGGCCTGAGACTCAGAGCTGATTCACATTCTGTTATTTCCTGTTCCACCCTTTTTCCTTCTACAAGACTGGACCTGGACTGGACCTGGAATGACCCAGGTCTAACTCCGGACTAAACCAGGGCTGAACTAGGACTGACCCAGGTCTAACTCCGGACTAAACCAGGACTGAACTAGGACTGATCCAGGTCTAGCTCTGGACTAAACCAGGACTGAACTAGGACTGATCCAGGTCTAACTCTGGACTAGACCAGAACTGAACTAAGACTGATCCAGGTCTAGCTCTGGACTAAACCAAGGCTAAATCAGGACTAAACCGGGACTGAACCAGCTCTAACTCAGGACTAAACCAAGTGTGTTCACTAAACTAAACTAAGCCCATTTTACTGGGACTTGGACTACAATCCTTTTTGGACTGGTCAAGAACTCTTATTTGGACTGTATACTTAGCACTCTATTTAGGACCAGACCAGGACTAGACCGGGAGTGGATTTTGGACTAGACTCTGGTCTTCTGGGTCTGATTCTGATTTCCAGAGGTCCTCTCAGTCCACCACAAATCATCAGCACATTCTTACACAGGAAAGATGAGTAAAGTGTCTTGCCCAAGGACACTAGGGAATTCACTTGTTTCCGCTGGGATTGAATTTACAACTCCCTGGTTCTAAGGCGACTGCTCTACTGCCTGAGCCACTGCCACCCCACTGTTTATTAACATTTATAGTATCATAGTTTTCTTTTCTTTTTTTTTACTTTGTTCAACTTTTATTTATTGAAGTTGAAAAATGGCACAAAAATGTCTACAAAGTTTTTTTGTTTGTTTGTTTTTTTATTTTTTTTTATTTTAGTCTTTAAACCAGGATCAAACCAGGACTAAACCAGGACCAAACCAGGTCTAAATAAGGACTAAATCTGGACAATACCAGAACAAAACTAGGACTAAACCAGGTCTAAACTAGGTCTAAACCAGGACTAAACCAGTTCTAAACAGAGACTAAACCAGGACTAAACTAGTTCTAAACCAAGACTCAACCAGGACTAAACCAGTTCTAAACTGGGACTAAACCAGGACTAATCCAGGTCTAAATAAGAACCAAATATGGACAATACATGGCTAAACCAGGTGTAAACCTGGTGTAAACCAGGGATAAACTAGGACTAAACCAGGAATAAACCCAGATTAAATCAGGTCTAAACCAGGACTAAACCAGGACCCAATATTGAACTTGTTTTTGGACATTGTTTCTGTAGTTTTGGGCGTCCATTTTGTTTGTTTTGGTGCGAACAGGAAACAGGAAGTGAGTCTGCCCCTGATGAGGACTGTGATGAAGATTAGAGAAGGAGAAAGAGAGACAGGGAGAAAGGAGGGAGACAGAGAGGAGGAAGAGAAGAGAGGGATCAAGGGTGTAAGAGGGAGAGAACAGACAGTGGGAAAGATGGAGAGAAGAGAGGGGAAACAGGAAAGTAAAGAAGAAGAGAGGGAAAGAGAGTGGTGGGAAGAAAAAGGTAGGAAAGAGGAGGAGGGAGAGAAAGGAAGAGAAGGGAGGGATAGAAAAGGGTGTGAGAGACAGAGAAAGGGAAAAGGGTGGAGAAGGGGAGGGAGAGAGTGCAGAGGAGGAAGAGGAGTGTCAGAATAGTCAAATGGGACGTCCTGAGACAGACACAGACTTTGAGTGAAAATAACTCCACTCAGGCACATGGAGCTTGTGTACAGGACTGAACCAGGACTAAACCAGGACTAAACCAGGATTTAACCGGGACTGAACCAGAAGCCACTAATTGTGTCCTTCAGCCTGTGTGAATTTGAACTAAAAGGAGGTGAGTGACTTTTGACAATTTATTACAAAAATTGTACTCCTGTTTTTTAAGACTTTCAAATCTACTTAAGGAATATTAATTCTTTATTTTTCATTAATTTTTGATAAATAATTTAGAATATTCTACAAATGTATGTTTATATATACATAGAGTACAATTTACAAATGTTTCTCTTCAGTTTCATAGGAGAATTGCATAAAACAGAATTCAAATTTCAACAAAAATAAGGATAAAGATATTTTTCTAGGAATAATAATTAAAGGTGCATTGTGTAACTTTTCTGGACCTGGAATGTTCCACTATGAACTTCTCTATGCTTGTGTTCTTACTGTGAGTGGGCTTGCCTCTCCACAGATCTGAGCTGTACCTTAATCTGGCAGCGATATTTACTTTTCTAGATGGTAATAGATGAGAACGTTTTAAATCTGGATTTGAATTTTGAACATGACATAACTTCTGTTTAAAGGAAATGTACACTTTTAGTCATGTTAAGGCCGCCACACACTACAGGAGAATTTGCCCGATTTGGCTACAATTTTTTCTTCCCCAGTTCGGGGAGGCGTGACCCGACTTTTTGTCTCCATGTGCGATTTTGAAGCTACTGCTCCTCATGTGTGGAGACAGTGTCAGATCAGAACCACCAAACATCAGCAACACTACGGTAACAGCCAATAAAACAGAGCGTCAGGGGCAGAGGAGCGACGGACACAGAGACTGAAGATACAAACTGGGGATATGGCGAAAATGAAGACTTTATTTCTCACCTCTCGTAAAGTGGTAAATTTAAAGTGCAGTGTCTAATCCACATTATCGATAGAAATTGTCCACCATAAATAATGGCATCCAGTCCACAAAACTGCTCTATTAATCCAGTTTGAAGCGTTTTTTGAAAGTAAAAAGGCGAGATAGTTCCTCACGTGTGTACATCCACACAGTGCACGGACTGAAGTGAAGCTGCAGATTAGTGACAGTGACTCTACTTCCTGTGGACTTTATCTCCTCTTTTATGCTTTAAAAATCCTGTATCTGAAGTAATGTTCCACTTTTCACAAATAATAATAACACATATTGACTTGTGTCTAAACTGGAAGTGCAGATTCTGATCTTTGAACACTTCAGAGTATCAGAGCGAGTGGTTTTACTGTAGACAGGAATCAGCTGACGCCATCGCGCTCACAGCTTTATACCCTGTGGTCTGCACACATATCCGGCTGCAGTCTTTGCAATCGGAGATTTCTAGTCTCATAAGTTTCTCCTCGTGTCTGTGGTGTGCCCTTTTTGTCGCACGTTTAATATCGCTCAAGACCAAAAAGAGTCCCGTAGTCTTTAGAATGTTTTTACCGCTTCAAAAACAGATCTGGAGTTGTTATATTTATTATTAGTTTGTCTACATCTCCAAAGCTCAAAATGCTCTGTTCCACCATATGATGTCATCAAGAGGTAGATTCCAAATTAACAGCTCCTTTTTTTAACCTTTTGTTAGTAGAGATTGTCAATTCCAGGGCTGAAATCTTCCACGTGATTCTAGTGAAGGTGTGTGGAGTTTAAAAACGCAGTGGAGCACTTCGTTTTCAGTTGGAGAGAATCTGCAGGGTTTGTGAGTTAAACATGGCGTAATGCGGGCCCTTTAACAGGAGCCTCAGACAGTTCATTAGGCCAGTGTGAGTTTTATGGACTCTCCGGAGGTTTAAGAGTCACATCAGAGGAGCCAGATCAGAGGAGACTTTACTGCAGGATCTACTCTGGGCGCGAGGCGGGGACGGTCCGAGGTTTGATCTGGTTTTAAAGGGGAGGATGTGCAGTTTTACGGTCGCATTTAAAGGGACGGCGCGCACAGAGGGGAGCGGGGGACGACGGGTAGTGTCTGGAACCATGTCAAACGCAGACAGAGGCGACCGAGGACGATGAAAAGACGCATTTGTTTTAGGAGGAAGTGGAAGTTTTCATGATGATTGGAAGCAAGGGCGGAGTGCAAAACAAAAAAGTACAATGTTTTAAAGAACTTGTACTTAAAGGTGCATAATGAAACTTTTCTGAGGGGGGGAGTATTTAGAATCAATTTCATTACATGTGTTTTTATCACTCAAAAATGTGTGTACTGTTTACAACTGAACCTGAGCTGTTTTACCAGAATATTTTTCCGTGCTTATGAGCAAACTTTGTCTTACCCCAGTACAGATACAGGGTGTCCCACAAAACTTTACATAATTTTAAAAGCAATTATTTTGAAAACTACTCAGTCTATCTTTAGTCCTGCATAAACAGCCTTCCTCTTCACATTTGTGTCTAAATTTGTTTGTTAGTGAAGTTTTTCCAAATTTTGGGTTGAAGCCTGCACAGTCTTGGGTGATTGTGGGAACAGATTCCAAGACACAAAACGACTTCTCTTTGGGAGTGAACGTCTCAACCTGAAAACAGAACAAAAATAAAACATTAACTATAAAATCTTGATCAGTTTCTATACATTCTGTGAACATTTGAGGTTTTCAACGAGAATTGCCAAAAAAAAGACTCCTGTAGTAGACTGTAGTAAAACTGTAGTAGCCTGTAGTCGATTGCAGTAGACTGTAGGAGACTCTGTAGTACACTGTAGTAGCCTGTAGTAGATTGCAGTAGCCTGTAGTAGCCTTTAGTAGATTGCAGTAGCCTGTAGTAGCCTGTAGTAGATTGCAGTAGCCTGTAGTAGCCTTTAGTAAATTGCAGTAGCCTGTAGTAGCCTGTAGTAGATTGATGTAGCCTGTAGTAGATTGCAGTAGCCTGTAGTAGATTGCAGTAGCCTGTAGTAGATTGCAGTAACCTGTAGTAGATTGCAGTAGCCTGTAGTAGCCTGTAATAGATTGCAGTAGCCTGTAGTAGAGTGCAGTAGCCTGTAGTAGCTTGTAGTAGATTGCAGTAGACTGTAGTAGCCTGTAGTAGATTGCTGTAGCCTGTAGTAGATTGCAGTAGCCTGTAGTAGATTGCAGTAGCCTGTAGTAGATTGCAGTAGCCTGTAGTAGCCTGTAATAGATTGCAGTAACCTGTAGTAGATTGCAGTAGCCTGTAGTAGCCTGTAATAGATTGCAGTAGCCTGTAGTAGATTGCAGTAGCCTGTAGTAGCTTGTAGTAGATTGCAGTAGACTGTAGTAGCCTGTAGTAGATTGCTGTAGCCTGTAGTAGATTGCAGTAGCCTGTAGTAGATTGCAGTAGCCTGTAGTAGATTGCAGTAACCTGTAGTAGATTGCAGTAGCCTGTAGTAGCCTGTAATAGATTGCAGTAACCTGTAGTAGATTGCAGTAGCCTGTAGTAGCCTGTAATAGATTGCAGTAACCTGTAGTAGATTGCAGTAGCCTGTAGTAGCCTGTAATAGATTGCAGTAGCCTGTAGTAGATTGCAGTAGCCTGTAGTAGCTTGTAGTAGATTGCAGTAGACTGTAGTAGCCTGTAGTAGATTGCAGTAGCCTGTAGTAGCCTATAGTAACCTGTAGTAGACTCTGTAGTAGCCTGTAGTAGATTGCAGTAGCCTGTAGTAGCCTGTAATAGATTGCAGTAGTCTGTAGTAGATTGCAGTAGCCTGTGGTAGCCTGTAGTAGCCTGTAGTAGCCTGTAGTAGACTCTGTAGTAGCCTGTAGTAGACTCTGTAGTAGCCTGTAGTAGACTCTGTAGTCGCCTGTAGTAGATTGCAGTAGCCTGTAGTAGATTGCAGCAGTAGCCTGTAGTAGCCTGTAATAGATTGCAGTAGTTTGTAGTAGATTGCAGTAGCCTGTAGTAGCTTGTAGTAGACTCTGTAGTCGCCTGTAGTAGATTGCAGTAGCCTGTAGTAGATTGCAGCAGTAGCCTGTAGTAGCCTGTAATAGATTGCAGTAGTTTGTAGTAGATTGCAGTAGCCTGTAGTAGCCTGTAGTAGACTCTGTAGTAGCCTGTAGTACCCTGTAATAGATTGCAGTAGACTGTAGTAGATTGCAGTAGCCTGTAGTAGTCTGTAGTAGTCTCTGTAGTAGCCTGTAGTAGACTCTGTAGTAGCCTGTAGTAGACTCTGTAGTAGCCTGTAGTACCCTGTAATAGATTGCAGTAGACTGTAGTAGATTGCAGTAGCCTGTAGTAGCCTGTAGTAGACTCTGTAGTAGCCTGTAGTAGACTCTGTAGTAGCCTGTAGTAGACTCTGTAGTAGCCTGTAGTACCCTGTAATAGATTGCAGTAGACTGTAGTAGATTGCAGTAGCCTGTAGTAGACTCTGTAGTAGCCTGACGTGTCCCGTTGTACAGTAATTACAGCCCATTATCAGAGTGTTGTGTTTGTGTCTCCTGGGAAAGTCCAGACTCTGTGTCTGTGGCCCCCAGAGCCTGAGGGGCCCCGGGGACAGTCCTCATCTGAACATGTCATCCTGGCCTGGTCTGTTTCATTAGACTGGGCTGTAGTAAGTCCTATTATTACTACAATCAACTACTACTGCTTCTACTGCTAGTACTACTACTATTACAACGGCTACTACTACTCCGACTACCACACCACTACTACTACTACTACTACGACTACTACTACTACTACAATTGATTTGAAGAAGGATCTGCCAATCTGCACCATCAGCCCCTCCGACCACCATCACTCACACACACTCCACTTTCATACTAGGCAATGTGGGTGAAGTGTCTTGCCTGAGGACACAATGCCTGAGGACAGTTTTTGAGACTGCCGCCCCTGATTAGTTCATCCACTAATCTGAAAGTTGGAGGTGCGATTCTCAGTCTTGACATAAACATCATTTGTTGAGCGGTTAGATCTATTGACCCACAGGTTGGTGGTGTGATTCCAGCTCCCACAGATGAATACTGTTGTGTCCTTGGGCAAGACATTTACCCCCCCCCCCCCCATACATTGAATACATTGAACTGATCCTGTTACTTTCCTTATTTAGTCACAACCAGCTCAGCCCTCAGACTGGTGCAGTGTGGTTCACATTATGTAATGGCTCCCACTGGAGAGACTAGACTTTCCCAGAACTCTGAGATAAGATCAGGACTGATACTGGGACCAGACCAAAGACCAGGCCAAGTCCAGATCCAAGTCCAGGCCCAACTCCAGGCCCAAGTCCAGGCCCAAGTCCAGACCCAAGTTTAGATCACAGACCAGATCTGAGCCTGGTCTAAGTTTGGTCTGGTCCCTGGAGACGTTGGCTCACACACATGTTCAGATAAGCCTCTGAGTACAAAAAGTAGTATATCAAGGATTTAGGGAAGTTACTACTACTACTACTACTACTACTACTACTACTACTACTACTACTACTACTACTGCAATGCTGCAATACATACCTGACTACAACAACAGCTATCAGGACAGAGTCTTGACCCTTTCAGAGGACCTGAAGCTGAAGGAGAGATTTTAATCTCAAATCTCCCTGATTACAGGAAATGACTTTTGTTTTGTTCCAAATGTTCTGGAGGATGACCCCCAGACCCAGTGTCCTCACAGCTGTCCTGCACAACATGGACAGAACCAGACCCAGTGTCCTCACAGCTGTCCTCCACAACATGGACAGAACCAGACCCAGTGTCCTCACAGCTGTCCTCCACAACATGGACAGAACCAGACCCAGTGTCCTCACAGCTGTCCTCCACAACATGGACAGAACCAGACCCAGTGTCCTCACAGCTGTCCTCCACAACATGGACAGAACCAGACCCAGTGTCCTCACAGCTGTCCTCCACAACATGGACAGAACCAGACCCAGTGTCCTCACAGCTGTCCTCCACAACATGGACAGAACCAGACCCAGTGTCCTCACAGCTGTCCTCCACAACATGGACAGAACCAGACCCAGTGTCCTCACAGCTGTCCTGCACAACATGGAAAGAACCAGACCTGTCCTAGAACACATACTGAAGTGTATCACCACAGGAGATCAGCTGCTCGTTCACTGATCTGAAGGTTGGCGGTTCGAATCCCGCTCTCGACACACATCATTGGTTGTTTGGTCAGATCCACTGACCCACCGGTCGCTGGTGCAATTCCAGCTCCCACAGATGAATGCTGTTGTGTCCTTGGACAAGACATGTCCCACCTTGCCCTGAGAGCCTGTATACACTGGTGTGTGTGTGGATGTGTGTGTGAATGGGTGAATGCCAACAATTGTAGTAGTAGTAATAGTAGTAGTAGTAGTAGTAGTAGTAGTAGTAGTAGTAGTAGTTGTGGTACTCATAGTAGTAGTGAGTGTGAGAATGCACTTGTTTGTACGTACTCTGTGGTGCTGTGTCCCTGCGGCCGTGGGACCACAGGGGCCGGACTTAGACCAGATCCAGGATTAAGACCAAGACTAACACCAGAATTAGGATCTGGTTTCAGGGTTCAGAGACTTTCAGCTTGTTTTTATCAACAAGAAACATCTCAAAGCACCAGCCGTGTGGGAACATGGGCTTATGTGCACAACTGTTAACCACAATAAAGATACAGAAGGGAACATTTCCACAATGGCTTTAAGTCAGAATCAGGATAGTCTGTGTCTGTACGCTGCACAAGGCATCACATTTAAAGGGACATGAAATGACAGATTAAACATTTGACTGAAGAATGTTTGAACAAAAACCATGACATGAGTTGTTCTAATGAGGAGAGGAGTGCGTAAAGCTCTGCTCACACTGGACTTGGAATGTGATTTTATATATTTAATCAATCATAAATTATACTCACATAAGAGTTATCTCAAAATATTATTACTCAAATACAAATAACTACTACAACAACTGTTACAACTATTATAGTACTATGACAATTACAACAGCAACTACTACTACTACAACATCTATTAGTACTACTACCACTACTAATAGTATTACTACTTTCACTGCTATTACAACATCTATTAGTACTACTACTACTGTTACACTACAAATACAATACACTGCTACTACAACCTCTATTAGTACTTATTGCTACTCTGTTAGTACTATTACTAATGTTGCCATGCTACAAATACAGCTATTAGTACTACTACTACTACTACCACTACTACTACTACTACTACTAGTACTGCTGCTGCTACTACTATTGCCATTACTACTACTACAACAACTATCAGTACTACTACTGTTCCTCCTCCTAGTCCAGGTTGAGTCCCAGCCCGTCCCCTGTTGTGTAATTGTGTCTCTGGTTGTTTCCTTTCAGACTCGTTGACGTCATAAAACTAAACTTTCCCACTGGCCCCAAACGCCTCGGGCTCGTCTGGCTGAACTGACATTGTAAATAGGAAAACTACAGGAAATCAGCAGTAAAAACTACAGGAAGTGCTCCATGTTTTCCTCCCATGACCTCTGACCCTGTTACATCAGAAGAACACAACAGTCTCCAGATGATGCCCTAAAGACGAATGACACCAGTATTTTAAATGAGTAAGGCTACAAACTGTACTTATGTAATTGTTTTTCATTATTGTGTGTAATTAATGTAAATAGTGTCATTATTTTTATTTTGTTTGTTTCAATTTTTTAGTTTTTATTCTGTGATCTCTGTTCTAATGTTTCCTCATCACAAACAGACCTGTTTCATTCACACATGTTTAATACACAAACCCTGCAGATTTAGGCTGAGTTCTTCTCTCAAACAGAAAACACTCTGTTCTACCTTGTGATGTCATGTGGTAATACAGGAAGTGCTCCATTGTGTTTTTAAACTCTGCACAGCTTCACTAGAATCATTTGGATCATTTCAACCCTGGAATTGACCATTTCTGCTGAATTAAAGGAGCTGTGAACTTACATAACTTACTGACTTAAATACTAAATACTAATAAAATACAACACTAAATATAATTAGTGCTGCCGCGATTATTCAACGCTGTCGACGTAATCGAATGTGAAAATGAGTCGAATACAATTTTTTTGGTCGAATATTCGCCTTTATTTATTTTTGGTCTCAAACGGCTCGTCCAGAGACCTTTTGCTTGCCTGAGATCAGGTATTTCCCCTCCACACCACTAGTAGTACTACACTCGAGGTGGACACCGGCGCGGCGGGCAGCGGCTGTGCCCCAGGCGGACACCGGTGCTGCTGACAGCGGCTACATCCGGGGTTGACGCCGAGGTGGCTAACCTCGGCTTCACCAAAGGCTAACAGCAGTGGTATATAATGGCACCGCCAAAGAAAACAAACTTGAGGAAGTATTTGCCGTGCGCACTCTGCTGGCTGGTCTCTCTCTTTCTCTCTTCCCCCTTCCCCCGATTTGAGCATTTGAGAGCGGTATGAAAATGGCAGCGGCCGGTGGGTCAGAGTCGGATCCAAGAACAGTGGCGACTTCTTCTAGACCAAGACCTAAAGCCTCGAAAGTCTGGGAATACTTTCGGACAGATGGTGATAGAGTGGTTTGTACACTCTGTAAGACTTCTTTGGCTTATCACGGGAGCACGACCACGATGCATGAGGTATTGAGAATACCGTTGCAATATGCTGCTCGTGCATACTCCTTAAATTGTGTGTGCATATCGTTCAACATTGTCGAATGAGCACACACAACAGACATAACAGCAATAACCTTTGCAACTCGCACGCACAGCACACACAAGGTAACCTCCCGGGAAAATCTAACGCACACACTTGTGTGTGTTAGAACTGCTTGTTTTTTTTTTTTAATTAGTCGTTTAGATTAGTCGACTAATCGAAAAATTAGTCGAGAGATTAATCGTTAGAAAATTAGTCGTTAGTGGCAGCACTAAATATAATACTAAACACAATCACTGAATTAAATACTGTCCCCCTTTAACTGTAGGCTTTCAACTGTATGTTTTAAATTGTACTTAAAGTTGAACTCTGGCACATTGCTAGAGGTGGTCGAATACTGTCAGAAGCCAAAAAACGGCACAGATCAGTGTTTCCTCGGTGGAGATCTCACTGTGGCAGTGAGTCTGTCAAGACAACAAGCTAGTGTAGTGATGGGGGCAAGTTCTTAACTTTCACATAACACGCCAATTTGCATCACACAGAAGAAGCTTAACACCACTTTAACCCATCTTACAACAGCCACAAGTCTAACAAACAAAACGCTCTGCCTGGTTCACTCATTAGTGTCTGGAAACGTTAGAAAACAACTTTATAAACAGCCTTATACTTACGTCTGTTGATTTCCCACTGCACAGGCCAAAGCCCAAAAGACTCGATCGCTGATGTCATTTCTAATCCCATTTATTTACATGTGAATTATATTTTTTGAAAAACACTAAAAAATACATTCCCAAACCATTTTCTTTCAACAACTTTCAGTTTCTATTGTTCTTCACCGTCAGTAGTCGATCTTCACTTGTTGCTTCTGGAGACTCGAGCCTCTCGTCACCGCTGGAGTCGACAATCGAGTCTTTTGGGCTTTGGCCCATGCAATGGGAAATCAACAGAGGTAAGTATAAGGCTGTTTATAAAGTTGTTTTCTAACGTTTCCAGGCACTAATGAGTGAGCCAGGCAGAGCGTTTTGTTTGTTAGACTCATGGCTGTTGTAAGATGGGTTAAAGTGGTGTTAAGCTTCTTCTGTGTGATGCAAATTGGCGTTTTACGTGGACGTTTAGAACTTGCCCCATCACTACACTAGTTTGTTGCCTTGACAGACTCACTGCCACAGAGAGATCTCCGCCGAGGCAACACTGATCTGTGCCGTTTTTTGGCTTCTGACAGAATTCCACCACCTCTAGCAACGGACTTTAGCTTCAAACATGCCGGATTTCAACTTTAATTTGTTTAAGTTGTTGTAAGGCGACCTTGGGTGTCCAGAAAGGCACCTAGTAAATAAAATGTATTATTATTATTATTATTATTATTATTATTATTATTAGTAGTAGTAGTAGTAGTAGTAGTAGTAGTAGTAGTAGTAGTAGTAGTAGTATATCTTCTAAACTACAGCTACATGACATCAAAAGGTGGAACAGAGCATTTTGAGCTTTGGAGATGGAGACAGACTAATAATAAAGGGTTACTCAAACATGAAGTCTGTATAAAATGCACTGCCTCTTTTCTTCTTTGTGATGTTTTGTATTTCCAGGAGCAGACCACAGATGTACGCTCTGTAGAGACATGTCCTGCTGAACTCTCCCCTCCTCTTTTACCCTCCTCTTTTACCCTCCTCTTTTACCCCCATCCTCTCTCTCTTCCCTCCCTCTCTTGAGTGTGAGGATGGAGCCGATCCACAGAGACATGGAGCTGTTCAGTAACAGCATGGCTACATTCGCTCACATCAGAGGTACAACACAACACGACTACACAATGTACTACGGACTAACATTTAAAACAACTGTATTTATCATTATTATTATTATTATTATTATTATTATTATTATTATTATTATTATTATTATTATTAATAATAATAATAATAATAATAATAATAATAATGATAATAATAATAATACATTTTATTTATAATGCACTTTACATTTGACACCAAATCTCAAAGTGCTACAGTGCAAAAAGACTTTAAAAACAGAAGACAATTAAAAATCAATTTAAAAGCAATAAAACAATAGCAGGTATTAGCTGTAGGCCATGGTAAAAAGGTAGGTCTTTAGTCCTCTTTTAAAAGCATCCACCGTCTGTGGAGCCCTGAGGTGGTCTGGGAGGGCGTTCCACAGACAGGGAGCAGCCACTGAGAAGGCCCTGTCGCCCATGGCCTTGAGCCGTGTCCTGGGCATGACCAGACGGTGCTGTTGGCCTGACCGGGTCTTAGTGGAGGTGTGTGGTGTGAGCAGTTCAGTGAGGTAAGTGGGGGCCGCACCGTGGAGACAGTGATGGGTGTGCAAGAGGACTTTGTATTGAATACGGAAGTGGATGGGGAGCCAGTGCAGGGAGTGAAGAATAGGGGTGATGTGCTCGTGTTTACGCACCCTCATCAGGACCCTGGCAGCGCTGTTTTGGACATACTGGAGCTTTTGGATGCTCCTGCCAGGGATCCCGATGAGGAGTGCGTTACAGTAGTCCAGCCTGGAGGAGACAAAGGCATGGATGAGCTTTTCCGCAGCAGGGAGGGAGAGAGAAGAGCGAAGTTTGGAGATGTTACGGAGGTGAAAGAAGGCAGATTTGCAGATGGAGGTGACATGATTGTCAAAGGAGAGGTGGGGTTCAAATTTGACCCCCAGGTTTGTTACAGAGGGAGAGAGGGGAATGGTGTGTCCGAAAAATGAAACAGAAGTGATTGGAGAGGAGCGGAGTTGATGAGAGGTACCAGTTTGGATGGCTTTTGTTTTGGAGCCATTTAGCTGCAGGAAATTTTGACTCAACCACACCTCTATCTCCTCCAGGCAGGAGCTGAGACGGGAGACTGTGGCAGAGGGGGTACAAGAAGGAGAGATGGTGAGGTAGAGTTGTGTGTCGTCAGCATAGCAGTGGAAATTTATTCCATGCTTGCTGACAACACGACTGAGGGGAAGCATGTAAATGGTGAAGAGGGTTGGGCCGAGCACGGAGCCCTGGGGGACCCCACAGGAAACAGTGTGGGGTCTGGATCTTGCTTCCCCCAGAGCTACGTACTCGGTTCTGTCGGCGAGGTAGGAGTGAAACCAGTGAAGGGCAGTGCCAGAGAGACCTGTGTAATGCTGGAGACGGTGTAGGAGGATGTGATGGTCTACGGCACATGTGTCAAACATGCGGCCCGGGGGCCAGATCCGGCCCTCCAAGACCTTTAATCTGGCCCTCGGCTGATTTTTCTATTAAAATACTTAAAATTTTCAGATTTTTCTGTAAATTTTCTGCACCGTTTAGCATAGCAGCGTCTCCGGCGTTTCTGCACGTTGCGACTCCCACCAGAGCAGCACAAATGAAGACTTTCCTCTTTCGAAACGCTCTTAAAGGACGATCGTTTTGACTGTCGACCGTGACCCTCATCAGCAAAATGTCAAAAAATGAGAAAAGCAGATGCTGAGTTCAGGATTTCCCAAGAAAAATAGTCTAATTCTTATTTGTTGACAGAGGTGAATGGGAAATCTGTGCTCAGTGTGTTTGGAACAAGTGGCGTTGCTCGAGGAATATAATCTTAAACACCACTACGAGACACGGAGAAAAATACGATAACTTGAAGAGAGAACTGAGTTTTCTGATCCGGCCCTTTTGGGATCAAAGTAGGTTGCATACGGCCCCCGGACCAAAATGAGTTTGACACCCCTGGTCTACGGTGTCAAACGCAGCAGAGAATATTATTATTATTATTATTATAATTGACATTTCAAACATTACATTAAGTTTGTGTAACACTCTTAACAGTCCATTCACTCACATCAGCCCATAAACAGCCAATGATTTTCTAACATTGTCCTCCCTCTGCTTTTTCTCTCTGTCCTCCTTCACTTTCTCTCTCTATCTCTCTATCTCTCACTTCATTGTGTCTTCCCTTTCCCTTCTTTTTCTCTGTCTCTCTTCCTCTCTCTTGCTCTTTCTCTTCCTCTCTCCCTTTCTTCTGTCTATCTCTCTTCCCTTCCCTCCGCTCTCTCTCCCCTTCCTATCACTCCCTCTCTCTTTCTCTTTCCTCTCTATCGCTCCCCCCAACTCCTCTCTCTCTCTATCTCTCTCCCCTTCCCTCCTCTATCTTTTTCTCTCCCCCTCCCTTCTCTCTCTCTTTCCCTCCTCTGTCTTCATCTCTTCCTCTCTCGATCCCTTTCTCTCCCTCCCTCTATCTTTTTCTCTTTCCACTCTCTATCTCTCATTCTTTCTTCCCTTCCCTCCTCTCTCTCCCCTCCTCTCTCTCCCTCCCTCTCTTTCTCTTTCCTCTCTATCACTCTCTCCTTAACTCCTCTCTCTTTCTCTCTCCCCTCCCTTTCTTTCCTCTCTATCTCTCTCCCTTTCCCTCCTCTCTCTTTCCTCTCTCTCTCTTCCTTTCTCTTACGTCTCTATCTCTCTCCCCTTCCCTATTCCCTTCTCTATCTCCCTTTTTCTCTCCCCTCCCTGATCACACTCTCTCTCTCTTGCTTTCTCTTTCCTCTCTTTCTCTCTCCCTCTCCCTTCTCTCTCCCTCCTCTCTCTCCCTATCTCTGTCTCTTCCTCTCTCTTCCTTTCTCTCCCTCTCTCTCTTTCCTCTCTATCGCTCTCTCCTCAACTCCTCTCTCTCGTCCTCTCTCTCCACCTCCCTCTCTCTCTCTTTCCTCTCTATCTCTCTCCCCTTCCCTCCTCTATCTTTCTCTCTCCCCCTCCCTTCTCTCTCTCTTTCCCTCCTCTCTCTCTCTCTTCCTTTCTCTTTCCTCTATCTTTCTCCCCTTCCCTTCTTTCTCTGTCTCTCTTTATCTCCCCTCCCTGATCTCTCCCCCTCTCTCTGTTGCTTTCTTTTTCCTCTCGTTCTCTCTCTCCTTCCCTTTCTATCCCTCTCTCTGTCTCTCCCTCTCTCTCTCTTGCTTTCTTTCCTCTCTATCTCTCTCCCTGTCCCTTCTCTCTCTCCCTCCTTTTCTCTCTCTGTCTCTTCCTCTTTCTCTCTTCCTTTCTCTCCCTCTCTCTGTCTCTTCCTCTCTCTCTTCCTTTCTCTCTCTCTCTTGCTTTCTCTTTCCTCTCTTTCTCTCTCCCCCTCCCTTCTCTCTCTCCCTCCCTTTCTATCTCTCTCTGTCTCTACCTCTCTCTCTCTTGCTTTCTTTCCTCTCTATCTCTCTCCCTGTCCCTTCTCTCTCTCTCTCCCTCCCTTTCTCTCTCTGTCTCTTCCTCTCTCTCTCTTCCTTTCTCTCCCTCTCGTCCTTTCTCTTTCCTCCCTATCTCTCTCCCCTTTCCTTCTCTCTCTTTCCCTCCTCTCTCTCTGTATCTTCCTCTCTTCCTTTCTCTCCCTCTCTCTGTCTCTTGTTCTTTCTCTTTCCTCTCTATCTCTCTCCCCTTCCCATCTCTCTCCCTCTCTTTCTCTCCCTCTCTCTTGCTTGTTCTTTCCTATCTATCTCTCTCCCCTTTCCTTCACTCTCTCTGTCTCTCCCCCTCCCCTTTCCTTCTCTCTCTCTTTCTATATCTCTCCCCTTTCCTTCTCTCTCTCTCTCTGTGTCTCTATCTCTCTGCCCTTTCCTTCTCTCTCTTTGTGTCGCTATCTCTCTCCCCTTTCCTTCTCTTTCTCTCTGTCTCTCTTACTCTCTCCCCCTTCCTTTTCTTTCTCTTTCCCTCCCCCCTCCCTCTCCCTCCCCCTCTTTCTGCAGCAAACCCCGAGAGCTTGGCCCTCTTCTTCATGATGGGGGTGTGTCTGGGGCTCTTCTCCGCACTCTGCCTCCTGGTGGCCGGAATCACGTGTCGCAGGCGTCTTCTTCATCGCAACAATAGCAAAACTCCCAAACCGTCCTCCTCCTCTTCCTCCTCCTCCTCCTCCCCTCCGGACCTCCAGCCACACAGGGAGCACAGGGTGGAGCAGGCGTCCCAGGACAGTGTTCCGGGCGTGGGCGCGGTGAGGCCGGTGGAGGGGCCCGGTCTGGATGTGTTCTCTTCGGAGGAGGAGCTGGAGAAGGCGCGCAGACTGGAGGAGCGAGAGAGGATCCTCAGGGAGATCTGGAGGAACGGTCAGCCCGATGTGCTGGTGACCGGGACTGGGACCATAGGGAGAGTCCACTATCACTGACCGCAGAGCTACAGAGGAGGGACTAAAGCAGGACTAAAGCAAGACTAAAGCAGGACTAAACCAGGACTGAACTGGGATCATAGGGAGAGTCCACTACCACTGACCGCAGAGCTACAGAGGAGGGACTGAAGCAGGACTAAAAGCAGGACTAAAAGCAGGACTAAACCAGGACTAAACCAGGACTAAACCAGAATGATAGGGAGAGTCCACTACCACTGACCACAGAGCTACAGAGCTGGGACTAAAGCAGGACTAAACCTGGAATAAATCTGGACTGGAACCATAGGAAGAGTCCATTTCCTCCATTACCACTGACCCAGGACTAAACTGGGACTAAATCGAGATTGGAACAGGACCAATGGATGAGTCCACTATCACTGACCACAGAGCTGGGACTAAACCAGGACTAAGCCAGGACTAAACCAGGACTAAACCAGGACCATACTGGAAGTCCACTACCACTGATCTAAGAACTGGGACCAAACCAAGTCTACAACAGGACTTAAAGGACATATTATGAGGCACCAGATGATCTGACTTCCATCTCCCCGGATACTTCCCAAGTGCCTCTTCTCCAGTGTGGAGGAGCAATGACTCTACCCTGAGCTCTCTGAAAGAGTGCTCCGTCTCCAGAGAAGGGAACTGTACTTTTGGTTGTTTATGTCACAGAGATAGTTAAGATCTCACGGCAACACAATTTACTTCAGATTTTGGTTGATTTTTTCCTGTTTTTTTTTTTTTTTCCTTTTCAACTGGCACGTGTATTCCAAGCGGTCTCATATTGTTTTGGAGTTTTGGAGTTCATCTTATATCTTCAGTTATGCGTGATTCCGACAAACACACATTGAAAAAGATGGTCACCCTTCCACAGATCTGATCTGTAAGTTGGCCTTGGCTTGTCTGCATAAAGATAATCATGTTTAATGCCATACTGTGGAACATTTCAAAGGGCAAAAGTAGTGGACAGACTCTACACTAAAGTCAGACGTGCAGTTTTAACATGTTCTACTCTTTAATGATGAAAATGAAGACGAAACCAGGTCCAACAATACAAAATTGCCAATAAAAATATTTTTGGACAACTCTGCCACTGTTTAAATGAATGTTGTACTTTTCCTTTATAAGTCTGTATTCTCTTTCTTTTTGGACATAGAAACAGAGTGAATGCATGTTTGAAAAGTAAAGGGCAGGTTGCAGATTGACAGCGTCTATTATGTTTATATGGGGCAATGTTGTTTTTTCCTGACCACAGCCATAACAATAAAGTATGTCAAAACAACAAGTGCGTGCCCACACCACAGATTGAGAAGCCCTGGTCTAGACTCATACTTTTAAAATGAGAGTCTGCACGGATAAATGAAGTATTGTTCTCAAACGGGTGATTCAGGGGTCAGACTTTTCCGGCAGATCATCGATCATGTCCTCCGTGCTCCTCTTGAAAACAAGGAACAGGGTGGCATGGCCGTTTGTGTTTGTGGATGTTTTACCAGACCCATAAGTTTTATGCTGGCATCTGAGATCCATCTGTTTTAATACATACAGCAGTTAAGGATAATGCAGTAATTGTATGGAAGTGATTCATGTGGTGCTTAAGTGTCCAAAAATCTTTTTTTAATTTAAAATTACGTTTCAGCAATAATAAATAAAAAGAATGCTGCAGTCATAACATTTAAATTCCTTGTACTTTTTTATTATATGTTATACAATAATTATAGTTAATATATATTATTGAATTATAGTTGAGAAAACAAATGTTTGAGTTGACCGTGGAAGGGACGGAGAAGAGGTCACCAATAATTACAGCAACTCTGGAGATCTGTCATGGGTGACAGTTCTGAAGATAGTTTGCAGCGAGCAGCCGAAACATGTCAACAAGATAAATATACTTTACTGTATTGTCTTATGTCTTACGGCAATTACTCAACACCTTTCATAAACAGTTTACAAGACAATAAATGCAACAAGAAACAGATTGAAGGCAGTTTGTGCGTGAAGATTTCTAAATTTATTAGATTTTTGGGGGGGATGGGTTGGTGGGGTTGTCAGGTGTTTGTTGGGGTGGGTGGTCCTGAGGTGTTATTCAGTGTGTAGGTTTGTCCTACACTCCTGCTTTTCTGCTCCTCCTCATCAAGCCTTTGAGCTGCTCACTGCTGAGGAGCTCCTCTCAGTCCATTAGACCTCCTGGGTCACGGCCAGGAGGTCAGTCAGGAACCAGGAGGTTGTCAGGTGTTTGTAAGGGGTGTTCTTTTTTTGGGGGGGGGGCAATTAAGAAGTTTACATTCTTTTACAATGGAACATATAACATTAGAGAAATCATGATAGAAATAACAAACAAACAAGCAAACAAACAAACAAGACAAAAACAAGACAAAAACAAAAAACAAAACAACAACAAAATATTTTGCCCAAAAAGGAGTGGGAAGAAGAGAATTTATTTAATCCCACCCCCCTCTTTTAATCTAATGCAATGAGCTTCTTTTCCATTATTAACTATAGGAACTATTTACAAGTGCAGACAGTGAAAAACTGTTCTAGCTTGATAACATAATTATCATCATATTGCAATAATAATAATACATGAGGATACCAGCAATGGTAAGAATTTTAAAGATACCAACAATGGTAACAGACAACAAATATAAGTAACGGTAAAGGGCAGCACATCCAGCAATGGTCAGGAAACAACAAGGATAAACCAGCACTACAAAAGGCACGATTGTTCTGATATTAGGACCCGCTCTCTACATACTGTGACCAGACCATATGTTTATATAACAACTTGAATTTACGGATATTTTGGCATTGTTTGAGACGTGTATCCAGACTGTTCCAGAGTTTTACACCACATATAGACACAGAAACTTTTACGAGGAGTTCGAACATTGGGCAATTTAAAATTTCCATATCCTCTTAAATTATGAGTTCTCTCTCATTTTGAACAAGCTTTGTAGATTAGTTGGTAGTAAATTTTTGAATGCTCGAAATAAAATTACAAGCGTATAATATTTTACAAGGTCAGAAATCTTTAGGAGCTTGGATTGAATAAAAAGATTATGGCTGTGTTCTAGAAAATGGATAATTCGCAAAGCGCATTTCTGTAATATAATCAATGGGTTGGTGGTCAGCGGTGGCTCTGAGGTGTTATTCAGTGGGGGGCCGGGGGATGGTGGGGGTGTCAGGTGCTTGTGGGGGGTGTCAGGTGTTTGTGGGGGGGTGTCAGGTGCTTGTGGGGTTGTCAGGTGTTTGAGGCCCCAGAGGACCTGGACCTGGCAGAGTCTCCAGATGGATGGTGTAGATGCTTTAGTGTCCATAGTAGCAGGTGCACATCGAGTACAGCATAGGAAGCGTTGCAGTTTGCTTTTCTCCTTGGGCGTCTCCAGGTTTGTGCGAATGGCCTCCAGGACCGTGGAGCTGAAGCCTTTCTGGGCCACAGCAGCATGGCTCAGGTGGTCTTTGTACACGGTGGAGGCCACTTTTTAATATTTGTTCGGCTTCACTAAAACAGTCCACTCTGAGACCTGATCCTCATACTGGTGGGCTGGTTCTTCATATGTGAGCTGGAGTCTTGGTGTGGTCTGGGGGGGACTGGACATTCTGAAGACCAGTCTGCGGATCTTCCCCAGAGCTCTTTGAACCGGGTTGATGTGGTTGGGCAGCTGTGTCTGACTGCGCACCCAGCGAGACATTTGGTCCAGAAAGCCTTGTATCTGAATCCGGACGGTCTTTCTGAACTTTGGCTGGCTTTTAACTACAGCCATGTTGGTTGTGATGACATCAATCAGGGTCTCGCTAAGCTCACTGAAACTTCCCTGGCTGATGAACAGGGGCAGACTTTTGTACATGTCTCCCTCCGCAGGAACCAGCTCCTCAAGAAGAGGAGAGGCCTTCTCCATCACCTCCTCTGGGGACACTCCAGGGAGCACAGCAGGGCTGGTGTAGAGGCGCCTCAGTACATGAAGGAGTGCTGATTTTGCATAGCACACGGTGAAGAAATCCTTGATCTTCTCGGTTACTCTTGTCAGACACGTACAGCGGGTAAAGCAGAAGCCACCCTGCTCTGCAATGATGGGAGACCCTCTGGACTCAGTCTCCATGTGGCTGAGCTCCTCTGTGATGGATGTGACAATGGAGGAGGCAGCTTGGAGGGTATCGTCCATCAGGCTCCACTCCTCCTTTGCGCTCAGCTCCAAGGCATCGGCCAGCAGGATCTCCCTCACCTCTGCTGTGGCCTCTGCTATGGCCTCTTGGCTGCAGGGGCTGGAGGGTCTTGGCTGGTCCTCGTCGCTCTCTGCTCCATCACAGGATTCCTGCTGCACTGAGCCTATACAAGGAACACATCTGCTCAGTATCTGTAGCTTCTTATGTGGGTAGCAGGGGGCTTTCTGCTCCATGTGATTGATCTCCTCCGTGGTGGATGTGACGATGGCGGATGCTGCTTGGAGGGTCTTGTGGCTCAGGGTCATCAGACTCAGCTCCACCTCTCTGCTCCCTGAAGTTGTGGAGCAGAACATAGAACAAATCTTATGGTGCAGCTGCGCTTTCTGCTTTCCCTCTGGAGCTGTAATTACATCCAGCTCTCCTCTCTCAGGAACCTCCTCCTGGGGCTCAGGCGATGTCGAGGGCTGTTTAGTTGGGATACAGCCTCCACATCCCCGCCTCACCTTGTTGCTGAAAGAGCGCAGCATTTTTCTGGCGTGGCGGACCAGGTCTTTTACATGTTCTTTAGGGGGTATGTAGACTCCTCAGGGACCACCAGGTGTTTGTCCTGCACCCGGCAGTGGTCGAGGACAGCGTTGATCTGGCTCGTCACCTCTGTAATCAGCCCGCAGCAGAGAGTGTTAATGGACTGGTGATTGGACCCCAGCACTGACTGAAAAGTCTCACTGAGGCTTTCCTGCACTGCCCCTCTGACTGCCTGCTCAGATACCTGCAGGGGGTGCTCTCGTGTGCCTAACACAATGTTCCTGAAGGCATCCAGGATTAGTTTGGAGATGGCTGCTATCACCGTCAGGAACATTTCTGCCAGTACCTCTTTGGATCCGGTTTGTGCGAGTTCTCTAGCTCGATCCCAGAAGCTGTGCACCGGGGGCTGGACCTGATCTGTGGGGATTCGGGGGATGGAACCATTGAGAGGAGTGCCCTCCTCTGGGCTGCATGTATCCTTGCTCATGGTGAATTGTATTTCCCAGCCCAGGAGTCCACCACAGACTCAGAGTCAGACTCAGACGTGATCATCATGAGCAGAAGTGCTGCAGAGTTCAGTACAGCTGATACTCTGGTATATCAGCTCAAGTCACACTCTTCACAACGGCTCATGTCCCATAGACTCCACAGCTCAGGTCACACTCTTCACATCGGCTCATGTCCCGTAGACTCCACAGCATTTGTGCTTTTCCATGCTACTCATTGCTCATATTTTACCTAAATGCTTATATTTTGCTATATTTTGAAAGAGGAAGAACTCACCTGCTCAACAATATCAACACATTCCTGGCCCATATTTGTTTATCATTACTAGTGGTTTGCAAAAGTAGTAAGTACTTCACACTTTGTTTTAATTTGAAATACCACAGATATTCCATTTATTTTCGTGTGCACTGACTGTCACCGTTTGTGTAATGAGAAAAGATAAGACGCAGACAAGCTGAAGTCAAATCAAAGAAAGTTTATTGAAAATTAAAAGATGAGTACTTTGAAAGCAGTCGACGTAAAAAAGTGTCAAACTAAAGGATTCTACAGTAACATGCCGTTTACATTTACAGAGCAGCGCTGTCCACAATCACCAAATCTGTTTAAAACACCCACACCTCTGGCTCGGCTCACGCACTAATGACGCGTCCAACAGTGGTTTCAACAAAGGAGCTGTTTTTTCTCATTTGTACAATATTTTATCTTCATCTGTGTTAATATTTTTCATAAAAGTCAAAAGTAAATCGCAGAAGACAGACCTATGAGATACGAAGTGTAAGCGAAACCAGTTATAGCGTTGTCTTCACATTTTGAACTGAAGGTTACGAACATGCACAGGATTAACCATGGAGATCAGCACAAGTGGTCTGACCGGACACAGGAATGGGTCAAAAGTGAGATTTTAAAGCTTGACTTTTTTGAGTGAATTTGTTAAGATTTGAGATGGACAGATGATCGATCATATGGAGATGTTTTTCCAAGGAACTTGCGTGTGAAAAAAATGCTTAAACTTTCACTTAAACATCGAAAATTTGTCACTTAAAAAAACAATTTCTAACCTTCAAATTTGTTCTTAATTTTAACAGTGCCCTTTTGTCTTCGAGAAATGTTATGCCTGGAATGTTCCACAATATGGCATTAAATATGTTCATTAAAGTAAACAACTGGCACCACCTTACCAACTCTGTCAGATCTGTGGAGAGGCATCCACGCTTACAGTACAAATGCATGTTTTTCAATGTATTTTTGAATTCTAATACCTGTAATTGAACACATGCAAGATAGAGTTTTAATGTCATACTGCGGGACATTGCAGGCAAAGAAATCCGAAATAATCATTTTTACAGAGTTTACTTAGTTCTTCTGAATGGTTTAGACTCTTAGACCTGGTTTAGTCCCAGGTGTTAATTATATGGGCTTGAATAATGATATTTTACAAGGTGATCGCACAGTTAATTCTAACAAATTGTCTCCATTTGAAGTGGAATTGCATGTTTCCACACAGCCGTTTCAACAGGCACATTAGAGCAGTATTTTTTTTGTTTGTTCTGTCGCCATAAATGAACCGATTCTTTAAATGCCATCTAATACACGTTTTTTTTAAATGTACAAATCTTCAAAACAAATCCACCAAAAACAGATTTTTTTTTTTTTACTCTGACCAAGGCCCAAACTCACAAAAAATTGAGACGACTCCAACAAGCAACACTGGGGATTCTACTGTGATATTGATTTGTCATTTTGCGTTTAAATTCTATTCCTCATCAAAACGGGACTTAAAATGTGCACAGCTTCAAAATGTCTAGAAGGCAGTTTTGTACAGTGCCACAAACCAGGTACAGGGAATAATCTCAGGTTTTAGGTGATACAGGGGGATTCTCAATATTTTTCTGATTCGTTAACGTTGAATTTGAGTGAGTTTTGACATGCCTAGCCCCCAGTCTAGTTCCCGGTCTAGTTCTGAGTCAGATCTCTGGTTTGTTGTCCCTCTGGCCTGTCTTGTCCCAGCCTTCATGATGAATCTGTCCCTCCTCCCTGCCCCGGTACGTGTCGCGGGTCTAGTTTAGTCCAGGTCCGGTCTCGTCCCAGGTCGGGTCTACGGTTTGCCGTCCCCCTGGCCCTTTTCGTCGCAGCCTTCGTCGTGTATCTCCCCCTCCTCTCCGCCCTGGTACATGTCGTGGGTCCACTTGGGGCTGGTTCCTCCAGCTCCTCCCTTGCGGTAAACGAATCTTCCTCTGCGGTTCGGGAACGCGCCTCTTCCTCGCCCGCGGTTATCCACCCACGTCTTCTCGCCGTCGCGGTCGTCGTGCTGAAAATGTGAGCGGGGGTTTACGTTAGCGCTCTGTTCAGCGTTCTAAGACATGAGCCACAAAGTTTAAGCGTTTTTTGTTTTTTTTTAAACAAATAAAGGGCCAGAAACTCAGACACTGACCAAGTAGTACTTGCGGCTCTTGGGTGTATACTCCGGGTCCCACTCTTCCTCTGGGGGGCGCTGTTGAGGGTTCATGTTGGCTGGGTTTCCGTTACTACTGTTGCCCTGGTAGTTGCCCCTGTTCCAGCCTCTGCCTCGAACACGGGGAAACTACAAACGCAAAAGAGATTTAAAAGGAACATTTAAATATAGCAATAAAAATGTTTACAGTGTCAGAAATAAATCTGAATTTTTAGAAACTACTAGTGCTGTCCAAATACTACAGTAAATGTTCAAACTAGAAGTAACAATGTGGGATTAGTTCCTCTGATCCACACTACAAACCAGAATAAAAAGTCCATTCTATGCTTCAGCTGTGTAAAGTCTGTCAGAGTGAATATCTCAAGTGTTTAAACTCACATATCCTCTCCCGCGTCCTCGGTCCATGCCGTGGCCCTCATACTCTCGGGGCCCGCGGTTGTCCCCGGGGCCGTAGCCATGAGGGGGGTACCTCGGGTGGGAGTAGCCCTCCTCTGGGTGTTCCATGGGGCCCTCGCTGTACTCTTTGGCCCTGTACGGAGGAGGGTAAGGGGAGGGAGAGGAGGACGACGAAGAGGAGGAGGGCGAGCGGTCGCGCTTCTTCTTTGCTTTTCTGTGAACAAAAAAACACATGTAGACTGAACACTGGAGTTCAGCTTTGAGGCTGGAAACGCAAAAGAGACTCGCGAGGCTCATTCTGCTTTCTGACTGGATCATCTTGAGAACCAAATCACCAAATTACAACAAATGGCCCATCATGTCCACTGTTTTCTGTAATTAAGAATAAAGATTTCTTAAAATAAGAAAAAGACTTAGCTTCACAGGGACCAGAGCACCTCTTTGTCATTAGTCATAAGGAGCTGGTCTATTATGTTTTACTACATGTAGTACATCGGCTGTTTTGTCTCTAAATGCTGCTACGCCTCGACTTTTCTCGTGGTGGCACTTCCAGTTAAATGAGGACCCCAATCCAATGGAGAGTTTGAAAAACGTTCTGCCACTAAAATATGAAATAAAGTAAAATGTTCATCATTTATGTGCACTAGGGATGCAACAATATTCGATATAATAGAATCGTTCGATACTGGTGTCACGATTTGATACACTTGTTCGATACACTCCATGTGCTGTGTTGTCATTTATTTTGGTGTCAAAGGGAAACAGTTATCGCTGAATCCTCCTGAAATGCAGCAGAAAACAGATCTATAGGGAATTACAGCTGCAATATTCTAACAGAGGAGGGTCTTATCTTCCACTTACTTTTTATTTTATATTGACAGACCAAGGAATGACAAAGATATTAACTTTTATATACTTTAGAATCACTTTTGGCTTTAATCAAATGTGCAATCTATTTCTCAGACTATCTCATAAGTTTTCCTCAGAAAATGGTCCGTTGAGACTTTTCTACGTTATATAACGTAGTTTTAGTGTCCAGAAAGAGCGCAGTGTGTGTAAAAAAAACAAAAAAAGCAGGACAGTGTGGGAGGAGCTACTGTCTGTCTCTGCTGCTGCTGGAGACGAGACGACAGGAGCCTGTGTGAACACAGCGAGAGGAGAGACTCAGGAGGAAAAGAAATCATCATCAGAACGATAAAGTCTGATAGTAACTCCCCTAGTGGTCTATATTAAGAGTAGACTGACTTCTAAAAATAAAATAGGGTGAGAAAGCTCTGTTCTGTGAAGCATTGAACTAAAACACTTTACATATGAACTCCAGCTGTACAACAGTTATACAGTAATATACTGTGTGTAATGTATGGAATGTTTCATTAATATATTATTATATTATACTCCTTAACAGTAAAAATTACATGAGATTTTTTTCTTCATGTCATAAAACATCTCACAATCAAATCGATATCATGACTCGTGTATTGAGACATGTATCGAATCGTGGGAAAACTATCGTTGCATCGTGTGCACCAAGTCACTACACCGATTCTCTGGGAGGCTTTAAAATCACTGTAGTGGATACTATTTGCCGTCACGATCAGCAGCCCCATGCACAATACAACAACTCGGAACAGTAATTTGATAATACAACTTCTGGAATAAAGCGAATAAATTTGCACCAAATCAGCAACATACTGGTCACCTGGTTTGTGAAACTGTTCGCTGACAGCAGGGTTCCCACTCTTCTGAACTGACAAAATTTCAGAACTTTTGCATGACCTAAAGTGAATTTTCCATGACTTTACGGCACCTTACATGTCTAGAACTGAGTAGACTTTTAGGGCTAAATATGAAATGTGAACCCTTTTCTCTCACCTTATGGTTTGGTGTTATATTTATTGAGTCTCTTTTAAACTAAACACCTTATTGTCTATCGTCTTGCCGAGTGGCTGCACAGATGTTCAGAAATAATCATACTAGCCTAATGAGAATTTAACAGAATGCTGTATTTGCGTGAAAGAGATACTAAAATTCCATGACTTTGCCAGGATTTCCATGACTTTTCCAGGTTTCCATGACGTGGGAACCCTGTGACAGTGACAAAACTTGATTCTGATTCTAAAAGCGACTTAAACTATCGCTATACTGTCACTATACTGGCAGTGTTTCTGTCTGTAGATTGCGCTGTCTCTTCACATACTTGGATTTCTTGTGGTGTTTCCCGGCCTTCTCCGAGGACCTCTCCCGGCTGCCTCCAGGACTGCGTCCTTTTCCAGACAATCTCTTTCTGCGCTCAATGTCCAGGCGCAAGTCCATCACGTCTCCTTTGAACTTTTTACCTGTCTCCTATTACAAATAGAAATACAAAACAATCCAAAACGTGTCAAGTTATTTAAACAGTTTGGAAATTCAGGCACAGAAGCAATCAAGCCCACCATTTTCACGTTATTTGGCAACTTATGCAATAGTTATAGTTAGACCTTTGGGGGAGAGAACAAATCTGGCAGATACTGTGCGTAAAAGTAGCTGAAAATGGGTCATCGACTGGTAAAAACATGTTCCTAAAACCATGCATTTGTGGCTTGATTTTGGTCTTTAAGAGAAATACTTACAAGAAGAGAGCAGCTTGGTTCATCTTATTTTCCTTTTATTATTCCTTTGGTTGGATTTTATCATATCAAATACCATATCTCTCTGGACTGGCCTTATTAAACACACTCTTAGACTTAGACAAAAGCGTCCTTTGAAAGAGAAGCAGAGTTTCTGAACATGTGTGCGTTGGTTTATGTTTGGGGTTAGCTCGGTAAAGATCAGGTCACCTTAAATCCGCTCTCCTCCACTTCCTCAAACAGACTGGAGTGACGCTTAAACGCACTGGGCGACACGTCAATTCTCCTGAAAGAGGAACACACGGGTCAGAGGTGTCCAGAAAAGTGACGCGTGACTCTGCTGGTTGTGCTTGTGATTTACCTGTGTATCTCAGGGCTCTTTCGCGGCTTCATCAGTTCTGCCTCCTCGGCTTTCTTTTGGTACAGAGCAAACCTCTCACTCAGAGACATGTCTGCAGACGGGAAGTGCTGAGCTGAAACAGAAGTGAGAAGAAAAACGTTGAAACAAATGAAGAGAAGAAACAACAATGTGTTTTTGAGTGTTTAAGGAGAGAGCAATAGGGGCCAAAACAGGAAGCGTCTTGGGCGAGGAACAAACCAGTGACCATCTGCACTGAGGGCAGACTCTTACCTACAGCACCGATAATAATGCTTTGAGAAAGGGCGCCCCCTGCAGTACCTTTGATGTAGTGCACGATGGACACCAGGTGCTGAGCGAACAGCTCCGAAGGGCTGCGGCGGCTCCCCTGGATGTGCTGGAAAATGGAGCGGAACTCTGCATCTTTCTTTGATGGAACCACGTCCCTGAAACAGAAGAGAGCTTAGACACAGAGGCAGTGAAATGAAAAGGGACAGACACAAACATGTAGCGAGGGAGGCATAAGTCCAGTAATTATGCAAACCTGTTCACTGGAAATGACAATGAATGACCTAGTTTGAGAGAGACCCTCACAGTCACTACTTCCTGTCCAATTCTATCTCTGGAGTCACGCTAAATTATTTAAAGATCAGCAAGCTGTTGGTGGATGCTACTGATAAGAGGTGAAACACCGTAGGACCGTTCTGCATTTAGAAAAGGAGATGTTTGTGTTGAGACACAAGGCACAAATCGATGTAATCTACATAGAAAATCAGTCTACAATCTAGATCTACACTCTATTCAAATGAAAGTAAAGACTTTGTTTTAAAAAAAATTGTAAATACTTTTAGGCTTATGTTATTCTTTAGCTTTGAGCCCCATCTTAAGAGAGTAAAAATCCGGAGAGCCTTTAAGCCCCTGCTCTGGTGTCTGTGGTTCGTACCTGGGCGGTTCGTCCAGCCCCATGGCGCTCACTTTCTGCTCAAACTCTTCTCTGGAGGCAGCGAGTCTGGGAGGGGACTCTGCACGTGCAGGGAACGCTCCAGGAAACAGGGGGCGCTCTTTCTCTCTCGGGGATGGGCTCCTCCTCTTCTCCTTCTTCTCTTTCTTCTTCTTCTCCTCCTTCTTGTGTTTACGGCGGTAGGGCTCCTCCTCTGGTGCCCCCTCTGGCTCGTCTGGGTCCCTGCAAGTAGATTCACAGCGTGTGAGAAAAAGATGCAATATTCAATGACCATTTGCTACTGTGGCGAGTCAGAACACAGCGATACGATACTGTAGTAGATATAGCTGCAGACATTAGAACGTTTTCAGTGCATTTCAAGGTTTCAAGATATTGGTTCAACAAACATCCCATTTTTATCTCTAAATGGTAGTAAGACAATTTACTGCCCAATGATAGCCTAAAACAAGTAATTGCTTTAAGTTTAAATAACAGTTACTAAACACATTTGGTTAATTTTACAGTACACCGTTTGTGTTTAAAGAAAAGTGATTATACGGTCAGTCTCTGTGTCGGCAGATGCTTAAAGTCACAGCTTCAACATCCGTATTGAAACAGAAAAGTTGGATCAATGCATCCCTTGCGATATGTACTGAATGTACTTTAAGTTCATTTAACGAGCATAACTTCAAAAAAAACTTGTGTAAAAGGGAGAAGTGCGATATATCGACTGTTGCATCACTGATATTTCTGCGATATGCATTACCTGGGCTCATCCCCCACTTCCCAACCCTTTATATTACCTGCGAGCCTTGTCTTTGATGGGGTAGGCAGTGGGATAACTGGGCTCATCCCCCCACTTCCCAAACAGGTCTCGGGCGGAGATGCTGCTCTTCACCCCTCCCTCATCTTCGTCGTCTTTTAAAACGTGAGCCTTGAGGAACTCTTCTTCTCCGGCGTCGAAAAAGGGCAGCTCTTTGTCGTCCTTCTCACTGAACGAGCCGTACAGATCTCCCTTTGCTTTGTCCACATCTGCAGAATCCTCCTCTTTTTTACCTTTATTTTCAGCCAAAAATCTGGAAGAGAAGAAAGACGGTTTTAGCATCTGGCTGGTCACAGGAACTATTTCAATTTGGGGAGTTTAAGACTCAAATACTCATTTTTGTAACAGAAAATGTTTGTCTTCCAAACACCCATAGCAATAAAGGACTCTGGTAATGGGTCAAGTGCATCTAAACAAGGGCATTTTACTTCTATTGGGTATTAACTGTAACACGTAACATATTTAAATCACCACGTTACCTTTTATCACTTTAAAAATGCTATATTCCCTGAAAACAATGTATTAACATGTTATACAAGTGTATAAATTCACACTTTTTCTAACTAAACTGTGTACAGTATTTTAATAGCATTATCTACGGTTCCTCGTTCTTTTTTGTGTGGCAATTTTAGCACAAACTCAATACATTTGCAGCTTCTTGTACAGTTACATCACAGCACTTCCATCATTACAAACACATGGCCGCAAGGGCACAGTTTAGGTGTTTAGTCCCACTTACACTCAACAGACACCATCCACTATTTGTAACATCCATGAATACAACCTGGTATGACCCCGAAAACTGTAGATATATGCACATATGTATTAAACAAACCTATAGTTCTGCACCTTACCTTCATTTTGAACATTTAAACATTTCACATTTCAAAAAGGACTCACGGTGTGGTAAGAATACTCACGTCAGAACCACCGTCCTAAGAAAATGGGATTTCAAACAACCTCCTCTCAGAATATTTTCAAATCACTTAAAATCATGGCTTTAAAATCGGGATGTTTTTCCATTTTAATTTGTATTCTTCCAAGGATCTTTGACATTAGGCTAAAAATTAAATGTAAAGTCGGTTAAGACATTAGAGACATTGAATAGTGTATGAACAGTGGAGCAGAGAGGGGGCGAGGACACATACTTCTTGAAGGCGGCTGATATCCCTGCTTTGTCACTAGGGGCGTCGTCTTCCTTTGAGAAGAATCCGAATCCTCCGAAGGCGGCGGTCTGACCGGCTGCCGGGGGAGACGGTTTGGGCGGAGACACAGAGCCTATGGTCCTCCACATGGGACCCCCCGCCCCCGGGCCCTTGTTCTCTGCGCCAGAGTCGTCCTTTTTAGCAGCAGCCTGGGAGAAAAGGACAGGTTTGGGGTAAAAAATAAATAAATGCTTTTGCTAATCTTAACAGGTGCCATCTTAAAATGTGAAAAACTGGACCACCCCAGACCGAGCTAGTTCTAAGACTTATCGTTTAATATATTAAAGCTGGAACAATCTACGTTAGGGCTCAAATATTTCCCATGTGTACATTTTCTTTACAATAATGAGATTTTAATTATTTAGGCAAGATTTGAGCAGCAGAGCCTTGAAAAAGTAACTTCTATGGTTAATTGTTGCATCAATCTGGTGCTTATTAGTTGCAGCTTAGGCCTTTAATGATACGGTTTATTTAAAATGATTTACTGGGATTATCTTGCATTATTTATATTGTATCAGTGGCATAAAGTAGTTTAATATTATCGTTTGCCATCATATTTCTCTGCAGCTACATCAAATGCTTAAAAATGTGTTATCTAGACAGGCCTATAAGCCTTGATGGCTTTGCCTGAAATATTCCCCAGAATGGTATTAAACTTGCCCATCTCAACGGAAACAGATGACGCCACCGGGTTACGTTATTGGTCAGATCTGTGGAGAAGCGACCCTACTCTCAGCATGATACAATTTCTCTCCTATCCATGGGTTTGAGACTTATGTAAAATAAGGAGAGCTGTCATAGCGATTCACTTTTGAATAGTTCTGAATGAGAGTCTTAAAGATTTGGCATATAACAAACTGACGTGTGTGCCCACATACTAGGGCCCGGGCACTTAGCAGAAAACACTGAAAGAGAAATTGATTTAGAAATCCAAACATTAGTGAATAACTCTGATGTAGCACCTTTACCTGGGCTCTGTCGGGGCTCGAAGGTTTGGGGCTTGTCTCATAGTCAATCCACTTTCCTCCTGAGGCCTTCTCGATGGCACTGCCCTCGGCTCCAGGTTTGCCTCCTGGAGACTCTGCAGGCTTCTTATGGTCCTTCATAGTTTTACCTTTGCGGTGGTGAGATGATGACCGAGACCTGACAGAGGGAGGACAGCGTTTAAAGAAAAGACATTTGTTTGGTATTTTTAAATCTTAAAAAAAGACATCATGGTTTATATAGCTATATAGTTACAAAATATAAATCCTGTGGATCCTAAAATCTCTATTTATCTGCCAACAACTTGTTTAAAAGACAGAAGTCCACTGATCCCGGTCACAAGTTAAAGTAATGTCCAAAAATGAACTGTTCACTTGAGTAAAAATAAAATGTGTTTTACTGGGATATTAAATCATGTGTTACATGTGTAATGTATAAACCAGGGTTCGGCAACCTTAAAGACTCAAAGAGCCATTTGGAGAGTCTTCCACAGAAAAAAAACACTTGCGGAGCCCAGGGCTCTACGCTAACTTTTTTTTTCAGGAGCACACATGCCCCTAAGTTAAAGATTTTAGGAGCACAGAAAAAAAAATGGGGGCACAAATAGGTGTTTGTTTTGAACATTTATTACAGTGCAGAACTTGCACACACCAACTTATTTGAATTAATTTTAGAAAAAACAAAAGGATTATGATTGTACTTTTCCAGCATGATCTCAATGTTTTTTTTTATAAATCTATCTCAATTTTATCTGATTAATATTCATTTAGACTTAAAATAAGACACATAAACTGTATTGCACTTAAACACTCTGCACCCCTATTTGGACCCTGACCCACAGTTTGAGAACCTCTTCTTTAAGAGAACTTCCACAGCACTTTACACAAAACTGCTTTGAAGTGAAAAAAGTGTGTAGGATTTTTAAACCTGTTTTTTCAAATTCCTAACTGGAGTTACATTCTCTTACTGGTTTTACAATGGTATTTAGCCTCTGCACATTTACTAAACCAAACGGACATTGTGACAGACAGATTATTTTGGCATTTTATTAGGCAAACTTCAGTCCACATATCGTCTGCTCTGTGCCGTAGCTCTGCTCTGTGCGGACACTGACATAAAATTACTTTTTTTAGGTTTCGTCCTGCTCTCCTAATCAGCGCATTGACGAGCGGCCTCTGCGCTCTAGGTGGGCAGGAGAGAGCGTGAAAAGGCGAAGAGCGGCGCACTGACGTATAGACAGGTAGGCCCTGTGACGCTGGTACACGAGGGGGCACTGTGGACAAGCCGCACGCTGGGGGTGTGTGGTGACGAGCTGCACAGTGTCCGCGGGCTCCAGTGCACAGAGATGCCGCGCGCATAGGTCCTGGACACCGGTACAAGTTTAGTGCCGACAGCAGCGGCCGTAATGAAACATGATCGCACTCAGTATTCAGACCTCGAGTCCGTGACAAGGCCGAGTCCAAATCCGCTCGAGTCCGAGACCAGATCGCTTTAGCGGAGAGGGAAGTCCAACGGCACAGGGGTGTCTATTGAGTGGTGGGACAGGTGTGGGTCCTGCTGCGGTGCGCGCTCCTCTTTAAGGTGGGCGTGGGTGTGTTTTGAAGAGTTTGTTCATGAGTGATATCGCCGCACACACAGAGCTCGTATGCTGGGGTCGTGCGAGTTCGGAGGTGTCGTGCACGAGCACGGTTGCGCTCGCGCTGGGCAGGCGTGCCGCGCTTTAGGGGCGATCCAGGCTTAGGCACGATTCTTAAATGTGAGTGCGCCCCTAATGTTTGACACATTTAGAACGTTTTAACTTGTCACGTTGCGTCTGTGTGCAGTTCTCCTTATTGTGGCTGCAGAAGCGCTCGCACTGGTGCGACTGTTTTGTTTTCCTCGTTCGCACGACGAAATATTTGCTCGCAAATGCGAGTGAAATGGGCGCACTGTAGAGCCCTGGCGAAGCCACAAAACCCTAAAATGAGGATACCACTGCATATGATTTTTTTTTTACTTGTCTGCTCTGTATAAAAGACTACAGTGTGTTGCATTTATGAAATCAATGAAAATACAACACAAATAATCCACTGAGTCGTGTCCTTTAGTCTGACAGAAGCTGAAGTTTCGTTTCTCTAAAACGGAAAAGTGCGCGAAGCTGCATTAAACACATTATTACCAAATCTCTTTTTGAGTCCTGCTTGTAGGAAATAAAACTCCAAGCTTAGTCCTGGTGTTAGTTCTGGTTTAGAGGTGCACAGGAGGAAGCGCGGTGCCCGCGCCGCACGGTCAGAGGTGCGGTGAGCGCGGCACACAGGAAGAGATGCGGTGTGCACAGTGTATGGGAAAAGATGCGGTGAGCGTGGCGTACAGGAGGCGATGCGGTGATCTCTAAAAACGTTTCATTTGAATGTTGCAAGTTTACCATTATCTACAAACTAACGAACTAACTATAATAAAAATACAATGTAATTAAATACTCATAATTTATTTTCCAAAGTCACAGGGAACCACAACAGAAGGGTGAAAGAGCCACAGGTTGCTGACCCCTGGTATAGACATACAACTCTCTTCTGTTTCCATTTCACTCAAAAAGCACAGAGGCAATGCAAAAAATATGTGGATTGAATATTGTATCAATATCAGCTGATACTAATACCAAAGAATATGTATCAATAATGTGTAAACGAGAAGACGGTTTTTGCATACAAGTATTTTACCTGGATGAGTAGGACCTGGATCTTCTGGACCTCCTGGAGCCCCTGGAGGAGGAGCGGTCCGAGTATCGGCTCCTGGACCTGCTCCCAGACCTCTTCCTGGAACGCGAGCGAGAGCGGCCTCTGCGCGGGCTGTGGTCTTTTTCATGCCAGCCGCCTCCCTGCCAGTTGGACTTGTACCCATACCCGCCCCCGCGGTTCTGGTAGTGCCCCCCGCGGTGGTGGTAGCCTCGGTTCCGGCCCCGATAGTGGAAGGGCCTCCGGTAGCCACGGTTGTATCCACGATTGTAGCCTCCACGGTTGTTCTGGTAGTCCCTGGACGGATAGTTCCTGTAGGACGGAGAGTAGGAGCGGGAACGTGACCTGGAGCTGTGGAAGAGAGAAGGAAAAGTTAGACTGGTCATGTTCATGTGGGACTAAACTCCACCCACAAGCACATTTCAAATAGAGCTGCTAAACTAGACCGTACCTGGACCGTACCCGGAGGATTAAAGGAAGAGAGGGGGAGGGGGGGTTGGGGTCTGGAGACCTAAAGGGAGAGTGAGGGGCTCAACAAACATCCACGCTTAAAACTTCGCCCCTGCTGCCAGGTGTTTGTATCAGAAATACAGAAATCACAGTGACCACTGGGGGCAGCACACATTTTGAATGCAAATCGGCAAATTCACCTAGTTGGCACTAAAAAAGGACAAGGAACAAAAGTCATTGCCACTCAGGATACAGCTTAGTAGAAAATAAAAGTACATGTAGTGTCCAGTTAGTAGTGCATCTCAGTAGTCACCTGCTTGTGTCTTGAAAATGTTAGCGCTTTACATGAAATGCTCCTCAGTATGATATATACTCTTCTTTAATTTATTCAGTGACATTTTTATTGCTCATCTCCATGGACATGACCAAATTTTATGCCATTCTGTGGAACATTTCAGGTAAAAACAGAAATAATGATTTCCGGACTTCCGCCTAAAAGCTTAGTGCCCTTTAAACAGGTTATTCTTATTCGTCGCAAGTAACTTTGGGTTTTAGGGCTCATTACATTTTCAGTTCAAAATCCAAACTGACTTCACATCGTTACACGGCTCTCCAAAGGGTAGTCTTTATTTATTTTCATTCATCCATCCATGCTGAAAATAAACAATTCCATTAAGCATATGAACAGATCCTTCTATCAGACTTTTTGCATGGCATTTTTTACTTCTTTCTGTCATTATATTATTTTATTTTTCTTTCTGTGATATATAGAATATACTAAAATATAGATGTAAAACTTGGCACGTGTTTATTCACATTTTGTAAAAACATTCTAAGCTCAAATACCAGCTCTTGTCAGCAGAGGGCAGTGTTGTCACTCTTTTGGCATTTACTGGCACTAACCCAGTTCTACGGACTACTCCTACTTCCTGGTCGTGATCCTGCAACATTCTCCCAACGATCACTTTACTCTTCTGCAATTTCACCACCATCAAACTGCAAAATGCAACCAGAACCACTGAGAGAACATTTGTCAAAACCAGAAGCCAGAGAGATTTTAGTAATCCACTCAACTCAAACTATTTAACTTGGAACTCAAACCTATGAAGAAATCCAGGTCCTGAGCTTCTGTCCGGATAATCCTGAGAACGTGTGTTTGCTTACCCTTTGGTTTTCATTGGTACAAAAACAGTGAGTTAATGAGGTAGTGAAAGTGGTATATTCCAGTTTGAAAAAGACGTGAATGAAAAGAAGCACAGACTCAAGAGAAGTGCGTACGCTGGTGTTGTTCATAGACTAAGAGGGAGGAGTGAATAAGGGAGCGAAAGAGAAAGAAGGAGGGAGGGGCAAAGGACTAGAGGGAGGGAACGAAGGGAGGGAGGAGGGAGCGAGAGAGAAAGACACACACACACAGAGGGAAAGGGGAGAGAGGAAGAGGAAGGAGGGGGAAGAAAGAAGGCCACAGACAGAGGTAGAGCAAAACTAAGGAATAGAATACAGGGAGAGAAAGAAAGAAAGAAAAAGGGAGAGAAAGGAATAAGGATAAGAGAGGAAGGAAAAGAGGGGGTGGGATGGAGAATGAGGGAGGGAGAGGCAGCGAGAAAGAAGCAACAAGTTAGAGGCTTAATATTTGATTTGGTGCTGTAAAACAAACACAAAACCATTTCACAGTACAGACAGTTAAGAATGTTTAGAAGATAATACTTAAAGGTATTTGAATAGATGGATTTACATTTTTCATGCTCTGTGTTTCACACCATCTTTTTATTTGCATTTTAGATTCAGTTTAAATGCAACTTCTGAGCTTGTGAGTTGTACTTAAAGTGTAAACTATTTATTTTTACTAAACCAAGTATTTTTTAGAACAATTTCATAGCTTTATTATCCCGAAGGAGATTTGTATTTCAGGCAGCATACAGTACATAATACATATCAATTTATACACATTTATCACATTATAGTGAAGCGATGAGTAGCCATACGGCCACAATAATAAGCCAACTGTGTAGAGTCTACATTGAATTATAAATCATTTTATTGTCCGGGAAAAAGGAAGTGCATGGTTAGTATGGTAGTTGTTAGCTTTACTGTGGTGGGAAAGCATATTTACTTTATGGTTATGAGGTAACAGACCTCTACCTATGTCATATCTGTGCTCATTGTCCATCCAAGAACATTTTTAGTAAAATCTTAAATCTAATGATTTTAACAATGATTTAGTGGAAAAACAACTCCACCCTCTTACCTGCACGTTAACGTCTTGGTACATTATTTACAAAGGGATTTCAACTGTACTATCTCCACACATAAAACAAAAGTAAATATAGAATAGGATGTGTTTAAAGTGCACTGTGTAACTTTTCTGGTGGAGGTTGTGCCCACCTGCTTGTCCCCAATGGGGTCTTACTGCTTTGCCTAGAAGGTTCCACAATATGGCATCCTACTTGTTCATCCCATGGAGAGGTAAAGCAGTCATCTGTGGAGCAGTGAGCCTGCTTATGATAAGTACATGTATGTGATGCAAGTATTATAGTAAGTGTAGTATATGTAAGTACATGTATTAGGGTTGGGCGGTAATACGGTAATACGGTATCCCGCGGTATCTAAAAATAGCCACGGTATCAGATTCATTACCGTCATTAAAAAAAATCTTGCCCTAATATAATATTAACTATAATTGATTTAATGCCGAAATAAAGAGTGTTTTTTCAACACTTATGTATGTGTGGTTGTGTTTGTTAATTTAATACGATTACAGTTTAAAACGAATATTACTATGTTATAGTGTAATGTTGCTCTTAAGTTCCTGGATGTTGCGTAGTCACGTGACATTACCGCTCCGGAAGGAGAAGGAGAAGGACAAGACAACATGACAGACCGCGCTGAGTTGGTCCCAAAGAATAACACAACGTCTGCAATTTGGCAGCATTTCGGATTTCGGCCAAATGACAAGGGAGAGCCAGGCAGATCCGGTCGGCACTGTAGATGAGCGAGCAGAAGCAGAGACAACTGCATATTGTCGCGAGCCTGTTATCCCTTCTTTGGTGGAAATCCAATGGAGTCAGGCGCTTTCCTTTAATGTCGCGGGTTGCCCGAAAATACCTGTGCGTTTGTGCCACAAGCTCTCCATCGGAACGGGTCTTCAGCACCGCGGGCAAAGTTGTCAACCCACAACGTGCCCTACTCAAGCCGGAAAACGTGAACATGCTGGTTTTTCTGGCGAAAAACATTCAATAGCTTAATCATTTTATTTTCAATAAGGAGTGGCTTTTTCTGACGTACAAAAACGGTTCGAAATGTTGTATAGTTGTACTTTTAATTTATTTGATTCATGTTAATATGTTTTAAAAATATACAAACGAGCAGTATTTTCCGCTGCGTTCTCATATGCACATTTTCGGTTATGTCTTGTTAGCCTGTTTATTGTTCAGATTTTCTTATTTGATAAGATCAAGTATTTTATTTATTTGATTCTTGTTGGTTTGTTACTGCCTTTGTTATTTAATCTAATTTTTGTTATTTGATAAGCCTGTGAGTGTTGGATTATATAGGGCTGTGTTTTAATTTAATTGATGTAGCCTATAGATTACTGTACTGGAAGTGGGCTTTAGCCCATAGACAATTTGTTATTTCGTTCTGTCGGTTAACTGCTGTATTTGCACTTTTTAAACATTTGTTAATAAAAGTTACTAATTTTTAACATGTTTTGTTATGTTTTCAGTATCATTAGGCCTATGTAATGCTTGCTTTTCTGTTTCTAAACGGTATAGGTGCAAGCTGCCATTTGGCCAGCGGACTCCACCTTAGTGCTACGAAGTGTTTTTTTTTTTTTAGCCTTAGCAACGGTAATACCGTATACCCCGGGAAAATGTGGAGACGGTTTAACGGTATCAAAATTTGGATACCGCCCAACTCTAACATGTATGTTTTCTTATTGAATTTTTTCTGCAACAAAACAGGTGTAATGAACACAATATATCTGTTTGAAGTCATACTGTAAAAAAAATCCAGGTAAAATGGTAACATCTCCATGGAGACAAGGATGTTGCAAAATCCCCAACAGAAAGGTTCTGCAGTACACTATTAAAACAGAATATAATCCTATGGGTAAATAGATGTCTAAGGTTACAGTTAATATCTCTGCCACCTTGAGCTCGAAAAACTGGCACAAAGTTCAAGATCTTCTCAGTCAGTAGAAAGAAAATAAGGTGAACAGATTCTATAGTGTGGATACTGAACTCACTTCACTGACCTGTAGCGGCGCTTCCTGGACCTGGATCTGGATCGGCTCCTGGAGTGGGACCTGGAGTAAGACCTGGACCTTGATCTGGACTTGGATCTGGACTTCATGGGAGACTCTGGTTTAGACATGACTGATGGTTTGTTTCACTCCTAAAAGAGCAAACAGGACAAAACATTATTGAAATCTGGTCCTGTCCCTACTTATAGGTGCTTAAACAAAGATTTGAGCTGTAAAATCATATATATCTAATTCTCAGTTTATTCTGTTATTTTATTGTTTAATGATACTGTCCATTTAAAATGTTTTTTCCCGTTTTTACTGTGTCAGTGACATAATGTAGTTTCTTATCATTTATCTCAGTATATCTGTCTCAATATACAGGGCTTCACTAACAAATCCATTTGTTATGATGACAGGTCTAACTCTACACTAAACACAAGTCACATGGTCCTGCTCTTCACAGTGAGTGTGGACAGCTCAGAGTCCACAGATATTCACCTGTCATCAGCCTCAGAGCAGCAGCTGTGGAGCGCTGACCTTCAACTGGACTAATGCTGCACTCTGGGACTTTTATGGAAGGGACACACATTCAAATCATACAGTCTAGTGAATTTCTGTCCAGTAGCCAATCTGCCATCTATTGGAAAAACAAATCGTCTGGCTCCAATTGACTTTCTATTGAAAAAACAGTCATCACTCTCTCATAACTGCTGTTGCGCTCGTCATTTTGGTCTGAAAATATTCGTATTAACCTGCGCTACATGATCCTGGTGTCTCTAGGGAATAAAAACATTCATGGAAACACCTCATTGGGGAATCACTTGTTTTTCTCAGTTTACGCTTCATTAAATGTGCAGGTTCAGACAGGCAGGTCTCTTTAGAATAAAATAATAACTGTGCCAAAAAACCAGAAGTGTTTTACAATGCATACAAATGTGTCAAGCTACTTACAGTAAAGTACATCATTTTAGTTTTAACACGCGCTTCTTGTTATCAAAGGCTATATGAATTAGTCATGCGTCTTGTTTTATCTATATTCTCAAACACTGAGAAAATAACCAAAAACAATACAAATTTTTTATAATTTATCACATTATTTAAACTAAGCAGCAGTAAATCACTTTAAGGTGTACTCTTAACATTTAGTTTAGTTGTTCCTAAATAATTATTGTGAGAGGCCTGCTCATTAGTTTAAGTGAATTACATGAACCTATACAAACTAATCTAATTGTGATTTCTCTGATGAGCATTGGGATCAGATTTACGATTTATAATGTCTACCTAAGGCTGAGATATAAATTGGCAAAGTAACACAAGAATAACATGTCACATTTCGTACAGATCTAAACTACAGGGGTAGCGTTTTTGTGGAGAATAAGGACATTATGATTTGCTGATTGGATCTAGATATGATGCCACACACCCCCTGGGGCTGACTGGTGTAAATGTGGCTGATATTCTGCACCATCACCACTCGTCCATCACTTATTGTTCTTTGTTTGGCTGTTATAGAAACCTGAGAGGCCCAGAACTGCCCCCTGTGGAGCCCCTTTTGTTTGGGTCTATTGTTTATACAAGAGGCTGTATTCAAATGAGCAGGAAGGGACACTACATTATGCATTTGATTTGACTTTTAACAGGACAACCACTTAATTTGAATTGTACAAGACTTACAATGTGCTCTGCAAGTCTTGTTGGAAATGATGAGAAAATCACACGGCTGAATTGTGATCTTGAACATTTAAGGATGTAGTGGTTTTCTATGGATACAAGTTCTGTGCAAAACCATCTAAAAAAATACTTCAATCAAAGATGGTGAGAAAATGGAGCTAAATTCTCTCTGGCTGTTATTACACGCACACCATTATCTGAATCCAATAGTTATCTGAATCTTCTGATGAATGTCAGAATTTGTAGTTTGCGTGTCATTTAAATTGTTTTAAAGGTCCAGAAATCATGTAATCTGATTTTGTAGTGCAGGTAATGTACGCATAGTCACTGTCATATCTAATCAGTGTTAAATGTAATGAAACAATAAAAAACAATGAGAATATTTAAACTTTAAATATTTTCAAATGAATGTGTCAGGATTATATGTTATTTCAACCACTCTTTCATTTCCTTTATTTGCAGTAGCATTCTTCTTTAGTAAGGAGTTAGAGTCGCTATAGTTAGACTTATCTAAATCCAATTAACTGGTTGGTTGACTGTTTAACTGCCGTTTGCCATAGAAACGCAGGTTTGGGTTGTAAATTATACATGGCCTACTTTCTGACCTTAGTGCTGTCACTTCTTCTGAGACTGACAATAATGCAAGACCAGGCTCTTTTCTGTTAGATGCATTAGATAAAGTAAAAAATGAAAAAGAAAAAAAAAACACTAAGCAGATTTAAAGCTAGTAAAATAAAGCCAGCCACAGACTTTGAAAGCAGTTTGAATGCAGGAAACGGGTAATCTCTATCTTTCTCAACATGCACCGGGAGATAAGTTAGAATTACAATTAAACAATGACTGACTGAACGCCCATCCATTCAAACCGTTAAACACAGTATCAAAATGTTAACAAAATGCCTACAAGACTGGTATTGTTACAAGTTTAATCTTATTGTACGAGCTAACACATATTTGCATACATTTCTTTACTAAGGAGACAATGCACATTCCTTCATTGTGAATTCATGTTAAGTCAATGGAAAATTCAACAGTAAAAACCTCTTGATTTAAAACAACAAAGGGAAGTGAAACCTTTATTTTTCCTATAGTCAGTAAAACAGCAACTACAAGCTATGGCACTGCAACAACTAAAAGTACAGATCAGGAGAAGACAACTCAATTTGCCCAACTAAAATCTAGTGGCTTTTTACCAGGGAGAAAAGGATTAACATTCTGTCTGCATTAAAATATATTTAACTGTTGTTAATACTTACATGAATTACTAGATCGCCTTCTTTAATACATAAATTATTTTATTATATTTGGAGGTCAGTATTTATCGTGGGGGCTTTTTCTTTGCACTAGTGGGAAGTTTTTGGTTACTTTTCTGTTCTATGAGGATATTTGAGCTGTAGAAGGTTGAATTATGCACTTCTATGACTACTTATAGATGGAAGAAAACTAGTAAGCGTTGCAGCTCATATTTTTAACAATATTGCATATTTAAATTACCTTTACTGGACAATTCTACTTTATGGTTTGGTTTATAGTCTATTTTACTTTACTGATAATAGGCCTCTTATGGGGCCTTTCCTTGTACTATTAGGAACATTGTGGTTATTTTTCTGTACGACGATAAGATTTGAGCTGTAGAAAGTTGAATTATGACCTCCTATGATTCATTATAAATACAAACAAACTATGCAAGTGTTGCATTCTGTTATTTGTATATTGGAGTTGATATTCTTGAACAATACTGCATGTTTAGAATACCATTTATAGATAATTCTGCTTTATGGTTTGGTTGGGGGAGATAAATATTAGGTATCGACACACAGTCAGTGCACTTGTCAAGTACTAGGGTTTTCAAGACAATAACTGGGGACAGAACAGTCACATAACGGGTGAAATAATGTGCTGTGACCTGAGGTAGTTCTGAGGGACGTCCAGTGATCTGCAGTTAGACTGTGTTTGTCGCCCCAACACCCGTTGTACGGGGGCACTCGCGCTGGGACTTTTGGGTCGTGTCGTGCTTGGATGCGGTTGCCTGGAGTTCTGCGTTCGCACCTGTCGGGTTACGGACAGGGCGTCGCCGCACGGCGCTGTTTGCAGGTCCCGCGGTGGAGCTGTGGTTTTGGCGGAGAGGGTGGGTCCAGAGCCAGGGGATGCCTATTGCGTGGTGGGGCGGGTGTGGGTTCTGCTGCAGTGCTCCTCCGTGTATTTGTAGATGTGGGGGCGGCGCAGGGGAGAGAAGTTGTCCGAGGTCCTTGTCGCGGATTCTCCGTATGTTTTAAAGCAGACTTTGTTTCGGGTTTTTCTCATGCGCAGATGTGCCATGATCTGGCTCCTCTAAAAGGGACTTCTCAGTTCACTCACTCTCACTTCTCATACAAATTGTTTTCCTTCCTGTTTACAACCAGATCGTGTAGTTTTTTTAACGTTACAACCTTTTTAGGGAGTGTGATGGGTTTTGAAAAGATTTTTCAAAATAAAATAAATACAACGGGTTGTTTTATGTGCTGCTCAACATCTTTATGGGCCCCACAGGGTGTTAAAAGTTCTTTATAAGTCACTGAAGTGTTACCTCTGAACCTGCTTTATACTAAACACACAGCACAGCACATTTAATAATTAAACTACAATGAAATCTATTCAATCCTTAAGACTTTATGGCTAAGAACTATTAAATTTATAAATGTATATTTTTCTATGGGTATAAACAATGGGTTAACACTCAACTGAACGTGCTGATGGGGATTTTCTGTTTAGAGGAAATGCAAACCAAATTTAACAATATTAATATTTTAGCAACATTTAAGAACACAACTGGCCTTGTTGCAAATCTAAAACAAAATGTGTCTTATATCTTAGCTGTAGCTTCATTCAGTTATTCAATTCTATTTGAGGTCAAATAATGTCATTTTTACTTAATCCAGCGATCAAATCTAACAAATCAAATGCATTATTTTATCAAAATCCTTACATATAAAAGAAACACATCTTTATCAAGGCCGGTAAGAAGAATTAACACCTCTAATTCAATCACCACACGAGTCCTGCAAACTAACGCTAGCTACAGCAAAGAAAACGTGAGGAAAGCGTCAACGTAGTAGCCATTTTACGTGCTTAAAATCCACGCAAGAACCATTAAAATATACCATTAACATAGCATTTTAACATTTCTGGCATATTCTGTTACCTTTCCACGTTTGCTGCGGTCCAAATGTGGTTTCGTTTTGAGAAAGAACGAGAGAAAAGAGGCCGAAGCAGCGCGCCTGGTCTGGTCCCTCCTTCCGTCCTCCTGTTAGCCACTCGTGCTAACCTGACGCTAACACGCTGCAAACCTACAAAACAGAAGCAAACGGCATAATCACACTGCCACGATCGCTCATAATGGTGCTAAATTGAATCCACGGAATGTTTAATTAAGCAAAGACGTTACCAATAATGAGAAATGTACGGTTTTAAAGCAAATAAAGCCGAAAGTGGGTTCAGCTAAAACAGAGCGCCACCGTTAGCTCCGCTGCTACGAGCTAAACAGTGAAGTCACGCGAGATTAGTCACGCTGTTTGGCAGGTCGCGTTTCGTTTGTTTTTTTAAGATAGCTATTAATACTTCAGAAAACCAGATCACATTGAAACACAAGAAGTGCACAGGAAAAAAAAAATCACGACCATATCAACATCATTCAAAAAGGACAAAGTTAGGTTCAATAAGCTAACAAAAAGTTTCAGGTCATTATTAAAGTGTGTTATATTTGGATTAATCTTAATCTCAAAAGGACATTTGTGAATAAAATATTTACCTAAAATCAATAAAATATTAATGCCAAATTCCATTCTTTTATCATCTATTAATACACCACAATTTATTTCTTTTATGATTAGAGGGGCAAATTAAATTTCCCTGTTTGAAGCCAAGACTGAAACTCAAACAAAAATAGTTGTACCAAAATAAGAAAAGATGTTCCAAATCCTCTTCCCCTTTGTCACAGAACACACATTTGCCTGTCTCGGATTTGAATTTTTGTTTAAGGAATTCCTTGGTTGGCTAATTTATATTCAGAATTTATAAAAAATTCTGAATATAAATTAGCCAAACAAGGAATTCTTTAAACAAAAATTCAGGTATATAAAACCTCACTGTCATTACAAACATGAAGCTGCCATCCCAGTAAAAATGTGTAATATATGATGTGTTTTTTTTTTTTTACACTAAATCATGCGGAATCATCAATCAATCACAGTCTGCGTGGAATGGTTTAGTCCTGGTTAAATCCTGTTTTAGTCCTGTTTTAGATCTGGTTTGAACCTGGTTTGGGCCTTGTTTAGACCTGGTTTAGACCTGGTTTAGACCTGGTTTTAGTCCTGATTTTAGTCCTGTCTTAGTATTGTCTTTAGTTCTGGTTTAGTTCTAATTTAGTCCTGGCTTTAGTTCTTGTTTAGTTCTGGTTTAGTTCAGATTTAGTCCTGGTTTTAGTTCTGGTTTAGAGGCGCACAAGAAGAGGCACGGTCCTTGCACCATACTGGAGAAGACGCGCCATACAGAAGCGGGAGAAGACGCGGCATACGGGAAGAGACGTGGTGTATGGAAGCAGGAGAAGACACGGCGTACAGGAGGAGACGCGGCATACAGGAGAAGGGTCTATGGGTCTAGGCAGTGTGAACAATAATCTCATTATATTCATTTCAGACTTAATGCTTGCTACAGCTAAAGTGCAAAATGTCCTGTTCAGTAACTTTAAATGATACAAACTACAGCTGTAGCCTTGACAGTGAACGGTGCTCTGTTTCTAAGGGATAAACTGTAGAAATTCTGGGATCTTCCCAGTGTAACTATCAGCTAAAGAATAACATTTATAATAAATCTGTGTTTTTCCCAGACTTATGTATCAGCTAAAAGATCACATTCATAATTACAATATGTAAGGTTTTGTTGGACACCTGGACTCTCAGACTCGCTCAGACCATCAGAAAACTATAGATTCTGTAGACATTTTGCCTGTTTGTCACCCTGATGCCTTGAATTCATACTGTAACATTATTAAAGGTACTGTAAGGACGATCTCCATGCCTCTGAGCTGTTTTTTTTTTTATCATTTTTGCTAAGATTTAACAGAAGTCAACAGCAGTGTATGCGAGAAGACACGGCGCACGGGAGGAGGCACGGTCCATGCATTTTTTGGTTGATGACGATCATAAAGGTGGGTTTTTGTGGGTGTTTGTGAGTGTTTGTGTGCATCCCCTCATGTTGCAGGTCACTATAGTACAGTACTGCAGATATCATAAGCCTATGCAGGTTGTTTTCACCATTGCCAATAGCTCTGGCTTGACATTTAAGCTGTAGGCTATTTTATATATATATATATATTTTTTTTTATATATCTCATGAAGTGGTAACGCCAAGGTAAGGGGCTTCTATCCGTTTGCGGGGCTCTATGCAACGTGCGTAGTGTGCGCACTGGGTGAAGCGGTACTGGTGGCATGGAAGTGATGAGGAGAGAATTTATTTTTAGCTTGTTTAACCTGTTGTTCAAACCAACACTTAGCTGGTTTTACAGGCTCTGGGGGATGAAAGGCTGTAGTTCCTCACTTTTCTTGCTATTCTAGTCTGAAAAATAACAAGTTTCAGGGAGGTGAAATACAAAAAAATTATACATACAAAATGGCATTGCTTTTGGTTGTGCCATGGATAACTATTATAACTATTATACTTCTATGGGGTTTGCCTGGAATTTTCAAAAGTAAAGCATGGTTTAACTGATGTTTTAAAAATGTAGTTAGCCTAAAACTCAACTTAGAGCGTCCAGACGTCTCTATTGACCCGGGACAGTCCCAGTTTTGAGCCCTGTGCCCCTTGTCCCAGCAGATTTATCCAAAACCCCTTATACAAGAAATGTCCCAGGTGTTCCTATTTTGGACTTAATCTGATAAGTAAAGAGAAGCATAAGTTGTCATTAGTTTTGCCAAAATACAGAAATCCGTGTTTGCAAATGACCATAAAGCCAAAAAAAAAAAAAATGCAGCGATAGATGTACCTCAAATTATGAAAGACACGAGAATGCACAATCTTACATGCTCTTTTCACTATTTTATTTATACCAAACATCCAAACCTGGGTGTTTCCCAGTTTAGAATTTTGAAAATCTGGTCACCCTAGTTTAACTAGCTGTCAAATTGAAATTGTCACATAGAATAAGTAAAAAATAACCTACAAAAACATAGCCTATACTGTACTTCTAGCCACATTGTTTATAATTAGGTTTCCTCTTGACCCGGGCCACTCTGTTGCAAACTAAGTCTGCAAATCTCAATTATTTTCAGAGCAATGGTTAAACAGAATTTATTATTGCTCATATTCAAAGATTTTTTTTCTCTAATAAATTGTATTGATACTTAGCCTTGCTTTGAGTATTTAATTGTTTTATCTACATTAACTTCAAATTCTAAATCTGATGTTATATATATACAGTCTATGTGTTACACCCAGATGTTTGCTACTAACTAGTAGCAGTACTTGTGTGTTCCTACTAGAGTAATTTTCCTTTTTTTTTTTTTTACTTTTTCCAACACTTTGCACTTATACTTGAGTAATATTTCTTTGAGTTTGAAGTCACATTACTCTCCACCCCGCTGCCCTGTTAGTCTACCAGTCCTTCTCTCTTCTTGTCTTGTGCATTTCTGTTGGTTTAAATTTAGCATTCTGCCTCACTCCCCTCCCAATGTGTTTATGGACTGAGGGAAAGTTCAGCTCCAAAGGTCAAAGCTCAACTCTTTATTTACTTTACACTAACGGCGCCGCACTACTCCAGGAAAGCAAGGAGAGCGCTTCAAACCACCCACACATTACACCATGACCTGGTTTGGTTCAGGAAAGTGCTAAGTTTAGTTCTAATCATGATTAAGTCCTGTTTGAGTCCTTAAACTGATACTTTGTAGCTGATGTCATCAACATTCCCTGGGGGTGTGATGCTAACTGTAGGCTCTGCTCTGTATGATACTTTGTTATGGGAAAAAGCAGAATTTAAATCCATAATTATAATTTTCTATCTGTCTTCAATTAAATAAAAAAATAAAAAGGCAAGAATGGACCCACCTCAGACTCTGAAGCTGTCTGGTCCTAGTCCGGTTTTAGTCCTAGTTTAGTCCTGGTTTTAATCCTGGTCTGTTGTGAGAACTCTGCAGTGAAACCAAGGTCTGAAAACCACGGTTGAATTCACACCTCAAATAGAAATACTTAACCACAGCATCATTTAGGTGGACTGGGCAGTTTGGCTTTTGAGACACATTTTCTCAGGTAATTGTTGCCTTTTGATCTGCAAGGTTGTGGATTAGATTCCCAGGGTAGAAATAATAACTACTTTCAGGTGACATCACAGCAAGCAATAAGCCTATTATATTTGTTATTGTCCAGATTTAAAGGTGCACTCTGTAAATAAATAAATAAATAAATAAATAAACAGACTGATGGAAGTGAGGCTGCCAATCTGTGCCTTCAGCTCCTCTAACCACCACCATCACTCACACACACACTCCACATTCATACTAGGCAATGTGGGTGAAGTGTCTTGCCTACGGACACAATGACAGTTTTTCTTACTGGCGCCCCCCTGTGGCACATGGTATTCCAGTGGTCTCCCAAGTCCTAACCAAGCCCGGCCCTGCTGAGCTCCTGAGATCTGAAGAGATCAGGCTTTACAAGGAGGTTTCTCTGTTTCCTGGCTTGTCACCTTGGAGATGTGTCTGTTCTGCCTGGAATGTTCCACAGCATGGCATTCAGTTTAGCGTACATTTATTCAATTACAGGTGTTTTGATTGCTGTAAAATACTGTTCCATAACCAATACCATGTGTATAGGTCCTACATGATGCAAAATGTACTCTTATGAGCTTTAAGTCATGTTCTAATGTCGTTACCTCCTCAATAACAGACCTGGAGTTCTTTTGTTTCATTCACACATATCATGGGAAAGTTCATGATATGGTGGGGAGGCTCCTGATATTACAATATTCTACAGAATAACAAGAAAGACATTCTAAAATGCTTTGACCAGTCATTTGGTACATTTATTGTCATTAGGGATGGAACGATATCCAAATCTCTCTGTACCATATTTTCACCATAAACATCTCACCGTACCAGATTTATTACAATATTTTGTGTGAATCTGCTCCTTTTTCCTCTAAAAATGCCTTCCCAAGACTTAATCCAGAGAATGAAGATTTCAAAGTGCTTAAAACAGTTATTTCTTCATGTAGTCTGCACTGAAAAGGAGCAAAGGATCATGTTCTAAGTAGTTCCCTCTGTTTTTTGTTTTTGTTTTTTTTTTGTTGCATTTTTCCTGCATCAAAACTATTCATTTAAGCAAAGAGACTTGTGATTCAATCCTAGAAAAGTATAATATTTTAAATTTTGACATTTTTAAATTATTTAAAAACTGTTGTATCATCTTTAGGTCCTTGCATGAACTGGCCCACCACCCTTGAAAAAATACATAAAAAGAAAAAGTGAGTTTAGCACTAGATCAACCTCTAGAGGGGACTGTGAGGTACAATTTCGAAAAACCACCTTCGCTCAGAATGTGTCTCAGGCTGCAGCAGCTGGAACACCTCACCTGTCTCAGTCAGAACCAGCCCAACCATTGCATCGTTTAAAACGCACTTTAAGAGATGGTTGAAAAGCAATCAAAATTGTAACCACCTTTACACACACATACAAACACACACACACACACGTAGACACTAGCACTTAAAAATAGTACTGTAAATACTGCAGGCACCTTATAATGCACTCACCTTATAATGCACTCTATAAAAAGCACCTTTAACAGCACCTTAGGTCATGATAGCCATGTTTATTGTACTGTACGATACTGTGTATTATATGCATATTGTTAGTTGTATTTGTCGAGTCTGTCAAATGTCTATTTTATGTGTATTTTAAGATAAGATAAGATAGGACTTTATTGATCTCACAGTGGAGAAATTCAACAGTCACAGTAGCTCCAGGACAGTTTAGTGCAAAAAAGGAAAAAATATGTTATGTATGGGACTATGGATGGAAATTAGCACTTGTGCTAAATCCGGCGTATTTACATCAATATGTGTGATTTCATACAAATTGTGTGTTCATGAATATGCATTGTCCCACCCAAATAAACAAATAAATGAAATTATATATTGTGATGGTCCACAGTATTATTGTGAGGCCTTTGACGATGTGATATATTTCAATATAAGAGTATAATTCTAGCCAATGTAGGGAACTGTACTTTTACTTTTTTGTACTCACATAAGGTATTGTTTAGCCATAAAACACTGATGCAACAAAGATATGTTTCATGCCATACTGTGGAACATTTTAGACAAAGCAATAACATCAAGAAGCTGTTGCAGATAAACTAGTTTCCTCATCACAAACAGACCTGGAGTTGAGTTTTGTTTCATTCACACATGTTTAACACACAAACGCTGCAGATTTAGTTCTCTCAAACTGAAAACACCATCTTGTGGTAATACAGGAAGTGCTGTGTTGTGTTGTTAAACTCCACACACCTTCATTAGAATAATTTGGATGATTTCAACCCTGGAATTGACCATCTTTACTGAACTAAAGGCAAAAGGTATTCATTTGACACTTCATGACATCACAAAGTGGAAAAGGGCATTTTGAGCTTTGGAGATGCAGACAGACGAATAATAAAAGGTTACTCAAACATGTGTGCATGAAAAAAACAACAACTCCAGGTCTGTTTTTGAAGAAGGGACAAGATTATTAGAACATGTCTTAAACCTCATAAAAGTCCATTTTGTGTAATATATCACATTTAAAGTTGAAATTAACAGAAAATACACAACTCCATTCTATTTGCCGTGAACCAACCTGACCCGAGTTCACACGAGGCCAGAGCAGACGCACCTCAGACTGGAATGGCGGTTTTGTATTTGTTTGTCACAAAGTTTCACTCCAGTTCAGTTGTAAATATGAAGAGTTTGAGTAGAGAGTGGAACTGGATCAAAGCTCAGGGTCCTGTCATGGTAATGTGAGGCCAAAGCAGCACTATCATAAAAACAAGTCACATAGGCCAGGTTCACAATAGTCCTGGTTTAATCCTGGGTTAGTCCTGGCTTAGTCCTGGTTTAGTCCTAGTTTATTCCTGGTTTAGGCCTGATGTAAATTTTGTATTTTATATCATACTGGCAATTTTGTTTTAATGATACCAGCAGTGGAAGGTAACAAAGTACAGTACATCAAAGTAAAAGTATTTTAGTAGGTATCTGTACTTTAGTTGAGTCAGCTTTACAGTGGATACTTGTTCCTTTTTGTTCACTATATTTGAGAGCAGACATCTGTACTTTCATCTCCACTACTTTTAGATCTAGACTGAATAGTAAAAAGTAGTAGATCGATGTGAGATGTGCTGAAATGTCTGAGATTTATTTTGAACACATTTTGAGTGTACGTTCCAATATTGAGCAAACCAAACACACAATAACACAAAAACGGCTGGAAAAATTAAGAAATTAATTGAATCACTTAAAATCAGACAAACTCTTCATCAAAATCACTACATTTCATCTTTAAACTGATCCAGAAATCTCCGCAAAAAAACTTTAAATTTTTCCTCTTAAAGTACATGTTTAAACAGGTAGCCTACTGTACTCACTGAGACGTTAGAAGTTCCAGCTTGACAGCGATCTAAACTCTGATTCAATGAGGAGACATATGTTGTAGTTTTCTGATTTAATTCTCATCTAATGAATGCAGAAAAGTACATGTCTGGTCGTTGAATCAGAGTTTAGCTCGATGTCAAGCTGTAACTTCTAACATCTCACTGAGGACAGTACAGTGAAAAGGCTTTGCTTCTGTTGGAGTTGCCCTAAGTTTTTAGTGTTTTTTAGCTGTATGAGTCCGTTTTGCTGCGTCTGTTGCCTCTTGTTGCCAACTTACTTTCTCATCGCCTGGTTTCACACTTCCGGTTCCACGGAGTGGTGTGGTGTACCAATCTAAAAGAACCGATTTCAAAATAAAAGTATATACATTGAAATGAACTAAATAATGCCTAAAAGTCAGAACACTCTCCGCCTGACCTAACTAGGTCACATTAAACAGTTTAACATTTCCAAACATTACTATTACTGAGGAAATAATTTAGCATTTTATACATTTTATACATTACTCTATTGGCAAAAGAAGAACAATTTCTGAAATGGGTCTATTAAAAGTCTTAATGGACCTCATGCTGGCTCTTTGAGTTGAACCTGCCATCCCTCCCAGGGAAGACAGCAGTGATCTTCGCCATTTGCCATTTGTTGCATGCAGCTTGATTGTCTTTCAGAAGTACAACGTCTCCTTCTTTTACATCTCTTTATGGTTCTGTCCATTTCCTTCGAATTTGCAGTGGGAAGATACCCATGACGCCAGCAACACTAGAACTCGTCTGCGAGCGCCTGCAACTCTCTCCACTGTTTCCTGTAGAGATCCTTGTTTGTGAATTGTCCTTGAGGTGGGGGGATTCCCACGTTCTGGGCGAGAATTATGACAAAGCACAATATCGAAGGTTTGAGACGGACCAGGGGTCTGGCATTGCTGCTTCTTCCCACATTAGAGTGCAGATGTCATGTGTGAGCTCAATGTTCTCTTTGAACAGGACAGCATGCAGTTCATCTTGGATGAGATTGACGACTTTGGTGGGTAACACAGCAGCCCAGAGGAGATGGACTCTTTGCAGTAGCACCAACCGTGGAATGGTGGTTTGAGAGAGTGGAGGGATTTTAGCCTTTCCTAGAATGATTCCTGTGTTCACTTGTCCATCTTCTTCAACAGTCCAGATATACACCACAGCTCCAAAGGCTTTGACAGATGGGACAGAAAACACACATAGCACAATGTGTTTGGCTTTGGACAGTGAGGTTTTGGTGTAAGCTCTTAGAATGTGCAGCTTGCTCAAATAATGAAAAGAGTCTCTCCATGGTTCCCATTCTCTGAGTTTTTCTTTGGGGAGTGGAGTGTCCCAGTCATTATTATCTGTACAGAACTCTCTCAGTAGACTTTTACCTTCAGTAGTCATGGGTGCACACATGCCTAAAGGATTGAAGACACTGTTCATCATAGACAAAACACCTCTGCGCTTGAAGACCTTTTTGTCTTCGAACACTTTCAATGTGAAAGTGTCTGTGGTAGTTATCTATAGCAAGCTGCATTACACTGGCATAGCTTCTCCACTGAGGTCGAGATCTTTGAGGGCGGCTCGGTCTGATGCAAATGCTGGGAGGACAGCGGCACTGTTAGAAGCAAACTTGTGCAGCTTTAAGATAGACTTTAATTAATTAATTAATTAATTAATTAATTAATCATTGCATTTATATAGCGCCTTTCATGACACCCAAAACACTTTAGAGATCATTATTCATTCACTCCACACTCAGTGGTTGTATTGTAGCCACAGCTGTCCTGGGGTAGACTGAGTGAGGCTGCCAATTTGCACCATCAGCCCCTCCAACCACCACCATCACTCACACACACACTCCACTTTCATACTAGGCAATGTGGGTGAAGTGCCTTGCCTAAGGACACAACAACAGTTTTTTGTTGTGTCCTTAGGCAAGGTCCGGCCTATTGCCCACAAGGTACTGAAGGACTCACCACAAATATTCTGCTGCAATATAAAGACTGTTTCAAACAGATCTAGTTCATTTGAAACTGTTAGCCTCACTTCCTCACTTTTTCACATTTCTTACATCACAATTCTTAACAAAGTTCAACCTCATTTATCACAGTTTTTCACAGTTTGGACTTTTTATCGATTCAAACCACACAACTTCAAATGACGCTCACTTTTCCCTCTTGTGTGTCTGCAGTTGTTGGTGGCTTTAGACGCACTCAAAGAGCTCGGAATCATCCACACTGATATAAAACCTGACAATGTCATGTTCATGGACCTGGAGGAGCAGCCTTTAAGGCTCAAGTTAATTGACTTTGGAGAAGCCATGAGGGTCTCCCAAGTCCAGCTGGGGACCACACTCCAGCCGTTTGGATACAGGTACGAGGCCACTCCCACTAATATCATGAGGAACACAGTGGGCAGATTTCATTTTGGCAGCATTATTTCAGCTGCATAATATGTCTCCTTTAAAATGTGACCATAGACCAGGATTAAACCAGAACTAAACCAGGACTAAACCAGGACTAAACCAGGACTAGTCTCAACTTGGTGGTTGTTTTCCAGGACTCCTGAGGTCACACTTGGTCTCCCGTACACTGAGGCCATAGAGGTGTGGGGGGGTTGGCTGTCTGCTCGCCTTCCTGTATCTGGGTGATAACCTGTTCCCGGTGACCTGTGAATACCAAGCGGTAAAGAGGCTGGTGGCCTTGCTGGGCCTGCCCCCAGACCACCTGCTACAGGCTGGATGCTACAGCACAAACTTCTTCACCAAAGTCCAGTCTTCTAACGGCGCAGCATGGAGACTTCTGATACTTCTTCAGTTTTTTTATGAATATTGAATTGTTCTGGTTTGAAAGGTCCAAAACTAACCTTATAATTTCATTCACACACTTGTCAATGTATAGATCTCAGAAGAATATGCTGCAAAACACCAAACCACCACTGAAGAGCAGGACACCTACTTTAAGGTCCCCAGCTGCTTGGACGACCTTGTCACTGTGAGTGACCACCCCTGACCCACTTCATGATGTCATAACGCACACGTGGATTTCACCCAGTCTAATCACTGTTTGTTTTGTAACCTGCAGAACCCTCCTGAAAACTCCACCGCCAAAGTCAAGGACAGGAAGGCCTTCATTGACCTCCTGAAGGGGCTGCTGAGTGTGACTGAAGACCAGAGACTGACTCCCAGTGAGGCCCTCAGGCACACCTACATCACTATGGGTCATCTGAGAGACCCTCAGCTCCAGGGATAGTAAGTGTTCACATCTCAACCACACAATGATGGAAAGACTCAAGCAGTGTGTGGAGACTGATCTCTGTGTGTGTTTTTTAGCTTCATGATCTCAGAGGAGCTGATGTCCATCTGTCCAGCAGTGGACTCCTCCTCCTCCTTATCACTCATTCACTCAATCTGGTCTTATTTTAAATCTGACAGATGTTACAAACATAAAAAAATATGTCAGTTGATCTCCATTAAGTAGAATAACAAAATGCTCTAGCACTCAAGTATAGGATAGAATGGTAAATGTGTATTTTCTTCAGGTACATTAGAAATCATAGTTTTATGGTCTGTTAGTGGATTTGCATCCCTAGTCAACATAAAATACTTAAGATGACATAACACATTTCATTATGGTGCTGACGTTTATAAGAGAAAAGAGGTTTTCAGGAAACGATGTATAAAGTCAGTCAACAGATACAATGGGACCAAACCATCTCCCTGAAAAGCTGGAGACAATCTGATGCTAAATATATTTGACTTTTTAATACACCACAAATTGTTGGGTTTGGTGCTTGGCTCGCTAATATAGAGTCATTGATTTATTTTAACTTGATTTAACTAAGACATATTCATTTTGTCATGTTTCAGTACAATAACAATAAGCTGTACACGGTTGAATAAGTGATTTCTATGGATAATTATTGGTTCATCATTCAAATAAATAACAGATTTCACTTCACTGTTAGATAAACAAAAACGTAATCCCCCCCCAAAAAAACATCACACTACCGCCCTCTGGTGGTCGTTTAATATGATGCTCACGTATGAGACGTTTTGTGGTTGAAGTGCCTTGCCTTTTAAAGCTACTATAGACTAGACCAGGGGCAACAGAAATAAATGAAAGTCCCAATATCACACAAAACAGACTCTTGTGAGTGTTAGACCATGTTATAACGCTGTTATCTCCTCAAAAACACACCTGGAGTTGTTTTGTTGCATTCACATGTTTGAATAACCCGTTCTTAATATTCTGCTTACATCTCCAAAGCTCAAAATGCTCTGTTCCCCCTTGTGATGTCATGCAGTGGTAGTTTTCAGGTTAACAGCTAGTGAACAGCTGAACCTTTTGTGCAGTCGAGATGGTCAATTCCTGGGTTGAAATGATCCAAATGATTCTAGTGAAGGTGTGTGGAGTCTCAAAACACAGTGGAGCACAATGTTTGCCTGTTTGAGAGAAGAACTCAGCCTAAACATGCAAGTTTGTCATGAGGAAACAACATTATAAATCATTTTCAAAAAAAAAAAAAAAAAAGGAACATTCCTGGTTTGCAATGGTTGATAATAATACAATTGTGAAACGAGTGCATAACTAAGGAAAACTGTTCTGCACTCGGCCCATTCATGACTAACATGAGTCAGTATAGTCACATTTTCTTTGTGTTTTGGTCATTATTAAGTTTCCTTTTCTGTATTTTACTTAAATAAATGTTAATTCATGGCACTCTTTAAATAAATCTGCTGGGGCAGGGGACACAAGACTCTAAACTGAGACTGTCATCTGCTTGTTTCTGTGGATATGTCATTGCTTTGCCTGAAATGTTTCACAATATGACATTACACAGCTCTATTTTACATTTATTCAATTACAGTTGGATTTATAGTTCAAAAATACCTATAAAAAAGGCATTCTGACTGTGAGCGAGGTCGCCTCTCCACAGATCTAACCTGTAACTCTGTCTGGTTTTAATTCCATACTGTGAAACATTCCAGACAAAGCAATAACACCTACATGGAGAAAAGTTACACAATGCACTTTTAACAATAGGGCTAATCAATGCTTCCTTCATGTTGAAATACAGCTATTAAAACATGGAAAACATTGCAAAATGAGAGATATGCAAAATTATAATATTAAGTAAGTTACACTTTACTGTTCTTAAACGATTTCAGACTGCAAGAAGAGCTGAAAAATACAATAATCCTGTGGCCATACCGGCTTGTCAAAGCCTGATCTTGTCAGATCTCAGAAGCTCAGCAGCCTGGTTAGTACTTGGATGGGAGCCCACGAGGAACACCAGGTGCCACAGGGGGGCACCAGTGGCAAGACATGTTGTGTCCTTAGGCAAGACACTTTACCCACATTGCCTAGTATAAAAGTGATGTGTGTGTGAGTGATGGTGGTGGTCGGAGGGGCCGATGGTGCAGATTGGCAGCCTCGGTTCCATCAGTCTGTCCCAGGGCAGCTGTGGCTACAATAGTAGCTTACCACCACCGAGTGTATAAATAAATATCACACTGTGACGATATTGTATCTTGAGACTTGGATATTGTTACACCCCTTAATAGACTGCCATAAAATTGTTGTAGTAATGTCATTTGGATATTGCACAGATACACATATTGGCTCCGTCTTTTCATTGCTGTCATTACGTCTCACTTGGTGACCACTAAGAATAGTAAAAAAATGTTGAATTGCACAGGCATAAATAGCTCTACAGGTCAACCAAAAAAAGGAGGAAAGAAAAGAGATGTACACAAAACATTTATAGAAAAGAGGTGCACTGTTGTCACTTTTTATTGTCTTCTTTTTATTCCTTTTTATTTTATTTTTAGGTGGCTCGTTTTCCTCCACATCGGTCCATAATTACCATATGATGAGGATTGTCCAGCAGCAGGAGATGTCCGCCTCTTCATTTCTTCTGCATTTAAAGTCAGGTATAATTTTCAGTGTCTCTAAACCATGCATTTGACTTTAGATAACAGAAGATATGCCGTGTAACCAAGGACACTTTCAGAACATGAAGCTGCTTAAGAAATGTTCTGCTGACCCCTGGTGGCTGCTAGTTGAACAACATGACAATGGTACAGTCTGCAAAATATCTGCATGTTTCAGTAACGACAATATAACAGAAATTACAGAATTACATAACTGAAAAGATTTCTTCAATGCCGTTTGCCAATCCAGTAATGAACCAGAAGTAACCTAGTACTAGATTAGTACCAACTGGGTCTGAACCAGGACTAACCTAGAATTAAACTAGAACTAAACCAGGTCTAAAGATAAATTGGACAATGATTAAACTAGTACTAACCAAGGATAAAACCAGGTCTAAACCAGGATTTACAAAACCGGTAAACAAGAGGAAATATTTTTGTGTTTGGAAATTGTTCTGTAAGTTGAATAGGCCTGATCTGTTACTCGAATGATGAAACAATCTTTATCATCATAGATATATACGGAAACGGCACAACAAAAATACAAATGCCACAACCATAGACCGTATATATCTACTTTTATACAGTCTATGGCCACAACACACCAAAAAAGACACAACGGAAGTGGCCGCGGGACTCTATTTTCTGACGGACCAAGTGAGCGGGACCAAGAAGAAGAAAAAAAAGAATGTGAAAAGTAAAGGAACAGAGAAGTGAACGAAGGTGGAAACATCAGTAAAAGTCATTTATTGTTTTATCATTACTCGTTTTCCACCCTCTAATGTCAGGTTTGCTGCTGACTTTGCAGCGGGGGAAGCACGATATAGTGCAGCTACAGCTATCCATAGATATTAGGCTAAGCTACATGAGTCTTATGTACAGAAGTCCTAAGAGTCACTGAGAGAGTTCTTATTATTCATTTTCCGTCAGATTTAATTCTTAAGTTGTGCTTGTGTTTGTCATCAGGATATGTTTTGCCCATTTTGTGGAGTGAGCCTTCAAACCATGGGGTCCTACTGTGGCTCATGTGGAAGAAATATTCAGTTTTTAAGAGGTCTTTAGTATGAAGGTAGGCTACATTGTGTTATTCTCTGTTATTCTGTTAGGTGCAGAGACTTCAACAGTGGTTGATGAGTTAATCCAAAGATATTTCACAGAAGGACACAGCTATGAAATAATAATGGACTTGCTGAAAACAAAGCACAACATTTCATTGAGCCTTAGCACTTTAAAGAGAAGATTATGTGATGCAAATTTGACGAGGAGGACCAACTACACTCCTATGGCTACTGTTCAGGCAGCCAATGCTGAGGAGCAGAGGGGAGGAGGCCAGCTCCTAGGATATAGAGCAATGTGGCAGACTCTCAAACAGAAGCTCTATTGTGGCCAGAAGAGATGATGTCATGCTTTTAACGGTTTTAACGAAAAGCCTGGATCCAGCAGGAACAGAAAATCGCTCTCGTCGCAGATTTGTCCCGAGAGCATATTGTTCTGGGGGACCAAACGATACCTGGCATGTAGATGGGTATGATAAACTTAAGCTATTTGGAATCGCCATCAGTGGCCGTATTGATGGATATTCCAGAAAAATCATGTGCTAAGTCCAACAATGATCCATCGGTCATTGCTCTAAATTATTAACTGTGTCACTGAGTTTATAGTTTGCCCAAAGGGCCTCCATACAGACTGTGGCACAGAAAATGGAATAACAGCAGCACGTCACTATGTCTGGAGGTCAGCGCACACCCATGAATTTTCAGGGTCCAAAAGCCACATGGACAGCACGTCAACATCAAACTAACACTAAAAGCTGCTAGTCCTTCTTTCATAAACAAAGGGGTTTTTTTTAAATCATTTTTTATAATTTACGTAACCACACATCTTGATTTTACTGTTTGAGATAGTGTTACTTAGGGAGAGTATTACAGTAAAATGTGTGTAATCTCTGTAGGAGCGAGTTTTGGACAGACCTCTTTGCTGATTTGAGGAAGAAGTATCAGGAACACTACAGTCAACCAGCCCCACCTGTTCACCCCCGTCCCCTGCTCCACATCATGACCTTTTGCCACAACACCTGAGGGGCCACAGTCCATCCAGGACTCTGTTCATATTTTAACTTGACTTACTGTTGACTTAACATTTGTCTTTGCAAGTACCCTTCAACTCTAAAGCGTGTTAAGACTTCTCATAAAAGTAAAAGTGAAACAACATCAAGGCTTTGTTAATGTGGACATTATTCTTTACCTGTTCCTAAATTCCATGGGAGGAACTGTGGATTTCCAACTTCGGCACAAACAGTTCACCATGTACACAGCCTCCTTCCAGCACCAGCAGCTCATGATGATGAACTGCAACCCATTTTTGATGAACTGCTTTAGCAGAGAGGTCTGGCAGCTCCTCTACAGTGGGAATCTGCTGTGGAGAATTACATTATACTGAAGGACACGGCTGGTCTCTAAAACAGCCCCTGCTGTTCAGGAAACCACTGTAGTTAAAAGGTGGAGGATTTGAAGAACAGTGTTGTCCCCTGAGTTTTTTTGACACTGCCCTAATATTGCCCTGCTGAGAAGTTGTAACAAGTTGAACATTTCAATAAAACCACACACTACAGCTGTATGTTTTGTGCAAATGTTCAAGCACATACAATAAACAAATACACTAAATATTTTTGGCTTGTTCATGTAAATATTTTAATTTAAAAAAGAGCAAAAAGTAGCCCACTCAGCTTCTGAAGCGCTGATGACTGTAACAATACACATGCTAGGTATTGTAGGAGTCCAGCAGAGGGAGTTTTAAAGTATTGGCACAGGGATTTACCATTGGGAATGTTGAACTTGTGAGAAACTTAAGGTGTGGCTTTGGAACCATTCCAGCAGGAGGCACCCTTGTGCCACACGTGTGATTTTGAAGAGTGAGGAACAATACCTGTTTCCATCGGACTTGTTAAATCACCAAACGTGAATCGTGAAATGGTCAGACCTCATGATCGCTTGGTACTATCTTCTTTCTGTTCGTATCACTGCACTGCCTCCAGGTGGCGCCACCCCTGTTTCACTGTGTTTCCTGCTTAGAAAGTTCACTACAACATGTGTGACTACCACACCAACGATGAAGACATGGCCTTTAGCACAGAGCCAAGGGGAGATCTTTATGAACCTGAATATACTGATGCCCGAATTCACCAGATGGAGTCATACAGATTCATGTAAAAAATCCCCAACTATCCCTTTAATTGGAAAGAACACATACAATATATGCATACTAAAAGTTGCAAAAAGCACAGCAGTGTTAGGTTGTGGAGAATGAGCGGGCCAAGATCCTGTGGGACTTCCAAATACAGACTGACAGAATGGTGATTGCGAACCAACCAGACATAGTGGTTCTGGATAAGCGAGAGAACAAAGCTGTGGTGGTGGACATTGCATTACCGAGCGATGGCAATGTCAGGAGACACGAGAAACTAGAGAAATACCAGGGGCTCAAGGAAGAGCTGGAGAGAGCCTGGAAGCATCGGTGGTGCCTGTGGTGATCGGAGCACTCAGGGCCGTGACCCCCAAACTGGATGAGTGGTTGCAGCAGATCCCAGGAAGGACAACAGACATCTCAGTCCAGAAAAGGGCAGTACTGGGGACAGCAAAGATACTGCGCAGAACTCTCAAGCTCCCAGGTCTCTGGTAGAGGACTCAAGCTGATGAGGGTGAGAGAGACCAACCACCGTGGAAGGTGAGAAACACGTTTATATATATATATATATATATATATATATATATATATATATATATATATATATATATATATATATATATATATATATATATATATATATATATATATATATATATATAAAACACGTTTCTCACCTTAGCATCCCATCCCTTAGCAGCTGGTTCATTTGTGCTGCTAGGCGCTCGTGGAGAGCAGTGAGCTTCTTTAGCCAGTATGCGTGGATCATGTCAGGGCCTGGTGCTGTCCAACATTTCATGCCTGAGACTCTTTCCTGGATGTCTGCCACTGAGATGGTAAATGGATTCTGTTCAGGGAGGTTGCTGTGGTCTTCTCTCAGAGCCACCAGCCACTGTGCATCGGTGTTATGTGATGCTTCTCTTTCCCATGTGTCTTTCCAGTACCTCTCAGTCTCCAGCCTTGGTGGGTCTGCTTTGCTGTTATTACCCTGCCATTGAGCGTACTCTTTTGCAGGCTGTGTTGCGAACAGGCGGTTTATTCGTCTGGCTTCATTCTCTCTCGTGTACCTCTTTAGGCGGCTGGCCAAGGCTTGGAGCCTTTGTTTGGCAGTTTCAAGTGCTTCAGGCATGGGCATCTGGCTGTACCTCTTGGGTACTTGCTTTTTCATTGCACCTTTCTGGGCCTCTGACAGTTGGCTCACTTCTCTCCGCACTTCCTTGATTTTAGCCTCTAACCGTCTTTTCCATGGTGGGTATCGTATCTCATGGCTCCCATGGTTTCCACCCCCCTCAGCTGCAGACGTATGGGCCCGCACCCTCTCCTCAGTCCACCAACCCGGAATATAGAGCAACTCCAGAAGTGCCACTCTATCTTCAGCCTTCTCAGGCCACTCTGGAGCGTGTGGTGCCCTCAAAGACAGCAGCTGAATCTCCAGTGCCCACTCCAGATGTGCCCAGGACACCTATCCCTGAGAGGGCAGACCCCCAGCCCAGGGTGTGGAGCAGAGACGACTGCAACGCACTTGTCAGTGAGGTCGTCAAGAAGATCTTCCGGGCAGACCTGCATCCTCTCAGTGCCCCTCTGTCCCAGGACCTGCTGGCACAGCTGGAGGATCAGGTCTCAGAGTGGACTGTTTTAGTGAAGCCGAACAAATATTAAAAAGTGGCCTCCACCGTGTACAAAGACCTGTGCAAAGGCAAAAACAAGTACCACCTGAGCCATGCTGCTGTGGCCCAGAAAGGCTTCAGCTCCATGGTCCTGGAGGCTATTTGCTCAAACCTTCAAACCTGGAGACGCCCAAGGAGAAAAGCAAACTGCAACGCTTCCTGGAGTCTATGCTGTACTCGATGTGCACCTGCTACTATGGACGCTAAAGCATCTACACCATCCATCTGGAGACTCTGCCAGGTCCAGGTCCTCTGGGGCCTCAAACACCTGACAACCCCACAAGCACCTGACACCCCCCCACAAACACCTGACACCCCCCACAAGCACCTGACACCCCCACCATCCCCCGGCCCCCCACTGAATAACACCTCAGGGCCACCGCTGACCACCAACCCCCCCAACCCTTACAAATACCTGACAACCTCCTGGTTCCTGACTGACCTCCTGGTCGTGACCCAGGAGGTCTAATGGACTGAGAGGAGCTCCTCAGCAGCGAGCAGCTCAAAGGCTCGATGAAGAGGAGCAGAAAAGCAGGAGTGTAGGACAAACCTACACACTGAATAACACCTCAGGACCACCCACCCCAACAAACACCTGTAAAAGACTGAAATAAAGATTGTCAATATCAGTCAAGTAATTGCCATAAGACATAAGACAATACAGTAAAGTATATTTACCTTGTTGACATGTGTCGGCTGCTCGCTGCAAACCATCTTCAGAACTGTCACCCATGACAGATCTCCAAAGTTGCTGTAATTATTGGTGACCTCTTGTCCGTCCCTTCCACGGTCAAGTACTTGATCTTGGCATTAGGGTTTATGTGTTTGTCATTTATTAGTCTTCCAAATGACCCTCCTCTTTGGCTGCATCAACACTACAAAAGCACACAGATCACTTCATAAATCTTATTTATAGCAAATCAAAGTTAGTATCATGTTTTAACATTAATATTATCTTTAAGTAAACCACATTATCTGACTGTATAATGCACAGTTAAATCTCCATTCCAGAGACTAAACTCCTTCATTAAACAACATTTCAGTGTTTACTAAACCAAGAGCAATGTGTCAGTGAGTTTTCCATTGAAATGGAACTTGAACATGAACGTCTTAAGCTTGTCATGGTAAAGTCTCTGTCTCCTTTCACATTCTTCTTTGCTTAGAAGTTCACCTCGATATTCAAATAAAAAGTCTCCTTTTTCAAATGGAGCAGTGGTAAACATGCCACAGTCTAGTTGACACACATAATAAATAGGTAACAAAGAGCAAGACAATGTATTTGATCATAATTAAACTTGTATATTCAAATTACCTTTAAAGGGATTGATGAATCTCATGTCAAACCCTACTCTACCCTAATTTACTCCTACGTTGGATTAACCAGTCTTCGCTTTTGCAGACTTCTGATGCATGTGTCAAAACCTGTAAGAAAAAACTCCACTTGTTCTTTACAGAACAAGCATGGGCAATACACAAAATTCTACTCCATCCATTAAAAAAACATGAACAGAAGCAGAATTCTGTGCTTATAATTGCTCCTTTTATATTTTTAAATGCTACTAAGAAAGACATTTGTTTTCTCAACTATAATTATATAACATATAATAAAAAAGTGTTAATTCATTTGTTCACCTGGTCTAAGCTCATTTTCAGTAAGATCAAGGTTACTGAAATATCAAGACATTCAACATTCCATCTGTTCATGTTTGTGTATTTAATCACTACACAAAATGAACCAAACATCTGAACCAAAGTTAGTAGCTGTGGCAGACTGAGTCAAAATGAGTCGCATGTTGCCTCCACTGAAATGAAGCAAATAATTAAGGCCTATCCACATCACACAACAGGCAATGGCAATTCCTGTCATTTGTTCACATCAGATGAAAATAGAATCGCATATGGTTAAAAACATGGCTGGTAACTAAATGACAAACAAAACCCCAGAATCCCTGCCTGTACTGGACTACAAATCCCATCACACAACAAATAAACTACAACATCAGATCCCCTGGTCAGGCCTGGGGAGGGCTGGAGGAGCTGTCCACGGGCCGGTGGTGCTGACCTCTGCTCTGATCTGTCTGCACCCTGATGTGTCTCCACATGGAAACCACATCACACAGGCCTCCAGTTCGAGTCACACCTTAGCAGTGCATTATGGGAGATTCAGTCCTACCCCAGCCTAGTGTAGGACTCAACCTACATGTACCATAATTCAAAGGTGCACTGTGTGACACTGTGTAGATTAAACCTGTCTATCACAAGGGAGACAACGCAAAGCAAAAACATCTCTATGGAGAAAAGTATTTGATGGAGCCTCCACCAGAAAAGTTACACAGTGCTAGCCCTGTAGATTCAATCATGTTTGCCATTTCATATTTCAATCTATTTAAAATTTCAGAATCAGCACCGGAATACTTGAAAACTTTGTTCAGTTCATGTTTCTGATGTTGCTGTTTTCTTGTGTTGAAGATTATTCCTAGAAAAAGTGATTAGTTACACATAAAACACACTTATATGTGATTTATTGTTACATTTTAGATCTTTCACAAAATCTTTGTTATGTAAAAATGTCAGACATTACACTGGTTAGTTCCAGAGTATATTTTTTACTTCAAAGGTGAGTGGTGCTGGCCTCTCTTTTGTCGGCCACTTTAACATGTTGCAAGATGATTAGATTAGAGACAAAAGGCCAGAGACACAGCATTTTAAGCTTTGGGGATGTAGACAGACTAATAATAAAGACTTGTGGATGAAACAAAACAAAACTCCAGGTATGTTATGCCATCTTAACTTCCTCCCAAATGCTTCTTCTTTTGCTCCACTGTGTATTCTACAGAGACATCACCGTATCATTGCACCGTTTTCCTTACCATGTCTTGTATAGCTGAGATACTTTGATTACTTTTTTTACTATTTTATTTTTACTTGTACATAGTGTTATAGTTAAGACCGCACTAAACGAGACCAAGACCCGAGACCACAGTGAGGGTGCTACATGTCTATCCGACTCACTGGAAGGACCTACTACCATGATCATTTTAATTTATTTATTCAATTATGTATGTATTGATGTGTTAGTTTATTTATTGTTCATGCCACTTCATGTTATTGGCATCAATTTAAAAAGAGAAACAAAAAATCTGGAAATTTAACTTGGAAAGAAAAATAAAATAATAAAAAGTCCTATTTTTCCATTGTTTATGTCAGGTGCGTTCCTGGTGCTGTACTTCTTGTTCCTGCTCACATGTGGGATCCCGATCTTCCTGGAGGTTTCTCTGGGACAGTTGACTCGTCAGGGCGGCATCACCTGCTGGAGGAAGATCTGCCCTCTGTTTAAAGGTGATTTTTGTGCTTTTTCTGATTCTGAGAAAAAAAGATGAACTGTAAAGAAAACCAGGTTTTCCCTTGCGTGTTCGTTAGTTTCTGCTAGACAAAAATACATTTGAAACAGAAATAAAGTCCAGATAATTTACTTATTCAAATATTAGAAAGCCATACTTGTACAAGGAGTCTGTGCCGACATTCCCATGCAGAGACTCTATATTTACACCTATACAATGATTTTTATACGCAAACTATAATGGGAGGCTACCGTGGTTTAGACTTAGCGCCTCTTCGTTGGTGCACAGGTCCAGCCAGGCCTCTTGGCACGTCACACAGTCCAATCAGACTCCATCCGGGTGTTATCTGTCCAACAAGTCATGACATCATCCCTATCCCATCCTGTCCTATTTAGTTGGTTAGCTATTAGATAGATTGGAATATCATACTTTTGTTTTGACATACAGTATGTCTATGAGTCTCACAGCTGTGATCAGAGCCCTCATCTTCACATGACCTCGGTACAATAATTAAATATAGCAGTAGTTATGCAGAATAGCTAAGCCTAGTTATTTATCCTAACAGAACCTCAAACAAAAGACAGCACAATGATGGAGACAACCGGAAAAGCACGTCTGCTACACATCGATCAGTTTTACGTGGCGTTTTTTCAAATATTTTAAAAGAATTCAGGTCGGTTTTTGTGTAAAATGAAAGACATTTATAAATTCCTTTTCACGCTGACGATTCCGCTTCATGGGACAATTCCACGTTTTCCGTCTGTTTTCCGCGATAAAATCATTCTCCCTAAGAAAGAGGGTGTACAAAAGAGGAAGAAACCTTAGAGACAGGCTGGTACATTTCTACCTTCCTCCAAACCAGACGACATCAGGCCAAACTACTTTGACTCCTCTCCCTGATGGTAATCGTCGCTGTGGTGTAATAGCTTTAAGCATCTTCAGACTGAAAAAGAAATACTCATCAGAGGAATTATATACTGTAATACTAAATCTGTCATTTATATGATCACATGCTCCTGTGGTAAAGCCTCTGTGGGTAAAACACGTATTGCAGAGCAGAGGAATAGTACCATAAGATGTAACAACATGAACTATCCTGTGGCGGCTCATTTTGTAGATTTCAACCATCCTATCTCTTCTTTAAGAGATATTGGCAGTGGACCATAGACGTATATATGATATATACAGTCATATATAGGGTCTATGCAGTGGACATGTAAAACTGCCCCCTAGAGGTGGGAATCTGTAAATGCTCCTGTCAAAAAGAGCACTTTTGGATCCACCAACTTAAGACTCTAGCTCCTCATGGACCTTAGACTTTGACCTAAGATGCTCTTTGTGATATGGTCATACTATTTTTGCATTTAATGGAATGTTTATGTAAATATTTAACTGATTTTTTCTTGCTGTAGAGTGGGCTGACCTCACTGGGTGACCTCAGTTTGGGACCTCCCATTCTTTGGTGGGGGTATGAGCACGTTTGGTCCAAAGCAAGAAGAAAGATCTGACAAAGGCTTTTTTGCTGAAATGTTATTTAAAAACAAAAAAGCATTTGGACATCGGAATAGAGGTGGGGCCAGACACAATGTCCATATGAGGAGGTGCACTTAAGTTGACCTCTTGACCTCACAAAAGTCCACTTCCTGCTGCTCCATGTTTAAGCTGTGTCACAAACCAGCTCAAAGTTGTCTCTGATTTTGGTCTCTGTGTGTTTATTACAGGCTACAGCCCTTGCACTCTGATCCTGCCTCTGAGAGGCCCTGAGACCAGCTACTTCTTGGCCAGTGTGAAGCTCCTCTAGCCAAGACACTAAAAGTGTTGGCCTGTCGTAAGGGGGAGGAGGTCCTTGCTTTGACTCTGCTCAGCAGCAGAGGGGAGATTCTCCATCGTCTATAGTCTACCTTTTCATAGGGCCCCGGTGTGACTGGGAGGAGGCTGTGAAACATGACAGCATGAAGTACAAATTGCTGCAGAGCCGACACCAACACCCAGGGGGCAGCACCAGCTCATCCTGCCAAAGCCTCACATCAGGTAGGCCTGTCAGAGCGACATACTGCAGAGTGCAACCTACTTCAGTAATGCCTGAATCTTTGTTTATAACATGTGTTTTTGCACTTGTTTTAGTGTCTATATGACTTGAATTCAAATAGTCCAGAAACATTATTTGAAGATGTGAGTGTATAGTAGTAGTAGTAGCCTTTATTTGTCAATTCCTTCACATGTACAAGACATACAAAGTATCTGGTCACTTTGGTTCCTGCAGGTTTTCACTCACATTTTCTTGGTCAGTTAAAAGCAATAAAAATCTGCAAAGTGAATCTTAAGGTGTTCATTCTACACTCACATTCAGACCTGTTTATATCTTTACAATACACAAGTTACAATAATGAAACATTTGACACCATGAAACCAATCTATCATTTGATGTAATCAGTACTGAAAGTATTTCATGTTTTTAGGCTGCTCTTAGGTTAGGTTAGTTAGGTTGCTTTATTTGTACCTGTCGGTAAATTTATTTTGCAGATTTGAGAGGCTGATCCCACATTTCACAGTTCATTCATCCACACTCTACCCAATAAACACAAATAAAAACACAATAGAAAAATAAAGTGTTACAGTGCTCCAGTGCAGAATGGTTTTGTTCCATAAATAAATTAATTCATCTCACTTAGATACAAGTCACAATAAATACTGACTGTATCAAAACGTTACAATTCATTCATAAATACAATAGCAGCTGGAATGAAACTCCTTTTAAAACGATTTGTTCTCGATCTTGGGACTAAAAACCTCTGACCAGAGGGAAGCAGCTGAAACTCTGAGTTTAGAGCATGATGTATCATTAAGAACTTGGTTTGTTGAGAATCTGTGATAAATGTTTAACATACTTCACTTCTACATCAGTTCAGTCGCTCAGGTTTAAAAGAAAAACTAGAAAAGTTCATGTTGGTACACAGATGTCCCCAGCTCCCCGTGAGGGCACCCATGAGGGCACCCATGTGGGCACCAATGAGGGCACCGGGAGTTTTCCCGGTCAGACCTGTGCAACACCACGCACAGTCCTGACCGGGAAAACTCCCGGTGCTCCAGATGGCCAGTCCAGCCCGCTCGTAGTGGCCCGTGAGCTGTGTGGTAGGGTGGAGGTATTGCGCCATCTGCTGGAGAAGGTCAGATTGCAACATCATTAAGTTCCAATGGCAGTCAGTGCGCAACATCACTGTCGCGTTTAGACAATAAGGCAACAGTGTTGGCAGAAGAGGCTTATTTCTTTAACTTTTCTGCCTTCTGTAGTTCATTTATTTTCAGTGGGTGTAGGCCTTAGTTACATTTACTCGAGAAATTAAGAAATTGTATTTCTTATAGCCTACATTTCTAGCTGTATATTTTTACTCCTACTTGTGTGACATATTATTGAAGTAACAGTACTCTCACTTGAGTAAAAAGTAAAAAAGTCTTCCCACTGTGAGTGACAAAAAAAGTGACAAAAGCTTTATGTGACAATATGTTTCATGCAGAGCTCATTCAGATAAGATTTAGTTTGTCTTATTTTTGTGTTTGTCCTTTGAAAATATCAAATTGTGTATTATTAAAGGTTTAGTCCTTCAAATGACATAAAATCATAAATCACGTGTTGCGTCCCGACACTTACGCTGTAATGAGTTGAGTAGGCTTGTAGTTTTTTTCCCTTACTTAAGTAATTTTTTGAACCACTCATTTGTATTTCTACTTGAGTAATATTAATTTGAAGTAACATTACTCTTACTTGAGTATAATTTTTGGCTACACTACCCATCTTTATTTACGGGCAGTCCTGTTCAAATATCCAAACGCTTATGTCAGGGCGCACATCTGTTGTTTCTTTTGGACTTCTACGGTGCGTTTAAAGTATTCGGTTACATCCCCAATACATGTCTTTTCCAAGTTTTTCCCTCAGACTTAACAACTTTCGAAGTACGGAGCAGACGCAGAGACGAGAGCGAGGCGTGGTCTGCGATCCTTTTGGTTTTTACGCACGGACGCGACAGACGCTTCAGTCAGTGGAAACGGAGGCGAAGGAACGTCATTTTTCCACGGGATTCAACGCGGGTGACCTGTCTGGGCGTTTAATAAGAAGAGACGGGAAGAGAAGACTACGTAAAGCAAACAGAGGAACGGGTCTGCGGGCATCTCTGAGACTGACGCACGGGAATAGGTGAGTTCACGTTTTACGCTTGTTTTTAATGTTTGTAACTGGAAAAAAAAACTATTCCAACCGTAAATAACTATGGAAATGGTATCACACGTCAAGGCAGCCTACGTATACCTTGAATATGATATGTTTTGTCATGTGGTTATTCTCATGTAGCTCTGTTTTTCGTGCGTAAAAGCGATAATTCGCCTATTTAGAAATTAATTATTCCAGGGTTGAACTTATCCAAATGGCTGAAAGTGCATGGAGTTTAAAAACATAGTGGAGCGCTTCCTGAGTTTGAGAGAAGAGTTGAGAGGGATTTTTATGCGAAACGCGTGAATGAAACAAAACAAAACTCCGGGTATGTCACAATTATAAAGTGGATCAGAAAATGGCGTATAATATGGGCCCCTTAACACTCTGCGGAGGGCAAAGCAATAACAGGAAGCAGGTGTCAGGCATCACACAGTGCATCTTTAATAGAATGTACTGACAGAATAAATCAATAATTTTGTTAGTAAACTGTATGGTATGTTTGCTGGTGCTGTAACTGTAGTAAAACTCCCTGTTCCACACCTTCTGAAAGTATGTGGAGCTGAGGAGCAACAGATAATGCTCCAACAATAGACAGGATGTGTTTAAAGCTCATAGATTAAAATACTTAGTGCATACAGTAGGCTGAATGTCAAACTAAACTGATTTCTACTACACTAATTGTTCCCGTAGTGTCTCTGCGTTTAAACATGTGACCCATTCTTCAGTGTCTCTGGGTTGAACCTGTCAGGAGCCGTGGGATCCATCTCCAGATCTTGAGCTAGTCTTGGTCCGGACTGCCTTAGCTGGAAGATCTGGCCTATCGTGCATGTAGAATAAAAAAAAACAACCTCAAAATCACAATTTGAATCAACATAAAATACCATAATTCCTCAATTGCGCCATGTGTCCAGCGTTATTCTGCATAAAAACGGCTAACCCTGTAGTTCAGATCTGCACAAACATATTCTGAAAGATGATTCTTGTATTCGTTTAACAGTTAAAATTTCAGTCAACTCTTCTGGACATGTTTAAATTATTATTAAAACATGAATCGCAAATGTAATCACAAAACCTTTCAGAAAATGTTGGTATTTTCATGAATCGTTGAACCCTAAAACACATCCAGACAGAAGCATGCAAACTCCACACAAAGAGCCCCGGGCCACCATGTATTATGCAAATACACTGAGATAAACTTGACTTAAAGAGGGAGTATTATGCAAAATAGACATCCTGGAGCTGTTATAATGTTGTTCCATCACCCAAAACATGCATGAAGAGGTTCAAATCCCGTTCTTGACATAAACGCAAACATCATTGGTTGTTATAAAGGGCTTTGAGTGCCTTGAAGGTGGAAAACTGCTGTATAAAAACTAAAAAGACTATAAGATTCTGTCCAAAGCTCTGCCCACAAGCCTATATCACCCATGCTCCCATAAATACACAAAAACATGATACAAAACAATACGCTACAGCTTGACAAACTGGATGTGATGTTGAGTAGTTTCATTAACGGGATGCACGCTGACTGTAATGTGATAGTGCTCTGAAGGGGTGTGACTTTGGATTTAGAGCCTTAGACTGTATAAAGAAGTGGACTAAGCGAGTGGGAAGTCACTATAGTGTTCAGCGACGCTCAAATGAAGCTTGCGATGCTCACGGTTACGGGCTCAATTTGGAATCAGGCTCTATACTATGAATAGGATTTTTTTTACAGACAAAATAAAAACAGGATTATGCAGAGCGGGTTAATATGAACATTTTAGGACCAAAATGCTGAGGCTCACAGCAGCAGTTACAGCGGGAGGAGCCACAATATTCCAATATAAGTCAATGGGAGCCAGGGTCAAAAGGAGCCGGAAGAGCTGCATGTGAACATCAAAAACGAAAGTGACTTATAAAACATGTTAATATGTTGTTTTTAGCAAATGTTGCATATTCAGAACAATAAAGTAACATGGTGATCTAAATATGCTGTGTGTGAGTAGTTAATACATCATAGAAGTAAAATGTCCTTTAATTTGAATGCAATACAAGTAGTTTTTGCATTAAATAGGGCTCATCTTTTTCACGTAGTGTTGCCGTAGCGTCAGTTGTTGCAGCTTTGTCCAAACTGTGGGTTTAAGCACATTTCCAGGACGCACCAGAGGACGTCCTTCCTCCAGCCCAGAGGAAACCCACGGTTTTGTTTTAGAGTTATTTCAACAGAGGTGTTCAGGAATCCAATTGTTCAACTTTATTGCAGCGTTTAAATGAAAACAGTGTCATGTAATGTTAAACAGACTGTATCCCTGTGAGCCCGATGCCCTCCCATCCTCCTGTATCCCTGTAGTGTTAGACTTAGCTCTCTGCAGATGTTGTAGGGCGTCAGATGCCCTCCCATGTTGCGGTGTGGTTGGATAAATGCAGAAGGAGAATGGACCCTGTTACTGATACAAACGATCAGGGGAAAAAAACATTTGTAGATTTTACATTTTGGACATTTCTCATCCAAATACCAGAGAATGATACAGAATAATTGTCTCAGAACATTCCAGTGTCTGAACCCATGAAGTTACGATGAGTCTTCTAATGTACTGTTAAGTGTAAAGTAGGTCATAGCTGTAATTGCTGCACTTATTGTGTGTTGCTGTTGTTAAAAGGCTCATTCACACAGGCGCAGTGAGGTCATGTCTCTAAATCAGACGCTCTCACACACGCACACCAACCCCCCACACCTCAGGGCCAGAGCTCCAAAAAACTATTAACAACTCACAGGACACTTGTACTGGCAAATATACAAAAAGAAAAAAAGTTAAAATGTTGATAACAATTTCGATTTCATTTTGATTTCAAGAAATGCTAGAGACCAAATTGAGTACCATAATGATCAGAAAGGCATTTCAATACAATAATATCATTTTAACAAGCAAAGACAATTGATTTAATAATTACCATGTGGACATTTTGGTATAGAACAAGTATAATTGTCTGACCAAATGTGCAAACTCCCAATCCTTTTTTTTACCAGAGATAAATAAGAGTTTGGAGCTTTGTTGTAGATTCTGCACAAATCCTCGCTGTTTTTCTGTTCTCTGCATAATTTTTTTCCCTTTTTTGCCGCTGTGTTTGTTTTGACGTGAGCGGACCGTGTGTTTCTCTGATGTTTAATCCATCTGTCAATCAAACCCATCTGAAATCAGGGATACTTTTTCCGACCCTCAGGCCTTTCTCAAATTACCATTGTCAAAGCTTGTGGTTTTTCCTGGACAGGCAACAAGCGAGATGTCATGTTGTTCAGTATCGACACTTGCTCAAATGAGTATCTAGTATAGTATATGAGTTTTAGTACTAGTTTTGATCTTGATTAGTACAGGCATCAGTCATAGGGTATCTGTTTTTTGAAAAGAGCTGGAGAGAGGTCAGAATTCTCAGGTGGAATTTGCTGTGTAACCGTACATTTACATATATATAATTAGATCTTATTTCGCACCAGTTTCTTGCCGTCTTTGTTGCTACTTTACATTTATATTTTTTGCTCTTTATTATATTATATTGTGACGTGTGAGCTACTGTGTCCAAATAATTTTCCTTGTGGATCAATAAAGTCAGTAACTAAACTAAGTCTAACTGTCAGATTACAAATTTGTTGACCTGGTTTATGGTTCATGTCTCCGTCATTATTGGGACTATCCACATGGAACATAAACTGGCACAAAATACAACATTTTCTGTCTATTTAAATAAGGTAATCTATTACTGCAGCCACATTTGCGCTGGGGAAGACTGACGAAAGCGAGGCTGCCAATTTACGCCATCAGCCCCTCTCGCCATCATACTTGGCAATGTGGGTTAAGTTTCTTGCCTAAGGACACAACAGCAGAACTCGGTCCGAGCGGGAATTGATCCTCCGACCTTCACGGCTCTAACCACTGAGCCGCTGTTGCCCAAGGTTCAACATCTGGGGATCATAAGTTTGGAGGTTTCTTTCAAAAACACTGATTTTCTTATAAAGTTAAATAGGCCCCTACTTTCCGTCTGAAAACATGACATCACCAGAGCTAAAACCTGAATGCAACCTGTTATTATCACATTGTTTTCTGTATTTCAACCATTAGCGTCATTTTTTTAAAGTTTTTCCCCAAGCTGAACAAACCGTGACTTGGTGCATTGTGCTGCGAGCCTCGGTGGGCTGGTGTGTCCCTGGACGACTGCCGAGCCTCAGTCCGTTTTTAGCAGAGTCCAGGGCGGAAACTGGTGGATGCTATTTTCTTCTTTGTTTTTGCCACGTTTCGACCAAAGTCACATTCCAGGGACATTCTTCCAGAGGCGAAGGTTAAGTCTGAGGACAATTCAGTGGAAAAAGATTCAGAAAATGAGAGAATTTGAGGACAGCTGTTGGAGCCTGAGTCAGGGCCGCTCACCGTCTGCGCATGTGGCTGATTCAGACGGAACGCTTTTCACATGACAAAAGTGTGACAGATTTTGCAGCAGGTTCGTGGTAAACAGATTTTATCTATTTATTAAAGAGAATATGATACGTCAGTGTGTGCTGTGTTGTTTCCTCATCACAAACCTACCTGGAGTTGTGGTATGTGGTTATACAGGAAGTGCTTCACTGTGTTTTTAAACTCCATACACCTTCATTAAAATCATTTGGATGATTTCAGCCCTGGAATTTCTAATCTCTACTGAACTAAAGGTAGCTATAGCTTGAAAACTACCACGACATGACATCACAAGGTGGAACTTTGAGGTTTGGAGATGTAGACACACTAATAATGGATTACTCAAATATGTGTGAATGAAACAAAACACAACTCCAGGTCTTTTTTGAGGAGGTAACAACATTTTAACAAGACTTAAAGCTCACAGGAGGCAAATTTATGTAATATAAGACCTTTTAAGAAGAATTTATAGTAATCTTGATGGTATTAAGGGTTCCAAATCTGAAATCTAGTGACGTAGTCCTTTAGATCAATGAGTCCTTGGTGTATTAGTTGACCAAGATTTATTAGTCAACTAAATATAACCTTTAGGTGATAAGGATTTATATGGGAGAACAGCAGAAAGAAGAAATGAGTCAGCTGAAAAATTGGAAATGAATCATGAAGTTAAATTCTTCCATAAAGATGCAGTTTCCTTGAAGGTTTTTGCATGAACTCCCGAGTAATTGTTCCCTCGTGAGTGCAGTTTGGGTCAGATACACAGAGATATGTAATAGTTTTGAGATTTATTGCCATGCCCTCTTTTTAGTCTGCTAATCAATCAGCAGGACATGTCTTTAGTCCAGTGAGATTTTCTTTAGATGACTACAGCACAAGGATTCTTTGGTGGCAGTGGGGAATTTCACTTTGGGTTACTGGGCGAAAAGATCTAGCAGTACCAGTAGTTAAAAGTAGTATAAGATTACTGTATTTTTCGGACTATAAGACGTACCAGCCAAAAAATGTACAATGAAGAAGAAAAAACATGTATAAGTCGCACCAGACTATAAGTCACACTGGACTTTGGGGGAAATTTATTTTATAAAATCAGAGGCACTTTATAGAAGTTATAGTAATAAAAACAACCCAATAGAGAACAATCCATGTATCAGTCGTTCGTTAGTTTTTGAATATAGAACCAAAAATAAGAAAATAAAAAAACAACTTTTTTCTTTATTATTTGTCTATAAAACCAAAATGAAAAAACGGATAATGATTTGTTTTTTCATTTTTAATTCATATATACAATTCATATATTTGGTCTATGGGCTGTCAGTGTGAAAATTTTTATATATAAGTCGCACCTGAGTATAAGTCGCCAAAACCCAAACCGTGAAAAAGTGCGACTTATAGTCTGAAAAATACGGTAAGTTGTTTTTTTATAAGATTTTAGATTGTATTGGCAGTGGTTGACTTTTCCAGCCACTCACGCACTCACTGCAGTCATACCAGGCAATATGGATGAAGTGTTTTGCCCAAGGACACAATAGCATTATGCGGCGGTTGTAGCTGAGTGAGTAGGTAGAGGTTTATGTACAGAAATCAGTGGATCCAGAGGGCGTGATTGACAGGCGGATTAAGCAATCAGAGAGACGCTTGCTCCTTTCGTGTCAAAACAAACATGCTGATTTACCAAAAAAAAGAAGAAGAAAAGAAACTTTTTTTTAACAGAATGTGGAAGACACTGGCAAGTAGTTGTAGTTGTCCACAGACGTACCTTGTTTGTCCGGGTATTGTTGCATAGCACTGGCGTCACACTGGTGCAGCTGTTCTCTGGTCAGTTAAACACTTGGAGCTGTGGACATTAAAAACACATTTTTACCTCTGGCTCTGTTCAAATGAATGAACCCAGTGTGCGTAGTTTATTCTGGAGGTGTGGACCGAAACAACAGTGACCAGGCCAGAACAGGCTCATATAAACAGGCTCCTATAACAGGCTCCTATAACAGATTCCTATAACAGAATCCTATAACAGGCTCCTATAGGGCTTAAGGAGCTTGTATTTGGACAGAACTCAGTCGAGAGTTTATGAAGTGAGAGAAACAGACGAGTAAACAAGGCTGTAAAACATAGAACATGTGTGAAGTCACGGCACAGGAATGAGGTGAATTAGGTACATTTCACAACAGGAAAAGTATGCGAAAGTTTTAGATATTAAAGCTTCACTATGTAACATTTCTGAGGGAGGGTTCGCCACCTACTTGTCTCCATGGCGATGTTACTGTTGTGCCTTGAATGTTCCAGATCACATTGGACTTTACCATGACATTTCTAAAAGGCAACTTCAAAAATGTTGAGCTAGATCATTTTTATTCGTGACTAGACCCAATAACTCACTACCTGCATGAAGTTGGCCCCATCAAACGCAAACCTACATAAAAACTATGTCAATTGTTTGTGCTTTGTTTGTGCTGTTTTGTGCTGCAAAAAGTTTTGTTTGTGCTTCTTTAGTTTTGGAGAAATTAACAATTCTTTTATAGGTCAGCCAGCCCCCCAGGAAGATTTAAAATACACTAAAACAGTCCAAAATGGAGTCAATCGTTTGTGCTTTGTTTGTGCTGCAAAAAGTTTCGTTTGTGCTATTATGGTTCTTAAGATATTTGCAGTTTTATTTTCAGCCGATGATGTCATCCAGCCCCTCAAAATGTTAAATAGAGCTCAAAACAGGAAGAAAATTATAGAAAACGTTTACATTTGTGCTGTGACAATTTCCATTTGTGTGAGTATATTTCTAAAATTATTAATTATTATTTCTGCAGTAATTATAGGACGTCATTTCCGCTCAGCTGACAGCAGCAAACTTCGCAAAACTAGTGGCAAAAACGATCTCAGGCTGTGGAAAAGTCTGTAACAGTCTTTAGTAATTTGCTTTTGATTCATATTTTATATAATAATACAGACTTTTTCATAGCCTGAGATCGTTTTCGCCACTAGTTTTGTGGAGTTTGTTGCCGTCAGCTGAGCGGAAATGACGTCCTATAATTACTGCAGAAATAATAATTAATCATTTTAGAAATATACTCGCACAAATGAAAATTGTCACAGCTCAAAACAGCACAAACGAAATACAAACGTTTTCTATAATTTTCTTCCTGTTTTGAGGCTATTTAACATTTTGAGGGGCTGGATGACGTCATTGGCTGAAAATAAAACTGCAAATATCTTAATCATAATAGCACAAATGAAGCACAAACGATTGACACCATTTTGGACTGTTTTAGTGCATTTTTAAGCTTCCTGTTTGTTTGGCTGACCCCAATAAAAGAATTGTTAATTTCTCCAAAACTAAAGAAGCACAAACAAAACTTTTTACAGCACAAAACAGCACAAACGAAGCACAAACGATTGACATAGTTTTTGTGTAGGCTTGCGTTTGATGGGGGGCCAACTTCATGCAGGTTAACTCACTCTATTACAACACAAATCTGTATTTTAACAAAACCATATGTTGTGATGTCATCTGAAATGCAGTTATAGAGACCGAATATCAAGTGATACAGTGGGTGAAGTGGAGACACTTCACCCACATTGTCTAGTGTGAATATTTCTTCAGTCTTCAGTCGGTCTGTCCCAGGGCAGCTGTGGCTACAATAATAATAATAATAATAATAATAATAATAATAATAATAATAATAATAATAATAATAATAATAATAATAATAATGCATCAGTTTTATATAGCGCTTTTCAGGACACTCAAAGACACTTTACAGAGCATTATTCATTCACTCCAGACCCGGTGGTGGTAAACTAGTATTGTAGCCACAGCTGCCCTGGGGCAGACTGCCGGAAGCGAGGCTGCCAATCACCACCATCACTCACGCCCACACCACTTTCATACTAGGCAATGTGGGTAATGTGCCTTGCCTAAGGACACTACGACAGTTTTTGCCACTGGCGCCCCACTGTGGCACCTGGAATTCCCAGTGGTCTCCCATCCAAGTACTAACCAGGCCCGGCCCAGCTTAGCTTCTGAGATCTGGCGGGATCAGGCTTTGACGAACTGGTATGGCCACAAATAGTAAATCACCACAATAGTAAATCACCACTGCCCAGTGCATAAATCTGTAATGCAACTTAGTAATAGTTAGCATTTGTAGTAGAAGTAGTAGCAGTAGCTATAGTTGTTGTAGTATGGAGCTCAACAGTGACCGCCTACGTCCTGAATCCAGAAGTAAATTTCCCATTCATTTAAAAAAAAAATTCCCCCATAGACTTTCTGAAAAAATAAAGATGCTCAAGGCTAATCAGCTACATGGTACCCTAAGTTATTAAAGCATCTCATGTATCTTGCATATTTTTCATTTTTGTGTTATGGATATTAGTTTGCATATAGCTAGTTAGCCTCTGCGATGTCTTTGAACTGTAAATATTTGAATTTTTTGAAAAGTCTATGGGAAAAAATTATGGAAAATTAACTAATGGAACCAGTGCGAGCCGTCACTGATGAGCTCCATAGTTGTAGCAGGAGGACTAAATAAACAAATCTGCAACATCATGGAATCATTAAAACTTGATAAAAAATGGATAGGAAACAATGTATGTACAGTACTAAACAAATATTTCAACTTTAAGCATGCTAGAACTAAACCAAGAGCAAACCAGGACTAAACCAGGACTAAAACCAGAGCTAAACCAGGTCACAGATGCAGAAGCTATTTAGGTACATCACTTCAGCCAGAAACATTTTGACTGTTTAACCTGCTGCAGAGGAAATGAGGAAATAAAGACTGAACGTCCAATATCCTTCAGTAAATAGACCCGACCATAAAGAGACACTGTCCTGTTCATGCAAATTGGCTAAGAAAATACACGGTCATATAGTTTACATATTAAGCCCTTTGTCTGCAATGTGAAAAGTAGGCTGTATTTTTTGTGATCGTTTTTACGGATTTGTAGTTTGTTAAAGTGTTTTTTGTGTGTATTTGAGCAAAATGTGTCTCGTCCCAGTACACATATATTGTATAAACCGCTCTTGAGGTCTGAATAAGTCTAATTAAAAGGTGTTTTATTGTCTATTGTCTAAGAATCAGGAATTGCACTGCTGGATGGTGTTAGGGTTGGGGTTCAGGTTGTGAAAAGTGCTCATAAACTCATCGTGGTGAGTAATTAGGATGCTCTAAATGTATAAGAGGAGGAGGAGGACTGGTCAGGGAAGGTCAGCAGATCCTATGAAAGAGCCAAAAGTGTCTCTCCCTCCTCTGTGTCCTGCAGTATCACAGCAGTGTCCAGGGGGCGCTAAGTGAACACAGTAGTATTTGGACAGCTCTTACTCCACTCTTGTGTTCCGGTCGTTGATGAAATGGTCCAGTCCCTCAAAGTATTTCCTCTAGAAGGTCTTTTTAAAACTAAAACCTAAAACTTCCCAGCGCTATAGGGACGGCACAAGATCTCGTGTCACAAGATCTCGTGAAAAAAAATTGCCACTAGATCGTGCACACGTGAGAAAAATGAGAAAAAATTATCTTGTGATTTTTTCCCAAGTGTTTACGTTTGGATTGTACGGGTTGGTGAGTTACGTATCTTTAACAGTTCCAAAAAGCACTACTAGAATGGAAACAAAGCTATGAAATCAAATAAATAAAAACATGTGAGGCCAAAATTGGAAAATGAATTGTGAAATGTTTGTATTTATTATGTTAAACTCTCATCTTGTCTTGTTCTCATGGACCCAGTCTCATATCTCGTCCCTTCCCCTCGTCTGCACTATGTAACTTTTCAGGTTGGGCATCCACTATCTGCTCGTCTCCATGTAGATAAGCATCCAGCAAGTATTTCAGGCAAAGTATACATCACCGTGGAGACAGGTAGACAGCAAACCCTCCACCAGTAAAGTACCATAGTGCTTCTTTAACAATACTTACCGGACCAAGCTCCAAGGGGAGTTTCATCTTCCTGTTTCTAAAGATTTGACTGACTTGATTTTTCCCCATTCAAAAGATATAATATTTCGTTTTAAATTGTTAATCGCTATGGTAACAGTCCTAATTTCTCCTCTCCTTATATAAAAAGCAGTGATGTACAAGGCCTATAATCATGTTCCCTCCTTATATACAGGAGTTATTTGAGCAGAGAGTCAGTATAACCTTAGAAGAACAGGCATCTTTAAAGAAATGAAGATAAGAATTAAGAAAAAAGTGATTGTGATTGATGAAAAGTGATTCTGCTCGAGAGGTTAGTATATGGAACAAGCTGAGATGATTTTAAAAACACTGTAGAAGACTTTAAAAAAGAGTAGAAAGCATTATAGAGCTGTGGAATGACAGAATTGTGCATTAAATTTTGTTTGTTTTAATTTAATCTTTTGTTTCTTATATATCAGACATGTCCAAACTACGGCCCAGGGGCCAAATGCGGCCCTCAGACCAACTGTTTTGGCCCTCAGGCTTTCAGGTGAATTGGCCCATACTGCTGCAAGTAGTACTTTTTACTGCATGTTTTTGAAATCTACCTTGATCAAGCAAGTTTTGTGTGTCCTTTTGAGGGTCTAAGCCTGAACAAAGGTCTGGAGGGTCATTCAAACCGGTTATAAAAGCACAGATTTGAATTACTCACTGTTTTGACCATCAGTCTATGACCCTCGATCGGCCCTCATGCTGGTCTGTGTTTTAATATGTGGCCCTTGATGAAAAAAGCTTGGACACCCCTGTTATATATAGTAAGTAGAGCTGCTTTCCTTTTTTGGAATTCTGTCATTGTTTAATAGGGTTTGGCGTTAGAACTACTTTTACTTCAGCCTAAATCCTTTCGGTCATGATCCATGAGGTTGTAGTCTATGTTTTGTAGTGCTGCAAAATGACAGAATAAATTACTACTACTACTACTACTACGACTCCATGTGAAGGCCATGGATTGAAAACCTTTTTGCTTGTCGCCGCTTCATCTGCTCCACATCTCCACTTGACATTCTGTTAGGTTTGAGAATGTGTCTGAGTTCCTATGTTTAAGGTCACTTTGACATTTGGATAATTCTCCTCATCACAAAACAATGCACACATTTGGATAAAGAAGTTTCACAACAATCAGACAGCACAAAGATGAGTCACTACCAACACAAGCCCCTGGTCCGTCTCCAAATAAGGATGTGGTTTAAAGCTGCAGAACTTTTCTGGTGAGGGTTAAGCCACTTTTTTGACATAGATTCCACCTTTCCACAGATCACCTGCTAAGAACCTAAATAAGAATAATGTCATACTGTGGAACTTTCCAGGCAAAACTATAACATCTCCATGGAGACAAGCAGACAGCGAACCCTCCACCATGTTACATAATGCACTTTTAAGAGGGTAGAAGTTGCTATAGTCATTCTAGTAATGACTATAGTTGTGACAGTGGTTCAGTGGTTAGAGCGTTCGACCACAAACCCGTAGATCAGAGGTTTGACGGCTGTGTCCTTGAGCAGGACACTCCCATTAAAAATCAAATATTTTAAACAACTACATTTCTCAGTTATCTCGAGGTCAGTGCTCACTGTAACTCTGTGTCTTTTTAAGCAGAACTGAACATCCCCACACACTAGTACTTCCTGTTAGCAGATAACCCCACTTCCTGTTCCGTCACAGAGGGTCAACCCAAACATTCAACACATTCAGCACAAACTGTACATTTATATTTATGTCAACAATAACAGAGATATACAAATCAGTGTATTTCATTGTATTCAGGATTTTTGCTCAAACATTCACACTTGTTTTCCAAATTTGGACATTTTTAGGTTTAAATTTTGACTTCCTGGTTGGAAATTGTGACTCCACACTAGAGAATTCCATAACTTACCTAGGAAAACTCCTCTCATGTACACAGAAATGATTATTTGACAAATACAAATATAAGAAAACACCTTTATCATATTTGTGGGGTTTACTGTGCCAAACATTTAGACAGAATTCTCCCTAGTGTGATGTCAACAAGATGTTTAGAACACTGTCCGTCTTTTTCATCAGATTTTCTTCCCAAATTGCTTCTTCTTTTATATTTATATTTATAAAAGTTGTAATCCCACCAAATTAAGTCAAAATCAGAGAATGATGAATCATAAAAATCTGTCACAAGCACTTTAAATCTCCAGAATAGGCCAAAATTTGGGCTGACCACCTGTATTATTTGCATGTACCCAGTGCGCTCAGTGGTGAAATGATGAAGACTGGGGTATGGTTGGAATTGTTGATGAGATGAACACAACAGAACGCTACAATGACATGGAGATGAAGAAAACAGGGCCCTATTGTAATTTTTCCTACATTTTGTCAGACTTAACCGCGAACAGACCCTGCCAGAAGTCGTCATTGCATGTTTCCAAACGTCTTCCTGGTTTGTGACGCAAGCGTGAATCCAGCCTATTCTCCATAAATGCACAAAAACAAGATACAAAACAGTACACTACAACTTGACAAAGCTAATGTGATGTGCAGTAGTTTAGCATTTTTGAGACAAGAAAATGTAACTTTAATCTATATGTGTATGTGCTATGTTATGTGTTAAGAATCAGTAGCCCATAGAATTGTAACAGCCCTCTTTAAAGATAGACATACAGCTTTATTTTAAGACCTATAACTGAACAGGAATGTACAGGAGGAGTGTACAGTATGAACAGGCACTGAGGTTGGGTCCATAACTCTTGTCTAGGGGTGTGCAAAAATATTGAAATATCGATATATCGTATAGTTTAATGTGATTATACAGTATCGATATCTGCTGCTGTATTGATATATCGCCAAGAGTATTTTTTGGAATATTTTACTAAATAATTGATGATTAAAATGGGTGTTTCATATGAACTTTGCACAAGAAATGGTTTAACAAAGACTTTTAGTATCACAGCCATGATTAAACATTATTTTTTATTGAACCATATCGAATTGATTTGAAATACCGTAAAATACTAAATAAGAGCCGGGGCGTTTATTGGTTTCAATCACTTAACAGACCAGGCTTTTATTTGAGACCAGGCGGCAATTTGGGACAGGAGATTCATTCCTTGCTCAGCAAAACTGGGAAAATACGGCCCTCAATTTTTTTAAAACCAGTATGACTAGAATTTAGGTGACTTTCTATACAAATGTAGGTGAGTTAATTTGAAATGTTACAACAATATATCTACAGAGCGGAGAGTTTGAAAGCATTTATGCAAATGAGCCATGTGGTTTTAAGTTTGGTTTGTGTAGAGATGACGCGAGCATCAGTCCTGTGTCCTGTTGTTGCAGCACCACTTCTGTCTTCTGCACGAACATTAGACTCAACGTTTATTTGGAACCGGCGCTTATTTATCAGAATATACACCTGCACTCGGCGTTTAAAGGGGACTCTGCGGTTAAGTGGAACTCTGCTTTTATTTGGTATTTTACGGTATATTGTATTGAATCGTATAGAATTACACGTTCACTGTATCAAGATCTGCAACTTCTGAATGATACCCAGCCCTGCTCTTGTCTTCCTCATCTCCCCCTCCTCTGTAAGTCTATTTCAGTCCTGTGCAGTTTTCTCATGGAACAATGCTTTTCCTTCCTCTTACTGTCTCCACTTTTGTGTTTTTGTTTAGTTTTCCCCAAACATCTGTAAATGCGCTCTGCAGACCGGTTTTCTCATAGTGTCGTTAATTAGGAGTTTACCAAAGTTCAGAGGTTGTGTTCATGTTTTAGAGTTTGATGATGATGTAGTTTCAGATGGAGGGGTCTATATCACTCTATTGGAGATTCACAGTTTATGGAAGAAATCTACTAAATTATGATGCACAGATGTTGAACCTTCTCATTATTTGTTTGTGATTGCCTCCACAAACTCATATTAAAGGTGCACTATGTAACTTTTTGGTCGGGGGTTCGTCACCTGCTTGTTTCTATGGATATGTCACTGCTCTGCCTGGAATGTTCCACAGTATGACATTAAACAGCTCTACTTTACATTTCTTCAATTACAGCTGGTTTTATAGCTCAAAAATACCTAGAAAAACAGACATTCTGACTGTGAGTGGCATCGCCTCTCCACAGATCTGACCTGTAACTTGGTCTGGGTTGGTCTCCATGAAGATAGGAAGGTTTAATATTATACTGTGGAATATTCCAGACAAAACAATAACATTTGTATAAAGAAAAGCATTTGAAGGACCCTCCGCCAGACAAGTAACACAATGCACCTTTAATCTTATGGTTTAAAGTCTTTTCAACTGACAACAATCATGTATTTGGGACTTAATATTGTGAAACGATTATTTCGCTTTTATTTATTCACACTGCCAGAGAAGACAGTGAACTTTGCGCCACTTTTTGTTTCACGTGGATAGGCCCAGTAATGAGAGATATGAGTCAAAACTGGGACTAAATCGGGACTGGAACAGGACCAAAGCAGAAATACCTAGAAGCAAGACTAAAGTAGAACTAAATGGACTAAAGTACATGGAAAAAACCAAGAGTAAACTTAGACAAAAGCAGCACTAAAACTGGACTAAACCAGGACAAAACTTTGCAACACAGAATAAATCAGAGCTGAACCCAACCAAACCAGAACTGAACCAGGATTAAACCAGGACTAAACATATTTAACTCATAACTTTTACTAGTATGACACCTGTTTATATCTGAGTTACGTCCTTTTATTCACAAATAACAATACAGTACTACTGATTTGGACCTAAATACAAAAATGCACTTTATTAAACCAATTTCATCAGATTTTTAGAATTATAGTTTCAAAAAGTCAAAGCTCCTCACAAATGTTTCTCTCCTGTCCATTCCTGCCCCTCCCTCCATTGTGAGCAGTGGCCCCCTGCTGGACCCCTGCACAGCTCTGCTCTCTGCGCTCTCACTGTTCAAACCTAAACAATGAAATCTATTCAGACCAAAGACAATGTTTCTGTTTCATCTCCATTTTGGCTCCAGTTTAAAGTATTTGAGCCTTGTTAATCATGGGAAAGTATAAAACTTCACTTCAGTAAAATGGTAATTATTGTATCTCTTTGCTTCAAAGGCTGTATATTTAGCAAAATTTAGCTTTAAACCTTCACTAAAACCATACCTAGTGTTGTGTTTTCATTCACACATGAGTAACCCTTTATTATTAGTTATTATTAGATATATTGTCTCTATCGTGTATAAAAAACCCTCAGACATCCAGGAAAAATCCACAGCAATCCAAAAGGAATAATTCAATTTGTCATCTAGACAAAAGTTTATTTGGTCGAATACGTTTCACAGCTCATCCAAGTTGCTTCTTCAGTTCTACTCAGAATGCTGGAGGACACGGCCTTAGATCTGCATGAAAGGGAGGAGCTAAGCACTATGAAATTACTCTGAAACTAATCCCTTACTTGCATTTAGTAATACCCTACTCCAGCATTCTGAGCAGAACTGAAGAAGCAGCTTGGATGAGCTGCAAAACGTATTCGACTAAATAAACTTTTGTCCAGGCAACAAATTAAATTTCTCCTTTTGCCATTGATATATGTGATATCATATCGAGATATGTCACCTAGAGTATTTTTCAGTATATTTTACTAGATTATTTTATTACAGCACTAGAAGGAAACTCATTTATGCAACACATTTGACATTTTCACTGTTTTTGTATGTTTCATATGAACTTTGCACAAGAAGTGGTTTGACAAAGACTTTTAGCAGGCCATGATTTAGCCTTTATTGTAATTGAACCTATTTGAAATATACCATATCAAATCAAAAGTGCATCGAGATATGTATTGTATCGTGGCTTATGAATTGACGCATGTATTGTATTGGCAACTTCTTATTGCTACCCAGTCCTAGTCTAAACCTCAAAATGCTCTGTTCCACCTTGTGATGTCATGAAGTGGTAGTTTTCAAGTTAAGAGTTACTTTTTACCTTTTGCTCAGTAGAGATTGGCAATTCCAGGGATGAAATGATCCAAATGATTCTAATGAAGTTATATGGAGTATAAAAACACAGTGCAGCACTTCCTGTATTACCACGTGACATCATAAGTTGGAACAGAGAGTTGTTTGAGAGAAGAACTCATGCTAAATGTGCAGGGTTTGTGTTAAATATGTGTGAATGAAACAAAACACAACTTTGTGATGAGTAAACAGCATTATAGCAGAGATCAGAAAACAGTGTTATAGGGGACCTTCAATCTTTAGTGATTTACAATGTAACTCAAATTGGAGTTGTTTGTGTGTTAATGTAATGTTTGTAGTTTTTATGCCTATATTACCATAGTGTGTATAGTAGTTGTATTCGTTGTCTGTCTTCATTCCATTCATTTTTAACATTTAACTCATTTTCTGTGTTGAAGAGATAAAGAGAGATAAAGTTTACAAAAATGTACTATTAAAAGTTGTCAAGATATTTTTGAGCAATAAAAATACTAGTAATTGAATAAATGCCACAGAGATAAGAAATAGGAACCTACATTTTTGCAGTGTGACCCAAAATGGCTGGAGCATTTCGACTGTTGAACCCATGTCTGTTGTTTTAACCTCTTCCCTCTCCTCTCTCCAGGACTTGTCTGACCCAAAATGGCGGAGCGTTTTGACTGCTCGAGCTGCTCCGAGTCCCTGTTTGGGAGGAAGTACATTGACGTGGAGCGCAGCCCTCACTGTGTGCCCTGCTACGACCGACTGTTCGCCCACACCTGCCACGAGTGCAGCCAGACCATCGCTCACAACACAAAGGTAACGCACTGTAATATGGGCCTGCACATGCGTATAGTCTCACAATAATATTGTGGACCATCACAATATATCAAATCACAAGTCTCTTTGCTTAAATTGATAGTTATGATGCAGAAATAGCTAAAAAACAGAGGGAACTACATAGACCATGATCCTTTGCTCCGTTTCAGTGCAGACTACATGAAGAAATAACTGTTCTAAGCACTTTGAAATCTTCATTCTTTGGATTAAGTCTTGTGAAGGCATTTTTAGAGGAAAAAGGAACAGAATCACAGTTTTGGGAGCCTCCACAAAATATTGCAATAAATATCGTATCGTGCGGTTCATACTGTGACGATATCGTATCATGAGACTTGGATATTGTTACACCCCTAATAGGTAATACACATTCTACACAGATCAGAAAAGAAAAATCATGCTTCATAACTGTGAGCGGGCTTGCATCTCCATAAACCTGACTCTTATTTGGTCTAGAGTAGGGCCTTCATTTTTCCATGTCCATGGAAATGTTGTTCATTTGGCTCTAATTATATATATATATAATGAAATATATTATATACAATAATATATAATGGAACAATCTTTATTTCCATGAAGAATGCAGTACCTTTCTATTTACGTGGAATCATACAAGTGACGTGCCACCTCCAGAGAGCTGCAAATTTCCTTGTAAATGAGGCTAAACGAGATATTGCTGCAAGATAATGGCACAACAACTGGAGCAACTTGCGTGAATAATTGCGATGTTAGGACTGAATTTGGAAAGAAAGCATTAACTCTGGATCATTGCAAAACATTTATAATAATTGTTGTGAAGCAATCGGGTACAGCACCTTTAATTACTCAAATGTTATCAAAACAACTCCACATTTTAACATACACTATCTTCACATTACAATCAGATTAAAATGTAACAAAATAAGAAAAATAAGTATAATATCACCTTCTCAAAATGACATTTGAGAGGCCTACAGGGGTCAGCTTTTGTCTGTTATAATTATACTTGATTATACTATAACCCTTAATAATGACAAATAGAAACAGAAGTCTCTGTACCGACACAAGGCCAGTGTAAGGTTCAGTAGTCCTCTGTTCTTGCATAGATCTTTTTTATCGCCCCCTCTGGTCTCCTGTGGTAGCACACACGTTCACATTCATTTGGTGTGAGTGATGCTTGTCACGGCCTGCCTCTGCCTCCTCTGCAGTTTTAACCTCAAAAACACAGTGTGTGCCCCGGCTCTGGGGCCATTTAACACAACACTCTGGAACTCGCTGGAAACTATGCAGCGGTGTGGCCTTCAGAGAGACACGCTCTGCTGAACAAAGTGGACATTTTAATAGGATGGAACAATTTTGGTCAAAAACCTGAGATCTGTTTCTGATGAACCTTGTGATTGTGACTAGATGTGTGATAGATGTTTAATAATAGAATTTGGATTTGCTGAACAAATTATTCCTTTGGCTGGAATGTCTGGCAGTATGACCTTAATCTTATCTCCATGGACACCGCCAGCCCAAGTTATAGGTCAGATCTGTGGAGGGGACCCCACTCACAGCAATTAAAGGAGGCTTTTCCAGGTTTTTGTTTAACAGTTTAATGCTATGCTGTGCAGCATTCCAAGCAACAGCATCTCCATGGAGACGAGCAAATGGCAGGCCCTCCACCAGACAATGTACATAGTATATCTTTAACTTTCATAGAGACCTCACTTCAGATTTGAACTCTGATTAGTTTATATGCCAACAGCTATTGTTTTTAGCCTTGTTTAAACTGTTTTACTTAAATCCATCCTCCTAATGGTAATAATGTCATTTAGTATTCTCTGACTGAAACTAAACTAAAGCCAAACCTTAAAACTCATTTCCCTTTCTATTTGTTTAAAGGGTCAGAAACATATACATATATTCTTTTTATGGGCTAATATTTAATGCTTTAAGTGCCAGTCGTGTGTTAAAGTGCTTTATGGGGCAGTAAATCTGTCGTGTGAGTTTTAAACTGTTTTATGAGACCAGCCCAGTACCACCACGAGCCCTGGGTCTGCTGCTCCTGGATCACATGGTCAGGACCTGGTTTCATCCTGGGTTAGTTATGGTACAGTCCTGAGTTTACTTCATCTTTGTCAAGTCCTGGTACTTATGGTTTAGTCCTGGTTTAGGCCTGATTTAGTCCTTGTTCAGTCCTGCTTCCACACGGGTTCAGTCCTGGTTTATTCTTGTGTAAATATCTCTGCACAGGAGCTGTTCTATGAGGACCGGCACTACCACGAGCACTGTTTCCGCTGCTCTCAGTGTGGCCGCTCTCTGGCTCAGGAGCCCTTCTCGAACCTGGGCCAGAGCCTGATCTGCAGCGACTGCTTCTCCAACGAGTTCTCCTCCAAATGTGTGGCCTGCGACAAGAACGTCAAGCCAGGTAATATATACTGCAGTAAAATATCGCTTTATTGGTCAAAAATACCTGGACAAATACCTTGACAAACATTTTTTACTATGAGGGGGCTCCCCACAGATCTGACCTGTAACGTGGTGTCATTTACTTGGTTGTGTCATTTACTTGTCTTCACAGAGATGGATCACTAACATTTTAGCAAAGTTCTTCAAGTGACATAGTTTAAGAGTAACTTAACCATTACTTAACCAAGAGTACTGCTGGACTACACCAGGACTGAAGGACTGATCTGAAATAGGACTAAACCAGGACAAAACTAGACTAGAACTAAAAGTAATGCTGGACTACATCACATCTTAAACAGGACCAAACTAGGACTAAACTAGGATTAAACTAAAATCAGCATTAAACCAGGAGCAGACAAAACTAAACCAGGACTTAAGCAGGACTAAACCAAGACTCGGGACTGAACCAGGACTAAACCAAGGGTAATGCTGGATTAAAACAGGACTGAGGACTATCCTGGTACTAAACCAACACTAAACCATAACTAGACCAGGACTACATCAGGCCTGAACCAGCACTGAACCAGGACTAAACCAGGACTAAACCAGGACTGAACCAGGACTGAACCAGCACTGAACCAGGACTAAACCAGGACTGAACCAGGACTGAACCAGGACTACACCAGGACTAAACCAGGACTAACCCAGGACTAAACCAGGACTGAACTAGCACTGAACCAGGACTGAACCAGGACTAAACCAGGACTGAACTAGGACTAAAGAGGACTAAACCAGGACTGAACCAGGACTAAGCATAGTTGAGTTGTGACTACTCTCTAAACAGCCCTCTCGCTCGTGTCTCTCTGGTGTTGGGTGTCTGTGGATTAGAGGCTGCAGGTCTCAGACGATGATAAGTGGGTTTCACGTTGTTTTTGCCTCAGGAATGTTTAAGCTGCAGTTTAGAAAAATCCTTCCACTTTTGGGCTCAAGAGACTCCGCGGTAAAATGAGACGAGATTAACAGATCCACAAGTCTGACTGGAACTTCCACTTATGATATTTGTACAATAAACTTGCTATGATAATTACGTAGAAATAGGGTTGTCAAAGTATCGAAAATCAGATACTAATCGATATCAAAACTAGGAAACTAAACAAGTCCCATTCACAGGACAGAGCAGAAGCTTTCCTCAATGTCTTTAGAATGATTTTGAGCTGTATCAGAACAAGCAGAAGAGCACATAGATTAGTTTACACCCATGGAGCACTATGGAACCTACCTGGACCACTGAGGGATTACACAGATATAAGACCACATGGGAATAGAAAAAAATCACATTCTATTGCATAACTAATCATTGTGGTATTAAGTATGAAGTCTATTCCTTAGTCACCAACCTTGGCGTCACTATTGACAGTGATTTTAATTTAGAAAAACAAGTGAACACAGTGAACACAATCTGATTTTTATCATCTGCATCTTAAGAGATAAGATCTCAATGTAAGTCAATGGGAAAAAGGGAGAGAAGGAGCCGGAAGAGCCTCCTGGAGCACTTCCTAATTCGGGTTAGCTTAGTCCACACATATATACGTCTATGTGCCCAAGACGAGACTTAAAACAAGGGGGGACGGGGCCTTTTCTGTGGCCAGCCCCAAACTCTGGAATGCTCTGTCCCCCCACGTCTGAACAGCCCCCACAGTGGATTGTTTTAAGTCTCGTCTTAAGACCCACTTTTACTCTGTGGCTTTTAACACTGCGTGAGTTCTGTGATCCTCTATGTCTTTTATTTATTTTAATGTTTTTATTTTAACCTTTATTATTTTATGTATATTCTTGCTCTTATTTGATTTTACTAGTTTTAGGACTAGTGGAGGCAAATAGAGCTTTATTTTTTGGATATGTTTTATTTATATTGTGCGGCACTTTGGAAACTCTTTTGTTTATGAAATGTGCTATAGAAATAAAGTGGATTGGATTGGATTAGTATCAAAATCTAGTTTGTCGAGATTGTGTGAGACCTGCTGAATGGGCTGAAGGGTTATTTTTAACACATTTGTAATTTGAGCAAACAAAAATATACATATTAAACATTAAACATTGATTCAGTCATGTTGAACAAAATTTAGCACAAATCTGTTTCAAAATCACTGCATTGAACCTTATTAGATCTCAAAATATGCAAGAAATACTTTTAAACAGGTACTACTTTTACTTATGTTCTAGGCTCTCATTTGTATTATCCTGAGTATATGTTGTGTTCTAGGCTCTCGTTTGCTTTATTCAGAGTATTTGTTGTGTTCCAGGCTCTCGTTTGTATTATCCTGAGTATTTGTTTTGTTCTAGGCTCTCGTTTGTATTATTCTGAGTATTTGTTGTGTTCCAGGCTCTCGTTTGTATTATCCTGAGTATTTGTTGTGTACTAGGCTCTCGTATGCTGGAGTATGGAGGCTCCACTTGGCACGAGGACTGTTTCTGCTGTCAGGCCTGTGGGAAGTCCATCGGAGCGGAGGCTTTTATCCCCGACAATAATAACTATTACTGCGTGCCCTGCTACGAGACACGACTGGCCCCTCAGTGCTCTCTCTGCAACAAGGTAGACATTATACAGTATATTATACTGTACATGGGGACTGAGCCATTGTTCACATATGTCATCCTTTGCTTTCAGGGCAATATGAAATGTGTAATATTGAAACTGATACTTTGCAGCTGAGGTCATCCACATTACCTGGGGAAGTGATGCTAACTGAAAGCACTGCTCTGTTAGAAGCTCTGTTAGTCAAGCTAGACTTTAATCTGAGCTTTATTTTACTAAAATCTACGATACAAAAGATGAGATGATTTGTGTGGTTTAACAACCACAACTCTCACACATAAAATGACAGTTACGGGTCAGTGACGTTTTGCAGTTTTCAAATTCTAAAAAAATGAAAATATAATGGTATTAGGCAACAGTTTTTCAGTCTCACCTTTTTGTTGAAAATCAAACCCCTAAACAGGACCATGAGCGCTTATATTGATCACAGGTTCCTGAAACTTTGCTGTTTAATTTCATTTTGTATTTTGTCTTGAGATTTCTGACTCTAAAAACTTTTTTGGCTGTGTTTGCTAATGTGTGCATTGTGTCACCATTTTAACTGATGAACATTCTGCCATACACATATATGTAGAACACTCCCAGCATGATGTCACTGCAATCAGATGATCAGATTGTGTGTGCATGTAAACATAGCCACTGTCTGAAGCACAAACAGTTTATTAGTAGGTAGTGATCAACTTGCTTAATTTCTTTTTTCAAAGCAACTGTATTTGTCTGATGTAACAGAAAACACACACCAAAGTTCTTCTAGAGGTGCAAATGCAGGGAACAGCAACATAAAAGTGACAAAATGCACAGCACACTCAGATTCGGCAAAAAAGCCTTCTTCAGATTTATTTTTTTTTGACCATAGTAAGTACTGTGGTCCAAACCAAGATAAAAATAATTGAAGAAGGCTTTTTTGCCGAAACGTAATTTAAAATATAAAAAGCTTTTGGACATCGTTCATCTGAATGTGCTATGCATTTTTTCACTTTTATTTAAACTGTATTTGTCTAGCCAACTTTTAACATAAAAACCTATATTCTTCATGTACAAAATGATCCCTTTATAACTGTGTTTCCTTATATAGGAAAATATTATTATTACAGATGGGGCAGCTAAACTGTAATATTGTTAACATGCAGATTTCTGTTGTAATTCTTTATTTAATTATCAGGTTCGACATGTGTGAATTTACCTGTAAGATATTTATTATAACAGTACAATGTAATGTAGGGAAATCTGGCTCTGGCATTCTGGGAGCTTGACATAATCACAGTCTAGAATCAAAAACCACCCATAAACTGTGTGTGATAATGTCTGCAGGCTCTGACTAAAGGCGGGGTGACCTACAAGGACAAGGTTTGGCACCGTGAGTGTTTCTTCTGCTCGGGTTGCAGGCTGCCTCTGTCCGGTCAGACCTTCACTTCACAGGGAGAAAAACCGTACTGCGTCAAGTGCTTCAGCAACCTGTACGCCAAGAAGTGCGCCGCCTGCAACACTCCCATCACAGGTAGGTATGGAAATCTACTTAAAGCTGCACTACGGCTCCTGGAGTGGAGAATGGCACCTGCTCATCTCTGTGGAGATGTTAATGCATTGCCTCTGAGTTTCAAAGTGGTGCAAAGATGATACATTTATTTAATTGTTTTTCACCCATAGATGGCAGATGTGAAACCTGTTCCCCCCTCCACCCTCTTCTTACCTGGCCCCTCACCTGACCTTTGTTCAGCCTCACCTGTGCTCTCTGCTTTTCTTCTGTCAGGCCAGAGCTGTCACACTATCAGACGGCTGTAATATAGGGAGCATCGAGTGGTGATATGTAAGAATACAACAGGGGTGGGTCAGCCAGTCTAATTATAGATGGTAGCTTTAAGTGGAAGGTTCTTTTCTCCATGGAGATGTTGTTGTTGTTGTTTTTCCTGGAATACTATATTTGGCAATCTCTATATTAAAAGTTTGAAAGCTCAGCGCTTATCAGTCCTGTGGTAACTAATGACAACAAGACTTATCATTTTATTTCAAATCTGTTTTATACTTTTATACCATATAAATCTCTTATTTTTTTCCAATTATTTGTTTATTGGTTTTTCAAGACAATAATCACACTTACATAAATGCAAATATTGTTCACACAATCACTTTCTAAAACTTAATCTTCAAAATAAAATACAGATTTTTACTTTTATGTTTGAAAGATAAGAAAAAACAGGAAATGAGTACTCAAGTAAAATCCAAATGTATCGTTTTAACAAAATTCAGCCAACGCTTCCATATCTTTTCAGATTTCTCTGTTTCTAATCTTAGAGCATAAGTTAATTCCTCTGTAACATAAATATTGTGAGTCAACCCAGTTGTCTTGTTGGTGCTTCTGCTTTTAACCATTTCCTTGTAATTCCTTTTTTTTGCTTCTAACAAAATTATTATAAATATCTTAAAATTAATTTTGTTTTTACAATTTGCATCTAATTTGCCAAAATATAAAACTTCACAGGTAATAGGGAAGTCAACATGAAGGACCTTATCCATAACGTTCTTCAATTCTTTCCAATAAATAAATCGCTTATTAAAGCACTTTGCTGAAACTTGCGGTTTAAGACTCCTTGGTTCCGTTTGCTCCTGTAGACTCATGTTCTTGTAGACTCCTTGGTTCCATTTGCTCCTGTAGACTCAGGTTCTTGTAGGATCTTTGTTTCCATTTGCTCCTGTAGACTCAGGTTCATGTAGACTCTTTGTTTCTGTTTGCTCCTGTAGACTCAGGTTCTTGTAGACTCTTTGTTTCCGTTTGCTCCTGTAGACACAGGTTCTTGTAGACTCTTTGTTTCCGTTTGCTCCTGTAGACTCAGGTTCTTGTAGACTCCTTGGCTCCATTTGCTCCTGTAGACACAGGTTCTTGTAGACTCTTTGTTTCCGTTTGCTCCTGTGGACTCAGGTTCTTGTAAACTCCTTGGTTCCGTTTGCTCCTGTAGACTCAGGTTCTTGTAGACTCTTTGTTTCCGTTTGCTCCTGTAGACTCAGGTTCTTGTAGACTCCTTGGTTCCGTTTGCTCCTGTAGACTCAGGTTCTTGTAGATTTCTTGGTTCTGTTTGCTCCTGTAGACCCAGGTTCTTGTAGATTTCTTGGTTCTGTTTGCTCCTGTCGACTCAGGTTCTTGTAGACTCTTTGGTTCCGTTTGCTCCTGTAGACTCAGGTTCTTGTAGACTCCTTGGTTCTGTTTGCTCCTGTAGACTCAGGTTCTTGTAGTTTCTTGGTTCTGTTTGCTCCTTTAGACTCAGGTTCTTGTAGACTCCTTGGTTCCGTTTGCTCCTGTAGACTCAGGTTCTTGTAGACTCCTTGGTTCCGTTTGCTCCTGTAGACTCAGGTTCTTGTAGTCTCCTTGGTTCCATTTGCTCCTGTAGACTCAGGTTCTTGTAGGATCTTTGTTTCCATTTGCTCCTGTAGACTCAGGTTCATGTAGACTCTTTGTTTCTGTTTGCTCCTGTAGACTCAGGTTCTTGTAGACTCTTTGTTTCCGTTTGCTCCTGTAGACAGGTTCTTGTAGACTCTTTGTTTCCGTTTGCTCCTGTAGACTCAGGTTCTTGTAGACTCCTTGGTTCCGTTTGCTCCTGTAGACTCAGGTTCTTGTAGACTCTTTGTTTCCATTTGCTCCTGTAGACTCAGGTTCTTGTAGACTCCTTGGTTCCGTTTGCTCCTGTAGACTCAGGTTCTTGTAGATTTCTTGGTTCTGTTTGCTCCTGTCGACTCAGGTTCTTGTAGACTCTTTGGTTCCGTTTGCTCCTGTAGACTCAGGTTCTTGTAGACTTTGTTTCCGTTTGCTCCTGTAGACTCAGGTTCTTGTAGACTCCATGGTTCTGTTTGCTCCTGTAGACCCAGGTTCTTGTAGATTTCTTGGTTCTGTTTGCTCCTGTAGACTCAGGTTTTTGTAGACTCCTTGGTTCGGTTTGCTCCTGTAGACTCAGGTTCTTGTAGACTCCTTGGTTCCGTTTGCTCCTGTAGACTCAGGTTCTTGTAGATTTCTTGGTTCCGTTTGCTCCTGTAGACTCAGGTTCTTGTAGACTCTTTGTTTCCGTTTGCTCCTGTAGACTCAGGTTCTTGTAGACTCCTTGGTTCCGTTTGCTCCAGTAGACCCAGGTTCTTGTAGATTTCTTGGTTCTGTTCGCTCCTGTAGACTCAGGTTCTTGTAGACTCTTTGGTTCCATTTGCTCCTGTAGGCTCAGGTTCTTGTAGACTCTTTGTTTCCGTTTGCTCCTGTAGACTCAGGTTCTTGTAGACTCCTTGGTTCGGTTTGCTCCTGTAGACTCAGGTTCTTGTAGACTCCTTGGTTCCGTTTGCTCCTGTAGACCCAGGTTCTTGTAGATTTCTTGGTTCTGTTTGCTCCTGTAGACTCAGGTTTTTGTAGACTCCTTGGTTCGGTTTGCTCCTGTAGACTCAGGTTCTTGTAGACTCCTTGGTTCCGTTTGCTCCTGTAGACCCAGGTTCTTGTAGATTTCTTGGTTCCGTTTGCTCCTGTAGACTCAGGTTCTTGTAGACTCCTTGGTTCTGTTTGCTCCTGTAGACTCAGGTTCTTGTAGACTCCTTGGTTCCGTTTGCTCCTGTAGACCCAGGTTCTTGTAGATTTCTTGGTTCTGTTTGCTCCTGTAGACTCAGGTTCTTGTAGACTCCTTGGTTCCGTTTGCTCCTGTAGACTCAGGTTCTTGTAGACTCCTTGGTTCCGTTTGCTCCTGTAGACTCAGGTTCTTGTAGACTCCTTGGTTCCGTTTGCTCCTGTAGACTCAGGTTCTTGTAGACTCCTTGACTTCCTTTGTCCACTGCAGACTCAGGTCTTTGCCAAACAATGACGTGAGCTGGAAATCATTTTTGCTCTTTCCACACTACCACAAAGCTCTAATTAAAACACTTTTCCCCCACCGCCATTATCAGGGATTCCTCGAGTTTGAAACCACAGCAGAGACCAAGGCCAGGTCAGGAATGAAACACAAAGTTCTTAACCAGAGTTACTCAAACCATTCAGACTAAAAATCACATTCTAAAATATTATTTGTAGTAACAGATGGTAGCTTTAGAGGTGGACTATCAAACTTTTCTACAGTAGTTGTGGGTCTACTACCTGCTGATGTCATCCACATTACCTGGGGATGTGATGCTAACTGAAAACACTGCTCTGTTAGAAGCTCTGTTAGTCAAGATAGACTTTAATCTGAGCTTTATTTGACTAAAATCTACAATGCAACAGGTGAGATGATTTGTGTGGTTTAACAAGTCCCACACATGAAATGACAGTTACAGGTCAGTGACGTTTTGCAGTTTTCAAATTATCAAAAATGAAAATATAATGGTATTAGGCAACAGTTTTTCAGTCTCACCTTTTTTGTTGAAAATCAAACTCCTAAACAGCGGGAACAGAGGGAATAAGCTTTTCCACAGAAGGACATTATACATTTTTAAGATTCATTTCGAGTTCTGGAGTTGTGATCATTCTTTGACCTTTATTTCTCTTCCAGGTTTTGGAGACGGTAAGTACGTGTCTTTCCAGGAGCGGGAGTGGCACCAGCCCTGTTTCAAATGCTCGCGCTGCTCTGTGTCTCTGGTGGGATCTGGATTCTTCCCGGATCGAGACCTCATCCTCTGTACGGACTGCAACTCTGAAGACTGAACGCCAGCTTATCCATACCGAGCACCAGGAAATACACCGCACCATTGACAGACAGCTTTACCAATGCACCAGGATATATACAGGCTCAATAACATCTAAAATATACTGTACCATCTTAACTTAAAGGTGCACTGTGTAACTTTCCTAGAGCTGGGTCCATCACCCGCTTGTTTCTCTGGCCTGTAACTTGGCCTGGGGACATCATCTGCGTCTCCATAGAGATAAAGTTTAATTTCATTATGTAGAACATTTAACAAAAGCAAAACCGTCTTCATAGAGACAAGCAGATGCAAATTTAAAACATGGAATAAACAGCTTGTATGCGATTTTTACCGTAAAATACCAAATAAGAGCCAGGTCCCCTTTTTGATAAATAAGCGCCTGTTCCTATTAAATGGCGAGTCTAATGTACATGAAGACAGAAGTCGAGCTGCAACAGGAGCAGGACTGATGCTCGCGTCGTCTCTACAGAAACTGAATGTAAAACCACATGGATAATTTGCATAAACGCTTTCCAATGTGTGAAACTCTCCGCTCTGTTGATATTTTGTTGTAACATTTCAAATGAATGAGTCCATATCTGGAGAGAAAATCGCCTAAATTCTAGTCACACTGGTTAAAAGAATTTGAGTACCAGATTTTCCCAGTTTCGCTGAGCAAGATTTTTGTGAGGAAGGAATGAATCACCCCAAATTGCCGCCTGGTCTCAAATAAACACCTGATTGAAGCAAATAAATGCTCTTATTTGGTTGTTTATGTTATAACAATTATCCAATCAGAAAGCAGCGTGAGTCTCTCATTTGGGTTGCCAGTTTCAGTGTTGAAATCCAAAGAGTTTAAACCTAAAATGTCTCTGTCTGATTTGAATGGTCACTCCCTAAACCCCAGCACCTGCACCAATCCTGAATCAGTACAGCCTCTGCCGCTCAGGGGGGGAATTGTGGAAGTTCTGAGCTTCACATGAGGCTTGTCCGTATACTGAGAGTTTAAAAAACGTAAAGCACTGGCAACCCAGGTTCATTTGTGATTCTAGTAACTGTAAAAGTGTAGGAGATGTACAGTTTCTAAGTTTATATCGTCAGATTGTCTTTCCTTCTAATGTCCAGGCTTCTTTGTTGTGCCTTGTTCTGTTAATACATGTTAATACACTTACACGTGTGTATAAACTACTATAGGCAAAGCACATGAACATATTTATATAGATTTGCAAGAAAAATATTTCAGTATTTTCAAAAAATGCTAACCTTTAATATAACTTTTGTAACTTTTTTACGCCAAGTGCTAAGATACAATGTGATTTGTTACTATAACTTACCAATTTAACATTCAGTGTGTATTTTATCAGTTACAAATAAACTAATAACAAACTATGTTCAAAGATTATTATTTTTTCTGTAGTTGTAACTAGTATTTGGTAAAAGGGAACTCAAATTAGATTACTTTTTTTTATGCCCTACATTGCACAAAATTGAGCTATGTTAGTGTTGCAATGTTTTACCTTGTTAAAAACAGACCTGGAGTTGTGTTTGTTTCATTCACACATGTTTGAATAATCCTGTGTTATTAGTCTGTCTACATCTCCAAAATGCTCTGTTCCACCTTGTGATGTCATATAGTGGCGAGTGTAGCTACTTTTAGAGTTTGGCAATTCCAGGTCTGAAATCATCCAAATGATTCTAGTGAAGGTGTGTGGAGTTTAAAAACACAATGTAGCATTTCCGGTATTACCGCGTGACATCACAAGGTGAAACTGAGTATTTTCAGTTTGAGAGAAGCCAAAATCTGTAGAGTTTGTGTGTTAAACATGTGAATGAAACAAATCACAACTCCAGGTCTGTTTAGGATGAGGACTCTTTGAATGTAGATGGACAGGATGCTGACTATACAAATATTGACTCATTTTGCCAAGTATGACAATATTTATTTTATGTCAGTAAAAATACATGAATAATTTGCGTTAGTGTGTAAAAGTCACTGGGAAAGCATTTAAAATCAATGTGGCTGTCAGATTTAGTCATTTTGTGCCTTGCTCTTAGTATAACCTCAGTGTAAACAGCATCCGAGTGGTTTCAACAGAGGTTATGAAGTGAAAATATTTACAGAGATGATGTAAGAGACACGGCCTGAGACACGAGACAGCCATTTTAGGCAAATCTGTCCACCATTTCAAAGGACATAAACATAACTTGGCTTCAAAAATCTGACCGCTAACCCGTAAGTGTACAGGGTCAGCTAAACATGGCTATTTAAGATGTTTCCAGAACATAAATTGGATGTTAATTTAACTTTCTCAAGAAAATGAACCGTTGATAGTTTTCAGTGACATTACGCTGGGGTAGAGTGACCAGACGTCCTATTTACCTGATACAGTCCCAGATTTGTGTCCCCTGTCCCAGCAGATTCATCCAAAACCAGTGATTTGTCCCAGTTTTATACAAGAAATATCCCAGGTGTCCCTATTTTGACCACTTTGATCCCCACCGACAGTAAAGACGGGACTATATTGTCATTTGTTTAGCGAAAATACAGAAAATTGAGCTTGAAAATAGCCAAAAGAAACAAAAATGCAACGTCAGAAGTCCCACAGATTAGGACTGACCCACAAAGTATTGTTAGAAATGGACAATTCATTTAGGGCGACCAAAATTTCTAAATAAAAAACTGGGACATCCTCAGTTTTTTGATGATTGTAATAATAAAACTGAAACGAGTGCGTAATTAAAGAAAATGGTTATGTAGAGACGATTTGTAACTAACATGTGAGTCAGTATAGTCACATTTTCTTTTGTGTTTTGGTCGTTTTTAAGCAGATTTTTTTGTATTTTATCTAAACAAATGACAATGTATGCTTCTCTTTACGGCTGGCAGGAATCAAACTGGTCAAAAATAGAGACACCTGGGACATTTCTTGTATAAAACTGGGACAAATCACTGGTTTTGGATAAATCTGCTGCGTCAGGGTACACAGGGCTCTAAACTGGGAAAATAGGGATGTTTAGGGTCTGGTTACCCTAAATTAGTTACAGTTATGCTCTATTTTCACAGTTTTATTTATACCAACCATCCTAACCCAGGTGTGACCCCGTTTTGAATTTTAAAAAATCTGTTCACCCTACGCTGGGGGTGTTTTACATGTTTTTCTATTGCCAGAATGCTCAGCAGTTACCATGATGACACAATGCGCACATGAGCAAATACAGCCAAAAGGTCTGAAAAGTCAAGAAAATATACAAAACAGATTTGAGCAGCACATTTTCAGGACCCTGTGATCACACCGCAAAAAAGCTTAAGATATAAACACTTTAAATTTATCAGAAAATGACTTAAAAGTAGTGAAATTATTTTGCCCTCTAGACTAGAATGAGGCGGTCTCAGAACTAGTAAGTCGACCATAAATCTGAAAACAAGATGGCTAACATGGTATAAGTTTTAAAATCTTGGACAGATTAGAGAAATGTGCAGTGCGGTCCGCTCTTTCTGGTCGGACTGTGTTAAAAACAAAGTTCAAAAAATGACTTTGACTTGAGTAATAGAGTGTCAGACAGAGCAGTGCCTACACCCCAGGGAATGTTGATGACACCAGCTGCAAAGTGTCAATTCAGTACTAATAGTAGTAGTAGTAGTAGTACTACAATACAGTCGGAGTAGTACAGTACAGTAGTAGAGTAGTAGTTGTAGTAGTAGTAGTAGTACAATACAGGAGTAGTAGTAGTAGTAGTAGTAGTAGTAGTAGTAGTACAATACAGTAGTAGTAGTAGTAGTAGTAGTAGTAGTAGTAGTAGGAATAGGACTAGTAGTAGTAGTAGTAGTGGTAGTAGTAGTAGGAATAGGACTAGTAGTAGTAGTAGTAGTAGTAGGAGGAGGAGGAGGAATAGGACTAATAGGACTAGTAGTAGTAGTAGTAGTAGTAGTAGTAGTAGTAGAATATGCCATAATATGTTACTGTGGCAGGTGGTTATCCTCAGTAAGGAGGTTGTGGGTTAAACTCCTGGTCTCTGAGGACAGTTTGCATGTCCTCCCTGCGTCCCTGCCTGGTCATTGTTTTGGACTGGGCCGATCACAGACAGATGGAGTTTGCCTTTCTGGTGTTTCCCACGATTTGCTTTAAATAAATCCTCGGATCTGAGATTGTTTGGTCCCAGAGGAGAAGGTCAACGTTCAGAGGTCGTTTCTACAGAGGCTTCACACCAGGACAATTATGACAGAGTAAACAAACAAATGTAGGTCTGCAGTTTGACCTTAAGCTTTCTAATACAGCGTACAATGGACCTACCTGCAGATATTTAAAGCTGCACTGTGTCATTTTTCTGATGGAGGTCTGGGTCAGTCACCTGCTCGTCCCTATTGTTCTATATTCTCATTTGCTGTATGTTCTAATGTAGTTTCCTCACCACAAACAGCCCTGGAGTTGTGTTTTTTTTTTTATTCACACATGTTTAACACACAAACCCTGCACATTTAGGCTGAGTTTTCCTCCCAAACAGAAAACACTCCGTTGCACATTGTGATGTCATGTGGTAATACAGGAAGAGCTCCACTGTATTTGTAAACTCCACACACCTTCACTAGAATCATTTAAATGGTTTCACCGGTGGAATTACAAATCTCTACTGAAATAAGAGATAAAAGGAGTTGTTAACTTGAAAACTATCACATCATGACATCACAAGGTGGAATATAGCATTTTGAGCTTTGGAGATTGGAGAATAATAATGAATGAAGGTCCATTGTGTGTAATATATGAGTAGCTAGTTGTTTTAATTTTTTTTTTTTAATTGACAAAAACACTTGCCACCTGCTTGTTTCCATGGTGATAAGGTTAAGGAAAAGTTTAAGGTACACTTTATTGTCTTGTAGAGATTTTCTTCCCTGTGCATTTGACCCGTCCTTCAGCATCTCTGAGCTACACCTGTCAGGAGCAGTGGGACCATCTCCAGATCTAGAGTTAGTCTTGGTCAGAACGGTCTTAGCTGGAGAATTTGAGCTGTTGTGCAGGTTTCAGGCTGATGAGGGAAACCAGTGTCCAGAAAACCCACCCACACAGGGAGAACATGCAAACTCCACACAGAAAGACCCGGGATTCGAACTTGGAACCTTCTAGCTGTGAGGCTGGGTCTAAACCAAGACCAGTAACCAGGACTTAAAGCTCCTGTCAGTTAAAATGCTAACAACAATTAGCATGCTAACACGCACTTCCTGATTCTCAAACAGTAAAACGCTTTATTGGTACTTGTTGTACAATTGTAGGGAGTATTATCTGTTATATACGGGTGATTTGTTGATAGTTGTAGGGAGTATTAATTGATACATAAGGGTGAGTTGTTCAGTTGTATGGAGAATGGTATGAATGCAGTCCTGTATCTTTTTTGTATACTAACGTGTGCATTGTGTCTCGCCATGGCAACCACTGAACATTCCACCACAACACATACATGTAGAAAATCCCCAGCATGATGTAGCTGCAAAGTATCACTATTTAGAACACAGCAGACATATTTTAACCTTTTAAAAGCTAGGGGAACACACATTTTGCTTAAGTGTGTGGAAAAAAATAATAATTAAACAAAAGGATAAAGATCATTTTTAACCAGGTCAAATAATCATTGAACCAAACCCCATAATAAAATGATAATAAATGGCTGTGACGTCATTGAGTAAGGAGTTGGAAACGCAAAAAGCGTGCAGGCCCCACACTGTTTGAGCCTCGTGTTATCAGCACACTCCAGCGTGTCCATATAAAGGCGCTGTGTCACATTTTACACTGGACAGAATATTTTCATTAAACAAACACGTCTCCCACAGGTCTGGAGTTTGTCTGCTGCACTATCGCATTAGAACAGGACAAATGTACACAACAGCTGCTGTGGAGACAAAGGGACGTGGATGCAGAGAGCGGTGTGAGACTGACGGTTAGATTCCAGCCCGGACCGTAGCGTTCTGTCACTGTACGTACATGAGCAAGACACTTCATCCACCTTGCCTCTATGTTCTAATGTTGTTTCCTCGTCACAAACAGACTTGGAGTTGGGTTAGTTTCATTCACACAGTCTTTACTGAACTAAAGGTAAAAGGTAGCTACCATGATGAGCTCATAAGCACTTTTCACAACTCTCAGAGCGGAGTTTTGCCATAAAGGTAAAACTAGCACATCAATGTAACATGTTTTAACTGCAATATAAACTACTAAAATGAAAAACATGCTTTATTTTAGCTCTTTTGGCTAATGCATCTTCCCATCCCTTGATTTATCGGTCTCGGTGCGTAGACATTATTCTGTTATAATGTTCTCTCCAACATTATAAAGAAGTCACAAACCACTTTTCATCCAATGGCATTTTATTCTTTTTTGAAAAACAAACCATGTAAAAATAATATGGGCCAATGTACAATGTTTAACAAAAAGCAACACGTGAAAATGGTGTGATTCTCCATAGACGATAATAAATACAGTCTTTAACACTAAGCAGAGGTCTGTGCGGGACATGCAGCACTGCCACTGACAGACAAATGTCCATCCACGAGAGAGACCGGAATGTGAAGGAAAAACACACGTACAAAAGTCCAAAAACGTTCCGATTTGGAGAGAAGTGACAGAGGAGAGAGAAGAGAGAGAGGAGAGGAGAGAGAGAAGAGAGAGATGAGACAGTAGAGAGTGGATACCGAGGAAAGAGACTAGAGAGAGGAAAGATAGAGGTCCAGAGGGCTCAGGTCGAGTAGTCCTGCAACAGATAAAACAAGAATAAAAAAATCAAGCTCTCAGCTTGTTATCAGCTTAAACTTCACAATATTTCTGTATTTAAAAATACAAAGCAAGGGTCCAAGCAAGGAAATTGTAAAAGTATAGTATCTAGTATAAATCTAATTTAAATATGATGCAAGAGAAATATTGCCACAAAATGTAATTGGTAATTTATGGATAGACCACTTTCTATAGGAGGACTATATAAGAATCCTGTTGGAACAGTCCTGGATGTTATCGCAGTAACTGGAATGTTTTCTACTGGGCCTCTCACGATAATTATGGCAAATGGACACATTTTTCTACAGCGGTTTTCCACCTTCAAGGTGATCAAAGAGCTTCACAACAAGGAACTACTCACTCATTCACACACACATTCACACACCAGTGTACAGAAACACTGGGGGCGAGGGGGGGTAAGTGTCTTGCCCAAGGACACAACAACAGCAATCATCTGTGGGAGCTGGAATCACACCAGCCAATCTGTGGGTCAATGGATCTGACCGCTCATAAATGTTTATGTCGAGAGTAGGATTCGAACTGCCAACCTTCAGCAAGTGGACAAATTATCTACCAACTGAGCTACTGCCACAAAGGAGTAATCTGAAAAGATTTGAGTTGTAGAGGATTGAAGTCACTCCCATGTTAATTCTGTTTTCATTCTGCCACTTATTTGTTGCAGCTCATTTGCTCATAAATTTAAAATGGTTTACTGTGATTAACTTATATTGTGTCAGTGGCATAAAGTAGTTTGAACATTATTGCTTATCGCTCTATTTCTTTGTAGCAATATATACCGCACATCAAAATGTGTTATCGTGACAGGCCTGTTCTCTACCATGAAGTATGAGATAAAAAGAAGGTCACCCACCGCTCTTGGTTTCTTGTTCACCTTCATGTCAAACCTGCAACAGAAGAATCACATTTATTTAAACATGCTTCTACTGGAGATTCATGCATGTACTTTAAATGGAAATTCCAAAAGAAGACACACTAAAATGTTCAAATAAAAATATATTAAAATGACAAATCTACACAACCCAACCTTTGACAACAACTGTGACATTTGAAATATTTTTTGAAGTAGAACTCAAATATCTGAATCCTGCTTCAAAAAACCTAAAAAAACTTTGGAACAAAAATGGGTCAAAATAAAAGCTGAGGCCAAGCACATGGTATCGCCCCAAAAACAAACATCTAAATAGAAGTTTGTAAAAAATTATGAAGGAGGACATGCAGTTAAGCTAAATCAAGTCAACACTCTAGTCCAAACCAAAGCTGAGAAAACAGTGGGAGGCGAGCAGATCAGGACTTACTCAAAGTCATAATCAAACATGGCCGACGGGCTGTGGAGAGCAAAGGATTATGGGAAACAGAGTGGTTAGTTCAGGCTAATATAAATCTATTGTCGGTTTACAGGGTCTCAGAGGAAAGTTAAGACTGATGTTAGTGTTGTTACTTCAGAGAATAGAGGTTTATATAAGAAGGGTGAGTTTTTCAAGTGGGATTACAAAAGGTCAAGTCTAAAAGAACAGCCTGCCTCAGAAAGACATGTTTCTTCACCAAAACAGACTGGGGAGTTGGGCCTTTTAATTGTATATCTCAATTTAAAAGTGTAGCCTTATAAAAAAAAAATGAAATTGTATGTATGATAATAAACAGTAAAAAGGAGTTAGAATAATATTAAAACTGGAGATATTTCAGGCTAATATTTACACTTTTTAACGTTTCGCCTGTTGGCCTTAAATCTCTATCAGCTGCCTAAAAATATGCATAAAGCTTTATTTGAACACTTTACTACAAAGCTGACATTGTACAAATCAAGTTTGTGCTAAAAACATATTAGTATAAATTTAAATTACACAATCAGGCAACATTATCAAAACCTGCTCTACATGTCGGCCCAAAAATATGAGCAGAGCTGATCGGCCGGTGGTTTCTCTGAATTCAAAACAAACTGTCGGCATCAGCCATGAAAAGAACATAACAGTCAATCTCTAATTAAAGCATAAGATTTAAGAATAAATGTTTCATGATTTGCCTTTTAGAAACAACCAAGTTACTACATGAGGCAAGGCTCCAGGTTACTTGGTATACATATATTTATATTCTTTGCTATGATCATGCAGGAGTGTGTGTATCTGGACCTATACACAAGATAGAAGTGTCATTGGTTTTTGTATACATCTGTAAAGGCCTTCCTCCTGCCTGACTACGTTCTCCCTGCTGTGTACCTGTGCCTGTTCTTGTTCTTCCGCTTCTTGTGGGAGTTGTGATGGGAGCTGGAGGAGGAGGAGGACGCTGCCTTCTGGGGCTTTAGGTCTTGCAGAGCAGAGTCTAGTTCTTCTGTATCGTCTTGGCTCGGCTCGTTCTCCTGGTTCTGAAGGTCTGGAGATGCGTCGCTCTCTGTGCCGCTGCCTGCCTCCCGCTTCTCGTTCATGTGATCTGGAATCCCTCCGAGCGCACACACTGCCTGTGGAGGAGAGCAGAACTTTAGGGTTTGAAATTGGTTTATTATTAGGAGCTGCAAGCTTTTCCCCACTTGTTTTTCTTTTTACTAAACATGTCCAAGCACCATTGTGTTTAGTTTTTCCCTGTGAGCTTTCAACAAACAATTCAAGAACATGACATGAGGCAAATGAAAAGTCAATAACTAGCAGCAAACTATCCATTCAAGCAAATGAGTTTGCAGTATATATTTTCAAACAATCCACATCTGTATTATAAACATTTGATAACAGTACAAAATACTGCACCACTTTCACTTTACTGAGTGGATTACAGGAGGAAAGGGTGTACATGCTTCTAATGACATTTAGCAAGTACCTCTTCCATGTGTGGTTAATAAAAAAAGGGAGGCTGCTAGTGCAACTAGCACTTTAACCTCTTGAGACCCTGTGGCCCCATACGAGGACATTACATTTTTGCCTCTTAGCACCATGATTTTCAATTATTTTAAACTTTCACCTGTAATCAACTAAAAACCTCTACAGCAGCTCCCGAAAGTCAAAAAAAAACTGCATGGTAAAGTTTAGATGCAAAATTTATGAATAAAACCAATGTATTTATGTACAATAATGTCTCTTCATGTATCTTAATGTATCTTCATTTGGCATTAAAATTTGACACATTTTATTGACCACAGCAGACGAGAGCATCAGGAAATGTCATGTCCTCGTTTGAAGACATTGGGACTATGTTATATTATTGATTGTACATGTTGTTAGGTAAACTTGGGAATATTTAGATGAGTTTACAGTTATAAATTGCTGGACGTTTCTGCTGCTATAGGGAAACTGCTGCCTGTCTCCACTTTTTGCATCTCTACTTTTTTTTGTAACGATTGAAAACCATAAAAAATTAAAACTGTGGACCACATTTTCAGGCCTTTTTGTGTGTTTTTAACCTCACTCACTGAACCCCAACCCGCTCACTGTCGACCTACGTCACATTTGGCAGGTTTAGGGCTTGAAATAAACAGCTAATTGCTGTTTGTTTGTTTTTTGTAATTTATTTATACATTTTAATGTTTTTAAATTTTTTAACCAATGGTGTCATACAGAAGACTTACTTAGTAGGTCCTACTTATCCCAAATAGCAAGAAGAAATGAAAAATGCACACCAGACAAAAGCTCGGGTCTCAGGAGGTTAAGTGAAGAAATGTGTTAGGTCCATTTTAGACAATTTTCATGTATTATACACTATATGATGACTATATGATCTATTCTACGCCTAATGACAGACTTACTGCGACAGAAGTGACTGATGATTTGCTAAAAAGACGTTCGGCTTCTTTGAATTTCCTGTTTCTTCTGTCAGTTTTACTGTTGGAGTTTCTAAAAGAGAAAAAAACACAATTACTTTAGTATTTTGCCATATTAAAATTCCAATAATAACAGCAGAGTGGTTGACTGCTACCTGGCTCACACACTGGTCAGTTTTTGGTTTGTGCACTTATCATGGGATTTTTAACCAACTAAGAAGTGTAGTTCAAAAGACAAGTAATGCACTGCTGGATTTTGTTAAATGAGCCGTTTGTTTATCCATGGAGACTATGCAAGAGGCTAGCTAAGTAGCTAGCTGTGGACATTTAAGATGCTACAGGCTTTTTACACCAAATGTGGCAGCAAATGTGACAGAAGATCATCAAGAAGAAACACCAGAGCGGAGTAAGAATGAGGCATTTCCTGTTGTGTTCACCTGGCTCCCCCTGCTATCACAACAGGACACAGCGCAATGCCACTTTTTGGCTCTTCCATAGGGTCTACTGACCCTCCCTGACCAGTCCTCCTGGTAAACTCCCCTGAGACCTTTGACTGAGACACAAATGCCACTGAGACACCCAATGGAAATGCTGCAAAAACATCAACTGGAACAGTTTGCTGCAGCAAAACTTAACTTTCTCTTGTGATCAATAAAGTATCTCTCTCTCATTACTGTAGGCCAGGGGTCTCAAACTCAATTTACCTGGGGGCCACTGGAGGCAGAGTCTGGGTGAGGGTGGGCCGCATAAGGAATTCCACAAAAAAAAAAGTCCTCAAATGTCATTAACAGTTTTAATGATTTCTTCTGAACATGAAGTGTCCTGAACATGAATGGAACATTGAGTGAAAATCATGAACGGTTCTTCTGAACATGGCTTCTCTTGCCTACTCTTTGCTGCCAGAGACTTGACAGCGCTTCTTCTCACAAATCTGAACCACATTTGGCTTGAGAGAGGAAGCAGTTGAGACCCTCAGTATGGCTTGAAGATGATCATCAGTAAGTCTGGACCTGTACTTGGACTTATTGAAGTTCAAGGTGGAGAAGAACTTTTCACACAAATATGTGCTGCTAAAAAGGCACATGGTCCGCTTGAACATTCGGGAAAGCTCAGGGAAGTTGGGGGGCAATTCTCTCAAAAATTGCTCATGCTTGTCTGCTTTTCCACTCATCTCCCTGAACTTGGCTTTGAGGTCAGAGTTGCATTGCAGGTCAATGAGCTCCATTTGAAGCGTAGGAGGGGCATCTTGCACATCAAAGGTAAAGGGGTCCACAAAAATTTGAAAAGTGGCTCTATGCGTCTTGAAGTCTGCAAATCTGAAACTGTCTGTGCTCGTCACCAACCTGTCTCTTCACTGCAGGCTTTGATGAAGACATGACTGGGGTATGACAAAATCTAATTGATTCCGCTTAGTGGCGCTCTTGTTTCACGTTTCAAACAAGTGTTTAGCTAGCTAATTGCGTACAGAGAACATCTTAACGCATAACGCTTTGTGACGGAGCGCACCTTAACCGGGAGAGCGCTCCGTGCGCTCTGCCGCTCTCGAGCCAGAGCGAGAGGCGCCGGTCGGGGAATGTCAGGGCAGCTACAGGTGCTCCGTCACACGCTTCTATCTGTAACAGCAGCGTAGACGAAAAACAGCCCGGTAACAGTCGCCGGTAGAAAGTACGATAGAAGGCAAGTGCTATTGTTGCAAGCATGAAGTGCACGAAGCTGGTGTAGCTTAGCCCAGCCCCGACCAGGGACGGCGCGCGGGAGCTGGCTGATTGGCCCTTCGGAGGTCCACTTTCCCCGCGGGCCACACTAATATTATACTTTCATATTAAGGTGCGGGCCACAAAATATTGTACTGCGGGCCGCACCTGGCCCCCGGGCTGCGAGTCTGAGACCCCTGCTGTAGGCGTACAGATGAAAAATGTTTTGGGAGTCAGAGTGCTCACTTCTGGTTGGTGAGGTAGCGGTCCCATCCTCTGATGATGTTGCCATACATTTGCGTGTCTTCTAAGTAACTGCCTTCGAACGCATAGATCTGTCTCTCCAAGTTCACCAGGGTCTCCTGAAATAAAAACACAAAGAAATATAAAGGTACATTTAAATTTTCACACATACATATATTATTATTTCTCACTCAAAGATACTAAATACATTTACTATTGATTCAGAAATGCATGACATGTCTTTCTTTCTGGAATTTTAAAACTATTTAAAATAACATGTGAACAGAAAAAACATCTGATTTCTTTCCGATCAAAGTCCCTCTGATTATCAAATTCTACAGTTTGCATGTCATTAAAATAATCTTAAAAGGTCCACAAACATCAAGACAACAACCAGTTTTATGTGTGCTTGTGAACAATGCACCTGTAGGCTATTTCTAACAAATCCATACTGTACTTTATCCAAGCAGTCCAGCTGAAAGGAAGGCGCAAATTCCACATATCGCGAGAACATTCTACCGGACGGATTGCTAACGTGATTTAGCCTTCTCGCCATAAATATCACAAAATTAAACAAAGAATTACAGCGTTTGAATGAATATGACGTATTAAATTAAATTCTGTGTGATTGTAATTTATACTAAAATGCCTACAATTAAGATAAAATACCAACTGCTGTTTAAAAAACGCTTAAAACAGACAATGCCGACGCTATTGTTGTTAGCCGATTATTAGCACGGTTAGCATCACCGGGCCTTCCATTCAGCAGCGCGTGTTCGCCGCTATTTTTATATTTTCCTAATTTTAGCGGATTGCATTTGTATATGTTGCTAAATCTACAAACTTACGGCTAGTTCTTGCTTCCTCTTTACCAGATCCGCTAGCTCCCTGCGGGTGTCGGGGATCTGGGGCGGAGTGGCCTTTGCGTGCATCGCCATGGCTGAAGTAGGGACGGGGCTCTGGGAACAGCAGAGGAGGAGCGGGTTTACAGCGAGGAACCAGAGCTCACATACCGGGAGGTGGCACTGTTTCGGGGACAAGTTATATATATATATATATATATATATATATATATATATATATATATATATATATATATATATATATATATATATATATATATATATATATATATAAATATATATATATATATATATATATATATATATATATATATATATATATATATGTGTGTGTGTGTGTGTGTGTGTGTGTGTGTGTGTGTGTGTGTGTGTGTGTGTGTGTGTGTGTGTGTATATATATATATATATATATATATAGGCTATATGTGTGTGTGTGTGTGTGTGTGTGTGTGGATTTTTTGTTTACACTATTAGAAATAGAAGATAATTAGGGTTCTAACTGCCTAATTAAAACAGGAAAAAACAAACATTTATAAATATAACATTTGACAAATATTAATTGTAAAGTTAATTGTCTTTTAATGTATGCTGAAAAATAAAATGTTCAAATGTAATGAGAAGTTAAGGTCAATATGATCTTTTGGAATTTTAAGCAGTCTTTACAAAAAGTTTTGGTAACAGTTGTTACCACAGTTGTTATTGTTTTGGGATATTCTTTACAGAAAGTGCAGTTGGGGTCAGTTGTTTTAATACATTTTAGCATACATTTATTAGTAGGGTAAATTAAGTTTAAAGGAAACATCCCTCATCTTATTATTGACCAGGACAGGGTGCACCGTAGACACTTTCAAATCTTATGTAATCAGAATGTTCAAAATTCTGGAATGGCAGCAAGAGAAGGCAAAATAAAGCTAACATAATATATTTACAATGATTAACTGATGACCAGCTCTAAATGTTAATGGTTTTATGACATTATAACAAAAAATAAGCAGAATTTTGAATTTTCCAGGTACAAATCTTATTTAAGTTGCTTCTCTGTTAAGGATAATGGAAAAAATACATTTTCCTAACCTAATATAGGCTTCATAAAAAGTATAATTTATGATGAAATGTGTAATATACAGTGCTTAACAAATTTATTAGACCACCACCCAGTTTACGGTGTTTGACACTGCTGCTGCTGCTGCTGCTGCTGCTGCTGCTATTCCTGTTTACCAAATTACTATCTTTTAATGTTTCTATAATGGTTAATCTGTAAGATATTTTTCAGGGTAGTCTTTACTGTCTGTAGCAGTGATTCACAACCCAGAGGTTTTTTATTAAATTGTATAGCATCACGCGTTTAAAACATCTTTATTAACTTAAAAGTTTATACAGCAAAGCAGTGACCATCATGAGATTCTATTCTCTGAGTGAACATGACCTGCATTTTAACTTTCCTACTTGGCTTTTAGATAATTATTTTTTATTTCTCACGTTCTACGCAGCTACAATGTTGCTCCTTTAAACATTTACTTTTTAATCATGTATATTTTTCTTTTTTAATCGAGAAAGAATTCAAACGCTTGACACTAGATGGCGACGTAGGACCACACACCGTACGTGCAGCGTCAAATCATTTCCGCCCTGTTTTCGCGTCGCCATAGCAACGTAAATTGTCCAGCCAAAAGTTTAAAGGATTTTTATGAGAAAAATTCCACTTTTACGGGACATTTATGCGCTTAAACCATGGGAAACCTGTACCGAGGTAACAAACACGAATTTAAAAGCTATTCTTACTTCATTTACCCTCGTATAACGGTTTGAATGAATTTGTTATTCTGAAAAATAAACAGATACTTCAGGGCGTGTGGTTTCTATTCCATCCAAGTACCAAACGATGGCGGCCATTAGTAACTCAGAGAAGAAAGGATTTTGCTCCCAAACAAAGAGATTCCTCTCACAGCACCGACCGGTTTGAATAATTTAAAATAAAAATTAATCCATTCAATAATGCATGATGTGTCAGATATTTAATCTGCCTTGTATATGTTTCAGAATGAAAACCCAGGCCCAGGAAGCTACAACTTCATGAGTACTGACGTGAACTGTCCCTCTTTCTCCACCAAAGGAACCACTGGATTTGTTGTCTCATCCAAGGTCGGATGAAAACAAACCAAACACATTTCACTGGCCCTTTTCTGTACCATAGATTCACTCGCTCTTAGTGATGGGTAGATCAATACCAAAATATTAATATGACTGAGGTAGAAAAGTATTGATTCCTCATTCAAAAATATAGATACTTTTTAAATCTATGAAAAAAATTTTGTTTTTGATTTTTTTTTTTACAAATAGAAACAGATTACATTACATTACATATATTTAATTTTTAATATGTTTCAGTGCATTATAATACAACAATTACTGGTATCAGTTTCACAATACTTGCCGTAGTATTACTTGGTATCAGATCTAAACAGAAATCACTCTTACCAGTACAGTTTCCCTCCTGAGTACCATATATTCACATCCCTCCTCTTCATTTTCAAACCAACTGCTCACATCTGATGTCATAAACAAATCCAGTCTATGTCAGTGTACCATGTTTCTGTTCTCAGAGTCCTAGGGTCCTCTCCCACCCTCTGAGACATGTCCCTGCACCAAACACCTATAATCTACAGAGCTCCTTAATAAACAAATGGGATTTTAACACAGGAGTGTCCAGAGTCTTCAGGGCACCAGTGGCTGTTCCACCAGACACACCCAAGAACCTTTACCCTGCTCCAAACCAGTATGATGTAAGTCTTAGATGGAAGTCACAGATGCTACAGCAGTGAATGAGCTTTGTTCTGTAAATGTCAGAGAACAATCCCAACTTAACTTGCTCAGATGAATGAACTGGACACTTTTTATTAGGTGAAAAGTACATGATTTGCCATTTCCTTCTGCATGATTCCATGGAAATAGAGAGTTAAAACTATACTTTGGAGTTTTTTGTTATACCGTGAAATATGATGTGACGTTTCTGTTTGGGGAAACCATTGCAAAATGAGCAGATCAAGCATCATCATACAGAAAGATTAATTGCTTCTTCCTAGATCCAAAATGGTTTCAGTGAAAGATTTGGCCCCCCCGGTTCTTCTGCCTTCATCTCTAAAACTAAACGTGACCCGTACAGAATCATCAACGACCTGCCATCACCATGTAATCACTTCTTCTTATCTATTCTCCTCGTGGAATGCCATACTCTCTTCTGTGATTAATATAAAAATAGTGACTGACACTTGTGTTTAGGTCATTATTACATAGAGGATGACTTCCAGCGTGTGTCCAAGGCGGTTCTCTCTCCGTTCAGGTCCAAGACTCAGAGGTTGTCAGGTCCAAAGGATAATCTATTCCCAGGACCAGGGGCATACAGCCCACACCAGAGCCCCGCCCCCACGAGGAGGAGCCACCTCCAGTGAGTCAAATGCACTGGACACAGGGCTCTACGCTAACTTTTTTTTTCAGGAGCACATGTGCCCCTAAGTTAAAAATTTTAGGAGCACAGAAAAAAAAATGGGGGCACAAATAGGTTTTCATTTTGAACGATTATTACAGAGCAGAACTTGCGCACACCAACTTATTTGAATGAATTTAATACAAAAAACAAAAGAATTATGACTGTACTTTTCCTGCATGATCGCAGTGTTTTTATAAATATATCTTCATTTTATCTGATTAATATTTAGATTTAAAATAAGCCAAACAGACTGTACTGCACTGAAACACTCTGTGGCCCTTTTTGGACCTTCACCACAGTTTGAGAACCTCTTCTTTAAGAGAACTTCCACAGCACTTTACACAAAACTGCTTCAAAGTGAAAAACATAAGTAAGATTTTTAAACCTGTATTTTCAAATTCCTAGGTGAAGTTACATTCTCTCACTGGTTTTACAGTGGTTTTTAGCCTCTGCACATTTACCAAACCAAACGCACATTGTGACAGATTTATTTGGCATTTTCTTAGGCAAACTTCAGCCCACGTATCGCCTGCTCTGTGCTGTGGGTCTGCTCTGTGCGGACACTGACAGAAAATTAGTATTGGCGTATTTGACGTGAGGCGGAAGGACAGGTGGGATACCTGCCCTGTGACGCACGTTGGTACACAAGGGTGCGCGCTGTGGACAAGCCGCGCGCTGCGGAGCCTGTGCTGACGGGCCGCACAGTGTCTGCGGGCTCCAGTGCACAGGCCGCAGAGACACGTCCCGCGTGGTCACGCACACCGGTACAAGTTTATTGCAGCGGCCGTAATGAAATATGATCACACTGAGTATTCAGACCTTGAGTCCGTGATAAGACCGAGTCCAAATGCGCTCGAGTCCGAGACAAGACCAAGACAAAGCTCTCGCTTTAGCGGAGAAGGAAGGGCGCGGAGAAGGAAGGGCGCTCCTCGTTGAAGCTGGGCGTGTTTTGAAGCGGAGTTTGTTCATATGAGTGATATCAGCGCACACGCGGAACTCGTACGCTGGGGTCAGCGCTCGCGCTGGGAAAGCGTGCGGCGCTTTAGGGGCTCCAGGCTTGGGCACGATTCTGAAGTCCTAGTGTGAGTGCGCCCCTAATGTTTGATACATTTAGAACGTTTAACTTGTCACGTTACGTCTATGCAGCTCCTTATTGTGGCTGCAGAAGCACTCGCACTGGTGCGACTGTTTTATTTTCCTCGTTCGCACGACGAAATATTTACTCGCAAATGCGAGTGAAATGGGCGCACTGTAGAGCCCTGACTGGACAATAAGCAGATCTCAGGCCATGGGATTCAAACTGATGGAATTTTAATACATTTTTATGCACAATGTGAATATATAGCCAGAACTAACAAGACTAATATTTTTTTGGACTTATGACAGGAAAATAAAGACAATTATATATCTGCCTATGAGGTAAGAAAGCTAAAACACATTTGTTTATAATTTAGCTTGAAAGGGGACAAATTACAAAAAATCAAGTCAGAAAGCATTTAATTCTAAAGTCTAAATGAACACCAAACTGATATGTGTCGCACCCTGAATTGAGTTCTACACATTATCACTCTACTCCCCTGTCTGAATCACTGGTGTGACCCGCTCATGATGGCGATAATGAGAACAGGGCAAGATACAGTTTGTGAACTCAGAAATATCACCAAATTCATCTTGTGCACAGTTCTGGGCAACTATTCAGTCCTGTTCCAAAACATGTACAAATGTGAGGCAAAGTGTGTGTGGACTGTGGAGATTCAAATATTTACAAACCTAAATGAAATTCTGTGTCTGACTTTCTAACTTGTGTGTCTCAGTCACAGAGGTGTGGTGCGGATCTCTGCTTCTCCTCTGCCTGTGCCCAAACCCGCTCCGACCCCCGGCCCCGGACACTACAATGTGTCTACGAACCTGTACTCCAAACCCCCTGTCCCCTCAGCCGCCTTCGCCTCCAAGACCCAGAGAAGCACTCACATCAGAGGAGCTGACGCCCCAGGACCAGGTACCTGCTCCCCAGGACAGGGACACATTAGTCAGTTTTTCATTGGTCTCCACCTTCAACTACTTCAACACTATGTAAGAAATCTGGTGGCTCACACACTACGTGAAAGTTAAAGCAAACCTTTGATAGACAGTAATAACATCTCCATGGAGACAGCAGTAGGTGCCTCCAGCCACTCCAGGGCTGAGCATTTCATCAAATTAGTGTTTTTAATAATCAAGATTTTGAAAACGTGAAAATGTAAAGAGCTTCCACAGTTTGACACTCCAGCAGTGGCTGCTCTGGCTTCAATTAAATAAAACTCGTCCAGTGCAAAAAAATAAAAATAAAATGGAGAGTAGATTTTATTTTTTGGCAATATCACCTAGCCCTATGCCGGTCCAAGTTACAAGTTAGGTCTGTGGAGATAAGAGGATACTCACAGTAACAATGCATGACAAACCTGTTAATGAAACTGACTGTTTATCTTAGTGAAGTTTTGGAGTGAAACTATATTTTTAAAAAAGAAAAGTGTAGTCTTATCATATAATATTTAATCATGAAAACCTTGTAGTGCACACTGTCTATAGGTTGTTGAAGAACCCTGCTGTTATAACCATAGCTTGTAAAAGTGCATCATAAGTTATTTTAATATATCTCAGTGTAACACCATAAAGTGTGAAATTCAGAAACCTTTAATGACTCCACAGCACATTAACATTGGTGCCCTGGAACCACAAGAACAGAGAAGTGCTGAGTCTGTGTTACAGTGGCAGAGTGCTTATTCTCCTCTCAAGGAAGGTATTTATCAAGAAAATCTGAACCTTGTCTTTTATCATTTACAGTTTTCATCTTGATTAGGAGTTAAAGGTCCCATATTGCACTAAATTGATTCTTGCATTTAGGAATGTTATAATCCTATTGCTTCCTCAAATACACACCTGGAGTTGTGTCTTGTTTTGTTTGCTTTGTTATTAGTCTGTCTACATTTCCAAAACTCAAAATGCTCTGCTCCACCTTGTGATGTCATGTAGTGGTAGTTTTCAAGTTAATTGTTTTTTTGTTTTTTTTTACCTTTAGTTCAGTAGAGATGGGCAATTTTGGGTCTGAAATTATTTAAATGAGTCTGGTGAAGGGATATGGAGTTTAAAAACACAGTGGAACACTTCCTGCATTACAACATGACATCACAAAATGTCTTCCCTCTGCACATGTATATTGTAAAAGCAATTTTTAGGGTCAAAATGTATGTAATTATAGAACAAACTTTTTATGGTCCATGAACCAGCAAGTAAGACTGGAGCACTGTTAGCATGCTAGTTGTTGTTAGATCTAGTTCTGTTTTTCACATTTTAAAAACCATAAAAATCAGGTACAGAGCATTTAAGTTTGTGTTTGAGGTCACCGTTGAGGTCATCACGGTTACTGTAAAGACACATTATCTCTGTGTTTTCCTTCAGGTTTCTATGACCCCCATGTGATCACAAAGCAGTGCTTCTTCTACAGTGACTCCAGGATCTGGCTCCCGGTTTGAACCAGACAAACTCCAGCAGGAATCCGCTTTAAAACTACAGTAAAAACATGTGGTGCAAAAACATGTGGTGCACTATCTGAACAGAGACTGATTTTCTATATAACAGTATTTAAACAAAAAATGGCGAATCATATATGACTTCAGAGTGGTTATATTCCTCTGATATTGTTATATAAGTTAAAGTGACAGTTCGGAATTTTGGACATAGGGCCTCATTTCCTGGTGAGCCAGAGTGTTGGAGATGTGGGGAGACACTTTTTGAAATCTTCCATCCAGTTCTTGTATTTGGAGAGGTTGCTGGTGCTAGGCTAGTGCATGTCAATGGCCATAGTTGTCCTGCCACTAAAAACAGTCTTACCCACTCCACAGTGCACCCGAGGAAAACTATTAGAACTCCAGACTGTCCATGTCAATGTCTGTGCTCATGGAATAATGTCTGAAATAAAACTAACCTTGCATCGCATGAATCGTCGCATGTTGAGGGACTATTTTCTCATATATCAGTCCGCTGCTGCTGAGCTTTCTATCAGGAAGTACAACTCACTGCTGCTGCTCAGACATAAATCCTTCAAATACAACGGTTGGTTTGACTTCTGAAATGATTCTCTGGACACAGACGTTCACATGGACAGTCTGGAGTTATAATAGTTTTCCTCGGGTGCTCTGTGGAGTTGGTAAGACTGTTTTTAGTGGCAGGACAACTATGGCCATTGACATGCACTAGCCTAGCACCAGCAACCTCTCCAAATACAAGAACTGGATGGAAGATTTAAAGTGTCTCCACACGTCTCCAACACTCTGGTTCACAAGGAAATGAAGCCGTATGTCCAAAATTCTGAACTGTCCCTTTAGAGTCACATTTAAGCGGCAAAACGTTTCTCCAATTCTCCATTGGACTGAATGGGCTCTAAGCACTTTGTGTTACATTTTTTGTATGGAAAGCGCTCTATAAATAAAGTTTGCTTCATTGATTGATTGACTCCCGTTTAAGCAGAAGTGCCGCCACAACAAAAGTGAGGTTTAAGAATGAGTGGGGACAAATATGGTCAATGAATAAGAACAAAAACTGCAAGACTGAATCAAACCAATCATGTCAAGATGAACCAAAAACAGATTGGTGCAAAACAATTGGAATTTAGCACATGAATACTGATTTCTGAGTACTACTGACTAATTAAATCCCTAATTTATGTATCATCAATCATGTCTAGATTAACAACAATTAATTAAACACTATTCTGCCTGTTTTCAAAGCATTGTATGTGTTTTAAATGGAAGTCTGCCAGTGTGGTGAATTTCAGTTACTATTTATTTTCAATTGCTTCTTCTTTTTTTGTCATAATAAACTTGTTGTGATTTTTTTTTTTTTTTTACACCAGATGCCCTTCTAGTCCCAACAATCCAAATGAGTGTGAGTGATGAAGAGATTTGAGGTGGGAATCTTGTTGAAGTGTCTCACCCAGGAGCACGAGCACCCAACACTGCTTATGAATTATACCTTTATAAATGATTCAGACATCTAATTATGAGACGTCTTCTGTGTGAATGATTAACGGACCAGATTTGGACTCTAATGTGTGTGGACTAAGCAGTGTCCTGTGGGTCTGTGTGGGTGACGTCCTCTGGCCTCACGCAGATCTTGGTTACAGCAGCTGTCACTTCATTCACAGATACAACAACAGCTGAGAGACACTGAGGGCCACTACACTCACACACCTGCTGCAGAGAGAGGGAGGGAGAAAGGGAGGGGTGGAGGAGGGAGGGAGGAGAGAGAGGAGGGCGGAAGGGGTAAGGAGAGGCAGAGAAAGATGGGATGGAGATGGAGGGGAGGAAGGAAGGGAGAGAGAGAGAGAAAAGGAGGATAGAGGGAGAGACACGGCGGTGAGGGAGGGAGAGGGCCAGAGAAGGAGAGGTGGAAAAGAGAAAGAGAGAAAGGGAGGTGAGGGAGAAGAGGGACAAAAATGAGGAGGGAGAGAGGGAAAAAGAGACAAAGAGATGGTGAGGTGAGGGAGAGTGGGACAAAGAAGGGGAGGTGGATGAGAGAAAGAGAGATAGAGAGGTGAGGGAGAGAGGGACAGAGATGGGGAGGTGGAAGAGAGAAAGAAAGATAGAGAGGTGAGGGAGAAGAGGGACAGAGATGGGGAGGGAGAGGGAGAGAGAGACAAAGAGATGGTGAGGTGAGGGAGAGAGCGGGACAAAGAAGGGGTGGAAGAGAGGAAGAGAAAGAGTGGATGTGGAAGGGAGGGAGAGAAAAAGAGGGAGAGACAGAGACAGGGACGTGAGGGAGAGAGAGGGACAGAAAAGAGAAGGTGGGATTGAGAGAAAGAGAGAGATAGAGAGGTGAGGGAGAGAGGGGGGATAAAGTGGATGCAGGAGGTAGAGAGGAGAGAGGAAGGAGGAGAGAGGCAGAGAGAGAGGAGGGATGGAGGAAGGGAGAGAAAAAGAAGGTGAGACAGAGAAAGAGGGAGGTGAGGGAGGGAAAGAGAGGCAAAGAGATGGTGAGGTGAGGGAGAGAGTGGGACAGAGAAGGGGAGGTGGAAGAGAGGAAGAAAAAGTGAGAGAGAAAAATGGAGGGGAGGTGGGGTGACAGAGGAATAAATAAATAAAAAATATATGAAACTGAATAATAGAGATCATAGAGCTGTAACTAGTAGTAACAGCACTACCAGTCAAAAGTTTGGACACACCTTCTCATTTAAGGTTTAATTTTTGTTTTTTCTACTTTCTACATTTTAAATACACACTGAAGACATCATATATATGTAGGAAAATATATGGAATTATGTAGTAAAGAAAAAAAAGTGAAATAACTATAATAATAGAGTGTCCAGACGTCCCTATTTTGAGCCCTGATTTGTCCCAGTTTTATTCAAAAAATGTCCCAGGTCTCCATATTTTTGACCAATTTGACAGCTCCCAACAGTAAAAAGAGGCATAAACTGTCATTTGTTTAGGTAAAATACAAAAAAGCTGCTTAAAAATTACCAAAACACAAAGAAAATCTGCCTATACTGACTCACATTAGTGCCGAGTATGTGACAGTTTTTCTCAATTACGCACTCGTTTCACAATTCTATTACCACCACAAACCAGGGACGTTCCAGTTTTTATTTTGAAAATCTTGTCACCTTGTATAAATACTTGTGTAGTTGTGTATTTTATATTCCGCTCCTCGAAGTCGCCTCTGTTTGCGTGTGCGTCCAAACTTTAGTCTGTAATTGTGTGAGTAACAATAGCAGGGGTAACAGAGTTTAAACATGGGTGACCTCTCAGATATGATCTCAGTCTCTCCCTGCGCTCTGTGCCAAACCTCAGCGTCATGTGTTCACTATGAAACATCTGAGGATCACCACCGGAACAGCACTGCAGCAGCACACACACTACACACACCACACACTGCACACACAGCACCAGCAGTACCAGCAGCTGCCTGGAGCGGCATTTCTCCGACAGCCGCCAGTTAAATCCAGAGTCTGACACACTTTAAAAATGCGAACGCGCCCTGCTAACACCAACGCCAACCTCAAAACCACAAACACATGGGACTTTACTGTACAGACCGCTGTTTACGAGCTGCTCTGGAGCTTTTAAGACCAGGATTAACCCAGAAAATAAAAGGAAAGCTCACATGCATTTTAGTTTCATCTGTATTAAGAATAAATGAGGCTATAGAGGAGACTAAAGTAAAGAAATGACTTTGGAATAGTTTAAAGGTGTTTCTTTTCTGATCTCTGTTCTAATGTACAAACAGGCCTGGAGTTGTGTTTTGTTTCATTCACACATGTTTAACACATAAACCTGCACATTTAGGCACATTTAGTTCTTCTCTCAAATTGATAAACATTTGTTGTGACGTCACGTGGTGGTAATACAAGAAGTGCTCCACCGTATTTTTAAACTTCATGCATAGCGGTGTAACAATATCCAAGTTTCACGATACGATATCATCACAGTATGAACCTCATGGTACGATATTTATTGCGATATCGTGGGAAAGCTCACGATATGGTGGGGAGGCTCACGATATTACAATATTCTACAGAATAACAAGACTGACATTCTAAAATGCTTTGACCAGTCATTTGGTACAACATTTATTGTCATTAGGGATGGAACGACATCCAAATCTCTCTGTACCATATTTTCACCATATACATCTCACCGTACCAGATTTATTACAATATTTTGTGGAACGACAGAGAAGACGAGGTGGGATTGAGAGGGAGAGAAAGGGACAAAGAGGTTACACTTTATCATCTGCTTGAGAGAGGAGGGGATGACAGAGGGTGTACAGTACAGTCATAATAATAATGAAAAGAATAAAAAAAGAAGAATAACAAGGTTTACAAAGTGCTGTACAAGCCACAAAGAACAATACAAAAAATATAAAACATAGCATACAGAAGGCATACAAAAACAATCAATGATGCAAACAAATCAGTTAATTATAATAAATAAATAAAAAGTAGAAATCAAATAAAAAGAGATAAGGAGTAAAATCAAGCTAAAAACAGTTAAAGGAAGGCCAGCTGATAAAATGAGTTTTAAGAAGTGATTTAAAGGATGATTCTGATGGCACTGCCTTTCTCCACCTCTATTCCGTGGAAGCTCACAAAACTGTGAATCTGCTCCTTTTTCCTCTAAAAATGCCTTCACAAGACTTAATCCAGAGAATGAAGATGTAAAAGTGCTTAGAATAGTTATTTCTTTATGTAGTCTGCACTGAAACAGAGCAAAGGATCATGGTCTATGTAGTTCCCTCTGCTTTTTAGCTATTTCTGCATCAGAACTATTCATCTAAGCAAAGAAACTTGAGATTCAATATATTGTGATGGTCCATGATATTATTGTGAGACTTTTGACAATACAATATCACTATATTTTGGTGTATATTGTTACGTTCCTATTTAAAAGTGTTATGCTTTAACTGTAAAAGGTCCATATTACACTATTTTACACTATAATGTTTCTAATGTTGTTTCCTCATCACAAACGGACCTGGAGTTGTGTTTTGTTTCATTCACACATGATTAACACACAAATCCTCCATATTTAGGCTGAGTTCTTCTCTCAAACAGAAAACACTCTATTCCACCTTGTGATGTCACGTGGTGGTAATACAAGAAGTTCCACACAGTGATTTTAAACTCCACACACCTTCACTAGAATCATTTGGATGTTTTCAGCAGAATCTACTGAACAAAAAGTAAAAGCTGTTAACTTTAAAGTACCGTTTCATGACATCACAAGGTGGAACAGAGCATTTTAAGGTTTAGAGATGTAGACGGACTAATAATAAAGAATAATAATGGAACAAAACACAACTCCAGGTCTGTTTTTGAGGAGGGAACAACATTCTAACATGGCTCAGCGCTCACAAGAGTCAGTTTTGCTTTAAATAAGTGTCTTCTGTGGTATATTTGGATCTTGTCAGGTTGATCCAGTCACAGTTTACAGTGTTGGTGGTAAGTGTGTGTTTCTAAAGCCATTATCCCTTCATTCCTTTGGTTAGAGCCCTGTGTGTGTGTCTCCTATAGCGCTCCACTGCAGACGAGTCCAGACCTGCTCCAGTCTGCAGCAGCACACGGACTCGCACTGTTCCAGGGTCTGGGACTTCCTCTCTCATATTTTTAGTTTTCCTCTGCAAAAAAAAGACACTGAACCAAGAGGGATTTCTAGTGAACCGTATTGTCGTGCTACCACTGTCTGAGAAGAACTTCAATTTAAAAACATGGGGGCAAATGTGGCAGTACAAAAGTCATACTGATTTCTGGAGCGGGAATGTCCTGCAGGATTTCATGGAAGTAAAAGATTAAAACCATATTTCGGAACATTCTCCATGGAGGTAGATGTGTTTTATGCCCTCCTGTGGAATATTATAGCCAAAGGAACAATGTTACCATGGAAACAAGTAGGACAAGACCTAATAATAATAATAACATGGGTATAGCGCTTTTCAAGATACAAGATGCTTTACATGAAGAGACCAACAAAGGTGAAGAAAAGAAATAAAGTGAATGAAAAGTGGTTTTATAGAGATGGTTTCCAGGGTCTGAAGATGTTTGGTTTGTCAAGGTTTATGGAGATGCAAGCCATGGGACATGTGGTGATTTTCAGTGCAATGAACTCATACAAAATGTAAAAGAAAACATGCTTTTATTTACATACATACAAAAAGTTGCATACCAGGGCTTAAAAATGGAAATTCAAACACTGTAACTGGACTTATTCGGATCATTTTAGGACTTGAATTTGTTGTTTTTTTTGCAAAATTGCACTGCAAATTTTTCTGATCTCGCCAAGATTTTAAAACTTATATCAGCTTATTCATCTTGTTTTCAGATTTATTATCTACTTACTATATTTTTCAGACTATAAGTCGCACTTTTTTCATGGTTTGTGTGGTCCTGCAACTTATACTCAGGAGGGCCTTATATATTAACATGTATTATTTCATATATATATATATATATATATATATTTATATATATATATATATATATATATATATATATATATATATATATATATATATATATATATACACATATATATATATATATATATATATATATATATATATATATATATAAATGTTTATCATATTCTGCAGATTAGAAACTGCAAGTCGTGAAATCTGCAGCTGAAAACGGTAATCGAGCAGCAGAAAGAAAGTTTGGAGTGAGTGATAAACTTGTGTTTGAGATAAGTTTGGAGAAAAGAGGAGGAAACTCGAACTGTAATGAAGAAAACAAAAAAGCTCATCACAGCTAAAAGCTGGATTTAGCTGGAGTTGGCGAAGTTGCTAAGAAGTGACATGAGGATGAAAAATTCAATGGATTTAGTGATTTGGAGTGAGATGGAGAGTTTGCTAAACTTGCTCTGTTCTGTTTTTTATGCTCTAGTTTTCCAAATAACTGTTCATATGTTAATTTAATACACCAGACACATGTTCAGCCTGTTGTTCTATTGTTATCACTATAACTTGTCTTTCAAAGAAAGTTCCTGTTCCTGGTGTCTGATTTTACAAAATAAATTTCCCCTCAAAATGCAAGTTGCATAGTCGGTGCAGCTTATATATGTTTTTTTTTTTTTCTTCTTCATTGTTCATTTTTTTGGCTGGTGCAACTTATACTCCCGGAAAATACATTCTGAGACATTCTGGTACAGTCTGCTTCATTCTAGTCTAGAGGTGGTTTATTTTAAGAGAACTTGTCAAGTAAAATGATCTTGCTGCATGGACAGATCATTTCACCACTTTTAAGTCATTTTATATCTTCAATTTTGGCCAAGCTTTATGCAGTGTATGGTTTGATCATTTGTTTTGAGCCTTATTTAAACTGCTTTGTAGTGTTGAAATAGTGAACCAGCATTGCCAGTGTCTTGAATAATGTATGATACAGGCCTTAAGTGCGAAGGCACAACAACACGTATGTACATGAGCAACTCGCCTGCACAAAGTGTATGTGTTTGTCACTGAGATCAAATATTCATGACCCACTTTACTGCAGAAAAGACCTGAAGCAATTAAAGCTTCTCTGTGTAACTTTTCTGGTTCATCACCAACTTGTGTCTGTGCAGTGTTGTTGCTTTACCTAAAATGTTTCACAGTATGACATTAAAAACACACAAAAAACTGTATTGACCAGCCAAGTTACAGATCTGTCGAGAGGTGATCCTCATAGTTTTTAAGATACTGCAATAAAAGCAATTAAAAAACCCGAGTAATTGATTAAATCCAATATAGTTTAATGCCATATTCAGGGTTCCCACTCTTTTACACTGACAAATTTTTTTTAAATTTTCATGACTTTTTCATGACCTAAAGTGAATTTTCCATGATTTTACGGCACCTACATGTGTAGAATTGAGCACTTTTAGGGCCAGATATAAAATGTGAACCCTTTCCACTCACCTTATGGTTTGGTATTATAGTTTTTAACATTCAAAATCCTGTCAGTGCATTTATTGTGGTCTCAATTAAACTAAAAACCTATATTCTGTATTCCTGTATTCTCCTGCTTATTAGCACCGCCTGAGCTGGGTGGCCCTCTGTGCTGTTTATGGTTTACTTAGTTCATTGTCTTTATCTATTCGTTGCTGCTCTGTGGTATAGGACTAGTATGATTTGGTCTAAGCGTATGGTTCTTGCATGTGTTTTATTTTTTAATGTGTTAACACTGGTCTAATTAAATCTGAGTGTATATTTTTACTGTATTATTGTTGTTCTTGCTTTGTACTTGTGCAGAACTTTGGAAACAGTTTGAAATGTTCTATAGAAATAAAGTGGATTGGATTGAATCATCACATGTTGAGGGACTATTTTCTCATATATCAGTCCGCCGCTGCCGAGCTTTCTATCAGGAAGTACAACTCACTGCTGCTGCTCAAGAAATCCTTCAAATGCAATGGTTGGTTTCACTTCTAAAATGATTCTCTGGACAGACGTTCACATGGACAATCTGCAGTTCTAATAGTCTTCCTCGGGTGCTCTGTGGAGTGGGTAAGACTGTTTTTAGTGGCATGACAACTATGGCCATTGACATGCACTAGCCTAGCACCAGCAACCTCTGCAAATACAAGGACTGGATGGAAGATTTCAAAAAGTGTCTCCACATGTCTCCAACACTCTGGCTCACAAGGAAATGAAGCCCTATGTCCTAAATTCCGAGCTGTCCCTTTAACAGAACGCTGTAGTTGCGTGAAAGAGAGACTAAAATTCCATTACTTTTCCAGGATTTCCATGAACCCTGCATATTATCAAACATCACCAGGGACACACTTCACCAGAAAAGTCACAAATGCATCTTTAAAGAGCCACTAAACACCAAAACCACTAAAACCAGTACAACCAGCATCAGAAAAACCGCATTATACTCATTAGACGTGAGTTCTGCAGAGACGCTGGAGAGCTATTACAGGATGTGGCTATAAACAGGGCTAATCGATGCACGGAGCTGCAGAGGAACATGAAAGAGGCGCAGGTCCAGAGGGAATAATGGTACAGAGGCTCAGAGTACAGACCTTAATGTGATTTAGACCCGGAAATGCATCCCAGAGGAAAGTGGGGGGCGTTCAGTACAGATTTAGACAATAGACTGTACGTATGAGCATTGACTTAAATAGACGTTCCATAGTTATTGTGTGAAGCATTTCAAATTAGGTTAAAACAATAGCTGCTACATTAAAGCTCTCAAATTAAGCACAACTGACTCTTGTGAGCTTGAAGTCGTGTTATAATGTTAGCGCATCAAAAACACATGGAGTTGTGTTTTGTTTCATTCACACATGTTGGAGTAATCTTTTATTATTAGTCTAGATCTCCAAAGCTCAAAATACTCTGCTCCACCTTGTGATGTCACAAAGTGGTAGTTTTAGTTAACATTTTACCTTTAGTTCAGTAGAGGTTGGCAATTCTGGGTCTGAAATTATCCAAAAGATTCGAGTGAAGTTTTTTTTTTTTTTTATTATTTCTTTGTTTATTTCTTTGTTTATTATTTATTTATCATCTGGAGGAGCTGGAGGAAGCGGCTGGGGAAAGGAAGTGGAGTCTGCACTGAAATGGAAGGATCCTGTTTCTAGGTACTATGTAGGCCTACCCTCAGTTTTACTATATTGTACTGTATATTACTGTAGAGGATACCATCTCAAAGTACTTCAGTCAAATCCAAAGTAACAAATAGAGAAGTGGGACTATATCAGGTCTAAACCAGGACTAAAACAGGACTATCACAATTTTGACTAATCTGATCCTTGCCAACAGTAAAGAGGAGCATAAATTGTCATTTGTTTTGCCAAAATACAGAAAACCATGTCTGAAAATGACAATAAAGCAAAAAATGCAGTGTCAGAAATCCATCAGATTACACACTCTCTTCACAATTTGGTTTAGAATTTTGAAAATCTGGTCACCTAACAGCTAAAATGAGTAGCTCTTTGGCATTTTCTTTTTGTAAAGGTATCTCACAGGAGGTTGGAGACTCCCGACTTAAATCAATTCCTGTAACATTTATGATGTGTATTTTTCAATACTGAACATGTTGTTGAAGACTCAGCAATAAAGTGACCAGAATTTTAAAATAAAAAAACTGGGACATCTCGGTTTTTTGATGGTTTTTAATAATAATACTGCATAAATAAGGAAAATTGTTATTCAGAGACCACTCATGATGGACATGTGAGTCAATATTTTTTTTGCATTTTGTCTAAACAAATGACAGTTTATGCCTCTCTTTACTGTTGGCAGGGAGCAAATTGGTCAGAAATAGGGACATCTGGGACATTTCTTGTATAAAACTGGGACAGATCACTAGTTTTGGATAAATCTGCTGGAACAGGGGACACAAGGCTCTAAACTGGTACTGTCTCGGGTCAATAGGGACGTCTGGTCACTCTACTCAGCAGTTTAGTTTAAAATGCCAAAACTAAAACTTGGACATGACCGTAACCTTATTATAAACATAAACTTCTCCTTATTGTTTAATGCTCCATTAAAATGGTAAATCAGATCTCGCTTTAAACCCGTGTTATTGACGTGAATGGCCCCGTTAGAACCGTATCACACCCGCGCGTAAAGACTGCAGCAGCTGCTCACAGTCATCTGACGGACACCACCATTCAGCGCGTTTCACTTTCACCGATCCCTAACGCAACTTTGACCCGGTAAACGGTTTTACATGCGCGCGCAGACACGTCACCCTCGCGTTTAGGACGATATGGGACTCGTTTTCGGAGCTGTGTCGCGTTTTCGTACGAGAGAAAGCGGGACGGATCGGTTCTGACGCCGGTGGTATGGTCCTGGTGTCCGGCATGCGGTTCAGGTCTGCGTCAAGTTACGCACCAAACACAACCAGAAGTAAAGGCAAGGATTACAAAATAAATGCAATGCAGTGATTTTAGGCTCACGCTTGATTTATGAACCTGAAAGCACAATTTATGATAAAGTATGTCAAAAGTTATCTCGTCTTGTGGAAATTGTCTCGTCCCACCCTTAGTAATAAATATCAATAGACTCGAAAAGACAAATTCCACTCACTCCTCGTCCTCGCTCTGACCTACTTCTGTCTCCGTGAGTTCAAAATCAAAAATCTAAATCAACAATTAACATGTGATTCTTAACTCCAGGCAATCACAATTCACATTTTAACCATATGGCACAAGCCTCTTTTTATATGATTGATTTGCAGGTTTTGTCCTCCATATATTTGCTTTATTGTTCACGGTCAGGTTATAAACTGATAGGGATTCACGTGCATGAAAATATCTGACATTACTGTTTAATTGTGATCAGAGCAAAACATTAGGTGACTGTCTGTTGACGTGGTTGGATAAATAATATAACAGGATAACAGCCCATAACCTTATCACTAAAATGAATAATCAGGTCCACTTATAGATACTGTATGTGTAATTACACTAGGCAACCAGTCAAAACTTTGGACACACTTTCTCTTTTACGTTTCCTTTTTATTTCTGATTCTTTACACTGTAGAGCAGGGTTTGGCAATTCTTTTTTTCCATGGGGGCACATGAGAAACAGAACATATTGTGGAGGGGCAGACTAAAATGCTTAACTCAATTCAGCAAAATGTTAATTATAATTCTTTATAAAAAGCCATAAATAGCATTGTTTTGATGCACTGGTCAGACTGGTAAGAGTTTGTTATGACTAAGCCATGAAAAAATATAAAAAAAACAAAAACGTGTTTCTCACCTTCCACGGTGGTTGGTCTCTCTCACCCTCGTCAGCTCGGGTCCTCTACCAGAGGCCTGGGAGCTTGAGAGTTCTGCGCAGTATCTTTGCTGTTCCCAGTATTGCACTTTTCTGGACTGAGATGTCTGTTGTCCTTCCTGGGATCTGCTGCAACCACTCATCCAGTTTGGGGGTCACGGCCCCGAGTGCTCCGATCACCACAGGCACCACTGATGTCTTCACCTTCCAGGCCCTCTCCAGCTCTTCTTTGAGCCCCTGGTATTTCTCTAGTTTCTTGTGTTCCTTTTTCCTGACATTGCCATCGCTCGGTATTGCAATGTCCACCACCACTGCTTTGTTCTCTCGCTTATCCAGAACCACGATGTCTGGTTGCCTTTTAAATATTCAGCACAAATATTTTCAGGCCCTCAAATTCAACAGTCAAAATTCAGGGTGTAAAATTTGCAGTGAAAAAAATTCTCCCTTGGCATCTCGGATCTTTTCTGCGAGACACTTTAAAAAATCTTCCATCCAGTCCTTGTATATGGAGAGGTTGCTGGTGCTAGGCTAGTGCATGTCAATGGCCATAGTTGTCCTGCCACTAAAAACAGTCTTACCCACTCCACAGAGCACCTGAGGCAAAACTATTATAACTCCAGACTGTCCATGTGAATGTCTGTGTCCAGAGAATCATTTTAGAAGTAAAACCAACCGTTGCATTTGAAGGATTTCTGTCTGAGCAGCAGCAGTGTGTTGTACTTCCTGATAGAAAGCTTGACAGCGGTGGATCTATGAGAAAATAGTCCCTCAACATGCGACAATTCATGTGATGCAAGGTTAGTTTTATTTCAAACATTATTCTATCAACACAGACATTCACATTGACAGTGCCATAATAACTGATTTGCCACGGGTGCTCTGTGGAGTGGGTAAGACTGTTTTTAGTGGCAGGACAACTATAGCCATTGACATGCACTAGCCTAGCACCAGCAACCTCTCCAAATACAAGGACTGGATGGAAGATTTCAAAAAGTGTCTGCACATGTCTCCAACACTCTGGCTCATGAGGAAATGAGGTCCTATGTCCAAAATTCTGAACTGTCACTTTAATTCTTTCTATTCTGTCTGTAATGATTCACACATAGTATATTTATTTATGAGTATTTATATACGAGTTGTAGAAATGCATTTTTTTCCCTTTTTAAATGTCTTGACAAGATCTTAGATTTTTAAAGTACAATTTATCTTGAACATCATATACATTGCAAAAAATTTAAGCTATATTTGTCTTTGGGTTGTTTTTTTTTTTTTTTTTTTTTAGTTTTTTTTGTTTTTTGTGGCATACTTTGGTTTAAAGACTTGAAATAACTTGAAGCTCAAAGCAGACAACTCGAGACTCAACTTGGACTTATGGGTCAGTGACTCGAGACTCGACATGGACTTGCCTGTGTTTGACTTGACTTTACTCGGACTTGAGTTCAAAGACTTGAAACTTACTTGAGACTTGCAAAACAACGACTTGGTTCCACCTCTGATATCTCCTGTTGAGAGCGGGACACAGCCACGTTCTACCATAAAAAAACACTTGTTTTATTTTATTTTATTAGGCTGCTTTTATTTTGAAGCGTTAAGCGGAAGTCCATCTCTGTCACGTTACGTCTGTCTTTACGTAACTCCAGCACTGACGCTTTTCATTCTCAGTAGATTTTTTCCACCGCTGTTGGATTTGACCTAATCTGACAATAACAACCACAACAGCGGTTTAAAACAGTAAACTCAACCGCATCTGGAATATTTAACGTCTTTTATCTGGATTTCTATAGATTTCTATTGTTTTATTTGCAATCTTTTGTAATTCTGCCCCTCGCATTGCGGTCGGATCTTTTCACTCAGGGCGTGTTGGGGGCGAGTTGAGCCCGGGTTTTGGAGCTCGATTTCGGGTCGAGTGTGAGGAATGACAGCGGCTGGAGACGGACTGATCGGAGCCTAAAATGGATACGATGGATTATAACGATCTGGGGACCCGCCTGGAGCAGAAACTCACCCTGCAGGACAAAAGTAAGCCCGGGTTCGTGAGCGTAAAGACGGGGCAGCGGTGGACGGAGCCGCGGGGTGGATGGAAGGAAGGTTCGTGGTGGGTGGGTGGTGGGGAATTCCTATGAACACGAGAAATGGAGAAGGCAATATGATTTATGAATGTGCAAGTCAGATCTGGTGGTTAAAATAGAAATAAATCACTCATAATTTGGATTAAACATAGACAATTACGCACAGGACAAGAGAAGACATCTTTACAGCCCTTAATACAATGTAATACGGGTAAAACTCACATTCGTCCAAGTTTTGGCATTTTTTACGAGTTATATAAACAACAAAAAAGAAAAAAAAGCATAAAATATATAAACAATAGTTGGTAAAATGGTTATTATTGCAGTACTTGTGTTGAATTGTTGGCTTTTAATTGGCAAGTGAAGGAGCTGGGAGATAGACAAGGAGTTAAGGATAATATAATATGATTATTATAATTGCTGTGATGGAAAATATGAACATATAATGAAGAAATTAGTACAAAAAAGACTGTAAAAGATGCCGAAATCACATTTTGGTAGAGGGGTATGAATCTTTTTAAAGGAGAATTTTGTAACTTTTCTGGTGGATAAGTCATTACTCTGCCTGAAATGTTCCACAGTATGACATTGAACATTTCTACTTTACATTTATTCAATTACAGGTGGTTTTCTAGCTCAAAAATACCTACAAAAACAGACGTTCTGATGTGAGCGGGGCCGCCTCTCCACAGATCTGACCTGTAACTTGGTCTGATTTGGTCTCCATGAAGATAGAAAGGTTTAATCTCATTTGGTGCAATAACATCTTCATGGAGAAAAGCATTTGATGGACCCTCCGCCAGAAAAGTTACACAATGCAGCTTTAGTTTGCAAGTATTCCATGTGTACACAGTAAAACAGGAGGTGTGGAGAGCCAGGAGGATTCTTAAGACCGGCTGGAACTGTTGCCTTAGCCATGAATATTAAAAAAAGAGTTTTGTTGTGTTTTGAGCAAAGAATTAAACTTTTAAAACGGGCAAGCAAACAAAATGTATTGTGATAAGTCTGCTATCATTTCTAAACACAGTTATGAATTCCACTGAAGTCTAAATCTTTGATGTTGTCTTCTTGAATTTAGAAAAGTAGTACATCTTATTATTGGTGTATATTATTGATATATTGTTTAATTTGATGATACATTATTGATATTGTGGGCTGCTGTATTAATATATCGCCAAGAGTATTTTTCGGGTGTATTTTACTAAACTATTTTGTGAAAGAGCTACAATTGCATTACTTGTTTGAAGAAAGTTAACTGGTTTATGCTGTACATTTGACATTTTCACTGTTTTGATGAGAATTTTTTTTTTAACCATATTGAATCGATTTGAAATATATTGCTTCAAATCTTATTGAATCGAAAGTGTAATGTATTGTATCATGGTCTGTGTATCGAGGTGTGTATCGTCTCGGTAACTTCTCATTGATACCCAGCCGGCTCTACATCTTATAGTATTTTCTTGGGATCCGTAGCTGATCCTAAACCTCTTGTAGTATTTTTCTTGTTGTATACAGCGATCCTCTCTCTCCCTTGTTGTTGTAATATTTAGAGTGTAGTGAGTGTACTGTGTGGTCCTGTAGTGTAGTATTTAGAATGAAGTGTAGTGAGTGTACTGTGTAGTCCTAGTGTAGTATTGTGTTGTTTAGTCCTATAATGTAGTATTCAGAGTGTAGTGTAGTATTCAGAGTGTAGTGTAGTGAGTGTACCATGTAGTCCTGTACTGTAATATTTAGAGTGTAGTGTACTGTGTAGTCCTATTGTAGTATTCAGAGTGTAATGAGTGTACTGCATAGCTCTATAGTGTAGTATTTAAAGTGTAGTATAGTGTGTGTACTGCATAGTCCTATAGTGTAGTATTTAGTGTAGTATAGTGAGTGTACTGCATAGTCCTATAGTGTATTATTTAAAGTGTAGTATAATGTGTGTACTGTGTAGTCGTATAGTGTAGTATTTAAAGTGTAGTATAGTGTGTGTACTGCATAGTCCTATAGTGTAGTATTTAGTGCAGTATAGTGTGTGTACTGTGTAGCCCTATAGTGTAGTATTTAGTGTAGTATAGTGTGTGTACTGCATAACCTTAGTGTAGTATTAAGTGTAGTATAGTGTGTGTACTGCATAGTCCTATAGTGTAGTATTTAGAGTGTAGTATAGTGTGTGTACTGTGTTATCTGCTCTGTGTTAACTGCTCTTTGTCTTATTTACCTGTTTTAACATTTATTATTGTTGTTTTGCATTTTATCTATTTTTACTTGCACTCTGTAAAGCACTTTGTGATTTTATCTGTGAAAGGTGCTATATAAATAAAGTTTACTTACTTACTTACTTACTTATCATGGGGGCTGAAGGGGCAGGACCAGGACTCAAACCCACAACTTCATCACCTACAATTATGGGCAGGCATATGTATATTATAGGTTTTATGTACATGTATGAGGCTCTGCTTTAGCAATTAGAGAAAATCCACTCCCCGCCAGCTCAGCACAGCACACACACGGACTCCTCTAACAGTTACGCCTAATTTATTTGTTTTTTATTCTAAAATCGTGCCATCAATTCTAAACCATGTGAAACTCAGATTGTATGTTATTATCTTTAAGCCAGTAATAGGTATCACCTTAAGTACCTGTTCGCCTACCATTGTGTCCTTGGGCAAGATGCGTGATTGGCGAAGATGCAGACGAGTTTTTACTGAATGAATAAAGGGTTCAGAAGAGCTTTGAGAGGCCTGACCACAATACAAATGTAAGGAAGGCATTATTATTTCTATCCACAGCTAAACACTGGCCTAATGTCACTGCACAGAACATTTTATACATAAAAAGCTGTGTTTGAATAATAACTATACTTGTACTGCTGTAATTCTTCAGTCATTTGTGGATGGAGTCTTCTTAGTCGACCAAAATCTTGATTAATTTACATTTACAGAAAGGTCTATGGTGTCACTTATGATTGTAATGATATCCAACTCTCACGATACGATATAGTCACGGTATGAACAATATTTATTGTGATGTCGTGGGAAAGCTCACCATATGGTGGGGAGGCTCAGGATATTACGATATTCTACATAATAACAAGACTGACATTCTAAAACACTTTGACCAGTCATTTGGTAAAACATTTATTGTCATTAGGGATGGAACGATATCCAAATCTCTGTACGATATTTTCACCATATACATCTCACCGTATCATATTTATTGCAATATTTTGTGTGAATCTGCGACTTTTTCCTCTAAAAATTCCTTCACAAGCCTTAATCCAAAGAATGAAGATTTCAAAGTGCTTAGAACAGTTATTTCTTCATGTTGTCTGCACTGAAATGGAGCAAAGGATCATGGTCTATGTAGATCCCTCTGTTTTTTTTTTTTTAGCTATTTCTGCATCAGAACTATTCATTTAAGCAAAGAGACTTGGGATTCGATATATTGTGATGGTCCATGATATTATTGTGAGACCTTTGACGATACGATATCACCATATTTCAGTTATTGTTACATCCCTAGTCTCATTTAATAATAAGAATAATAATACTTTTCGAGGCTTTACACTAAGAGCTGGACAAAGACAAGCAAAAGCAATAAAAAAGTGAATGAAAGGCAGGGCTCTACGCTAACTTTTTTTTTCAGGAGCACATGTGCCCCTAAGTTAAAAATTTTAGGAGCACAGAAAAAAAAATGGGGGCACAAGTAGGTTTTCATTTCGAACGATTATTACAGTGCAGAACTTGCGCACACCAACTTATTTGAATGAATTTAATACAAAAAACAAAAGAATTATGACTACTTTTCCTGCATGATCGCAGTGTTTTTATAAATATATCTTCATTTTATCTGATTAATATTTAGATTTAAAATAAGCCAAACAAACTGTACTGCACTTAAACACTCTGTGGCCCTTTTTGGACCTTCACCCACAGTTTAAGAACCTCTTCTTTAAGAGAACTTCCACTGGCACTTTACACAAAACTGCTTCAAAGTGAAAAACATAGGTAAGATTTTTAAACCTGTATTTTCAAATTCCTAGGTGAAGTTACATTCTCTTGCTGGTTTTACAGTGGTTTTTAGCCTCTGCACATTTACCAAACTAGCACATTGTGACAGAGTTATTTGGCATTTTCTTAGGCAAACTTCAGCCCACATGTGTGCTGTGGGTCTGCTCTGTGCGGACACTGATAGAAAATTAGTACTGGTGTAGGCCTATTTGACGTGAGGTGGAAGGATAGGTAGGGATACCTTCCCTGTGACGCACGTTGGTACACAAGGGTGGTCACGCACACCGGTACAAGTTTATTGCAGCGGCCGTAATGAAATATGATTACACTCAGTATTCAGACCTCGAGTCCGTGATAAGACCGAGTCCAAATGCGCTCGAGTCCGAGACAAGACCAAGACAAAGCTCTGGCTTTAGCGGAGAAGGAAGTCCAGCGGCGTGGAGGTGTTTACTGAGTGATGGGATAGGGGTGGGTCCTGCTGCGGGGCGCTCCTCGTTGAAGCTGGGCGTGGGTGTCTTTTGAAGCGGAGTTTGTTCGTATGAGTGATATCGGCGCACACGCGGAGCTCGTACGCTTGGGTCAGCGCTCGCGCTGGGCATGCGTGCGGCGCTTTAGGGGCGATCCAGGCTTGGGCACGATTCTAAAGTCCTAGTGTGAGTGCGCCCCTAATGTTTGATACATTTAGAATGTTTAACTTGTCACGTTACGTCTGTGCGCAGCTCCTTATTGTGGCTGCAGAAACACTCGCACTGGTGCGACTGTTTTATTTTCCGCGTTCGCACGACAAAATATTTACTCGCAAATGCGAGTGAAATGGGCGCACTGTAGAGCCCTGATGAAAGGTGGTTTTAAACACATGGATTTTCAGGGCTTTTTTAAACATGGGGAGCGTGGATGAGACTGACCCTGACAAGGTCTTGCGTTTACATTACATTATGTTTTTCTTGAGAGACGTGAATGGTTTCACAATGTGACACTTTGCGATTTGACTGTTTTGTATTGATTGTGTTGGCTGCTACCTTCTGGATCTCAGTGCGAACTCCTGGTTAAATAAAGGTAAAATAAAATATAGGAAAGCAGCAGGAAGGAGAAGTGAGTTCGCGGAAGATTTGGGAGTGAAGCCTGTCCTTTTTGGATGAACTCACATTCGTTTATAGTGTTTTGAAAGCAGTTCCATGATGAGATACACAGCGATACAGAGAGTTTTACAGAGAGCTTTCGCCACACCTCCTTTTTATTCTACCAATCAATCTGCTGCACATGTCTTTAGTCCAACAAATCCAAGAATTCTGAAGAGTTTTTAAGAACAGAGACAGACTTGTACGTGTGACGAAACAGACTTCAAATGATTCTGGAACTTGTCACAACAATAAGTTCATTTGTTTGTGATTGATTTAATGATCTAATTAGACATGAACAGGCCTCTTCTATGTTCTACTTTGTACATATTTGGTTCAGTTATTATTCACTTAGTTATTTTTTATAAACAGATAAACTTTGGCGCTGGCAGTGATATGATATGATGAAGGGAGAGAGTTATAGATGATATATAGATATATATAGATGTTATATAGATGTTAACTAGGGGTGTTCAAAAATATTGGAATATCAATATATCGTATGGTTTTACCGTTGATGATACAGTATTTATATCATGAACTGGGCATTTTTAGGTATATTTTATTCAGTTATTTTGTACAATAGCTACAATTATGCGTTTCATATGAACTTTGCACAGCCTTTGTGGTTTAATAAAGACTTTTAGTATCAGAGCCATAACTTAGCGTTTGTTTTTCATTGATCTTTATTGAATCGATTTGAAATATCAGTGTTTCCCGCAAAAAATTGGTTATTCAAGGTGGTGACCATGAGGGGTGGGGGCGGAGATACCGTCCCGGCGGAAAGCGAAAGTATTGAGGACGGGGGGTGGGGTGCGGTGGAGATATCGTGGCGGCGAAAAAGCGAAAGTGAGGATTGGTGTGCGACAACCGTAGTTTTGTGAGGATTCATGTGGTTTACAGGGACGTAGTCAAGGTGGGGGACAATTGTTGTAAAGACGGCCGCCCTAACTATAAAACGCTGCGGGAAATGCTGAGTATATTGTATTGAATCGTACTGAATCATAAGTGCGCTGTGTCGAAAAAGTCATATGGTGGCCTGTGCATCGAGGTATATATCGTATCGGCCACTTCTTAATGAATGATACCCAGCCCTAATGTAAAGACTGAAATCTGAACTCTTTTACCCAGAATAAGACTCCGTGGAGACACAGGGAGGGCATCTGACACACAGGAACATTGCAGGACGTGTTTGTAGAGGTTTAAACTACAGTTACATAATTAAAATAAAGACGATTTCTTGTATTCTGTAGGTTTTGGTGCAGTAAATGTCCCAGTGCAGTTTCAGAGTGGTTCTTGTGTTCAGAAGGTGACTTTGCCGTGTTAAAAACCCTCCCCCATTTCTCCTCTATCTCTTTCCCCTCCAAATTCTCCCACTCCTTCCATACCTTCTGTTTCTCTCTCTGTGGTTTTCTCTCTTAACATCTCTTACTCCCTCTTCTCTCTCTCCTCCCGTTCTCCCACCCTCTCTTTTTTTTTCTCTCTTTCCTCTCTATCTCTCAGTCCCACCTACCCTCGTTTTCTCCTCCCTTTTATAACCCTACCTCCTTTTTACATTTCTTTATCCTCCTTCTCTCTCACCATCTTCTCCTCATCTTCTCGTCCTTTCCATCCATCTCTCTCTCCTTTCTCATCCTCTCCTCCTCGTCACGTTTTCTCCATGTGTAGGATTCTGCATTGAGCCGCCGCGTAGGTGTCTGGACAACATGTACTCTGTGTATTTGAGATTGTGTGATTTGAGTTTACAATAGTAGTATTTGGGGCTTGTAATATAAACCGTTTTACATGATTCACTGAGAGATTTAAAGCTGATGTTTTCTTATCGTTTTCACATCTGTTTTCCTCTGGAGATGCCACAGAATCGGAAAATCAGTGTCTTTTGAGTGATACGGGTTATATTGGTTCTTGCGATACACACTGCACACTGTAGTACAATGGATGCACTGGTCCAGCTTTTTCAGCTCTGATACTAAAGCTTTAAGTATCGATTAGTGCTGCCACTAACGACTAATTTTCTAACGATTAATCTCTCGACTAATTTTTCGATTAGTCGACTAATCTAAACGACTAATTTAAAAAAAACAAAAAAAAACAAGCGGTTCTAACACACACAAGTGTGTGTGTTAGATTTTCCCGGGAGGTTACCTTGTGTGTGCGAGTTGCAAAGGTTATTGCTGTTATGTCTGTTGTGTGTGCTCATTCGACAATGTTGAACAACGATATGCACACACAATTTAACGAGTATGCACGAGCAGCATATTGCAACGGTATTCTCAATACCTCATGCATCGTGGTCGTGCTCCCGTGATAAGCCAAAGAAGTCTTACAGAGTGTACAAACCACTCTATCACCATCTGTCCGAAAGTATTCCCAGACTTTCGGCCGCTGCCATTTTCATACCGCTCTCAAATGCTCAAATCGGGGGAAGGGGGAAGAGAGAAAGAGAGAGACCAGCCAGCAGAGTGCGCACGGCAAATACTTCCTCAAGTTTTCTTTGGCGGTGCCATTATATACCACTGCTGTTAGCCTTTGGTGAAGCCGAGGTTAGCCACCTCGGCGTCAACCCCGGATGTAGCCGCTGTCAGCAGCACCGGTGTCCGCCTCGAGTGTAGTACTACTAGTGGTGTGGAGGGGAAATACCTGATCTCAGGCAAGCAAAAGGTCTCTGGACGAGCCGTTTGAGACCAAAAATAAATAAAGGCGAATATTCGACCAAAAAAATTGTATTCGACTCATTTTCATATTCGATTACGTCGACAACGTCGAATAATTACAGCACTAGTATCGATTCCCCATATCAACTGACACCAGAGCAGAGACTGAAAACAGCATTTAGAACAAGTTTTACTCCATGATTTAATGGATGATACAAAAAATTTGACATTTCGCAGGCTAATAATTTTGGCAATTCTCGTTGAAATAACCTCAAATTTTCACAGAACGTAAAGAAACAGATCAAGATTTCATATTTAATGTTTTGTTTTTGTTCTGTTTTTAGGTTGAGCCGTTCACTCCCAAAGAGAAGTAATTTTGCATTTTGGAATCTGCTCGCACACACTCACCCAAGACTGCAATGCAAAATTTGGCAAACAAATTTGGACTTGGTACCAAAACTGTAAAGAGGAAGGCTGTTTATGCAGGGCTAAAGGATCTGGTAGAGCAACATCAGCATCACAAGAGAAGTGAACAGGAGTGAACGGCTCAACCTGAAAACAGAACAAAAATAAAACATTAAATATCACATCTTGAGGTTATTTCAACAAGAATTGCCCAAATTATTGGCCTGCGAAATATTGTCAGATTCTTTGGGACACCCTGTACATTGTATTTTATTGGCATGTACGCGATTTATGACACCAACCTGTCCAGGGACTGAAGGTGGAAAGCAGCATTTTTGCTCTAACCTGGCACAAACATATGACCTCTATGTGTAGGCCAATGTTTTTATGTGCATTGCCCCAATAAATAAAGAAATAAAAAAAAACATAAACTAAAATTAAAGAAGACAAAACTGATCCAAATGTCTTCTGTCTTCATGTAACCACAGAACAGTTTTGTGTAAATAAAAGTTCAAACATGAGACTTTCTGGGCCGACTATGATCAGAAAATTGTCTTATTACAACAAATTGTATGTCCATCCAGGAAATCTGAATCAATATTTAAAAGCTAATATCCGATCCTGCAATTTTTTCTGTATCGACACCAATAACTGATCCCATTGTCGCATTGGTGCAGTCCTGACCAGTACATGACCTGCACCTTGCTGTGTTAATTTGACACTAATCTGTTTTTATTTAGGCTTTGAACCGCCGAGTGTTTTCCGTTTTCAGGCTGAAGAATGAGCTGATATTTTGATTCATTTTTATTTCGAGATTGTGCCAAGAGAGAAACAATAATCATACACATACTACATACACATTGTAAAGAACAGACGACAAAACTTTACAAATATTTACATATAGCAAAACAAATGACATACTATGCGTGCTAAATATAATTTTAACCCAATTTCTTTCTTTTTTTTGTATTGTACTGTATTATGGTCATACAAACTAATAATAATGATAAAGAAGGCACAGAAGTTTATCATTTATGATCGTATCAAAATGAGCAAGATGAGAATGAAGAATGTAAGAATTTTTTATTTTTTTCCCGTTTATGGTCGGACAAACTAATAATAATATTAATGAAGGCACAAAAGTTTATCATTTATGATCGTACAAAATAAACAATAAGAATGAAAAAATGTAAGCATTTTTTTTGTTTTGTTTATGGCCATACAGACTAATAATAATGATAAAGAAGGCACAAAATTTATCGTTTATGATCGTAGCAAAATAAAAGGTAATGTTAAACTTTAACAGTAATGTTAAAGAAAAACATTGTACAGTTATATTATAGTGAATTCATTCCATATAAAATTCCTTATTGAAATATATTGTATGTCTATTAAATCAACTGCAAATGATCCTGACACCTTTAAAAAAAGCATAAATATTAACCTTGCCTCTAATACTTCTTATAAAAATACTATTATAATATATAAAGAAGGGAGATAGATGGACCACTCTGCCCTTTTACACGTTTGTTGTGAAGCTACTCTAGGCTGTAGATGTCTAAAAATGTTCTCAAAAAATTCCCTAAACTATTCTTACAAAGAGCAGCACAACACCGAAAGCGACTGAGTTTGTAGTTTTTCAAAAGAAAATCATCCCACAGAAGAGTTATGGAAAAACTTGTGTGGAAAACCTCAGATGGGTTGATGTTTTACAGAGGGCCCTGACTCCTCCTGACCCCACCTCAGAAAGTCGCTCATTCTTCTGCCTGAAACCACAATAGAAGAAGAGAAGATAAGCAACAAGTAAAAATAGCGATCGTGTTTAGCAAAGGTAGTTTGTCCTCACAGAAACAGTAGTGTTCAGTTTGAAGCATGATTCATGTGTTGTAATGACAGAGAGCGCCTCCTATAGTTATGGTCAAACAGCCTTAGACAAATAGCTGACGTCTGTGGAATCCAAACCACGGACCGCGCGGTTACAGGGCACAAACATACCTGAGCTATGAGGCAACACGTGGGACCTAAACAAAACAAGGAGGCTGTGTTTTCAACTGCTTTCAGACGGTCTATAATGTTATGTCACAGTTTCAGGTGGAGGGGCCTGTAGGAGGAGTCCAGGTATCACAAAACAAGGCAATTTTAAACAATTTTCCGATTTAATGTTGTTTCCTCGTCACAAATATACCTGGAGTTGTGTTTTGTGATGCCACGTCCAGTCAGGAGCAGTACACACTGGCAGGAGGAGGTCGATTTTCAATTAATCATTAACGATTTTACATCATTATTATTACTATTACTAACCTGCATAAATAAACTCTACTTTACAACATATAAACTAGGGCTGCAACTAACGATTATTTTCATAATCGATTAATCTGGCGATTATTTTTCAACTAATCGATTATTAATCGAATAAAAAGAAGGAAAGTGCTCCAAAACTGTGCTAAAAGTAAGTTAGCCGTGCGTCCTGGGTTTACGCACGGAAGCTGTGCTCGCTCTCCCAACCCCTCTCTCTATTACGCACGCGGTCAGATCAACAAAGCTTTGACCAATCATGGTGTTCGTGGGCTTGTACCGCACACTCTGTGATGGACAGGAGCACCAGCGAATCACAGCGCGGAGAAGCGAGGTCCCTACTTTTTAAGCACACTGACCCAAACAAGTGCTAAACCAACCCGCGGGGGAGTCCTATCGAGCTAAATCGCATTCTTTCCCGATGGAGAGTGTTGGATTACTCACAGAAAGGACTTTTATGCAGATGGGATTTATTTCAGATGGGAAGAAGGCAAAGGTAAGACTTGATTTATTTGATTTGGCTTGATTGACAGCTACTTTTTTCTGTGTTTCTTGGCTGCTAGCTTGGTGAAGGTTTGAGCTACAGAGGCTGATACCGCGGAAGCAGCTTTCAGGCGATATATAACTTATGGGGGAAGGGTGAAGGGTCGTGTTTGCTTTGAGGCAGAAGTTGTAAGAGTGTCAGACAGTTGTATTTTTATATGTGTGGATATAGAGGGCTTCAGTTTGAGATGTGAAGTGCTGTGGTGAAAATTTTTAGCCGTGTTTCTGCTGATTCCAACGGTGTATAACATGACAGTGTAGCACTCAGTATGTTGTAAATACAGATGTATGAATTTACAAAAGAGGCGCTAGTCCCCAAATGTGGTGGCTGTGGGGTTTAAGAGGTTAACTGGACTAGTTAATGGCTTAGAAACACATTGTTCCAATGCGGCTAATATGTGCTAACTAGCTAACACCAAGCAACTTCGGTTTAACTTGTATAGTGTCAAACAATACGTTGTGATTAAAACGTTCCTATTAACTTGTACCAGTAATGCAACCCAACTACTTTTCATGTCAAAAAAAGGTTGCCAATATGTTTGTGAAATCTCACCAGAGTCCTACTGATTTTAAAGGGGAGACGCCATTTCTCAAGTGTCCTCTTTTTTCCCCCGATTCTCCCGCTTGGACTTTGTCACGTGAACTAGTCAACTAATCGATTACTAAATTAGTTGCCAACTATTTTAATAGTCGATTTTAATCGATTTAATCGATTAGTTGTTGCAGCCCTAATATAAACCATCACCACTATAGAGCCACATCAGTGTGAGATTAGAATGTGTTTAAGGCAGCTTTGGCACATTTGTTTATGTCTTAAGTAACTAAATTGAAAAACCACATGGCTCATTTGCATAAACTATTAGCGCTGAAAAAACGCTTTTTCCTTGTGCGCTGATGCGGTCAGCTCTCCTTCGGACTAAAGGACAGTGGAGTATGAGTGTTGTTTCTGTGACAGAGGATGTTCTGCTGATGGTGAGCCTGTTCTGTGCAAATGTCACGTTGGAGATGGTTCGTGTTGGATCATACCTGTGCAGGCCATAGGTGTGCAGGTCGTACATGTGCAGGTTTAGTGCAGCTCTTTATTTAACATTTCACTTTATTTATTTTGGCTTCTGTTGTAATGAAAAGACTGAAAAGTGTTTGTCTTTTGGACACATGCCCACTCGACTGTTGCAGTAACCGGGATACTGTGTATACATGCACTATGACCAAACCGGGATACTCAAAAAGCCCGATCAGACCCGGGATACTGATGTGTAGGTAAACGCACTCTGAGGGATATAGTGATCTCCAAGGAGCCAGAGCCGAGACGTGGGACTTTGAGGACACAACTCCAGTATTTGTGCTGTGAGACGCAGGAATGTCTCCTTACACTACGCACAGGAACAAACATTTGGTTTGTCGATTAAATATGAACGTGGTCGAGCAAATTCTTAATGATCAGTTATCGATTAGTCAACATTCATTCGTCATTCCCATTCCTAGTCAGACGGTTGTGCTGCAGATCCAGTGCCTCCAGCTGTGATCTCTGCAGCCTCTCAGCCAGGTGCCACACATCCTTCCAGCCAGAGAGCAGTTTTCTCAAACTCCCTGAGGACAGCAGCTGTATTGGTAGTTCAGAAAAACAATTATGGTTCAGGTCCAGAAGTTCAAGTCTCCTGCTCTCACAAAGCCACTCAGACACAGAGCACAGCATGTTCCAGGATATAATAGTATAGAATAGAATACAGGAAGTGCTCCACTGTTTTTAAACTCCATACATTTTCACTAGAATCATTTGGATCATTTCAGCCCTGGAATTGCCCATCTCTGCCTAACTAAAAATGACATCACAAGGTGGAACAGAGCATTATGAAGCAAAACACAACTCCAGGTCCAACATTCTAACATGACTTAAAGTTCATAAGAGACAGTTATCTGTAATATCGGACCTTAAACGTTCTACACTAGTCTTGGCCTGGACTTGGTTTTGTCTCTTCAGTTTTGATTTTTGACACAGTTTGACTTGTAAATGAAGGAATGTGCATAATTTTTTGTTCTAAATTAACTGAACTGTGGCAAAAAGTTTATTAAAATAATGGCATAATAGTGTTAGTTTTAGTGCTATAGAAAACAGATTGTTATAGTTATCAGATATTCACAATTTTTGAAAGAAACAACAAAAGTGAAAATCCACAAATGTTGAACTTAAATCATTCTTTTTTACACTGACTCCACAAACTTGACAAAATATATCGTATGACTAAAAGGGCGTCTGATTTATTTCCCACGTATTTGAGTAAAGTTTGTATTAACCCCAGTACAGTCTGAATCTAAGACTTTAATTGTCGGAGAATCAGGAAGTATGGGTTAGCATGCTTGGTGTTGTTACAGTTCCTTTAAATAATCTCGTCGACTTTCTGAAAACACAAAAGGTGAATTGTGAATGAATTGGAAGCTTTTGTTTAAACTCTATGAGTCTTTGAACGTGTCACGTCTTGGACAAGTTCAGAGCGGAGAGGGAGGAAGAGAGGCAGAGGAAAGAGAGAGAAGAGAGGAGAGAGGGGGAGGCAGAAGAGAGGAGCAAGAAAGAGAGAGAGGTGAAAGAAAAAGAGAGGAGCTAGAGAGAAGGAGAGAGGGGAGAGGCAAAAGAGGGAGGCAGAAGAGAGAGTAGAGAGGAGCTAAAGAGAGGGAGGGAGGAGAGAGGGGGAGGTAAAAGAAAGAGAAGAGAGGAGCTGGAGAGAGGGAAGGAGAGTGGGGGAGGTAAAAGAAAGAGAAGAACGGAGCTAGAGAGAAGGAGAGAGGGGGGAGGAGAAAGAGGGAGGGAGAGACAGGAGAGAGAGTAGGAGAGGGAGAGAAAGGAGAGGGGGGAGGTCGGGGAGAGAGAAGAGGAGATAAATAGTGAGAGAGAGAAGAGAGGTAAAGAGAGAGGAGAGGGAGAGAGCTGAAGAATGAAGAGGGGAGAGAGAGGGAAGGGAGGAGAGAGAGAAGAGAGGTGGAGGTAGGAGAAAGAGAGGAGAGAGAGAAGGAGAGAGGGGAAGGGAGAGGAGAAAGAGGGAGGGAGAGAGGAGAGGGGGAAGTTGGGGAAAGAGAAGAGATAAATAGCGGGAGAGAGGGGGAGAGAGAAGAGCGAGGAGGGGAGTGGGAGAGAGTGCTGAAGAGTGAGGAGAGAGAAGGAGAGAGGTGGGGGTAAGGAAAAGAGAAGAGAGGAGATAGAGAGAGGGGGAAAGAGGGGAAGGGAGAGAGGGAGAGGAGAGAGAGAGCAGAAGAGTGTAAAGGAGATTAGGGAAAGAGTGAAATATGGGGAGAGGAGAGAGAGGGGAAGGGAAGAGAGCGGGGGAAGGTAAAAATAAATAGTGGGAGAGGAGAGAGAGAAGAGAGAGGGAGAGAGCTGAAGAGAGAGGAGGAGAGGAAGAGAGGAGATAGAGAGAGGAAGGGGGAGTGAGAAGAGAGAAAGGGAGAGAAAAGAGTGAGAAGGAGAGGAGGGAGAGAGGGAGATATGGGGAGAGGAGAGAGAGGGAAAGAGAGGAGAGGGACGCCAGAGAAGAAGAAGAGAGAGAGGAGAGAGAAAAAGGAGAGAGAGACAAAGATTGAGCACAGAGAGAAGAGAGAGAGACAGGAGAAAGGTAAAGAGGATAACGAGAGAGGGGATAGAGGAGTGAAATATCAGCTAAAACATGGGAGACAAAAGAAAGAGAAGAGCAGTCGGCCCGTGTGGAATAAATCTGTATCTGATTTTGAAACTGTGAAAGGAGGAAGTGCGTATTTAAATCTAAAGTTCCTCTCACAAACAACACAACACACGGGTTTTTCACATTAGGCGGCAGAATGACATTTTCATTTGGATTTTTCACACTTCAGAACAGATTTTTCAGAGGGAGAAGAAGACTGCAAAGAGTAGAGTTGCAGTTTTGGAAGAATCTCTTTGAAAAACAGAATTTGATGATTAATATGTGACAAATATGACACATAAGCACAAGTTTTATTACATCTGCTCCACTGTTCTGTCTCTCTCTTGGTCTTTCTCTTCTCTCTTTCTTATTATTCTCTCTCACCGCCTCTCTCTTCTCACTCTCTTACTTTCTCTTTCTGTACTCTTTCCTCTCTCCCTCCCTCCTCTCTCATCTATCTTTTGCCTCATTCTCTCTCATCACCCCTTCTCTCTCTCCTCTCTCTTACTTTCTCTCTCGGTCCCCCCTCTCCTCTCTCTCTCTCGCTCTTCATCCCCCTTTCTCTATCCCCCCTTTTTCTCTCCCTCTCCTCTCTCTCTCCCTGCTTTCTTTCCTCTCTCTCTGCCCCCCTCTCCTCTCTCTCCCTTCCCCTCTCTCTTGCTCTCTTTTTCACCTAATTCTCTCTCCATCTTCCTCTCTCTCTCTGCCCCCCTCCTCTTTCTCTCTCCCTCTCCCCGCGCTTTCTTTATCCCCCCTTTTTCTCTCCCTCTCCTCTCTCTCTCCGTCCCTCTCTCCCTCTCTTGCTCTCCTTTCCCTCTTTCACCTCATTTTCTCACACCCCCTCTCTCTCTTACTCTCTCTCTCTGCATCTTGCTTCTCTCTTTCGCCTTGTTCTCTCACACCCTCTCTTTCTCTTACACTCTCTTTTTTCACTCTGTCCCCCCTCCTCTCCTCTCTCTCTCCCTCGACTCTCTCCTTCTCTTTTTTGCCTCAGTCTCTCTCACCCCCTCTCTTCTCTCTCTCTCTATCTCTTTCCTCTCTTTCTGTAACCCCCCCTCTCTCTCTATCCGTCCCTCTCTCTCTTTATCCCCCTTTCTCTCTCCCTCTTCTCTCTCTCTTTCGCTTCTTCTCTTACCACCCTCTCTCCTCTATTTCTCTCCCTCTTTCCCCCTCTCTTCTCTCTCTCTCTTTATTCCCCCCTTTTTCTATCATCCCCCACCACCCCTTGCTCTCTCCCCTCTCCTTCTCTCTCTCTCTCCTCCCTCTCTCTCTCTTCTCTCTTCTTTGTCTCGGTTCTGAGTCACTGTCAGTTTAAATCTCTAGACTGAGGACGCTCTTTGTCCTTGCCCTCTCTCTGCTCTCCGGTGATGTCATGGTTTGGATCTGGCCCTAGTCCTGGTCTCGGTCTTGGTCCAGGATTTGGGACAGACCTCTGATGTGGACTCTGGACCAGCAATTTATTCTCTCTATTCTAGTTATTGTGTCTGGACGCATTTAACTCTGAAGAAAGTTGGAAAGTACTTTGAAGATTGAAGTATTTTGGTAGCATTACTTCTCTAAAAGTATCTATACTCTATCTATAGCAACTCCCGCTTGCTAAGTCACTCCCCCTTCAGAGCGTGTGTCCTGCTAATAAAACTACTGCACATCTTGTCAGGTTTGTGAAGTAGTGCACTGTTTTGTACTATGGAGGCCTGAGCTTTATACAGGGTTATACTACGAGTTTGAATAGGCCCTGGGAGAGATCGCTAAATTCCGCAAACTCTTCAGGGATGTTTTTGATGAGGGAACAACATTATAACATGGCAGAACGCTCCAAAAAGTCTATAAAAACACGTATATTTCACATATTTGATGACTAAACTCCAGCTGCTGTAGTTTGTGTGTTTCTCCATTGACTCATGTGAATCTCGGTGTGACTAAACTTTATTCTCTTATTCTCAGTGGGATTATATTTAACAGCGTCTCCAAGTGTCTCCTCTCCAAACGGAAACGCAAAGCTAATCTACAGGAAGTGTGTCCTCTGCAGCGGAGCACAGCACTTCCTCTCTCACAGCCCCGGAATACGACAACCAACCTGTCCTCACACAAGCAAACAATTTGAGCTATTTTAACTTTTAACTGTTTAGATTCTGTCTGTGGGCTGACAGCTGTGGAATGGACTGACTGTTGTAAGCGGGGAGACTTTAGACCTGGTTTAGTCCTGGTTTAGTCTTGATTTAGTCCTTGTTTAATCCTGGTTTAGTCCTGGTTTAGTTCTGGTTTAGTGCAGGGTTTGTCTGGTTTAGTCCTTGGTATTCCATGTTTTGGTCTTCGATCCTGGTTTAGTCCTGGTTTACTCCTTATTCAGTTCTGATTCAGTCTTGATTTAATCCTGGGTTAGTCCTAATTTAGTCCTGGTTTAGGTTTGATTAGTCCTGGTCTAGTCCTGGTTCAGTGATGTTTTAGTCCAAGTGTAGTCTGGGATTAGTACTAGTTAGTCCTGGTTTAGTCCTGGTTCTGGTTTAGTGCAGGTTTTGTCTTGTGTCAGTTCTGGTTTAGTCCTTGGTAGTCCCTGTTGTGGTCTTGGTTCTGGTTCAATCATGATTTAGTTCTGGTTTACTCCTTATTTATCCCTGGTTCTGTCTTGGTTTAATCCTGTTTTAGTACTATTTTAGTCCTGGTCTAGTCCTTGTTCAGGGATGTCTTAGTCCAAGTGTACTCCGGGATTAGTACTAGTCAGTCCTGGTTTAATCCTGGTTCAGGTTTAGTGCAGGTTTTGTCTTGTGTCACTTCTTGTTTAGTCCTTGGTAATCCCTGTTTTGGTCTTCGTTTTGGTTTGATCTCAGTTTAATCTTGGTTTAATCCTGTTTTAATCCTAATTTAGTCCTGGTTTAATTTTCGTTTTGTCTTAATCCAGGTTCAGTTCTGATTTAGTCCCAGTTTAGTCCTGGGTTACTCCTGGTCCCGTGATGTCTTAGTCCAAGTGTAGTCCAGGTTTAGTACTATTTAGTCCTGGTTCAGTGATGTTTTAGTGTAGTCCGGGTTTAGTACTATTTAGTCCCGGTTTAGTCCCAGTTTAGTCCTGGTTCACTTCTGGTTCAGTGGTGTCTTAGTCCAAGTGTAGGACTGGTATAGTACTATTTAGTCCTGGGCTAGTTTTGGTTTTGTCTTGGGTCAGTCCTGGTTCAGTCTTGGTTTTGTCCTAGTTTAGTCTTAGTTTAGTCCCAGTTTAGTCCTGGTTCAATCCTGGTTCAGTGATGTCTTAGTCCAAGTGTAGTCCAGGTTATGTGCTAATTAGTCCTGGTTTAGTCCTGGTTTAGTCTCATAATTTGTTCTTTGCTTTAAAGTGATTTAGTCCTGGATGAGCCCTGGGTAAAACCCTGGTTTAGTCCCAGTTTAGTCCTGGTTTAGTCCTGCTATTTTTCTTAGAATGCCCTGACGTAATCTTCCACTTCAGACTAAACAGAAAAACACATTGTGAAATAGCTTTGGTTTCAAACAGAACAGATTTCCTTCTTCGATCTGTGTATAAAATCTTGATTCCTTGTCGACAGTCCGTCCCTCCCCTCTGGCTCCTCTGCGAGTTAAATTTGAACCATTTAAAATTCCAAAACAATGGGACACTTGTCAAACGTGTCTCTCACTAAAAGACTCGAGAACCAACGCTGAGAATAGAGACTGAAACTGGACTCTGCAAAACAAAAACAAATGTCGAGCTCGGATTAGGCGTGCAAGCACAAAACACTGCATTTATTTACAATATTTCTGTCCTGATATGCAGGACACTTTTAACTCAAATACATGGGGGAAAATCAGGCACAGGCCCTTTCATACTCCTGGGCCTCTATAATATGTGAATAGAATGTTCATTTTAAATCATATATCCCAAAAAAACAAGATCTTTTAACAAATAGTTGAGCGGTTCTAACTGGAGGTTGGATTCTTGTGTCCTGAGGGCCTTTACTCAGAGTCAGATGGTCCTGGTGTGATTTCACTGTTTACATCATCGCCTCTCAGCCTGCGTCAGACAGAAAGACCCCACCTAGACCTGATCTAGACCTGGTTCTGGTCCTGGTCTGCTCTCTGTTCTGGTCTCTGGTCTGGTCTTTGGTCTGGTCCTGGTCTTGTCTCTGGTCTTGTCCTGGTATAAGTTCTGGTTCTGATCCTGTTCTGATCCTGGCCAGATCCTGGTTCTGGTCCTGGTTTGATCCTGTTCCTAGGCTGGTCTGATCCTGGTTCTGGTCCTGGTTCTGGTCCTGGTTCTGGTCCTGGTTCTGGTCCTGGTCTGATCCTGCTTCTGATGCTGGTCTTGTCCTGGTCTGGTCCTGGCCTGATCCTGGCTCTCGTCTCTGGTCTGGTCTCTGGTCTAGTCTCTCTGGTCTGGTCCTGGTCTTGTCTTGGTCTTGTCTTGGTCTGGTCCTTGTCTGATCCTAGTTCTGGTACTGGTTCTGGTCCTGGTCTGGTCTCTGGTCTTGTCTTGGTCTGGTCTATAGTCTGGTCTCTGGTCTGGTCTCTGGTCTTGTCTTGGTCTGGTCTCTGGTCCTGGTCTTTTCTTGGCCTTGTCTTGGTCTGGTCCTTGTCTGATCCTAGTTCTGGTACTGGTTCTGGTCCTGGTCTGGTCTCTGGTCTGGGCTCTGGCCTGGTCCTGGTCTTGTCTTGGTCTGGTCCTGGTCAGGTCCTAGTTCTGGTCCTAGTTCTGGTCCTAATTCTGGTCCTGGTCTTGTTCTGGTCTGGTCCTTGCTCTAGTCCTGTTGCTAGTTCAGATCTGGGGAGAGGAAGTGGGTAGAGTCATAACAGGAAGTGGCTGTGAGGGGATTAAATAAAATATAATCGATTATTCATTAACACTGAAAATAACTTGGCGGCATGGTGGCTGAGTGGCAACACTCAGGCCTCACAGCAAGAAGGTTGCGGGCTGTGGGCTCACCACCTGCAGAGGGGTTCATGGGGGGGTCAGGTGCTATGAGGATTGGGCAGCATGCTGACCCAGCCGGATTAAGCGGGAGAAGTTGGATGGATGGATGAAAATAACTTTAGCCACATTCTAAGGGAGTACACACAAAAGTACATGTCCACAGTGTGTTCCTCTTGCTGACCCTGTGGTGTTTGACCGCTGGTGACCCACAGAAACCTGAGCTGAGCCAAACTTCAGAAGCTCTGATGTATTAAAAGAACTGGACGGAGCTCTGGTCCATCACATGGTTGATTAATGAACTCAAAAGACTTTGCAGCCAAAGCTTTGATCAAAAACACAGATTCTGTGGTGACCAGTCAGTTTATTAACCTGTTAAAAATATCAGGACACCATCTTCAATGTCATGGAACTTGTATTTACACGTTATTTTATTTAAAAGTACATTATGTAACTTTTGTAGTGGAGAGTTCACCACCGGTTTGTCTCCATGGTGACATTAATGCTTTGAATGGAATATTTGAGAGTATTGCATTAAACTTTTCAATCTTGCATTTATTCAATTCCGGGTATATTAATTCATAGATCTGATTCATAGCTTGGCCTGATGATGCTGCCTACTTGTCTCCATGGAGATAAATAACATAAGGTTACATAAGGACACATTGGCCATGTTTACATGATGTTTTTTCATTCTGAATGAATTGTTTGGAATTAAATAGTTCAGAATGAAATTATTCTCCTTTGAGTTTACAAGGACATAATAATTCCGAATGGAGGTTTACCTGAAAAACACGTTAAATCGTCTTTATTTAATTCCACTCAACGTCTGGGGGTGGGGAAGGGTTCTGATTGGACAGAGACAAAAACGTATTTACATCCAAACGAGCATGCGCTGAATGATCAGAATTATTTTTAAGAAGAATAAATGTTTACATGATTGAGGAATAAATTCATTTGGCTTTAAAATTTGAATAAACCCCCACTTACTTTGGAATGAAGTTTAATTCCGAATAATCATTTTTATTAGGAATTAAGCGTTTACATGGTCTTTTTAAAGCGGAATTCATTTTTATTCAGAATTAAATTATTTTTATTTGGAATTATGCGCTCACATAAATGTGGCAAGTATGACATTAAACTTTTCAATCTTGCATTTATTCAGTTCTGGGTATTTTAATGCATAAATCATGATGACTGGCCTGATGGTGCTGCCTTCTTGTCTCCATGGAGATAAATAAGTACAATGTCATCCTATGGAACATTACGGGTAATGCAATCACATGCCCATGGACACAAGCAGGTGACACGCCACACTAGAAAAGTTACACAAGGAGACGATGTGTATGACTGTTTACATGGTAACTTTATTCTGTCATTTTACTTGTATTGTGTTTTTACTGCTCTTTCATAGCTATATGTGGCTTACACCAAAAAGTATTTCATAAAAAAGTTTTAAAAAGAAGAAAAAAAAGAAAAGTTACATAGTGCCCCTGTAACCAACGCAAACGTGTCCAGTCCACATAGTTTAAACATGAAAAATGATCACCTCGTTCTAATACTGACCAGGGCCAAGTCAGAGACCAGACTTAGTCCAGATCATGGTCCAGAGCAGACTGAAGTTCAGATCTGAGTCTGGACCAGAGTCCTGAGTCTGTGGCTCTAGTCCAGGTCTGGAGTTATGTCCTAGTTTGTGGAGCCAGCAGAGGCAGCTGGGATCCACATAAACACAAGGTAACTGAAGCCAGCACATTTACAGCAGGAGATGAGACGGACACACGTTTGACACTGTACAGACATAGTTCATGTTATAGAAGTCGATGACGTCATAATTTCACCTATTTTATTTTGTAATTCGAAATTATCTTAAAGGGGCCGGTCAGAGTCAATCAAAGGGCTGTATGTGGCCTGGGAACTGGACAATGCCCAGGTCTGTTTTAGATGGAGCTCGTTTAACTCGTCTGCCCTACTAAGGTGAACGACCTTAACTCACCAGAATGTGAAACTGAGAAAAAGAACTTCAAAGTTTCAAAGCCGTAGTTTCTTGTATGGTTTTGGATGTTACAGTTGTCATAGCTCTTTATTTTCTTGTTAAATCGGCTCACAAAATTCACATGATAAAGGAGGTCTCATATACAGTGGTTCCTGGTTTATTGTGGGGGTTACGCTCTAAAAATAACCCGCGAAATCCACAAAGTAGTCAGTAGTATTTTTTACAATTATTATATATGTTTTAAGGCTGTAAAACCCCTCACCACACACTTTCTACACTTTTCTCAGACAGGCTCAGCGCAGCACCACCTAATGGTCTATGTGTGGGAAACACTGCGTCTTTTTCCACTGAAGGCCTTGGTGCAGGGGTCTTATGGAGAACATAGTTTTGGGTAGTTGTTGTTGGCACTGCTTTTTCTTCAGGGCGAGAAGATTCTTATAAACAGACCTAACACCTTCGGTTATGCAGAACAACCAATCAGGGCGTAGAACACAATACACGTTCATATGCTGTAAAAAAAAAAAAAAAAAAAAAAAAAAAAAAGCATGCAAAATTGCACACCAAAAAATCAGCAAAACAGTGAGACCACGATAGTGTGGGACGACTGAACCCCCAAAATGATATGAACTCATTTTTGACCAAACATGATGTTACAGTGCTCTGCCTTTGTAGGGCAATACCCCCATGGAACCTTCCTGGACCCCTGAGGGAGTACACAGATATAAGAGCACATGGGAATAGAAAAGAAAGTACGACCATTTAATGTGGAAAATCACAGTATATTGTCTACAGAAAGTGTGTTTTTATTATCATCATGGTATCAGAATCGTTTTTGAGTATTGAGTTTGAAATGTTATTATCGTGATAACATGTGGTGTACTCTAGGGTGGCTGGAAGGGCATCTGATGTAAAAAAAAAAAAAGGTTAAAAAGTTAAAGGAAAACTGTTCATGTCTATACAGCAGCTGGTTGTATAATGTAAAACAATGTCCCTCCATAGACACAAATGTGTTTCATGTGTTTGTGTCAGACAGGCTTCAGATCATGAGACAAACGAGGAGGAAGTGCTTCAGGGGAATGAAATAAAACTAAATTTAACAGATATAAAAAGGAAGATTGCATAATATTGGGGAAAAGATCTAAATGTAATTTGAAGTGTTGCAAATTGTAAACAACTCCAGGAGCGTTCACATTCGAGGGAAGACTGAAATCAGAACTGACAAACTAATACAAGAATTCTATGCGTTTTAGAAGCTTCTCCCAATTTCGTAGAGGTTTAAACACAGAATAAGACCCCATGGAGACACAGGGAGGGCATCTGATGCACAGGGAGGGCATCTGACACACAGGGAGGGCATCTGACACACAGGGGCAGATAACATGTGCATATTTATTTGCATCCTTTCTGATTTGAGAATTACGCAAACAAAAATGCAATATTTTGATACCACTGTGACATTATGCAGCTCTATTGATCCTTTGCAGCTGATGTCGTCAACACTCTCTAGGGGTGTGATGCTAACTGTAGGCACTGCTCTGTCTGAGGCTTTGTTACTCGGGGTAGACTTTAAAATGAGATTTTTTTTAACCCAATCTGAACAGAAAGAACTGAATTATCTGAATAGGTGAGGTTATTTTTACTGTTAAACAAGTCCTTCTCAAATAACATTCCTCATACTGATCACAGGCTCTTAAAAATGTGCTGTTTAAATCCGTTTTGTGGTTTGTCTTGAGTTTTCAGACTGAAACACCTCTGAATATTACATCATAAATCCTATTTGCACGGGATTACTGTTACCTGTGGACCTTCGGTGATTTGTAATAATTGCGGAGGACGTCTGAGATCTTAATCCCGTGTGAATGCTCCATGTCTGTCATTTGTAAATGAAAAAATCACAAATGACCTGCTATATTTCTCCAAACACAGACGTCCGGTGATAATACGAGTCCTGTGCAAATCTGCATCTCAGTGATTGTTGTCGTAATTGCGCATCTTTTCTATCTCTTTCTTTTCTTTCCGTGTTCTTTTCTCTTTCTGCCTCCTCCAGGTTGTACTTATCTCATTCAATACGATTCATTACTGTATTCAGAGGATGGAAAAGTAAAATGTATTGTTTAAGTGACAGTAAAAGCTCTACTACTACAATTTGGTACTTCCTCTACTACTTCAGTTAGACACCCACTACTGCAAAATTATGAAGAGGAAATATTGAGCTGTTTTCTTTTTCACTGTATTTATTTTACAGTTTAGACCAGGCGTTCATTAAAAGTTGAATTGATTTCGGACATGTGAGAGTTTGAGCCTCCGTAGCCATGACTTCATCGGTAGGCCACTGAACACAACATGAGAAGGAGCATGGGACAGTCAGGGGGTTCTGACTTTATCTGATTTCAACAGTTCATTCACCAAGTTTATTTATTTAAAATTCTCAATGTAAGATTTGAACCCACAGGGAAGAGAGAAGGGAGAGAATCAGCATCAGGCCAGCACCACAAACACTTCAGATTGTCAAGAAAAGATCTGCGTTATTGTGGTATCAAATTTTGTATTTTGCTTTCTTTAGGATCCAAATAAGATTGGACAATATTTAGATTTGATATCAGTTTGATGTTGAAAATTTAGGACAAAAATATACGCGACAAATTTTAAATTTTTTTTTTTTTTTTTTTACAAAAGCGAAAGTTAATTTGTGAACTTTACAATAACTTGGAATTTAAAATGTTAATATTGGTATCAGTAAATCACTTATCAGACACCGTAGCAAGACAAATATCGAATATCAGTATCGCCATATCAGACCATTCTGATTCGTAATCAAGTGTGAAGTTATAGTATCATGGCATCACTATTAGACATAAAGTGCAAAGCTAACCTGCCAATCACTGTTCCAAATAGGAAATGAGCATGGGTGCACTTCCGGCTCCATCAACTCTGGCTCTTTCTTTTGAAAAATATCACTGTTTTCTCTGTAACGGCTGCAGTGAGCCTTGTCTAAATGATCCCGGTGTTTTTATTTCACAATTTAGTCTGTGAATCAAGATATAAACATTAATAACGGACCAACCAGGCGCCTTCATTTCCCCGAGGTAACTCCCAGCAACCTTGATAAGCTTCATTTGACTGGATCTGAATGCTGTGGGTGATGTCACTCTTCCTCACTCTGATTCTATGTAAAGTCTGTGGATCAGATTCAGTCAGACACGTAACGGTCATATCATGTTTAACCCACAGACACACATCTCTCTTTCTCCTCTCTCCACAATTTTGTACTCTCTCTCCTCTCCTTTTTGTTCTCCACTCTCTCATCTCTCCCTCTTTCCCTTTCTCTCCCTCTCATCTCCCTCCTTTCTCTCTCCCCTTTCTCTACCTCTCCTCTCTCTCCTTTCTCTCTACCTCCCATCTCTCCCTCTTTCCCTTTCTCTCCCTCTCGTTTCCCTCCTTTCTCTCTCTCTTTTCTCTCTCTCCTTTCTTTGCCTTTCTCATCTCTCCCTCTTTCCCTTTCTCTTCCTCTTGTCTCCCTCCTTTTTCGCTCTCTCCTTTCTCTCCTTTCTCTCCCTCTCTCTCCTCTCTCCCTCTTTCGATTTCTGGCCCTCTCGTCTCCCTCCTTTCTCTCTCTCTCTGTCTCCTTTCTCTACATCTCCTCTCTCCTTTCTTCCTCTTCTCCTTTCTAGCTCTTTCCTCTCTCTCCTCTCTCTCCTTTCTCTCCTCTCCTTTCTCTACCTCTCATCTCTCCTTTCTTTTTCTCCTTTCTCTACCTCTCTCCCTCTTTCCCACTCTCGCCTCTCTCCTTTCTCTCCACTCTCTTATTTCTCCCTCTTACCTGTTCTCTCACTCTTCTTTCTCTCTACCTCTCCTCTCTTTCTTTCCCCCCTCTCCGCCTCCCCTCTTTCTTTTCTCTCTCTCCCTCTCTTTCCTCTCTTCCTCCCCCCTCTCCCCCTCTCCTCGTTAGTCCATGTGTCAGTCCGGTTTATAAATACCCAACAGATGAACCTGATCTGGGTCGAGTTTGTAGGTTTGTCAGGTTTGGCTCTCAAGTTTCAGAGGAGAACAAACTTTGGGTTTACTAGTTTTTCTTATGGCTTGTTTAAAACAGACAATCAAAATTATGAATGAAGCAATCAGTCGAACAAGGCATTTAAAATCATTTTGGTAATTCCCTTATATCATCTGTATTAATAAAAGGCTTTTTATCCATGTTCTATTCAGGGTCATACTTCATTTTTACTTTTTACATTTTTGTTTAGTTATAACTTTGAGGTAACATTCTTAAAGTCTGTTATGATGTTTTGCTTCATTCACACAGGTTTAACACACAAACCCTGCACATTTTGGTTCTTCTCTCACAAAGAAAACCCTCTGTTCCACCTTGTGATGTAATTAAATGTTTTTAAACTCCATACACCTTCACTCGAATCATTTGGATGATTACAGCCCTGGAATTGCCAAACTTTGAAATCACAGCTATTGTTTTAGACCCATCAGACCTAAACTTTAGATGTAAACAGGCTCATAATAAAGGGTCACTCAAACATGTGAATGCAGCAAAAAACAACAGTCCATTCTCAGGATTTCAACATGCCTAAGTTTATGGGTGTAATATGGATAATGCATTTGCTAAAATAATGGAGTGATGTCGTTACCAGGATATTCGATTCCTTTTCGTCAATATCACTCCCCTAATGCACTGAAGTCGACTTTGAGGTTACTGGGTCAGTGTGTTTTTGTGATGTAACTATAGTGACCACATGTTCTACTGTCATAGTTTTGCGCACGTTGTTCTAGTTTATCTTGTCTTGTCTTGTTGATAAAATAGTTTTTAGGGATTCACCAGTACTGGTATTGGATATTGGTGTCAATACAGAAAATTTTGGTGAATCAGGTGAATCATTGCTCCAAGATATCGGTTCAGTTGATCATTTCATTTTGGTCTATGAGACAATTTACTGGTCAGTTTTGTCTCATAATAAACTTATATTTAAACTTTTATTATTTAAGTTGTTCTGTACTTTAAATGATCAGTTACAATTATAAATATTTGAGAACTGTGTAAGCATTCAGTTAATTTTCTTCTTATTTTCAGTCTCTGCTATCAATTGACATCAGTATGGGAACATAAAAACGTAGCTTTTTCTGTTGTTTTCTGTAGCGTTGATACTACCTGTTGTCTCGTATCCTGTGTTGTCATAGTTTTGTTTAAATTGTTCTACTTCAACTTAACGCACACTGCCTCGTCGCCTTGTCACTGTTGTTTTTGATTTACGAATCTGCGTCCAATGTCCATCCCTACTGTGGACCATATGAAACGCTTCGAATTTATTCAGTGGAGAAGAGAGGTTTTCACAACATGGTGAAAGTTTTGGATGCTGCTATAGACCGGTTTCAAAGTTTGTAAACATTATGCGCTTCCGGTATGCGCGCACACATTGGCCCCAAAACATTCCCGGGTTTACAATTGTGACAATGGCGGATAATGACAGGTGTGATCACTCAGCGTATTTAAAGTCCCTTCAGTCAACAGATTGTGACGGCTATTTAAGGAAGTTAACCTTAAGTACAGGTACGCAGTTACCCGACCCTTTCGGGCTACCTGATAATGAGTGGGAAGCGGACATATCAAAAATATCGCCAGTTGAATGGCCCGACATTTATATGTATCTCATACATTCGCCAAGCGTGTGGACGAAGGAGAATTTAAGAGCATATAAGTTTTTAGAAGCGTATAATTTCGTGGAATGTGGTCATGTCCAACCTTTGAGGATGCACAAAATAACAAATGAAAGTGAAGTTTGTATCGTCAAAGCCGGAGTCAAAGCAAGGACACAAGACGGAACTGTACCAAGCCTGGGTGGTTGCACATAAGACCAAGGGATTTGTTCTGTCATAAAAATTAGGTGCAAATAGTATATAAATACCTGATATAAAGTGATCACTGCAAACACGAGCCTTGTCAATCAATTCCTTGGACCAGTCTTCTCGTCTAATGGCTCGTATCCACAGACAGCGGCGGTGCTGTTTAAATGCGCCTTTTCCTTTAGGAATCCGATAAAAAATCAATCAATTTCCTTTTACCTGCCTGATTGGATTTTGGTACAATACAAGCAGCTCGAATTTCACCTTCCTGAATATACAAACCGCGATAAAAACAGTTTGTTTTGGGTTCGAGTCGCATGCGCATGTGCTCATCATATATGTGTGACGTGTCATGAAATCCGCCTATACGGTTGAATCAAATCAAACCATGAATCAAGTTTTTTATAAAACCACCCAGTCACCCAGCTCTACTTAGTGTTAGTCTCACTCTGTTGTCTTGTATCCTGTATTGTCATAGCTTAGTGTGTATATTGTTCTACTTAGTCCTACGTGAATCATATTGTGTTAGCTTTGATATTACCTGTTGTATTCTCATATCCTGTGTTGTCATAGTTTAGTGTGTATTGTTCTACTTAGTCTTTTCTGAATCATATTGTGTTAGCTTTGATATTACCTGTTGTCTCGTATCCTGTGTTGTCATAGTTTAGTGTGTGTATTATCGTTGTTTCGTGTCAGTGAAAGTGCGGCTGTGTTCCGGGGCGTGTGGATGTGGGTCAGATCAGCCTCAGGAATCTCAGGCATGTTCAGTCTCTGGCCTCGGCCCCTGCGCCAACTTTTTAGTTTACATGCACACACAGGAGCCCCGTCATGTACTCTAGAGAAGGAGTAGATCCAGAGCCGCCAAAGGCTGCCATTTTTGAAGTACCATCATTTTCTCCACAAACAACAGAATCTCCTGTGTTATTCTGCATAAAAACTGCACAAACATATTCTGAAATGCGATTCTTGCACCAGATCTCAGTCTTTTCGGTTGTTTTTGTTGTTGTTTTAAAGCGTGCTCTTCCTCTCTGAAATATTTCCTGTTTTGGTGTCAGCGCAGAGACACAAACTCAAGTGCGACCTCTGACCCGGACACGACTCACCCTAATCCTGTGGAAGTCAATAAAATGAGTCATATTTAAAGGTCCTATATAATGGAAAAACTGACTCTTGCGAGGTTTAAATCATGTTCTAATGTTATTACCTCCTCAAAAACAGACCTGGAGTTGTGTTTTGTTTCATTCACGCGCGTCTGTCTACGTCTGAGCCAACTTGTGATGTCATGAAGTGGTAGTTTTCAAGTTATCAGCTGCCTTTTTACCTTTAGTTCAGTAGAGATCGGTAATTCCAAGTCTGAAATCATCCAAATGATACTTTTTTAAAACTGTATTCAACTAAATTAGGAGTCTTCATTGTTTCATTGTTGAATATCTGACCGTTGTCATTAAACATGAGCATAGGGGGGGAAAAATAAAAGAAGAATATGTGTGGACAGGAAGTAGCTCGTTTTGGTGAGTGACGGCGGCGCTTTGAACCCGACAGGTCAGAGGTCAGAGGTCGTCAGCTGTGATGGAGGTTAAACTTGAAACACTGGAGGAGGGATTCTCTTTAAAATATGTGTGAGGTCTGACGGAGAGAGAGGGGGAGACAGAGAAAGATAGAGGGTGGGTGGGATGGAGAGAGAGAAAGGAGTGAGGGAAAGAGAGAGGGAGAGGACAGGGAGTGAAAGAGAGAGGGAGAGAGAGAGGTGACAGGGAGTGAAAGAGAGAGGAGAGAGAGGGGGGTGAAAGAGAGAGATAGGGAGCGAGAGGAAGGATGGAAAGAGAGGACAAGGAGTGAAAGAGAGAGGGAGAGAGGAGGGAATGAAAGAGAGAAAGAAGAGGGAGTGAAAGAGAGAGGAGGGAATGAAAGAGAGAGGGAGAGAGGAGGGAATGAAAGAGAGAGAGAGGAGGGAGTGAAAGAGAGAGGAGGGAATGAAAGAGAGAGAGGAGGGAATGAAAGAGAGAGAGGAGGGAGTGAAAGAGAGAGAGGAGGGAATGAAAGAGAGAGGGAGAGAGAGAGGAGTGAAAGAGAGAGAGGAGGGAATGAGAGAGAGGAGAGAGGAGGGAGTGAAAGAGAGAGGGAGTGACAGAGAGGGAGAGAGGAGGGAGTGAAAGAGATGGAGTGACAGAGAGAGGGAGAGAGGAGGGAGTGAAAGAGAGAGGGAGTGACAGGGAGAGAGGGGGAGTGAAAGAAAGAGGGAGAGAGTGAAGGGAGTGAAAGAGGGAGAGAGAGAGAGAGAGGAGGGAAGGAAAGAGAGGGAGGGGGAATGAAAGACAGGGAGAGAGAGAGAGAGAGAGGAGGAAGGGAAAGAGGGAGAGAAGGAAGGAGAGAGAGGGAGGGAGGGGAAGTGGAAGAGGTAGAGAGAGGGAGAGAGGGGGGGAGAGAGAAAGAGAATGCGAGAAAATAAATGTATCCACGTCTGTATCTACTGAAAACCTTAAAACATTACACATGACTTTTTTTGCCAGTTTGCATCAGGCTATTTTTGTGTTTGGGGTCAGAATGCCAGGAGCAGAGAGAGAGAGGAAGGAAAGAGGAGAGAGGGAGGAAAGAGGAGAGAGGTGTGTGACGTGGTTTGTGTCTGGTCTGAATTAGAGACAGAGCAAGCAAAGAGCTGAGTCATACACACAAAAAAGAAGAAAGAGTAAGTTTGTGTTTTCGGTAACTATGGAGCTGTCATTTTTATCGCGGTCTGATCTAAGGTTGCAAGGATTTTCCATGGAGCTTTGCACTATATGTTCAGGATTATAAACAAACTCCCAGAGCGTTCACATTTGAGAGAGACTGAGAGGAGATCTGACATACAGGGAGGGCATCTGACACATATTTCAGAACATGAAGTTTGAAATCTAAACAGCATTTTTCAATCAAATATTTCACTCTCTTGCCCTAATTGTGACTCAAATTCAAATTGTGTTTTCCATTCTTTTTTTTCTTTTTTTTTTTACTCCAATTTTATATTTTTCGGCAGATAAATTGTTGATAAGTAGTAGTAGTAATTATATTTTTTTACTTTTTTTTTGTAGTGTCGTGTGCATACAAAAAAACACATTTCATAATTTGATCCGAAATAGGACTGAAAATATGACAAAAATAATTCACTTTTTTTTCATCTTTATTGTTCTTGATTTCTGATTAGATTTTATTTTGTATTTTTAAAGATGCATTGTGTAACTTTTCGGTTGGGAGTCCATCACCTTGCTTGTTTCTATGGATACGTCATCGCTCTGCCTGGAATTGTCAGGAAACAGACAGACGAGGACCCAAGTGCGTCACGTTTAAACAGTTTATTTAGGGGTTGGGGGGAAAAAGGGAGTGCGTGTGTGTCTCGGTGGTGGAGCAGTCTCTCCAGGGCAGCAGTACAGGCAAGGGCTAGGCAGAATATCCAGGTCAAGAGCAGAAGGCAGGTCGGGTTACCGGGGCAGAGGAGCAGAAGAGGGTACAGACAGGTCCAGGTTCAATTATCAGGAGTCAGAGGTAGAATGCAGGGAAGTTTGGCAGCAGGTAGCGGATCCACACGAGCAGACGATCTGACAAAGGGCAGGCTGAAAAACAGGGCTTTTTATATACAGGTAAATCAGGGGTGTATTAGGTGCAGCTGGTTGGTGAGTGAGGATGCAGAGTGGGGACAGGTGGATCAAATCAGCTAGAGTGGAGGGTGAAACAGTTAGGTGGGGGCTCGTTAACAGGAACTGAGAGGGAGCCCATGACAGAACCTCCCCCCCAAGGGACGGCCCCAGAAGTCCCAAAGAGGAACCACCAAACCGGGCGGGCGGCGGGGGAAGCCGGCGGAGGGTCAGAATTCCTCAGACCGGTCAGTCTCTGCCCCATCCTCAGAGGGAGCCAGAGAGCCACCATCATCAGGGACCAAGACAGGTTCAGGGTCAGGTGCAGGACGAGTCACGCGGCGAGGCCCCCTTGGACGGCCCCGGCGGATGGAGGGCTGATCGGGATGCTGTCGGTGGAAGGTAGCTATGATGGTCCGGTCCACTATCCGACTGGCTGGCACCCAAGATCTTTCTTCAGGCCCATAGCCCTCCCAGTCGACAAGGTATTGGAGACCCCTACCCCTACGTCTGGACCTAAGCACACGCCGCACGGTGTAGACCAGACCCCCGTCGACGAAACGGGGAGGCGGAGGAGGAGGTGCTGCTGGAACCAGTGGGCTGTCGTGTACAGGCTTGACCTTCGAAACATGGAACGTGGGGTGTACCTTCATGGACCTTGGCAGCTGGAGCCGGACGGCAGTTGGACTGATGACCCTCTCGATGGGGAATGGTCCAAGGAACCGAGGTGCCAGCTTCCTCGACTCCACCCGAGCGGTAGGTCCTGGCCGATAGCCACACCTTTTGGCCAACGCGGTAGGTGGGCGCAGGGGTCCTTCGACGGTTGGCTCCAGTGGTGTACCTGGCAACAGATCTGAGGAGTGTGGCTCGGGCTCGTGACCAGGTACGGCGGCATCGACGGGCAAAGGAGAGGGCAGACGGACAGGTGACCTCCCCTTCCTGCCTGGAGAAGAGGGGTGGCTGATAGCCGTAAACACACTGGAAAGGGGACATACCAGTGGCAGAACAGGTGAGCGAGTTGTGGGCATACTCCACCCACGTTAGCTGTTGTGCCCAGGAGTGGGGGTTGCGTGACGCCATGCACCGGAGGGCCTTCTCCAACTCCTGGTTCGTCCGCTCAGACTGGCCATTAGATTGAGGGTGGAATCCAGACGTTAGGCTGGCTGTGGCTCCCAGGAGATTGCAGAACTCCTTCCAGAAGTTGGAGGAAAATTGTGGACCTCGGTCTGAAACCACATCCTTGGGCAGCCCATGGATTCGGAAGACGTGTTCCAGGACCACCTGAGCTGTCTCCTTGGCTGTCGGGAGCTTAGGCAGGGGCACAAAGTGTGCCATTTTACTAAAACGGTCCACTACAGTGAGTATGACCTTCATACCAGCAGAAGAGGGCAGACCTGTGACAAAGTCCAGGGCAATGTGGGACCAGGGGCGCTTGGGCACAGGCAGAGGCTGGAGAAATCCAGCTGGAGGCTGGCTGGAAGCCTTATGTTGGTTGCAGGTGGGACAGGCTCGGACGAACTCCCGTACATCCCTCCTTAACGAAGGCCACCAGAACCGCTGGGCAAGCAGTTGGTAAGTGCGAGTAGAGCCAGGGTGGCAGGCCAGGACGGGACTCGTGTCCCCACTGTATAGCTTGGGACCTCAGGGTTTCCGGGACGAGAGGCGGTTGCTGGGGCATGCGCTTGGTCCTGGCTGATTACGTAGAGCCTCCTGCACGCGCTCTTCGATATCCCAGGTCAGGGCTGCTACAACACAGGGACTGGGCAGAATGCATGCAGGATCCTTGGAGGGAGCGTCCGTCTTCTGGAACTGGCGAGAGAGGGCGTCTGGCTTGATGTTCCGTGATCCAGGGCGGTAAGATAGGGTAAAGTTAAATCTAGTGAAGTACAGAGCCCAGCGGGACTGCCTGGGGTTTAGACGCTTGGCAGTGCGGACATATTCCAGATTCTTGTGGTCAGTCCAGACCAGGAATGGAACTGTGGACCCCTCCAGCCAGTGGCGCCACTCCTCAAGGGCAAGCTTGACAGCCAGCAGCTCACGGTTCCCTATGTCGTAGTTGCATTCAGACGGGGATAGCCGGCGAGAGAAGAATGCACAAGGATGGAGCTTGTTGTCCTCCGTAGCCCGCTGGGAGAGCACAGCACCAACTCCGACATCAGAGGCATCCACCTCCACAATGAATTGTCGGTCCACATCAGGCATCTGAAGGATGGGGGCAGAGGTGAACCGAGCCTTGAGGGCACAGAAGGCTTCGTTGGCTGCTGGGGTCCAGGCAAAGAGCTGCTTGGTGCTGGTCAGGGTGGTGAGAGGTTTGGCTATGGTGCTATAGTTCCGGATGAATTTTCTGTAAAAGTTTGCAAACCCAAGAAATTGCTGCAGCTTCTTTCGGCTCTCTGGGACCGGCCACGAAGTCACTGCTGAAATCTTTGCAGGGTCCATCTGTATGCTCCCCGCAGCCACGATGTATCCTAGGAAGGCCACAGTTTTGGCATGAAACTCGCACTTCTCTGCTTTGACGTAGAGGGAGTTCTCCAGAAGGCGGCGAAGGACTTGCTGGACATGGTGGGTATGTTCGGACAAGGATCTGGAGAAAATCAAGATGTCATCCAGGTAGACAAAGACAAACTTGTTTAACATGTCCCGCAGCACATCGTTTACAAGAGCCTGGAATACAGCTGGAGCATTGGTGAGACCGAACGGCATCACTAGGTATTCGTAGTGACCAGTTGGGGTGTTGAACGCTGTTTTCCATTCGTAACCCTCCCGTATTCGCACCAGGTGGTAAGCATTGCGGAGATCCAGCTTAGTGAAGACCGTGGCTCCCTGGAGCAGCTCGAAGGCGCTGGTGAGCAGAGGAAGAGGATATCGGTTCTTCACGGTGATGTCATTAAGGCCCCGATAATCGATGCATGGACGAAGGGATCCATCCTTCTTCCCCACGAAGAAGAACCCAGCACCAGCAGGGGAAGAAGACGGGCGAATTATCCCAGCATCCAGTGAGTCACTGATGTACTCCTCCATGGACCTCCTTTCTGGAGACGATAACGAGTAGAGACGGCCTTTAGGAGGAGCGGCACCAGGGAGGAGGTTGATAGCACAGTCATATGGTCGGTGCGGGGGCAGAGAGGTGGCCTTGGCCTTGTTGAACACCTCCCAGAGCTCAAGGTAGCATTCGGGAACGTTGGACAAGTCTGGAGCTGGACTGGCGGGAACTGAGCGAGGGGGTAGTGTAGCAGCAAGCAGACAGGTCTGGTGGCAGTCCTTGCCCCATGCCCCAACCACCCCGGTCGTCCAGTCAAGGAGAGGGTTGTGCCGGCGAAGCCATGGGTAGCCCAGGATGAGGGGTTGGCCTGGGGAGCGGAGCAGGTGGAACTGGATGGTCTCCTGATGGTTGCCGGAGATCATCATCAAGACAGGGGCAGTGACACGGGTGACTGTGCCGAGAGGGTGTCCATCCAGCGCCCGAGCAGGAACAGGAGGTGACAGACGATGGCTCTCAAGCTTCAACTGGCGGGCGAGCTCCAAGTCCATTATGTTGGCTTCAGCGCCAGAGTCCACAAGGGCGGCCAGAGAGTGTGTAGAGTCAGGAAGGTGGAGTCGAACTTGCAGCAGGGGTTTGCGGTCATTGGAGGGCTGGGTGAACGTAGAGCTCAACCGGATTCCTCCTACACCGGGTGAGCTTGGGCTTTTTAAAGGGCAGGTGGCAATTCGGTGTCCATCCCCTCCACAGTACAGGCAGAGGTTGGATGTGATGCGGCGCTGACGCTCTGCAGGGGAAAGAGAGGCTCGGCCAATCTCCATAGGCTCCGACTGGTCTGGCTGGGTTGGAGGAGTAGACAAGGGGGGCAGACGAGCAGCTCGACTGCCTCGGGTGCTGATAGCTGGAGAGTACTGGTGCCCCCTCTCTTGACAGCGGGTCTGGATTCTTCGATCGATTCGGGCAGTCAGAGCAATGGCCTCGTCAAGGGTTGATGGTCGTTCATGGGAGACCAGCTCGTCCTTTACATAGTCGGCCAGGCTGTGAAGGAATGCGTCCACCAACGCCTCCATGTTCCAGGTGCTGCGTGTTGCCAGGGTCCGGAAATCGATGGAGTAGTCAGCGACGGTCCGTCTACCTTGCCGAATGCTCATCAGTGCCCGGGACGCCTCTGCAGAAGAAGAGTCCAAGTCAAAGACCTTGAGCATCTCCTCAGCGAACAGGTCAAAGGATGTGCAGGTTGGAGTCTGACGCTCAAACTCGGCTGTTCCCCAGAGTCGAGCTCGACCCGTCAGGTGAGTGATGGCGTACCCTACCTTGGCCCCCTCCGTGGCAAAGGTTCTGGGTTGCAGGGAGAACTGGAGACGGCAGCTTGTAAGGAATGCCCGGACCTGGGTTGGATCGCCATTGAACCGCTCAGGACTACCAATCTTGGGTTCCGGGCACCGGCGGTGAAGAGAGCAGGCGTCATGGGGAACTGGACCACCTGGCATGCTGGGTGGTGCTGGAATGGCCTGTAGACTGGCTGGGACTGGACCGGCGGGTGGGTTGGCTGGCGACGGGGTCAGGTTGGTGAGCAGTTCAGTTATCTGGGCAAGTTGCTCTTGCTGCTGCTGGATCTGTTGTTGTTGCATTCGGCCCAGCTCCAGCAAGGCGGCGATGTCACCCGTCAGGCGATGGACCTCTCCCCCGCACGCTCAAGGCGCTGCATGGCAGATGGTGGCTCTGGGGCATTGAGGTCCATGTCAGGTGAAACGTGCGCTGAGTCCATGATGGTCAGATCGTACTGTCAGGAAACAGACAGACGAGGACCCAAGTGCGTCACGTTTAAACAGTTTATTTAGGGGTTGGGGGGAAAAAGGGAGTGCGTGTGTGTCTCGGTGGTGGAGCAGTCTCTCCAGGGCAGCAGTACAGGCAAGGGCTAGGCAGAATATCCAGGTCAAGAGCAGAAGGCAGGTCGGGTTACCGGGGCAGAGGAGCAGAAGAGGGTACAGACAGGTCCAGGTTCAATTATCAGGAGTCAGAGGTAGAATGCAGGGAAGTTTGGCAGCAGGTAGCGGATCCACACGAGCAGACGATCTGACAAAGGGCAGGCTGAAAAACAGGGCTTTTTATATACAGGTAAATCAGGGGTGTATTAGGTGCAGCTGGTTGGTGAGTGAGGATGCAGAGTGGGGACAGGTGGATCAAATCAGCTAGAGTGGAGGGTGAAACAGTTAGGTGGGGGCTCGTTAACAGGAACTGAGAGGGAGCCCATGACAGGAATGTTCCGCAGTGTGACATTAAACAGCTCTGCTCCACATTTATTCAATTACAGGTGGTTTTCATAGCTCAAAAATACCTCGAAAAACAGGCATTCTGATGCGCGGGGTCACCTCTCCACAGATCTGACCTGTCACTTGGTCTGGTTCGGTCTCCATGAAGTTAGAAGGTAGATAGGTTTATAAAGGCCAAACTGTGAAACATTCCAGACAACGCAATAACAACTCCATGATGAGCCCTCCACCAGAAAAGTTACACAATGCAGCTTTTAAAACAAGTAAAAAAGCAAGTTCTTCTCTCCAACAGAAAACACTCTGTTCCACCTTGTGATGTCATGTGGTTATACAGTAAGTGCACCACTGTTTTTAAACTCCACTACACTTTCACTAGAATCATTTTGGATGATTTCAGACCTGGAATTGCCAATCTCTACTGAACTAAATGTAAAAGGAGCTGTTCACTTACTTGAAAACTAACACTTCATGACATCACTAGGTGGAACATAGCATTTTGAACTTTGGGGTTGTAGACAGACAGATGAGGTAACACATTCTAACATGGCTTTTGTGTAATATAGGACCAAATTTCTTTCCTCTGCTTTTACTGACAGATCTTGATTAAAGTTTGATTAATGGTCCATTTAGATCAGGGGTTGGCAAACTTAAATACTCAAAGGGCCATTTGGAGCGCCTCCCACAGAAAAGAAAATACCCAGAGCCACAAAACCCTTTGGACATATATAAAATGAGGATAACACCGCATATTGTCATTTTACCTGTACGCTCTGTATAAAAGACTATGGTGTGTTGTATTTATGAAATCAATGAAATGCTACAGAGAATATATGTCCATTCATATATACGGTCTGTGTTACTGCAGACGTATAATCTATAAAAAGTTTAACATGAACCATCTCCAACGCGACAGAAGCTCAGAACAGACTCACTGGACAGTCCCAGTTTTGAGTCCTGTGTCCTCTATCCCAGCAGATTTATACAAAACCACTGATTTGTCCCAGTTTTACACAAGAAATGTCCCAAATGTCCCTGTTTTGGCCCAATTTAAACCAGGACTAAACTAAGACTAAACCAGGACTACATCAGGTCTAAACCAGGACTAAACTAAGACTAAACCAGGACTACATCAGGTCTAAACCAGGACTAAACTAAGACTAAACCAGGACTACATCAGGTCTAAACCAGGACTTAAACTAAGACTAAACCAGGACTACATCAGGTCTAAACCAGGACTTAAACTAAGACTAAACCAGGACTACATCAGGTCTAAACCAGGACTAAACTAAGACTAAACCAGGACTACATCAGGTCTAAACCAGGACTAAACTAAGACTAAACCAGGACTACATCAGGTCTAAACCAGGACTAAACTAAGACTAAACTAAGACTAAACCAGGACTACATCAGGTCTAAACCAGGACTAAACCAGGACTTAAACTAAGACTAAACCAGGACTATATCAGGTCTAAACCAGGACTAAACTAAGACTAAACCAGGACTACATAAGGTCTAAACCTGGACTAAACTAAGACTAAACCAGGACTATATCAGGTCTAAACCAGGACTAAATCAGGACTAAACTAAAACTAAACGAACACTACATCAGGTCTAAACCAGGACTAAACTAAGACTAAACCAGGACTACATCAGGTCTAAACCAGGACTAAACTAAGACTAAACTAAGACTAAACCAGGACTACATCAGGTCTAAACCAGGACTAAACCAGGACTTAAACTAAGACTAAACCAGGACTATATCAGGTCTAAACCAGGACTAAACTAAGACTAAACCAGGACTACATCAGGTCTAAACCAGGACTAAACCAGGACTAAACTAAGACTAAATGAGCACTATATCAGGTCTAAACCAGGACTAAACTAAGACTAAACCAAGACTACATAAGGTCTAAACCAGGACTAAACTAAGACTAAACCAGGACTACATAAGGTCTAAACCTGGACTAAACTAAGACTAAACCAGGACTATATCAGGTCTAAACCAGGACTAAATCAGGACTAAACTAAAACTAAACGAACACTACATCAGGTCTAAACCAGGACTAAACTAAGACTAAACCAGGACTACATCAGGCCTAAACTTGGACTAAACTAAGACTAAACCAGGACTATATCAGGTCTAAACCAGGACTTAAACTAAGACTAAACCAGGACTATATCAGGTCTAAACCAGGACTAAACTAAGACTAAACCAGGACTACATCAGGTCTAAACCAGGACTAAACTAAGACTAAACGAACACTACATCAGGTCTAAACCAGGACTAAAATAAGATTAAACCAGGACTACATAAGGTTTAAACCTGGACTAAACTAAGACTAAACCAGGACTATATCAGGTCTAAACGAGGTCTAAACCAGGACTAAACTAAGACTAAACGAGGACTACATCAGGTCTAAACAAGACTAAACCAGATGTCACCAGTTCTGACTAATCTGATCCCCGCGAACAGTAAAGAGGAGCATAAATTGTCATTTGTTTTGCCAAAATACAGAACACCGTGTTTGCGAATGACCATAAAGCAAAAAAATGCAGCATCAGAAGTCCCTGAGATCATGACTGACACGAGCGTGCACAATATTTCACGCTTTTTTATTTATACCAACCATACCAACCCGGATGTGTCCCAGTTTAGAATTTGGAAAATCTTTTCTCTCTAGGTACAGCTCTGGAACTAAACATTGGCCTCATTTTGTAACTTTAAACTTTTAAATGAATAGAAAACCATTTTGCTGACAGGTGCGCTCCTGCCTAACCTCTCCTGTGTGCTCCTTCTGGTGAAAGCGTGATAAATTAGCATTCTGTTCACGTGTCGGTGCTAAACGTGTGTGAACCGGGATCCTAATGAGGCCTAATGAAGCACAGTGCTAATGAAGACACACGGGATTAGCAGGCTAACGTGTGCATTAGCGGCTGTGTGTTAGCGGCTGTGTGTTAGCAGCTATGTTAGCGTATTAGCATAGCAGTTGTGGAGAACTGAGGAGACAGCTCTAAGTGACTGTGAAACGCTGCAAAGATAATTCCATTCACACTGTATCTGGATTTAGAACAGGCTGGAGTTAATGTAGACGGTTTATAAACTAAATTAAAAGAGACGCAATAAGAAAATATGGGAAATGAAACTGAAATAATAATATAGCAATACTAAGTAGGGCTGTGTAATCAATAGGGGTGTAACGATATCAGCACAGTATGAACCTCACGGTACGATATTTATTGAAATACAGTATCGTGGGAAAGCTCATGATATGGTGGGGAGGCTCACGATATTACAATATTATACATACTAACAAGACTGACAAAGATTTCAAAGTGCTTAGAACAGTTATTTCTTCATGTAGTCTGCGCTGAAAAGGAGCAGAGGATCATGGTCTATGTAGTTTCCTCTATTTTTTTTTTTTTTTTAGCTATTTCTGCATCAGAACTATTCATTTAACCAAAGAGACTTGTGATTCGATATATTGTGATGGTCCACGATATTATTGTCCACTTTATACAGTTTAGCTCATTTCTTTCATTTAACAATATTAATTTAAGATCCAAAAATCAAACATGTTGCATATTTACATCCAGGGATCCCACGGTCATGGAAATCCTGGAAAAGTCATGGAAAGAAAATTTTATTTTCCAGGCCTGCAGTAGTCATGGAATTTTAGTATCTTTCTCTCCAGTGTTCTGTCAAGTTCTCATGAGGCTATTATGATTATTTCTGAACATCTGCACTTACAGATGTAGGTGCCGTAAAGTCATGGAAAATTTACTTTAGGTCATGAAAAAGTCGTGGAAAAGTTTTGAAATTTTGTCAAAGAGTGGGAACCCTGTACATCATGTATTAGCCATTAAGAAAGTAGCCATTATGTGTGTATATATATATATACATACATACATATATACATACACACACACACACACATATATATATATATAAATGGTAATAAATTCTAGTAGCTAAATGAGACATAATTATGTAAATGTACATGTGTACGTGTATATGTACAAGTAAAAATAAAATATAAAAAATAGAATAAAATAAAATAGAAATATGTAATTTAAAAAAAGGTTTATTGTTTGTTGGCAGTGATTTTATACATCCGTAACAAACAGAAACTGTTTTCTATGTGTTTTCCTGTGGTTTTGGCTAATAGAATTGTAGATATGACTCTTTACTTTTAAAATACCTTGAAAATACACTTTGGTGTGAATCATTCCTGTCATAATCTCATTCGACTATGCCCAGACCATTCGACATATTGTGACCAGGGCCTGACCAATATGGATTTTTTTGGATCCAATATGATACCGATATAACAGGCTTTGGAACTGCAGATAGCCAATATAGCAGCCGATATAGATTTGCTGATGTAAAAATTCACTGTGAATCTTCAACTGATTATAAAAGTTAGATTTGATTTTAAGTTGGGTTTGTTTAGGCTACATTTACTGTTATTCTGCGTCTTTTCATTCATTCGGCCTAATGGCATTTTTGCATGATTAGCCAGTAAACAAAGTAACAACTACCGCTATTAGCCTTTACATCCCTAGTTCTGATGCTGGTTCTCAATATTTTATACTGAAAAGGAGAGAAGATCTGACAATTTGTATTTACCGGCACTGAATGAAGCGGGGTTTTTTACTTAAAATGGATGGGGACACAACAGTAAAAATACCTCTATGTTGGCGATATCTATTCACTAACTGGCAGACACAGTAGTGCACCCTGTTGTATCATAGCTCTCATTCTCTCTCTGTCTCCTTCTCAGCTCTCTCTCTGCAGTCAGACCAGATCCAGTGCGAGAAGCTGAAGACTTCCCTCTCCCCAGATGATTCCGCCTTCACAGACCTGTCTCCTAAGAGCGACTCCAGCGCTCGCACCGACACAAACACCAGAACGGATGTGTCCCGAGGAGAGCCCGCCCCCTGCACGCCAGACCCCGCTCCCACCACGCCAGAGCCACGCCCACCGCCCAAGAAAGGTACCGCACCATGCTCTGCCCACAACACAAAATAAATGATTTCGGTCAACTCTTGCTAGTAGTAGTCGGAATGTTACGATTTTTGGGAGTAGAAACATCATTATTTTTACCTGGAATCCAGAATACGCACTTCAATATGAATCTGGTCACTGGTGAATCCCCCAGAGTTCAGATTGGTGTGATTGACAGGTGGATTCAAGATGGTTCAGTCAATCGGGGACATGCATGGTCCAAAAAAATAAAGAAAAACACTAAACTCTGTTCATCTGAAGATAAGGAAATTTGATTATATTTGAAATGATAGGTGACCAATAAACTTGTCATGATATATGACAAGTTTACTGTCATATATAAAAAAGTGTGATATACTGATTCTGATGCAATAATACTGAAAGGAATTTATACCACTTTCTCAATATTAAATCACTATATCACAGTAAACCCTTTTCTAATTGAATCCTATAAAATATAATGTGAGCGGCAATATATAAACAGTGTAATGAAATACTTGAGTTCTTTCTAGTGTCTAGAATGTGTCGTGTAAGTTAGTAGGCCCTATTTACGGTTACAGGAAGACGTCTGGAAACATGCGGATGACGACTTCCGGTGTAATTACGATGCTGGGCATGTGATAACACAATAAAACCGTGGATTCAGCAGCAGTGTCTTCACAACTTGCTAAAGCTTTGGAACAACTGATCTGCCGAACATCACCGAACGCAACAATTACATCTTTTTTATCTATTTATTTATTAAGTTAGACAAATTATAATAAATAAATGAATAAGCAATTTATAAACGGAAAAAGTAAGAATACAATGGCATCTAGATAAAGAAAACCGTGCCATTTTCTGTTTTCCCAGATTTTCCCAGATTTTCTTACTACAGAGTTACTATCGCCAACAGAGCCCAAAGGAGGTCATCATCCATTTTGTGACTTAAGTGTGAATAGAGCCCATTATTGGACCATATACAACTCAAATATTCATCAAATAAGCCTAATGCTACATGAAATTAAGAAAAATCTCATTAGCGCCAACAAACGATACACGTAAATATTGAGACTAAAAAAATGAAAAAGTTGTTGCAGTAATAAGCGCAACAGGCCTAGTGACCAGTAAGGTCCTTTGTTTTACATGCGTCACTGAAGAAAAACACATCTGATAAGACGATCACGTTTAGCCGGGCTAGAGAGGCAACAGAGGCAAGGCTGATACCAATCTGTATTCAAAATACAGAGAGAGATCAATCTGGATTGGCCACGCAAACATTATTTTACTATTATCAACAACAACATGACCAAAAAACATTTCATTTTACATTCAGGAATACATTTTGGAGTACAGATATTGAAAAAAATACCTAATTTTGCTTCTAAAATTGTCATGATTTTCATATATAATCAGCGTCATCCTTTTTGTACATCTTTGTCCATCTGTCCTTGGGCTCTCTTGCCTTTTTGTTTTAGGTCTTAAATTTTTTTTCTAAATATTTTTTCTTCAGTCTTCACTTCAGTAACAAAAATGATCACTGACTATTGATCGTCAACATTTTTATAGCCCCAGGTTTAATCACAAACGAAAAAATCGCAACTCTCTACATGTTCCTGTGTAAAAAATGTTTGCGAATATTGTAGTTTAGACTTCGACAAACATGTTCTGAAATGTTTTTGTGTGTCAGATGCCCTCCCTGTGTCTCTATAGGGTCTTATTCTATGTAAAAGCTGCTAACCCTGTAGTTTAGACCTCTACAAACATGTTCTGCAGTCCAAATTTCAGTCTCCTCTTAAATAATTGTAATAATAATAACACAACTGGTTTACATACATATTCCACTGCACACCAGCACAGAGGAGGGAGGGGGAAACAAGAACCACCCGTCTCCATGGCGACAGCAGCCTCACGGAGCGCTCCGATTGGTCGGGGCACGCGGCATACATTTTACAGCATCCTCCTCCAGCCGCAGACCTTACCACGGCTCACCACAGAGGGCGGGATTTCAATGAGCAGTAATCCAGTGTAATGCTCGCGTCTGTATCATGTTAACATCAGTGTAGTGTGAAAAATAAGCTTAAGTCTGTCTTCTCACAAACGTCTAAGCTTTTTCTAATGCAATAATCTTTGTATTAACTCTATAGTGCCTCGTAAAAAGGTTATAATCCGGGATAAATCCGTTTGTGAGGTGGGAAAAGCGTAACTGACACAGTGGGGTGTTAGTTTAAAGATTGTTTCACAGTATGACATTAAACCTTTCTATCTTCATGGAGACCAAACCAGTTTATATTACAGGTCGGATCTGTGTAGAGGCGACCCCGCTCACAGTCAGAATGTCTGTCTGTTTTTCTAGGTATTTTTGAGCTATAAAACCACCTGTAATTGAGTAAACATAAGGTAGAGCTGTTTAATGTCACACTGTGGAACATTCCAGGCAGAGCAATGACGTATCCATAGAAACAAGCAGGTGAAGGATCCCCAACCAAAAAGTTACACAGTGCATCTTTATGTTGCTAAAGCTGTAAGAGAATTGTGTTTTATCCCTTTTTTGTGTGAAAGTTTTTGATGACAAGTAGTATTTTACTAAAGCTGCACTACGTAACTTTTCTGGTAGAGGTTCCACAGTCCGCACCTTGGTAATTTGCCTGAATGTTCCACAGTATTGAATGGAATGGTAAGCAATAAAACACACTGAACACATTTAATGCAAGCTAGATGAGTTTAATGCCATACTGTGGAACATTCTAAGCAGCCATTCCCAAAGTGTTCTGTGCCACCCCCATATCATTCAGAGATCGCACAGGGCCCATAAATGATCATTAACACTACTATTTAATATAACATGCAATGCTTTTTCCCCTAGATTTACATCTTAAACAATATAATGATGCCTGAACACTGTAAACCTGAACAATTAAGCAGTAATTAAAACATTTGAGATAAATGGTTGCCTAACTTTTTTAAGTTATGGTAAGATCAGATAAGATAAGATAAGATAAGCTTTATTGTCCCCAAGGAGAAATTTGTTTTAGGCACTGCCCAAAGCAGCTTAAAAACACAGTTACACTTCACACATCACACAACAGTCTCAAGATACACATTTGTGCACTGCACCACCAAAAAGTGTTCAAAACATTGCACTAACCCCATTTCACCGATAATTATTGCAGAGATAATGATTGCACTAGCTCTATTGCACAAAGATTTTTGCAGTCTTATTGTTTTTAAATAATGTAAATAAAAAAACAGATTGAAAAAAATACCTAATTTTACTAAAATTGTCATCCGTCCTTGGGCTCTGTTGCCTTTTTGTATAAGGTCTTAGATTATTTTTCTTTTTTTCCCAAATATATTTTCTTCAGTCTTCACTTCAAGTAACAAAAATTATCATTGATCATTATTGAATTATGCAAAAAAGCATCACATAAAATCTTTAATTAGTAGAATTTAGTATTTAATTAAAATAATAATATTACATTCCTTAAAATATTTTATTGAGGGTATTTATTATTATTGCTCAAGATAAATGTTGAATTTGAGTGTCCAGATCATGTGAAATAGTTTCTGGTCATTGTTCGCTACTAAAACAATTAAAATAATGAATTTAATGTGCAGATATTCAGGTAATTGCATTTAAAAATAAAAAAACATATATAATTCAGTACAGCATCTAACATTTTATTATTCAGGAATGTGTTTTTTTTTTTATTAACTTGAGAATTCGGGTTTACAGTGTAGGTTTAATACTAATATAAGGCAGTACATGTAAAGTAATGTCTTATGTAAGGGTGATTTCAAACTTTATTCACTTTGGAAACCTCTGTTCTAAAGCAATATCATCTCCATGGAGATGGTGGATCCCTGCTTAGAAAAGTTACTGCACTTTTAAAGAAGACAATGGTTTATATACAAGCTCACAAATCATGTTAAGCTCTCTCCTTCATTTTGGTCTCTGGCTATTTTAGAAACTATAATCTTTACAGACAGAATTAATAATAATCATACAAAAAGAGGACGTTTTAGTGGATAAAATATTAGTAGTACGGATGGGACACATTTTCCACAAGATGAGACGAGATACAAGATTAGGTGCATGAGAATGAGACAAGACAAGATTAACACAATAATATATATTTTTTTATTTATTTAATTTCATATTTTTGTTTGCATTCTAGTTCTGCTTTATGGAACTATAAGAGACGTAAATCACCAATACGTGACCCTTTTTCATCCAGTCCAAATGTAAACATTATTTATCTCATGTGTGCACGATCTTGTGGCAATTTTGTCTCGCGAGAGCCTGTACCATCTCTGATTAGTAGTTCAGAAAGTATTTTACGCAATTCTGGCAAATGTATTTTTACATTATATCGTGTCGTCAAATCTTTCTATCTTTTTTTTTTCAGAAATGACGTCAGAACAGAGACAGAAACTGGCCAAGGAGCGGAGAGAAGAGAGAGCCAAATATATCAGTGAGAAATACACGAGAAATACACAATCTACTCTAACCCCTCTCTACACCTCTCTCTTCTCCCTTTTACTTCACTCCATCTCTCAGTCTTTCTCTCTTTGCACCCCCTTCACTCTGTCTATCCTCCTTTTCCTCTCCTACCTTCATGCTCCTGCCTCTTTTTTCTCTTTTCTCTTAATTTCTCCTATCTCCCTTACTCTTCTCTTTTTTTCTCTTCTCTCTTTTTCACTCTTAGTTCTTTCGCACTCTCTACACCTCATCCTTATCCCTTTCTCTTCACTCCATCTCTCAGTATCTTCCTCCTTCTCCTGCCTCTTTTTTCTCCTTATTTCTCCCTTTTTCTACTTTCTTTTTTCTCCTCTCTCTTTCTCACTCTTATCTCTTTTGGACCGCCTCGCGCTGTCTCTTTTCATTCTGTCTTTCACCCCTTTTCTCTCTCCTCCCTTTGCTCCCCCTCTTCTCTTTTTCCTCACTCACCCCATCTCTTTTGTTCTCTTCTTTCTGCCTCTCTGCTCTTTCTCTTTCCTCTCTTATGCTGCCATTCTCTCCTCCTTTCTTCCCCTTTTTCCTCTCTTAACCCCCCTCTGCTCTCCTTTCTCTAAACCCCCTTTTCTCTCTTGCTCTTTCTCCCTTCTCTGCATCTTTTTTCTTGTTCCTTCCTCTTTCTCACTCTCTCTGCTCTCTTCCCTCTCTCACTCCTTTCTTTCTCTCTCGTCTTCCTTCTTTTTCTCTCCCCTCTGTCTCTCTTTAACCCCGCACCCCCTCTCTGTCTTCCCTTCATCTCTTTTACCTCCGTCACTCACAGTTTTTATTATGATCTTGTCTCTTGTTGCATGGCTTTCAGAACAACAAACTCAACTCCAAGGTAAGGCTGACCTTAACCAGCTCGACTAAACCCGGTTCATTTGGGGAGAAATCAAAGATGGCGACGCTTTGATTTCATCCGCTCCCGAAATCATGCTTTAGTTTGACTCACGAATCATCTTATTTCTGTCTAATTCTGTGGCGTAATTTCATTTTTGCTTGTGTAAAGTTTCATTTGTGATTCTTGCATGGCCCATTTTAATGCTAACGGCTTATTTGTTTTGGTGGGGAGATTAAAAAAAAGAAGATATATAACTCTATGGGAGATTCACGGTTTTGGGAAGAAATCTCCAAACTTCTGATCCACAAATGTTGATTGAATCTTCTCGTTATTTGTTTGGGATCAGCTCCACAAACTCATCATAGTAATTTTCTGGTTTAAAGTCCTTTAAACTGACAACTATCTCGTCTTTGGAGTTGAATAATGGCACCACTTTCTGAAGCGATTTTGAAAAGATAATTTGACTTTTTAAAATTTATCCTGACAGAGACGACACTGAAATTTGTGGCACTTTTGGTTTCATGTGGATAGGCCCAATAATGACAGAGACATGAACCATAAACCAGGTCGACAAATCTGCATCTGACAGTTCCACAACAAACTCCACCTGAGGATTCTGACCCGTCTCCAGCTCTGGATCAACTATTGATATTTGCAGCTGACGTTATCAACCTTTCCTGGGAGTGTGATGCTAACTGTAGGCACTGCGCTGTCTGTCATTCTCTTAGAGTTGAATCTGATCTTTATTTTAACATAATCTGGCCAGAAATAACTAATTTAGCTGGGATGACAGGTTTGAGATGAGTTGATTTGTGCTTCTAAACAAGTCTCTCAGATAAGTTATAGTCACAACAACAGTTTTTCGACTAGTCATTCTCACCTTTTTGTTGAAAATCAAACAAAACACCTAAACATGACCATGAACGCTCGTATTGATCACGCTTCCACGCTATTCCGACATGCTGCTATTTAGACATTGATGTGTAATTGGAGTAGCGGCAAAGACATTATTTTTTAAGCATCCCACTACTTCCGAGAAGAGGCACTTTACTATTTTTCAAACATTCCGCTTTTTCGACATGAAGAATATTCATGTGAGAGCTTATTATACTTTGCACTCACCTTGGGCCATAGAGGATATCAGACAGTGGGAAAATGTCCTCACTGATTGCCGTGGGAAACAGTCATGCGTTTCAAAAAAGAGCATAGTCCATCTTTTTGGGAAAATATCTAATCTAAAACGGAGGCTGCATTGACCCTTTGTACTTCATTCATTTGGTGATGTAGGCAATCTGCGGCGAACACCATATAGTGTAAATAAATAACTAGGGGAGTAACGATATCTAAGTCTCACAATGTGAGATCGTCACAGTATGAACCTCACGGTACGATATTTATTGCGATATCGTGGGAAAGCTCACGATATGGTGGGGAGGCTCATGATATTACGATATTCTACATAATAACAAGACTGACATTCTAAAATGCTTTGACCAGTCATTTGGTACAACATTTATTGTCATTAGGGATGGAACGATATCCAAATCTCTCTGTACGATATTTTTACCATATACATCTCACCATGAATCTGCTACTTTTTTCTCTAAAAATGCCTTCACAAGACTTAATCCAAAGAATGAAGATTTCAAAGTGCTTAGAACAGTTATTTCTTCATGTCGTCTGCACTGAAACAGAGCAAAGGATCATGGTCTATGTAGTTCCCTCTGTTTTTTAGCTATTTCTGCATCAGCAAAGACTTGTGATTCGATACATTGTGATGGTCCATGATATTATTACATCCCTATAAATAACCAATCATTCAGTTCATTGCGTGTTGGAATAGCGATACTAAAAATGTCATAAATAGAAGCACGTCGTAATGAAGGGATATTGGAATTGATCACAGGCTGCTGAAAATGTGCTGTCTAAATCCATTTCGTATTTTTGATTGAGTTTTTTGACCATCTTAAAACTTATTTGTGTGCATTTGCTAATGTGTGCGTCATGTCGCCATGGTAACTGCTGAACTTTCCAACATAAACATACACGTAGAACCACCCCAGCACAATGTCATTGCAAAGTATCAACAGATTATCAGATTCTACCATATGCTGATGTCTCCTGAACCCCAAGAAATCCTATAAGCTGAAATAGTGTCAAATACTGCTGAAATGACGCAGTGAAAGTCCACATTCGGGAGTATTCTGTAGAGAGACATTTATATCTGTAAAAGTCTGGAGTAAAATGAGTTGTGTCCAGACCTCTGACGCTGATTACAGATAATTACTGCTTTCACTGGAGCACACGCACAGGGAGCAGAGCCTCAGAGAATACAGAAATATATTAAGCTTAACTAAAACTGAGATGTATTAACAGAGCAGTTGTTGTTAACAGTTGGGATGTAATGATATCCAAATGTCTATGTACAATATTTTCACAATATACACAACGCGATATTTATTACGATATTTTGGCTAACAGAGGCTAGAATTGCGAATATGTTACTTTTTCTTTTTCATAAACCGACTAATTAAGATTTCAAAGTGTTTTTTCAAAGTTATTTTTCATGTAGTTTGCACTGAAATGGAGCAAAGGATCATGGTCTATGTAGTTCCTTCTGATTTTTTTAGCTCAAACTGCTGCACCATAACAGTGAATTTAAGCAAAGAAGCGTGTATTTCGCTATATTGTAATGGTCCGTGATATTATTGAGAGGCTTTTGACGATGTTTTGGTTATTTTTACATCCCTAAATTAACAGTACCGGTATCTGATGCCAAAATTGTAGCATGGTCTGTGAAAGTTGAGAAAAGTGATTAAAACGCATGTATGAATAATTATGATGGTAGAAATGCATTAGGAAAGTGGGGAATGCTTTTGGACCGCTACAAACAAGTTAAAATTCAATTCGGTGTTGACATAAAATCAGGTACAGCGACATCAATGTTGTAGTAAAAATAACTCCAGCTTTTTCACGTTTCTGTCCTGACCTCTTTGTCAATGAAGCTAAATGTTTCTGGGTTTAAAGTATATTAGGGTGGTCCAATTTTTTTTTTAGATTATCTAGATTAGAACCTCGCATTTGGTTCCATATCTGGCCAAAATATTTGGGTCCAAATTTTATGCAAGTGAATTAATATTTACAGGGTCGCCGCAGGGTCTTAAAAGTCTTTCAAAGGTCTTAAATTTCATGTTAGTAAATTAAGGCCTTAAAAAGTCTTAAATTATGCTGTCCAAATATTCTTTTTTCCACAAATGTCTTATATTTCATTAGCCTATTTTGTGTATACTCAACAGGGCTGCAGTGTAATGTGAGACAATGTGAAATCTTAGTTTGTCTTGTGATGTTATAAATGATTTTTTGACCATTTTAGAAGCAATGCATACAACTATAAATGACTTCTGAATGAGATTTTATAATAAAAGTATCGTATAGTGAGTAATGGTCATTATTAGAATTGTATCTAGTGTTTTTCACCCACATAATGAGTGCTATGTTGGTCTTAATTTTCATTTAAACGGTCTTAAAAAGGTAATAAAAAAGTCTTAAATTTGGGGTAGTCAAACCTGGGGATACCCTGAATTAGACACTTGAAAACAGCCCTATACTATAACATAGTGAACCAAATAAATAAGGCATATTTGAATAATTTGTCATATTATTCTGCAAACAAAACTGAAACTTGCAGTCCAAAAGTTACTCGAAAACGCAAAATTAGTTATTTTCCAGGAAACTTGCAGCTTGAGCAACCTCTAAAACATCTCCTTTTTCTCCCAAATGTCTTCCTAAATCATCTTTTGGTTTCTAAACCCTAATGCAGGGTTGTAATAGAGGTTATCTGAAACTTTATTTTTTACCTTGCTTTGATGGACCACCCTAAAGTATATATAAGGAACAGGAATAAAAGTTTTGATTAAAAGCGCTGTACCTGATTTTGTCTTTGTTTTTGCAGTGGTTCAAAATGATTCCTTTCTTCACAGAGAAGAGTGCTTTTCACAACTTTCAGAGACCAGAGCAGAGTTTTGCCATCATGACACGCAACACAAACGACAACTAGCATGCTAACGCTAATGCATTTCTTGATTATTGGACAATAAAAAGCTATAACTTGCATACAGAACACAGCAAACTTACTTTTACAATATGTCTGTACTGAGATAAGACACATTTTGATTAAATAGGTGGAAAAAAATCAGGTACAGGCCCTTTTCACATAATGTAAAATCTTAAAAATTGAAAATGGATTCATGTAATAGTTATTAGACTCATGTTGGAGTGGCGTTTTGCATAACACTGCTACAGGCAAAGCTCCAGCGCTGTCCCTGCTAACAGTTTATGAGCAGCTTGTGCACAGCTTTGGAAAGTCAAGTGCGACAACATCAACAATACAAGTAGTAACACTTGGAAATGTCTTAGTATGAACACAAATGAGTCTGAGGAGATGTTTAGTGAGTGAGTTATGGAGAAAAGAAAAAGTCCAATCTGTTAACATGTGACGAAAAAGGAGAAGAGAAGAACAGATTCACTTTTACACATTTATTATGTTCTAATGTAGTTTCCTCATCACAAACACACCTGGAGTTCTGTTTTGTTCACACATGTTTCACACACAAACCCTGCAGATTTAGGCTGAGTTCTGCTCTCAAACTGAAAACACTCTGTTCCACCTTGTGATGTCATGTGGTAATGCAAGAAGTGCTGCACTGTGTTTTAAACTCCATACACCTTCACTAAAATCATTTGGATGATTTCAAACCCAGAATTGCCAAACTGAACAATCTCTACTGAACAAAAGGCAAAGGGTAGCAGCTAACTTGAAAACTACCATTACATGACATCACAAGGTGGAACAGAGCATTTTGAGCTGTGGAGATGTAGACTAATAATAAAGGGTTACTCAAACATGTGTGAATGAAACAAAACACAACCCCTGGTATGTGTTTGAGGAGGACATGATAACATGGGTTTGGGTCCATTTAGTTTAAAGTTTGTTCTATGTGTGTTCACACTATCCATGTTCACACCATTTAAGTCCCATTTGTTCACTGCATTTTCATATGAATCATGATGTAAAACTAGACACATATAGATGAGTGTTTGTGGAGCCTCAGCTGGAGACAGTGGGAGCTCCTCTTATTTAAACACTTTCATTGTTGAGTTGAAATGATCCGAGGCGAGAAGCTGCTGCTGCTGTGAAACCGCATGAGCTCCGAGAGCTCATAGCTGTAGAGCCACATGTGAGTGTGTGAGGGAAGAGTCAGGGCTGAGACTGAAGAATAAACCAAGACTCAGCTTGTATTATGACCAGACCTAAACTAAACTATACCCAGTCTGTCAGTCTGGCCCAGGGCAAATGTGGCTACAATCGTGATTTAACGCTGAGTGTGGAGTGAATAAGTAATGCACTGTAAATCGCTCGGGTACTATATCAATCCAATGTGTTATTATTATACTATTATAAACCAGAACTAAACCAGAGGTTAACAAGATATAAACAAGTACTGAACTAGGACTAAACAAGGACTAAACCAAACAGGACTAAAGCAGGGCTAAACTAGAACAACAACAGGTCTAAACAAGAAATCCAGTCAAAATTAGGATTACACCAAGCCCAGTATTAAAATGTGGTAATAAATGGCCTCCTTAAAGACATTCATGTGGGTGCGTTTACGCCCAAACTGCAAAGCTGATCTGTGATTGGTCCAATGGCCCAGATTCTCTTGAGTTTGTAAACTCACAAATATTTCATAAAATAAAATAAAAAAAACTATAAAATTGGACAAAAGTGAGGACTGGAGCAGATTTACAACAAAACTTTTAAGCATTTGTGTTCCCACTTGTGTCAATGTTCATTTGTTTTAATATTATCTTTATTTGCTTTTGTTTCTATTTAAACAAACATATGTATAATCACTTTCTGTTTTGTTGTTCATTTCAGCGGCGAAGAAGGCACAGTGGTTGGAGAAAGAGGAGAGAGCGAGAAGACTGAGAGAATCCCAACTGGAGGAGAGGAGGAGGAGGCTGGAGGAACAGAGAGTCAAAGCAGAGAGGAGGAGAGCTCTGCTGGAGGAGAAACAGAGACAGAAACTAGAGAAAAACAAGGTGAGACCCGAGAGGGAGGCAGGGATTTTTCAGCATGTGTGTCCTCTGTATCTTGTTGTTAGATCAATGTAAAAGGATGAAAGAAGCAGACATGGGGTGACCTACGATGGGCAGTCCACAGTGAAAGTGCATTGAAAAAAACAAATGTTGCCTAAACCCTGATCGTGTTTCCTCTGTCTTTGACACAGGAGCGATATGAAGCAGCCATCAAGAGGTCCACTAAGAAAACCTGGGCCGAGATCCGTCAGCAGAGATGGTCCTGGGCCGGAGGACTCAACCAGACCTCCAGACGAGAGAGTGAGTCTGTGCTAGGCCATCGCTATGCTAACGCGAGGATAACATGAGGCTAACAAAGGGGCTAATGCTGTTATTACTCAGTCTGAATACCTGATCCGATTTGGCACCTTTGCAATTTAACTTTTTAAACTCTTTTAAACAAGTTTATTCTGTGTTCTGTCGCTGTAGCCACAAGTATTGCTGAGCTTAAATATATTCAGATGAAAGTTTATTTTTAGAAATCGAAAGAAAAACAATCACATTTGACCAGAATGATCAAAATGAGCTGTTTTACTGAAGTCAGCTCTGTTTTCTAACGTTTAAATACAAAATTTTGAACGTTTTTTTTCAGTAAAACAGTTCATGTTTGATTGAACGAATCTCAAAAATGACGCTTCATGCTGGGGGTGTTCTACATGTATCTCTATAGTGGAATGTTCATCAGTTACCATGCACATAGCAAACGCTGCCAAAAAGTCTTAGACAGTCTGAAAACTCAAGAAGAAATACAAAATAGTTTCAAACAACAGATTTTCAGGACCCTGTGAACAATACGAGCGTTCATAGTCCTATTTAGGAGTTTGATTTTGAACAAAAAGGTGAGAGTGACTAATAGGGATGTAACAATAACCAAAATATTATTGTCGTATCGTATTGCCAAAGGTCTCACAATAATAAAGAAAGAAATAACTGTTCTAAGCACTTTGAAATCTTCATTCTTTGGATTAATTCTTATGAAGGCATTTTTAGAGGAAAAAGGAGCAGATTCACAGATTAATAAATCTGGTACAGTGAGATGTATATAGTGAAAATATGGTACTGAGAGATTTGGATATCGTTCCATCTCTAATGACAATAAATTTTGTACCAAATGACTGGTCAAAGCATTTTAGAATGTCAGTCTTGTTATGATGTAGAATGTCGTAATATCGTGAGCTTTCCCACGATATTGCAATAAATATCGTACCGTGAGCTTCATACCGTGACAATATTGTATCCTGAGACTTGGATATTGTTACACCCCTAGTAACTAACTGAAAAACAGAAAAATCAGCTCACCTGTTGTAGTTCCAGCTAAGTCGGTTCTTTCTTGTGTTAAAACAGCTCAGATTAAAATCTAACTCGTGTAACAGAGCTTCAGACAGAGCAGGGGCTTCAGTTAACACACAAGTATCAACAGAAACTTCAGAGCTTGCGCCAAAGATCTGGGCATGCTCGGTTTGAAAAATGGTGCCAAATCGGGTAATAACAGCTCCCTGGACTGTTCCCTACTGTAAATACAACCAAACATGAGTAATATCTGTGTTCTGCTAATACAAGACACATGTTTGAACTTCTACTTCTGTAATGGTCTGATCATCGCCAGTGATGCAAGAAGGAGAAATCTCAAACGTGACGTGTTTAGGAGCCGTGGATGCGACTTTCATTAGGCTGAACGTGTGAACGGAAACACAGAGTTACCTAAGACCTGTGAAAGTATTCAGAATGTCATTGACTCTGTGCGGCTGTTTTATTACGCTAATATTGTTTCGTTTATTGCTCTGTACAAGAATGGTGAAAGGTGAAGTAGCTGTGATCTCTTATTGTTTCTGTGACCGTTTTCATTTTGTTTGTAGCTGGTGGATTTGGCGTTTTACAGTTCAGTTGTTGAATGAAAGAGACAGATGCAGAAGACCAGCCTAACCCTAACCCCTCAAACCCCTGCTCAAGTCCCTCCTGGTTTCCACTGGGTCAATAAAAGTCCATTTGTATGGTCATTATTATTATTATTCCATCAGCTCTGGCTCCAATTGACTTTACGTCGAAAAATTCTCACCCCTCTCTCTGTAACTGGTGCTGGGAGCCTCGTCATTTTGGTCTTACACCGTTCGTATTAACTCGCTCTGCGTGATCTTGGTGTTTTTATTTCGCAATTTTGTCCATTCCTATTCCCAATACGAATCTCGGCTCCGAATTTCTTCCGTCACTTTCCCTTAAGGCCGCCCCACCCTACAGGAGAAATTGCCTGATTTTGGCTGCGATTTCTTCTCCCCGAGTTTGAGGAGGCGTGACCCAAGTTTGTGTCTTCATGTGAAAGTTTGAGGCCACTGTGTTCCTTGTGTGTGTGTCAGTGTCAGATTGTAACCACCAAACATTAACAACGCTACAGTAACAGGCGATAAAACGAGTGACGGACACAGAGACGTAACATACAAACTTGGGAAATAACGGAAATAATGAGAAAACTTTATTCCTCACCTCTCATAAAGTGGCAAATGTAAACTGCATCCACAATATCCACAGAAATTGTCCTTTGCAAATAATGACCCCAGTCCACAAAACCATGCTGTTAATCCAGTTTGGGGCGAGATAGTTCCTCACGTGTGTCTGTTTACATCCACACAGTGCACGGATCGAGGTGAAGCTGCAGATTAGTGATAGTGACTCTACTTCCTGTGGACTTTATCTCCAATCGTTTAGGCTTTAAAAATACTGTATTTGAAATATTGCACCGCATTTCACAAATAATAATAACACAGTTTGTATCTTGACTTGTATCTAAACTAGAAGTGCAGTGCTCTGATCACACTCACAACTTTATATCCTGTGGTCCGCAGACAGATCTCGCTGCATTTGCGATCAGAGATTTTAAGTCTCGTAAGATTCTCCTCGTGTCTGTGGTGTGCGCTTTTTGTCGCATGTTTAAAAATCGTTTAAGACCGAAAAATCCTGTAGTGTGTGGCGGCCTTTAGTTCATTTCTTTATACAATCTATATTTGAATCCCAGTCCCAACTTAAACATCATTGGGAGAGTGGTTCTGCTTAAAACTCTGCATAAACATGTTCTGAAATATTGTATTCGTCAGTTCAGATTAGTTTTTTTGTCTATTCTTCTGGACAAGTTCAAAATGTGAAGTTCTATTATTAGAGCATAATATTTTTTTTTTTTTCACTCAAATTGTTCAGCACTATCTGCAGACCCCTTTCAATTTGAAATCTCATCTCAAAGAAACTTGTGAGTAAAAGACTTAAAAAAATAAAAAAAAAAAGACTAAAAATATCTTCAACATTACAAATGATTGGAAAAAGTAAAAAAAAAAAAAAAAAAGATACAAAATGTTACTCAAGTAAGAAAGCACTGTTACCTGCCCACAGGTTGCCGGCCAAATTTCACCTCCCATAGATACTGTTGTGTCCTTGAGCAAGACACATAACATATAATAACTAGATTAAACTGTTTTAAAACGGTTTCTTTAGGTTCATTTTCAAATATCTTCATCACTTGCCAGAGAACAATTAACATGACCCATTCTTGACCCACCAGTGGACTCCTCCTTCCTTTCCTCCTCCTCTCGAGTCTAACCTTCTTCTAATCCTCAGCAGAAGAAGTGCCCCTGTCTGCACCTGTCCTTTAAAGAGCAGTTGCAGTGTGTGTGTGTGTGTGTGTGTGTGTGTGTGTGTGTGTGTGTGTGTGTGTGTGTGTGTGCGTTGCCACCCCGGTGGTTGAACAGCTGTGTTGCGTTCTCTGGTGCAGGCCGATGCTCCTCCTCCACAGTGAACCTCCCTCGTACCCAGGACCCTGTCATTAACAACAGGCTGTCCAAGTCCTCCGCCACCCTGTGGAACTCCCCCAGCAGAAGTAAGAACGGAAGCACAACCAGAGCCTCAGGGGCATGAGCGGACTCCGAGGAACCTAGATTAGTTTGTCAGGGAATAGGGCTCCAAAGTGAATCACAATCAAACTGAAACTGAAATTTGAATAGACGCAATTAGAACAATTTTGAAGTACCATAAGTTCCTCCACAAATAACCAAATCTCCTTTCTTATTCTGCGTAAAAATCTGTACAAACATGTTCTGAAATATTGTATTCGTTAGTTCAGATTTCATTTTGTCAATTCTTCTGGACAAGTTCAAAATATGAAGTTCTATTATTAGAGCATTTTATATATATATATATATATATATATTTTTTTTTTATTTATTTATTTTTTTCACTCAAATTGTACAGCACTATCTGCAGACCCCTTTGAATTTGAAATCTCATCTCAAAGAAACTTGTGAGTAAAAGACTTAAAAATAAAAAAGACTAAAAATATATTGGTCAAACTGTTATTAAAATATATATATATATATATATATATATATATATATATATATATATATATATATTAATAACAGTTTGACCAATATATTTTTAGTCTTTATATATATATATATATATATATATATATATATATATATATATATATATATATATATATATATATATATATATATATATATATGATCTAACAGAATTTAGCTTAAGTAAGATAGTGATATTACTTTAAAATAATATTTCTCAATGTTTCTCAACGTTCTAAAATGAATCCCTTTATCTATCCCTCTATAACTCAGTTTTAGTGGAATTAATCTAAATTGTGCACTTTAAGATAGGGCCAAATCAAACTAAGAAAAAAATAGAAACCAAATTAAAACTAGAAAATTTGGATTGTAAATAAATACTGTCTCATACAAATAACCAACTCATTGTCAATCTAAATCTTTATCAAAAAAGAATGACCAAAACATAAAGAGTAAGAGTAAAAAAAACCTATGGCTCTCAGCAATAACCTCCCACCACTTGGTTCCAGAAGTAAATTTCCCTTAAACTGTGGTTTTAAAGACCTAAAATCTTATTTAAATTCTTTACTGACTTTAGAAACCACAAAGTTGGTGCACAGTTTGGACACATAGCTCATTAACGTCTCTTTAAACTCTCGAACTCTTTCCCATAGACTTTACTGGTGCACTACATAACTTTTTGTTTGGGGGTCCGTCACCTGCTTGTTTCTATGGATACGTCATTGCTCTGCCTGGAATGTCCCACAGTATGACATGAAACAGCTCTACTTTACATGTATTCAATTCCAGGTGGTTTCATAGCTCAAAAATACCTCAAAAAACAGGCATTCTGACTGTGAGCGGGGTCGCCTCTCTACAGATCTGACCTGTAACTTGGTCTGGTTTGGTTTCCATGAAGATATAAAGGTTTAATACCATACTGTGAAACATTCCAGGCAAGAAAAGCATTTGACGGACCCTAAAATCAGTGTAAAATTTGGAACTACAGTCTGCTTCCAACTGAGCAAGACTGTTGAGCTCCAAAAATGATTAAAAGTCCAAATTTATAGTCTTCCGAACTTCCTGGAGCAGCTCATTTCCAACTCAGTATTGTTCTGACTAAATGATAGATTGAATAGCCTTATATTTTAGTATTCCGAGTCCGCTCCTGGTCCCTGGCTCTGCTCTGGTCTGCGCTTTGCCTGCTGCCTGTCTCTGGATCACCTCGTCTGCATCGTGACCTCCTTTTACCTCTTAATTTCACTTTGATTTAACTTTATTTCATTTCTTTTGATTTGGTGGTGGCTGCATTTTGTCTCATCCTGTCGTGGTGGAGTCGGTACATTTTTGGTTCACATTCAGTCACGTTAATTTGAGTTTTCGCTTCAGTGAGTTCAAACGTTCACTGCTGGTTTTAATGTGGTGCTGGTTTGTTGGTGGTGGGGAACATAATAAAAATCAGGTTTGAATGAAATAATCCTTTTACATGCATCTTGTTCCATATGAAATGTCTTGATATATTTGATTAATTTGTTGATTCTAACTTGCCTGATCAAGGTTTTGAATTTCAGCATGAAGTATGGGCAGATATAGATTTTTTGAGGTATTTTCTGATCTTTGTTATAATATAGTTTCCTCATCACAAACGGACCTGGAGTTGTGTTCTGTTTCATTCACACATTTTAACACACAAACCCTGCCTATTTAGACTAGGGGTGTGCAAAAATACAACAACAAAAAATCAATATATTGTTTCGTTTAATGTGTTTTTTTTGGAATATTTTACTAAAGTATCTTACTACAGTGCTACAGGACACTCATTTATGCGACACATTTAACATTTTCACAGATTTGATTATTAAAATGTGTGTGTTTCATATTCACTTTGCACAAGAAGAAGACTTTTAGTATCACAGCCATGATTTAGCCTTTTTTATTCAGCTTTTTTTTCCAGCCATTTTTTATTGAGCCGTATTGAATCGATTTGAAATATCTTGTATCAAACCAAAAGTGCACTGTATCAAGATATGTATCGTATCATGGCCTATGTATCAAGGTATGTATCCCTAATTTAGACTGAGTTCTTCTCTCAAACCAAAAGCAACCTGTTCCACCTTGTGATGTCATGTGGTGTGTTTTTAAACTTCACATACCTTCACTAGAATCATTTGGATATTTTCAGACCTGGAATTGCCGATCTCTAGTGAACTAAAGGTAAAATGTAACTGTGAACTTGAAAACTACCGCTTCATGACATCACAAGGTGGAACAGAGCATTTTGATTAACTTCTTAGGTTCCTTTCTAAGACAATGTAGCCAAGTGTATTTTTACCTTGTTGACATGTTTCGGCTGCTAGCTGCGAGCCATCTTCAGAACTGTCCAGGCAGACGATTGATAAAGTTACTCAACATACGTGAATGAAACAAAACACAACTCCAGCTCTGTTTCTGATGAGGTAACACCATTATAACATGGTTTAAAGCTCACAAGAGTCAATTTTTCATAAGATAGGATACTTAAAATCCACAGTGAGGCCCAAAAAATGACCTTAGGTTGACAGAAAAATCACAAATTAACATTTTTTTGTAATAATAATATTATATAGGACCTTTATTGGAAACCAGTTCTTTATTTTTCCAGTCCTTTTGTAAATTATTCCAGTTTCAAGGGTCAGAATGTTGAAATGTACCAGTTTCTGTGCAAACGCTTTGTTGGTACAGGAACAGATCAGAATATTCTGATTGAGCTCCTTGAGATCTTCTGTCGTCACACCATGTCAATAAATAACAATGATGACAATTTCCCACAATGCAATCTGCAGAACATCTCCTGTTTCCAGTGGAAACCCAGATCTGTCCATGGATACTGACAGCACGCATCTGCAGGCTCTTACGGTCAACTGGGTGAAGTACCAAAGAGGAGAGGAGGAGAGGGTCAGAGGAGCTGAGGAGAGGGTCAGAGGAGCTGAGGAGAGGGTCAGAGGAGCTGAAGAGAGGGTCAGAGGAGCAGAGGAGAAGGTCAGAGGAGCTGAGGAGAGGTCAGAGGAGCTGAGGAGAGGTCAGAGGAGCAGAAGATAGGGTCAGAGGAGAGAGTCAGAGGAGCTGAGGAGAGGGTCAGAGGAGCAGAGGAGAGGGTCAGAGGAGTAGAGGAGATGGTCAGAGGGGCAGAGGATAAACAAAAGAACTTGTTGGCAGTGACGACATAAATTTACCGCCCTGTATAAATCACTGGTGTGGAGCAGTAAACAGCAGCACTTCAGACTGCAGAGGAGAGAGGGAGAGGAGAAGAGGAGAGGAGAGATAATGGGATGGAGAGAAGAAAGAGAGGGACAGAGGAGAGGAGGAGATAATGGGTGAGAGGGAAAGAGATGGACGGAGAAAGGAAATTGGAGAGAGGAAAAGAAAGAGGGTTAGACGAGAGGAGAAGAACAGAAGAGAAACTCAGATGGGGTGAAAGACGAAAGAGAGGAGGAGAAGAGGGGGAGATTAATAGAAAGAGAGGAGAGGAAAAAGAGAAAGGAGCGACACGAGGACCGGGGAGAGGAATGAGGCCGTTAAGAAAAGAGAATGGACGTGGGGAGAGTTGAAATAGAGGGAGAGAGAGAGAAATAAAGGAGAAACATGGAGAGGAGGACAATATGGATAGAAAGAGGAGGGGAGAAGGAGAGAAAGATAAGCAGGGGAGTGGGAGAGAGGAGACAGCTGAGAAAAAGAAAGACTGAGAGAGAGAAAAGCTAGAGGAGAGACAGGGATAGAGAGAGTGATGAGGAGGAGGAGGTGTGAAGGAGAGGGTTGCTATAGAAACAGGAGTCCGTTATCAGTTCGTCATAAAACATGTCCAGAACACGGACCAGAGGAGAGGAGGAGACTGAGCTGCAAAACATAACGCTAAACGAATGTTAACGAGAAAAACAAGCGCAATATTTACATTAGATTTACAACGCTAGTAAAGCAAACTTCTACTACTGCAGCTGAGTAAGAAACTACTACTACTGCATCTGAGTAAAAAACTACTACTACTACTGCATCTGAGTAATCTCTATTTGACAGAGAATTACTGTTTTTATAACTTTAGATGCAAAAAAAATCCAACAAAATAAAAAAAAATAAATAAAAAAAAACGGTTTTCTTAACATTAACTTTACATAATTTTTTAGATGTTATTGATTTTCCTGAAATGTTCCACAGTATGGCATTAAACGTAAGTCTATGATATCATTAGGCAAAGTTAAATACAAGATCTGTGGAGAGGCGACTCCACTCAGAGTACGAATACAGGTTATTTTCAATGTATTTTTGAGCAATAAAAAGTATACGACCGATATGGATTTTGTTGCGGCCGATATGATACCGATAAAATGGAAGTTGGAGCTGCCGATATATTTATGATAAAACTTGTTATTCTGCCTCTTTATGTCATATTTAAAGACAGAAGGTCGGCCTAATGGTGTTTTTGTATGATATTCTAGCCAGTAAAGAAAGTAAGCAGTAGCAAACTACTGCTATTAGCTTTTAGCGGTAAACGCGTGTGGTAATTAATGATCTGCTAAACGCCGATAATTCACCCTTCTATTCACAGCTCATTTACATATCAGTGCGTGTCCAGTAACATATATATGGCCAATATAGTCACTTTACAGTCGCTAATAGAAGAGAAAACAGCCTGTTTATGTGTGGGAGCTACAGCAGCTAATCGCTAACCAATGAGAAAGAACAAAAACGAAATTCAAAACCGACACATTTCAACACTCAGTCTCACACAGGCTCCTCTCAGATCACAAGTCTGCACTAAGAACTGTTCTTTTAATCCAGACTCTAACTGAGCATCCGGAAAAAGAATAGAATCTCAGTGTTTCGCACGTGGATCTATGGCTGCGAGTGTAAACAAACACACATGCGTTCAGGGGCGCGGTGGACACAGACAAATGACTCCTCAGATAAATCCTGATGTGGCGCCACATATTAGGGCATTTATCTGTCTGTAAATTGGATTAAATGGGCAGAATATAGAGTCTGAGCTTTATAACAAGGTAAAACATGTCCATATGGAATATCGGCCCAGATATGCAAGATTTTGGCCAATAGCCGATATGTTTCCAAGAGCCCATATCGGCTGATAATATAGGCCAATCGATATATCGGTCGGGCCCTAATAAAAACTAGGGATGCGACAAGATCCCGTGAGACAAAATTACCACAAGATCGTGCACACTTGAGAAAAATGATGTTGTGAAATTTTTTTTCAAGCATTTACATTTGGATTGGACGAAAAAGAGTTATGGGTTGGTGAGTTGCATCTCTTACAGTTCCAAAAAGCAGTACTAGAATAGAAACAAAAATACAAAATCAAAAATATAAAAAATGTCAAGTCAAAACTAGAAACTGATCATGAAATGTACTGTATATAATAGAAATTATTTTAAAATCTTGTCTTGTCTTGTCAACAAAAGTCACATGGTTCAACTTTAACTTACTATGTCAACAAGTGTTATAATGGTATAATTCAGAAACACTATTTAAATTATAATCTGAACAATTTTAGTCTAATCCAGGTTAAAACCAAGTGGCTTGGTCAGATGTGGTCCAAGTGACTTTCTATTTTTCAGTTTCTTCATCTCATTATTTTGTCTGTCTGTGTCTGATTTTGCTTTTTTGAGTTTTGTATTTTAATTCCCTGAGGCAGACACACAAAATGTATCTGAAATCTCTGTATGTTTTGTCTATTGTAAATCAATTTTATTTTATTTTTTTCTGTAATGTCACTCATAAACTGTCTTTTGGCTGCGTTCACACTTGTCCTGGTTTGGTCCTGATGGAGACTTGGTTTGGGTCTGTTCTAGGCCTGGTTTAGTTCCCGGTTTAGTCCTGAGCAATCCTGGTTTAGTCCTGGTTGAATCCTACTCTAGTCTAGTCCTGTTTTATTTCTGGTTTAGTTCTAGGGTAGTCATGTTTTGGGCTTGTTCTAATCCTGGTTTAGTCCTGGTTTGGTTCTGGTTTTGTACTTGATATAGGTACTTTGTTTACTCCTAGTTTAGCTATAGTTTGGTCCTGTTTTAGTCCTGATTTAGTCCTGGTATATTCCTGGATTAGTCCTGGTTTATTCCTAGTTTAGTCCTAGTTTAGTCCTGGTTCATTCCTAGTTTAGCCCTAGTTTAGTCCTGGTTTAGTCCTGGTTTATTCCTAGTTTAGTCCTGGTTTCGTCGTGCTTTCGTCCTGGTTTAGTTCTTGTTTAGTCCTGGTTTATTCCTGGATTAGCCCTGGTTTACTCCTGGTTTATTCCTGGTTTAGTCCTGGATTAGTCCTGGTTTAGCCCTGGTTTACTCCTGGTTTAGTCCTGGATTAGTCCTGGTTTAGTCCTGGTTTACTCCTAGTTTAGTCCTGGTTTAGTCCTAGTTTACTCCTGGTTTAATCCTGGATTAGTCCTGGATTAGTCCTGGTTTAGTCCTGGTTTACTCCTAGTTTAGTCCTGGTTTAGTCCTAGTTTACTCCTGGTTTTATCCTGGATTAGTCCTAGTTTAGTCCTGATTTACTCCTGGTTTAGTCCTGGTTTAGTCCTGGTTTAGTCCTAGTTTACTCCTGGTTTAATCCTGGATTAGTCCTGGTTTACTCCTAGTTTAGTCCTGGTTTAGTCCTAGTTTACTCCTGGTTTAATCCTGGATTAGTCCTAGTTTAGTCCTGGTTTACTCCTGGTTTAGTCCTGGATTAGTCCTGGTTTAGTTCTGGTTTACTCCTAGTTTAGTCATTGTTTAGTCCTGGTTTAGTCCCGGTCTTCACGTGGTGTAAGTGTGAACGCGGCCTTGATCTGTTTACAGGTGTGTCCTAAACCGTGAACACAAATTGATCACTGGTGGAAAACAATGTCCCAATATTTATTTTAATTATTCACTTTTTTGGTAGATTTTGGTGCAACAAACTCTGCAACAGATTTTTCCCATGACTGATCAGAACTCATGATTTCTGTGTTTTTAAATGGTGTATGTTATGTTTCATTTTATTTAAGGTTTTGCAGGGACACAACCAAATGACCAAATGGGGAGGAGACTGTAATTTTAGCTTGTGACCTTTTCATTTCACCAGACTGGCACTTGTTTGGTTCTAGTTTGAGCCAATTCTAATTCTGATGTAGACTTGGGTTAGTCCCATTCTATTCCAGGTTTAGTTCTGAATTAATCCTGGTCTGGTTTAATACTGGTTTAGTTCATGGTCTTGTCCTGGTCTAGTCCTGGTTCAGTTCATGGTTTGGTCCCATTCTAGTCAAGGTTTAGTTTAGGTTTAGTTCCTGGTTTAATCTGGGTCTATTCCTGGTTTAGTTGCTGGTTTGGTCCCATTCTAGTCCAGGTTTAGTTAAATTTAGTCCTGGTTTAGTTGCTGGTCTAGTCCTGGTCTAATCGTGGTTTTGTTCCTGGTCTAGTCCTGGTTTAGTTCCTGGTTTGGTCCCATTCTAGTCCAGGTTTAGTTCAGGTTTAGTCCTGGTTTAGTTCCTGGTTTAGTCCTGGGCTGGTCCTGGTGTAGTTTTTGGTCTAGTTCCGGTTTACTTTAGGTTTAGTCCTGGTTTAGTTCCTGGTTTGGTCCCATTCTAGTCCAGGTTTAGATCAGGTTTAGTCCCGGTTTAGTTCCTGTTTTAGTTCCTGCTGTAGTTCTTTGTTTAGCCCTGGTTTCGTTCCTGGTCTAGTACTGGTTTTGTCTTGGTTTAGTTCCTGGTTTAGTCCTAGTCTAGTCCTGGTTTAGTTCCTGCTGTAGTTCTTGGCTTAGTCCTGGTTTTGTCTTGGTTTAGTTCCTGATTTAGTTCTGGTTTTGTCTTGGTTTAATTCCTGATTTAGTCATGGTCTAGTCCTGGTTTAGTTCTTGGTCTTGCCTGGTCTAGTCCTGGTTTAGTTCCGGGTTTAGTCCCAGTTTAGTCCCAGTTTTCATGTGATGTTTGTGTAAATGTGAACACAGCCTGTGTCTCATCTGACTGCACTGCCTAAAATGGAAATCTAAAAATCAGGAAATGAATTCTCTTCTTTTGATTCATTTGGCTTTTTGTAGATCTGTTTAGTCTAGATGAACTTTTTTAACATATTTAGTGTCAGTGGCGTCAAATAAAACTTACTCCACTTGTAGATAACTAAGAAATAAGAAAACAATACTTAAAAACAACTGACAAAAGGAAATTTAAACCAAAAACAAGATTGATATTCTCAGTTAAAGCTGCATTATGTAACATTACTGGTAGATAGTTAGTATCTACTTGTCTCCTAGGTGATGTTATTGCTTTTCCTAGATAGAATGTCCCACACGTAGCATTAAATTTATCTTGCATTCAGTCAGTCACAGGTGTTTGCTGCTCAAAAATCCATAGAAAATCACGCATGATGACTGTGAACCGGCTCACCTCTCCACAGATCTGACCTGTTACTTGAACCGATTATGTCATTTGCTTGTAGTTGTGTAGATGGATAGGTTTAATGCTGCACTGTGGAACTTTCTAATCCAGCCAAAGCCGTAACATCGCCATAAAAACGAGCAGGTGGCATATTTAAAGGTTTCGTTGTGCTAAAATCTCCAGTCGTGCCCAGCCCTGTTTAAAGGTGTATAGTCCCTGTGTGTGCTGGTGCTGACGGCGCCCTCTTGTGTCAGCCCGCAGCCTGCGCCTCAGCCCCTGGGAGAGCAAAATCGTGGAGAGGCTCATGACGCCGACTCTGTCCTTTCTGAAGAAGAGCCGGAGCGCCGCCACTCTGCTCAACAACACCAACGACTGTGAGTGACAAACAGGGAAATACTCCAGAATCCGTCTAACATATTTATCTGTCTATTTATCTGTCTATTTATCTATCTATTTATTTGTCTATTTATCTATCTGTCTATCCATCTATGTATCGATCTGTCTATCTATCTATATGTCTATCTGTCTATCCTTCCTATCTGTCTGTCTATTTATCTATCTGTCTATCTATGTATTTTTCTATCTGTCTATCAGTCCATTTATCGATCTGTCAATCTATCTATCTTTCTTACTATCTATAATCTATCTGTCTATTTATCAATCTGTCTATCTATGTGTCTATCTATGTGTCTATTTATCTATCTGTCTATATATCTATCTATTTTTCTATGTCTATCAGTTCATTTATCGATCTGTCTATCTATCTATCTATCTATCTATCTATCTATCTGTCTATCTATCTTTCCATCTATCTATGAATCTGTCTGTCTTTCTATCTGTCAATCTATCTATCTTTCTTACTATCTATAATCTATCTATCTGTCTATCAATCTGTCTATGTGTCTATTTATCAATCTGTCTGTCTATCTATCTTTTTATCTATTATTGATCTGTCTATCAATCTATGTCTATGTGTCTGTCTGTCTATCTTTCCATCTATCTATCGATCTATCTTTCTATCTATTTTTATGTCTATCTATTTTATGTCTATCTATTTTATGTCTATCTATCTAACTCTTTAATCTATCTAGCTGTCTATTTATCAGTCTGTCTGTCTATCTATCTTTCTATCTATTATTGATCTGTCTATCAATCTATGTGTCAATGTGTCTATCTATCTATCTATCTATCTCACTCTTTATTCTATCTAGCTGTCTATTTATCGATCTGTCTATCTTTCTGTGTCTACCTATCTGTCTTTACCTATCTTTGTATCTGTCTATCTCTAACTCTCTAATCTAATCCCTCTGCTGTGTGTACAGCGTGCAGTCCTCTGAACTGCTCTCATCAGAACAGCGCAGAGAGATGGAGACTGTCCTCAGCCTCCACCCCAGACATCACCCAGAGACCCCCAAGACACCGCTACTCCACCCCGGTAAGACCTGTCCCCATGTCCCCCGAGACACTGCTACTCCACCCCGGTAAGACCTGTCCCCATGTCCCCCGAGACACTGCTACTCCACCCCGGTAAGACCTGTCCCCATGTCCCCCGAGACACCGCTACTCCACCCCGGTAAGACCTGTCCCCATGTCCCCCGAGACACCGCTACTCCACCCCGGTAAGACCTGTCCCCCGAGACCCCGCTACTCCACCCCGGTAAGACCTGTCCCCATGTCCCCCGAGACACTGCTACTCCACCCCGGTAAGACCTGTCCCCATGTCCCCCGAGACACTGCTACTCCACCCCGGTAAGACCTGTCCCCATGTCCCCCGAGACACCGCTACTCCACCCCGGTAAGGACTGTCCCCGAGACACCGGTACTCCACCCCAGTAAGACCTGTCCCCGAGACACCACTACGCCACCCCAGTAAGACCTGTCCCCGAGACACCGGTACTCCACCCCGGTAAGACCTGTCCCTGAGACACCAGTACTCCACCCCGGTAAGACCTGTCCCCGAGACACCGGTACTCCACCCCGGCAAAGACTGTCCCCTCACCGAGACATGTCCACCCCGGTAAGGACTGTCCCCTCACCGAGACATGTCCACCCCGGTAAGGACTGTCCCCTCACTGAGACATGTCCACCCCGGTAAAGACTGTCCCCTCACTCAGACAAGTCCACTCCTGTAAAGACTAGTGCTGTCAAATGATAATTTTTTTTACAATTACACAATTTTGATTAATTAATAATATTAATCACAGATAATTATTCTTCAAAAAATGACCAAAATAAAAAAAAGTCCCGTCGGGCAGTTTTTTTAAGAGAAATTTGCCGCTGAGCACCAGTCACAGTCTCATCTGTCGTCTTCACATGGACAGACCTGATCACTGACCTAATAACCTTTCAGGTCACCATCCGCACTTTCCATAGAGGAGCGTTCAAAATAAATTGTGTGATTAATCTGCGCTAAAAAAAAAACAGAGCGATTTTTTGTGAATAATCGCACGCCCTAGTAAAGACTTTCCCCTCTCTCACACTACACCAAGACAAGTCCACTCTGGTAAAGATTCTAGCTCCTCTAGTTCAGGTCGATGTAAAAGAGCATGTGCACCAAAGAGTGGGTTTGTAGAGAAAGAGCCCAAAGTGACTGGAAATAGATAAAAATTGGATGACGTATATGTTCCACTAGGGAAGCGCGTGTGTGTGTGGATCCACTCTGTTCACCTGAAGCCTGTTGCATGTGAACAAGAACTGACCAAACTGAAGTAAACAGAGCTAAACCTAGTGCCTCTAGAGCTGCTCCACAGAGCGCAGAAACATGTGAGCTCACCCTGAGTGCTTTTAAAATATGACATACCAAAGAACAGCCGGTAACTTATTCACTGCGCCTCACTCATCTCCATTATTATACACATCTAACCTTATCATTACTCACACATTTTTGCCTCTTACATGTCACAAACTTAAATATAGTCTGGGTTCTGTTTTGGTCTGCTCCAGGCTCAGTCGGGGAACTCCCTCTGCTAACTTTAACCCAAAGAAACAGATTATTTTACTTTAAGTGTCGGTTTAGCTGTTAAAAATAGTTTGGACTGATCCGTTACACGCCTCCAGTTCAAGTAGCTCTGTTTTTGGTTTCAGGTGGAAAAGAAGAAAAAAGAAAAGAAGGATAAAGAGCGAGAGAACGAGAAAGAGAAGAATGCTCTGTCCAAAGAAAGAACACAGAATAAGAGACAGACGACATCACCCACGGCAACAACCAATCAGAGGACTCGACCAGACGGCAGGTACAGAGCAGGGGATTGTGGGAAATGTAGTGAACTCTAACAAGAAGTATATTATAGCGTTTTTGGTTTGAAAATTTTGATTTCATAAACCACTCCTGGACATATGAGGCTTTACACAGACATTGAACTTTGATGAATATTAAAAGTAGATAGTTTGTACTGTCAGCATTAACTGTACATAACTGACCTGTGAAAAAGTATAGATGTAATGTTATTGGTTTGACTGAAATGGTCCACAATATGACATTAAACATATCTATTTTAAGCTAAGGTTCGGTGCACTTTATTGGGAAATTTGTCCTCTGCATTTGACCCATCCTTCAGTGTCTTTGCGGCAGTAAACACCACATTGCAGGTCTTGAGCTAGTCTTTGTCAGAACTGCCTTAGCTGGAGGATTTGAGCTGTTGTTTGTGTTTTGGATCGATGGGGGAAACAAGAGTGTCCAGAAAACCCACCCAGACACAGGAAGAACATGCAGATGCCACACAGAAATACCCAGGAGTCAAACCCACAACCTTCTTGCTGTGAGGCGCGACTACAAGGACCTTCCTTCAGAACAGTTTCCAAAGAAGTATGAGGCCAAAATCAACAAAGTGCACAGGCCCTTTTAGCGCATTCTTAATGAGTCCCAGAATAAAACACTTTATGGAGCTCATATAAAAGTCACTCTAGGGTGGTCCAAAAAAACATGCAAAAAAATAAAAATTTAATTTTTGCTGATTTGAACCCTGCATTAGGACATCACATATCTAAAATTAAAAAGAGTCAAATTCTGAGTTGATTTAGAGGTTGCACAAGACACATGAAGTTTCTAGAAATTGCCGTCTCATCTTGCTATTTTCTCTGCTGGTCATTTGTTATACGTATTTCCCTTTAGGGAAACAGCCAATAACATTGTTTTTTTATTTTTTTGTGGAAGGATAGTGCAGATTAGAAGAAAGCAGAGAGGGAAAGTTGTTAATGACACAGCGAAAAGAGCAGTAAAGCTGATTCAAGACTTTATTACAATCCTCACGAAAATGAAGATGAGAAGCAATTTCTCCTTCAGGTTGTCCAGGAACATGGAAAAATGTGCCTGATTGGAAGAAGGGGACTGTTGTTAGTGTCTGAAACTCAGCGGTTGAGAGTTCTTCTGAGAGAGAAGATGACAGAAATTGGCTCAGAAACATTGCTGGTTGCTGGTTTTGTGTGTTGTTATATTTGACAGAGAAATCGCACATTTACATGTGGTGGGAGTGCGTTTGTTGGTGTCGGCCTGGTGCTTGTGACGGGTGTAATATTCTATTATAAGTTAAATTAAAATGAACAGAGACAAACTGAATCTCTATGCCTTTACTTTTTAAATTTAAATACATTTAGTTACTATTTGTTATAATTTTGCATTAAACGTGCACATTTCACAGGCTAAATAAAGGACAGAACGAGTGATCTTTGACTGCTTTGTGCAACCTGAAAATATTGTTTGATTTAGTTTAATTTTTAATGAAAACATTAAACATTAAATCAATAGTCATTTCCTAATGCCACGTTCAAATCTATAGAAAAGAGGGGAAAAAAAATTGGACCACCCAAATCCACTCTTAATGCCGTATTGTGAAACATTCCAGACAAAGCAATAACAATGAGAAAGCAGGTGGCAGACAGTCCACCAGAAAAGTTATCTTCAGCTCATCTTTTTTTTTTAGTCAAGATTTTGCTGACTAAAACACATCTTTTGGAGCTCTTTCATTCCACTATGTTCACTGAGATCTTACAGTTTCATCCCTCTTGGCTTTTCTCTTCTCCTTCTGTACATTTTTATTTTTGAATTTATTTTAAACTTTTCATATTTACATGTAATTTCCTCTTCTCTCTCAGCGCCTCTAAACCTAAAAATCGCCCTCCATCTCCTGCCCCTCCTAAGTCCCGCCCCCTCTCGCCTCTCGTCCAATCATCTTCCTCCTCTAAGACCGGCCCGGGTAAGAAGACCCCGCCCCCCTCTGGGACCAAAACCAGACCCAAACGATCCCAGACCCCGGCCCGAGTCCAGACCACGGTCTCTGCAGTCGCCGTGGAGACAGAGGCGGAGGCGAAACCGCGGCAACAGAGTCCCGTCGCCGAGGAGACGAAGGGTGAGTGTTACCATGGGAACTGCATCAGGTTATGACCAAGAAATGTTCTTTATTCTGCTAAACTACTTTTTCAGATTTTAATTATTACTCAGTTAATCATTTATAATAAAAGATGCTGAAAAAGAAATGATTAAAAACTTAAATTTAAACTTCCAACACCGATAAGAGAACACTAAAAATTACCCACAAAAGTACAGAATTATTAGTAATGTCACATTTGTCTGATACTTAATACATTTATAAACCTCTACAAACATGTTCTGAAATGGGAGTCTTGTATTAGTTTAGCAGCTCATTGTTCTGTCTCACATGTTAATTCTTCTAGATGGGTTTAAAGCCGCAGAATGGAAACTTTTAGCTAAAAACTAAAAGTGTTTTTTTTTTTCATAGTGGATATTTTTATTGTACTGATAAACTTAGAAAACCTCTGTCCTTAGTGTGTTTGATCTTGCCTCTCCACAAACCTGACTTTTAGGTGAACATGCTCCTATAGAGAAGACTATACTCTTCTACATTATGACATAAAATATATTTGTCTCCATCGAGAATGTTCCAAAGTATGGTTTTAACTTTATATTTTCATGCCATGGGTGCACGTTTGCATGTTCTCCACATGTCTGGGTGGGTTTCCTTCACACACTCAGTTTTCCCCCGTCAAACCTGAAAGACGTGCACCAGGACAACAGGTGGAAATGAGCTCAGGCGCTACAACCTGGTACAATGCAGCTCTTCTGTTAAGGTTAATGTAGATTGACATGCCACCTTCAGAAAGTTACACATTGTTTTTTTTTTTTTTAAATGGGCACTGTGAAATAATTTTTTATTTAGTTAGTTTAATTTATGAGACAAGGACAGTGCACAACATACATTAACTTTAACAGGAGAGCCGTATTATGCCAGGCTGTAGCACTAAAGCTCATGTCCTCTGTCATCCCTGGTGCAGGTTTTTTAGGTTTGGAGTTTTTTAAGTAGGAATCTTCATTTTGAACTATATTCCAGATGTTAATATTTTAAATAATTGTTGTCTTTGTTTCAGATGCTGCTAAAGTTCCTGCTATCGTTGTGTCATCTGCCCCAGTGACTCCTCCCTCCCCTAGTCCTCCTATCACCTCCAATTCTACCCCCACTACTCCCTCAACTACCCCCTCAACTACCCCTGCTACTACCCCTTCCACTACCCCTTCAACTACTCCAGCTACTACCCCAGCAACTGCCCCCTCCACTGCCCCGTCCACCCCCTCTGTCCCTGCCCAGGATGCCCCCTCTCCCTCTCCTCCCAGCGAAGTGCCCAGGTCCACCCCCCCTCCTGCCCTCCCCAGTATCACCCAAGCCCCCGCCGCCTCTACCCCAGCTCCCGCCGCCTCTACCCCAGCTCCTGCCCCCTCTACACCAGCTCCTGCCCCTGCTCCTGCCCCAGCGGCGGGTACGGGCAGGCCAAGCGCGGGCACTAACAACCCCGAGGAGGCGGCCCGGGCCCTGGCAGAGAAGAGGAGGCAGGCGCGAGAGCAGAGGGAGAGGGAGGAGCAGGAGAGACTGGAGCAGGAGCACAGGAACAGGTCAGAGGGAAACAATATCACATTATTCATTTGAACACAGTCAGACATTTTCAGCTCAGAGCAGTGGTCGTATTGTAGTTAATTTTATGTATTATCTTTCATTTGTTTTGTTTTTTTTCCATATAGGATTTTGCGAGAGGAGGCTGCAGCTCGAGAGGCAGAGGAGAGAAAAAGAAGAGAGGAAGAGGCACGATTTATGGCCGAACAACAGAGACTGAGAGACGAGGCAGAGGAGAAAGAGAGGGAGGAGAGAGAGAAGAAAGAGAGGGAGGAGAACGAAAGGATGCAAAAACAGGTAAGGCCCATTAACAGAGGGAGAATAGAGACAGAGCAGAGCCAGGGGGAAGAGCAAACAGATGTAAAAACAGATTAAAAAGACAGAGGGAGGAGAAAGTAACCTGGAATTAGCATCTGGAGCTACAGTGACGTAGGTGCATTTAAGAGTCACTTTACCCCAGAAGCATCAGGTCTGCTCCTGCTACACTTCACTTTTGTATATTCTCCATTTAAAGGGACAGCTCAGAATTTTGGACATAGAGCCTCATTTCCTCGTGAGTCAGTGTTGGAGACGTGTGGAGACACTGTTAAAAAATGTTCATCCAGTCTGTTTTCTCATATATCAGTCCGCTGCTGCCAAGCTTTCTATCAGGAAGCACAACTCACTGCTGCTGCTCAGACAGAAATGCAAGGCTGGTTTTTAGTGGCAGGACAACTATGGCCATTGACATGCACTAGCCTAGCACCAGCAACCTCTCCAAAATACAAGGACTGGATGGAAGATTTCAAAAAGTGTCTCCACACGTCTCCAACACTCTGACTCACCAGGAAATGAGGCCCTAGGTCCTGTTTTTTACTGCTTATGCATATTCACTGTTGATCAGATGAATTACATTTTAAAACTACAGAAGTTGACAAGCGGGTTGATACTGGGATGATACTTTGCATAGCAATAAGTGGTGCTTGTATTAATTATAATAAAAAACTTACTTACTAGTCACTATAGTGCTTTTTCCAGAGGCAATTTGGTGCATGAGGCTGCACCATCGGCCCCTCTGACCACCACCATCACTCACCACATACTAGTCAATGTGGTTGAAGTGTCTTGCCTAAGGACATAACAGCAATTTTTGCCACTGGCGTCCCGCTGTGGCACCTGGTGTTCCAGCGATCTCCCATCCAAGTCCTGACCAGGCCCTGCTGAGCTCCTGGTCTGACAGACTTTGGCAGGAGGTTTGATGATCATAAAATAGAATTATAAAGGAATATTGCTTGCAAATTGTGATTTGCAACAGTTGCAAATTCAGTTGGGAACATGTAATGAATATTTCCTATTAGACTGAGTTATGGCATTTATGCTTTTCTGATCACTGAAATCAATAAAGATTAAAATCCAGGCTAAATGACCTGGTTGTGGCTCCCATTAAGTAGAGTGGTTTGTGCCATAGAGGAGCTAGTACTCTGTGCTTACATGCAAAGGATTGTGGGTATCCCGTCCCCCATAATCACTGTTGACTCTGTGTTTAATGTGAGTTCAGACACTTCAGAGCTCCATTAAAACCACAGGAGCCTTTTTATATTTAAACCATTTACCATCTGTGGGATTAGCTCAGAGCGAGGGACTAGGGAGAGGAGACCGGGGAAGAGGAGAGGGGACCAGGGAGAGGAAAGGGGACTGGGGAGAGGGAGAGAAGGGATGAGCAAGAGGGAGTCAGAGAGGAGGCTGCAGGGAGAGAGAGAGAAAGGGGAGAGAGGTGGATCAGATGGGGGAAAAGAGGAGGAGAGAGAGATGGGGGACCATGGGGCAGAAAGAGGGAGAGAGACAGGGTTGTGTTAGGGGGAGGGGGGTTTAAGGGCTTATTTACCCCTCACACTGAGCATCTGGGGGTATTAGAGGATGTCATGAACAGTCTATTTATTGAATGGATACAAAGAAAGAAAGATCATTCGGAAAGAAAGAAAAATAATTAGAATCATTGTGTTCTTAAGTGAAAAACAAAATATCCCGTCACCCTGTAGTTTAGACCTCGACAAATGTGTTTTGAAATACACAGGGATTCTTTTGTCAGTGTAAAATGGGCCTGGTCCTGAGCTCTGAATTTGAGGTGGTTTTGGAATAAGCACGTCTGCCTCACGTCATTAAGTCCCATAAAAAACTCACAGTCTTGGCGTCATAACGTTGTTGAATCTTAAGTGAATCCGTTTACATTTTAAACTTGTCTTAGAGCAGCACATTCCCAGAGCAGCAGATTCTGACTCACAGCTGTTCTGCCTGTGTTTGTCTCCATGTGTTTGGACCATACAGACTCCTCTGTCTACAGCTCCCTCTTTCCATCTCTCTCTCTCTCCTTACCTACCTCTCTCCCTTTTCTGTCTGTCTCCCTTCTCTTTCGCTCACCCCTAGCTCTCTCTCTCACTTTATCACTCTCTACCTCTTTCACGTCTCTCTCCCCTCTCTCTTCTTTCTGTGTCTCTCTCTCTCCTTCTCTCTGTCTCTGCCGTCTCCCTCTCTCTCTCTCTCTCTGTCTCTCTTCTCTCTCCCTACCTCTCTCCCCTAATTCTCTCTCTTTTTCTCTCTCTACCTCTTTAACTTCTCTCTCTCTCTCTGTCTCTCCCTGTCTCTCTCTCTATTTCTCTCCTTCTCTGTCTGTCCCTCTCCCTCATCCTGTCTCACTCTCTGTCTCTCCCTGTTTTTTCTCTCCCCTAATTATCTCTCTTTTTCTCTCTCTACCTCTTTCACATCTTTATCTCTCTATCGTCATCTTTATCTCTCTATCTTTATCCTCTGTCTTCTTTCCCTGTCTCTCTCTCCCCCTCTCTCTATCTCTCTCTCCTCTGTCTCTCTCTCTGTCATCTCTGTCTCAGAGACTGTCCCATTGTGATCCCTCTGCACACTGTTCTCTCTCTCTCTCTCGCGCTCTCCTCTCTCCTTCTCTCTGTCCTCTTTCTCTCCTCTCCTTCTTTCTCTCTGTCTCAGAGACTGTCCTGTTGTGATCCCTCTGCCCACTCTGTCTGAGGCTAATGTTTTACTTTTTTACATTTCTCAGGTTTTTCTTCAGCGTGACCTCACTGACTTCTGCTCTCTACACTTAATTTATGAAAAAAATACTTTTTTGTATTTTGGGAAATGTGAAGTGTTTTGTAGTTAAACATGAGATGTTGTTGTTCTGAGCAGCCGTCCCCTTCTCTCTGTCAGTGCTGACTTTTGTCCTGGTGAATTCTGAAATGGACATATTGTCGTTCTTTAATAACCATAGACTGTATATATGTGTATATATACCCACACTGAGCCTGGACTGCCCCCTGGTGGACGCTCTTATACACACTCACTTGTGCTGGATTTAGTTTGACTTTACACTTCCCATATTTCTTGGAGACATTACACTGACACATTAGTTCATAGAGTCTGTTCATATTTTGTTTTCCAGAGGGAGGAGGCCGAGGCCAAAGCTCGTGAGGAGGCCGAGCGTCAAAGAGTGGAGAGAGAGAAACACTTCCAGAAAGAAGAGCAGGAGCGACTCGAGCGCAAGAAGGTCAGAAAAACTAACAGAGAAACTAAACATACAGCTGACATATGCATTAGAACTGTAACTGAATAGGTGAAAACTAGATATGTTTATACCATTCTGTGAAAAAGCAATAGACAAGAGACAAGCAGGTGATGGAGCCTGCACCAGAAATGTTACACAGGGCAGCTTTAATTTTCCTCAGTCGACCTAGATTCATCAGGCTGGTATCATTGCATTTCCCATACTGGATTATTTCTAGCTAAATGATCTTAAAAACAAAGAAAGAATAGAATTCAGGTCTAGATCTAGATACCTTTTACAATTACATTTTGTAATTTAAATTAGTCATTCATGTTGATTTTATTAATTACCATTTCATAGCTGTTTTTTGTCCTCCTTAGTTGTAAGCTTCATAAAGTGTCTAAATCCATTGTGTGTTTGACTGTGCAGCGTCTGGAGGAGATCATGAAGAGGACGAGAAAGAGCGACGCTGGGGACAAGGTATGTTTAAGTTTAAAATGTTTCAAATCACTACACAACACATTTTAAATTATGAGATCAAATTGCCGCGAGACACACGGGAAAAACGAATGGATATGAAAAAGTTCCGCACCTCGCTCAAGCTCTGGAAAGTTGCGTATCTTTGAGGAGCCATAGCTAAAAGATTCCTCTGCATAAAGACGTGTAGCTCACATATTCAGACAGAACACTTTAAACTTTGTCTCAGTTTTTATTTTGTAGTGATTGACACAAATAATCAGTGCTAAAGTTGGTTAAAAAAGTTGTGCACATCTAAATCAGGAGAAGGAGCGACAGAACAGACGAACAGGTCCAAATAATCAGTGCTAAAGTTGGTTAAAAAAGTTGTGCACGTCTAAATCAGGAGAAGGAGCGACAGAATAGACGAACAGGTCCACTAATCATTTGGTTCCAAATGATTAGTCTAATCATTTGGAACCAAAATTGTGAATTGATCCCATTATTGTAAGTTATTTCAAAATCTCGTTTCATTCTCGTGGACCCTATCTTGTGTCTTGTTGCGTTTCATGAAAATTCTGCTTCGTTCCACCCCTATTTTGAATATAATTTTTTGTCTATCCACAGAAAGAAGTGAAGCCCTCTCCACAAGTGAACGGCAAAGAGTCCGAGCTCACGAAAGGTAAACTGTGCACAGATCAAGTTCTACACTCACAGTCCCATCATAAATTAGAATAAACTTAGTCCAGCCTGACGGGAATCTAACCCAGGACCCTTTTGCTGAACTAATGCGCCATCGTATTAGCAGCAGGGCGTTCATACACTGGTAGGCGGGTGAAGTGTCGAGCCTCAAGACACAACAACAGTATGAATAAGTCAGACTTTTATGGAACCATATCCAAATCTTACAGTACGATTTCTGCACAATGTATTTAAGCAAAGAGGTTTAGAATTCAGTATATTATCACAGCCCATGATATTGTGAGTTTTGAAATCACAATATTTCTGTTTTTGTTGAATTCTTTAAGGTTGTCAGTAGTAAAATGTATTAAAAGTGAATTGTGTAACTTTGCTGGTAGAGAGTCCGTCAAATGCTTTTCTCCATGGAGATGTTATTGTCAGAAATGTTTCGCAGTGTGGTATTAAACAGTTCTATCTTCATGGAGACCAAACCAGACCAAGTTACAGGTCAGATCTGTGGAGCATTTGGACTGCTCCCTGCGGTCTTCCTCAGAGTCACGTGATGTTGCTGTGACGTGTCGCTCAGCTGATTTAAACAGGTTTTGGCGTTGATTTCCTACTGGTGGAGGCAGGACGACGGCGCCATCTGCAGTCCCACTTCCTCAGAACAGTATCCAGGTGTGTGAGATTAAAAAAGCCCCTCAATGGCGCTGTCGTCCTGCCTCCACCTGTAGGAAGACAGCACCAAAACTTGTATAAATCAGCTGATTTATATAAGCAAGATCACATGACCACTCTAAGGAAGACCGTGAGTAGCTGAAACTGTCAGGTATGAAAACAAACTCTTAGTCTGAAAAAAGAACCTAATAACAGAAATTATTGGAAGACCAAATAAACCTCATTGGACTAGATCTTCGACCCCGCTCACCTGTTTTTCTAGTTATTTCTGAGCTATAAAACCACCTGTAATCGAATAAACGTAAAGTAGAGCTGTTTAATGTCACACTGTGGAACATTCTACGCAGTACAATGATGTATCCATAGAAACAGGCAGGTGACGGCCCCTGTATCTCCCCTCCTCAGCCTCGGTGCCGGTGGTGAGCACTGGAGCGGCCCAGAGTCCCATGTTAAACGGGGTCCAGTCTCATCAGAACGGACTCAACCAGAACAACCAGTTTGACGATCTGCTGAGCCTGAACCAGAGCAGCGGCAGCAGCGCCGGAGGAGGAGGAGGACTGCTCAAACCACAGCCTGTCACCGGTACGAGCTGACTCTAGACCTAGATATTTCTGGACTTAGCTGACCAGAAAGTGAGAATGGGCACAATTCGGCTCCATCGACTCTTCGAAAACTGTCGCCCCTCTCTCTGTAACTGCTGCTGTCAGACTCCTTATCTTGACCTTCCCATGTTCGTTTCAACCCACTCTACATGATCTTGGTGTTTTTATTTCACTATTTAGTTCATAAATTAAGGTCCCGCTAGAGTCAGGGTGACCAAACGTCCTTATTTACCCGGGAGAGTCCCAGTTTTGAGCCCTGTGTCCCCTGTTCCAGCAGATTTATCCAAAACCACTGATTTGTCCCAGTTTTATACAAGAAATGTCCAGGTGTCCCTATTTTTGACACATTTGATCCCTGCCAACAGTAAAGAGGTGTACATTGCCATTTGTTTAGATAAAATACAAAAAAGCTGCTTAAAAATGACCAAAACACAAAGAAAATGTGACTATACTGACTCACATGTTAATCGTGAATAAATCATTAATGGGCTGAGTGCATAACAAATTTTTCTTAATTGCGCACTCGTTCTGCAATTTATTTATTTATTTTTATTTATTATTTATTATTACCAACCACCCTAAACCGGGGATGTCCGAGTTTATGGTTTAGATAATCTGGTCACCCTACAATAGAGTTAGTAATGAGCTCTATTCACGCTTATGTCACAAACCAGAAAGACGTTTGGAAACAGGTGATAACAACTTCCTCTGGACTCTGTTTGTGGTAGTAAGTCTGAGAAAATGTAGGATAAATGAGAAAATACCCCAGTTTTCTTCATCTCCATGTCATTGTAGCGTTCCGTTATGTTCGGATAATCGAAATTTCCAACCATACCTCAGTTTTGATCATTTCCCCACTGACGCACAACTCTCTCTTGGACTGGGTACATGTGATTAGAAGAGACGAGGATGATTCCAAACAGCAGGCTTCATTTTGCCAACCATCACATTTACTTCAGTGGGTTTGATCACAGTCGGTCGAGCCCAGTGTCGAGAACTACACCGGAAGTCATCGCATGTTTCCTAACGTCTTCCTGGTTTGTGACTAGAGCCTGTAGGCTGCTTAAGCTCCCTGCCAATCCAAGGGGAAAGTACCTTCAACAACCCCACTCCTGCTCACTTGGATTTCCAAAAATGGGACTTGGTTGCTGCTAATATTACCGTACTAGCCTTAATGGGACCAACCAATGTTTATTTTAGACACCCTGAAAAAACTTAAAGCCAAATCATTTACATTTACGCTGCAAATTTCTCTGATCTGGCCAAGATTTTCAAACTTATTTCAGGTTATTCATCTTGTTTTCAGATTTTTTGGATCAATTTACTAATTTGAAGACTGCTTCATTCTAGTCTAGAGGTCATTTATTTTATGATAACTTGTCAAATAAAATGATCTGTCCATGCAACAAGATATAGTCACTACTTTTAAGTCATTTTCTGATAGATTTTAGTGTTTCTCTCTTTTGCACTGTAGGTCATACATATTTGATGTTAGAGAAAATCCAAAAGAAATTCCAGCAGTATATTAGTAGTTTGAACTTTTAGCATAACAGTATAATAATAATAATAATAGTAGTAGTTTTAGTAGTACAGATGAAGAGGCAATGACTACTTCTATAGTAGATGGATAAATATTTTATTATCCCAAAGGAAATTTATATTTCAGGCAGAATACAATACATAATATCATACATCACTTTCTTTATTTCAATATTTTACCCGGTAAGTCAATTGAGAACACCACCGCCAGGCCAAGAGACAGGAAAAAGTGATAGTGAAGAAATATAAGTATAAGTAAATAATAGAGACATGAAACAGTGAAAGAGATTGAAGAAAGAAAAGTGTTAAAAGCATGTGCAATGATCCTGTAAAATACTCTGGGACTTTGTCAGTCGTCTATTAAGACTTGCCGTAAATGAATAAAGGCGTTTTAGTTTAACCAGTGAGTGCCTTGAGTTTTTTCCATCTTTAAATGGACTTCCCTTCTCCAAAGAGCACCACTGTGTTTTATCTACCCCCTATTATCCTCAGGAGGTCCGGGACGCGCTCCTTTGGACACTTTTTTATACTCTGAATGGAGTTTTAAAAGCTGACGGAGTTTTCATGTGTGTCGAAGGTGGATCCAGTCAGTGCTGAAGAACTGAAATGAGGAGTGATTTATCTACATTTATCAAATTATAGTGAAGCGAAGTGATTGAACTGATTCCAACATATTTAATTTAAGGTCACATCCATGAAAGCTGATTCATGTTATGGTTGTAGTGGTATTCATTCAAGTTATTCATGTATTATAGTAAGTTCACAGTACAATAAGCTAAAGGTAGGCCCGATATACTGTATGTAACACCTATATTCATTCATTTTCTTCTCTTTTCTTCACAGAGGTCTTGTAAGTCCACACCGACGCTGCTCTGGCCTTAAGTCTCTGAGATTCACTCGCTTTTTCAGCCTGTGCCAAAACAATGACGACAACAACAACGAAATGATGAACTGTACTGAGACCTGGAGCCACTCTGCCTACAACCACTTTAAAACGTACTAAAGATTTCAAAGTATAAGAACAGTATTGTAAGGTGCAACACTACATGAGTTTATGGAGCACCTTAAAGCAGACGACGATGGAAGAGTCTAAAGAGGGGGTATTATGCTCAATTCTTTCTGTTTTTTTAGCTTTTTCTACCATGTTATAATGTTTTCTCATCATTTTCATATGCCTGAAGGGAATTTAGAGTCATCCATGCATGTTTGAGTAATCTAGCAATCTCTCCCGGGCCCTATTCAAACGAGGCCTTCTGTACGAGGCTCCATAAATATATAGAAACATGATATAAAACTGTACACTACGACTTCACAAACCTGATGCAATGCAGTAGCTTGGGTTGTGAAAGGGGAGTGACTTAGCAGAGGGAGCAAAGGGAGGGGGGCTTCAAAAAGAGCATCAAAAACGAAACCGAAACTTGTCAATATGTTGTTTTTTTTGGCAAATATAGCATTTTCAGAACAATGAAAGGTAACACGGTGATCTAAATATGTGATGTGTTACAGTTAATACCCCATAGAAGTAAAATACCCCCTCTTTAAGACCTTATAAAATCATGGAAATGCGTATTATTATTATTATTGGAAAAGGTTGTATTCTTATGACGAGGATTTGATGTTGTTTTTCGTTGAGCATCGTGAGTCTTTTTGCTGTTTTTTGTGTCTTGAATCTTGATTTATTTAAACTCGGCGAGCAAATAATGAAATGTAAAAATGTGTATGCTGCCTCTGTCACGGGGATGTGTTAATAAAGCTTTATCAAAGGGAAACGGGTTTTTTTAGGTTGTGTTTTTTGCATTTCAGTCAAGATTATTGCTTAAATTGCTCCTATATTACACAACACTGACTCTTGTGAGCTTTACGACATGTTGTAATGTTGTTCCCTCCTCAAAAACAGACCTGTAGTTGTGTTTTGTTTCATTCTCATGTTTGAGGAACTCTTTATCATTAGTCTGTCTACATCTCCAAAGCTCAAAATGCTCTGATCCACCTTGTGATGTCATGAAGAGGCAGTAACGGCGCCTTTTACCTTTAATTCAGTAGAGATGGGCAAATCCAAGGCAGAAATGAACAGTGTTTTCAATTTGAGAGAAGAACTCTAAATCTGCAAGGTTTGTGTGTTAAACATGTGTGAATGAAACAAAACACAACTCCAGGTCTGTTTGTGATGAGGAAACATTATAACATAGATCAGAAAATAGTGTAACAGTTGCTTTTTAAAGTGTCTATGACAGGTTTTCATGTCTTATTCTGACTTGGTGTAGTGGGTAGTATCTGTGGTCAGTTTTTATTAGGGATGTAACAATAACTGAAATACGGTGATATCGTATTGTCAAAGGTCTCACAATAATATCGTGGACCATCACAATATATCGAATCCCAAGTCTCTTTGCTTAAATGAATAGTTCTGATGCAGAAATAGCTTAAAAAAAAACAGAGGGAACTACATAGACCATGATCCTTTGCTCAGTTTCAGTGCAGATTACATGAAGAAATAACTGTTCTAAGCACTTTGAAATCTTCATTCTTTGGATTAAGTCTTGTGAAGGCATTTTTAGAGGAAAAAGGAGCAGATTCACAGTTTTGTTATTGCAATAAATCTGGTACGGTGAGATGTATATAGTGAAAATATGGTACAGAGAGATTTGGATGTCGTTCCATCCCTAATGACAATAAATGTTGTACCAAATGACTGGTCAAAGCATTTTAGAATGTCAGTCTTGTTATTCTGTAGAATATCGTAATATCGTGAGCCTCCCCACCATATCGTGAGCTTTCCCACGATATCGCAATAAATATCATACCGTGAGGTTCATACTGTGACAATATTGTATCGTGAAACTTGGATATCGTTACTCCCCTAATATTTATCATAGTTTTACATTTGTTAAGTGAAAGTTTGTGTAAAAAAGATGAGAAGAAAAGTACAAAAATACAGGAAGGAGTGAGAATTCTAAAACAAAATCCTACAACACAGAAAGCTCTGTCCAAAACGAGACAATATGTACAATTTACGCAAAAGGAAGAACTTTTTACTGACAGTTTAAACCTTAATTTGACTAAATAAAGGTGCTGTTATTTATTTGTATTCGTCTAGTCATAGCTATTGTGTAATTTAGATTTTGATTTTGGCCCCTGCATATTTAGGCTTATTTAGTTCTTCCACTGTGTTGTTGTGATGTCATGTGGTGCTACAGGAAGGGCTCCACTGTGTTTTTAAACTCCATACACCTTCACTACAATCAACTGGATGCTTTCAGCCCTGGAATTGCCACTAAGTTGCTACTAAACAAAGGCTAAAAGGAGCTGTCAACTTGAAAACTATCACTTCATAACATCACAAGGTGGAACAGAGCATTTTGAGCTTTGGGGATGTAAGCAGAATATTAAGAACGGGTTATTCAAACATGTGAATGCAACAAAACACAACTCCAGGTGTGTTTTTGAGGAGGTAAGCGTGCTATAACATGTTTTAACGCTCACAAGTGTCACCTTTGTGTGATATTGGGGCTTTCATTTATTTCTGTTGCCCCTGGTCTAATCTATAGTAGCTTTAAAAGATGAATCACAAAACATTTTATACATGATCATCATATTAAAGGACCACCAGAGGGCGGTATTGGGGATTACGTTTTTGTTGTTCTAAGTAAGTAAATAATCTGTTATTTATTTGAATGATGAACCAATAATTATCCATAGAAATCACTTATTCAACCGTGTACAACTCAAATCTGATCTTATTACAGCAAAAAATAACAAATCAAATCATCATTGGAAAAAAAATAATAATAAAAAGAAAAACAAAAGAATAATCGCGGGGGCAGCTTGCTGCCCAATCCTCATAGCACCTGACCCCCCCATGAACCCCTCTGCAGGTGGTGAGCCCCCCATGTGTGTGTGTGTGTGTGTGTATGTGTGTGTGTGTTTGTGTGTGTGTATATATATATATATATATATATATATATATATATATATATATATATATATATATATATATTTATATATTTATATATATATATATATATATACCTGTGTGTGTGTGTGTCTATTTTCTACTTGGCATTTTTCCAGCCTCTACATTCACAAGGGATGCAAATCCAGTAACAGACCATAAAACTATGATTTCTACCTGAAGACTTGTAAAAATACATTTTTACCATTCTATCCTTTACTCGAGTACTAGAGCATTTTTCCCACTTCCTACGTAATGGAGACCAATTGACATATCTATTATGTCTGTAACATCTGTCAGATTCCAAATGAGACCAGAATGAGTGAATGGTGTGATAATAATACATTTATTCATAATGAAAATGTCTTCTTGTGGACGCACACAACAGCACATGTTGGGACGTGGCGTTCCAGAGCTTGGGGCCAGCCACAGAGAAGGCCCATTGTAACTGGTTTTAAGTCCACTCTTATGCAGGGTGTACACTGTGTGTATTTTCAATGGTTTCACTCAGTCTCAGCTCAAACTCTACAACCAAATCTCAGGGTTTAAAAGTTCACAGCTCATGATTAAATTTCTCACACTTTACAGACTACTTCAACAGTGCGAAATCCTCACGAAAGGCGACTGGATTTCAAACAGGTTTGATATTCTTGTGAACTATGATTGTCGATCAGGGGCTGGTCGTGAGGTGTCAATCGGTTCTCGTTACCCCATGTGTACTATACGAAGCACGACACGATTAAGCCAAAACTCAGCCGATCCCAAAAAACAGTTGCACAAGCAAAAAATCGGCTCAGAAAGAACCAAAAATCGCACAGTGGACGCACGGTTTTAGGCACCATGAGATGGAGCTGGCCCTCGGATCTCAGAGCACACACGGGGTATAAATTTGGAGGAGGTCCGAGACGTATTGTGAGGCCAGTCCATTCAAAGCTTTGAAAACAAACAATAAAATCTGAAAGTCAATTCTAAAATGAACAGGAATCCAGAGCAAAGATGCAAGAACTGGGTTTATGTGCTCTCTCCTTTTGGTTCCTGTTAAAAGTCGTGCCGCAGAGTTTTGGACTAACTGTAGTCTGTAAAGTGCGTTTTATGAGATGCCGTAATAAAGTGCATTACAGGCATGATGAAATAAAACCGTGCGCGACTTGTTCAAAAAGTTTAATAGATAACAAGGGTTTGACTTTCCACAGTATGGCATTAAAAGCTCTACTTTACATGGAATCAATTACAGGAGTTTTTTGTAGCTCAAAAATGCCTAGAAAAACAGACATTCTGAGTGTGAGCGGGGTCGCCTCTCCACAGATCTGACCTGGAACTTGGTCTAGTTTGGTCTCCATGAAGATAGAACAATTTAATGCCATACTGTGGAACATTCCTGACAAAACAGTAACATCTCTATGTCCCAGTTTTTAGCAGTAGATTAAATATTAAACTAGCCTGACCACATATCCCCAGATATTTGATTCCAGATCATTTATTCAGGTAAAACAGTGATTATTGTACAGCCACAGCAATTCCAAACTATGGAAAAGTTAAATTCATGATAAACAGTCACACTTTTATACAGCGCTTTTCCATCTTCAAGGCGTACACACATTCAGAGTCATGATGAGTGGGTATGGGAAGAATTTGAAATTTGGTGTCATGATTATCACGGCCAAGTTGCTGATCGTTTCAAAATGTTTATATGAATAATGATAATGTTGGTGATACAATTCCAATGATCTTCATTGGCGATTATCACAATTAAACCCACCCACTGAGCTACTGCCGCCCAATTGATGTTGACGATTAAAGCAATACACTCTGTAACCTTGACAAGGAATTGACCCTGTAAGTGCAGATGCACAGCAGATACACAGCTGATGGAGGGTCACATATTTTAGGTCACATATTTTATAGGTCAGTTTGTACAGGTAGTAGGTCCTTCCAGTGAGTCGGATAGACATGTAGCACCCTCACTGTGGTCTCGGGTCTTGGTCTCGATTAGTGCGGTCTTAACTATAACACTATGTACAAGTAAAAATAAAATAGTAAAAAAAGTAATCAAAGTATCTCAGCTATACAAGACATGGTAAGGAAACAGTGCAACAATGATACGGTGATGTCTCTGTAGAATACACAGTGGAGCAGAAGAAGAAGCATTTGGGAGGAAATTAAGATGGCATAACATACCTGGAGTTTTGTTTTGTTTCATCCACAAGTCTTTATTATTAGTCTGTCTACATCCCCAAAGCTTAAAATGCTGTGTCTCTGGCCTTTTGTCTCTAATCTAATCATCTTGTAACATGTTAAAGTGGCCGACAAAAGAGAGGCCAGCACCACTCACCTTTGAAGTAAAAAATATACTCTGGAACTAACCAGTGTAATGTCTGACATTTTTACATAAAAAGGATTTTGTGAAAGATCTAAAATATAACAATAAATCACTTATAAGTGTGTTTTATGTGTAACTAATCACTTTTTCTAGGAATCATCTTCAACACAAGAAAACAGCAACATCAGAAACATGAACTGGACAAAGTTTTCAAGTATTCCGGTGCTGATTCATTCTGAAATTTTAGATAATGTGGTTTACTTGTCAGATAATGTGGTTTACTTAAAGATAATATTCATGTTAAAACATGAATTTGCATGATGCGAACTTTGATTTGCTATAAATAAGATTTATGAAGTGGTCCGTGTGCTTTTGTAGTGTTGATGCAGCCAAAGAGGAGGGTCATTTGGAAGACTAATAAATGACAACCACATAAACCCTAATGCCAAGATCAAGTACTTGACCGTGGAAGGGACGGAGAAGAGGTCACCAATAATTACAGCAACTCTGGGGATCTGTCATCGGTGACAGTTCTGAAGATGGTTTGCAGCAAGCAGCCGAAACATGTCAACAAGGTAAATATACTTTACTGTATTGTCTTATGTCTTATGGCAATTACTCGACTGATACTGACAATCTTTATTTATAGAACACCTTTAAGAAACAGAGTTTACAAGACAATAAATGCAACATGAAACAGATTCAAGGCAGTTTGCATGTGAAGAATTCTAAATTTATTAGATTCCTGAGGTGTTATTCAGTGTGTAGGTTTGTCCTACACTCCTGCTTTTCTGCTCCTCTTCATCGAGCCTTTGAGCTGCTCGCTGCTCTCAGTCCATTAGACCTCCTGGGTCACGACCAGGAGGTCAGTCAGGAACCAGGAGGTTGTCAGGTGTTTGTAAGGGGTGGGGAGGTTGGTGGTCAGCGGTGGCCCTGAGGTGTTATTCAGTGGGGGGCCGGGGGATGGTGGGGGTGTCAGGTGCTTGTGGGGGGTGTCAGGTGTTTGTGGGGGGGTGTCAGGTGCTTGTGGGGTTGTCAGGTGTTTGAGGCCCCAGAGGACCTGGACCTGGCAGAGTCTCCAGATGGATGGTGTAGATGCTTTAGCGTCCATAGTAGCAGGTGCACATCGAGTACAGCATAGACTCCAGGAAGCGTTGCAGTTTACTTTTCTCCTTGGGCATCTCCAGTTTTGAGCGAATGGCCTCCAGGACCGTGGAGCTGAAGCCTATCTGGGCCACAGCAGCATGGCTCAGGTGGTATTTGTTTTTGCCTTTACACAGGTCTTTGTACACGGCAGAGGCCACTTTTTTATATTTGTTCGGCTTCACTAAAACAGTCCACTCTGAGATCTGATCCTCCAGCTGTGCCAGCAGGTCCTGGGACAGAGGGGCACTGAGAGGATGCAGTTCTGCCCGGAAGATCTTCTTGATGACCTCACTGACAAGTGCGTTGCAGTCGTCTCTGCGCCACACCCTGGGCTGGGGGTCTGCCCTCTCAGGGGTAGGTGTCCTGGGCACATCTGGAGTGGGCACTGGAGATTCAGCTGCTGTCTTTGAGGGCACCACACGCTCCAGAGTGGCCTGAGAAGGCTGAAGATAGAGCGGCATTTCTGGAGTTGATCTGTATTCCGGGTTGGTGGACTGAGGAGAGGGGGCGGGCCCATACGTCTGCAGCTGAGGGGGGAAGGGGGGGCCCATATGTCTGCAGCTGAGGGGGGAGGGGGGCTCATACTGGTGGGCTGGTTCTTCATATGTGAGCTGGAGTCTTGGTGTGGTCTGGGGGGGACTGGACATTCTGAAGACCAGTCTGCGGATCTTCCCCAGAGCTCTTTGAACCGGGTTGATGTGGTTGGGCAGCTGTGTCTGACTGCGCACCCAGCGAGACATTTGGTCCAGAAAGCCTTGTATCTGAATCCGGACGGTCTTTCTGAACTTTGGCTGGCTTTTAACTACAGCCATGTTGGTTGTGATGACATCAGTCAGGGTCTCGCTAAGCTCACTGAAACTTCCCTGGCTGATGGACAGGGGCAGACTTTTGTGCACGTCTCTTGAGTTTGATGGGGCCAACTTCATACAGGTTGGAAGAAGTACTCAATTTTGTTAGTAAGCTAAGTAAAAGTACAGATACCAGACCATCAAAAATAAATAATTGTTTTTACAATTATGTAGAATCACTTGTGTGTAAAAGTTTGTCTGGCTCCTTGTACCATGTACAAAACAGCAGGAACACTTTTGTATGAGGCAAGTTGATAATGCTGTCAAATGTTGCTGTCCTGGACCCCTGGGACGCTGCGGGGGACCCTCCTGCTCGTCAGACGAGGGCGACGCAGAGGAGGAGGTAAGTATGCCTTTTGTTCTTGCCGTCTGTCACTGCGTAGGCCTCCTGCGCCGCAAGAAGAAGAGGACGATGAAGAAGAGTAGGAGGACTTGAGTGATGAAGAGGACTCGAGCGATGAAGAGGAGGAGGACACAGACTCTGGCTACAGGAGCCTCTCCTCTGAGGAGGACAGCAATGAAGACGAGGACGCGGAGGTGGAAGAGGAAGAGGTCGACCAGGTTTTCCCTCCGGAGGAGTTCTTGGCTGGCTGGCACCAGGCGGCCCCTGCTGCTCAAGCTGTGGCATCCTGCTCCGTGCCCTCGCCCAGTGGGTCCTGCTCTGGACGTCCTGCCTCTTGGTGGATCCACGGGGATGAAGATGAGAATGAAGAAAGACACCCCAGCTCCAAGAGGCCGTGGTTTTCATTCTCTGTTGACAGCTCTCAAGACCCCGTTCCCTCCACATCTTCTGGGATGTCTGGAAGCTTCCCACGGTGAGATTCCTGCTCCTTCGCTGTGTTGGCGTGTTGAAAGAGAAGGAATATTATGTAGGAACGTAACAGACACAGCATGAACGAATCTTCCAAACGTACTCAGTGACTAAATTCTAACTGAGACAAAAATCACTGTGATACTTGTGTGTAGTTTCCTGCATAGTACGCCTTCCCGTGTGTTAACTTTGAGCTGGTTCCACTCTGGCTGTAGGAGTTTTAATTAACTCATTAATATTATTTTTTAAAATAACTTACATAATTCAGTTTAAGTGTAACTACAATTAAATCCCTCAGTGGAGGAAATATTGCCCTGTCTTCATTGGGAGACTCGTGTTTGTCCACTCATTCAACAGCTGGTGGGATACTTAGGTTTTTATAAGAATTTGTAAGATGTGTTGGTGGGACACCCCCAATTCTCCCATTTTTGTTTCCCAATTTGTTTCATGACTACATTGTACTACAAGTACTATACAAATGTGTACTATATTGTAACGTTATACTCCTGTAAACAGTCTCTGTGGAGATTGTACATATATAGACATACTAAGTACTGTATGTACATATGTGTATGTCCAGAAATGTGTTCCAGTCAGATCCACCACGTTAAAACAATGATCACTAATGTGTTTTGTAGTTTTATTGCACTTTTGCATAGTCTTTGTCATCTCTGCTAAGACGTCTACAAATACATGACTTATCCAGCTCCGGTCAGAGGATTAGACCTCTGTAAGTTATTATCTCAAAATAAAGTTTAAATCTGTGTGGTAAAGGAGAATATAAAGTTACACTAAACTTGTGTTTTAGGATCCAAAAACATTCCTGGAGTGTGACCCATCAGATGAGAGGAAGAGGTGAACGAGGTCTGGTCCAATAAGAGACTTGGCCCAACACAAGTGAGAAGACCTTCAGTCTGTGTCATCTGCTGTTACGCTGAAGTTCAGTCGAATCACAACTGAAGCACCACTTCTGATGAAGATCTCCAGAGGAAGGAGAACCTCCAACAGTGGTGAGAGAAAAGAACCTATACTAAATCTTTGCAAGTTTGACAAGAAGATTTTGACTTTATGATCTGTTTTATATTGTGACTGCAGGTGCGGAGGAGCACAATGGACCTGTGGATTTAATGGAGGAACACAAAGAAACAAATGGTCTTTGAAGAACTTAACAAAACAAGTGATGAAGACACCACACTGAGGCACCACCCTGAGACACCACCCTGAGGCCCCACCCTAAGACACCACCCTGAGACACCACACTGAGGCCCCACTGAGGCACCACCCTTAGACACCACCCTGAGGCCCCAACCTGAGACACCACCCTGAGGCCCCAACTTGAGGTCCCGCCCTGAGGCACCACACTGAGGCCCCAACCTGAGGCCCCGCCCTGAGGCACTGCCCTGAGGCATCACCCTGAGGCACCACCCTGAGGCCCCACCTTGAGGTCCCGCCCTGAGGCACCACCCTGAGGCACCAACCTGAGGCACCACCCTGAGGCCAACAGACTGTATCCCTGGCTGTAAGGCTGCTGAACAGTGCCCCCTCCCCTCTCTTCCTTTCTCCTGTGGACAATAACCACCTCCACCAATAAAATAACATTGATCTGGACTTTGAATTGTTGCATTATTACATAAGTTCTGCACTGATGTCCTTATTGTGCTCATGTTTACTCTGTATATTTAAGGGGTCATTGTTTGGGCTCTTGCCCCTGTGGTATTGCACTTTACAACAAAACTATGCAGTGTTTATGTTCCAAACATAACTGTTTTTTTTCTATGACAATGACAATAAAATGTCTTGAATCTGAAATAAATAAAGATAATAATCTAAATCAATCCTTACTGTCTAGAATATTAATAGTATATTTATAATATTAACTATTTAACACTGCATGACTAGTGGGAATATGCTAAGGCTAATGGTATGCTAACGTTTACTTTGGTGATCAATTCATTATTGGTTTGATTAATCATTTAGTTGTCCAGAATGTGAAGGCCCCTGAACACAAGATTTTTACAACATTGTACCCAGATAAAGCTGAAGCGAAGCTGCTTGAGGTCATTCTCGTGGTCTATAGTATTACTAAAAATCCCATCACACAACAAATAAACTACAACATCAGATCCCCGGGTCAGGCCTGGGGAGGGCTGGAGGAGCTGTCCACGGGCCGGTGGTGCTGACCTCTGCTCTGATCTGTCTGCACCCTGATGCGTCTTCACATGGAAACCACATCACACAGGCCTCCAGTTTGAGTCACACCTTAGCAGTGCATTATGGGAGATTCAGTCCTACTCCAGCCCAGTGTAGGACTCAACCTATGTCAGACCCCTGCTGTAGAGTTGTACGAATGTCGAGACGGATTATTTAATGAATGGTAGAATGGAACAATCTAGACAAGATACTTATATTACAGAGGACTGGGCAGTGAACCGCTGACCCCGCAACCCAGCCGGATAAAGCGGAAGAAGATGGATGGATGGACATTGAAAGTGACCAGTTTAAAATCACACATTGCAACTACAAAACCAACAACTCCTAATCATTTCAAACATTTTATTAAACACATATGGAAAAAAAAAACACATACTGTACATTTCATTTAAATCAATACAAAAACTGTAAATTCATATTTTCTAAGAGTGATAGAATACAGTGCAAATGATACAAGAGATTGGATAGAAGTGTTGTTTTGGGTTGACCATATTTAATAGAATAATGAAAAATATACTTTGTAATGTTGACAGATAAACAAAAGGCCAGTAAGCTCATATTTGTGGAACTTACTTTAGATATTAGTACACTAATACCATTTAAAGGTGCACAGTCTTTTCTGATGGAGGCTGGTCTCTATGGAAATGTTATTGCTTGGCCTGGAATGTACCCCAGTATGGCATTACACATGTCCTCCATCTTCCTTTTGTGTTTTTATCACTAAAAATACCTTCAAAAAACATGCATTTATAATCCAGCAATCTTAATTTTGACTTCTCTCTCTCATTCCAAGCACGGCAATAGCATCGCCATGGAGACAAGTAAATGACGTACTCTCCACCAGAAAAGTTACTGAGTGCGTCTTTGAGTATTTTAATTCAAAACATTTCTAAACTTGCACTGGCCGAGTAAGTAAACTTAATGTAACATGTTTTTAGAAGAACAACTGTGCAATAAAAGCAAAAAGTAACAGAACAGAGGTAGCTTTGAGCCGTCACTATAAAGTTTGTTTTGGGTCCAAAATGAAGCTTTTTCTTTGTAAACGTGCGCTGTGTAACTTGTTTCTATGGAAATGTCATTGCTCTGCCTAGAATGTTCCACAGTATGACATTAAACAGCTCTACTTTACGTTTATTCAATTACAGGCGGTTTTAGAGCTCAAAAATACCTAGAAAAACAGGTATTCTGACTGTGAGCTTGTGAGGGTTTGTCTCTCCACAGATCTGACCTGTAATGCCCTTTATGCGGTTTAATGCCATATTGCGGAACATTACCGACAAAGTAATAACGTCTTCATGGTGAAAACATTTAGGGTTTGACGGACTTTACACCAGAAAAGTCACACAATGCACCTTAAAATGAGGAGATTTTGTGTATTTTTGTTGTAATATAACAATTTTTGAGCTGTAAAAGGTGGAATAAGTGACTTCTATGATTAATTATAATTTAATTATGTTTATTTATTAGTTGCAGCTCTGTCCATTTATAAAGGTTTACTGGGATTATGCTGCTTTATTGTTATTGTGATAAAATGCATAAAGTAGTTTCAATATTAAAACTAAAATGATTATTAGTTTTAATATTATAACTTCAAATTTGTTGTTGTGACAGGCTTATGGAACAGAAAATGATTAACTCAAAATGTAAATATATAAAAAAGAATCGTTTTCAGTTTATATTATTAACGATTGGGGTTGTGCTTTAAAAGGCTGTAAACATTTGAAACAGTTTTGTAACATTATACGGAAAAAGGAAAGCTGTGGTGCAGGGAGTTGAGGGTTGAACCGCTAACCAGAGGGTAACCAGCTCGAACACTGCTGAAAATATAGGTCTACTTTTGTTGTGTCCTGGAGCAAGACACTTAAAACACACACGTAAATAAAAAATCTGGATTCTTATGACTAAGAAAGAAACAAAACACACAAATTGTACCTTGTCCAATGTGAAAGCTGTTCTATGTGTTCTATATTTAGTCATTAAACAGTAGCAAAATTAAAAATCAGGCTTTCTATGATTCAAAAATAGATAACGGTTCATTTAGAAACTAAAAAACTGCATACTTGATGCCCCAAATTCAAGCTTTTCAAAAAAAATTCTGTTTGTTCTCACTCTTAACCCTTTTTCACGCTGTACTTCTCCAGTAGAAATCCCATGGGCTCAAATATGATACAAGTCAGGATTTCAAGAGTTAAAAAAAATAAAATTCAAACCAAACAATGTCTAATTTATGAACCAAACCACTGTTCGTCCCAAATGTCTCATCGTCTCTCCCTCTGCGTCTCCTCGTAGCACTGAAGGTAGTGTTTTCGTCTTAATTATAGCTATTTCTAAAAAGTCCACATTAAAGAATGCTCCCGTTGAGTGCGGCGAACTTTAGGCTGCTGTTCCGTTTCTGACCGAGGAGAGACGAGACTCCACCCACTTCGAAAACCTCGTGAACGGCTTTTCGGAAACAGTGGAAGTTATAGTCAATCAAACCTAAAAGATGAAATAAAGTTCAGTGTTCAGTTATAGTTATCTAAAGACTCAAAACAATACTTATTAACTGTGAATACTGCTTCAAATCCAGACAGGACCCTAGACAGTAATTTACAGTATTGACTAGGGGTGTAACAATATCCAAGTCTCACAACACGATATTGTCACTGTATGAACCTCATGGACACAGACGTTCACATGGACAGTCTGGAGTTCAAATAGTTTTGCCTCGGGTGCACTGTGGAGTGGGTAAGACTGTTTTTAGTGGCAGCACAACTATGGCCATTGACATGCACTAGCCTAGCACCAGCAACCTCTCCAAATACAAGGACCGGATAGAAGATTTAAAAAGTGTCTCCACACGTCTCCAACACTATGTCCCTATGTCCACAATTCCAAACTGTCCCTTTAAGAGCTGCTTATACAACACATCTATACAGGGGTAAGAAAAGATTTAGCGCAAATATGTGGGGAAAAAAAGGAATTATTGATTACATTTTATCAGTATTTTTAGAGTAAATGCGTGGCCAAATTTTGGTTCGCAAAGAAGACCTAAATTTGTCTTTTCTGTTATGTGGTTTTCTATTCTTCTCCATGCTTACAGTAATCCTTTTATCAGCAATTTTCATATCCTCAAAACTGCAATTTTCCACTTTAGCGAATTTAGATAATTAGAGTAATTATCAAATCGCAAAGGCTGCAATTATAATAAAATGTCCTCTGTGAAGATAAATCCTGGCTGTAGTTTAGACCTCTACAACATGTTCAAATTCCAGTCTTCTCTCTCTTCTTCCAAAATGCTGCTACCCTAAAAATGTATGACAGACCTTTCCTCTCGAAGCTCTCCTCTCGCAGGATGCACACTAGAGCCAGGAACTTGGTGACCTCCTTCAGATACAACACCGTGGTGTTGTTCAGTTTGATCGTGGCTAAAGACTCTTTGTCGTAAGCACAGCCACTGCCATCCTGCATCAGCCTGGAACAAGAGAGGACAAATTTAAAAGGTCCTCTATAACGCAAAACATCCCTTGCTTCCTTCTCCTTTGATTCCTTCAAAGAAAACCAGGGGATGAAGGAGTAAACCTGAGGGAGGCTTCAGGAGCAGATGCCAGAGAAAAGAATCAAACTTTATATCCTCTCTTTTCGCTGTGTCTCCTCTGTGGGTAGGATTTCCTCACCCATTTCCTGCAGAATTGAGGAATCAAGAAGAAGGAAGCGAGGAAAGAGAAATGAGACGTAGCCATTGACTCTTGTGAGCTTTATGCCATGTTCTCTCCTCAAAAACATGCCTGGAGTTGTGTTTTGTTTCATTCACACGTTTGGGTAAACCTTTATAATTAGGCTGTGTACATCTCCAAAGCTCAAAATGCTCTGTTCCACCTTGCGATGTCATGTAGTGGTAGTTTTCAACTTAGGAGCTACCTACCGTTTACCTTAAGTTCAGCAGAGATCGGCAATTCCAGGGCTGAAATCATCTAAATGATTCTAGTGAATCTAAATGATTCTAGTGAACGTGTGTGGAGTTTGAAAACACAGTGGAGAACTTCCTGTTTTACCACGTGAGTGTTTTCTGTTTGAGAGAAGAACTCAGGCTAAATATGCAGGATTTGTGTGTTAAACATGTGTGAATGAAACAAAACAAAGCTCCAAGTCTGTTTGTGATGAGGAAACTATATTATAACATAAATCAGAAAACAGCAAACTATGGGACCTTTAATGAACTCTGTGTGTGTGTGGGTGTGCGAGTGGTTCAGGAAAAAACAAGAGAATTTCGGTGCAATGACGTCTTGAATACAGAAGAACAAAGATGACTCAAATGAGCATGAATAACTCTAAACACAACTTTGAAAGGGTAAATGAGAAGCAATTCTAACTCATAAACGTTTTTTTCCGGACTATAGAGCGCACCTGTATATAAGCCGCATCCCCTCCATTTTTAAATTAAAAAAAAAAAGTATATACAAGCCGCAACCGGGCTATAAGCCGCTGATATCCATGTTGAAAAATGAGATATTTACTGCATATACAGAACAATTTTGTACTGTAAATGTGCATTTATGTACCTGAACAGATTCTTTCCGAACAGTGCCTTTTAACACAGCAGCAACTGTGCTGATTAAAACGAGGTCAAAAACAGAAAACCGGTAATTGATTACCTTCATTTCTCCTGTGCAGTGAAACCACAAGTCACTTTAATCATCTTCGCTGAAACCACTGACCCAAGCTTACGTGCAGCAGCACGGTAGAGGTCTGCGCGGGACAGAATTTTCAGTCCCGCTCCCGCATTCTTCAGTACCGCTCCCGCGTCGTGCGGTCGCGCTCCCGCCCGCGCCCACAATAAGCTTTCAGAATATGTCCCACACCGCACTGTTTTGTGTTGGGTCCTGTGGGAGTGCAGGGCTCTACAGCACAGTTTCCTTCCTGGAGCAAGATCGATGCCTTCAACTTAAAACTTTAATCATACAAACTCCTTTGTGTGATTTTCATGATGAAGGGGTGAGGATTTGAAAATAATTACCAGTTAGTAATTTGTCGTGCGTGTTATATCTGCTAAATAAAAAGTAGCGTATTCTTCTTTGCATTAATTTTCCGTCTATCTTGTTTTTGAAATTCTGGTTAGAGCGCCCCTAGCGGTGGAAGAAAAATCCACAGAATAGCCGCACCTTTGTAACAGCCCCATGGTTCAAAGCCTGGGAAAAAAGTCGTGGCTTATAGTCCAGAAAATACGGTAATTTAAACTGACCCGTAGATGCAGGAGACGTCTATGACCACATCGATCATGTCACAGCAGAGCTCGTACGACTGCATGTCCACAGGAGAGCTGTCCGTGGCAATGTAGATTTTACTGACCACATCAAACAGGAACGCCTTCTCGATCCCCGAGTGCTAAAAACACACAGGAGATACGGCAGGGTCTGAGCGAGGAGTGTGGACTTTCTGAGTACTGAAATATCTTCAAACCAGAGCAAACACACACTTACCGATATAAAAATGTTGAGGAGGTTTTCAAGTGTGGGCAGCTGAGGGATGAGCTTCTGGATGACTTTACTGAAGGCCTCAAAAATGGAGTGATCGTAGATACTGGTCAGATAGAAACTGAAGGAACAGAAACAGGAGATAAAAAGAAATATTATGTTTTTTGTCAGGGTATTGTTAAAATGTATTTACATTTTGCTTATTGTAAACCATACTGATCTGAAAGAACTTTATAACAGAAGTAGGTTCATTCACTTCCTTTTCAAAACTGCCCCTCCTCATCGTAGTGACATTTCACCTTAATCTTTATTTGCTGTTTTTATTTTTGAATATGGCTAAGCACCAGGTTCAAAATGAATCCTATATGCGTATGATCTGGACTTTGAACTGAAGTGTGTATAGAGATATACTCAATTTAAAAAAAATAATTAAAAAAATCTGAAATTCTCAAAAAAAATCTCAAAATGGGTAAGAAAATAATAATGAAAGCTTCTTTAGGTGACTGGCACATAATAAAAAAGAAACATATATTTAAACCACTCAGTAAGTGTCAGCCATGGCCTAATAAGGGGCGAGAGTAGCTCATTTGGTTCACTGAGTTTGAATCCCATTCTTAACATAAACATCACTGGTAGAGCAGTCAGACCCACAGACCCACAGGTTGGTGGTGCGATTTCAGCTCTCACTGTTACTGTTATGGTTGTTTTTATTTTTTTGTCCTAGCAAAAAATGACTGTTGCAGATAAATCCTCCATATTCCCTTCTAACCTGAGATGTACTTTTTCCAGATTGGCGTCGGCTAAGTCGTCGTTGGCTCGTTGGTGAATGTCTCTCTGTGTTTCGATCTTGTGGTCGTCTGATAAACCATCCACTTTGTGAATGAAAACCTCAAAATTGATATTTGGGTTCACTCTGAAGGCCCGGGCCACTGTGAGATGTAATCGACTCAAGGCTTCTACGTAATCGTCCTGGAACAAGAGGAGAGATACGGTTAATAAACCACTGTCTCACCGCGTGACTATGACGACAATAAGCCCCATTGTGTAACTTTTTCCTTTTGATGCTTTTTATTGGTGGTTTTCAGATTCAAGAATTTGATGATGCCGTAGTCCCAGTTTGAGGGCAAATTCTCTGATCGCATTGTATTTTCATTAGAAATATCCAAAGGTAAATACACAAATGTTAGACCAGATCATTTCTATTAGTATCTAGACCCTAGAGCAGTGGTTCTTAACCTGGGTTCGATTGAACCCCAGGGGTTCAGTGAGTCAATCTCAGGGGTTCGACAGGAGTAAGACTCACATCCAACTCATATGATTGGTGATGACTCGCCCCGTTTGGCCGTTATCGGCTGCAGGAAATTCTGTGCGTGCAATAGTCTTGTGACTGTCGTGATGGTGTCGTGTAATTTCTTTCTTAATATTTTCACTTCATACTAACTATGTCGAGCAAAAAAAGAAAGTGGTCGGACGAATATGTGCAATATGGATTCACGTGTGCACCAATAAAATATATATATACCTATGTTTTGAATTAAAAAAAACATTTTATTTTTCCAATTAAGAAGGGTTCGGTGAATGCACATCAGAAACTAGTGGGGTTCAGTACCTCCAACAAGGTTAAGAACCATTGTACTAGAACTTGTTATATTTTAGTAAACTAATCTAAATTTTATCTGCCATCATAGGTATTAAATAAATAAATAAATAGTCTTAAAAAAATGCTGTGATGTCATCTGAAACCCAGCAATAGTACTGAAACAGATATGTCTTTACTTAGAGTGAACTTGCATCTCCACAAACTTTACTCTTATTAACCCTAGAGGATGACCACCTCCTGCTCGTTTCTATGGAAATATTTTTCCTTTGGTTATAATATTCCACAATATGACATAAAATTATCTATCTCCATGGAGAATGTTCTGAAAAATGGTTTTAACTTTCTATTTCCATTAAATTGTGTGGGTGATGTGCTACATCCAGAAAGTTACTTTAAACACAAGAGACTTTTAAACTAAACCTCAGAGCTATTTAACACACAAAAAATTAGAAAGCTTATCATATATCACTGAATATCTGACACCAGTTGAGTTAAAATGTGATTATTTGCTGAAACCAGCAGATGTTGATTGGATTAAGAGACAAAGTAAATACTTCATCAAGGCTATGAATCACAAACATGATACAATGCATCATTAATCAAGTCTGAATACAATATCCAAGTCGCAACAGCTAAAATGGCAGACGTAATGGATTAATTTTCTCCTTTTGTAGTGTAACTTTCCTGATTAGTTCAAACCTGTGCGTCGATGACAAAGATGAGCGCTCCGGTTCCTTTGAAAATCATCTCGCTGTCAAATGTCGGGTCGAAGAAATCCACCTGTCCCGGAAAATCCCAGATCTGGAACTGCACGAAGGAGGTGCTGGAGATGTCGTCTTTGTAGATTTTATTTGTGCTTTCCAGAAATAACGTCTCGTTTGGTGACATTTTATGGAACACAACCTGGAGAAAGGGAGAGACGTTTACACAACCACTGATTAGATTATAACTGGAATCTTGTCGTGCACGTTAACTCCCTCACTGGCTGCTGTTACATGCACACTCAAAATCTGATTATTGTTGGATTTTCTGAGTTATAAAACTGTTATAAAAATCATATGTAAACAGTTAAATCATTGGATATCTTTCTGATTGTGGTCCCCTGACTATTCATGTCAGATCTGACGATATGTCATTGGATGTCATTTAAATAATCTTAAAGGTCCAGAAATCAGATAATAATCAGATTTAGCCAATATTAGGAAAATAGAGAACTACAACTATTAGAAATACTACTGAATTATGCGACTAAATGTTACTACTACTACTGCTACTGCTTCTACTTCTACTACTACTAAAAATAAAGTCTCATCTAGTGTATATAGTATTTGGTGTATAGGACCACATTATATTATCCTATAAAAGATCAGTGGTATCAAAATTGGCATTATACTACTACTCCTACTACTACTGTACCACTCTGTTCCTTTTTAGACAAACCTCAAAATATAGGACTTCTCAATTTGAGTATTTGGTAGGAAATAAATAAATGAAAACAGGCATTGGACAGTTTTAAGACCTTAAAAGTGAGTTTTCTCAGCTTTAAGCATTATCCAGTTGATTCTAGTATAAATCTAAATAGAAATATGTGGGATTTGTGTGTGAATTAAACAAAACACAACTCCAGGTATGTTTGTGATGAAGAAACAAGATTATGAGTAGGGTGACCGGATTTTCAAAATTAAAAACTGGGACACACCCGGGTTAGGATGGTTGGTATAAATAAAATAGTGAAAAAAAGCATGTAGCATTGTCCATTCTCGACTCACATGTGGGTCAATGTATAATCTGAGACCAAATATAGAAGTGCAGTCTTCTTGATTTTGGCTAAACAAATGTAATTTATGCTCCCCTGGTTTAGATCTGGTATAGAACTGAAATAGACCTGGTTTAGCCCTAGTTTTAGTCCTGGTTTAGACCTGAAATAGACCTTGTTTAGTCCTAGTTTAGATCTGAAATAGACCTGATATAGTCCTGTTTTAGTACTAGTTTAAACCTGGTTTAAAAATGAAACAGACCTGTGTTGTCTTGGTTTAGCCCTAGTTTAGACATGGTTTAGACCTGGATTAGACCTAAAATAGACCTGATATAGTCCTGGTTTAGACCTGGTTTAGACCTGGTTTAGTCCTGGTTTAGAGCCTGAAATAGTCCTGGTTTAGTCCTTGTTTAGTCCTGGTTTAGACCTGGTTTAGACCTGAAATAGACCTGATATAGTCCGAGGCTAGTCCTGGTTTAGATCAAAATAGGGACACCTGGGACATGTCTTGTATAAAACTGGGACAAATCACTGGTTTTGTATAAATCTGCTGGGTAAGGGATACGGGACTCAAAGCTGGGGCTGTCCTGGGTAAACAGGGACGTCTGGTCGCCCTATTGATGACAGATCAGAAAATAATGTGACATGGGTCCTTTAACAAAATCTATGGGAACACTATAACCTTAAGTCTAGAAGTACACTATTATGAGCTTGTTGGTGTCAGTTTTCACCTTCTGGATGGAGGACTTCCCACTCCGCCGCAGTCCCATCAGTAGGATCCGGGGGTTGTCGCTGGATGTGGGGTTCTGTACCTCGGGCTCCTCCGCTCCGTAGTCAAAACTCTTCGGAAAAGACCCAAAACTCCCCGCTAAGCCAGCCTCGTCGTACTGAATAGACATTTTAACCTCCGTTTCCTCAATCTCTGTCCCTCTAAAACTAACGATCCCCGAGAGTTTTTGGCTGTCTTGCTGAAATACGCCCGTAAAGCTGCCAGATATGCACCCCAAAACAAGTTAGCATCACAAGCTAAGCAGCGAACAGCCTATATACGAACCTGTTTTGTAAATTCTACGCTTTCAAATGCGACACAGTTATGTGAACGTCATTATAAAGGCGATCCGAATTGTCCCCTCCCGTAAAATATCCATAAATCCGATTTTTAACCCTCCCAAAAAACAAACTAATCTGTAAAAAGTAGCTAATCACGGGCAACTTCTGTACTTCCGCCCTCTTTTCGTGTCTTGATTCTGATTGGCTATTGGATCCAAACAGTGTCATGTGACCTTTGTTCTTCAAACAAGCAGGAAGAGGAGCGATCGGTAATGTTTGGGATTTTAAAAACGTTTTCTTTTATTATTAATCTTAATTTAACACACCGCAATGTTATTATAACATTGGTATCGTGTTATGTAATTTTCTGAGTTGTAGTTATGTTATTTTACGTAAATTTTGAGGATTTTACATAAGTGTCATAGTTGAATAATGGCTTGTTTGTAGATCTGGCTTTGATAAAATTCTCGGTTTGCATTAGATTAAACGCAAAATCTTCTACTGAATTACATAGTTTATCTGTTGGCTTATTGCAGAGTCATGGCGGCGTGTTTCGTGTATTTTCTGGCCGCTGTTTCTCTGCTGTTTGTAGAAGGAAGTCCAGTTTTTAAGACCAACAACAATGGAACAACTCCAGTCGTCATTTGGCACGGGATGGGTAAGATCTTTTATTTTTACTTTTACTTTAGTTGATACTGGTCATGGACTGCTGCATGTTCCAGAAGGTGTTTATATATATATGGAGAATGAAAGATTTGAGAATTGCTGAAAATGCCTTTATTATTGAGCTATAGAAGTTTAATTTTTTACATGCTGAAGGTTATAGCCAGTTTGTTACATCGAATTTTCTTAAATAACAAATCTTTATCATTGCATATTCCTGTGAAATTGATTGCAGGGGTGTCCAAACCTTTTCCTTAAGGGTCGTATATAGAAATATTTTTGAAGCCAAGGGCCACAGACTGATAATCAATACAGTAAACTATTCTGATAATTGTATTTAACATAGTATTGACAGAGCCATCGTTAATAAAACTTGAAACATACATTTTAGGCTTGTATTGTAATGCAATGTGATGGTAAATGTGGAGTTAAAAGTACTGCTTGTGCTCATTTAGGCAAATTCTACAGGAGATCTGAGGGCTTCATTTGGATGCCCCTGGATTAAAAAGTAACAGCAGATCTCAATGACTGTAGGTCCAAGCTCTGTATATTCTGTCACCATGAGCCAAGAATTTGTTCAAACTGAAAAACAAACTGGCACAGGCGAAAAGTTGAAAAAATGTATTTGAAAAAGCATAACAGGTTATGCATGTCTATGTTTGAGCTGAGCATACTGCTACATTACATAGGATCCACTTCTATAATGTAGAAAAAATTTCTTGTCTTCTGCAGACTACATAATGATATTTGCTAAATACTTTTTACTGTTTCACTAATACTATGTTATTTTTTGTCTAGGTACTTTTTCGTTATAAGTGGGGGAACCTTTTGTTATTCTTCTGTACTACGAAAAGATCTGAGCTGTAGAGAATCAAATAAATAATTTATGTGACTTATTATAGATACAAGCTAACTGCAAATTAGTGTACCGTTCTGTTGATTGATTGATTTTTTATTTTTTTTGGGGGGGGGGGGGGGGGGGGGTATCCTGTTTCAGTGGCATTTATTAGTTTCAGCATTATCATTTATCATCTATATTTTCTTCAACAATATTTTATACTTGAAAACCATGTTATTGTGACAGACTTTGTTTGTTTTGTGTTGCCAGGCGACAGCTGCTGTAACCCTCTGAGCATGGGCTCCATCAAGAAACTGATCGAGCAGCAGATCTCTGGAGTGTACGTCCTGTCACTCATGATCGGGAAGAACGTCATCGAAGTAAAACAATTTAGTTATTTTAACTTAGACTTAGACAAACTTTATTGATCCACAAGGGAAGTTATTTGGACACGGTAGCTCAAACATCACAATATAATATAATAAATAATAATAAAGAGCAAAAATATAAATGACAATAATAAATTCTAAATAAGTAGCAATTATAGCAAGAGACTGATGTCAAATATATAGGTACAGGTAAAAATAAGATAAAATATAGAAATTTTATTTTGTTCTTGGCAGTGGACATTTTATTATCTAAAAAACTGCATCCTTTGTCCAAATCAAAATCCACTATTTATATGGCACATTTTACAAACGTATACAAAGTGTTGCACAGAGATCATAGAATGAAGATAAAAAAAAGGTAAACTGCTAAAAATTTGATCATACCCATCCAAAAAAAATTTAAACTAGTAAAAATCAAATTAAAAGCAAACCCATAAAAATCCTAAAATAGTAGGGATGTAACAATAACCAAAATATCATATCATCATATCATCAAAGGTCTCACAATAATATCGTGGACCATCAAATGAATCCTTAAACGAATAGTTCTGATGCAGAAATAGCTAAAAAAAAACAGAGGGAACTACATAGACCATGATCCTTTGCTCTGTTTCAGTGCAGACTACATGAAGAAATAAATGTTCTAAGCACTTTGAAATCTTCATTCTTGGGATTAAGTCTTGTGAAGGCATTTTTAGAGGAAAAAGGAGCAGATTCACAGTTTTAGCCTCCACAAAATATTTCTATAAATCTGGTACGGTGAGATGTATAAGGTGAAAATATGGTACAGAGAGATTTGGATATTGTTCCATCCCTAATGACAATAAATGTTGTACCAAATGACTGGTCAAAGCATTTTAGAATGTCAGTCTTGTTATTATGTAGCATATCGTAATATCATGAGCTTTCCCACAATATCGCAATAAATATCGTACCGTGAGGTTCATACCGTGACGATATCGTTTTGTGAGACCTGGATATTGTTACATCCCCATAAAATAGCAAGTCAAATAAATGAAATAAATAAAAAACACAGAGGACCACACAAGTCACACAATGGTAAAAACCACAGAAACCACATGGGGGGGCAGAGCGTTCCAGAGCTCGGGGCCCGTCACAGAGAAGGCCCTGTTCAACTTGGTTTTAAACCTCGACTTAGGCACCATGAGCTGGAGCTGGCCCTCGGACCTCAGAGCGTGTGCGGGGGTGTAAATCTGTGATTTCATAATTGTGTCAACTCAAATTATGATTACAATTGCAATATTTTGTGTTGTTGTATATTTTGAACATTATTCTAAAAAAAATAAAGTATCCAGACATAACAAAAACATAAGAAAACCGACCAATAATGTATATTCAGAATTCTTATATAAAAGGAATTATATATGTGTTCGAAAAGAAGTGGGTGGAAGTATATAATGTATTTATACCCTTTTCCCCAGTGTTACAGAAAATATTTCATGCATTCCATTTCCATTTCATTTGATCAAGATACAGTATGCACAATTCACTTTTTTATTTCTACTGAAACATATTTATACAATATTATTATCCTGTAACATCACTTAACATTTCTATCTCCAAAGACTTTGCAGATCTGTTACTGTTACTATATTGTTTTGAAAAGTCCAAAAGCCAAGGATAAATTTCTAACCCTAGTTTTTCCAATTTTCCAAAGGGGCTTCTGAATGCACCTCTGAACTCCCCACTCTTCCAGCTTTGATTGAAATATCCCAGTGACATTTCTTGCAGAACCAGCGGCACACGTTACATCAGAAACGATTGCACAACATCCCTCTCTGTAAATTAAAATTCATAGTAAACTCACCCTGAACTCTTTGCGTTTGCTTTGATCCATAAAAATACCGTGATATTTTTCAACCAGTTCCTCATTTTTTCCATTTTAAGTTTGTCACGGTGCATTAATTGGATGTTTTTGGGTCTGCAGGACACTGAAAATGGCTTCTTCATGAACGTGAATCAGCAGGTTGCGATGGCGTGTGAAAAACTGGCCCAGGACCCAGAGCTTCAGGGAGGGTACAATGCCATGGGCTTCTCCCAGGGGGCGCAATTTCTGTACGTATGAAGCTTGAGGAGGCTGACTTAAATATTTTAAGACAAGATAAGATAAGATAGGACTTTATTGATCTCACAGTGGAGAAATTCAACAGTCACAGTAGCTCCAGGACAGTTTAGTGCAAAAAAGGGGGAAAAAACTGTGATGCAATTACGATAAACAATAATAAAAATAGAAATAATAATAAAAAATAAGAATATAAAGTGAATAAGAATATTTACAAAATTTACAAAGAGAATTGAAATATAAATACTATATATATAAAATAAAGATTTTGTGACTATCATAATTAAATGCAAATGCAAATTAAAATGAAACTAAAGTTGAATTTAAAATAATAAATTTATGAAAACAAAAACAACAGAATGTGTGTTTGGTAGATAGTACCTCTGATCAATATTTATGATCATTTTACATCAGTTAGAACCCTTTTACTACCACAGGGTTCACCGGTGACCCCACTATTTCAAATTACCATAGCTGCTCTCTACTTTGTGCAATTTTAATCATTCAATTTTAATCATTCATCATGCAAACTGGGCTTGAAACGGGGCTTGAAAGTTGAAGAAAATTAAATTCCTTTTTGGCCTTTTCGTCTTATAACACACAGTTTTACGTATTTAATTGCATAAAAATGGTAAATACGTAACAGTTCTACTTCTCCTGGAATAGGGCATTCTTTGACACAATTATTGACAAAAATAGACTATTCAATTCAATCTTTATTAAGAACACATAATATCTGGTTTGTAGTGAGCAAGTATGTAAAAAATACGAATAATCACAAAAAACAGACAAAAAAGACCAGGTGTTTCAATAAATATAGCTACTATTGAAGGGTTAAAAGGCAGTTTGTGGAGAAAAATTGTACAAAACTACAGGAAGTAGTGCTAAAATTATAAAACAGAATCAAAACTAATCAAAGTAAGGGCATGTCCTGATTTAGTTCCAGGAATTTTGCAAACAATTAAAGATTTTACTTTTTTATTATTTCACAGTTAACTATTAAAAAACGAAACTATCATAAAACCCTTTTTTTCTTAATTTTTTGATAAAACATAGCGCGTGTTTTCACTGATCCTGTTTTTGTGCTGGTTTGAGCCCAGTTTAGTCCCGATGTAGACTTGGTTTGATCTGCTTATGGTCCTGTTTTAGTCATGGTATGTTTGTGTGAATCCGCCCTAAAACAAAAATTGAACTGAAACATCTCGGCAGTAAAATCCCTGTACACATGTCGCCACATTTGAATAGAAAGGACTTGAAGTGGAAAATGAGAATCAAACTAGAGTCATGTGTTTCTGTAGTTCCTGTTCCAGTCTAGACAGATATTTAAAGCAACGATGCAAAAACAAGACTCCTTTGTTTGGAATTTTGAGTTTTTATGAGGCAGTTACCAGCGAATAAATAGTTGTAGTCTGTTTTGGTTATAAGAAATGTACAGATTGTATTCTCTGCTTTAACATAGACACACATAGGTCTAAATGTATCATGAGAAGTATCATTTATTGTAGATGTGTTTTCAGGAGAGCAGTGGCCCAGCGCTGTCCAAACCCTCCAATGAAGACGCTCATCTCTGTGGGAGGACAACATCAAGGTAAACCAGAAAACAGACATTTCTTTATATGATTATTTTTATTTCAGGTATTTGCAGGTTAGATGGAGAATAAAAGTGATTAAGGACATTAAGGTCTCTTATTTCACATTATTCTGTGTTTTTTTTTCACTATTTGAAGACCGCCACACACTACAGGATTTATTGGTCTTAAATGATTTTTAAACGTGCGACAAAAAGCACACACCACAGACATGAGGAGAAACTTATGAGACTTAAAATCTCCAGTCGCAAACACTACAGTGGGATATGTCTGCAGGCCACAGGATGTAAAGCTGTGAGCGCGATGGGGTCAGCTGTTTCCTGTCTACAGTAAAACCACTCGCTCTGAGACTCTGAAGTGTTCAAAGATCAGAGCTGTGCACTTCTAGTTTAGACACAAGTCAAATCTGTGTTATTATTATTTGTGAAATAATAATAACACAGATTTTAGATACATGATTTTTAAAGCAGAAAAGATTGGAGATAAAGTCCACAGGAAGTAGAGTCACTGTCACTAATCTGCAGCTTCACCTCGATCCGTGCGCTGTGTGGATGGAAACAGACACACATGAGGAACTATCTCCACTTTTAACTTTCAAAGAACGTCTCAAACTGGATTAATAACACTGTTTTGTGAACTGTTTGTCATTATTTGCGGAGGACAGTTTCTATGGGTAACGTGGATGAGATGCTGCATGCCACTTTATGAGAGGTGTGGAATAAAGACTTCTCATTATTTTCGCTCTTTCCCAAGTTTGTATCTTGCGTCTCTGTCGCTCCTCTGCCCCTGATGCTCTGTTCTATCGTCTGTTACCGTAGCGTTGTTGATGTTTGGTGGTTCTGATCTGACAGTGACTCCACACACACAAGGAAATCAGCAGCTTCAAAATCGCACACGAAGACACAAAGTCGGGTCACGCCTCCCTGAACTCTGGAAGAAGAAATTGCAGCCAAAATCGGGCAAATTCTCCTGTAGTGTGTGACGACCTTTAGACAAATTTTATTGATTTTTGGACACAGTAGCTCGCATATCACAATATATAATAATAACAAAGAGAAAAAATATAAATGATAATGATAAATTCTAAAATAAGTAGCAAACGTAGCAACAGACCCGTGTCCGATAAGGAATAATTATATAAATATGTACAAGTAAAATGTACAATTAAAAAAAAAACTCTCTTTCTGATGGACAGGAGTGTACGGACTTCCCAAGTGTCCAGGAGAAACATCTAAAATCTGTGACTTCATCCGTGAAGCTTTGAACGCCGGAGCCTACAGCGACTGGATTCAGGAACAGTCCGTTCACTTTGATTTCTAAACTAGAGTTGAGCAATATACGTACAATACGACAAACCACGGTAAATAAACGTTTTTTTCCTTTTTCTCAGTCTCGTCCAGGCGGAGTACTGGCACGACCCTCTGAATGAAGACCTCTACAAGGAACACAGCCTGTTTTTGGCCGATATCAACCAGGAGAGGGTGAGAGAGAGTGGAATATAAATTGTGTTTTTCATTTTATTTTGTACAGTCTTATACGGTAATGTGACTGAACAACTATTCAAATAATCAGTAACTACTTAAGCAATGATGGTTAATTGTTATCTGGACTATACAGACTCTAAAACATACACTATCTGCTGGAAAGAGGTTAAAGACAAAGCTGTTCTTGGCTCAAAATAGCACAAAAATAATACACTTCTTTATTTCAATGAAAGTTTCCTTCATTAATAAGTCTTTGGTTGACTATTTTAACCTTAATTTGGTTGAAATTAATGTATAATTGTAACTGTTACATGTATTTATTCCTCTGAAGGTGGTGAATGAGACTTATAAGAAAAACCTGCAGAGGTTGGAGAAGTTTGTGATGGTGAAGTTCCTGCAAGACAGTGTGGTGGACCCTGTGGATACTGAGGTACAAATACACATGTACTTACGGTATACTTACTACTAGGGGTGTAACGATATCCAAGTCTCATGACATGATGTACTCACACTACGATATTTATTGCGATATGGTGGGGAGACTCACAATATTACGATATTCTACATAATAACAAGACTGACATTCTAAAATGGGAACAGTCCAGGGAGCTGTTATTACCCGATTTGGCACCATTTTTCAAACCGAGCATGCCCAGATCTTTGGCACAAGCTCTGAAGTTTCTGTTGATACTTGTGTGTTAACTGAAGCCCCTGCTTTGTCTGAAGCTCTGTTACACGAGTTAGATTTTAATCTGAGCTGTTTTAACACAAGAAAGAACCGACTTAGCTGGAACTACAACAGGTGAGCTGATTTTTCTGTTTTTCAGTTAGTTACAAGGGTTGTAACAATATCCAAGTCACAGGATACGATATTGTCACGGTATGAAGCTCACGGTACGATATTTATTGCAATATCGTGGGAAAGCTCACGATATTACGACATTCTACATCATAACAAAACTGACATTCTAAAATGCTTTGACCAGTCATTTGGTACAACATTTATTGTCATTAGGGATGGAACGATATCCGAATCTCTCTGTACCATATTTTCACCATATACATCTCACCGTACCAAATTTATTGGAATATTTTATGGAGGCACAAAACTGTGAACCTGCGACTTTTTCCTCTAAAAATGCCTTCACAAGACTTAATCCAAAGAATGAAGATTTCAAAGTGTTTAGAACTGTTGTTTCTTCATGTAGTCTGCACTGAAATGGAGCAAAGGATCATGGTCTATGTAGTAGTGTTTTTTTTGTTTTTTTTAGCTATTTCTGCATTAGAACTATTAATTTAAGCAAAGAGACTTGTGATTCAATATATTGTGATGGTCCACGATATTATTGTGAGACCTTTGACGATAAGATATCACCATATTTCGGTTATTGTTACACCCCTGCTTACTACAGATGTGGTACATTTACTGTATACTACAACTTTAGTGGAATCATATGTAAGATCTGGATTTAAAATTCAATAAACATGAATAAACTGTGTTCCGAGATATGAGGTACAGTAAACATGTTCAAATCAAATATAACTTTCACTAAACAATTGTAATGCTGATTTATTTGTTCTAAACATAATGGCCCAAGTTATAATTTTGCGAGAGAATTGAGTCTCTTATTTGAGTTGCCATTCTGATCTGAAAGGTCACTCCCGGCAGACAATTAGAGCTCTGCGTGGGATAGAATTTAGAATTCCTCCCACCCACAAAGAACTGTAATTTTCATTCCCGCTCCCTCCTGCATCTGCGATATTTTGTCCCGCTCCTGCCCACAAATCCCGCAAGATGTGGACGTTCGCTTTCTCAAACATGGTGAAGCGAAAAGGAATTGTGTAAAATGTGCGCGAGATTAGACCACATCAGCAAGTTTAGGCTGCTTAAAATATTTTCATTAATGCCAAATAAAATATCCAGCACAAATTATGCATGATAGGCATACATGAATCGTTTGTATATTTAACTTTACACTCATATTTAGTTTGCGGGTTGCAGTTTATTTCATCCCACCCGCCCGCTCCTACATTGTGCAGTCCCGCTCCTGCAGTGAGCTCTCAAAATGTGTCCCGCGCCGCACTGTTTCGCGTCGGGTCCGTGGGTGCAGGGCTCTACAGCCAATCATGAGTCAGTGCTAGTGCAGCCTCTGTGGCTCAGTGAGTGAATTCTGGAGGTTCTGAGCTTTTACATGAGGCCTGTTCATGCACTGAGAATGAGACAAATCAATTCAAATACTGTCTAATACATGACTAAATACTACATACTAATAAAATACAACATTAAATACAATACTAAATACAATCAATCAATTAAATACTGTCCCACTTTAACTCTAGGCTTTTAACTGTATGTTTTAATCATACTTAATTTGTTTATGTTGTTGTAAGACGGCCTTGGGTGTCCAGAAAGGTGCCAAATAAATAAAAAGTTTGCTTCCATACAAGTGAACCTGTGTACCCAGAGCCTTAACATAATTACATAGATGGACACTTGGCACGTCATCATTCATATGAGATTTGTGTGGATTTTTCTCTCTTTCTTGTCTTTTTAAAACATTCTGATTGCCAGATACATACCGTTGTGTTAAACTTCCATTGGTCTGTTGTTGTTGCAGTGGTTTGGGTTCCTGAAAACGGGTCAAGCCAAAGAGACCGAGACACTGCAGGAGAGCGTGATTTACAAAGAGGTCAGTCTGTCACCGAAGAATTGCTTTTAATGAAACCTTTTACATTTACAACAAAACTCAAAAACTGTTCTTCAGGATCGTTTGGGGCTCGCTGCTATGGACAAAGCCGGAAAGCTGGTGTTTCTGAAAACCGAAGGAGACCACCTCCAGTTCACGAGGGAGTGGTTCATCGACAACCTGCTGCCCTTCCTACGATCTTAAAAAGAATCACTCATCAAATCCTTACATCTGGAGACACTGGTCAAAATACTGTAATAACCCTGCTAGTAAAAACACTGAACACTTCACTTTCATTTTGTACGAGGCAGGTTTAGGCTGTATGCTGAACTGATCTGAACTGTAAATGTGCATATGACAGGTTAGACCACTTATCTCACAAAAACAGTCAACATCATTATATTTGGCACTAAAATCTTGCCTATTTTTCGCTAGTAATTAAAATTTTTAAGTGAATTTTTACTTCCTGGCATTGAGAAGTTTTTCTTGTGCATGAATTGTCTCTCTAATTGTCTGTCTGTTGTATTTTTTTCCACCTAACTGGTGTAAAACTATGATAAATATTGACCAACTATGATAAATATCCACCAAACCAAGTCAGAATTGGAAAAACATGAAAACGTGTCATATGCACTTTGGGTTTTGTCCCACAGTATGGCATTAAACTCGTCTATCTCCACGGAAACAAGTAGATTGTGCCACCAGGCCAAGTTTCAGTTTAGATCTGTGGCGAGAGAGAGAGAGAAAGACCCTGCTGCTCTTATTAAGAATGCATGTAGCATGTCGTAACAATGCCTAATTCATTAAGTACTTTGCTCTGGAGAGGGAGACCACTGACCCTCCACCGGAAAAAGTTACTTTCATTTTTCTTTTTGGGGTCCACTGATGCTCCAGTCTTATGCAATTACAACCACTAACGCGGCAGCCATTTTAAATATATACTTTTATTACAATTGTCTGTTTTTATGTTCATATTTTGGAAGAATGTGAGATCATCTGATGTTATGTGTAGCTTTTATGCTTTAAAATGCTTTTATTTTGGGGGGTACCTGCTGAAATTTAATAAAATGTACAAACCTATTGTCTATTCTCTGTCAATTTACAGATGTGGAAGAGTATTCAACATATTGCACTCAAGTAAAAGTACTATATTAGAGTTGTCAAAAGTCTAAAAAATCTGATACTAATTGATATAAAACTTGTATTGAAACTAGATACTTCTTTGAGCAGGTATCGGTACTAAAAATACATAGTATATACACATGGAGCACTATGGAACCTACCTGGACCAATGGGAAAGTAAAACAACCTAAGATTTAATGCTGAAATTCACATATTTTCTAAACAAAGAGAGTTTTCTTTGTTATTGTAGTAAGTATTGAGTATCAAGTCTTTTTATTAGTATCAAGATCCTGTTTGAAAGTTCAGTATCTCAAGAACACTGTGATATACACTCCAATTATTACTTAGAAGTAAAAAAGTGGTGGTCAAACCTCCTTGTGAAAGCCACCACTTGGATAGGGTGACCTTTTTTTTTTTTTACCCGGGACAGTGTGCCCTGTGTCCCCTGTCCCAGCAGATTTATACAAAACCAGTGATTTGTCCCAGTTTTATAGAAGAAATATAAGAAAAGTATATTCTTGCGCTTTGACTAGTTTTATTGTTTTTACGAGGACTAGTGGAGGCAAATAGAGCTTTATTTTTATTTCTCTTGGATATGTTTTATTTATATTATGCAGCACTTTGGAAACTCTTTTGTTTATGAAATGCGCTATAGAAATAAAGTGGATTGGACTGAAGAAATGTCCAGGGTATCCCTATTTTTGACCAGTCTGATCCCTGCCAACAGTAAAGAGAAATACATTGTCATTTGTTTAGGTAAAATACAAAAAAGCTGCTTAAAAATGACAAAAACACAAAGAAAATGTAACTGACACATCGTGAATAAGTCTTGAATGGGCCAAGTGCAGAACAGTTCCCTTAATCACGCATTCTTTTCCTCCTCAAACCAGGGGTGTCCCAGTTTTTGATTTGAATGGAAGACCTCTGGGAATACCATCCATCCATCCATCCATCTTCTCCCGCTTAATCCGGCTGGGTCGCGGGGGCAGCTTGCTGCCCAATACTCATAGCACCTGACCCCCCCTATGAACCCCTCTGCGGGTGGTGAGCCCACAGGAGGGTGGACAACATGGTGTTAGTGATGTTAGTTCATAGGGGTGCGGGCATGTTTTGGGTTGATGGGGGAAACCGGAGCACCCGGAGGAAACCCATCCAGACACGGGGAGGAACATGCAAACTCCACACAGAAAGGCCCGGGTGACCCGGGGATCGAACCCGCAACCTTCTTGCTGTGAGGCCTGAGCGTTGCCACTCAGCCACCGTGCCGCCCTCTGGGAATACCAAGTGCCAGTTTTTATACAAAGAGACTTCAGGTTCAGGTTAATTCTTTTTCAGTGACACATGTGAAATGAAGGAGCTCATTCGTTATAGGTCATTTACAAACAAAATCACATTTCTCTCACGTCAGATGAGCAGTGTTTAGTGCTTTACGCATTGATTCTGCAGAAATCCACCATGTTTTTTTTATGTTTTCCTTGTGATAATCCTTTTTTTTCTCCCCTCATGAACAGCCATACTTGTTTTGATACAGACAGAAAATGCATGTCCCACCCATCTGAACTCATTTCTCTTTCCTCGCTTCCTTCTCCTTGATCCTCCATTTTTCAACTGTTAATCACATGCATCATATTAGTGGCGTCCCAAAGAAAACCACGGAAGGAAGGAGTAAACCTGAGGGAGGATTCAGGAGCAGACGTTAGAGAAAAGAATCAAACTTTATTGGTCTCAGTGAGGAGTTAATATCCTCTCTCCTCGCTTCGTCTCCTCTGTGAGCGAGACTTCCTCACCCATTTCCTCCTTCGATTGAGGAATCAAGGAGAAGGAAGCGAGGAAAGAAATGAGACGTGGCCAAGAAGATTCAAATCTGCCTTGGTCTGATTTGCATAGAATTTAAACAATACTTAAATATTGTACTTGGGGTTTTACGTAATTAAAGTGTGTTGGCCGTGTATTAAAAAAAAAACAACAAAAGTTCATTTATTGCATCTTTTTATTGATGTTTTCAAATGAGCGTTTGGACCCAAACTCAGAAAACAAAAGACACAAGAACCCAGAGAACTTAGAGACATTTACAGATTTCTGCATTTCTGAGCCGTTTTTGAGGTGAAATTTAAGACTAGCTCAACACCGGTGGTTTTCACAGCAGACTCATGGTCATTTCCCACATCTTCTCACTTATTACCGTTATTTTTTTTACATTTTAGCTCAAATATTCGTTCACACTTTTCTTTACACGGAATGATTCTACAGTTAGGAATGTCCAGTTGTGGAATTTTGAAGGAAATTTGTGGGGAAAAAAAGATTTGGAGTGATCAGTGGACACAATCCCTATGTTCTTCCCATTCAGCACTATGGAATACATTGTTAAATAGCGACGACGTGTATTTAAGTTCATCACAAGTGCTTAATAGCCAGTGGATATTTGCATAAAAATGACATAAAATGAATGAAAACGAAGAACTGGACCCAAAAACGGTGAACAAAGCAGGACAGATTCAAGTATTTTTGACGTAGTAAATAGAACTTTACATCAAAAATACTGTTATTTTAAAAGCACTGAAATCACAAGCCGCAATCGTTATTATAAACCGGTTCCATATTAGCTAAAGTACAGCACTTAAAAACTAGTTTAAGCGATTGGCAATTTTTATGCTACAAAAAACTTTCTGCAAGTTAACATGACTCGAGTTCATATGGAAAATTCGAGTACTTTCGACTAGTTTAAATTAAATTGGATAAAGAAGATTTTTTTGAGTAATTTCAATGCATTTTTTAATAGTTTCAGTACATTCTCTTAACCTTGACAAACTGCCATACAATAGAAAACATATTGAAAAGCAGTATTTGGACACAAGTCAGATAATCTAGGTTTCAAAAGGTGCATCGTCTTCCAGAAAGTTTACACAGTGCAGCTTTAGTATGAAACTCTCGGGCCTTTCAGTTTACAAAGTGGCTCAAATCAAGATAAATTGTGTTGTGTTAAATACTTGCAGAATATTTTTTTATTTTTTGACGCAAATAAAATCTCAAGTAGTTAGAAGCACACAAAATGAACATGTGAAATTTAAGATGTTTTAAACTGTGCAGAAATGATTTTTGTAGTTGAATTGATATTAGCAAAGTGCTCACTGGCCTTATGCTCGTTACTGAATGAGCTGCTCCCTCGTGATTGGCTGGAAGGCTGCTAGAAACGCAGAGCTGCGGCCTTCTCGTTGGCTATCGGAGCTGAAGCTGTGATTGGATTGGCTGAGAATGAGGAGGTGTTCGAGGTGCCAGTTCTTGCAAGTGAGCTGGTGCTGGGGTCAGTCAGGAGGAATGAGGCTTTTTTTTTTTTTTTTTGGAAAATTCTAAATTGTGAAAATGGATTTTGAGGAGGTGAGGAACTTATCCGGCGATTTCTGTTGCCGTGGTGACCAACTTGTGTCCATCCCAAACTGTCTTGAACTGTTCTGGCACTGGCATCTCGGTCTGTAAGAGGAAAACACAAATTAGAGTTTAAGGGCATTTTTTCCCTCATGTATTTAATCAAAATGTGTTCAGTTCTGTTTTTTACATTTTAAAAAGGCAGCAAAAGTCAGGTATAGCTCCTTTAAAATTATTATATTATTCATGAATCATAGACCAGGACTTCTAAACCAGGATTACAAAAAAAATCGAAATGAGAACTTGAACAAATGTGTGTGTTCAAGGAGCTTGAAGTAGTGTACAAACATTCTCCAAACGTCAGACAAATACTAATCTAGTCTGATCTGATTCCACCCAGAGACAGTACATTTTTAGATCCTCCACCAGGAAACTATCGCTGCGGGTCATGTACACAGTGTAATTTTACTTATAAATGTAAACTTATACACACCCAACCACAGGGAAGATTATGAAAATCAAAGGAACAATTACATTCACTACTAAAAATGTCATTTACCTTTTAAAATGCCCCTGTGGACTGGGTTATATAGGAAAAACATCACTAAAGACTCGAATATCTGAACATAGGAGCAACATTAGAAATGGAGACCTAAGAAACCCTATACTGGCCCATTTTGAAGCAGGGATATATTGGGATAGAGCAGGTGAAGCTCCCAAGAAGAGGAGATATTAACAGGCTGCTCCTACAAAGTTTTTATATTTATTCCTTAAAAACAGGAGCCTGAACCAGGAATATGAAATTAAACACTTTTTATAATATTTTCTAATGTAATTTACCTGCCCGATGATGTCATATGATCAATGGACTTGGGTAATGACTGATGTTATATGATGTACAATGTATATTGTGTTATACGTTGTGTTCTTTGGACCCTTCCTCTGGCTCACTTTTGGATTGGCCGACCAATCAGTGGGCAGAAGGTTTATATGGGAGTGGCCCACAGAGAGAACCCTGAGCTGACGAAGATCCACTGATTGAATTGTTGTCATTTATTAAAGGCAGTTTGGGAGTAAGTGTGCTGTCTTTGTGTCATTTTCTATGTTAACTTGATCAACAAGCCCAGGGACTAAATCTGTACTAAACCAGGACTAAACCAAGTCCTCAACCAAGGTTTCAATGGACTAAGAGAACTAATCCACTACTGAACCAAGGTCTAGAATGCATCTTGTAAGAGCAGTGCCTTAATAAGAATGAAAGGTCAGAGGATGCAGAGGAGAGGGTCCGATAGAGCAGAGGATTCACTCACAAACTCTCCGTCTTTGTTGGGGACCAGGACGTTCATCTCGGAGCTCTTGGCGCTGATGATCTCACAGCTCAGAGAGTCTTTGCTCAGGTAAACGTGGCAACCGTCCGTCTTGTTGATGGAGATGGTCGGGACTTTACCCATCACCTGAAAATTAAATAACAATGGATTTTTAAAAACAAATATGGGGCTGCGTCTCAATTCTGTTAACTCCGCTGTCACAAATGGTGGCAAGAATTTTTTTGAAGGCAGGGTTTTTGAAAGAAATCTCCAAACTTCTGATCCACAAATGTTGAACTTTGTCATTTATTTGTTTGGAATCGAACCCACAAACTTGTCAAGTTTTTGGGGTTGAATAATGGCACCATTTTCTGAAGCAATTGTAAAAAAACTAATTTAAGTTTTGTTCATTTCTACTGGCAGAGAAAACGCTGAACTTTGTGCCTGTTTTTGTTTTAACTAGAGGGATTTTCCTCACCTGAATTTTGACGTCTCTGCAGTTGATCACCTCCACGATTCCCACCACATCGTCAAACACCAAACCCATTTTCTTACAGTTATCTGACAAACACAAAGGGACGTATTATAGGTTTAGTCATAATAAGGCTTGAGTCCAGGTCCAAATGTGGAAACACCATATGATTTCGTACCAAGGGTGATGGAGTTTATCTTGCCCTTGACTTGCAGTGTGCTCTTGTTGCATTTGAAAGCATAAACCACCTGCTTGAGCTCTGTGTTGCTGATCATCAGGTTCTGAGCGTTCTCCTGGTTCTCCTACAAAAACGAAACAAAGAAAAAATATTAGAGTTCAACAGTGTGCTGCAGCCAAACTTGAATTTCCCTCTGGATCAATAAAGTATCTGTATCTAGCTCTCAGAGACGGTCAATTTGTGCTTTGAACATTAGCTCCGTTAGAATTAGAAGATCCACTCACCACTTTCCACTTCTTCCCGTCGAGCTCCAGGACTGGGGGCAGTGTCTGAGCCTGAGCTGGAGCTGCCGCTTTAGGGCCCGAGGAGAAGGGTTTAGGCCCCGAGCGGACAGGACCTCCACCGCTCCTCAGGTTTGGGTTCTTGTGGGTCTTCAGGTCGTCGGACACGTGCTTCAGGCCTAAAGAGGGAAACGTAAGTCGGACCGTCAGCCGTTTGAGTCTGAGGCTACGTTCGGACTGCAGGGCTTAACGCTCAATTTGGATGTTTTTGGCGAGGTTGTTCACATTTCTAATTGAATGCGACTTGTCTGTGATCTCCAGTGTGAACTTTAAACGCCCCAAATGTGTCTCACATGTGCATTGGAGGAAACGACAACGTCACAGCAGTGGTGTTTATGGAAGTCGCCTAAACATGGACGCTGCATTGAGCATCTGGAGATTTTAAAGTTGCTGTTGTACTGGAGCCAGAACACATACAGCTTATTTATTTTAAGAAGATCGAGAAAGAGAAGGACGAGGGTTTTGGCTGTGGCGTTTTGTGGGGCAGTGGCAGCGGCAGCAACGTCTATAGAAAGGAACGGTAGGTCAATGTAGGTGGGATGAATGCGTCCCATGTCAAAAGATCGGATATGTTTCGGTTTTAGGAGCACAGATCCAAGTGGCCTGGGTTGCATTTGAAAGACTGTCATTAAAAGATCAGATACAGGTCGCATAGGGGTGAAAAAAAATCAGATTTGCGTCACTTCAGGCTGCAGTCTGAATGGAGCCTTGGTCACGTTAAACCCTTCTTCTCCCTCCTCTGTACCCACCTTTAGTGATGTCTGACCCCTTGTTGATGGAGGCGAACAGTGCGTTGCGGTTGTCGGCTCCAGAGTCTCCTTCTCCTCCCACGTCCATAGAGGGAGGAGGGGGGCCGGGCGGAGGGGGAGGAGGGCACCCCCCAGAGGGAGGAGGAGGAGGAGCTGCAGAGGAGGCAGAGGCCACGGGACCCTGAGAGAGAAAAAAAGAGGAGAGAAGAGAGAGGGAGGTGTTTAACTGTGTCTTAACGGTTTAACTAATCACGTCAAAGTCTAAATTAATCCATCTTAAACTCACAGTCTTGCTCCAGGCGACACCGGTCGTGTGGTACTTTTTGATGTAATTTTGCATCTCTGTCCAAATGGAGAGGTAGGCCTTCACCCACTCTGTGTGCGTCTTATCCCTGAGACAGAGAGGAAAGAGGATTGTAATTCAGGATCATTTTGTTTTATTTTAACAACATTGAGATTAAAAAAAGGAAATACAGCCACAGTTTACTAAAGCCGACTCAGCAGCTCAGCCCGAGGATCTAAACAGGAAACAGATGTGGCCTGTAAATATGGTAAAGTGTAAACTTCAAACCTCTCGTCTGAACTTGGAGCTCGTAACATAAAGTCTACTCTGAACTTTTAGTAGCAGAAAAAGGTGATTTAAATGTTTTCTATGATTTAAGTCCCCCATTTAGCCCAGATCACATTTGCGTACTTCTCCTTGTAGTCTTTGAGCACACGGTTGGTGTAGAACATGGCGGCGTCGTTCATCTCCTTCACGTAGGGGCCTGGTTTTGGAGCCTGAAAGAAGAAAGAAATGGATTCATGAAAAGACACCAAAGTGAGCACTTCAATTATTTTTTTGTGATTTTGGCCCTAAACCTCCAGCTGTAGCAGTCCTGACAGATTTCACCCAGAATGGGATGGGTCAGATGCAATGGTAACACAAAACATCACCGTGTTTATTGTACTGAAAATGAGATATTCTTGTACAGAGTTCGAATAGGGCCCAGGAGATCGCTAAATTATTCAAACATGCATGGACGACTTCTAAAACCTTTTCAGGCATGTTTTAATCAGAGAACAACAGGGTAGAAAGCTACAAAAAGTCTCTTTTGCATAACAGCCCCTCTTAAATAAATAAAAAAAATATACTAATACAAATACACTATAAAGTCAAGAGTATCTAGCTCCAGATTTGAGCGTGGATCTTTGCCTTTCCGCATGTTTTAGATTGAAAAACAAACCTAAAAACACTGATAAACAAATTATTGTGATATCACTGGAACAAACATTAAAATGAAATAACGTTATGGAAATTAATTTAGGTCTGCGCATTCATGAGGGAAAACATATTAACCAGTGTTTGAGACTATAGACAACTTTTGAATTAGCTTAAAACATCCGTCTGAAAACCACCTTCGTCATCATATAATACTCAAGTCTTTATAAGAGAGTTGAACAGAGCCTCTCTTGTTCAGTCTGGAGCTGTCAGTGACTCAAAAAGCAGCACATTTCTGCACTCATTCATAAAGAGGCTTTTCACACAGAAAGAAAGAGGGAGGACAGAGAGGAGAGGAAGATGGGTGGATGGAGGGAGGTGAAGACTGAAAGAAAGAGAAGGGGGAAAGAAGCAGTGGGATTCCATCAGAAAAAGCAACCCAGCTGATTCTCAAAGCTCTGTGCCTGACTCAAGTTAGAAGAATTGTGGTGAGAAAAAGCATGTCATTTTTGTCTTAAAGGAACTGTTTGTAAGATTTAGATTTAAAATCCATAAACATAACTTCACTGTGTCCCCAGATATGAGGTAAACATGTACAAATCAGTCATTATCATTCATTATAATCAATCATTATAGTTTTTACCGATAACAATTGTGATGCTCATTGAATCTTAATTACAAAAACACTGGACATAATGGACAAGCTGATTAGGTTATAATTTGGTGTTCTGGTTCTTAAGACGATTATATAATCAGAAAACAGAATGAGCCTCACATTTGGGTTGCCAGTTTCAAAGCAGAAATCCACTAGGTTTAAACCTAAAAGGATTCTCTCTGATCTGAATCGCCTAAACCCAGCACAGTGGGACTTGTCTCACTATCTCTTCTTCACTCCATAATTGTGATGCACTCAGGAATGAAAGAGTGCCGTACCACAGTGATCCACCCGAGGGCGCCCACGCTCTCGCTGACCGCAGACAGGTGGTTGAAGAACGCAGAGGTCCGATTGGCTTCACGGAAGTTTTGGACCTGAGTCACCACTTTGGACACAGGCTGCAGGAGGGTGCCCATGGCCGACTGGAGACACAATAGAGAAAACACTCAGTACAGGGTTTGTGTTAAGTATGTGTATGAAACGAAACAACTCCAGGTCTGTTTGTGATGAGGAAACTACATTAGAACAGAGATCAGAAAATAGCATAATATGGGCTCTTTAATGTAGCCCACACACTTCTGTGGGTCCGCCTCGGTCAGTGTCTGAGCCAGTGATACGTGGATTTAACTAATAACATGTGAACCTTCAGAATTTCATTTAATTTTAATTTATCAATAAACAAATACAAAGTGAACATGGTGATAAAAAGGAAAAACCTTGATATTGTTTTAATATATTCATTTTGGTTAAGTAGTAGTAGCAGTAGTAATTGTAATAGTAGTAGAAGTATTGGCAGTACTTACGTCTGAGGGTTTCTGATGTGAGGAGGAGACCACAAGGATCTGTCTGACAGCAGCAAAGCCCTGCTTCATCATGTCCGCCTGCACACAACACAACAGTATTATAATACAGCCTGTTCTAATGCAAACCCAAACAAATTGCATGAAACTGCATTGCCTGTATGATTTCTTTACGATCACACAAGTGTAACATTCACGTACATGTTTCTGGACGTCTCCTCCGATCTTCTGACTGAGAGACAGATACTGAGCCACGGCTCCACTCACGATATCATCGTACTCCTCCACAAACTTAGCCACAGCTGAAGAGGGAAAAGACAATTCTGTTTTACTAAGTGGTTTTGTGTGGATTCATATTTATATGACAAGTTATAAACTACTGTCATCAACAATCAACATGGGTGTATATGATGCTAACTAGAGGCACTGCTCTGTATGAAGCACTGTTATTCCAGTTAGATTTTATTTTTTAAAATGTGTTTAAGTTTTGTTTGAACATAATCTGACCATAAAGAACTGACTTAACAGAAACTTCAACAGGTGAGCTGAGTTTGTACTGTTAAACAAATTCCTCTCCCATACATGACATCAACGAGCTAACTAGCATTAGCCAACATTTTTTCAGACACTCTCACCTTTTTGTTGAATATCAAACTTCTAAACAGGACCATGAGTGCTCAGACTAATCACAGGCTCCTTTTCTTGAGTTTTCATCTCCGACCATCTTAAACTTTGTTTTCAGTGTTTGTTAAACATCCATGTATAACCCCCCAGTGTAATCACTGCAAAGTACCGGTACCTATTTCAACACATGTCCTTCTCCTGTGTTTTTTTTTGGTGATTACAGTGCATCTTAAAGAAGACTATAATGCTTGTGTGTCTGCTATAGTTAGAATCTATGGACGCCCCCGGATCAATATGTTATCATTTTGGACATTTTAAAATCACAGTATCCATCTAAAAAGTATTCATCTAAAAAGACTGAATAAAAGAAACAAGTCGGCTGATTTCTGAAGTCGAAAACTACAGGAAACTTTTAATCCTGATTAACTGCTCAGGTTGTAAACAAAATAGAATGGTAACGGCCATGGTCTCCTTTGGAAAACACAGTCAATCAAACCTGTATTTTCGTGTGTAAATCGTTATAATACTCACGTCCTCCAGCAGGAGCAGCACCTCCACCTCCTCCGGACAGGCCCTCCAGCCTCCCCACTGCTACCTCCAAACGCGCCACCAAACCCGCCAACTCGGCCATAACTGAAAACACAGCAGCACACAGGCTTAATGTAAGGACAAGGACCAGAGGAGAGGGTCAGAGGAGCAGAAGAACAGGGGATGCAGAGGAGAGGGTAACGGTCTTCCAAGCATGTTGCTGTTAACATATACCATAATCACACAGGGGACTCTTCTTGTAATTAACGAACGCAACAATTAAAATGGCCCGGTTCAGTGCACAAACAAACTATAGTCTCACAGTGAACAACAGGACTGAGCAGACAAACAAACCATATTTTATTTCCTATGTATTTTTTATAATCATTCTATAAACATTTTCTTACTAAAAACAAAACCCATCTTAATAAAAGATTCATGAAAATACTTTTTAAAAACCTTTGCTGGAATCAAACAGCTTATCTCAATGTTGTAAATAATATTGTTTTGACTAAATGGTTTCACAGTATAGCATTAAACTAATCTCCATGGAGACAAGCAGGCAAAGTTACATGTCCAATCTGGGGAGAGATGAGCTCACATTACGAATAGCATTTAAGGTATTTTCTTTACAATAAAAAAACACTAATTAAATAAGTAAATGCATGTTATGTTAAATGCCATATTAAAAGCAGTAACATCTCCATGGAGACAAGGAGATGGAAGGCCCCACACTGAAATGTTACACGGTGTATCCTTAGGAAGTCCTTAGTCATGTGTAGCAGCAGTAAAACCCCACAGGGCTCCTTTAAGTGTTGTGTAAAAAAAAAAAAACAGAAAAATGTGGCGTCAGGTCTGAACTTGTAGTAAAAGTATGTGGACATAAACTTCAGCTACTCCTGTTATGCAACGATAAAGAAGTATTGTAGTAGTATTACCAAACAATTACATTAAAACTGCAAAAGTAAAGATAATAAATAACATAATAAATAACATGATCAAAATACAGCTTTGGTTTGCACTAGGGTTTGGACTATCTTGATACTAAAACAATGGATGATATATCGCAATTTATCAATAATTACTTCTAATAATATTGTCAACTACACCTTCACGAGAACTAAATTGTATGAAATATAAGTCATCTTTTTTTAAAATCATGAGAACTGAATGTAACCAATGCATTCTAGTGAAAAACATTATTTAAAAAATCAATTTGGATGCATTTTGAATCGATTTTAGAATTGTGCAATTAAGTATCACGATATGTCAATGAATCAATTTTTTCTTACACCCGTAGTTTGGGTCTGAACGCATTTTGGGAAGAGGATTGTGATTAAACTTGCAATTTGTTAAAAAAATGAAATGGAATCTGAACTTTAAACTAATACAAGAATCCGATGTGTTTCAGAACATGTTTGTCGAGGTCTAAACTACAGGGTTAGCGGCTTTTACACACAATAAGACCCCATGGAGACGCAGGGACATTCAGTTCTTAAAGAGAATACGAATATGTCTTCTAGGGTTTGTCAAAAGCATCAAAAATCTAAAACTAATATCGAAACTAGATACTCGCTTGAGTCGATACTTTAAAAAGTCACATTCAAAAGGACAGAAAAGAACCGTTCCTGGATTCAATTTCAAGCCAAGGATGCACCGATACCAATACTGGTGTTAAGAATCAGTGCTGCTCCAAGAAAATTTGCGGTATCGGTTCCATGATATCTGTTCAGTCGATATCCTGGTTGGACTTTTTACTGACTGATGTAGCCCAGGACTTATGTTTGAGATTGAATTCATACAAAGCTGTTCAGTGATTAATGCAGGATATATAACACAATCAGATCAAATTTATAATACGATTTTTGCATTTTGATCCTTACACCGGTATCAGTTAATATCGGATATTAGCAGATAAAGATGTATACGAGTAAAAGTATCAACTGAAAAACCTGGGTCAGTGCATCTTTATTCCAAGCAAAATGACAGATTTCTGTTGTAAAATAAAATTAAATCAGAACTTTTTCCCCCACAATGAGGAAAAATTGTAAACCCCGAGTGAATACAAATCAAGTCTAAACGTTTCTCATGAAATTTGCCCGAGTTTGAATTTCTTCTGCTTAAGTCCGGGACCAAACCCTTTTAAGCAAATGTCCATAAGAAGTTCCTCCTTCTCTGCTATGGTTCCTTAAGGCTCCATGCAAAACACAGCAGCACGTTTTTGCATGGAGTTGATGAAGACCTAAAAACGAGACGCGGCTCATATTATCACTTCTACTGCGGCCGTACTTTTACCTGCCACCTTCTTGTCTGGAGTGTTCCACGCTATGGCATTAAACTATTACAAACTAATTACAGGTTACAAAAACACAACAATTATTACAAAAATATCTCGAGTGATGCAAACTTTAATCTGAACACAATCTAACCAGAAAGAGCTGACTAAGATGGAACTACTAGTACTACTACTACGAGACGAGAAGAGACAGGACACTGGATCTACGAGAACGAGACAAGACGAGATTTTGACATCATTTAGGCTATAACAAATACTTTGTGCATTTCAGTTCCCAGTTTTAGCCTCACCATTTTTGATTTATTGGTGTAATATTTCTGCTGTCATTTTGGGCTATACATTTTAACTCGCCAATACTATTTTTTCCAATCCAAACGTAAAAACAAACGAAATCGCACAAGATAATTTTTACTATGTGTGCACAATCTTGTGGCACAAGATCTTGTCTCATCCCTAGGAACTACAATTTTTTTTTTTTACTCAGTTTTTCAGTTAGTCACTTTCACCTTTTTGACGAAAACTCCTAAACAGGACCACAAATGCTGAGGCTGATCACAGTTGCCTGAAAATGTGCTGTTTAGATCTATATCCAAGTCTCATGATACAATATCATCATGGTATGAACCTCACAGTACGATATTTATTGCGATATGGTGGGGAGGCTCACGATATTACAATATTCTACATAACAAGACTGACATTCTAAAATGCTTTGACCAGTCATTTGGTACAACATTTATCGTCATTAGGGATGGAACGATACCCAAATCTCTCTGTACCATATTTTCAGGATATATAGCTCACGGTGCGATATTTATTGCAATATTTTGTGGAGTCTCACAAAACTGTGAATCTGCTACTTTTATCTCTAAAAATGCCTTCACAAGACTTAATCCAAAGAATGAAGATTTCAAAGTGTTTAGAACTGTTGTTTCTTCATGTCGTCTGCACTGAAATGGAGCAAAGGATCATGGTCTATGTAGTTCCCTCCGGTTTTTTTTTTAGATATTTCCGTATCAGAACTATTCATTTAAGCAAAAAGACTGATGATGGTCCACGATATTTTTGTGAAACCTTTGACGATACAATATCACAATATTTTGATTATTGTTACATCCCTATCTATTTTGTGTTTTTTGTCTGTGTGTTCAGCTAATCTTAAATCTTCTTGACATTGTTTCCTACAGTGGGCATTGTGCATGATTAGAGATAAGTGAAGAACACCCCCAGTGCAATGTCACTACAGAGTGTCAATTGCATCTGTGTGCTCCGTCAGTGGTCCAGGTAGGTTCCATAGTGTTCATGGGTGTAAACTAGTCTAGGTGCTCTTATACTTGTTCTGATACAGCTCAAGATCATTCTAAAAGGTTCACTTCTGTCCTGTGAATATGACTTTTTTTTAGTATTGATACCTGCCCAAATGAGTACCTAGTTTCAATATCAATCAGCATCTGATTTTCTATACTTTCGACAACCCTACATAGAGACAGATCATTTAAAACCACTCTAAGAAACATCTCCAGCATGTGGCAGACCCTCCATGAACACTGGCTCTTCAAAGTCCCAGCTCGAGCGTCCCATTCTCTCAGTGGGAATAGAGAAAATCAGCAGTCAATATTGTAATAAAATGAAATGTGAATGTAGCGAGAACAAATGTTGGGGCCTTGTTTATGTCATTTTATTTTTGTGCCTCACTTGTAGACTATACCTGAGGAGTCAATACCTGAGGAGTCAATTTCACGGAGGGACTCACCGCTGAAATATTCTAACAGTGGAGGGTTTTATCTTTCATTCGCTTTTTATTTTACGTTGATAGACCCAGGAATGACAAAGATATTATGACCTTTTAAATACTTTAGATATACTTTCCATGTTTTGTGTTTAAGGTGAAAACTTGACACTTGTGTACCTAAGTCATGATCCAATTTAAATATTTGACAGTTTAAATGCAAATAAGTTTTACATTTCAGATGCTTTGCTTATTCACCCAAACACAGCCATTTGTTTCGACAACTGAAAAATGTTTCTCGGGACTTTAACATATATGTAAAACCACACAGACTAGTATACGCCCATGGAGCACTATGGAACCTACCTGGACCATTGGGAGAGTACACGGATATTAAGGACACCTGGGAATAGAAAAGAAAGTACGACTATTTAATGTTGAAAATCACATTCTATTGTCTAAAGAAAGAGTTTTTCTTATCATTGTGTAATAAACCTTGATTCTGAGATCCTAAACACGTTTCTCCCAATTTTTTGTTTACTTTTCATTTAATTAATATTAGTTACCAATGTATCCGCCATGTATTGTGATGTATTTATGAATGGTTTGTGAGCATGAGTGATTGACAGCTGTTGGCAGAGATTGGGAGCCACATCTGTGTCATTCAGCCCCAGGGCAGATGTGGTTACATAAATAAAATGTACCAGTAGGAGCAGTAATAGTAATAGTAGTAGTAGTAGTAGTAGCAGGAGTAGTAGTAGCAGCTTTAGTATTTGTTTTAGTAGAAGTACGCAGTGGCAGTACACCGTAGGAGTAGACCGTAGCAATAGTCATAGTAGTTGCAGTAGCAGCAGGAGTAGAAGTACTAGCAGGAGTAGTAGTAGTAGTAGTAGTAGTAGTAGTAGTAACTGCAGGAATAGTAGTAACAGTGGCAGCAGTAGCATGCAGTTTTATTAGTAGTAGTATTAGTATTATTACTACTACTTACTACTACTATTATTACTACTAGTAGTACTACTATTATCAGTAGTAGTAGTAAAAGCAGCAGTAGTGGTACTAGTAACAGCAGTAGTAGTAGTAGTAGTAACAGCAGTAGTAGTAGAAGTAACAGCAGTAGTAGTAGTAGTAGTTGCAGCAGCAGCAGCAGTAGTAGTTGCAGCAGCAATAAGCAGCAGCAGCAAAGTTGCTGCAGCAGCAAACAGCTGGCAGCAGCAAGGTTCGCAGCAGCAAAGGTTCAGCAGCAGCAGCAAAGGTTCGCAGCAGCAGCAGCAGCAGCAGCAAATTGCTGGCAGCAGCAGCAGCAGCAAACGTTGCAGCAGCAGCAACGGCAGCAAATGCTGCAGCAGCAACGGCGTTGCAGCAGCAGCAACAACAGCAGCAGCAGCAACAGCAGCAGCAGCAGCAACAGCAGCAGCAGCAACAACAGCAGCAGCAAGGTTCGCTGCTGCAGCAAGTTGGCAGCAGCAGCAAACGGCTGCAGCAGCAGCAGCAGCAGCAGCGGCTGCAGCAGCAGCAAACACGTTGCAGTGCAGCAGCAGCAACGTTGCAGCAGCAGCAGCAGCAACGTTGCAGCAGCAGCAAACGCAGCAGCAGCAAATAACAGCAGCAGTAGCAGCAGCAACAAGCAGCAGCAGCAACAGCTAGCAAGTAGCAGCAGCAGCAGCAGCAAAACAGCAACGTGGTAGCAGCAGCAACAGCAGCAGCAGCAGCAGCAGCAACAGCAGTAGTAGTAGTAACAGCAGCAGCAAAGTTGCTGCAGCAGCAGCAGCAGTGCAGCAGCAGCAGCAGTGCAGCAGCAGCAGCAAATAACAGCAAGCAGCAGCAGCAGTGCAGCAGCAACAGCAGCAACAGCAGCAGCAGCAACGTTGCAGCAGCAAACGCTGGCAGCAACAGCAGCAGCAGCAGCAGCAGCAGCAACGCTGCTGGCAGCAGCAACAGCAACGGCAGCAGCAGCAACAGCAGCAACAGCAACAGTTGGCAGCAGCAGCAGCAACGCTAACAGCAAATCGTGGCAGCAGCAGCAGTGTTGCAGCAGCAAAGTGGCAGTAGCAGCAACAGCAGGTAACAGCAGCAAATCGTGGTAAGCAGCAGTGGTAGTAGCAACAGCAGCAGCAGCAGCAGCAGCAAACAGCGGTTGCAGCAGCAGCAAACGGCAGCAGCAGCAACAGCGGTTACAGCAGCAGCAAACCGTTGGCAGCAGCAGTAACAGCAGTAGTAACAGCAGTAGTAGTAGTAACAGTAGCAGTAGTAGTAGTAAGAACAGTAGTAGTAGTAAGAACAGTAGTAGTAGTAACAACAGTAGTAGTAGTAGTAGTAACAGCAGTAGTAGTAGTAGTAGTAACAGCAGTAGTAGTAATAGTAGTAGTAGTAACAGCAGTAGTAGTAGTAGTAGTAACAGCAGTAGTAGTAGTAGTAACAGCAGTAGTAGTAGTAACAGTATTTTTTTTTTGCATTTTACTATATAAAATGCATACCTCTGTAACTTTTCTTTAGTCCCAAATTTCTTTCAGGATTGGCTCACATTTATAACTCGTGTTTGACCTGCACTGGTTCGGCTCTCCACTGTGCACTTCCTGGTCTGAGCCACAGTGACTCAGATGTTATTAGAGGGAGCGGTCCGTGAATGAGGTGGACGACACAGGGTGAAACAGACTCTAGTGGAGCGTGGGATTTCCTACAAACTGAGACAAACTGTTCCTGACAAAAACAACATTCCACATTGTAGTATTGTAAGTGATTTTCAACATTAAATCAAAGTACTTTCTTTCATATTCCCATGTGACTTTATATCACATTACAACTGACTGCAATTTCTCAGTGGAAAAGTTCATTTCTGTCCTGTCAATGGGACTTTTTTAGTATCGTATTAGTACCTGCTCAAACGAGTATCTAGGTTCTGATTTTCAAAACTTTTGACAACCCAGCATTAGCTCCAGAGAATAGGACACAGCACCAAGTTCCAGAAATAAACAATACAAACAAACCAGAGTGATTCTAGGTTATAAACATTTCAGCTTTGCAAGCGTTTAAAGGTGTGGCCATTACATTTGTAAAGAAACAAAACGATCAGAAATAACCAACACAACATTGCAAACAGACTCACGAAATAAGTATTTGCTTTTCAACAAGAAAAGCTGCAATAAATGATTTGATTCGCCGCAGAAGAATTATTCATACCACGAGACGACAACTGAAAACAATGCAGCTTTAGATTCTAAAAAATCCATAACTAATGTGCAGAAAAAGGGTTACACACAAAGCTGGTTCATTTACATAGAATTTCAACCGCAAACCCTTTAATAATTTGCACGGTCAACATTTTCAACTGCATTATTATTGCTGAAAGTAATGCAAAAGATTTTTTAGGACAGTCTATTAAAATATTTATATTAATATTTGTATGCATGTTATTTAGGCCACCCCACAAAGCCTATTACATGCACTAACACATAATTGCATTGTTCCTTTTAGTTTATCTGTCCAGTTTAATTGCAGTGTTTAGTTTCTGTGGAGATAAGGTGGAAATTTTCCTGCACAAAAGCTGCAAACACGGAAGTAGGTTAGGCCTGGTCTCTGCGCCTGGGGCAAATGAAATGACAAGACAGAACAATACCCTCACTTTACCAAGCTCCCCGTGGACTTTGCGTGCATTTAACAGTCAAAACGCGCTTGGTTTGATTCTAATCGTCCACTACGACATCTAAACCTGTCGAATGAATCTTAAGCTCCACCTGATCAAGTTCAAGGGGCATGGGCTAACGCGATAACCCGGCTGGCAACCGCTTCCTTCGGACACCGCTGCTAGCTTTTAGCCCGAGAAGCGCCGGCCGGTACATGGTGTTACGACGCATTCTGTACCCCCATTAAAATAAGTGACTCTTTATTTTATTTCGCATTTATAAAGTTCTCTGAGGCTTTTTAACGTTTTGACGTGTTGATTTATAACTTTTAAAAGCGGGTACAACATAATTCCTTGCATTAAATCATCAAGACTGAGCTGTGAGAATCAGGGCAGCACGGGATGCTAATTGTGTCAGTGAACTTAGGTGACAAACGTCAGTTAAATCGCCGGATATTTCAATTCCAGCAGCTGTTTAATTGTTTACACAGCTCGTTTAGCCCTCACATGGAACTAGTATCTCCTCCCTGGCGTTAGGCGTCTTTTCGTTTCGGCATTTCCTGGTTTTTAGCCTGTCTCAATACACACACACACCCCTCCCAGATTGTGTTAGCAAATGCTGCAAAAAAGTCTGCAGAAAAACGCACATTTTCGCAATCCTTCCGCGTTTACGTTCACCATTACGCACAGCAATGGGGTCTACTAATGCTTTGTGCTGAAAACGTATTACTCATCGTGGTTAAATCATTGTAAAACACAGCGGATAAGCGATTTGTAGTCAAAATACCACGATTTGCGAGCACGTCTTGTCGCGTTTTGCCTCCGTTACGCACGCGTCTTTGGCTAAAAATCGAGCACTCGTCCACATTTCCGTGACAAATTCTGCGTCTCTTACCTGCTAAACGACGGGAGCAGTGATTTGATCTTGTGGAAGTGTGTGGGGAGTGTGCAGGCTCGCAGAGAAAGCAGCAGCACTGGTCCTTTCTTCCTGGATGAGACACGGTTTTACCCAGCTGACACCGCGCCGCGTCGGTTTCCGCCCTGTGCCGTGAGCGCGACTGAATCCTTTGCCATATAAGGACCGTGAGCGACACAGGAGAGAGAAAAACGATGAAACTTCACATTTACAGCTGGTTTTGGCTTCCCCTTTTGTTTTTATCTTAACGCAACAGACCAGAGACGTGACATAATAACTTAAATATAATGGCTAAAATCCTGATGTTTTTGTTACTTGCTCAGCGCGTTTTTGTTGAAATTTGATGCACAGTTCCTTCCCTTTAGACTTTTCAGGAACAGTGACCAAACTTTTTATTATTTTAGGTTATTTAATGTAAACAAAAGGTAAAACCCAAAAGAAAGTATCAAATTTCCGAGTTTTCCCTCTAGATGGAGGTGGTGGGTGATAGAAGTTAGGTAAGTTAATCAGTTCTAATTGAAGGAGCAGACGGCAAAATATTTTAATTAGTTTAAAAGGTCCTTATTGCATTATTATTATTATTATTTTTAAATCTATGTTCTAATGTTGTTTCCTCATCACAAACAGGCCTGGAGTTGTGTTTTGTTTCTTTCACACATGTTTAACGTACAAACCCTGCATATTTAGGCTGTTTTATTTTCTCAAATTCAAAAAAACTCCATTCCTCCTTGTGATGTCACTACAGGAAGCACAATCATTTTAATAATTTGCATCCCTGGAATTACCAACCTTTGGGTTACAGCTGTGGTTTTAACCTCATTGAAACTCAGATAACACCTTCTATGAACCACTTCAACTGTACAAAAGGTTATTCCAGTGAGATGAAGAGTAAAGCTGTTCAACTAAAGTGAAAAGGCAGTGGTTCACGCTTAAATCTACCACTTGATGATATCACAAGGTGGAGCTTTGGGCTTTGGAGATGCAGACTCAAATACTGTATGTGTGAATGCGACAACTCCAGATGTGTTCTTGAGGAGGTAACAGCATCGTAACACAGCTTAAAGCTCACAAGGGTCAGTTTTGCATAATGTAGGAAAGGATCTTTAATAACTCGATTTTTTAAGTAGTTGTAATTAATTTAGTCTACATTCATTTACTAACTGACTGATTTTCAAGAATAATGTTCATTTGAAGAGATTTTAGCTCAAAAAAGACATTTTAAATACAGTGTAAACCCAAATATTCAAAGTAATTAAATAGATTAAGTTGTGTCTTGTCAAAGTTTTAGAAATGGTCCTACTAATTTAATTATGTCAAGTTGCTGTAACATGTTTTTCTTTTTGAGTAACTTTAACTAATACTAATACTAACTGATAAAAGGTGTGGTTGTGGGTATAAGAGAGCATAACTTTCAATATAGATGAGGTACAACTTAGAAGATATAAGTAATTACACACTGAGAATGATAAAGTCTCATCTCTGTTGTTTCAAATAGGGATGATTTAAAAATAAACTTTAAATTTATATAGCACATGCTAAAATACAATATCAAAATCAAATAAATTAACTTATTTCAGTGGTTTGAAAACTCCCAATAAATGAGTTGCCAAAATAAATAATTGAGTCATATTAACTACAAATATTTGAGTTGAGCAACTTTTAAATCAAGGTACAATTGGAAAGCCATCCAACCTTTTAAGTTCCGGAAGATTGTGGCTTTTAAGTTTATCAGCTTCAAATAAATGAGGGAATCGATTTCCTCAATTTTTTACTTATTTGGGTTTACAGTGTATAAGTCAAAATATCAGTCACATTGCAGGCGATTGTTTTAATAAATACATGTACAATAGTCATATACTTATACAGAGAGAAATATTTGGAATTCTAAGTAGTAGCAGCAGCAACAACAACAGTAGCAGTAGCAGTAGTAGTAGCAGCATAAAGTATTTGTGTATATCTATTGTGATTTTCTTGACTATAAAGTATTGGTTCTATTTAACGTGCACTTAATCATTAACAAAAGCAAACAGTAAAGCCGTGGACCTGTTATGACCTAATGAGCTGTACCATTGTTCTGTTTTGTTTGACATGTTTTAAAAGCATCAGGATCTAAATAGAAATCCAGAATACCAAAAAACAGTATTCACAAGGCTTTGAATGAGACGGCATCACAACATTCTATAGGCCAACAATATTTCATTTTATACAGTTGAAAACAAAACCTTTTCTTTGTGTGGTGTGGGAACTAAGGTTGGGAAAAGAAATGTTTTATTTTATTATTTTGATAATGGTATGGATAAAAAACATATATATTATATTTTCTTATTTTATATGGAAAATAATTTATTCATCGCTGTAAGTGGAATAATACCAATCCTAATATCTTTCAATTTAAATCCAATCTACAATATTATCTTAAATCATTAAAAAACCTTCCAAATAAACGTGCTAACTACATGTTATAATTCGGGGTGTAACGATATCCAAGTCTCATGATACGATATGGCCACGGTATGAACCTCATGGTACAATATTTATTGCGATATCGTGGGAAAGCTCATGATATGGTGGGAAACTCACGATATTACCATGGGATGGAACGATATCCAAATATTTACTGCAATATTTATTGCAATATTTTGTAGAGGCTCACAAAACTGTGAATCTGCTACGTTTTCCTCTAAAAATGCCTTCACAAGACTTAATCGAAAGAATGAAGATTTCAAAGTGCTTAGCACAGTTATTTCTTCATGTAGTCTGCACTGAAACGGAGCACATCCAAGTAAACAGACCCCTATGTCAAAGATGACATATGGTTAGTTCAGTGAGTCAGATTGATAATATTTTATCAATATTAAATATCAAAACTAGAATCATTCTATCAATAAAAATTGTCCCTCTTTAACTGTTTGCTTTTAACTGTATGTTATAATCGTCAAAGGTCTCACAATAATATCATGGAGCATCACAATATATCGAATCACAAGTCTCTTTGCTGAGATGAATAGTTCTGATGCAGAAATAGCTAAAAAAACAAACAAAAAAAACAAAACAAAGGGAACTACATAGACCATGATCCTTTGCTCTGTTTCAGTGCAGACTACATGAAGAAATAACTGTTCTAAGCACTTTGAAATCTTCATTCTTTCGATTAAGTCTTGTGAAGGCATTTTTAGAGGAAAACGTAGCAGATTCTTTGGATTAAGTCTCATGAAGCATTTTTAGAGGAAAAAGGAGCAGATTCACAGTTTTGTGCCTCCACAAAATATTGTAATAAATCTGGTACGGTGAGATGTTTATGGTGAAAATCTGGTACAGAGACATTTGGATATCATTCCATCCCTAATGACAATAAATGTTGTACCAAATGACTGGTCAAAGCATTTTAGAATGTCAGTCTTGTTATTCTGTAGAATATCGTAATATCGTGAGCTTTCCCATGATATATATCGTGTCGTGAGGTTCATACTGTGACAATATCGTATCGTGAGACTTGGATATCGTTACACTCCTAATATATATATATATATATATATATATATATATATATATATATATATATATATATATATATATATATATATATATATATATATATATATATATATATATATATATATATATATATATGTAGACACTGCATAGAAAAACATGAATAGAAGTCATTAATAAGAATTTGACAACTTTATTCATACATTTCCAGTTTTAGTTTCAGCAAAAAGCTGTAAAAACACTTGAAATCACCCAATCACAGCTCAGTGTAAGACTTCATTTGTGTAACAGCACTTCATTATTCAGGTACAAAATGTGTGGTTCTTATTTCAAAATCTCACACAAATGTTGGTGAAAGTGCAGCACGGAAGAGTGATTCTACAGTGAAGTGGGGTTTATAGATTTCCTCTTCTTCGTGGACGTGATGTGCAAAGACAGTGGAAGAATAATACGCTTTTGCCGTTTTCACACTGGCACTTTGGTGCACTTGATTTGACCCACACAAGTCGGCAAAACACATGATCTTGAACAAAACAGAGTCAAATTACAGATGCATTATGTAACCTTTCTGTTTGTCCCACCTGCTTGTCTCTATGGAGATGTTTTGCGTCTCCTGGATTGTTCCACAGTGGCATTAAACCTGCATTTATTCAGCTGAAGGGGTTTGTGTAGCTAAAAATGGCCTTGAACATGCATTCTTGTAGCTAGTGGTGTAATGTTCTTGTCTCCACGGAGATAAGTAGTCTAATGTCATACTGTGGAACATCCCAGCCAAAGCAATAACATCCCTGTGAAGATAAGCAGCGGTTACATAATGTACATTAAGTAAGCGACTTTTGCATGAATTAGATTTTTTTTAATAAGCTAAAATTATCTGAATGCTCTAAAAATCTTCGTAACAGTGATTGTGAATACGTCATAGAACTCAAGCATTAATATTCACCAGTGGAACATAGAATTATGAGGAGCCAAGACAATGAAAGCTTCAAAATGAGCTAAAATTCCTCCATAGAACCGGCTTTTCTTCTTAAATGGGTTGAGATGTAAGACGAGACAATTAAAAACAAATTGCAAACAAACACAAGAACACAAACTCCTCCTGTTTCCCTTCGACATTCAAACATTCAAACAAAAGGTGAGTTCAAACATTCAACAGAAAAAAACAAAACTAACTTCCCTTATTTTATAACGGGAGTTGTGGCAGTAGTAATAGTACGAGCAGTAGTACTAGAAGTAGTAGTAGTAGTTGCAGTAGTAGCAGCACTAATAGTAAGAGCAGTAGTAGTTGCACTAGTAGTTGCACTTGTAGTAATAGTAGTAGTAGTAGCAGAAGTAGTAGTAGGCCTAGTAGTAGTAGTTGTTGTTGTTGCAGTAGTAGTAGCAGTAGTAGTTGCAGTAGTAGTAGTATCACTAGTAGAAGTTGTAGTAGTATCAGTAGTAGTTGCAGTAGTAGTAATAGTAGGCCTAGTAGTAGCACTAGTAGTTGCAGTAGCAGCAGTAGTAGTAGTAGAACTTATAATAAGAGTAGTAGCAGTAGTAGTTGTAGTAGTAATAGTAGTAGCAGTAGCAAATGTAGTAATACTATTTGCAGTAGTAGGAGCACGAGAAGTAGCAATAGTAGTATTAGTAATAATCATAGGTCTAGTAGTCACAGTAGTAGCACTAATAATAAGAGTAGTAGTAGTTGTAGTAGTAGTCATAGTAGTAGCAGTAGTAGTTGCAGTAGTAGTAGTATCACTAGTAGAAGCTGTAGTAGTAGCAGTAGTACTTGCAGTAGTAGTAGCAGTAGTAGTTGCAGTAGTAGTAGCAGTAGTAGTGGCAGTAGTAGTAGTATCACCAGCAGCTGCAGCAGCAGCAGCAGTTGCAGCAGCAGCAGTAGCCGCAGCAGCAGCAGCGGCAGCAGCAGCAGCATCACCCAGCAGCTTGCAGCAGTAGCCAGCGGTAGCAGCAGCAGTTACAGCAGTAGTAGCAGCAGCAGTTGCGCGTCGAGCAGCAGCAGCAGTAGTTGTAGCAGTAGTAGCAGCAGTAGCAGCAGCAGTAGCAGCAGCAGTATCCAGCAGCTGTAGCAGCAGCAGCAGCAGCGTAGTTGCAGCAGTAGCCGCGCAGTAGTTGCAGTAGTTGCGCAGCAGCAGCAGCAGCAGCGGCAGCAGTAGTATCACCTAGCAGCTGTAGTAGTTGCAGTAGTAGTAGTTATAGTAGTAGTAGTCATAGTAGTAGCAGTTGCAGTCGTAGTAGTAGTAGTAGTAGTTGCAGTAGTAGTAGTAGCAGTAGTAGTGGCAGTAGTAGTAGTATCACTAGTAGAAGTTGTAGTAGTAGTAGTAGTAGTTGCAGTAGTAGTAGTTGCAGTAGTAGTAGCTGTAGTAGTAGTAGTCATAGTAGCAGCAGCAGCAGTAGTAGTAGTAGTAGTATTTTACAGATGAAGATGCAGAGAAATCATTCATTTTTAGCATTCGCACAGCTTTAGGTCACAGTTTCATAATTTTAATCCTCAGTTTCCTCCACTGACTAAATGCAAAAAGTGCCTTTTTTACTATAATTTACTGAACCTCTAGAGGAAGACCATGCTTCATATTTTAGAAATGGTTTGAAATCCATGTTGTAAAGACAGAGGATATTTGATCAAACCAGATTATGAAGGACATTATGAAGGACAGAACAAACACAAATGTAACCCACAAACTCATTTCAAGTTTTGTTCTTTTGATTCTGAAATGTTGGATTGGAGTGATAATTATAATCACTATAAAACATGGATTCACTGCACAGCCCTATTCAAATACTATGAGGATTTGTTCCTGTTTTGACGGTCTACAACCATTTTTGACAATTTATTCACTATTTACGAGGTTTAGGTCAATTCTAAATACAGGTAATATAATAGGTTTCCCTTCTGAAAAAACTCAAAAAGCTAAATAAATAAAATAAAAACCACAGCAACCAAAGTGCAATAAAACTTCAATAATGTATAATTTTATCATTTACAATTTCTAGATCGCTACTGGTGACATCATGATGTGGAAGCGTGTTTTTTGAGCTCTGGAGAATATGGAGACTTTATATATTTGCAGAATTCCTCAAATATTTGTGAATGAAACAAAACTCCAGGTATGTTTGTACGAGGAAACTAGAGTCGAACATGGCTAAAAGATTTTAAAAAGTTGTTAGTAAAAAAATGTACTTATAAAGGAACTCCCAATGGTTTAACAGTAGTTGATTTGCATTATGGTGATGTCACTTATGATGTCACTTCCGGGTCCAACCAGAAACTTCACAGTTGATTTCTGGTTTGTTTTTTGTTCCTTATTCATGAAACAGCTTACTTTAGTTTGTTTAGTTACCATATTTTTAACCACAGAATGTATCAGGTCTATAAATAATGTAATAATTATTAGGGATGCACTGATAATGATACTGGGATCAGATACCGGCGCCGATACTGAAAAATTTGCTGGATTGGGTATTGGTTCCATGGGATCGATTCAGTCAATATCCTGGACGATTTACAGGCTGATTTTAGCCTAAAACGTCTAATGTTTGAACTTTTATTCACACAAAACTCTTCACTAGTGATTTGAAGGATAAATAACAGTTGGATCTCTTTTGTAATAAGTGATCTATGTTGTAAAAGAAATAAATGTCATTTTCCCACTGGTATCGGTTCATATTGAGTATCGGCAGCTGCTTAAAGTGAAAGTATCAATATCGAAACTGAAAAAGCTGAATCAGTGCATCCCTAAAAACAATCCATCTTTATGAGCAAGAGCAAGTTAGGATGAAAATAATAGACCCTTTTAGTGTGAGTAAACAGTGATGACGTAGGCTCGGTTGCGCATTTTGGCAACAGACGTACGGCAGAACTCAGCAGCTTGTCGAGCTCTGTGAAAGGATTATCATCAAAAGATCGAGAATATTTCCTCAACAAACTGACAAATGGTGTCCAACTGTCAGATCCTTGTGCCATCAGTGAGTAAAACTTTCAAACTTTAGTCCGGTAGAATATCGATTCTGACAAACACACACCCAGACAACCAGACATTTTGGTGCTGGAAATGTTTTTATCTCCGTCTTCTTCTGTCCGTGTTCAGTCTGAATGTATTGGAATGAACGGGGAACAATGACACTTCTGTTGCCAAAATGCGTGCACAGCTTTTTTTTTTAATCTAAAAGGGTCTATAGGTAGAAGAAAATGTCCAAGTTGCCATGGTTACAGTGATGAGAGGCGTGTCCAGTGTTTCCCAGGTGATCTGAACTCAACAAAACTTAAACTTTGCGGTTTCTGGACCTTCCAAAACATGAGCGGTCAATGCGGAGAAACTAAAAACACACAGGTCAAAGGGATAAATACTCTGGCTGTAGACTTCACTGTGTTTAAGTAATAATAGAAGTAGATACTGTAACTTTTATGGCAGTTCTATATGACTCCGGGCATGTTACGTCAGATCTGTGGAGAGGCGACCCTGCTCACAGTAAGAATGCACGTTTTTCAAAGTATTTTTGAGCAATAAAAACACCCATAATGAGATGAATGCTAGATAGACAATGTCATAATGCTGTCCACAAGAAAAGTTATACAGTGCACCTTTAGAATATTACTACTGTACTGCCCACTTACTTTTTGTTATCTTTATAATTAAAGAGCTATGTTAGGGCAATACATTTCCTTTTAATCTAGTAAAAGTCTTGATAATTCATAATATAATCTAAAAGTTGTTTAATTGTTGCATTTCTTAACTATTTAACCAGAATTAAATGTAGGTTCAGATTTTTACCTCTCTTTTTTTCTACCTCTTTCTTTTGCATTAATTCCCCAAAATATCTTTAAATCCAAAATCTAATATTTCGGCATTTAAAACAATATATTTTTCTATTTAAATGTTTTTTGGAGATCATAATTTTACATAGAAAAATATAGCTTTAAATGCTGAAATATTAGAGCTTGGATTTAAAGCAGGGTTCCTATAGGTTTCTTCAAGTTAAATTCAAGTCTTTTTAAGACCATTTATATAAAAACTTAATAACTGTTTCACAGCCTATTTCACAGACTACCAGCAAGAAAAACTAAATTCATTTATTTCTCAAACAAAGGAATATGGGGAGTAAAGAGACTCTTCCTCATAAACCCACCATGAAATGTGTCGCTCAGTAACGTAAAACCAACATTAAAAACAATCAAACTTTGTGTTCGACTGAGATTTTCTTTGATTTTACGCTTCTGCTGAGCTTGTTGCTTGTGGTGATCTTCAGTGACGTGTCCGGAGTATGTGGACCCAGATGACAAATTAAACTTTTGAGGAGAAATGTGTCACGGAGAAGTTATATACTGCACAAATTTTAAGACTCAGATATAAAAATTCAAGACTTTTTCCAAGACTTTTTAAGTTATTATTTCCAAATTCATAAATTCAATGTTTTTAAGACTTTTTAAGACACCGTGGGAACCCTGTTAAAGATATTTTGGGGAATTAATTCAAAAGTTTCTCACAGTTGAATTAAAAAAAAAAAAAAAAAAAGAGGTAGCCACAGTGAAAATCCAGAGCCAGACTACTCAACCCTAAAAACTTCACTCATTCACTCACAACATGCTTTTAACCTGTATCAAAAATGTCCCAAAAATTTCCATCATTTTTGTCTCTCCATGCATGCGTTTTCTTGTCGTCTTTCGTTATTCCAAAATATTTTCCATGGCAGTGATCGGTAACGTCCGGTGATTTTGCAGCAAAGTGTCAGTTCTTGTTAAATATTTAAAAAGTTTCCGTAGATCTCTTCACTTCTCGGGCAGGCGTCTTAACTCGCCGGTATGTGCCGTCACAAAAGGAGTCCCGAAGTACATTCAAAGAGTTTTAAATTATTCTAGTAAAACGTCTGGCTCAGGGAGGGGCTGTGGTTTCCATGCAAAACAATGCTGCAGTTTAGACAAATGCAGCTTTTTAAGTAGGTGTCCTTTCACTGCAAAAATATATACCCAACTAGCCTAAACATGACTTGATTTTGAAATGAAATCTTGAGTTACTTTGATTAGTTCAGATTTATTTAGTACAAAAGATTAGATTTTGTCCAATGTCTAATTTCTAACTGGTTTCTTAAAGTCCATTATTTGGGACCAGGCAGCAATTTGGGGCGATTAATTCCTTCCTCACAAAAATCTTGCTCAGGAAAACTGGGAAAATATTAGGGATGTAACAATATCCAAGTCTCATGATACGATATAGTCATATATATGCGATATGGTGGGAAAGCTCACGATATTACGATAAGACTGACATTCTAAAACACTTTGACCAGTCATTTGGTACAACATTTATTGTCATTAGGGATGGAACGATATCCACATCTCTCGATATACATCTCACGGTACGATATTTATTGCAATATTTTGTGAAGGCACAAAACTGTGAATCTGCTCCTTTTTCCTCTAAAAATGCCTTCACAAGACTTAATCCTAAGAATGAAGATTTCAAAGTGCTTAGAACAGTTATTTCTTCATGTCGTCTGCACTGAAACGGAGCAAAGGATCATGGTCTATGTAGTCCCCTCTGTTTTTTTTTTTTTTTAACTACGGTATTCATTTAATCAAAGAGACTTGTAATTCAATATATTGTGATGGTCCACGATATTATTGTGAGACCTTTGACGATACGATATCACCGGTTATTGTTACATCCCTAGAAAATCTGGTACTCAAATTCTTTTAACCAGTATGACTATAATTTAGGCGACTTTCTATACAGGCGAGTTCATTTGAAATGTTACAACAAAATATCTACGGAGCGGAGAGTTTCCCACATTTGAAAGCGACTCCTGAATTACAGAAAGTCATTAAAACTCTCCCATAACATGCAGACATTTCTTTACCAAGTTAAAACAAATGATAGACGCAGCGAGTGTGGAGCAGCAGAGTGTTCATCCACCGCATCAGGGCACAAGGAGTGAGCCGTTTTTTTCAGCGCTTATAGTTTATGCAAATGAGCCATGAGGTTTTAAGTTTGGTTTGTGTAGAAACAACGCCTTGTGTCCTGTTGTTGCAGCACGACTTCTGTCTTCAGCACGAACATTAGACTCGGCGTTTATTTGGAACCGGAGATTATTTATCAGAATATACACCTGCACCCGGCGTTTAAAGGGGACCCGGCTCTTATTTGGTATTTTACGGTATGCAACTTGGTAACTCAACTTGTTGAGAAGAATGTTCCACAGTATAGCATTACACTTCTCTTTTCGGTCCCAATATACACATGACTGAAATAAACGAATCAATCTATCTCCATGGAGACAAGATCGAGATGTGGGTCAGATCTGTCGAAAGGCGACCTCACTTCACACTAACATGTTTTTTCAAGGTATTTTTATAAGCAGCAGAAACACCTGTCTTTAAATATGCAAGTTTAATGCCATACTGTGGAACATTCCAGCACAAGCGATAACATCTCCATGGAGACAAGTATTTGAAAAGTTACTACATAGTTATATAGGTATATTCTAATTTTAAGAGCAAATTTTTTAATTAGCTAAAAATAAAAGATAATACCAGGTAGAAATGTATTAAAAATTGTACAATATTAAATAAATCCAAACTAGTCAAAGCTTTTCAATTTCAGCTTCAAATTCAAGTGATTTTAAGCTAAAGTAGTTTTTGTTTTGCAGGGTTTAAGCACATAGGGCCGGCCGGTCTGTATTTCCTTGTCTTCGTGTAAACATATGAGGTGAATCCAGCATGTGTTTTCCGGGGAAGGTTGAGTCTGTTTGCGAGGGCAGACTGGAGCTACCCTCTGCCCTCTCGCTATAGCAGCTCCTCGCGTTGTTTCTTGGCCCTAGCGGGACCCTGGCCGTTTCGCAGGGAGCCGTTCTGAGGGCGGAGCAGTTTCCCCCGCTCCTGGTCTCCGTTGGTCCAGGGGTCAGGGGCCTCGTCGCTGTCCATGTCCGAATCCGAATGCATCAGGGCGGACGAGGTGGGCGCCGCTACTCCCTTCAGACGACCTGGAAGAAAAAAAACACAACATTTTAACAACATTGGTGTAAAATAAATGTCTTGCAGTGATTAGTGACATTTTCATTTTAAAAGGCTTCTGCCTCTTATATACAGTAGTTATACTCTATGATACCCATGGATCATTATGTTAGAATTTTTAAATTAGAAATTTTAAACTACAATATTACAACAAAATAACTTAATAAAGTCCACTGATTTCACTCCAAATGTCTCTGATGTGGCCAAGATTTTAAAACTTCTATCAAGTTATTCATCTTGTTTTCAGATTTATTATCGACCAGAGACTGCGTCATTCTAGTCTAGAGGTCATTTATTATTATTATTTTTATTTAAGTAGAATGATCTTGCTGCAAGGACAGATCTTTTCACTACTTTTAAGTTATTTTCTGATAGATTTAAGTGTTTATATCTTCAATTTTGGCCAAGCTTTTTTGCATTGCTCCGAAAACTGTGCCGCATGCTGTGGACCCCTCCTATGGACAGCTGAAGATCACACTAGTGACCAGTGGATTTTTTTTTTCATTTGTACCAAAATGACTACAGGACACTGCTGAATCCTATGTGCACCATGTAAAAATTGTAAAACAAAGTAAGTATAGATCAGTGTGTGTACCATAGGGGTGTGCGATCTGACGATATTAAATTGTGAAGAATAAGAACATGTAGACGATCTGCCAAAGCGCACAGACCGTAGAGATCGCCTGGGGCACATTCTACATTCACAATCTTGCAGTTCTACACACACTGATGACCAAGCGCCACAGACTGATTTCAGTGTGATTCTGACATTCTCGCTCAAACGTAGCGAGAGTGAGCGCGCACATGCATGTCACACCTGCACTATTTGCTCTCTGCCCCGGCTGGGCCACCAGACTGTGGCGGTGGGATGGGAAACCGTTCCTCCCGCAGCTCCATACACGGGGCCGCGAGTGGAGCAGGTGTTCGCCAAGTGAGATCTGGCGGCGTTGTCCAACACGCGGGGCGAAGCGCGGAGCTCAGACACCGCCACCAGATCTCACTTTGTGAACACCTGCTCCACTCGTGGTCCCGCCAGGTCCGTTTGCTCGTGCTCATCTACGAACTACGAAACTCCAGACTCTCGACACCGCAGGAAGCCTGTGGTCTGGGGGCCTGGCCCGGGCTGCCCCCCATGCAATAAATGGACCAGAATCCAAGGAGGTCCCTTAAGATTGGGCACTGGAGTTATTTTTCAGAAAGCCTCGTAAAATGTATTTTGTTTTACCAAAAAAAGTTAAATTATTATGTTTTATTATCGTGAAAAAAATCTGTACCAGTGGCAGTGAAAACAGGAGCAGATACAGCAGTGACATCTTGAACACAGGAGAATAAAGACTGCTCAAATATGCATGAATCATTATAAATACAAGTTTAAAGAGTAAATGAGAAACAACTATAACATAACACTGTAACAGGTCTCCTTTAATATACATATGTGTGTGTTACCTGCTCTGGGATGATGCAGCTCCAAACTTTCATGTTCCTCCTCTTCTAAAATTTTATATCGACTTTTGCTTCTGCGCACTTTACTTTTCCTCCTTTAGACAGAAACCATCAAATGAAATACATTCAAAGCTCCACATGAATTATAGTGGACCACTAGTGGACTGACTTGTTGCAGCAGCAGACCATTCCCCAGATCAGGGTCCCCACTCCCACCAGGATCAGGAAGGAGGCTATCGTCACATACAGCACACTCCAATCTGAAAACATGTCAAAATGCAGTTTCATTTACTCTATTTCATATTTAAGTTGCTTTACAAGTGGTGCTGGTTTACAGATTTTAGAATGTGAATGTCATACTCTCTTTTCCTGATTACATTGTACTTTGTCACGAATAATCTAAAAGGTAAATACACAAATGTTGAACCTGATCATTTCAACCACCAATTACTTACTCACACACCAACCTCATAGACAGACAAGGTGAAGTGTCAAGTCTTTTTTCCCTGATATTATACAAGTTGGAAGTGGAGTAGCCAAATAGTGCACCCAATTAGGAGCATGTTTCCTTTAAAAAAGTTACTGAAGTGATCAGACATAAATAATAGTTGTATTATTGGCTTCCTGGCCGTACCACAGTTGCTCTCCTGGTCTCCAAACTGAGCTCTGATGAAGTCCTCCATCCAAAATGGCTGACACACACAGCGCCGCGTGAACGAGTCGCAGTCCCCATGGCCAGAGCAGTTCAGCTGACAGACTACAGGGGGCGACACAGAGATTATAAATGTATGGACTTCCTACAAAAGGGAGAATCCAGAATACACAAGAGTTTCACTGAGCAAGATAGAGCATCATAAATGAACAAAATCGCGTTTGTTAAAAATAAAGAGGGAAATAAAGTTGAATGTGTCAAGCTGCTCTTTATTCTGAAAGGTTTACTCACTGACTGTGTCCACTCGTCTGGCCTTAAAGATGAGGAAGTCATTCTTCTGTTTCCTGAGTTTATTTCGGAGTCCCAATGCTACACTGTGTCCAGCCAGAGGAGGGCGCCCAGGACCACCAGACACCAGGAAGACCAGCCGAGTACTGGAAAACAGATTACAACAATGGATTTAAGTCATTTTTATATTATGCTCCATCATTTATCGTACAATGCATGACTATTATGTTATGCAAATGTCTATATTATTATATTTTGTAATATGTTTGCACAAAACTACTAAAGCACATTCCCAGTTTGTGAGTTGCTTTGATTTGTTAAATTACAGGCAAATGTGTATTTGCATAAAAAAATCTACTTGGAACTAACTAGTTTGTTACAGCTGGGGTAATTATTTTTGTTTTTTCCCCAAAGATTATGTTAAATTATACCACTGTGCGCAGTCTGTATCTTATAATAAACAAAAGTTTGTTTGGCTGCGATTTGCTGTTCTAGAGCTTTCTGTGCATCTGAAAATAAATGCATGTGGAAACTAACATCTGCTGAAGGGTTTGAGAGAGCAAAGGACGAGCTCGACCTTCTTCCACGATGTGAGAATCCCACATTTCCCCACATTTAAACTGGAGTAAAAGAAGATTCAAGTTGTTACCTCCTGATAGTGTTTAAACGTGTTACCTGGCAGGTGACAGTGTTCAGACACATTACCCTGACAGTTGACAGTCTGTAGATGTGTTACCTCCTGACAGTTGACAACTGACAGTGTTTAGATACGTTACCCTGACAGTTGACAGTGTTTAAGTGTGTTATCTGATAATTGACCGTTAAATATTACCTGTGCTCATTGAATGCGCTGATGCTGCGGACCATGATGTCACTGTCTAGGACGCCTAGTAAGACTCCGACCTGCCTCAGGAGCATGTCCCTCTGCCTCTGGGACACAGACGAGACCGGGACCTCCAATACCAGCTCTACCAAGTCTCGCTCAAATGCATCTACAGGGGAAACAGTGCAGGTAAGAAGAAGAAGAAGAAGAAGAAGAAGAAGAAGAAGAAGAGGAGGAGGAAGAGGAGGAGGACCAAATAAGAGTCATGTTTGTGGAGATGCAAGTCTGCTCACAATATGGACACACTTAACACACTTAACACTTAACTTTCCTTTGGTTTCAAAGTTACATACAGTGTCTTCATGAGGATTAAAGAGGCCCCCATGGTGGCAACTGATATGTCCCTTTGCAAAGTTTAGATTCACTTCATCCATTTTGACCCAGAACACTATAAATGTACTATAATTATAGGTGTATTTCTTTACCAGGTTTGACATCGACTCGGCCACGGGCTTTGTTGCTCTGTCCTTTAGAGTCAGTCACTGTCAGGGTGAAGCTGTAAGAGCCTGGCACCAGGTTACCCAAGAACAGCACCGCCTGGTGGTCAGAGCCATTCAGCACGTCCTGAAACAGCAACACAAATAGTTAAGATCAACGATGAAAAAAGTCAAAGAATAAACTATTTCTCCATCCATCCATCCATCCATCTTCTCCTGCTTAATCCAGCTGGGTCGCGGGGGCAGCTTGCTGCCCAATCCTCATAGCACCTGATCCCCCTATGAACCCCTCTGTGAGTGGTGAGCCCACAGGAGGGGCTCACTATTTCTGATTCTCAATAATACACTTTATTTGTAAATATTCTCTACTTAGAAACCTTCAGTTATCACCATATTTAAACCTTTGTTTGGTTAAAAATGAATCTAAAAAATCTCAGTGTATAACAGAAATAATGGTGTGGCTAATGGACTGATTTAAAAATAATCCTTGACTCGTGAATGCACGTTTCCCTCACCCCGGCTGCTGGACTGCTCTCGTCTCTGCTCCACATGTAACTGACTCCTCCTTTATCGTCGGTGGAGTGAGACCCGTCTAATAAGGCCGTGTTCTGGGGTAGAGACACCACCGAGCTGGGCAGGACATGGGCCTTCGGGGGCTGGTCCAACTCTGCACCAGGAGAAAGAGAATTCAATGTTAAAGCAGTTCACTGACCAAACTCACTAACAACGCCATCCACCAGACTGTTAGGATGCTGAACTGTCTCCCCTCTCTAACCACCATGGTGCCAGGAAGATGGGAATCTGCGTCTCCCCAAGAACAAAACTCTTCAAAGAACACTTGGACTTTCCCATTTATTAATATTTATACACATGGGAGTGAGAAACACAGCTTCGATTCTTTAATATGTTTTTCATATGAAGAATTGACAATAAACTTTTGAACCTGAAATTGTGTCTGGTATTCAATATCTGCACCAATACTGACATTTCTGATAGATCGAATATTGGTTCCAAGATATCGTTTCAACTGATATTTATAATTTACTGATCGATGTTGGCCCAAAACACATCATACTTTTGAACTTGTATGTTTTCAAAGATGTTTTATAGTGACTTTAAAAGATAAATAACCATTATAAAACACATTTAAGTAATATTCAGCCAAACACCGTTTGTGTTTAAAAGACAATAAATAATGCTTTCAGTCTCTGCCCTACTATCAGCTAATATCAGGTTTCGGAAGATGCTTAAAGCCAAAGTATCGACATGAGTATGAGAACAGAAAAAGCTGGATTGGTACATCTCTAGTTCACGAAGTCCTCTTTCTTTGAGACTTATAACTTCCAACAGTGTGTTTATATTAGCATCCCAGTCACGTTTGCTTTTTTTTTTTTATCACAGTGCAGTCCCACTGCTGCCACTTGATGGCCTTATAGTTTAGTTTAATCCCAGTCCTTTTGAGTTCAGGTTTAGTAACAGACATCTAATTCATTTAAATTCTAGTTACTGAAAGTTAGTTGCAAATTTACTAGCGATGCATTTGGTATGGTGTAACTGACACATGTTTACGGAGCTCAACAGTGAGCGCCCACTGCTTGGTTTCGGAAGTAAATTTCCCATAAATGTTTAGGCTTTTGAGGTAAAAGTATCAATTAGATGACAAAACTCAAAATTACAACAGGGACCCAAATCAAGTGTTTTTATGGATAAGTTGTACCTTCTCTGACGATGACGCTCACTGTGTCGCTGTTGTGGAGTTTTCTCTCGTCCGTCACCGTCAGAGTGAACTCATACGTGCCCGGCTCCAGACCAGTCACCGTGGCAACAGCGGTGTCTGCGTTCTCTATCCTCACCTCGTTTGGACCCCTGCAGAGAGAGAAGGTCGAATGATACAAACTAAAACATGAACGAGTCCAAAGAGAAGGTCTTATTGTTCAAGTTTTCTTAGGTCTTCAGTATTTATTTGGCTTTATATATAAAAATTGGGGCATTGCCAAAGACTATTAATCAACTATAAAGCATTCATTTTTTTAAAAAAATGTAATCAATTAAATCTTTAAAATCCTTTATGGCCCAAAGCCCAGTTCTGATGGTTAGGGACAGTATCGGCAACTGCTTAATGCAAGTGAAATCATTTCTATTGTATGATTTGAATCTTTGTAGAACTGATTTAAACGTATATTCCTTGTACATACTTAGTTTGTTTCCACAGGTAGGTGGCGATCTTCTGGTCATCGGAGCTCTTGCTTCCGTCCAGAGTGGTTCTGTCTACAGGTAAAGTCAGTTCCTTCTCTGGCCCAGCGTCTGCCACAGGAGCCTTGTTGTTTTCTGTAGGAGAAATACAGCAACATTAAAACAGACTGGAAACACTAGACGACTGGTCCTCCTCAGTCTGTCTGCTCCAAACCACATAATTCACTGACAGAGGACAGGCTGTAGACCGCTCCATTAAAAAGAACCACGCTGATCAGTGACAATTAGACATGACTGAATCTTCACTTAAGTGTGATCGTCTGACCATGTTGCCAAGGAGATTTCTGCATTATTTTAAGTCGGGAGCGGGAAGCACCAGGTCTGAAAAAAGGGTTTAAAAGCATAAAGAACAGTGCGGGACCTTTAAAACTGCATGTTTGAATTGTACTGCTCTGCATGTTGACTGTTTTCACTCTTTGTAATAATTAGCACTAACCTGAAGTGCCAACATTTGGCATTTCGTTTTACTCCACAATGCACATTTTAAGCCATTGCAGCAAAGGAAAAATAACTTTATGCTATGATGTCTCCCTGTCTCTTACATAACTGAGGTCTAAGGCCAAGATCTGTTAACACGATACGATATTGAAATTTAGTGTCACGATTATCATAGCCAAAATAACTGCAATTGACAATTACATCATGATAATTATTAAGATTTCTGACCATTTAAAAGTGTATGGATATGAATAATTTTAATTTTAATATTATGAATTGTACTTTCTTATAACTGAACAATGATCTATCATGGATAAGCAGCATTTTTCTGCTCATCCTTGTGACACAATGACGATTATCACGATTATATGAAATCAATTATTGTCTATTTTACTCTTTTAATCACTATAAACTGTATTACTGTTTATTTTTCCATCCCTAACAAAGACAAGAAAAGGTATTCACAGATATGGGGCACTGTGAGCTGAAGGTGAACTCAGGAATCTAACCCACAACCTCCTTACAGAGAGGAGGAGACAGAATAACCGCTCACAGCCACAGTAACACAAGGAGGACATATTGTTACCTGGTTGGACAATGACAGTGACTTGGGCTGAGTCTTGTTGAGCTGAGGAGTCGGTTACAGTGAGTTTAAAGGTGTAGTCACCCTCCTGCATCGAGGACACCTGGAGGAACGGGGTCCTAACTCCCTAAAAAGAAACAAAACGGAACACAAAATCAAGTCAAAATTAAATCATTTTAGTCGTGTTTTGTTTCATTTCTCATGTTTTGATATCGATACTGGTATTTGATATCGGACGTGTTCACATTTTAGAATTTGATTAATAATTTCCGATGGAGGGCATACAACTCTATACAACTCTACAGGCAATTTACTGTTTTAGAAAGAGCTATCCAAACATATGATTTACAAATGTAGAACCGCTTAATTATTGTTTGGGATCGGCTCCACAAACTTGTCCTTTTAATCTTATGGCTTAAAGTCCTCTCAACTGACAACAATCACGTCTTTGTGGTTGAATAAAAGGACCCAATTCATTTATACTGACTGAGAAGACGTTGAACTTCGTGCCAGTTTTTCAGGAATGGTCAGAAGGCTATTGTTTGAGTGGATTAGTACATCTCTTGTTCCACCTGCTATAGGAAGTGAACCTGAAACCCTTGCACCGTGAGGCAGGAAAACTAAGCACTTTTCCACGGTTCTTCATAAGACATAATATTATATAATAGCTCACCTGCATCTCCACCACCTTGTCTTTGCTCTCTGGGCTCAGGGACCACTCGTAGGACAGGGAGTCGTGGTCGTCCATACTCTGGTTTCCATAAAGAGTGATGGAGTTCTTAGGCAGTGTGATCACCTGCACAGAGAAAGATTTCATTCAGAAATACACCAGAGTAATGTTTGGACAGGGGCAGTGTGAGAGTAGGACTGCCTGGTAGTTTGAAAGAAAGAAAAATGTTTCTAATTGAGTAAATGCAAGATTAACAATGTTATACTATGGAACATTCCAGGCAAAACAATAACATCTCAAAGGAGAGAAGGAAAGTCAAAGTTAAAAAAAAAACACCCATTAAGTGTTAATAACAGCATTTTATTCCACAGTATAGCATTGTTACTCTTGCATTTACTCAATTATATCTCTCAAAAATATCTTGATATGGCCAGTACAAACAGGAGATGTAGGCCTGTCATGACAACAAAGTACAATATACAATATATTGCTGAAGAAAATATATACATATTACTGAAACTAATTTATGTCATGACACGTAACCCTGAAGATGAATTATCCCATAAACTATTCTAAATGTATAATATGGTTAGAAAACACAAACTGCAATAAATAAATAAACAGCAGAATGAAACACTAGGAGTTATTTTGTATCTGTACCCAGGATAAATATACAGTTATACCCCCACAAAACTATTGTTCCATCTAGTTCCATCCAGTCGATGTGCTAATGATTGTGACAGGCCTCAGTAGATGTACTATGAGCACGATGAGATGGTTCAGACCTGATTGGGCCCGGCGTTGGCCACAGGAGGATAGTCGATGGCTTTGTTCACCACCAGAGTGGCCTGAGAGGAGTTTGAGGCTCCGTCTGAGTCTGTCACTGTCAAACTGACAAGGAAAGAGAACATGTTTAAGTGACATTGTTCATAAGGTACGCTGTTCATTAGTGTCACAGGATAATACAATAAAAAATATTGTCTGTTCATTTTGAAAATGGAGCAGCAATATCTGGGATTCATAGAAAAGTAGTAGCATTAGCATTAGCCCAAAGGTGGAGTTTTGGATGTAGCATTTGGATGTGGCCTCTGTATCTGAAGGTGTAATTTTGGATGCAGTATCTGTTGCTTCTGTTGCTTTTACTATCTGGAAATATCCAGCCAAACCCTGGCCCAGAGGTTCAAACTCCATCTGACTTAAAGTCCTTATCTGACCTTAAAATAATTCACCTAAATGTTCGCAGCCTTTTACCTAAAATTGACCATGTTCGAATCTGGGTAAAGTCAACAGAAGCAGATATTGTAGTTATTTCTGAATTCTGGCTATCAAAATCTGTATCTGACAATGATGTTTACATAAATGGATTTCAAATCTATCGTGTTGACAGACCAGCCAAAGGTGGAGGGGGGTTGCTATTTATGTAAATTCAGCCCTCCATGTAAATATCTTACAAGCTAAATCACTTTGCAAACAATTTGAATTTTTAGCCCTAAAGATTGAAGTTGCCAAGGGTTTACATATAAATGTAGTAGGTTGCTATACGCCTCCTGCTGCCACCTCAAAGGCACTCCAATCACTTAAGGATCTGTTATTTGACCTTGACTCAAATGAAATTATACTAATTGGAGATTCAAATTAGGACTGGCTTAGTTCAAATTCTGATGATTTTGAAAACTTTATGTGATCAATTGAATCTAACACAGCTAATTGTATCCCCCCTCGTCCTAATAATAAGTGTCTTTCAAAGTCCACATTGATTGATCTGATCTTAACAAATGCCCCACATAAATATTGCTCAACTTGTGTTTTTTGCAATGACCTCAGTGACCATTGTATTGTGGCCACTGTTAGAAATACTAAAATGGATAAAAGGAAATCACGAGTCATTATAAAAAGAGATTTAAAACATTTCAGTGAACAAGCATTTAACTATGACCTTTCTAAGTGCCAGTGGAACAGAACTGATCTAATTCCAGATGTTGAAACAGCCTGGTAATTTTTCTATGAATGTTTCATGGCTATTGTTAATAAGCACGCCCCCTTTAAGAAATTTAGAATTAAAGGTAGAGAGAATCCTTGGTTCACACCAGACTTGGCAAATGTCATACATGACAGAAATTTAGCTTGGGCAAAAGCAAGGAAAACTGGTCTAAAATGTGATTGGGATTTTTTTTTTTTTTTTTTTTTTTTTTTTAGAAAATTAAGAAATAAAAGTTCCTCCCAGATTAAAAATGCAAAGTCTGAATTCTACTTGTCAAGTACAACTGCCAGCCTAAATGGCCTAAAAAGATTTTGGAAAATCATTAAATCGCTCTCTGTTGAAAATAACTCACAGGCCTTGCCAAATTACATTGTTCATAACTCATCAAATATTTATGACAAAGTTGAGATGCTAAATTGTTTCAACCAACATTTTATATCCTCTATAAATTCAAATAATCCTGTGAGCCTGCCTGAAGAGTCTTCTGATGAGGCAACATTCAGTTTCCAGCCTTTTACACTTTGTCAAGTCCATAAGGCCCTAAAATCATTAGATGCACGCAAACCTCAAGGACCTGATTTAATTGATCCTCAATTCCTAAAAATAGCAGCTGATTTCATAGCTCAACCTCTGACTTATATTTTTAACTTAAATTTGAGCACAATGCAAATTCCCAAAATCTGGAAATCTGCTTTTGTCACTCCATTATTCAAAGGGGGCAATCCGACAATCTTAAACAACTATACACCAATATCAAAGCTTTGTATTTTATCAAAAATTTTGGAATCTTTAATAAATGAACAGCTGAAAGATTTTTTTGTATTCCAACGATATACTATGCAATTTTCAGTCAGGATTCAGAAAAAGTCACAGCACCATAACAGCAACAATGAAGGTGATCAATAATATTTCAACAGCTCTTGATAATAAGCAACATTGTGCCGCTCTTTTTACTGATTTGTCTAAAGCTTTTGATTCTGTAAACCATACTTTACTCAAAGAGAGATTGATCAGTGTTGGACTATCTAAACAGGCAGTTGGGTGGATTTGCAATTACCTCTCAGACAGATCCCAATGTACTAAATCAGAAAACATTTGTTCAAATATTTTATCATTAACTAAAGGAGTGCTCCATGACTCGGTTTTGGGACCACTCCTATTCACAATTTATGTCAACAACATTGGCCAGGATCTAGAGGACACCAAATTTCACCTCTATGCTGATGATATGGTTATCTACAGTTTTGGAAAAACCCTCAGTGACAGTGTCCCTGCAGTACAAAATGCCTTTAACATTATCCAGAACATGTTTCTGAGACTAGACCTTTCACTAAATGCAAAGAAATGCAAGTTAATTCTATTCTCAAAAACAAAAACCAAAAACCAATGTGCAGAATTGTCCTCCAGTTGTAACTCTTCAAGGAGCAGAAATTTAAATTCTTAAATCTTTTAAATATCTTGGTATTTTAATTGATGACAGTCTAAATTTTAAAGGACATGTTGAGCAGTTACTTAAGAAACTGAGGTTGAAAATTGGCTTTTACTTTCAGAAGAGGTTATGTTTTTCTTTTAATGCCAAAAAGAAATTAGTAGCAGCAAAATTTTTACCCATTTTGGATTATGGTGACCTGATTTGCATGAATGCCCCATTTCAAATATTGAAGCTGTTAGATTCTGTGTATCATGCCTCTCTGAGGTTCATCACAAACTGTAACCCTCGCACACACCACTGTGAACTTTACACACGTGTGGGCTGGCCAGCATTGGAGACTCGTAGGCTCACTCACTGATATATGTTCATTTATAAGGGTATTCGGAGCGCCTGCTCCCCTCATATCTGTGTGAATATCTTCAACCAAGAGCAACTGGACATTATTCTTTATGCTCTCAGGAAGCACTGCTGCTGACTGTGCCAAGTGTTTGCACAGAAGCTGGTAAAGGGGCGTTTCAGTATTCTGCTCCCACAACTTGGAACAATCTACAAAAAGACTGGAAACTAAAGGAACTGGTCTCTATAGGTCAGTTTAAAATCTTGCTCAAAGGTTTGGAATTGAAATCTATGGTTTGTAAATGTTTTAATTGTTTGTAAATGTTTTAATTGTTTTAAATGCTTTAATTGTAAATGTTTGTAAATGTCTTAATTCTAAAACATTTTATTGCTTGCTTGTAATTGCTTGAAAATTGTTTTTTTTTTTAAAAATGATTTTGTAATTGTATTGATCTGTGCCGCTGTCTTGGCCAGGACTCCCTTGAAAAAGAGATTGTTAATCTCAGTGGGACTTTCCTGGTTAAAAAAAGGTTAAATAAAAAAATAAATAATCTGGATATGGCCTCTGTACCTGAAAGTGTAGTTTCCGGGCACGAGTTTGGTGAGCGTCAGAACTGGAGTAACAGCAGAGACTTTCTCGTCCCTCAGAGGCCCTTTCACCTCCTCCCAAAGAAACTTCACAATTTTATCATCGTCTGTGCTCTCTGAGAACAAGAAAATAACATTTAAAATGCATATAAAATGTAATCAAGAGAAGAGCATAAAGAAGAATTTTAATTATTTTAAAATTCATGCAGACTGAATTTACGTGATATGATTATTTTATTGAAGGATCTACAAACCACTAATTTTTACCTAAAAATAGCATATTTTGTCATATGTTATTATAGCATTTGGCTTGTTTTTTTCTCGTTTTTAAACCATACAGACTCAACGTCATGATTTAACACAAAAACAGTCCAGTTTCTTCCTCCAAAGTCTTGCTCCAAAGTCTTGCGTCTGCTCCAAACCACATGCTTTTCCTGGCAGAGGATTGGCAGTAGACCTCTCCATTAAAAGACACAAGCTGATCACTGACAATTAGACATGACTGAATTTTGATTCACATTCTGTTAATTCCACAGCCCTGACTTATTGCCATAAAATTCTGTTATAAAATACAGAGTCTGGTGGACTCACGGCTGCCGTCGATGACCGTGGAGCTGATGGGGAGAGAGATTTCCTGAAACTTTGGTGAAACCACAGCAACCGGAGGTTTGTTTACTCTCGGCTCTGAAACAAACAGCACGAGATTCGGTTACAGGATCAATATCACAGCAACAGCAGCGTCTGAGTCTGAGTCAGCCCCAGTGTGAAGAGAGGGATCACACAGAGAGAGACAGACAGAGACTGCAGAATAACAGCTCCTCTGATCTGTGCACAGGATTCAAAGAATCAGGTCTGAGAAGTCTTCAGTCAACATAGTTGCTTTGTATCACTATTCTATTTTCATCCGTTTATTTTAGCATTTAGTGCCATCATGTCATCATTTAATTTGTTACCGTACCACCATGGGACACTACAGGCACCACTGTGTCAAGTAACCGTGAAAAAAAAAAACTAAATATAAAATTATTTTTAAATATATAACATATATCACATTAAAATATCAAATTAATGTATGTATTTTGTACCTGGTTTGACTGTGACGTTGACATATCCTTCTCCGTGAGCTCCTTCTGCATCCACAGTCACCTCAAACTCATATAAACCAACTGTCAACTGCAGCAAAAAAACATGAAAAAACATGAGGTGTATGCCATTTAAATGTGAAGATTTTCATAGTTTTACAATGCCGTTTGGTGTCTCTAAATTGTGGTGTAGTGAATTAAAGTGCACCTTGCTGAGTTTGAGCGACCCGCTGTGCTGCCCCTCCATCTCTCCGCTGTAGTCTGTGGGGTGAGTGATCAGGCGCCACGCAAACTCATAGTTGTTAGTCCCTGAAATAAGACAAATCTATGAAGCTTTTTTTTAAATACTCTCAGTGTAGAGTGAATATGGCTAAAAACAACAGCTGTTTCAAAGTTGAGATATTTCTATGTAAATGCTACTTGAGCAATCACATGAACAGGTGAAGATGTAAAAACACAGACAAATCTGAATGAAGCGCAATACAACTCCACACACGTTTTTGATGAAGGAGCACTGTTAAAATATGGTTAAATTATCAAGCATGTCCATTTTGCGTATCACAATTATCAAGCTGGGATGGCTCTCGCTGAAATAGTTCTCCAATGTTGTGAACCTGTTCACTCATATGGCAATAAAAAAACATTCTGATTCTGATAGCAAAACGTGGAGTATAGGTGAAGCATCACAACAATAGAACAAGTCGAGAAATCAAACTATAGTTCTATTTTGTCAAAGAAAACTACAGACAAATACAGTTTTCTAACACTCTAAATAGGCTGTATGTTTGTTTTCTTGGAGGCTTCGCTTTTTATTCCTCCCAAACCACAATTGTGAACTGTGACTGGTCTGAGCCACAGGTGATGGGGCCCAACCTCAGCAGCAGGAGAGGACACATACAAGGTGGGTTCAATATTGTGACAATTCATGTTGCTGAATGACAATCTCAAAACAAACCTACCTTCTGGAGGAGTTGGGACGACGTAGGCGTTGAGTTCAACTTCGTTTCGAGGCAGAGTGACCTCCACGCTCTCCCCCGCTGACACCACCAGAGGGCGCACTACAACAGGAACCACACATCAAAATAAGATCTTTGTTGAGCAATTAAAAGTCTGTTGCAATGTCGGTTGCATAAATTTCCCTTCTTTTGTAGAACACACTGTAAACTAACTAGAGCTGGGCGGTATGACCAAAAATTGTTATCACGGTATTTTTTAAAATTATCACGGTATCACGGTATTTAACGGTATTTTTGTCTTTGGCTAAGTGGAGTGTGATAGAGTTGGTAATATCATTCCAACGTTTGCTTTTCTTGTCATAGACGGTCCCTTTAGACGGAGTGCGCGGCTCCAGCACTCACCAGACTCTCGCCCGTGTCACAAAACACTACACAGACGGTCCCTTTAGCAAACGCGCCTAACACTACACAGACGGTCCCTTTTAGCAAACGCGCCTAACACTACACAGACGGTCCCTTTTAGCAAACGCGCCTAACACTACACAGACGGTCCCTTTTAGCAAACGCGCCTAACACTACACAGACGGTCCCTTTTAGCAAACGCGCCTACCAGGGACGTCTGTGTAGTGTTTTGTGCTGCAGTGCCAACGTTACGCAGAGATTGGGGAGAAGATGCAGATTTTACTTTCTACTCAACTCGCTATCCTTACCTGGCTTGTTGGCTTGTTTGGTGTAACACTGAAAAACAGCCCCCGCTCAATCTACCGCTATGCGACGTTCCGCCGCTCTGTGTTGCCGACATATGCGCGCACACACGGTATGGCGGTAAATAAAAAATTCATATCATAAAAATAAAAATTACCGGTATACCGGTTCAAACGGTATACCGCCCAGCCCTAAAACTAACACACTGACCGTGAGGATTCTAAATGCAGAATCATAAAACACTGATCGTACACGTACTTCAAGTCATACAAAAACAGGCAGATCTGAATTCCTCTTCCCACAATCACACACCTGCATCAACAAGACTTTATGCGGGCAAACAAACATTGAGCAATCAACCCTAAACATGTGAGAAGGAAATAGAGGGAATTTTATAATGACATTTTCTCTGACAAAATTTGTTTTAATTTAACCTATTTAGCATCTTACGATATCTTCTATTGATGAGAATAAATCATTACAATTGTTAATTATAAAAACATTGGACATGGCCAAGTTATTTGTGTTATAACTTGATATTTTGGTTCTCAAGATGTTTTTTCCAAATCAGAAAGCAGAATGAGCCTCACATGAGTCTCTCATTTGGGTTGCCAGTTTCAATGCTGAAATCCAGCTGGTTTAAACCTAAAAGTCCTCTCTCTGATCTGAATGGTCACTAAACCCCAGCACCTGCAGCCATCCTGAATCAGTGTTAGTGCAGCCTCTGCAGCTCAGGGTGGGAATTTTGGAGGTTCTGAGCTTTCACATGAGGCTGTTCATATACTGAAATTGAGACAAACTTGCGTATGTCCTCCATCTGCAGATAAAGAGACTGGAAACCCAGGATCAGTTGTGATTAAGTAGTACCTTGTTTGAAACTGTAAGAGCACAGACGGCATACAGTTCTTTTAATGTGTATGGGTCAATGACGTATAAGGATTTTCAATGGGCAAGTTTTAAAATATAAAAAAAATGTTTCTATTGAATTTTTTCAAATATTTACAGTGTCAGGTGCATAAATCTGTGTTTAACATTTATATGAAGCATTTTTAGTGTAAAATGTCATGCGGTGCGACCAAGAATAGCCTTAAAATTGTTTTATTTTCTAAAACATGGTTGGGATATTAATCTAAGTTCTGAGTAATATGAAGTGTATAGAAACAAACTGTTGCATTTCTTTAGATTTTTAATGTATATTGATATTTTCTTTTTCTGTCCAATATGACAGTCACCTGCTTGTGTTTAATGAACAAACTACTACCCTGTAAAATGCATCAAATGAAGAAAAATGCCTAAAGAATCCCATTAACCCAAGTCTACTTTGTCTGTTATTCAAATTCCAGCCATAGAATTCCTGCTGTTATTAGTCGCACCACATGATGCACGGTCGCACCACATGACATTTGAACACTTTAAGCACAAAAAACATGCAGAATAACTCATGATTTCTGAAAAAATTAGTTGGTTCCATGGAGGTCAGAGGTACTACAGAAATCTGCTGAATTATTATGAAATTTGAACCCTTTAAACTGAGGAAATTGCAGTTGGACAGCATCATGTCATTGACCTGAATATACACTCAACAAAAATATAAACGCAACACTTTTGTTTTTGCTCCCATTTGTCATGAGATGGACTCAAAGATCTAAAATTCATTCCAGATACACAATATTACCATTTCTCTCAAACATTGTTCACAAATCTGTCTAAATGTGTGATAGTGAGCACTTTTGCTTTGCTGAGATAATCCATCCCACCTCACAGGTGTGCCACATCAAGATGCTCATCAGACACCATGATTAGTGCATAGGTGTACTTTAGACTGCCCACAATAAAAGGCCACCCTGAAATGTGCAGTTGTTGCTTTATTGGGGGTCTGGGGACTCAGAACCAGTCAGTATCTGGTGTGACCACCATTTGCCTCATGCAGTGCAACACATCTTCTTCGCATAGAGTTTATCAGATTGTCAATTGTGGCCTGTGGAATGTTGGTCCACTCCTCTTCAATGGCTGTGCAAAGTTGCTGGATATTAGTGGGAACTGGTACGCGCTGTCGATATCGCCGGTCAAGCATTTCCCAAACATGCTCAATGGGTGACATGTCCGGTGAGTATGCTGGCCATGCAAGAACTGGGACATTTTCAGCTTCCAAGAATTGTGTACAGATCCTTGCAACATGGGGCCGTGCATTATCTTGCTGAAACATGAGGTGATGTTCATGGATGTATGGCACAACAATGGGCCTCAGGATCTCATCACGGTATCTCTGTGCATTCAAAATGCCATCAATAAAATGCACCTGTGTTCTTCGTCCATAACAGATGCCTGCCCATACCATAACCCCACCACCACCATGGGCCACTCGATCCACAACACTGACATCAGCAAAGCGCTCACCCACACAACGCCACACACGCTGTCTGCCATCTGCCCTGAACAATGTAAACCGAGATTCATCCGTGAAGAGAACACCTCTCCAACGTGCCAGACGCCATCGAATGTGGGCATTTGCCCACTCAAGTCTGTTACGGCGACGATCTGGAGTCAGGTTAAGACCCCGATGAGGACGACGAGCATGCAGTTGAGCTTCCCTGAGACGGTTTCTGACAGTTTGTGCAGAAATTCTTTGGTTATGCAAACCAATTGTTTCAGCAGCTGTCTGAGTAGCTGGTCTCAGACGATCTTGGAGGTGAACCTGCTGGATGTGGAGGTCCTGGGCTGGTGTGGTTACACGTGGTCTGCGGTTGTGAGGCCGGTTGGATGTACTGCCATATTCTCTGAAACGCCTTTGGAGATGGCTTATGGTGGAGAAATGAACATTCAATGCCCAAGCAACAGATCTGGTTGACATTCCTGCTGTCAGCATGCCAATTGCACGCTCCCTCAATGCTTGCGCCATCTGTGGCATTTTGCTGTGAGACAAAACTGCACATTTCAGAGTGGCCTTTTATTGTGGGCAGTCTAAGGTACACCTGTGCACTAATCATGGTGTCTGATGAGCATCTTGATGTGGCACACCTGTGAGGTGGGATGGATTATCTCAGCAAAGCAAAAGTGCTCACTATCACACATTTAGACAGATTTGTGAATAATGTTTGAGAGAAATGGTAATATTGTGTATCTGGAATGAATTTTAGATCTTTGAGTCCATCTCATGACAAATGGGAGCAAAAACAAAAGTGTAGAAATTAAAGATACAATATGTACCTTTTCTGGTTGGATGCCCACTACCTGCTTGTCTCCATGGAGATGCAATTGCTTTGGTGCTTGTGCAGAAGCCTAATAAGCCCAATTCAGAAACTAGACATGGCTCTAGGGAGAAGTGGGAGAGATTTGGAAAAGTGGATAGTAGCGCAGCTGTTGCTTTGGAGATATGCAAAACTAAACAATGAGGAGATTCTATCACAAATAAGACTTTTAAAAGGACTGCAAAAAGAGAAGGCAATATCTTCCAGAGAAGAATGGAAAGTGCTATTTCTGAAATAATGTGGTTAATTACACCATTCATTTAGGTTTTGTGCAATGCTTGAACAAGGGGGAAAGGTTAATTGCAATGGACGCAAATAGCAAATCACAAAGAATTTTTTTAAGTACCATTATTTCCCCTACAAACAACAAAATCTCCTCTCTTTTACTGCATAAAAACTGCTAACCTTGTAGTTTAGATCTGTGCAAACATGTTCTGAAATGTGATTCTTGTATTAGCTTGTCAGTTCATATTTCAGTCGTTTTGGCAATTCTTTAGGGCCTGTTTAAAATGTAAAATAAACCCGCCATTGCAACATAAATCGCAAATCAAATCTCAATCTCAAATATGTCTCTTTAACAGTTCCAAAAAGCAGCACTAGAATGGGAACAAAAATATGAAATCAAATACCGTAAATAAAAAGGGCAAAATTGGAAACTGAATTGCGAAATTTATATATTAGGAACTATGTTAAAATCTCGTCTTTTCTCATTCTCGTGGACCCAATCTCGTATTGTCTGAACTTCAACCAAGACAAGCACGTTTTTTAAGTTACAATATCCAAACACCAGGTATGTTTTGATGATAAAACAACATTATAACATCGCTCAAACGTTAAGCAGCACTTGTCAGCTCTCCTCACCAGCTGCAGTAGGAGTGGTTCTGCCAGTAGGGGGTGTGCTGTCTTCGGTGCCGTTTCTGCTTGCTGACTTCTCCTCTGGGTCTGTAGCGTTGGTCTGGTTGTGATCGGGGACTCTGGACTCATTGCCGGACCCGTTCTGGTTTCTCTCGGTCTGGACTAAAGTGATGGTGCTGAGAGCGGCAAGGGTCGAAACCGGCGACTCGTGGTCAGGAGTTTGCTGTGACAAAAGGAATGAGGATATTGACTTCTGCAAATTGCAACTGAGGCTAATGAGGCTAAGTAAATACTGACATCAGCGTTGTAAAAGTGCGGGCCAGAACAAAGTGGACTCTTTGTGTTCTTAGGGATGCAAGAATTGAAGAGTCATAATTAGCAAATGGCAAAGGCTGATATGTTTCATTTACACATGTTCATTCATACACCCTGCATATTTTGAGTTTTTCTCTACAGTCCCCGACAAAAGTCTTGTTGCTTATCCATTTTGTAGAAACAAAAGCTTATAACCTGACTTTAAATTAATCGATTGGTTTTAGAAATGTCTCATATGAAAGCTAAAACCCTCCCAAATTATGCTCAATATACAAAAATAAATTTGCTTCACTGAAGAAAGATTGATCATTTAATGAACACAGAAAGGTCAGATTTTGGCAAGACAAAAGTTTTGTCGCCTACAGAAAATTGAACAAATAGTTTACTTCAAATACAAAAATATGTTGCATAACGATAATTAACGCTTTGGTCTCAGGGTGGATCTTAGGCATGTTGTCAGAGGTCAAGCTGCAGTTGATGTGAAGGTCTGGTGTGCTGGGGTTCTTTTTATACACACCCACTAATTGATTGAACAATAACTGATCACAGGTGAGGCTGTAATCTAGGATTGGGTGCATCATATGACAAGGCTTTTGTCTTGGCAAAATCTGACCTTTCTGTGTTCATTAAATGATCAATCTTTCTTCAGTGAAGCAAATTTATTTTAGTATATTGAGCATAATTTGGGAGGGTTTCAGCTTTCATATGAGACATTTCTAAAAACCAATCGATTCATTTAAAGTCAGGTTATAAGCTTTTGTTTCTACAAAATGGATAAGCGACAAGACTTTTGTCAGGGACTGTATAACAGAAAACAGTATTCCATCTTATGATGTTTTTAAAGTTGAACTCCGGCACGTTTTAAGCTAAAGTCCGTTGCTAGAGGTGGTCAAATACTGTCAGAAGCCAAAAAACAGCGAACAGAGATCTCACTGTGGCAGTGAGTCTGTCAAGGCAACAAACTAGTGTAGTGATGGGCTCCCACAGATGAATGCTGTTGTTGTGTCCTTGGGCAAGACACTTAACCCACCTTGCCCCCAGTGTCTGTGTACACTGGTGTATGAATGTGTGTGTGAATAGGTGAGTGGTTGTAAAGCGCTTTGAGTGCCTAGAAAAGGTAGAAAAGCGCTAAAAAAATGTGACCATTTACCTTGGCATTAGCTTGTCGATTTCCCACTGCGAGCGCAAAAGCCCAAAAGACTCGATCGCCGATGTTGTTTCTAATCCCATTTATTTAAAAAACACTATGTACATTCTCAAACCATTTTCTTTCAACAACATTTCTATTCTATTCTTCTTCATCGTCAGTAGTCGATCTTCACTTGTTGCTTCTGGAGGCTCGAGCCTCTCGTTGCCGCTGGAGTCGACAATCAAGTCTTTTGGACTTTGGCCTGTGCAGTGGGAAATCAACAAAGGTAAGGATAAGGCTGCTTATAAAGTTGTTTTCTAACATTTCCAGACACTAATGAGTGAGCCAGGCAGAGCGTTTTGTTTGTTAGACTCGTGGCTGTTGTAAGATGGGTTAAAGTGGTGTTAAGCTTCTTCAGTGTGAAGCAAATTGGGGTTTTAAGTGGAAGTTAAAAACTTGCCCCGATCACTACACTAGTTTGTTGCCTTGACAGACTCACTGCCACAGCGAGATCTCTGCCAAGGCAACACTGATGTTTTTTGGCTTTTTTTTTTTGGCTTCTGACAGAATTCGACCACTTCTAGCAAAGGACTTTAGCTTCAAACGTGAAGGAGTTCCCCTTTAAAGACCGTCATCAGAACCATTTGGATCATTTCACCTGAAATTGATAATCTCTACTGAACTAAAGATAAAAGGGGCTGTGAACTTGAAAACTACTACTTAATGACATCACAAGGTGGAATAAAGCATTCTGAGCTTTAGAGATGTAAACAGATGAATAATATGGTGGTACTCAAACATGTGTGAACGAAACAAAACATAACTCCAGGTCTGTTTTTGAGGAGGTATCGACATTCTAACATGGCTTAAAGCTCACAAGAGTCAATTTAATACAGGACCCAGTAGCAATTTCCTTTGCAAACTACAAAAGATCCAGCCTATTCTGTATGAAAGCTTGCCTGGCAAATCCAGACTAATATCTCCCTATTTCAGTCTGGTCCCCACTGCATGCTGCGTCATGGGCCAGAACCAAACATGATTATCCACCCAGATTTATTTATTTCAGAGAGCTCATTGGGCATCTTTAACTCCAAATCCATCTCCCACCTCCAACTGGTTCAGAATGCAGCAGCTCCTTACTGGTTTGAACAGACTCCAACACATTCCCCTGTGAATTATAAAATTGTTCTCTTTACCTTAATAATATTAAAGGGGTTGATAATTAAAGAAGCATACAACTGTTGACTTGTATTCTCCTCTGAACATGTGAACCTTGACATTTAAGTGTGCTGTCTGTGCAGAGACCTGTATGCTATTTTTAAAATGGCATGTGTAAGTTCAACCTTATGGGATCTATAGCATGTCAGCAAGTGATGTAATGTCTGAGTCCGGCTATAAGAGGACTTCTGCAGTGTGCCGGTTCAGAGACGGGGGTTTAGGACCAGCTGATTCGAGGCCTGTACTACTCAAACCAAGAATAAAGATCTCCCTGTGGACCGCATTATGCCTTCTGAATTTTTGTTCAAGTGCCTTCAAAAGCCCAATATCAACAAATGGTGACCCCGACGTGATTAATGATCTGTAATCTTGGAGGACAGGCCTTATCAGATCGTCTCTCCGAAAACTCCTCAGAAGACCTTCGCAAATTAACGCGTTCCAGAAAAATACGGTATGACAGCAGCCTTTTTATTTTAGAATTTCTGTCAATTGATTTAATGCCAAATTAAATGTGATGCTTGGGACTTTGTGTAATATTAGGTGATAATTTTGAACTATGTAAATGAGCCGTGTTTATGCTTATCACGTGAGAGAAAAGAAAACAGTGTAGTGCCGTATTTAGGCTTAGTAGATTTATTTATTGTATCGTGTATTATGCTAATGGAACGTAAAAAGAGAGAAAGCAGGTGTTTTATAAAAAATATACTTTTGTGGTAAAACTTTAACACAAAAAATAAAAACAAAAACTTTTAATTAAGTTTATATAAAAATACAGGCCCTACATATACATATAAATAAGGATAAAAACAGATCTAGAATGTGACCCTAGAAAATACTATATGTAATACTATTAGTGTTTTTTAGAAACAAAGGGAGCTCCAAGAGATAGAACCTGTGAGTTGCGCAACATAAACATAATATAACCCTGCGAAGCAGGAGATAGGAGTAGTGAGTCTGGTCAGGAGTGGTTCAGAGACCAGTGGCTGTGTGGTCTTAAATTAGTGCTTAAACGTGCACCTGTCTGGCCTGTGCTGTAGACGCTCAAGATAGTTTTGTACTTTGTGTGCTTGCGGGTATGAGCACAAGGGGGGAATGGCCTGTTTAGGGTAACTGGGTGAAAAATTATCATGTTTAAATATTTGTGGCGTTGCAGTGCGGGTTAGGTGAGTCAGGTTGTGTGCTGGTTGAGATAGCGTGTTGGTTACTGGGTTTTGTGTGACTCCTGGTTGGGTGTTTGTTCATAAGGTTAGGTGGAGTGTAGTCATTATTAAGTGTTAGTATAATGAATTAACTAGATAAGAATTTGGAAAACAGTAGTTGTTGTTAAATGATAGTAGAAGGTAGGCTGAAATCAGGTAAAGTGGGACAGTGCTAAAAATCTAATTTTCATAAATGTATAATGTATATTTCATTCAATTAATTAATAGTCATTTATAAAGACACTGACAGTATAATGTGTTAAAAAGCTAAAATATATATTGCTATAATATAATGAAGAGAATTATTCTACAAATAACATAGTTCTAGAGGTCAACTTGACCAATCACAATCCTTGTTTCATATCCAGTAGACATACAGCAATAAAACAGTGACAATTGTTGTGATTGGCCAACAAAATATTTTTTTATATAACAGACAAGTTTGTGTCTTAGTCAACCTAATGTCCCACTCAATCTGACTTTACCCTATGAGTAATTAATTAAGTAATGTAAAATAAAACTGTTATTAAGGGAGAATATTAAAATTGTTCAAACTAATTTAATGTTGCCTCTTAAATAGATTTCAAATACTATCTAAAGTAAAATTTCTGCTCTTTTTTAGAAATCAGTCTAAAAACAGGAAGTGGGAACTGGAGAGAAGCTTTTTGGGATTTAAAACTCTTAGTGCCTACAGGTAGATTGCAGGAAATAGATAGTTCATTTAAACAGTGACCCAATCAAATCAAAATAGTATCCAATTTATAATAAATAGTAGCTGAGGGAAATTTAATGTCCCAATTCATCACATTGAATCAATTGATAAAATTCTGGAATGGTAAGGCACTCGAAAAAGAGGCAGACCCAAAAAAGGCGCAAAAAAATCAGTCTGCAATTCAAGATATGGTCAAGAAATATATCAAGAAAAAGCTAATCCATGGGGGCAAAATGGCCATTGTCCCTACAGAGAGACAATGGGGAAAAATCAAGAATTACTACAAGGAGAAGATTAAGCAATATAAACTGAAGATACAGAAGCACAAGAATGACATGAGCCGCCAATTAAAAATACAGAAGTATGAGAATGAGATGAATATGGCCAAAAAGATGTACCAATGGGCAAAAGAAATGAATGTAATGCAAGAGACAAGAAATTTGTCCTCCATCTTAGTTCTCAAGCAAAAAGAGGAGGGTGTGATTTTAAAGGAGGAGCTTCAGAGAGAAACTTTAAGAGAACCTGCTGTGAAAATATATCCAATATATCCAAAGCTTCCAAAGCTTGGAGAAGATAAACTACCACATAAATATTTCACACGCTCTAAAGACAGAAATTCCTGGGAAGAATCAGAAAAATCAAAAGAAGAAGATGTTCCCCGACTAGAGAGTACATTACGATATGCAACAAGTCCATCCCCAGAAGATGGAGAATATGGCTATGATGTGTCAAGGAAAGATGATCCTCCTCCATATTCCGGTGTCACCACTAGAGGTCAGAAACATAGCAGCTTCTCTGCTGCTACCAGATCTGGATGTCCAACCCCAAAGACAACTCATAAGATAGTTGGAGGAGAGTTGGCATTAAAATCTGTTGAAACACGCTCGAGAGAACTAGAAGAAAAAATAGAAGCAGTTCAAAAATAAGTGACTTTTCTGACTCATATTGTGGAAACCGAGAAAGAGATGAGGAAAAGTGATGTGGGGAGACACATGAGGAGGCAAGAAATAGACTTTGATCAAGAAGACCATGCAACTGTCTACCCAATAAGAATGGATGGTCAACAAGTAGTATATCAGCCATTTTCACTGAAGGATTGGAGTGCCCTGATGCTCACACTTCCAAGGCTAACCAAAGGTGGCGTACCATGGATGAGAGCCCTGATAAAACAAACTGCTGGAGATAATTTGTGTTGGGGAGACATACAAGCTGCCATAACCAAAGCCACTGATGAAACAATTGCTGAAAATATCAAAAGAGCTGTGGACAGGAGACTAAGGATACAGCTACGAAAGAATCACGCTCTTCATATTTTCCGTGACGCTCTAGAGGGAGAACTCAGGACAAGATTTCCATGTATTGTCACTGATGAATTGTTGTCTATGCAGATGAGAGACAAAGAAGATTATTACAGCTACAAACAACGTGCCACTAATCTATATCACGATGTGACTGGAGAACAAATTGAGGCTGGTACCGGTATGGCTGTATTGCTCAGGTCCACTTTGATTAAAGGAATGCCTAAGCCGGTTCAGGAAGCGCTCCAAAATGTAATGGGACTGTATAATAAATCGGAAGAAGAATTTGATGCACATTGCAATCATCAAATAAACAAGTGGCAGAAAAATAAGAAGGAGATTGAAGAAAACAAACAAGCGTTGGAACTGGCTGCTATGAAATTGCGATTGCAGAAATACCAAGGTGAACTTAAGGAAAAGAAGATGTGCTGAAGGCTTTAAGTATCACTCAATGCTTTGGAATTAGTGCTGCCGCGATTATTCGACGTTGTCGACGTAATCGAATATGAAAATGAGTCGACTACAATTTTTTTGGTCGAATATTCGCCTTTATTTATTTTTGGTCTCAAACGGCTCGTCCAGAGACAGGTGTTGTGAGATGTGTCTGTGTTGTGTCTGTGGCTCAGTGAGAGAGAGAGAGTGGGTGGTTGTGTGCGCGCGCCGGGGGCGCGCGGGAGGTATGTCTGCGCGGACCAAGGGAGCCGGGTCTCGCTCTGGGTGTGTGTCCGCATGTGCTCTGGGAGAGAGGGAGACGGCGACCGGGCGAGTAGAGGAAAAGTAAGGATGCCATGCCTACAGTGTAGTGAGCGAATAAAGCCGACTCGACAGCGAAACTGCCTCCCTTTATTTACATTTTTTTTATATACACCGCAAGCGCACGAGGTCCTCAAAGGGAGTTAACTCCGGCCCTAGGAGAAGACGATCTCCCCTGTGCTCCCCAACCACGGTTAGGGGGCTAGAACAGGAAAAAGTTAACACAGGTATTTCCCCTCCACACCACTAGTAGTACTACACTCGAGGCAGACACCGGTGCTGCTGACAGCGGCTACGTCCGGGGTTGACGCCGAGGTGGCTAACCTAGGCTTCACCAAAGGCTAACAGCAGTGGTAAATAATGGCACCGCCAAAGAAAACAAACTTGAGGAAGTATTTGCCGTGCGCACTCTGCTGGCTGGTCTCTCTCTTTCTCTCTTCCCCCTTCCCCCGATTTGAGCATTTGAGAAAATGCCAGCGGCCGGTGGGTCAGAGTCGGATCCAAGAACAGTGGCGACTTCTAGACCAAGACCTAAAGCCTTGAAAGTCTGGGAATACTTTCGGACAGATGGTGATAGAGTGGTTTGTACACTCTGTAAGACTTATTTGGCTTATCACGGGAGCACGACCACGATGCATGAGGTATTGAGAATACCGTTGCAATATGCTGCTCGTGCATACTCGTTAAATTGTGTGTGCATATCGTTGTTCAACATTGTCGAATGAGCACACACAACAGACATAACAGCAATAACCTTTGCAACTCGCACACACAAGGTAACCTCCCGGGAAAATCTTGTTAGAACCGCTTGTTGTTTTTTTTTAATTAGTCGTTTAGATTAGTCGACTAATCGAAAAATTAGTCGAGAGATTAATCGTTAGAAAATTAGTCGTTAGTGGCAGCACTATTTGGAATTGACATTGCCATCACATCTGCCATCCGGGGTGAAGACAGCTGACCAAATCCAAACATCGCTGACATCAGTTCACCAGAAGAACAACCGACCATCCTCCTCCACAGGAGCTCCAGGGGAAAAGGGGGAGAAGGAGAAGGAAAAGGAGAGTATAGGCCATGTTTTTTGAAAAACTCTTAATGTGTATTTTTGACCATGCTAATTATACTTTCTATTGTTCTAGTGTGGTGGTACATATCACATATCCATAGAAGTATTGAGACTGGCCTCGGACAGCCAACAATCAAAATGATGAGCCACTACAACTGACTTCAATTCGGCAACAAAATACAGGTAAGAAACAAGTAGAAAAGGCAGAAAAGGGACACCCTGAAATTTGTAAATATTACTGTGAGGGACAAACTTGTAACATACTTTTTGATGTATGTGAAGTGCTAGATTGTATGCTAAATATACCTGCTCTAGATTATGTGCTAAATGTACAAATTGTCTGTAAGGATACTTGACTGTCAAAAGCAGATGCCTATGGACATACAGTTATAGAAACTGCCAGAGTTATAATTAGTACTGATGGACAACAAAATGAGGAAGAAAACACTTTTAAAACTGATCTACATCAGAGAATTACCTTAACAAAAAACAGAAATGATGATGCATTCTTTCAAGCAGACCTAAAACAATGTAGAGGGCAAATCAATTACTCAACGATGTAATCCTTTGATATTATCTATTAAAAATCCAACATTCAATGATTCTGGAATATATTCTATAGGGTTCCTGTGCTCTCAGAGATTTATTAATTATACAATTGAGGCAATAGAAGGCATTGTTGAGCAATTGGGTCCTACATCACTCATGGCACGGCAAAATTTAATTGCCCTTGACATTTACTCGCCAAAGAGTCATCAGTATGCAGCATGTTCGGAGCAGAATGTTGTACTTACATTCCGAATAATACTTCCCCTGATGGAAGTATTGCTAAAGCTTTAAACAAACTTAAGTTGTTGTCCGCAGAATTTGTTAGGAACTCTGGTGTATTTGGAAAACACTTGGTCAAATTGGCTCTATAGAATATTTGGATCTTGGATTGAGGCTGTAATGTCTGTAGTTACTACAATATTAACTGTAATTGCTATTTTACACAGGAAACTCCTACATCTCAGATTTTGTTACTCTCTGTAGAGTCTTGAAGTCCCTAAGTATTGATTAAACTGCACCGTTTGATCTTCTGACTTAAAGGAGGTAAAATTCATAATTCTAAAGTCCCAGTAAGTGTTCCTTGTTTCTTATTTTGCTGTCCGAGAGTTATATATTAATTTATGTGTTATATTTGCATATGGGTTGGGATGTGTTATAATCTGGAAAATTAGCTAAGGCTAAAATTGATATTTTACTCATGAGGGAGTTTTAAGTTGGAATAAAATATTATGTGAAGGTATTGTTTTGATCTTCTAATTTTGGGTTTATTATCACACGTGTATGTGATAAAAAGGGGGAAATTGTGAATTATAAAATTGTTCTCTTTACCTTAATAATATTAAAGGGGTTGATAATTAAAGAAGCATACAACTGTTGACTTGTATTCTCCTCTGAACATGAGAACCTTGACATTTAAGTGTGCTGTCTGTGCAGAGACCTGTATGCTATTTTAAAAATGGCATGTGTAAGTTCAACCTTATGGAATCTATAACATGTCAGCAAGTGATGTAATGTCTGAGTTTGGCTATAAGAGAACATCTGCAGTGTGCCGGTTCAAAGACGGGGGTTTAGGACCAGCTGATTCGAGGCCTGTACTACTCAAACCAAGAATAAAGATCTTCCTGTGGACCGCATTATGCCTTCTGAATTTTTATTCAAGTGCCTTCAAAAGCCCAATATCAACACCCCGTTTTACTTCCCTTCACTGGCTGCCTGTGCGTTTTAGAATTGAGTTTAAGATTTTACTGATCATTTTTACAGCTCGTTTAAGTCTTGCACCAAGTTACATTTCAGAACTTTTAACCCCGCAGGCCCCTGTGGATGTTCCAAAGTCCAGGCTCTGTATGAAAGGCTCTGTATGATGGAGCCTTTTCAGTCCGGGCTCCTCGGCTTTGGAACAACCTGCCTGAGGAAATAAGGCTGCACTATCAGTGTCATTTCTATCTGTTGGCTTTCCTTTTAGCTGGTTTTAGATAGATTTTATTCAATTTTTTAATTTGATTTCTTTTTATTTATTATAATTACTTGACTTCTTTGCATCATTCTCTGTTTTTGTATGCCTTCTTTATGGTATTTTTATGCTTTTTTATTGTTAATAAATACATGTATTAATATTATTATTAACAAACTAAATTTCCCTCACCTTAGTTCTCAAATACATCTTCTAGAGATGCACCTGAACACATCAGACCAGACTCACATCTTCATAAAATATTGAAGAAGTGTGTATTTTGGGTCACAGGCAACCTTTTATTGTACTGAAAAATGTGATGTGTCTTTACAGTGAACGGGCTTGCATTTCCACAAACCTGACACTTATTGGACTGAAGGACGGCTGATTTGTACACTTGTAAGACAACCTATTTTGATACATACTACCCATGCTAAAAGATATTACAATGATAATAATAATAATATTTAGTCCTGTTGCTACTTTGCAGCTTCACATTGCCTGGGGTATGGTGCCAACTGTTGGCCCAATGTGTCTGAAGCCGTGTTAGACTTTTATCTGAGCTTTGTTTTAACACAATCTAACCAAAAAGAGCTGCCTTTGTTGGAACTACAACAGATGAGATGACCTGTGCTTTTAATACAGTAAGTCTCCCACACATAAAATTACAAACTGCTGGCTTAGTCACTCTCACTTTTTGTTGAAACTCCTAAACAGGACCATGAACGCTCGTATTGATCACAGGCTTCTGAAAATGTGCTGTTTAAATTCATTTTGCATTTTTTCCTTGAGTTTTGGTAATATTTGTGAGATAAAGTGGAATTGAAAATATATATCAGTGATCCATCATCATATCAGTATAAAAGTAGGAAGTATGCAAAAATTACTGCAGAGATATGCCTGTATTTAGTAATGAAACATGACTCACTGTACTGGGAGGTTCTAGTGGAGGAGCTTTGGAGGTTTGAGATCTTCTTCTTCTGTTAAGATTGACAGGACCCTAAAACAGGAAGCAAATAAATCATCAATATCCTGGAATTATAAATCAAATCATCTTAAAAAGCAGCTTATACTGTTATAACCTGACATGTAACACTTTGCCATATACAGGTAATCACAACTAAAACCAGGACTGAGGGCGGAGATGGGGGGCAGGTGAAATCTCAACATTTTTTGAGCACTCAAGCCTCAAATGCTCGAAACTGAAACTGTAGGTGCAATGATACAGTTTTCCCACGATTCAATATATATCTCAATACGAGGGTCACAATATCATTTCGATTTTGATAAGACATAAAAAAAATCGAATTCTTTCTTTTAATTTTTTCTGCTGATGAGTATAATATACACTACCATTCAAAAGTTTGGGGTCATTTAGAAATTTCCTTATTTTTGAAAGAAAAGCACTGTTTTTTTTTTCAATGAAGATAACTTTAAACTAATCATAAATACACTCTATACATTGCTAATGTGGTAAATGACTATTCTAGCTGCAAATGTCTGGTTTTTGGTGCAATATCTACATCGGTGTATAAAGGCCCATTTCCAGCATCTATCACTCCAGTGTTCTAATGGTACAATGTGTTTGCTCATTGCATCAGAAGCTAATGGATGATTAGAAAACCCTTGTGCAGTCATGTTAGCACAGATGAAAATGGTTAGAGAAGCTATAAAACTGACCACCTTTGAGTAGGTTGAGTATCTGGAGCATCACATTTGTGGGGTCGATTAAACGCTCAAAATGGCCAGAAAAAGAACTTTCATGTGAAACTCGACAGTCTATTCTTGTTCTTAGAAATGAAGGCTATTCCATGCAAGAAATTACCAAGAAACTGAAGATTTCCTACAACGGTGTGTACTACTCCCTTCAGAGAACAGCACAAACAGGCTTTAACCAGTGTAGAAAGAGAAGAGGGCGGCCCCGCTGCAAAACTGAGCAAGAAGATATGTATATTAGAGTCTCTAGTTTAAGAAATAGACGCCTTACAGGTCCTCAACTGGCAGCTTCATTAAATAGTACCCGCAAAATGGCAGTGTCAGCATCTACAGTAAAGAGGCAACTCTGGGATGCAGCTTCAGGGCAGAGTGGCAAAGGAAAAGCCACATCTGAGACTGGCCAATAAAAGAAAAAGATTAATATGGGCAAAAGAACACAGACATTGGACAGAGGAAGATTGGAGAGAAGTGTTATGGACAGACCCCACTGAGCTGTTGTGGGAGCAGCTTGACCGTCTGGTACGTAAGAAGTGCCCATCCAGCCAATCCAACTTGTGGGAGAGGCTTCTAGAAGTGTGGGGTGAAATTTCTAAAGATATTCTTCAACAAATTAACAGCTAGAACGCCAAAGGTCTGCAATTCTGTAATTGTTGCAAATGGAGGCTTCTTTGACGAAAGCAAAGTTTGAAGGAAAAAAGTAATATTTCAAATACAAATCATTATTTCTAACCTTGTCAATGTCTTGACTAAAGATTATTCATTTTACAACTAATGGTGGTAAATAAAAGTGTGAATTTTATGGAAAACACAAAATTGTCTGGGTGACCCCAAACTTTTGAACGGTAGTGTAATAACAATATAATATAAATGAAACATTATATACATTACACACAATACATTACAGCACATCTACTGTACAATTGTAGTTCATATGTGAAGTGTGTTAGTTCATTTGGTTCAATGATTTACAGCTCAGAATTTAGGGCTTTCTCAGGCCATTTTTATGTTATAATATAGCCAGTCTATTCTTAAAAGGAGTGTTGGAGACGTGTGGAGACACTTTTTGAAATCTTCCATCCAGTACTTGTATTTGGAGAGGTTGCTGGTGCTACGAACACGGGTGCATTTTATTGATGGCATTTTGAATGCACAGAGATACTGTGACGAGATCCTGAGGCCCATTGTTGTGCCATTCATCCATGACCATCACCTCATGTGGCAGCAGGAGAATGCACGGCCCCATGTTGCAAGGATCTGTTCACAATTCCTGGAAGCTGAAAACATCCCAGTTCTTGCATGGCCAGCAAACTCACCAGACATCACCCACTGATCATGTTTGGGATGCGCTGGATCGGCGTATACGACAGTGTGTTCCAGTTCCTGCTAATATCCAGGAACTTCGCACAGCCATTGAAGAGGAGTGGACCAACATTCCACAGGCCACCATCAACAACCTGATCAACTCTATGCGAAGGAGATGTGTTGCACTGCGTGAGGAAAATGGTGGTCACACCAGATTGGTTTTCTGACCCCCCCAATAAAGCAAAACTGCACACTTCAGAGTGTCCTTTTACTGTAGCCAGCCTAAGGCACATCTGTGCAATAATCCTGCTGTCTAATCAGCATCTTGATATGCCGTACCTGTAAAATGGATTATCTCGACAAAGGAGAAAAACACAGATTTAGACAGATTTGTGAACAATATTGGAGGGAAATGGCCTTTTGTGTATGTAGAAAAAATTTTAGATCTTTGGGTCCAGCTCACAAAAAATGGGAGCAAAAACAAGTGTTGCATTTATATTTTGGTATTTCTCTAGTTTCTCGTGTTCCTTTTTCCTGACATTGCCATACCGAGCGATAGCAATATCTTTAGATCTTTAGTTAGAGTATTTTAGCTGTAAGTCCCTATGGAGCTACTTTCTTACTGCATTTGAGGAGGATGCAGCCCACTAATGGAACTACTGCACATCCCATCAGGTTTGTGAAGTTGTAGTGTATATTAAATCATGTTTTTGTATTTTTGTGGAAAAATTTTACTTGTGGGCTGAGCTTTGGATAAGTTCGTACTTCTAACCATAAAGAGAGTTCGAACAGGGCCTGTAAGAAATCACCTTAAGAATGTTTTTGATGAGGAACCAATGTTATAACTTGGTAGAAAGCTCACAAATGCCACATAGTCGTCACACGTCTTTTTGAGTACTACAGTGTTACCTTGGAGAGCAGCTGCAGTAGTCCCAGAGACTCCTGGTGGGGTTGCGGCAAGAAGCTGATGGCACAGCCTCTGCTCCGGGTGCAGGAGAGCAGCACACAGCGCCCCCCTAGGCTCCACACAGCACTGCACTGAGGTGACATGCAGCAGGACTCCCAGCAGGTGGCGCCACCTCTGCCATCGGCCAAAGGGACCCAGCCGAGACTCAGGATACTGCTCCAGTGGATTCCCAGGACACCTCCAGTCACACGGCACATGCCCGCGCACACTCCTGAGGGGAACATACGTTTACTTATGGACAAATTTATTTTAGTATTTGGTTGCTCTTTATACTCTGTGCTATGAAGTCAACCGCTGAAAGGATCCAAAGAATGTGAAGAAGCAAAAAATGGACATACCAATTTGAATAATTTAGATCTATTTCTAATAATTAACACTCTTGTTTCACAGCAAGAAGGTTCTGTATTCCACACCCAGGACTTTCTGTGTGGAGTTCACATGACCCTGTGTCTGGGTGAGCTTCCTCTGGTTTCCCCAATCAACCCAAAACTAGGGATGTACCAAACCAGCTTTTTTTTTTTTTTCCCCGATACTAAAGTCAATATTTTGGCTAGATACCAGATATCAACCGATACTAAGGAAGAGACTGACTGAAGACATAATTAATTACCTTTAAACACAAACAGCATATAGTAAAAACTATCCAAGTATCGACTGAACCGATATCTTGGAACCGATGTCTAATCCACCAAAATGCTCGATATTGCTGCTGATATAGTGCATCCTTACCTAAAACATGCACATAGGTTATATCCTCCTGCATGGCATTTGATTCATAGACTTTTTGCATCCCTATAGTCACTGGCCAGACAGTTCCCAGCAGTGCAAACATGATACTGCTCTAAATCACTTTGCTTTCTCTCATTTATTGAACGATAAGATGATATAGTAATTATTATGACAGGCCTGTTGTCAGTTCTCTTTGTGTTTTCTCGTGTTGAGTGGGCTCTGTGCTTCCAGGATCCGTCTCTCTCTCTCTCTTTCTCTGCTTAAACAATCAGGCTCAGTTTTCTCTCTCTTTGTCGACAGTGAAATGAAGCACCAGACTCAGACTCCAAAAACAGATCTGACAGAGATTAGACTCAGACTCTGCATCTTTGAAAAGGCCAGACTGAAAACCAGCGGCCGCTCTGGGCTCTCAGTCAAATATTCACCAGAAACAGGATGCATAGTAGAGCTGCACAACTCTGGAGAGGAAGGACTGCGATTTCCATTTGCACATTATAAACAACTCCATAAGTATTCACTTTTGAGAGAAGACTGAAGTCTGAATTGTTGTAATTAATCATATTTAAAGTCAATACTTGGGTAAATTAGTATCTAGTTTCAATGAGGCTCAAAAAGACGGCACACTCTAGTTCCGGAAGGAAATTTAACATTAATTTTTCCCATAGCCTTGTCTAAAAAATAAGATATTAAGGATTCAAAGACATCACAGAGGCTAACCCACTTTGTACTACCCATAACACAGTTGTTTTAAAGGTGCACTGCGTAACTTTTCTAGTGGAGGATCTATCAAATGCTTTTCTCCATGGAAATTACCATATTTTTTTGACTACAAGTCGTTTTTTTTTTCATGGTTTGGGTGGCTCCCTGAGACTTATACTCAAGTGCGACTTGTACTTATATAATTTCACATGTTATTTTCACACTGACAGCCACAGGAGAGTGCTCTAAGCTTGTGTGTCAGTATCTGATCCGCCTCATGCTCTTACTCCTGCACCACTGTCACTTCTCGCTCTACTGCACATGTCTCCTGCAAGTCGTGAAATCTGCAGCTGAAAACGGTAATGGAGCAGCAGAAAGAAGTTTGGAGTGAGCGAGAAACTTGTGTTTGACTAGAAAAAAGTGAGGGGAAACTCGAACTGCAATGAAGAAAACAAAAGCTCATCATGATTGCTCAGAAGTGACACGAGGATGAAGAATTCAGTAGATTCAGTGATTTGGAGTGAGATGGAGAGTTTGGTAAACTTGTTCTGTCATTTCTGCTCTAGTTTTCTGAATAACTGTTCATATGTGACGTAAACACACCAGGCACATGTTCAGCCTGTTCTTCTTTGTTCTAGTGTTATTACTATAACTTGCCTTTCAAGATGAAATGTCTGTTCCTGGAGTCTGATTTGATCAAATAAATTTCCCCCCGGTGTGACTTACCGGTATATGTTTTTTTCTTCTTCAATATGCATTTTTTGGCTGGTGTGACTTATACTCGACTTATAGTCCAGAAAATATGGGAAACCTTTCTGTATTCATGAAGACCAAACTAGACCAATTTACAAGTCAGATCTGTGGAGAGGTGACCCCACTCACAGTCAGAATGCCTGTTTTTCTACCACCTGTAACTGAATAAATTAAAAGTAGAGCTGTTTAATGTCATACTGTGGAACATTCCAGGCAGAGCAGTGACATGTCCATAGAAACAAACAGGTGACAGAGCCCCAACCAAAAAGTTACACAAGATTCAGCTTTTAATAAAAGGCTTTTAATAACTCACGGAAACAGATTTTAAATACATTTATAGCTCTTGTGCTCATTAGTTACCACTTCTTCTTATTATATAACATATTTCAGTTCAAAGCAAATAGACTCCAGGACGTAGACTGTGCCTTACCCACTCTGTAAACTGAACTATCTGCCCCTGTTCGGGTTTATTGTCATGTCCTGGTTATAAAATCCTTGTAAACCTTTAGCAGAAGAGAGAGAGATCTTATACATGCGAGTTTCAAAACAAGTCATGTGATAAAGCTGATGAAAGCAAGTGCAAAGAGACAGGAAACAAGATGCACTGATAAATCTTGGGTGAAATGAGACAGATTCACACTAGTTAAGGTAAAATGAATCATGTCCTGTTGGTTAAACATGACTTAATGGCAAAGCAGCACACATGCCACTATGAGACAGTCACAGGTAAGGTTACTGTTGAAGCACACTTTATTGTCTTCGTAGGGAAACTGTCTTCTGTGTTTGACCCATCCTTCAGTGTCTCTGGGTTAAATCTGTCAGGAGCAGTGGGACCATCTTCAGATCTTGAGCTAGTCTTGATCAGGAGTACCTTAGCTGGAGGATTTGACCTGTTGTGCTTGTTTTTGGTTGATGGGGTTGTCAAAAGTATTGAAAATCAGTTACTATATTTATAGTGAGATGCCGTGGCAAATCCACAAAATTACTAATATAAAACTGTACCAATCTGATCTAAAATGGGGTAAACTATAGTCAGATTCCATGGTGTAAATGAACATCTTTTAAACTGACACTTCTTTTTGGGTAAATAATGGGAGTCCGCCTTGCAGTCTCTCAAAGCACACTGGCTGAGGATCGCTGCTCTGTTGACATTAAAATTATAATGCTGCTCACCATATACATTTCTTAGCACTAGTGGTACTCCTCCTCCGAGTCCTGCACAAGTCTGATTTTGACAAACCGCACCCACCCGTACCCGTCATATCTCAATTCGCACCCGAACCATTTTCAGACAAAATTTAAATAAAATTCCGCACCCGATCCGACCCACTATGAATACAAACCAACACCCAAACAGCACCCGAATGAAAATCAGTCCGAGAGCCAAAAAAGAGCCACAGCTTCATACTCTCCAATTGCTAATTTTCTTTTCAGCTCCTCTGGAGTCATTTTGAGCTGCAGGACGTCAGCAGAGATTTGTGGGAATGTGCTCATGCAGCAAAAACATATGGATTTTACATTTAATCATCTTGTAAAAACAGTGGCATTTTTGCATTTCACTAAAATACAGTCCTGTTTTCTGTTCGCACATGATGTTTTGTAAACCTCAGATTAGACCCGCGCTCTCCTGCTTCTGACCCGAAAAGAACCTCCGTCCGACACAGCACAACATTTTTAATCTGTTTCATTAAAATTTGCTGTTCACTTGTGTAGGACTCTGCTCCTCCTCCCAATACCTCAAGTTTTCTATTGTTTTATGTTGTTTTCTTCTCTGTTAATAAGCAAATAAAAATAAAGTTGCAAAAAAAAAAATCAGTTACTAATCAATACTAAATCTATTAGATACTAGATACTAATTTGAGCAGATATTAATACAAAAAAGTCCCATTCACAGTACAGAAATGAAGCATTCCTGAATGTCTTTAGAATGATCTTGAGCTGTATCAGAACAAGTATAAGAGCACCTAGACTAGTGTACACCCATGGAGCACTATGGAACCTACCTGGACCACTGAGGTAGTACACAGATATAAGACCACATGGGAATAGAAAAGAAAGTACGACCAAATCACATTCTAATGTTGAAATACAAAGTGTTTTTTATTATCATTTCTGTGACGCTACAAGGCCGAGGTCAGACAAAAAACACATGTCTAAATAAAAGTAAGATAGATGCGTTTAAAGCTGTGTAACCCTGGTTTATGGAGCTATAGCCGTGGGTGAAAGCGCAGCTGTGTTAGTGCCTCTCTGTTGACCTCGTGAAACAGAAGCAGACGTCACGGAGGAAAATCGATTAAACATTAAAACTGGCTGGGCTCTGGTCTCTGGTCTGGGGCGGGAGCTGGCTGGATTTCAGATTTATCGGAGCTGTATCAAACTGCTGCTCTCAAATGAATCGACTCCTGTGCGAACCCTGCGTAACTGGAGCTCATGTAAACAAAGGGGACTCTGACAGGTTTGTGCATCCAGTGAAGCGGTCAAAACATCAAATGACTCCTTTTGTAGACCATTTAAAGGTCCTAAATTTAAAAAAAAAAGACTCTTGTGAGCTTTAAGCCATGTTAGAATGTTGCTGCCTCTTCAAAAACAGACCTGGAGTTGTGTTTGTTTCATTCACACATGTTTGAGTAATCCTGATTATTGGGCTGTCTATCTCCAAAGCTCAAAATGCTCTGTTCCACCTTGTGATGTCATGAAGTGGTACTTTTCAAGTTAACAGCCCCTTTTACCTTAGGTTCAATTGGCAATTCCAGAGCTGAAATGATCCAAATGATTCTAATGAAGGTGAATGGAGTTTAAAAACACAGTGGAGCACTTCCTGTATTACCACATGAGAACACAAGGTGGGACAGAGTGTTTTCGGTTTGACAGAAGAACAACTCAGCCTAAATCTGCAAGGTTTGTGTGTTAAACGTGTGAATGAAACAAAACACAACTTCGGGTATGTTTGTGATGAGGAAACATCACACTTTTTATTAATATCAATTCTGGATGTAACAATAACCGAAATATGGTGATATTGTATTGTCAAAGGTTTCACAATAATATCGTGGACCATCACAATATATCAAATCACAAGTCTATTTGCTTAAATGAATAGTTCTGATGCAGAAATAGCTAAAAAAAAAACAGAGGGAACTACATAGACCATGATCCTTTGCTCCGTTTCAGTGCAGACTATATGAAGAAATAACTGTTCTAAGCACTTTGAAATCTTCATTCTTTGGATTAAGTCTTGTGAAGGCATTTTTAGAGGAAAAAGGAGCAGATTCACAGTTTTGTGCCTCCACAAAATATTGCAATAAATCTGGTACGGTGAGATGTTTATGGTGAAAATCTGGTACAGAGAGATTTGGATATCGTTCCATCCCTAATGACAATAAATGTTGTACCAAATGACTGGTCAAAGCATTTTAGAATGTCAGTCTTGTTATTATGTAGAATATCATAATATCGTGAGCCTCCCCACCATACTGTGAGCTTTCCCACGATATCGCAATAAATATCGTACTGTAACAATATCATATCGTGAGACTTGACTATCATTACACCCCTAATATCAATACTTGTTCAATTTTTTTGCAACATTTTTTACAACATTACTGGAATGTTCTGTGCAGTTCTTACTCTATGTCGTTGCCTTGCTACAGATCTGACCTACAACTTACCTTGCTGGCACTACCTGTTTGTCTCCATGGAAACAGACAAGTTTCATGCAACACTGTTGTTGTTATGCAGTGTCCTTTAGACACAACTTCAGGAAGCTTTTAACATTAATCCAAGCTAGAAATGTCACAAATCACAGTACTAATATTTTAAAAACTCAATTTCAATACTAAGGAATAGACTCAACACTCAAAGTGATTCCGATATCACAATAATAATAAAACACTATTTATTTAGACAATACTTTAAATGGTAGTACTTTCTTTTCTATTCCCACGTGGTCTTATATGTGTAATCCCTCAGTGGTCCAGGTAGGTTCCATAGTGCTTCATGGCCGTATACTAGTCGATGTGCTCTTATACTTGTTCTGATACAGCTCAAGATCATTCTGAAGACATTCAGGAAATGTTCATGTGTCCTGTGAATGTGTCTTTAGTATCAATACTTGCAGCGTTAATCTAGTTTCAATACTGGTCTTCGATACTATGACAACCATATAAAACAATGCACTTTTTCACACAAGCAGCATAATGGTTAGTTAGAGTCTTTTTGTCCCCTGTTGCTCCCCTTACACCCCCGCACTCACATACATCACAATGCCCACTGCCTTTCTGCATCAAATAGCCCTATTGTGGAGACTACAGTGGCATTTAGCAGCAGCAGGGGCTAAGAGTATGAGGATTGTAGATAAGAAAAACTAGAATAAACACAAATAAACGGCCACTAATTGAACAAAAGAGAGACAGATCCTCCCTGAGTAATCAAAGGTGTGACGCTCAACCACAAATAACTGAAGAGGAAACTTAATAAGTCTAAGTCAATACAAGCGGTCAGGCTAGTTCGGGTAAACACAAAACCACAATGTTGTTTATTTGCTCCATCTGATCTATCCTCTGTACCATAAATCATACCAATGGCTTTCAGAATGATGAGGAATTACGACCGTTGCCATAGCAATTAACAATTAAAAACAGAATATTGAAAGAGCATCATTTTGAACATATCACTGCATACAGAGAGTAGTTCTTACCCGAGGGAGGAGCCAGGAGGCAGAGGTAGATGAGGAGCAGATGAGGTAAACTCTGTTGTGCAAACAACATTTTGCACTGAGACCTGAAGAAAACAATACACAGAAGATTAGATTATAAATAAGGCACGTTTTATATCAGTTTGAAACTATGAAACTTATGTGTTATTTCAAATTGCATATGAGAACTGATCGTACCCAAGCTGCGATATGAAGCATTCAGGTGGTACTGTAATTTACAACATCAGCAATTAACTGTAAAGGTGTATTGAGTAACTTTTCTAGTGGTGGGTGCTCAAGCAGTCTCCATTGAGATATAATGACTTTGCTTGAAATGCTCAACAATATGGCATTAAACTGTGTATCTCTGTAGCATTTATTACAGGTGTCTGACGTTTCATTTGACATGAACTTCTTTGAAAAGGAGATTTCTGAATCTCATTGCACCTTTACTGTTTTTTGTTAAAGCATCACTGGAACTTTTTAGATGTGGCCCGTCACCTAAATGAACCTATGCATACTGAAAGTTAAAGCCACACAGTGTCTATGATACGGAGACGACTGCTGCTGTGATTTTGGGCCGTACAAACATAAACCTAACAGTGAGTCTTAAAATGCTGTCAGTTTACCTGGCTCTGGACGAGCAGTGGAAGAAGCAAAGAGGAAGAACAAGGGAGTTTAAGTCGGCGAAGAGTGAAACAGATCCAACATGGCCGACGCTGGGGCTGGAACGGCTCAAGAGCTCAAATTCATCTGTAGAAACAGAAAGGACATGTGAACACAGTATTAAGTATTGATAGATTGTTCAAAATGTTGACCAAACAGGGTAAGAAATGAGAGAGAATAAGACACAAGGTTTTGCATGATGTGAGCCGGAAGTGGGCCAAACCTCAGTTAGAGAAAGAAGCAACACCTGTGGCTTGCTCATTCATTCATGATGACACATTCTACAGATCACAATACCACAAAGAGAAAAAACAACTTTTCAATAAAAACGTAACATAATTTTTCACAGAAATGACCCCTAGTTTCTTCAGTATTACTATGAGGTCTTATATTTGGAAACTTCTGCTAAAAATAATGTCTAGTTTCAAAACTTCTTTTGAGTCGATTAGTATCTTTTTACATTTTTTGGACAATCTAAAAAAGCGCATTTATCAAACATTAAACCTTGTAATGTTGTTTCCTCATCACAAACAAACCTGGAGTTGTGTTTTGTTTCATTCACACATGTTTAGCACACAAAATCTGCATATTTAGTTCTCTTAAAGTGAAAACACCCTGTTCAACCTTGTGATGTCATGTGGTAATACAGGAAGTGCTCCACTGTGTTTTTAAACTCCACACACCTTCAGTAGAATCATTTGGATCATTTCAGACCTGGAATTGCCGATCTCTACAAAACTAAGTGTAAAAGTGAGCTGCGACAACTACCGCTTCATGACATCACAAGGTGGAACAGAGGATTTTGATCTTCAGAGATGTAGACAGACTAATAATAAAGTGTTACTCAAGCATGTGTGAAGGAAACAAAACACAACTCCAGGTCTGTTTTTAAGGAGGACCAGCATTATAACAAGAGTCAGTTTTGCGTAATAATGGGGCCTTTAAAAACACTTGCGCTACATTTAAACAATTGTCATATTTTGGTTGTTTTTCATTTTGTGGATACTTGTCAAGTTAATCTTGTGTCACAAAACATAAACCAAACATAACAGTGAGGGAAAGGTCAGTCTGAACAAGTCAGCTGTGTGTGTTCTCTGAATGGACTTTGAACACTGGTTCAGTTAAGTTATTTTTACAGATAAAAGCTTCAAAATAGAACAGAACATTTTCAATAGTTCAAAGTTAGTGTTTCTGAATTTGTTGCAAGTCCCATGTCATCAAGTCAATACTTTGAACTGAAGGTTCTTCTGTTCACTATTTCATATCTGAGGTTGTAGCAATACATGTACTAAAGGAAGTGGTACTGTTACTTCAAAATAATATTACTTTAGTAGAAGTACAAAGTAGTGGTCCAACAAATGACACAAGAAGAGTAAAAAAATATTTGAGAAAACTACAACCAGGGCTGTAGCACCAAATTCTGGGCCCTGGGTACAAATCATCTACACTACCCACACTACATGTCTAATGAAAAATGGACATTAGAGGCTTTGTGAGGGGCCCCTCCTTGCACTGGGCCCTGGGTAAAGAGTACCCTTTACCCACCCAGTCCTACATCCCTGACTACAACTCAAGTAAGAGTACTTTAATACTACTTAAAAAGTAACTGTTGGAATGTAACATCTGATTTTAATTTTGACTAAATCATATCTGAAGGAACTGTGCAAGAAAAACAAATCTATTGTCAACATACTATACTATTACGGCACATCGCGTCAGGTTTGTGAAGTTGTTGTGTATCCTTTTGTATCATGCTTTTGCAATAAGATGCATTTTTTTAATATACTGCGCCACCACTCTTAAATAATTTACATTTTCAAACAACATTCAGCCAAATATTGGTAATAAACTTGATATAAACCAGATCACCCATTATTTATGAGGCTGTATCAATGTCCAAGAGCAGAGTCACCTGTAAATATTGCAGGTTAAACAAAAGCCTCTGAGCGTCTGACCTTGTAATGTCAATAACCGTTCACATAAAATCACAGCTGTTCCTATTCAGTCCTGGTTTAGACCTGGTTTAGTCCATGTTTCATCAGATTCAGTTCCACAGTCTAATTTTGCCTGGATTAAAACTACAGTATGTACCTTTTTAGCCAATAAATACTTTAAAATAAAAGCGTGTTTTTTGTTTTTTTTTCTTTTATCTTTTTCATTTTGGGTACGTTGGGTACTCTGAGCAGACTTGCGTCTTCATAAACCCGTGTGGCCTGAAAAGAGGGCCCCTTCCTGCTTGCTACAATGGAAATGTTATTCCTTAAGCTTTAGTGTTCCACAGGGCATTTCCATGGAATCATGCAGGTGACATGCCACAAGCAAAAAGTTACACGGTGTTACTTCTAAAACGTACAGTGTGCAGCTTTGGGGAGGTGGAAAGTCACCTGCATGTTGAAAGTTAAAACCACACTTCAGAACATTCTCCATGGCAATAGATACATTTTATGCCATACTATGTACTATTATAGCAAAAGGAACATTATTTCCATGGAAACAAGTAGAAGCGGACCCTCCTCCTGGTAAGAATCAGGTTTGTGGATATGCAAGTCTGCTCAGAGTGAAGACGCATGTTTTAATGTGCAATAAAAACACCCATAATGAATAAACATTCTTTCATTTTATTTTGAATTATTTTAAGTCCTGTTTCTGTCCTGTTTCAGTCCCAGTATAGTCTAACCCTGGTATAGTTCAGTCCTGCTTCAGTCCTGGTTCAGTCACGGCCTAGTCCTACTTCAGTCCCTGTCTCACCCTGCTTTAGTCTTACGTTTCGCGCTTGGTTGTTGACACTAACCTGTTTGCCTAGCTCCGTGTGAGTCTGCATTCCTCCGCGCTAGAGTTGCTTTCTCTTCTCCAAAACGCTGTCAAATCATTTCTCAAATTTCAAAACTCCAAAAAGATATGATCCGAACAGCTCGCAAGGAAATCCGATAATGTTTGTCTTTAAACTTCCAAGTAGTGTTGTGGTTTTTGCCGTGTAGCTAGCAGGTAGTGGCAAGTGCCCACTGTTCCAGGTACAAATTAATCTTTATTTGTCTCAATGGCACTTTTCCCTATTCAGAACAATGCAGTTACTGAGTGAACCATAGCCACTTTAACACCACAATGACTTCATCCAAAATATTCTCCAGTTTTGGTTTTTCCAGTTTTGCACAAGTTGAAAGTTGCAGTTTTCCAAGATGTATCTGCAAAGAAAAATAAGGAAACAGTATAAGTGAAGGCAACATTTAAAATTTATTTCTAGACAAAAACTAAATGTAAGACAGACTTTTATGCCACAACCCTTTAAAGGTTTTATATTAGTCAAAATGGACTGTTGTGAGCTTTAAGCAATGTTAGCATGTTGTTACCTCATCAAAAACACACCTAGAGTTATGTTTCATTTCATTTTCACATGTTTGAGTAACTGTGATTTATTAGGCTGTCTAGATCTCCAAAGCTCAAAATGCTCTGTTCCTCCTTGTGATGTCATGCAGCGGTAGTTTTCAAGTTAACAGCTCCTTTTTACCTTTAGTTCAGTAGAGATGGTCAATTCCAGAGCTGAAATTATCCAAATAATTCTAGTGATGGTGTAAGGAGTCTAAAAACACAGTGGATCTCTTCCTATGTTACCACATGACATCACAAGGTGGAACAGAGTGTTTTCAGTTAGAGAGAAGCCTAAATATGCATGGATTTGTGTGTTAAACAAGTGTGAATTAACCAAAACACGACTCCAGGTATGTTTGTGATGAGGAAACAAGATTATAACATAGATCAGTAAAAAGGGTAATATGGGCCCTTTAAGAGAGCTGTGTAGTCTCATTTTGTGTAGTTATCGTAGTTTAGTTTTCGTAATAAAGTGTTAAAATAAAACCTTATGTGTATTTTTCGGCAAAAGACTGACCAATATAGGCTATAATGGTGCTTGAGATTTAAGGTTGATGGTCAATATATGCTTAAAAAGTCCAAAAATATAAGTCTATTGCTGTTTAAGATGTACACTATGAAAAGAATCTTGAATCTTTAAAATGCCAAAAAAAACTGTTGTTGTATCCTTGAATTAAAAAAGGGGTTAACTTTGCCGAGTAACTCTTGAGAAGCTGTAATACCAAAAAGCAGCGCTCGAATGACAGCAAAACAGTAAAATGAACTGAAGTAAAGCAAAAATTCTGAACAATAACACCAAAATCTCATCTTGTCTCGAGCTCGTGGACTGAATCTTGACTCTTGTCTCGTCTCGTGGAAATTTTGTCTCGTCCCATCCCTTCATCACAACATCCCCAGCACATTCAAAGCATTCAAACTAGGCAGAGTGGGTGAAGTGTCTTACCTAAGGCAAATAAGTAAAAATATGAGGAAAAAAATCTCATCCTTTTCCACATGCGTACACAGTCTTGAGGTAATTTTGTCTCGTGAGATCTTGTCTCATCCCTAGTACGATGGCAGTGGTGCAAACTGATTTTGCTTCTGTCTGTCAGTGTAATAGTAGCTTAGTAGATAATAGCCTATTACTAGGAAATGTATAACGCAATGTAAAGTCCTTTGGTGGTCTTGAAAGGCAAAGCATTGTCATTACGTGTCCTAAATGCGTCTAAAAATGTGTTTCTAAAATTGTTCAGTCCTACCCACCAGAAGCAAAGGGAAATATAATAAATAATGAATACCAGCAGCCAAATCCAAACGCATCAAGGAAACTGAAATAGAATTTGAGACGGTTTAAAAAAGAATATAGGCTTTTATATCTAGACCAACTGCATATCATGAGAGACTAAAATCTTTCAGAAAAATGCAGACAACAGACAAAAGCTTTTGACAGCATGAATTACAGTCAAATATGCTGATGTACTGTTCTCAACCTGTTCTGTCATATATAATTATGTTCATTTAGAAGTAACAAAAATGGCTAAATTAACATTTCAAATGAAATATTCAAACAAAATCATACAACTAGAGTAAATCCGTAAAATGTATAAAGCAGTACAAAAATGTGCCTATTTTTGGTAACACTCAAAATTTTAGAGGTAATATCTTGGTTTTTCTTGCACCTGTTCATCTTATCTCTGTTATCCACTCATCTCAAAATGACAGGCTGCTGACAGTTAAACCAAGCAGTGTCAAACAATGGGGCTCTATTACAAACAGGATACAGAAAAGTTTATATTAAGTATTCAGGCAAAAATGTATATATTTTAAGCAGTTTTAGAGCTTCTTTGGTGAGTCCTGGTTCACAGAGCTGGTTTAGTCCCAGTTCAGTACCTGTTTAGTATCATTTTAGAGCTGGTACCATCCTGGTCGTGTCCTGGTCGTGTCCTGGTTGTGTCCTGATCGTGTCCTGGTCGTGTCCTGGTCGTGTCCTTTTCGTGTCCTGGTCGTGTCCTGGTGCAGCCCTGGTTTTACACACAAATATAACCACCAAAATATGCTTGTGCTTATTTTTGTTTTGTGGAATATTTAACACACACATTTCCGCTACACATTGTACCCAAAAGACAGAACTGAGAAACTGAGCACCTGTTTTGAAAATCTATTCTTTTCAAAATGAAATTGCCAATAGTTATCAACAATTTACCAATTAATAACAAATACAATTATTAAATTTATCCACAGTTTGTGACTAAAGTAATATTAACTGCATTATTCATTTCATTTTGAACCTTCTATCTATTTAAACTCCAGGCACTAAACTATGCATACAGTGATAACTTCAAACGTACCATAAATATTTTTTCAAGGAAGGGGTATTGTTAAAGAATTGATTTAGGGCTAATATTTTAGTAATGCAATGTAATCTGGATTAAAAAAAACAATACCCCATTCATCAAAACCGAGAAAAAAAGAAGAAAAAAAAAAAAAAACTTGATTAAACATTTAATTCAAAATGGAGGTTTGGTGGTCTCGTACAATTGCTTAACTGCTTATAAATAAATCAGACTAAAGCAGCGTGGCTCTAGTTAGTCATACATACAAGAAAAAATCTACCTTGCGTAGCCACTATAATGAAAATCGCATACCAAAAGCAAGCATAGCGATAAACTGTGACGTTAATTACTAAAAAAAACAAAAAGCATTTACAAAATGATAAAGACATGGATTATTAGGCAAGGATATGGCAAATCACGTGTGTAATCCAAGATAACCCTGTTCAAAGCACCTTGCTGTTGGCATCTCTCCTTCACCACGTACTAGCCCTACGTGTGTTTTAATGCAACCTGTCACGAATAATTAGAGCGGATTACAGTGTACTTACAGCCCAGAGAAAAGATGAGGTCCCCCGCTTCGTATTTACCCAATGGGAGCGGTGTCAACGTCGCAGTTTCGATGTCTTGGGCAGTAAATTGGGTCAGTGTTCCTCTGGCAGGTTCAGCTGATGCGACTCCACTGCCAAACCATAGAAAAATACAACTTCCGGCGGGGACTGGAATTTCACAATAAAAGCACGGATGGCGGTTTCCTTTTTTATTATCCCGTTTTAAGTGTGTCATTTGAATGCAAACGAATTAATAAAAACGCATTATAAACAAATTAAGTGAATAAATGTAGAGGGAATAAGCAAATATTGAATTATATTGACACATCAAGGAACTGTGAATAAGTGTTTTATTCATTAATTATATTAATGGCAGATAAAAGTAAAAGTAATCGTTTTGGCATTCCCCTCAAAGTACAGAAACATATAGAAGCAGAGAAACATAGATGGTTCCAAAAAATGCATTGTTTTTATTTATAAATATGTTCCACTTGCATTCACACAATTTAATAGTTGTTAAAGTCCATTTTAAAATAAAAAAAATGTATATAATATAAAAATGTGTTGTGTACGATATCCGGTTGTCCTTCGCCATCTGCTGTCCGTTGTTAAGGCAACAGCTGCACTGCAATACATTGGCTATTTCGCAGTTTTTATCCTGATCTTTGGGGTTTTTGTCCTATAAAACTCAAACTAAAGTTAAAAATAAAATTAGACAATATGTATGTCAATATCTTGGCGCATTACAAATAAATAAACACGATTATTCAACGTATTCCATTGACTACGTAGACCAAAAATGGCGACAGTGACGTTCTAACTACACTTGCTCCCATTGGTCCGCTCATTTTAAAAGCTTATTTCTATTGGCTACTTCAGTATTATTTTGACACACGTATCCGGAAAGCATGAGCTCCGAATCCACCGCGTGAAAATCAGGAGAGGAGAGGAAACAGTTGAGTTATTCATACATATAAAGCTTATTGTAAACATTTAAACGAATGTATTATTTGTAATTGCTAAGAGGAGACAGTTGGAATACAAAACAAGGCAGTTCTACAATGACAACGGGGTTTTAAGATGATAGACGTGGCATATGGAGTGATGTTTTGACATTTCTTGCCTTTATTTAACAGTTGTCAAGGTAATGATGGCTGAAAGCGCGATGGACAGCGGTGAAACCAACGGGAAAGATGAACAGAACGAGGGTAAAGAAGGAGAAGATGCAGAAGATGGGAGTTTGAGTGATGCCCAGAGAGAGGTGCTGGAGAGGTGTCTTCATGCGCTCAAACACGCCAAGAATGACAGCCACACACTCGCTGCACTTCTGCTGGTGAGTGGAGGGGACTGTGGATGTTGCACTGTACCTTTTCTGATGCTTGTCTTAATGGTTATGGTATTGTTTTCCTGAGATGAGCAGTACTATGGCATTAAATTTGTCTGTCTCCATGGAGACCTCACCACGCCAAGTTACAGGTCAAGCAGATTGCTTTTGAGTTATAATTCTACATATTATAAGAAAATGTCAGGGATTAGAGTACAGTAAAACTCTCACATCTGACAATGACTGCAGCAAATGCTGTATTTGTCGCACACATATATGCACAGTATTATTAAGTTTATGTAACGTGCTGTTGTGTCTGGGACACATTATATGGACCTAGAAAAACTTACTTTCTTCACTAATAATTTAATTAAATGTGGTTTGTATTGGTGAGTCCAACACAAAATTTCCTTCAATATCAGATATGGGTAATCTTTTTTTTTCTGATTTTCAAACTCTTTTGTGTTACAGTGTGGAGCAAAAAATATGAAACATAAATAAACAAATTTCAAATAATTTCATATCTTTTGTTACTTCCCTTGTCATTAGCAGAGCTGGGTTGTAACACAAAATAATTCCAACATTTTATTTTCAAGTAATAAATTGTAGTTCTTGAGAATTTTTGCCTCTCTTTTTCAGATCACTCGCCTGTGCCCTGCAAACCAGTTGGACCAATCCATTCTGAGGCGTATTTTTGAAGCGGTTGGTTTGAATCTTCCAGCTCGTCTCCTAGTCACAGCCATCAGAGGCAACAGCGAGAGCTCAGGTCTAGCCCCAAATGAGCTCCTCTCCCTGGGCACCGCCCTCCTGGCCGCTCTGACCACTGATCCAGAAATGGCCTACAGACCACAGCTTCTCACCACTATCCCCATTCTACTACAAATCCTCTCCACTCAGCAAAAACAAGAGGACAGCGGCCAGGCGGGAGAAGCTATGGGAAGTCCGAGAGGCCACAATTCAGAAAGCAATTTTGCAAAAAGTGAGCAAAATGGAGATAACTCCAGCACACAAAATGGTCAATCTACAACTCAATCTTTCACTAAAGTTGATGAAGCTATTGCTGCAGACTGCTACCAGGTTTTGTTTTCAGTTTGCGCTTTACCACTTGGACCTGAACATCTTTTAAACCGCGGGGCTATCCGTGCGTTGTGCCAAGCTGTGGAACAAAACCAGACTTTAAGCCACGAGAAGGGAATTCCACTTTTAGGATGCCTGCTTTCTGGAAAAACAAAAGAAAAAGCCTGGAGCAAGAATCCAGCTGAACTATTTAACTTATTGACAAAGCTGACAAATAATTTCACAGAAGCTTCAGAGAAAGACAAACTAGAAATGTGCACTAAATTGGTTCAGTTTTTGCCTCCAGTTGGATCAAATCTAGAAAATGAGAAATTAAAAGACATTGCACGTCAAATTTGGGGAGTTCTTAGGCCGATGTTGCAGTCCAAGTTGACGCCAAAGCAGATTGGTCCAGTGTTGGTGCTGGGGGCTTGCCTTTTGGACGTGTGTGGATGGGAGGAAGTTGGACCACCTAAGTTCTGCTGTCTGTTGGTGAATCGCGCCTGTGTGGAAGTCAGGATGGGCCTCGAGGAACCACCAGGAAACCAGCTCAGTCCAGAGACACAGCAGACACTCACTGGTAGGTTTATCTTAGGTGAATGAGACAGGATATTGCAAAAACGAATATCACAATACTGATATACAGACGTTCAGTAGTTAAGACTTTACAAACTATTTTTTTTAAGAATAGGGCTAAAGGAAATGGTACTAACTGGGTACTACTATAAAACTCATAATTTTGGCAAGAAAATTGTAAATAAAGAATTGGAGGTTTGTAATTAAAAGTGCAACTTTTCTGACATGTCATCTGCCAATTGCTTGTCTCCATAAAAATGTTATAGCATTGCCCAGAATATTCCATGGTATGGCATGTATTTTGCCTGACCCGCCAGTCCCTACTACATTCTGTTTGAAAACACAAGGGACTGGGACCGGACCATAGAGCGATAGATATCTCCTGTCCAAACATTCAGAACAAAATAATGTATATATAACTTATTTTACATGAGATAATCAATAGTTTGGTGGTTCGATTGTTCATTCTTTAAACCTGGAGGTTTAATCTGTTGTGCTGTGATTCTCAGGCTGTTACCGCATCATGGAGGCGGCCATGGAGCAGGCCTGTGTCACAGGGACCAGTGCCCCCGCACAGAGCACTGTCTCTGGGCTCAGTCTGCAGCAGAGCAGGCAGGTGCTGGAGGTCCTGCAGGAGGCTTTCTCTGCTGAGATCTACCACCTACAGCAGGTACAAGGGGCGGGTAGAACTGTTAATGCTGGTATAATGGACAGGGTCACAAAAGATACCAGTCAATTTAAAGAAGACATGCTTTTTTCAGGTACTTAGTAATTGAATTATGTCATCAGTAGGTCATCACTTTCCAATTTATTTATTTTAAACTCCAATATTGATCTAAAATGGCTTAATGGGTCCATTGATTTACTGTTAAACTGGCCAAACTGCAGAAGTGAAATGCCCCACCTCATCATAATTAAGTTCAGTATATTGGTCAAATTTAGTAGCATGCAGCAGATGATAATTTTCATGTAATATTTGGGTTTTCATCTAAAAAAAATAATAAATACTAAAGACATGTTCTGTTTGTGCAGGTGGATCAGAGTCGCTATGGAGACCCTTTTATTTTCGCCACATTCCGCTCACTGTGCTCGTGGCTGGCCGAAGAGACTTCCTGTTTGAAGGAGGAAGTGAACGCCCTGCTGCCCTTTCTGATTGACTACTGCAGAAGCCACATGAGCGATGACAGCGAGCGGACAGGCCTCTCTGATTGGATGGACCAAATGTCGGTCAGTGGTGAGCGAGCAGGTTGGACTGGGAAGGAACCACTGAGGTAAGACCAGTGTAAATAAACGAAGCACATGTTTAATTCACTCCACGCTTGGTGGTAGTACGATAATTGTAGCCACAGCTGCCCTGGTTAGACGGATAGAGGTATCACTGTCAGTCTGTGCCATTGGCCTCGTTACTCACCACATTCATACTGTACAGGTAAGATGGGTGAAGTGTATTGTCTAAGAACAAGTGGGGTTTGCACTATCGAGCTTCAAGTTGTTGAACAAATTATTTTATTTTATTTATTAGCTGCCTTACAGTAATAATATACATGTACAGAAATGGGCCTTAAGATACAAAATACAAACAAAAAGGATGATGTAGCTATGATACAAGTGAAGAGGCCTGTCTAAACAAATAAGAAGTTTGACGACATCACAACATTGCATTTGAAACTAAATTATGTTGAATCTGTCAGTTATATTGGTTTAAAACATTGTATTCTGTACTCCTTCAGGTATCTGCTACCCGCTCTGTGCCACCTGTCGGCCGAGGACATACCCAGGAAGCAGCTCCTCTCCCTGGACACTCCGCAGCTCCTCGTGGGCTTCCTGTCTCAGTCCTGGAGCTCTCTGAAGGAACAGTCTCCAGCTCAGAGAGACCCCAGTCTGGAGACCGCCTGCTCTGCCCTGCTCAACTTCACCGTCACAGAGCCCCAACGAGTCAGGTACAATCCTCCGGGGAGATGGAGGGGGGTTAGTTTAATGCTGTACTGTGCAACATGTCAGGCAAAAAACACCTCCATGGAGACAGGTGGCACACTTAATAGTTGTTCAGACTGACACTGTTGTTTAGAGAGGATATAAAAGGCAATGGTTGTAAATATTAAGACACAAAGCATATTAAGGAAAATATATTTAAACATGATTTGGCTGAACTCGTTTGGAAAAAAAAAATTGTGATTGTGAAAAAGTGATTTGTTTTAAAATCCACGGTTCACATTGCAGATTTTAAACTTTAAATTTTAAACTCTAAATGTTAAAGAAGGCAAATAACATAAGGTTACTCTTTCTGCTCCTTTTCATTTATTTCTTGTTTAACTTGTCTTTTTATATTTTATGAATGAAATAAAATAAACACGTCCAGGAGCATTAATTGAGAAAAGACTGAAATCTGAGCTAAACTAATCCAAGAATCCGCTGCATTTCAGAACATGTTTGTAGAGGTCTAAACTACAGGGTTAGGAGTTTTTATTAAAGGTTTCATATTACAAGAACAGTACAAAAGCACTCGCCTGAGCAACACTACACGCTTTTACAGCACTGTACAAACACATTATGGTCTGGAACATTCTCCTCTGTCCTTTTGAACAGAAAGCAGAAGGGACTGACTCACCACCAGGCGTCTAATCTGTACAGTTTTATCTTGTAGGAGTGACCCCTGTTTCTGGTCGCTGGAGACTCTGTTGAGTGAAGCTCTTCCTGTTTTGGTGCATAAACCGAGTCTGTTGGTTTTAGCGGCAAACTTCTGCACTTTGGGTCTGATGATCGGACGACTCGGGGACAAAACCGGTGAGCGGATTCATACTTTGCAGCTGAAGATATCAACATTCTCTGGAGGCTCTGCTCTGTCATGAATTCATTGAACATGGTTTGGACAAAAAATCCTTCCAAACAATCAGTATTTATAAAGAGTGATTTGAAATATAGACTTTAATTGTAGCTTTGGAAAATATACCTATGACAAAAAAAAATGCCAATTTTCCGCTGAAATTAATTTAGCTTTAACTAAACTTAACTTTATTATTATTATTCAGTTTTCCCATTTTTGTGTCGCTTCAAGTAGTTTTAAAAAAATTATTACTATTTTTTTTTGTCATTTTTGTTTTCACACATGATATTTGTTTGTTTGTTTCTGTTATCTGACTGTAATAATATTTAGTTCGGTCTACTTCCCTAGTTTGTTTTTACATTTAACACACTGAAATGTATGGATTAAAATCATCTTGTTAAATCATGTATTTTTTTTTATCCTCAGACTGTCATATCACATCAGTCAGGAGGAATTAGCCATGCAGATAGACCATCTTATGGATCTGTGTCCATTGTGGAAATATGTCAAACCCTCTGTCACCAACCTTGCCGTTACTATTGACAGCGATTTTAATTTAGAAAAAACAAGTGAACACAGTCGTCATATCTGGCTTTTATCCAAAGTGAAACCATTTTTATCTCTTAATTCTTTTGAACAAATCAAGCACGCTTTTATCTCCTCTTGTTTAGACTATTGCAATGCACTTTTTTCAGGTATCAGCCGCCACACACTTTACCGCTTACAGTTGGTCCAAAATTCTGCTGTGCGTCTTTTAACTGGAAGCAAAAACGTGAGCACATTACCTCGATCTTAGTGTTGTTGCACCGGCTTCCAGTTTGTTTTAGAATTGATTTTAAAATTTTAGTTTGTTTTTAAAGCTTTGAATGGACTGGCCTCACAATACGTTTTGGACCTCATCCAAATTTACTGAGGTCTGAGGGGCCAGATTCAGCTCATGGTTCCCAAAACCAGACTTAAAAACAGGGGGGACAGGGCCTTTTCTGTGGCCGGCCCCAAACTCTGGAACACTCTGCCCCCCCACGTCTGAACTGCCCCCACAGTGGAGTGTTTTAAGTCTCGTCCTAAGACCCACTTTTACTACTCGAGTTGTGTTGTCCTCTGTGTTTTTTATTTATTATTTGATGTATATTCTTGCTCTTATTTGATTTGACTAGTTTTATTGTTTTTACGAGGACTAGTGGAAGCAAATAGAACTTTATTTTTATTTCTATTGGATATGTTTTATTTATATTGTGCAGCACTTTGGAAACTGTTTTGTTTATGAAATGTACTATAGAAATAAAGTGGATTGGATGCAGCTTGATTCGAAAATGTTATATATTTAGTTCTTGATCTTTTTCTCTTCCTTCCCCAGACTCTGTTGACTCCTCTCACCGCCGCCTGCTCTCCTGCTCCCTCCGGTTCCTCCGCGGCGCACTGACCCCCAGCTCCGACTCGTGCCCAGCGATGGTGAGCCCTGCCTGGGATCGCTGCTGGGATGAGGTGGGGGAGCTCTGGAGACTCTCTGTCCAGGCTTTGGGCAGCTTCGCGCGGACTCAACCGTGGATTGTCCCCCTTATCCGAGACGAAGGCTGGTTAAAAAATATACTGACCACTCTGGGACAGTCCACAGCCCTGCCGGATGAAGATACACAAAACGCCCTGGAGGAGGCGCTGTGTGCTATGGCTGAACAGTGTCAGCTTTGTAAACAGGAAATCCACACAGCCATGAAAACCGACAAAGGAGGGTTGAGCTGTATGATCAATTTGAAACGACTAGCCGCTACTAAATAATTCCAAATGTGAAATAAAAGCATTCAGAAAGACAAAGTATGCTATTCTTCATATCACCTGTGAATCTGTACATTAAAATACAATTAATAAAGAGCTATTTTGTCAAAAAACGTTTGACTTGTTTTAGTATTGATTAGTCTGGTCGTCAATACTTTTGACAACCCTGAGAGCATGCACTGAGTTTTTTAGTTGTATAGTGCTATAAAAAGCAAAACCTGTTTACATAAATAGTAAAAATTTATTCCCTTGGGTAAACACTAGTTTAGACCACATATGGTACTGGTTTAATCCTGGTTTTGAGTTGGTCCAGTTCTGGTTTAGTGCTACGTTATATCACTATGACTTTAGGTTAAATGTTTTTAGTTGGAAATGCAGCCTTAACCAGTTATCAAACTTTTCACACTTCAGTCTATGGGTTTGGTTATAAAGCATAAAAGCTCCAGGCAAATTGTATTTAGTACTGGTTTAGTCCCGTTTTAATCTAAAGTCTAAATCTGAAATCTAAAAGGTCTATATATTATTGGACTACAAAAGGACAAAAAGGTGGATTAAAGATAGTCTTTTTAAGCAAATATTTGAACTGTGGAAGCCCTTGCATGCCACCAGAAGGAGCTTGGGTACCACAGTTTGAAAAAAAACTAGCCTACACTCAAGTTAAATTGGTATTTGCAAAGAAAAAGTCAATTCAAAAGAAATAAAATTGCTTCTGTCTGCTCTTCCAAAGCAGGCTGCATGTTTAAAATTTACATTAAAACAGTAATGATCTCAGTCAAACTAAAACGCAGACGTTTCCCCGTAGATGGCGCCGTTCTCTCTCTTTTCGCGTCTTGGGGCGGTTGGCTGCGCTCAGAGCCACAGAGGCCTCGGGGCCTTAGATAAAATTAAGTCTTAAAATAAGTCTTTTAAAAACAACAAAAGCACGAATAAGGAAAAAATACGCGTGAAAGAGCAGTTTTTATCTTTTATTCTAACGGAAAACATTTCACTTCAAACTCAAAAATATTGGGTTATGTCAAAAGTTTACAAAATTTAAGAGCCAATGTCGGGTTTGGTGCAGTTTTTATACAAGTTTATGAGGTAAACTTGATGGCTTTCAGATGATTTCACCACATTCTACTGTATACATAGGCCTAAAATATTCAATACAGATGAGACAGCCAAAATGCATATTGTTAGAACTGAGAATGTTTTGTAATTTAGTAGCTAATTATAACAGTTAGATCGAATCTACTTGACCATTTACGCTTTTTATAGACCAACTTCCATCTTGGTTGTTGTAGTGTAGCCTTTTTCCTTTTTGGTGACCGTTCAGTTTTCATTAGGTCCTCGTTAACTCACTAATTTACTCTCGTTAATTTAGTATGAAAAATTAGGTCTGTTCCATCGTTGTACATTTTGATTTAACTCTAAAATTGAGTTAACCCTGGTGAAGCCCTGTTTAGTGTTAGTCTAGTCTCAGCACATTTCCAGTTTACTCTCCATTGAACCAATTGTTGAACCATTTTCACGCTTTAGTTTGCCCTTTGGCCTATTGATTCCTTCCTCGTTCCTTCTCTCTCTTTCTCTCTCTTTTCCATTCATCTTTTGGTCCACGCGTCCACTTTGAATCCACTGAATAAACTTTTTTCCCCCTCCACCTGCCCCCCCTCCTTCTCCTCCCCTCCTCCTCTACCTCCTCCTCTGCTCCATCAGCTTCAAAAACTCTTCGCTTGACAAACCGCTGCCCAGTGTCGCCACCAAACTCGCTCCGCCCCAGTCTCCGTGCGTCTTCATCCAAAGCATCTCCAATTACGCACACGGGCCTCTCCAAACGCAACGATGCTGTGGAAATCACGGAGCAAAAGCGACATTCTACAGGTAACTAACTGCCCTCTTGGCCTGTAATCATGCGTTCCAGAGTTTTATTTTTTAGCTTTGTGAAAATGGCAGAATGAATGGTAAGTCCACTAATGTTATTTGACTGATTTAAACCTGTAACACATTTAGGATTTCATTTAAGTCAGACACTAGAAGCCTAAGTATGCATTTGCTCAAGTTGGATTGATGCGTAATTACGTGCCAAATGTGTGCCAACTGTACATAAAATGGATTTTCAAATAGTTTTGGGTCCTTTCAGTGATTTCATACGACAAAAATGACTGTAAATTGTAGTTATACCGTGATGGAGTTTAAAGGTTTACGATTGGTTGGTGCGTAATGACCGTGCGTAAAGTAAAGGTTCTGGACATGGTTATAGGGCTTTATAACTATAGAACTTGAACTAAAACAATGATTTACACTACAATTTAGCATAAGACGTTCGTACATTGGTTTATCTTTGAAATATCACAAAATATAACCTATAAGACCCCGAGTCGCCTTGAATGTACCACTTTAAGAGCAGCGCGCCCCGGAGAGACCCCTCCCCTCTACGCGCGTCCTCTTTATAAGCGGCGCGTTGATGGGGAGCGCGCTGCACCGGTCTCTCCTCCGCGTTTGTTGATGGTTTTTTTTTTTAGATCTGCGTGAACTTGGAAAAACAACACAACGTCAACGGAAAAACTGGTTACGTGAATGGACTCGGATTACCGCTTTTTTAGACTTTGCTGACGAATTTTTTGGAAGTGGCTCAATTTGACGTTTTGGCTTCCAGATGTTGATCCACACGTACTCGGCCATGGTGAGTTGGAGACAGCGCTTGGTGATGCGCAATGGTGTATCCAAAATGCGCACCACGCATGACTTATATGTTCTAACTACATTGTATTTACTTTATACTTTCTGATATGTTTATTTCTGATAATAACTTAATAAAATATGCATATTACCCAGGATCTATTGATGTGTGTATGACTGGAAATGTGTCAATTATTTTATTTATCTTAATGAGATATAAAATTAAATCCGTTGTTGTAGAATTAATTTTCAATAGAGGTATTCACTGATCCTTAAGCATTAATCTGAAGTGAGTAAAAAGCTGTGTGTAGGGTTGTATAAGGATGCGCTGGTAAATTGAAAGTTAAGTGGAATATCACGCCTATAATCTCCAAAATCCTTTAGTAAACCCATAATTAAAAGCCATGGATAATTGGACTTTTTACACAACAATCTTTCTTTCTGTAAATTATAGCCTAATATATGACTTTTAGATTTTTTTGTAGCTAGAGACACATTTCCATTTTCAATTTTGCTGCAGTATTGTCATTACACCAAATTGGAACAAACTCAATCGTAATTAACCTAAATAAATCCTTTTTTCTAGTACCACATTTTCATCCATAATACTCTATTCACCTGCAATTGTGAGAATTTCATTGTTGTATCCAAACTGTTCTCTCTGTTATACACTTTCTCTGTATAAAAAAATACTTATTGACCACTTTTTGTTGTTCAAATGTCGTGAAATACAGAAGTTAATTTTACTCGTTGCATTCGTTTATAGTGTCAAAGAATCGTGCGTAAAACCTGACCGCAATTGTCCACGGTGACTCCCTGTAACTGCGCGCTGTCAGGTCACTAGACCCCCAAACACACACACACACACACGCACACGCACGCACTCACGCACGCACGCACACACACACACACACACACACACACACACACGCACGCACGCACGCACGCACGCACGCACACACACACACACACACACACACAAACACACACACATATTACCCCAAGTACTGACTGTTGCATCCAAAAATTCATGTAACACTTTATAGTTAACCCAAATCTAAGCATCCGTAAGTGTGTTTATACGGGCTTCGTTGTTGTTCCCACTATTCCACACCGTATCGACCCGCGTGACCCAGCTTCACAGAGAAATCCATTGTGGGCAGGATGCTGTGCCAAATCTAGGCTACCGGGCCGCGCGTTCAGAACCGGCGCCGAATTAAACGATCAAACCACACAGTAACATTTGATGGCGAGGCTGCCTCTATCGACTTGTCCAGTTGTAATGAAGTGATGAAATTACGCACGAACTTCTCACTATTTAGAGAACGCATAGACTTGATACAGGTGTTTTTCGTTAACATTGGCGACTTGACACGAAGGAAAATACGAGTTTTATTTCTATTTATTCCAGGGTTATTACAAATGAGGCTATTGACTGTAAATTGACACGCAAAGCCTATCCAATTCTGCTCAGTACGCATGTGTAAAAAAAAAGGGCCTACATGTTGCCTAATTATTATCTTATTTATTGTAGCCAAGAGAAAAAAAAAAAAAAGAAAAAAAACGATAACCTTTAAATTTATCATTGTTGGTTAAATATGGAATTTGGTACTTTGAAGAAACAAACATTTTTTAAAATGTGAATAAAGGAAAGAATAAGTACTTTATTCAAATAATTACTTTTATAGGGTTATTTGGTGTGTAATATTGTCTCCATAAACGGTTTAAATGTGTCATAACGCAAGTGTTGTTGACAGTTACAGTTTCATTGATTTTGGATTGGTTTGACCCAGAATGACTCAACATATCAATCAATAATCTGTACTTATAAAGGACGAGGAATTCAGAACAGATGTGGTGACTTTTCAACTCTTTAAAACATAAATATTTTTGTGAAACTGCATCGGTTTAAATAGAGATTACTGTGGTAAAATCTAGAACATCTTGGGGCCACTTTGAGGCTCAATCAACAATTGGACTCTCACCAAATCATATGCGTAATTACAACGTAAAACAGTTACACTGAACAGTGTGTTTGACAGTTGACTCCACATTAAATCACTTAGCAACAGTAACAGTTAAACGGTCTCTTGGTGCGGGACAGGGTTTAGAAAAGAGGAGTGAGCGCGCGCCTTTGTGCTCTGACCTCTTTGTCCTCGTGTCCTCCCTTTACGCACGTGGACACTTCTGTCATGTGACCCTTGTTACAGGTGAATCCCATGATGCTTCGGGGTCACGTTGGTTTATTAGAGTGTGTTCTGTGTTCTATGTTCCGTGTTCTGTGTCCTGTGTTGTGAGTTCTATGTCCTGTTTTGTGTGTCCTGTGTTGTGTATTCTATGTTGTGTGTTGTGTGCGGTGATGACATATGTTCTTATCTAACGTGCCCTCGTGCCCTCTGTGCAGGAGCGCGCGGACGGCCTGAGCTCTTCCCCCGGGAGTCGCCTCTCCTCTCTGTCCTCTCTGTCCGCTCAGGGCGCATACTCCTCGGCTCCTCCGCTGTGCCACACCCCGGCCTCAGACTTCCAGCCCCCGTACTTCCCCCCGCCGTACCCGCAGTCCTCACTGCCGTACGCCGCGGCGCAGAGCCAGGACTACGAGCCTTACGCATCCCTTAACTCCCTACACCAGCACCACACTGCGCATGCGCAGCACCATCACCAGTCGGCCTGGCATTCGCAGCGCACGCGCTCAGAGGAGGCGGGGCTTCTGTCGCAGTCGCACCGCGCGCTCAGCCTCGAGCCGCGGCGCGAGTTTCCGTCTGTACCGCGTCTCCTGCACGGGCTCGCGGAGGGCGCCGCTGCGCTCGCGGACGGGCCTCTGGGCATGCACCTGGGACACCACGCGCATGACGACCTCCAGGTGAGTCATGACGTCACACAGTCATTGTGCAGGAGGATTACGGGTGGCACGCGGGGCTAAACAAACTTGACCTCGAAACCCGTTTCACTTCATGTGGGATTTTAGACTGGAGTTTCCCTGAGGTCTTCCCGCGTTCTGAGCACACGTGAACTGTTTTTTTTCAGCCTGCGGGAGAAAACTGCCCTCGGAGAACAGCGGCCTCCGAGAGTTAGTCCCCCTAAGGCCCAGAAAAACATATTCTGATCAAAACAAGACCCCTGTCTATGTGGAACACTGCGAACACTGACGCACTTTTACGCATAACATTAACCAGCCCCAGTCCCATTTCATCAGACATCATTAGGCTTTTAATTACAGCCACGCGCCTGGATTGGAGACGGTTTAAAAGCCTGAGGGAGTTTTTTAGGTTTAACCAAAATTATTCTGTGCGTAAAAGTTACAGCACCGTCAGCTTCAGCTGTGCACTCACCATTTTGAATCGTTTCTATTTACACTGATTTTTTCATGCATTAGTGCCTAAGCCAAATTCAACACCACACATCAGAACTTATATTATAATGAGGCCTAAGGGCAATTTGACAGAATATTGGCTATAGGCCGATGGCATTAAGTAATCTTGTGCATAAAGATGATGCAATGGCACGGAGACAAAACAGGAGATCTTAAACAATTTACAATTTTATCATTTTTTTTAAATATAACAAACATGTGGCATTTTTGTTACTTTTCTAAGTTCAAGACATTACAATCCAGGTGACCTAATTATATTGTTTTAAATATTGTCATGGATGAGTTAAAAAATATCTGCCATTATGTGTGGGTTTTTATAGGGTGCATCAGTGCAATTGCTACATTTATTTGAGAAAAGATGTGTTATTTGTACATTTTATCCAGAACCTTTTTGATTTGAATAAGATGGAATTTTCTTGAGTTGACAAACCGCCTGTGAACCAAATGAACCAATACAAAACATGTGAAACTCGTGTCCTTAAGTCCGACCTCCGCCTGTTGGAAGTCTCTTTTGTCTGAACACGTCTGAAAGAATGAACGCGCCTGGTTTACGGAGCGGAGGCAGGTGCAGTCCGCTGTTTGTCGCGTTTTCACTTTAAACAAACGACACCGGGACGAATCGATGCTCTACGGCTATTACGCAGACAAACGCGTAAAAACCAAGACCAAAAGACGCGAGAGCCAGACCCACGTGCGCCTGCTAAACGATCCCCGTGCGCGAGACTTGGGTTTGATTTATGGGTCACATCCTGCACCGCGCACGAGCCCCAGAACCCCGAGCGAACGCGCGCATGTGGAGACGTACGTGCGTAAAAAGGCCCGGAGAGACCCCCCTTTACCAGGAGCTTTAGAGATCACAAACGCAATGAATATGGAGTGGGCATTACGCATTGATAACACCAGGACACACTCCAATTCTGTAGTAACAAAGATTTCCGTTTAGTTATTTCATTAAGTGGTAATATTTTAAACATACGCACAACTTTAGGCAGTGATATTAATTAAGAATGTTTTCGCATTATAGAATTAAATTAGTTCTACATGGATAAGCATATTTAGAATTTACCTATGGGTACAATTAAATTGTGTTTGTGTATCTATAATTAAATGGAGAATTGAATTTAATGGGTGTTTATTAGGGGTTGGACAAACACACAACGAGACTGGGTCCACGAGAATGAGACAAGACGAGATTTTGAGATTTAATTTGTGAGATTTTAATTATTTTACAAGGTTGGCTTCATTTATTTTATGCAATAAGTGTAATTTTATGTTTTAAAAAGTGTCTCAAATTGTATAACTCATCAAGGCTTAACTCTTTTTCAGACCAAGCCAAAGGTAAATTCAGTGAAAAAAAATCCCACGTGATAATTTTTCTCATGTGTGCACGATCTTGTGGCGATTTTGTCTCCTGAGATCTTACTGCACGAGATCTTGTTCCATCCCCAGTGTTTATCTGTTGAACATTTGGCACAAAGCACCGAACGGACAATAAAAAGTCAAGGTTTATGGAACAAAAAATACCCTTTAAATTCAAATCCAGTTTATTTCTAGAGCACATTTTACAAACAAAACAGTTTCCAAGTGCTGCACAGAGATCAGAAAATGAAAATAACCAAAAGGTAAATTGCTAAAATTTGGTCATACCAGTCCTAAAACAATAAAACCAGTGAAATCTAATGAAAGCAAAACCATAAAAATCATAAAATAGCAGTAGAATAAGTGAAATTAATAAAATAAATAGGATCACACAAGTCGCACGGTGTTAAAAGCCAGGTGTTAAATATGGTGCTTTTTTTTTTTGAGGTAAAATAGAGGTTTGCGGAAACAAATTTATAAAAAAACAAACAAAACAAAAACATATATATTATTACATTTTTAGAATTCTACATGATTTTTTTCTTAATTCTTGATTTGTTTAAACATGGATTTGAAGATATTAAAATAATTTGCAGTATATGTTTGTGAAAATCAGGGTACACTATGAAACCTTTCTTTTGTTTGTCTCCATGGAGATGTTATTTCTTTGTAATGTAATTTTCCAGTATGGCATTAGGCAAGCAGGTGACACTGCTATAGTCCAAAATACAGATCGGATCAGTGGAGAGGTGATCCTGCTCACAATTACAACACAGATTTAGTTTTTTTTGTAATAACTTATAATTCAATAAATGCTCGAAAGATAGAATTTAATGCCATACAAAGCAATAACATCTCCATGGCGACGAGCAGGTGGCCGACAAAAAAGTGGGTTCAGAGTGTAAACACTTTTATGCCTCTGAAGTTACAGAAAAGTCACCGTTTTGATTCCGAAGCGTATTTTTGTGAGAATTGTGGCGGTGATATTGTGCGGCCGGTGTGAGTGATGATTTGCTGTTGTGTCGCAGGGGATGGAGGAGGGATCCGCTCTGGGCATCCTGGACCACTCCGTCATTAAAAAAGGTGAGAGGATTCTGAATTCTAATCGAAGCCGTTTCCCCAAAGCGAGACGCAAGAACGAGGCCTTCATGGCAGCATGGGAGAGAGGGAGGAGGAGAGAGAGGAAGAGAAGGGGGGAGAGAGGCAGGAAGAGAGGGGGGAGGGAGAAAAAAGAGAGAGGGGGAAGGGGGGGGGGAGAGAAAGGAGAGAGAAAGAAGAAGGGGAAAGAGGAGAGGGAGGAAGAAAGAAGGAGGGGAAAGGGAAAAAGAGAGGAAAGGAGGGGAAAGTGAGAGAGAGCGAAAGAAGGAGGGGAAAGGGAGAAAGAGAGCAAAGGAGGGGAAAGAGAGAGAGAAAGAAGGAGAGGAAAAGGGAGAGATAGGGGAAGAGGGGAAAGGGAGAGAGGGAGAAAGAGAGGGGAGAAGGGGGGAGGAAGAGGGAGAGAAAGAAGGAGAGGAAAGGGGAGAGGGAAAATGGAGGGGAAGGGAGCGAAAGAGAGAGAGAGAGGGGGAGGGAAGGAGGGGAAAGAGGAGTGAGGAAGAAAAAGGGAGAGGAAGGGAAAAGGAGAGAAAGAAGGAGGGGAAGGAACTGAGAGAGAGGAGAGAGAGGGGGGATGGAGTAAGATAGAGAGAGAAGAAATAGGTAGAAAGAGAGATGGAAGGGATAGATATAGAGATAGAGAACTAGAGGAGAGAGAGGGATGGAGAATGAGAAAGAGAAAGGAAGGGAGAAAAAGAAGAAATAGGTAGAAAGAGAGAGATGGAACAGATAGATAAAGAGAGGACTAGAGAGGGAGAAAGAGAGGCAGAGAAGGAGAGAGAGAAGAATAGGTGGAAAGAGAGAGAGGGAAAATGAAAAGGGAGACAGAGATGTAGGGACAGAGAGAGAAAGAGAGAAAGAAGAAAGATGAGGTGGTAAGGGAGAGAGAGAAAAGGGAGAGAGATGGAAGGGGAAAGAAAACAAGAGGGAGAGAAAGAGTGACAGTGGGAGGGGGAGAGAGAGGGGAAGCGAGGAAGGGGGAAGGGAGAGGAGGGAAAGAGAGGGACAGAGCTGATAAATAATTCTGCTTTTGGTTTCATTTGAAGTGGAGGCTGCAGACTCGGCCTAAAGGCACAGAGCGGTAATGAAGGGGAAGAGGGGGATGGAGGGAGGGAGAGGAGGGGAAGAAGGGGTAGAGAGAGAGAGAATGGGAGAGGGGAGCCTTGAATGCGAGAAGAGAGGGAATAGAGGGAGAGAGCGACGAGGAGAGAAATGGAAGAAACAGAAAGAGGAGTGTGAGAAAGAGGGAATAAAGGGATTGTATGGAGGAAAGGGGTGGAAGGGTAGAGAAAGATGGAGAGAAAAAGAGGGGGAAAGAGAGAAGCAAGAGGAGGGTAAAACATAGAGGAAAAGAGCAGCATTGTGAGTGCCATGTTTTAGAATGATTGTCGTTACCCAAATTCACCAAATTTGCATTATTTTCATTATTTTTCTCACCAGAAATGACTGAAATTGTTTTTGTCAGTTGAAACCATAGACTGTTTATATAAATGGACATAGCTAACCCGCTAACCGCCGCGTTCCAAACAGGAAGTGAACACGAGAACGTGATTCCGGCTCCATCGACTCTGGCTCCAATTGACTTCACATTGAAAAATTGTCGCCCTCTCTGCAACTGCTGCTATGAATGTTGTCATTTTGGTCTTAAAATGTTCATATTAACCCGCTCTACACGATCCTGGTGTTTTTATTTAGTTATTTTGCTCGTAAAACAGTTCCTTCCTGTATATCCAACCTCCAGTCTCGATGAGCTTCATTTGACTGGAGCTATGAATGTCTCACTCGCTTAGTCACACTCGCTTACTCCACTTTTGTGTACTGTCTATAGTTGAAACTTGTGTAACTTTTCGATTGGAGGGTCCGTCACCTTCTCGTTTCTATGGATACATCATTGAGCTGCCTGGAATGTTCCGCAGTGTGACATTAAACAGCTCTACTTTACATTTATTCAATCACAGGTGGTTTTATAGCTCAAAAAATACCTAGAAAAACAATAATTCTGACAGTGAGTGGGGTCACCTCTCCACAGATCTGACTTTCAAGACAAAGCAGACAAAGCAGTAAGATTTCCATGGAGAAAAGCATTTGATGGACCCTCCACCAGAACAGAAAAGTCACACAATGCACCTTTAAGTTAAATAGAGTTTGCAAAAAAGAAACCAAATATATGAAGTAAAACACACACCATTTGGCCTCCATGTTTCTGTTGTTAAATGTGCTGTTAACACAAAGAATAGTACAAATAGTTAGAATATAATAGAATATCATAGATGTAGTTTGTCCGTGTATGTGTTGCCATAGTGACTTTGCTAATTTGGCTCTAACTCAAACTGGGGAATGAAAGAGATGTGTAAAATTTTGGTGACGTTTATCATGTCACTTCCTTGTTGGGCACAGGCATAGGGTGACCAGACGTTCCTGTTTACCCCAGACAGTCCCAGTTTTGAGCCCTGTGTCCCCTGTTCCAGCAGATTTCTATCTATCTATCTATCTATCTATCTATCTATCTATCTATCTATCTATCTATCTATCTATCTATCTATCTATCTATCTATCTATCTATCTATATCTATATCTATATCTATATCTATATCTATATATATATATATATATATATATATATAGTGTTTTGTTTCATTCACACATGTTTAAAACACAAACCCTGCAGATTTAGACTGAGTTCTTCTCTCAAATGAACCCTAACCCCCAAAAACTGTTCCACCTTGTGATGTCATGCGGTAAAGCAGGCTCCACTGTGTTTTTAATCTCCACACAGGTGTGTGGAGATTAAAAACACAGTGGAGCCTGCTTTACCGCATGACATCATTAGAATCATTTGGATGATTTCAGACCTGGAATTGCCAATCTCTACTGAACTAAAGGTAAAATGGAACTGTTAACTTGAAAACTACAGCTTCATGACATCACAAGGTGCAACGGAGCATTTTGAGCTTTGGAGATGTAGACAGAGTAATAATAAATTGTTACTCAAACATGTGTGATGAAATAAAACAACTCCAGGTATGTTCTGAGGAGGTAACAACATTATAACATAACTTAAAGCTCACAAGAGTAAATTTGACGTAATATAGGACCTCAATTCACAGCTACTTCCTGTATTTTTGTACTTTTCTTCTCAAATTTTTCCTTCACAAACTGCCATTTCACTGATACAAAACTATGATATTATTTACCACAGGTATTACCCCACCAAAATAATAATTCATAATTAGAAAAACATGGTACATTAAAGAAAAAAGTCACATTTAACAGTGTTTAGAAAGTTCTACCCTTGTACTTTTCAAGCCAAACAAAACTAAATGTGCTTTTCAGGTACTGCAGCTCCTCCCAAACAAGTGTATTTTTAGCGGCGCGTCAACATTGCCACAACATTTCATGCTTTCAATTAAAAGTCAGTACAACTTGGTGTCGTCGTTAAGGTTGGTGCGTCTGTTTGAGGAGTGAGCGGGTGACAATTGGTTTGGTGGAGGTGACATTTGTTTGTGAATGCACCGCTAACCTCCTGCAGCTCCCAGCTCCAGATTTAGAGGCGGAGAATTCATCAGCGCATATTTAAGTTCAGAGACGCGCGGAGAGACGAGGAAGAGCGAGTCATTATCAAAACATTTACAGAGAGTTGAGTCTGAAAGAAATCTGCTAAAAACATCATTAAAGAACGAGTTCAGTGCGATTGGGAGGCGTGGAATGAACTTGTAGGCAAAGCTGGGGAGAAAACTTGGGTTACGGTGTTAATGGTGCACTGTGTAACTTTTCTAGTGTCTAGTCTGTTACCTGTTTCTATGGATGTAATTTTTCTGCCTAGAATGTTCCACAGTGTGACATCAAAACAGCTCTACTTTACATGTATTCAATTACAGGTGGATTTATAGCTAAAAAAAAACAAAAAAAAAAACAGGCATTCTGACTGTGAGCGAGGTCGCCGCTCCACAGATCTGACCTGTAACTTGGTCTGGTTTGGTCTCCATGGAGATAAAAAGGTTTAATAATAAGGGTGTAACAATAAGTCTCATGATATGATATCATCACAGTATGAACCTCATGGTACGATATTTATTGCAATATCGTGGGAAAGCTCACGATATTACGATATTCTACAGAATAACAGGACTGACATTCTAAAATGCTTTGACCAGTCATTTGGTACAACATTTGTTGTCATTAGGGATGGAACGATATCCAAATCTCTCTGTACCATATTTTCACCATAAACATCTCACCGTACCAGATTTATTGCAATATTTTGTGGAGACTCACACAACTGTGACTCTGCTACTTTTCCCTTTAAAAATGCCTTCACAAGACTTAATCCAAAGAATGAAGATATAAAAATGCTTAGAACAGTTATTTCTTTATGTCGTCTGCACTGAAACGGAGCAAAGGATCATGGACTACATAGTTCCCTCTGTTTTTTTTTTTTAGCTATTTCTGCATCAGAACTATTCATTTAAGCAAAGAGACTTGGGATTTGATATATTGTGATGGTCCACGATATTATTGTGAAACCTTTGATGACACAATATCACAATATTTCGGTTATTGTTAAACCCCTATTTAATGCCATACTGTGAAACTTTCCAGACAAAGCAATAACATCTCCATCGAGAAGAGTGTTTGAAGGACCCTCCACCAGAAAATGTATACAGTGCAGCTTTAAACATATGTATCTCCATGGAGACAAGCAGGTGTCACTACAGGGTGTAGTATTTTTATGCAATAATTAACACCTGAAATTGAATATATGCCAGGTTATTTTAATGCCATACTGTAGAGCTCCAGCAAACAAACAACATCTCCATAGAAATAAAAGGGTGGGAAATCCACCTCTAGAAACATTACACAGTGCCCCTTTAAGCAAAGGAAAATTTGGAAACTTTGGTTTGGTTTGATATCTTTATAAAAAAAAAAAAAAGAAAAAACATTACATTCAATTATTTGTTTATTTGTTATTTTTGAATGAAATAAAGACTTAAATTTCTCCATAGTTACAATTGCTTTGCCCAGAATGTTCCGTAGTATAGCATTCACCTCTGTCTCCATGAAGACAACACCAGGACAAGTTGCAGGTCAAATCTGGGGAGAGGTGAGCCAGGTCACAGTAACAGAATACATGTTTTTCAAAGTATTTCTAATAGGGATGTAGCAATAAACGAAATATGGGGATATCGTATCGTCAGAGGTCTCACAATAATATCGTGGAGCATCACAATATATCGAATCCCAAGTCTCTTTGCTTAAATGAATAGTTCTGATGCAGAAATAGCTAAAAAAAACAAAAAAAACAGAGGGAACTACATAGACCATGATCCTTTGCTCCGTTTCAGTGCAGACTACATGAAGAAATAACTGTTCTAAGCACTTTGAAATCTTCATTTGTTGAATTAAGTCTTGTGAAGCATTTTCAGAGGAAAAAGGAGCAGATTCAGAGTTTTGTGAGTCTCCACAAATAAATCTGGTACGGTGAGATGTTTATGGTGAAAATATGGTACAGAGAGATTTGGATATCATTCCATCCCTAATGACAATAAATGTACCAAATGACTGGTGAAAGCATTTTAGAATGTCAGTCTTGTTATTCTGTAGAATATCGTAATATCGTGAGCTTTCCCACCATATCGCAATAAATATCGTACTGTGAGGTTCATACCGTGACGATATCGTTTTGCGAGACTTGGATATCGTTACATCTCTACTCTCTAAGCAACAGTCAAAGAAATAAATGCTAAAGGTGGATTTCAGACAGAGACAATGAATTAAATTGTACTTTGCCACGAAATATCCAAAAGATGAATGCACAAATATTTAACGTAATAATTTCTATTAATGACTAGACTCATTAACTCACTGTATCACAACACAAATCTGCATTTGAACAATATTCATTTTACCTCGTCCCATCTGTATTAAATATTATTGACATATAGAATGATATGTGATATGTTCTGAAAGCTAACAATACTAGTACATATATTTAATAGCATAGCGTGGAATGTGACAGGCAATGCTTTTACAAGCAGGTTTCAGAGCATCCACCGGAAATGTTACACAGTGCGCCTTTAAAATGTGCACTTGTTGTTTATATAGATGTTGTAACTATGGGATTACTAGTGGGATTTTCCTGGTTCACTAAAAGTTAAATATAAAATAAAATGAGAAACAGTGGATTATATTGACCTATATCCCCTGACCTCTCTACTCTAATCTCTCTCTCCTCAGTTCCGATCCCGTCCAAGCTGAACGGCTCGTCCTTCTCGTCGCTCTCTCTGGGGAAGGACTCTTTTGGGATGGGTGCGGTCTCTAACCCTGCGGAGGTCTTCTGCTCTGTGCCAGGACGTCTGTCTCTGCTCAGCTCCACCTCCAAATACAAAGTGACTGTGGGAGAGGTGCAGAGGAGACTGTCCCCTCCAGAGTGTCTCAACGCCTCTCTGCTCGGAGGAGTGCTCCGGAGGTGAGACACAGAGAGAGGAAATAGTGTTAAAGGAACAGTTTAGTGGTTAAAAAAACATACTGACCCTGTGTCTCCAGATCTTTACCCTGCACACAGAGACACAGCCAGGTTTCTCTCATTCTCAGTATATGGTCAGGCCTCAGGTTAAAGCCTAGAACCTCCAGAATTCCCTCCCTGAGCTGCAGAGGCTGCACTAGCACTGACTCAGGATTGGCTACAGGTGCTGGAGTTTAGGTAAAGACTGTTCAGATCAGAGAGAGGGCTTTTAGGTTTAAACTAAATTAATTTCAGCTTTGAAACTGGCAACCCAAATGAGAGACTCATGTGAAGCTCATTCTGCTTTCTGACTGTCCTCCATCCTCCCCTGGCTGTTGTTCATTAGGATCCATCAGTGGTTTTGAAATTTGGTCCCAAAAACACATTTTAGTTTCTGGCATTGAAATGCTGAAAGTCCACAGGGCAAAGTGTCCTTCCCCAAACAGATGTGCTGAATTGTGTTATCATAAACCCCCCAAACAGAGCTCCTAAAATCACAGCTCCACAGCTCCACAGGCCCAGGGACCTGTCTGCTCTGACCCAGCTCTGGGCTCTCTCTCCAGGGCAAAGTCCAAGAACGGCGGCCGCTGTCTGAGGGAGCGACTGGAGAAGATCGGCCTCAATCTCCCTGCAGGACGACGCAAAGCTGCCAACGTCACTCTGCTCACCTCCCTGGTCGAAGGTAAGACACACACACAGACACACACACACAGACATACAGCCTCAGGACGCTGTGCTGATGTTTATTCTATAAAAACCTGATTTTAAACCTGGACAAACAGATGTGTGTGTTTTCCTGTGTCTCTCTCTTCAGGTGAGGCGGTGCACTTGGCCAGAGACTTTGGTTTTGTTTGTGAGACGGAGTTTCCAGCTCGAGCTGCAGCCGAGTATCTGTGTCGACAGAGTGACCCTGACACTCTCCACACCAGACGCAGCATGTTACTGGCCACTAAGTGAGTGTATACTGTAGCTGTTTATTACACAGTTTTAATGTTAATGCTGATAATCAAGACTTGAGTGTATTAAACTGCAAGGCTAATTCAGATCCATGTATATGTGCACTATATTAAACATAGTAGATATGACGGTACAAGAATTCATAGACAAATTCAAAGACAAATTTTTATTTATATTGGAACAGACCAATAAAGTTCTCATCTAGGCTTTTCACTATTCACTATTTTTAGTTCCTACTAAAAGGAACTAAAAACTGGACTGGACTAGAACAAGGAAAGTACCAGGAAAGTTAGAAATATTCCTAGAGTGCTGAAACTTCTATAATGCGTTGGAGGATATTCTGGCCCAAAAGAGCAGCCTTGAGGAGGGACTAATACATGTGGGAAGTTGGGGCGGCTCCATACATTTATTTCTTGGAGGATCTAAGAGGGAGCTAAGGTAGGGGGCCCCCAGAACATAGGAGCCTTTTAAAAGCAGTTTACCTTTCTGTTCTGAAAAAGTAAAAATTTAATTTCTAACATAAACCCCCCTTTCTCTCTTCCCTGTGTGTGTGTGTGCAGAGAGGTGTGTAAGGAGTTTCTGGACCTCATGTCTCAGGACCGCTCTCCTCTAGGGGGCAGCAGACCGACCCCATGCCTGGACCCGGGCGTTCAGAGCAGCCTGACCCACTTCAGTCTCCTCACACACGGCTTTGGCTCTCCGGCCATCTGCGCCGCCCTGTCCGCCTTCCAGAGCTACCTGAGTGAAGCCATCAAAATCCTGGACAAAGGAGAGACCGGAGGCAAGCTCCACCACGACAAAGAGCTCAAACATCGCAAATAAAACAAGGAAGACTGACGCTGAACTGTGGATTTGAACAAACATGAGACTCAAAATCGCCTTGTTTTTGGCTTCTCTGGAAGAAGCTTTTTGTAACTTTCACTCTGCAAGTTCAAAACATTAACAGTATAACAGAACGGACAGATACGGGAATGTAGGTTTACTTTTCACTGACCTCTTCTTTGTTACAAGTATTTTGGACCAAGAATTTGCTGCAAAGTTTATTTGAAAACTTTTTGTCTCGCTCTCAGGCTCTCTTTAGCCTGTTGAATTACTTTATAAATATGACTCACCAGATACAAAGTTGGTGCATTTTACAGACATATAATTCATATAACAATAGAGGTAAAGGTTAAGAAGATAAAAGGAAAATAACACTTATACTGATGAATAGCACTGGGCAATTTGATGATAAATATTCACAGTTGAGTAGGTTGTGTTCACCTGACATGACAAAACAGAATCTCTCTAGTTTAACCTGAGCTGGAGGATGGATCAGAATCCTCAGTAAATGTGTAACTGTCAGACTGCAGATTTGTTGACCTGTTTTATGGTTCATATTTCTGTAATTACTGACAAGTTTGTGGAACCAAACCCCAAACAAATAAGTAGAAGGTTCAACATTTGTGGATCAGAAGTTTGAAGATTTCTTCCATACAGTTCTACACCCTCCATCCTCCATCTAAAATTAAGACTTTTCTAAACTGTTCTAAAACGTGAAAGCAACGTATTTGGACTAAGAATACAAATTAGCTGGTCACTTTTGAACAGTAACCATAACCACTGAGGAAAACAGAGTTTACAAAGCCGACTTAGTCCCTTATTTTGCTTGGACCTTTATTATTTCTCACCAAGATCTAATTATGTTTCTATTTATTACCGTATTTATTTTAATTTAATGTATTTAAGGAGGTTTAAGTACAACTTTCAAATTTTGACCTGTACCAAGACAAAGAAGCAAGAAGCCATATCCACATTTTTGCTCTTTAAAATAAACAAAACGGACAATAATGATAATCTGCAGCAGAGGATGATGGGAATTGGAGCTTCCTAGACTTGGACTCTTTGATTGTAGCTGGACTTTTATTAAGGCGGAGTCAAAGGCAGCTACGGGACTTTTATTTTGAAAAGCGTGTTGTAACTTAAAATATTTTGTACTTTTGGTGTATTATGTTATTACTGTTGTTATTATTGTATTACTTCATAAATGTAATATATTATTAATTAAAGAAGACTGATTTGAATGCAACTGAAGTTCATACTTTATGACTTAATTTAAAGCGGGACTTAACACCTTAACACCTAAACTCCTAAGGTCCCATCAAATGCAAACCTACACAAAAACTGTCAATTGTTTGTGCTCCGTTTGTGCTGCAAATTTTTTTATTATTTATAAATTTGCAGTTTTATTTATTTAAATAGTGCTCAAAACGGGCAGAAAATTATATGAAATGTTTGTATTTGGTTTGTGCTATTTTGTGCTGTAACAATTTTATGCAAGTTTATTTCTAAGATTATTAATAATTATTTTTATGGAAATTACCATTGACGTCATTTCTGCTCAGCTGACTTTAGCAAAACTCCACAAAACTTGTGAAGATAAACAATCTCAAACTGTGGAAAAGTATGTAACATCTTTGGTAATTTGCTTTTGATTCATATTTTATGTAATAATACAGACTTTTCCGCATTTTGAGGTCGCTTCTCTTCACTAGTTTTGTGGAGTTTTGCTAAAGCTGCCGATGTCAGCTGAGCAGAAATGATGTCAGATAATTTCCAAAAAAATAATCGTTAATAATCTTAGAAATATACCTGCACAAATGAAAACTGTCACAACACAAAAAAGCACAGTTTTCATAATTTTCTGCCTGTTTTGAGCACTATTTAACATTTTTACATCATTGGCCGAAACATTTTGCAGCAGAAACGAAGCACAAACGACTGACTGACTGTCATCGGACTCATCTCGGACGGGGATGAGTCTGCCTACAGGACGGAGGTTGATCGTCTGGTGTCCTGGTGCAGCCAGAACAACCTGGTGCTTAATGCCCAGAAGACAGTGGAGATGATTGTGGACTTTAGGAAGCACACAGCCCCACTCCCCTCCATCATCCTGACCGACACCCCCATCATCACTGTGGACTCATTCCGCTTCCTGGGGATCACCATCACCCAGGACCTCAAATGGGAGCCCACCATCACCTCCATCACAAAGAAGGCCCAGCAGAGGATGTACTTCCTGAGGCAGCTGAAGAAATTCAACCTGCCAGCACGGACAATGGTGCAGTTCTACACTGCCATCATCAAGTCCATCCTCACCTCCTCCATCACCGTGTGGTATGCTGGAGCCTCCACCAGGGACAAACAGCAGCGTGTTGTGCGCTCTGCTGAGAAGGTGATTGGTTGCAGCCTTCCATCTCTTCAGGACCTGTACACTTCCAGGACTCGGACACGTGCAGGTCGAATTGCAGCTGACCCTTCTCACCCTGGACACGGACTTTTTGACCTACTCCCCTCAGGCAGGAGGCTACGGTCCATTCGGACCAGAACCTCTCGCCACAAAAACAGTTTCTTCCCCTCTGCTGTTGGACTCATAAATAATAACACTAGGACTGGTCCCACCCCCCACTCTGCTTCTGTCACATGACCCTGTGTTCTCGCACCTGCCTGTTTTGCACTGATCACTGATACTCTTATACTCTATATTATTATACTCCTGTAAATTTGTAAATTTTGTTATATTATAGCTTTTTTTTTTTTTCTACTTTATTTTATTCTATTATTTGTTGCATGTCAATGTTTGTCTACATCTGCTCCAAGTACCGCAGCAATTTCCTAATGTTGTGAACCTGTTCACTCATCTGGCAATAAAAAACATTCTGATTCTGATTCTGATTCTGACACCATTTTGGGCGTTTTAGAGCATTTTGAAGCTTCCTGGGGGCTGACTGACCCTAATTTGACCTATAAAAGAATCGTTGATATCTCCAAAACTAAAGCAGCACAAACAAAACTCTTTGCAGCACGAAAAAGCACAAACGAAGCACAGACATAGTTTTTGTGTAGGCTTGAGTTTGATGCTAACTTCACACAGGTAGGAGTTTATGATCAGAAATTGGCTGTAAACAGGGCAGTCTTGTGTAATGTCACCAACTACTTGAAATTGCAGAGGCCATGCATTACATAAGCATTTTTGACTAGAAAGCAGCACATTTACCAAGTTTGCGCTGAAACTGCCAATAAAACAAACAATAAAACCCTATAGGAACAACATATACACGGTTTAATAGTGAAAAAGTACAATACAAATACAGGTAATTAAGTGTCTAAATTAATCATGATCATTGTGTCTTTGGGCAAGACACTTCCCTTCGCCTATGAACATGTTTGTGACTCTCAATTGGAGTTGGAAAAATCAGTGGAGTGTCTTGCCAAGGGACACAACAGCTGTCAACAATTAAGATAGAACCATCATCCACGCTAGTTTGAGGGGCCATATGCACGGAATAGCACCCGTACTATATCACATGTTCTTGTTTTGTCTGGTTACAGGTCAGATCTGCGGAGAAGCGAACCTGCTCATTGTAAGAATGTATGTTTTATGTTATGTTATTGAGCCATTAAACACCTGTAATTGAATATATGCGATACAGAGAGATGGAGAGTGAGTTAATCTTACCTCTTGTCTGTCTCTTATCCTTCCTTTTTTCTCTCCCTCTTCTCTTTCTCTTTTTGCGACGGAAGAGGAGCATATGTTTGCCTTCAGGCTCAGAGGAAGACAGGAGGACAGAGTGAGAGAAAAAGGAGGAGGAGGGAGGAGATGACAAGGGAGAAGTTTCACATTTGTAAATATGACGAGACCTTAGACAGATTTGAGTATTTTCGTTGGTTTATAGAATATTTAAAAGGTGCACCATGTAAGTCTTCAGGTGCTTGTCTCCATGGAAATGTCACTGCTTTGCCTGTTATGTCCCGTAATGTGGAATTAAACTCAACATCATACTGTGTGGGACATTACAGGCAGGAATAACAATCGTTCCCAGTTAATTTTGATAAAACATTTTCAGTTTTTATGAAATTATTCTTTTTAATATTAATGGAGAAGAAGTTCTGTAAATGTAGTTGTTTAATGTGACTTTAAATCTACATTTTAAGGTATGGGCTGAGACTTTCTGGAGGTGGCACTTCACCTTTATGATGCCATGGAAATAGAAAGTTAAAGCCATACTTCTGAACATTGTCCATGGAGATAAAGGAGTTTTATGTCATATTATAGAAAATTAAAGCCAAAAGAACAAGCAAAAGGAAGCCCTCCTCCAGGTTAAATAAGAGTCAGGTTTGTGGAGATGCAAGCCCGCTCACAATAAGTGGAATAAACATCCATAACACTGGGGAACAATTTGAAAAAAAATAAAAATATGTATGAGTTATATTTTCAAGCCGATTAAAACTAAAATTGCCATGTTGATTCCAAAATAGCAGTCAGTTTTTTTTCTAGCACGTCAAGTTTTTTCTCCACAGTTTTCCCTCCAGATTAGCAAAATTCCACTGATTCACTGTGATAAGACTTGCAGCTGATTACGACTGGACTCATCTTCAGCTACGAGACAACTTGTCACAATTGAGTCCATGCGGTGAGAGGTGTGTGTAGCTCCCAACAGGTCAGAACTATTACAGAACAATTACAGGAGCCATACACTATAAACCTGAATAAGTTACCAGAACTCCAAAAAATGAAGCAATCAATGGTCTCAGATATTTTAAGCTGATGAACGTAAAAGTCCCAAAATTCCAGAACTTAAAAGGTTGGAATTGCTACTTGTACCTTTTGAAAACAGATGAATGAAAAATGCTCATTTAGCTCAACTCAAATATTTGCAGTTAATATGACTCATAGTTTTGTGTTAAGGCAACTCCATCATTTTGAAATTGTATTTCAGCATGTAGTTTAAATTTAATTTATTTAAATTAATTAATTAATTTTATTTATTCCTATTAGAAACAATAGAAATAACAGGACTTTTAATGACTTAATTCTAGTAATTTTAACAAATACTCAAAAAGTATTTGTTAAAAATTACTCAAAAAGAAGAGCATGTTACAGCAACTTGACATAATTAAGTTAGTAGGACTATTTCTAAAACTTTGAGTGTGCACAGCTTAATCTATTATTATTACTTTGAACGTTCAGGTTTACAGTATCACTTCCTATTTGTTTGTAAAGTGTCTTTGAGTGTCCAAAAAAGTGCTATAAGTTTGATGTATTATTACCATTTGTAAAAACGTAGTAGTGTTAAATAAACATTGCAGTCATGCCTGTTTCTTTCATATTTCAAAGTATGTCAATATTTGAACATTTTATAAAACAAGCACATATTTGTTAAATACAGTGTTTTTTTATAGTTTTAAGAAAATTGGGATCCTATAGTTAAAAAACTTGAAGCGAGGGAGAAAAATTGAGATCAGTTTTGGATTCCGCACCCAAAATGAGTTAAAAACAGCTGTCAGACCTAACTCAACAAATTTTTTTTAATTCCCCAGTGTAATTTACCATAATTTTCCATTTTTGGCAAGAAAGTGACATAATATGGCTGAATTTTTTTCTTTTAAATTTTTGTTGATTCACCCCTATGAACTAACATCAAGGACCATGATGTCCACCCTCCTGTGGGCTCACCACCTGCAGAGGGGTTCATGGGGGGGTCAGGTGCTATGAGTATTGGGCAGCAAGCTGCCCCCGCGACCCAGCCGGATTAAGCGGGAGAAGATGGATGGATTTTTGTTGATTCATCTTGAATTTACTTGTTTCTATTGATTTAAAAAAGATATCTGGTCCTTATTAAACCTTACTAATCACCGCCACGGCTCCTTATCAATATTCACAGATTTAATTAGTTTAAGTTGTTAATCGCTATGGCAACAGCTTCTTTTTAATCATTCTGAAATCCTTGGATAGATGACAAAACGACAACAGTTCATATCAACATCTCTTTTATTTGAACAGACAAATCAAAATGGTACAAAAGTTAAACCCGGACTATAAGAGCTGTGGCTTCACTTGGCCGATCCCAGAGTGAGTTTCTCCATGTCGTGAATCCCGTCTTTATCGATGACTCTGACGTTAAAGGAGGGCAGGTTCAGGATGAAACGCTTGTTCAGCTAAAAAACAGATGAAAAATAGTGGTTCATTCATTAAAAGGGCCTACAGCTGTTTTTTTTTTTCTGCGTATTTGAGCAAAACATCTCATCCCAGTAGAGAAATATCGTATAAGCAGGTCAAAATAAGCCCGGTGTACTGTCTGCATCTAATTATTTGGCATTTTACTGTATTAAAATGAGGAAGTGTGCCGTTAGCATGCTAGTTCTGGTCTCTGAAAGTTGTGAAAAGTGCTTATAAACTCGTCACGTGGAATAATTAGGATGCTCTGGATGCATAAAGTAAGTGACGAAGAACTTTTGGACCACCGCAAACAAAATGATCCGATGATGAAATGACCGTTTTTCGCGTTTTTAAGACAATCGGGGACAGATTATTTTTAAAATTCTTGCCGTAAGTGGTGAAACATGTTTTGAAACTTTAATTTAAACTTTCCAAATATTTTCCTTTAGACATCCTTGTTGAAATGGCCTTTATTGTGGCTAATTAGAGCAGAAAAATGACTCACTTCCTCAATGCACTTCTTGAGGAGATCCATGGCTTCTTCTCGGGTCAGATCTGCAACAAAGAACAGAAGAGAAGTAGATAAAAAAAAGATGAAAGCAAACGTAATTAAGAGAAATAATGAGCTCCGGTTATAAAACTAGTCCATACAGTTAAGAAAAAGTTTTGTGTGTAAGAAACAAAAGCTTTGAACCAACAACCCTTGAGATAATTTGTCCAATATAAGATCGAAAACTAAAACACAAGAAAGGACGCCAAGGTTATTTGGTATGTAGATACTCGTAATTGTGGTCTTGATATAATCGTAACATCTAAAAAATTCTAAACAAAGCTAGTTAGAGGCACTGCTCTGTCTAAAGCTCTGCTATTCAAGTTGGGCTTTACTTTTAGCCTTTGTTTGACCATAAAGAAGTGAATTAAAGCTACAACAGGAGCGGTGATTTTGTATTGTATTGCGATTGTTTCACTAGGGTAACTGCTGAATGTACAGAAACTCCTCAATTGTAGTTTTATTTTTAGTATTTTAGTATTACTTATAACATATCCAAGACAATCCCAAATCATCAGTCACAGAGAATTTAGTTTTTTTATGTTTTTCTCTTTCATGATAAGCCTCCATCATAAAAATCAAGAAATAAAGAAAAATATAAAACTTTTTCAGATGGACTGGTATATGTACAGCTCTGGGGAAAAAAAACAAGAGACCACTGCAAAATGATCAGTTTCTCTGTGTTTGACTAAATTGAACATTTTTGTTTCATTCTATAAACTACTGACAACATTTCTCCCAAATTCCAAATAAAAATCTTGTCATTTAGAACATTTATTTGCAGAAAATGACAAATGGTCAAAATAATAAATAAAAAAGATTAAAAAGATTGTTTTCAGACCCCAAATAATGTGAAGAATTCAAGATCTTCTTCATTTTAAAACAGCACTATACTAATGTTTGAACTGAGGAAGAGTTCAGAAATCAATATTTGGTGGAATAATAATAATAATGATGAACACAGCAGTGGTTTTTCTCCTTTTCCTCCTTAAATCAGGTTTGGTTCAGGTGATCTCATCAGTGCCTCATGAAGCAGAATGAGTGTGTGTTTGTGTTGAATTCAACAGACGCTGGAATGAAACGTCCATCAAACATGTAGAGACGCTGATTTCAGGAAAAAAAACAAAACGCAGTGCTCTCTTATTTTTGTCCAGAGCTGTATTTGTGTGTACCTGGCCTGTAGTATCTGTCGAGGATGGAGAGCGTGAGGAAGGCTCCATATCCGTGCGCCGCGAAAGGAGCTTTGGCCAGAGATGACAGATAGTCCATGTAGAAGAGGCCGGGGCCGTCGGAGTCGTCATAACCGGCGAGGAGCAGGTTCACGTGGTACGGAGTCTGCGCGGGGACAAAACACACACGTTGGAGTTCGACTGTCAGGGAAAACAAAACCGCTAAAACAGCTACACCACTTTAAGACTGTCAACTGAAACTATGTTCTTCTCTATCACCTGTAGTTCAGAATATTCTTAGAGCTACGACTTGAACATGAAGAAATTAATGATTTTTTTTTTGTTTAATGATGTCGAGAACTGTAAAACTGTAGGATTCATTCATTTAAACAGTCAAAAAATCTTAAAATGCAACGTTTGTGCGGATTATGGCATTAAAATTATTCGTATTACATTTGCTTTTAATTAAACAGAATCAGAAATCCTCCTGTGGGCTCACCACCTGCAGAGGGGTTCATAGGGGGGGTCAGGTGCTATGAGGATTGGGCAGCACGCTGCCCCCGCGACCCAGCCGGATTAAGCGGGAGAAGATGGATGGATGGATGGATGGATAAACAGAAATCAATCTCCTGTATTAAGTTATATTTCAATAGATTAGTAAATAACGCCACAGTCCGTTCGCATTTGGCTGATATTTAAACTCAACCAATACATTTCCAAACATATTCTGAAAGATCAAAATAAATATACAACAATATATTCATCCGTCTTAATTTCGGCACCATTAAACTGCATCACCACATGAACATTTGTAAACTTTTGCTTTAATCAGACTCCTTAACAGTTTAACTATGACATATTTTCTCTGTAAAAGTACAACTTGAGTTTGTGTTGCCCAAATCTCTGGCTCTTATTCCGGGGTTTGTGTTTTAGCAGCTCAGTGTGAGTTCAGAGGAGCAGAGCGCAGGGACCAAGGTGTCACATCTGCAGAGCCGCCCCAGGCCACACAACTGGAAAAGAGCCAGTAAAACCAAAACTGAGGATGGGAGGATTCAGATCTGGTTCAGACCTGGTTCAGACTGCAAGTAGTAGCAGTAGTTGTAGTAGTATTGATTTGTAAATTTGATCGGAGCATTGATTGGTGTCTGGGCCTCTGCCACATGTCTGGATTTGAATATTTTTAGGTAGGTAAATTTAGTCCCGGTTTAATTCCGGTTTGGTCCTGGTTTTTTTAGCCCCTGTTTGGTGCAGGTTTCGCCCCTGTTTCACCCAGGTTTAGGCCAGGTTTATGCTTGGTTTAGCCCAGGTTTAGTCTAGCTTTAGTCCAGCTTTAGTCCAAATTTAGCTCCTGTTTAGTCCAGATTTATCCCGCTTAGCCTGGGTTCATCCCCTGTTTAGTCCAGGTTTATCTCCCGTTTAGTCCAAGTTTATCCCCCGTTTAGTCCAGGTTTATCCCCCGTTTAGTCCAGGTTTATCTCCCGTTTAGTCCAGGTTTATCTTCTGTTTAGCCCAGGCTAATCCTCCGTTTAGTCCAGGTTTATTCCCCATTTAGCCCAGGATAATCCTGTTTAGTTCAGGTTTATCCCCCGTTTAGTCCAGGTTTAGCCCCCGTTTAGTCCAGGTTTAGCCCCCGTTTAGTCCAGGTTTAGCCCCCGTTTAGTCCAGGTTTAGCCCCCGTTTAGTCCAGGTTTAGCCCCCGTTTAGTCCAGGTTTAGCCCCCGTTTAGTCCAGGTTTAGCTCCCGTTTAGTCCAGGTTTAGCTCCCGTTTAGTCCAGGTTTAGCCCCTCTTTAGCCCTGCTGGTGCCTCAGAAGTAAACATGAGGAATCAGCGCTTCAGACTTATACAACTTCTGTTTTCAGATTAATTAAAATGTATACTACTCGTTTTTTATTTGTTTGTAATGTGATTTTATTGCGTCCTTAAAAAAATACCTGAAAAGTCTAAAATGCTGATTTGTGTTGTAATACAGTGAATTCTTTGGTCTAGTCAGATAGAATAATAGAAATGATCAGATTCAACATTTGTGAATTTACATGTAATTTCAATGTAATCAATAGTAAAATCTGCCCCATCTGAGACGACATCACATTCTAGAATCTGAACACCACCCATACTGATGCAGGGAGCAGATCCCCAACTGTTTCTCTGATGTTAAACTTTATTTTTAAATGACAAACACAAATAATACGTGTGAGCGCCTCCTGCCGCTGCGCAGACAGTTCGACCCCAAGAAAAACAGATTTAAACCCCAAGGCCACAAACACAGGAGGAAGTGTCGGAGAGAAGGAAATAGTTTGGATATTTTTAGAGCCGTGACTTTGAACGTGAAGAAATTTTATGAACTTTGGCTTGGTTTAATGATGTCAAGAACTATTGAGATGGAAGATTCGATTGAACAGTCACAAAGGGTCTTAAAATGTATTAATTTCAACATTAAAATGGTAGAACTTTCTTTTCTATTCCCATGTGTCCTTATATGTGTAATCCTCCAGGTAGGTTCCATAGTGCTCCATGGACGTATACGAGTCTGTGTGCTCTTATACTTAACCGATACAGCTCAACACGTTCTAAAGACATTCAGGATAGTTTCATTTCTGTCCTGTTGTGATGGGAATTTATATTCTCAATCTGTCTTTGTGTAAATAAATGTTGTTTCCTACCTGAGACCAGAACAGTCATTAACGTGTAAAGGCTCATCAGACACAACTGTCTCCACGTCAGGAAGTCTTTGTTGTCTTAGCTGTCCTTGTATTAACTTGTATAACTTGTATTTCTGTATAAATCCTCAGAGCTCAGATGCTCTGGGGGAGATACGAGGGGACTCGGGGCAGAGAGGAGGAGATGCTCTGGGGTCGAGGCTCAGAGGCTGTTGGTCTGTGGCCAGGGCAGGTTTAGGCTCTGTCCATATCTGCTGGAACAACACTAAACCTTTGTCTGTATTCCCAAAAGCTCATCAGGCTTCGCAAATGGATTAAACATTTTTCCTTCAAGATAGAAATCATTTTTTCCACAGCACTGCACTGATTTTTCACTCTATCACAAGTAACTTTTATACTACAAGCGCTGTTTGTTAGTCTATTCTATTTAGACGACTTGATTAATTTATGAGGACCCCCTTGAAAACGAGATGGCGAGACATCTCCAAACAAATACCGTAAATTCCGGATCACAAGCCGCTACTTTTTTTCTACACTTTCAACACTGCGGCTCGTAATATGAAGCGGCTTTTTTATTCTTTTTTTTCATCTCGGGAAAAACATGGACCAATAAAATGAATAAGTAGTTCACTGAGGTCCAATGAAATTGTATGATTAATCACAACTTCCTTATTTCAGTCTTTCTGCTAACCCTCATCAACATGGAGAATACCAGACAAAAAGCATATGATGCAGCTTTTAAACTAAAAGCGATCACTCTGGCAGTTAAAGAAGGAAATCGAGCTGCTGCCCGTAAAATTGGCATAAACGAGTAGATGGTGCGAAGGTGGAGGCTCCAGCAAGAAGAACTGAGCCAGTGTAAAAAGACAACCAGAGCTTTCAGAGGTAACCATAGCAGATGGCCTGAGCTTGAAAACTTTCTGGAGGACTGGGTTAACACGCAAAGAGCAGGCGGTGTTTCCGCTGTACAAATCAGACTGAAGGCTAAAGCGATCGCTACCGTGGTTTATTCCCAGAGCGCCAAGGTGTGTATGTGCATTTCGCGTGTGTGTGTCCCAAGTGTGTGAAGGTGTGTAAGTGCCTGTGGCGCGTGTGTGTCCCAAGTGTCACCAGTGAGCGAGTCCGTCCCCAGAGTTCAGCGGGGACGCGTCCCGCGGCCCATCCCGGGCGCTCAGGCGGCGAGGCGCAGAAGCGAACCCCCCGCCTAGTCTTTGGCCAGCGGTTTATAATATGGTGCGGCTCATATAATTACAAAATTGATTTTTCTTCATAAATCTGAGCATGCGGTTCTTAATCGGGTGCGCTCTGTAGTCCGGAATTTACGGTAAATAAATTCAAATTGACGGTTGTCAGAAATATCAAATCGGATACTAATAGATACTAAAACTAGGTACTTCTTTTTTGGTATCGATTATGGTATGGTTTATTTAAGACTAACTGGTTCAAAGTCATTACAAAGCGTGTAATTGAAACAAAAGAATTCTTACTGTGAGTGAGCTCGCCTCTCCACAGATCTAACATGCATAAACTTGGCCACCTACCCCTACTTGACTGATAGGCATAGTGCAACATGGATGGATACTTTAAATGCCATACTGTGGTACATTCCAGGCAAAGCAATAACATCTCCATGGAGACAAGCAGAAAAGTTGGGCGCCACTTTATTCCTGTCAAGTCCCAAATATACGAACCATTGATAACAGAAGATATTTCTATTTTCTACTGAACATTTGAACATTTTGACTTAAGGCTCTAGTTAAAAGTATAATTTACAAAGTGTATTATAGATTTTTTTGTCATGAAAGGTTTTTTTTTAGAGCCTGTATAGTCCAGATAACAATTACGATTAGGGCTGAAATGATTCATCGAGTTAATCGATTAGAAAAATGCATCGATTATTTTTTTTTGCCTCGATGCTTCGTTTTATTTTCATACGCTCGGCGATGGCGGGAACCTTTTGTAGTAGAGGTAAAGTTTCCGCACGACCACTGCACTTCACTGTACACACAACAGCGCGGCGCCCATGGATGTATAATAAGAGCATAACCTCCTCATCTAAGAGGGAACGTGAGCTGGGTTTAGACCGTCGTGAGACAGGTTAGTTTTACCCTACTGATGATGTGTTGTTGCAATAGTAATAGGGAACACTCCTCATCGAGTGCGCGGTACGCTCACGCCGCATCTCCGGTACGCCGCGCGCGGTACGCTCCGGTACGCAGTATACCATCTGCCAGAACCAGGAGTGCGCGGTACGCTCCGGTACGCCGTGCCCCCCGCATCTCCCGTACGCCGCGCACTCTGCGCGTGGATTGTGTCTTGTCGCGTACACTCCGTGGACCGCGCTTCCTCCTGTGCGCCTCTAAACCAGAACTCACACCAGGACTAAGCCAGGTCTAAAGCAGGTCTAAAGCAGGTCTAAACCAGGTCTAAACCAGATCTAAAACCAGGACTAATCCAGGTCTAAAACCAAACAAGAATTTGCAGGAGTTGGTTGCTACATTTATGTAGTTTTAAAAATCATGACAATATCAAGTAATCCAAAGTATTCAGATTACGTTACTCACTTTAAGTAATTTAATTGATTACGTCACAAACTACATTTTGGTTTATGTAATCTGTAATCTGTAGGGGATTACATTTTAAAAGTCACCTTCTCCACACTGATGCTACAACATCTAAACAGAAAGCCCCGTACATTACATCAAGTGGAAAAGAAACCACGAGGCGAGTCAACCTTAGCCCAGCGATAATTACGTTTTTCATGTCCAAAACACGTGTATCTGTCAATACACGTGGTGTGTACTTAACATGTGCAAAGTAGACGCAACAATAACGATTACTCGATTATTCGAACAAAATAATCGATTACTGTAATAATCAATAGCTGCAGCCCTAATTACGATTATTTGAATAGTCGAGGAGTCAAGATTATTCTGGTTATTTGTAGCACCCTTAAGTCATAGCCCCATCTCTCTTCCAGCCACATGCCTCTCCCTTACTTTATCTGTTGTTTTTTGTAGTATTTTTCCTCCTCTGGCTCTACAGTCTGAAGAGTGCACAGTCCTATGGTGGTACAGGTGCATCGTGGTTCATTTCCATTTGTTTATCTCACTGCGTCCACAGCGGGAGGCGAGACGGGGCAGGTGCGGTGCTAACAAGCCCACCTCCAGAAACAAGGTGTAAAGTCGTCTGTGTTTATCGTTATTATTACTGCTACATGTATCAGAGAGAAGCAGGTGCAGGGGAGGAAGCGTCTGGGGAGGGGAAGACACAAACATTTGGGCCGGTTCTCGTGTCAAACCTCAGTCTGACGGGAGAGAGGGGGGTCCCGTGGGGAGAGAGTGGGTCCCGTGAGGAGAGAGGGGAAGTACAGAGGTGAGACTAAAGGGAAGAAAAAGGCCTTGGACATGACACGATGTAGGGTTAAATCTTTTCCTTTTTTTCACACTTTGGACAATTCTGATTAGTAATTGTGTCATTTTGTTTATAGTTGCACTGATTGGATATGAGGCGTCATAATGGATCTAAGCACTAATGTCTTATACCATGTTTACACTCAATATGATGTATGTTGAAAGCACATTTTGTACAAAACAAACTAGGGATGTGCATTTGATTAAATTTTCTTAATCAATCGTCGGTAAAATTAACGATCGATTTTTGATTAATCATTAACATTTTATATTAAATTATCATCACAATTATTATTATTACTAATCTGCATAAATAAACTCAACTACAACATATAAACCATCACCACTATAGAGTCGCATCAGCCCGTGTGAGATTAGAATGTGTTTAATGCAGCTTTGGCACATTTTTTTAATGTTTTAGAGAAACGAAACTTAAAACCACATGGCTCATTTGTGTAAGCGGAAAAAAGCAGCTCTTTATTTGTGCGCTGATGTGGTTCAGCTTCTGTTGGACTAAACAACACGACTCAGTGGGATATGAGTGTTCTTTCTGTGACAGAGGATGTGATGAGGCTGGTGAGTCTGTTCTGTGCGTATGTCGCGTTGGAGATACTGCGTATACATGAGAAACCGGGATACTCAAAAAAAAAAAAAAAAAAATTAAAATAATCATACCCGGGATACTGACGTGCAGGTAAATGCACTGTGAGGGATATAGTGATCTCCAAGGAGCCAGAGCCGAAACGTGGGACTGTGGGGCCGCGACTCCAGTGTTTGTGCTGTTAGATGCAGCCTTGACTCCTTAAGCTACGTTACGCACAGCAACCTACATTCGGTTTGTTGATTAAAATGAACGTAATCGACGAAATTCTTAATGATCAATTATCAATTAATCAACTAATCATGCCCATCCCTAAAACAAACAAAAAAACACCAAAAATGATCTTTTCTTTTGAACAAGTAGGTCCTAGGAGGGCACTGGAGACTAGAGTTTATAAGGTAGAGTCGCCTATTATATAATAATATATTCAAATAGGGCTGTGTTGAAAAAAAAAGATTTTCAGATTCTGAATAGATTTACATATTAATTCCTTAAGATAGTTTTGAACGTCCAAAGATTGATTTAATTTTTGATACATTTTCCCCTGGTAAACTTTAACCCCACTCGCCGTGTTGAACTCATGCAGGCGCATTGTCTGACTATATCAAAACTATGTGTCGGACACTAGTGGCAGCGTTTGAAGGCCAAATAGAGGTGAAGTACAGCGGAAATGCAACCTCAGGAACCACTTGGAACAGCTCAAGTAACAGGCTCATGGTTCTAATAACACTAACCTGAATCCAGATTGGATCAAATCGTGATATCTATTCTAAATCTTGAGAATCGGAATCGAATCGATTCTTGGGATTTGAATTGATACCCATCCCTATATTCAAAGGGATTTATGAAGATTGTAGTTCTGTTTTCTCATTTACCAAGTGGACTAAGCGAGTGTGACGTCACCCACAGTGTTCAGGGGTGAATTTGGAGCCAGACTTTATATTATGAATAGGTTTTTTTTGACCGACTAAAATAGTGAAAAACAAAAGACCAAAATGCCGAGGCTCACGCAGCAGTTACAGAGAGAGGGACAACAATATTCCAGTGTAAGTCAAAGGGAGCTAGGGTCAGAAGAAGCCGGAAGAGCCGGATCGAACTTCCTATTTGGAACGCGGCAGCTAGAGCGATTTTAGAGCTGGGTGATCAAATCACGTCCCCCATGGAAAGCTCTGGCAGGGTGTCAAGACGCTGCGGTTGAATCCATGGTGTTATCACAGTCCCAGTGTCGGGAACAGCACCGGAAGTCGTCATCAGCAATATTCCAAACTGCTTCCGGTAAGCGTGAATAAGGTCTATTACGATACTAAGTAATAGTATCGATACTCAGTGCTTCTTCTTCTTCTGATACCTCAATGATAATAAAAAAAAACCCTATTTGCGTCTTTGTTCCATAGTGGTCCTTGAACTTGTTCTGATACAGCTCAAGATTCTAAAGCTATTCAGGAAAGGTTCATTTCTGTCCTGTGAATGTGACTTTAATATCGATACCTGCTCAAATGAGTATCTAGTTTCAATACCTTTTTTTTGATAATGCACAAGTGTTTCCATGGGACTGATATTACAGCTGTTTTTTGCATTTAGAATCTCGTGGCCAAGTGTGCAGACAAACTTATTGATAACAGACCGTACACTTGTTGCTGACTTGAATACTAAGTGATTTCAAACTTGTGAATTAAACTTTTCTCAAACCAACTTTCCTCACGTTTGTCTGTGTCTTTAGGCTTAAACAGAAATAAAAACCTGCTCTGATATTCAAACTTCCCTCACGCCTCTTATTATTGATCCTTCACTCCCACAGTTTAAACTTTTACCATGATCTCTTCTGTCAATCCAGCAGTTTTCCCTCCACTAAAATAGAAAGACAACATACGGTTTTGTTTGCAATGATTCGCCTTTAGGTCAAGTAAGTTCTCATATGATTTAGCACATGCACAAGCGCCTCAGGTAATTCCGATAGAAAGTGATTTTTATTATTATTATTTGCTTTGCCGTCTTGTTAAAAATTAAATTCTTCTGAGAACGTAAGGTGTTTTTACAGATCTACAGAGAGCAGGAGCTGGAGCCAGAGGTCCCCCAGGCCTGAGAGCTTTGGGGAAATGGCGGGTTGATTAAAAGCCTCTATAAAACTAGGCCAAATATTATGAACTAGAGACAGACCGATATATCGACCAACATATCTGGCTGATATTTGGACTTAGTGCATCAGCTATTGGCCTTAATCTCCACCACAGGGCGATATTTTGTTTTGATCGATATGCTGCATAAAGATACACACAAAACTTTATTTTAAGTGAGAAGATATAACTGCACAAAACATGACTACACAGCCCCTCTTGTAGGTTTGTGGTGAAAAAAAAGGGTCGTGACTCGTAGGCGAGTATGTGGTAATTTGAGGAAAATAATCAAAAAGCTCTACATATCAACCCCCCCTCCAAAAATATCGTCAGAGCTGATCGCCCATCAGTTTCTCTGGATTCTAAACAATCGGTATCACATCAGCCATGAAAAAACCCATATCGGTCGATCTCTATTATGAACATTGACAAACTGCAACTTTTATTCATCATGATAAGTGGGGCTGTCCAATTAATCACATTTTAATTGAGATGGAATCTACAGCCAGTAAAGAATCATGAGGTTTGGAGCACAGTAGGGGTGTAACGATATCCAAGTCATATGAGACGATATCGTCACGGTATGAACCTCACGGTACGATATTTATGACGATATCGTGGGAAAGCTCACTATATTACGATATTCTACATAATAACAAGTCTGACATTCTAAAATGCTTTGACCAGTCATTTGGTACAACATTTATTGTCATTAGGGATGGAACGACATCCAATTTTCACCATATACATCTCACTGTACCATATTTATAGCAATATTTTGTGGAGGCACACAAAACTGTGAATCTGCTCCTTTCTGCTCTAAAAAATGTCTTCACAAGACTTAATCCAAAGAATGATTTCAAAGTGCTTAGAACAGTTATTTCTTCATGTCGACTGCACTGAAACGGAGGAAAAGGATCATGGTCTATGTAGATTCCTAGTTTCGTAGTTTTTTTAAAGCTATTTCTGCATCAGAACTATTCATTTAAGCAGAGACTTGTGATTCGATATATTGTGATGGTCCATGATATTGTGAGACTGACGATACCATATCACAATATTGCAGTTACTGTTACATCCCTAGAGCACAGTTCAGATTTGCATTTGTGGCATTAAACGAATCACATGTTGCATTTGAAAAACATGCATTGTTACAGTGAACCGAGTTGCCTCTCCACAGATCTGTCCAGTAGCTTGGCCTGGTGATATCAACCTGTTTAGTCTCCATGGAGATAGACAAGTTTAATGCCATAGTCTGGAACATGTGAGACAAAGCCGTAACATCTCCAAGGGTTACTCGAACATGTGTGAATGAAACTAAAACATAACTCCAAGTATGTTTTAGATGCAGTAACAGCAGTATAACATGGCTTAAAGCTCACAAGAAACAATTTTGTGTTATATAAAAAATCTATTCTTATTCTTAGATTGATAATGACTGATAATTGATAATTAAATGGTAAAATGATGAAACTTTAGGTCCAGTTTTGTTAAGTACAGAATGAATTGAACTAAAGTTGCTGAAATCCAGTTGGCGGTAGCTTCTCTCCCCTAGCTTATACAGACATTACATATTCTCCTCTCCTCATGTTTTGGGGCTAATCGCTGCAGAAATATGTTTATGAAAACCTAATTTGCAAACGTCCATGTGCGTGGATGTTGATGATGGAGGGAAAATCGTAGCTTGGAGGTAACGCAGGATGCCAGCACTACGTTCTCCGATACTCTGGAGATCTCTGCAAATTCGTAAATGTTGTACAAGTAAATTCATGACTTTGGGGCGAATAAAAATACCGATACGAAAGCAGCCAACGGCGAAAAGCATGAATTATTATGTTATCCTCCAACATGAGCAACCTTGAAACGAAGCTATAGGACTGTGTGTTTACAACGAGCAAACAAGAGATACGTGAATAATAAGGAAATGTGGACAAAAGTGAGAAGAAACAACGAAAATGTAGAGGACAGGTTTTGATGAGGCTCAAAACAGAACTATGCAAATCACTAAAGGACTAAAGGACTAAAGGACTAAAAGGGCTTGGATTTAAGGGTACACTATGTCTCCAGGAAGATGTTACTGTAGTGCCTGGAATGTTTCACAATATGGCATTAAAGGGATAGTTTGGGATTTTTGACATGAATCTGTATGTCCCCATTAGCAGTGTCGCATCAACACTGACTTACCTCCCGACAGCGTGAGATGAGTTCTTCCCCGGTTTTGGTGCTGATGAAAGTGTCCAGCAAGTTGGATGGAGTGATGAAAATAAAGCGTTTTTCTTCTCAAAACAATATGTGTTCAAAAGAGTGATACATTTGTGTCATAAAATGTGAATGGAAAAAAGTCAGACCTCATACTCTCTTGGTACTATTTTCTTTCCGGTCATATCACTGCGCACTGCTGCCAGTCTATGCTGCCAGGTGAAGCCGCACGAATCCAACTATTTTTTTCAGTAGTTCGGCAGTGTTTACGCACTCAGACTGTTGACTGCGGTGACACAAGAGAGCTACAGCGATAAGTATATAAGCTATATTAGAATATATATAAAAATGGTGCAGAGTTGTGATTATCCAGGCTGAAACAACAAAAATCCAGCTTCAGCTTGTCCCACTCTGTCCCTCCTGTCTCTCTCTCTGCCCCTTCTAACTCCATCTGCTGAATTTGGGCATCAGTATATTCGGGTTCATAAAGATCTCCCCTTGGCTCTGTGCTAAAGGCCATGTCTTCATCATCGGTGTTGTAGTCACACATGTTGTCGTTACTTTCCAAGCAGTAAACACAGTGAAACAAGCGTGGCGCCACCTGGAGGCAGCGCAGTGATACGACTGGAGAGAAAATAGTACCAAGCGATTATGAGGTCTGACTTTTTTTACCGTTCACGTTTTGTGATGAAAAAGTATCACTCTATTGAACATATATTGTTTTGAGAAGAAAACGCTTTATTTTCATGACTCCAGCCAACTTGCCGGACACTTTCATCAGCACCAAAACCGGGGAAGAACTCGGCTCACCGGACGCTGTCAGAAGGTAAATCAGTGTTGATGCATGACACTTCTGATGGGGACATACAGATTCATGTCAAAAATCCCAAACTATCACTTTAAATGTATTTATTTTCCAGGCTAGATCTGTGGAGAGGCGACCCTACTCACAGAATTTTCAAGGTATTCATGAGCAACAGAAGCCCCCAAATAATAATAATCCAAAAGAATGTACATGTTTTTAAAAGACTGTGTAGCCTTCATGCAGTACTTTTAACCATTAGGACACAGAATGACTCTTTAGCGCCACCTAATGAAGCCAAAAGAGTTGATAATCGCTAGAAAACGACAGCTGAGTGAGTTGGTAAATAAATACAAATGTAAACAGTGTAGCTTGTTTTAATTAGTCTGGCGCTGCCTTGCTAACACACCTCTGATCTGAACATATGTCTTTTATGGAGAGTGGGAGGGCCTCTGTGTTAATTTGAGGTTTGCAGCTTGTGTTGGGATTGCACCTTCACCTCGATGCCTTTTCGCTAATTTGTTAAGAGCAGTGCAGTGGTCGCCTGTCACAACAGCAGAAGGCAGAAAATAATTAAGAAAAACAATTAGTGCAACTCCAAGCGGGATCAGAGCCAAACCTACAGCGAGGGAGGAGAGGGAGGGAGGGAGAGAGGGGGAGGAAGACAGAGAGAAGGAGAGGAGGAGGGGGGTCCCAGAGGAGAACCTAAGGCACTACAACTCCCAAAGTACAAGTTCAACTGATACTAGAAATGCAAAACACTGTTCTAAGGATGTTACAATGACAATTTTAGCACTGGATTATTGAGAGAAGAAACACAGATTTTTACACAATTCTGGAAATCTAACAGACAAAGTCTACAAAGAGCGCGATTAGGGCAAAAATCGATTATTTACCAAATATCTTTTATTAGTAATATTTCATTTAAAGCCCATATAAATAGTGGTTTGCAAAGTGGAGCCGGGGCCACCCAAGGGGTTGGGAGGCACTGAGTGGGGGTTGGTGGATGATGTTTTTCAAGATCTCAAGATTTCAAGATAGACAGATAGATGACTAATCTGTGTGTGTTTTAACATCACACACCAAATGTCTGTGTGTTGTTATGTATTGTGATTTGTGTCCATTGTCTTTAACCTGTGTGAACTTCAAGCATGTTCTTATTTTACTAATATGACAGTTAATATTCACTGATCTTTAATGTTTTTGTCATGTGTGATGGACTGAATGTCCTGTTTTTTGTCTTGCCATCAGCCTGCAAATGGGACTTGTGTGGCCATACCGGTTTGTCAAAGCCTGATCTCGTCAGATCTCAGAAGCTCAGCAGGGCCTGGTTAGTACTTTGATGGGAGACCACTGGGAAAATCAGGTGCTACAGTGGGGTGCCAGTCACAAAAACTGTCGTTAGGAAAGGCACTTTGCACACCCACATTGCTTAGTATGAAAGTGGTGTGTGCGTGAGTGATGGTGGTGGCCGGAAAGACGCATGGCACCGACTGGATTGGCAGCCGTGCTTCCGTTAGTCTGCCCCATGGCAGCTGTGGCTATAATAGAAGCTTACCACCCCCAGGTATGGAGTGAATGAATAATGCTCTGTAAATAATGCTCTGTAAAGTGTCTTTGTGACATGTGTCTGTGAAAAGTGCTATAAATAAAACTCTTACTTAATATAGGTGAAAATGAGTCTGCATGGAAAACTGGCACATTTGCCGAACACGTGTTGATTAATGTTCACCGTCCCATATTTAATAAATAAACATAAAAAATATGACACTGTCTTTTTATATATTTGGAAAAGTAAACTATATAATTTGGTGAAATTATGTCCAACAATATCATAAACTATTCAAATAAATTACATTAAACCTGTTAAATTACACATTTTTCAGGTTGAAAATATTACCAGCATCACATTGACTTTGCTATGAAAAGGGACAACAGTAGAAGATGAGCACATTCTAGAGTCTGAAAACAATCACTAGTTTGTAGATTTGACCTTGTTTGGGTCAAAGTCACAGTGGTAAATCTCTGAGGAGCAGAGCAGCAGGTGTCCCATGTCTCAAAGGGACAAAGAGCCTCACATTCACAACAAGTTCAAACAAATGTGACCAAATGTGAGTGGATCTGTTAAAACTCAAACTGTAACAGAGCTCTGACGTCTAAAATGACTCACACTCAGCACAGAGGGACCAGGGAGCAGCCTCCAGAAAAACATGACGTCTTTAACATGAGACTAAAAACACACTGGGGATATGAGCCTGTTCTGTGCAACTCTGAAGAACTACTGTATCAGAGGTGGATAGAATGAGTCCCATTGGAATCAGAATATTCAGGTAAAAGAAAAAAATGTGAGCACTTGTACAGATCATTTGGTGTTTATCAGATTTGAGTTTATTTATTTAAACTATTTTAGCACTTTAGGGTAAAAGAAATTTCTCAATATAAAGCTTTTTAGAAACAATACAATAATAACACAAAAACTTAAACAATTTCTGTGAAATAATTGTAACTGCTGTATCTGCTGTAACTGCTGCCGTGTACTTAATCAGATGAGATCTTTTGCTTTAGTTTGCTTTGTGTTCATAAATGAACTCACCCTGCTTCGGAGATAATCTGCCAGGTTCTTTCTTGTGAAGTTTGCTGCAGCTGATGGACTGAGTTCATAACCTACAAACAAAACAAAAAGGTAGGTTTAAAACTTAAGAGTTAGATGTTTGCTTGTAGTATGGGTCTAATACATTTTAAAGTTAAAATTAGTGACAAGACACTGAAAGATATGAAAATATGTAATGCTGGGTTTCAAAGGACATCAGAACCTTCTATAGATTAATAATATTCACTACAGATGGGGGCAGCTAAAGATTTCTAGGGTCTAATCACTGTTAATAGAAGTTATTAATTCAACATTTACACATTTGCCTTTTAGATATTTCTTTTAAAAATACTATGTTATCAATAGGGAAATCTGGCTCATGCTACCCATCTGGGAATATGAAAGAATAAAATTAAATCATGTTAAATAGTATGTTTTACAAGCAACAGACACTAATACTTGTCAGTACTTATTAAAGCAAAAATATGTACACAAATTTACCTAGTTATTGCATACAATATAATGTGCATCATGTTTTTTTATGTCACTACTATAAATTAATCAAAAGAACCAAAATGTTATTTAGTCCTGACACTAATGCACCTTACAAAATAGCACTGACTTGGAAAGCACGTTAGAAAATGGGGCTGGGTGAGGGCTGTTTTTTATTTCAAACTAGTATTATTATTACTTAATAATAATATTTTATTATTATTATTATTACTATTACTATTATTATTATTATTTGCTCTGCTGATGACCTGGACCTGAGTACATGGTTTCATTTCTGTGTATTTTTTATACTGAAATGCCAAATAAATTCTGATAAGCCTGGAGAGTAGTTTTACCGTTTCTCATTTTGTAGAGCTGCACATTTTTCTGGATGTACTCTGCGAACTGCACCGTGTCTCCCGCTTCTCCCACACACAGGAGAAGGATCTTCTCACTCAGTTTGAACATTTTATCATAGTCTGGAAAACAAGACAGGCACAATTATGAAACAAAGTGTGCTATAACCAGTGGCAGAATATTTTTACTAGTCTTTTTACTCGTATTTCACTACATTTGAGTGAAGGTATCTGTACTTTCTACTCCACTACATTTTTGAAAAGGACTGAAAAGTAAAAGTATTTATTATTGTTGGACACTTGCTGAAAAGGCTGAGGGGTTTGTTTTTCAATGCATTCATAATTTGAGCAAAATACAAATATACAGATAAAAACAGCTAAAATACTATTGATTCACTTGCATCTATTGAAGAAAATGCAACACAAATCTTTATCAAAACCCCAACATTTGAAGCCTTAAAAGACAACAAAATCTGTCCTAAATACCTTTTTACTCTTTACATACATTGTTGAAAAGGTCCTTTAATAGGTTTACTTTGAGTATTTGTTAGGGGTGTAACAATATCCAAATCTCACAATACAATTTTGACAAGTATTGTCAGAGTATGAATCTCACGGTACGATATTTATTGCAAATCATGGGAAAGCTCAGGTGAAGGAGGCTCACAATATTATACATAGCATGACTGACATTATAAAATGCTTTGACCATCCATATCTCTCTGTACGATATTTTCACCATATGCATCTCACCGTATGATATTTCTTGCAATATTTTGTGGAGGCACAAAACTGTGAGTCTGCTACTTTTTCCTCTAAAAATGCCTTCACAAGACTCAATCCAATGAATTAAGATTTCAAAAGTGCTTAGAACAGTTATTTCTTCATGTAGTCTACGTTGAAACGGAGCATAGGATCATTGTCTATGTAGTTCCCTCTGTTTTTGTTGTTGTTTTTTTTTTTAGCAATTTCTGCATCGTGACTATTCATTTAAGCGAAGACACTTGTGATTCGATATAGTGATGGTCCACAATATTATTGTGAGACCTATGACAATACGATATCACTATATTTCGGTTATTGTTACATCCCTAGTATTTGTACTTTTACTTAAGTAACACAACTGAGTACTTGTTCCATCACTGGCTATTACTTTCACTTTCACATCTTCACTTTAACGCTGTGTCACTAAACAGCGTTCATTAAACAGAAGTGGAAGCATCGACTGTAAAGATTAAATTAAATAAATATATAGTGGTGAATAATAATAATGCTTCTTAACATTAGAGTCGCAAAAAGTTAAATAGTTAGCTTCATTAGCTCATTCACGATTAAGATTATAAATAAGTCCCAATAAAAAGATCACAAATGTCACTTGAAAAGATTTATCCTGCTCAATATACGCTTTGATTTGCATGTATTATCTTAATTATGACATTAGCAGTTTAAAGTCAAGGCTTTGTTTTGAATTTTAGACTAACCGGGTGGGTGCTAATGCTAAGCTAACGCGCTGTCATTACCGTGTTTCATCTGAATTATGCTGCTGGCTGCAACATTATCCGCGGCGACTAGCACGAAATCAGGTCCCTGGATTCCGATTAGATACTCCATGTTGTATAAATAATGTAAAACAGACTAATGATCTTTAAAAGTCTTATTTTAGCACGTCTTCTTTCGCCTCGTCTGGATTACACAGCAAAAGTGGTGTGATGTAGCTGTCGCGCTGCGTTGACGTCAGGGGGGCAGACGCTGACGTATTTTCAACGCGACTCGGGCGGGCGATTTGATTTCGGCAGCGCTTGTTGTTGTGGCTGGAGTTAGCGGTGAGTTTTAGCAGGTTTGGGACGATTTTAAGCTTAAATACTGAGCGGAAAGGACGAAGTGATGTCTCTGGAAATATTGAAGGAGATGGATGGTCCAAACGAGCCGCAGAGGAGACGGTCGACGCGGTTAAGTCCTCCACAGACAAATCAAACAAGTGATAACAAAATGGCGCCTTCTGCAGCTTTGGTGAAACGCCGCATCACAGTGAAGAAAATAGCGCCAAGAAAAACGACTTTAGCTCCATCAGAGCACGACAAGGAGAACACGCCGAAGAGAGCGGCCTCAGAAGGAGTCCAGCTGAAAAAACAGAAGGTAAAGCTCAATACGGAACATTTCTGATCACTCACAATATGCATCACCACAAACTGCAGCGGAAATAAATGCAATTATTGTGCACATTATCTACCATATTTAAGGAAACGTGCAAATGTATAAAATATGCTTTATTTTTTGTTTTGGCTTTATCTTGCATATGGATTATTTTTTGTTTTCGCTTTATCTTGCATATGGATTCGTGTATGGTACTGCAATTACACTAAACTAGTTCTAGGTGGATAAATAGGTTATAATATCTTGAAATGTTGACACACATTTTTGAATTTAGCATATTATTTACATACAATATTACCTTCTACCTTGTCACTATTTATTCACACAATTTATTATAATCTTGTGTCAAGTAATGTTTATAGAGCTATTTACAACACTCAAGGTGACAAAAGTGCTTTCTAATACAAATCAGAACTTATAAAAATGTACAGTACATGTAACAGTGAAATAATAAAGCAAACGGTATAAAATGTCAAGCATTCATAAGTGGAAATATCTAAAAATTCAGTGACAAGCCTTCGTGTGCAAGTGCAGTCATTGTCATGTGGGCATATTAGACTTAGACAAACATTACTGATCCACAAGGGAAATTATTTGGACACAGTCAGACACACATCACAATATAATATAATAACAATAATAAATGTTTTTAATAATAAAAGTAATAAAAAAGGTAAATGGTAAAAAATGTAGCAAGAGACAGTTGTCAAATAAGGCATAATTTGATTTAAAAAAGTATGTCCAAAAACTAAAGTCTCAGATTTTTTTGCACACCCAGGATGATGGTTGAAGTTGGAGCATTCTTATCATATGCTATTATTTACATTTGTATAGACATCTAATTGTAATTGCACAAGAACCATGCTTTACAACAAAAAAAGTTAGGAGTAAACTTATCTCATAATGATCTTCGATTTCATGGCCGATTTCTTTCCAGCCCTACCTCTGAATTAAACCTGTCAGGAGCAGTGGGATCCACCTCCAGATCTTGAGTCTTGGTCAGAACTACATTTATTTATTTAAGGATCCCCATTAGTCTACATTTGCACAGACTACTCTTCCCGGGGTCCACTCTCATCATAAAATCACACAAATACACATTGACCGTACATTACAGTAAATCACATAATAGTCAAGACATAACAGCAACTTCTATCATGAGGGGAATAGGCAGAAAACACAGCCATCAGTTCGACACAGTTTGGTTAGCATTGATTTCTTGAGATGTTTTTTAAAAGCAAGATGATTGTGTATCAGCATCATTTCTGGAGACAGCTTATTCCAGTGAGAAATGGCTCTGAATATAAAAGTTTTTTCAGTGCATTAGTTGTTGGTTTAGGTAAAATAAAGGTAGCATAGGAATCTCGTCTTGTTTTATACCCATGTCTGTCACAGGTGGGCTGTAGTTGTGAGAATCAGGCTCTGAGGTCTGTGTCTCGTCCAGACTTTGTGCAAGGACAGAACCAAACTACATGTCAGTCTCTCTTTGATGTTCATCCATGACAGTCTCTTATGCATGACATTAACACTAGTTCTGAAAGTGCTTCTGTACAGACCTATTGTACATGTTATATCATATGCTGTGAAGTGCGAAGTTGTAGTTAAAAATGTCTAATACATTTGTTTTTGTTTTTTTACTTTCAAAGCTTTCCACACCAGGCAATGTCCAGACTCGAAACAGCTCCTCTGGGAAGAAGCCAAAGAAGTCCACCCTACCTTCACCCATCCTTCCATCTCCTCCTCCAGCTCTCACCGCCAAGAGCTCCAAAGTCCAGACCAGGAAACAGACCTCACAAGTCCAGACCAGCAACCGGACCCCCAGAAAACAGACACCCAGAAAACAGACACCCAAAGTCCAGACCGAAACCCAGGAGCTCAACCCGTCAGACAAGGTTTGGTCCCAGAAAGTCCGCCGCTCCTACAGCCGACTCAGCGACAAATCCCTGAACAGCCCCGACTCTCGCCTCACACTTTTCGGATTTGAAAAACTCCAAACTCCAGAGGTGATCCGCAAAGACGGGAACAGAACCGGCCTGGAAGCTTCCGGATCTTTCTCCACGCTCGCCTCGTTCACATCTCTGTTGGAGGCGGAGGACTGTGTAGCCGAACCGGATCTGAACATCCCAGGAGTGGTGGTGGTCAAAGAGAAAAGGAGGAGGAAGAAGGTGCAGCAGATTGACAATAACGAAATGGAGGAACTGGCGGCAAAAATGAACGCGGAGTTTGAAGCGGCGGGGGAGTTTGAGCTGTTTGTGGAGTGAAAATGTTTAAAGGATTGTGAAGTGTGGACTGGAAAACATACAGCAGTCAGGCAAAACATTTAAGACTATAAGACTATTTTGGAATATGTAAGAATTTGAATATGTGGCTCACTATTGTTCCTTCCTTGGACTGAATCTAGACTAAACAGGACTAAAACAGTAATGAGAGCAGGACTGAACCAGGACTGAGCCAGGACGGAATGAGGACTGGATCGGGACTGGACCGGGACCGTACCAGTACTCAACCAGTACTCAACCAGTACTAAACCTGAACTAAAACTGAACTATATCTGGACCTGGACTCAGCCTGGACTCAGCTTGGACGCAGCCTGGTCTAAACCTAGTCTAAACCTACTGAATAAGGACTGAACCAGGTCTAAACAAAGACTAAAGCAGGACTACACCCTGAATAAACCAGGGCAGAACTAGGACTAACGCAGGACTAAACTATGACCGGCTTGTAGAGACGCTTTTGACCCGGTCGCATTAAAAAGTGATTCTTTGCTGTATTCTTTGAGTGCCACCTCGGAGTAAATAATATATTCCCATTATGGTGTGAATAAGCCCAAGGTTACTACGGTATTTTCAGAAGAATTTGCAAAAATAACTCCTGGACTATTAGAACTGATCAAACTCAACCCATTCTCTTTTCTATCTGATTTTAACACATTAACTCAACCTCATATCTCTCATCTGAAGAAATAGTCCATGTTATTTCAGTACTCGGGTCAGTTGTTGTAATTTTCTGCTTCATTCGTGTACAAAACAATTCTTTTGGGAAATTACTTTTAGCATGCGATTAGATCCATTTATTTTTCTTTTCTTTTCTTTTTTTTAACTGATTTATTGTTGTGAAGCAGTTACTTTTGCTGCTTTACTTATAGCTACGTAGCTCTTACTTTCACTATGTGTGCTATTGTCAAAGAACATTTAAAAGTGTTATTCCTTTATTTACAATGATGAGACCAAAACATCCACTGGAAATCTGGAACATCATTGACCAAAAACTTGCAATTAATGAAACCGGTTTAAAATGTATTCACTTTTGCATTGTAAATAAATACATGTCGTTTCTTGAACAACTGTATGTCACGGTACATCATTTTTGCAAACACAATTCAGTTGTTATAGGTATGTGAGATTTTTATTTCAAATTTCATAAACTTAACCATCCAAACGTATGAGATCAACCTGTTTAAATCAAATACAGCTGTTTAAGGATATAACAATAACTGAAATATTGTGGTATAGTTATGGTGCAGAAATAGCTAAAAGCAGAGGGAACTACACAGACCATGATCTTTGCTCCGTTTCAGTGCAGACGACATGAAGAAATAACTGTTCTAAGCACTTTGAAATCTTCATTCTTTGGATTAAGTCTTGTGAAGGCATTTTTAGATGAAAAAGAAGCAGATTCACAGTTTTGTGAACCTCCACAAAATATTGCAATAAATCTGGTACGGTGAGTTGTATATGATGAAAATATGGTACAGAGAGATTTGGATATCGTTCCATCCCTAATGACAATAAATGTTGTACCAAATGACTGGTCAAAGCATTTTAGAATGTCACTCTTGTTATTATGTAGAATATCGTAATATCGTGAGCCTCCCCACCATATCGTGAGCTTTCCCACGATATCACAATAAAAGTTCATATAGCCCCTGACAACTTTTATCCAACTGATACAGTGACTTCACACTGGGGGTAGGGTGACCATCCATCCATCCATCCATCTTCTCCCGCTTAATCCGGCTGGGTCGCGGGGGCAGTTTGCTGCCCAATCCTCATAGCACCTGACCCCCCCTATGAACCCCTCTGCAGGTGGTGAGCCCACAGGAGGGGGCTGGTTGGTATAAATAAAACTGAAAAGCGTGTAAGATTGTGCATTCTCATGTCATAATCTGATGAACTTCTGATGCTTTTTTTTTGCTTTATGGTCATTTGAAAACACGGTTTTCTATATTTTGGGTAAAGAAATGACAATTTATGCGCCTCTTTACTGTTGACGGCGATCAGATTAGTCAAAAATTCTGATAGTCCTGGTTTAGATCAAATTGGTCAAAAATCAGGACACCTGGGACATTTCTTGTATAAAACTGGGACAAATCAGTGGTTTTGGATAAATCTGCTGGGACAGGGGACACAGGACTCAAACCTGGGACTGTCCTGGGTAAACGGGAATGTCTGGTCACTCTCGCTGGCGGAATGTTCAGGAGTTACCAATGCACGCAAAAGTTTTCAGATGGATTTAAACAGCACATTTTCAGGAGCCTGTGATAGATGCGATACGAGCGTTCATGGTCCTGTTTAGGGGTTTGATTTCCAACAAAAAGGTGAGTGTGACTAACTTAGGGTGACCAGATTTTCAAAATTAAAAACTGGGACATCCCTGGTTTGGGTCGATTGGTAATCATAAAATTGTGAAACGAAAATTGCTATGCACTCTAATGTGAGTCAGTATAGTCACATTTTTGTTGTGTTTTTGTCCTTTTGAAGCAGCTTTTCTGTATTTTACCTAAACAAATAACAATTTATGCCTCTCTTTACTGTTGGCAGGGATTGGTCAAAAATAGGGACACCTGGAATGTTTCTTGTAAAAAAAAAAAAAAAAAACTAGGACAAATCACTGTTTTGGATAAATCTGCTGGGACAGGGGACACAGGGCTCAAAACTGGGACTGTCCCAGGTAAATAGGGACGTCCGGTCAAGCTCGACTAACTGAAAAACTGTTGCTTGCCTAGTAATTTTATGTGTGAGGGACTTGTTTGACAGCACAAATCAGCTCACTTGTACTTAAGGTTAAACCACCTCTTTCTGGTCAGATTGTGTTAAAAAAAACTCAGATTAAAGTCTAACAAAGCCTCAGACAGAGCCGTGCCTATAGTTAGCATAACATCCCCAGAATGTTGAAACAAAATAGCTATAGAAACGTTAAAAGGACGGCACATTTTGACTCCTACAAATGCATCTTCCAACTGTTGTTATAGGCGACGTTTGCATATTTTCAGTAATCCTTCGCTCCTCTCCTCCTCTCTGTATCTGACCTAAGGCTCTCTCTCTTTCTCTGTCCCTCTCTCCCGTGCTCTCGCTTCGTTAGGTCTCCTCATTTGCATTCAGATTAATTATCTAATTACGTGCACATGTCCGGCGGCTTGCCCCTGTACCAGAGCCGGCTCGTCAGTGCGCGCTCTGTAATTATTTTAATCATTTTCTCTCATCTGAAGAGCTCTGCCGCACCACCGTGTTTGGAGGCCATTCTTAATTACCAAGACATGAGAGAGAGAGGGAGAAGGAAGGAGAAGAGACAGAGGAAGAATGGAAAAAGAGGGAGGGAGAGAGAAAGAGACGAGAGGGGGAGAAGAGAGAGGAAAGGGGGGAAAGAAGAAGAGAGGAGGGAGGGGAGGACAAGGGGAGAGGAGAGAGAAAGAAAGAGGCAGAAGACAGAGAGGGAGCCGGGGGGAGAGGAGAGAAAGGAGAGATAGAAAGGAGAAAGTGGTAGTGCTTTTATGTTAGAAAAATGGAAATGTGAGGGGAGAAGAGAGAAAATGATAAAGGTGAGAGAAAGGAAGAAAGAAGAGGAGGAGACGAGAGATGGGAGGACAAGGGGAGAGGAGAAAGGGAGGAAAAGGAGAGAGAAAAGAGGAGGATGAGAGAAGGAGAAGAAGAGAGGAGAGAAGGAAGTGAAAAGAAGGGACAGAAAGGGCAGAGAAAGTGGTAATAATGCTTTCATGTTAGAAAAAATATATCTATTTTTACATTTTGTCTCTTCTTAAATTTGTCCAGATTTAGTTTATTATCATTTTAGATCATGCTTCTGGTTTAGACTTTAATTATTTGTAATCTACACAGTGGCATAGTGGCTAAGTAGCCTCACAGCAAAAAGGTTATAGGTTCTATTCCTGGGTCAGGTCTTTCTGTGTGGAGTTTGCATGTTCTCCCTGTATCTGGGTGGGTTTCCTCTGGTTTCCCCCAACAACACCCCAAAACATGAACAACAGGTCAGATCCTGTGGATAAGGGAGTCCTGACTAAGACTAACTCAAGCCCCTGGGAATGGGTCAAATGCAGCTTTTTTGCCATTCACTTTTTATTGGGTTTTCATCATGTATAAAGACACACATTAAAAATAGACAATATCAAAACAATAACAACAAAACAAAACTCTCTCTCTCTCTCTCTCTCTCTCTCTCTCTCTCTCTCTCTCTCTCTCTCTCTCTCTCTCTCTCTCTCTCTCTTCAGCTTAAATCTGATCCTTCCCATTTAAAACTATTATACACCAGGTCAATCCATTCATTTACTGTAGGTGTTTCCTGTCTAAGACATTTTTTCAGTTATTCCTTTTTTGGCAGCCGCCAATAATAATCTCATTAAGAAGGGTCTGCAAGGGTCAAATGCAGGTTTAATCCAGAGAAGCTGAAGGATGGGTCAAATGCAGATTTAAGACGGAGACACTGAAGGATAGGTCAAATGCAGGTTTAACCCAGAGACACTGAAGGATGGGTCAAACGCAGGTTTAACCCAGAGACACTGAAGGATGGGTCAAATGAAGGTTTAACCCAGAGACACTGAAGGATGGGCCAAATGCAGATTCAACCCAGAGACACTGAATGATGTTTCAAATGCAGATTCAACCCAGAGACACTGAAGAATGGGTCAAATGCAGATTCAACCTAGAGACAATGAATGATGTTTCAAATGCAGATTCAACCCAGAGACACTGAAGGATGGGTCAAATGCAGATTCAACCCAGAGACACTGAATAATGTTTCAAATGCAGATTCAACCCAGAGACACTGAAGGATGGGTCAAATGCAGATTAAACTTTGAGACACTGAATGATGGGTCAAATGCAGATTAAACTTTGAGACACTGAAGGATGGGTCAAATTCAGATTAAACTTTGAGACACTGAAGGATGGGTCAAATTCAGATTAAACTTTGAGACACTGAAGGATGGGTCAAATGCAGATTTAACTTTGAGACACTGAAGGATGGGTCAAATTCAGAGGACAAATCAGAACATTTCTTAAAATCTTGTCAGGTTTCACAGTATAATATGTTGTGACATTCTTAATACTACAGTCATAATAATGCAGTAATAATAAAGTAGTTTTGTTGCAGTAAATGTGTGCTGCTTATTTACACTCTTGTTCAAACTGTCATCTGTGCACCCGTCTAACCCATAACCCCACCTCCTTCTCTCCTCTCTCTCTCCCTCATTCCTCCCTCCCTCCTCTCTTTTTCTCTCCTTTCTCCCTCCCTCCTCCCCCTCTCCGTCTCTCTGTAGTTCCTGTCTGCTCCCCGGTTTATCAGCAGCTCACACAGGAACTGCCTCCGGGCTCCGAGCTCTCACCCACCTAAAGGGAAAGGGGGAGGGGGAGGGAGGAGAGAAAGAAGAGAAAGAAAGAGGGAGCTAGGGAGAGAAGGAAACATGCTAACAAAAACTACACTTGGCGGTTACATCCTTTTTCATTGTCATTTTTTCTCAGTTGTTTCATATTTTGTGGCATTATTTTGACTGGAGAGTGTCATTTAAATGTGGTTACGAGGAGATATCTGCTAGTGACAAAAGTATTGAAAAATCTGATACTAATTGATACTAAAACTAGTATCAAAACTAGATACTCATTTGTTGTGGTATTAGAATCAATATTTAGAATCAATTCTAATTCTTAGTATTGAAATCAGGTTTGAAATTTTAATATTGCAACACTACTCTGTCACCAAAGACTTGTATCGACACTAGATACTCATTTGTTGTAGTATTAGAACTGATATTTAGAACTGATTCTATTTCTTAGTATCGAAATCAAGTTTGAAATTTCAATATCATAACACTACTCTGTCACCAAAAATGATTTTTAATCAAGTAAAATAGACTGAAACTGAAAATGTTTCAACTATCTAGAATAAAAACTACAAACAATAAAAAGTAAAATAATAAACTGTATAAATATTAAGGTATTCCTGTTACTTATAGTGGAGGGTTTGCCATCTGCTCGTCTCCATGGAGATGTTGTTCCTTTGTCTGAAATGTTCCACAGTATGACATTAAATGTATCTGTCTTGCATTTATTCAATTACAGGTGTTTCTATTGCTAAAAAATTACTTGGTCCTGCTTGTCTCTAATGAGTTTTATAAAAAATACAGCTAATGACTTAAATGCCATATTGTGGAGACAAGCAGGTGGTGGACCCAACAGAGAAGTTACTCAGTGCATCTTTAAAAGGCTTACTTTTTTTTTTTTTTCAGGTTAAGCAATTATTAGTTATTCAAATGTAACTGACAAATGTTATTTTAAAAAACAGAAACAGCTCAAATATGGCACAAAAATAAACAGCTATTTCGATTTTGTGTTTAAACCAAAGCAATTTTTTTCAGAATAGAAGCTAAACAAATATAGAAAGGAAAACAGAAACAGTCAAATGTAGCTAAGTGTAGATAAGTGATGATAATGAACTGAAAACAAAATTATTTACTCTAAATAGACTATAAATTGAGATGGACAATACATCAAATTATCAGTAATATTTGAATGTTGTTTTAAAGAAAAGCAAAAAATATAAATATTGGGTAATTCATGTACACACACACAAAAAAATGCTGCTGCAAAAAAAAGTTCTTTAAAAGGTGCATTGTGTAACTTTTCTGGTGGAGGGTCCGTCCTTTAAAAAGGCTTATATTGGGATATTTTCTGATCTGTTATAATATTGTTTCCTCATCACAAACATATTTAGACTTATATTTAGGAAATGACTTGGACACAGCAGCTCACATATCACAAAATATTTTAAAAACAAAGAGTAAAAAAATATTAAAAATTGTAATAAACTTCTAAATAAGTAGCAATAAAAAATAGCAAAAGATTAGTGTCAATAAAAAATAAATTACATAAATGTGTGTACCTGTTGTTGAGTTGTGTTTGGTTTCATTCACACGTTTAACACACATCAAATAGAAAACAATCAGTTCCACCTTGTGATGTCATGTGGTAATACAGGAAGTGCTCCACTGTGTTTTTAAACTCCAAACACCGTCACAAGAATAATTTCATTTGTGATTTAAGACCAGGAATTTCCTATTTCTAGGTTAAAAAGTAATATCTGTTAACTTGAAAACTGCCACTTCATGACAACATAAGGTGGAACAGAGCATTTTGAAATTTGGAGATGTAGACAAACTATTAATGAAAGGTACTCAAACATGTGTGAATGAAATAAAAAAACAACTCCAGGTCTGTTTTTGAGAAGGAAACAACATTCAAACCGAGCCACTGTAAGCATAAATCTGGGATGAAAGTTTAGTTTTTATTTTTTTTATTTATAATTTTTGTCATTTTGAGGGAATGAATACCTAGGACATTATCAACAAAATAAACATGAGCTATGATAATATGTAAGACTAAAACACATCCAAAAAAATGGGGTTGAAAGTTTAATGAAAGATGATTATCTCCGGTTTATCTGCTCTTCACCGCTGCAGATTTAAACACACCTAAACTCACTCTTCTGGAACATTCTCCACGTGTAACTCACTCAAATATTAGTACACGTCAAAAGGATTGAAGTAGGAGATTATTTTCAGATATAATCATGTTGTAACCTTTCCAAATTAGTTATTTTCTTTTGTTTATTTGGGCTCAATCATCTGAAGCTCGAATTTTCACTTTTGGTTATGAGTGACGTGGCTTTGGAGGGAGTAGGGGTTATTTTATAGGTGGAAGAGGGTTGAAAGTTCTTTTGTTGTTGTGCCCTTGAGCTAGACACTTCAACCACTTTGCCCTAGTGAGATATAGTTCATAGAGAGGAATATTTGACCCAGGTTAGCTGTGGAATCATGGCTAATAATGGACAACTTTCATCATTTTCATTGGATCATTTTCCCCGGAAGATTCTACATTATGTCATTAATCTTATCTATCTCCATGGAGACAAGCAAAGTGATTCTCCCGCTGGAACAAATACTTTTTCAGCAACAAAAACACATGTAAAATAGTAATAATAATAATATATGTAAGATATATGTTTAACGCCGTATTATCCAGGGCGTCCCAAAAAATCTGACATCATTTCGCAGGCAATTCTTGTTGAAATCACCTAAAATTTTCACAGAATCTAAAGGAACAGATCAAGATTTTATTTAACCTTTTTATGTTTGTTTGGTTTTCAGGTTAAGCTGTCATTTTGCGTTTTGGAATATACTCGCAAACATTCACCCAAGACTGTGCAGCCTCACTGGGAAAAAACAATATCTAGTTAAGTTAAAATTACATAAATTAAGAACATTTTACTTTATTTGAGCAGATTCATATTGACAAGTGAAATGATCGGCCAGTGGAATAAGTTTTTTTCTTCATTCAAGCAACATTTGATTTTATTTCTTATTTTAAGTGCAGCAAGATTTATTTTTATATTATGTTCCAAAAGTCTTATTCCACTGGCAGATCATTTTATTTGTCAAGTGAAATTTAGTCAAATTTTGGTAAAACTTTCTTAATCCGAGTCATTTTAACTTGACTAGATTTTGTTTTTAGCAGTGGTTCAATGCAAAAGTTGGAAAAACTTCATCAACTGGAAACAAATTTGGACTTGGTAGCAAAAATGTGAAGAGGAATGCAATTTATGAAGGATTAAAGGATCTGGTGGACCAACATCAACATAATCATTGAACTAGACTTAGTAGTTTTCAAGATAATTTCTTTTAAAATGATGTAATTTTTCTTTTTTTTTTTGTATTTGTGAAATTATTTTTAGCAAATATCTTTAATTGTGTAACTTTTCTGGTGGAGAGTCCATCACATGCTTGTCTCCATGAAGATGTTATTGCATTAAAACCTTCTATGTTCATGGAAACCAAATCAGACCAAGTTACAGGTCAGATCTGTGGAGAGGTGACCCCACTCACAGTCAGAATGTCTGTTTTTGTAGGGATTTTTGAGCTGTAAAACCACCTGTGATTGAATAAATGTAAAGTAGAGCTGTTTAATGTCACACTGTGGAACATTCCAGGCAGAGCGATAACGTATCCATAAAAACAAGCAGGTGACGGACCCCCAGCCAAAAAGTTACATAGTGCACTTAACACGTCAATAACAGAATCTAATAAAATTCATTCAGTTCATTCAAATCCTCCATCTCCAAGAGGCTGCTCGTCATTCACGCTCTCCCCAGCCTTAATCCTCTTTCCCTGGGTGCGCTCCTGAACAAACTGCCCTGACGTCCATGGAGCCGACTCCCAGGGGACCTCCCGACAATTGCAGGGGGAGACAAGGCGCTTCTCTGGGGCCACGGTCGCACGCATGGCCCCGGGACAGGTTTGGGCGGACGGAGAGTTTGGAGGTGAAGATTAGAGAGTGGAAACGCAGAAACTATGGACTAACGCGGAGGACCTAAGCCCATTGTGAAGAGGATCAGAGACGGGGCTGATTACAGATTAGCCTGATGGAGCAAAGTTATTCATAGCAATCTGTTTCCGAGATAATGTTTGGCCACAAAAGAGCATGAAAACCAAACAGAAGAAGGTTCAAATCATGGGTTTACTCAGTTATTAAAAGTGCAATATAGTGCTTTATTTAGGATGTTTAAAGTGAATATGACAGCTTTTCATGTTTTTTTTTTTTAAAATTCTGACTTGGTTTCATGGATAATCCCTGTGCTCATGTATCATAGTTTTACATCAGTGAAGTGGCAAATTGGGAAGAAAGGTTGAAGCAAAAAACTGAAAAATATACAGGAAGCAGTGTTCTAAAATGGAATGCCTCTATCTGTGTCACCAGTACACAAAATTGAGTCCATGCCACCATTAGTCACTTAATGGTGGCATTTACGAGCACAGGGTTCACCGGTGACCCCACTATTTCAAATTACCGTAACTCCTCGCTACGTGCAATTTTGGGACTTGAAACAGGGCTTGAAACTGGGCTTGAAACGGGTCTTAAAAGTTAAAGAAAATTCAGTTCCTTTTTGGCCTTTTTGTCTTATAACACACAGTTTTATGTATTTAACCCTGTAAAGCCCAAACCATTAAATAATTTACAGAAAATTCCAGTTCTTTCTATTCATTTCAAGCCATTATTGGTCCCTCTGAACAAACAAACAAAAACATTTTCAAATGTCTTTTTCCATATATGAGTTTCAATTTGTATCATATTTGATACATCAGGTCATAATGGTCAAAGATTCTTTTTTCCTGAACAAACAAAAACATAATACAATACAAATAAATCCAACACATTTGTAAACATAAAAAGGGCTACCATAATGCAGGGATGAGAAATCCACCAATGGAACTGGCAGGATGGAAGTCTGGAAAACATTTCATTTATTTTGACCCATTTTGCGGTGCACTGCATGTATCTGATTGTATACGTCAGGTTTTTCAGGGGAAAAAAATATCAGGCTGCTCATGTGGAGGGCTGAAAAACTCATGTATCAAATATGATACGCTTGGTGTTATAGGGTTAATTACATAAGAATGGCTGACAGATCTACTTCTCCTGGAAAAGGGTGTAAATTACACATAGGGCATTCTTTGACACAATTATTGACAAAAATAGACTATTCAATTCAATTCAGTATTTATTAAGAACACATAAGATCTGGTTCATAGTGAGCAAGTATGTAAAACATAAGAATAATCATAAAAAAAGAAAAACAGACAAACAAGACCAGGTGTTTCAATAAATATAACTGTTATTATAGGGTTAAAAGGGTTAAAAAGCACTTTAAAAAGTTTCCAGCTGGCCAAAGTGCTGTACACAAACAGAATAGACAATGACAGTTGCAGTACAATACAATACACAATACAAACACAATACAACTACTAAAAACATAGAAAACAGTAAGATACTCAACAAGAAAATGTCTTGACCACATTGCAAAAAAGCTTGGTCAAAATTTAAGATATAAACATTTAAATCTATCAAAAAATGACTTAAAAGTAGTGAAATCTGTCCATGCAGCAAAATCATTTTACTGGACAAGTTCTCTTAAAATAAACGACCTCTAGACTAGAATGAAGCCGTCTCTGGTCTAGTAAGTTGATAATAAGGCTAAAAACAAGATGAATGACCGAATAGAAGTTTTAAATTCTTGTGCAGATCAGACAAATGTGCAGTGCACTGGTATAACATTTATGCTTTTATTGTACGTGTGTATCTGTAGTTTTAATACAAATGACTGTTGTACCTGTATATTTGTAGTTTTAATACTACAAATGACTGTCGTACATGTATATTTGTAGTTTTAATACAAATGACTGTTGTATATGTATATTTGTAGTTTTAATACTACGAATGACTGTTGTACGTGTATATTTGTAGTTTTAATACTACGAATGACTGTTGTATGTGTATATTTGTAGTTTTAATACTACGAATGACTGTTGTATGTGTATATTTGTAGTTTTAATACTACGAATGACTGTTGTACGTGTATATTTGTAGTTTTAATACTACGAATGACTGTTGTATGTGTATATTTGTAGTTTTAATACTACGAATGACTGTTGTACGTGTGTATTTGTAGTTTTAATACTGCGAATGACTGTTGTACGTGTGTATTTGTAGTTTTAATACTACAAATGACTGTTGTATGTGCATATTTGTAGTTTTAATACTACAAATGACTGTTGTATGTGTATATTTATAGTTTTTATACTACAAATGACTGTTGTACATGTGTATTTGTAGTTTTAATACTACGAATGACTGTTGTATACATATTTGTAGTTTTAATACTACAAATGGCTGCTGTATGTGTATATTTGTAGTTTTAATACTATGAATGGCTGTTGTATGTGTATATTTGTAGTTTTAATACTACGAATGGCTGTTGTACATGTGTATTTCACTTGTTCATATCTCTTCCTCTCTGTCTCTTTCTGATGCACTGATGCGAATGCTCCAGGCCATCCCTCTAACGCTCATAAGAACTGATCCTGAATCATCTTAATCCGACTTGACTTAAAGTGGACGGAGACAGAACACACAGGTCAAACACGGCTCCAGGAGGAGACTACTGTGTGATACTTGTACACAGAGAATCCACTCATGAATCAGCCATAGCCTAAATCCTATGTTTTATATAACCTGGGTCTCCAATAGGCGGCCCCCAGACCAACTCCGGACCCCAAGTGAATCTGGAGCGGCCCACTTTGCAAAACTACATCTTCCATTACACAAGCATACAGGGAGCAAGTTGAAATTCTTTTTATATTTATTTGTGTTGTATTTAAAACACATTTAAAACAACATACACACCATAATAATAAATGCACATTTTAGTTGTAGTTTAGTTTTTGATCAGCCCCATTATACTTCCCCCATTATAATATTTTTTGTTACCACTTTATATCTGCACAAACTGGACAAACTTTACTAAGAATGATTAAGGCTTAGTAAATACAGGGGTTAGTTATTATGAAGTTACAATATTCCCAGACTAAAAAGTCAAAGTCAAAATCATAATACAGTAAAGACCATTTTATCAGGACTAAACCAGGACTAAACCAGGACTAAAACAGGACTAAACCAGAACTAGATCAGGACTAGATCAGGATTAAACCAGGACTAAACCAGGACTAAACCAGAACTAAACCAGGACTAAACCAGGACTAAACCAGAACTTAACCTGAACTAAACCAGGGTTAAGACAGGACTAAACCAGGGTTAAAACCAGGAATAGACCAGGACTAAACCAGAACTAAACCAGGACTAAACAAGCACTAAACCAGGATAAAAACAGGACAAAACCAGGACTAAACCAAAACTAAACCAGAAATAAACCAGGACTAGATCAGGTCTAAACCATGACTAAACCAGGACTAGAGCAAGACTAAACCAGGACTAAACCAGGGTTAAAACCAGGACTAAATGAGAACTAAACCAGGACTAGATCAGGACTAAACCAGCACTAAACCAGGACTGGCTCAGGTCTAAACCATGACTAAACAAGAACTAAAGAAAGATTGAGACCATTTTAGTTCTGTTTTAACCCTTGTTTATCCTTTTACGATGTACACAGCAAAAAAGCTTAAGATATAAACACTTAAATCTACCAGAAAATGACTTCAAAGTAGTGAAATCATCTTGCTGCATGGACAGATCATTTTACTTGACAAGTTCTCTTAAAATAAACGACCTCTAGACTAGAATGAAGCAGTCTCTGGACTAATAAGTCGATCATAAACCTGAAAACAAGATGAATAATCTGATATAAGTTTGAAACATGCAGCATTTTCCCTATTCCCTAAGTATTTTGAATGAAGTAAACGTTTGCTCACTTCCTCCCTGACCTCCACTTGACTGCTCCCTCTAATCCCATTCACTCAACGCTCCATCCTAACCGCCCACTTCAAGTTTTTTGGGCCTATTTTCTCGCGCTCCACCATCAGCTGCATCGCCTGCTTTAACCAGCCAATAAATATCAAAACACCGAGCCCACACGGCCACAAAAAGGATTACGCAGCGCTATAGAGTCCCGTGAAATCTGCCCCACTTCATAATGTCATGTGTTGTGCAGTGAAGCAGTGAGGGACAATAGCAGGAGAATGGAGCTCTTTCACGCTTTAAGGGGGTGGTTTTCGGGGGTCTGGGGGGGTATGTGTGTGGGGGTGTATGGGTGGGACTACAGCAGGTGGAGGGTCCCAAAGCAGCTGCACTAAAACTAATGCATGCAAAACATCGCACGGCTTTAACTGTGAGAGTTTGACAAGTGGGAGGGACGAGCGCGCAGGTGGGCTGGAGGGTTCAAGTTTAGTCCTGGTGTAGTCCTGGTTTAGGCCTGGTTTAGTCCTGGTTTAGGCCTGGTTTAGTCCTGTTTTAGGCCTCATTTAGTCATGATTTAGTCCTGGTTTAGTCAAAGTTTAGTGCTGGTTTAGCCCTGGTTTAGTCCAAGTTTAGTGCTAATTTAGTCCAAGTTTAGTCCTGGTTTAGTCCAATTTTAGTCCTGGTGTAGTCCTGTTTTAGGTCTGATTTAGCCCTGGTTTAGCCCTGGTTTAGCCCTGGTTTAGTCCAAGTTTTGTGCTGATTTAGTTCTGGTTTAATCCTGGTTTAGTGATCGTTTAGACCTGGTTTAGTCCTGATGTAGTCCTGGTTCAACTCTGGTTTAGTCTTGGTTTAATAATGGTTTAGTTCTTGTTTAGTCCAGATTTAGTTCTGGTTTTTCTGGTTTAGCCCTGTCTTAGTCCTGGTTTAGTCCTGGTTCAGGTCTGGCTCATCTCTGGTTTAGTGCTGGTTTAATCCATCTTTAGTCCTGTTTATCCCTTGTTTCATCCTGTTTTTTCCTGGTTTAGCCCTGGTTTAGTCCTGCTTTAGTTCTGATTTAGCCCTGTCTTAGTACTGGTTTAATCCAGGTTTAGTCCTGCTTTATCCCTGGTTTAGTCCTTGTTTAATCCTGGTTCAGTTCTGGCTCAGCTCTGGTTTAGTGCGGGTTTAGTCCAGATTTAGTCCTGATTTAACCCTCGTTTCATCCCGGTTTTGTTCTGGTTTAGCCCTGGTTTAGTCCTGGTTTAATCCTGGTTTAGTCCTGCTTTAGCCCTGGTTTAGTTCTTGTTTAGTCCTGGTTCAGGTCTGGTTTAGCTCTGGATGAGCTCAGGTTTAGCCCTGGTTTACCCCTGGTTCAGTCCTTGTTTAGCCCTGCTTTAATCCTGTTTTAGTCCTGGTTTAGTCCCTGCTTTACCCCTGCTTTAGTCCTGGTTTAGTCCTGGTTTAGTCCCTGGTTTACCCCTGCTTTAGCCTGGCTTTAGTCCTGGTTTAGTCCCTGGTTTCGTGCCTGTTTTAGTCCTGCTCTAGCCCTGCTTTACTCCCTGTTTTAGTCCTGCTCTAGCCCTGCTTTACTCCCTGTCAGTGAAGCTTGTTTGTGCAGATAGAGGATGGGCCCCTGGAGCCAGTGCTGTCACACTCTCCTCTCATCACAGGGGCCCTGCAGGAGAAGCCTGAGCTCCAACCAAACCTGATCCAACCTCTGCTACACTAACAGGACTCTACCAAGGTCATGTCTATAAGAAACACACACGCATAATGACTCACATGCGTTTTTATTGACAATTCTAGAAACTAACATCATTATTATTATTATATATCATTTTAGCCTTGAGTCCGTGTTTATTTTTATTGCACATTGAGATAAAAAAAGGTCTTATACAGAGCGTATTTATTAAACTGACGCTATTTTCAGCTTTGCATCTTTGAACTGTATCTCCTAATTTTATTTATCTGACTCGTACATATACACATTTGCATATTTGTACCTTATTTAAAGTTTTAAGTTCTATATTTACTACTTTTATTACTTTTATTACTGCTTGTATTACACTATTTTCTTATACTGTTGTTTCCTCATCGCAAACAGAGCTGGAGTTGTGTTTTGTTTCATTCACACATGTTTAACACACAAACAGATTTAGGCTGAAAACACTCTGTTCCACTTTGTGATGTCAAACAGGAAGTGCTCCACTGTGTTTTTAAACTCCACTCACCTTCACTTGAATCATTTCAATCATTTCAGTCCTGGAATTGTCCATTTATACTTAACTACAGATAAAAAGGTAGTTGTGCATTTGAAAACTACCACTTCATGGCATCACAACGTGGAACAGAGCATTTTTGAGCTTTGGAGATGTAGACAGATGAATAATTAAGGACTCCGGGTTTATTTTTGAAGAGGTAACTGCATTATAACATGACTTAAAGCTCACAAGAGTCCATTTTGTGCGATTTAGGACCTTTAATTATTTTTGAATTTTGCTCTGTCTTATTATAATGTGATGTGTGAGCTACTGTGTCCAAGTCATTTCCCTTGTGGATCAAAGGTCTATGTCTTAGTGATAAGTGTTTATTCAGTTCTTTTGTGATAAAATCTTTTATCTTTTGTTGTGTTTGCTTTTTAAAATCTCTAATATCTGTGTGGATGCAGGCTATTTCTGCTCACCTGTATTGTAACTCTGAAAATGCTACGACATTGGTCCTTTTATCCAAAGTAGAACGCTGTGTGGTGGTGCCTCCTGTTGGTCACCGAAGGAACAGCACTACACAAACACGCTCTGAAGAGATCTGATTTTTTAATTGTATTTATTTTTCCTTCTTCTACGAATTATTCTAATCTTCTACAATTAACCAAATTCAAAAGGTTGAAACTGAACTAGAGTAACATGAGTAATTCAGAATAATTTTCAGACCCCATACTTTTACTCCTGTCTGAGTAGTACTTTATATAGCAGTGTAGTATAGTATAGTATAGTGTAGTACAGGGGTCTCCAACCTTTTTCCTCTGGTGATCTACCTTTACAAAACAAAAATGCCAGATGTCTCTTTATAAGAAAGAAAGTGAGCTTTTGGGTACAGTTAGACGCCCATAAAACATAAACCATCGTCCATTTATTAGTGCACAAGGTTGGGTTTCAAAATGTACAGTAGTAATAGGCATGTCATTAATCTAGGGTGATTTGCCAAATAAAAAGCTGAGACATCCCCGTTTTTTGGCAGTTGATAACAATAGAATAATTATGAAACGAGTGCGTAATTAAGGAAAATTGTTCTGCACTCAGCTCATTCATGACTAACTTGAGTCAGTCAACTTCTCTAAGTTGAGTCACATTTTCTTTGTGTTTTGGTCATTTTTAAGCAGCTTTTCTGTATTGTACCTGTATTTTATGCCTCTCTTTACTGTTGGCAGGAATCAAACTGGTCAAAAATAGGGGCCTCTGGGACATTTCTTGTATAAAACTGGTTTTGGATAAATCTGCTGGGACAGGGGACACAGGGCTCAAAAGTGGAACTGTCCCGGGTAAAAAGGGACGTCTGGTCACCTTAAATGAACCAAATTTTTGTAATTCAGCCCAATGGTATAATTCTGAAATGCCTTGGCGAGCTACTTGAAGTGGGGTGGAGAGCTACTCAGACCCCTGGTAGTATATAGTAGCAGTTTATATATTAGTATATGGTAGCAGTGTATATAGTAGTGTATAGTAGCAGTATAATAGCAGTACTTTAACTTGGGTAAAAGTTGTGCTTCCTCTTCCCACTGCGAGTAAGTCTACAAGTGACAAAAGCTTTATGTTGACAACTAAACAGTGCAGAGACTGAAAACAACATTTCTTTTACACTAAAATAAGACAAAACTGATTCAAAGGTGTAATGTAGCTGTTATTTATCGCTCATGTAACTACAGAACAACTTTATATGTCCAACCAGGATATGTGTTTCTTGCAGCTCCTTCAGCGCTACATTTCAGTTTGTCTCATTTTTTACATTTATTTAATATTTTATCCTTTGTTTTACATTTCAAATCATCTTAGGTCCAGACAGTTAAGTAGTATTTTTTTTAGTCTTACTGGAGTAATTTCTTGAACCACAATCAAACATTTAACAGTTTTAAAGAAGAAATGTCCATATTTTAAGCAGATTTCTAACCAGAGGAGACAAGAATTCCACTTTAAGATGTGAACCAGTGTACCTGTACTTGAGTAAAATTATTTTGAAGTCATTCTTACTTGAGTACACATTTTGGCTGCTCTACATACCTCTGATATACATACAATAAAACATGTCCTCTTAAGACAAACTAGACAATTGTTGTAAATAAACACAAAATCCCTCTTTTGTGCATTATTTGTTGTACAGGACATCAGTTCATTTTGGTGCGGTCTTTGTCTGTATAAAACACAAGTGTTTGGTTATGCTAATGAGCCCTCTCCAAAGTGCGATAAGATGAAGACTCGGAGGAGAATCGAACCAGGACTAAACCAGGATTAAAACCAGGATTAAGCCCAATTTGCCGGGGGCTTTTTGCTTTATAACCAAAGCCAGACTAGACCCCAGGGCAGAGACCACAGACGAGAGCAGGAGAACCGGATTAGAAGATCCACTCTAAAAACATGGGCTCTAACAATTTATATAAAAAACAAAACAAAAAATACTTAAAATCGTTAACACACGGGGGTATAGGATGGGAGGGCATCAGGCATATAGATAAAGCAGGACTAAGCCAGGACCTTACAAAAACCAAATTAGGACTAAACCAGGACTAAACCAAGACTAACCCAGGCCATGACCTAACAAAGATCAAAATAGGACTAACCCAGGAGAAAACCAGGACTAAACCAGGATCTAAATAGGACTAAACCAGATAAAGGGCATCTGACACTAAACCAGATCTAAACCAGGACCCACCAAGAACTAAACTAAAATCTAAAAAAGACTAAACCAGGAAAAAAAGCATCTGACGCAAAGGGATATTGGAGGAGGTATAGAGGAGGATGGGAGGGCATCTGACACACAGGGATACAGGAGGATGGGAGGGCATCTGGCACACAGGGATACAGGAGGATGAGAGGGCATCTGACATGTTTGTACAGTCTTTCTCTGTGTCACATGTGGATCAGTTGTGCTGCTTCTGACAGAGCATAAAAACACAGAGAAATAAAGAGTTCAGTGTAGAGCTGAGCCCGAGGGACCAGCAAGACCAGAGACCAAGAGAAAACCAGGTCTGAACCAAGTCTAGACCAGGACTGAACCAGGACTAAATCAGGTCTAAACAAGGTCTAAACCAGGTCTGAACCAGGACTGAACCAGGTCTAAACTACAGTAGGTCTAAACTATGACTAAACCAGAACTAAATCAGGTCTAAACCATAACCAAATCAGGTCCAAACTGAGGCTAAACTAGGTCTAAACCAGGTCTGAACCAGGACTGAACCAAGTCTAAACTAGGACTAAATCAGGTCTGAACCAGAACTAAATCAGGTCTAAACCAGGGCTAAATCAGGTCTAAACAAGATCTAAACCAGATTTAAACCAGATCTAAACCATAACTGAACCAGGTCTAAACCATAACTGAACCAGATCTAAACCAAGACTAAGTCAGGTCTAAACAAGGTCTTAACAAGGTCTAAACAAAGTCTAAACCAGGTCTGAACCAGATTTAAAGCAGAACTAAATCAGGTCTAAACCAGGACTAAATCAGGTCTAAACCAGGACTAAATCAGCTCTAAACCAGGACTAAATCAAGTCTAAACAAGGTCTGAACCAGGACTGAACCAGGTCTTAACTACAGTAGGTCTAAACTATGACTAAACCAGGACTAAATCAGGTCTAAACCAGAACCAAATCAGGTCCAAACCAAGGCTAAACTAGGTCTAAACCAGGTCTGAACCAGGACTGAACCAAGTCTAAACCAGGACTAAATCAGGTCTGAAACAGAACTAAATCAGGTCTAAACCAGGGATAAATCAGGTCTAAACAAGATCTAAACCAGGTCTGAACCAGGTTTGAACCAGCCATGGACAAATTTTTAGGTTGGGGCTCTGTCACCTGCTTGTTTCTGTTGTTCCACAGTACAACATTAATCAAACCTTCTTTACAATTACAATTACATTCAATTCAATTCAGTTAAAGGTGGTTTTATAGCTCAAAAACACCTAGATAAACAGGCATTCTGACTGTGAGCGGGGCCGCCTCTCCACAGATCTGACCTGTAACTTGTTCTGGTTTGGTCTCCATGGAGATAGAAAGGTAACAGGCAAAGCAATAACATCTCAGTCCGTGAAAAGCACCTGAACCAGGGAACCCAGTTCTATGACCTTTAGTGGAACCATAGAAAACCAGAGCTAAATAAAACCAGGGCTAAACCTGGACTAAAGAGGGACTAAACTTCACCTTTCTGTCAAAAAGTTTTCAAAATGTTCAAACAAACAAATAACACAAAAGACAGTGCCTCTCTCAGATAAACTCTTATTTATTCATTTTGGTAATTTACCAATAATTATCTCTATTTACATTATTGTAATCATATAAACAATCGCTGGATAATATTTCCCTACAGTTGCGTTGCACATTTACAGAACAAGACCACATACACAGATCTGAACTTTACACATTCATATGCCAGTGCTACACACACTGGGGGCAAACGGGGGAGGTGTCTTGCCCAAGGACACATGGAGCAGGATTGAACCAACAACCTCATGGACAGCGAATGGCATGCTCTATACGTCCTAACCTTTAGCTGCTGAGTTGAACTAGAACATTCACGTACACGGGAAAACAGACGGACTGAATCTTTGCCCATCGTTTTCAGATAAGAAACAATCAGGACTGTTGTCATAGCTATGGATGATGAAAAGTTGTCAAAATAAACCCATAGATAGGGAACTGAGGGGACAGTTCAACCAGAGTCTAGTGGAAGTAGAAGTTGCGCTGTAATAGAAGGAAAGAATCAGGAGAGTTGTGTTAATCTGCAATGAACACTTGTAGTTCTGTCAGAGGCTGAGAATCTTAAAAGGCTGTGAGTGAGATGCAGACTTAAGAGGAGATCATTCTAATACAGGGGTGGGCAATTACTTTTTCCATGGGGCCACATGAGAAACAGAAAATATTGTGGAGGGCCAAAATGCTTAACTTAATTCTACATAATATTAATTGCATTTCTTTATATAGGCGCTGGTCAGACGGGTAAGAATTTATGTTATGATTAAGCAATGCAAAAGTGAAAATGACATTTAATGAAAACACCTCTAAAATAAAAACAATGCAGCTTTAGTCCATGCATGAGGTAAAATTATAAACTATGTTTATTAGTAATTCCAAATAAGCTTAAACCGGCCTGTCAGAGTTAACCAAAGCGTCATATGTGGCCCAGGAGCTGGACAATGCCCTGGTCTGGTCTAATACAAATTATACTTTTACTATGGTTTTAACAAGTCTTGTCACCTCGAGAAGAATCCTCTGTCTGCTCAGGCAGGGCTGTGTCTGGTCCTTGAGATGATGTGACTGACTCTAGGAGTTATGGTTTAGCTCCTGTTTTGGTGTGGGAGACCCAACCAGAGGCATAATGCTCCAGTTACCCAGGAGAAGCTCAGAGTAGAGCCGCTGCTCCTCCATATCAACAGGAGCCAGCAAAGGTGGCTGAGGCATTTGTTACAGATGCCCTGAAAGGTTTGTAGGCCCAATGCAGAGAGAGGGGCCCTCGTCTGTAATGTGTATTTTTAATATATTGAACGTAACGTACAGGCCCACAACATGACTTGTAACCAGGGCACAGTTTGATTCTACACCTGCTAACTGATGTCACTTATTACACATGTGTTATTGTCTTAAAAGCAGAGGTCTCCAACCTTTTTCCTCTGCTGACCTACTGTTTTAAAATGAAAATGCCAGAGAACTACTCATTTTAGCAGTCACCACAAATTGAGAAAGTAGAAGAGCTTTAGACGGGGAACAGTTAGATTCCTATTAAACATAAACCATTCTCCATTTATTAGTGCACAGTAAAATGACACATTTACATTGGTAATTAATCAGATTTTAGTTTTAATGCGCAATACATATAATTCTGAACTTCCTTGGCAAGCTACTCTGAAGGGGGTGGAGAGCTCCTGTAACTCCCGAGGTACAGACTGGAGACCCCTGGTTTAAAGAGGCCTGATTATGAGCTTGTAATGAGCATTCTTATTGCTGTTTTTAGTCTGCACTCTTCTCTTTAAAGTTCATTTGATGATGCTAATTTATGTTTTTATTTGTTTGTATTGTGATTTTAATGTATTTCTTTTTTCTGTAAAGCACTAAATTACTTATGAAATATGAAGTAAGCTATACAAATAAATTTGCCTTGCCTGGATTCTCAGCTCTCGAGTTTGTCTGATCGTGTATAACACTAGGAAACTGATAGTGTATAAATGACATGTATAATGTAAAGACCAACATATCGTACTTGTATCCATTCCTTCATCCCTTATGACTGTCCGACTGCAGTGGGCGTAGCATTAGCCACATTAGCCACGTTAGCGGCCGCCCCCACCCTGAGCAGCTCCTTCCTGTGGGTGAGGATGAGGTCGAAGCTGGACTGGAGGCGGTTCTGTTGCTCTTGGACCCGGGTCTGGAGAGTCCGGACCCATCGGATCAGAGCCAGACGTCTGTACATGGTCAGCTGGGTCTGGTGCTTCTCCATCTCCTGAGCTTTGAAACGCTCACGGTCTCTGAGCGTCCACACGGCATCCAGCAGCTCCCCACGCTCCCCGTCCGAGTCCGAGGACTGGTCTTCATCTGAGACACAGAGGATACAGAGGATGAACAGAGGATAAAACCAAGAGGCCCAGTAGGCCCCTACAGGCCCAGTACTGAATATAATAACTACGACTGTCTGGAGGACCTCACTACTAGAGCCTTTATGCCTTGGACCCAGCCAAGTCTGTAGACAAGTCTATACAACTTATATGTAGTGCTATTAAATGCATGGTTGTTTTAATGAATTATTGCAGAGAGTGCCTGGCCCCTCCTTAACCCCTCGTAGTTTAGTACCCACAGCCCTTTGCCTCGTGGCTGCAGATCCAAATAGCTGTTCACCTATGTTGGGTTAACTCCACACCCCTCCCCTACCCTGCTGCTAGTCCTGAGAAATGTTTGTCCTGTGTTTTGACTGTGCTGATGTCGCAGAGGTGTTTTTTTTGTGTGTGTGTGTAACTCTTTTTTCTCCTCCATCTATCCTCATGTTTTGCTGCAGTGTTTATTCGTTTATTCTGCGACCTGTTCGTTTATTCGTTTATTCTGCGACCATTGTTTTGTTCATTTGTAATGTGTGGATGGAGTGACAGGTCCAATTTTGATTCCTTTGTATGTTTTGTACATGTGAAGAAATTGACAAATAAGGCCATTATAATTATGGCAAACATACAAATCCCATTCAGTTACATCTATGAGCAGCGAGAAGTGCTTTGCGCTTCTAAATAGAGAAGATACTAACAAAGGCACAAGCTGATTCAATCTGATGAAATGATTTTACAGAAAGTTACTCAAAGTTACTCTCTGAAACTTTCAAACAGTTTCAGAGAGAGAATCCCAACAGGAGCCTGCCTGGTCAGCCAAGGCTACATGCTCTTTCTAAACTTTACAACGACAGTGGTCTGGGACTGGGTCTGTCACCAGGAATTCTGATGGCCGTGATTGACAATGAGGTAACCAGTCAGAGAGACTCAAAACAAACATGGCGGCTCACAAGTGTAAAAGAAGAAAAGAGAGAGAATGAAGAAACATCATGGAAAGTGGATGGTCATGGTTCGGTCCCAGACCCTTCTGCACTCAAACATTTGACACCAGTCTTTTGATATTTTAAAAAAATATTTATTTAGACTTATATTTTCTCTTTGTTATTATATTGTTATGTGTACGCTACTGTGTCCAAATAATTTCCCTTTGGATCATTAAAGTTTGTCTAAAGGCCGCCGCACACCGATTTTTTGGTCTTAAAGCGCACACCATAGACACAAGAATGTTATGAGACTTAAAATCTTCGATCACAAAGACTGCAGCGGGATCTGTGTGTGGACCACAGGATATAAAGCTGTGAGTGCGATAGTGTCAGCTGTTTTGCGTCAACTGTGTTATTATTAATTGTGAAATGTGGAGCAATACTTCCGATACAGGATTTTTAAAGCATAAAAGATTGGAGATAAAGTCCACAGGAAGTAGAGTCACTATCGCTAATCTGGTCAATCCGTGCGCTGTGTGGAAGTAAACAAACACATGTAAGGATCTATTTCGCCTTTTTACTTTTAAAGAACGCCTCAAACTGGATTAACAGTGCTGTTTTGTGGACTGGGGTCATTATTTGCAGAGGACAAGTTCTATGAATAATGTGGATGAGACGCTGCACATTAAATTTACCACTTTACATTAGGTGAGTAATAAAGTCTCCTCATTATTTTCCCTATATCCTGAGTTTGTATGTTGCGCCTCTGTGTCCGTCACTCCTTTGCCCCTGACGCTCTGTTTTATCAGCTGTTACCGTAGCGTTGCTGATGTTTAGAGGTTATGATCTGACACTGACACCACACACAAGAAGAAATCACATCCAAAATCGGGCAAATTCTCCTGCAGTGTGCGGCAGCCTTTAGTCTAAACAGAAAACAGGAGGGACTGGCTCCAGGCTGAACTAAACAGAAGCCCTGAGTCTGGATTTAATCAGGTTCCAGGTCATAATTAGAGCATAATCACAGAATATTCACCATCATCGAGCAGACTGCTGTCATCGTTGGCGCTCAGGGACTGCCTCTTCTCCAGACTGGACCTGGTTTCTCCGACGCCGATGCGGTCCCACCTCTCCACGGGGCTCTCCTCGGCTCCTCCACCCTCCAGCTGCAGTGACGCCATACTCTCAGAGTGCTCGCTGTACTCAGAGTCAGACCCGCTGTCTCCCCACTCGTCTGCGTTCTCCATCTGTCGTATCTCCTCGCGGTCCTCTCCTCTCAGACCCAAACTGCTCTGGCGACGCTGAATCGCCTGGAGCTTCTCGCGCTGCTTCTCTTCGAATTGTAGCATCATGGTTCTGGCCTCCTCTTCTGTGATTTTACCTTCCTCGGCTCCATCGGGGGGGACACGGCCGTACCCGTCATCCCCGGACTCGATTTCAGGCAGAGGTTCCAGAGTGGTCCAACACGGCATCCTGGACCTCGGAGACAAAACGTTCCCGTAATTCCCCGGCGGGTTGTTGGTGGTTGGCGGGTCGCGGCCGAGTGGACCTAAGTTGCGGGGTCGGATCTGGTTGCGGTTTTCGTCATCCTTGCTGAAGGTGGTGGTCGACAGGAAGTTGGAGTTGCCGTCCTGGTACTTCCCGTTCCGGATGGAGGAAGAGGAAGTGGAGGAGGAGAAGGCGGAGTCTACAGCAGCAGGGTCCTGATATTGCAGCATCACTGACCGCGACTGAGCTTCACTGGAAAAAAAACAACAAAAAACAGAAAAGATTGGATTCGAAGAAACTTTTATAGATTCTATAGTCTATAAAAGAGTAGAGTTACACTAGTATATAGAGTTTCGACTTCTAATTTTACTAAAGTTAACAGTATTGTGTTTAAGATTTGTTGCTTCTGGCAGAGAATATTTGATTAGTTACAGCACTAATTTTCCATTTGTTTACATTAGGTACAGCAATCAGTATGACGGCAAGTTGGTGTCTTTTTGGGATGTAATAATAACATAAATATGGTGATATCGTATTGTCAGAGGTCTCACAATAATATCTTGGACCATCACAATATATCGAATCACAAGTCTGTTTGCTTAAATGAATAGTTCTGATGCAAAAATAATAATAATAATAATAAATATGGTAAGGTGAGATGTATATGGTGAAAAAATAATACAGAGAGATTTGGATATCGTTCCATCCCTAATGACAATAAATGTTGTACCAAATGACTGGTCAAAGCATTTTAGAATGTCAGTCTTGTTATTCTGTAGAATATCTGTGTACAATCCCTCATTCGTCCAGGTAGAATCCATGGCAAAGGGTAGAGTTCAATTTGTCAACTGGACAAGAGTTTTAGGTAGAAGGCGTTTCACCGCTCATTCAAGCTGCTTCTTCAGTTCTGGTCAGTTCTGAATTTGGAGGACACTGCCTTATATCTGCCTGAAGAGGGAGGAGTTAGATACCAAGAAATTACTCTAAAACTAATACCCTACTTGTTTACAGTTTCTGTTGTGAGCTTGGCCTACTGAACTAGACTTGAGAGTGGGGTCATATTAGCAGAATCATTCAGGGCCATAATGAGTGTTTTCACACCTCTGGACCTGACCTGGCCACACCTATTGTTTTCTTAATTTGTTTTGATTTATGTTTGAGAATGGAGTTATAGATGGAGACAGATGGTGTCTGAGTCCTCCATTTCTGTTTAAAGAACGGTTCTTTTTTAAAAACAAAGATGGCTTCTTTAACTACATGTTCAAACCAATTCTTCTCTATCCTTTGCTATGTAGAATATCGTCATATTGTGAGCCTCCACACCATATCATGAGCTTTCCCACGATATTGCAATACATATTGTATATTGTATATCGTTACACGTATACAATACGTGTAACGTATTGTACGTATATACGTATGTATATTGGATATCGTTACACGTCTATCATTTTGTATTTCATTTGATCTTATTAAAAGCAAAGAAAATGTCTTTCAATATGAATATTTATATGTTGTAATAATATTGTTTAATTAAATATATAAAATAACAGACTTTATGTATGTGAATGAGTTGTTCGTTGATGTAAAACGCTTTGAGCCTTAAAGGTGGAACATTTGAGACATTTCCAGGAACTTTAACATTTGAGAGAAGATTAAAATCTAAAAAGAATCCTGTGTATTTCAGAACATGTTTGTAGGATAAATTTTTCAGTAAGAATATAGGACCTTTTAGCCTTCACCACCCCTTCAGCCTTTACAAATGACTAATTACGATGATGAAAATGATAATTATTAGGTTTGATACATGAAATCCACATGGGCAGCTCCAACATTATCTCATAGTAACATTTTGAAAGCCTTGAACAAAATCTTAAGTCCATTTATCTACCATCCAGCTTTCTATTTTTTTTCCTTTTCACACAGATCACAAGACCACACAGAGCGAGACTAAGAGAGTCAGTCACATGAAAACGCTTCAAGAACAAACATACTGTGAGAAGTCAGGCTTATTTTTGTACTCAGTGGACTATTTAACAGAATAGTGAAAAAATGTGAAAATCAACACATTAAAGGAGACATATGACGGTGTTTTCTGATCTTGGCTCTAATGTTTCCTCGTCACAGACCTGGAGTTGTGTTTTGTTTCATTCACACATGTTTAACACACAAACCCTGCGTATTTAGGCTGAGAAAACACTCTGTACCACATTGCAATGTCATAATGCAGGAAGCGCTCCACTGTGTTTTTAAAGTCCATACACCTTTACTAGAATCATTTGGATGATTTCAGCCCTGGAATTTCCACTCTTTTCTGAACTAAAGCGATTAAATTCATGACATCATAAGGTGAAACAGAGCATTTTGAGCTATGCAGATATGTATTTGAGTAAGTAAAAACATTCTAACTTGACTTAAAGCTCACAAGAGTCAATTTTGTGGAATATAAGACCTTTAAAAACTAGATACCAATTCCAAACTTACACATTTCCAAATGTGTAAGTTTAGAATTGATTTTAATATTTGCCGTGATAGATTTTAGTATCTTGTTATCTATGTAAACTTCAGAAACATTTATGAGGTGCACTATGTCACTTTTCTGCTAGGATTCGCTTGTCTCCATGGGGACAAGTGATCTTTTATGTATTTTCTTCCATTACAGTTGTTTTTATTTCCAAACCCCCCCAAAAAAACATTCTTGCATTCTTACTGTGCGCAGACTCGCCTCTCCACAGAACCGAAATGTAACTTGACTTAGTTGGCATCACTTTTTGCTTCCGTGGGTATGATATCGCTCATTCCCGTAGTGTGGAACATTTCAAGCTTATTTGCTAGTATGGCACTGAGTTTATCTATCTCTATCTCATTTTTTTTTTTTATTATGGAGTAATAAAAGCAACTTTTAAAGAAAATGCTAAATAGAGCACGTAAATTCTGCAGTACAGTGGAATATTTCAGTCAAAGCACAAACAGAGCACGTGATCACCAGAGAAGTCAGTTCTTTTAAAGATGCTATGTCTCAATCAGTTTTAGGTCACGAGAAAATCATGTACGTGTAATAAATATCCCATAATATGCTAGTCTAATTAGAGGCGCTGTTTGCAGTGGTCCAAAGTTCTTCCTCACTTACCTTATGCGTTCAGAGCAACCTAATTATTCCGTTTCTAAGTGCTTTTCACAACTTTCCAAAGACCAGACTTTTGCCATGATGGGAAACCAAAAACGGGCACACTTCCTGATTCTCGGACAATAAAACGCTTTATAATTCAATACAGACCGTACACATTATTTTAACCTCAAGACCTCTTCGGTACATGTAAACAAATCAGGTGGGTCAACAGGACTAGTTTAGGCTTTAATAGATTCAATAATTGCAAAATCGACTCATTTCTTCTCACAACAGCACAGAATTTTAAATAATTTTGATTATTATCACATATAAATCAACTAGAATAATACACAAACAAAGAAGAGGCACAATCAAGCAAATCTAAAGTTCATCAGTGACCCCAAATCGCCTCTTCTGAATGCCCTCCATCCGAATCGTTCTCACACATCTGCGCGTCATTTCTAAATGTTAATGTTTTTAATCCCGGCTCGAGGCTGCTGTCAATCAAAGCCCCTCCTCTGACGCGCGCCCCCGCCCAAAGACATGCCTCCGGCGCGCTCACGTGGTGCTGAAGGACAGCGACAGTGGCTCGGGGGCGCGCACGGATCGGGGGTTTTACAGATGCTGCGGTCACGAGGAAGAGATACAGACGTTTTGCATCCAAACATATAAAATGGTAGAATTACGCGTAAAATATAAACTGTTAGACTCCAAACTGGCACCAAAACGCGTGGTAAATGATGAAAAGTGGCAAAAATACGCTACCGAATCAGCATGGCTCCTTCGCGGATGCTTGAAATGTTGCTGAAACGACGCCTGGTTTGAGAGAAAACGTGAAAAAGTCTTTCCATCTTGCGCACTGGCTGCATATTAAAGCTGGAAAACAACCAAAACGCTTTGACGCATTGGCGAACAAACTGAATACGCGCTAAAACTGAAAAATCTGCTCTAAATCCTGGTTATCCGCGTCCGTGTGGTGTTATGTAAGGCTCACCCCATCTTTACGCCTTCTCCTCTCGCTCGCCTCGCTAAAAGAGCCCAAATCCTGGTGTTGGCTCGTTCTTGTTTGGCGGGTTGCATAAGGAAGCCTCATGTGAACGCGGTATTATTAGACCCTTGTCCTTCTTACCTTTAAACGGCGGTGATGGTCCCGTGTTGTTTTCGTCTCCTCCTTTCGCGCCGCTGTCCCTCCTCTGAAGCGAATCGGACGCTCCCTCCCATCCGCTCTCACTCGGATGCCCTCCCATCCGCTCGCACTGCCAGCGGTTATGGGAAGAGACGCTGCGTAATGCGCTTCCTGGACTGGGGTAAAGAATGCGATGAATTCAGTGATAACGGGAACAGAGTAGGCTATTATAGGCTATTATAGGCCTATAGCTACAGTTTGCTCTTCAAAGGTTTAGGGAACTGTTAGTTTTAACTATTTTCTAAGCAACAATAGAAAACAGATTAAATATAACTTAATTATATTAAATTATGTGCAAAAGTAAGAGGCACGTATAGGAAAAAAAATGCTGTAAACTCGGAATGCTTCACAAATGGAAGTGTTCATCATTTATTTTCATCAATCAACAAAATGCAGTGAATGAACAAAAGAGAAATCTAAATCAGATGAATATTTGGTGTGAGCTTTGCCTTCAGAAGAGCATCAGTTCTTCTAGGTTTACTTGCAGACAGTTTGTGAAGGAACTGGGCTGGTCGCTGTTCCAAACCTGTTGAAGAACTAAGCACAGATCTTGTGTGGATGGAGCTTCCTCACATCCTTCTGTCTCTTCATGAATCCCAGACACCATGATGTTGAGGTCAGGGCTCTGTGGGGCCAGACCATCACCAACACAACTTCTTTACACTCAAGAGAGTTCTGAAGGACTTTGGCTTTTTCTTCTGTTCAGTCACTTAGCATTTTGTAAATGCAAACAATCAATCATTATTTATATTTTTGAAAACATTCTTTGTTTACAGCATTTTTCACACCTGCCTAAAACTTTTGCACAGTACTGTAAGTACTCAAAGCTCAGATGCTCTGGGGGGAGATACTCGGGATATGGAGAAAAGAGGTGACTGGAGACAGGAGACTCAGGAGAGGTTGGTCTGTGGCCAGGGCAGGCCTAGGCCCTGTCCATATCTGCTGTAACAAGAATTAACCTTTGTCTGTATTCCAAAAACTCATCAGGCTTTGCAAATGGATTAATTATTCATCATCAAGAGATACATACATGTTGTTTCTTCATGACAAACAGACCTGTCCAAGACCTGGAGTTGTGTTTTGTTTCATTCACACATGTTTAACACACAAATCCTGCAGATTTAGGCTGAGTTCTGTTCTGTTCCACCTTGTGATGTCATGTGGTCATACACCACAACATGAGACAACAATACAAACAGTAAAAATTGTCTCACCTCTTGTAGTTCCAGTTAAATCAGATTGTTCTGGTTGGACTGTGTTCAAATAAAGTTCAGATTCAAGTCTAACAGGCCTCAGATAGTGCAGCGCCTACAGTTAGCATCACACCTCCAGGGGATGTGGATGAAGTCAGCTGCAAAGTACAGTTTAACCTGAGCTGAAGACAGGTCAGAAATCGAGAAGTGGACTTTTCTGTGTACCGGTCAGATGCAGATTAGTTGAGCTGGATTCTGGTTCATATCTGTCATTCCCAGGACTATCCACATGAAACATAAACTGGCACAAAGTTCGACACCTTATCTGTCGGCATGAGTTTCGCCTGGAATATTACACAGCATTAGCATAGCCATTAAACTGATCTGTTTCCATGGAGACAAGCAAGAGACCCCACCAGATCAAGTTATAGGTCAAATCTATGGAAAGGAAAGGCAAGTACAGCACAATTTGTACACAAAGTAATTCAAAGTGCTTTACAGAATAAGAAATACATTAAAATCACAATACAAACAAATCAAAACATAAATAATCATCATAAAATTAGAGAGAGACACTAAATTAGAGAGAAAGGAGAATGAAAACAAAAACCTTTCAGTCAAGTGCACAGATAACAGTAACTGTTTTAGCCTGGATTTAAACAGAGTCAGAGTAAAGTCTGTCTCACATGTTCAGACTGTTCCAGGTTTTAGCTGCGTGAATCTGAAACTCTGACTCCCCGAGTTTAGTCCTGACTCTGGGACCAGCAGGAGGCCGGTCCCTGAGCTCCTCCGAGTGCAGATGGTTCATGTGGCACTAACACGTCACAGATGGACTTTGGTGCTCGGCCATGGAGAGACTTGTACACAAGCAGAGCTGCTTAAAGTCTATTCTCTAAATGACCCTATACTCACAGTGAGAATGCATCACTTGGCTTGTGTTGCATTGTGTTTGGAACTGTTGTTGTTGAGTCCATGATTAAGATTATAATATTGTGATATTGATAATAACCCGTTCATGTACAGACACATGTACACAGCATGTGCATGGGCCAGAGTCAGGATTTATGTACTGTATACTGTGTTTTCTTATGGTCTCGTCATAAATCCTTAAACATTAATGGTACTAAGCTATTAAACAAAATGAGCATTTTGAGCACTCCTTTTGGGCATTGTGTTTCTTTTTTTTCTGTTTTTGTTTTTGCTTACACTTTTATGTTTCATTTTATTATGCTCAAATGCATATTTTTAGGGTAATAAAACACCTGTAATTGAAAAAATGTATAAATAACTTTAATGTCAGACAGTGGAAAACTCTTAGCAGAGCAGTGACTATACTGTTGTCAGTGGTAAATATGAACTAATGTGGACCAAATTTTGAACTAAAATGTTTAGATTCAGGAGACAGATTTCTCTATTCATTACGTTGTACTTGAAATCTCCAAAGGGTAAATTCACAAATGTTGAACCTGATGATTTCTATTACTGATTAGACCCAAGAACTTACTGTATTACAACACAAAGCTGCATTTTAATCTGTAATCTTTAAGACATGTTACAATGTTGTTACCTCCTCAAAAACAGACCTGGAGAAACAAAACACAACTCCAGGTCTGTTTGTGATGAGGAAACTACATTAGAAGGAAAATGTGACCGGCCCAAACGCTCTGAATGCAAGGGCACGTATGTCCTGGAGCCACTGTCAGAATGCATCGTGGGAAATGCAGGAAATGAGCGCATGAGTCCAGAATAGAGCTGAAAATTTGAGGACGTCACCTCCTGCGCTGGTATTGTTAGAGGACAGTGTGTGTATTTATTGAACCTTTATTTAACCAGGAAACATGTCAAGAAAAAACAGACTGGAGTCTCTCTCTTCCTCTCATTCTCTGTCTTTCTCCTTTTCTCTTACTCTTTCCTCCTCCCTCTCTCTCCACTCATTCTCTCCCACCTTTTACCTCCTCCCTCTCTCTCTCTTTCCACCCTTTATCCCCTTTATCACCCTTTCTCTTTCATTCTCTCACACTCCCTCTTATTTTCTCTCCCTCTCTCCCCTCTCCTTCCTTTCACCCCTCTCTCTTTCTTTCTTCTACCCCATCTCTCTCTCTCTTATTCTCTCTCCCTCTCTCCTCCTTTTCACCCCTTCTCACTTTCTCTCTGTCCCCCTCACTTCCACTTTCTCCTCTTCTTCTTCTTCTTCTTCTTCTTCTTCTTCTTCTTCTTCTTCTTCTTCTTCTTCTTCTTCTTCTTCTTCTTCTTCTTCTTTTTCTTCTTCTTCTTCTTCTTCTTCTTCTTCTTCTTCTTCTCCATTGAAGAGAATCCTGATCAAGACTCAACTTTAACCCAGAGACACTGAAGGATCAAATGAAGAGGGCACATACGGGACAATAAGGTGTACCTTTCCCCTCCATCCCATCCCTCTCTCTTCTTTCTCTTCTCTCTCCTCTCCTTCTCTCCCTCTCTCCTTGTTTTCCATCTGGTGAGTGGGTCGTGGTTCAGGCTGTGACAGAGGCCTGCAGGGCTCTGCTCGTCTTTTGATGTATTTTTCAGTTTCCTGAGTGTCGCTGCTGGAGAGAGGGAGGAGGGAGAGAGGGACTAGAGAAGAGGAGGGAGAGAGGGAGTAGTGAGAGAGGAGGGAGAGAGGGAGGAGAGAAGAGGGGGGAGGGAGAAGAGAGAGGGGAGAGGAAAGGAGAGCGGGAGGAGAGAGGAGGAGGGAGAGAGGGAGGAGGGAGAGAGAAGGAGAGAGGAGGGAGAGAGGAGAGAGAGGAAATGAGAGAGGGAGGAGGGAGAGAGGGAGGAGAGAAGGGGGTAGGGAGGAGAGAGGGTAGAGGAAAGGAGAGAGGGAGGAGGGAGAGAGGGAGGAGAGAGAGGGAGGAGAGAGGGAGGAGGGAGAGAGGGAGGAGAGAAGAGGAGGAGAGGAAAGAGAGAGGAGGGGAGAGGAAAGGAGAGAGGGAGGAGAGAGAAGAGGGAGAGGAAAGAGAGAGGAGAGGAAAGGAGAGAGGGAGGAGAGAGAACATGGAGAGGAAAGGAGAGAGGGAAGAGAGAGAAGAGGAGGGAGAGGAGAGAAGAGAGAGGAGAGAGAAAAGGGGGAGAGAGGATGGAGAAGAGTGAGGGAAAGGAGGAAGAGGAGCGAGAGAAAAGAAAGACAGAGAGGAAGGAGAGGAAAGGAGAGAGGGAGAAGAAAGAAGAGATGGAGAATGGAAGGAGAAGAGAGAGGGAGGAGAGAGAGATGAGGTAGAGAAGAGGGAGAGAGGAAGGAGAGGAAAGGAGAGAGGGAGGAGAGAGAAGAGGGGGAGAGAGGAGGGAGAAGAGAGAGGGAAAGGAGGAAGAGGGAGAGGAGAGAGAAAGAAGAGAAGGGGGTGAAGAGAGGAGAGAGAGGGAAGGGAGAAGAGAGAGAGAAAGGAGAGGAAAGGAGAGAGAGAGGAGAGAGATGAGGGGGGAGCGGAAAGGAGAGAGGACAGAGCAAGAGGAGGGAGAGGAAAGGAGAGAGGGAGGAGAGAGAGAGCAAGGAGGAAGAGGAGCGGGAGAGGAGAGAGAAAGAACAAAGAGAGGAGAGGAGAGGAGAGGAGGGGGGAGAGAGGCAGGAAGCAGCCCCAGGGAGGTGCACTCTGATGGGGATGATGCTGGAGCAGAGTGGGGGGTGAGACTGGAGACATGGAGGTTATGCAGGATACTGGGTTAGATCTTAGATGAGTCCTGGTTTAGTCCTGGTTTAGTCCTGGTTTAGTCCTGGTTTAGTCCTGGTTTAGTCCAGTGTTCAGACCTGGTTTAATCTTTTTTATTTGGTTTTCCTGTCTTGGTCCAGGTTAAGTCCCGGTTTTATTGGCCCGGTGGTTCTAATCAAGTCCTAATTTAGTCCTGGTTTAGTCCTAGATGAGGCTTTCGGGTTTTGAGCCACTTTAGTCCTGATTTAGTCTTGGTTTATAGTCGATCTAAGTTAAATGTTCTCCTTTAGTCTCAGCGCTGAAGACAGGAGGAGGAATGAGGCAGGAAGCAGCCCCAGGAAGACAAGGAGAGTGGGGCGAGAAGACGTGGAGGTTTGAAGTCCTGGTTTAGTCCTGGTTGAGTCTTGGATGGAGTCCTGTGTTTTGGTCTCAGAGCTGGAGAGAGGAGGGGGAGAGAGGCAGGAAGCAGCCCCAGGGAGGTGCACTCCGCTGGGGATGATGTCGGAGCAGAGTGGGGGGTGAGGCTGGAGATGTGGAGGTCTGTTTGGAGGAGGGCTTTGGGGCATGTGTCAGAGCGAGAGAAAACGAGATAGAGTGAGACAGAGGAGTGGGTAATATATTCAGAACATCCAGGGTATAGTTTGTGTAGGAAAATTATGTAAATATGGTTTAAAGCAAGAAAATATTTGGGCTTTCGAGTTTCTATTTCATTTTTTTATTTTTCTGTTTCATTTCTATTCTGTTCTGGGTCTAAACTGTAGAACTGAACCACTCTGTATAAATGAGCATTGGGCGCTTGCTTTTCCCAGGGGGCGCTGTCACACCTGCTGTGGTTTAGAACTGGTACAGAATTGGTTTAGTCCTGGTTAAATCCTGGTTTAGTCCTGTTTTTTGTTTTATTCTGGTTTTATTCTGGTAATATCCTGTTTTTTTGGTGGGTCAGATCATCCTGGATTAGTCCTGGATTAGTTCTGGTTTTATCCTGGCTTTGCCCTGATTTAGTTCTGGTTTAATCCTTGTACAGACCTGGTTTAGTCCTGGTTTAACCCTGGTTTAGTTCTGGTTTTGTTCTGGTTTTGCCCTGGTTTACTTCTGGAACAGACATGGTTTAGTTCTGGTCTAGTCCTGGTTTAGTACCGGTTAAATCTGGATTTAGTCTTGGTTTAGTCCTGTTTAACCCTTGTAAAGACCTGGTTTAGTCCTGGTTTAACCCTGGTTTAGTCCTGGTTTAGTACTGGTTAAATCTGGATTTAGTCCTGGTTTAGTCCTGGTTTTGCCCTGGTTTACTTCTGGTACAGACCTGGTTTAGTTCTGGTCTAGTCCTGGTTTATTCCTGATTTAGTCCTGGGTTAGTCCTGGTTTAGTCCTGGTTTAATCCTTGTACAGATCTGGTTTAGTCCTGGTTTAACCCTGGTTTAGTACTGGTTAAATCTGGATTTAGTCCTGGTTTAGTCCTGGTTTTGCCCTGGTTTACTTCTGGTACAGACCTGGTTTAGTTCTGGTCTAGTCCTGGTTTATTCCTGATTTAGTCCTGGGTTAGTCCTGGTTTACTTATTTTGTTCTGCTTTTAGTCCTGCTTTAGTCTTGGTTTAGTCTTGGTTTAGCCCTGATTTAGTCCTGGTTTAAACCTTGTTTAGACCTGGTTTAGTCCTGGTCCAGAGAGAAGTGAGTCAGATCCTTCAGGCTCCTTCTCTTTAAAACAAACATCCTTTCTGCAAACAGCAAGTCACGCTCTGGTTTAGATCACCCTGAGACACAAACACATCACATACCACAGATACAGAGACACAGCCTGAACCATGGACCCTGAAGTCCATGGAGGTCCTTCAGGGTAGATAAGACCCAGCCCTGCTCCTGCCTAAAGTCCCAAGGAGCAGGGTCAATCTGAGGTGTGTGACTTGACAGAGAGAGAGTCCATTCATCTGGTTTCATCTACTTGGAAGGGGGTGGAGAGCTACTGGGAGCTTCCGAGCTGCAGGTTGGAGACCCCTGCACTACAGTTTGTACCTTGTATGCTCCTTGTCTCCGTGGAGATGTTTCGTCTTTGTTTTCTCACACTAAACATTTCTGATCTGCTCAAAGGACTGTTTCTTCGCGTTTGTTATCACTGTTGTACAAATCTGTCATCCAGCCCATCATGTTGTATTGTTCCACCTAAAAAAACGGTCTAAACTCACAAAGGTGACACACGGGAACAGGACCTCACTAATAATAATACATTTCATTTATAGTGCACTTTTCAATCTCAGAGTGCTGCAATAAAACAAGAACTTTAAAAACAATACTAGTTGCTAAATACTAAAAGCATCAACAGTTTTTCCAAATAAAAAAAGTCTTTAGATTGGCTTTTAAAAGAGTCCAGGCTCTTTGTGGCTCTCAGCTGGACAGGGAGGCAGTTCCAGTCGCGTTGCAGCTGAACAGAAGACTCGGTCCCCCAGTGTACGGAGCCTAATGGATGGGACCTTAAGGAGCTGCTGCCTGAAGATCGGAGGACCTGAAGGAGCACGCTACCTGAAGATCTGAGGACCTGAAGGAGCACGCTACCTGAAGATCTGAGGACCTGAAAGAGCACGCTGCCTGAAGATCTGAGGACCTGAAAGAGCACGCTACCTGAAGATCTGAGGACTTGAAGGAGCACGCTACCTGAAGTTCTGAGGACCTGAAGGAGCTGCTGCTTGAAGTTCTGAGGACCTGAAGGAGCACGCTACCTGAAGATCTGAGGACCTGAAGGAGCTGCTCCCTGAAGATCTGAGGGTGCGGTTGGAAGATCTTGCAGATGCCTGACCAGTGATGCATTTATAAGTCAACAGGAGGATTTTGTATTCGATCCGGGATGAGACAAGGAGCCAGTGCAGTGAGAATGGGAGTGATGTGTGCAGAATTTTCTTTCATTGAAATTCTGGCGACGCTGTTTTGGATATATTGTAGTTTTTGAGTGTCCTTAGCAGGAATCCCAACAAAAAGTCCTCAAAAATACAAAACAACAAAACAACAACAAAAGTCTAAAGTCTAAATTTAGTGGTCCTTGTTTAGTCCTATAGGTGGTGATGGTTCATTCTAGATCAAGTTGATTAATGAGCATTGATCAGCTATGACACACCTTTAAAACTCCACACACCTTCACTACAATCATTTGGATCATTTCAGACCTGGAATTGACTATCTCTACTGAACCAAAGGTGAAAGGAGCTGTTCACTTGAAAACAACCACTTCATGACATCACAAGGTGGAACAGAACGTTATGAGCTTTGGAGATGCAGACAAACAACTAAACACAATTCCAGGTCTGTTTTTGAGGAGGTAACAACATTTTTACATGGCTTAAATCATTTTTTTTGTAATATACACTTGAAAAAAAAAAAAAAATTAGTTAAGTTAAAATGACTTAAATTAAGAACATTTTACTTTATTTGAGTGGATTCAACTTGACAAGTAAAATGATCTGCCAGTGGAATAAATGTGTTTTTTCTTAATTCAAGCAACATTTGATTTAGTTTCTTGCAAAAAGTTGTTTTTCTTATTTTAAGTGTAGCAAGATGTATTTTCATATTTTACGCACAAAAGGTCTTATTCCATTGGCAGAGAAGTGAAATTTACTCAAATTATGGTAAAACTTTCTTAATTCAAGTGATCTTAACTTGACTAGATTTTGTTTTTTGCACTGTAGGACTTTTAATTGTCAAATACGACCATTTCTTACTGACCAAATTACAGCATTATAAGTTAAAATGTAAGCTGTGCGAAAGCCTCTTTCACAAACTTTTCTGATTTTCGGTCCACTGCTTGTCTGCATCTTCATTTCCATCTTTTGTTCAGTAGAAATGGGCAGAACTCAGCCTAAATGTGCAGAGTTTGTGCGTTAAATCTGTGTGAATGAAACAAAACATCAGAAAATAACGTAATATGGGTGCTTAAAATAAAACAAAGCAACAATCTTTAATTTTTAACACTTCTAAATGTACAGTATAGGTCAATTCTACCCTTGGGACACTGAGTACAAACCAAATTGTCCATATCTTTGACAAACCATTTTAAAAACAATAACATCTCCAATGACACGTACAACTTTACGCGCTTTTCTCTAATTATCCAAGGACCCAGAGCAGTTTTAGCCCATCAGGGTCAATTTTAAACTCCTCAAACAAGAAACAAGGTCTTAATAATAAATATCTGTAAAGACATAGATTCAGTGTAGTCCTAATGGAGTGTAGTGGGTGCCCCCTGCTGTTATTACCCCAGGACTGCACTGGTCATTATGAAGTTAATGGGGTAAAAATGGCAATTCATTAGTCTGGAAATGACCATTAAGAGAAACGTGATCTTGGGTTGAGTGGGGAGTATTTTAAGATTTAGGCAATTAGAGGTTCATTGCCGTCAGAAATGATTTGAGGATTCATTTGAGAGTTTTGTATTTCGGAAAAGAAAGTTTGTCCCAAGTTGAATTACAGCAAATCATTCACGATCCAGGTTAAGAGGAGTCTAAATTGAAAGTGTGTTTGTGCATTTTGGTTGCGCTCGGTGCTCTAAAAAACACATCCTTACTTACGGTGAGGGCTTGCATCTCCACAAACCTGACTCGTATCTATTCCTTTGTTTACGCCGCAAAAAAGCTTGGCAAAAATGTAAGATATAAACGCTTAAATCTATCAGAAAATGACTTAAAAGAAGTGAAATGATCTGTCCATGCAGCAAGTTTTCTTACAATAAACTACGTCTAGACTAGAATCAATCCAATTTAGAACTAGTAAATTGATAATAAATCTGAAAATAAGATGAAAAATGTGATATAATTTTTAAAATCATGGCCATATCAAAGAAATTAGCAATTCATAATTTTCCACATATTGTACAATTAACTTATGAAAATTGTTCTTAAGTAATTTTTAGACCCTACTTTTATTCCTACTAAATAATCTATTGTAGTTTAATAGTACTCTTAATAGAGTAAAAGTTGTGCTTTCTTTCCCTACTCTTTAGTGCAAGTCTAAAGTGACAAAAGCTTTATGGTGAAAATATGAAATTATTTGAACATGTTTCTTGTAGCGCTTCTTCAGATTTTCTTATTTTTGTGTCTGTCCTTTGAAAATACCAGATTTTATGCATTATTTCAACTTTTGCAACTTAAAATTATGCCTAGAATATAAATGTGATGCAAGTGTTAGAAAATTTAAGTAAAAAATAACAGAGGAATTCGTCTTTAAATACACTTTTATTTACAGGTACAACCATTAAAAACTCTAACCATAAAAACATAAGGTTTATTTACATGATAAAAACTTTAACACAGATACACAGACAGAGCAGTCGAGGCATCAGAGCAAACTCAAAAAGCACCAAAAATATCTCAGTTCAAGTAAATCATACTGGTTTAAGTCTCCGTTCTGAGCCCATGTAAACAAGAGCAAACACTCCAGGGAAACGGTGATTTTAAATAAATGCAAATGCATGTTAAGTAAAGAGAGGAACCAAGGTTAAAAAAAAGTTAAGAGTGAAGCCCTGGTTTAGTTTTAGTCAAATCCTGGTTTTAGTTCTGGAAAAGTACTGATTTGTTCCTGGTTTTAGGCCAGATCTAGACCTGGTTCTTGCTCCAGTATAGACCTGGTTTAGTCCAGATTTAGACCTGGTTTTAGCTCCAATCTTGAGCTGGTTTTAGCCCAGCTCTAGACCTGGTTTTAGTCCAGATCAAGACCTGCTTAGAGTCTCGACCTAGACCTGGTTTTGGCCCAAATCAAGACCTGGTTAGAATCCCAAATTAGACCTGGTTTTAGCCCAGATTCAGACATGGTTTAATGTCTGGTTCAAGATTTTTATACACATTTTTTGGTTGTTTTAGTTTCATATCTTATCCTGGTTGGATGGTGGAACTGTGATCATTTATAATTTGTAATTTTGGACATAATGTGCAAAATAAAATCTGTGAAAATTTACTATTTATAAAGCATTTTAGTAAAGCAATTTCTAACTTGAAATTTTCAAATGAAACCCATTCATTGTCCTGCTTGTTCTCAAGACAAGAATCATCAAATCATTTATGGAAACACTGTTAAATGCATTTGTTTAAAGTCAACATTTAAAAGGTGCACTGTGTAACATTTCTGGCCATTTGCTCGTTTCCATGGAGTTGGAGATGTAATTATTTTGCCTAGAATATTCCACCGACATTAAACATATCCATATCTTGCATTTCTTCAATTATGTGCATCTTTATTGCTCAAAAACATGCACCATCACTGAGCAGACTCACCTCTCCACAGATCTGACCTGCAACGTGACCAGCTCGTTTACGTAGAAATAGATATGCTTAATGCCATACTGTGGAAAATTTCAGGTAAAGTCACAACTTCTCCATGAAGACGAGCAAAAGTGTTCCATAATGCACCTTTCTTATGATTTGGAGTGAAATGTTTGGCCAAAACGCAGATGATTGGAGGAGATTGTGATTGTTGATTTGATTGTAGTCGAGTTAAATGTGGGTTAAAGGAGGAGGGTCAGCGGTTTGTGTCAGTGTCCCAGGAAACTGAAAACACTTCGTTGAGATCCCTGAGACGAGGAGATGGGTGGTTTGTTTTCTCGACAAATTCTTTTAGACGTAGAGTTTAAATTGTCGGACGGGCCACGTTTCTTCACCTGGAAATGAAGAAGATGAAGAATCAGATTTGAGGTTACAAGAATGAAGTTATGATTCACAATATTCTAGAGTCCCTAAAGTTTAAACTGAGCTGGAGGACAAGTCATTCTCATGTGGAGTTTGTTGTGTGACTGAAACAAAAACTGGTACAAAGATCAATGCCTTTTCCATCAGCATAAATTAACAGAAGTGAAATGATTTTTTTCTCAGCCAATACTAAAATGATATGATTCACAGAACCTTAAGTTTGTGTATTTCTTTAAAAAACAGGAAGTCTATAGTGTTTTATAATCCCCTGCCATCCATTTGAAAATATAACAAACTCTGCATACTTTCATCTTATTTATATGAAACATTTGAGAACCTGTCACCATTCAAAAAATAGAATATTTTGCTTTGAATTGTTCATTATTAGTATTAAAGACTTAAGAGACAAAAAATGTGTACGGGAAGTGAAAGACAAGAGTGTGGGCTTTGGCTCCCTCTAGTGGTTGAACACTAAATTAAACCTCAAATTCAAAACTTTTACATATAAATGTGCATTTGTTTAACCCTTCTCTCTCTTCCTCTCACCTGTTTCTTGGTGTTGTCCACAGATCTGTCCTTCTCTGGAGACAGAGTCTGGAACAGGAATCCTCTGGAATTTCTTGGAGCCAAAGGGTTTCCATCAGAGATGGAGGCCAGTTTCTGGAGCATGGCCTGAGGCTGACTCAGGAGAGAGCCCCTCTTCACCTGGAGGACCGACACTGGATTAGATCCACAAGCTTAATCACAAAATAACTGAAATCACAGTTTAAAATGGGACGCAATAAGCAGCACAAATGCTGAAATTTAAGTACCATCATTTCCTCCACAATCAGTGTCTGTCTGTCAATGTCGTTCATCCAGGTATGATCCACAGCAAATGAAAACTATATTTCTATCAACTGGACCTCAGAACTGAGACCACTTGGACGAGATGGTGAAACATCTTCACTTGAAAACTTTTGTCCACTTGACAGAATTTAATATTTTTTTCATTTGGTCCAAAAGGAACAAACTCTCCCATCTTAATTCTGCATAAAAACTGCTCACCCTGAAGTTTAGAGCTGTACAAACATTTTCTATTAGTCATTTCAGATTTTTGTTCATTCTGAAAAATGCTTTTAATATGTGAAATTCAAACAGAATCCTATTATTAAAACTTAAATCACAAATCTAATCCAAATCTCAGTGTGAGTCAGAAGAATCTCAATTTGATATTTGTTACAAATGTTCAGCCCTGTTATGGATCTTAATCACATTCACACAAGTTTAGTATGAGAAGACACAACTCTGACATAGTAAGAATAAGAAGTGTAAATAAATACCAGTAGGTTCTGTGTTGGCCTCTGGAAAGGATTCAAGGCACCAGTGGACTTTTTCTCAGTTGGAGCGACCACTAGGGGCTCTGGAAGAATAGGTCATATTTTTTAAACACAGTGAAGAAAAAGAGCCAAGGTTGTGAAATTTCTAAAGAGTTGAATATAGAGAACAAAATACACTGTAATTTTGGGGTTGTAATTAAAACCATGATGATCTGATTATATCCATGTCAATAGTTCATCTGTAGAGGAAGAATAAACGCAGCAGTTTGTGTGTCATGTTTTGTGATTCGTGCTGCTCCAGGTTTTTGATTAAATAATTTTTCTGATTGGAGCAATAGTTCAAGTTTCTAATAAAAATAACCACACCTTTCTTCTCCAATTTCTTCTCCGTGAGTTTTTTGGCCAGTTTCATGAAGCGACTGTCCTCGTCTCCAAACTTCTCCTCATCTGCGTCAATATCGACTGTTTTCCCTTTGGATTTCTGCTCTGACTGAAACAGAAATAAAGCATTATAGACCAAACTAAAATAAGAAGCTCCACATTTAGATTACGATGTTCCATAAACAGTCACCAGGCACATTTTGACTAGTGATAGCATCGTGTTGGAGCTTTTCATTGTGGTTCTTTTTAATGGCCGGGTCTGTACGAGAGTCACCAAGTCACTTAAACAGAGCTCATGTTTTCTTAAAGGTCCAATATTAGACAAAATGGACTCTTGTGTGCTTTGTCATGTTGAATGTTTCCTCATCAAAAACATAGCTGGAGTTGTGTTTAGTTTCATTCACACATGTTGAGTTACCCTGTCCGTATGTCAAAGGCCAAATGCTCTGTTCATGAAGCTGTAGATTTCAATTAACAGCTCCTTTTACCCTTTTTTCCAACAGAGACTGGGAATACCAGGTCTTAAATCATCCAAATGATTCCAGTGAAGGTGTTTGGAGTGGAACACTTCCTGTATTACTACATACCATGACAAGGTGGAACAGAGTGTTTTCTGTTTGAGAGAAGAACTCAGCCCAAATCTGCAGCTTAGTGTGTTAAACGTGTGAATGAAACAAAACAACTCTGGGCTCAACAACATTTTAACATAGTGTGGGGTGTTGCGGACCTTTCAAATGGGCCAATGCAGTTCACACTGAAAGGAAATAAATTTATATTTGGGAAACTTGAACATTTCTCGAACCTGTTCTCTGAGCCACTGCTCTCTCTCCAGTCTCTCTCTTCGTCTCTGGATTTCAGTCTGATCAGTCTGATCTTCATCCTCCTCCTCTTCCTGTCCCCCCTCTGCCCCCTCTCTGTTCATCAGGAAACCATCATCTGAAAGAACAGAGAACACATTTAGTGCTCACTTCTTTTCAAAGCATCCTGAGGTTACAATTTTACTTTGAGACCAGTGATTCTTACCCAAGTTAGTTTTTACAGAAAAAGTCAGGCCAAAAACATTAAGAGCCCCTGTTCTAGACAATTAAAAATGTCCTCACCGATGTTTTTCCACCTGAAGCGCCGAGCTCGTCCAGGTCCGTCTGAGTGCAGATCTCCATCGGCCAAATACCTCTCCTGATAAAGCCTCAGTCTGCGCTTATCATCGTCCATCACCTGCTTCCTGAAGAGAACACAGCAAAACTGACATTTATTTGGGGATTCAAGTAAAAAGTGGGACCACGAAGCTATGTGACTACACAAGGATCAAACCAGGTCTACATTAGGACTAAACCAGGACCAAACCAGGATCAACAAAGTCTCAATGATTTTAGTCTGGTAATAAAACATAACTGAAATAATCTGTTTTGTGTTAAAACATTATCCCTACTCACGTGTGGGGTTTTAAAGTGAAATAATAAAGCGTGATCATATCCTGACTCACATGTGAATCTTGTTGACTTGGTCCTGCAGCTCTTCGTCAGAGGGCAGATCCTCCAGCAGCTCTTCCTCTTCATATTCACTCCCTCCTCCATCGTCCTCATCCTCACTGCCCATGTCTGAGCCTGAGAGCTCCGCCTCCGACTCCAGGTAATCCGCCAAACGCCTGAGACACAGGGGAGCTCATTTCAGATCATTTATGGCACCAAGGCACATTAAGAAAAAACCAACAGCTCTTCAGCTACTAAGACACTACTACTAAAGTCATGTTAAAAAAATTCTCAAAATTTTAACATAGTTTAACATTGAAGTTCAGCAAAACCAGTAAATGATGGTACAAGGATTTTGTTTTTGTTGTTTCTAACTATTGTGCATCCCTAAACTAAACTGCACTCACATTTTCTTCTTTTTCTTGGACATCTTTGGAGCAAACACGGCCTCCATCTCCTCTTCCTCCACCTCATGGTTCTCATCCTCCTCTTCCTCCTCTCCTCCGCTGCTGCTCTCTCCATCTTCATCCTCCTCGTCCCGCTCTTCCTCTTCATCGTTCTACAAGACAAACATTTTTAAATCATGACACCCCAACATTTGTTTATAGTGTTTGGTTCTGTATGAGGACACAGACCTGGCCTGTCTGACTCTCCTCATCAGACAGAAACTTAAACTCATAATTGTCCTCTTCCTCCTCTTGCTTCTCTGATTCTGGTTTGTTGGTGCTAGATTTAGGAAAAACAAACAGAAAAACATTTACATTAAAAGAATGCCAAATAGAAATAGGGTGGTATAGTGTGCCACAGTAATGTCAGTGATGTCATAGTGATGACACAGTGATGACACAGTGATGTCACAGTGATGTTCTAGTGTGCCACAGTGATGCCACAGTGATGCCAGTAATGTCATAGTGATGACACACTGTGATGTCAGAGATGATAATGATGTCACAGTGATGTCATAGAGATGATAATGTCACTGTGATGTCACAGTCTATGTCCCCTTCTAAGCTGCGCGCCTGCATATCTGTGCAGGTCTCTCGGACTTGCTGCGCACATGACTTTCAGATCGCACATCAAATAATTGATCGTAGTTTCATAGTTAAATTGAGATGCTAAAGAACCCGAGGAAACAGATCCACTCGTATATCGGCTTAATTCAGAACCACTCGAAGAATACGGTAAGTATTCGGACCATGAATGAGGCATGTAAGATCCTATTTCATGTGGACACTGATATAGAGGATTAAAGCTAAATGCCAACATTTGAATATTTAAAGCATGTTGTGTCACAGTTTCAGACGTGTGTCATGCCCCTCTGTCTTTGCCTGGGCTCCTGAGGAAGATGGTGTAGAGTATAGAGACTTTATTGCTGATATCACATTTATGTTTCTGTTCAGATGAATTTCACTGTGTTCTTTTCTAGCCCAAACAGTTAAAATTTCAATGTAGTGAACACAATCCCAGTTCTAAGCCTGTTGTTAAACACACAAATCAAACTCAAGTTAATACATATAAATAAATAAATGCATGTTTCTGACATGATTATTATCATGATGATCAGGTACTATCCATTATGTTGATCACATACATGATGTACAGTTCTGAGACATGTCGCTCAGACACATTTCAATTTGCTCAGTGCTGAAAAAAATGAGAAGGAACATTGGGGTGGACATTATGTAACGCAAATGGTTTACCTGTTTTTGTCAGGTGATGCCTTCTGAGGACCTACAAAAAACAGGAGAAAAAAAAATTAAAAACAAATCTTCACTGTACCAATAGTAAGACTGCATTTTCTAAGAGGGGGTATTTTACTTCTGTGGGGTATTAATGACTATCATGTAACATATTTAGATCACAGTGTTACCTTTTGTTTTGAAAATGCTATATCCACTGAAAACATCATATGAACATGGTTTATCCCCTTGGTTTTTTGTGCTCTGAGTCTCCCCTCCCTTTGCTCTTTGTGCTAAGTCACTCCCCCTTCAGAGCACAAAACAACAATCAGCGTGCATCCCATAACTTCTGCTTTTTGTATCATGTATTTGGACACAGTATTTATGGAGAAGTGTCATGTGGGAGAATGGGTGATTGTAAAGAGCGTTTGAATAGGGCCCGGAACAGATCACTAGATTACTCAAACATGCATGGATGACATGTAAAACCTCTTCAAGCATGTTTTTGATGAAGAAACGTTATAACATGGTAGAAAGCTCTTTATAAAGACAATACATGTCTAAAATTATATTGTCTTTAAAAGAACCAAAGTTATTAAGACATAATTGTATTTTTGATTTAGTAAATAAATGTGCAGTAAATTTTCCTCTCACTTTGACTGGGGAACTTTCCAGAGCAGAGACCCAACAATTGCTCCATCTCCTCTTCCTCGCTCCTCTCTTTTGTGCCCGATTTGGCATCTCCAACTTCAGCCTGAGTTTGCGGGAAGGCCCCTGAACACAGCCCCATGAGTTCATCCTCTCCTTCTCCCAACCCCTCCGTCTTCTCTTCCGCAAACGTTCCCGAACACAGCCCCATCAGCTCCCCCATGTGGGCATCCATGGCGTTCTCGTCCAGACTTTCCAGGATCAGCTGTCTTTTGTGGGACCGCGGCGCTCCAACTCGGGGCCCGACGTTTAGGAAGCCGTCTGCGTCCAACAGCTGAGAGTGGGGTTCATCCTCCATGGAGAAGCGGCCCAGGGACTCTCCGCACAGATTGGGCCCAGACGCCTCGCCTCCGAGCGGGCCAGAGTCAGCGTCAGGGGAGGGCGGAGCATACAGGTCCTGGGAGTCTTCGACGGGTAAAGACAAGGAGGGCTCTGAGAGTTTACCAGAGCTCTGAAAGAAGAGAGAGAATTAAAATAGAGAAATATTATGTCAAATTAATAGGGATGTAACAAGAACCAAAATATCTGATATCGTATCGTCAAGTCTCTCAATAATATCGTGGGTTGTCATAATATATCAAATCACAATTTGCTTAAATGCATTAATAATAATAATAATAATGCATCAGTTTTATATAGCGCTTTTCTGGACACTCAAAGATGCTTTACAGAGCATTATTCATTCACTCCATACCCGGTGGTGGTAAGCTACTATTGTAGCTACAGCTGCCCTGGGGCAGACTGACGGAAGCGAGGCTGCCAATCTGCGCCATCGGCCCCTCCGACCACCACCAACACTCACGCACACACCACCTTCATACTAGGCAATATGGGTGATGTGCCTTGCCTAAGGACACAACGACAGTTTTTGCAACTGGCGCCCCACTGTGGCACCTGGAATTCCTTGTGGTCTCCCATCCAAGTACTAACCAGGCCCGGCCCTGCTTAGCTTCTGAGATCTGACGGGTTCAGGCTTTGACGAGCCGGTATGGCCACACATTGTTTTATTGTAACAGCTAATACACACTACAATAGGGAACTACATATACCATGATGCATTTCAGTGCAGACAACATGAAGAAATATGATTTTTTACTTCAATTCTTGGGATTAAGACAGTATTGATTTGCACCGAGTCTTGTTAAGGTATTTTAAAAGCAATAAGTCTCCTATCTACAAATCTATTAGCTTCTCCAAAATATCGCAGTAAATATACTGTGAGATGCATATCATGACAATATCGTACCATGAGATGAATATCGTGATGATATGCATCTTACGGTACAATATTATGATAATACCCTACCGTGAGATGAATATCGTGATAATATCGTACCGTGAGATTTGGATATTGTTACATCCCTAAAAATTACGTTTTTAAAATCATGTTGTAATGGTTTTCTCTCTTGTCTAGCTCAGAATTTTTTTGTTTCCTGTGACCCTATATGGTCGGGTTTTGGAAAAAAATCGTACATACATAAAATAAAAATCACCTAATCTCTGCTTGCACCAATGATATGTCAGTTATTTTTTTAGATTTAGAGAAAGATTTGGTGTATGGGAGCATAAACAAAGAAAGAAAAGCTTTCTGACTTGCTTATTACGACGATTTAAATACACTCACTTTTGATGCCGAGCCGAGGAAGCTGGGCCTGAACAGAGAGGGCGAGGGTGACCTGAACACTGACGCAGGCAGGCCTCTGGGTGCGCTGCGGTTCACGGGCTGATACGACGTGAGCATCGAACCAGGAAGCTCAAAACTACTGTTGTGACAATTGTCCTTCATCAGGGATGAAGAGTCATCCTCCTCTGAAAAAGAAATGATTATTAGTAAATCAAAATATATTCTACATTGAAATTAAAAGTCAAATTCAAAATATTTGTGGCTCACCGATTTTACTGCTACTGTCTTGCCCAGAGGCACCTGGTCGTCTTAAGCCGTCACTGAAAAATAAAGCGTTTGACATTCAGAGAAAAATAAAAATAAGTGCGCCAGGTTAATTACAAGAGGTTTTCTTGGTCACCTGTATATTAGACCGGACTAGACTGGGGTACTAGTAAAAGGCGGGGAAAGTTACTAATAAATGATTAAAATTTATATTTCTTTATTAGAACCTCACAGGGTCAACATTACCAATTGAAACAAAAACAGTTAGCCGATTTGCTGTACATAAGCCCGTTAAAAACACACTTTGAAATGTGATATATGCTATAAAAAAAATCACAATATAATCCATTAAACCTTTTCTAAATGTATACAGAATGTGGAGGTTTAAAAAAAAAAAAAATGTATTGTTAAAAAAAGTGATGCAAAGTTACAAGTGCAAAGAAAAAAGCATTCTATAATGCGTTCTATAATTTAAGATGAAATGGTAATTATTGTGACAAGCTTAGTTTTATCCTATTTCACAAGCATCAACAACTATAGCTACTATTTGAACGCCCTATATTGAGTACGCATTATACGTATACAGGCGGGTGTATAAGAGATTACAAAGTGTTAATCCCAGTACCCGGTCCGTGAGCAGGAGTTTCCAGGGAAGAGCAGCAGAGTCCCGTCCGCGTTGAGGAGCTCCGGAGTGGGGGGAGCCCGGCATAGAGTGACCGGAGATGGGCTCCTGATGCTGGGCACGACACTCCCTTCCTCCCCCTCCTCCTCTGCGTCTCCATCGTCTCCTCCCAACAGCTCATCCACTCCCTGGGCAAATGTCAGATACACAGTGAGATTGACAATGTTTTATATCACATTATGAAGCTCAATTTATCACAGAATAAATAATGAACAAATCAAATGACAAACTAAAAAGGGGTATTTTTGACCTAATATGGACATGAAGATATAGACTTGTTAGTTACAGTGCTCTGAGTGCCTTAAAGGGGGAAAAATGTGACAATTTACCATTTTTCGATTATGTACGCCATCTTCAGCCGCACGCTAAACTAATGCTGGGCTTGTAGCAACATTGGTGGCTTTACTATGAGGTAGTTTGAATTGTACATACCGTATTTTCTGGACTATAAGTCGCTATTTTTTTCCCCAGGCTTTGAACCATGCAGCTTTTACAAAGGTGTGGCTATTCTGTGGATTTTTCTTCCACCGCTAGGGGCGCTCTAACCAGAATTTCAAAAACAAGATAGACGGAAAATTAATGCAAAGAAGAATACGCTACTTTTTATTTAACAGATATAACACGCACGACAAATTACTAACTGGTAATTATTTTCAAATCCTCACCCCTTCATCATGAAAAGCACACAAAGGAGTTTGTATGATGCAAGTTTTAAGTTGAAGGCATCGATCTTGCTCCAGGAAGGAAACCGCTGTAGAGCCCTGCACTTGTTTTGTGTTGGGTCCCAACACAAAACAGTGCGGCGCGGGACATATTCTGAAAGTTTATTACGACGCGGGAGCAGTACTGAAGAATGCGGGAGCGGAACTGAAAATTCTGTCCTGCACAGACCTCTACCGTGCTGCTGCACGTAAGCTTGGGTCAAGGGTTTCAGCGGAGATGATTAAAGTGACTTGTGGTTTCACTGCACAGGAGAAATGAAGGTAATCAATTACCGGTTCTTTTCTGTTTTTGACCTTGTTTTAATCAGCACAGTTGCTGCTGTGTTAAAAGGCACTGTTCGGAAAGAATCTGTTCAGGTACATAAATGCACATTTACAGTACAAAATCGTTCTGTATATGCAATAAATATCTTATTTTTCAACATGGATATCAGCGGCTTGTATATACTGAGTGGAGAGTGGATGCAGCTTATATACCGGTGCCTCTATAGTCCGGAAAACGGTAAGTATTTGTCTTTGTGTGAACATTTGGGTGAGTCACAGTGCAATAGCTGTTCACAGTTTGTACTTTTAGCTAGCTGAATGTTCGATGGTCCATCTAAATAGGCTGAGGTTAGTTAGGGTACACGTTAATATCCCTGTAGGGATAATTGTTCTCCGTATTTGACTCAACCTTCAATGCCACGGGGGAACCTGCAGACCCATCTCCAAGTCTTGAGGTAGAGAACTGCACAGAAATATGTATACTTCCTCATTCATCCAGGTAGGATACAGATTTAAGCCAAAGAACAAGAAATGGTTTGTGAGGGCTGGGGGGCTTAGACACCATCTCGCTCCTATTTATAACTCCGTGCTCAGACCTAAATCAAAACAGGGAAAATAGTGATAGCCTGTATGGTGAGATGTGTGACAGCACCCATCAAAGGCCTGAACGATTATGCCAATGAGACTCAGAAACTGTAAACAAGTAGGTGTGTTAGCTTCAGAGTAGTTTCAGTGTAGTAGCTCCTCCCTTCACATATAAAGCAGTGTCCACAAGCATGGAGTGAGTGATTTAGGGCAATGCACACCCTACTGTCTATACCATGCCCTCACCTCTTCCTCAGAGTCTGTCATCTCCTCCTCTTCCTCCTCTGCATCCTCTTCGTTGTCCAGTCGGTTCAGTTCTGCTTTTCTTGCTCTCTCCTCTTTCCTCCTCTGGGCCATGGCCAACTGCAGACGCTCCTTTAGAGACAACAGCTTTGCTCCTGTGCCAAGACAGGAGATTTTAAATGACTCAAAATGTAATTTAGAACAGGGACACAATAAGCCTGACACACACAGAAGTGGAAAGAACTTTGCACAGATTAAGGCAGTGGTCCCAGACAACCGTCCAACTGTTACAGTGCTGAAAATGACTGGTCTGGAGGGGTCATTTCCCAGAATTTTGAGATTAACAATATAATTACCATTTTTGATTACTTTGCTCCTACAAAGGATTATATTTTTTGTCATGTAAGAAAGTCAAATTAATCTAATTTAATTTACTCTGAATGTATAACGCAAGTTATAAGACAGTAAAACTGAGGTACAGGGCACTTGTGCAAATCACCTGCACATGTAAATGTGTCTGTGCTTGTACAGAGTCCAGTACCTGGTTTGGAGGGTGCTGGCTTCTCCTCTCCTCCCTCCTTCACCGTCACTGTCACCGTCTCCGAGAGGAGCTCTTGTTTCCCTGACGACCCGGTCTCCTTCCTCACGATGTTCACCTGCAGGGAGCGCTCTTTCTTAGGCTGAACCGGGGCTTTGACGTGACGCAGGTAACGCGCCTTTAACAACTCCACACCTGAACAGAAGGAGTAGGGTCAAGCAAGCAAGGTATGGCCATTTTGGACATGGTCTTACAAGAAAGCAGGGATGGAATTATATTCAAATTCTTCTACTACTTTTGGAGTGACTTACATGTGTAATAATGTATTGGTGGTGTTCAGATTCTAGATTGTGAATGTCATATTCCCAGATGGGGGCAAGAAACACTTCCAATTGATAACATTGTACTTGAAATATTAAAAGGGTAAATTCACAAATGTTGATCATTTCTACTAGCGACTAAACACAAGAAATTGCTGTATTGCAACAAAAATCTGCACAATATTAGTTTTAACATATGTGTATTCAATATTATTGGCATATTGAAACTTATGATTTACCTACATATTGGCATATTTATTCTACCAATAAATCCTACTGTGGGTGGAATGAGCTTAAATCAAACCTGATTCTCAAGTCGTGATAGGAGAAGCATGCATTTTAAACTGTCCAACTCTTTACAAGCCTTTCCAACCCCTTCGGCATATTGTTAATATCCGCAAACATACATTTTCAGACATGTGCACGGCTTTAGAACATCTTTTTTCAGATGGTGAAATGAAATGAAGCCAAACACAGCTAATCAGAGTGCTGCTTTCGGCGCTTCCTTCTGGATTCACAAAAGACTACCGTAATTACATTATTATTAGATGCAGACAACGCTGTTTTTATCAAAGTGCTCCTTTTCCAATATACTCTGAGGGAAAACAAAATTTACAAAAAACAACAGGTTTCCTAGATTTAAAAGGTATTTGAGCAAAACATGTCTTGCCCAAATACCTATTGGATATTGAATAAGCAGCACATGAGGTCAAAATAACTGCTGTGCACTGTCTGCATTTTATTGTGCGATAATCAGGAAGTGTCAGTTTCAGGGCTCTACAGTGCGCCCATTTCACTCGCATTTGCGAGTAAATATTTCGTCGTGCGAACGAGGAAAATAAAACAGTCGCACCAGTGCGAGTGCTTCTGCAGCCACAGTAAGGAGAACTGCGCACAGACGTAACGTGACAAGTTAAACGTTCTAAATGTATCAAACATTAGGGGCGCACTCACACTAGGACTTCAGAATCGTGCCCAAGCCTGGATCGCCCCTAAAGCGCCGCACGCTTGCCCAGCGCGAGTGCTGACCCCAGCGTATGAGCTCCGCATGTGGCCGATATCACTCATACGAACAAACTCCGCTTCAAAACACACCCACGCCCCCTTCAACGAGGAGCGCCCCGCAGCAGGACCCACACCTGCCCCACCACTCAGTAAACACCCCCACGCCGCTGAACTTCCTTCTCAGCTAAAGCCAGAGCTTTGTCTTGGTCTTGTCTCGAGCGCATTTGGACTCGGTCTTATCACGGACTCAAGGTCTGAATACTGAGTGTGATCATATTTCATTACGGCCGCTGCAATAAACTTGTACCGGTGTGCGTGACCACGCGGGACGTCTCTCTGCGGCCTGTGCACTGGAGCCCGCAGACACTGTGCGGCCCGTCAGCACAGGCTCCGCAGCGCGCGGCTTGTCCACAGCGCGCACCCTTGTGTACCAACGTGCGTCACAGGGCAGATATCCCTACCTGTCCTTCCGCCTCACGTCAAATACGCCAATACTAATTTTCTGTCAGTATCCGCACAGAGCAGACCCACAGCACAGAGCAGGCGATATGTGGGCTGAAGTTTGCCTAAGAAAATGCCAAATAACTCTGTCACAATGTGCGTTTAGTTTGGTAAATGTGCAGAGGCTAAAAACCACTGTAAAACCAGTAAGAGAAAGTAACTTCACCTAGGAATTTGAAAATACAGGTTTAAAATCTTACCTATGTTTTTCACTTTGAAGCAGTTTTGTGTAAAGTGCCAGTGGAAGTTCTCTTAAAGAAGAGGTTCTTAAACTGTGGTGAAGGTCCAAAAAAGGGCCACAGAGTGTTTCAGTGCAGTACAGTTTGTTTGGCTTATTTTAAGTCTAAATATTAATCAGATAAAATGAAGATATATTTATAAAAACACTGCGATCATGCAGGAAAAGTACAGTCATAATAATTCTTTTGTTTTTTGTATTACATCAATTCAAATAAGTTGGTGTGCGCAAGTTCTGCACTGTAATAATCGTTCGAAATGAAAACCTATTTGTGCCCCCATTTTTTTTTCTGTGCTCCTAAAATTTTTCACTTAGGGGCACATGTGCTCCTGAAAAAAAAAGTTAGCGTAGAGCCCTGGTCAGTTAGCATTCTAGTCATTGTTAGTTTGACCGCTCTAGTCTCTGAAAGTTGTTTAAATGAACTAGTTCTGTTTTTCCATGTTTTTACAGTAAAAATCAGGTATTGTGCCTTAAGATAATGAAATCATAACTACACATACCAGAGTTTGGTTGTGGTGGATCGAGATGCACAAACGCTCCTTCATCTGGACAAAGTTTAGCCACAGGAGGAGGTTCCAGCCCCAGCTCTCTCAGCCTGGAGAGTTTATCCTTTTTAGGCTTCACTTCCAACATCTCCCCCATCTTCACCTCCTCCACAGTTTCCTCCATCAAAATCTCCTTGTCTTCAACCAATGAAATCGACATTGCATTATTTTCACTTTCGTTCGCTTCCTCATCCCCAGTTTTAACATCTTCTTGTAAGCTCTCGGAGAGAAAAAGCAGTGGTCCAGATGCTTGGTCTTCATCCAGGCTGGCTGTGGAGGTACTGGGGGGCATTGGTGGTTCTTGAGGCTGAGAGAGAGTGTCTTTCTCTGGGGAGGATGTAGCACTGGGCTGGGGGAGGACAGACTGGACTTGGGGCAGGTCTAAAGAAGGATTTGGGAGGTCTGGGTCGGTGGAGATCTGCACAGGGCCGGATGTGGGAGGAGGAGGAGGTGGAACTAGCATCATGGCAGAGTATTTTGTAGATCTATAAAAAATGACAAAAGTTATTAAAGACATTTTCAGTTACATAGTCCATAATTATTACAATAATTCAGTATTTTTTATTATATGGTAGGACCACAACCATGAATTGTTTTAATAGTAATTTATTAACTGACTAGTCAGTTTCTACTATATATTATGACTAGGAATCAGTACCGACCTTGCCCTATAGTGCTGCATCCCCAGTAGATGGTAAAATGCTTTATCTAACTAAAGGCTGAAAGTGTTTGAAAAGCTACAAAAGCACTAGTGTCCTTACTTGAGCAGAGCCATAGCTGGTCCCTCAGGTCGGGCTCTCTTCTTGAAAAACTGGTCGACGGTTTTAGGTTCAGGGATGTGATATGGTAAACCTAGGGTGGACTCTGAAAGAATGAAATATAGTTTATATTTAATAAGTTCACTTCAAAACATCTTAAACTAAATCATCACATGTATCTATTATCTAGACTGACCTCTGACGAGCCTCTGGGACTCACTGTGGAGCTGCTTCATGGCCTCTTTACTCGCTCGTGCAGCTTTTCGCTCCTGAAAACACAGCGACAGAGATCAGAGTTAAAGTTTAAGACTTTAATTACAATTTGGTTTATTTTGTGTTATGAGAGGTTTAAGTTACCACTCTTTGGGGTTTCTCCATCGACCCCTCTTCTTCCTCTCCCTCATCATCATCAACAAAAGAGGATTCCTAAAGAAACCAAATTGAATTTAAGTGATAAAAGACTTTACTCTCTAAAAGGAGAAAGGCATGTATAACACTACATTCTTTTTTTTAAATGTATTTTTCAATGTATATAGTCAATAGAATTGAACAGAAAACTAGTGACAGATGATTTTTTTTCCAGGCAGCACAGATTAAACCTGGGCATCAGACTTTGATCAGATATTGAATTTAGTGTTTTTCCTTTCTTACCTTGTGTTTCTTGAGCTTGTTCTTGGCAGCGGCTCTGATGGCGTCCAGAGACTCTTCCTCCTCCTCGTCTTCATCGAGTCCGGTGTCAAACAGCTCATTGTCTCCCAGAGGAAACCCACTATCGTTCAGACGGGGCTGAGAGGGTGCCTCCTGTGGACAGACAAGAAATTCATAGAAATTCATAGAAACAGACAATATGCTTCTCATATGGGGTAATCGGCCTTAGGGCTGTTTTGTAAAACAATTTGAACAGCAGTAAGAATTTGTGGAATAATTTGCTCCAGGGACTGGGACAGTTTGGAAAAAATCTTATTACCAGGAACCAATACAGATATATGAAGTTTGTGTTATGCCTTATCTCTCACCTCATCCTCCAACATCACCCTCTCTCTTCTCTCTCTCTTTTTCACTTTCTCCACGGCTTTACTGTGTCTCTCCTTTTTCTCTTTGTGCCTCTGACTTTTGTCCCGTTTCTTTTTGTCCTTCTTGGGTTTGGCCTCAGTGCTGCCCTCTTCTGTCTCCTCCTGTCTCTTCCCTCTCTCCTCCTCTCCCTCATCGCTGTCCACAGGAGCGCGGCTGATTCTGTGCTTTTTCTTCACACTTTTGTCCTTCTTTTCATCCTTTTCTCCAGTCTCAATGTTGTTATCGTCTTCACTCGAGGCAGACAGCATCAGAGCTTCAGCCATTTGAACACTGGAGTCTGCAGCCTCCTCTTCCTCACTGTCACTGTCTCTTATGGCCTGACGACGTGGTTTTCTGTGAGCACCAATGTCCTCGTCCTCCTCAGAATCTGCAAAAGAGGATGGAAAGAAAGCAGAATTTAATGAGAGCAACAGTGGGTCAGGTGTTAGTGCAAAAGACATGGAGAGACCGGAGTGCCCTGTGCCATGGGGAGAACATGCAACCTCAACACAGAAAGGTCTGAACCTTCTTACTATGAAACATTGGTGCTAACCACTCAGCCACTGGGTCAAAGAAGTGACATTTACTTGGAAACAAGCAGGAAGAAGGCTTCCTCCAGGCCAAGTAAGAGTCAGGTTTGTGGACATGCAAGCCCGCTCACAGTAAGAATGCATATTTTTCAGTGCAATAATCTACTGAATATCTATTTCTTTGATATAAACAGAGGTTGGTAGTTCAATCCCATCTTTGACCATTGTACAGTGCGATAACCTGGACCACAATCCTTGTTTCTTGTGTTTTTATTCCGTCCATCAGATCCTGCACATTGGCTCCTCCTCCTCCTGTCTTTCCACAACAGACCTCGTATCACTGACCTGGCTGCTCCTGTGTTTTCTCTGTCATTTCTGGGACCATCTCTTCAGCAGGAGACCCCATCCCACTGTCAGAGTCGCTCTCAGTCACAGTCCGCACCACTGCAGGGAGAACGTCCACCTGGAAACAACAGATTTCCACCAGTGATCATTTATTGTACATTTTAATGAAATTGTGACTATTATAAGTGCAGATGAGATGAGTCAGGCAGAATATAATCTGGTCAAACAAGGTGGATGGGCCTGTCATGATAATGACCATATCAATTTACTCTCCAGCACAGGATAGAAAGTGCAATGACTTTTATGGCTCAACATTTATCATGCGTACCTTTTCTTAGGATTTGTTGGGAACTTTTTGTACCAGTTTGATAAGATTGGAGCTGTAAAGGGATTGTGGTGGTAAACTATAACCATCAACACTAACTACTAAAGAGTTGCACTGTGCCATTCATTTGTTGCAGCTAATGCATTGTTTACAAAGTAATATTGTACATTTAGATAATGGTAGAATATGATTATCCCGATTTATCATTTCTGTGATATTTTCTGTTGCATTATTGTGACAGGTCCTTTCTCAAACTCAAATCTATTCATGTTGTATCCCATTTGGGTTAATCATTATTTAGAACTACTTTATACATGAATTACTCTAATTTTAGATCTGTTTTAGCCCCATTTTAGGCATGTTGGTGATTCTCAGAAAGCCAAACATCATGTGGTACTTGGTGTGAAAAGAAAATAAACAAACCCTATAGGTAGAGTAAAGTAATACAATGTCACCAGTTACTGTTTGGTGATATGAATAGTTAGGCTTTAATAATGGTAGCCAAGGGTAACTTTTATTTTTCTACAGTAAACACAACGCTTTTGCACTTCTTTTGCAACTTAAGCTGTCATATATTTTGCTGTCAAAGAGTTTCATTGGAGTTTAGGAGTTGTCACATAGGGTCTATTCATTTTATTCTCTGAGCGCCATTTCAACAATAGACCTCCAGCTCGATTCTTCTTACAAATGCAGCAGGGTCTTTTACACGTTCTAGATAACAGATACAAAGAAATAGCCATCTAGACTTTAAGATAAGTACCTGTTAGTCAGTTTGGGGGGGTTACGTGTAGTAAACAAAACTAAACAATGAGAAGAAGAAACCTTTATATTCAGTGGAGCAGCTTTAGCTGCTATAGCCAAAGAATACAGGTACCATTTAATAACGCATCCTACGAACAATTTGCATTCTAAACATTAAGTACTAAGCCTTTTGAGTCATTTTAGTGCCTTTATAAAGTTAGCATATAAACCTAAAAAACGCGATTGCATCTGTAGAAGTTTAAGAACACAAAGCTAGGGTAAGAGCTAGCGTTGGAGCTAAAGTTAACATCATTACCCGAAACAAAACGACACAAAGTCCAATAATTCTTCATATTAAAAAAAAAACCTTAGCGTTTAAATTTGCAAATCCATAGGTGACACAAGCCTATGCATGATATTTTCAATGTTTTAGATAAAGAAATACTACTTACCTGTTGATGAGAAACCTGCAGGCTCATCTTTTTCCGCCGGATTCGCTCCGGTTTTGGCGAAAAACACACACTTTACCGGCGTTTTCCCCGCGTTTTACATCCACTGCAGATGTTAGGAATGAAAAGTCCGTGTGGTTAATGTGAATTTAATCTCTCAAAGCGCATTTAGACGATGTTTAGCCAGGTCTGAGTCGGTCCTCCCGCCTCTTCCACAAACTAAAGCAGCCTTTGAGATTTCGCGCGCCGTGACAGCTGCTCGAACCTTTTTCTCCACTGGGGTGTCAATAATCAGTTTCTCGCATTCTGATTGGTTGTTTAGCCTGTTCCCGCTTTCTTATTGGTTGAATAGACTCAAAGTACCCGCCCCATTCAAGAGCGATTCAGAAAGTTGTTCACAAAATAAACCAAGGCAGCGCAGGCGGGCGGTGCTTACATTGACTCCTTCCTAAAATAATCGCATAAATAATTTTTTGTCTGCGTACACTGGTGTACGAATGTGTGTGTGAATGGGTGAGTGGTTCCTTGTTGTAAAGTGCTTTGAGTGCCTTGAAGGTGGAACAGTACTGTATAAAAATGTGACCATTTACTATTTACACTTAAACAAACTTTGTTTATCCACAAGGAAAATGATTTGGACACAGTAGCGCACACATCACAATATAATATAATAACAAAGACAAAGAATATAAATGGTAATAATAAATTCTAAATAAGTAGCAAAAAGAGCAAGAGACTGGTGTCAATAAGGCATAATTATATAAATGTAAATGTACAAGTCAAAATAAAATAGAAAAATAACTAATAAAACATAAAATCTCAGTTATAAACAAGAGGTCATAGGAAGACAGTCTAAAATGACATGATGATTGACAGGACATAGGGTTATATGTTCCATAAGGGTGAGTTGTTGTACAGTTGTAGGGAGTATTATAGTATGAATGTAGTCTTGTATCTGTCACTGTTTGAGTGGAGCTGTAGAAGCCTGAAAATAAGATCCTCTGCCTCTCTATAGTCTGGTGCATTGGGAGAGCAGTTTATGCAGTGTCCTGTCCCTTACTGTGAAAAATGTATCCAGCTAAATGAATAAATAACACAAAATTGGGTTTATATATAGATATATATAGATAGATATAGATATAGATATAGTACATCACAATGACAATATATTAAAATATAAGACCGTACATTACGCATGCGCAGATGGGAGGCAAAGCTTGTCCCCTGACGCATGCGCAGTTACAAATCCCCAGCCCGAGCAGCGGCAGCGGCAGAAGCACAGTTCAGTCCAGCGCAGGCAGCAGCGAGCGGCAGGCACCTTCGCGTTTACCTTTATTTCGTTTTCTAAGTAGTCCCCTCTCAGCTTCGCGATACCGCCCCCAATTTCAGCGTCGGTACGGAGCCGTCAGGCCGGGACAGAGACGGAGAGAGAGGCCTCGGCCATGGAAGCCCTTGGACCTGGTAAGAGACGCGGTACAAAGCGGCTGTGGAGGGGAGGCGAGCGCTGCGCTAACGCCGCGGCTGCACGGAGGCCTCCACGGGAAAACAAACCCAGGCCAAGCGTGTATAATCTGAATATTTAAACACTTGATTTGACTAACGACGTACATTATTAACGTTTGGTCGCTTTTAGGAGAAGTAGTAGCGGTTATGTTGGTTGTACAGTGACGTTTTGGCGTGTATTTATCCAAGCACGCACTACTCCTCGCCTCGCATTGTGCATGTGTGTGTGGTGTGTGTGGTGTGTATGTGTGTGTGGTGTGTATGTGTGTGTATGGGGATTTAACAGGACCTTCCCCTGCTCTCCTTCCTTCCGTGTCGTGTTCGCTGTACGATACTGTTTATTCACGCCGTGGTTACGTTTATCGATACATCTGCGCGCATTTTTGGCTCATTTACGAAGCCACAGAGGCGAAACGGAGCAAAATCTCCAAATACGGGTCTTTAAATTTGATCTGAATTTGAACCTTCGCCATCGAGAACAGAGCGTCTTGTCTCAGAACGCTGCTACTATCCACGGTGACAGCGGGGAGCCAAATAAACACCGCAATAAACGTGAATTATTCGTGTTAAATGATCGATTGTGCCAGTGTTGGAGCTTGGAATCGCGTTGTTTTGCTTGTGCCATAGGTTTGCGCGCGGGTCTTTGGGCAATAGCGTTTGTTGTGACCACGATGCTGTTGTATGGATGACGCTTTTATCGATCCCAATCAACAACTGCACGGCTGATACCACTCGTTGCATCTGTACAACCATTTCTGCCGTGCACGTACAACTATAATCATGTTTTCCGTGCAGCAAGAAGCGTTCGGGGTGATCTAATGTGTTGTATTGATGATGCTAGATCCGGGAACAGCACCCACACACCTGTACGTCACCCACGTTTTCAACACGCAAAATGGGACAAAGGGCTCAGACGTGCACCTATAGGAAATGAATCATAACATTGGATTCTTGTATGTCGTCTTTTAACCCTTTCTCGAGCATTGTAGTTGTGTATAGTTTCACATGACAAACAGATTAAACTTTTTTTTTTTTTTTTTACAAATAGTATTTTAGAATGACTTGATCCTGGTTAATTATCTACTTTCTGCTATAAATCTATAAACATGCTTCTGCTTTTTCTATAAATACCCTTTCACAGGAACTATGAATACATTGAGATATACTTGTTGCATGGCCAATTAATGAGCACAACTCAACATGTATGTGGCTAGCGTGAATTCAAAATGGCTACTGGATTTTAAACCAATCAAAAAGGGTGGTCAAAAGTACAGAAAATCAAATGCTAATCGAAGCTAGATACCCATCTGAGCAGGTATCAGTACTCAAGAAATGAAGCTCTTCTGAATGTCTTTAGAATGATCTTGAGCTGTATCAGAGCACATAGACTATTCCTAAGTGTCAAAATCCAGTTTAAAATTTTAGTCAAAATTTTAGTATGTGACAACACTACTATGCAAGCTCTAGAAACCCTAGTTGTATCAATTTCTATTTGTTTGAACAATAAATATTTGGTTACATTTAGCTAATATTTGAAGTGACTTGCTAGTACTACTGTCTCTCTCCTTGCACAGGTGTGCAGGTCTGGCCTTTTGTCTTTTATGAGTCATACAATATGAGAGATATGCAGAATGTCGAATTCAATGCACTTTTAAGAAAAAGGAAAAGTTTGCTTCTGGGCCTAAGAATTTTAGAAAAATATATATATATATTTCTGTCAAATAGTGTGAATGAAATTCACATTTGCAAATTGTGCTTATATAATATATATTATATAATTGTTCAGGAAGAATGATTTGGAGAAGACTGAAATATGAAATGCTAGCAAAAAATAAAACCTTAACCATATTTCAGGGTTGCAAGAAATTAAATTGAAATTGTAATTGTCAAATTGAAAAGACTAATTTTTAAAGTACCATTTATTTTGCTCCACAAATAACAAAATATCTTGTCTTAAACTGCATAAATTTGCTAACCCTGTAGTTTATATCTGTGATTGTTATTAGTTTGTCAGTTTTTCTGACTGTGTTTTAAGCTGCCCTGGGGCATACTGACAGGAGCGCGGCTGCCAAGGCAATCTGCACCATCGGCCCCTCCAATCACCATCACTCACTCACACACACACCACTTTCACACCTACGGTGCAAAAACCGGAGTGCCCGGAGGAAACCCATCTAGACACGGGGAGAACATGCAAAATCCATACAGAAAGGCCTGGGGGCACCCGGGGCATGAACCCAGAACCTTGTTGTTGTGAGGCATGAGTGCCACTCAGCCACTGTGCCGCCAAAATGTTGCGTAATAACAGAAAGATGAAATACATTTATATTGTACTTTGAATTAAATAACTCAAGTAATTACGATCATAGCACGAATGTTGGGACGACATATTACAGAGTCCTTCCTTGTACATAGATTTTAATAAAAAGACATTAGCATCTACCACATTGGACTGTTAAATCTGATTTGCCAAATATATGAACATGCAGGCTGCGTCTTCATTGGAATTGCATGCGTCGCAGATCAGGCAGCCTTTATGTATAATTTATAGGCAATTTTAATATCGCCTATGTTCTGCATATTCTGCGCTGTGGGGATATTGTGAGAAGAAGTTATACCTTCTCAATATGAAGCCCTCATCATTGGTTAAGTCAGATGTCATTTCATTATTTTGCTGAAAATTGGGTACAGGGGCAGTGGCTGTGAATTGGGGGTAGAAGAAATGAGGGTTGGATGAGTTGGGGAGGGATTAAATTTGTGTTATGTATTAATAGGATTAGATTCAAAGTTTGCATTTATTGAGAAGAATTGACAAAAAAACTGAAATCTGAACTGACAAACTAATACCAGAATCACATTTCAGAGCATGTTTGCACAGAGCTAAACTACAGGATTAGCAGTTTTTCTTCAGAATAAGAAATGATGTCGCTTTGCTATTTGCCAATTCCGTCCCTTTGAATTGCGGTTTTGATTCGATTGCTATTAATCTCGCAGCTTTAGTTGAAACGGTGTGGTGTTTTCAGGTTGTCTCGCTGTATTTGGAGCAACAGTAGTTCAGACGAGAGCAACAGCGTTGTGCAATTGGGTTTGTGGGTCAACACTTTTTGGAGCTTTTTGGCACAAATTAAAGGAGCACCGTGGAACCTTTCTGGTAGTGAATCTAGGGCCGTTAAAAACTTTGGGACTCTGGCACGGCAGTTCTTTGTGATAATGTCAAAATCGTTGTTCAGAAGGTATTCAATCGTAAGTTGACCAAAAACTAGTGTTTGTAATTTTACGAGCAAGGTTATACTTTGTGATTTTATATTTGACTTTTCAGAGAGATTACCAAAAGTAGCTGATAAGTATCCCCTTTAAAAATGTTTGTTGGCCATGTTTAGAAAAAACACAAAAAAATGAGTGACAGTTACAATAATGCTAAAAAACAACCAATAACAGACTAGTCTACTAACATAATGGTTAGCTGCGGCCTTATACTTTCTATTCTGTTGAAAGATAAGTCAGTATAGTAATTATTGTGATGGGATATACCTTTTTATAGTAACATTTTACCAAGAGATTTACATTTTTGTAGCATTGTCCCCCAATAAGTTTAGAATGTGGGCATTCATATACAAATAATCTCATCAAGTACTCATTTAAGTCCCATTTAAAGGTGCTATATTATGCAAAATTGACTCTTTATTGAGCTACAAGTCATGTTATAATGCTGTTACCTCCTCAAAACATACCCAGAGTTTAGTTTCATTCACACATGTTGGAGTAATCCTCTATTATTAGTCTGTCTACATCTCCAAAGCTCAATATCAGGGTAGCTGCAGGGTCTTGCGTCTTAAAAAGGTCTCAGATTTCATGTTCCTAAATTAAGGCCTTAAAAAGTCTTAAATTATATTGTCCAAATCTTATTTTCTCACAAAGGTCTTAAATTTCATTAGCCTATTTTTTTGTAAACTCCACCGTGCTGCAGTGGAATGTGAGACAAGACAATGTGAAAGCTTAGTTTTTCTTGTTAGAATGTTATAAATTATTTTTTTGGCCATTTTACAAGTAGTGCATATGACTATAAATGAGTTCTGAATGAGATTTTATAACAAAAGTATTTGTTATTTTAAGCAGTGAGTAATGGTCATAGAATTGGATCTGGTGTTTTTCGCCCGCATAATGGTGCGATGTTGGTCTTAATTTTCATTTAAATGGTCTTAAAAAGGTCTTAAGTCTTAAATTTAGGGGAGTCAAACCTGAGGATACCCTGCTCTCTTCCACCTTGTGATGTCACGAAGTGGTAGTTTTCAAATTAACAGCATTTCACCTTTAGTTCAGTATGGATTGGCAATTCCAGGGCTGAAATCATCCACATGATTCTAGTGAAGGTGTATGAAGTTTAAAAACGCAGTGGAGCACTTTCTGTATTACCACATGACATCACAAGGTGGAACAAAGAGTTTTCTGTTTAAGATAGATTCTAGTCTAAATATGCAATGTTTGTGTGTTAAACATTTGTGATTGGAACAAAACACAACTCCAGGGACGTTTTTGATGAGGAAACATTATAATATAGACCAGAAAATAAGCGTAATATTGGATTTTTGAATAACAAAATGTACCAGTTGTAATGTTTTTGTTTGCATTGTCCCAGTTCAATATGCGTCAGGATTAGCATATCAGTCATTCTTATAAAATGATCCCTTCAAGTGCTCCTTTAAGTCCCATTTAATGGCTGTGGTCAAATGCGTGTCTCTTAAAGGCGCGTGCTGCTTGTCCTCCTCTTGTTTGTATTGTTCGAGGGGGTCTGGCGGGTTTTGTTCGTTCTGGTGGGTTTTGTTCACGGACATAATGGTCTCAGTGATGGTGAAAAGGCTGTCTCTCTGTGGGACGTCCCGTGACCCCAGGCTCCATTTTGGGGCCTCCTTTGGTTTGTCCGTCCAGGGTTTGTAAAGAAACATGCCCCCCTCTGTCCACTGTTCCGTCCTCCTCTGTCCTCCGCTGCTCTGTGTGTGGGGTGTACACACTGACTGGGCCCCAATTCTCAGAAGAGATGGAAAGAAGAGAGAAAGGAAAGGAAAGGAGGACACGTTGGAATATGATAATACTTGATTTAGACTCGCACGGATCTAGCTCTGATACCGATATCGAGAACTTGGCATTAAGTCTCTGCTGATACCTGATCTTAACTGATACCAGTGTAGGACCAAGAATGGCCTTTCCCCCAGAGCCTTTTTGCAAAATGGGTCCATTTCCGGCACTTAATTATTATTTATCAAGTAACTAACTATTGAACAGCTCAGTATGAACAAGTTAAGCATTATGAAACCTCATAAGCCCACATCAGCCAGTACATAGACTTACTGCATTAAATTAAAGACCCAACCAGGATATATCGGCAGAACTGTCATCATGGGACCGATACCTGGTGTAGCAGAATGTCCTGGATACCAGTATCTGTACATCCTTAGTTTGATTTGTAGTGTCATTGTGTTGAGAGGAAATATCAACAGGTTTTCATGCTGATTATCACTTTGTTTGGTGGGTTAGTGCAGTGGTATTTTTTATCTGGGTAAAATGTAAAAAAAAAAAATCACCTTTTTTCCCTCTCATTGATCAATTTTATGTTATGTTTTTTTGTCCAGTATTAAAGCCACTTAAAATATGTGAAATAGAACGGATGAGACAAGGTTCTTATGAGTGTATAGAAAATGTGTTGCCGCTTTCTCGATTTGAAGACACAAAAATAAACTTACTACTTAAACTTAGAGCTGGGCGGTATGACCAAAAATTGATATCACGGTATTTTTTTAAATTATCACGGTATTTAACGGTATTTTTGTCTTTGGCTAAGTGGAGTGTGATAGAGTTGGTAATATCATTCCAACGTTTGCTTTTCTTGTCATAGACGGTCCCTTTAGCAAACGCGCCTACCAGGGACGTCTGTGTAGTGTTTTGTGCTGCAGTGCCAACGTTACGCAGAGATTGGGGAGAAGATGCAGATTTTACTTTCATGCAATCTTCGTATTCCAGGATATGATTGTGGCGGAGGTGGTGAAGCAAGTTGCTTGTGTTGCTTCCTGCAGCTAAAACATTAGCTCGACAACACTTACAGATGATGCGTGTTTGATCCGCGTCAGATTTTTTAAAACCGAAGTTTTTCCAAACAACAGACACGGCTCCCTTTTTCGGAATGAGTTCTGTGTCTGTGTCATTTTCTTCGTCCATGCTCACCGCTCAAATCGCTATCCTTACCACCCTAGTCTCTGCCACTACCACGCTCTCCTGCAGAGTTGGCTTGTTTGGTGTAACACTGAAAAACAGCCCCCGCTCAATCTACCGCTGTGCGACGTTCCGCCACTCTGTGTTGCCGACATATGCGCGCACACACGGTATGGCGGTAAATAAAAAATTCATATCATAAAAATAAAAATTACCGGTATACCGGTTCGAACGGTTTACCGCCCAGCCCTACTTAAACTACTTAATACAAAATTTAGATGGAATGAGTCAAGTTATTTTTTTTAAAAATCACACCTTTAACTTTGCAAATGAACACACAAAATGATTAAAGAGTTCAAAAGTCTTGCATCTTCTTCAAACCATGTGTTTTACTGCCACTGAATTGGCTGTTGATCTCCTAAGCTGATCATTCGACATCTCCATTCTGAAATTTGTCAAGATTTGAATGCTGAAAGTAGAGCTGTCTTCCCATTTTCTGTGTCTCCAGTACTCCATAAGCCCATCCAAAATGCTGGGTATATGACATGGAAAACGATGTGTGGGGTGAAGCAGTTTGGATAATGCTAAAACAGTAGCTGATAGCAGGCTGTTGCAGGTTGAATGAACACTACCTTTCCCTCGGTCCCCCTCTCGCTCTCATTGAACTGTTGAAATCTGCTCCCATCAGCTCTGACTCATCTCTGGCCTCTGGTTTCCACGGACACCAACTTTAAACTGGAATTAACAAGACATTTTACCTGCCCCCACTTACAATACAGGCCAACTGCTGTCTTCTGAATAAGAGCAATGATTATTAACGTACATAAGTAATCTATGGTTATTTTAATTGTCAATAGTCACAATTATTCTGATTAGTTGTTGTAACCCTAAAGGCAAGAAGGATAATGAGTCCTTTCCAGTGGACACAACTGTAGTAACAAAGTGTTTTTTAAGTACATATTACAGTCAAAATCAAGAGAAGAATGTGATCACCCCCCCTGGGACATCACTATCTCAAAATGAATATTGTATCTTGTAATTTGTTCAACTGAGAGATTGGACCCAACCTCAGTTTCTACATTTTCTGTGCTTGGACGATGAGTTAAAGGTGACTTAATTTTAACATGTTATCATGCAAACGTTTAAAACTTTTTGGAACTTTTTTAAGGATGCACCAATACCACTTTTTTGAAAACCGATACGAGTAAGAGCACAATCATTTCTGTACTTGCTGATCATTTCTGTACTTGCTGATACCGAGTACCGATACTTCAATCTTACAAATGCGCAATCGCAAAAAATATATATTTAATAAATCCAGATAAAATACAACCATGATATTCCCTCTCTACACACCAGGCTGTCTCTGAGAACTTTGAATTTTTCTTTCATTTTATTATTTAATTTAGCTTTGATTGTGAGTGAGAAACGTAATTTCATTTTTTCATGTGTGAATATGAAAATTTGACAATAAGCTTTTTAAATCTTGATTATAATGTGTTTGTCCAGCTTTGTGCACATTGCGTTGCGTTTTACAGAAACAAAAAAATGCCAGGGCTAATTTGCAGACAGTATAAGCGCTGAAAAAAACCCCCAGCTTGTCCTGAAGTGGTTCAGCTTCTGTGGGACTAAAGGACACAACTCGGTGGAATATGAGTGTTCTTTCTTTGACAGAGGATGTTCTGCTGTTCTGTTAAGTTATGTTAAGCTTTTCAGAGATCATACGAATGCAGCGTAGCTCTTTCACTTATGTTGGCTATAGTGGCTTTATTTATGTTGGCACTGGTTTTTGTGTCATGTAATACTGGTATCGGCGGATGTTTAACAAGTATGAGTATATTATGGAAGAATCGATATCAGTGCATCCCTGAACTTTTTGCATTGTCATCTGTTCATTCAAAACTTACCTGTAGTTATCGCTTCTCATTATAATGCCATATAATTGACATGGTTATGAAAACGCAACATCTGCAGTTATTTAGAATGTCCCATCAAAGAACAAAACATACTGACATGTTCTGAAATATGAAGCATTCTTATTTCTTAAATGTTAATGCTTATGGAGTAGTTTAAAATGTGCACAGAATGCTGCAAATGTAATAGAAATACTTGTTGGTTGTGTTTTCCTCATAATTGGGCAGCCCTACCTGGAGTTGTATTTTGTGTCATTCATGCTGGTTTCATTAGGCCTGTTCATGAGGTCGTCTTGCTCTGAGCTTCAGAAATCACGGTTTAAAATTTTCCCCGATCACAGGTAGAAATCCAGACTTCTCCTGCTCAGTTTTTAAGTCCAAAAACTATGACCGGACTGGTTCTGAGCACTTCTGCGGTCAGATTGTGTTCACGCCAAATACATGGCTCTGAGCATGGCACTCGCACGGTCTAAAGGATACATTTATTTCATTGGTCATTCCCACTGATTATCGCAAAGAGCTCCAACACCTAAATACTGAAGTGGACCGGTAATTTATACAGTTTGTTTACCAAATATTGATTGGAAAATGTGAAATGCTAATGCCAAGGTGAGCAAATGTTTAAAAGCTCATTAAAGTCACAAAAATGCATAGTATTTCCATGTGAATGAACTATATGAGACTACTGAATAGACATGTATCCAGAGCAGTTAACGGTGAGTTGTGGTGGTTTATTTTGAGCCTAATAAAACTGTCTGAGCTTATTTCACTTCCTCTTGTGTCTAACATGGACTTTCAGTTTGAGATCAGACACAGAAATTAAAGAGGGCCACTCTGTTAAATGAGTTTTTGACCAGAAGCAAGAGTAAAATGCATGTGATTTGGTCATAGGGGTTTAGGGATTTGATGCATTGTTTAAACTCCTGTATGAACTTTAAATCATCATTTCCTTTCCAAATTGTAGGGTTGTCAAAATTCAGATACTAATTGATATTAAAATTAGATACTCATTTGAGCAGGTCTCTATACTAAGAAAGTCCCATTCACAGGACAGAGCAGAACCTTTCCTGAATGTGATTAGAATGATCTTGAGCTGTAGCAGAACAGGTATAAGAGCACATAGACTAGTATACACCCATGGACACTATGGACCCTACCTGAATGACAATTTTAATGGTGAAAATGTCATTCTGTTGTGTAAAGAGTGCTTTTCAAAATTGCTGAAAAAATGTTCATTGTATTAATTAACATACACTTGAATGATATTAAAAAAACAGGATATTCTCAAAAAATTTATTTTAAATGCGTGTTATTATAACAAAGGAGGAATTTTTTTGAGCCATGCATATTAGAGCATACAGATGCCTTATATTTCGAAAAGTCTAAAATGCCTGTACCGATCATGAGTTGAAGTGCAGTCTCTTTGTGGTTGGGGGTGTCCCTGTGAACTCTGTGCCCTAAAATGCTCCACTTAACAAATGAAGCGCGAGAACAATCAGCCCCACCCTTCGCCACAGTGTGCTCAAAACACGCCCTGATCCTAGTCCTGGTCTAGAACGTGGACTAGCTTTGTAGTATTGGTTCCTTCCCTAGTCCTAGAGGCTTGTTAAATGTGGGTGATAAACACAAGCCAGTTTTATTTGTATCTAAATTCTAAATGTTTTCTTCAGTCCTGATTTTATATTTAATTTTGTTTTGTCTTATGAAAAAGAATAAAAATGTCTTTCTATATTAATTCTTTAAATACATATTAATTTCTTAAATAAAAAAATAAATAATACTTTAAATCCACATGCCATTTTACAGTAAAAATGGTCAAATCTTGTCTGTCAAAGTCTGATAGAGGATTGGCTGTAGACCTTTTCGTTAACAGACCCAAGCTGATCACTGAGTTTTAGAAATGTAATCAATATAAGAAAAATGTTCGTCTTAAAGCAAATTAAATTGTCTTAAGGCAAAAAGGAAAAATTGCATTTACTACTTTTGAGAAGCTTTTAGGCTATAAAAGAGCATTATGGAGACCCTGCCTAAGTTCATCCAGGGTTAGTCTTGTGCATGTATCCGCTTTAGTCACTGTCGTGTTGTAACGTATAATCTCAGTCCATATGGCTCAGATTGTGTGCGTCTGCTTCCCCGCCGCCCCTGTCTGCTCTGGGTGGGGGTGGGGGTGTAGTATGGTAATAGAAGGGACATCCTGAACAACATCCACATTGGCGTCCATGTTTGGACTGTAAACAAATTGGATGAAATGCTTTTTTCTTCCCGTTTTGCAAAAATGGCTGGATATGTAAATAATAGCCTGCTATATGGAGGTGGGACAAGATGAGACGAGACACGAGATAGGGTCCACAAGATCGAGACAAGATTTTGTCCAATTTAGAATAAACTGATCAATTCACAATTTTGGTTTCATGATTTTTAATTGACACAATTAAGTCATTTTACTCATATGCTTTTGATGCATTAAACAACCTTTATGCTTTAAACACCAAATCTCCACATGCATCACTACTGCTTATTACTGTATACTCAATAAAAGCCTACAGTGTGTTATTAAACTTTATTTTAATAATTTCAATGATTAGACATAACTGTATCTGCTGCTGTGTTCTGTGTAGCTCCATCTCCTTCCCCCTCTCCCCCCACTGCTGCCGGTGTTGTACGAGCAGGGTGCAGACGAGGAGCGCTTCTTTATCTTCTTTATGACTTTAAACTAAGTTATTGTGGGGGAAGGAGGTCTAAATATCTCTTTTTCAAACAATGTTTAAGTGTGGAAAACACGGCATGGTCCTCTCTATCCTTTTACAGTCTGACTTGTAAATAAAGTCAGGTAGATTTAACTCAACATATTGTATTAAAGTATCTGAAAATAATTTCACTATTGCTGTACTTAAGACCCATATAGCAGTCTTCCAATATCATGCAGTCCCATTTCAAAACCTTCCACTCCAAGCTCCATCTTTTTAATCGTCCACAGTTGTCATTACGGAGTCCATAACAAAAGAACAAATGCAAACCACAGCTACGTCTAAATGTCCACAATTGAGATGCATAGTTTTGAAAACATAAACCTCTACACAAACACTGCATCCATACCGGCTTGTCAAAGCCTGATCTCATCAGGAGCAGGCCAGGCCTGGTTAGGACTTGGATGGGAGACTGGTGCCAGATGCCACAGTGGAGCGCCAGTGGCAAAAACTGTTGTCCCCTTAGGCAAGACACTTCACTTGCATTGCCACGCATAAATGTGGAGTGAGTGTTGATCACTTTGATCAGCATCACTTTTGTCAGTCTGTCCCAGGGCAGCAGTAGCTACAACAGAAGCCGTCATCTCCAAGTGTGGAGTGAATGAACAATGTGCTTTGGGTGTGTTGAAAGGCGCTGTATACATGCAATGATGAATTAATTATATATTATCTATTAACATTATAGGTTTCTTTAATGTGCAGATCCAAAAGCATTGCTACAGTTAGAACAAAAATAACCGTTCGGGTTACAATTTTGGCCTCACAATTTATCATAAAGTATGTCAAGATCTTAATCTCATGGTCCCAATCTTATGTCTTGTTTTGGGACGATTGTGTCTTGTCCCATCCTTTGTTTCCTACAGTCAGAAGATGGCGTCCTCAATTGTCACGCCTGCACTTTATGCCCCCTCTAGTTTTCTGCCTGCTCATCTGTGTGTGCATGGTGTTTATATAGTAATGGGGTGTGTGGGGGATGTCTGTGGTGTGGCGTTACAGAGGAGAGGAGAGGGGCGGGGCCAGGGGATAATTGGAGGTCATCACCCCCTCTGTCCCACTGTGACCCTATATGTCCAGAGCATTCATATGGTCTTTATGTGCACCAGAGAACATGGTGTGCGCACTCAGACGGCGCATTCAGAAAGCAGTGTCACGTCCCCTCCAATTTACATTCAGACAATTACAACACATGTCAAATGAACATTGCATTGGTATTAAAAGATAAAATTATATATAAGAGCTGAAAGTATTGCGATTACATTTGCAACTAATAATGGGATGTTTCAGAGTTCACATTTTAAATGCTTTGACAAAGAATTGACAAAAAGAAGAACTGACAAACTAATACTAAGAACTACATTTCAGAACATGTTTGTGCAGATCTAAACTACAGGGTTAGCAGTTTTTATGCAGACAAAGACTGGAGATTTTGTTGTTTGTGAAGGAAATTAACTGTATTACAACAGTTGAAGCTTTTTTGAGATTTGCTAATTGCATCCATTTAAATTACAATTACGATTAATCTTGCAGCCTTCCAGTCTATAATTCTATAAGATTGTGGCTACTTTATTTCAAACGTATAAGTTAGGCAGCAGATGGTTGTCCGAATGTACGGCTTTGCCAAATACCTTGTTTGTTGAATATTGGTAGATCACGCATCCTTCCTCTTAGTAAAGAGGTTGTGGGTTAGACTCCTCATCGAAATGGCTCTGAATGGAGTGTGCATGTTCTCCCTGTATTACTGTGGCAGAGTGGTTATCCCGTCTCCTCCTCTCAGGAAAGAAGTTGTGGGTTAGACTCTATGCATAGCTAAAGGTGCTATTTGAATATTTTATGGATTTATAGTGTGGTCTGGGTGTCTAGTCCAGAGTGTGAACTACTAACCTGTGCCCTCTGTTTGGTGTGGAGAAGCAGAAGCCAGTTGTGTCACATGCTGAGGTTTTCTTTATGAAATAAAATGTAATAATGTGTAAAAGTCATGACAATTTTAGTTTTTGTTGTTTTGCCATTTGTTTATCAATCTTTTAAAATGTATTTATTCTCCACAATGTCAAAAAACTACAGCTCGAGAACCAAATATGAATCGATACTGAAACTGGTATTGAAACTAATCTGAGCAACTATTCCCATAAATGGGACAAAAATTTAACCTCTCCTCAATAGTTATTATAAGTCATCATTGTGGTCCAACATTCAAAACAAAAGATAAAAAGCTTAATATTTTCCTTAACATTCCTAAAATTTTATTATTGTAACAACACTAATTATAAAGCTGGAAAATTCAAACAAATGTCAAACAAATTCTCAACAAATGCAAAATTAGAATATCGAGTTTGTTAAACTTTTAAAAATGACATCAAAAAGAGCTGATTAAATATAGCTGTTTTGAGCTGGACTTGAAGCTCCATTCACATTTTAGTACATTTATATGCATTGTTAAAAGAAATTGGTTGGAGATTCAGTATCGCCCTCAGTCAAAAATGGAAATCCTGTTATCACTAACCTGGTCACTAACTCACTTAACTAATACATGATCCTTTGCTCTCCTACTGCAGCCCTGTATTCCTGACTGTGTTTCCCTGTTATGTTCCAGGGCCGCCCGCCCCGACCTCTCTATTCCAGCCTCCTCGACGTCCCGGCCTGGGCACGGTGGGAAAACCCATCCGGCTCCTTGCAAACCACTTCCAGGTCCAGATCCCAAAGATCGACGTGTACCACTATGACATCGACATCAAACCTGAGAAACGCCCAAGGCGGGTCAACAGGTAAGTACTCACCTGTGCTCACCTTTACAAGGGAACACACAAGGAAACTTTGGGGCAGTACATTTTATATTACCAACCACATTATTTGGACGAATGGACTTTAATTTATAAAGAAAGAGAGCATGCATTCATTCTGCATTCAGATATGAGAGCCTGCATTCATGGTGTCTCACAACATGTAATGCATGCAACATTATTGCAAAGCAGATTATTTTAGGCCCACGTTGTGATATTGGTTCCATCTGACCCTGACCTTAGTCGCACCTAAAATGCCATTTTTATTTCATTTTGGTTGTTTTTATTGTCGCTGAAGCATTTAGTGATGATTGTGGAGATTCAAGTCCATAAGGATGCATGTTTTCCCTCTTGCTTGGCCTCGGAGAGCCTCCTCCACCTTGTCTCCATGGAAGTGTTCCTTTAGCTCTAATATTCCACAGTAGGGCATACAACTTCCTACATACAACCTCCATGGAGAATGGTCCTAAGTATGGTTTTAACTTTCCATTTCCATGGAAACATGGAATACCACCTCCAGATAGTAACACTGTTGCTTTAATAATTGGAAAGAATACTTCTATTTACCTGTGCATATTCCTGTATTTGCTTCTGTCAGGGAGGTGGTGGACACGATGGTGCGGCACTTTAAGATGCAGATCTTTGGGGATCGACAGCCTGGATATGACGGGAAGAGGAACATGTACACAGCCCACCCCCTGCCTATAGGGCGGGACAGGGTACGTTTGAACTCATGATTAGGGCTGAAACGATTCATTGAGTTAATCGATTAAATCGATTAGAAAAATGCATCGATTATTTTTTTTTGCCTCGATGCTTTGTTTTATTTTCATGCGCTCGGCGATGGCCGGAACCTTTTGTGGTAGAGGTAAAGTTTCCGCACGACCACTGCACTTCACTGTACACACAACAGCGCGGCGCCCATGGATGTATAATGGATGTATAATAAGAGCATAACCTCCTCGTGCGCTGCGCTCGGTACGCCACGCACCCCGCATTTCGATGCGCGCGCCTCCGCATCTCCCGTCACGCGCACTCTGCGCGTGGATTGTGTCTTGTCGCGTACACTCCGTGGACCGCGCCAGAACTCACACCAGGACCAAACCAGGTCTAAAGCAGGTCTAAACCAGATCTAAAACCAGGACTAAAACAGATTTAAAACCAGAACTAATCCAGGTCTAAAACTAAACAAGAATTTGCAGGAGTTGGTTGCTACATTTATGTAGTTTTAAAAATCATGACAATATCAAGTAATCCAAAGTATTCAGATTACGTTATTCACTTTAAGTAATTTAATTGATTACGTCACAAACTACATTTTGGGGAATGTAATCTGTAATCTGTAGGGGAATACATTTTAAAAGTCACCTTTTCAACACTGATGCTACAACATCTAAACAGAAAGCCCCGTACATTACATCAAGTGGAAAAGAAACCACGAGGTAAATCAACCTTAGCCCAGCGATAATTAAGTTTTTCATGTCCAAAACACGTGTATCTGTCAATGCACGTGGTGTGTACTTAACATGTGCAAAGTAGACGTGACAATAACAAACGATTACTCGATTATTCGAACAAAATAATCGACAGAATAATCGATTACTGTAATAATCGATAGCTGCAGCCCTACTCATGATTATTAAGAAAATAACAATGCTTCATGGTTCATCTGATCAGTCTCAGCAGCCATATTGTTTCTTGTTTCCAGGTGGACTTGGAAGTGACTCTTCCTGGAGAGGGGAAGGACCAGACGTTTAAAGTGTCCCTGCAGTGGGTGTCTGTAGTTTCACTGCAGATGCTGCTGGAGGCGCTGTCGGGTCATTTGAACGAGGTCCCGGAGGATTCGGTTCAGGCACTGGATGTGATCACACGACACCTTCCTTCTATGAGGTACAAGCAGTCGAGCATATGAAAAGTATTACTAAAACGTTCTGAACATGTGGAAATGAGGTGGAAAACTAGTGTAGTGTGAGATACAGAATTCAGAAACATCACATCTGCCTTTTTAAATTTTCAGAATATAAGTATGCACCATTGCCATGGCATTTAACCTGTTAACACCTGCCTAATTTGGTCTGTGCACAACGGTAACACATGCCCAAGTGCTAAAGCTTATTAAAAGAAAATCTTAGACCCCACATGCTTGTGTGATACATCATTTTAAAGCTTAGACCTTCTAGTTTCTGTAGATCTGCATATGAAGACTGTGAGTGCAGGCTAACTTAAAGCACAGACATTCAAAAATGTCTAAAAATTGAATTTTTTTGCCTCGGAAAAAAACCCCAAATAATAAAGGCTGTAACTTGGGCAAACTTCATCCTAGGCATTGGTGGCTCACTACACTCACTGCTGAAGTTGTTGGCAACAACTGTGTAAAATTTCAGACCTCTAGGCCTAAGGGTTTGGATGCTGTGACCCTTTTTGTAAAAATATGTCAATTCGGCACAAGTGTCCAAATATGTACCAGATGTTCCAAACTGTAATAAGATGTAATGTATAATAAATAAATCTCCGTCTGAACTTTAGGCATGTTTTCTTAAGATAAATAACTAAAACAAGCCAAAAAATTTCGCTCCATATGCCTCTGTTGCCTCCACCAGTGTCTGTGCGTAAGAGGAGGAAAGAGAGAGTCCCCATGGAGCTAGCGCGCATGGAGCTAGCCTATCACTATCTCACCTCTGCCCCACATGGGGCCCACTGCCGAAATCATCTTTTCATAGGCTACTCAGATCTGTCAATCATTTCCTGAAAGAACCAATGACTGAAGAGCTTTTGCCGTAGAACTGTCCCTCGGTCATGCGTAATACGGCGCTAACTGGACGCGCTCCTTTTGTTCCCCAAGCTGTAGCGCGGCGCCCCGTAGCCGGACCGAAGCCTGGATACGCTTGTTTTGTAGCTGAGAGTGTGGAGAAAACAAACATACCCCACACCGCTAACAGGAGCTAAGCGTTTAGCTATGCTGAGGACCAAGAGCGAGAGAAGTAGAGAGATGCGTTGCTCATCCATTCAGACAAACTCTGACTTTCTGGATTATTTCTCCACATGGAATTATTTTATGAAAAAAACAACTGGATATTCTTTTTCTGTGGATTGTTGTGGATCAAAGGTAAGAAATGCGCAAATATGTTTAGAATATTTTCGGGAATTATAAGTTATGGCTCTTTGGGCTCGCTGTGTGGCATAAAATGAATGATATGGTTGTTTTACTGAGGAATTAAGCTTTCAAACGATGTATAGCATGTCAATATTGGAAAAATAAGTACGGTGAATATCTGGCTTGACTTTTTAATGTTGTGGCAAGTGGTTAAAGAGGGTGAATTATACTAAATTATATGTACTTTTAACTTTCTACTAATGTAAAGCTTTCTACTAAAGTAGTTCACTCATCGAAAACATTGCCTGAAGATGTTTGTAGATGTCAACCATGTGAAATTTCCCAAATGTTAATCCGTTGTCGTTTCTGTTGGGATTACCTCTCAGATACACTCCTGTGGGCCGGTCGTTCTTCTCTCCTCCTGAAGGATACTACCATCCACTAGGGGGCGGCAGAGAGGTGTGGTTCGGGTTCCATCAATCCGTCCGTCCTGCCATGTGGAATATGATGCTCAACATTGATGGTGAGTTTATATCAATAAAGGACAAGATGATAATTGACTTGTGGAAACTATGGTGCAATTAATACAGTGAGTTTGGAATTTCTTTGGCAGGAGGAGTAGTCATAGTAGTAGTAATAACAGGATCCATATATATACAGTTTGAGATGGTGTGAATTTACAGGACAGTGAAAACTAAAGAAGAGATTTATGGATTTAGTGAAAGGACATGAAGTTAGTTGGTGTGAGAATAGAGGAGCATGGGAGAGGGTCAGATGAAGATGATTAAATGTGAACTCTTATCCTAACCATATTTGCATATTTGTTCTTGTTTTATAGTTTCTGCCACTGCGTTTTACCGTGCCCAACCTGTTATTGAGTTCATGTGCGAAGTATTGGACATCCAGAATATAAACGAACAGACTAAACCCCTCACCGACTCCCAGCGCGTCAAATTCACAAAGGAAATACGAGGTGAGCATCCAGCCTGCAAAAAATACAATGAAGTTACCGTTATTTGACAAAGAGCTGAGACCGGAGAGTGTATTACAGCAGAGTGAGTCATTCCAGATCAAATTACATGCAAAATGAACTAAAGCCATGTGTCTGTATTAGTCATAGTGGGGCTAAAGCATGTACGGCGTAAAACATGTTTGAGTAACCCTGTATTAGTGTGGCTACAGCTCCAGAACTCAAAATGCTCTCTGATGTCATAAAGCAGTAGCTTTCAAGGTTACAGCTATCGTTTACCTTTTCGTGAGTAGAGATGAGAAATTCTTTATGACATCAGAGTGTTCTCTGTTTGAGAAAAGACCTCAGCCTAACTACATGCAGTATTTGTGTGTTAAATATGTGTGAATGAAACAAAACACATCTCCAGGTCTGTGAGGAGGAAATCACATGATAACATCAGAAAATTGTGTATTCTGGGTTCTTTAATCTGCGATGTAATATTGTAAATGAACTGAAAATGCAGTAGTTTTATAGTAAGACTAAGGGATACACACATTAATTCAACCAGACTTCTTTAATAGATGATTTGCTACCTGCTTGTTTCCATGGAGATGCTATTGCATTGCCAGGAATGTTCTACAGTACAGCATTAAACATCTCTATCAAGCATTTATTTAATTTTGTGTTTTTTGCTCCAAAATAGAATTTTTGTATGTATATTTTTCCTTTGCTACGGCTCATACATGGACGACTGAGGGATTACACAGATTACAAATACACCTCCAACATATCTTAGAAAAACAAGCATTCTTACTCAGAGTGGGGTTATCTCTCCGCAGATATGGCCTATGACACTATGGCTTTGTGGGCTCACCTGCTTGTCTCCATGGAGATAGATAGGTTTATTGCCATACCTTGGAAAATTCCAAGCAAAACAATAACCTTTCCATGGAGACAAACAAGTGGCTGCCAGCTGATCCTCCCTTCGAAAAATTGTGCCATGCATCTTCAAGTGTGCATACATTTTTTGACCGCGTGGTACTCCTTGATTTAAAAAAATAAAATAAATAATTATTAAGTATACAGTTAATTATACAAGAGTAGGTAGTAATTTAAAAATGTAAAAACAAATATCCAGGTTGTTGAGACATCCGTTTTACGTGGCCCTATAAATGGTTGTATGTGGTTTAATACGGTTCTAATGTGACTTCTAATGTGACTTCTTTCCAGATGTAAATGAAAGGTTTCTTTTTGTTCAGGTCTGAAAGTGGAGGTCACACACTGCGGTCAGATGAAGAGGAAGTATCGAGTTTGCAACGTAACACGACGCCCAGCCAGCCACCAGACGTGAGCACCAAAGCTAGCCACAAACTGTCGCAACATGAGAGCTAAAGTTGACCATAAACTGGCACTAAGGGAGACTGAAACCAAAAACTATGACAAAACTTTACCCACATCTTTGGCAGTATTTTTAATCAGAATTATGTATTTAAGCAGAAACTCCACATCTTCAGTTCCCAGAGTTAAAGTACAGCTTAGTGTCAAATAATTAGATTGTCTGAAATTTAGATGGACCACATAAATACTTACTAACAAAGTGTATGTGCTGATTGTGTTTATTTTCAAATATTTAAGTTCAACCACAGTCAAACCAAAATCACTATGGAAATGTTGCAAATTGGAATAATGGAAAAACTGCCATTATGTAAAAGACCTCTACAAACAGAATGCATGAGATTCTTGGATTGGTTTATCAGTTCACATTTCAGTCTTCTCTCAAATGCTGCTGGTGCATTTTAAAATGTTCATGGTTAATTTGGTCTCGACCCGAATCAAAAATGCCTCACTCAAGTCTGTTTATTTTCATTTTTTTCTGCAGATTTCCCTTGCAGTTGGAGAATGGACAGGCGATGGAGTGCACCGTCGCACAGTATTTTAAACAGAAGTACAACCTGCAGCTCAAATACCCACATTTACCCTGTCTGCAAGTGGGACAGGAACAGAAGCACACTTACCTCCCCCTAGAGGTCAGTGCAACAAAAACATTTCATTTGCAAATATGCATGATTTGGTGTGTGGAGAGGATTTGAATAAAAAGGAATTGCTTGTCTTATTGAATTGCTTATGCAAACTATGGAACTAATCAAATTAAGATTTTAAATATTTAATTAGAGGTGGGTGATATATTGACAAAATTGAAAGGGTTATTTGGGTAAATGTATAAGTAGAAATGGGCAACTGTAACATTATAAAACATTACATTAAAATTGTGGTTGAAGGGGCCAATGCAAATGGGCAGCTTCACTTCTGTCAGTCTGTCCCAGGGCTACAATAATATTTTACTGCCATCAAGTGTGGAGGGAATGAATAATGCAATTCAGAGTGCTTTGGATGTCTTTAAAGACTATTTTATAGATCCCATGCATTCTGATGATTATCTTTTAGTCAATAGCTCCACCTCTAACAGAACATTTAAAATGTGTTTTTTGAAGATGGCTGATTTAAATACATTTTGGATTGCAGGTCTGTAACATAGTGGCAGGCCAGCGCTGTATAAAGAAACTGACCGATAACCAAACCTCAACAATGATCAAAGCCACAGCTCGATCTGCCCCCGACCGGCAAGAGGAGATCAGCCGCCTGGTGAGTGACTTCTTGCATATTCTTCCATATTTAGAATCCTAAATAAGTCATGAGAAGTTATTAGTTACTCCAAATGTGTGTTTTTTTTAAACTTTTTATGACACTCTTTTCAATAAGACCCTCTTGTTTTGTTCCTCAGGTCAAAAGTAACAGTATGGTTGGGGGTCCGGACCCGTACCTGAAAGAGTTTGGTATTGTGGTTCATAATGACATGACAGAAGTGACGGGCCGTGTCCTCCCCGCACCCATGCTGCAGTATGGGGGGAGGGTGAGTACTGACTCTGGGCGGGACTGTGGCAGGGTGAGTACTGGGACCGGGGCTGCACTGGGGGGGTGGCACAGGGAGGGGGCGCTACAGAGGCACAAGGCACAAACAGAGCTCTGGAGTTGGATAGCGAATATAGTCTGTGTAAAAGAAGCAGTGTCCATATTGATCTCATTACTAGATCATCTAAAACTTGAATCCAAACATATGAAGCATTTCTAATTAATTCTGGATTAGTATAGTTACTATTCATCAATACAGTTGATTAATTTGGTTCAGATATTAGTCATGTTATGCCCACCCTGAAGTCTCTCTTTGTGCTGTAATCCTTTGAATCTCTGCAGTCAATGACTTTATTTTCTCAAATCTGTTTAAAAATGTGTAGAATTGAAAAAGAATGATCAAATTGACAGTTATCCTACAAATGAGCTTGTATAATTTTTAACGTGTCTAGTTTAAATGAATTGAACGAGATAAGACTTGAGCTGCGGAGAATCTCATATAATCTCAAATCAACCTAGTCAAATTATTATTTTGGATTTCTGTAAATACTTTTTTTTTTTCCACAAAAAAAGTTTGAAATTCAGTGACTACAGAATATTTACGAAGTGTAGTACTGACAAAAAATGACATTGTTTATTCTATTTTGTTATGTTACTGTATGATTCCATGGAAATGGAAAGTTAGTCATCCTTCCATGGAGATAGAAGTTTTAGGCCATACTGTGGAAGATTTTAGCCAATGGAACAACATTTTCTTGGAAATGAGCAGGAACAGACCCTCAAGTAGAGTCAGGTTTGTGGAGAGTCAGACCCACTCACTGTTAGGATGCATCATTTTTTATCTTTTTCAATCGGATGAACATATATTTGGCTAAATAGTAAAATGCTGGGGCTTTAATAATGGCACAAAACTAGTAGATTAGAGATAACTATTACAATGATCAAAATGCAATTGATTATTTTTTTGGTTAAATATAATTAAAGATTATTCCAGTTGTTGCGGCTCTAATTCTCAATAATTTGATGTAGTCATATTCTGTGATCTTTTTGATTTTCCATCATTTGTAATGACAAGGTTGATTTGAGGTTTGAGGATGGTGTGTCTGGGGGAAATTTAAATGCACTGCTGCAATAAAGAATAACAAGACTCAAAACCTCTGAAAACAAAACAAAAAAAAAACATCAAAGTGCAATTGGAATTTAAAGACCAGTGAACATAATGAGATGTATATCAAAAGAACTAACTTTGCATTTTGAAACATTTCAGATACGATTTTGTTTTGTTGTCTTCATTGAACTTTTAAACCAGCCTATAGAAAAATGAATGGTTAAATTCTGCTCTAGCCTTTGTCGGTTATTAAATACGGTCACAAATTAGAATCAGAACTGCAATTTATGTACTATTTATCTGCACTTGGGTACATTGCATTCTGGGGATTCTTTGAGTCTTGTGAAACTTCTCTTCAGTATGCTTTGTCTAAACCACTACAATCTTCCAGCTTATGATGTTTTATAATTAGACTGTGTCACATGCTGCCTGTTCAGACAATCTCTCCATTAAAAAAAAAAAAAACTTTACAACTTTACAAAATGCCATTCTACACAGTGCAATATTGGCCTTTGTAACTGATGTGTGATTTTTGGCAAAGGTCATATTTCAATATTGTATTGCTGTTTTATGGCCAGAAAATGTAATAAAAGGTTTACCTAAGTAAACAAGTCAAGATGTACCATTGGTTCATTACTGCATCAGTCACATGTGCTCAATGGCATCTCATCTGTTCTGGAATATAGTCCAAGTCCATCTTGGGATGGTCGAATACAGATTTTTTTTCCTGTACAAAACAAATGTTTGAAATCACAAGGCCCTTAACTGTAGTGAAGTTTACAAATGATCACTTTTGAAAGAACTCCAATAATACATCCAGTTATCTAAGATAATTGGATGTATTGTTAATGATCAGGCAGTACAGTGGCGTATAGAAAGCTTGTTCTTTGCAAATGTTCAAGGGTTCCCACGCTTTAACTTCTTGTCTTTTCTAAACTTGGCATTTCTTTAAAATCCAAATTGGTTTGAATTGGAAGTGAAAAATCCCCCCAAAGCCTGGTAGCCCTGATTATATGATGTCTAATAGGGATGAGATGAGACACACTTTCCACGAGACAAGACACAACACAGCACGAGTTTTGTATAATTAAAGGTCCTATATTGCGCAAGATTTACTTATGTGAGCTTTAAGTTATAATGTTGTTACTTCCATCAAAAACATACCTGGAGTTGTTTCATTCGCACATGTTTGAGTAATCCTTTATTATTAGTCTGCCTGCTCTGTTCCAACTTGTGATGTCATGAAGCACTAGTCTTTTTTAAGTTAACAGTTACCTTTTACCTTTTGTTTAGTAAAGACTGGAGATTTCAGAGCTGGAATGATCCAAATGATTGTTGTAAAGGTGTATGGAGCTTAAAAACACAGTTTAGCACTTTCTTTATTCCCATCTGATATCACAAGGTGGAACAGCATGTTTTCTGTTAGAAGAACTCTGCATATAATCTGCAGGGTTTGTGTGTTAAACATGTGTGAAGGAAACAAAAAACCAGGTCTGTTTTTGGTGCATTAGGAAATAGTGTAAATTAGTTCTTATCCCATCCTTAATGTGAAATATTTGTGTCTTGTGTATCGGGGGGTGAATCCGGGGGGTTGACTAAGGGCTTAGGGTCTCTGTCCACAGAACAAAACTGTAGCGACTCCAAACCAGGGCGTGTGGGACATGAGAGGGAAGCAGTTCTACGCAGGCATCGAGATCAAGGTGTGGGCGGTGGCCTGCTTCGCCCCTCAGAAACAGTGCAGAGAAGACCTGCTCAAGTGAGTGCAGAACACAAAAGCCTCTGTGTTACCTCGGTCATCAGGGTTCTCTTGGGTGATTTGCCTGGGATCCATGATACACACTACTCCAATCCTAGAAATTTGATTGTTCGGAGTGAAAGCAGAATTTATGACTACAATAACCTGAAACAAATATGAAAAACACCATTATTCATTCGGGTTGAACCACACGTTTTAACCCCATCACATTGTTCTCCCATACAGGAGTTTCACAGACCAGCTACGGAAGATCTCAAAGGATGCTGGGATGCCGATCCAGGGCCAGCCGTGCTTCTGTAAATATGCCCAGGGAGCAGACAGCGTGGAGCCAATGTTCAAACACCTCAAGATGTCCTACGTGGGTCTGCAGCTCATAGTGGTCATCCTGCCTGGGAAAACCCCTGTGTATGGTGAGAACAGCAATGGATAAACTTGTTTTTTCCACTTCCAAATCTGTATATTTGCTTTAAATGACAAGTTTTTGGCTATTTTTGCTGCTTTTTGAATTTATACTTATGTGTTCATCTTTCCCTCTTGCCCCTGTAGCTGAGGTGAAGCGTGTTGGGGACACTCTGTTGGGAATGGCCACTCAGTGTGTCCAGGTGAAGAATGTGGTGAAGACATCTCCTCAGACTCTGTCCAACCTCTGCCTCAAAATCAACGCCAAACTCGGAGGAATCAACAACGTCCTGGTCCCACATCAGAGGTGAGACGCAACCAAGGCCTTTAAGCTCACAAGGCCGCGAGTTAAAGGTGATGTCTGTCTGTCTCAAAAACACGAAAGTTCATTTTAAACAGGTTTGCTGAGGTCTGAAGTTATTCCTCACTTAACTATTCCTTGCATCCTTATTATATTCATAAATGGGTCATTCCACGCAAAATCTCCGAATGTTCCTGCTTGACCACCTAAGATTTGACTGAAAAAATTCTAGGATATTCACACACTTTCAGATAGGAAAAGTCCCAAATTTTGGTTCCAACCTCCTTATAGTTTTGTCATTAAAGATTTTGTCAATTACCCTTGACTTGTTTTGAGTTTTCCGAGGAGCCACTTTCAACTCGCTGTATCTAATAAACTATTTAAGATAGGTCCTTCAAATTTTCAAGGGTTAATATTTTACGAATGTAGAATATGGACTTTTACACCTGTGCTTTCAGTTTATCACAGATTTCTTGAAAATTCTACTCTTCAAATACTCTTTGAAGGACTGTGGAAAGTGCAATTTCAAAGACGGGGATTCTGAGATTTGGCGTGGAATGACCTAAATGGGAATAGAGTTTACAAGCCCTTCCTTACTCTTAAGAGACCACAGTGGCAATTTACTGTCACTGTTAACAACAACAGACATGCTAACAGAGTGTACAAGCATGACTTCTTGGTTTGTGGACTATAAAAATGCTTCATAACAAGATGCAGATGGCACGCAGTATTATTTTCTGCTTTTGTGTGTCCGTTATAAGACTTTTTACCTGGGCATTGTGTGTATTAAGGAACGGCAGCTACCACCAACGGAACCTTATTTGTTGAAATTGAAAAATGGAAGTTTTGACCCCTGCCCTCCCTCTCTGTAGACCGTCGGTGTTCCAGCAGCCTGTGATCTTCCTGGGGGCAGACGTCACACACCCCCCTGCTGGTGATGGGAAGAAGCCTTCGATCGCGGCTGTGGTCGGGAGCATGGATGGGCATCCGAGTCGATACTGTGCCACCGTCCGAGTCCAGACCTCCCGACAGGACATGTCTGGGGTAAATGCTCCCAGTGCGGTAAAAAGTATTCTTTTATTCAAGCACTACATGGTACTTTTATATGGGACGTTTCTATTGCAACAAAGGTTTAACATTTGTTTATTAGTGTATTATTTATATAGTACATTTACAAGAACTTAACTTAAAAAATTCCCTCTGTTTTAAAGTGTATATTTACTGCGTCCTTTGTCCTGTTATATTATTGACCCAAACATGCACCATGATTAATTTTAACAATACTATCTTATCAGGTCTCATAAACATTCTTAATAATGGTGGTAAACTGTTAAACTAAGTGGGGCAGATTGAAGTGAGGCAAGTGAGTGCTTTCACCTCTGAGCCAGTATCTTACATATGTTTGTGTTTTTGTTTTCCAGGAGCAGCTGTTCAGTCAGGAGGTGATACAGGACCTGACCAACATGGTGCGAGAGCTGCTCATCCAGTTTTACAAATCCACTCGATTCAAACCAACGAGAATCATCTACTACAGAGGAGGCGTGTCCGAGGGCCAGATGAAACAGGTGACCGCATACCATGGTTTTGGATTAAGATTCAACTAGTATGTCTAAATGTCTAAAAGGCAGTTTTTTGTGATCCATATTCATACTATTTTTGGACATTTCTGGCTGTTTAGTTCTGTTATTGAGTTATTCTTTTGTTTTAGTATCTGTTTTGTAGACTTAATTAATAAATACTAACCCAAAGTTGGGAATAGTAGCTTTTATAGTGGCTAAATGAATTGTCCTGGTTTCGTACTTTAGAATCATGCCTAAAGGTCCATTGTATTTCCAGGTTGCGTGGCCAGAGCTCATTGCCATCAGAAAAGCCTGCATCAGTTTAGAGGAGGATTATCGACCTGGGATCACCTACATAGTGGTTCAGAAGAGGCATCACACGAGACTCTTCTGCTCTGACAAGGCCGAGAGGGTCAGGAAAACACTACTCTGCCATTTTTATGATTATGATTATGATTATAATTATTATTATTATTATTATTATTATTATTATTAGAATTACATTTGGTGAATTTAAACTGGTTGCAGGTTGGGAAGAGTGGGAATGTCCCAGCGGGAACCACAGTGGACAGCACCATCACACATCCATCAGAGTTTGACTTCTACCTGTGCAGCCATGCAGGCATTCAGGTGAGAGAGAAATGTACTTTTGTGAGCTTTAACCATGTTATTATGTTGATCTTTTACCAAAAACATACCTGGAATTTGGCTTCATTCATGCTTTAAAGCTGTACATACGAGTTTGTCTTGCGCAGCAAGATGAATTCTCACATGTTTTGTGAGTTCACATACTCAAGAGAATCCATCTTATCAGGCTCCTGTGATTGTTCCAGTCCACCAACAGCTAGTTACTGAATGATGAGTTCCTTGGGTTTGTTTAAGCCCTGTACCTAACCCTCTCCCTGTCTCCTGTCTCTCAGGGCACGAGTCGTCCCTCTCACTACCACGTGCTGTGGGATGATAACTGCTTCACTGCAGATGAGCTGCAGCTCCTCACGTACCAGCTGTGCCACACATACGTGCGCTGCACGCGCTCAGTGTCCATCCCTGCGCCCGCCTACTACGCACGCCTCGTGGCATTCAGGGCGCGCTACCACCTCGTCGACAAGGACCACGACAGGTCAGATAACGTGTTCTTTACTTAAAAATAAGACCTTTTTCTATTAAGATTAGTTGGATGGTTAGCCTCTGTCTTTTGCCTGCTTTTTTGCCTTTTTTAATAGCATTTAAAATTATAACCCCTAAAATACTTCATTGATCCATTTTTATTTTCATACATCTGATGATGATTAAAATTTCAAGTGCATTAAATAAAATGTTAGTTTTCAGAACCCAGACGTTGCTCCTCCTATGAGACAGTCATTTTATGGTTATTCTCACTAGAGTGGTAGTTTTCCCCAAATACACTTTTTACTCTTACTTGAGGACTGTTTTGATTATACTATTTCAGCGTTGGAAAAGTGTTTAATTTTGAGAATGCTTGAAATGAGAATTGAACTCGTTACCTGCTTGATGATTTCTTTTGGCAAATTTGTCAGATGGTGTTTGGAATATTTGATGAAGTGTATGAAACTTTTTTTGCCCGTCTCTTTTCAGTGCGGAGGGGAGCCATGTGTCTGGACAGAGTAACGGCCGGGACCCTCAGGCCTTGGCCAAAGCTGTTCAGATCCACTACGACACCCAACACACCATGTACTTCGCCTGATCTCCCTCTCGTCTCCCTCCTCTCCCCCTCTTTCTATGGACTCTTTTTTTTTTTTTTCTTTTTTTTTTTCTTTACCTTTTTTTCCTCCCCTCTCCCTCTTTTTCAATCATTTTCTTTCAGTCCTTTTGCGGCTTTCGAACAATCTCCAACCAGCGTTCTTAAAATCCGCCGCACTTTTATCCTTAACTTTTTGTCAAACCAGCAATCAAGCACTGCGAAGCCTGAATATACACATCTATAAATATATATAACTATATATACATGGTTTCCAATGCACAAATCGACAACTTTTATTTACAATCGAGCCATTTTAATTATATTTTTTTCTATTTGAATGTCTGCACTCTTAAGTTTTGTAAGTTTTATTTTTAGCGGCTTCACAGCTCGCCCAAGCTAAACCAGGACTTCTCTCACTTACCTCAAATGCTCTGAAACGGGGCAGAAATCTAACAAGTTTTATCGGGTTGTAAGTTGGCGGGGTGGTACCGGGGCAGGGATTTTAAAACAATATATTTTTTTCCTTTTTAACGGTGTTTTAACTTCAATATTGACAAGCGAGGTGAACTTGGGTTTTCACGCCCGACATGCTAGCTCCTTTAGCCTATTTTAACCCTCTTTCGTCGCGAGATTGACGGTTTAACGTGTGCGTCGTTATCATTGTAAATAAGGCATCCTATATTCACGCACTGCTGTATTCGAATGGTTGCGTAGAGTTGTTTTTTTCTCTTCATGGCAGGCCACTGAATTGTAAAAAATAAAAAATAAAAAAATAATGGATTTTTTTTGGAGGCGATAGAACTGCTGTAAATGAGTTTTCCTTTTATAAATTCACACATACAACTACAATACAGTATAGCATATATTCTATTAAACCTATGAGCTTTTGGACTCGGTTGGCGCGGATTGGTGTAGCGACCCATTTGGCTGATTTTGGCTAATATTTTGGGAAATTTAAAAATGTAACTCGCTTTTTTAAGTCAAAACGCACTGGCGAGCAGACGGAAGCGTTCACAATGAAGCCTATTCTCGCTCCTGTCCGCCACTCCAAACGCGTAACTTTGAGCTAATACATGAACTTAAACGGTTGCAAATGATCCCAAAATTTTACAAAATATTAGACCATTTACTTTTTTTTTTCCCCACCAAGTTTTATGATATGATTCAGTCACCTAAACTTGGCTATGACAGGAGCAGCTAATGCATTATTGATTCATAATTTTTTGGTTTTGAGATTTTCAGGAAGATTTAAAATAGTAAAAAATTTGCAGCATTAAAATACAAACATTTTTGATTTTGTATGTATTTTACCATTTAAAATGCTGAAAACAGTCAACACAGTAAAGTCATTTCTAACATTCAGAATTTAAGTTAGTTTGTTGATAGTAAAATGGTTTATCTTTTCAGTCATAGTTTAAAAACCATATAGCTCATTCCAATTTAGTCAGTTCTTGTCGTAATTTAGATACGATTACTTTTAAGCAATACCTTTTTGTTTTTTTTATAGCAATTGTGGAAAACTTTTTTTTCTATCATCTCCCTTCATAAACCTATACACTGAACCATACCATTTTGCTTGGTGGAAACTTTGCTTTTACAATTCAAAATTCATAACTTTACATTTTAAAAGCACATGGGCACAAAACCTAGCATTTTCTCTGAACTTTTCGGAGCCACAACTTCTTTAAAATCACTTTTAAAACGTAAACGCGTGTATTTTGAATTTAAATAACGGGTCATATTGTGTAGCTAACAGTGGTCTGCATTGGGACCTTTATGAAATGCATTATGGTCTTAAATAAACCCAACTTTTTCTTGTATAAAGTATTGGGCTTAAATTCTTTGGACCTTAAACATATATTTTACACAGCTGGATGTTTCTGTTTATTTAGTTGTAAACTTAAAATTAGCAAATTATAGGTCTCTCTTTTTTTTTTTTTTTTTCTTTGTTGATGCGATTTCTGGTCAATTCATTGCACTGAACGCAAGAGGGCGCTATTTAGTCGGCAAAGCAGAGGGCACTCACAATCTGTAACTTTATGCATTTATACTTAACCAATCAAGAAAGCAGATTTGTAAAGGTTTTAATATAATAAAATGTTTTTGTGGTTTTAAAATCCTGTTTAGAGATAGTAGTTTACCATTGATGTTGTCTTGTTGTCAATGTTATGATATTGTGATGACATTTTACAAAAAGCCAGTTGGTTTTTAACGATTGAAAATTTTTGTTTTTTTGAAAGGTTGAAAAGTAGAGAGCTTTTGTTGGCTGGACAAAATGGTTGTTGATGTTAAAGGGCCTATATTACGCCATTTTCTGATCTGTAATGTCGTTTTCTCATCACAAACAGACCTGGAGTTGTGTTTTGTTTCATTCACACATTTAACACTCAAACCCTGCAGATTTAGGCTAAGTTCTTCTCTCAGACATAAAACAGTCTATTACCACATGACATGACAAGGTGGAATAGAGCATTTTGAGCTTTGGAGATGAAGATGGACTAATAATAAAGAGTTACTCAAACATGTGAATGAAACAAAACAACTCTAGGTCTGTTTTGAGGAGGAAACAACATTATAACATGGATACAAGCTCACAACAGTCAATTCTGTGTAATATAGGACCTTTAAAGATGCACTTTGTAACTTTTCTGGTAGGGGTCAGCCACCTGTTTGTCTCAATGGAGGTGATATTGCTTTGCCGGTGATGTTCCACCGTATGACTTTAAACTACTGAGACAAGTGATAACCCCAGGCCAAGTTACAGGCCAGATCTGTGTCAAGTGGAACACATGTTTTCAAGGTATTTTTAAGTAAAAAAACAAAACAAAAACAACTATGAATACATGCTAGATATGTTTAATTCCATACTGTGGAACATTATAGAGACAAGGAGGTGGTGAAACCCATATACCAGAAAAGGGACATAGTGGAGCTTTAAGATCGAAAAACAGCATAGCACTCCAAAAGTCGCTAAAATAGGTTGGGGACAATCAGTAGAAAAATTGTTGATTGAAACAGTTTGAAAACGAATTTTTAGACTTTTTAAACCGTTTCTATTGCTGTGTGTATAAATATAACCATGACCTTTAAGAGATTTTAACTGGGGGAGTATGTGGGGTACGAGTGGATATTTTTGTCCATGTTATGTCAAAATCATATATTATTATAGAAATGATCTTACAAATCTTTCATTATACAGAATATTCCTTCTCACAAATGCAGTCTGAAAGGTTTTGTATTTATTGCCAAACAGATAAGCTAACGTCTACCTGTACCTAAGAAACAAGTTACTTTTTCCTAAATTGACTATTATTCCATAAATTGATCGGGTTCGACATTATTTGGACGTTGAATCCACTGCCAGTAAACCTGCATTTTCAATTTTTGCGCACACTCAAATGCTATGTAAAATAATTTCTTAATCCGTAAATACTGAGTCAAAGTTCTAATTTGCAAACGTGATTACAACGGTTCAATTTCACAGTGCTATTTGGACTATTTCACCATAACTGTCTTAACATAATCCCATTTTACAACTACAAAATGACATTAAAATTCACTAAAGAACACAATTCAGCTGTATTACATGGCATTTTGCTCTGGAAAATGTCCTTTTTAGCATATAACAACTCTAACAAAGTATCCACAAGTCTCTCCCATTCTTCCCCGTTGTAAAAATCCTTCTCACTTTCAAGTCTCTACTATTTAACTGTATTCATATTTTTCACACTGGACTAAACAGATTGACTAAGCATACGCACTGCCTATGTTTCGGACCCCTAAACGTTGAATGAAAAGTTGGACGTTTTTAAGGATCTAAGAATTTGTCAAAGCGAGGCTGGAACGGCCGCTGCCCACGCCTCATCAGGGTAGCTCCGCCCGACTTAAAAACTTCTTTGTAATAAACCGCCCATGAAATTACAGGTTTAGTATGAACAGGTTTGGGCACTGTCCTGGTGGGGGCGTGAGCATATGGCGGCTTTTTAAAAATGATTTTATTTGGACAGAGAAGAAAAGAATTTGTAGTTTTTTTTTTTGGTGTTTTTTTAAGGGGTCGACCAGGCAATGCATGCAATAAGTTATGTTAAAAGTGCACTAGTTTGAATCGTTCGCCTCAAAAGGGAATGGTTTGCTCTAAACGTAATGTAAAAGAAGCCTATTTTCACACTAATGCAGTTCAGGTTTAAAAAGGTGACTTTAAGAAGTTTGGCGACATCTGGTGGTGAAAAAGCATAATGGCATTAAGCATTAAAACTACACTTTGGCTTTGATAAGATTCTAATGTAGTAATTGTCTGTTTTTGGCGAAATCTGGTGGTGAAAAAGCATATTGAAGCTACGATTATTCAGGTTTAAAATGATTGAAGCATTAAAACTTTGTCGGCAATGTCCTGAACTTTTATAAGGTTGTAATGTAGTAACTATCTGTTTTTGGTGACATCTGGTGGTGAAAAAGCATATTGAGGTTACGATTATTCAGATTTAAAATGATGATTGGAGCATTAAAACTTTGTCAGCAATGTCCTGAACTTTTGTAAGATTCTAATGTAGTAATTATCTGTTTTTAGCGACATCTGGTGGTGAAATTGTGTATTTTAACTGTGAATTATCAGATCATTGGACCTCAAATCTTGGTCTATTAACATTTGGAGCATAGATAAAAACGTCATTCTTTTTTACAATTTAATAAGTTAATAGTTGATGAGAAGAAGAGAAATGTACTAACAAGTTACAAAATAATTTCAATACAGCATCAATTTGAAAAGTCCAAATCTTAGTCCACTAATTGGCTTTTTCTATAATCAGTGTGCTCCTTTTGTCGTATCCAGGCGCCTGTAGCTTCGTTATACATTGCAATACAACTTCAAGTGATTGTTGATGTGTTTAGTGGGTCATTTATTGTTCAGTTGCCAAATGATGTTAAGGAAAGTTCTCAAAATAAGAAATACGTTTTCAGAATTGGCCGGAAATAGAATGGAACACATTTTTAAACCCACCAGATTTCCAAATGATCAAAATCTGAAATTGCATGTATTAAACCATATTTTTTTATTTATATATATATATATATATATATATATATATATATATATATATATATATATATATATATATATATTTTTTTTTACAATTTTTAAACTTAAATTGCATTATTGTGGACAAGGCTTCTCTTTCTCCAATAAAAAAGAAACAATTACTCCCTGTGTACCATTTACGAAGCAATATCTCCCCGTTTTTTCAAATGTATTAAAAGAAAGCTATAATTCTACTCATTGTGATCTATCGTTGGTCTATTCTCGCTATTGTGTCTGTAATAATTTTTTTATTTTAATATATTTTTTGGTTTTATTTTTATTTGCTTGTATCAATCAGTGGGAATGTGCATTTTGGTGGAATAGTTCTGTAGCTTTTCAGTTCATTGTAACATATTATTGCTCGCATGCATGCCCAAGTATCGTCATTTTTGACCAAGGATAAAATCGAAAAAACATTTTAAAATCCATATTATGAGAAAATTAATGTTTTGGGAATTTTTTTTTCAAAAGGTGGAGTTTTTAAATGTCTATAAATTTAAACGTTTTAGCATTTAGCAATATCTGTCCACGTATTTTAACCAATTGTCTGAAATTTTGAAGGTACAAACAAACCCGCGTCTCATTTTATTCCCAGAAAGGTGTTATTTTTTCGTCTTTTGCGCTCGGTTTGTGGCAAAACGAGGTACTTTTCTTCAATTTCGAACCCGTTAAAGACCAAAAATCGCCTTTCCGCTGTTTTGCCGACGCTCAAAGACCACTCCCGGCGGCCATTTCAGGTCCAGCGTTTGTACCTTCAACCAGCTAACTTCTAAAACGGAGTTCACCTCTTTTTAACCTTTTTAAAATCGTCCACAAATCTCCCCGAAAACGGCATGAATTGTTTTTAAAATCCCCCCCCTCACTTTGATAATATTTGTAATTTGACATTGTGTATTGTGAATTTTAATTTTGAATCCTTTTTGTTTTCTTTTCGTTGGGGTTTTCCCGCTCTAGTGGTCTCTACGCTGTGTGTGGTTGTCTAATAGCAATATAGTGTCACAATGTCAGAAAGTCTATCCAAAAATATGAAACTTTCCGACTTTGAGAATGGAGCGGAGTTCTTCCTGGTTGTTGGAAAAGGGGGTGGAGTTTGTAGTTTGGGCTCCTCCCCCCGCTGCAGAAGACCATTCACGTGTTTATTATTGCTATTCTGTGACATGTCCATATATTTTTTTTAGCCTGCAGGGAATTCTTGTGTTAATGTGCAAAGTAATAAATTGGTATTTTATGCCCATACACTTTTCTGTGTGATTACTTTTGACAAGTTCTTTTGCAGTTTTCGTAATACAGACACTAAATATATGAAATAAATGCCGTCTGATAGTATAACATGTACATTCTTTACAGTGGATCAGTTTCAATTAATTTTAATACAAAACTCATAGTATCTAGGTGAGATCAAGATTGCGGAATATGGTACACTTTTTATTTATACAGGGACAGTGTACAACAACACATTAACCAAGACAAAAGTCATAGGAGAAATGCTCATTTACACCTGTAGTTCCTGAGCAGGTTGATGGGAATACTAAAATACAGATTTAGTGTATAGAGATAAATTGACCATAGTAAAACAGATATTACTTCAGTGTTGAAATTCTATTCTAAAAACCTACACCAGACCTGCAACCACATGCACCCCTTCCACCCTCCATCAAGACCCAACATCTGCACACTCACAAATTCAACATTCTTCTGATCATTCAATTCACACTTGTCCCTAATGTGCACAAACTTGTTCAGAGATCAGCCACTTCTTTATCAAACATGCAAACATTTGAAAACCTGTGCAGATCTCTGTTGGCCGATTATTCCAATGACTCACAGCGACGGAGGAAAAAGAGGATTTGGTGAATGTGCTCCGACTGTGCACTCTGAATGAAGAGCATCTTATTTGAGATGTTTCAGAGCTCAATGAGACCAAACCCCTCAGAAGCAAACAAATATTTGCATATATAATTAGATTTTCACAAATTTACTTAATTTAACCTTGATTAAAATGCAGCACCCCTACGAACGAGAATATATATATAATATTTCGTTTAAAATTGAACGTGTATTTGCATAGACATATTTTTATGTTAAATGTGCTCATATCACTGTATTCGAGTCACGTGGTGCATTTGAGTGCGCCCCAATGGAGGTCTATGGAGCAGGCTGAAACGTTCAGAAAATGTTACGTCATTACGTTGCTTTTGCCCATTAGTTTGTATTGCAGCCCCTGAAAAATGTTGTAGTGCGCAGGGTGGGGGCGACTCAAATCAACTGATTGGTCTTTAGAAACATTATCACAATTCTGACCTATGAGGATTCAGCTGCTCTGTCCCGCCTCAGCCCAACAGGCTAATGCTACAAGCTAATAAATGACATAGACCACATGTGTCAAACATGCGGCCCGGGGGCCAGATCCGGCCCTCCAAGACCTTTAATCTGGCCCTCTGCTGATTTTTCTATTAAAATACTTAAAATTTTCAGATTTTTCTGTTAATTTTCTGCACCGTTTAGCATAGCAGCGTCTCCGGCGTTTCTGTATGTTGCGACTCCCACCAGAGCAGCACAAATGAAGACTTTCCTCTTTCCAAACGCTCTTAAAGGACGATCGTTTTGACTGTCGACCGTGACCCTCATGACCACCCAGATGCTGAGTTCAGGATTTCCCAAGAAAAATAGTCTAATTCTTATTTGTTGACAGAGGTGATTGGTAAATCTGTGCTCAGTGTGTTTGGAACAAGTGGTGTTGCTCGAGGAATATAATCTTAAACACCACTACGAGACACGGAGAAAAATACAATAACTTGAAGAGAGAACTGAGTTTTCTGATCCGGCCCTTTTGGGATCAAAGTAGGTTGCATACGGCCCCCGGACCAAAATGAGTTTGACACCCCTGACATAGACCATATATACATCATTAAAAGTCCATCTATCTTCTCCCGCTTAATCCAGCCGGGTCACGGGGGCAGCTTGCTGCCCAATCCTCATAGCACCTGACCCCCCCATGAACCCCTCTGCAGGTGGTGAGCCCACAAGAGGGTGGACATCATGGTCCTTGATGTTCGTTCGTAGGGGTGCTGCATGTTTTGAGTTGATGGGAGAAACCGGAGTGGAGTAAACCTGGTCTAAACCTTGTCTAAACTTGGACTAAACCTGGTCTAAACCTGCACTAAACCTGGTCTAAACCTGGACTAATCCTGGACTAATCCTGGGCTAAACCTGGACTAAACCAGGACTAAACCAGGACTAGATTTGGCCTACACTTGTTCAAACATGCCCAAAAAGTAGTTTTTTTTGGCCTCGGAAAAACAAAACAAAAATAAAAGGCTTTCCTGAAGACATACGAGACATAAGAGATCCTTTTCTGTGCCATAAGTGCCAAACTACTTTACATGCATTTTATCACTCTACTAGCAATATACAACATATTTTGTCACTTTGGTGAATATAAATATCACTTAAAACCTGATTTTCAAAGTTTTTTTCAGATAATTATATTGTAGCACTGTAACCATCCAGACCTTATTATTATGTTTATTTGTTCACATAAAAAACAAACAAATAAACTAGCAAAAATATAACTTTTTTAAAATTTAGAATTTCAGGCAAACAGTGCAAGACAACAGTGAATTAAAAAGACCCAACATTATCAAGCAAAATAGTGGCGTTTTTGGTTTTTAATTTTTTATTATTTGTTTTCTTTTGAGCCTTAGGCATCGTAAAATCAGTGCTAATTGTGCTACACTAAATAGAAAAACTCCGCAGACTGATCATCTGGCGCAGCGCAAAATGTTGACGGTCTATGCTTTACGCACTCTAACAGCAGCTCTGATCTGATCTCAGATCTCACTGTCCTCTCTCTTTTTGGAAAGCTTCACTGATTGGCCACACGTTTTTGACAACCTGATTCACCTATGATGCATCAGGTGGTGCGATCTTTGCGCATCAGGGACCAATCACAAAATGGAGGCGCTCGTTTCATTCACTGGGCTCTAACTTCGGAACGCTTTCATGGAAAACTCCGTGGAATGTCTTGTTTTGAAGGTAAGACTTTGGGGAAAACAAACATACCCTAAGTGAGCTACCAAAATGGAAGCTATGTTTTCAAAGTGGTGCGCAAAAATTGATTTATTGTTTTATTAGTTACTTTTGAAAGAAGAAAATTAGATTGTGGCTGGATAGCAACTACATGGAACGTCTTATAAAAAAAAGAAAAAGTGGATATTTTTATTCTGTGGACTATGAGGAACAGAAAGAGCACAAACCCCCTGAACAGGGACGGTGGGCCTGAACAAGTCCTCTGCAGAGAACAAAATCTCCAGTACCAGTTGGGATGGCAGTGGCTCAGTGGTTAGAGCAGTGGTCCTCCAATCCAAAGGTCAGATGATCCATGGCCGCTTGGAAATTAAGTTCTATCTGTCTGTCTTTAGGCAAGACACTTCAGTGTTTAGTATGAAAGTGGTTATAGATGGCACATGACTGTCAGCCTCGCTTCTGTCACTTTGTCCCAGGAGAGCTGTAGCTACAATAATAGTTTACCACCATCACTACAGCTACAGCTTTGAGAGAGGTAAAGCCCATTGCAAGGGTAAGGCTTTATTATTTTAAGACCTCTTCAAACATGTTCTGGAATGAATGAAGTTCTTGTATTAGTTTATTAGTTCAGATGTCAGTGTTTTCTCAAATGTGAATGTTCTTCCTCCTCCAAATTGTGCAGCTTTATCACCCATAACTACCTAATTTGTCACAGGTTCAGAGGTTTTTAGAGGTCTGGTTAATCTGCAAAAATCTGTTATTCACACACTGGAACCTGAACATCTCCACTGGACTGTAAATCCTGATACCAGAGCTGTTCCATGCGTGCTTCCTGTTAGTGTCACATGATGCGCTCTGCTTCCCATTTCCTCTCGTCTCCATGGACATTGTGGACAGCTGTTACCAAGGGGACTGTTTCTACGGAGACGGAGCTCGTAATGTAAACGAGAGAAGAGGACGATCACGTTACGCAAATGTTTAATTTATACACGGCACACAACTCAAGAGAGAGAAAGGCGACCGGAGAGAATAACACGAAACAAAACATATTTTCAGAATACACAAATCCCTTCTAGTATAAATTACAAATCATGCAGCTATTGTTTTTAGCCTCTTTTACATTGCTTTGCCCTTCTGTGCCAGCAGAGGGAGAGTCAAGGTGTAGAGAAATCCACTACATATTCACGATTTTCATTTTCTTACAATATTAAAGGCACTATTTTAAAGACCAATCACGCAACTGTATAATTCATTTCAAATTGTTAATTGCTATGGCAACAGTCCCGATTTTTCAGTTTCTATAATCCCATACATTTGAACTATATTGAAATGTTCACACAACTTTTCTACTTTTCTGTTGGAGGATCCGCCAGAAAACATCTCCATGGAGATCTTACTGTGTTGCCTGGAATGTTACACAGTACAGCATTAAACAAGCCACAAGTGAAGCCACAAGACCAAGTTTAGTTTTTGTTGAAAAAAACAAACAAAACATGTATAAATAAAAGTTTAATGCCAAACTGTGGAACATCCCTGAGACAGAGCATAATGTCTAAGCAGGACATGAATACAACATTTGATATAACATTATAAAATTATAATCCGCTCATTCAAAGCTCAAAATGCCTCGTTTTGTCAGATGTTTGCTTTTTCACTATAGTTTCGACCCTTTTATGCTCAGCTCCAACACAAACGCTCTTCTCTCTCTGTCTCTCTGTGTCTCTCCTTCTCTCTTCACAAACTGTTGTCTTTTCAGCGAATCACTTTCAATTCATTTAGGTCCAAAACAAAACATTCAAAAGCAGACCACATTTTTCCCTTTGAACGCGACAAGAGGCCCCACCGTCCACTGCGCCCTTTGTCCTGTATACGCACAACACATTTTCAACTTTGGAGCTAAAATGTGTTTATGTCTGTCTCTATAAAAACGTCCAGATTTGTTATACAATTTTATAGTGGTTGGATCGTACCATTATTTCTGGTGCAGGGGGGAGGGGAGAAATCTCAAGGACCACTTCTGTCCCGGACCCCATTTTACTATCAACACTTGATCTGAACCAGGCGAGCAGCAGAGGAGGAGGATTTACACCTGCTTTGTTTCAGCGTAAAATGCAACTGTTTTGATTCAAGCGAAAGGATTACAAAGCAGATAAAGACTGTTGAGTTTTTGGGCATTTTTAGAAGAAATTTGTGGATTTTAAAGAATTTTGTGTCCTGTTGTGGAGGCAAATTTTTAAGATGAGCAAAATGTAAACTGGGATTTCCATAGAAAACAATTGGGTAAGGCCTTAATCTTTGGTTTTCACTTTACGAGGCAGTCAAATTTAAGTTTTTATCCCTATTTGGTGATTTGACTCAACAACAATTACTGCTAAAATAATTGAATATTATCTGTTATTTAAAAAATTTTGCTTCTTGTGTTTCAACAATCAGGTATTTGTCAATTCAATATAAAACATGATATTTAAAACGTTATATAAATGGATAATTATTGTTTTAATAGTAATACATTTTCAGAATTTACCAGATTTGGAGAATAAAATCATGTCACTTTTTTGAGAGGGTCTGCCACCTACTCGTCTCCATAGTGATGCCTTAAATGTCCCAGAGTAGCCTATGGCATTACAATGAAAAAAACAAAAAAAACAATATCTAAGTAAGTAAAATTACTTAAATTAAGAACATTTTACTTTATTTGAGTAGATTAAACTTGACAAGTAAAATTATCCCGCAGTGGAACAAGTGTTTATTTCTTAATTCAAGCAACATTTTATTTTGTTTTTTATTTGAAGTGCAAAAAGTTGTTTCTTATTTTAAGTGTAGCAAGATGTATTTTCATATTTTACATACAAAAGTCTTATTCCACTGATCATTTTGTCAAGTGAAATTTACTCAAATCATGGTAAAACTTTCTTAAATCAAGTGATTTTAGCTTGTTTTTTCAGTGTAAACTTGTCTGCCTCTGTGGAGATGAGCAAGTAACAAGTTACAAGTCAGATCTGTGGAGAGGTGTTCTCACTCACAATAAGAATGCTTATATCTATGGAGATGTCAATTCTTTGCCTGGAATGTTCCATAGTATGGTCCCAAACATTTGATGTCGCTAGATCAAGTTACAGGTCAGATCTGTGGAGAGGCAACTCCATTCACAGTAAGAATGTTTTATTTTCTAAATATCTAGTTTGAGTTAGTGGTCACTTGGCAGTACTACAGTCACAGATCGTAAACAACCATTTTTAAGTGTCTCAGACTTTCTCCAAATTTACATCCCCACCTTTTGAGGCCCGAGGGCTCCAGCTCCAGCTCACGGTGCCCAAGACGAGACTTAAAACCAGGGGACAGGGCCTCGTCTTAAGACCTACTTTTACTCTGGCTTTTAACACTGTGTGAGTTGTGTGGTCCTCTGTGTCTTTTATTTATTTTAATGTTTTTATTTTTTCCTTTTTTATTATTTTATCTATATTCTTGCTCTTATTTGATTTTGCTAGTTGTATTGTTTTTATGAGGACTAGTGGAGGCAAACACCTTTGACTAAATACATGCAAGATAGATACGTTTAATGCCAAAGTGGGGAACATTGCAGGCAAAGCACTGATATGCCCATAGAGACAAGTAGTAGTAGTGACAGACCTATTACCAGGAAAGTCACACACTGCATATTTAAATTTGACTAATATTGTGATATTTGGCTAAATTTAACTTCATTTTCATGTGTTTCATCTTGTAGCGTTCCGGTCAGGACAAACTCGCTGACTCGAATCGTCCTGCTCATGTTACTGAGTTCTGACCCATTCCAGGTAAAACAACACTAGAGCCCCGGTATCCCTTACACTGGCCATAGACCGGGACTAGACCTGGACTAAACCTGGTTCAGATCCGCTTTCAGACCTCAGAGGACCATACAGAACCCTCCGTGCTCCAGTGCATCGCTATGGCACCCTCAATTATTCATACAAAACTGAGAGATGACGAAGAAGAGAAAGTCTGAAAGAGTTTGAGAAGAAAAGAGAGAAAGAAGATCATTTTCAAGAGATATTTGTCAAAATGGATTCTAACAAGCTGACGTTTGATGGACACTACACTGTTGCTATGGGATACTGATGGAGACATATACATCTTTGGAAAACAGGAATTTAGTTTCAAAGCTCTCATCTTTGTTTTTGTTTTTCAAGTAAGGAATTAACTTTACTCCAAGAAATATAAAGATTTTTTGAATGGAATATACCAAATACACTTGCAAAGTTTTGGACACTTTTTAAAATAGCAGTTTTAATAACGACAGAAACCTTGTGGATCTACTTTGCGAACTATATTCAAACTCTCATTGAAGGAGGAGCAATTATTTTGTTACTGTAATTATTATTATTATTTTTTTTTGGACGTGGCAAAGTCACCGGTCGTCATTTGGGTTTTGTTTTTCAATTTTCTACTGTCTGAACCTGGACAAATATCTTGGACTTCATACAAGAAGTTGGTGAAAAAGATTCCTGGAACTGGTAAAGCGGATGTCTGAGCAAATCGGGAATAATTAACATTTTTATTTGAAAAACACAACATGCGAATTCTAATTTAACCTTTTTTGTTTTTGTCGACTGGAAGGCTAAACCTGGTTGCTGTAACAGACACCACTGCTGGTCACACAACACCGTGGCTTAGATTTTCATTATTAATTGAACATATTTTGTTTCTTTGTAGACAATTTGCCCCGAGAAACTATTTGTGAAACATTTTGGACCTAACTAGAGATTGCATATTAGGATTATAATATATTTCACAATTTTCACAAAACATTCCTGATTTTTTGGGACTGAAGAAACTCTTAAAACTTTGCCAGACAAAACTATTCATTCATTTAAATCATTTTGTGCTAATTTTCAAACTCACTGGCATCATGGTGAACACTGGAATGCAACTGATCAGCTTCACGTGCGCGGTCACCGGCTGGATCATGGCGATCGCGGTGACGGCGTTACCGCAGTGGAAGGTCTCTGCGTTCATCGGCCCCAACCTCCTCACCTCCGAAATCAAATGGGAGGGCATCTGGATGAACTGCGTCTACCAAACCACAGGCCACATGCAGTGCAAAACCTACGACTCCATGTTGGCGCTGCCTCCCGACATTCAAGCCGCGAGGGCGTTGATGTGCATTGCCATCTTCATGGGGTGGCTTTCCTGCACTGTCTCGTGTTGTGGGATGAAATGTACGACGTGCGCGGGAGACGACAGGCGTGCGAAAGCTGGAATCGCATTATCCGGTGGAGTTTTGTTTATTCTAACCGGATTGTGCGTGCTCATTCCCGTTTCGTGGACGGCGAACACGGTGGTACAAGATTTCTACAACCCAAACGTCCCCGTGATGCACAAACGCGAGCTGGGGCAGGCGATTTACTTAGGATGGGCTGCGGCAGTGATTCTGATGATAAGTGGAGCGGTTCTTAGCAGTACGTGTCCCGCCATAGAGAAAGGCGGCAGGTATAGGAGAGGCTACATGGGCAGGAGTTTCGCCAATTCACCGGCGACGATTCCAGACGTGCCCAAACCGATCACAACCAATAGTGTACCATTGAAAGAGTATGTATAGTGAACAGAAAAGAAGCACAGATGATTTTGATATGAGAATTTTATGTTACATTGGCCTGGTTATGCCTCTGTTTTATATCGATCACTTTCTTGATGACCAATCACAGCACATGAAGAGAGGTTAATAGGCAGAGCGTGTGCAGCTCAATAGTCCCGCCCACTTTGAAGCCAGCTCTGGTTTGTAGCGGGTGCATTCGATTATCCATCCGTCTCCCACTCGGATCTCGGATATGATGTCACATCTACACTTCAAGCGTTTGATTATGTTTCGCATGTCCGACTTGGAGAAAGAAGTAGATGACAACTGGAAAGCTGTTGTTGTTTATCTTCTGTTAGCGACCAAAGGGACGTTAAGCAACATCCATTTAAAACAAGTCTTTGTTCAGTACTAGCCTCACAACAACAACAACAGTAAAGTACTACAGTAATACTACCATACCCATAGACAGTGATACAGACGCAGTAAAGTACTGCAGTAATACTACCATACCCACAGGCAGTGATATGGACGAAGTAAAGTACTGCAGTAATACGACCATACCCACAAGCAGTGATACAGACACAGTAAAGTACTGCAGTAGTACTACCATACCCACAGGCAGTGATATGGACGAAGTAAAGTACTGCAGTAATACTACCATACCCACAGGCAGTGATACGGACACAGTAAAGTATTGCAGTAATACTACCATACCCACAGGCAGTGATACGGACACAGTAAAGTATTGCAGTAATACTACCATACCCACAGGCAGTGATACGGACACAGTAAAGTATTGCAGTAATACTATCATACCCACAGGCAGTGATACAGACGCAGTAAAGTACTGTAGTAATACGAGTGACTGAAATAGTCATTTAAACCACCAATGAAAGCAGTTCATACTTAAAAGTGACACTAGACGCAGCTGTCTTTGATTCTATCTCAGAATACTTGCTCGGTCTCCTCCGAGTTCTGAGTTGTGCTGTCCGAGGAAAAGGGGCGTGTCAGTCCGTGTCACTAGGCAACGTGCTCAGACCTCCGAGTAGGATGAATAATCGAATGCACCATTAGCCCCCATAACGCCTTTAAACTCTTAACTTTTTTTTTTTCTAAATATAAAAAAAAAAATTGGTTCCAAAAATGTGCTTGTGAGCGGTCACTGCTGAGCGCCTCTTGGATCTCTTCACAAATGCTACACATTGATGTCTTACATTTGTTAATATACTCATTTATGAACCTATTTATTTCACATTTCATTATGATGTTGCTTTTCAGTATTGAAGTATTTGAGTATAGAACGTATTTTTCTCATACTGTGATGTGTACTAGCGCCTGAAGAAGTTGTATTTAACGTATTTATCCTGTGGCTTTTATGATGGCACTTGTTGTGAAATTGCAGTGTTTGGTATTATTTAACAGTATTGTATATTTTCTGTTCTATATCTGTACAATAAATGGTTTGCTAAAGAACTTTGGCTTTATCATTTTTGTATTTCTTTAATTATTTATTTCAAATCTAATGGTGTGCACACAAAATAAGATGAGCAGTAAGCAAGAAAAGTTATTGAATGCTTATCTTAAGTCAGAGATGAAATATCAAATCTGTGAAGGACACAAAAAAATTCACAAAAAACAGTAAAACTCTATCATATCTGCATGTTTAAAAATCTTAATAAAGCATGAACAAATACAATGAACAAAAGGTTTATTGACAGTTGTTTAGGTTTTACTAATTTAACTAATACATCCCAACCTTAACCACTAAATTAAGTAGTTCCCAAGCCTGAACAGATCTAAAGAAACTCTATGTTCTTTATGAATTAAGTCTTTGTTCATGCTTTATTAAGGCTATAGTCAAGGTATAGTTATTATTATAAAGTGGTACGAGTTAATTTATACATGTTTGAATAATCCCACATATCCAGTCCATCTCCTTCTCAAGAGTTCAAAATGCTCCACCTGCTGATGTCACAAAGTGGTGCTCCTCTGTGTTTTTAAAATCCATGCACCACTGGATTTGCTCTGATCATTTTATCTGGTTTGTATTTGGGTCCATCTTGAGTCCATTTTACAGTCTTTATTGTGACTCCATAAAGAAGGACACTTTACACAGCATATCTGAAATCAAAATAGAGGCATTATTAGTTAAAGGGCCCATATCACACAATTTTTGATCTATGTTATAATGTTTCCTCCTCAAAACATACCTGAAGTTGTGTTTTGCAAATGCTGCATATTTAGGTTCTTTTCATATTTAAGTTCTTCTCTCAAAACAGAAAACACTCCACCTTGTGATGTCATGCAGTAATACAAGAAGTTCTCCACTGTGTTTTTAAACTCCATACACCTTCACTAGAATCATTTGGATGAATTCAGCCCTGGAATTGCCCATCTCTACTGAACTAAAGGTAAAATGTAGCTGTTAACTTGAAAACTACCACTTCATGACATCACAAGGTGGACCAGAGCATCTTGAGCATTGGAGATGTAGACAGACTAATAATAAAGAGTCACTCAAACATGTGTGAATGAAACAAAACACAATTCCAGGTCTGTTTTTGAGGAGGTAACAATATTCTAACAGGGCTTAAATTTTGTGTAATATAGGATCTTTACGGCATAGTTATATAATTTCAAATTCAATACAATGAATACAGTTTTCCTTATGTGTTGAGGTAAGAAATAAGTTGTGTTTGTACCAGTGATCTTGTCCTCTGTGCTTGAAGTGCTCAGAGATTTCCATCTTTCAGGAGCTGATTCAATTTGAGAGAAATCGTCTGGTCTCAGAGTCAACAACAGAGTCTTCCTCTTTATAAACCTGAACAAGCACTTAGGAAAAATCTGAAATACATTGAACTGACACAAAAATTACCATTTTCATTCCATAATTTCAAAAAACAAAATAAGAAATTAACTGTGACAAGATAGTTCTTCTAGATATCATAGAAATATTATAATTTTATACGGTATATAAGTTATTACCATATTGTTTCCATAAACAAGTGGTCTCTTGTTACTTATTTTGAGTTTATTATTACCATTTAAATTCTTGCTCTTTATTATTATATTTTATTGTGAGCAACCGTGTCTAAATAATTTCCTGTGTGGATAAATAATGTTTGTCTAAGTCTAAATAAAGGAGACTGTGGTAAATTATTGTGTTTGATTTAGAGAGGCAATAAGTTACACATTTACTCCAAAAAAATGTATTCAGTAAAATAAGAATTGCCTGTGCCACAATAATCTCAGTATATAAACTTGTAGAGAACTATGTGTATGCAATATGGATGACATATCTTGCTCAATGACAAAACAAAATCTTTCCAGGTAAACGATCTCTATCACCTAAACCAGTGTTGCCCTAAATAGACTACTAAGAAACTTGGGTGTAACAGTAGTAGACAATGACAGTATTAAGGATACTGTTGTCTGTAGTGTCTGTCTGCGTCCTGGAGCCACTGCATCATATCAGCGACAGACGGAGCTGCGGCCGATCGTTCTGTTAAAACTGAGAGGTCCAGAGTCTGAGAGAGCTGCTCCTGGATCTGAAATACGGAGGAAACCTGAGAACTGATGGAGTCCCGCACAGACTGAAGAGATGAGCTGAGGGAGAGAGTGGAGATCTGGTGAAACGTGGCCACAAGCTAATGATTCTCTTTACTTCATATAATGACATTCTACGGTTGCAACTACTGATTATTTAAGTAGTCCATTAGTCAAATAATGACTTATATTGTAACTTAAGACTTTTTAAATACATAATCTAACCAAATATAGGTTGAAATATAGTGAGTCAAAGCTTCTAGATAGAACATATTAATGAAAAAGTGTATTATTGATGAAAATCTGAGATTGTTTATTCTTTTGCTTTCAAATAAATTTAATATTCAATTTAATATTGCCAGCTACCGTGTCAAAAAATTCAAAATCAACTGTCACAATGTCTATGTTTATATTAAGGTAGCTCCACGTATTTGAATACAGGAGACAAGATAACATTACAGGTTTAATGGAAATTTATTCTCAGGTGATTCTTAGGGAACATTGTGATCAGAAATATATATGTATGTTATTATTCATTGTAGGTAAAATTGTTGGAAACAAATGTTTTTTTCATATTAGAAAACTAAAAAGAAAGCATGGTTCATTCAAGTATAAGAAAATTAAACTGCTCTACCTTAAAAAGCAAATATTAGATAAATTGTGGCCATACCGGCTTGTCAAAGCCTGATCCCGTCAGATCTCAGAAGCTAAGCAGGGCCGGGCCTGGTTAGTACTTGGATGGGAGACCACTGGGAATTCCAGGTGCCACAGTGGGGCGCCAGTGGCAAAAACTGTTGTAGTGTTCTTAGGCAAGGCACATTACCCACATTGCCTAGTATGAAAGTGGTGAGTGTTGGTGGTGGTTGGAGGGGCCGATGGCGCAGATTGGCAGCCTCGCTTCCATCAGTCTGCCCCAGGGCAGCTGTGGCTACAATAGTAGTTTACCACCACCGGGTCTGGAGTGAATGAATAATGCTCTGAAAAGCGCTATATAAAACTGATGCATTATTATTATAAATAAATAAACAATAATGATATTAATTTCATCTTGTGATTTTAAGACCAGTAGAAACAAGTCTTTCTCTCAGATAGTTCTTAAAAGTGTAAATATTAGCAATGCTCACAGTTTCTCGTTGAGTTTGCCCATAACTGTGTCCATGGCATGGTGAAGTTTGAAACTCAGTTTTTCCTCCAGATCTGGGAATACTTTGAGCAGCGTTTTGGACAGATCCACTTTAGACAGCGCCACAAACTGCTCCGCTAAGTTTCCCAATGAAACCATCAGGGGAGCGCACTCCTCCAGCACCGCCCGCCATGTCTTTTGGTTATTTTCAATAGATTGGAAAGCCTTTCTAAGCGCCTGGTGTAGCTGCGTCACTGCTATTTGCGACATTTTTATGATCTGCTAAAAATTCATATACAAAACGATTAATTCTTGGCATTTTTCTATTGTTTTCTCGCTGTCCACGCTGCTGCCATGTTGCTTGGCTCCACATCCGCTTCTTTTCCGTAAATATTAAAATCCTGGCCTGTGATTGGCCAAAAACTGCATTTCCTTGACGTAAGGAAAATGCCTCTTTTTATTGGCTGTCCTCGCCCCTTGGTCCCGCCCTGCGCCAAGATTTGAAAATTGTTCCGCGGAGGAGGAGGCAGACGGTGCAGCGGCCGAAAAGACAAGAACAGAAGACAAAACATAAATAAAGGTAGATATATTTGAGCTAATATACATCATATGAAGAATACAATCAAGTGTACGTATTAAACTAAGTGTTTACGGGTCTAAACAGCAATACAAATAACGCAAAAGGCCAAAGTAGCCAGCGGATAGAATTGACTGTTAGCAACGTTAGCTCCAGTTTGTTGTCAACAGCGTTTTTGAAGGAGAAGTTGACACTTGGGTTATACTTTGATACAACTATTGCAGATTTATAAAACTGATTGTGTTTTATGATGGACTGTTTTATGTTTCAGCCATGGCTCCAAGAAAGAGAACAACAAAGCAGCCCAAAAGCAACCCTAAGACGGCCAAACTCGAGGCTTTTCTCGATGATTTTGATAGCGAAGGTAAGCCAAGTAAAAGAGTATTTCATTTATTAATAATGTAAAGACTTGTTATATTTATTAAAACATTATTATGCTAGTATATCTGTAATCCCACAGTCGTCCAGGTAGGTTTCACTGCAAAATAAAATGTAATATATCTACTTTGCCTTCAGATAGACAAGGCAGTGACTTACAGAACTCAAGAAGACACTTTATTAATCCTGAGGGAAATTCAAGTTCTGCTGCAGCAAACTGTTCCACTGTCTCAGTCAAAGATCTCAGAGCAGTTTAACAGAAGGACTGGTCAGTGAGTGTCGGCAGCTCTTGTGTCAGGGCAGTTTGAAGAATGTCCTGCAGCATCACAGCAGAGTGCATGCATTCATTACTTTCATCTCCAACTGAAAGTATTCCCCCTGTAAGATCTTCTGCCACATTTGCTGCCACATATGGTGTAAAAGACCTGCAGCAACTCGAATGTCCATAGCTAGCTCATTCACTAGCTTCCAAAATAGCCTCTTGCAATTGTTTTTTTTATATTAAAAAGCCTCTTGGATGAGTGATAAAACATATTTACTCCTACAGGCTTTGTCCAGTTGACAGAATTTTTGCAAATGCTAGTATTCCTAAAATTTGAACGGTCAAATATTCAAATTATTATACTGCTATGATACAGCCATTGTGGAAAGAATTTAAATTACACAAATGTTCATCCTCATTGTTTGATAGTTTAACAGCAAATATTGGTATGAATGAATGAATGCATGCCTTTATTTTTCAATTTCCTCATATGTACAAGACATACAAAGGAACCGAATTGGACCTGTCACCCCATCCGTACATTTACAAACGCATAATACATAACATGGGAGTACGAGACATGGAAGTCGGGTCTTGGCGAGGGTGGAAGCATTTTCTCTCCTCTCCTGCCCCTTCTCTCCCCTGATTTTCCTCTCCGTCTCCTCTAGTTTTGTGTCTTACACTTTTGAGAGACATGGATGGCTCGGAGAACAGGCATGTTGTGTGTCTAGAGACTTTCCATGAAGGCATAGAAGACATTTACCTATTTGGAACCATTACAGGTTTTTTGCTGATTGGATTAGGTACCGCCCTGATTTTTTGAAAAATTCAGATTACCGAGGCAGCTGTTCAGTGCTACATTGCTGCCACCATCTTAATTTCCTGCTGCCCCCATCTTAATTTTAAACTATGCCTGAGTGTTATGAAATCATGTGGACCTAACCTGTACTCTTGTTTTTACAGTGAAAACGCGAGTGGTGCAGATGAAGGAGAAACTGAGTCAGTTGTTGAAGGACGTGGATAATGGATACAATATGGCTCTGATCAAACTGCCCAAAGCCATCAGGCAGCTCAACTGGATCCAACACTACAGTCAGTTTAAATACACTTTGAATTAGCTGCCAAATTATTTTAGATTTGCCGACTTGTCAAATAGCCAGATTTACAGTAGTTTGGAAAATGAGCAGTTCAGTTTTCATTTAATAACGGTTCAGTCAGTCTTTACAATTTCCATGTGTTAGGCTGTTGTGGAAACATTATAAATTCAAATGAATTTATTGAGTTGATTAATCTGAATATTTCTTAATTTTTTATTTTTTGCCCTTTAGACGCAGATAAGCCAAAAACACCAGAAGTGGACAATGTTAAGGTGAAGAGAGAGAGACTACTGTTGTGTATTCAAGATTATTCATACAATTTTGTTTTGCTGTTTTTTTAATGACCATTTTCATTTTTTTTTTTTCAGAGAGAAGAGCAGGCAGCCATTGTGGAGAGTGTTGTGGCTGAGGACCATGCTGTGCTTCTGCAGACAGTCAAGAAAAGTGAGTTTTTACTCCACTTATTAGTTTTTGAGAAAGTTAAGGCTGTATATGGCATATTTGTCTCCAGTTCCCCTTCCTGAATAATCAACAAATCAAAAGTTGCGGCATGACGCATGGGGTCAAATTGTCTTGCCTTTTGAGTTGAAAGTCATTGACTATTTCTTTTACAGCCACAGCTTCAAAGAAAAAGGGCAGTTCTAAATCTAGTTCAGAGGACGAGACACCGAGCACTACTCGAAAGGTACAAAGCGCCCACAGCTCTCACAGCTTCCACTTTTCAGACTTTGATTTACGGTAATCTAATTTTACTTTTTGTTCTTTTGATTTAGACGAGAGCAACAAAGAAACCTCCTACAACGTCTAAAAGAGCAAAGGCCCTGTCTGTGAACAAGCAGAACTCCACTATCCGCAGGTCAGGGCACTATGAATGGGGAAAAAATCATTATGGGACATTTGACTAGACGCGTCTTTAGCAAAGTTATTTATTTATAACAGAGACTCTGGCCTGAAACCATTTTACAGATGATAAGCTTCCATATTTTCTGTCTTTTAAAGAAACTACTGCATTTTAAGCAACAATATTAACTGCTTCTAAACTACTACATGAATTGTCTGCAGTTTTATATTCTACATAGTATTAAATCATTTAATATTGTTTTTATTACTTTTTTCACTACATATTTTTTATTTTTCTTCTGATCTTCTTATATTTTTGGACAAAATAAGGTTCTCTTATCTTAGTTTGCATAGTACAGAAACAGTTAATGCCACAACTCCACTACATCAGCACCTTTTTCTGATAAGATTTCTCCCAATTTAAGCACAGCATCAACAAACAGCTCATGAGTCGTAAAATGTCTGTTTCCCTCCTTTGTCCCTCTTAACTGTTCCTGTTCATTTTAGGTCAAGCAAGAAGCCACTGGTGACTCCGGCCAGGACCATGTTGGACTCTTCAATCATGATGGGCCCCACTCCTCTCGTCACGCCACGCTTTGACTCCAGGTATACATGGCATTCACCTTTCTAATACTGTACATACTGCATTCTTGTTTATGCAAAACACTATGTATAGTGACATGGAGCTAGCAGCGAAAACTAAAACTGGATAAAAAAAAAAAAAAAAGGAATAGTTTTCCTACACCACTAATAAGGCTCATAATAAAAATGGTCCTGTTCTGGTCCTCAGGCTGCCCAAGACTCCGGCTGTGAGGGTCCCCAGGCACAAAGAGCGCGTTTACAGCATCTCTGTGAACGGCTCGCCCATCGCCGGGGCCAACGAGGACATAGTCATCAATGTCCCCATCGGCAACGGAGAGGTGAGAGGAGGACAGTCTATATCCTCGGCTCCGTCTGACCCTCTCCTCTGCCTCCGTCTGACCCTCTCCTCTGCCTCCGTCTGACCCTCTCCTCTGCCTCCGTCTGATCCTCTCCTCTGCCTCCGTCTGATCCTCTCCTCTGCCTCCGTCTGACCCTCTCCTCTGCCTCCGTCTGACCCTCTCCTCTGCCTCCATCTGACCCTCTCCTCTGCATCATCTGACCCTCTCCTCTGCATCATCTGCTTCCCTGATGTTAAACTGTATTTGTTATGTTGTGTTCAGAGTATTCAGCTGTTGGCCAGTCAGATGGACTCTGTGGACCTGTCTCTGCTGGACGAGACGGCACTGAAGAGCATTCGACAGCTACAGGTTTGTGTTTAAATCTTTGCTCCAATCAATCTTTTAGACTTTTTTTTTTTTTTTTTACTTTTCGACCCACCCATGACAATCTTAAACTGTAAAACCTGAAATATCAAGACAAGAGTGTACAAAGTGATCTAGGAAGCCATAACACTGCATTATTTTGTCCTTTTAAAAGAGTTTTAGTGTAACTCTGGTCTGTTTCTGTCCTCAGCACCGCCTCACTTCTCTGTGTGGACCATCGGAGTGACCCACCACCCGACCACCTGTAAAGACATTTTTATTTTCCTGTGCTTGTTTTTATTGTGTTTTTAGAGGTTTATGAAAGATTTGCCAACTGGAATGAATGACTTTTGGACTGTGTATATCTACAATCTGTTTTGTACAACCACAAAATTCCTGTTTTTATTTGCAAACCTGGTCTTGCTCTAAAATGTCCAGATTACAACAGCTATTTGTCACTTTGTACATCTGTAAAATATTTTTTTAGTGTAACGTGACAGTAAAGATTTGAACACAACGTGGTATTGGCTTTTTCCTTGTGTTTGCACTTTTACTAAATGATTTTGGAATAAAATTCAGTTTGAATTTAGGGGTTCAATGATTATTCTGAATGTTAAACTCATTCATTTGTAGGTCTAATTTTAGTTGATGAAATACATTTCATAAAACAGTTGCAGACAAGGACTTGAGTGAAGAGATTGTGTAGAACAAAGATTATCACCAAAAATGCAGGCTTGACAAATATTTCTGTAAAATCTAGGCTATGTAAAATGGTTAAAAATCATACATTTTCTTAAATATTAAAATTTTTATTGTAAATGCAGATCTTTGTGTAATTCATCATTGCAGTCTCTAGATGGTGCTGCTTCCTCACAAATGTTTTCTCCTATTGCTTTTGTTTCTACCTCCAGAATAAAAGCGTTCTGAATGTTTGTTCTTCTTACTCAACTTTACAATAAAGGTACAGTATGTAACATTTTTAGTGCAGGCTTTGTCTTTTGCTTAATTGATTTGACTTGTGTTAAATTTCTCCATTTGTTACTGGTAAGATCTGTGGAAAAGCCATCCCGTTCACAGTAAGAATGCATTTTTAAATTGATTAATTGCAAGATGACAAAGGGTGTGCTTCTTGGTGCAGTTTATAATGGACTTTTTAACAGCACAGTATTTTCGCCTATGTCAGGGACGCTCGTTAGCCTTGTCCCGGGACAGAGGGGGAGGGATGGGGGTCATTATGTCCTGGGACAAAGGTATGGATGGAGGAGGGGGGAGGAGGGACAACAGTATCTCACCTCTGCTCTGGACACATGGACATGGAGTCATTCCTAAAGAGGAGCATGGATCACGGGGAGGGGGTGGGACAGAGACGGCACAGGGACGGGGAGAGGGAGGTAATCTGGAGCTAATGGTGTCAATGAACACACAAGGGTGTAATTATAATCAGGCTCATTACTGTTTATTGATGCGCAGAATGATTACTATGATTACTTTTAATTGACTTATATATTTATTTTATATAGGCCTATTTGTTTATTTATTGTAGGTTACATTTATTTAAAGGTTCACTCGAGGTGATAGATCAGTTTTATTCCACAGTTTGGCATATCCTGTGGACTATTACAGCCAATGGAACAAGGAGGCCCACCTCCAGGCCAAATAAGAGTCAGGTTTGTGGAGATGCAAGTTCGATCAGAGTAAAAACTCATATTTCAGTGCAATAAACACAACCAAAATAATAAAAAGCGTGTGTGTGTGTTTTGGCTACCGTACTCTTAATTTTACACAAGATGGATTCTTGCAATATTTGAGTTCACAGCAGAACTTTATTCAGAGTGACACACATCAGTGGTATAGTCGTCAGTATGGTGTGAGCAGATTCACATACTGTGGCTTTAAATATGTCACAGATTTTAAAGATGCACCAAGCCGTTTTCACCTGTACAGGTTTTGATGAGGAAAATTATGTTAAAATGGGAACATTACGTGGCAAAGACTGAAAGAACATTTTGAAGATTTTTGGAGATTGACTCCAAAGTGATTGAGTTATGTGAATAAGGTCTTCACAGTGGTGCATGTGTCTATGTGGTATACATTTGAATATGTGGTATATGCGTGTATGTGGTACATGTGAACATGTGGTACATGTGTACTGTATGTATGCGGTATATGTATATATGTGTATATGTGCATATGTGGTACATGTAAATATGTGGTACATGTGTATATGTAGTATATGTGTATAAGTGTATAAGTATACATGTGTACATGTGTATGTCATATGTGTATATAGTATGTGTATATGTGTGTATGTGGCATATGTGTATATGTGGTATATGTGTATATTTGTAGCTGTGGTATATGATTTAAAAGACTAAAACAACACTACACGTGCTGTAGTGTAATTAAGTTTCCCGCAGTCATTTACAGAGGGCACGTTCAGCAGAGCCGCTAACGACCATCAGAGATAATTAGGCACGCACAAAAATCCGACACATCAGCAGCTTCGAACGCACCATGGCCCCTTCACTGACACCAAACTCAAATGTATTTCACACTAAACAAGGAGAGGAAAGTTTGAGAGGGGAAGGACTGCAGCAGGAGCCATTCACAAGCGACTAGAACTGCGATTAGAACTGTTTATTGAGTGTGAAAAATGCAGCTAACATCATTTACAAGGTCAGAAATGTATTCCAAAGATCATAAAACTTCAATAACTCTGTTTGCCAAGTTCAATGAAAACCACCACCTGTCAGCTTTGTCTCAGCTTGGCCTTGGTTTTATCTTGGTTTAGTCCTGATGTAGACACGCCTTGGTACTGTTCTTGGTGTTCGTGGTACTGTTTTAGTCCCAGTTTTAATTCAAGTGAGTGAACTCTGGCACATTTACAAATGTATATAAAAAAGCCATTACTGATGCTGTATGTGTGCACAGATGTTTGCCAACTGCCTGTAAAGTATGATTGCTTTGCCTGGAATGTCCCACAGTATGGCATTAAACTTATATGTTTCCATGTAGACAAGCAGGTGATGTCATAGGGCCAAATTACAGGTCAGGTCTGCGGAGAGGCGAGCCCACTCAAGGCAAGAATACATGTTTTTAAAACTATTAATCAGCAATAAGAACTTCTGTAATTGATTGAGCTCAAAATAAGTTGTTGGGTTGATGGGGGAAACAGCAGTGCCCAGAGAAAACCCACAGACACAGGGAGAACATGCAAACTCCACACAGAAAAGCCAAGACATCCAAAGTTTGTGATAATTGTGTGAAATAAAAAAGTATTAAACTCCACTTTAGCACCTTTATTTGTGTTCATTATTTCAAACTGGGGGTGAAAGTAAATATTCCTGACAATGAAATGGGCCCTAAACGCCTCATCCGTCCTGAGTTTACTGCAGCGTACACAGACGGCGCTAAAGAGACACGAATCAATACAGAGTTTATGCCCTGAGAAAAAGCACCGCGCACTTTTATCCGTCTGATTCATCAACTAAACTACTTCAGCTGAAACTTTTTCTGGGGATTTCAATGACAAAAAGTGAAGCTGCCCATGTATAACTCCAAATATAAGGTTAAGGATGTGCAAAAAGATTATTACGAGAATCCACTGTCCACTGTGTAGGCTACTGTATGCAACTTTATTAGCAGATTCCTCGTAACATTGTGCCAACAACATAACCAGTGTGCGAAATACCCGTCAGTATTCGGGGGTCCCCATCTCCGAATTGTTGAGCAATACAGACATTAATACATTAATTACAATGTAAGCAAACAAGTGAATAAATGTTAGGTATCGACACGCAGTCAGTGCACTTGTCAAGGACCAGGGTTTTCAAGACAATAACTGGGGACAAAACAGTCACATAACGGGTGAAATAATGTGCTGTGACCTGAGGTAGTTCTGAGGGACGTCCAGTGATCTGCAGATAGACTGTGTTTGTCGCTCCAACACCTGCTGTACCTGCTGGGCACTCGCGCTGGGACTTTTGGGTCGTGTCGTGCTTGGATGCGGTTGCCTGGAGTTCTGCGTTCGCACCTGTGAGGTGGCGGACAGGGCGTCGATGCACGGCGCTGTTTGCGGGTCGCGCGGTGAAGCTGCGGTTTTGTCCGAGAGGATGGGTGTCTATTGCGTGGTGAGGCGGGTGTGGGTTCTGCTCCAGTGCTCCTCCGTGTGTTTGTGGATGTGGGGGCAGCGTGGTGGAGTGAATTTGTCCGCGGTCCTTGTTGCGGATTCTCCGTATTTGAAGTGGACTTTGTTTCGTGTTTTCCTCATGCGGGGGCATCGGTGCAGATGTGCAGTGCTTTGGTCCACCTCCTCCAAAGGGGACTTCTCAGTTTCGTACAAATTGTTTTCCTACAACCAGATCGTGTTGTTTTTCTAACGTTACAGCCTTTTTAGGGGGTGTGATGGGTTAATCGAGGGTCGGGCCGCACACCTGTAATTCGCACACTGAACATAACATGTATAACATCAAAATAAAAGATTTTTCAAAATAAAAGATTGTTCAGACTCAGATGATAAATACAATGGAAATAATTAATTATTTCTTGGGCGGCCGTTGGCCCGGTACCAATTGATCCACGGACCGGTACCGGTCCCTGGCCCGGGGGTTGGGGACCACTGCTTTATATAACTAGGCATAACTTTTCAACTGTAAAAGATAGAAACTTACTTTTTTTCCCTCTGAAAGTGCAGACAGAGGTCAGACGCATGCTGTATGATGACATGCGGAAAACAAGTGTCCAATAGGAACTTTGTTTTCTGCCAAATGCGCTCCGTCCATTTTGATTGGCCAAAACTTTGCCAATGAGTGAAGTGAGTCAAGATGGTCGACTCCTCTAGAGCGTGCATGTTCGTAACAACTGAAAAAGCCGTTCTAAGTGCAGTTTTTTCTTAAATAAATGACAAATTACACATCTTGGTGTGCGTAATTGAGCGTCCCTTTTATTTGAAAGGATTATTTCAGTCCAAATGTCCAAATCCAAATGTCTTAAACGCTATGGAAATGCAGGAAGTGATGTGGCTCTGGCCCTGGACCTGACAGGAGCTGAACGTGACTAATATATTGTATAGTACAGTACTCTTACTTGAGTAATATATTCTACAGTGTAGCAGTACTCTTACTTGAGTAATATATTCTACAGTGTAGCAGTACTCTTACTTGAGTAATACATAGTACAATGTAACAGTACTCTTACTTGAGTAATACATAGTACAATGTAACAGTACTCTTACTTGAGTAATCTATAGTACAGTGTAGCAGTAGTCTTACTTGAGTAATACATAGTACAGTGTGATAACAGTACTCTTACTTGAGTAATATATTCTACAGTGTAGCAGTACTCTTACTTGAGTAATATATTCTACAGTGTAGCAGTACTCTTACTTGAGTAATACATAGTACAATGTAACAGTACTCTTACTTGAGTAATACATAGTACAATGTAACAGTACTCTTACTTGAGTAATACATAGTACAATGTAACAGTACTCTTACTTGAGTAATCTATAGTACAGTGTAGCAGTACTCTTACTTGAGTAAAAGTAGTTCTTCCTCTTCCCTCTGTGAGTGAGTCTAAAGTGACAAAAGTGACAATCTGAAATGATCAGATCTGATTTAGTTTGTCTCATTTTTGTGTCTGTCCTTTGAAAACACCAGATTTTGTGCATTATTTAGTCCAACTACTTTAACTTCAAATTATAAATGAGATGTCCAATTACTCTTACATAAGATAAAATACTTTTGTTTTTTTTTACTTTTAGTTGGGTAACTTACTGGACCACTACTCTGCACTTATACTTGAGTATTATTATTCTGAAGGAACAATATTCTCACTTTAGTGTGAATGCTGGATTTTTAAAAAACATTTTTGCATTACTCGTCTCTGCAGTAATACAATTATACATAAGCTTTCAGAAATGGTTATTGGGATTAGGGTTGGCGACACTCTTTGTTAAGTCATAAAGATGAAGTCGGAGCATTAGGTCACATGACTCTGAGTCATGTGGACTGAGTGGTCTGAACAGAACAGAACAGAACGGAACAGTGAAGTGGAGAGCAGAGGAGAGCAGAGCAGAGGAGAGATGTGGAGAGATGTGGAGAGCAGAAGAGAGATTTAATTATGCTGAAAACTCAGGAGGAAGAGTGACATTTCCTGATACATTACTCACCATAACACCACTCACATCTTGATTTAATAAAAAAGAAAAGACACAATGAAGATAAAGTGATTCTTTCTTCTTTTTCTTTTGGAGTTTGCATGTTCTGCCTGTGTCTGGGGGTCTCCTCAAATAAACTTAAAATAACTGAGACTGTGGTCAGTGGTTAGTTACTCAAACGCTGTATGTGACTAGTTAAAAGCTCAGACTCACTCACTGAAGACATTCCTTGACCCTGAGGCACAGCTGTGAAGTGAAAACCATTTCAGGAGACTTCATCAAGAAGACCATGAGGAGAAGGTCAAGAGTTTGCTCCACAAAGTAAAAGGTGAAAACTGTTAGGGATCACAATCTAAAATACAAAACACATTTAGGGTTATTTAACGTATTCTCTTTATTATATAATTGCATATATCTTACCTCATATTTGATGTCTTCAGTTTGTGTCACTGTGTAGAAAGTTACAGAAACAAAATGAAGTGATGAAAAGTGACCCAGTGGAGGTCAGAGGGGCCGATGGTGCAGATCAGGGCCTCACTTCTGTTCATAAATTGCTCTAATTATATAAATGATATAACCATGAAATACAGCAGGAAGGAGCTGTTTAATCACAATAAACGTCACAGCCTTGGCGTTACCTTTATTTAGAAGAACTCTATAAGAATAAAGCAATGATAAATATAGAAAATGTCCCTGCAGGGCTGCCATAACTCCTGCTTATTGCATTAGTCTTTCTTTGCATTTTATATTAATAACACATAATACCTGCTCCCCTTTTAAACTCTTCAGCAAACTCTATTCAATGAACAGTGCTGAGGTCTCTATAAATAAAGCAAAGAAATAATATATGTCCCTGCAGGGCTCCCATAACTCCCTCTTATTACATCACAGTGTTGCTTTAAGGTCTGCATGATACTGGGAAATACTGTGATATACAATACGACTGTTTTTGTGTGGTCCACATCAGCAGCAGTCGCCTTCATGGCTTCACATGTTTGATCTGGAATAAAATCACCTTTTTAATGGTACTAGAGAAACTTGGTGTTGCAATATTAATGACTGCATTAGCCAGTACTGCAACATCTGCACTTTTGTGTTGTATCGCACAGGCCTATACGTCCTTTACATTTCCTATTACTTCATACTGTTATTTTATGCTGTTATTTGGCAGCTCCTCTCAACTCAAATGCACTTCCTGTTGTCCGATATGTCCCTGCAGGGCTCCCTAAGTCTGCACGATATTGGATAACATTGTGATATTAATGTAATATTTTACTTACATTAATTTCAGTGATATTAAGCCAAAAAAAGACTAAAATCAGGCTAGTCTTAACATAATAAGAAAGGGATCTTTAAATACTCTTAATAAATAAGCCAATTTCTGTGAATTGAAGAACCTGTTTGTCACAATATCAATGATTTATTTCTTCCTTTTGCCCTATATTGTACAGCCCTACCTCCTTTTACATTAAGTAATCCCACATAAAACTATTCTACCTCTACCACTTGTATTCACATCACAGACTGTGTAAAGAAGTGGACCGAGTTCAATATTTGGAATTCCGACCATAAATATCATAGGAACCAAAGAGCTAACCAGGAGTGAAGCTGCTGAAGGTAACGCAGGGAGCAGGTGCTTAGCAATTTTGTCAACCAAACCTGCCCTACCTCGGTGAAGGAAGGCTCCTGATTTGTCTGTTATTAATGTTCACATCCTGATTTATGGACAAACTAGTGAAATAAAAACAGCAGTCTGACAGCAGCAGTTACAGAGAGACGGTGAGGTTTTTTTTCACAGGTCGTGGACAGGCAGGACGATGACAAGGAGCCGGTAGACAGAAAGCGGCAAGAAATGGTGAGGACGTAGACAAGGACGACAGTGAATAGACGATGAATAAAGTGACACAAAACAAAGGACAAGGAGAGGACTAAGTAGTGGGGCTGATTGCACTGAGCCACAGGTGAACCACACTGCAGCAAAAGCTCAGTCACGCCCCCAGAGAGGTGCAGACATAGAAGAGGGGGAACAGACAGACAAGACACCAAACCCTCACACCCTGATGACCAACAAAAATCAGATGGGGGCAGGAAGAGTTATTGCGAAAAAATAAGTCTAAATATATCTATATGTATCTAAATATAGGTTATAGGTACGATATGGAGAAGACAGACTTTTCTTACCACTTTTTGGACGATTTTCCTGGCGTTGAGGCGATGGATATAATAAATGCTCTGGTGCTGCAGACCTAAATGAAAGTCTTTAAAGGCCTGGAGGCTACAACTATTTAGAATTAAAATCAGCCGCCGCAGGAGAACCTAAAACAATGATTAAAAAAGGTATAAAACACCGAAACACAGCAGTAAGATCATAAAATTAGCACCACATAAAGTTTTTTGTGTGACAAGTTCGGATCTATAATGCAGCAGTTTCACTTACGATGCTCGTTTTTTCTAAATAAAACTTTGAAAATATGAGTTCATAAAAGACACAATCGTTACCTGATACAAAGCGGTCGCTGCAAACTCGAGCATCGTCTGTTTCTCCTGTTTTTAGAAATTGTCGATCCACTTCTGTCGTCTTTTTCTGTACGTTTATTGAAACGAATGCCCTCGTGACACGGAACTTTCAGTACACGAAAAATGTTTTGTCTTTCTCCCAACTCATGCTTTTGCAGCGACCACAGACTGCACAGAGTTTAGGCATTTTGGCTCCAAGTCGGTGGAGGTAAACGGGGTTCTGTGCGTCTGTCTTTACTTCCTGACCCCATCTGCTTTTAGAGACGTCGACGTGTCATGTGGAACCAACAATTTGTGTCCATTCATGTCCATTTATAAATACAGTCTATGCTTCAGGTCCTTGTAAATAAAGCAAAGATTTCGTGTGACAAATAAGTCCCTGCAGGGCTCCCACACCTCCCTCTTATTACATTACAGTCTTCCGTTGTATTCTTTATTAATCCCACATAACACCACTTCTCTCTCTTTGACGCCACCTAAACTCAAACAGACTTTTCTCTGACCAGACCTCCGCCTTCTCTCTCTTTCCTCCTCCTAATGAATTGTTTTTTCTGCATTTTGGTCCGAATTATCCCTCTTCTTTTCCTCCTAATTTTCCAATTTGCTGTGTCATTTAGGTTTAATAGGAGTGCGCGTTGGAGCCGGGGCCTGTGCGTTTAAACTGGATCGATTCACGGGCCTCGGCTTTACAAAAAGCCACTCATTATTTCTACAGAGGCAATCCCCTGCGCGGGCATCCAGCTCATTTTACGGACGCTCCGCTGTTTTTCTCCTCTGATAAAGCTAATAAATGGATTCACAATTGGCTGTATTTTTGTGTTAATCCGAAGCTTGTTGCCCTTCGAAGTATTTGCATCTTATAATGGGATGAGAGGAGGCTTGTTTAGAAAAGGAGAGGAAGAGGAGAGGAGGAGAGGAGGTTTAGACGGTTAAAACCTGGTTAGAAACTGTCCTTCAAATTGACGGGAAAGTCGAGGTGTATTTGAACTTTTGGACAAGTTTGAACTCAATTTGATAAATGATTTTAAAGGAGACTATTCTGCACAATCAACTTTTACCGTTTGGAAGTTTGTGATTTGGAAGTTAAAGTTCCTAAGCAAAACTGACTCTTGTGAGCTTAAGTCTGAATCCCTTTACACCCCTTGGCCCTACCCTTTCCCCTACCCCTCCATTTTGCGTGTTACTGTTATGGCAGAGGGGTCGGGGAAAGGGGTAGGTCGACATACCCCTCCAAACGAAGATTTTTCAGAGGCACAATCCAAACGGAGGGGTATGAGCAATTTCTCAGAATGCTTTGCGAATCACCGGCAAGATCGCTGCTGTCACAACCAAAGAGACCAAAGAAGTTCATAAATTTTCTCCATTTTTTATGGTTTAAAATTTGTGATAACCGCTGTATTGTCTTAAGTTTAATGTTGTTCCAGTGCATAATGGTCATTTTCTTCATAAAATGCGCCTGAAAAAATCACTAATGCTACGCTGAGCAGTGTCACGTTATTTATGACTTGAGTGATCGGTTGATGCGTGGAAATAAAGTGAGTGAATTGCAAGCGTCCGTGCTACACAGTTGTTATTTGGATATTGTAACCCAAAGCGATATGATTGGTTTAACTCAAGGGTGTAAAACTTTTTAAATCAAGGGCCACATATTAAAACACAGACCAGTGTAACGCTAATTAAAGGCTAGGCAACACTAACTGCGCTAAGGTAGATTAGTGGATACAGAAGAAGATGGTTCGTGAAGGAGCCCGAGGTGTAAATGAAATACAGAGAGGGCCGATCGAGGGTCATAGACTGGTGGTCAAAATGTGCATTTATAACAGGTTTTTAATGAGCCTCCAGACCTTTGTTCAGGCTTAGACCCTCAAAAGGACACACTACATTTGCTTGATTCAGGTAGATTTTAAAAACATGCAGTAAAAAGTACTACTTGTGGTAGTATGGGCCAATCCATCTGGAAGCACGAGGGCCAAAATAATTGGTCTGATTTGGACCCCGGGCCATAGTTTGGACATGCCTGGTTTAACCCTTAGAGAAACTCAGGTTGTTATCACAGTTATCCCTGTGCTCACGTAAAAGCTGGCGGAGACGATGATGTATGTGATTGTTGAAGGGGTGTCCCAATTCATAGGGGTCGACTTTCAACCCCTACCCCTTGTTGCTCAGGTTCAAGAGGCAAAGGGTAGGGGAAGTGGTAGGGGTAGAAATTAGAAATGGGACTGACCCTAAAACTATGTTCTAATGTTCTCACCAAAAACAGACCTGGAGCTGTGTTTTGTTTCATTCACACACGTTTGAGTAACGTTTTAATATTAGTTTGTTTTCATCTCCACAGCTCAAAATTAGTTGTATTTTTCAAGTCAATATCAACCTTTTACCATTTATTTCAGTAGAGATTGGAAATGCGAGGTCTGAAATCATCCAAATGATTCTAGTGAAGGTGTGTGGAGTTTAAAAACACAGTGGTGCTCTTCCTGTATTACCACATGACATCTGCTATATGAAATCTTTACTCTAGTCTTTACTTTTTTACTGAGTTTAGGTTGTTGATTAATGGTCGTGGGTTTTGCAATGAGCGAACTAATAACTTGCTCTAATTCTGCTGTTATATAGACACTGGCCTTGTGCCTCCATAAAGTCTATTGCTCATTTTAATGCTGACTTGTTATTCCACTGATTGTTGTGTCCATACTTGTGTTTTCGCAGCCTTGTACTGATCTACCCTTAGAGAACTATTAAGTCTTAGCCTCCACGGGGTGTAAAGACTGTATGCCTGTTTTGATTACAGCTTAGGGAGAGACTCTGTAAGGGACAGGCAGTTCTGTGATTGTGCGCACAATTGCTTTAATAATTCAAACTCTGTTTCAAGACAACTTTTGTTCTTTATTGATAATTGTATAGAAATTTCACATGACATCACAAGGTGGAACTGAGTGTTTTCAGTTTGAGAGAAGAGCTTAACCTAAATCTGCAGGGTTTGTGTGTTAAACATGTGTGAATGAAACAAAACACAACGAGGAAACAACATTAGAACATAGATCAGAAAATAGAAAAGTAATATGGGCAAAATGAGCTTTTAAAAAACATTTTAAAGAACAAATACACTGCATTATTTGTATATTCTTTAAACATGCTCTTGAGTATGTGTGTAGAATCCTCATTCGTCCAGGTAGAATCCAAAGGGTAGAAGAATCCAAAGGGTAGAAGAAGCAGCTTGGATGAGCAGCAAAACGTCTTCTGCCTAAATCCCTTGTCCAGTTAACAAATTGAACTCTACCCTTTGCCATGCTCTTGAGAACCTTTGTTTAGCCATTTCATTTATTACCATAAGATACTGTAGCCACTTTAAAGATTTAATGATATTTATACTGTACAAACTGTAGCCACTGTATTCAGATAGCAATTTATTGTATATAGAATTTAATTTTATTTTATAATCCCTATCTTTATAGAGATATGCCTCTTCTATGCCTCTACTGTTTTCTTGCTGTTCTCTTAACTGTGCGTTGCAACACTGAAATTTCCCCATTGTGGGACAAATAAATGATATCTTATCTTATCTTATCTTATCTTATCTTATCAGGATTTAGAACTTAAACCAGTGCCTAATAAACTAAACAGACATTTCACAGCCTCAACCCTCCTCATATTCTGTTCCGGTGCAGATCTACTGGCAGCAGAGGGAATGATTTTATTTATTTATCGATTGATTTGACATAGACAGTACTGTTCAACATTGCTACCAAACAGGTGACCGATGTCCATGTAAAAAAGGAATAGTTTGTAGATAAAAAACACACGTAAAAGGAAATGGCCATGTCTGTCTACTCCACATCCCAGGGCAGTTGAGTGTCTCACTGCTCCTTGAGTCACTTTTTGAGTTTTGTGGAGAAAAGTCTCACGTCCCAGTGTGACGTCAGCTCCAGCGGCAAAGAACTCCAGCAGTGTGAAGCTTTCACTGAAAAGGAGAAAGAGAGGAAAGAAAAATGTAGAAAGAGTAGAGGGGGTGGAAGGAAGCGAAAAGAGAGGGGGAGGAGGAAAAGAGGGAGAGAAGAGGGAAAAAGAGAGGAGAGAGAGAGGAAGAGGAAGTAGAGAGGGAGAGAGGGGAAGGAAAGAGAGATCAGGGAGAGGAAGGAGAGAGGGAGGAGATCATTTATGTAAAACTGCACAGGGCTTCTATCTATGACATCACAATCCTGTAAATTGTAAATTGTAGATTTCGGTCAAACACAAAAGAGTTAAAAATGTAAAGGTAAAGAAAAAGTGACTTTTCAGAGCAATGGTGTCTTGAATGGAGCATGAAGATGACTCAAACATGCATGTATCACTCTAATAAGAACTCTGAGTGGGCAAATCAGAAACAATTACACGGGTTAAAAGCTCTGAAAAGTTGATTCTACATCTCCTCGAATAACTCCAAAATTGCGTAATCTTTAGCAGTGAAAGTTTCAGATACAAAACTCATCTTTGCAGACTTATTTCTTTGTGTTTTACGGAAAAAGTTTGTGGTAAAACTCAGAGGAATAAAGGACTGTGATGGAAAAAGTTTTCTTTCCATCAGAATTTGACTGGAGACGTCCCTCTGCTGCTCCACACAAATCTACAAGATCCATATTCTCTACTTTAAGATCATTTATCGTCTTCTACAGAATCTCACCGATCAGGTCCAAGGCATTTTTCAGTAGGATGCATTTGATCCCCTATGAATGCAGCGGAAAATTAGATTCTGCTTTCTAAAGAGAAGGTATTTTGCAAACTTTCTGGAGCTTTCTACCATGTCGCATTGTTGTCTCATAAAAAAAAAACATGACTGTGGAGGTTCTCGATACTGTGCATGCGTTCATCCAAGATTCTATCCAATGTTCCGCCCACAAGCCTATGTCACCCATGCTCCCACATGTCATAACTACCGTATTTTTCAGACTATAAGTCACTCCGGAGTATAAGTCACATCAGGCAAAAAATGCATGATGAAGAAGAAAAAAACATATATAGGTCTCACCGGACTATAAGTCACACTTTTTTGGGGAAATTTATTTTATAAAATCAGAGACAAAGAACTGATATTTCATCTTGAAAGACAAGTTATAGTAATAAGAATAGAACAGAGAACATTGAATTGAATTCTTCATCCTCGGTGTCACTTTTGAGCAACTCCACCAACTCCAGCTAAATCCAGCAGTTTGAGTTTCCTCCACTTTTCTCCAGTCAAACACACTCACTCCAAACTTTCTTTCTGCTGCTCTATTGCTCCTCTCTACCACCACTCTACATATGTTTCCGGTGCTCCGCTCAATATATACACTAATAATGTGTTTGTGCACATTTGTTTACATTTTACATAAACAAAACTTACAGCCACATGGCTCATTTGCATATAGTGAAAAAAACAACTCGTAAGCTGATGCAGTGAAGCTTCTGTCTCACTAAAGGACAAGATTCAGTGGATTATTCACTGGACAAAAAAAGTCACCACCTGGATTTAACTAAGCAAATAGGTACGAGGTGCTGCAGTTGGTGAATCAAGTGTCAGTTGTGCAGGAGGAATAACACGATAGGCTAGCGGATGCTGGTACACAATCCTAGAGTGCCATCTTGTGGCTTGTGAAATTATATCTTCCTGGTCGAAACGTGTTGGAGTCCTTCGATGCAATAAAGGACTTAATATATTCAGTCATTGCCTCGGGTTTGTACTTTGCCCATGTCTACATTTATGTTTAGATGAACTGAAATATTTCATATATAAAACACCCAAACCAAGAAAAAAAAGTGCGACTTATAGTCTGAAAAATACGGTAGACAAAACTCATGCAGCCTTATCTCTCCACCAAAACCATCACCCCTGCTACTACCTCCACCCTCTCAAATTGCCTCTGCCATAAAATCCTGGATGACCACCAATTTCCTCAAACTCAACTGTAACAAGTCTGAAATCTCCATCATTCCTCTCCTCTTCAGAAACCTTGGATTCATCTTCGACCCCACCCTCTCCTTCAGACCACACATCTGCCATGTCATCAAGACCACCTTCTTCCACCTCCGAAACATTGCCCGCCTTCGCCCATCCCTCGCCCTCTCTGCTGCCGAAACTCTCATCCACCTTTATTTCCAGACTTGATTCCAGACTTGATCTGAATGCCCCTTGATCTGAATGCCCAGAAGACAGTGGAGATGATTGTGGACTTGAGGAAGCACACAGCCCCACTCCCCTCCATCATCCTGACCGACACCCCCATCACTCATTCTGCTTCCTGGGGATCACCATCACCCAGGACCTCAAATGGGAGCCCACCATCACCTCCATCACAAAGAAGGCCCAGCAGAGGATGTACTTCCTGAGGCAGCTGAAGAAATTCAACCTGCCAGCACAGATAATGGTGCAGTTCTACGCGGCCATCATCGAGTCCATCCTCACCTCCTCCATCACCGTGTGGTCTGCTGGAGCCACCACCAGGGACAAACAGAGACTGCAGCGTGTTGTGCGCTCTGCTGAGAAGGTGATTTGTTGCAGCCTTCCATCTCTTCAGGACCTGTACACTTCCAGGACTCGGGCACGTGCAGGTCGAATTGCAGCTGACCCTTCTCACCCTGGACATGGACTTTTTGACCTACTCCCCTCAGGCAGGAGGCTACGGTCCATTCGGACCAGAACCTCTCGCCACAAAAACAGTTTCTTCCCCTCTGCTGTTGGACTCATAAATAATAACACTAGAACTGGTCCCACCCCCCACTCTGCTTCTGTCACATGACCCTGTGTTTTCGCACCTGCCTGTTTTGCACTGATCATTACCTGCATTGTTATACTCTTATACTCTTATACTCTATATTATTATATTTCTGTAAATTTGTAAATTTTGTTGTTATATTATAGCTTTTTTTTCTACTTTATTTTATTCTATTTTATTTGTTGCATGTCAATGTTTGTCTACATCCTGCTCCAAGTACCGCAGCAATTTCCTAATGTTGTGAACCTGTTCACTCATATGGCAATAAAAAAACATTCTGATTCTGATTCTTATTCTGATTATTGCAATAGTTTCCTCTACGGACTTCCCACCACTGACCATCAAAAACTTCAGTATGTCCAAAACTCTTCCGCCCGCCTCCTCACCCACACAACTGCAACAACTACACCGGCTCTCCGTCCAACAGCGCATCAATGTCAAGATCCTCCTCACACCTCCAAATCTCTCCATAACCAGGCCCCTCCACACCTCGGAGACCTCGTCCAGCTCCACCAACCTTCCTGCTGCCTCCGATCGGCCGACTCTAACGTCCTCACTCCCACGGTCAAATCAAAGCGACGGACGTTGGGGGACCAAGCCTTCGCCACGGCCGCCCCCACCCTCTAGAATTCTTCACATCAGAAACTCAGACTCACTAAACGCCTGCACATGACTGCTCCTCATGACTGTTTTGTCTGTCCTGTCCTTGTTTTAGTGTTCCCTCATTGTGAAGCATCTTTCTGTTACCATGAAAAGTGCTATATAAAACCGATGTATTATTATTAGGGCTGTCAACGTTAATGCGTTAACACATGCGATTAATCACAAAAAAAATCGGACTAATGTTTATTTTTAACACAGATTATTCACACAATTTACTTTGAACACACATGCTCCTCTAATGAAAGTGCAATGGTGACCTGAAAGAATGTAGTTTGCAGATATTGCAGCGATGAACTCTCTTTCCACAGAAGCACAAGTTTAAAATTCCATCTTAAAGCAAAACGCGGGTTTGATTCAGCGGCAGCAACGACTCTACTTGTACCAACAAGCTGAGCCGACAACCCGCGGCAATGATGTCAACAAAACTACCAGTGATAGAAAAATGTCAATAATATTACTTTTTGAAAATGCATTTATGTAAAAATATTTTGGTCTTTTTTGGACGAATAATTAACTGCGATTAATCAAAATTCTAAAGTGTGATTAATCTGATTAAAAATGAATCATTTGACAGCACTAATTATTATTATTATTAAAACTTCACAAACCTGATGTGATGGGAGTGTGTTGTTATAGGACTCTGAAGGGGGAGTAACTTAGTGTCGAGAGCAGAAGGAAGGGCGACTCAAAAATGAAAACAAAACTTATTAAACCCGTTAATACATTGTTTTAGGTGAATACAGCATTTTCAGAACACTAAAAGGTAACATGCTGATCTCAGTTTGTTATGTGTTACAGTTAATACGCCGTAGAAGTCAAATTTCTGCTTAAGCATTGATCGAATATCAAAGATCGGTGCTTCATTCACTCCTCGCTCACTGTGGTCAGCGTCTAGTGTAGCCACAGCTGTCCCGGGACCGACTGACATGAGTGAGGCTGTCAAACTGCACCAGCACCACTCACCACATTTATACTGTTCTAGTCCTGGTTTTGGTCCTGGTCTGGTTCTGGGGAAGTGTTAGAGGAGGGGGAGAAGGGTGAAGGGAGGGAGGCAGAGCAGCAGAAAAAGGAAAAGGACTGAGTGATCGACAGGAGGAGTGATAGAGGAGAGAGAGAGGAGATTTCTGAGTATTTGTGCATTGATTGGTTAAAAGTCTAGAGACAAAATCAATACTTGTCCTAAAGTGAGAGCGATAGAATATGAGTCTCTGATAGGGCCGAGGGACAGAGAGGCATTACTGAGCTCAGCTGGTAGACTGTCCACTGAGCCGAGGGTTGGTGGTTCGATTCCTGCTCTCGATATAAACATCTTTGATAGAGCGGTCGGATCCACTGAACTACAGGTTAGTGGTGTGATTCCAGCTCACACAGATGAATAGTGTCATGGTGTCCTTGAGCAAAATGCTTAACTGACCTCACCCCCAGTGTCTGTGTGTGAAAGTGGTTCCTTGATATAAAAAACCTTTGAGTACAGCTGTCTTTTTAAATAATTGCTGTGTTAAGAATTGACAACTGGCGGACCCAAATACGCAGAAAGAAACAAAAATAGACTTGAGGAGGAAGGGTTTCCAGGGAGGCAGGACAGGTCCAGGTCGGCAACTGGCAGGAGGTAGGTGGTGGCTCGGACTGATCGGAGGATTACAGAACCGGAGGCAAAAGAGACGAGACTGGCTCCAAACGGGGAAACTGAAGAACGGACAAAAAAACAGGCGAGTATAAAAACTGAGTCTAGATTCACCACTGTAGTGACGGAATGATCTGGCACCGGAGAAAAGGTCAGCAGGTCTTTATGGCAGGAGGAGATTGTATGATGAGGATCAGGAGTGGAACACAGCAGGTGAGTGATTGGGATCTGCCCAGGAAAACCAAACAAGGAAATAAATGGAGAGGGAGCAGAAAGGGAGGGGGAGGAGTAGCAAGACGAAAACCCTCACATGCTGTTGACACGTTTACATCCATCCGTCTATCTTCTCCCGCTTTATCCAGCTAGGTCGTGGGGCAGCAGTTCAACGCCCAGTCCTCTGCACACCTGACCCCCCCATGAACCCTTCTGTGGGTGATGAGCCCACAGGAGGGTGGACATCATGTTTTTTTTGGGTTGAGGCCAGTGGGGCACCAGGCGACGTCATGGTCCTTGATTTCATTTCATAAGGGTGCTGATATGTTTTGGATTGAGGGGGGGAAACCCACGTTTACATGAGAGCTTTAATTTCAAATAAAAATAATTTAATTCTGAATAAAAATGAATTCTGCTTTGAAAAAGACCATGTAAACATTTAATTCCTGATGAAAATGATTATTAAGTTTAATTCCGAAGTAAGTGGGTAGTTTATTCTGATTTTAAAGCAGAATTAATTTATTCCTTGATCATGTAAACGTTTCTTCTTCAAAATAATCCCGGTGGTTTGTGCTCATTGTGTCGCCCTTCTGATGTGATCTGGACGATCCAGCTCCACCAGTCGTCTCTTCGGACTTTCCTCCACTGCTCTTTGGATTTGTGAGCGGGATATGTGAGTGGGTTGAGGTGTCGCAGCCTCAGACTCAGTTTGTCTTCTTCCTCCTTTGGATCTTGATTGTGTCGTGGTGTAATGACAAATGGAGATGACAGAAAAGCTGGTAGCAGCTGAAGTGTGTGTTTTCTTCCCAAAGACGTAAATACCCTCAAGTTGCTGTCCAATCAGAACCCTTCCCCAACCCCAGACATTGAGCGGAATTAAATAAAGACGATTTAATGTGTTTTCCATGGAAATCTCAATTCTGAATTATTATTTCCATGTAAACTTGGAGAATATTTGAATTCAAAACTATTTAATTCAGAACAATTCAAAAACACCATGTAAACGTGGCCTGTGTGGAAAGCCTTTATTTATCCATTTATAACTGAAGTAATGTGGATCAAATTAGTCCTTTCAGTTTTACTCGTGATACACAGTAAATGTATTGTCCCTATTTTCCACCATTATTCACAGTTACAAAACTAAACTACCGCCTCCCTCGTATTTTCAAAGCACAACAGTTACATAAATCACCTCTGAATAGGTTTTATAAATTAAAAATGTGCGATAAAAGTGAAGAAGCTGGTGCTGGCGTGGTGTGTTATTGCTGTGGGACTGAGCCGTGAATAGGCCTCTGATATACGACGCTTTTATTACACATCTGAGTGTATCTGTGAGGAAATCTCCCTCCAACACATCCCTTTATTTACCCTATCTGCACGGCCACTGGAACGAGGGAGGAGAGGGGGAGGAGAGGAGGGAGGAGGAGGAAGGAGAGAGAGGATACAGTCAGACGAGAGGGGGAGGAGAGGAGGGAGGAGGAGGAAGGAGAGAGAGGATACAGTCAGGCGAGAGGGGGAGGAGAGGAGGGAGGAGGAGGAAGGAGAGAGAGGATACAGTCAGACGAGAGGGGAAGGAGAGGAGGGAGGAGGAGGAAGGAGAGAGAGGATACAGTCAGACGAGAGGGGGAGGAGAGGAGGGAGGAGGAGGAAGGAGAGAGGATATAGTCAGAGGAGGGGGGAGGAGAGGAGAAAGGAAAGAGAGAGAGGATACAGTCAGACGAGAAGGGGAGGAGAGGAGGGAGGAGGAGGAAGGAGAGAGAGGATACAGTCAGACAAGAGGGGGAGGAGAGGAGGGAGGAGGAGGAAGGAGAGAGGACATAGTCAGAGGAGAGGGGGAGGAGAGGAGGAAGGAGAGAGAGAGAGGATACAGTTAGAAGAGAGGGGGAGAAGAGGAGGGAGGAGAGGAGGAAGGAAAGATGATGCAGTCAGAGGAGAGGGGGAGGAGAGGAGGGAGGAGGAGAGGGAGGAGAGGAGAGGAGGGGAAAGAGGAGGGAGGAGAGGAGGAGGAGCGGGAGGAGAGGGAGGATACAGTAAGAGGAGAGGAGGAGGAAGGAGAAAGAAGAGAGGGAGATGAAGGAGAGAGAGGAGAGGTAGGAGTAAGAGAGTGGAGAGGGAGATGAAGAGGAGACGGTAGTAAGGAGAGAGAAGAGAGGGAGATGAAGGAAAGAGAGAGAGAGGAGAGGAAGGAAGGAAGGAGTGAGAGAGAGGAGAGGGAGATGAAGAGGAGAGGGGGATGAAGGAGAGAGAGAGAGAGGAGAGAGGAAGATGGAGGGAAGGAGAAAGAGAGGAAAAGTAAAATGCAGTAGAGAGGGTGGAAGGAAGTGAAAAGAGAGAGTGGAGAAAGGGAGGGAGAGAGGAGAGGGAGAGGGGGATGGACAGGATGAGAGGGGTAAGACAGGAAGGGGCCAGAGGGAAAGAGAGAAAGAGGGAGGAGAGAGTGTAAAAAGGAGAGAGAGAGGAAAGAGAGAGAAAAGAAGGAAAGAGGGAAAGAGAGGATGGAGAAAAGTGGAGGGTTAGTAGAGAGAGAGGGAAGAGAGGTGGAGGAGAAAGGGAGGAGTGAAAATGTGAAAAGGAGGAGAGAGGGTGAGGAGAAGTGGGAGAAGAATGAGAGAGAAAGAGAGAGGAAAGAAGAGAGGAGCGCAAAAGAGAGAGAGGGAGTAGAGGGGATGGAAGGAGTGAAATGGACAAGAAGAAGCATGAGAGGAGGAAAGCAGGGAGGAGAGAGGGAGAGCGAGGAGTACAGGTGGTGGAAGGAGCGAAATGAGAGGGGGAGGAGAGAGGGAGTGAGGAAGCAGAGAGGAAGAGAAGGAGAAAAGGGAAGACATGGGAAGGAGAGAGAGGAGGAGAGAGGGTGTGGACTGAGCAAAGGGAAAAGAGGAGGAAAGAGGGGGAGAGAGGAACAGGTGAGAGGAGAGAAGAGGAGGGTGAGGAGAGTAGGAGGAGAGAGAGAGGAAGAAGAGGTGGAGTAGTCAGGGAGGAGCAAAAGTGTGAAAAGGAGGAGAAAGAGGAGAAGGAGAGGGAGAAGGGTGGGAGAGAAAGAGAGAGGAAAGGAAAGAGTGAAAGAGAAAGAGGGAGGAGAGGGTGTGGAATGAGCAAAAAGAGAAGGGGAGGAGGACTAGGAGAAGAGGAGAGAGAAGCAGAGATGAGCAAGGAGGAAGGATAAAAAAAAGGAGAGGAGGAAAGAGAGAAGGAACAGACAGGGAGGGGAGGAGATGGAGGAGAGAATGGAAAGAGAAGAGAGGAAAAGGAGAGATAAGGGGAGAGGGGGAGGTGTGTGGAGAGAGAAGGAAGAGGGGAAGGACCAGAGGGAGGAGAGGGGGGGGAAGGGGGCAGGTGTGTCGTCTTTCCGTTTTATTAAAAAGTATTTTTTCTTGTCGCAGTGCATCATACTTTATTACACCAGATTTGAGGAGGATCTGCTCTCATGAGTGACTGAAGATATAAGAGACAGGAGGAGAGAAAGAGGGGTAGGGGTGTTATAAAAGAGAAGGAGAGGAGAGCGAGGGAGAGGAGGGGTGATAAGGAGAGAGAGAGATAGAGAGAGGAGAGAGAAGGATGGAGGGGTCTGGGGGTTAAGGAGAGGAGGAGTGGAGAGAGGAAAGTTAATAAATAGAATTCTTTGACTTTCAATAATAAAGACATTACAGATTTAACACAAAGCCTGAGTTTATTAGATCTCTCACTATTCACACTATTCACACTATACTCACAATGCTCACTGTACTCACAGTGCTCATTATACCCACTATACTCCTTATACTCACTATTCTCACTACACTCATTATACTCACTATTCACACTATACTCACTATTCACACTATGCTCACTATACTCACTATTCACTATGCTCATTATACTCAATATACTCATTATACTCACTATTCACAGTATGCTCACGATACTCACTGTACTCATTATATTCAATATACTCACTATGCTCACTATTCTCACTATTCCCATTATACTCACTATTCACTATGCTCACTAGATTCAATATACTCACTATTCACATTATGCTCACTATATTCACTATACTCACTAATCACACTATTCTTACTATACTCACTATTCTCATTATACTCACTATTCTCACTATTCTCATTATACTCACTATTCTCACTATACTCACTATTCTCATTATACTCACTATTTTCATTATACTCACTATTTTCATTATACTCACTATTCTCATTATACTCACTATTTTCATTATACTCACTATTCTCATTATACTCACTATACTCACTATTCTCATTATACTCACTATTCTCATTATACTCACTATTCTCATTATACTCACTATACTCCCTATTCTCATTATACTCACTATTCTCACTATACTCACTATTCTCATTATACTCACTATACTCCCTATTCTCATTATACTCACTATTCTCATTATACTCCCTATTCTCATTATACTCACTATTCTCACTATACTCACTATTCTCATTATACTCACTATGCATTACTATGCTCACTATGCTCACACTACTCACTATGCTCACTATACTCACTACTATGCTCACTATATTCACTATATCCACTATACTCACTATGGTCATTATACTAGGGGTGGGTATTGCCAACAACCTTGCGATACGATACGATTCGCGATACAGGGGTCTCGATACGATACGATTCGCGATACAGGGGTATCCCGATACATGGTCTTCAAGGCGATACGTATCCCGATATTTTACATTACGTAACCTATAATTTAAAAAAAAGACAGATGTTTACTCAAATGTTATTTTTATTTTGGTGTAGCGCATCAGTTACAATGTAACAGAAGAAGGCTGTAAGGCAGAAACTGCCCTTGATTAACCTGTTAACACCCGCACTCGGCACAAGTGTTCAAATATGTACCAGATGTTCCAAACTGTAATAAGATGTAATGTATAATAAATAAACCATCTTCTGAAATTTAGGCATGTTTTCTTAAGATAAATAACTAAAACAAGCCAAAAAATTTCGCTCCATATGTCTCGTGTGCCTCCACCTGTGAGTGTGCGTAAAAGGAGGAGAGAGAGAGTCTCCATACACAGAGCGCATGGAGCTAGACTATCACTACAGCACCTCTGCCCCACATGGGGCCCACCGCTGAAATCGTCTTTTCATAGGCTACTCAGATCTGTCAATCATTTCCTGAAAGAACCAATGACTGAAGAGGTTTTGCCGTGGAACTGTCCCTCGGTCATGCGTAATACGCCGCTAACTGGACGCACTCGTTTTGTTCCCCAAGCTGTAGCGCGGCGCCCCGTAGCCGGACCGAAGCCTGGATACGCTTGTTTTGTAGCTAAGAGTGTGGAGAAAACAAACATACCCCACACCGCTAACAGGAGCTAGGCGCTTAGCTATGCTAAGGACCAAGAGCGAGAGTAGTAGAGAGATGCGTCGCTCATCCATTCAGACAAACTCGGACTTTCTGGATTATTTCTCCACATGGAATTATTTTATGAAAAAAACAACTGGATATTCTTTTTCTGTGGACTGTTACGGACTAATTGAGCACAGCTATTCCTGGATTGGACCCGTTTCGGACCGACAGAACCGGCTCAAAGGTAAGAAATGCGATGAATATTTTCGGGAATTATAAGTTATGGCTCTTTGGGCTCGCTGTGTGGCATAAAATGAATGATATGGTTGTTTTACTGAGGAATTAAGCTTTCAAACGATGTATAGCATGTCAATATTGGAAAAATAAGTACGGTGAATATCTGGCTTGACTTTTTAATGTTGTGTAATCGCCCGCCGGCGGGCGGGTGGGTGTTAAGTTTATTAATGTAAACATGGCTTAACAAGGCTGTATGCTGACATGCAGCTACCTTTGATGAAAGTAAACTTAAGATATGGCCTTAACAAGGCTGTAGTGCAGAAGGAATGCTGCCTCTGACAATACAAAATGCGCATTGCAAGCAAGGATCACTTATCAGACGCAGTTTGCTGAAGCTTGATAAATAATGTTTGTTGCATGTAAAATATCGATACTGACGCCTCCGTATCGATACGTGTATCGCCAAGAGGCCCACAACGATGTATCCCCGTATCGATTTTTTGAACACACGCCTACATTATACCCACTACTATGCTCACTATTCTCACTATTCTCACTATTTTCACTATACTCACTATACTCACTATTGTCACTATACTCACTGTACTCACTATAATCACTATATTCACTAGAGTCACAGTGAAAAACAAAGCAGGCTCACACTTAAAACAAGTGCTTCTGATTATTGTGGTAATAAATTCAACAGATTGACTTCTTTTTTGGATCATTTGACACCATTTTCAGAACATTCTTCCTGCACAAAAGTTTGTCCATGTCTAGATAAATTAAAAACAATGTTAACAAGCTCATTTTGCCTTTTCCAGCTAAAGTACCTGCCAGTGGATTGATGGTGCCTCCACGTGGTGTGGGAAAGATGAACCTTTCCACTTGTGAAGTGGAAATTACGAGTGTGTTGTGTTCAAGTGCGTTGGTTGTTGTAGTGAAGTGAAACCTGATGGACCCAGAGTTTATCCTGACCTGTGACTTTGGGAAAACAGTTTTAGGTAGGTTTTAGGTTTGCTAATTCATCAACTACCGAAAGAAGAGAATGCATTTAAAAAAGTTTAAAAAAATAAAAATAATACAAAATATATATAAAAATATTTTTCAAAACAACAATACATGTAGATGGTGATATTAAAATGATGTGTGCCACAGCATTACGTAGGCTACAAACTAACCAACTAACAGCAGCAGAGAACGTTTAACAGATGCAATGTTTACCATTCACCACACTTTCACTGCTCACCTCCATGTTGAAAGGTCAAAGTTTATAAGATCTTGGCAGCTTGTGTATCATAAAAATCTTCCAGCTTTCCCGTGGAAATCACAACGGTGTTTGTATTTACAATATTTACCATAGGATGTGAAGGCATCTATACTATGAAAGGAAATGTGACTATAGAGGGACAGAGGAGCTCATTCTCCAACAGGCTCCTACAACTCACCCTTATGTTACAGATAATACTCCCTACAACTGTACAACAACTCACCCTTATGTAACAGATAATACTCCCTACAACTGTACAACAACTCACCCTTATGGAACAGATAACCCTGTGCCCTGTCAATCATCATATCATGCTGCACTGTTTCCTTACTATAGATATAGATATAGACTATAGATACATTGTACGTCTTATTTGACACCTGTTTCTTGCTATTTTTGTTACATTTTTAGAATTTATTATTGCCATTTATATATTTCTTCTTTTTCATTTTTTTCATTATTTTATATTGTGATGTATAAGCCACTGTGTCCAAATAATTCCCCATCTGGATAAATCAAGTTTGTCTAAGTCTAAGTATTTAAATCTCTCTAATTAGTCCTGCTCCCTCAAACTCTTTGGCACATCTCTGTATTCACTTGCATGGATTTTTTTTTTTTTTTTTAGAATATATTTATTGAGCAAGTGCAACATGACATATGAACAGAACATGTAAAGGCTCATTTTGTTTTGAATCAGACAAAGAAAAAAGAAAAACATCAACCACATCCCTCCCACTCCCCACCAACCCGCCCCTCCCGGCCACCCCTCCCTCCCACCCCTCCCATCAACATCCCCGAGAAAAGAAAAGAAAAAGAAATGAAAATAGAACAAATTTACCAACAACCTAGGGAAACAAAAAAAAAAAAAAAAAAAAGAAGAAAGAAAAAAAAAGAAGAAAAACCTCAGACCTGGTGTGACTCCTCTGGTTCAACAGTCAGTGTGTCCAAGATGGACAGCAGGGGTCCCAAGTCCTCTCAAATTTACTCAATGAACCCTTGAGAGAGAATCTAAGCCTCTCCAGCCTCAAATTGAACAGAACTTCCCTGACCCATCGACTATGAGAAGGAGGTGCAGCATGTTTCCAGTTAAGCAAAATTAAGCGCCTTGCCAGTAAAGAACAAAAAGCCATACAGTGTTGGGCTTTACTTGAAAAGGGTCTAGTTTGAAGAAACCAAAAAGAGCTGGAAGAGGATGGGTCTGCGTCCTCAACATCATAGGCCCTGTGGAGGTCTCAAATATTCCAGACCAAAAGTTCCTCAATTTGGGGCAAGACCAAAACATATGCATGAGGTCAGCAGGAGATTGGTTGCATCTATTGCAGGTGTCTGCAACATTGGGGTAGAATTTTGATACAGTCTATGATTTGTATAGTAGATCCTATGTATTAATTTGCATTGGATTAGACCATGTCGTGCACAGATAGAGGAGTTGTGTACCAGTCTTAAAATATTATCCACTGGTCCTCCCCTAAGGGTCAGACCCAGATCCTGTTCCCATAGATTTTTTGTTTGTTGGGGGAAGATAGAAGTAGTGGAATCCAATACCCTAAAAATATGTGAAATAGTTGCTCTTTGGTTGGGATCAATTAACAAAAGTTTGTCTAATAAAGTTTGTGCAGGAAGATTTGGGAAGTAGGGGTAATTTTTCTGAACAAAGTCTCTGATTTGAAGAAAACGAAAAAAGTGGGAAGAAGGAAGCCCAAATCTCGTCGACAAGCCAGCAAAAGACATAAAAGTGCCATCATCATAAAGATCATTGATTGAGGCAATGTTCCGCTCAGACCACAATTTAAAGGCAGAATCCATAATAGATGGTTTAAAGTTGTGATTACTTAATACTGGTGCAAAGATCGAGCAATCTTTCAAGCCAAAATGCCTCCTGAATTGTAACCAGATTTTGAGTGACTGTTTGACCACTGGGTTTTCACTTGCTTCAGCAGGTGACAGAGTAAGGGAAGAGCAGAGCCATGCCCTCAATGAGGACTGAGATGAAGATATTTCAATTTTGCCCATGCAGGTTGGTTAGTCACAGATGTGTTGGTCCAATATAACAGTTTGTGAATGTTGGCTGCCCAGTAATAATGTAGAAAATTAGGAGAGCAAGACCCCACTCCTTTAGGAAGCTGCAATATTTTTTCCATATTCGCACAGGTTTACTTAGCCCAAAGAAACTTAGACACTGATTTGTCCAGTTTATCAAAAACTTTTAGTTAATACAGGAATATGTTGAAAAAGGTAAAGAAACTTGGGCAATATGACCATCTTAATGAGGTTTACTCCTGCCAGCCAGTGACAAGGGCAGAGTGGACCATCTGGCAAAGTCATCCTTGACCTTACCCAGCAAGGAACAAAGTTTTTATTGAAAGTGTCGGTCAGGGTCTTGGTCATGATTATACCTAAATATCTAAAACTATTGTCTGCCCTTCTAAAAGGAGCCACGCTGTCCGGTAGAACTCCAACCGACTCATTCAAAGCAAATAATTCGCTTTTCCGAGATTGAGTTTGTAGCCAAGAAAGTTGGCTAAACTGTTTAAAGATGTCTAAGATGATTGGGAGTGATGTGGATGGGTTGGCCACATAGAGGAGCAAGTCATCCGTGATATAAAGATAGTTTATGTTCAGTGTTGTGGCGAAGGATACCTTGAAATCTTGGTTCAGATCTCAACCAGATTGCTAATGGTTCAATAGCTATGGCAAACAGTAAAGGGGATAGTGGACAGCCTTGTCTTGTGCCACGCTGAAGTTGAAAAGGAGGTGAGAATGTATTGTTTGTTTGAACCGATGCAACTGGGGATGAGTATAGCAGTTTTACCCATGAAATGAAGCCAGAACCCAACCCAAATCTATCCATTACCTCGTACAGGAAGTCCCACTCTATCCTGTCAAAAGCTTTCTCTGCGTCCAGCGACACCACAGCTTCTGGGACGCTGGTGCTGGGGGTGGTAAGTATGCTGAGAAGCCTTCTGGTGTTATGAAAAGAGTGTCTGCCTAACATAAAACCTGTTTGATCTGAAGAAATAATATTTGGCAAAATCTCTTGGAGACGAAGGGATAAAAGTTTAGCAAGTATCTTGTAATCGAGCATTTAATAGTGATATGGGTCTGAAACTACTGCAAAGTAAAGGATCCTTATCCTTTTAACAGAAGGGAAATGGTGGCATTATTCAAAGTTGATGGTAGTCGGCCTGTAGACAGTGCTTCGTTATATACATCACTTAAGACCTTGGAAAGAAGGGGCAAATTCCTTGTAGAATTCTACTGTGAAACCATCTGGACTCCGGTGACTTACCGCTTTGTAAAGCTCTGATGGCACTAGCAACCTCGGTTGAGATGTTGGGTTGGCTAGATGCTGCACCCATTTCTCATCATCTATTGTGGGAAATACAATATTGTTAAGTATATTGGGTGTATTAAACTGAGGGCGATCAGAAGTGTATAGATCAGGAATAAAATTCTGTAAATGTTTCATTTATGCTTTTTGGGTCAGTAAGGGTGACACCCGCATGCGATTTTATGCTTGTGATTAGTCTAGAGGCAGCAGCAGCTCTGGATTGTTGGGCGAGGAGTTTACCAGCCTTGTCCTGATTCAAAGACTTTTTGTTGAGATTTCAGCAGTCTCAGTTCTGCTTCATTGGTGGTTAAAAAGAGACAGCTCAGAATGAAGTTGTAACTGCCTTTGTAGAGAACAGGATCTGGGTTTGTAGAATATTCATCATCAACTTCCAAGATCATTTGTGCCAACTCTGACTGTCTCTTCACATTCGTCTTTTTAAGGTAAGCTGCATAAGAAATTACATGGCCCCTCAGATATGCCTTGTAGGTCTCCCCATAAATGCCCCTTGACACATCTGGAGTGTCATTAATTGTAAAAAATAATTGAGAGGTGGCTGTCAATGGACTGTACAAAAGGGTCATTAGCTAGTAGAGTTGAGCTGAATCTCCATGGCCTTAGAGGACGTCTGTAAGTAGGAAAAATGTATGTCTAGAGAAGTGGGAGCATGATCTGAAATTATAATACTATGGTAGTCACATGTGCGTATATTAGAAAGTAGTCTGCTATCTAAGAGAAAGAAGTCTACTCTAGAGTAAGAATGATGGACAGGTGAGAAAAAGAAAAAGGCCTTTTGTCTGAAATTTGAACCTCCATGGATCTGAAAGACCCAACCGAGATGCTGTGGACGCAAAGTTGTTTGGCAGATTTCGTAAGGGCATATGGTCTGGTTGAAGATCTGTCTAAAGTAGGATGCTGAACAAAATTGAAATCTCCCCCTATAATTATATGGTAGGTCTCAATATCGGGCATGGAGGTGAAAAACCTGGATATGAACTGATCATCATCCCAATTTGGTGCATAGATACTGGCCAGGATGACTGGGGTGTTACACAATTGCCCTGACACTATAACAAACCTGCCAGATGAGTCAGCTACAAGTTTTTCAAGTTTAAAGGGAATATGGCTTTGAATCAAGATTGCAGCCCCCCTAGCCCTGTCCCTGAACTTAGAATGATATAGTTGGTTGAACTTGCCCCTTTTAATGCGCAAAGTTTCCTCTGTACGCAGATGTGTCTCTTGTAGAAACACCACATCCCCCTTCAACCCTTGAATATGAGACATAATCTTATTTATTTTTGTTGCTTGGTTTACCCCTTTGACGTTCCATGAAATAAAACGAATATCAGTCACTGACTTGTTATTATCCATGCCGGCCATGAGCTCTGCGCGATGTATGCGTTATAGGCCATAATATTAGCATGCATGGAAAGTAAGCACATGTAGGAGCACAGTGTCTGAGAAATGAAGAAAACAAAAAAAAAGGGGAAAAAAAGGAAAAAAAAAAAAAAAAAAAAAAAAAATAGGGGGAAACCCAACGAATAGCAACCTGTCCCAACCCGTCCCCAGCCCAAACCCATCCCTCCGACCCCGTATACCCACAAACCCTGCACAAACGTGCCGTCTTCTCTTAGCAAAATTCTGCCGGGGCAGCACTCACTCTCCTCTGCCCCACCACACAACAATCATGAAGTGTTATTGAATACAAAAGTGATTTCAACCATCATACACAGCGTAACATTAAAAAAAATAAAATAAAAAAGGGACGAATGAATAGACTAGACAGTAACAGTAGCCTAACTCCAGAGAAACACAGAACAGGTCTAGGTAAACTTCCCATCAGTCCAATTTAGCTTACACGTTGTAAGGCTTCAGTAAGTAATTAAACTCAGCCAACAAAACCCAACAGTGGGTCAACAAGTAGTGGGTCCTTACGCCACTCAGAGGGATATAATGGGAGTAGAACAAATGAACCCATCATACGAGTGACCGTAATCTCTTCTTTCACACCCACTTTTCTTTTTCTTTCTTACCCCTTGAACTCACCTCACTCTGCAATGGTTTGTACAAGTCATAGAACAGAGTCCTGGTAGCAAATAATCAACTCCGCTGGGCCTTGACTCGAATCAGTCCTCCGTATCTGACCCAGGCTTCTTGTAATGCGTGGCTGTGAAACTGCTCCGCAGCAGCCACCGAACCCACGCGCCGCCTCGCCGCTTCCCAACCTGATAAACAGCCGCGCAGGGTAGAGCAGTGGGCTTGAGTTGAAGAGCGTAGAGTTGTTGCATCACGCCTTTGTATTCAGCGTTGTTCGAGGACTTGGGCTGTAGTCTTCATAAATGTATATTGGCTTGTCATTGTATTTCAGCTCGCCTCGCTTTCGCCTGGCAGCACGAATCACCGCCTCTTGGTTTGAAACTTGTGAAAACACATAATGACGGGCTCTGGGTTTCCTCGGCTGGTTTCTCTCTAAGTGAACGGTGGCTCTCTCAAGTTCCGGAGGGGAGGGCAGCACATCCTTCCCAAGCACTCAACCAAAAGATTAGAAAAACACAGTCGGCTTCGTACTCCTCAATCGACTCAGGAAGCCCTATGATACGAAGGTTGCACCGTCTGCTTCTTCCCTCCAGGTCCAGGAGCTTAGCCTTCAGCTTTGCATTGTCTTCGGCCAGAGAGGTCACCTGAGCTTCTATGCGTTGCAAGTCGCCCAGCCCAGATTCCACGTCGGAAATTCGCTGTTCATGATTGTTCACTGTATACTGTATTCTGTCCAATTTGGCCTCGATGGCACCCAGCCTGTTTTCAAATCTTGCTGACAGCGAGCCTGGTCCAATTAACAAATCCGATCTAAGTGTATCCAGCATGCTAGCTAGCGCGGCGTTGTCGACAGCAGAGCCAGCGGCAGAAACATGTTCCTTTTTCTTGTCTGATTTGCCGGATTTAGAAGCCATCTCAGCCAGCAATGCGTGTAAAACACATTCAAAGTCACAGTCCCTAATTTCGGTTAAATTTGAGTGGGTAGATGGTCAAATAAAGATTGTGTGGTGGGAGCCCAAAAAAACACCTCTACTCCATTCCCGCTCGCCCCGGAAGTCCCCCCACTTGCATGGATTTTGACCACATGCACAGAATTAGAACCGTGTTTTCAGACAGAACGGTGAATATATACACATAGAGGCTCAAATGGCTCTTTCTAATCAAATGTAACAGTCAGATTTTTACCACAATACAGTTTTATATTTATGATAACTTTTGGAGGGAAACCATAGACTGTATATAGAAATGGACATACTGTAGTTAACCCACTAGCCGCCGTGGTCTAAATCGGAAGTGAGCATGGGCACGACTCCGGATCCATCGACTCTCATTCCAAATGACTTTACCTCTCTCTCTGTAACCGCTGCTGTAGGCTCTTCATTTTGGTCCTAAAATGTTCATATTACCCCAGCTCTACACGATCCTGGTGTTTTTATTCCACCATTTTGTCAGTCAGTCAATTCCTATTATGGAGCTCAACTTCAAATTCACCTTATAACTGCCAGCCTGTGTGAGCTTCATCTGGAGCTGAACGCCAGAGGTGGGACAGAGGTGTTGTTTTGTGTCTTTGACCTCAAGTCTGAGTCAAGTCCCAAGTCAAAGGCAGGCAAGTCCAAGTTGAGTCTAGAGTCACTGGTTCATAAGAACAAGTCATGTCCAAGTCGAATCTCGAGTCACTGACCCATAAGTCCAAGTCAAATCCATCTCAAGTCCAAGTCGAGTCTCGAGTCACTGGTCCATAAATCCAACCCAAGTCCAAGTCGAGTCTCGAGTCACTGGCCCATAAGTCCAAATCAAATCCAACTCAAGTCCAAGTCGAGTCTCGAGTCACTGGTCCATAAATCCAACCCAAGTCCAAGTCGAGTCTCGAGTCACTGGCCCGTAAGTCCAAGTCAACTCCAAGTTGAGTCTCGAGTCACTGGCCCATAAGTCAAATTTAAGTCCAAGTTGTCTGCTTTGAGCTTCAAGTCATTTCAAGTCTTTAAACCAAAAATTTTTTGGTTTTGATTTTTTTTACATTTTTGAAATGTATATGAATTTTACAATAAATTGTAATTAAAAAGTCTTAGTATATTTATATATGAGTATTTATGAGTATATAAGAGTTGTAGAAATGCAAATTTTTCCTTTTTAAATGTCTTGACAAGACCTTAGTGTGAATCATTATGGTCAGAATAGAAAGAATCCAGATTTAAAAGTGCTTCTCAAGTCACAGGCCTCAGGTCCAAGTCAAATCCCAAATCACTGACCTTCAAGTCCAAGTCAGGTCCCAAGTCTTAGTCCATTTGATCAAGTCTCAAGTCCTAAAAATAATGACTCAAGTCTGACTGGAGTCCATGTCACGATCTGCAAGTCCCACCTCTGCTGAACGCTGTGGGTGATGTCACATTCCCCTAATGCACTTCTTTACACAGTCTGCAGGGGAAATACAGAATTGACTCCTTTGACCTCACAACATTTCTAAATCACACGTTGCCTGTCAAAGCCAAACTGACTGTCTCTGTATTTTTTACACAGAGGGATACGAGTCTGGTCAACACTCCCTTGATGCGCCTCTAGTCAGGCTCAAACTTGATCGTCCAAATCGATTTGTTTACTTCAGTGACACATGAAAAGAAAGACCTTTCACATCTCATTTAGAAAGATATTTTTAATGGTTTGCTTTGCTACACAAATCCGCTATGTTTTTCAGGCCCTGTGGTATATTTATGTCCTTTCTTTTCTCCTCATAAGCACCCATATTTGTTTTGATATGGACAAACGTTCTGAAGAAGTGTGTATTAGAACCATGACCTTCGTTTGGCTCTTTGGAACGGTTCCTTCACGTGAAAACTTAGATCCGGATCTCAAAGAAACGAATCTTTTACCAATTTGTATGCATTTTTGTCCTGATTAACCATGAACCGACACAAGAATCAGCAGCGAAGCAGAGTCGGCAACAGAAGCGAGACATTTATGCACAAAATAAAAAATAACAGATCTTGATTCATTACTTTTACATTTTATTTAGAATTTCAGTTGGGTAAACAAACTTGCGTCAGTTTGAACCATTTTAATTAAACAAACCTCAGCCTTGGTTGTGTCTTTTGCTGAAGATAATTAAATGTAAAAAGAGTCAGGCTTTTGGACAGCTCTTTGACGTGAGCAGAACCAAAAGAATTGTATCCCACAAAGGAGCCAAAAGTCCCGTCTGGATCCCAATCTCCAAACAATAATCAAAAACAAAAAACGCTCTAAACTTCTCAAACAGGCACAGAGGGTTTAACCTGAAGTGCTCAGTTTGAAGAGCTGTCGACACTACGCTTGTCCTGACCTGCGGCGCTGACATCTTCTCTATTCATTACCACTGTGCTAATGAGTTTAAAAGCGCCCCCTGCAGGTGTAAACGGCACTCTCCTGTTGCGATGCCGAGCGGTGACAGTTTCCGAGTGAACGGGGGTGACCTTGAGCTGTCTGCGATGGGGGTAAATATATTCAAAGAGCCCTGTTGGCCCTGGGGCACGTGACGGCGCCCCCCCGGTGGTCATGTGACACCTCAGGGCCCCCCACTGCCATTGGTCGGTGGTGTCAGTCCTGAACAGTGAGAGATTTTCACACGTTTGAGTAAAAATGAAAAACGCGTCAGGCTCAAGGTTAAAGGATCTGTAGGTAGTACGTGCACTTACTGTTTTAAAAAAAGTAATGTGATCACAACTAAAGTAAAAGTGATTGGCTGTTAAATCTACACTATTTTCTTCTTGAGGCTGGGTTTTCCCACTAAGTTATTCATTTATTTTGCACATATGTAACATAGCAATAAAAGAAAAACAACAACAACAAAAAACACACACACATTAGATAAAAAAGTAGGTGCAGGAAGAGGCAAAACCCCCAAAAGGAGCATATTAAAGCTTCCACCTTATGAATACATTAAAAATGGAACATTATAGCTGTGCATTAATTAAAAAAAAATACATTTACACACCTTAGATTAAATTCATTATTCAAACATGGATTAAAATACAATGAAACATCCACAATTTAATGAGTATCAAATATAATTAACGTTATCAATGCTCGGTGCTTGTTTTAAGGGCTCAGGTGCACAGTGCTTATCTATGAGCACACAGTGCAGAACCTGAACACGAGGATGTCCTTTCACACCTGATCATGTTCTTCATCAATGACAGCGCTTTTACACACCACTAACTGTTGTCTTCACTTTTCTCTGTATTATATATTTTTAAAAGATCATTATCTTTTCCACATTTGGGAATTGGTAGCAGCACAAATGCACTTTTATTGAACAGGACCGGTGCAAAATGCAAACTATTTACAATATATTCATTAAAACTACTACTAATACTACTACTAATACTATTACTATTTTATTTATTTTACCTTTATTTTACCAGGTAGGTCAGTTGAGAACCAATTCTCATTTTCAACGACTACCTGGGTGTGGCACCTGGAATTCCCAGTGGTCTCCCATCCAACTACTAACCAGGCCCAGCCCTGCTAATCCTACTACTACTGCTAATAAGGATACATGTTATTTATATAGTGCAGAAAGACGCTTTACAGAACACATATTTATACAGTCAACAGAGCAATGAACAAATAATACAAATAATAATAAAAGAGCAAAGATAAAAACAGTGAATAATGTAGAAAAAAGTTAAACATTAAAGCCTGGTCTAAATAATAGCTTTTCTTAATCTGTGTAAAATCATTCAACACAAAAGCAAGTGACTCAATACATGTACTAAATGTAGCATTTATAGTACAGGGAAACAAGGGGTTTCACACAATGAAGGGCCACTATATAGAAAAACGTCTGTAGGGCTGCACGTGCATTCACACTGTAAAGACATCTGAAGTGATGAATCAATACAAGAATCCCATGTAATTTAGAGCACGTTTGTACAGGTCTAAACTATAGCTACAGGATGTTTTTGCAACACATTCTAATACTTAAGAATTACAGATTTTGTGATTTGATAAGTGCCAGAGTCTTACCCTGCAGATAGAGGACACACACATTTGTCTCATTCTCAGTTTTAGACAGGCCTCATGTGAAGCTCAGAACCTCCAGAATCCCCTCCCTGAGCTGCAGAGGCTGCACTAGCACTGACTCCATCTATCTTCTCCCGCTTAATCCAGCTGGGTCACGGGGGCAGCTTGCTGCCCAATCCTCATAGCACCTGACCCCCCCTATGCAGGTGGTGAGCCCACAGGAGGGTGGACGTCAGCTCATAGGGGTGCTGGGGGGGAACTGGAGTGCCCGGAGGAAACCCATCCAGACACGGGGAGAAACATGCAAACTCCACACTCTTGCTGTGAGGCATGAGTGTTGCCACTCAGCCACCGTACCACACTGACTCATGACTGGCAATTTAAAATCCAAATCGTACATACAGTTCCTGTAACATGTTGTTTTTTTACTCCTTCAAAACTTGTAGAGACTTTATGAATATATAAAATACCAGTCCACAGAGGAAACACATGACTCCTCCTGTGTCTGTGGTAATGAAACACTTGGGATAGAAGAAATGACAGATAGATGATCAATTATCATGTTTTTATTTTGTCACTTTTCCTCCTTTATGTCACTCAAAGGGCTTTACATTCCACATTCACACACCAGTGTATGCAGACACTGGCGGGCAAAATGAGTTAAGTGTCTTGCCCAAGGACACAACAACAGCATTCATCTGTGGGAACTGGAATCGCACCGCCAACCTGTGGGTCAGTGGATCTCACCGCTGAACAAGTGATGTTTACGTTAAGAGCAGGATTTGAACCGCCAACCTTCGTATCAGCGGACAAATGCTCTACCAACAACAACTGAGCTACTGTAGTATCTGACCCACTGTTTGAATCATGTGTGTTGTACAGCACCTTTAAGGTGAAGCTGGGAGGCCTCTGCTCAAGACTAAGAAGTGCCTGTGTTATTGTTCAGAGCCCTCTTCTGAGCATCCAGGAACTGAGAGGCCACATTTGAAGAACATCTGGGAAATACAGAATATGTTTAAGTCCTCAGATGCATGGTAGTGGTCAGATTCCTGTAGTAGAACGAGCATAGAAAACCTATAAATACAGGACAAACCATGGCTCTCACCTAGATCTTATACACTGCCTGGCCAAAAAAAAGGGGCCACATAGATTTAAGTAAGCAAATAGGTACGAGGCTGCTGCAGTTGGTCAGGTCCAGGTTCAGCAACAGTGTGTGCTCAAATAATGAGGTCAGCTGAACCTGAATATACTGAAGGACCAGGTTATTCCATCAGTGGAGTTTTTCTTCCTTGATGGCACGGGCATATTCCAAGACGACAATGCCAGGATTCATCGGGCTCAGATTGTGAAAGAGTGGTTCAGGGAGCATGAGACATCATTTTCAGACTCTACCATCATCAGTGCAAGATCTTGGTGAAAAATGAATGCATTCGATGTGGCATTGTTTGGATAAGCTTCTGAAATGTCACAAGATTTATTTCCATCCAGTGTTGCATTCATTTTTCATGATGATCTTGCATTGATGATGGTGGAGTCTGAGCCTTTTCCAGCACATCCCAAACATTCTCAATGGGGTTCAGGTCTGGATTCTGTGGTGGCCAATCTATGTGTGAAAATGATGTCCCTGCTTCCTGAACCACTCTTTCACAACTTGAGCCCGATGAATCCAGGCATTGTCATCTTAGTATAACCGTGCCATCAGGGAAGAAAAAATCCACTGATGGAATAACCTGGTCCTTCAGTATATTCAGGTTCAGCTGACCTCTCTCTTCTTTGAGCACACACTGTTGCTGAACCTGGACCTGACCAACTGCAGCAACATCGTACCTGTTTGCTTAGTTAAATCCAAGTGGGCACTTTTTTTTTGGCCAGGCAGTTAATCTGTAATTTGGCTTATACTCTGTTCTTTTGTTAATAAATTGTATTTTTATACAAGCAGAGTCTTGAGTTTATTTCATCACAAATCTCACATTGGCAGGAAACCCCATGAGGACAACTGGACATTAAACAATGATACTACTTTTAATGCCAACATTTCAGACAAGACAAGCAGATTTTCCACCAGAAACCTGCTCTCAATCTTATTGCTTTAAGTCCTTTCGCCTGACAACAATCACTTCTTTGGGGTTGAGTAATAGCATTACTTTCTGAATCCCTTGTGAAAAAAGTCATTTCACTTTTATTTATACTGAAAGAGAAGACGCTGAACATTATGCCAGTTTTTGTTTGAATAGTCCCAGTAATGACAGAGATACTGTATGAACCATAAACCAGGTCAACAAATCTGCTTCTGACAGTTCCACAGCAAACTCCACCTGAGGATTCTGACCTGTCTCCAGCTCTGTTCAAATTGTTCGAGAAAATCATACACTATATTATGACTTTAGGTATTTGTGCAAACTGTCTGGTTTAAAATCCTATTAAACCTACATACATTTCAATGCAAAGTCATTTGAATAAAAATAGAAGGAAGTGTTTTGTGCTGCCTTTTTCTTACCTGTCAAATGGAATGGGACAGGCGTTCAGATGAAATAATTCAGGGAGACAGAATGTGATTGACAGATGTGAGATTAGTGAGGCTGGTGCAGGCTGACAGAGCGCACGGATGTCCAACTATTCTTATGGGACTTTAAACGCGTCACGCAAGATTGAAAAGATCCGATCAGAACTGCCCCTAAAGACGAGACGGAGGTACAGCCGCGGCCATTCTGAGTTTAATCCAGGCTCAGGGAACTGGGAGTTATCTGAGCAGTTTTCCCCGTGGTGGAAAGATGGGGGAGGAAAAGGAGAGAAAACTACAAAACAAATATAGTAAGTTATATATATTAAAAGGCCCATTTTACATTCTTTTTCTGAGCCGTGGTCTAATGTTTCCTCATCTCAAACAGACTTGGAGGTGTGTTTTGTTTCATTCTCACAAGTTTAACCATGGGTCTATAATAAGAACTGGATAAGATGCACAACTTTTAAAAATGTATAAATCATTAAAGCACCTAAAAGTCAGCTTTGTAATACTTATGATGGGTCAGAACTGTATGTTTCTGATGTCACAGTTTTTGCGGTGTAGGGCCAGTATTCTGGAAGTAATGAGGAAGTAAAAATGTTTTGGACATGATGCACCAATGAGCACAGGCCACTGAAAGCAATACAGCGCCATCTTGGGTTCACCTTCCAGATTTTATTATAGTTCTATATGGCAATGTGTAGAGTTCAATTTGTCAATTGGACAAGAGTTTTTGATAGAAGACGTTTCGCTGCTCATCCAAGCTGCTTCTTCAGTTCTGGTCAGAATCTGGAGGACACTGACTTACACCTGCCTGCAAGAGGGAGGAGTTAGCATCCAAAATTACTCTGAAACTAATACCCTACTTCTTTACAGTTTCTGTTGTGAGCTCGGCCTATTGAACTAGACTTGAGAGTGGGGTCAAATTAGCAGAATCATTCAGGGCCATAATGAGTGTTTTCACACCTCTAGGCCTGACCAGGTAACACCACACTGTCCTCAAAGGAGCGGCCTGTGGCTTTCAGGTGGAGAATCACAGCAGACTGGGGTCCACTCGGACTCTCCCGTCTGTGCTGGTACATCGTCTTGTGCAGTGGCTGTTTTGTTTCTCCAATGTAGCGGTCAGTGCAGTCTTCACTGCATTGAAGGGAGGAGACAACATCACTTTGTGGCTCGGTGTTTGTGGGTTTGAAGTAGACGGGAATATCATGTTGTCTGAAATATAGTTCTATATGTTTTACACACAAACCCTGCAGAGTTCTTCTCTCAAATGGTAAAAACTCCACCTTGTGATGTCATGTGGTAATACAGGAAGTGCTCCACTGTGTTTTTAAACTCTCTACACCTTCACTAGAATAATTTGGATGATTTTAGACCTGGAATTGCCAATCTCTCCTGAACTAAAGGTAAAATTTAATTTATCTATTAAATTGAAAACAACCACTTTATGACATCACAAGGTGGAACAGAGCATTTTGGGCTTTGAAGATGACTGACTAATAATAATGGGCTGCTTAAACATGTGTAAATTAATCAAAACACAACTCTAGGTATGTTTTTGAGGAGGTAACAACATTCTAACATGACTTAAAGCTCTCAAGAGTCTGTTTTTCATATAAAACATACAATTCAATTATAAATAACTGTTACAAAGCACATGGATCATTTCCTACCATACGCTTTTGTGTTGAAAGGAAATACATATATTTTAAGTCTCTGCCCTGGTATTAGCTGATATTGGTTAATGACAGATACTCAAAGACAAAATTACATCAGGACAGAAAAATTGCTTACTTGGTACATCCTGACTTAAGAATTTACTATTTAGTCCAAAATAAAATCAAACCAATGCATCAATTTATACACAGTCATGTTGGATGTGAAAAACAGTATTTGGCCTGGTTCTGCTCTGAAATTTTTATTCCTGAAGACTCCAAAACGTCACATTGTGGTGTCATTAACATCAGAATTTAACTCAGAAAAACCGCAGTGCGGATCTGTTTTTTCTTTCCCACGATTTTTATCTTTGGACCCAGCTCGTGGTCGTAACTTTTATTGGATGTACATGTTTCTATCAGTTTTGGCTCTGCTTGTGCTTGGCTATAATCTTCCACTTTCCACTTCGTTCTTGTACATGACTCATATTTGTTTCCCCCGCAGAGAAGAGCAGAGCAGCACTTCGTGACAATATCAGACAAGAAAAAAAAGGGGAAAAAACAAAAAAAAAATCCTTTATTTTGACGTGTATTAAACGTTTTAAACAAGAGTCCTATTGTGAGGCCTTTAGTTTGTAAAAGCTCCAAAAGGTGACAGAGGACAAAAGTATTACAGACTATACTGGAGGAGGACACCTGAGAGAGACTCCCCACTGAGCCCTCTCTCTCTGTCTCTCTCTGTCTTTCTCTCCCTTTCAGGCTTTCTCTCTCCACTCCATTTTGCTTTGTTGTCTCTTTCCTCTCTCTCTCCCTAACTCACTCCTCTTCTTTCTTTCTGTTTGTCTCTTTCTGGTTGTGTGCAGATTAAACTCTCCAGGATAAAGACGCAGCAGGAGTGTCCCACCTTTAAGTCAGTGTGAAGGGGACGCTCTCTCCTCTCCTCACTCCTCCTCTCCTCCTGTCTCACTCCTCCCCCTCTCCCTCTCTCTTTCTCCCTCTCTCTGCCCTCTCCTTGTAGCGCTCACAGAAGCTGCTCTCTTGCCCTTGTCTTTGCTGGAGCATAAATCGGTTTTACCAGATGAATCGGTGCCTTATGGCAGAGTGCCCGAACAACTGTGGACAGGGGACAGGTGCAGGAGGGTCCAGTGACAGGAGCAGACAGGAGCAGCTTCTGGACAAAAAACCCCAGTGAAAGAAAAAACTGCTGTTAACAATTTAGAAAGAGTCTCTGTACGATAACATTTTCAGTTTCTCAGAATAGTTTAATGATGTTAAATCATTTCAAATAACATACAGTTTGATGCTATAATCAGTGCATATTATTGGTGTGTCATCTGGCAAGACACTTTACTCACCTGGCCTTGTCAAAGCCTGATCTCATCAGATCTCATGCTGCAAAAACTAAAACTTGTCAAGTTAAGATGACTTGAATTAAGAAAGTTTTACCATAATTTGAGTAAATTTCACTTGACAAGTAAAATGATCTGCAGTGGAATAAGACTTTTTGTACTTAAAATATGAAAATACATCTGGCTACACTTAAAATAAGAAACAAAATTGAATGTTGTTTGAATTAAGAAAAAGACACTTTCCACTGACAGATCATTTTACTTGTCAAGTTGAATCTACTCAAATAAAGTAAAATGTTCCTAATTTCAGTCATTTTACCTAGATATTGTTTTTTCCAGTGCAGAAGCTCAGCAGGGCTGGGCCTGGTACTTGGATGGGAGACCTCGGGAATACCAGGTGCCACAGTGGGGCAGGAGTAGCTGTAGTGGTCAGAGGGGCCAATGGTGCAGATTGGAGCCTCACTTCCTTCAGTCTGGCCCAGGGCAGCTGTGGCTACAACAGTAACTTCCACCATCGAGTGTGAATGAATAAGAATAGTAAAGTGACTTTGAGGATCTGTAAAAACCTAATATAAGATGAGTGTGTTACAGAGGGGCAGGCGTGTGTCTGCAGTGTGCTCCAGTGCGACTGAGGCCACATTGAAACTTACCATGGAGTGATTACATATGTGCATTGTATGAGTCTTCTGTAATGACAGGTGTGAGTGTGCAGCTGCTGAGCTTCACCATCTCCAGGAGGAACACTGGAGAGATGCTTCAGAGCTGTTAGCAGTGACTGTGTGTACAGAGAGTCTCACATTCAGTAAAGGACGCAGAGGAGAGGGTCAGGGGGGTAATCAAGGTTAGCCTTTATTGTTTGACAATTTGTCTTCTGCATTTGACCCGTCCTACAGTGTCTCTGGGTTACACCTGTCAGGAGCAGTGGGACCATCTCCAGACCTTGAGCTGATCCTGATCAGAACTGCCTTATCTGTACGTTTTAACCTGTGGTGCATGTTATGGGTTGATGGAGGAAACCACAGTGCCCAGAGGAAACCCACACAGACACAGGGAGAACATGCAAACTCCACACAGAAAGGCCCGGGAGTCTGAGAACTGAGAACAGAGTGTTTTCTTTTTGAGCAGTGACTATGAAGAGTTTGTGTTTGTGAATGAAACAAAACCCACCTCCAGGTCTGTTTGTGATGAGGAACCTACATTAAAACACAGATCAGAAAATAGCGTAATATAAACCCTTTAAATAAAAAGCCAGCGGGCTGTCTGTATTGTCGAAACCATAAATAAAGTTTGTATAGGGCCTCTGAAGATTGTGTGAAATGCATTTATCTGTATTAGGTTTGTTCAAACGCATTAGCTCATAAACAACATCGCGCTTCATCTGATTTAAAACGGAGTGAAAATGATGGCTTTCGATCTTGATTTTGGAAACCTGATTTGCTTGGTTGTGCCGAGTCAGCGCTGGTGCCTGTCTCTGATCTCATTTACAGTGAATAAACAGAGAGCAGGAATAAGGAGGAGGAGAATGTGATGAGAATTTGGATGCGGCCGAGAGGAGACGCCCGTGTTAGACCGTGATTCGGCAGCGTGTTTGCTCGAGGAGACGGGACAGAAGTGCAGAATTTTACTGTTAACAAACGCTCAGCTCAACCAGTGGAAGCATATTCAAAGATATTGCGATTTTTACGTTTTAATAATAAGATTCTGTTCAAAGTTCACATTTTAAAGGGCTCATATTATGCTATTTTCTGATCTATGTTACAATATAATATAGTTTCCTCATCACAAACAGACCTGGAGTTGTTTTGTTTCATTCACACATGTTTAACACACAAGCCCTGCAGATTTAGGCTGAGTTCTTCTTCTCTCCACTCTGTTTTTAAACTCCACACACCTTCACTAGTATCAGTTGGATGATTTCAGACCTTGAATTTCCAATCTCTACTGAACAAAAGGTAAAATATACATGTAAACAGAGCATTTTGAGGTTTGGAGATGTAGACAGCCTAATAACAAAGTATTATAAAAAACATGTAAATGAAACAAAACTCAACTCCAGCTCTGTTTTTGAAGAGGTAACAGCATTATAACATTAGTCTGATTCATCAGCCGGTTTCACTTCGTGGAAACAGTCTGACCTCGCAGCATTAGGATTCGTTCGCTTGACAGTAGGCGGATACTTTTTGGTTTAACCAATCACTACTTTTTGGTCATTGTTGTAGAAGTTTTCAGCTTGTCCAAGAAAGGTTGGAAATAAAAGGCTGGAGACCAACTGGATGTGTTAAGCAGGAAAAGTTTATTTACTACCAATAATATGGGCCCGGGAGGACTTGAAAAGTCAACATAGTATGATTTAAAAGTGAACATAGACTGATCTTTGACTGTTCAAACCCCTTCACTAAACTTCCAAAGGAGGTTTATAAAGCAATTGTGTGCAAGACTATGAAGGCCAGTAGACTCCAGTTAGTCAGCATTTAAAGACTATGAAGGCCAGTAGACTCCAGTTAGTCAGCATTTAGAGACTATGAAGGCCAGTAGACTTCAGTTAGTCAGCATTTAAAGACTATGAAGGCCAGTAGACTCCAGTTAGTCAGCATTTAAAGACTATGAAGGCCAGTAGACTCCAGTTAGTCAGCATTTAAAGACTATGAAGGCCAGTAGACTCCAGTTAGACAGCATTTAAAGACTATGAAGGCCAGTAGACTCCAGTTAGTCAGCATTTAGAGACTATGAAGGCCAGTAGACTCCAGTTAGACAGCATTTAGAGACTATGAAGGCCAGTAGACTTCAGTTAGTCAGCATTTAAAGACTATGAAGGCCAGTAGACTCCAGTTAGTCAGCATTTAAAGACTATGAAGGCCAGTAGACTCCAGTTAGTCAGCATTTAAAGACTATGAAGGCCAGTAGACTCCAGTTAGACAGCATTTAAAGACTATGAAGGCCAGTAGACTCCAGTTAGACAGCATTTAAAGACTATGAAGGCCAGTAGACTCCAGTTAGTCAGCATTTAGAGACTATGAAGGCCAGTAGACTCCAGTTAGACAGCATTTAAAGACTATGAAGGCCAGTAGACTCCAGTTAGTCAGCATTTAGAGACTATGAAGGCCAGTAGACTCCAGTTAGTCAGCATTTAGAGACTATGAAGGCCAGTAGACTCCAGTTAGTCAGCATTTAGAGACTATGAAGGCCAGTAGACTCCAGTTAGACAGCATTTAAAGACTATGAAGGCCAGTAGACTCCAGTTAGTCAGCATTTAGAGACTATGAAGGCCAGTAGACTCCAGTTAGACATCAATCTGCCAGTTTAGATAGTGGTATACCAATTGTATGCCAAGAGATCCTGGTGTAAATATAGCTTTTGTGAGTCAATGTTAAACTGAGAGATGTATGTGGAGGAAAAAATATTTCAATTCTCTTACAGTTGTGGCGTATGTAATGCACCGGAACGCGCGGTGGTGTTCAAGTAATTACCTGCACAACAGCAAAGCAGAGAGTGAACATGTCTGTCAACGAGCATTGTCCTTTCTGCGAGGTGAACGTGCGAATTAAAGATACGATAAAAAAATGAGAAGTCATTATTTGACAAAGGAAGTCCAAAGGAGGATAGCGTCTGCAGTCTGCTATTGCAACTCGGGTTGGTTCTGGCCAACACACCATTTCTTTGATTGGCCAGTGCGCCGACTACAACTTCTGGGATTCTTGCAAAAGCCTGTGTATTCTGATTCCTGAGTCACTGGAGAGAAATAAAATTGAGTGGAGGCAAAAGGTGGCGCTAGCCTGGCTATTATAACATAGCTTAAAGCTCACAAAATCAAGTCAGTTTTGTGTAAATAAAGACCTAGAATTGACAAAAAGACTGAAAGCTGAACTAAAAAAACGAATACAAGAACCACATTTCAAAACATGTTTGTACAGATCTAAACGACAGGCTTAGAGAGATTTTGTTTGTGAAGGAAATGATGGTAATTCAAAACTGGCATAATTTCGCATCCATGTTAAGAGGACATATTGTGTTATTGTGGTTTTCAGGAACATAGAACAGCTCCCACAGTGGAGTGTTTTAAGTCTCGTCTTAAGACCCACTTTTATTCTTTGGCTTTTAACACAGCATGAGTTGTGTGCTCCTCTGTGCCTTTTGTTTATGTTTTACTTTTTATATTGCTCTTATCCCTTTATTGCTATTCTATGGTTTTGCTCTTATCTTATTGTAATTGTCATGGTTTGAGTGTGGTTGAGGACCCCAAAGCAGAGACAGAGGCGCAGGTAGCTGTAAAACAGGTTTATTGCCGGGATTGTAGGATGTGGTGATGGGAGCTGGCTGGAAACAGACGGAGGGAAGACACACAGGTAGGCAGGCAGGACGACGTGGACAAGCAGGATGAGGACGTGGACGTGGACAAGCAGGACGAGGACATGGACGTGGACAAGCAGGACAAGGACGTAGACAAGGGATAGAGGAGGAATCAACTGACAAAGAACAAAGGATAAGGACAGAACTAAGTAGTGGGGCTGATTAGACAATTAGCTGCAGGTGAACCACCGAGCAGGTGATCCACACTGCAGCATTAGCCCAGCCACACCCCCGAGAGGAGCAGACAGACACAGAAGGGAGGGGGAACACACAACAAACGCCAAACCCTGACAGTACCCCCCCTCAAGGGACGGCTCTCAGACGTTCCAAACAGCAACACAAACACGGGAGGGTGGAGGGGGCCTGGACGGAGGGACACAGGTAAACTGGCACCCAGGATGGAGAGGAGCGGCCAGCAGCAGCCCAGGAAGGGACACAGCCACCCCGGACAGAAACGAGTGTCCAGCAGCGGCCGAAGAAGGGATACGGCCACCCCAGACGGAGACAAGTGTCCAGCAGCGGCCGAAGAAGGGATACGGCCACCCCAGACGGAGACAAGTGTCCAGCGGCAGCCCAGGAAGGGAATCAACCACCCCAGACGGAGAACGGTGTCCAGCGGTGGTCCAAGAAGGGAATCTACCACCCTGGACGGAGAACAATGTCCAGCGGTGGTCCAGGAAGGGATTCTGCCACCCCAGACGGAGAACAGTGTCCAGCGGCGGCCCAGGAAGGGAGTTGACCACCCCAGACGGAGAACAGTGTCCAGCGGTAGTCCAAGAAGGGAATCTACCACCCTGGACGGAGAACAATGTCCAGCGGTGGTCCAGGAACGTTCAAGGGACATGGAGGCAGAGAAAACAGGAACTGGGACAGGAGTAGGGTTAGTGGCTGTTGCAGAACACTCCAGAGGAACAGGTGAGGACAAACGAGGCAGTTGGAAATTGGAGCCTACCGATGCTCTACACTCTGCGGGGTCTAAGTGGTCAGTTCATTCTGTCATGGTTTGAGTGTGGTTGAGGACCCCAAAGCAGAGACAGAGGCGCAGGTAGCTGTAAAACAGGTTTATTGCCGGGATTGTAGGATGTGGTGATGGGAGCTGGCTGGAAACAGACGGAGGGAAGACACACAGGTAGGCAGGCAGGACGACGTGGACAAGCAGGATGAGGACGTGGACGTGGACAAGCAGGACGAGGACATGGACGTGGACAAGCAGGACAAGGACGTAGACAAGGGATAGAGGAGGAATCAACTGACAAAGAACAAAGGATAAGGACAGAACTAAGTAGTGGGGCTGATTAGACAATTAGCTGCAGGTGAACCACCGAGCAGGTGATCCACACTGCAGCATTAGCCCAGCCACACCCCCGAGAGGAGCAGACAGACACAGAAGGGAGGGGGAACACACAACAAACGCCAAACCCTGACAGTAATGGTGTTATTGTTTTAGGACCAGTGTGATTTAATCTGAGCGTATGGCTTTTACTCTTATCTTATTTTCCTGGTTTTATTGTTTTAAGACTAGTATGATCATTCTTGCTCTGTATTTGTGCAGCACTTTGGAAACTGTTTATGAAATGTGCTATAGAAATTAGGGTTGGGTGGTAATACGGTAATACGGTATCCCGCGGTATCTAAAAATAGCCACGGTATCAGATTCATTACCGTCATTAAAAAAAATCTTGCCCTAATATAATATTAACTATAATTGATTTAATGCCTAAATAAAGAGTGTTTTTTCAACACTTATGTATGTGTGGTTGTGTTTGTTAATTTAATACGATTACAGTTTAAAACGAATATTACTATGTTATAGTGTAATGTTGCTCTTAAGTTCCTGGATGTTGCGTAGTCACGTGACATTACCGCTCCGGAAGGAGAAGGACAAGACAACATGACAGACCGCGCTGAGTTGGTCCCAAAGAAAAACACGTCTGCAATTTGGCAGCATTTCGGATTTCGGCCAAATGACAAGGGAGAGCCAGGCAGATCCTCTCGGCACTGCATAGTGTCGCGAGCCTGTTATTCCGGGATATGAAGACCCGCTTCTTTGGTGGAAATCCAATGGAGTCAGGCGCGTTCCTTTAATGTCGCGGGTTGCCCGAAAATACCTGTGCGTTTGTGCCACAAGCTCTCCATCGGAACGGGTCTTCAGCACCGCAGGCAAAGTTGTCAACCCACAACGTGCCCTACTCAATCCTGAAAAAGTGAATATGCTGGTATTTCTGGCAAAAAACATACAATAGCATAATCATTTTATTTTCAATAAGGAGTGGCTTTTCTGACGTACAAAACGGTTCAAATGTTGTATAGTTGTACTTTTAATTTATTTGATTCATGTTAATATGTTTTAAAATATACAAACGAGCATTTCCGCTGCGTTCTCATATGCACATTTTCGGTTATGTCTTGTTAGCCTGTTTATTGTTCAGATTTTCTTATTTGATAAGATCAAGTATTTTATTTATTTGATTCTTGTTGGTTTGTTACTGCCTTTGTTATTTAATCTAATTTTTGTTATTTGATAAGCCTGTGAGTGCTGGATTATATAGGGCTGTGTTTTAATTTAATTGATGTAGCCTATAGATTACTGTACTGGAAGTGGGCTTTAGCCCATAGACGATTTGTTATTTCGTTCTGTCGGTTGACTGCTGTATTTGCACTTTTTAAACATTTGTTAATAAAAGTTACTAATTTTTTACATGTTTTGTTATGTTTTCAGTATCATTAGGCCTATGTAATGCTTGCTTTTCTGTTTCTAAACGGTATAGGTGCAAGCTGCCATTTTGCCAGCGGACTCCACCTTAGTGCTACGAAGTGTTTTTTTTTTTTTTAGCCTTAGCAACGGTAATACCATATACCCCGGGAAAATGTGGAGACGGTTTAACGGTATCAAAATTTGGATACCGCCCAACTCTAATAGAAATAAAGTGGATTGGATATATAATTAATCTTTAATAATGTATATGAATGAAAAAGTATGTTTATGGGTCAATGACATGAAGGAACAAGCAAATTTTAAAATATAAAAATATTAGTTTCTATGGAACTTTTTTCAAATATTTACAGTGTCAGGTGCATAAATCTGTATTTAACATTTATATTAAGCATTTTTAGTGTAAAATGTCATGTAGTGTGATTGAGAATAACCTTAAAATTGTTTTATTTTCCAAAACATGGTTGGGATATTAATCTAAGTTGTGAGTAATATGAAGTGTATAGAAACAAAGTGTTGACATTTCTTTAGATTTTTAATGCATATTGATATTTGCTTATGTTTAATGAACAAACTACTACCCTGTAAAATGCATCAAATGAAGAAAAATGCCTAAAGAATCCCATTCACCTAAGTCTACTTTGTCTGTTAGTAAAATTCCAGCCAAAGAATTATTGCTGTTATTAGTCACACCACATGATGCACGGTCACACTACATGACATTTTAACACTTTAAGTACAAAAAACATGCAGAATAACTCATGATTTCTGAAAAAATGATTTGGTTCCATGGGGGTCAGAGGTACTACAGAAATGTGCTGAATAATTATGAAATTTGAACTCTTTAAACTAAGAAAATTGCAATTGGACAGCGTCTTGTCATTGACCCTTATAAGTAATTAACTATACGTGCGCCCTCTTCTGACTATAGTGAGACTTTTATTTGGCATGTTTTAGAGGATGGTCTACCAAGGAGATGTTACTGCTTTGTCCTAAATGTTCTGCAGTATATGGCAAAACTTATTTATGTTTTTATTGCTCCAAAATACCTTGAAAAATGTGCATTCTGACAGTGAGTGGGGTGGCCACTGCGTAGATCTGACCTGTCCTAGATCGGACAGGTACAATTTAAAGGGTTCATATTACACTATTTTCAACATTACTGAATGAAACAAAACACAACTCCAGGTCTGTTTTTGAGGAGGTGACAGAGTTGTAACATGGCTAAAAGCTCACCAGAGTCCATTTTGCATAATATATTTAACCAAAAGTCCCAGCAGGGGCGGTGGATCATCTCACCTGCACGGCTAAGGTTGGCTGGAGTTTAATCTAAAGTCATCTACCACAGCAGAGAAGGAGAGGTCCAGGTGGAGAAATGTGTGAGTTTTAATCTAAGGTGAGAGAGTGGGCAGGAAAGGAGGATGAGGAGGAGGGGGAGGTCACAGGCTTATTAAATCCTCTCATAGTTTAGCCTATATTTAGATGTAAGAACCAGGGACTGCATTTCCATATATTATTCCAACATCCTATGGATTTCATTTTCATCTTTGCAGTATTTTCTGAGATCTCTGGATCCACTTCGCCATAACTCGACACTATGGACAACAGCCTGTATAGAACATGCATTTAACAATCCAGCATATTATTTCTTTGTTTGGAATGTTCCACAGTATGGCATTAATTGTGTCTTTCTTTATGTAGGCAAGCAGGCGACGACACCAAAATATGGCTAAAAGAAAAAAAAAAAAACAAAAAAAAAAAACGCTGTATTGGAATAAACATAAGCTATGAGTTCCCAAACTGTGGAACACTCCAAGAACATGAGACATGAAGAAATGTTTCTTATTTACATTTCAAAGTCAAAAGTCAAAGTGAACTTTATTGTCAATTCCACCATGTAACAAAATTACATAGGGAGATCAAAATTGCGATTTCACCAAAACTGTAAAATACTGTATATTGTTCAGCCCTACCTCTCTCTACCTCTCACTCATTAAACCGCCCTGGAAAACAGGTTCAAACTCCAGAAACAAGAACCAGTGATGTAGGGTGCTAAGGCAGAGTTATAGGGATGGGGGCGGGGTTATAGTGCTAGAGGCGGGGTTATACGGCTGAGGCGGGGTTATAGTGCTAGGGGCGGGGTTATAGTGCTAGGGGCGGGGTTATAGTGCTGAGGCGGGGTTATAGTGCTAGGGGCGAGGTTATAGTGCTGAGGCGGGGTTATAGTGCTAGGGGCGGGGTTATAGTGCTGAGGCGGGGTTATAGTGCTAGGGGCGGGGTTATAGTGCTGAGGCGGGGTTATAGTGACATGCTTCCATAAGAAGTCGTGCATAAGGGTGATTTTGACTTAGTTTAATTTATCTTAGGAAATACTGCCACTTTGTGCGTTATCTGTGTAAGCTGCACTTCCTGTTTAGTTTTCTCCTCTCTTGTATTCAGTGAACACCACGATTTCCAACACTGTAACTGTTTGACAAACACACTGAAGCCTTGGACATTATTTGTTTATCAGTAGATGTTTTGTGTTAGCACATGATACGAGGTGAAACTCCACTGAATTTGACAAGTTTAATTTAGTTTCACTGGCTCTAGTCTACATGTATTTCTTCTGTTTAGCTGCTAGTTGTGCTTGGTCTTGATATGTTAACAAAACAAAAATGTTTGCTCAAAAAAAAAAGTTTGCTCTATAATTCAATCATCTCAACTAAATTCTACTGTTATGGCTGATCTTATTGTGCCTTATGCCCAGATTATTGACATTGCAGAGTTAGCGAGTTAGAAGAGAAAAAACAAACATGCAACACAAATACTTCTTTGGGAACGCAACCTTTGCTGATGGCAATGACAAAGAGCTGTATGTCTTCTTTGGATTGACAAGAACGTTTGTGACATTAATGGCAACAGAATAGATCTGTGGCAATAGTCCTCCATTGTTGTTTTTATCAGAGCCATCTAAAGCTAACAGCTGTTGGGTTGCTAGGACAATGGTAGCGCGTGCAGGGACGTAATGACGTAGCACTTCTCCGGCTCTGAGCTGGTGGAAAAACGAGCCAGTTCTTGGATAATTGGCAGGAAGCATCGACCCCACCAGCCCAGAACCAGCACCTGGTTCATTGTGGTGGAAAAGAGGTAAAAGAACAGGAAGAACATGCAAAGTCCACACAGAAAGACCTGAGTGACATGGGAACTGAACCCAGAACCTTCTAGCTGTGAGGTGAGTGAGTTAGCCATGAGTATTCACCTACCAATAACACAGAGACGAGCCACAGACGAGTTTCATTGCAGATTTTTTAATAACACTTTTCATTATTTCAACAGCCATCAGGTTTATTCTAACAGGTAAAAATCATCAAAAACTAACAAAGAAAAAGTTTATCCCAAACAACAGATTTTGCTTCTAAATGGAACAGAACCCTTTACACAGTGAGTATATCCAACACATCTTTCTGCAAACAAATTATAAAAATAGACTTTTGGCATTTTCAAATACATATGTACAATATTAAACATCCGCATAGAGGCATGGTCACAGTAACGTATGGAGACTGGGTCGTTCTGGATTGTGGAGTCATAAATAAAAAAACAAACTGCAAATATAAAGTTACAATTTCTCAGTTTGAAAATGATATTGTTTTAGTTTTTTGGGAATGAAATTTAATGCCCTGCGAGCCACATCATTCAAGTTCGTAATTGGAAAAATGGACAAAGGAGGAATGGAGTTTGAAATAAGAAGTGTGAGACATGTGCGAAATGATTTTTACAGAAAAATCTCGAAGCGCAATGTGAGAATGATTGAAAATTTGACTTGGAGATGAAGCGGAGTGGAACAAATGACACAATTGTTGGAAGATCAGAATAAAATGTCAAATAAAACTTTTTATAATTTTTATTCCCATTTGAGATAATACAGAAGATGTAGTCCAACTGATCTGGCTGTGGGTGGTTTTACTGGAATGTTCCACAGTACGGCATTAAAGTTATCCATCTAAGTGATGTCACCAGGCAGAGTTACAGGACAGATCTGTGGAGAGGCGACTCCACGCACAGTAATATTTGTCTGAAGTATTGTAATAAAACTGAATATATGAATGAACATCCAGTACAGTTGAGAGGTTTAATGACATACTGTGGAACATTCCAGATCACGTCTTATCACCATGAAGACAAGCAGGTCAGTTGAACCAAAGTTAGATATGAAACTTTTCAAAGTAAAAAAAAATAAGAAGCTGTTTGATATTTTGATTTCCCACTTTTGGTTAAAAATTAAGCTTGTAACCATGGAAACCGAACAATGGTACTAAAGGAAAATTTTCAGATTCTAGAATGTGATGGTGTCGTATTCCCAGATGGGGGCAGGAGAGTTTTCCTAGTGATTACATTGTACTTTAACATGAAATATCCAAAAGTTAAATTCACAAATATTGAATCTGATCATTTCTATTCATGATTAAACCCAAGAACTCACCGTATTATACCACAAATCTCTGGTATATTCATTTTCACTGCTCCCCATCTGTATTAAACATTATTTTCCTATAGACTGTGGTGATATCATTTGGTGGTGAAACGCAGCATTCATACTGGGAAACTGGCAGATCAAAAATGCAGGAAAATCTGTTCTGGCTTCGTTCAGATTACATGTGAAATGGGATGTATATGGGTCAGTGACATGATGCTGAAATTTTCTGTCCAATTGCATTTTCCTCAGTTAAAAGGGTTCAAATTTCATAATAATTCTGCACATTTCTGTAGTACCTCTGACCTCCATGGAAACAAAACATTTTTTCAGAAATCATGAGTTATTCTGCATGTTTTTTGTACTTAAAGTGTTAAAGTGTCATGTGGTGCGACCGTGCATCATGTGGTGCGACTAATAACAGCAGAAATTCTATGGCTGGAGTTTGTATAACAGACAAAATAGACTTGGGTGAATGGTTCTTTAGGCATTTTTCTTCATTTGATGCATTTTACAGGGTAGTAGTTTGTTCATTAACCACAAGCAGGTGACTGTCATATTGGACAGCAAAAGAAAATATCAATATGCATTAAAAATCTAAAGAAATGCAACAGTTTGTTTTTATACACTTCATATTACTCAGAACTTAGATTCCCAACCATGTTTTGGAAAATAAAACCATTTTAAGGTAACTGTCGGTCGTCCCACATGACATTCTTTAAGGTCATAGCCAATTCATGTACATAAAAAAAAAACACTAAAAATGCTTAATATAAATGTTAAACATAGATTTATGCACCTGACACTGTAAATATTTGAAAAAGTTCAATAGAAATTATTTTTTTTTATATTTTAAAATTTGCTTATATTTCCTTATACGTCATTGACCCATATATTTGAATTTGTTGTGATGGCCAAAAAAAATAAAAATCTACTTAGAGAATTGATACTATGCAGGTCATGTCGTCAACGTTCCCTGGGGGTATGATGCTATCTGTAAGGACTGCTCTGTCTGAGGCTTAGTTAGACATGAATCGGAGCTAGTTTAACGTCAGATGAGCCTAAAGAACTGACTTAGTTCGAAGTAAAACAGGTGAGTCCATCTCAAATAACATTACAGTTGCAAACTAAGTAGCATTAGCCAATAGTTTAGTTAGAGTTAAGCACTCTCACCTTTTTGTTGACAATCTGAAAAATCTCCTAAAGGCGCCGTCACACCTTGACGATTTAGCCAGCGTATGTGATGTATGAAAAATTAGTAGCACGTGTATGCGTCCAACGCATGTGTGAAACTGCAGATTAGCGATAGAGACTCTCTTTATCTCCAATCTTTCATGCTTTAAAAATCCTGTATCTGAAGTATTGCATCACATTTCATAAATGATAACAACACAGTTTGGACTTGTATCTAAACTAGAAGTGCAGAGCTCTGATCTTTGAACACTTAGGAGTTTCAAAACGAGTGGTTTTCCTGTAGACAGGAAACAGTTGACGCCATCGCGCTCACATCTTTATATCCTGTGGTCTGCAGATATATCCCACTGCTCTACCTACCTACCTATTGATAGACCTGCTGCATTCAGCACCATAGACAGCGAGAGACGTAAAATATATGACTTGTTGGAATAGCGAGCCCAAAAAGTGTCAGAAAACCGGCATGTCTAAATAGAGGCATGTCGTAATACTGGGTTGTCTAAAGGTTGGGATGCTGGAATAGGCGGCGTAAAGCCACTGCACCAGTTGCCTGTCAATAGAGCCAGGAGTTTTCTTCGGCTTGATGCTGTTACTGCAATGTCTAGTGCAATTATGATTTAAATTGTCGAGCGGCATCCTTTTTTATAGGCGATGGCACGTGATCGTCGGCGATATGCTTTGTGCGATATGCATAACTGTCGTTGGGCATAAGTTGTGGGCGCTGGCAACACTAAGTTATCTATAAGTTATCAAAATGTTCTATATAAGTTACTAATACATTAAGTATATGTCCAACTGAATACGCTATTTATGCACCCCCCCCTTCCCCCCAAAAAAACAAAAAAAAACAAACTAACAAAAAAGACATTGACTGTTCAGCATAAGCCAGCGTTTTAGGGAAATTCTGGTACGTCGGAATACGCTGGCTAAATCATCAAGGTGTGACCGGGCCTTAAACTGGATCACAAATGCTCAAAATGTGTGGTTTAAATTCACAATCTTGAAACTTTTTTGGTCGTTATCGCTAATGTGTGCATTGTGTTTCCATGGTGACTGGTGAACATTCTGCTTATAGACATACATGTAGAACACCCCCAGTGTGAAGTCACTGCAAAGTATCAATTGGAAAGTAACTTAAGATGGTGATGCAACATTTTGTTAGTTCTATTTCAATAATTAGATTATATGTCACTCTTGTCCATTTGTGTCTATTTTATATTTAAACCTAAATCAGAATGTTTAAGAATGATGACATAAAACGTTCTATGGTGATGATTAAACAATGAAGCCAAAATATTTCATAAACACTTCAGTGCAGAGGGTCCAGTGAAGGAGGTTGACACAGTAACTTCCCCAGGACCTGTTAAAACTGTACAAAATAATATCTCAAATAAACCATCAAATTCAACACAATTCAACAACAATAAAACAAGATTTCACCTTAAATACAGTACATAAGTTAAATAAAGCATCTGCTTCTGAAGAGGTCAGTGACAGAAATAAATAATGATAAATATTAAAGGTGAGGCCAGCTCCCGGAGTCGGCCTGGTTTAGTTTAAAACATCTGTAACACTTTAGAGAGGGAAGAATGAGGAGGAAAATAAGAATCAACACAAACAAATAAATATAGGCTGAAAACAGATATGGATTTAAAAAAAAATCACTATCAATCTATTGTTGAGGTCTGACCTGCTTTTGAAAATGTAAAACTATTGGCAAAATTAGGGATGCACCGATACAATCCTGGTATCGGATATCACCACCGATATCAGTTCAGTCAATATTGGTTCAGTTAATATCCTATTTTAGTCTAAAATGAATAAATTGATCTCGTCTCATAATATTTTTCTATTCTTCGGTAAGAAATTACAGTTACAAAACACGTATGGATCATTTCTTACCATACACTAATTGTGTTTAAATTTATTTCCAGTTTCTGCCCTGGTATCAGTTGATATCGGCTATTTACAGATACTTAAAGTGAAGTATCGGCGTTGTACAGAAAAAGCTGGATTGGTGCATTCCTATAGGCAAAGCTAAAGAAACTGTATGTAGTCTGTGCTCTCAGAGCTTTAACCTGCAGGTAGAGACACATCCAGGTTTGTCTCATTCTCAGTTTGTGTTCAGGGCTTGTGTGAAGCTCAGAACTTCCAGAATTAGGTAGAGACTGTTCAGATTAGAGAAAGGACTTTTAGGTTTAAACTAACTAAATTTCAGCACTGGAACTGACCACCCAAATGCGAGACTCATATGAAGCTCATTCTGCTGTTTGACTGGATAATCTAGAGAACCAAAACATGCAATTATAACATGAATACATGGAACAAAAGTCCAATGTTTCTGTAATACATTAGCATAATAATGTAGCTGTAATAAATTAGATAAATCTGTATTACAATTGTACCAGTTAAAGCTACATCTGATTTGAACATGTTTATCTGGGGACACAGTGGGTCTAATCCAAATCTTACATACAGTTTCTTTAAGGAGTGGACTGAGAGCGCTTTTTACACCAGTTTTAAACATAATTTTAGTGTTCCTATTATTCAAAACATCATGACTGTTTACATTTTTGAGTCTTTGTGCTCCCCCTTGTGGCCTTTATACACAAACCATAAATTTACTTATTTCTATCTACAAATTGTATTATAAATATCGACTTTAAAGGTCCACTATGTCTGAAGGAGAGTCTTGATGAAGATGTTACTGCTTTGCCATGAATGCTTCACAGTACAGCATATATCATCTATCTCCATGGAGACAAGCATTTGACAGCAAGCCAAGTTACAGGTCAGATCTGTGAGGAGGTGATAAAAACACCTGTAAATGAATAAAAGACATCGCCTCTATTCAGATACATTGAATGACATACTGTGACACATAATATGCAGGCAAAGCAATGACATCTCCATGGAAACAAGCTGGAAAAGTTACACTATGCACCTTAAAGCAACCTATGAAGCTGGTGAAGGATGCTGCCAATACATTTCTTTTAAATAAATGACTTTAACTTTTGGACAAACTCTCCATCTCTCCACTTTACTGCCAATAGAGACACATTTGACCCAATATAAAGTGTGACCGTCCCCATTCATTTCACCGCAAACTGGGACAAATGCCACATTAGTTTTAGTGCATTCCGGTTATCTCCAGAATCCACCACAACATCCATGAATTATATCTGAAAAGTCTTTTATGAAATCAAATAAAGTCAAAGTTATGATCAGAGGTAGGTAGAGCAACCATATATTTACTTATATTTATTTTAAAATACTGTTACTTAAAATACTATCACTCAAGCACTAGTAGAAATAGTGATCAATGATTCAAGTACTGTATTTTTCGCTCCGGAGTACAAGTCGCACCAGCCAAAAAAATACATAACGAAGAAGAAAAAAACACCGGACATCGCACCAGACTATAAGTTGCACTTTTTGGGGGAAATTTATTTTATAAAATCAGAGACCAAGAACCAAAATTTCATCTTAAAAGGCGAGATTTTGAAGTTATAGTCATAAAAACAATTGAATAGAGAGCAATCCATTGGTCATTCGTTTATTCATTTTTCAACATAGACCTCAACTCTTTTCTTTATTATTTGTCTATAAAACCAAAAAAAAAAAAAAAAAGGATAATGATTTGTTTTTTCATTTTTAATTCATATATAGGGTTCATATATTTGGTCTATGGGCTGTAAAAATTTAATATATAAGTCGCACCACCAAACTGTGACTTATAGTCCAAAAAATACGGTAAGTGAAAATATTTTTTACTTACAGATCTGATATGTTTCCAAATTCATCCACAGGCTCCAGTCAAATGAAGCTCATTGAGGCTGCAGTTATGGGGCGAATTTAGAGGCGAGTTCCAGATTAGGAATAGACTTATGGACAAAACAGACAAAACAAAACACTTTGTCAATTGACTTACTAATCGTGACTAAAAGTTCAAAATATTAGTTCATAATATATTACTCAAGTTCCAAAGTATGGCATTAATAAATCTCCATCACAACCAGTCAGATCCGTGGAAAAATGCATGTTTTACAATGTATTTTTTAGCCATTAAAACACCTGTATAAATGAATAAATTGTAGCCACAAATACCATACGGTGGAACTTTCCAGAAAAAGCAATAACATCTCCATGGTGACCAGCTGGTGGTGCACGCATATGTACGATTTCTTTAGAACATTACTCAAGTAAATTTAATGGAATTCTACCCACCTCTTTGTACGAAACCAAGAATGAAGAATGAAAAGAGCGTCTGGTCAAAAATTCTAACCACAAACAAACTAAAAAACTGTATATCTATTGTATTTCCTTTCGGCATTCCCATGTGATATAATGTAACGTTGTAACCTGCTCAAACCAAGTCCATGAAGCAATGCCGCCATTTTCGAAGAACTCAAGCGATTCTACAAATTTCTGTCGTCACTTTGCATTCATTCGGACTTTATTCTCCAAACTTCAAACCAAAAACCTCTTAAAACATGTCCAAGAAAGTTCACTTGATGCCAAACCGATGTCTCCATTTTCAAATTCTTGCATTTTTGTCGCTGCGTAACAACGTCTTTTGGCGACTGTCGGCTATTCAGATTTCTTGCAGCATGCCGGATTTTGTCCAATGCATTTTAAGTCTTTCAAATACTGAAACGTGAACGCCCACCTTACATTTTAGACTGCTGCAGATCTTAAATAGCGTAGTCGGTTCACTTAGGCGTTCCAAAATCAGAGAATACTCAAATCAAATCTCAAACTGACATTAAAAGTCCATTTTGTTGTTTTGCGTTCACCTTGGAAGAGATAGACCGTTCCTATACCCGTCAGTGGTTCTGAAATCCAACTTAACGCCTTCAGGTTTGGCATATTATTGGAAGAACATGCCTCCTCCAAGTTTCCACCACTTTGCAACTTTGCATAACTAGTCTTCTAAGTAGTACTCGCCATTCAAGTCAATCTATGGATCCATGGAATTCCAACAAAAAAATTCCTACAATTTCGCAGCCATAGCAGATGTCCTGGTCACCTAGTATTAGAAAAAAAACTTGTCTGGTCTGTAATTGTCTTTTAAACTCACTTATACTAGGTTGTGGTAGCCTTCCATAGCTTGGTGGTCTTCACTTTGAATGTATGGAGACATCTAAGCTTACTTTTCAGATCTTTGCAGATCTTAAATTCCATAGTATAGGTTCGTTTAGGCTGTGTTACGTTCCAAAAATTTGAGAAATCTTGATCAAACTTGTGTTGAAAGTTGCGGTACGCTACCATCCAAGCTCGGTATTCGTCAACTTTCATTTTGGAGACGTTCAATCATCGCACCATGATTTAAGTTAATTTCGATGTCCACTTCACTGTTGAAAACCCGCCAAAATCCATCCAAATTTGTTGCAGTTTTAAATACTAATTTCGGGACAGCGTTGCCATAGTCGCCCAAGTCCAAAGTGCAAGTAGAGATGACATCGCTCCACTGCTAACTCCAAAATCGGGTTATTTTGTTCACAAAGGAGTTAGGATCCAAGAGGAAGGAGTTAGGAGACAAGGTAAAGAGCTCGGCGAGGAGTCGTGTTCCCTCCCTCCTTTTCTCCTCCTCTCCTCGGATTGGACGAGAGTGCGGCCCAAATGTGATAACGGGAAGCAGGAAGTTGGGGCTAGACTTGTACGCCTCGCCCGTGCATTTGAATGACCTGCGCTCTCAGAGTCTGTATCGCGGTGAGGATGAGCTTCTGGTGCTCCAATGAGGTGATGCCCAGACTCATGACATCCCTGAGAAAACAAGAAATATGAGTTAGAACTAAAAAATAAGTAATAAAGAAAAGTATCTACCTATCTGCATTAAAGAACTTCATTCAAATGCATTAGTATTGTTGGTTTCAGGTGACATAACTGCCTTTGTAATAATCACTTCTTGCTTTAAACGTGGTAGCTATAAGGTGACCAGATTTGCAAAATAAAAAACTGGGACATCCCAGTTTGTGGTGGTTGGTAAGAAACAAATAATGAAACGAGTGCATAATTAAGGAGAATTTTTATGCACAGTCCATTCTTGAGGAACATGTGAGCCAGTACAGTCACATTTTCTTTATGTTTTGGTCATTTTAAGTAACTTTTCTGCCTGCATCATCTGCCACATCTGCCACCATGCACTTCCTCGCTTGCAGATGGTCCAAAATTCTGCTGCTTCTGCTGCTTCTTCTGCTTTTAACTAGAAGCAAAAAATGCAAGTACATTACCCCTATTTTAGCTTTGTTGCACCAGCTTCCAGTTTGTTTTAGAGTTGATTTTAAGATTTTATTGTTTGTTTTTAAAGCTTTAAATGGACTGGCCCCACAGTACGACTCGGACCTCATCCAAAATTACACCTGTGCGTGCTGAGATCGGAGGGCTCCAGCACCAGCTCGTGGTGCCAAAGTCAAGACCTAAAACCAGGGGGGATCGGGCTTTTTCTGTAGCCAGCCCTAAACTGTGAAATACTCTGCCCCCATGTCCGAACAGCCCCCAAGGTGGAGTGTTTTAAGTCTTGTCTTAAGACCCACTTTTACTCTCTGGCTTTTAACACCGTGTGAGTTTGTGTGGTCCTGTGTCTTCTATTTATTTTATTTTATTTTATTTTATTCTTTTTGCTTTATCTCTGTGTAGCACTTTGGAAACGGCTCTGTTTGTAAAATGTGCTATAGAAATAAAGAGTATTTGGATTCTGTATTATACCTAAACAAGTGACAATGTATGTCTCTCTTTACTGTTGGGAAGTATCAAATTGGTCAAAAATAGGGACACCTGGGACATTTCTTGTATAAAACTGGGACAAGTCACTGGTTTGAGATAAATCTGCTGGAACAGGAGACGTCTACTTCTAAAATAATTCTATCAACACAGACATTCACTGTTTTTAGACTGTTTTTAGTGGCAGGTCAACTATGTCCATTGACATGCACTAGCCTAGCATCAGCAACCTCTCCAAATACAAGGGTATTTGGAGAGGTTGCTAGTGCTAGGCTGGATGGAATATTTACAAAAGTGTCTCCAACACTCTGGTTTGATTGACAGCATTTCTAAAGGGGCGTTACTTCAACAGCCTTGTTCTAGATCGACTCTTTGGTTGCTATGATATTCATGTTTGGAATTCCAAATATGGAATCTGGCTCCAATTTCGCCCCATATCTGCTAGCCTTGGTGAGCTTCATTTGACTGGAGCCGAACTATATAGATGATGTCACACACTCCCTTAGTCTACTTCTTTCTGCTGTCAATAATTTTAGTGTAAATGATTGGTGATAAGAGCATTAGCACTATGTAACTTTTCTAGTGGAGGGTACCTGTGTGTCGTCATGGTGATGGTTCTGCCTGGAATGTTGCATTATCTCAATTTGACAGTTTTTACACTTTTTCTGACATATTTGAACCTCAATGAAGACATTTATAAGCATATTTTAGTGTTTTCAATGGATTCCAAACAATATAATCTGGTTAAAAATATAGAGTTTTTAATTTCCACCCAAATCACCTATAGATAAAACGTTTGAATCAATTTGAACCATTTGAACTGAAGCATTAAAACAACTGCAGCTGTTTTGTTTAATTCCCACAGGAGTTTTTCATCCCGCATTCAGTCCATCTCCCTCTTCAGATCTCCAATCTCTGAAAACTAAGAAAGTTTAAATAAATTGATGCCCGCGGCTATTTGATCCTTGTGCACCTTCACTAAAACTGAAGAAGTTTAGATTAAATAACTTCTGCCTGTCTCCACGGAGATGTACTTTGCCCTGAATGTCCCACAGTATAGCATTGAACTTATATATCTATTTATTTAAGTACAGGTGTTGATATTGCTGTACTGTTATGAAGAAATACTTTGAAAAACATGCATTCCTTAGAGAATTTTTCATTGCTAAATAATACCTTATCTTCAGGTACATTTGTAATGCCAGAAATGCTTTACTGTGGGACATTCATACACTTTTCATTATTTGAGCACTCACAGGATTCACAGTATTTAAAAAAAAAAAGAAAAATCCAAACTAAAGGTTATTTCCATTGAGACAAGCTGGGCTAGGTACTGTGAAAGTTAGTGAATTTTAGCTGTATTTTAGAACTTTACTCAGACAAATCTCCATGGGTAAAGCCTTAAAGGTGCATTGTGTAACTTTTCTGATGGAGGGTCCAGCACTTAGAAACTTAGAAACAAAATCTTGTTTCTAATGATGGAACGCAACAAAGTAAAAGTAGTAAAGTGCTGTGCTTAGGTAAAAAATGTAGGTATCTGCACTTTACTATATACTTTAGTATATTTTAAAGCACATACGTTTGACTTTTACTTCAGTACATTTGAGAGCAGGTATCTGTACTTTCTATACTACTGCATTTTTAACAGGACTGAAAAGTAGAAGTATTTTTTTAATCATCGTTTGAGACCTGCAGAAAAGACTGAGGGTTTATTTTAAGACGTTCATAATTGAGCAAACAAAAGTACAGAGAAATATCCTGCACACCGTCTTTCTTGTAAAATTTATTAGGACATACAATGTTTCGGCACGAGGCCTTCATCATGTTCTTGAGCTGCTCCCTCTTCTTCAGTGCACCCATTTCAACAAATTGATGTGCGAAATTCTCATTCTTTTATATCGTTGGCAAACAAAAATAGACAAATAAAATAATAAAACTAATTCTACTGTTTCAAGTCACCAAAATTCAGCACAAATCTGTATCAAAATCACCACATTTGAAGTTTTATAAGACCTCAAAATCTGCATGAACGGGTACTTTAATATTTTTACTTGCGTCGATTTTTTCATGTGATACTTTTACGTGAGTATTTTTTTACTCCAGTGTCTGTACTTTTACTTAAGCAACAAAATGCAGTACTTCTTCCCCCTCTCCTTGTTTCTAGAGGTGCCTCCAGAACTGGAACCTGAACATCTGTACAGGGAATTATTGTTAAAAAATATAACATTAATAATGATTTGCCTTGATTTGACTTTTTCAGGCAATGAATGTGTATTCATGACAGAAATGCTCCGATTTGGATTTATGGACAGAACAGACTTTTACCCAAAGGTGGAAAAAGTACCTAAAAAATTGTAATTAAGTAAAAGTATCTTTACTTTGCTTAATTCCTACTCAAGCAAAAGTAACAATCTAAAAATCTACTTGAGTAAAAGTAAAAAAGTACTTCATTTAAAATGTAATTTGAGTAAAAGTTACTCAGTTACTTTCAATTATTTGATGTAAAAGGAGGAGTCATAAATCTGATCCAGCACAAGTTGTTTTCATCAACTTTTAGGTAACACAGGCTTTCACACATTTGATGTGGAGGTTTTGAACAGCTCTGTCCAGTGCAGCAGGCACATGTTGCATTATTATGTTATTCCCTATTTTGTGTTTGAACACAAATAGCTGTCCCGAGGTTTGGACAAGAGTTTCCTTCACTTTCCTCTCGAGAATTATTAAATGCACCTTCCTCTTGAATATCGTCCATGATGGCCATCATCCCAGCTAATCCAAACAGACTGATGGTTCTGCACAGTGACTGGACATTCTATAGTGAAAATGCCGCATGTGAAGCCCGCACAATTTCCTTTCATTTCTGGCAGATTGTTTTTTTTGTCGCATTTAATTTTTTTCTCTGTCAATCAAGGGTGGTTTCCAGTGTAATGAAGTAAAATTTCCAGTGTAATGAAGTACTAAAATACTTGGGTCAAAATGTACTTGAGTAAAAGTAAAATTACCTCTTTCAAAAACTACTTAAAAAATTAGAAATTCCTCATAAAAACTACTCAATTACAGTAAGGTAAGTAAATGTAATGCATTACTTTCCACCCTTGCTTTTACCTATGATGTCACAAAACTGGGAATTTCAAAATTGCAAGTTTTATGGAGCTCAGAGGGTCTTACTGAAAAGGATTTATCAAAATGTGAATAAAAATAACACTCCAGGTATGTTTTTGAATAGGGAACAATGTTAAATGTGAGTCCTTTTTGCATAATATGTTAAAAGTTTGGCTTGTATATTATTCTGTATTGCCTATTATTTCTCCTGGATTTCATTAAAAGATTGGAAACACAGAAATGATTAAAAATGGATCCAATATAACTTCCCAAAGTCAATATATTCTGACAGTGAATTTCCATTTATTCACACGGTTATCATTTCAATTATCACCTCCCCCTCTCCACACGCCGCCTCCTCTCAGCTCGCAACTTTTATTTTCTCAAACAGGAAACAGGACTGCCGCTGATAAGGCACCAAGCAACTAAAAGCCGCCCTTTTGAGGACTTTCCACCATTCAGAAGATAGAATATTTTGTTGAATTGTTAATTGCCATGGTAACAGTGTTAATATTGCAGCACTTTGAAACCCACAGGTCCCTAAAATTGTCTATTATTGACATTTTTTCCAAACTTTTCAGTATCGGAGCTGATATTGCTGATACAAGCAAGATTCCCACTTGGATCAAATTCTGTTGTTGTGTCCTTAAGCGTCACTCACCTTAACTTCTTGGTTTCGTTTTTGAAGACAGTACAGTAAAGTGTAATTATTTTGTTGACATGTTTCGGCTGCTGCTGCATCTTCAGAACTGTCACTGGTGTTGGTGGTGATGTGTCGTATATCAACTGTTGTTACTTCCTGTAGGTGTGGTCAGCCGTTGTTACTTCCTGTAGGCATGGTCAGCCTGATGGACCTGCAGGTCGCTCAGACTGACCACACCTCCCGTCGCGCGGTGCTCTCTGGAGGAGTGTCCCAGGTGTGTGAAAGGAGGAATGCTCTGTCATCTCGGTTGATGCTGTCTGCGCCTCGTATCCTGATTTCACTGACCTCCCTGATCCAGTGTTTGAGCTTGTTGTTTTCCGATCCAATGACCCGAACCCCGTCCTAATCCAGAATGTGGTTATTTGTTTTATACTGTTCTGATATGGCTGATTTGAGGTTTTCCTGCTCTGCTTTGTCTTTTTGTCCCCACCAACACCGGTGATAGTTCTGAAGATGGCAGCAGCAGCAGGTAAATAAAGTCTACTACATTGTCTTTAAAAAAGAACCCGAAAAGCTAGAGTACATAAGAAGGTTAAATGAACATTTTTGGTTTAAGTCACCTTGCCTAGTATGAATATGGTGTGTTTAAATAAGTATTCAATGAAACCCAGCACCTATCAAACCTCTACAAATATCACAACTACAACTACTACTCCCACTACTATTGTTGCTTCTACTACTACTACATAATACTTACTGCACAGTCATCCTTGCCACAGACTCTAAGTAGCAGTATCCGGCTGCAGTGAAGTTGTCCTTATATCGTCCCATGTCCACCGCGTCCAGCCACTCCCCCACGGAGCTGAAGCCGGGGAACGTGGGCAGGGGGCGCTCTGCTATCGTGATGGACGAGCTCAGAGTCCTGCAGAAGAACACAAGAGTATACAGTAGGTATGTTAGAAGAATGAAGAATTTCAGTTAGTGTCATGATTATTTGGGTTTTATCTTTTAACTTAATTATTATTTATTTTAAGTACTCCTCTCAACCAATCTAATGTAACTTTTTTAGTGGACTCTACTTTGCCCGGAATTGTCCACAGTATGGCATTCATCTTGAAGATCTCATTGGTGGCAAAGAGGTTCATCTGCCATACAAACAGAATTACAGGTCAGATCGGTGGAAAGGTGACCCCACTCAGAGAATTAAAAAAAAATGTCTTGGAGGAATTGAATCACCCATAATTTAAAGTTAATTGTCTTAGTGTTTCCATGGAGACAAGCTGGTGGTGTATCCTCCACCATAAAAGTTACACAGTGCACATTTTAGAATCTGACTACGGGTATTTCTCATTAAACAACTGATTTCACTAAACATACTTACGGACCATGATAAAGGACCATAAGTAATTTTCTGTTTTCCTCTAACAAGACAAAATGACAAAGAAGTATGTGAGTTAATCTCAGTTTCTGTCTCAAATTAAAGGTTTTCCACTGTGCAGATCATTGTTGTGTCATGAACAAAGTTTTTTGAGATTATGTACAGGTCAGTGATAAAAAAGGATGAATAATATGGGTCCTAAGACAGGTCCTTGAGGAGCTCAAATAATATGCTGTTTTCAGATATGTGTAAAATCCCTCCGTCTCCAGGAAGAATCCATGGCAAAAGGAGAAATCCAATTTGTCAACTGGACAAAAGTTATTTTGGTTGAATACATTGCGCAACTCATCCAAGCTGCTTATTCACTTCTGCTCAGAATGCACAGGACACTGCCTTAAATCTGCCTGCAAGGGGAGGAGCTGTTCAGTTAACAAATTGAATTTCTCCTTTTGCCTTGTTTTCAGATCATTTATGAAGTCCTGTTTGCACATATTGTTTTCTATTTGTTAGGTAAGAATATAACAAGTTTAGAGGAGTTGTCCTTATACATGTTTACATCTGTTGAAACAATAAATTATGCCAACTGTATCAAAAGCTTTTTGAAGATTGTTTTTCTAACCGTGCTTACAGCTCTTATAAGAGAAAGCTGACTGTCCAATTGAGGACGGATTGTACAGGACAAGTGCCTCTTGTTACCCTCCTGCTAAGTGGACCAGGAGCCAGATTATATAAACATTTGAAAAGTCTATTGACAGCAAACAAATTGCGTAAACTCTCAAAGCGTATATTTAATTACATTTAGATTCTCAGTGATGCGACAGTGATGAAAGTGGATTGTTTTTCTTCACTTATACATTTTTATAGCTTGACTGTACAGTGAACCAATGTGCTTTGTGAGTGCCTGGGCCCATGTGATAAAGTGTGGTATATGGGGAAAGTTCATACATGTACAGAAGGGCCACCTGGCTGCGGATGGAATGTTTGATCAGTTTGAAGCTCGTCCTATAAAACCTTGTTACCTGCGAGCGAGCGTGGAGGAGCCGATGGCGTCTGGAGAGCGTATACTTTTACTGAGTGCTGAGTGGATCTGACTGAAGCTGGGCCTCTCTGTGCGCTCCTTCTGCCAACAGTCCAACATGAGCTGGTGCAGGTGAGGGGGGCAGTTCACCGGAGCGGGCAGCCGGAAGCCGTCCTCGATCGCCTTTATCACCTACGGGGAAAAGACAGGGATAGGATCATGTGTGCTTCGGTTTATTCTGGTACAGATGAAAATCACAGCAGGGCTTCACTTTGTTCATTTAACCAACAGAAACAGAAAAACAAAACTAAATCAGGAGTAAATAAGGACTGAACCAGGACTAAATCAGAACTAAACCAGGACTAAACCAGAACTGAACCATGACTGAACTAGGACTGAACCAGGACTAAATCAGAAATAAACCAGGACTGAACCAAGATTAAACCTGGACTGAACGAGGACTGAACCAGGACTAAACTGAAACTAAATGAGGTCTAAATCAGGACTAAAACAGGACTGAACAAAGGGTGAACCAGAATTAAACAGGACTAAACCTGGACTGAACCAGGATTGAACCAGGGTTGAACTAGGACTAAATCAGAAATAAACCAGGACTGAACCAGGATTGAACCAGGATTGAACCAGGATTGAACCAAGATAAAACCAGGACTGAACCAGGACTGAACCAGGGCTAAACTAAAACTAAACGAGGTCTAAATCAGGTCTAAATCAGGACTAAACCAGGACTGAACCAAGACTGAACCAGGATTAAACCACCACTGAGCCAGAATTAAATCCAGATTTAACCAGGATTTAACCAGGATTAAACCAGGACTAAACCAGGACTAAATCAGGAATAAATCATGACTAAACCTGGACTGAACCAGGACTGAACCAGGCCTGGATCAGAACTAAACCAGAACTAGACCAGTACTGAACCAGGACTCAACCCGGGTCGAATCAGGACTAAACCAAGACTAAATTAGGAATAAACAGGACTAAACCAATATTAAACCAATATTGAACCAGAACTAAACCAGGATTAAACCCAGACTGAACCAGGACTGAACCAGGACTAAACCAGGACTAATCTGGGACTGAAGCAGGACAGACAGGCTGTAGATCCTCGCAGTAATGTCGTGTTGAACAGTACCTATGCCTCCTCTCAGCCCTGAACAGAACTCAATCTCCTAAAAGCTACGGCTCAAATCAGATTATGATTAAAATGATACACCCACCAAACCTTTTTCTAAAACACTCTCCCTCTCATTTCTTAATTGACCTCTGTTACAAATACTGCCACTGATACTACTTGTACTAATGCTGCTGCTCCTACTACAGCTACAGCTACTGCTAATACTACTAATACTATTACTACTACTGCCACTTCTTGTACTACCACTGCTGCTCCTACTACAGCTACAGTTTCTGCTACCACTACTAACACTATTACTACCACTACTAACACTATTACTACTGCTACTAACACTATTACTACTGCTACTAACACTATTACTACCACTACTAACACTATTACTACCACTACTAACACTATTACTACTGCTACTACTACTAAGGCCACTTTTTGTACTACTACTGTTGCTGCTCCTGCTACTACTACAACTACTGCTATCGCTACTACTACTACTACTACTATTACTGCCACTTCTTGTACTACTGCTGCTGCTACTACTGCTATTACTACTATAATTACTGCTACTACTACTACTACTATTACTGCCATTTCTTGTACTACCGCTGCTGATGCTCCTACTACTATTGCAACTACTACTACTACTATTACTACTACTACTACTACTACTACTACTACTACTACTACTGCTACAGCTATTGCTATTGCTATTACTACTGATATTACAACTACTACTGCTACTTCTTGTACTATCGCTGCTGCTGCTTCTACTACTACTATTGCTACTACTACTACTACTACATGTTATTACTACTACTCAAAGATTGTAAATTCATATTTTTAACTGCAAATATTGTACAGGTAAGAGGAGAAGTATTTTTGATTAGAGATTTGCAATTCCAGGTCTTGAAATAATCCAAATGATTCTAATGAAGTTGTATAGAATTTAAAAACACAACAATTAATTATACAGAAGTTTTGTGTTAAATATGTGTGAATGAAACAAAACACAACTCCGGGTCTGTTTGTGATGAGGAAACTACATTATAATAACATAGATCGGAAAATAGTAATATAATATGGGCCCTTTTTCAGCTGTATATCTCTAGTGTTTTAAACCTTTTGTACTTAACTCCAGATGGCAAAGTTTGATCGTCGTGAAAAACTGTGCTTAAACTGTGCTTATGCTGTGGGTTATTCATCGGCAGAGCTGTGTAACTCATGCATATTCATGTGAACAGAGAAACGGAGACATGTTTGTAATGAATGATCTTTTAATACGCTCCTGGTTTCTCAAAATGGAGGCGACGCGAGGACAGAGGAGAGAGCAGAGGAGGCCTGATGTGGAGGAAAGATGAGAGACGTGATTAGAGGTAATTACTCGAAAGTATCGCAGGATAATGAGGCCTGGAGATGAGTTTAAGATACATTTGGACAAAAAGGTGCGAGTTATTAAAGATTTGGGATATGAGTTCAGATGAATGACACCGGCCATTTGAGATTAGACTAGATAAAGGATGTAAGACGGAGATTTTCGTAGAGTGGTTGAAGAATAAAACACGCTAATAAATAAGAAAATGACTACTAAAAACTACAAAAAAAAATACAATTACAAGAATCATTATTTTTCCTTTTTCTTCTTTTTTTATTTTATTCCCCCCGCCCTTACCCTCTTACATCTCTTCTGTTTTATTGCTTACTTTCAATTCAATACGATTCAACATGATGTATATTTTAACCTCTTGAGACCCTGTGGCCCCATACGAGGACATTACATTTTTGTCTCTTAGCACCATGATTTTCAATTATTTTAAACTTTCACCTGTAATCAACTAAAAACCTCTACAGCAGCTCCCGAAAGTAAAAAAAAAAACTGCATGGTAAAGTTTAGATGCAAAATTTATGAATAAAACCAATGTATTTCTGTACAATAATGTCTCTTCATGTATCTTAATGTATCTTCATTTGGCATTAAAATTTGACACATTTTATTGACCACAGCAGACGAGAGCATCAGGAAATGTCATGTCCTCGTTTGAAGACATTGGGACTATGTTATATTATTGATTGTACATGTTGTTAGGTAAACTTGGGAATATTTAGATGAGTTTACAGTTATAAATTGCTGGACGTTTCTGCTGCTATAGGAAACTGCTGCCTGTCTCCACTTTTTGCACCTCTACTTTTTTGTAACGATTGAAAACCAGAAAAATTAAAACTGTGGACCACATTTTCAGGCCTTTTGTGTGTTTTTAACCTCACTCACTGAACCCCAACCCGCTCACGGTCGACTCCACGCCACATTTGGCAGGTTTAGGGCTTGAAATAAACAGCTAATTGCTGTTTGTTTGTTTTTTGTAATTTATTTATACATTTTAATGTTTTTACATTTTTTAACCAATGGTGTCATACAGAAGACTTACTTAGTAGGTCCTACTTATCCCAAATAGCAAGAAGAAATGAAAAATGCACACCAGACAAAAGCTCGGGTCTCAGGAGGTTAAATTGATTCGATACGGTTCAATAAATAATGATGGCTAAATCGTGGCTGTGATGCTAAAAGTCTTTGTTAAACTATTTTTTGTGCAAAGTTCATATAAAACACCCATTTTAATCATCAAAACAGTGAAAATGTCAAATGTGCTGCATAAACGACAAAACTGTAGTGCTGAAACAAAATAATTTAGTAAAGTGATATATCGATACAACCCATGATATCGATACTGTATCACCACATTAGACAATGGTGACGGAGCAGGTCCGTCCCTGAGAGCACGGTCCCCGGGGGAAAACGTGGGAAGACGCGTGCTCACTTGTTTCCTTGTTTGCTGGGCTCCGCGCTGCGGGCGCTGCGGTGCGGGCGCGCAGTGGACTTCGCTTTTGCGTGTTCTCGGCCGCGTCTAAGGGTGCACACTTGGAAGCGCCGGAGCTGTCCTTCAGAGACCCGCGGTGGTCGACTGTTACTTGCCCTCGCGCTGCCGCTGCTGCCGCATCCCGGTGCGCACTGGCAAACCCGGACACATCCACGTCAGGAGCTTAAATCCTCCCGTTGTGCGCGCTCCGGGGTCATGTGAGCCACAGGTGACTGGCATGGACAATTAACTGTGTTTTATTTGTTTATAACCCATTTTCGGGCATTTATGGATGTGAGCTCAAAGCAATTCTCTGTGTAACTGTTGGCCCCTGTAATATTAATCATTTGGTTGTAGAAATGATTTAATTAAGTTTTTAGAGGGGAGTTACGTAAGGTGGGAGGGGCGAGGGGTGTATAAAGGTGCACCCTGCCGCTCAGCACCTGTGTGTCAGTCTAGTCTCTACTCTCGTTGTGTCTGGTCGGGTCGTGTCTTGTCGTGTCCTAGCTGCAATGAAGGTAGTGTTTCGCTGGACAAGCGAGGGAGCGAGCAAGCAAACGACTGAGAGACTAAGGGAGAGTGGAGCGAGAACTAGAGAGAGACTTGTAGGAGAAGTCAACCTTTTTTTGCCTGCCCTGTAAATAGACCTTTTTTCTCACTGTTTCACTGTAAATATTTCCTGCACCCATTTTTGTGCCTGTTTTCCTGTTCTGCACTGTGGAATAAAACATCCTAAACGAGCATCCCGACTCAGCCTGAGTGTTTTGAAGAGGACCCCGTGACAACAATACAGTACATCAATATTTCGATATTTTTGCACACCCCTACTCCCTATCCTGTCAACTCCAAATGTCTAATATCTTTTACCGTTTGTACTGTCTCTAATGTCACAATAAAATAAGTAAAAAAATTATCAAATAAACTAGCATTCAATTTTGTTACTTAAGTAAAAGTATCACATGAAAAATCTACTTAATTAGAAGTATTGAAGAAATAGTTTAAAAATGCACCGTAAAAAGTAAAAGTATTATTAAAAGCAGCTGTTTTTGTGTTTTTGCGTGTTTGGTTTGCTCAAAGTTGGGACTTATTCTCTTATCTCTATTAACTCAAATTAAATGTTAAAAATAAGCTGAGCCATTTCAGCAGGTCTCAAGAAAAAAAGGAAAGTACTTTTTACTTTTCTGTCCAGATTTAAAATGCAGTGAAGTAAAAGTTAAAAAGTATCTGTAAAACGTCCCAGTCAAGTACAGATACCTAGAAATTGTACTTTGTCATTTAACCAACAGAAAGTTAGAAAACCAAAACTAAACCAGGACTGAACCAGGACTAAACAAGAACTGAACCAGGACTGAACCAGGACTGAAACAGGACTAAACCAGGACTAATCCAGGACTGAACCAGGACTAAACCAGGACTGAACAAGGACTAAACCAGGACTAAACCAGGATTAAACCAGAACTAAACCAGGACTGAACAAGGACTAAACCAGGACTGAACATGAACTGAACCAAGACTGAACAAGAACTGAACCAGGACTAAACCAGGACTAAACCAGGACTAAACAAGGACTAAACAAGGACTGAACAAGAACTGAACCAGGACTAAACCAGAACTAAACAAGGCTAAACCAGGACTGAAAGAGGACTGAACCAGGACTGAACAAAGACTAACTCAGGACTGAATCAAGAGTAGTACAAAGTATCCGCTGTAAAACTTACTTACCATAAGTAAAGCACAGATACCTAAATATTCTACTGAAGTATTGTACTTTTACTTTTGCATATCTACCTATCTTAACTTCACATTTGCTTATTATAAACTGCAATACTGATTTCAAAATAACTTAATATGAGAAATAGCTACATTAAAGGCACTGTATCTGAGTTTTACTGTCTTAAAAACTTAAAATACGTAAAACAGATCTAGTTGATTTAAAACAGTTTGCAGTGGTCCAGAGTTATTCCTCACTTGAGCATTCAGGGAGTCCTAATTACTTACATTAGAGCTGCAGTCGGTCACAGAAACTCTCAGCGAGAGACGTGACCCGTAATTGGATTAGTTGAATGAAAAAAGCTCTCAAAAATATTATGTACAGTATCTCTATACAGTATGCGACCCAAACTGCACTCACAAGACTACACCTGCAGGGGGCGCTCATGCAAAGATTACTACCGCCATTTATGCAGAAAAACATACAAGGAAACAATGGATTTATATGGAAAAAAGGCAGATTAAATACAGGCTTAGCTCCCAAATCTTCACATAATCCACTCCCTGTTCCTCCTTTCTTCTGCTGTCCCATATAAATCCTCATCGAAATAAAATGATTAGTCGATGAAAACTAAGACTAAGACACAACCAACTAAACAAATGAATAATAATCTGCAGTGATAACAGCGGAGTTTTATGTCACGATCAGGTTAACAATAGTGTGCAAAAACGAATGGACTTATTTTGAACTCAGACGTCCCTATTTACCCGGGACAGTCCCAGTTTTGAGCCCTGTGTCCCCTGTCTCAGCAGATTTAACCAAAACCAGTGATTTGTCCCAGTTTTATACAAGAAAAGACCCAGGTTTCCCTATTTTTGACCAAACTGATCCCTGCCAACAGTAAAGAGAGGCATAAATTGTTATTTGTTTAGGTAAAATACAAAAAAGGTGCTTAAAAATGACCAAAGCACAAAGAAATCGTGACTATACTGACTTATAGACCTTTTCACAACAGCAGGAAGTGCCGCAATGTTGTGTGGCGCAACTTCCAGTCGTGGCTGCCAGTGTGAAAATAACCAACATGTGAAATTATAGATTTTATATATAAGTCGCACCTGAGTATAAATCCAAATCCAAATCCACTTTATTTATATAGCACATTTTACAAACAGAGCAGTTTCCAAAGTGCTGCACAGAGATAAAACAAAAAGAATGCTAAAATTTGGTCATACCAGTCATAAAAGAATAAAACCAGTAAATTCAAATTAAAGCAACACCATAAAAATCACAAAGTAGAATTAAAATAAATATAAGTCACAGAACCACCCAAACCAGGATTATTATATTATATTCTGAAAAATATGGTATATGTTTCTTTTTCTTCTTCTTGTCTTTGTTGACTTTTATGTGAGGCACTTTGGTCAAGTGAAGCTGTTTTAAATGTGCTATATAAATAAACTTGAATTGAATTTGACTGAATGGGTGGTAGGTGAATGGGTGGTAGGTGAACATTTCTGAGCTGTCCACCAAGCCATGTTATCAGTCAGATCTGTAGAAGGATCACCATGCTCACAATATGAATGCATGTTTTTAGTGCTCATTTTAGAGCACTAAAACCTATTCGCATGGACGATGCCTGGGATCTTAATCCCATACAAATGTCGGTAATTTGTAAAGCAAAAATTCAGCTGCAAATGACCTACTATATTTCGCCAAACACATAGTCCGGTGATAGTACTAGTACAGAGTGAATCTGCATCTCAGTTGTTGTAATTGCGCCTTTTCTATCTCTTTCTTTTCTTTCTGCATTCTTTTCTCTTTCAATCTTTTTGTCAATGTCAGTAAAATAGTCATTTATGGACTTTGCTTATCCCGTGTGAATGTGCTGCAAATGACCAGACGTCCCCAGGTTGTACTTATCCTGTGCGAATAGGGTTTATGACACAAAAAAACGCAGATAAGCAAGAAATTAAATGCCATACTGCCCCAATTCTGCTCTAAATTAACTCCTAGAACGGCTCCATTTGACCTGATTACTATGGGTGACGTCTCGCTCCCTTAGGCCACGTCTTTAGTCTACGTCCAAAACAAAAATGTGGAAAATCAGACTCCTTTCCCCTCGGTTTCCACTGAACCATGAGCAGACATCTGACTGCTTCTGCTTTTCTCACGTTGCATTTATCATGCTTTAGTGCATGAAACATCGGACGCTGTAATGGGCATTAAAAGTTCCACTGAGCACCACAAAAGCCTGACACAACCTGTTTTCCCCATTTGAACAAAGTGCACTTTTTAAAACCACTTTTCTCCAAGGACACAGGAGACACAAAACACTATCCATCCACCCTCTTCTCTTTCTTTCTCTCTATCCTTCTCTCTTTCTCTTCTGACTTTGCCCTTTCTCCCTTTCTCTCCTCCCTTCTCTCGATATATTCTCACCCATCTCCTGCCTCTTTTCTTTTTCTTTCTCTCTCCTCTTTTTTCCTTCTCTCCCCCTTTTCTCCCCTCTCTATGTCTCTCACCCCTTCTCTTTCTCTCCCCTCTCTCTTCCCTCTGTCTCTATTCTCCTCATCATCCCCTCTCTCTTTCTCTCTCTCCTTCTGTCCCCACTCTCCCCGTCTCTATTCTCCCATCATCCCATCTCTCCTCTCTTTTTCTTTCCTCTCTCACCCTTCATCTGTTTTTCTTTTTCCCCTTCTCTTCCCCCCTTTCTCCACTCTGCTCTCTATGTCTCTTGCACCTTTTCCATTTCTTTCTCTCACAGGACGGAAAGAGATAAAGAGGGTCTTCCCATCTTCTCTCCCTCTTCTCTTTTTCCATCTCTCCCATCTCATGCCTCTTTCTTTCCCTGTCCCTCCTTCCCCTCTCTCCAGTCTTTCTCCTTTTCTCTCTTTTTCTCTCTCTACCCCCTTTCCTGTCTTTCTCTCTTCTCTCTCCCCGTGTCTCTTCTCTTCTCCTACTTTTTCTTTCTCTTTCCTCTCCTTCTCCCCCTTTTCTCCACTCTCCTTTCTATGTTCTCACCCCCTTCTCTTTCTCTCCCCTCTCTCTTTCCTCTGTCTCTATTCTCCCCAGCATCCCCTCTTTCTCTCTCTCCTTCTCTCCCCCTCCTCTGTTTTCTCTCTCTTTCTCCCCCTTCTCTCTCCTCTCGATCCCGTCTGTCTCTATTCTCCTCATCTCCTCTCTCTTTTCCCTCTTTGTTTTTCTCTCTCCTCCTCTCCTGTATCACTCACCTCTGTCTCTATTCTCCCCATCATTCCCTCTCTCTCCTCTCTTTTTCTCTTCTCTCCCCCTTTACTTCACTCTCCACTCCATGTCTCTTGCCCCTTTTCTTTTTCTTTCTCTCTTCCTCCCCCTCTCTTCTTGCCTCCCTCTCTTTCTCCTTCTCTCCCATCTCATCCCTCTTTCTCTCTCCTCTGTCACTCCTCTTCTCCCCCTCTCTCCTGTCTTTCTCCCCTTATTTCTTTTTCTCTGACTCTCTACCCCCTTTCCCCCACTCTTTCTCTCTCCTCTCTCATCCCTTCCTGTGTCTCTCCTCTTCTCGTACTTTTTTTTTCTCTTTCCTATCCTTCTCTCCCCCTTTTCTCCACTCTCCTCTCTGTGTTCTCACCCCCTTCTCTTTTTCTCCCCTCTCTCGTCCCTCTGTCTCTGTTCTCCCCAGTATCCCCTCTCTCTTGCTCCTTCTCTCCCCCTCGTCTGTTTTCTCTCTCTTTCTCTCCCCTCTCTATCCCCTCTGTCTCTATTCTGCTCATCACCCCATGCCTCTTTCTCTCCTCTCTCTCTTCCCTCATCTTTCTCTCTCCATCTCTACCCCTTCTCTCTATTTTTCTCTCTCTCCCCTCTCTATTCTCCCCATCATCCCCTCTCTCTCCTCTCTTTTTCTCTCCTCTCTGTTTTTCTTTCTCTCCTTTTCTCCCCCTTTCCTCTCTATGTCTCTTGCCTCTTTTCTTTCTCTCCCCCCTCTCCCTTCTGTCTTTATTCTCCACATGCTCCCCTCTCTCTCCTCCCTCTCCCTTCCACCTCTCCGGTTTTCCCACTCTCCTTTCTCTTTCTCTCTTTTTCTTTCTTCTCTTCCCCCTTCTCTCTGTCTACTCTTTTTCTCTTCCCCCTCTCTCCTTCTCTCCTCTCTCCATGTGCTCTGTCTCTATTCTCCGATCATCTCCTCTCTCTCTTCCCTCTTCTCTGTCCCCCCCCCCCCCTGTTGTTCTCTCTTTCTCTCTGCCCATTCTCTCCATTCTTTGACTGGATAATAAGAGGTTTTGGTGGAGGTCCTTTTCACTCGCCCTCCAAACGACACAAACCTTTTACATTCGGTTCAGAGAAAGTGCATTTTTCCTTCACCATTTTGACGACTTTTATTTTGTGTTTTTCTTTTTCATGTGTTGAAGAGGAAAACGGCGGCTCTACCTCCAACGAGGTCAACGTGTCCAAACGAACCTAACAGGATCAGGCACGGAGCTGAGGAGCGAGTGAAAAAGAAGACTTAGAGAGGAGAGACGGAGGGAGAATGAGGTGAGAGGGAGGGTAAAAAGAAGACTTAAAGAGGTGAGACGGAGGGAGGAAAAGGAGGGGAGAGACAGGGGTTAAAAAGAAGACTTAGAGAGGAGAGAAGGAGGGAGAAGGAGGGGAGAGGGAGGGAAAAAGAAGACTTAGAGAGGAGAGAAAGAGGGAGAAGGAGGGAAAGAAGGAGGGTAAAAAGAAGACTTAGAGAGGTGAGAAAGAGGGAGGAGAAGGAAGGGAGAGGGACAGGGAGGGAGAGAGGGAGGTTAAAAAGAAGACTTAGAGAGGAGAGAAGGAGGGAGAGAGACGGTAAAAAGAAGACTTAGAAAGGAGAGAGAGGGAGAAGGAGGGAGAGAGGGAGGGTAAAAAGAAGACTTAGAGAGGAGGGAAAGAGGGAGAGCGAGGGGAGAGAGTGAGGGGAAAAAGAGGGTGGTTAAAAAGAAGACTTAGAGAGGAGAGAAAGAGGGAGAGGGGAAGGAGAGGGGGTTATAAAGAAGAGAGATAGAGAGCAAGGGGGGAAGACTGAGAGAAAAGAGAGTGAGGGTTAAAAAGATGACATAATGAGGAGAAAGAGAGGGGAGAGGGAGAAGGGGGGAGAGGGAGGGAGAAAAGGGGTTAAAAAGAAGAGAGAGAGAGAGGGAAGAAGAGGGGGTAGAATTAGAGGAAAGACGGAAAAGGAGGGGAGAGGGAGGGGAAGGAGAGCGTGGGAGAGAGCGAGGGAGAGAGGGAGGGGTAGGAGAGGGGGCTTAAAAAGAAGAGAGATAGAAAGGAGGAAAGGGGAAGTCTGAGAGCAAAGAGGGGGAGAGTTAAAAAGATGACTTAGAGAGGAGAGAGAGGGGGAGAGAGGGAGAGAATGAGAAGAAAGAGATTGTTAAAATGATAACTTAGAGAGGAGAAAGGGAGAGAGAGAATGAGAGGGAGGGAGAAAATGAAAAGAAAGAGGGGGAGAGTTAAAACAATGACCTAGAGGAGAAAGAGGGAGAGAGAAATAGAGGGAGGGAGATAATGAAAAGAAAAAAAGGGGGGGTTAAAAAGACGACTTAGGGAGGAGAAAGAGGGAGAGAGAAAGAGAGAGAGAGGGAGATGGCGGAGGAATGAGGAGAAATTAAAAACACGACACAGAGAAGAGAGAAAGAGGGTAAGGAGAGAGAGGGAGGAGGGAGAGGGGTGTTAAAAAGATTACTTAGAGAGGAGCAAGAGGGAGAGAAAGGGACAAAGAAAGAAGGAAGATTAAAAGAAGGTTAAAAGAAGACATGGAGAGAGAGAGAAGGAGAGAGAGTTAGAGATAGAAGAGAGAGAGCTAGATAGTGATTAAAGAGAGGAAAGTGAAGAGAGAGGGAAGAGAAGGTTTGAGAAGGCAGAGAAATTGAGAGAGGGAGAAAGGGGAGGGAGAGAAAGAGAGAGAAAATGAAAGGAGCCAGAGATAGATAGAAAGGTTAGGGAAAGAGGGGGAAAGAAGAGAAAAGAGAGAGAAACTAATTTCATAGAAGCAGTGTATTCCTGGCTTCTCTTAATAAGATCCAGAGTGTGAGTGGATGAAGAGTGACACGGGGAGGTGAAGGAGAAGAGGAAGACTTACGGGGAGAATACAGACAGAGGGAGAGAGCGAGGGATTAAGAGTAAAGTAAATTTAGTCTGAAAGAGGAGGGAGCAGAGCCAGATGGTCATTTCAGTTACGTATGGCAACATAAGCGCATACGTAAAGCTGCATTTATCCAAAAGACGAAAGGCGTACACGGATTTTTATCTTTTCTGGAGCAGAAATGGGAACTACATTTTACGGCACCAAACTGTTAACCACTCTGCCGCCGTTGCTGAGCTGTGTTTTTATCCGAGTAACTTAAACGGCACAGATCAGCTCACCTTTTGTAATATAAAATTGGTTCTTTAAGGTCATTTGTGGATCATTTCAGACACAAATATTATTCGGTTCATAGTTTAAAAGAAAAACTGGATACAAAGCACCCAAATTAGTCCATAAAGTTCATTAAAAAGTGTGGATTTTCACAAACACAACATAATTATAACCTTTAACTATAAACTATTGTGTATATAGACCCAGAGCACAAAGAATCCCATTATAAACCTTTGTCTTTTCCGCCCCATCCTCTGGAACTCTTCCCTTTCACATCAGAAACTGCTCCAAACTCACCTTTTCCTCACAGCCCCCACACATAACTGCTACTAATGACTGTTTTGTCTGTCCTGTCCATGTTTTAGTGTTCCCTCATTGTGACGCGTCTTTGTGTTACAGTGAAAAGCGCTATATTAAACTGATGTATTATTATTATGTTATGATTATTATTACTCAACTATTATAAAGGCACTTGTGATATTAGACCCACATTTTGGTGTCTTGTGTCCCAGTAGGGCCTCTCCGTTGGACATCACCTCCCCCATGATGATAAAGCTGTACTAACTAACCCAAACGCTTCTAAACTCCATTATAAACCCCATTACAAACCCATTATAAACATGTTATTATACATGCATTATCAGACTCATGTCCTGGTGTCTCGTGTCCCAGTAGGGTCTCTCTTCACAGGACATCACCTCCCCCATGACGATAAAGCTGCATTAACTGACCCAAACTCTTCTAAACTCCATTATAAACCCCATTACGAATATGTCAGAGTCGTGACTTGGTGCCCCATGTCCCAGTAGGGCCTCTTTCTGTAGGACATCACCTCTGACATGAAACTGCCCCAAACACTTATAATCACCATTACAAATCACATTATCCATTATAAACTCCATCATGAACATGTTGTTAGTCTCATGCCCTGTTGTCCCATGTCCAAGTAAGACCTGTCTTTGTAGGACATCACCTCCCACATGAGACTGATCCAAACCAAATTCGCATTATAAACCCCATCATAAACCCCATCATAAACCCCATTATAAACTCCATTATACACCATTATAAACATATGTATTGACCATAGACTGTATATATGTGGACATAGCTAACGTACTAGCTACTGTGTGCCATATAGGAAGTTCACATGAGGCTCTTCCAGCTCCTTCTGACCCTGGCTCCATTTGACTTAGATTGGGATCTTGTCGTCCCTCTCTTTGTAACTTTTGCAGTGGCCTCGTCATTTTGGTCTTAAAATGTTCGTATGAACCCGCTCTACATGATCCAGATTTTTTTCCCCGTTAATTTGTCCATATTCATAACATAGAGCCTGGCTCCAAAATTGCTCCTGCAACCGTGAACATTGGAGCTTCATTTGAGTGGATCTGAACACTATGGCTGATGTCACACTCGCTTAGTCCAATTCTTTATACACTCTATGGTATTAACAGACTCATTTGCTGGTGCCCAGCTCCGCTCCAGTAGGGCCTCTCTACATAGGACATCACCTCCCACATGAGACTGACCCAAACCCTTCTAAAGTACATTACAAACCACATTATAAATATGTTATTATTAGGGCTGTCAATGTTAACGCATTATCACATGCGATTAATCACAAAAAAATATCGCACTAATGTTTTGTTTTAATGCAGATTAATCACAGTTTATTTTGAACACTCTTCTATGGAAAGTGCAGATGGAGACCTGAAAGGTGGTGCAGGTTATTAGGTCAGTGATCAGGTCTGTCCATACATGGATGTGAAGACGGCAGATGAGACTGTGACTGGTGCTCAGCAGCAAATTTCTCTGCAAAAAACTGCCTGACAGGACTTTAGATCAAACTAAGGTAGTTTGCAGATATTGCAGCGATGAACTCTCCACAGAAGCACAAGTTTAAAATACCATCTTAAAGCAAAACAATGGTTGATTCAGTAGCAGCAACAACGCTACTTGTACCAACAACAAGCCGAGGGCACCTGCGGCAATGTCGTCAACAAAACTAGCAGCAATAAGTTGACCAATGCCTTTATAAAATGGATAGGATGTAAAAAAAAATGTCAATAATATAACTTTTTGATAATAAATTGCATTTTTGTCAAAATATTTTGGTCTTGTTCTGAATAATGAACTGTGATTAATCAAAATGAATCGTTTGACAGCACTAGTTGTTATACATGTGTTATCAGAGTCACATCCTGATGCCCCATGTCCCAGTACGTCCTCTCTGTAGAACACGATGTCCCACGTGAGACTGACCCAAACCCTGATAATCCCCATGTTAATCCCCATTACAAACCTCATTCCAAACCCCATTCTAAACACGAATCATCAGACTCACGTCCTGGTGGCCCATGTCCCAGTAGGGCCTCTCTCCGTAGGACATCACTTCCCACATGACGATCCCGAAGCTCCAGACGTCGGAGGCCGAGGAGAAGCGGTGATACTGGATGGCCTCCGGAGCGGACCACAGCACCACGCTCTTAGCCCCGTGCTGTGGAAAAATAAGGGGAATGTCCTGCCATGTTACCAATGCGCACAGGTTTCCATAGTGATGGTGGACAGCGGGGTGGTCCCTACCAGTGTGGTGTAGACGGCCTCTATCTTGTCCTCCTGCAGGGGCCTGAAGCCAGACACTTTACAGCACAGGTTGGAGTTCACCAGCACCTGCAAACACACCACATATAAACAAAGATTAAACCAGATGCCTGTTTATTACTTAAAGAGGGAGTATTAGAGTTCTATATAAACACAATATGTGATGTGCTCTTATATAACAGTGCATTGTTTGTCAAGTTGTTGTGTACAGTTTTGTATTTTGTATTATATATTTCTGGAGAATTGTCGTGTGGGAGCATGGGCAAAATAGGCTTGTGGGCGAAGATTGGACAGAATCGTACAGATAACCATTAAGAGGGTCCAATTTCTATTTGTACTTCTAAAATACCTTGAAAACACTGCATTATTACTCTGAGTGGTGTCGCCACTCCACTGATCTAACCTGTTACTTTACTTGTGTCGATGGAGAGAAGTATGTTAAGTATCACACTTTGGAACAGTCCAGTTTGAGTCATGATTAAACCAAGACTAAACCAAACAAAGTCAGTTGAAGAACTACAAACCAGGACTAAACCAGGACTAAATCAGGACTAAATCCGGACTATACCTTGACTAAATCAGGACGAAACCTGGATGAAACCAGGTCAATAGAAAAAATACAAACTAAACCAGAACTCATTAGGACATGTTCAAAATGTCTAACTGGACAAAACCAGAGTAAAATGAGAACTAAAGCAGGACTAAACCAGGACTAAATCAGGACTAAACCAGGGCTAAAGCAGGACTAAACCAGGACTAACCCAGGACTAATTAGGACATGTAAAAAATGCCTAACTTGACTAAACCAGGACTAAACCAGCACTAAACCAGGACTAAACCAGGGCTAAAGCAGGACTAAACCAGGACTAACCCAGGACTAATTAGGACATGTAAAAAATGCCTAACTTGACTAAACCAGGACTAAACCAGGACTAAACCAGGACTATACCAGGACTAAATCAGGACAAAACCAGGATGAAACCAGGTCAATAGAAAAAATACAAACTAAACCAGAACTCATTAGGACATGTTCAAAATGTCTAACTGGACAAAACCAGAGCAAAATGAGAACTAAAGCAGGACTAAACCAGGACTAAACTAGGACTAAAGCAGGACTAAAGCAGAACTAAACCAGGACTAAATCAGGACTAAAGCAGGACTAAACCAGGACTAACCCAGGACTAATTAGGACATGTAAAAAATGCCTAACTTGACTAAACCAGGACTAAACCAGGACTAAACCAGAACTAAACCAGGACTATACCAGGACTATACCAGGACTAAACCAGGACAAAAGCAGGATGAAACTGGGTCAACAGAAACACTACAAATCAGGACTAAACCAGAACTAAACCAGGACTAAACCAGAACTAAACAAGAACTAAACCAGGACTATACCAGAACTTAACAAGAACTAAACCAAGACTAAACCAGAACTAAACCAGGACTAAACCAGGACTAAACCAGAACTAAACCAGAACTAAGCCAGGACTAAACCAGGACTAAACCAGGACTAAACCAGGACTAAACCAGGATGAAACTAGGAAGAAACCAGGACTAAACCAGGTCAATATAAAAATTACAAACAGGGACTAAACCAGGACTAATTAGGACACATAAAAAAATGCCTAACTTGACTAAAGCAGGACTCAAGCAGGACTAAAGCAGGACCTAAGCTCAGTTCCTTTTGTCTTGAATTGCAGCACTGGTACAGTCGTGTCAGCAGAACAGAGGGAGACTGTTGTTCTGAAAATATGAAACTGCAGTAGAGACAGAAAAACATGTGGAATCCTGTTTTTCTTTGTCTTTTTAAACAGACAGATGTTTGAGAGGCAGAACAACAAATGTGTTTATGACAAAAACACAGAACAGCTGAGGAGGCATATCTGAAAATCTGTCGCTATTGTTTCTGTCAGCCCACTCTGCACTCACATACACATTTAGATGTTACTGCTTTGTCTGGAATGTCTCGCAGTATGGCATTAAACCTTTCTAACTTTATGGAGACAAAACTAAACCAAGTTAGAGGTCAGATCTGTGGAGAGGCGACCCCGCTCACAGTCAGAATACTGTTTTTCTAGGTTTGTTATTTTTGAGCTCTAAAACCACCTGTAATTGAATAAATGTTAAGTAGAGCTGTTTAATGTCATACTGCGGGACATTCCAGGCAGAGCGATGGCGTATCCATGGAAACAAATAGGTGATGGACTCCCAAACAAAAAGTTACATAGTGTATCTTTGGTAAACGCTTTCTGTTGAAGGGCCACCTACTCGTTTCCATAGAGATGCTATTTCCTAATGGCATTAAACAAACAGCTGACTCACCAGATCAAGTTACAGGTTAGATCTATGGAGAGCTAACCCAGTTCAGAGGACAGAGCTTACTTTACTAAATTCATGTTTAATGCCATACTGTGGAACATTTCAAAAATCACATACTGTGCTTTTAAATTTGAAATACTGACACTGTTTGAGTCATCAAGCTTTACGTAGTTAGTATCAAGGATTTCAGTTTTCTATTTCATGCAATATTTTCAACTTTTTCCCACTCAAGAATATATATATAATATTTAGTTTTGAATTGTTTGTCGTTATGGCAAAGGTCCTACATTTTCACAATTCTGAAACCCATGGAAATGCTTTTTTAAAATCTATTTCAAGCTTATTTATTGGGATATCATGTGGAGTACGATTTCCTGACTCAAATAATATACAAATAAATAGAAATAAAATAAAATAAATACAAATAAATAAAAACGAAATAAATGCAAACAAAAAATAATAAAACAAAATAATAAAAATAAAATAATGGAAAAATAATACAGATAAATAAAAGTAAATAAATAATGGCAAACTAAAATGCAAAATAAACAACAAAAATAATAAAAACACTAATAAAATAATAGAAAAATAAATTAATACAGATAAAAATAAATACATAAATGCAAACAAGAAATGTAAAATGAGCAACAAAAACAAGAAAGAGCTAAAATTAAATAATAAAAATGTATAAAAAATTACTGAATGAAAGAAGGTCATATAAACATTAAAAAAATAAAAAAAATCAGACTCCAGTGTGTATAAGCAGGACTCATGGGCGTTTGTGGAGTGACTTTGTTTTTTCAGTCCCTCTCAGACTTTCACTGTGGCTCCATTTGTCAAACTGTGCTCCGTGCGCTCCCATCACTCACTGCACTCCTCCACCTCTCCCTCCCTCCATCAGCTCTGTCCTTCTATAACCCCTCCATTCTCTTTCTCTTAATTAAATCCTCCATCTCCCCTTTGTTTCTCTCTCTCCCTCTCTTCTGCTTGCCCTTTTGCGCCACATCGACAATCGCCACTTCCCTCCTCTTTCTTTATCTCTTCATCACTCCTATCCCAAACACAAACTCTCCTCCCTCCTTCCTTCCCTCCCTTCCTCCTTTTTCTTTCTCTCCCACATTTCTCCCCCTCATGATATTCCCATTTCTCTCTCCCTCCTTCACACAATCTCTCCCTTCCATTATTCCCTTCCCTTGCTTCCGCTTTTCTTTCTCTCGCTCTGCTCCTCCCTTCCCTTCTTCCTCTTCCCTTTCCCCTCCTCACCTTGTGTGCGGCGAGCCTCTTGTGTACAAAGCCCATCTCGGTCAGGTACTTCATTCCAGAGGCCACTCCGGTCAGCATGTCCATCAGCTGGATCACGCTCAGCTGGCCCTCGTGTTTCTACGGCAACAACACAGCAAAACAACACGTCAAAACACACAAAATACTATTGAAATACGCACTCATATTACAGACAAAAAAATGTGAAGAACAGAAAAAAATGTGAAAAACAGAACTAGATCATTTCAAACAGTTTGCAGATCTTCCTCACCTACCTTCTGCATTCAGAGCATCCTAATTTTTCACCACCATGAGTGTATAAGCACTTTTCACAATTTTAGAGACCAGAGCAGAATGCTAACAACAACTAGCATGCTAACAGCACACTTACTTTAAGTTCACGGTTAATAATAATAATAATAATAATAATAATAATAATAATAATAATAATAATAACAATAATAATAATAATAATAATAATAAAAGACACTTTATACATAACAGGCTCCTACAGCGCCGGTCAAACAGTGAGAGATACAGGACTATAATACTATAATACTCCCTACAACTGTACAACAACCATAGTCCGAATATATGAGTGGACTAAGTGAGTGTGACGTCACCACAGAGTCAGCGTCGCTGAAATGAGGCTCCTGATGCCACGGTTACAGGAGCGAATCTGGAGCCAGGCTCCATATTTGGAAATCTGACCGCGAGTATCATAGCAACCACAAGAGCCAATCATGATTTAGGTCATTAAATGTGCCCGCCCGACTCACCGGGGAGCGGTGAAATTCTACTCTGCACCATTCTGCACAGACCGCTGTATTTCGGTTCTTGAGATGGAAACGGAGCAAAGAGAAATTTTTTTTACCATTGAAAAGATATGATATTATGTTTTGAATCATGAATTACTATGGAAACGGCGCCAGAACAGCAACATTCTGGAACTTATGAAACGGAGTCAGAGGAAAAGCCACAATTTGAGAACTTTTTACCATTCTAATGATACTGTTGTGATTGTTAATTACTATGAAAACAGCACCAGAGAAAAGGCGAGATTTTGAGGATTTCTTACCATTGAAAAGATATGATGTTATATTTAGAATCATTAATTACTATGGAAACAGCACCAGAGCAAAGAGCACATTTTTTAACATTGAAAAGATATGATATTAGGCCTATGTTTTGAATCATTAATTACTATGGAAACGGCGCCAGAGCGAAGAGAAAATTTTTTACCATTGAAAAGATATGATATTATGTTTTGAATCATTAATTACTATGGAAACAGCACCAGAACAGCAACATTCTGGAAGTTATGAAACCGAGCCAGAGGAAAAGCCACAATTTGAGAACTTTTTGCCATTCTAATGATACTGTTGTAATTGTAAATTAATATGAAAACAGCACCAGAGAAAAGGCTACATTTTGAGGACTTCTTACCATTGAAAAGATATGATGTTATATTTAGAATCATTAATTACTATGGAAACAGCACCAGAGAAAAGGCGACATTTTGAGGACTTCTTACAATTGAAAAGATATGATATTAGGCCTATGTTTTGAATCATTAATTACTATGGAAACGGCGCCAGAGCGAAGAGAAAATTTTTTACCATTGAAAAGATATGATATTATGTTTTGAATCATTAATTACTATGGAAACAGCACCAGAACAGCAACATTCTGGAAGTTATGAAACCGAGCCAGAGGAAAAGCCACAATTTGAGAACTTTTTGCCATTCTAATGATACTGTTGTAATTGTAAATTAATATGAAAACAGCACCAGAGAAAAGGCTACATTTTGAGGACTTCTTACCATTGAAAAGATATGATGTTATATTTAGAATCATTAATTACTATGGAAACAGCACCAGAGAAAAGGCGACATTTTGAGGACTTCTTACAATTGAAAAGATATGATGTTATATTTAGAATAATTAATTACTATGGAAACGGCGCCAGAGCAAAGATAATTTTTTTTACCATTGAAAAGATATATTATGTTTTGAATCATTAATTACTATGGAAATGGCACCAGAGCAAAGAGAACATTTTTTACCATTGAAAAGATATATTATGTTTTGAATCATTAATTACTATGGAAACGGCGCCAGAGCAAAGAGAACATTTTTTATCATTGAAAAGATATATTATGTTTTGAATCATGAATTACTGTGGAAACAGCACCAGAGAAAAGGCGACATTTTGAGGACTTCTTACAATTCAAAAGATATGTTATATTGAGAATCATTAATTACTATAGAAACGGCACCAGAGCAAAGAGAAAAATTTTTTACCATTGAAAAGATATGATATTATGTTTTGAATCATAAATTACTATGGAAACGGCACCAGAGCAAAGAGAAATTGTTTTACCATTGAAAAGATATATTATGTTTTGAATCATTAATTACTATGGAAACGGCGCCAGAGCAAAGAGAACATTTTTTATCATTGAAAAGATATGATATTATGTTTTGAATCATTAATTACTATGGAAACGGCGCCAGAACAGCAACATTCTGGAACTTATTAAACGGAGCCAGAGGAATAACCAAAATTTGAGAACTTTTTACCATTCTAATGATACTGTTGTAATTGTTAATTACTATGAAAACAGCACCAGAGAAAAGGCGACATTTTGAGGACTTCTTACCATTGAAAAGATATGATGTTATATTTAGAATCATTAATTACTATGGAAACAGCACCAGAGAAAAGGCGGCATTTTGAGGACTTCTTACAATTGAAAAGATATGATATTATGTTTTGAATCATGAATTACTATGGAAATGGCGCCAGAGCAAAGAGAACATTTTTTACCATTGAAAAGATATGATATTATGTTTTGAATCATTAATTACTATGGAAACAGCGCAAGAGCAAAGAGAACATTTTTTACCATTGAAAAGATATGATATTATGTTTTGAATCATGAATTACTATGGAAACGGCGCCAGAACAGCAACATTCTGGAACTTATGCGGCCTTGGCGGCACGGTGGCTGAGTGGCTAGCACTCATGCCTGACAGCAAGAAGGTTGCGGGTTCGATTCCCGGGTCGCCCGGGCCTTTCTGTGTGGAGTTTGCATGTTCTCCCCGTGTCTGGATGGGTTTCCTCCGGGCACTCCGGTTTCCCCCATCAACCCAAAACATGCACTGTAGGTGTAAAAGTTGTGTGAGTGAGTGTTGGTGGTGGTCGGAGGGACCGTTGGCGCCGCTTGGCTTGGCAGCCGCGCCTCCGTCAGTCTGCCCCAGGGCAACTGTGGCTATAACAGTAGCTTACCACCACCGGGTATGGAGTGAATGAAGAATGCTCTGTAAAATGCTTTGTAAAGCACTTTGGGGACATGTGTCTGTGTAAAGCGCTATATAAATAAACCTTACCTTATGAAACGGAGTCAGAGGAAAAGCCACAATTTGAGAACTTTTTACCATTCTAATGATACTGTTGTAATTGTTAATTACTATGAAAACAGCACCAGAGAAAAGGCAAGATTTTGAGGATTTCTTACCACTGAAAAGATATGATGTTATATTTAGAATCATTAATTATTATGGAAACAGCATGAGAGAAAAGGCGACATTTTGAGGACTTCTTACCATTAAAAATATATGATGTTATATTTAGAATAATTAATCTATGGAAACGGCGCCAGAGCAAAGAGAACATTTTTTACCAATGAAAAGATATATTATATTTTGAATCATGAATTACTATGGAAATGGCGCCAGAGCAAAGAAAACATTTTTTTTACCATTGAAAAGATATATTATGTTTTGAAGCATTAATGACTATGGAAACAGCACCAGAACAGCAACTAATTTGGCACAAAGACTCTCCATGTCATCCCGATGAAAAAAGTCAATGACAACCATATGTCATTTTAAAGCGTGTTGCCACGGTGATGCACGAAATATCTAATATTATCCTAATGGAAAATGTTCCAAAATTTTTTACATTTCTAAGTGATATAACGGCTTACTACTTTCATTGAAGAATGTAAAATTTGGCACAGTGATTCTTCAGGTCAACCCGAACAAAATAGTCCAGGGGCCAAAATTGTATTTTGTACGGTGTTGCCATGGCGATGTCCCAAATTGCCCATGATTGTCTCTCCAGTGTGTGTGAACTTGATGTGTTTAGTGACAAGTTCAGCCCAAAGCCACAAACACACAAACGCAAGAGGCTCATCAGCACCACCCGGGGGAGCGTCAGCGCCACCCGGGGGAGTGCCGGGTCGGCTGAGTGCGAAGCGCGGCCCATGAGGGCCGTTCGATGCCGCTTGCGGCTTTAATTCTTTTTTCTTCTGCTCTTCGATCTCTAATTTGACCCCCTGAATATGCTCAAAAACTCACCAAATTTTGCCCAAAATTCAGAAATGCGAAAAATTTGATCAAATATATGTTGCATGTATAGGTATAAAAAACTGGCGCGACAGCGCCACCTGCAAAAGTCAAAATACATTGCGCCTATGGGAGACGTCCCGACGTAAAGTTTGTTGTACAGTCACGAAATTCGGTGAAGACAGAAAAAAATAAAATAAAATTATGGCCACACCCCCTGACAAACCAGAAGGCGGTCATCTTGGATTGAAATAAAAGCATTTTCGCTTAAATTGCATTTGAACGAACTCCTCTGAAGGCGCTTCGCCCACAGGGGTGAAAATCGCTGTACACCAACTAGAGAAGTGCGGCATCAAATGATAGCTGAATTTTTTTGACAACTGTCACGGTTTACGTGCAGCGAAGCCGCAAAATTTGTTCAGATTTTTTGCAATTTTCCAATGTCAAAATTTCCTCCCATTCGGCCATACAAAGTCCGATTAGGCTCAAATTTGAATCACTTGTAAAACTTTCGTGCCAAAGCCTACTAATTGTGACACGAGCAAAAATGGTGTGATAGCGCCCCCTGCAGGACACAACAAAATTTTGCATGGAGGGCCAAATTTTAGTTTTTCTAAAATGTACCAAATTTGGCCCAAAGGCACAATCACACAGAGACAAGAGGCTCATCAGCGCCACCCGGGGGAGTGTCAGCGGCACCCGGGTGTGAAGCGCGGCCCGCAAGTGCAGTTTGATGCCGCTTGCCACTTATTATTATTTTTCTATTTTATTTTGACTTGTTATGTCTTATTTGACACCAGTCTCTTGCTATCTATTGTGCTACGTATTTAGAATTTATTATTACCATTTATACTCTGCTATTACCGTATTTTCCGGACTATGAGCCGCTACTTTTTTCCCAGGCTTTGAACCATGCGGCTTTTACAAAGGTGCGGCTATTCTGTGGATTTTTCTTCCACCGCTAGGGGTGCTCTAACCGGAATTTCAAAAACAAGATAGACGGCAAATTAATGCAAACAAGAATATGCTACTTTTTATTTAGCAGATATAACACGCACGACAAATTACTAACTGGTAATTATGTTCAAATCCTCACCCCTTCATCATGAAAAGCACATGAAGGAGTTTGTATGATGCAAGTTTTAAGTTGAAGGCCATTGATCTTGCTCCAGGAAGGAAACCGTGCTGTAGAGCCCTGCACTCCCGCGGGACCCAACACAAAACAGTGCGGCGTGGGACATATTCTGAAAGCTTATTGCGGGCACGGGCGGGAGCGGGACTGAAAATTCTGTCCCGCGCAGACCTCTACCGTGCTGCTGCATGTAAGCTTGGCGTCAAAGTGACTTGTGGTTTCACTGTACAGGAGAAATGAAGGTAATCAATTATCGGTTCTTTTCTGTTTTTGATCCGTTTTAATCAGCACAGTTGCTGCCGTGTTAAAAGGCACTGTTCGGAAAGAATCTGTTCAGGTACATTTACAGTACAAAATTGCTCTGTATATGCAGTAAATATCTAATTTTTCAACATGGATATCAGCGGCTTATAGCCTGGTTGCGGCTTGTATATACTTTTTAATTTTTTTTTTTTAATAGAGTGGATATAAGATATATACAGGTGCGCTCTATAGTCCAGAAAATACGGTATATTGTATTATGATGTGTGAGCTCCTGTGTCCAAGTCATTTCCCTCTGATAAAATCTGATAAAATACAAACAGCACCTTAAGACCCTAAAATATGTTTTTATAATTATATCTGTACTGGAGTATTTGGCCTTATTACATAAAAACATCAGGTACAGCCCCTATAAAATTAAGAATATTGACCATAAAACAGTTTGAAGGGCCCATATTACACAATTTTCTGGTCTGTGTTATAATGTAGTTTCCTCACAAACGTACCCGGATTTGTTTTTTGTTTCATTCACACATGTTTAACACACAAATCCTGTATATTTATCTACTAAACAAAAGGTAAAAGGAGCTGTTAACCTGAAAACTACCACTTGACATCACGAGGTGGAACAGAGCATTTTGAGGTTTGGGGATGTAAGCCGACTAAATAATAAATTACTCAATACACAACTCCAGGTCTGTTTTTGAGGAAATAACAGTAACAGTAACAATTTTGTGTAACATAGTACCTTTAAGTAAAGTACAGATACCTAAAAAGTATACTTAAATACAATACTTTCCTACTTTTACTTTGTTACGCTCCATCACTGCAGATCTAGTGGTTTCTCTTTTCAAATCACATTATGTCCCTGCACTTTTGCCTCCAGTTGTCTGTATTCTAAAAATTCATTATGTGTTGTGTTTACGTTTTACAAAATATAAGTACACAAAAACAAGAGTGTGAAAAATGTGATTATAAAAAGCGTTTTAAAGCAGCCCACAGCAGCAGACTCATGTTGTGCCCAGTGAGCCGAGTCTTTTTATTAGAGAATCAAAATAAACAAGCGATTCATTGAAATGGTTGTGGAGCGGCTGCAGCGCTTAAACAGCTCTGAGGCGGATCAGAGGAGCACAAAACACAAAGACACAGAATACAGACGAAACAAAGGAGAAAACAGGACCAGACTGGGGCTGGACCAGGACGAGACCGGGACTAGACCGGGACGAGACCAGGAATAGATCAGGACAAAATCAGTACTGAACCAGAACGAGACCAGGACTAGACCAGAACTAGACCAGGACTAAACCAGGAAGAGACCAGGACTAGACCAGGATGAGACCAGGACTAGACAAGGACTAGACCAGCACTACACCAGGATGAGACCAGGACTAGATCAGGATGAGATCAGGACTGGACAAGAACGAGACCAGGATTAGTCCAGGACTAAACCAGGACTAGACCAGAACTAAACCAGGACAAGACCAGGACTAGAACAGGACTAGACCAGGACGAGACCAGGACGAGACCAGGATGAGACCAGGATGAGACCAGGATGAGACCGGGACTAGACCAGGACAAGACCGGGACTAGACCAGGACGAGAATGGGACTAGACCAGAACTAAACCAGGACTAGAACAGGGCTAGACCAGGACTAGACCAGGGCTAAATCTGGAGTAGACCAGGACTAGACCCGGATGAGACTGGGACTAGACCAGCACTAGACTAGGACAAAACCAGGACTAGAGCAGGACTAGAGCAGGACTACAACAAGACTAAATCAGGACTAAATCAAGACTAAACCAGGAGTAAATCAAGTGGTATTTCTAGTTGTTATGAATTATATTAACCCTTTGATACATAACATGGGTCAAAAGTGACCCGGCTGAGTTTTTATTTTTGATATCTATGCAATAAATTAATCTCATCATTTAGTAGTCAAGGAATTCCTCAATTAACTTGTTCTAGACCATATTACACAATTATTTTATTTTTTCCTTTATTACTTTTTGAATAAAAACTGTTTTTGTATCACTACCCCTCTAATGCACAACATGGGTCCAAAATGACCCATATCCATTTTCTATGTTATTTCCTGTATAGCTCAGTGTTTCTATGACATATCTTTGAAATAAATTAATTTTATAATTTACTCTTCCAAGTATGCAGTGAATAGCTTGTTTTTGTTTACCACAAATAATCATTTTAATTTTTCCTTTCTTACGGTATGGACAAGCACAGCTTTTGTATTTCTACCTCAACTTTACACACATGGGTCAGAAACGACCCACACGCATTTGCAAGGCCACCATGGGGCTGAAGAGATATGAAGATATCCACCGTGTCATACGGTTTGACGACAAGAGGACCAGGGCTCTGCAATTGGAAACAGACCACATGGCGGCATTTAGGTATGTGTGGGACTGTTTCCTGGCCAACTGTAGAAGACTGTTCATCCCCAGTGACTGTGTTACCATAGATGAGCAGCTTGTACCATACCGAGGCAGGTGCAAGTTCCTCCAGTACATGCCCAGCAAGCCTGCAAGATATGGAATAAAAATCTTCTGGATGTGCGACGCAAGGGTACCTTATGCAATTGATGGAACTGTCTATACAGGAAGACAGCCAGGAGAGGAGGTTCAGAGGAACTTAGGAGAGAAAGTTGTCCAACAACTGTGCAGTGGAATCAGACAGACAGGTAAATATACAGTACAATAGAAAATGTATATAATAATAATAATAATAATAATAATAATAATAATAATAATAATAATAATAATAATAATAATAATAAATATAATAGTAAGTAATATATAAGTTTTAGCACATGCATATACATACAATGTATATACATACAATACATACTTTTGCCTAATCTTTCATGTGTATTTTATATTTCTATTTTGATTTCTTTATAAGCAGAATAGAATAAAATGCAATGCAACAGCCTTAGGTGTTAGAATTTAGCAAATTTTTACAATCTTCTCCTCTCATCACAACATCACAATGGACAACTTCTTCACCAGTGTCCCCCTGGCTGAGAAGTTCCTTGAGAAGAACCTGACCATTGTTGGCACTCTTCGCCAGAACAAGCCAGACATACCACTTATCATGAAGCCATCTAAACAACGAGAGATCTATAGCTCAGAATTTGGATTCAATGGCAACATGACCATGGTAAGCTATGTGCAGAAGAAGGGAAAAGCTGTCATCCTCCTGAGCACCATGCATGATGACAAAGCAGTGGATGACAGCAGTCAGAAGAAGAAACCAGAAGTCATCCAGTACTACAACAAAACAAAAGGAGGTGTGGACACAATGGATCAGATGGTTGGCAAATATTCCTGTCAGCGGAGAACACGGAGGTGGCCCATGGTTCTCTGGTACAATATGCTGGATGTTGCCACCCTCAATGCCTACACCAGCTTCACCACACAACACCCTGGTTATGTGGGTGGTGTCAACAATGCACGTCGGCTTTTTATTAATGCAGAGGGGCTGGTGCAATAACGTGGACACTTTATGGTCGTATAGTAAACAAAATGGAAACTGGACATTAATAACAGACACTTATTTTTCTCGTGATGAGATCTGAACGTTACTATCTTGAGTGTTAGTGGAACTGTGTTTCTATGACTGTTGTCTGACTATAGTGTAAAGTGTAAGTGGGGGGAACTAATACAGTTGAGTGTAAAATATTGTCAGACACATATGAACAAACCAGAACTAAACTAGGGCTAAATCAAGACTAAAGTATTCTAGGACTAATATGGTTATACCAGGTCTAAACTAGGACTAACCAAGACTAAACCAGGACTAAAACAGGACTATACTAGAACTAAACCAGGACTATCAAGTGTCAGAACATTCAGAGTCATGGCGCTACACCAGATTTATGGACAAAACCAGGACTATACGGAGTCTAAACCAGGATTATATAAAGTGTAAAAATATCTCAGACCCAAGGGTGTTATACCAGGTCTAAACCAGGTCTAAACCAGGAGTAACCAAGACTAAGCCGGCCATACCGGTTTGTCAAAGCCTGATCCCATGGCAGGACTCCCTTGAAAAAGAGATTAGTAAGATCAATGGGACTTTCCTGGATCAATAAAGGTAAAAACAACAACAACAAAAAAACAAAACAAAAAAAAACCAAGAACTTCGTCTGGTGTAAAATATTCTTGGACTAAAGTGGATAAACCAGCTCTAATCAAGAAACAATTCAGGACTAGAACAGTCCATTACCAGTCCAGAACTAAACCCGGACTAAACCTGGACTGTATCAGGTCAGGTGTAAAATATTGTTGGACTAACTGAACCAGGGCTAGTCCAAGAAGAAACCAGATCTAAACTGGGACTTACCCAAGACCATAAACCAGGTCTAAATCAACTGAATCAGTACTATAACGTGTCAAAATTCCAAACTAATGGACCAAACCATGTGTTAGCCAGATCTAGACCAGGAGCAGGACTAAACCAGGACCAAACAAGAGTAAACTATAGACTATATTAGAGTAAAATATAGGTTAAAGGTTCAACTTACCCTGAGAAATGCGTCCAGGGAGCCGTTGGACATGCTCTCCTCCACTATCATCATGGTGTTACCTGCAAACACACACAGAGGTTACACAAACATCTAGAGTGGAGCTAAAGGTTTAATGAAGACGCGAGGGCACAGCCGAGGGGACGGAGCCAGAGCATGTGGCACTGAGAGGAGGCCATTTTGGTCCTGTCATCCATCACCAGTGAAGTGAGACAGAGCCAGACCTGCTAACCGTCCACCACATGCTCCAGTCTGCACAGCCACAGGAACAGAGAAGGCTCACAGATAAAGTATGATTAAAGTTGAAAATGATATATGATTCTCTGACCAGGATGAGACCAGGACCAGATCAGGACCAAATCAGAACTAGACCAGAACTAGGCAAGGCAAGTTAAGTAACTCAAAGTGCATTAAAAATACATTAAAATCACAATACAAACAAATCTAAACATAAATAATCATCATAAAATTAAAAAGACAGAGAGAAACATTAAATGAGAGAAAAGAGAACTAAACCGGGATTAGACAAGGCCTAGACCAGGACTAAACCAGGACTAAACAAGGACTAGACCAGGTAAAGTATGATATAAATTTGATATAGATTTGTGTTTGGTGATTCTGACTAAACCAAAACTAAATCAAGGCTTGAACAGAACTAAACCAGGACTAAGCCAAGACCAAACCTGTTTTAAACCAGGTCTAAACCAGAACTAGAACAGGAGTACACCAGGATTAGACCAGAACTACACCAAAACTAAACCAGGATTAGACAAGGACTAGACAAGGACCAGGACTAGACCAGGGCTAGAAGAGGAGTAGACCATGGTTAGACAAGGACTAAACCAGACCTAGACCAGGACTAGACCAAGATTAGACCAGGGCTAGACCAGGAGTAGACCAGGACTAAACCACAACTAGACTAGGACTAGACCAGGACTAGACCAGGACTAAACCAGAACTAAACCAAGGCTAGAACAGAACTAGACCAGGACTAGGCCAGAACTAAACCTGGTTTAAATTAAATCTAAACCAGGACTAGTTCTGGGCTAGACCAGGACTTGAACAGGACTAGAACAGGACTAAACCACGACAAGACCAGGATTAAGGACTAGACCAGGAATAGACCAGAACCAGACCTACACCAAGACTAAACTAGGATTAGATAAGGACTAGACAAGGACCAGGACTAGACCAGAGCTAGAACAGGAGTAGACCAGGACTAGACCCGGACTAAACAAGGACTAGACCAGGAGTAGACCAGGACTAGACCAGAAGTAGACCAGGACTACACCAGGACTAGACCAGAACTAGACCAGGACTAGACCAGGACTAAACCAGAACTAAACCAAGGCTAGAACAGAACTAGACCAGGACTAGGCCAGAACTAAACCTGGTTTAAATGAGATCTAAACCAGGACTAGTTCTGGGCTAGACCAGGACTTGAACAGGACTAGAACAGGACTAAACTACAACAAGACCAGGATTAAGGACTAGACCAGGAATAGACCAGAACCAGACCTACACCAAGACTAAACTAGGATTAGATAAGGACTAGACAAGGACCAGGACTAGACCAGGGCTAGACCAGGAGTAGACTGAGAGTAACCAGGACTAGACCCGGACTAAACAAGGTCTAGACCAGGTAAAGTATGATATAAAGTTAGGTGATTTGTGTAAACACTGCACCGATTTTCTGAGCAGGACTAGACCAGGACGAGACCAGGACTAGACCAGGACTAAACCAGAGCTAAACCAAGGGTAGAACAGAACTAGACCAGGACCAGGCCAGAACTAAACCTGGTTTAAACAGGGTCTAAACCAGGGATAACCCATGATTAGACCAGGCCTAAACCAAGACTAAACGAGGCCTAAACCAGGACTAGACCAGATAAAGTATGATGTAAAGATGATTTTAAACCCGGGTCCTTTGGAGGCTTTCACACTTCTGTATTCTGTGTAGAACGTCACTGCAAATGAGATGAAGAAAAATCTACAGCTGGAATGAGTTCTTCCTGCACATTTTCCTGTATCTCAATAATAAAAACACTGTGTTCATTTTGTTCCTCGTACAAGCCTCAAACTCTTAACTACACTCTCTGTTACAGCTCTGGCTCATAAATCATCTTCTCCTCCTCCTCCTCCTCCCTCTATCCCCTCCTCTCTGTCATCTGTCTCCCTTTTGCTTTCTACATTTCTTCTCTACCCCTCCCTCTTTCTGTCTCTCATCTTCTCTCTCTTGTCCCCTCGTTCCTCTCCTATTCATCTCTCTCATCTCCTCTCTACTCTCCACTCTGTCTCTCTTCATCCCTCTCTGTGTCTCTCCTTCTCTCCTCCTCTCCTCCCTCTCTCGCCACTCTCCCTCTTTCCTCCTCCTCTCTTGCCTCTCTCCTTCCCTATTTCTTCCCTCTCTCTTCCCTTTCCCCATCCTTTTCTAATCCCTCTCTCATCTCCTCCTCCCTCTCTCCTCTTTCTCTCATCCTCACTCTCTCCTTTCCTTCTCTCTGTTCTCTTTTCTCTCTCCTTCCCTATTTCTTCCCTCTCACATCTCCTCTTTCTCTCCACTTTCTTCCATCCTTCTCCCTCTTTCCTCTCTCCTCTCTCTCCTCCCTCTCTCTCCCCTTCTCTCCTTTCTCCCCTGCCCCCTTTCTCACCATCCCTCCTCTCTTCCTCCTTCTCTCTCTGTCCTCTTCACTGTCCTCCTTCTTTCCTCCCTTTTGCCTCTGTCCTTCTCCCTCGCTCCTCTCTTCCCACTCTCCCTTTCTCTCTGTCCTCTTCACTTTCCTCCTCCTTCTCTCCTCTTCACTCTCCTCTCTCCTTGTCTCCCTCTCCCCCTGTGCTCTCCTCTTCACCCTCCTCCTCTCTCTCCTCTCTCTTCATCTCTCTCTCTCCTCCCTCTCTCCTCCTCCCTCTCTCCTCTCCTCTTCATTCTCCTCCTCCCTCTCTCTTCTCCATTCTCTCCTCTTTACTCTCCTCCTTCCCTCTCTCCTACTCCCTCTCTCCCTCCCTCCTCTCCTCCCTCCTCTCTCTCTTCACTCTCCTCCTTCCCATCTCTTCTCCCTCCTCTCCTCTTCTCTCTTCCTCCCTCCTCTCCTCGCCTCCTCCCTCTCTCCTCTCCTCTTCACTCTCCTCCTCCCTCCTCTGCTCCTTCTCCCTCTCCTCCTCCCTCTCTCCTCTTTCTCTCCATTCTCTCCTTTCTCTTCATCCCATCTCCTCCCCTCCTTCTCTCCACTTTCTTCTGTCCTTCTCCCTTTCCCTCCCTCTTTCCTCTCTCCTCCCTTTTTCCTCTTGTCTCCTCTCTCTCCTCCTTTTTCTCTCCTCTTCACTCTCCTCTCTCCTTGTCTCCCTCTCCCCCGTGCTCTCTTCTTCACCCTCCTCCTCTCTCCTCCTCTCTCTTCATCTCCCTCTCTCCTCTTCTCTCTCCTCTCCTCTCTCTCTCTCCTCCCTTTCCTCTCTTCTCTCTCTTCACTCTCCTCCTTCTCGCTCTCCTTTTCACTCCCCTCCTTCCCTCCTGTCGCCCTCCCTCCCTCACTTCTCTCCATCTCCCTCTCTTACTCTCCTTCTCCCTCCTCTCCTTCCTCTCCCCTCTTTACTCCACTCCTTCCCTCTCTCCTCCCTCTCTCCTCTTCATTCTCCTCCTCCCTCTCTCTTCTCCATTCTCTCCTCTTTACACTCCTCCTTCCCTCTCTCCTCCCTCCTCTCTCTCCTCTCCTCTCTCTTCACTCTCCTTCTTCCCTTCTCTTCTCCCTCCTCTCCTCTTCACTCTCTTCCCTCCTCTCCTCCTTCTCCCTCTCCTCCTCCCTCTCTCCTCTCCTCTTCACTCTCCTCCTCCCTCCTCTCCTCCTCCCTCTCCTCCTCCCTCTCTCCTCTTCATTCTCCTCCTCTGTCTCTCCTCTTCATTCCCCTCCTCCTTCTCTCCTCCTTCCCTCTCTCCTCCTCCCGCTCTGCCTCCCTCTTCTCCTCTCTTCACTCTCCTCCTTCCCATCTCTTCTCCCTCCTCTCCTCTTCACTCTCCTCCACCCTCCTCTCCTCCCTCTCCCTCTCCTCTCCTCCCTCCTCCTCTCCTCCCTCCCTCCTCTCCAGTCCAGATGGCTGGTGTCCAGCCGTGGCCGGGTGCACAGAGTGGTGAGACCAGACAGCAGCGGTGAATTATGGGAGTCTGAGTCAGTGGGAGAGCGGTTGCCAGATCTGTAACCGACTTAATGCTGAAAATGAGCCGATGGTCGTTCATTTGGCGGCGATGATGGAGGATCCTGTTAACGGTGGATTCTGTTAGGGTCTGCATTAGCCCATAACTCAGACGAGGACAGTGAGTTTAGAAGAAGAACTGTCCATGGTCCTTACATTTTATTACACAACATGAGATATGGAGCGGTCAGGGTAATAAAAGAACGGAAGAATGAAAACTGAGCGGAAGATTTGTCCTTTCATATATATAGAGCTTAAAACCTTATAATGATCTACACAAAGATAAAACAAACTAAGGACAGGTCTTGGTTGTAAATTAAAACCACAATATGTAATTTCTGAAGCATAAAATGTGTATATGTCAGCGGAGAACGTGGTTTCAACTTTGTCTTTTCATGGAATCACATTCTGCGATCTACCAACATTTTCACCAACACTGCTGTACTAATTCCGTTCTCTGATTTTATTTTCTTAATCGGAGATACAGGGAGAATTTGGGAGGACAAGACCAGGACTAACCAACGACTAGACCAGGACTAAATCAAGACTAGACCAAAACTAGAACAGGACTAGACCAGGACTAAACCAAATTTAAACCAGGACTAACCAAAGACTAGATTAGGACTAAACCAGCACCAAACCAAGACTAACCAATGACTCAACCAGGACTAAATCAAGACTAAACCAGAACTAGACAAGGATTTAACCAGAACTAAACCAAAACTAAACCAGAACCAAACCAGGACTAACCAACGACTAGACTAGGATTAAATCAAGACTAGACCAGAACTAGATCAGGACTAGACCAGGTCTAAACCGAATTTAAACCAGGACTAACCAACAACTAGACCAGAACTAAATGAGGACTACACCAGGACTAAACCAAAATTAAACCCGGATTAACCAACAACTAGACTAGGATTAAACAAGGGCTAAACCAGAACTAAAACAAAACTAAACCAGGACCAAACCAAGACTAACCAACATTAGACCAGGATTAAATCAAGACTAGACCAGAACTAGAACAGGACTAGACCAGGACTAAACAAAATTTAAACCAGGACTAACCAATGACTAGACCAGGACTAAATCAAGATTAGACCAGAATTAGACTAGGATTTAACCAGAACTAAACCAAAACTAAACCAGAACCAAACCAGGACTAACCAACAACTAGATGAGGATTAAATCAAGACTAGACCAGAACTAGACCCAGACTAAACCAAATTTAAACCAGGACTAACCAACAACTAGACCAGAACTAAACGAGGACTACACCAGGACTAAACCAAAATTAAACCCAGATTAACCAACAACTAGACTAGGATTAAACCAGGTCTAAACCAGAACTAAACCAAAACTAAACCAGGACCATACCAAGACTAACAAACATTAGACCAGGATTAAATCAAGACTAGACCAGGACTAGAACAGGACTAGACCAGGACTTAACCAAATTTAAACCAGGACTAACCAATGACTAGATTAGGACTAAACCAGCACTAACCAATGACTTGACCAGGACTAAATCAAGACTCGACCAGAACTAGACAAGGATTTAACCAGAACTAAACCAAAACTAAAGCAGAACCAAACCAGGACAAACCAACAACTAGACTAGGATTAAATCAAGACTAGACCAGAACTAGATCAGGACTAGACCAGGACTAAACCGAATTTAAACCAGGACTAACCAACAACTAGACCAGAACTAAACGAGGACTACACCAGGACTAAACCAAAATTAAACCTGGTTTAACCAACAATTAGACTAGGATTAAACCAGAACTAAACCAAAACTAAACCAGGACCAAACCAAGACTAACCAACATTAGACCAGGATTAAATCAAGACTAGACCAGAACTAGAACAGGACCAGACCAGGACTAAACCAAATTTAAACCAGGACTAACCAATGACTAGATTAGGACTAAACCAGAACCAAACCAGGACTAACCAACAACTCGACCAGGACTAAATCAAGACTAGACCAGAACTACACAAGGATTTAACCAGAACTAAACCAAAACTAAACCAGAACTAAAGCAAAACTAAATCGTGACAAACCAATGGCTAGACTAGGACTAAACCAGGATCAAGTGAGGACCAAACCATACCTAAACTGGGACTAATCACCGACTAGATCAGGACTTAAGCAGAATCTCTATGATGAGAAAACTAGAGTATCCAGCAGACACCAGTTCAAATGTGTTGTTTCAGCTCTAGTTGTTTGGAGGAACTTTGTGCCTCTGTTCATGTTATGGCTGTGGCTCCTCTGAGCAGCTGTGCTAATGATACAGTCTGATTAGAGACAGGCCAGGTGCACAGAGCAGGGCCAGTGTGAGCGGGGAGTGTGTGTGTGTGTGTCCAGATGTGTGTGTGCACTGTTGCGTTTGTCCAGTTGTGCGCGTGTCCTCTTGTGTATGTGTACGGGTGCATGTGTGTCTGGTTGTGGGTGTCTGGTTGTGTGTGTGTCTGGTTATGTGTGTGTCTGGTTGTGGGTGTGTCTGGTTGTGTGTGTGTCCAGTTATGGGTGTGTCTGGTTGTGGGTATGTCTGGTTGTGTGTGTGTCCGGTTGTGGGTGTGTCTGGTTGTGTGTTTGTCCAGTTATGGGTGTGTCTGGTTGTGTGTGTGTCTGGTTATGTGTGTGTCTGGTTGTGGGTGTGTCTGGTTATGTGTGTGTCTGGTTGTGGGTGTGTCTGGTTGTGTGTGTCTGGTTGTGTGTTTGTCTGATCGTGTGTGTGCCCGGTTGTGTGTGTGTGTCCGGTTGTGGGTGTGTCTGGTTGTGTGTGTGTCCAGTTATGGGTGTGTCTGGTTGTGTGTGTGTCTGGTTATGTGTGTGTCTGGTTGTGGGTGTGTCTGGTTGTGTGTGTGTCCAGTTATGGGTGTGTCTGGTTGTATGTGTGTCGGGTTGTGCGTGTGTCTGGTTGTGTGTGTGTCTGATTGTGTGTGTGTCCGGTTATGTGTGTGTCGGGTTGTAGGTGTGTATGGTTGTGTGTGTGTCTAGTTATGTGTGTGTCTGTTTGTGTGCGTGTCTTGTTGTGTGGGTGTCCGGTTGTTTGTGTACAGTGTTGTGTGTGTCTGGTTGTGTGTGTGTCCAGGTGCATGTGTGTCCAGTTGTGTGTGTGTGTCTGGTTGTGCGTGTCTGGTTGCGTACATGTCCGGTTGTGTGTCTGTATCCAGGTGTATCTATGTGTCCGGCTGTGTGTCTGGTACTCCATATGTGTCTAGTAGTGTGTATGTCCAGTTGTGTGTGTCCAATTGTGTTTGTCTGGTAGTGTGTATCTCGGTTGTGTGTATGTGTATGCCCGCAGTGTTGTGAAGTGATTCATCTGCAATGTGGGTGTTTGTGTGTACGCCCGGTTGTGTGTACGTGTATATATGCAGTGTTGTGAGGCAACTCGTGCGCGGTGTGGGTGGTTGTGTGTACGTGTATGTGTTGTGTGTACGTGTATATTGGCGGTGTTGTGAGGCAACTCGTGCGCGGTGTGGGTGTTGTGTGTACGCCTTGTTGTCTGTACGCCCGGTTGTGTGTACACGTATATCAGCAGTGTTGTGAGGTGACTCGGGCGCGGAGTGGGTGTTGTGTGCGCCCGGTTGTGTGTACGTGTATGTGTTGTGTGTACGTGTATAACCGTGGTGTTGTGAGGTGACTTGTGCGCGGTATGGGTGGTTGTGCATACGCCCGGTTGTGTGTACGTGTATATCTGCGGTGTTGTGAAGTGATTCGTCTGTAGTGTGGGTGGTTGTGTGTACGCCCAGTTGTGTGTACGCCCGGTTGTGTGTACATGTATATCTGCGGTGTTGTGAGGCAACTTGTGCGCGGTGTAGTTGTTGTGTGCACGCCTTGTTGTCTGTATGCCCGGCTGTGTGTACGTGTATATCGGCAGTGTTGTGAGGCGACTCGTGTGCGGTGTGGGTGTTGTGTGTACGCCCGGTTGTGTGTACGTGTATGTGTTGTGTGTACGTATATATCGGCGGTGTTGTGAAGTGATTTGTCTGCGGTGTAGGTGGTTGTGTGTACGCCCGGTTGTGTGTACGCCCGGTTGTGTGTACGTGTATATCGGCGGTGTTGTGAGACGACTTGTACGCAGTGTGGGTGTTGTGTGTACGCCTGGTTGTGTATACGTGTATATCGGCGGTGTTGTGAGGCGACTCGTGCGCGGTGTGGGTGGTTGTGCGTATGCCTGGTTGTGTGTACGTGTATATCTGCGGTGTTGTGAGGTGACTCGTGCGCGGTGTGGGTGGTTGGAGCGGGTGCCAGAGGAGCACAGGTGCACGGGAGCAGACGGCACCTCAGATTATATGAGCAGCCCCACTTTAGATTCACGTGAAGCGCGGAGAGTGAGAGACGCTGCCCCCGCTGTGCCTGGAGGACCAATTACAGCCCTGACACATCTGCTGCTGCTCCACTCGCAGACCAGAGAGGGGCCGACCGCCTCGCACAAAACACAGCGCTACCCACAAGTTTGTCACATGGAATTATACTGTTGACATCTATTGCATCGCCTATGGAAGCTTCACTGAACAGATGGCGTCTCTATCTCAAGTTTATCAAGTTTTTAAATTTAAGATCTTAGGGACAGACAAAATATAGGTGCTAGAAAAGTGTTTGGCAATTCCCCAATATATCCATGGGTTTCAAAAGGATTAAAATGTAAAACTCTTGCCATGGTAAGTAACAATTTTAAGGTGCTATATTACACAAAATTGACTCTTGTGAGCTTTAAGTCATGGTATAATGTTGTTAGCTCCTCAAAAACAGACCTGGAATTGTGTTTTGTTTCATTCACCACTGTGTAAGTAATCCTGGTTGCTCTGTTCCACCTTGTGATGTCATGAAGTAGTAGTTTTCAAGTCAACAGATACCTTTTAACTTTAGTTCAGTAGAAATGGGCAATTCCAGGGCTGAAATCATGTAAATGATTTTAGTGAAGGTGTATGGAGTTTAAAACCACAGTGAAGCCTTTCCTGTTATACCGCATGACATCACAAGGTGGAATAGAGTGTTTTCAGTTAAATATGCAGGGTTAAACTAAATACGCTGGGTTTGTGTGTTAAACATGTGTGAATGAGTGTGTTCACATGTGCTGAGAGAAACCAGGATACTCATATTCCTGTGTACATGCGCCATCAGAGTACCCTGGATATTTAGAGTGGTTGCTATGGTAACAATGGCACATATACTGTATGGCAAGGAGCTAAACATGCATCAACTTTATTAACCTAAGGCTTTTTAACAGGTTTCTAAGAACAAAAAGAAGATATGTGTTCAAGTAAGAACATGAGACTGTGGAGCTTTGTCACAACTTCAGTAAAAGTTGAAAAATACGACACCGTGTCAGAGTCAGTTTAGTTCAAGAGCAGCACAAACCAGCACAGAGGTGAGCCTGGTGTTAAAAGGTGGGTATATTACACAGTAGACTGTTTTATTTTGTTTGCAAGTATAAAATATTATTACTTAAAAAGTCCTGGTGGGAGTTTGAGTCGTTTTGGGAAAGTAACTGCTCCTACTGTTCACACATGCTCAGTACAGCTCCAGTTCTGAGCAATCAGGACTCTGCGTCTACAGGCCACAGTATCTGGATACTGTCAGAAAATCCCAGTAAGAGTCTCCTGGTGTCTCATCACCGGGATACTGGCATATACAGGAGACTCAAATCAGGATAATGTATCTATATTCGCACTCAGATTACCAGGATACTCAAAAACCTGCTCATAACTGGGATACTCAAGCACATCACACAGTGAAACAAAACACAACTCATCAAAGTCTGTTTGTGATGAGAAAACATCATTACCATATAACATAGATCAGAAAATAGCGTAAAATGGGCTCTTTAAGACAAAATACATGATGCAAAGTTTTCAAAGCGTTGTCTATAACAGCACAAATACACCAGCATTTTTCTAAGCATATTATTCTTTCTCTAATGGAAATAGAAGGTGACTGTACAGCAATTTAAACAATTATCATAACAAGTAACATAATTATTTTCTATATCTTAAGACTGATTGTTCTTTTATTTCCCCCTTAATTGCTTCTTTACAAAACAGAGAAGTTAATTTGCAAACTTAACTACTCAACTTGTCGGCTTTGATATAGACTTCAAAATCTCGATATAATAAAGTGCAATGCTTCAAATGTGTGTACAGTATTGAGGCATGTAACCATAAACTAAATATCGTAATATCGTATCGTCAAAAGTCTCAATATCGTAATATCGTGGGCCGTCACAATATATTCAATCCCAATCTTTGCTTAAATTAATTCTTACGGTGCAGCAACAGCGCAGCAACAGCTAAAAGAAACAGAGAGAACTACATAGACCATGATTCTTTGCTCTTTTTTAGCCCAATTTACACAATGAAATAACTTATTAGGCACTTGTAAATCTTAACTCTTTGGTTTATGACAGAACCAAAAGCTGGCCAAGGCATTTTTAAAGGAAAAAGTAATAATAGCATGTCTGCATCTTGTATTTTGTTTATTATTTCAATTAAAAGTAATATTTATATGAAGTATTTATCTTTATATTTAAATAATTATATGATGTCTTTCCATTTACCACCGAATTTGCACTGAATTTTGGTCACCTGACAAGCTCGAGATCAAACCGCGACAGTGAACGCATGTGAAAATAAATAAATGGAATATCTGTGGTATTTCAAATTAAAACAAAGTGTGAAGTACTTACTACATTTATAAACCATTAGTAGTAATAAACAAATATGTGCCAGGAATTCTGTGTTGATATAGTTTTGTGGATGTGCCAGGCTGGTCATTTCTACTACACAATGAGGCTGGTGCTTATTTTGGTCTGGGTCACACAATTCTGTTATACAGCCGACCCGACCCCGGCCCCCATCACAGTCAGGAGTGATAATGTGACCCCCAGTGAAAAAAGTTTGTTGACCCCTGAAGTAGCGTATTCACAATTTTCTCTACAAAATATAAATATGAAATGCATCTCATGAAAATAATACTGAGAAATTTGGATATTGTTACTAATTGTATTATTAAGTATTCTATTTAAACAGTGGTACAACACAGTCTGACACTATAGCTGAAATACCTTGACTAGCTTTCACTTTGATTTGATTCGATCATTCTTAAATTTTACGCAACACAAAGATATGGCCAATATACAAACAAAAATAGAACCTATGAGTCTCTGGTTGTGAGGCTGCTAAACCACACTACAGGTTTTTTTGGTCTTAAACGATTTTTAAAAGTGCGACAAAAAGAGCACAGCACAGACATGAGGAGAATCTTATGAGATTTAAAATCTCCAATCACAAAGACTGTAGCAGGATCTGCAGGATATAAAGTCGTGAGCGCAATCTCCATATTACCATAAAACACTAAATAAGAGCCGAGTCCCCTTTAAGCGCTGGGTACAGGTGTATATTTTGATAAATAACTGCCGGTTCCAAATAAACGGTGAGTCTAATGTTGGTGCTGAAGACAGAAGTGGTGCTGCAACAACAGGACGCAGGACTGATGCTAGTGTCGTCCCTACACAAACCAAACTTAAAACCACATGGCTCATTTGCATAAACTCTAAGCGCTCATAGAAACAGCTCCTTGTGTCGCTGATGTACAGAAACTAAACTTAAAAAGCACTTGGCTAATTTGCATAAACACTTTCAAATGTGGGAAACTCTCCGCTTTGTAGATATTTTGTTATAATATTTCAAATGAACTCGCCTATGTCTGTATAGAAAGTCGCCTAAATTACAGTCATGCTGGTTAAAAGAATTTGAGTTCCAGATTTTCCCAGTTTCTCTGAGCAAGATTTTTGTGAGGACGGAATGAATCGCCCCAAATTGCCGCCTGGTCTCAAATAAACGCCTGGTCTGTAAAGTGATTGAAACAAATAAATGCTCCGGCGACTATTTGGTATTTTAGGGAAATAGAGTCACTATCGCTAATCTGCAACTTCACCTCGATCCGTGCGCTGTGTGGATGTAAACAGACACACGTGAGGATCTTGACTTTTTACTTTTAAAGAACGCCTCAAACTGGATTCACAGCACGATTTTGTGGACTGGATGTCATTATTTACGGAAAACAATTTCTATGGATAATGCTGCATATTAAATTTACCACTTTACGAGAGGTGAGGAATAAAATCTTCTCATTATTTTCGCTATTTCGCTAAGTTTGTATGTTGCGTCTCTGTGTCTGTCACTCCTCTGCACCTGACGGTCTGTCTTATCGGCTTTTACCATATTGTTGCTGATGTTTTGTGGTTACGATCTGACACTGACACAGCACCCGTCGAGGCTTTAAAATCGCACACGAAGACACAAATTCAGGTCACGCCTCCCTGAACTCTTGGAGGAGCAAATCACAGCCAAAATCGGGCAAATTCTCGTTGAGTGTGCGCCGGCCTTAAGGCACCGGTCTCTATATTTCAGACAGCCTTGGAGTTTTCATCTCCCGGTACAAAACAAGACTAGACATCTCATTCACTTCTGTGGTCTCAACTTCTCTCTATATGTGATCTCTGCTGCAAAACTTTAAACTCTATACCTCTGCTGTCATTCCCATTAACCTCTCTCTCCATCACTTTTTCTCTCTCGTTGTGTCTTTCTCTCTCAGCCCTCCTCTTCCTGCCACCCACCTCTCTACTTGTTTCTCTTTCCACCTCTCTGCCCCCAATCTCTCTCTCTCTCTCCTCTGTTCTTTCTCTCTCTTCCTTTCTCTGTCTCTTTTGATGTACAGTAAATAACACGAGGTGTGGATGAAATTCAATGCAAAATGTTTTTGCTGGACACAAACATCTGTTAAAAATCGAATCTCGCCATCTCTTTCTCTCTGTTGCCCCTCCCTCTTCTCCCTGGCTATCTCTTCCCCTCTCATTGTCTTTTCTCTTTTTTCTCTCTCTTTCCCCCCTCTCTCTTTTGCTCCTCCCTCCTCTCCCTGCCCCCTCTCTCCCAGTCTCTCTCTCCGTCTTTCTGGTCACCTCTGTCTCTCCTCTTTCATTCTCTCCCTCTCACTCTCCCCATCTCTCTCTTTCTTTGTTCTCTCTCTGTCTGTGCCTCTCTCTCCCTGTTTCTGTCTTTTTTCTCTCTCCCTCTTTCAGTCTCTCTCCCTGCACTTCTCTCTCTATCTCTCTCTTCCTCTACCATCTCCCCTTTCTCTCTGTCTCTCCTTTTTTCCCATCTCTCTCTCCCCCGTCTCTTTCTCTTGGTCTCTCTCCATCCCTCTCTCTTTCTCTCTCTGTCTCTCCTCTTTCTCTTTCTATCTCTCCCGATCTATATCTTCTCTCTCCCTCCCCCTTTCTCTCTGTCTCTCTCTCTCCTCTTTCTCTCTCGCTATCTCTCTCTCCATCTCTCTTCTCCCTCCCTCTCTCTTTTCTCTCTCTCCCTGTCCTTCTCTCTCTTTCTTTCTCTATCTCTCTCCATCTCGCTCTTCTTTCTTTCTCTTTTCTCTCTCCATGTCCCTCTCTCCCCTCTTTCTGTCTCCATCTCTCCCCATCTCTCTCTTCTCTCACTCTCTCTTTCCCTCTGTCTCGCTTTATCCCTCTCTCCTCGTCTCTCGCTCTCCCTTTCTCCCTCCCTCTCCCGTTTTCTCTCTGTCTCTCCTCTTTCTCTCTCTCCTTGTCCCTCTCTCTCATCACCCTTTCTACCTATCTCCCTCTCTTGAACTCTCTCTAGAAAGAGGGACAGGGAGCTGTCCCTCTTTCTACCTCTCTCTCCCTGTCTCTCTTCTCTCTCTCTTTCTCTCTCCATCCCTCTCTCTTTCTCCCTCCATCCCTCCCTCTTTTTCTCTGTCCCTACCACTCTGACTCTCCTCTTTCTCTCTCTATCTCCCCATCTCTCTTTTTCTCCTTATCTCTCCCTGTCCCTCTCTATGTCTCTCCTCTTTCTCTCTCTTCTCTCTCCCTATCTCCCTCTCTCACATCCCTCTCTCCATCCCTCTCTGTGTCCCTCCTTCCCTCTCTCCAGTACTTTTCCTGTGCTGTGTCTCTGCAGGACCTCATCTGCCATCTGTCCTCTCAAAAATGCTCCACACTCTTCTTTCTCATCCGTCCATCCACACAGTCCTCTCACCTGCCCCGTCCAAAACTTTGACTAAACAAAGATATGTCGTTCAGAAAGACAATTCCAACTTCCTAATCGTGACCATGTTTAAGCTGTGATTGTCATTCACTTGATCGATTTCAATTCTTCCATTCCACAGTTTAGAAACATTTTCACGTCTCCCTGAATGAAAACCATGTGTCCGATTATCCCGTCTATCCCCTAACCCCTCATTCATTCATACACGTGCACTCTTAGAGGACTCTATAGTGCGCTCATTCACAGAGATTCAGACTCAGCTCACTACTGTTAGGTCACATGACAAAAAAAGAGTCTAAACTCCAATCAAACTCAATTTCATAAATAATGATCAAATCAGACTGGCACACAAGTATTACAAGTGTTTAATCACTGTACAAGTTTGTGTCTCGCTGGATCTCACATAAACAGACTTTGATTTTTGGCTGATATGTGGAAATGATCAATGTTTTAACAGTTGGATTTAGGTTAGGTGGCTAAAGCGAGCACATTTACACTATAACTACCGTATTTTTCAGACTATAAGTCGCACTTTTTTCAGGGTTTGGGTGGGCTGCGACTTATACTCAGGTGTGATATATATTAAATTTTTCACACTGACAGCCCAAAGACCAAATATATGAATCATATATATATATGAATCAAAAATGAAAAAAAAAAAAAAAAAAAAAAATCTGCTTTTTCACTTTGGTTTTAGAGACAAATAATAAATTCATTTTCTTATCTTTTGTTCTATATTGAAAAATGAATGAATGATTGATACACGGATTGTTCTCTATTTGGTTGTTTTTATTTCTATAACTTCTGTAACTTGCCTTTCAAGACGAAATGTCGGTTCTTGGTCTCTAATTTTATAAAATAAATTTCCCCAAACGACTTATACATTTTTTTTCTTCTTCATTACACATTTTTTGGCTGACAAAGTTGTTCTGTCATTACTTGAGATATAAATAACAGATACAGAACACAATTGGATCAGTTTTGTCCTTTTACTTTAGTTTTAAGGAAGTAAATGCGGTTATTGGTTAACATCAGGTATCTGCAGAAGGTTGTATGGAGAATTTGTATTTTTATTTTTATTTTGTTTCAAATTGTCAATGAAATTTCAAAATAGCATTATAGAGATGCAGCAGCCCTGTAATCATGATGACTGAATAAAAAGGAATGAAAATCCATCCATCCGGTGCGGCCAGCTAAACATCAGCCAATAGATACAGAGGCTCCCCTATTAGGTTGTCAGTCTACATTTCTAACGTAAAAGATGGCATTTACTCGACCAATGCAGTGGCTTCTTCGTAGTTTGCACAAAGTTTGTCGCAATGTCAGACAAAAATCCATGACCAGTTCGCTGCAAAGGAAAGTCCGTTTTCGAAGTCGCTGAAAGGAGAAGGGAAGGGGAAAAGGAGCGAAGCTAAACTAAGGTGGTTCTTGGAGATTCCCGAAGTTCATTGCTAAATTACTTCTGGACAGGCAACTTCAACAGCAATTCGTTCAATGATTTTTAACGTGCACCAGCTGTAAACAAGCATGATTTCTAGCGTACGGAGGAGGTGGGAGGGGGCGTTTCTACATAGAGAGCAGGCACAACATTTGAAAATGGACAAACAGTTGTTATATTATATATATTATATATATGTTATATATTCTCTTTTCTTGGAAAATCCTCCATACAACCTTTACAGTATTGGAATCAGAACTGAAAACGCTGGATCGGTGTGCCCCTAATTTGGACAGCAGTAAAAATGGTGTAAAAAGCATCCCCTGTAGGGAGTAGTGTACCTGCGGACACAGCTCCACTTACCGGTGGTGATGACGCCCTCCAGTCTGATGATGTTGGAGTGGTCAAACTGGCCCAGGATCCCGGCCTCGCACAGAAAGGCCCTCCTCTGTTTGTCCGAGCAGCCCGCCCGCACCGTCTTTATGGCCACAGGGAGCTCACGTTTACTGGGCAGCTTCAGACAGCCACGGCACACCTCCCCGAAGTCACCTGCAGGGGGAGACACACGGGGGCACATGGGTCAGGACACACTCGAGTCATTAAAGGGCCCATATGACACTATTTTCTGATGCATTCTAATGTAGTTTCCTCATCACAAACAGACCTGGAGTTGTGTTGTTTTTCTTCTCTCAAATTGAAAACACTTTGTTGCACCTTGTGAGGTCATGTGGTAATACAGGAAGTTCTCCACCATGTGTGTTTTTAAATCAGATACACCTTCACTAGAGTCACTTGGATAATTTCAGCCATGGAATTTCCAATCTCTGCTGAACTAAAGTAATGTTAGACTCTCTTCTACTTTCAAACAGAATGTAGAAGGCACAAGTGGGTGATAGCAATAATGAGCGTGGCTGATAGTGAGCATGAGTAATAGTGAGCATGGGTAATAGTGAGCGTGGGTAATAGTGAGTGTGGGTAATAGTCAGCATGAGTAATAGCCAGCATGGGTAATAGTGAGTGTGAGTAATAGTGAGCATGGGTAATAGTGAGCGTGGGTAATAGTGAGCATGAGTAATAGTGGGCATGGGTAATAGTGAGCGTGGGTAAAAGTGAGCATGGGTAATAGTGAGATGGGTAATAGTGAGCATGGGTAATAGTGAGCGTGAGTAATAGTGAGTAATAGTGAGCATAAGTAATAGTGAGCATGGGTAATAGTGAGCTTGGGTAATAGTGAGCCTGGGTAATTCTGAGCATGGGAAATAGTGAGCGTGAGTAATAGTGAGCGTGGGTAATAGTGAGCGTAAGTAATAATGAGAGTGAGTTATAGTGAGCATAAGTAATAGTGAGCGTGGGTAATAGTGAACATGGGTAATAGTGAGCGTGAGTAATAGTGAGTGTGAGTAATAGTGAGCGTGGGTAATAGTGAGCGTGGGTAATAGTGAGCTTGGGTAATAGCGAGCGTGGGTAATAGCGAACGTGGGTAATAGTGAGCGTGGGTAATAGTGAGCGTGGGTAATAGTGAGCGTGGGTAATAGTGAACGTGGGTAATAGTGAGCGCGGGTAATAGTGAATGCGGGCAATACTGAGCGTGGGTAATAGTGAGCGTGGGTAATAGTGAGCGTGGGTAATAGTGAACGTGGGTAATAGTGAGCGTGGGTAACAGTGAGCGTGGGTAACAGTGAGCACGGGTAATAGTGAGCGTGGGTAACAGTGAGCGTGGGTAATAGTGAGCGTGGGTAATAGTGAACGTGGGTAACAGTGAGCGTGGGTAATAGTGAACATGGGTAACAGTGAGCGTGGGTAACAGTGAGCGTGGGTAACAGTGAGCGTGGGTAATTGTGAGCGTGGGTAATTGTGAGCGTGGGTAATTGTGAGTGTGGGTAATAGTGAACGTGGGTAACAGTGAGCGTGGGTAACAGTGAGCGCGGGTAATAGTGAACGCAGGTAATAGTGAGCGTGGGTAATAGTGAGCTTGGGTGACACTGGGTGGGGATGGTTGGTATAAACATAATTGTGAAAATACCGTAACATTGTCCATTCTCGACTCATGTGTCAGCAAGGTTTTCTGTATTCTAACTAAACAAATTACTATGTGTCTGTCTTTACTGTTGGCAGGGATCAGATTCGTCAAAATAGGGACACCTGGGACATTTCTTATATAAAACTGGGATAAAACACTGGTTTTGGATAAATCTGCTGGGACAGGGGACACAGGGCTCACACCTGAGACTGTCCAGGTAAACAGGGACGTCTGGTCATATGCGCATGCACATATTGTGAAATATGAACTCAAATGCATATATGTTATATCCCATTAATACTAAAAATCTAAAAAGTATCACAAAAAAGTGGATGTTAGCATGTTAGTTAGCTTGAGATAAACCCAGTTCAACACTATTGATATTCCTGTTGTGCAGTCACCTGTATGGACATGTGGTTGTATATTTTAGTGAGTTTAACACTGTGCAATGCAGAGCTGGACCTTCCTACACGCAGACTACGCAAGTTGCATAGGGCCCTGAGAATAGGGCATAGGGCCCTGCCTCCTGATAGTTTTATCATTCTTGTCTCTCTGTCAGTCTACATGTAGTTACAACAAAAACAGGGCCCTGCATAAATATCACTTTGTGATTAGATAGCTCCTTAATGCTGAGTGTCACAAATCTGCAACAAACCATTTGGATCAAGAGCTAAGCTGAGACAACAGCTGCATTCCCCCATTGCCAGTTAGTGCAGATGCAGAACCTTCCTAGGAACCTTTGGCAAGCACGTGTTTCTAGTTGTCGCAAATTTGCAACATGCCCAAATTTCTATACATTTTTATTGCTATAGTCAAATAGCATCTCCACTTAATTTACCATCTATTTAACGTACAATACGGTACATTAATAACCCCTCACTCCTCCCTCACTCATAAACACATGTCAGCGACAGCACGAGGACTGTAGACACCATGAAGTAAGTTTATTTCTTGTCCCACGTCAAAATTTCAGCCACTTTAGGCTACAGAGTTGTTACTGTTGTGAAGCTTTGCCTTTGCCTGGCGAGAGAATGACCCGTGAATGAGCCATAAACGTGTTTGTGCATTTCCTGCATGAGTTTTGCGTTAATGTAGACTATGTGTAAATTTGCATGCATATTATACACACATTCACATGCTAATCAAACATGCATTTATTTTAAGGTTTCCTGCTTTAACACAAATAACATGATGATGAAGAGAAACTAAGGGAAAGATTTCATAGCAGTGTGGCAGCCTATAATATTTATAATGAGTAAATCAAAGTGTTGTGTTAAAAGTATTCATTTGTACACCGTCCTACAGCGTGTTTGGAGATGTGTATGACACTTCTACATAATGTTTTAAAACATAACAGAATCCATAAATGTCATTATACAATTAGAATACATTAAATGCACTAGAAAACAGGAAAAATGTCTATGTGCTGTATTCTGAATGTTCTGATGTGAGTATTACAGATTTAGTGCAGATGTTGACAGCTGTTTATATTGTGCCATGTGAATAATCCCATGTCAGATTCTGTATAGGGTCCCTGAAGTTTAGAGCCACCTCTGGTGTAATGTTTAGTCCCTCCCTGCAGTACCTCCCCTCACCTGTGTGTACGACACAGTACTACTCCTCACCTGTGTGTACGATGCAGTACTACTCACCTGTGTGTATGATGCAGTACTACTCCTCACCTGTGTGTATGACACAGTACTACTCCTCACCTGTGAGTACGATGCAGCACTACTCACCTGTGTGTACGATGCAGTACTACTCCTCACCTATGTGTACGATGCAGTACTACTCACCTGTGTGTACGATGCGTTCGATCTTGATGCTGGAGTTGTCCAGTTCTTTGGCGAAAGCGTGGACGGCCTGCATCAGGTCCTCACAGGTCTCTGGGTCGATGTAGGTCCTCCGAGTGGGGATCTTAACTGCAAAACAAACATTAAAGAGGGGCTTTTACGTCTATGTGGTAACACAAAACATATTTAGATCACCATAGTACCTTTTACTGTGATATTCACCAAAAACAAGTTCAAGTACAGTATAGTTTTATATCATGTGTTTGTGGAGAATTGCGGTGTAGGAGAATAACAAAGTTTTAACATAGTGGAAAGCTTTTGTGTAAAAAAAAAAAAAAAAAAAAAGCAAAACAAATAAAAACACAATACGAATATACAAATATAAAAATAAGCAAACCAAACCATATAAGCTAACGCAAACAAAAAAAAAAAGAAAAAAAGAAAGATGATTGGAATATGGGGCATCGTGGTTCAAGTCAACTCCATCTCCATCTTATTCTATGGGTCACTGGAGAATTCTGGGACTTTTATTAGAGGTATTCACACTTTACAGCTCAGTAGATTTATTTTTGACAAAAACTAGGAGAATTTTGGGGATAGTCACTCTCAAAACAAACAAAGCAAAACTGGATAACAATATATATGCAAAATGGAAACTGGAAGAACAAATATGCAACCAAATATGCAACTTTCTATTATGGTACAAATAGTCACTTCCGGTGGAGACGATCACCTGCTCTGGAGAAGGCTGCTGGTTGAAATGTCATATAGTCTATTCTAGTGCCTCTGAGCAAGACACTTCACCCACTTTGCCCATATAAATGTATTTATTTGGTATAGGGACACTGCATTACTAACAAATGTATTCTTTTCAATGGAAAACGACAAAACCACTGGCAGATTGTGAGAGTTGCTATAGTTGCAATCCCACATATTTGACTTGGCTGTATTGTGCTGCACAGAGGCTGAAGTGGGTGTAGAAATTGCAGTTTTCTTGCTTTTCTTGGCTTTTCCCCTGAGGGATGTTTGAGCTTTGGGTCCAAATGTTGTGAGAAAATGGCTCTGTGAGCTGCTCCACACAAATCAATACGGTTCAGGCCAGATCACACACAGATCACACTCTCAACTGAGCACAGGCTGGACTTCTGCTCCTCATGGGGCTTAGAACACATTTGTATGTCTGGCTGTAAGTTGTGTTCATGTTTTAAGATTTCATGATGTGGTCATTTCAGATGGAGAGCAGGGGCCTATATAACACTATGGGAGAGTCACTGTTTATGGAAGAACTTCTGTGGAACTTCTGATCCACAAATGTTGAACTTTCTCATTATTTGTTTGAGATCAGCTCCACAAACTTGTCACAATTAATTTTATGGTTTAAACCTTTAAAAATCTGGGTATTTTTGACTAAAACACCTGAAAAATGTAATAAAAGATTCAAAGTAAAGCTGTTCTTGAACCCTTTGGAGTATACGTAAAGGTTTGGGCATTTTGGAAAGGTAACATTCTGTATTTTCTACCACAAAAGAAAAACATACTCTAAGTATAACCAATAAAAAGTTATACTCTTTGGAACACAGAGAAATTAAGACTTTTTATCTTCACCTAGATTTTTCTTTGTAAAAACAAGAGTGTAAACAGCTAAGTTTGGTACTTATAGACTTCAACACAGTATTTCCTCAAAGTATCAGGTCTTGTCTACTCCCATTTCAAATTTGAAAACAATAGCTCTAAAAATGAGCATTTTACAGCATTATTTACATGGTTTAGTTCATGCGTTTTTACAGAGGGACAATTTGGAGACTCCAAATGGACACTGGATCAATTTGGATAAACTTGGATAACGTCTGGAAAAAATACAATAACTTTTGAATGCTTCAACCTACAGACATCCATGAAGGCTCTAAAAACCCCAAAAATTAAAACAAAGCACAGAAAGCGATTTACGCACAGAGACGACAAATTATGCATGAGCGCACTGATTCCCGGAAATACTATTTACCCTTTACGCACGCAAAATGCACCTCCCAAATAAACCCTGACCCCCTCACATAATACCTCTCCGTGTTCAGCAGCTCATTGGCTACAAGTACGTAGCATCACTTTTATCCTCCAACCTAATAGCTTGGATCTACAAGGCTGACAGTTGGGAGTGAACTTTTGCCAGTCTGTGACACTCATTGGCTTTTCCTCGCTACAGTCAACCCCCACACTGTTGTAATTGGCCAGAGTCGCCATCAATCAAAAGCTAAAGTCCGGGGGAACATTTTGACATCAAACATAAGCTCCAAATGTCAATATTGGCTGCAGAATCGGAAAAAAAAACGGGGAGAAAAATGGCAATTACTATTTTTTTAGGAACAGAATTGCTGCAGTCTTTGTCCCCCTGTGGATCTAATTCGTTTTTGGACCTTATGGCTTTTTTGGATTATATTCTCTGGACTGTTATGGACAGAATGATGCCTAAACTTGTGGGGAAGGATCAATGTTTGGACCATAGACCCCCTTCAAAGGTAGGGAACGCCAAATTACTAGTATCGGGGTGCGGTTTGAAAAATGTTTTGGTGCAAGTGCTGTGATTGTTGTACCTCAAAATGGTGTTTATGGCCGGAAAGACGAGAGCCGTAGCTTTCTAGTGATGTGTTACATGTGTTGGTGTCTCAAGTTGGGTCGCGTGTGTGTTGCTCGGTATTCGCTGTTTATATACGATGACCCGGTACCGGGACATGGAATTTTAAGGGTTTAAAGGTGCATTGGGTATCTTTTCTCCATGAATATGTTATTTCTTGGTCTTGAATGTTTTGCAGTATGACATTAAATCTTTCTATCTCCAAACCAGACCAACACAGCTAAAACATGAGGGTTAAAATTTCGGGGTAAAATATTTCAGTTGTTTTTAACACAGAAAGTATTATTTTAACTGTTTGAAAGTGAAATGGGCATTCGAGTTGGGGTTATTTGCCAGAGTTGATATGGTTGAAGTTAATTCAACTTTCCCTATTGTTAATTTGGCACTGCCTACCCACCACTAGAACCAGTTTGGTACATAATTTAATCTTTTACAATATTTTAAAGAAAATAAAGGCTCTACATGCACTGAAATGTAGTTAATATGATTAACTTCAGGAGGTTCGGGATCAGGACCATGCCTCAACTGCCCTCGCCTCCTCTCCAGCGAATCAGCTCACTTTTGCCACACCTCAATTTCCCAGAAGCCTATTTGTAGCAGCCTATCCCGTCAACCCAGTTTGTTCCGAATAACTCGACCCCACCCTCCCAACCCCGATCTGTTCACTTCCAGACATAAGACGCCTACGAGGGAGGTTTTGTTCCTGCTGGGCCATGTGAAGATTGAGACTGAACCTCCACCCTGAGTCTCCATATAATAAACTCTTTTCGCTTCGCTTTGTATTGTTATTGGTGTGGTCCTTGCCAGTTACATTTTACAGTGTGTAGTTACTGCTCCTCAAAATGTTAAATAAACTAAAATAAAGTGTAAACCTACAAAGTGTTATCCGTTCACTGTCAAAATGTTAATATAACTCTTGATTTCGGTGTGAAACAGTAACTTTGGTCCAGTGTTACTTAATTAACATGACCAAAAATGTAAAATTAACTCACAGAACAGACTGAACTCATACATATAAACCCTGAAAAAACATTAAAGTTGATTCAGTGAGAATCAATTTTAACACTCCACTTTTTGCTGTGAAGTTAAGGCGACCCGCTCACAGTCAGAATGCCTGTTTTTCTAGGTATTTTTGAGGTATAAAGCTACCTGTAACTGAATAAATGTAAAGTAGAGCTGTTTAATGTCACACTGTGGATGGACTCCTAACCAAAAAGTTACACAGCGCACCTCTAAAAACAGGGGGGACATTAACATACACACACCCAAAGTGGAGTGTTTTAAGTCTTATCTTCAGACCCACTTTTACTCTCCGAGTTTTAACACGTGTGAGTTGTGTGGTCCTCTGCATCTTTTATGATTTTATTCATTTTAAACTAGTTTTATTTCCTTTATTGTTCTTATCCTCTTTTTTATTGTTTTAGGATTTTATTGTTATTTTTACGAGCACTGGTAGAGCATTTGTTACTTAAATGTTTTTTTTATTTTATTTTCAGCACTTTGTTGGAACGTTGCAATGCCGTATGTTCCGAAGTCTGACATTCGAGTTATCTCTGAGCAGCAGGCCAAGCTACGAGTCAGATCTATACAGTAAGATACTTTTGCAATGTAATGGAATAAAATGCAGACAGAGAAGTTAAAAGCCATACTGTGGAACATTCTAGCTGTGCAGTGGAGACAATTTGAGAAGAAAAATGATCAAAAAGCTTCAAAATAAATTGGATAATTTAATAAATGACTGCTTGCCGCTAGAAAGAACATTGTGTCTGAATTCGATTTTGGCAATGCAGTCTATCCACGGGTTTCAGAATGATTAGGATTGTTGCCATAACGATTAACAATATAAAACTAACTGTTGTAACTTCTGAAGTGGAAAAATAATACTTAAAGCAGACCTATTCTGCAAAATCCACTTTTCAGAGCATTTTACCTTCTATTACCTTCTTTCTCCTCACGTCTCTTTTTTGAAACTCTTTGACACCATTTGGTCTCTGTGCTAAGTCACTCCATGTTCAGAGCGCTATCATAACACAATCAGAATAATGAAACTACTGCATCGTGTCAGGTTTGTGAAGTTGTCGCATACCGTTTTGAATCATTTGTTTGTGGATATTTAAAGAGAATGGTCGTGTGGGAGCAAGGGTGATGTAGGCTTGTGGACGGAGCTTTGGACAGAATCTTACAGCGAACCACAAGAAGGGTTCCAATGGGTTCGTTGAGCTACCTGTCGATTTGAGCTCCCTACCGCTACTGCGCACGACCCCCAAGTACTCTTACAATTTAAATGCCGTTGATTTGAGCTCCCGAGGCAGAAGTGGAGGAACAAGTCACATTTTAAAAGTGTATTGGTTTTATTGTATGTTTTGACCAATTCAGCAACGGCATGTGCATGTTAGATTTGCGGCCGAATACCTACGTTAGATTTAATATTAGATTTTATCATTATAATTTTCATTACATTGTATTTTATTTTGTTTCCATGTGTAGAAAAGGCTGTAACTTTGTTTAGAAAGGCACTGTATAAATAAAATATCACTATAGTATAGAGGTGGAACGATATCCAAGTCACCATCCATCCATCCATCTTCTCCCGCTTAATCCGGCTGGGTCGCGGGGGCAGCGTGCTGCCCAATACTCATAGCACCTGACCCCCCCTATGAACCCCTCTGCAGGTGGTGAGCCCACAGGAGGGTGGACAACATGGTCCTTGATGTTAGTTCATAGGGGTGCTGCATGTTTTGGGTTGATGGGGGAAACCGGAGTACCCGGAGTATCCAAGTCACACGATACGATATTGTTACGGTATGAACCTCACGGTACGATATTTATTGCGATATGGTGGGGAGGCTCATGATATTATGATATTCTACATAATAACAAGACTGACATTATAAAATGCTTTGACCAGTCATTTGGTCATTTATTGTCATTAGGGATGGAACGATATCCAAATCTCTCTGTACGATATTTTCACCATATACATCTCACCGTATGATATTTACTGCAATATTTTGTGGAGGCACAAAACTATGACTCTGCTCCTTCTTCCTCTAAAAATGCTTCACAAGACTTTCTTTATTTTATACATATAGTATTTATATTTCAATTCTCTTTGTAAATTTTGTACATATACTCATTCACTTTATATTATTATTTTTATTATTATTTCTATTTTTATTATTATTGTTTATCTTAATTGCATCACACTTTTTTTTCCCTTTTTTGCACTAAACTGTCCTGGAGCTACTGTGACTGTTGAATTTCTCCACTGCTAGACCAATAAAGTCCTATCTTATCTTATCTTATCTCAAAGAATGAAGATTTCAAAGTGCTTAGAACAGTTATTTCTTCATGTAGTCTGCACTGAAACAGAGCAAAGGATCATGGTCTATGTAGTTCCCTGTGTTTTTTTTAGCTATTTCTGCATCAGAACTATTCATTTAAGCAAAGAGACTTGGGATTCGATATATTGTGATGGTCCAAGATATTACTGTGAGACCTTTGACGATACGCTATCATATATTTCGGTTATTGTTACATCCCTACTGTATTATAATAGGAAATTCAACCTGTAGACTATGATATTAGTGTTAAATATCATATATTGAACGCTATTTAATATAAAGATTTCAGTGTTTCTCGTCATTTCTTTCTCTTATATAGTGGGAGCCGTATTTGATACAAGATTTAGGCCTGTCAAAATGAGCTATCTCTACCCAAATGCATATAAATGAGTAAATGGTGATTCTACAGTGGGCGCATTATTTGATGCTGTCGATATGTTCTGCCTTTAGTCGGAGCCCTTTTGATAGCATAAAACGACTACTACAATATTCATATATAAATGAATGTAAATGTGACATAACTAAGGTATAAAGTGTGATCACCGTGTGCAAACAGCATCAAACCTGCTGTCTCTAATCCAAAGAAATATGTTGTAAAACTGGCAAGGTTGGCTTTACTGAACCTATACAACTGTAAACAGAAAAAAGGGAGCATGTTTCGATGGGGTAGCCCATTTCGACAGAACACCGAGAGAAATCGCTAGATTGCACACACATGAATGGACGGCATTTTAAAAAAGCATGTTTTTACTGAACGAACAACCATGTAAAAAAAAAAAGCTAAAAATTAATTATTTTGCCTAATATCCCCTCTTTAAAATATTCACAGAAAGCCGAACCTCATGAATAACTCTGGCTCCACTGGTGAGTTTTGTACGGCAGCCCTGCAGGGACACAATGCTTAGAATCAACACAATACATGATCAGATTAAGTCTGGATTAAGATTTCAAACGCTCTTGTTTAAGAAGTTACATTTCAGCCATTATTACTGTAACCCCAAGAGCCCCGTCTGTTTACTCACTTCGCCTCAGCGTTTTCGCCTCTTTTCTCTTCGCGGAGGTATTGTTCACGCCTTCGTTAGCGTGTGCTGCGGAGATAGGGCCGCGGACAACAAAAAACATCCCGGAGAAGGGGCTCTGCGACGGGGCTGGCGCTTTGGGAACGCGCCTTAGATTCGCCGTTTTACCGCTTTGATCCGGTTCTCTGGAGTTTGCAAGGTCGACGACACAAAACAAGACGCGCTTACGGGAGAGGAATGCGAACACGCTGGGGCCCATTGTGAGCGCTTTAATGGGGTCGGAGCCAACTGCTTAAGATGCAACCCCAGTATTATGTTTGTTTAGGATACGGTTTCTGCTCATTCAGAGGTGTGCAGCTTGTAATGTGATATACACTACGAGTACAAAGTTGTTGTCTTCACGTAGAACGGTTCAAATTTCATAATAATTCACCACATTTCTGTCGTGCCTCATGAGTTATTGTGCATGTTTTTTATACTTAAAGTGTTAAATACAAATAAAAGTACTTTAAAATCCATTCTAAAATGAATGGGGAGCCAAGGAAGGGCGGATAGAATTGGGGACATGTGGTCGTATTTCCATGAACCAGTTAAAAATGAAAATATGAACATTAAGAAAAGACAAATCAGGCGTCTTATTTCCCGAATGTCGCCCCCGTTAGAGCTAAGTACAGGTTTGAGTTGCCCCGTTAATTCCGATTTAAAAAGACCATGTAAACACTTAATTCCTAATGTTTATTCGGATTTAAGTTTATTCGGATTTAAACTTAATTCTGATTTAAATATGTGGTTTATTCCGTTCTTCCGTTCCTCGGTCATGTAAATGTTTATTCCACTTAAAAATAATTCTGGTCGTTCAGGACATGTACGCTAGGTCGCCTTCTGGCGCTGATGACGCACTACGAGATGGCGGCAAGCGCCGGTCTCAAACCGAAACTATTTTTTTACTGAGTATGCTGGAAGAACTGCAGATAATGAAAAGAGTGGATGCAGAAAACATAAAAACATTAACCTTTTCAAAGAGGTAGTGGAAAAGTTTGGAGAAGGAGGGTATACAGACAAAGACGCTGGACAGAAACAAGTGGCTCGGACCATGAAACTTTTCAATTTAAAGAAGAAGGAAAAAAAGACCTGGTTTAGACCTGATATAGTAGTTCCATTTTAGTTCTACGTTTGTCCTGGTTTAGACCTGAAATAGACCTGGTTTAGCCCTAGTTTAGACCCAGTTTTGATGTGGTTTAGACCTGAAATAGACCTGATATAGTCCTGGTTTAGACCTGTTTTAAACCTGAAATAGACCTGGTTTAGTCCCAGTTTGGTCAAATTGCTCAAAAAATAGGGACACCTGAGACATTTCTTGTATAAATCTGCGACAAATTATGGGATAAATCACCCTGAACAACAAGAATAGTGTGACCAGACGTCTTACCCTGGACAGTCCCAGTTCTAACCCCCATGTCCTATGTCCCAGCAGATGTATCAAAAACCAGTTATTTATCCCAGTTTTATACAAGAAGAACTGGGGTTTGAAGAAGAATTGTGATCTCCAATGAAAATCTGTCAGGTTAGCCAACCTTCTCTTTAGTTCTTTAGTTGCGGAGACAGTTTGTATCACGTTTGCATCCATGGTGTAACGACAAACTGAGATGACAAAAAACGAACAGATAAAAAAGCCACTAGCAGCTGATTGCGCGTTTTCTTCCGTAAATACCTTCGCGTCACTGTCCAATCAGAACCCTTCCCCACCCCCAGACGTTATGTGGAATTAAATAAAGCTGATTAAATGTGTTTTCCATGTAAACTTTATTATTTACATGTAAACTTGAAGGAGAATAATTTAATTCTGATCTATTTAATTTGTAATTAATTAATTCTGATTTAAAATTCTCATGTAAATGGGGCCATTGACAGCCTTGCTAAGCACCCGCTCCCTGCCAAACCGGGCATGCCATGATACTCTCAGTCAGAACGCCAAATATGGCTCCAAATTCTCCTTGTAACTCATTTGACTGGAGCTGAACACCATGGGTCACAGTCCCTTAGTCCACTTCTTTATACAGTCTATAGGGTGCAGGCCCTTTAATCTCCTGTACATTATCTGCTCCTGTATAAGTGTATATTCCCCCACAGTTCCACAGCGTTAGCAGAGCAGACAGTTCCAGCTGCCATGTTATTGACCCTCTGTGACTGCATGTGAACAAGCCCCTCCTCGGCCCTCACCATCTCCTCTTGTTTGTCTTTATAAAGTGCCCCATGCGCTAACAACTGGCAAATAAACTCTCCGACAGCCCATAATAACCACGAGCAACGGACTATACTTTCAATTAGGCCACCCCTGACCCCAGTAATCGCGCATCGGCTCCGCTCTTCCAGGAAAATGCGCTGTGTTTTTTTCTCCCCAAAGCCTCAGAGAGAGAGATGTGATTAAGGCGGCGGATCGACCCACGCCAGCCCAGAGAGGAGCCTCATAACTGGGTATCGATCGGTCTGCGGCGGCCCCTCTGGATGTGTGGATGTGTGGATATGTATGTGAGATTATATGAGTAAGAGAAAGGTTTCTATTTAAGGCTGGAGCTAAGTGGACGATCGAAGAGGAGTTTGGTCAAATAGGACACAGGAAGGGCCGCTGGGACTGGAGGGAATGTGTTGTGTTATGCATCGATATCTAAAAGAAAATTACTCAAAAAAACCAAAACGTAACAATGTCAAGATGTGTCGAGGACAAACTTTGAATAAAACAGTGAGAATGCAGGTTTCTCAAGGTGTTTTTGAGCTATAAAAACATCTGTAGTGGAATAAACGCAAGACAGAGAAGTTTAATGCCATACTGCGGAATATTTTAGCTGCGTAGTGAAGACAATTTGAGAAGAAAAATGATTAAAAAGTCTAAATAAATGGAATAATATAATAAATGGCTGTCACGCTCCCTTCTAGTCCCGTCTATGGTCTGAACCCCGTTTTGGACAATGCAGCCTATACACAGAGTTTCAGAATAACTAGGACTGTTGCTATAGCGATTAACAATTTAAGGAAAATATTCTATCTTTCGAATGGGAAAAAAGTACTCAAAATGTTGCACGTACCAGAAAGATCTGGCTCCATTGGTATAACATTGTGACTTACAAGACCAGATAAAGTTTGGATTAAGATTTCAAACCTTTGTGATAGTTTGGTGCAATGCATTATGGGTAAATGGGTATGGGTGTATATTTTCATGTAAAAGCTGCTTATTTGATTGCAGCTTCATGTTTCAAACCTGAGAAAGTTGCAGACAAATTTGGTAAACAAGCCTGAAGGCCGTATGTGGGACTATGGTATGACTTGACCAAAATGAATGAATGAATAAATAAATGAATAAATATGCTTTGGTTTAGGCTGTAAATCATGTCATAATTTTGTGGAAATATTTCTGGATTTAAAAAAAAAAAATCTATAGTCTGAATTAATTATTTATTTGCATTTAATTGATATGAATCTAAAATAAATACTGGGAAATATAATATAATAATACATATAATAATGTATTCATAAATAATAATAATAATAATAATAATAATAATAATAATAATAATAATAATAATAATAATAATAATAATAATAATAATAATAATAATAACAAATTCCCTTGTATTTAATTGTTAGTCTACATTTTATACATTTATAGGCGAACGCTAGGTTCCTGGGTGAATACTGGATCTTTTTTTCCTGATGTTGTGATTAAAGGCGCACTCTATTGTGTTTTGGACTCAGGGAAAACCGACCTCCACCTCGAGAAAGTGCAACGGAACAGCCAATCAAATCGGGGTTCCGAAATACAAACCCGGGCTTGTTTGGTGCAGACCGAGTCGGTTGGACATGAAACTTTCTCTGGCATCCATATTTTCTCCAACTGTTGCAATAGAACGGATTTACAACAGATGTCGGGAGAACTGACTTGGATTTATCCACTACTGACATTCAACAGGATGCGGAACAACACACTTCAGAATGAACATGTTGTCAGTCTTCAGTAAATACATCTAAAATTTGACTTTGGCATGAAGAAAATGTGCATGGACCAACTGAGAAAGCAATAGCATGCAAACCAGATTTAGAGCAAATGTGTTACTTAACTTGGGTTTAAGTAACTGAATACTTTTGTTTAAACATCATTTCCTTTGTCCTCTCTCATGACATATTTAAACCCAATCCCACAGCTCCTTCTTATCCTCCCCATCCGTGAGGACAATGAATGAATAAATAAATATGTTCTGGTTAAGACTGTAAATCATGTAATAATTCTGTGGAAATATTTCAATTTAGCCTGAAATGTCAATGTATTATTATTTTTTTATGGATATGAATCTACATGCCCGCACCCCTATGAACTAACATCAAGGACCATGTTGTCCACCCTCCTGTGGGCTCACCACCTGCAGAGGGGTTCATGGGGGGGGGGGCAGGTGCTATGAGTATTGGGCAGCAAGCTGCCCCCGCGACCCAGCCGGATTAAGCGGGAGAAGATGGATGGATGGATGGATATGAATCTAAAATAAATACTGGAACATATACAAATTTGATAAGAGACTTCCTTGAAACTAAGAACACAAATAATGTCCTTATATTGAATTGTTAGGCTACATTTTGTATATTTATAGGCTCTTGTTCGCTTTTTTGGGAATCTTCAGTAAATACATCTAAAATAGTGTGACCAGACGTCCCTGTTTACCTGGGACAGTCCCAGTTTTGAGCCCTGTGTCTCCTGTCCCAGTGGATGTATCCCAGTTTTATATAAGAAATATAATCTGATCCCTGCCAACAGTAAAGAGGCATAAAGAGGCACAAATGTATTAGACCACCGCCCAGTATAAGGTGTTTGCTGCTGCCATATGTAATTTAACAGTATTTCTGTTTACAAAATATCTTCTTATGTTCCTATAATGGTTACTCCACCAGTATAGCAGGATCTTTTATCAAAACAAAACTATTGTTGCTAAATTTTCGAGTTTAGTGTTTTGCAAAAATGACACCAAAATCTCATCCAAATCTCTAACAGCTGAAAACTATTTGGAACTCAATAACAAAAGAGACTTTGCAAAACAACATAAAAACAATGTCAGTAAGAATGCAGCTGTTCTCTGTGCCAACGGACCTCAGAAAATATTCACATTTTTGGTTGTTTGTCAATAAATTTCAATTCCAATTGGTCAATTTCATTGTTATTCATTAAGAATAATTGTAATTTGTTTAGATTAAAAAAAATTAAAAATCTGTTTAAAAATGACCAAAACACAAAGAAAACGTGACTATACTGACTCACATGTTAGTCATGAATGGGCCAAGTGCAGAACAGTTTTCCTTAATTACTCACATTTTATTATTATCAGCCATCAGACAACCAGGGAAATTCTGGTCACTCTAATCTAAAATATTAGACTTTATAATCTTCAGTATAAATACATGTGTAAGTTAAGTCCTTGACATGAAGAAAATGTGCATGGAACAACCATAGGGTGACCAGATTTTCACATTTCAAAACTGGGACACACCCGGGTTAGGAGTGTGATGAAAAAAGTGTGTCCATTCTCGACTCATGTGTGGGTCAGTGTAAAATCACAGACAAAATACGGAAGCACTTCTTCCCAATTTTGGCTGCACAAATGCAATTTATGCTCCTCTAGTTTAGACCTGGTTTAGAACTGAAAAAGTCCTATTTTAGCCCAGGTTTAGTCCTGGTTTAGACTTGACATAGTAGTTCCATTTTAGGCCTAGTTTAGTCCTGGTTTATACCTGATATAGTAGTTCCATTTTAGCCTTAGGTTAGTCCTGGTTCAGACCTGAACCAGGACTAAACCTGGTTTAGCCCAAGTTTAGACCCGGTTTAGATGTGGTTTAGACCTGAAATAAACCTGATATAGTCCTGGTTTAGACCTGTTTTAGACCTGAAATAGACCCGGTTTAGTCCCAGTTTGGTCAAATAGGGACACCTGGGACATTTCTTCTATAAAACTGGGACAAAAAACCCCCAAAACAAAACAGTGATTTGTCCCAGTTTTATAAAAGAAATGTCCCAGATGTCTCTATTTTGGACCAATTTGATCCCTGCCAACAGTTAAAAGAGGCATAAACTGTCATTTTTTTAGGTAAAGTACAGAAAATCTGCTTAAAAATGACAAAAACACAAAGTCTATACTGACTCCTTAATTATGCACTTGTTTTCACAGTTTATTTTGAATATCTGGTCACCCTGAACAACAAGAAGAAAGCAATAGCATGCAAACCAGATTTAGAACAAACATGTTACTTCACTTGGGCTTAAGTAAATTAATGCTTTTGTGTAAACTGGATTTTCTTTGTCCCCTCTCATGACATATTTAAACCCAATCCCGCCGCTCCCACTAACCCTCCACATCCGCGAGGACATTAGCTTAGTACGCTTCAGTGGCACAGATGCTAACTCCTCTGACATGTTTAAGTCGCTAAAATCTCACGCTTCAATGTGTTCGCCGTGATTAGAGCCGGGTTAACTGCTCCCCTGTCACAGCGATTAAACCAGATCACCACAAACGCACACACGGCCGGATCTGCGCCACACGCTAAGCTAGCTCTCTCACGTTAGCATCATTAGCATGGCGTGTATGGCCTTACAGGATCTAGTCTTTGTTTGCGTTGCATGCGATGGAGCCGGGTAAAGAGGTGATAAAAAATGCAGATGAACTTGAGCAGAATGAGTTTGTGGGTTACATGCAGAACCCATAAGGCTAAAGGGCCAAAGGGTAAGAGGTTTCCTACTGGAGTCTGCCCCAGGACATTTTAGCATTAAATTAGGCGTGAAACAGTGGCTGCACTATAGTTGGTTCATCATCTAGAGTAGACAAAGGCAGTCTATTTTACTTCATTGTGTGTGTTATTCGGTTTAGCCCCGGAGTGTCCAAATTATGGCCCTCAAGTCAATAAGCCATGCAAATCTGAGTAATTCTACCGCTATATACTCAAAGGGCCTCGTTCATGAAACGTTCTTATGAACACATTTGTACCTAAGGCCTTTACATGAACATTTGTGGCACTCACAAAGCTATTTCTTAACTGAAAATGTTCTTCTGGAAGAACAAATCATGCGAACAGTCAGGAGGACTCATAAGAACAAAAATTCTACTGTTTTAGAATATTATTACTCTGATAATGCAACAGTGGTCATACCGGCTTGTCAAAGCCTGATCCTGTCAGATCTCAGACGCTCAGCAGGTCTGGGCCTGGTTAGTACTTGGATGGGAGACCACTGGGAACACCAGGTGCCACAAGAGGCGGCACGGTGTCTAAGTGGCTAACACTCATGTCTCACAGCAAGAAGGTTTCAGGTTCAATCCCCGGGTCACACAGGCCTTTCTGTGAGGAGTTTGGGTTTCCTCTGGGCACTTCGGGGCACAACCCAAAACATGCTAGCATCCCTTTGAACTGAAATGACGGACCAGGCTCAGATGATGTGGGTCCACCTCATAGGGGTCAAATGTGGAGAGGACTTGGCTGCCCCTGCAACCGAGCCGGAAAATGGATGGATAATAATGCAACAAAAAGTTCTAATTCCTCCATGATTCTATCCTGTGTTCGTTGGGTCTAACAGACTTTCTCCAGGCTCAGCCCCAGTGCTCTCCATATGGGCCTCTGTCACCGAGCTGGACTCAACACCCCCATCACAAATCAGACTGATCAAATGGATAAGCTCAGTGCCTGTGTGAAGGACATCAAAACCTGGATGACCCTGAATTACCTGCTCTTAAATCCTGAAAAAACAGAGGTCATTGTTGCCGGTCCTAAAGGTCAGAGAGATTCTCTGTCCGACCAGATAATCTCGGAGTCGTATTTGACCGAAATCTCTCATTCACAGCTCATATAAACCAAGCTTGTAAAACTGCATATTTTCACCTACGAAACATAACTAAAATCAGAAATATTTTGCCTAAAAATGATGCTGAAAAACGTATCCATGCATTTGTTACATCCAGACTAGATTACTGTAATTCTCTGCTCGCCGCCTGTGCTAAAGGTACTTTAAGAAGCTTCCAGTTGGTCCAAAATGCAGCGGCCAGAGGCCTAACAGGAACTAAAAGAAGAGATCACATCAGTCCTGTGTTAAAATCACTTCACTGGCTTCCTGTCGAGTTTAGAATTAAATTCAAAGTTCTCCTCCTGACATACAAAGCCTTAAACAATATGGCCCCATCATATCTTCAGGATGCCATTGTCTCGTATCAGCCAAATAGAGCACTTCGCTCTCAGAATGCAGGATTATTAGTGGTTCCTAGAGTGTCTAAAAGTACAGTGGGGGGGAGAGCTTTCAGTTACCAAGCTCCTGTATTATGGAATCAACTCCCTGTTGATGTTAAACAGGCACCCACAGTCTCTTTATTTAAGACCAGGCTTAAAACCTTCCTCTTCGGAATAGCTTATGACCAGGTTACTTAGTTTGATGTCACTCCTAACTAACTATGACCAGGTTGGTTGGGAGTGACATTAAAATCCCAGGTTAAAATAAACTGCCGCAGGAGATAACAAGCCGGGGGAAGTGTGGCAACCTGAGCACTCCTCTGTTTCCTCCTATTTTCTCATCAGCATCACTGTTCTCATCTGTAGCTCGTTCATTGCTATTCACATGTTGTCCCCTGTCCCACTCCCCCTGTGGAGTGTAACTCTTTCAGACGCCTGATGACAGCTGGACCCCTCTCCTCTTCCTCGCCTGACTCTCCTCCTCCTCGCCTGGCCTCCTCCCTCCCCGCCTGGCCCTCCTCCACCAGCTGCCCAGCCCTCCTCCTCGCCCGGCCTCCTCCTCCTCGCATGGCTCCTCCCCGGCTCCTTCTCCACCTGGGTAGCTGTGGCCATACCGAACTGGCCCACGGGCCTGGACATCTATAGCCTGTCCGTCCATGGGAGTGGATCTCTCCTTCACTGCAATTCTCCCTGAGGTTTCTTCTTTTTCCCAGGTTCTTGGGTTTTTTGGAGTTTTTCCTTGCTGAGAAGGAGAGTCTAAGGACAGGGGATGACTGGACGATGTTTCATTTGCTGCTTTACATGAATGTTGTTTATTCCTGTTTTGATATGTCTGTGTGTATGTTTTACTCATCAAAATCTTGGAATGCCCTTAGAGGCAACTGTTGTTGTGATTTTGGGCGCTACAAAAATAAATTGAACTGAATTAAATTGAATTGAATCACCCCCCTCTCCCCTCATAACCATATCCTTACCCTGCCCCTCCTTCATTATTTACCGCGGGTCAGCGATCGTGGAAATCGCACGAAATATGATAAAAGATAAGATAAATAAGATAAAATCTTAAATCTTGTTCATGTGAGTTTGGACATTTGAAATCTCCGCTGAAGCTGTAAAACTTCTGTAGTCTGAAGACACTCCACCTGACCTCCTCATCACTCTCTCCCTCGCCCTTTCACGTCTCATAATGCCAAACCCATATTGACCATATTTGGAAGATCAGAGGACGTTTCTAACCAAATTTTAATTGTCTATGTAATTTTGAGAGAAAATAGAGAGAGGGAGGAGGACAGAATAGAACAAGGAAAGAGGAAGAGAAAAGATGAGAGAAGAGGGGGTAAGAGAGAGATGCGAGGGAGTAGGGGAGAGAGAGGAGGAAGAGAGAAAGAAAGTGTATGTGAGATAGAGAGAGAGGGTGGGAGGAGGATGAAAAGAACAAAAAAGAGGAGATAGAAGATAGAAACAAAAAAGTGGAGATCAAGGAGGAAGTGAAGGAAGAATGATAAAGGAGACAGAAAAATGAGAGAGAGGGGAGGAAAGAAAAAGGGGGGATGAAGAAAAAAGAGAGACAGAAAGAGAGAGACAGAAACAGAGAGAGAGGTGAGAAGATAGAGAGATGGAGGACAGAATAGAACAAGGAGAGAGGAAGAAAAGAGAGGAGGAAAGAGGGGAGATGAAAGAAGGGGTAAGAGAGAAATGAAGAGGGAGTAGGGAAGCGAGAGGAGGAAGAGAGGAGGAGAGACAGAAAAAGATAGGAAGGAAAGAAGGTGAGAGCAAGAAAGTGAAAGAGAAGAAGAAGGGAGGATGAAAAAAGAAAAAAAGAAGAGATAGAAGAGGAGAAACTAAAAAGAGGAGACAGAGGAGGGAGTGAAGGAAGAATGATAAACAAGAAAGAAAAAGGAGAGCAAAGAGGAGGAGAAAGGGAGGGAATGAAGGAGGGATAGGGAAAGAATAAGACAGAGAGAGGGAGAGAAAGAGAGGAAGAGATGACAGACAGGAGGAGGAAGGGAGAAACTGGGAATGAAGAGGAGAGTAAAGAAGAAGAGAAGAAGGACAGGGGAAATTATAAATATATACAGTATATAGAGAAACGAGTGGAGAGAGGGATGAGTGGGAGGAGAAGTTTTGTGAGCCTAATATCCCAGCATGCCCCTCTTCTCTCAGGAGATGTTGTAGATCTGTGTGTTCCCGATGAATTATGAGCTGCTCCAGAACCACTGGGACTGAAGCACCAAACAAAGACTCTATCAGCACACGTCTTCAACTGCACTGTTATAACCCAACAACAGGCCTATTCACTCTGTTATAACCCAACAACAGGCCTATTCACTCTGTTATAACCCAACAACGGGCCTATTCACTCTGTTATAACCCAACAACGGGCCTATTCACTCTGTTATAACCCAGCAACGGGCCTATTCACTCTGTTATAACCCTGCAACGGGCCTATTCACTCTGTTATAACCCAACAACGGGCCTATTCACTCTGTTATAACCCAGCAACGGGCCTATTCACTCTGTTATAACCCAACAACGGGCCTATTCACTCTGTTATAACCCAACAACGAGCCTATTCACTCTGTTATAACCCAACAATGGGCCTATTCACTCCGTTATAACCCAACAACGGGCCTATTCACACTGTTATAACCTGAAATAATGGGCCTGTTCACTATGTTATAACCCAACAATGGGCTTATTCACTCTGTCATAACTGAACAATGGGCCTATTCACTCTGTTATAACTGAACTGGGCCTATTCACTCTGTTATAACTGAACAATGGGCCTATTCATGCTGATATATCTAAAGGTCTACTCACTCTGATGTAACTTAACACTAGGCCTATTCAGTCTGTTATAACTAAACACTGGGCATATTCAGTTATAACTTAGGCCCCATTCCACACTACTATGTATTTGAGTCTTTTTTTGCAGATGCAGTGTTCGTCCACACTAATCTTATGGAAAACGGCTCCAGAGACGGAACGATCTGGAGCCGCAGCTCACACAAATTCAGCTGAGCACAGATCTGATCCGGCACTGTGTGGACGAGTGAAACCTCTGATTCGCTGACGTAGGAGCTCTAGTTGCCGTCCTTACTGGACCATGTCACTGTGATCTGCTTTTTAGTCTTTCGCTGGGTTTGTGACATCGGTCATGCGATGTTATTGCGAAAAAGTTTAAACAAACCCGAGACAAACATGAAACAGCATCAGTCCACAAAAAGACAAGAAAAGACAAGAAAAGACACAGTGCTCCACTCCTTGTTTTTACCGCTCACCTGGTGTCATGACGTTATGAGGCCAGCCTATTCATGTGACTAGTGTCAGGATGCAAATTGTTTCCAGTATGTGATACGGTGATTCGTTTCAGTGTAAACGTAGTCTAAACACTAGGCCTATTCACTCTGTTATAGCGTAACACTAGGCCTAAAATCTTTCCATTTAAGTGCATAGGCATAAATCCAGTAGTTTATGCCTCACACAAACACTCACACTAGTAGCGTACGCCTCAGTGTCCAGTACAAACAATCACACTAGTCCCATTCTGTCCTCCTCTCTCTCCTCGTCTTGTCTCTCCATTCCTCTCCTCCTCTTTCTCCCTCCCTCTCTCTTCTCTCTCTCTTTTCCCTGATGGTCTAAATCCTAAACATATAAGAGCACATGCAAAAGCCCAGTATGTGCCAGTGTCCAGTCCAAACACTCACTCTAGTCTCATTCTGTCCTCCTCTCTCTCCTCCTCCTGTGTATCTTTCCTTTCTCCTTTCTTTCTCATCCCTCTCTCTCTTTTCTCTGATGGTCTAAATCCTAAACACATAAGAGAACATGCATAAATTCAGTCGTGTACGTCTCAGTGTCCAGTACAAACACTCATTCTAGTCTCATTCTGTCCTCCTCCTCTCTCCATAACCTGGCAGAGTAACTGAATTGAGTGATACACATTCTCCATCTTGAACGCCTCTCACTGAAAACAACAATTAGAACTCCAGACTGTCCATGTGAATGTTTGTGCCGATAGAATAATTTCAGAAGTAAAACTAATCTTGTATTTGAAGGATTTATGTCTGAGCAGCAGCAGCGAGTTGTACTTCCTGATAGAAAGCTCGGCAGCGGCGGACTGATATATGAGAAAATAGTTCCTCAACATGCGACGATTCATGCGATGCAAGGTTAGTTTTATTTGACACATTATTCTATCGACACAGATGTTCACATGGATAGTCTGGAGTAAGGGATGTAACAATAACCGAAATATGTTTATATCGTATCGTCAAAGGTCTCACAATAATATCGTGGGGCATCACAATATATCAAATCTAGGGATGGGCATGATTAGTCGACGAATCAGTAATTGATCATTAAGAATTTCGTCGATCACATTCATTTTAATTGACAAACAGAATTTAGGCTGCTGTGTGTAATGTAGAGCAAGGAGTCGAGGCTGCGTCTCACAGCACAAACACTGGAGTTACAGTCCCACGTCTCAGCTCTGGCTCCTTGGAGATCACTATATCCCTCAGAGTGCGTTTACCTGCACGTCAGTATCCTGGTTATGGTTGGGTTTTTTGAGTATCCCGGTTTCGCAGGTATATGCAGTATCTCCAACGTGACATACGCACAGAACAGACTCACCAGCCTCATCACATCCTCTGTCACAGAAAGAACACTCATATCCCACTGAGTCGTGTTTAGTCCAACCGAAGCTGAACACGTCAGCGCACAAGGAAAGAGCTGTTTTTTTCACTTACTGTTTATGCAAATGAGCCATGTGGTTTTAAGTTTAATTTCTGTAAAACTTAAACAAATGTGCCAAAGCTGCATTAAACACATTCTAATCTCACAGGGGCTGATGTGGCTCTATAGTGGTGATGGTTTATATGTTGTAAAGTTGAGTTTATTTATGCAGATTAGTAACAGTAATAATAATTATGATGATTTTAATATCAAAATGTTAATGATTAATCGAAAATCGATCGTTAATTTTCCCGACGATCAATTAAGAACATTTAATCGAATGCCCATTCCTAATCAAATCCCAAGTCTGTTTCAGTGCAGACTACATGAAGAAATTACTGTTCAAACACTTTAAGTTAAGTTTTGTGAATGCATTTTTAGAGGAAAAAGTAGCCGATTCACAGTTTTATATTACAATAAATCTGGTACGGTGAGATGTTTATGGTGAAAATATGGTACAGAGAGATTTGGATATTGTTCCATCCCTAATGACAATAAATGTACCAAATGTTGTCAAAGCATTTTAGAATGTCAGTCTTGTTATTATGTAGAATATCGTAATATCGTGAGCCTCCCAACCATATTGCAATAAATATCGTATCATAAATATTGTTAATATTACAGATCCACGGTGTAGACCTGGTGCTCGGGGTTGTCGTCACGTTGCCTGAAACTCCTCCCCCTGCCATAGAAGCCCTGTGATTGGGCTGACCACTGCTCGGGGCCAGTTTACCTCTCCTCTTCCTCTCTGTCCTCCTCCTTCTCTTTCTCTTTTCCTTCCTGATCTAAACCCTGAACACATAAGAGCACATGTGCGTGAGTCCAGTACGCATCAGTGTCCAGTACCAACACTCACTCTAGTCTCATTCTGTCAGACTCAGAGCACCTTCAGGGACAATGTTTGTTTGCGAACAATACACAGTCTACGCACCGGAGCAGTGAACAAATGCAGACTTTAACGTGGGAATTCAGGAGCCAGTCTCAAACTTTCACTGGAGTTTCTTTCTCTCTTAGAATAAACGACCATATGCAGAAAAATGATGTACAATTATATAACACCTCAAAACTAGACTAACAAGCTAAGAAATACTGGGCAGGTTTAGGCTGGGGCGACTGTGGCGGTTGTGTCCTTAAGCAAGACACCTCACCCACATGGCCAGTATGTTTGTTCGAAAGTGATGGAGTGAATGATTGTTGCTCTTTAAGAGGCTTGTGGAGCTTGTGAGTTAAACACTTCAGGAAAAGCTCTTTAAGCAACATGATAATGAAAACAGAACATACCAAACCTTACAAAACTTGGATTTGTAGTAATTGTATTATTGGTAGTACTAGTGGTAGTAGTTGTCAGAGAAATTCAATCACTATGCAGTACTGAGGGTCTATGGGTGGAACAGGTGTTTAGTAGTAATAGTAGTAGTGGTAGTAATAGTAGAAGTAATAGTAGTAATAGTATTTGCTGTATTAGTAGTATAACTTCTCTTTCAATTAAAAAGTGAAAGACTTGAGTATTTGTAGTGGTATTTAGAGGGCAAAATCTGTTGGAACAATAGTAGTAGTAGTAGTAGTAGTAGTAGTAGTAGTAGTAGTAGTAGTAGTACATTTCTCTTAATTAAAAAGCGAAAGATGAATATTTGTGGTGATACTTAGCAAAGTCTGGTGAAACAGGTGGGACATTTGTAGTAGTAGTAGTAGTAGTAGTAGTAGTAGTAGTAGTAGTGGTAGTAGTAGTAGTAGCACTAGTAGTAGCAGTATTAGTAGTAGTACTTTTCTCTTAATTAAAAGGCAAAGACGTGAGTATTTGCGGCGGTATTTAGAAAGCAGAGTCTGGAGGAACAGGTGGGACATTTGTTGTAGTAGTAGTAGTAGTAGTAGTAGTAGTAGTAGTAGTAGTAGTAGTAGTAGTAGTAGTAGTAGTAGTACCAGTAGTAGCAGTATTAGTAGTAGTACTTTTCTCTTAATTAAAAGGCAAAGACATGAGTATTTGCGGCGGTATTTAGAGAGCAGAGTCTGGAGGAACAGGTGGGACATTTGGAGGTGGCTTCTGCTCCATCTGTGACTCAGTCTGATACACACAGAAGAACACGACTGACGGAGGAGAGGAGAGAGGGAAGGAAGGAGAGGAGAGAGGGAAGGAAGGAGAGGAGAGCCGGATGAGGAGAGAAGTATAGATAGAGGAGAGAATGATGGAGGAGAGAGTGAGGGATGGAGACAGAGAGGGCTGAAAATAGAGAGATGGCGAGAAGGATGAGGGAAAGATGCAGGAGAGATAGATGATGATAGAGAGATGGAGGAGAGAGACGGAATAGAGATAAAGGAGATGGTTGACAATGGAGAGATGGGTGGAGGAGAGAAGGTTGGAAGAGAGAGAGGGATGGAGCAGACATAGAGGGATGGAGGACAGAAGGATGGGGAGGGAGAGGTAGAGAAGAGAGGGCTGAAAATATAGAGAAGGATGAGAGGAAAATTGAGGAGAGATGGATGATATAGAGAGATGGATGGAGGAGAGCAGAACGGAGGAGAGAAAGAGACAGATGGATGAAAGAATGATGGACAGATTGAGGAGAGATGGATGGACAAAAGAGAGGTGGACGGAGGAGAGTAGAATGGGGATGAAGGAGAGAGAAGGATGAAGGAAAGACAGATGGTGACAGAGAAAGGGATGGAGGAGAGAAGGACGGGGACAGAGAGGGAGAGGAGAGAGGGCTTAAAATAGAGAGATGGAGAGAAGGATGAGCGAAAGATGGCGGAGAGATGGATGCAATAGAAAGATGAGTGGAGTAGAGAAGCATGGAAGAGAGAGCGAGGGATGGACAAGAGAAGGATGGAGAGAAAAAGAGGGATAGAGGAAAGAAGGATGGGGAGAGAGGTAGAAGAATGAGGGCTGAAAATAGAGAGATGGAGAGAAGGATGAGAGGTAGATGACAATAGACAGATGAGATAAAGGAGAGGAGAGAAGGATGGAAGAGAGAGAGGGGGATGGAGGAGAGAGGGATGGGGCAGAGGGGTAGAGAGGATGAGAGAAAGATTGAGAAGAGATGGGTGACAATGGAGAAATGGGTGAAGGAGAGAAGGATGGAAGAGAGGGATGGAGGAAAGAACAATGGGAGAGAGAAAAAGGGATGGACGAGAAAGAGAGGGATGGAGGAGGGAGTGAAGGGGATAGAGAAGTAGAGAGGGCTGAAAATAGAGAGCTGGAGAGATGGATGAGAGAAAGATTAAGGAGAGATGGATGACAATGGAGAGATGGGTAGAGAAGAGAAGTATGGATGGGAGAAGGATGGATTAGAGAGAAAGATGGAGGAGAGAATGATGGTGAGAGAGAAAGGGATGGAGGAGATAGAGACTGGGAGAGAGAGGTAGAAGAGCGAGGGCTGAAACAGAGAGATGGAGAGAAGGAAGAGAGAAAGATTGAGGAGCGATGGATGACAATGGAGAGATGGGTGGAGAAGAAAAGGATGGAGTAGAGAGACAGGAATGGAGGAAAGAAGGATGGAGGATGGGGAGGGAGAGGTGGAAGAGAGAGGGCCAAATGAGAGATGAGAGATGAACGATAATAACGAGACAGATGAAGAGAGAACAAGAGAGAAAGGTATGGAGGAGAGAAAGGCAGAGGAGAGAGAGGGCTGAAAATAGAGAGATGGAGAGAAGGATGAGAGAGAGATAGAGGAGAAACAGATGACAAAAGAGAGATAGAGGAGAGAGGGACAAAGGAGAGAAGAAGAAATAAAGAAGTGACTGGACACAAATGGGTAAAGCTCCTTTACCCCATTTAAAACTGTCTGTCAGGTCAGTCATGTGTGATGTCATATAGTACTTGGACCTGTGATGACCACTAGGGGCAGCACACACTAAGTAACTTGTATTTAGTTTCACTTTAACACACACACACACAACTTCCTAAAAAGAATTTCCCAACACACTGCACACACGGCACACAGTGATATTCCCGTGTGCGTGTTCTCCGTCTCTCACTCTTGTTCCTGATAGAATCGTCATTGTTGTCACTTACACTGGAAGTAGAGCTCCTCGTCGCCCTCTTGAGACGCTTTGCTGTAGCCGCATTGTCTGAAAAACACAAACAGATGAAGACGTGAGGAGGTTCAGTCCCGCCGGCGCCACACAAATAATACAGACTTTCCTGTGAATCGCACGGAAATGTAGAGAGATAAGGACGCTCCGAGTGATAAGAAGAGAGAGGGAGGACGGAGGAGAGGTGCAGGGGGACATGGGGCTGGTACAGTCAGGCTCAAAGACATGTCGGCTGTGCAACTTGTACTTTGTGTAAGAAATAGGTAACACTTTATAATAAGGTGCCATAATAAACAGAAAACTAATCATTACCTAACCCTTCATTAATATTTAATTGTTACTAAAAGATGTATTTTGCACAAGTTAACAGTTTTTTTTATCATTAACTAAACATTAATTGTTGTAATTGTAATAAATAGAAAATAATATTGTAGTAATATTTGTGAATAGTTAACTAAATGTCTTATTGGCACTGCTTATCTCAATATGAACCTCTCAGTGTAACTGTCACTGTAAAATATTTGCTATTGTTAATAAATAGTTAATAATTACTGATCCAACATAGGTGCCCCATGCTGATATATGCTATGCTGTATATTACTAATGTATTAATTAAGCTTAACCAACTTAACCAACAAGGATCCTATGAGGAGAGGTTCACACAATAACAGCATTCATCTGTGGGTCAGTGGATCTGATTGCTCTAGCTGTGATGTTTATGTAAGAGTGAAATTCGGAATCGGAGGCGAAACACTCCTAAGAACTGAGCTGTGTTGTTAGGAGTGTTTTGCCTCTGATCTACTGTCACATGTACTGTCAAAGTTACCCCCCGATAGAAACATTCTACTGAACCAAAAATAGACTAAACAAAAGCATGTATGTTTTTCACATTGGCTGTGTTTATTGCACTGAAAAACATGTGTCCTTAATGGGTGGGGGCTTGCACCTCCACAAACCTGACTCATATCTGACCTGGAGTAGGGTCACCTCCTGCTTGTTTCCCTGGAAATGTTGTTTCATATAATGTCCCACCATCTGACATAAAACTTGTTCAGATCCGTGATACGGGGGCCAAACACACTGCAACGGCCCAACTCGTCTCAATCAGAGAAAACAGCTTCATGTACAGAAATGATGCAAATTCACATACTCAAACACAAGTTTAAACAAGCTACAAATAAAGAATGTGGTGTAAATGAAAAAACAAAACAAAACACGTGGCCAGAAACAAAAACAAATGTATCATTATCAAATGTGCAGCAAATAGAGAAATGAAGCACAGAACGATGAAAACCAAGAAAACACTGAAAAACGCTGCATAAAGAATCACCACAATGGAAGTGCTCCAAACCTGCAGGGGGTGTTCTCACTGTAACTGTGTCTACAGCAGGAACAAATGATTGTTATGGCGACTTGACGTGCAAATGTGTGGCTTTGTAAAGTCTGGTGTGATATAATGAAATAAACAACACATGATGTACGGTGTTGTACAGCGATATTTATATTATTTAGAAACACAGTATATGAATAGAATCAAATAAAAGCCACATGACCGTAACAAACATTGAGCTGTTCCACTGAGAGCGCCCCCTGCAGGTGTAGAGCACTTCCGTTGTGGTGACTCTTTATGCAGCGTTTTTCAGTGTTTACTTGATTTTCATTGTTTTGTGCTTCGCATCATTTCTCTATTTGCGGCACATTTAATGAGGATGTTTCTTTATTTCTTGCGACGCGTTTTTTTCATTTGTACCACTTTCTTTATTTATACCTTGTTTAAACATGTGTTTGAGTTTGTGAATTTGCATTGTTCCTGTACTTGAAGCTGTTTTCTCTAACTGAGACGCACTGGGCCATTGCAGTGCATTTGATTCCCGTCGGTATCATGAAGACTGTTCTGGTTTTAACTTTCTATTGCCATGGATGTGGCACCTCAAGAAAGTTACATACTGTGACTTTAATATGATATGCAATATGTTTAGTGATTTCAGTTTCTTTGCTCGAGATTTAGTGGCAAAGACAAAATATGTGGACCTGATTCACTCCTGTTTTATAGTACAAAGTTTAGTTCTGGTTTTTACTAGTGTACCCAGTCTAGACCTGGTTTAGACTTGGTTCAATCCCGGTTTAAATCCAGTTTTAGACCTGGTTTTCTAAGTCCTAATTTAGTCCTGGTGTAGTTGCGGTTTAGTCCTGGTTTAGTCCCAGTTCAGTCCTGGTTTACATCTTGGGGGAGTTCCGTTTTATCCCGTCTCTTGTAATCTGGTTTAAAAACTAAATTAGGAGCCGACCTGTCCCTGTAAATCACCTTAAACCAGTGTCCTTAAGCTAGGACCCGAGGAGACGGACCAGCAAGGAATCAAGGAAGGATGCAAGGAAGCGACAAAGGAAAGGAGACAAGGAGAAGGGAGTTTGACAGAATTGGGATTAGCCAAATGTGAGGGGGTCCTTAGGGAGTTAAACATGGGGGAAAACAATAGTAAAGTAGGGTACATGTGGGGGGGAGGTGCCCTTTAAAACGACAGGACAATAGAAGAATATAGAACAAAGATGAGAGCGCGAGTTAGGCTTAAAAGAGCTGTGATAATGGACAGAACAATGTAGGGTTTTAGTCTGTGTAAGCACAAAGCAAGGGAGCCGAAATAAGGCGGAAATTTTGAGTAGAACCAAAAAAATAAAATAAAAAATAAATAAAAATAAAAATACAAAAAAGTAAAATAAAATAAAGTAAAATTAAATAAAATAGAAATAAAATCAAATAGATTAAAAGGACTATGTAACTTTTCTGCTACTACTTGCTTATCTCCATGTTCCCCAGTATGTCATAAAACCTGAGACAAGCGGGTGATGCCACCAGACCAAGTTATGGGTCAGATCTGTGGAGAGGCAACCCAGCTCACACAAAAAATACATAAGATTTTATGTCTTATGTGTGGTTTTAAAAAAAGTGAGAACTTACTATGTCTGGAGGACTAGCAAACTGACAAAACGTATTTACAATAGGGATACACCGACATAATACTTGCATCAGATATCGGCGCCAATATTGAACATTTTGCTTGCATCAGAGATCAGTCAGTCGATATCTGTCAGTCTATACTGGTGGAATAAAACTTTCTGCAAAATGTTAGCCCAGTCTCATAATATTCAACTTTTTTGCAAAGCTGTTCTATATTTAAAATATGGTTTGATTACAACTCAAAACATGCACTGTAGGTGTGAAAGTTGTGTGAGTGAGTGTTGGTGGTGGTCGGAGGCACCGTTGGCGCCGCTTGGCTTAGCAGCCGCGCCTCCGTCAGTCTGCCCCAGGGCAACTGTGGCTACAACAGTAGCTTACCACTACCGGGTATGGAGTGAATGAAGATGCTCTGTAAAATGCTGTGTAAAGCACTTTGGGGACATGTGTCTGTGTAAAGTGCTATATAAATAAACCTTAGCTTACCTTACCTTAAGGTCAGTACTAGGGATGTCCCAATCCAATATTCAGTATTGGCATTGGCTCCGGCTCTTTTATGAGTGTTGGAAAGTATTGAACAGACCCAGTTTCACATGTTTTTGCGGCATTGAGACGCTTTACGGCAGCCGTAAATCAAAACACCACCATGTCGCTGTGTGGGACTTTTCACTACAACAAAACGAGAGTCAAACAGCAACGCAATCGCTGCAAACAAACAGTTTCTCCTGGAGGAACCAGCAGAGCCACTTTAACACTACTAATTTGATTCGTCACTTACAAAAGAATCACCTGGACGAGTTTGAGATTTACAAAGCCACAGCAGCAAACACTGGTGGAGGTATTTCAGAGAAGGGAAAGTCGGGAAGGCTTTCGTCATCTAATGGACTTTTTGGAGCTAAGGTACGAACTTCTTTCATGATACTACATTACAGAGACAGAGCTACCGGAGCTAATCGGATCGGAAGCTAAAAAATCTTGATGGGAACATCTCTTGTCAGTGCATAAAATTGACTTTTGTGAGCAATTAGTCCCGTTATAATGTCGTCACTTCCCCCAAAACATACCTGGAGTTTCAATTTTATGTTTCATTCACACATTTGAGTAAGTAGTGTCTGTCTACATCTCCAAAGTGTGTTTGGAATTTAAAAACACAGTGGAGCACTTCCTGCATAGCCACATGACATCAGAAGGTGGATCAGAGCATTTTCTGTTTGAAAAAAAACGAAAGAACTCAGCCTAAATGTGCAAGAATTGTGTGTTAAACATGTGTGAATGAAACAAAACACATCTCCAGGTCTGTTTGTGATGAGGAAACTACATTAGAACATAGATCAGAAAATGGTGTAATATGGACCCTTCACATTAAATGATAAATAACAGTTACAAAACACATGTATTTGTGTTTAAAGGAAATACATTATATTTTCAGTCTCTGCCCTGGAATCAGTTGGTAATAAACACATAATTTAAGCATAGTATCGGTATTGGAATTGTAATAGGAAGAGCTGGACGGGTGAGTCACTAATTTAGAAATGTGTATCACGACTATTATGGGAAGGTAATACTGTGTAATACTGAAAAAATAGGTGGCTTAAACTAGTGCAAAGTCAATATACAGGGTGTCCCAAAAACTCTGACATCATTTCACAGACCAATAATTTTGGCAATTCTGTGAAAATTTGAGGTGCCAAACTGATTGGCCTGCGAAATGATGTCAGATTTTTTGGGACACCCTGTACATGGTTTGTGTGTGTGTGTCTTGGCATCTGAAAAATTATAATTACAAGTTTGGCAGATAAATGTTTAAAGACTCAAAGAGAAAATGGTTTAAACGCAGATCGAAATCACCTCTAAATTTGGTAGTTCAAGTCTTCAGTGCATTTTTTCAATCAGCAGTTGTAACAAGGCGGCGAATCGTGTTATTTATAACTGCTGATTATGGTAATTAGGTAAAGCTGTAGTAATTATGGTTCATTAGAAAGCACTTTACCAGCAAATTGCCAACATTAAGAACTGGTTGTGACCATTTAAACGCGGCACAATGCAAATAGACTTGTGTTTAATATAGAGTGCGAATGGTGAGAGGGGACTGCAGTGGTCGTGTGTGTTTATGTTGATGCAGTATTGTTAAAGTGGGACTAGTTGACTTCTGTGGGGTAATAACTGCTTACACGTCACATATTTAGATCAACATGTTTCCTTTTATTGTGCACAACTTCACAAACCTGCACATCGCGCCATGTTTGTCGAGTTATAGTCAAGTTTTTGTATATTTATGGAGAATTGTCATGTAGGACTAAGGTGACTTAGGCTTGTGGGTGGACGTGTGGACAGAATTTTGCAGCTAAATAATACAGAAAATGCACACAAAAGTTCTTGTAGAGGTACAAATGCAAATGCAAATGCAAAAAAAAAGATCTGACAAAGGCTTTTTGTCGAAACATTATTTAACATTATAAAAAAAGCTTTTAGACATTGGCCATTTGAGTGTGCTATGCATTTTGTTTAGTTTTAGAGAATTGTACAGCTAAACATACTGTAAGGAGGATTTAAATAGGGCTCATGAGAGATCACTGGATTACTCAAGCATGCATGAATGACATGTTTTTGATGAGAGAACAATACAGCTCTGGAAAAAAACCACTGCAAAATGATGAGTTTCTCTGATTTGACTACTTATAGGTTTGTGTTTGAGTAAAATGAACATTTTTGTTTCTTTCTCTAAACTACTGACAACATTTCTCCCAAATTCCAAATACAAATCTTGTAATTTAGAGCGTTTATTTGCAGAAAATGACAAATGGTCAAAATAACAAAAAAGATTAAATGTTTTCAGACCTCAAATAATGCAAAGAAAACAAGATCATATTCATTTAAAACAACACAATACTGATGCTTGAACTTAGGAAGAGTTCAGAAATCAATATTTTGTGGAATAACCCTGATTTTTCCTCCTTAAATCAGGTTTGGTTCAGGTGATCACCTCATCAGTGCCTCATGAAGCAGAATGAGGTGTGTTTGTGTTGAATTCAACAGACGCTGGAATGAAACGTCCGTCACACATGTAGAGACGCTGATTTCAGAAAAACAAATGCAGTGGTCTCTTAATTTTTTTTACAGAACTGTATAACAAAGAAAGCTTCAAAAAGTTGATTTTGCAGAATAACACCTCTTTAAACAAACCAGACATTTACTTGTTTACTGTATTAGGTTAAAAAATATTCTGAGACAAATAAGCTTTTAACTTTAAAGAGCTCATATACATTATTTTCTGATCTGTTCTAATGTTATGTTGAGTTGTGTTTTGTTTCATTCACACGTTTAACACACAAACCCTCCATATTTAGGGTGAGTTCTGCTCTCCAGCACAAAACATTCTGTTCCACCTCACGGTGCCATGTGTGAATACAGGAATGGCTCCACCGTGTTTTTAAACAGTGAGCAAGAGTAAATACTCACTTTTACTTTTAACACGGCGTGAGAATTGTGGGGTCCTCGATTGTTTTGTTTTTTTCATTTTATTTATTTGCTAATTTTATTTATTTGCTCATTTTATTTATTTATGTATGTATTTATTTATTTATTTAATGCTTTATTTTATTTCATGTGTTCATTTATTTTGTACCTACTCTGTGCAGCACTTTGGAGACCGTGATGGTAAAATGTGCAATATAAATAAAATTGGATTGGATTGGAGTTGAATTTTTTAAATCAATACACTTTCACTAGAGTCATTTGGATAATAACAGCCCTGGAATTACCAATCTCTACTGAACTAAAAGTGAAACGAGCTGTTAACTTGAAAACTACCACTTTGTTAGGCCATGATCTAAAGTTGCATTATGTAACCTTTCTGGTTGAGGGTCCGTCAAACGCTTTTCTCCATGGAGATGTTATTGCTTTGTCTAGAATGTTTTCCTCCTCTGTTCCTGTCTAACATGGAAGCGTGCCATTAGCGGCTCTTGTGTCTCTGTCCATGGTGCTGAATCATCAATGTTTATCTGGACTGAGAAAACATGACAAATATGGATCTAAATATTGAACAAGGGGTTATTGCACTTCTATGGGTTCACCAAAAACACATAACACGTTTTATCATTTCTATCTTCACGGAGACCAAACCAGACCAAGCTACAGGTTAGATCTGTGGAGAGGCAACGCTGCTCAGAGTCAGAAGGCCTGTTTTTGAGCTATAAAACCACCTATAAAACCACCTGTAATTGAATAAATGGAAAGTAGAGTTGTATCCATAGAAACAAGCAGGTGATGGACTTCAATCAATCGTTTTTTGTTTTTTTTTTGCCTAAACTAGGACCTTTAACACTCACATAATTCATAACGCGCGACACCAAATGATATTTTCCATTAAAACTTCCTGAATTCCATTTTAAATCCGCCTCGAATATAACAGGTCTAATATCTGCACTGACATTTGATCACCATATATTCACGTGATGGATGGCCTTGTATGATGGGTTAAATGTGTGTAGTTCTAAGGGCTGAGGCACGAGTACGAATCCTGAATCAAACCAAAGTGTCTAAAAGTGACAGAAATGAAATGCCATATGCAAAGTCGCCCTTTCTGAACCAAGAACATTTCAATATCCAACTTGAGCCTTCAGTGTTACAGCCTCGTCTGATCCCAACTCACTATTAAAAGAATATACGATCGAAGAATCATGTGAGGTAACTTTTTATGTCACTTTTTCGCTGTTTGTTTCTATGGATACGTCATTGCTCTGCCTGGAATGTTCCACAGTATGACATTAAACAACTCTAACTTACATTTATTAAATTACAGATGTTTTGTCGCTCAAAATACATAGAAAAACAAGCATTCTAACTGTGAGCGGGGTCGCCTCTCCGCAGATGACTTGTAACTTGGTGTGGTTTGGTCTCCATGAAGATAGAAAAGTTTAAAACCATACGGCGAAACATTCCAGACAAACCATACTTTGTAGTGACATTATGCTGGGGGTGTTCTATATGTTTGTATTGGTGGAATGTTCAGATGTTACCATGGAGATACAACACACACATTAGTAAACAGTGTCAAAAAGTTGTAAGATGGCGTGAAAACGTAAGAAAAATACAACTAACTCAGTTCCTTATGGTCAGATTGTGTTAAAAATAAACCTGAGATTAAAGTCTAACTTGAGTAACAGAACTTCAGACAGAGCAGTGCCTACAGTTAGCATCACATGGATTATTTTCATCTTTAAGACAAGTTAGAATGTTGTTACCTCATCAAAAACAGACTTGGAGTTGTGTTTTGTTTCATTCACACATGTTGGAGTAATCTTGCATTATTGGGCTATCTACATTTCTAAAGCTCTGATCCACATTGTGATGTCATAAAGTGGTAGTTTTCAAGTTAACAGTTCTTTTTTAACCTTTAGTTCAGTAAAGTGTCACCGGTCGAGGGGGCGGTCTCGCGGTAATCTACCGCGAGAGTTGGAAAGTAGCTCCTGTGACTGTGCCTATCTATCAGTCGTTTGAGGCCACTGTATGTCAGCTCTCTGGACCAACTCCTACTATCATTGCCACCATCTACAGACCTCCAAAACAAAACAAGGATTTTATAACAGACTTTGCAGCTTTTTTAACACATGTTTCCACACTCTCTTCCAATGTCATACTATTAGGGGATCTAAATATTCACTTGGACATTGTTAATAATTCACTCACCAACGATTTTATATCCTGTCTGGACAGTTTTGGTTTGCAACAGTTTGTTAATTTTCCCACACACTCAAAAGGACATACTCTGGACTCAATCTGCTGCTCAGGCGTTACACCCATGGACTGTAAAGCCAACTTCATCCCATTTTCCGATCATATGCTCCTTACATTTTTTGTCAATCTGCCTTTTTCCAAACATAACCCCACGCGCACCATAACATTCCATAAAATTAAGGACATAAATTTGGACAATTTATCTTTTCATATCAATAATCTACCCAGTACAGACAGTTTTGCAACTCCTGATCAACTTGTGTCACACTACAACACCCACCTCCACAACATCCTTAACACACTTGCTCCACTCAAATCCAGATCGGTCTCTTTCACTCACACTGCACCCTGGTACACCCCCACTCTCCGACAGTTAAAAGCAAAAGGCCGCCAACTTGGAAGACTTTATAACAAAACTGGACTAACTATTCACAAGAACATGTACACACACCACACCCTCCACTACAAAGATTGCATCACCAAAACTAGATCTGCATATTACTCCGGTTTAATCAGTAATCAGTACTAATGAAGGAAATTCCAGGACCCTCTTCTCTCTTGTTTCAACCATCACCAAACCTCCTGACTCCCTTCCATCTCATCTCTATTCATCCGACTTCTGCAATACCTTGGCTTCGTTCTTCACCACAAAAATCCACACTATTCACCAACAGCTTACCCCCTCTTCTGCTCTAACTCTACCTGTCATTACATCTCCTATCACCACCACCCCTTTCTCATCATTTACTCTACCTTCTGTCAATCAAATTTCCTCTTTTATCCAAAAATCCAAAACCTCTTCATGTCAACTTGACCCACTTCCCACTGTCCTTATCAAAGCCACACTTCCTTCTCTTGCTCCTGTTATCACCCACATAATTCATGCCTCCCTCACCTCTGGTACTGTCCCCTCTCCTCTCAAAACTGCTGCTGTCACTCCAATTCTCAAAAAACCTGGTTCAGATCCCACAGACCTCAGTCATTTCCGTCCGATTTCTAACCTTCCATTCATCTCCAAAATTCTTGAAAAAACAGTTTCTGCTCAACTTCACTCTCATCTGTCCTCCAATAACCTGTACGAGTGTTTTCAATCTGGCTTCCGTCCTCTCCACAGCACTGAAACGGCCCTTCTCAAAATCACTAATGACCTTCTTCTCTCTGCCGACTCTGGTTTAGTATCCATCCTCCTTCTGCTTGATCTTAGTTCTGCCTTTGACACCATTTCTCATTCCATCCTCCTGAACAGACTCTCTTCCATCGGCATCTCTGGCACAACCCTCACCTGGTTTCACTCCTATCTTTCCGACCGCACTCAGTTTATTCAACTCAAATCTTTCACTTCTTATCCTATCCCCATCTCCTCAGGTGTTCCCCAAGGTTCTGTTCTCGGTCCCCTCCTTTTCATCATCTATCTTCTCCCCCTTGGTCACATTTTCCGGAAACACCACATTCAATTCCACTGCTACGTGGATGACACCCAGCTCTACCTCTCCGATAAACCAAACTCCACACTCCCACCCTCTTCCCTTGTCAACTGTATCAGTGAAATAAAATCTTGGTTCACCTCAAACTTTCTCAAACTCAATAGCAATAAAACTGAACTTCTCCTTGTAGGCACCAAATCCACCACAAGCAAGATTAATAATTTCTCCATTCCCATTGATGGCTCCTCCTTCTCTCCCTCCCCTCAGGTCAAGAGTCTGGGTGTCATCCTCGATAGCACCCTCTCCTTTGCCTCCCACATAAACAGCATCACTCGCTCCGCCTACTTTCACCTCCGCAATATCCATCGACTCCAGCCCTCCCTCACCCCACAGTCCACTGCCATACTCATACACAGCTTTGTCACTTCCCGTCTAGATTATTGTAATTCACTTCTGTTTGGTCTCCCACAAAAAACTCTCCATAAACTTCAACTGGTTCAGAACTCTGCTGCTCGCATCATCACATACACACCTTCCATCAACCACATCACACCCGTCTTACAACAGCTCCACTGGCTCCCCATCACACACCGCATTCAATACAAAATCCTGCTCCACACATTCAAAGCCATCCACAACCTCACACCTCCATATCTCTCTGACCTCCTCCATATTGCCACACCCGTTCGCTCTCTTTGCGCCTCCTCCTCTCTCCAGCTCTCTGTCCCTTCTGTCCGTCTTGTTACAATGGGGAGCAGGGCATTCAGTCGCTCTGCTCCCCAGCTCTGGAACACTCTCCCTCCTGACCTCCGCAACACAGACACCCTCACACACTTCAAATCCAAACTCAAAACTCATCTATTCAAACTGGCTTATTCATTATAACCACAACTGCACTGTCCTTTCATATCCCTGATTTTAATGTAGATTTCAACTGTTGCTTTTACTGTTTTAATGTTTATATATATATTTTTTTCATCCATCCATCCATCTTCTTCTGCTTATCCGGGGCCGGGTCGCGGGGGCAGCCATATTTTTTTTGATGTATAAACTTGTTGTGAGGCGACCTTGAGTGCCCAGAAAGGCGCCCTATAAATAAAATGTATTATTATTATTATTATTAAAGATAAGTAATTCCAGGCCTGAAATCATCCAAATGATTCTAGTGAAGGTGTGTGGAGTTTAAAAACACAATGGAGCACTTTCTTTGTTACCACATGATGACATCACCAGGTGGAGTGCTTTCTGTTTGACCTCAGCCTAAATCTGCAGAGTTTGTGTGTTTAATATGTATGAATGAAACAAAACACAACTCCAGGTCTGTTTTTGATGAGGTAACAACATTCTAACATGGCCCAAAGCTCACAACAATCCATGTGATGCTAACTGTAGGCACTGCTCTGTCTGAAGATCTGTTACTTAAGTTAGACTTTATAAAATAGTGTTATAAAAACCCACAAATGTTCAAATAATTTCATATTGTCAACATAAAGGTTTTGTCACTTGTAGATTTTTTCACAGTGGGAAGAGGAACTACAACTTTTACTGTTACACTGTACTATATATATTAGGAGTAAAAGTATGCTGCTAAAGTACTCTAAAAAGTACAATTTCTTTAAAAAGTTACTCAAGTATGCCAAATTTGGACTCAACAGTTTTGGCAAGATAATTAAATTGGCAAAAGTTTTTATTATTTTCATGGAGATTCTAATAAAATCAGAGAATTCCGAGTCAACACTCTTGATATTTGGATGATTTTGACTGTGTTTGCTCAGCTGAATCTGCACCGCCACAGCTCTTTGGCAAGGCGCTCAGAGCATGTTTGTGAAGGTTTTCCAACTGATTAAGAGTCAAATTTTAGGTTTGAAAATATCGCTCTGTGTGGAAAGAAAATACTCAAGAGCTTTTTTGGTCTTATTTATAATGGCGCCAACTCATCCCTTTAAGTTTAACAATGTGGAAAACACTCAGCTGCAGTTTCCACTCAAAGATACGGATGAAAAATGTGTGGAAGGAGGTTCATTTATATTTAAAGAGCCTATATTACAGTATTTTCTCATCTGTTTTATAATGTTTCCTCATCACAAACAGACCTGGAGTTGTGTTTTGTTTCATTCACGTATGTTAAACACACAAACGCTGCAGATTTAGGCTGAACTTGTCTCTCATGTGGTATAACAGGTACTGCCCTGTGTTTTTACACTCCACACACCTTCACTAGAATCATTAGGATCATTTCAGACCTTGAATTGCCCAAAAGGAGCTGTTAACTTGAACACTACATTTTTTTAAGAGTACTTAAAATAATTCAGGATTACATGTGTTACATGTTAAACAAGTGTGAATAAAACAAAACACAACTCCAGGTCTGTTTTGAGGGGAGAACAACATGTCTTAAAGCTCACAAGAGCCCATTTTGTGTAATATAGGACCTTTGAGGCAAAGAAATTGCGACATCAATGAGCCTTACCATTGCGGCTCATTAGAAGCAAATCTTCTAAAATAATCACTTTGTGAGCAGGGGTGTGCTTCTGGGTCTATTGACTCCTGCTCCAACTCACTTTATATTGAGTTTGTTATTTTGGTCTTAACATTTTTTAATTAACCCACTTTACATGATCCTGGTGTTTTTATTTTGCTATTGTGTGCATTTTCAGGCTGACAGAGAACCATGCTGGTGCACTTAATCTCAACCCGACTCACAAGTTCATGCCGAAAACCAAAGTGTTCGGGAACCAAAAAGTTGGTTCCTGATGGGAACCAAATAAAACTAGTTTTTTCTAAGTGAACCATGATGACGGAGTAGATGTCAGCAGATTCATCTGGGTCACACGGGGTAAAATGAACAAATGTGTGGAATATGGTGGAGAAATCATCAAGTGACAGAAGATTGTGCAGTGGTCAATGGAGGAGACTAAATATTTATTATATCCCTGTTTGTTACATGTTTGGATTGGGCGTCGCTGCCGCCTTCTCCACACCACATGTTGTAGCAGAGCTCGGCGCAGATAAATAATGATTTGCATGAGTACAAACACTCGCTGGTGTTGATGATGTGATCCATGATTGTTATTTCATATGGCCTTGTTTTTATTTGGTGGCAAATCCACACCCTCTGTTCACTGAGAAAATACCTGAAAAGGTATAAATGTGGTTCACTGGTGAGTGCTTTGGTTCTCAGTGTAACTGCTGTAGGAACCCGCATGAGCACTGTCCTGGCACCTCTGAAAACAGCTTGTATCAACATTAATAACAGGCAAATCAGGTGCCTTCTTTTGCTGAGGTTGCTCCCGCTAGCGTTAGCAACAGATTTGATTGACAGCGTTGCTAAGCACCCGCTCCCTATTAACACAGTGGTGCGGGCGGGAAGGGGTGTTACCTTCAACACCCTCGCACCGGATTGGCTCTATGGTTGCTATGACAGTAAATATGGAACTCATCTCTAAATTCGCCCCATAGCTGTTATCCTCGATGAGCTTCATTTGACTGGAGCTGAACACTATGGGTGACGTCACTCTCCTTTAGTCCACTTCTTTATACAGCCTGTGCTCCAGCCCCTCCAGCCTCTCTTTCTGAGGTATAGACTCGAGCTGCAGCTGCATTGTGAACATCTTCATCATTTCTAGCTCACGCCCTCTCCCTGCCTCCTCATCACTCCTCTATCGACGGTCTGAGCCAGGTTCAGGGCAGATAATATCACGTTTAATATCACATTTCTCCACATTTCTCCAGAGCACCGGTGATCAGGGGCAGCGGAGGGTGAAGCGGCCCCAGAATGGAGCGCTCTGATCGGACACTTCCCTCACACGGTCTGGGCAATGTCCTAGAAACTCAGCTCTATCCTCCGGCGTCAGGGATCAGCAGACACAAATAGACTCCAAACCAAAGTGTGTGTGTGTTCAAATGAACGGGAGCTGTGGGAAAGATGGACAATAAAAATGCTATACAAAATCGATAGAGCACTTCATTTCGCTCGCCACAGAATTTGAGAACTAGTGATGGTCTGATACAAGAATAACTTAAAAGAGATAGTAGCTGTTCACTTGAAAACTACCACTTCATGACATCACGAGGTGGAAGAGAGCATTTTGAGCTTCTGGAGATGTAGACAGACTAATAATGAAGGGTTACATAACATAACATGTGTGAATGAAAACACAACTCCAGGTCTGTTTTTGAGGAGGTAACAACATTATAACATGATTAAAAGCTCATAAGAGTCAGTTTTGTGTCATATAGAACCTCAAAATATTGATTCTCATGTAGAAAATATTGATGCTCAAGTATAGTGTTGGCACGATAAAAAAAAAAAAACTTCAGGAATAAACTCAATAATCAATACTGATTTTGAGGCCACAATGATAATAAAAAACACTTTTTCTTTAGACAACAGAATGTGATTTTCCACTTTGAACAGTCGTACTTATTTTTCTGTTCCCATTTGGTCTTATATCTGTGTATATCAGCAAATGTGACTATTTTAGTATCAATACTAGTACAAACCTTTCGGGTGAAAAGTCCACTACTAGAGGTGTAATGATATCCAAGTCTCATGATACGATATGGTTATGGCATGAAGCTAACGGTACGATATTTATTGTGATATCGTAAGAAAGCTCACGATATGGTGGGGAGGCTCATGATAATACAATATTCTGCCTAATAACAAGACAGACATTTTAAAATGCTTTGACCAGTCATTTGGTACAACATTTATTGTCATTAGAGATGGAACGATATCCAAATCTCTCTGTACCATATTTTCACCATAAACATCTCACTGTACCAGATTTATTGCAATATTTTGTGGAGGCTCACAAAACTGAATCTTCTACTTTTTCCTCTAAAAATGCCTTCACAAGACTTAATCCAAAGAATGAAGATTTCAAAGTGCTTAGAACAGTTATTTCTTCATGTCGTCTGCACTGAAACGGAGCAAAGGATCATGGTCTATGTAGTTCCCTCTGTTTTTTTTAGCTATTTCTGCATCAGAACTCTTCATTTAATCAAAGACAATTGGGATTCGATATATTGTGATGGTCCACGATATTATTGTGAGACCTTTGACGATACGATATCACCATATTTTGGTTATTGTTACATCCCTACTGTATTATAATAGGAAATTCAACCTGTAGCCCATGACATTAGCATTAAATATCATATATTTATCGCTATTTCATTTAAAGATTTCAGTGTTTCCAGCCATTTCTTTCTCTTATATAGTGGGCACCGTATTTGATAGAAGATTTAGGCTTGTTGAAATGAGCTACCTCTACCCAAATGCATATAAGTGAGTGAATAATGGTGATGCAGCCAGTCATGCTAGTGCAGCCTCTGCAGCAGGGAATTCTGGAGGTTCTGAGTTTCACATGAGGCCTAAACATTAACTGTCTATGAGACAAGCTTGGATGTGGCTCTTTCTGCAGGTGAAAACTCTGGAGATGTACGTTCAGTTGTGGTTGTGATTTCATTTTAAAACAATAAATGCACAGACTAACAGTGATGGAAGAAGTACTCCATTTTGTTACTTAAGATACTGTAACAACAAATACTAAAAATATGCCATGAAAAAAGTATTAAAAATGTATTTAAAGAGTAAAAAGTGAAAGTATTTCGAGCAATTCAAATGCAATGATTTTGATACAGATTTGTGCAGAATTTGGTTCAATAGAAACAGGTTTTTTCTTTTTTTATTCTAGCTATTTTTATTTTGTATATTGTTGCTTAAACTGCAAATGTGTTAAAATGAACACTCAGCAGGTCTCAAACATCATCAAAAACTATAATAAAAATATTTTTACTTTTCAATCTTGGTCTAAAATGTAGAAAAGTAGAAAGTACAAAGCCCTGCTCAGAGATGTAGTGAAGTAAAAGTAAAAAGTAAACTTAAGTAAACTTAATTAAACCACAGATATTTCGAATGTATACTTACAGGTGCTGATGGAGCAGAAAAGCTACACACTGCATCTTTACGTACAATACTTTACTATTTTTACTACTGTAGGTGAACAGTGCTGCTTCATATACTGACATATTCTGAACGTATTTGAAGGTACGTGGAGGACATGTTGTGAGTGTAAGAAACAGATTTGACACCGTGACAAATGTGAAGGTGGAAATCGTCCTGTTACAGCCATGACTGTAAATGCACCTGTACGAGCCTCATTTACATGTGAATTTACCATGTACACAACACAGAATATATATGATGTACAGGTATGACGGAGGGAGGGAGGGAGAGAAGGAGAGGAGGAGAGAGAGAGGGAGGAGGAGGGTGATGTGAGGTGAGAGAAATCCCTCTGCATCACCCTTTTGTTTGAGAGAAGAGAGGGGAAGAAAGGCAGAGAGAGGGTGAGTGAGAGGATGAAAGCGACACAGATGGTGAAAGAGAGAGAAGAGAGGCAAAGAAAGAGAGATAGGGTGAGAGAGTGAAAAGAGAGATGGAAAGAAAGGCAGCTAGACAGAGGGTGAGAGAGCAAGAAGAGAGGGGAAGAAGGAGAGAGACAGACAGGAAAAAAGAAGCCCCCCTCTCTTCTGTACCTTATCCCCCTCTCCTCTGTACCTTTTCCCCCTCTCCTCGGTAACTTATCCCCCTCTCCTCTGTACCTTCTCTCTCTGTTAGTCTTTTAATTTGTTCTAAAAATGCATCCCTCATTCTGTTTGTCGTAATCACATTCCGATGATCATCTTTGGTCCGTCTTTCACACCACTTGTTTCAGAGCACATTTACATCAAGTATTCAACACACACACAGAGGAGAAGAGAGGGATGCAGGGAGGGAGAGAGGGAGAAGAGACGGAGGGAGGGAGGAGAGAGAAGAGAGGGAGGAGAGAGGTGGAGAGAGGGAGGGAGGAGAGAGGTGGAGAGAGGGAGGGAGGGAGAGAAGAGAGGGAAGGAGAGAGAAGGAGAGAGAAGAGAGGGAGTGAGAGAAGAGAGGTCATGCTCATATGGCAGGAGTCTGGACCCGGAGACGGAGATGGAGGAGAAGAGAAGGAGAGAGGGAGGGAGAGAAGGAAGGAGGGAAGGGAGCTCCTCATCATATGGCAGGAGACAGACTGGACCTGACCCTGGAGATGGAGGAGAAGAATGGAAGAGAGACAGTAGGAGACAGTCTGGACCGGACCCGAGAGACGGAGGACAGAGGGAGGGAGGGAGGGAGAAGAGAGGGGTAGAGCATGAGAAGCAGAGGGGAAGAGAAAGAAAGAGAGAAAGAGGGAGGAGGAGAGAGCAGGGGAGAGAGAGGGAAAGGGAGTTGGAGCTCGAGAAGCAGAAGGGAGAGAGTGATAGACAGAGGAAGAGAGGGAGAAAAAGAGAGGGGGCAGTGAGGGAGGGAGAGAGACAGGCAGAGATAGAGAGAGAGGAAGTGAGAGTTGGAGGAGCAGTGAGAAAGTGAGAGATAAAGGTAGAAAGTGAGAGAGAGGAGGAGAGAAGGACGGGATGGAGAGAGGGACAGGGAGAGAGAGAGGAGAGAGGGATGGAGATTGAAAAGCAGAGGGAGAGAGAGTGTAAAAGACAGAGGGAGAGTGAGAGGCAGAGGGAGAGAGAGAGGGAGAGAGGGCAGTGAGGGAGGGAGAGAAACAGGGAGAGAGAGATGGAGTCTGAGAAGCGGAGGGAAAAGAGAGGACATAAGGAGATAGAAAAAGTAAGAGTGGGTAAAGAGCGGAGGCAGAGAAGAATGATAGATAGGGAGAGAGAGAGGGAGAAAGAAAGAGAGGGGAAGAGAGAGAAAAAGAACAAGAGCGAGAAGGAGAGGAGGGAGAGAGATAAACAGAAATTGATAGAGAGGAAGGGCAAAGAAAGAAGATAGAGAGGAAAGAGACAGCTAAATAGATAGATAGAGAGAGAGTGGATGGACAGAGAGAAGAGAGAGATGAGAGAAGAGAGGAAGAGAGAGTTTATAATGTTTAATGTTTAGTAAATGAAAATATTTCTGGATCCCAGTTGCAGAAAATCAGTCGAAACTGAAAAGTGAAGCGTCTTTACCTCCTCCAGATGAGCAGACCCACGCCCATGGACAGCAGCATGATGAGAGCCGCCACGGAGATCACCACAATGATCAGCACCGGGTTCTGCTCGCTCGACGCCAATGCCACTGAAACAAATGCACACGGTCGCAATTAAAACCGCAAGCAGGGATGAAGGGCCCAAACAACACTGCCGCTACTAGAGAACAAAACAAATACACATTATAGTCATATTAATGACTCTAATGTTTGATACAAAGAGCTGATCCGTGGTGAGAATGTTGAAGGCACATAGCGACGCTGTCAATCAATCCTGTTGCTAACGCTAGCGGGAACAACCTCAAGAAAAGAAGGCGCCTGATTTGTCTGTTATTAAGGTTCATATCTTGACTGATGGACATACATATGGCATTAAACGTATCAAGGACGTGCATTCTGGCTGGGTTGGGCTCGCTTCTCCACAGATCTGACCTGTTACTCGACCAGGTGGCGTCGTGTGATTGTCTCCATGGAGATACGTTTAATGCTACAGTGTGGAAGCAGCGTAAGGATAGTACACATTTTGACCTGGCCAGATACGGTTTTGTTTTGCAGTAGGCTGCGGACAGACAACCGCCTCCTCACGGCCCCCCGCAGGCCCGCATGAGCCGCTCTGTGGGAGGAGTGAGAAACAGCAGGGGGCGCTCTTCTGCACTAAAATGACACGTGTAAAGCGTGTGGGACGCAAGTGTGAACAGGAAGCACATTCTTATCAAGGCGACAGAGACAGAAGAGTCCTTTGTGCTACTGTAATTCAATCGGATTATGTTAAAGCTGGGCTGTAGAGAAGACTGAAAAGGTTTAGTCTTGGTTGAGATCTAATTTAGTCACGATCTAGTCCAAATTTAGTCTTGGTTTAGTTCTGGGTTATCCCATATTTAGATCTGGCATAGTTCTAGACAATCCTGACTCCTAATTAAGTTCTGCTTGAGTTCTGGTAAAGTCCAAGTTGGGTTCTTTATTATTTGTTTAGTTCGGGGTTAGTCCTGAGGGTTATTCCAGCAATGTTGCTAAAGATTGCGACACTTAAGTGATTAAGCCTGGTTTGGACTAGAGTCAGCTTCAACTTAAGGCTGAAGTCATTCCAATAAAACAGTTTAGCCTCGTCGGAGTTAACTTCAACTGTGCTTATCCAGTCCTGCATTAGGCACATGCACGGGGGACATAAGGAGCCCAGAACAAGTAATTGTCGAACAAAAATACTTTTAGAACTGTCCGAGGAATAAAAAAGCACAATTAGAAAGAATACACTTACAATAACCAAGGCGAGAGACATGACCTGGCAGAAGAGCCGACCGCTTAAATGTGTAAGTTAAGTTTAAGCCTGTTCAAAAGAGCATCCAGTTTTCGATGCTACATGTTTTAGTTAAATGTCTGTGGAGGAGAGGAATTATTGCAGTTTGTCCCATGGGAGACCTGCAATCAATACTCAGTGAGTGCAGTTGACAAATGTTCATATTTGTAGAGCAAACTTGTCAATTTAATTTCTTTTTAATGTGTAAAAGTACTTGCAGCAACTAATATGTCAAACTGTGTTATCTGCCTGTTCACTGCCACATTTTGTGTTTTCAAAGTAAAGCTTTACTTTTAACTATTGCTTGATGGAGATGTCACATAAAATATAAATATAAATAAAAAGTGTCAGTGTGGCCAAGTGTTAAGGCCGAGCTGATATAAATTCTATGATGATATGAATAACTGTAGGCAAAATAATATGACATTCTTTCACATTTGTGCAATGTGTGACAAATGGAAGTTAGTGAAAATAATATAACAAATACTTCACTGAGCATAAATGTAATCAGAAATAAGCATTGATGCCCGTGTGACATGTGGATATTCTAAAGACAACACTTGTTGAGATATATTTTTAATTATTGGAACTTCTCCAAACTGACCACGAACAGAAGGTGAATTATTTCTTATTGACATTGTCATCCTTGTTTCTGGACAACACACACAGTCAGGCGGGAAGTGTGGGGAACTGCTTGTTTGACGCTCTGTTTACTGCAGGTACATATGCTGTGTAACACCGCTTGATTAAGCTGCCCTGGAGCGAGCTTGTTCAGAAGCATCTGTTACCCCAGTAACTCAGTGGAGATTCATGTGAGCGAGAGTCATGGAACCGAACTCTCGCTAAAACTAGCGCCGCTTATCGAAGTTAGCCTGGATTTGCACTTAGCAGGGTTGATGGAATAACCCCCTGGTGTAGATCTAGACAAGTCTTGGTTTTGAGCCTTAGTCCTGATTAAGTTCTGCTTGAGTTCATGTATAGTCCAAGTTGAGTCTTTTATTATGTGTTTAGTTCTGGTTTAGTTCTGGTTTAGTCCTAGCATAGGTCTAGACAAGTCTTGGTGTAAATCCTGAGTCCTGATAAAGTTCTGCTTGATTTCTGGTAAAGTCCAAGTTGGGTTCTTCATTATTTGTTTAGTTCTGGTTTAGTCCTGGCTTAGTTCTAGATAATTAAGCATCTTGCTCCTTTAATACAGTCTTCTAGACAGCTTACAATAAACTATTATCACAATGGGTGATATGTTGTCACGCAACTTCCAGTTGATGCTTTTCTCTGGCAAAATACCTGTGGAAAAGTGTTGCATATTTTTGAGCAGCTTCATAAATCTGCTCCAACATCAAATCTTTATCCAACAAGATCGACAAAGAACATATTCTGTCCATGAAGAATTTATCCACAACTATCAAGGTCAGAAAGACAAAAACTTAAAGGTGAACAACGACGAGCATTAGTGAGCTACTGAGCAACACTAACGTTATGGTCATGAATAAAACATAAATAACTTGGTCACTCAGACTGATTCTAGAATTAAAATTAAAGATTGATTATGTGATGTCATATATAAATATTAGCACAGACAGAGATTTGTGCAGTTAAATGATATGCTTTAAATGCTGTCAACCATTTAAACTGCACACATCTCTCAGTCTGTGCTAATATCCACATCACAAAATCGATTTTTAATTTTAATTCTAGAGTCAGTCTGAGTGAACAAGTTATTTATGTTTTATTCATGACCATAACTATGACTATAATTATCCTGTGAGATTTTTATCCAAGTGTCTAAATTTTAATTAGACAAAAAGGGTGACATGCTGGTGAGTTCCAACTCTTACAGTTCCAAAAAATCTGTCCTAGAATCACAAAAAAGTACAAAAGTATGAAATCAAATAAATAAAAATAGTGAGGCCAAAACTGGAAACTGAACCATGAAATATATTAGGAATTGTGTTAAAATCTCGTCTTGTCACATTCTCGTGGACCCAATCTTGTATTTCATGTCGTCTTGTGGAAATTGTGTTTACCCGCAAAAAATCTCCATATTTTATTCTGTAAAATAACTTTTTAAAACCACCAAATATTAAATTAATTTCACAAACCATATTAACCTTAAATTATTCAATATCTTTCATGGTTTTGTGAAAATGTACGAGAAAATCCCACTGGGCGCCTACACATACAGTATCTAATAAAAGGAAACACACTGATAACAAAATGTAATAATGACCCGCCCCTGTAGAGTGATCATTTTCACAATATTCGTTCAAATGACTTCATAAAAGAAACAAGTCGGATAAGTTCCCTGTTAGAAAACTGTGGTGTTCAATGCCATAAATGTCACAACAAAGTGTCTGCACCTCCTATGGGTATCTGCACATCACACGAGAACAGAGGATTTTTTTTTTTTCATTTGTACCAAAATTACTATGTACTATAGAATCTTTTGTGTATCACCCATTAAGAAAATAAAATTAGAAAAAAGGGCAAGTACATCACAGTGGGCATGTACCAGTGGCAGTGAAAATTGGGAAAATGGTGTTTTGAATACAGGAGAGTAAAGATTACTCAAACATGTACAACCCGTAGCTCTCTCTCTCTTTAAAGTAGCTCGCCAAGGGATTTCTGAATCATACCTATTATACTGAATAACTCAAATTTGATCAATTAAATGTCTTTTGCTATTGTAAATGTATCATTTTGATGCCTAATGAGACAGTTCAGAATTTTGGACATAGGGCCTCATTTCCTCGTGATCCAGAGTGTTGGAGACGTGTGGAGACACTTTTTAAAATCTTCCATCCAGTCCTTGTATTTGCAGAGGTTGCTGGTGCTAGGCTAGTGCATGTCAATGGCCATAGTTATCCTGCCACTAAAAACAGTCTTACCCACTCCACAAAGCACCCGAGGCAAAACTATTAGAACTCCAGATAGGGGTGTATCCAAGTCTCATGATATGATATTGTCACAATTTGAACCTCACGGTATGATATTTACTGCGATATCGTGGGAAAGTTCATGGTATGGTGGGGAGGCTCACAATATTAGATATTCTACATAATAACAAGCCTGACATTCTAAATGCTTTGACCAGTCATTTGGTACATTTATTGTCATTAGGGAGGGAACAATATCCAAATCTGTCTGTGCTATATTTTCACCATATACATCTCACCGTACCAGATTTAATGCATTTTGTGGAGGCACAAAACTGTGAATCCGCTACTTTTTCCTCTAAAAATGCCTTCACAAGACTTAATCTAAAGAATGAAGATTTCAAAGTGCTTAGAACAGTTATTTCTTCATGTAGCCTGCACTGAAAGGGAGCAAAGGATCATGGTCTATGTAGTTCCCTCTGTTTTTTTAAAAACTATTTCTGCATCAGAACTATTCATTTAAGTAAAGAGACTTGGGATTTGATATATTGTGATTGTTCATGATATTATTGTGAGACCTTGTTGAGGGACTGTTTTCTCATATATCAATCCACCACTGCCAAGCTTTCTATCAGGAAGTACGCTACCTGTACGCTACCTGTCGCTGCTGCTGCTCAGACAGAAATCCTTCAAATGCAAGGTTGGTTTTACTTCTAAAATTATTCTATTAACACAAACTTTCACATGGACAGTCTGGAGTTCTAATAGTTTTCCTCAGGTGCTTTGTAGAGTGGGTAAGACTGTTTTTAGTGGCAGGACAACTATGACCATTGACATGCACTAGCCTAGCACCAGCAACCTCTCCAAATACAAGAACTGGATGGAAGATTTAAAAAAGTGTCTCCACACGTCTCCAACACTCTGGCTCACTAGGAAATAACGCCCTATGTGCAAAATTCTGAACTGTCCCTTTGTGCACGAATAAATTGATAATAGTTCATGTTTCAAAGACATCTAATTGTACCACATCTATGGCTCTTATGTTTTCTCAGTTTCTTGCTACTGCTCTCTGGTATTTCCGTCTTGGCAAGGTAGCTCACCCTGATGTACAACAAGGAAAGGGTAAAGGAGAAGGACACTAAAACATGGATAAAGGTCTGAAAAGTCTGAGTATGTCTGGTTTAAGGCTATTTAAAGTGTGGTTATTATAGTCTTACATTTTGATTAAAAGATAAAATGACATCAGATCCTCTTTAATATCCTTCAGCAGAACAATTTCCCTGTTACAACTCATCTAGAAATGTGTCATAACACTTGTTAACGATGATGAATAGTTAAAGACCAATTAAATGTCAATTTGTTTCTTATATTACACACATTAGAATTACAGACAGTGTCATTTGTTTCAAACACTGCATCTGTCACATACATTACTGTGCTTACATTCCATCTGTGATGGGCAACAAAGCAATTAGAGGAGATTATGTGGAATTAACACAGTTTCAATAATACATTATAAACTTATTTTTCTCCAAAGAGACAAGTAGCTACCAAATTATAATGCATGTTTCTGAATATTTTAAATATATTTATAACCCCCTGGAATAAATGCATGATGTCTACTGTTTCTAGTATTTTTTATTTATTCTAACTAACTAATTTATTCAAACTAGGTCACTTTGCGGCTTTGTGTTCAAAATAAGTCAAAAAATGAGTGTGTGCTGCCTCCAGTGGCCTCTGTGAGTTCAAGTACTACGTGACATCACACAAGGCTAATGTTTTGGATTACAAACACCTATCTGCAGGGGCAAAGTTTAAAGGGCAGATCCCTGTTAGACCAATTATGCTGCTCCTTATACCTCATCCCCCTCACTCTCCCCATTAGTTTTCTGGACCCCGCCCCTCCTCCCCCCTCACTCTCCCCTTTAGTCCTCCGGACCCCACCCCTCCTCTCCCCTTTAGTCCTCTAGAACCCCCCCTCCCCTCACTCTCCCCTTTAGTCCTCCATACTCTGCTCCTCTTCCACCTCCCTCATGCTCCTCTTTAGTCCTCCAGACCCCGTTCCTCCTCCATCTCCCTCACTCTCCCCTTTAGTCCCACAGACCCCACCCCACCTCTCCCCATTAGTCCTCAAGACCACCCCCCTTCCCTCACACTCCTCTTTAGTCCTCAAGACCACGCCCCCTCTCCCCTTTAGTCCTGCAGACCCTGCCCCTCCTCTCCCCTTTAGTCCTACAGACTGCGCCTCTCATCCCCCCTTAATCTCCCCTTTAGTCCTCCAGACCCCTCGCCTCTCCCCTTTAGTCCACTAGACCCCGCCCCTCACCCCTTCTCACTCTCCCCTTTAGTTCTCAGGACCCCTGTCCTTTCCCCTTTAGTCCTCCAGACCCCTCTCCTTTCCCCTTTAGTCCTCCAGACCCCTGTCCTTTCCCCTTTAGTCCTCCAGACCCATCTCCTCTCCCCTTTAGTCCCACAGAGCCCTCTCATCTCTCCTTTAGTCCTCCATACCCCTCTCCTTATCCCTTTAGTCCTCCAGACCCCTCTCCTCTCTCCTTTAGTTCTCCATACCCGTCTCCTTATCCCTTTATTCCTCCAGACCCCTCTCCTCTCCTCTTTAGTCCTCCATACTCCTCTCCTCTCTCCTCACTCTCCCCTTTAGTCCTCCAGGTTCTGCCCAGTTTGGCAGTTCTGTTTGAAATGTGCTTGTGGGCGGAGTTTAGTCCTACTTTAAAATCTGATGTGGAATAACAATCGTAAAAATCTATAGAAAATGAATGGAAAATGAAAAAATACACAGTTTAAATCGAATGTTTAAACAAATCAGATGTTCATTTAGTCATTTTAACCCAAATATTGTATGATTCTCGTTTCTCCTCTGTACTCACATTCCCCGAGCGTCTGCAGTTCCAAGGGGGCGCTGTAGGCTCCGTAGTCAATGGGAGGAGCGGAGGAGGTGGAGGCGGAGGACGACGCAGAGGAGGAAGAGGAGGAGGAGGAAGCGGAGGAAGCAGAGGAGGAGAGCGGGGCCAGGCCTGAAGGGGGCGCCGCGCTGGAGAAGGGTCTGATCAGAAAAACGTAGGTGGTCCCGGGTTTGAGGTTGTTGACGCTGATTCGAGTGGCGGCGGTTTTCACGGTGGAGTAGCTCTGGTCCTTCTGCTCCTGGAGAGAGAAAGAGGAGAATGTGGGCTGAGTTCATGCGACATAGAGGGTGCTCTACATGTGTCTGTATGGTGGAATTTTCAGCAGTTGCCACGGTGACATAGTACATATATTAGTGAAAACTGTCGAAAAAGTTTTACATCTGAAAACTAAATAGACTCTTGTGAGCTTTTTGTGTTTTGTTTCATTCACGCATGTTTCATTATCATAATCCATAATTCATAATCCTTTATTATTAGTCTGTCTACATCTCCAAACATCAACATGCTCTGTTCCACCTTGTGATGTCATGAAGTGGTAGTTTTCAAGTTAACATTATATATTTTACTATACATTTTACCTTTTGTTTAGTAAATATTGATAAAACCATATAGGGCTGGGTATCATTAAGAAGTTGCAGATAAGATACCTCAATACATATATCGATACAGTAAAGTTTCGATTCGATATGATTCAATACGATATACAGTACTGTGCAAAAGTCCTAGGCAGGTGTGAAAAATGCTGTAAAAAAGAATGATTTCAAAAGTATAAATAATGATTGTTTTTATGAATTCACAAAATGCAAAGTGAGCAAATAAAAGAATGCGCCAAAGTCCTTCAGAACTCTCTTGAGCGTAAAGAAGAGTCAGAAGTTGTGTTGTTGATGGTCTGGCCCCACAGAGCCCTGACCTCAACATCATGGAGTGTGTCTAGGATTCCATGAAGAGACAGAAGGATGTGAGGAAGCTCCATCCACACAAGATCTGTGCTTAGTTCTTCAACAGGTTTGGAACAGCGACCAGCCCAGTTCCTTCACAAACTGTCTGCAAGTAAACCTAGAAGAACTGATGCTCTTCTGAAGGCAAAGCTCACACCAAATAGTGATCTGATTTAGGTTTCTCTTTTGTTCATTCACTGCATTTTGTTGATTGGTGAAAATTAATAATTAACACTTCCATTTTTGAAGGCATTCCAAGTTTACAGCATTTTTCCACACCTGACTATAAATTTTGCACAGTACTCTATTTCAAATTGATTTGATACGGTTCAATAAATCATGGCTGTGATACTAAAAGTTTTTGTTAAACCACTTCTTGTGCAAAGTTCATATTGTTAGCCTAATAACATAATTGCCTAAGTAATTTTTTTGGCCAAATTGTGATATTTGCCTCACTTTACTCTCCTACCACTGCTGCATCACCTGCAATCAATGTTGTGTCATTTTTTTAGGAAACGTGTTCACACATCTGGTTGAACTTTCTGTTACAATATCGATAATATAAAAAGTACCAATGTACTTGCTAAAAAATTTGTTTTTTCTTGTTTTCCGAAAACATTCAAATATGACTTAGGTGACTATGTTATTAGGCTAACAAAACCACATCCATTTTAATCATCAAAACAGTGAAAATGTCAAATGTGTCGCATAAACGAGTTTCTTTCCTCTGAACAAGCATCAAAACAATAGTGCTGTAACAAAATAATTCAGTAAAATATACCAAAAAATACTCTTGCTGACATATCGATACAGCAGCCCACGATACTGATACTGTATCAACACATTCAAAGATATGATATATTGATATTTTTGCACACCTCTAATTCTAGGGTTGAAATTATCCAAATGATTTTAGTTTCAAGTTTGAGTAACCCTTTATTTTTAGTCTTTTAGTCTTTAGTTTACATCTCTAAAGCTCAAAATGCTCTATTCCACCTTGTGATGTCATGAAGTGGTAGTTTTCATGTTAACTGGCACCTTTAGTTCAGTAGAGCTTGTAAATTCCATGGCTAAAATGATCCAAATGATTCTAGTTTCATGTTTGAGTAAGCCTTTATTTTTAGTCTTTTAGTCTTTAGTTTACATCTCTAAAGCTCAAAATGCTCTGTTCCACTTTGTGATGTCATGAAGCGGTAGTTTTCATGTTAACAGGTACCTTTAGTTCAGCAGAGATTGTAAATTCCACAGCTAAAATGATCCAAATGATTCTAGCGAAGGTGCATGGAGTTTAAAACACAGCACTTCCTGTATTACCACGTGACATCACAAGGTGGGACAGTGTTTTCTGTTTAAGAGAGGAAACACTTTTTCAAGAACCTGTGAGCAGTATAACTTCAGACAGAGCAGTGCCTACAGTTAGCACCACACATAACATCAGCTGTATGGTATCGCCAGCTTGACCTAGTTGACAGGACATTATCGCGCTAAACAAGCACGTGGCAGACAGTAAACAGAGTACTAAATGTGAGTGTTTATGTGGGCGGGCCAGGACAAAGCAGCGGGAGTTTCTGATAAAAGGTGTGAGCGACCACGAGTGACTGCGAGTGGGCGCGAGGGTCTGTGCGGCGGACCCCATATGGAGCTTATACTCACATGTTTATCTGCATATGAATGAACGCATATGTGAATGTGGTGACGGGAGGGCATCTGTCAGAGGGACACGTCATTTACAATATGGTGTTTGTTTTTATTGCATCAAACGGGGCTACAGGGGGAATGCCGATCGAACCGAAATTACACATTGAGTGGATATTTTGACAGTTCGATCTCATTTTTTAAAAGAATCAACCCATATTTTCCACCTTTAACAAGTTCATTTTTAAATTATGATTCATGTAGTGCAACATTTTATACACATTTTCATCGTTCTAAAATGGTAAACACACTTCTACTTTCAGTTTGAATCATTTTAAACACATCTAAGCCTTGTTTTTTTCTCTCTGCGATTACTTACTAGTTAAATTATTTCACACGTTGGCTTGTCATGAATAAATATAAAAAGTGCCAGACTTTTAAAGCCAGACTTTTAAACGGCTTTTTGACACAAACAGATCCAAAATGTTCCACAAAGGAGCCGAAAGTCTCGTCACTACAAATCACAAAAACTGAAATTCTTGAAGTAGTACTATCATTTCCTCCACGAACAAAATCTCCCGTCTTACTCTGCATAAAAGCTGCTAAGCCCGCACAAATGTTCTGAAATGTGATTCTTGTATTCGTTTGTCAGTTCCGATTTCAGACTTTTTGTCAGTTCATCTGGATGCGTTTAAAAAGTGAACGTTGAACAGAATCCTATTATTAAAACATAAATTACAAAGCGACTTGTGTAACTTCTTGCTCATCTCCACTGTGATATTGCCTTATTTAGATGGTTCAACACTATAATGTATTTAAGTATGGATGTTTTTTATTGCTCAAAAATGAGCAGGTTTGCCTCACCACAGATCTGACCTGTAGCTTGGCCTGGTGACATTATTCTGTCTATGGAACAGATACGATAAGGGGAACTCCAGCATGTTTGAAGCTAAAGTCCGTTGCTAGAGGTGGTCGAATACTGTCAGAAGCCAAAAAACAGCACAGATCAGTGTTTTCTAGGTGGAGATCTTGCAAACTAGCGTAGTGATGGGGGCAAGATCTTAACTTCCACATAAAACACCAATTTGAACAGAAGAGGCTTAACACCACTTTAACCCATGTTACAACAGCCACGAGTCGATAATCGAGTCTTTTGGGCTTTCACATGTGCAGTGGGAAATCAACAAAGGTAAGGCTAAAGCTGCTTATAAAGTTGTTTTATAACGTTTCCAGACACTGATGAGTGAACCAGGCAGAGCGTTTTGTTTGTTAGACTCATGGCTGTTGTAAGATGGGTTAAAGTGGTGTTAAGCTTCTTCATTTTCCAAATTGGCGTTTTATGTGGAAGTTAAGAACTTGCCCCCATCACTACACTAGTTTGTTGCCTTGATAGAATCACTGCCACAGTGAGATCTCCGCCGAGGCAACACTGATCTGTGCCGTTTTTTGGCTTCTGACAGTATTCGACCACCTCTATCAATGGACTTTCGCTTCAAACGTGCCAGAGTTCAACTTTAATGTCATTTTGTGGGTACGTTCTTTGCTAGACGATGTTGCCATGGAAGGAAGCAGGTGGCAGAACTTCCACGAGAGCCCTTATTAAACTATTCTCTGATCTATGTTCTACTATAGTTTCCTCATAACAAACAGACCTGGAGTTGTGTTTTGTTTCATTCACACTGCCAAGATTTTAAAGCTTCTATCAGGTTCTTCATCTTATTTTCAAATTTACTCTCCACTTACTAGTTCTGAATTGGTTGTATATCTTAAAAATGGTCACATATATTTCTTCCATGACTCAACTCACCAGTAAATCTTAAATTCAGGCAATAAATGTTTAAAAGAAGCTACAGTCCATTTTCTCCTGCAACACTTCACTTGTTTTTAGATTCAGTGATATAGATTTGCTTGATAATCGAATATGTTTATCTCAAACTTCGCATCCATAAACCTATTTCCAGCTCATGAACACTTACTAGAAACTGTGTAATTCTAGTCTAGAGGTTATTTATTTTAAGATAACTTGTCAAGTAAAATGATTTTGCTGCATGGAGAGGTCATTTCACTACTTTTATGTCATTTTCTAATAGATTTAAGTGTTGAATGAATGAAACAAAACACATCTCCAGGTATGTTTTTGAGGAGGTAACAACATTATTAGTGCTGCCGCGATTATTCGACGTTGTCGACGTAATCGAATATGAAAATGAGTCGACTACAATTTTTTTGGTCGAATATTCGCCTTTATTTATTTTTGGTCTCAAACGGCTCGTCCAGAGACCTTTCGCTTGCCTGAGATCAGGTATTTCCCCTCCACACCACTAGTAGTACTACACTCGAGGCGGACACCGGTGCTGCTGACAGCGGCTACATCCGGGGTTGACGCCGAGGTGGCTAACCTAGGCTTCGCCAAAGGCTAACAGCAGTGGTATATAATGGCACCGCAAAAGAAAACAAACTTGAGGAAGTATTTGCCGTGCGCACGCTGCTGGCTGGTCTCTCTCTTTCTCTCTTCCCCCTTCCCCCGATTTGAGCATTTGAGAAAATGCCAGCGGCCGGAGTCGGACCAAGACCTAAAGCCTCGAAACTCTGGGAATACTTTCGGACAGTTGGTGATAGAGTGGTTTGTACACTCTGCAAGACTTCTTTGGCTTTTCACGGGAGCACGACCACGATGCATGAGGTATTGAGAATACCGTTGCAATATGCTGTTCGTGCATACATAAATTGTGTGTGCATATCGTTGTTCAACATTGTCGAATGAGCACACACAACAGACATAACAGCAATAACCTTTGCAACTCGCACACACAAGGTAACCTCCCAGGAAAATCTAACACACCCACTTGTGTGTGTTAGAACCGCTTGTTTGTTTTTTTTAATTAGTCGTTTAGATTAGTCGACTAATCGAAAAATTAGTCGAGAGATTAATCGTTAGAAAATTAGTCGTTAGTGGCAGCACTAAACATTATAACAGACTGTAGCTTAAAAGAGTTCATTTTGCATAATATAGACACTTTAAGTTTCTGTGTTTGTCAGTAAATACAACCCAAAGTAGGTTTTCACAATTTGATTATGGATGAAAACAGCTACGGAAATTAAACTAAATGTAAGCGGTACGTTGGCACATATTGTAAAAGACTGGCACTCCAAACTCAAAAGCACACTTTACAAAACCAATTAGATTCCAAATGACACCAGTCTCTCTCTTCTTTTCGACTTTTTTCACATCTTTCCTTCAGCCTCACAGCCTCCCCGGCGCAGTGTTTAAATAAAAATGATCGTACAACTTTATTAAATATGACGGCGAAAAGGAGGAGAGAGGGAGGAGAGGTGTGAAATACAAAGTGTGTGACCGATGGGACCAGGCGGAGGAGAATGTGATATAAAGTTTGACAAATAGACAAGTATACTCGTGTTATGGTTCTATAATGTGAGCCGCAGGGGGCGCTGTGTTCAGGGGATAACAAAGAGTATTACGTGGGAACAGAGAAACAACTTGATTCTGACTGACGGAGTTACATAAGGGTGAACACAGCGGCTCAGAGCTTATATCGTGTAACATTTCTCTTGGAGGAGCTGCTATTTCCTTATGTACATGAAGTTGGTGCTGTGATATTGATTGGAATGTTCCGCAGGATGGCATTAAACTAGTCTTAAACTACTAGTCTTTCAATTACAAATGCTTTATTGTTCAAAAACACCTTTAGAAACGCCCGTTCTTGAGCAAGGTCGCCTCTCCACAGATGTGCTTTGTAACTTGTCGGCTTGTTTGGCCTGGTGGCTTGTCTCCATGGAGATAGATAGCAGGGCAATGTTTCCATGGAGACAGGCAGACCTCCTTGGGTTATGTGTCTGTGTTTTTTTGTTTTTTTTTTGTGAATTAAAATTTCATTCCCTTCTTGTTTGCAAATGTGTTTTATAAATGTGATCTGGACAAAAAACACAAACTTATTGATTCAGATATGAAAATTTCCTAGGAGTGTGATGCTAACTGAAAGCACTGCTCTGTCTGAGGCCTTGTTAGACTTTAATCTGAGTTTTGTTTTCGCACAATCTGACCAGAAAGAACTGACTCATCGAAAGAAGGCTCCAGAAAATATGTTGTCTAAATCCATTTTGTATTTTTCTTGAATTTTCAGACTAAAAACTTTTTTGCTGTGTTTGCTAATGTCATGTCACATTCACATTCTTCTATTTCCATACATATAACATCTCCTCCATCCCAGTGTAATGTTACTGTAAAGTATCAGTTACAGCAGCATAAATACCTTCTCATAGTACTTGACTTCGTACTCGGGCCTGCTCCTGTTGGGGTCGTTGGGTTCTCTCCAAACCAGAGTCACGCTTTTCTCCTCGATCTTCTCGGCTCTCAGCTCACTGATCAGAGACGGGACTGAAACAGACACAAAACACACAATATATAATAAATCTATTATAACATGAAATTTACTATCACATGAAATCTACTCTAACGTTTATACTAACTGTACTAAACTCACTGATGTCTACGATAACATTTAGACTAACTGTACTAAACTCACTGATATCTTCTATAACATTTACACTAACTATACTAAACTCACTGATATCTACTATAACATTTACATTAACTGTACTAGACTCACTGATATTTTCAATAACATTTACACTAACTATACTAAACTCACTGATATCTACTATAACATTTACATTAACTGTACTAGACTCACTGATATCTACTATAACATTTACATTAACTGTACTAGACTCACTGATATCTACTATAACATTTACATTAACTGTACTAGACTCACTGATATTTTCAATAACATTTACACTAACTATACTAAACTCACTGATATCTACTATAACATTTACATTAACTGTACTAGACTCACTGATATTTTCTATAACATTTACACTAACTGTACTAGACTCACTGATATCTACTATAACATTTACACTAACTATAATAAACTCGCTGATATCTACTATGACATTTACATTAACTATACTAAACTCACTGATATCTACTATAACATTTACATTAACTATAATAAACTCGCTGATATCTACTATGACATTTACATTAACTATACTAAACTCACTGATATCTACTATAACATTTACATTAACTATACTAAACTCGCTGATATCTACTATAACATTTACATTAACTATACTAAACTCACTGATATCTACTATAACATTTACACTAACTATAATAAACTCGCTGATATCTACTATGACATTTACATTAACTATAATAAACTCGCTGATATCTACTATGACATTTACATTAACTATACTAAACTCACTGACCACATACGGGACTGCAACAGACACAATACAGCAATGAAATCAAAAAATTGTTTAGAAGTTTAGAATAACCAATACATCTCAAACTGGTTCACTCCAAAAGTCTGTTTAGTAGCCGCCCAATGATTCCACCACCTGGTTTATGGTTCTCTATATCTCTGTAATTATGGCACAATGTTTGACATCTTCTCTATCAGCACAAAACTCACTGAATAATTTATGGTAAATTGGAAATTTTATGTTGCTTTTCTACAATTTAGACAAAAAAACTCAAAATGTTTGTCAGTAAAGGCACTGCGTGCAGCCTGTGTTCTTACAGTTTCAAAAAAGTACTCATAACTCAACCTGTGCTGCCAGTGCCTTAACCTGATTCTCAGTATATGAACAGGCCTCATGTGAAGCTCAGAATCTCCAGAGTTTCCTCCCTGAGCTGCAGAGGCTGCACTAGCACTGACTCATGATGGCTGCAGGTGCTGGGGTCTAGGTAGAGAACATTCAGATCAAAAAAAGGCATTTTAGGTTTAAACACACTGAATTTCAACCCAAATGTGAGACTCAGTTTGTTTTCTGATTGAATAATCATCGTGAGAACCAAAACAAATTATAATACAAATAAATGTAACATCATGTCCGATGTTTTTGTAAATAAATCAGTGATTATTTGCTAGATTTTTAGATTTTATTTGAACATGCCTACCTTGTATCTGTGGACAAGTTCATGGAAATAAATCTTACATACAGTTCCTTTGAGAACACACACTGCAGCAGCACTGAAACACTGATTTGAGCACCACCGTTTAGTACAAAAAGCACTAGAACTACAACAACTACTACTACTAATAGGACTACTACAACTAAGACAACTACTACTACTACTACAACTACTACTACTACAACTATGACTACTACGACGACGACGACGACTACTACTACTACTACTACTACTACTACTACTACTACTACTACAACTATAACTACTACTAAAACTATGACTACTACTAGTACTACTACAACTATGACTACTACTGCTACTACTGCTACAACAACTATGGCTACTACTAGGACTACTACAACTAAGACAACTACTACTACTACTACTACTACTACTACTACTACTACTACTATAACCACAACTATGACTACTACTACTACAACTATGCCTACTACTACTACCACTACAACTACAACTACTATGACTACTACGACTACTACTACTACTAGTACTACTACAACTACAACTATTACTACTACAACTACGACTACTATGACTACTACTACTACTACTATTGCTACTACTACTACTACAACTACAACTATTACTACTACTACTACTACAACTATGACTACTACTACTACTACTACTACTACTACAACTATAACTACTACTACTACAACCACGACTACTACTACTACTACTACTACTACTACAACAACTACGACTATTACTACTACAACTACTACTACTACAACTATGACTACTACTACTACTACGACTACTACAACTACTACGACTACTACTACTACTACTACTACTACTACTACTACTACTACTACAACTACGACTATTACTACTACAACTACTACAACTATGACTACTACTAGTACTACTACAACTATGACTACAACTGCTACTACTACTACAACAACTATGACTACTACTACTATTACTACAAGCACAAGCTTATTCCTTTCCAAAGTATCTCTGAAAACATTTTTACATAGACAGCTCTATCACCATTTCACTGCTCAGACACTGAGCTGCTGGTTTGGCTGCAAATAGAAGTAAGTGAATAAGTCATTAATAAGTCATTTTGTATTGTATGTGTCCTCTTTGTATTATTCAAAGGGAAAACACATGAAATGAAACACATTTTCAGAGCCGACCGCAAGGACAGAACATTATCGCTGTCCAAGGTCTCGACTCGCCCACAGACTCATAAAGCACAACTCGATTCATTATAAAAGTCTTTCTCCAGACAATACTATGGGGAATTAGCTACAATACCTGTCTTTTTCTCCTTAGCAAAATTGTCACTGCTAATAGATATGATAATACCTCTATCTTTCCACAGACTCATTTCCCAAATCCATTTAAGTCAGTAATACGTATAATTATCTGAGCGGCCCTGTCTCCTCTGTGTCTAAATCTGCTCCTAATGTTCTTAATGGTCCGGACCCTCCCCCCGTCCTCCCTTTCCACACTGCTCCTCATTTAGGCCAGAGGTTTGATTGACAGGTGAGCGGCTCTTCGTTAGCGCGGCGGTAATTATGCGTTTAGCGTTGGTGGGTGGTGCGGCGCGGTTGCCATGGCGAAGGCGGGCACAGACAATGGGGGAGGTGGGGGCTGGTAATCGGATTGGTTTGCTCCATGAAGCAAAAATATTCAACTCCAAGTCACTTTTTAAGGCCTCTTTCCATTTGGATGTTGACTGGGGGCGTTCTACATGTATGTGTATGGTGGAATGTTTAGGAGTTACCATGGTGACATGATGTGAACATTAGTAAGCACTGCCCAAAAAGTTTTAAAGGGAGAGTTTGGAATTTTGGACATAGGGCCTAATTTCCTAGTGAGTGTTGGAGATGTGTGGAGACAGTTTTTGAAATGTTCCATCCAGTCCTTGTATTCATTCACAGAGGGATTCAGACACAGTGAAGTCTAAAAGCTAAACTCTAATAAAACTTCATTTCTGTCATAAAAAAATGTTCAGATCAGACTGACACAAGTGTTTATGGACTAATAATAATCATAGAAGTTTTTGTCAAACTGGATCTCACATAAATGGACTGGATTATTTGCTTTTTGTCTGAGATGCTGTCTTTTAACAGCTGGAGCTGAGGTAAGTGGCTAACACTAGCACCACTAACACCGTAACACATTATTTATCCATCCATCTTCTTCTGCTTGTCCGGGGCCGGGTAGCGGGGGCAGCAGTCTAAGCAGGGGCTCCCACACTTCCTTCACCCCAGACACAGGCCAGCTGAGAGACATAGTCCCTCCAGCGTGTCCTGGCTCTTCCCCGGGGCCTCTGTCCGGTGGCCCCGAACACCTCCTGAGGGAGTCCAGGAGGCATCTGGAACAGATGCCTGAGCCACCTCAGCTGCTCCTCTCGATGTGGAGGAGGTCACTTTATTTAATCGTGTTTTATTCATAATCAGGGATCAACAGAGCCATAAACTGGTGCTTTTATCTGCTTCATTAAGTCCTGTTGTGTTCAGTTAGAGACTTGTTGCTGTACTCTGTGTTTTCCTGACTCTCCCAGTGCATTGTGGTCTATACTGACTGCACTAGTGACCAACGATGTGTACTACTTTTCAAGGTGCATTGCTAGAAATTTTGAGTGCACAATTTTTTCACCAACTGGACATTCAGAGACCACTAAAAATAATGTGACCCCTGAATCCTGCCCTACGTAGGCAATAGTCTGGACATTTGGACACAGCCTAAATCTTACAAATCAAACTTTTATACATTTAGATTTTTTTTACCCTTTATTTAACCAGTAAAGTCCCACTGAAATTAATAATCTCTTTTTCAAGGAAGTCCTGCCATGCACACATCACTTTCAGGCAATGTGGGTGAAGTGTCTTGCCTAAGGACACAACCTCAGTTTTTGCCAATGGCGCCCCCCTGTGGCACCTGGAATTCCCAGTGGTCTCCCATTCAAGTACTAACCAGGCCCGGCCCTGCTGAGCTTCTGAGATCCGACAGGATCAGGCTTTGACAAGCCAGTATGGCCAAAATTTTAATTTAGATTTAAAAATTCAAAAAAGTTCACACTGAAACAACACTGAAGAATCCTACAAAAAAGGAGCATCTTATCGAGTTCTTATTAGAGACCCACGCTCTCACCAGATAACCCGGATCATTACACGTGAAAGGTTACAGCTAAATAACCTGTTTGTGAATGATATTTCCTGTTTTCTCTCATTCTGCTTCATTTCACCATCTGTTTCATCCCTCCATCCCCTCCTCTTTACATGTGACCTTTAGCTCGCTGTTTTTCCCTCTGTTTTCCCCGCTTGCTCTCTAATGACTGTGCCACGGCTGTCACTCACTTCAAACCTGACAAGAAACTACAAAACAGGGCTGAATAATGCCAACATTTGGGATCAAAGCTCTGCTCCTGTGTCTCCGTCGGCATCTGTCTCTGCGTCTGTTTGTGGGGCAGTTTGGATGTTTGTGGAGACACTCGTTTTATGAATTATTCAAACCGGAGGGACTTTTGGGTCTGCGCTTGAATGAGGGATAAGGAAACAGGAAATCAGAGCGTTCAAAGCAGATCTGAGAGAGATTCGAGGAGCTGGTACAGTGAAGTAACGTCAAATGCTTTACTCCAAACCTTTCTATCTTTATGGAGACCAAAACAGACCAAGTTACAGGTCAGATCTATGGAGAGGCGACCCGCTCACAGTCAGAATGCCTGTTTTTCTAGGTATGTTTGAGCTATAAAACCACCTGTAATTGAATAAATGTAAAGTAAAGCTGTTTAATGTCATATTGTAAAACATTCCAGGCAGAGAAATGACATATCCATGGAGAAAAGCGTTTGACAGACTCTCCACCAGAAAAGTTACATATTCAGAAAAGTTATATATTGTAAGTTTTGCAATGTGAGTTTAATAATAGACTTTTAGAAAATGTTGGTCTAAAATGTATGTGTGCAAACTGTATCCGGGTCTTTTATTAAAGGGCCATTAAACACCAATAACACTTCTTTCTGCTGATTAGCTGTGTAAATGGGTCTAAAACAGAAGTGTAGACCCCTCCCTGGCCTTGTTTTGGTATTTTAGTGCATATTTGTTAAAAATCAGACTTTAGGGTTGAAGCCATGTCTGTAACAGCCTCTTTAGGGTCAACTACAGCCAGAACATTTGAATTTTCAGGTTGGACTAATGGCCGAGAGTCAGATGTAGATTATTATGTGACGAGCGCAGCCACTGGCATCTACGGGTGGGTTGTGAGGAACACTTCTCAGCCCTGCCCCCTACTGGCACCGCTGGGCACCAGCATGTCCCCACCATGTCCCCACCATGTGCACCAGTCCACACCGTGTTGGATTTTTGTGGCTGTGAGTTGACTGTCAATCATCGCTCCAGAGCCCGCCCCACATCACACTGGCTCCCTCCAACCCGCCGAGCACCACCCACTCAGGAGGATTATGGGTGGAGTAAAGCTTTGGGAGGGAGTTTAACGGCTCTTTAAACTCACAGAACAAAACTGTATTCAAATGTTGACTTCAGCACCACGGACAGCGCTACACAGACAATTCAGAATCTTGTAGAATAGACTGTGGCTGTCTAGTTTGGCTGTGTCTTTTTTTTGAGAATAACACATGAAAATTACAAAATGATATGGCACCTTATTGGTTCTTATTTTAACCCTCTAAGACCTACGTTATCGTATATGATAACAAAGAATATGTTTTATATAACTGCGCATGACTTTCGAACCATTTCAGCCAAACGCATGCGCTTCAATCCATTTTGATTGGCCAAAACTTTGCCAAAGAGTGAAGTGAGTCAAGATGGTCGACTCCTCTCGGCTGTGTATGCTATAATGAGTGAAAAAGACGCTCTAAGTGAAGTTAATTCTCACATACATGGCAAATTACACATCTTGGTGTGCGTAATTGCGCATCCCTTTCTATTTTTATTTGAAAGGTTTATTTCACTCAAAATGAACAAATACAAATCTAATAAACGGCCTGGAAATGCATTACAAGTGACGTGACTGTTCTATGCTCTGGCCCTGGACTTTACAGGAGCTGTTTCCATGACTGGCACCAGAAAAGTAATAGAGCGATTATACTTTTTTTCATTTTTAGGGCAATAAGGAGATTTTTAATTTAGTTACAGACTTGATATTTTGCATTTTTGTAGCTAAGGCCCTAAATTAAGCATTTTTTATGTCCAAAAAGTTGTTTATACATGTTTGCTATGTGTTTAGTATAAAAGAGTGGGAATTTTATTTTCTGTTTTTTTTTCATCTCTATTCCTGGTCCTATAGCTTTTATTACAACCACATGACACAACTACAGCAGCAGATTGTGAAATAACAGACTGTACTGAAAAAAAGGATGTATAACTCTTCATTATAGGGTAAAAGGGGCAGTTTTAAAAGCAAAATTAAGAAAAAAATCCAGGCAAGTAGAAATGTACTAAAAATGCCCTTAGGTCTTGAAGGTTTAAAGCTCCTATATTGCAGAAAATTTTACTCTTGTGACCTTTAAACCATGTTATAGTCCCTCAAAAAAAAACTGGAGTTGTGTTTTGTGTCTGTCTACACTCTCAAAGCTCAAAATGCTCTGTTCCACCTTGTGATGTCATATGCAGATAAATAGTGTAACATGAACCCTCTAAAACGGGTACAAAATGATTATTATAGTGATTAAACTTCTTATTGCGTCCAATCAAATCAAGCTTGTGCACTGCGTTTCTAATTAATTTGGGATCATTTTTCGTTCTTTTTAACAATGACTCTCGAATAGTATAGTTCAAAAGTCTGTAGAATCGTGTCTCACACACACACACACACACACACACACACATACACACACACACACACACACACGTAGAAGAGTGTGATGAGATCTATAGGTGCACATACAGCCCTTTTCATTCCTGTGATTGCTGTGTATCAGACAGAGGAAACCACCACTGTTTCTCAGCTCAAATTGCCTTTTCACTCTCCCCTCTCTCCTCTCCTTTCTCTCTCCTTGCTCTTTCTTTCTCTATTTCTCCCCTCTCCCTCCTCCCTTCATCCTACCTCACTCCCTCCTGCCTCCTCTCCACCCCTCTCCTCTCTCTTCTTTCTTTTCCTCCTTCTTCCTCCCCTCCATCTCTCTCTTCCACTCCCTCCTGCCTTCTCTCTTTGCCCTCATTCTCCCTCTCTTCTCACACTCCCTCCTTTCTCTCCCTCCCCCTCCTCTCAATCTCTCACTCCTTCTTCTCTCCTCCCTGTTGTCTCCCTCCTCTCTCTCTTTCTCCCCTCCTATCTCTCTCTTTCTCTCTCCCCTCTCTCTCTTTTACTCTCTCTCTCTACTCTCCTCACTCTCTTCTTTCTTTCTTCTCTTCCCTCTCTCTCCTCTCTTCATCCTACCTCACTCCCTCCTGCATCCTCTTCTGTACTCCTCTCCCTCCTTCCTCTTCCATCTCATCTCTCTCTCCTTCCCCACTGTCTCTTTATCCCCCCTCTCTGCCTTCTCCCTTCTCTCCACTCCCTTCTCTTCTCTCTCCCACTCCCTCCTGCCTTCTCTCTTTACCCTCATTCTTTCTTCTCCTTCTTCCTCCTCTTCCTCTCCCTCCTCTCTCCTTCTTCCTCTTCTCTCACCCACTCCCTCCTGCCTTCTGTCTTTACCCTCATTCTCTCTTTCTTCTCCTCCTTTTACTCTCCCTCCTCTCTCCTTCTCTCTCCACCTTTTCCCTCCTCTCTTTCGTCTTCTCTCTCCCCTCCTCCCACTCCCTCCTTTCTTTCCCTCCACCTTCTCTCTCTCTAACTCCCTCTCCTCCCTGTTTTCTCCCTCGTCTCTCTCTTTACTCTCCTCACTCTTCTCCCTCCACTCTCTTCTCCCTTCATCCTACCTCACTAGCTCCTGCATCCTCTTCCATCTCATCTCTCTCTCTCCTTCTGCCTCTCTCTTTATCTCCCTCTTGTCTCTCCTTCTGCTCTTCACACTCTCCCTCCTCTCTTTCGCGTTTCTTCTACTCCTCTCCCTCTCTCTCTCACCTTTCTACCTTCTCCCTCCTCTCTCCTTCCTGCTCTTCTCTCTCCCACTTCCTCCTGCCTTCTCTCTTTACCCTCATAGTCTCCCATTCTTCTCCTCTTTCTTCCTCTTACTCTCCCTCTCTCTGTCTCTCCTTCCCTCTCCGCCTTTCCCCTCCTCTCTCCTTCCTCCTCTTCTCTCCCTCTCCCACTCCCTCCTGCTTTCTCTCTTTACCCTCATTCTCTCTCTTTCTTCTCACCTTCTTCTTACTCTCCATCTCCTTTCCCTCTCCACCTTTTCCCTCCTCTCTCCTTCCTCCTCTTCTCTCTCTCTCCCACTCCCTCCTGTCTTCTCTCTTTACCCTCCTTCTTTCTTCTCCTCCTTCTTCTTCTTACTCTCCCTCTCTCTCCTTCCCTCTCTGCCTCCTCCCTCCCCTTCTCTCTCTCACCCACTCCCTCCTGCCTTCTCTCTGTACCCTCATTCTCTCCTATCTCTCTTCCTCACCCTCCTATCGCTCTCATCCTCTCTCTTTCTTTCTCTCTTTACTCTCCTCTCTCTTCTCCTCCCTCCACTCTCTCCTCCCTTCATCCTACCTCACTCCCTCCTGCGTCCCCTTTCCTACTCCTCCCTCCTTCCTCTTCCATCTCATCTCTCTCTCTCCTTCCCCCTCTCTTTATCTCCCTCCTGTCTCTCCTCTCTCTTCTCTCTCTCCCACTCCCTCCTGTCTTCTCTCTTTACCCTCATTCTTCTCCTCCTTCTTCTTCTTACTCTCCTTCCCTCTCTGCCTTCTCCCTCCTTCCTTCTCTTCTCTCTCTCTCACCCACTCTTTCCTGCCCTCTCTCTCTTCCTCTCTCTCTTTACTCTCCTCTCTCTCTTCTCCTCTCTCCATTCTCTCCTCCCTTCATCCTACCTCACTCCCTCCTGCGTCCCCTTTCCTGCTCCTTCCTCCTTCCTCTTCCATCTCATCTCTCTCTCTCTTTATCTCCCTCCTGTCTCTCCTCTCTCTTCACTCTCCCTCCTTCTTCCTCCTCTCTCGCTCCCACTCCCTCCTGCCTTCTCTCTTTACCCTCATTCTCTCACTGTCTTCCTCACCCTCCAGTCTCTCTCTTTCTTCCCTCTCTTCGTCCCTCGCAGTGATTTTCCGAGCACGTATCCTAGCGGAGATGGCCTCGCGACTCTAAACGTCCCCCGGTTTTCCGTCGGAGCAAGCAGAGCCATTCAGTCTCTCCTCCAGCTCCGCGGCTCTCGGCCAGGAACAATCAGGCTCCACACATCTGCTGGAATAGCCGGACACAAATCTCACTGTAATAGAGACGGTGTAAATAAGACACGAGCGCAGACGAGTGTGAGTGTTGTGTTATGTAAAGATAAGACTGGGCGAGCTTTAGGGATAATGGGGAAATCAGCGCCCTCGATTTAAGCCATCCTTCAATACAAGAAACTACGACTATAACATCCGGGGACGGTTTTCGGGATTTTAAAAGTGCTGTACCTGATTTTTAAAAACAGAACTAGTTCCTTTTAAACAGTTCAAAGTTCTTCCTCATTTACCTTCTGCATTCAGACCATCCTAATCACTCACCATGATGAGTTTATAAGTGCTTTTCTCAGGAGATTTTTACACAATATATCTGTCCTGGGGCAGGCCTTGCTTGGTCAGGAGTTTCTAGCTGGAAGGACTTCTTAAACTTGTATTTAAAGGTGCATTGTGTAACTTTTCTGATGGAGGGTCTGCAATGTGTTTGTATCACAGAGACGATATTGGTTTGCTTCGAATGTTCCACAGTATGGCATCCACCTCCATGGAGACAAGCAAGTGGCAGGTCCAGGCCAAGTTGCAGGTCAGATCTGTGGAGAGGCGAGCCCACTCACACTAACAATATGCTATCTATCTTGCTTTATATTATTTTTAGCATAAAATAACTGAATGCAAGATAGATAAGTGTAATGCCATACTGTGAAACATTCCAGGTTAAAAACTCACATTTCCATAGAGTCAAGCAGGTGGCGGACTCTCCACCTGAAAAGTCAAACTTTGACACACATGCAGTTTTACTGTGGTCAGTTCTGTGGAGAGGTGGCTCCACAGAACCCGTAATTTGACCCGTTGGCAGATGGTCACATTTTTATAGTGCGCTTTTTCATTTTTTGGCAAAATAATACACTGGATAATATGCATTCTTAAACAGCAAAAACTGCAGGGTTAAAATCTCAGGGTAAAATATTTCAGAGTGGTTTTTTAACACAAAAAGTGTTATTTTAACTATTTGAAAGTTAAATAAGAGTTCGAGTTGGGGGTTCATATGGTTGAAGTTAATTCAACGTCCCCTTGTGTTAATTTGGCCCCTCCCACCCACCACCTCAAAGTCCCACCAGAGAAGACAATTTTGAACCAGTTTTGTACAGAATTTCATCTTAAATTAACTCAAATAATGTGGTATTAAACAGGAACTTTGGTCCAATGTTACTTAATTAACATTTCCAAAAATGTTAAATTAACCCTAGAACAGACTGAACTCAAATAAACCCTGGGCAAATGTTCAAATAGATTCTGTGAAAGTCCATTTTGACACTCCACTTTTTGCTGTGTAGAGTAAGACACGTCACCTTTCCATAGATCTGACTTATAACTTGGCTTGGTGGCGTCTCTGTGGAGAAGTTTGATGCCAATACAGGGGTACAAATCAGGCAGAGCAATAACATCTCCATGGAGGCAAGCAGATGTTTTTAAGGTGCACTGTGTAACCAGAAAAGTTAGCTCGTGCACCTTAAAAACAAACTGAATTTCCATTTCCTTGTGAACTCCTTTGGCCTCTTAAACCCGCTCTAAGTCCGTCTCTCTCTCATGTTTTCACTGAGCGCTGACCGCCTGAACCCTCCACATCCTGGTCCTCTGCAGCTCTGTGAACAGATTAAACTTTGGCACAAAATGGCGTCCGCGCTGTGGGCTTGTCTCAGTTTCCTTATCGGAGGAGACAGCCCCTCTCTCTGCTTTTGTGTGCCGCAAATCTCTCTATTCCCCGGGGAGGTCGCGCTTTCCCAGTGGTCCCCGAACGCACCGTGGCTAGGCTAACATCCATCATTGTTCCAGCTCTGGGCTCGTGTGCGACCGCATGTGAAATGTGTGTGTGTGTAGGTGTGTGTGCTGTTACAGAGGCAGGAGCTAGGACAATTTAAGCAAAGAACATAACAATTGATACTTTCTGAGCTGTTATAAAGTTGTTTCCTCATTCACACGTTTAACACACAAACCCTGCGTAAAACCCTGCCTATTTACACTCTGTTCCACCTTGTGATGTCATGTGGGGATACAGGAAGTGCTCCATGGTGTATTTAAACTCCATACACCTTCACTAGAATCATTTGGATGATTTAAGGCCTGGAATTACCAATCTTGACTGAAATATATGACATCGCAAGGTGGAACAGAGCAGTTTGAGTTAAATGGAGCTCATGTGGTCAACTTTTATTTATTCATGAGTCAATTTTGAGTAACACAGGACCTTTAAAAAACAAACAAGACTTTCAGACGTCACAAACCTGGGAAATTCAAAATTACTTGGGGATTCGTTAAAGAAGAGTGAATAAGGCAAAATACAAGGCAGGTCCCTGTGAACTGTTCAAACGTCAAGCTAAGGACAAAAGGTGATGGAGCGTTTTCAGTTTTTCAGCGCCTCGGCTTTGGAATGACCTGCCTGAGGAAGATAAGACTCGCACCATCAGTGTCATCTTTTAAATCACTTTTTAAAACTCATTTTAGTGGTTGGCCTTCCTTTAGAATCCGTGTATCATTCGTTCATTCGTTTTTCAATATAAAACCAAAAATAAGAAAACGAAAAAACAAAAGTTTTTTTCATTATTTGTCTCCAAAACCAAAATGAAAAAACGGATAACGATTCGTTTTTTCAGTTTTTGATTTTGTTTTTAAATGAAAAATGGAAAAAAAACGGATAACGGTCGTTTCCCATTTTGTCCAAATTTGATCCTTGAGCAAGTTGCGTAAACCGGAAGTGAACCTTTACTGGGAGCAATGCGCGCGCAATGGAGGAGCCGCTACGAGATGGAAAACTGTACCGTGTCCCAATTCAGGAGGCTGCAGCCTCCGGAGGCTGCGAAGGCTGTAGCCTCCTGAAGCCGCATAGGCTGCACCCTCCAGGGGCTGTGAAGGCTGCAGCCTCCTGAAGCCGCATAGGCTGCAGCCTTCGCGGACCGCAGGCCGTGTCGAAACGGGACAGGTCCAGCCCACGGAGCCGTGCCCGTCGCCCAGCAACCGAGACACGCTGCTAATGCTAATGCTAATGCTAATGCTAACAACATGCACCTGCAGATTACGCACACAGATCATTAACAAAGATTACGCACGGGTAATCAAACTGTCACATTTTGAGAACAAGTTATTCTAATCATTCTAATCCACATTTTATGGCAAAAATATTGCTGTTTCTCCAATACATCTAAAATAGGCTAAATTACCTTAAAGTTTCAAAAACAGTGATGAGATATGCATGAAGTATTTTGAAATTGATAAGGAATTACATGTATACAGGGAATGCATTTAAGTCATTTTATAAAGACTCTCCTTTGAGAAAAAATGGTTTATTAAACAATCAATTTATTAAACAACAATTCTTTATTTGTATTTTCATTCTGGAAATATTTTGTCATAATATGAATAGTCAAACATTAAACCCATCACACACACACACACACACAATGCATTCATAGGTTAATAATAAATAAATAAAACATGTCAGTGTACTCCCATTGTGTAACTTTTGTTTTGTAAAGAAGCAGGTGCCAATCCAAAATGAACAAATTATCTTTGCCAAATATGATCAGATTGAATACTGCTTCACTGCAGTACAATAGTACATTCTTATAGTACATGTAATTACAGTTACTATTAAAAGATGCATCAAATAATTGGGACATCTCACCATGAATCAAATGTCACAGTGAAAAACGTTCAGATAAACTTATTCTGAACCTAAACTGCATGGATACATCACTATTAGGACACATTCAGGACAGCAGCAGACAGCGGTGCAGGAAGCCAGATGCAACCAGAGGCCCCACAGGTCTTCTGCAGGTTGTGACTCTGCAGGTTGTGACTCTGCAGAAGTCCTCAGTGACTCTGGACATGGACAGTGGAGACATCTTGTATCTTCTGAAGGAGGAAGAGCAGAATGAACCTTACGTTTGATCGGTTCTGTTGGTTCAAAGTCCTGTCCTGCAGAGTGAAAACCTGTAATGACACATTAAGAAAACTACCAACTATTACAGGAAAATGAGGTCCACAGAGCAAGTACATTCACATCCAAAGTGTGTTGTGTCCTCATCCAGGAAGCTGCAGATGAGAAAAGAAAATTCATATAAAACATTTCAAACAGTTTTCTCATTGTTATATTAAATGTGACTGGCCTAACAGACACAGGTGTCAATATAATGTATTCCCAGAATGAAATGCATGTGTGGTCTTATATTACGTGATTTACAAGTAAATATTATTATAATGCATGAAATAATGCGTGTTTTTACCTTACCTCCGAGCTACCCCTGTCCGTGAAAATGTGGCGTTTCTTCCTCTTTAATCACTCCATGGTCTTTTCCTCTAACAATTAAAAAAAAAATTAGTGTTTGATGGAAATCTGTCCAAATATGAAAGTCTGAGTGGACTTGCTTAGCTGTAAATTACTAGCCAAACTTTTACCTCAAAGCTCCAAAGTTCACACAGTTAAAAACAAACTTTTTTGACAGTTTTGTGGGAGTTATGGGCGTATTTCCCAATAGTTAAAAGTGTGTACTCACGTGTCTGCTTTTTACCTTATGCGCTGATGACAGGAGCAGTTTGTCTTTTACGCCGGAGTTGGTGTTGAATACAGAATCTTCTCACCGACATTTCCGGGGATCTCTTAATACCGAACTGTCGCAACGTGTTAGAAATCTCAGCGTGCGTTTTTCCAACCTTAAAAAGCTGTTTGATCATATGATAATGATCCTCAAGTCCAGCGGCCATTAAGTTTGTTTTGCTCACCCCGCTCGTTATATACGTGTGTTGCTCCCACTAAAGGTTCACTTCCGGTTTACGTAACTCGCTCAAGGATCAAATTTTGACAAAACGGGAAACGGTCGTCATCCGTTTTTTCCATTTTTCATTTAAACACAAAATTGAAAACTAAAAAAACGAGTCGTTATCCGTTTTTTCATTCTGGTTTTGGAGACAAATAATGAAAAAAGCAGTTGTTTTTTCATTTTCTTATTTTTGGTTTTATATTGAAAAACGAATGAACGAATGATACACGGATTCTTTAGTTTGGTTTTAGCCTGTTTTTATTTTTATTCTATTTATTTATTATAATCAGTGATGGGAATAACAGCATTAAAATAAATGCTGTTACTATTTTCAGTGACAGGTAATCAAACTAATCTGACTTTTTCTATCGTAACAATGCTGTTACCAACACGCTGTTACTGTGCGTTACCGAGGCAACCCACTGAAGCTGTCATTTGACTTGGCTCACACAGACAGAGGCTGCTCATGTACACGCACACTTTACTATGCAAGTCCTGTGTGTGCACTGTTGTAAAACAGTGAATTGACTCTGCTCCAAAACATATGCAGAATCCGCACTGACCTTCAATAAGGACTGTGGTAGAGACAGAAGTTCTGCAGCCTCTTGTCTCCGTCTGTCCTCACTGCTCCGAGCTGTTATTATCTTCATAAACTCAGGGAAGAGCAAGTATCGCAGCAAGACTCAAATCTGCCTCATTATTTAAAATATTTCTACCGCTGGACTTATTTTCTCCACTAAAGTGTTAGCTCTGCTGCTCCACATGGAAACAAACAGCGCAGTATGAAGACGTCATCGGGCACCAGCTCAGGTTATGCAGGTGTGAGTGCAGAACATAGAACCCTGTCGTGCTTGAGCGCGGCACAATTCTCCTAGTGAGAATGTGCCCTTAAAAAAAGTAATGCAATAGTTACTTTCTCTAATAACTACCGTATATTTTGGACTATAAGTCACTCTGGCAAAAATTGTGTAATGAAGAAGAAAAAAACATAGATAAGTCACACCGGACTATAAGTCATACTTTTTGAGGGAAATTTATTTGATGAAATCAGAGACCAAGAACTGACATGTCATCTTGAAAGGCAAGTCATAGTAATAAAATGTTCAGCGCCTCTCAAATGAGGCTCCCGATGCTCACAGTTACAGGAGCGAATCTGGAGCCAGACTCTATTTTTTGGATGGACAAAATGGCAAAAAAATAAATAAAAATCAGGACCATGTAGAGTGGGTTCATACGAACATTTTAAGACGAGGCCACAGCAGCAGTTACAGAGAGAGGAGTGGCAAGATCCTAAGTGCATTAGCACTGTCCATTCATATATCGGTCTATGGACTGTCAGTGTGAAAAATGTAATATATAAGTCGCACCTGAGTATAAGTCCCATCCAAACCCTGAAAAAAGTGTGATTTATCGTCCGAAAAAAATGGTAGTTACTTTTATAATGGAGTGACAAATTTTTTTGGAGAAACTAGTAGCTATAGCTAATTACTTTTTGGGAGTAACATGCCCAACACTGATTATAATTAAATGAACTGTTTGTGTCACTGTCTGTGTTTGTGAGCTTCTGTGAGCTTTTTATGCTTTTGTACTGTTCTTTGGGCTTGTACAGCACTTTGTAAAGCTTGTTTTTAAAAGCTTAAATAAAGATGTATTATTATGATTCTAACTCCACTCATATTTTGGATGAGAAAACAATAGCGTAACATGGTTAAAAGTTCCAAAAAGTCAATAGTGCATAATAGCAGTTTAATACAATTGTAAATATATCTGTAATCTCACTATATATTCATTGGCCTTCTGCTTTAAGTTTCTCTCTGCTTGTAAACTTCTGCTGCAGCGTTTCTCCGTCCCAGAGGAGAGGAATTTGCACACAATAATGTCATTACACTCACAAAGCTCTCTGCACTCTACATTTGATATTTCATTTAAACCTTCTCTGCGTCCAAAGAGAGCGCTGTTGTATGAATATGAATGTGACTGGCGGCGTACATCATTCTGCCCTATCAGCACTCACACACTATCTGGCAACCCGTCAACCACTCTGCCACTGCGTAATCTGCCCCCTCAGCACCTGGCAACCGCGGGCCCCTGTCCCTCACACCAGCTCATGTATTTGTATTACGCCGTGGTTCAATACGAACCACTACTGCAGTATTTGAGAAACAGAATAGTATTAAAGGCCCTGCACCTGCATGTATTTGAGCAAATCTGTCTTGTCCCAGCACAGATATATTATATAAGGAGCTCTTGAGGTCAAACTATATCCACTGTGTACATCACGATAAATTAAAATGACTTAAATTAAGAACATTTTATTGTATTTGAGTAGATTCAACTTGACAGATAAAGTCAAAGTGCTTTTCTTAATTCAAACATGAGATTTTGTGTCTTATTTTAAGTGCAAATAGTTGTTTTTCTTATCTGAAAGGTGCACTATGTAACTTTTCGGTTGCTTGTTTCTATGGATACATCATTGCTCTTCCTGGAATGTTCCACAGTATGACATTAAACATACTTTACGTTTATTAAATTACAGGTAGTTTTAAAGCTCAAAAATACTTAGAAAAACAGGTATTCTGACTGTGAGCGGGGTCGCCTCTCCACAGATCCGACCTGTAACTTGGCCTGGTTTAGTTTCCATGAAGACAGAATGGTTTAATGCCATACTGTGGAATTTTCCAGACAACATAATAACATCTCCATTTGATGGACCGTCCACTTAAAAAGTTACACAATGCACCTTTTACTGTAGCAAGATGTATTTTCATATTTTAAGTGCAAAAAGTCGAGTTCCATTGTTAAACTATTTTACTTGTCAAGTGAAAAGAGTACAAATCATGATAAAACTTTCTTAATTCAAGTGAAAAACGTGGCCCCTCTCTCTGTCACGGCTACTGTCATTTTGGTTTTAAAATGTTCTTAAAATGTTCAGATTAATCCGGTCTACATGATCCCAATGTTTAATTTCACTGTTTTTGGAATTAAAATGTCCAGATTAACACCATCTACATAATCCTAGTGTTTTATTTCACTAGTTTTGGAATTAAAATGTTGAGATGAACCTGTTCCTCCTGATTCTAGTGTTTTATTTCACTATTTTTGATTTTAAAATATTCAGATTAACCCACTCTACATATTCCTAGTGTTTTAGTTCACTATTTTGTCTCTAGATTAAGATATGAACATCCAGCCTTTAACAAGTTTGATTGACAGCGCCCCTTCTAAACCAATGGTGCAAGGAGGAGGGGGCGTGTACTTTCAACAGCCTCATTTCTGATTGGCTCTTTGATTTCTCGCTTTGATTTCCAAATATGGTCTGGTTTCAAATATTATGTCACTATAACTGCTGGCCTCGATGAGCTTCATTTGGTTGCAGCTGAGCGTGTTAGTTTCAGAGGAGTTTCACTGTATTTAGCTCCTCCCTTCAGGTGGATACAAGGCAGTGTCCACATGCATCTGATTAGAACTGAAGAAGAAGTAGCAAAACTCTCTTCTTCAGTCTAAAAGAAGTTTCTATGGAGATGAATTTTGGAGATGGAGATGAATAAGTTATTGCGGAACATTCTGAGCAAAGAAACTGCGTCTCAGTGGTGCATATACAGGATGTAACGCTGCTGATTCTGTCGGATACAGGAAATACACAAGCTCTCAGACTGCAGCGGAATGTGGATTAAAGAGTGATGGAGGATGAGAGTGAATGAGAGAATAAGAGAGAGAGAGGGAGAGGGGGAGAATGAGAGAATAAGAGAGAGAGAGAGAGGGATGGAATGAGAGAGAATCAGAGAATAAGAGAGAGAGAGAGAGAATGGGAGAGAATGAGAGAATGATAGAATAAGAGAGAGAGAGAGGGAGGGAGGGAATGAGAGAGAATAAGAGAGGGAGAATGAGAGAGAATGAGAGAATAAGGGTGAGAGGGAGGGAATGAGAGAGAATGAGAGAATAAGAGAGAGAGGGGGAGGGAATGAGAGAGAATGAGAGAATAAGAGAGAGGGAGGGAATGAGAGAGAATAAGAGGGGGGGATGAGAGAGAATGAGAGAATAAGAGAGAGGGGGGAGGGAATGAGAGAGAATGAGAGAATAAGAGAGAGGGGAGGGAATGAGAGAGATAGAGGGAAGGAATGGGAAAGAATAAGCAAGAGAGGGAGGGAATGAGAGAGAATAAGAGAGAGAGGGAGGGAATGAGAGAGAATAAGAGAGAGAGGAAGGGAATGAGAGAGAATGAGAGAATAAGAGAGAGTGAGGGAGGGAATGAGAGAATAAGAGAGAGAGGGAGGGAATGAGAGAATAAGAGAGAGAGGGAGGGAATGAGAGAATGATAGAATAAGAGAGACAGGGAGAGGAGGAGAGAGAGTACATATCTCTCAGTCTTCAGTATAGTGTAGATTAGAGAGATAGAGGGGGGAGAGAATGAGAGAGAGAGAATAAAAGAGAGGAATGAATGAGAGAATGAGAGAGGGAGCAAACAAGGAGAGGGAGAATAAGCGATAGGAGAGAATGAGAAAGAGGAATAGAATGAGACGGAGAGAGAAGGAGAAGGAAAGAGAGAGAGAATGAGAGAGAGGGACAGAATCAGAGAGAGAGGGGGGAAGAAAATGAGAGCAGGAGAGATGTGTGAGAGAGGAAGAGAATGAGACAGAGGGAGAGAATGAGAAGGAGAGAGAGAATGGGAGAGTAAGAGCATCAGAGAGAGAGAATGAGAGAGAGAAAGAGAATGAGAGAGGAAGAGAATGAGAGAAAGAATAAGAGAGTGGAGCAAATGAGAGACAGTGAGAGAAGGTGAGAGAGGAAGAGAATGAGCATGAGTTGGAGAGAACAAGGAGAAAGAGAAAAGGAGCGAAAAAGAGGGAGAGAATAAGAGAGGAAGAGAATGAGAGAGAATGAGGGAGAGAGAATGAGAGAGAGAAAGATCAAGAGAGGGAGAATGAGGGAGAGGGAGAGAAAGACCAAGAGAGGGAAAGAACAAGAGAGAGAGAATAAGAGAGAGGAGCGAATGAGAGATAGCGAGAGAAGGTGAGAGAGGAAGAGAATGAGCATGAGTTGGAGAGAACAAGGAGAAAGAGAAAAGGAGTGAAAAAGAGGGAGAGAATAAGAGAGGAAGAGAATGAGAGAGAATGAGGGAAAGAGAATGAGAGAGAGAAAGATCAAGAGAGGGAGAATGAGGGAGAGGGAGAGAAAGACCAAGAGAGGGAAAGAACAAGAGAGAGAGAATAAGAGAGAGGAGCGAATGAGAGATAGCGAGAGAAGGTGAGAGAGGAAGAGAATGAGCATGAGATGAGAGAACAAGGAGACAGAGAAAAGGAGGGAAAGAGAGGGAGACAATGAGATTAATTTTTAACAGGCCTTTATTGTGTCTGTCAAAACATTTTTGCACTGAACTCACACCTCGTGTTATTTACATGACAATGACATTACATATACAGACTATTTACACTATTTACATTATTTACAAAAACAGAGGTCCAAAAAAGAGCTGTCCCTCCTTCACACAGGCTAACACCCCCCCAAAGCCCCAGCGCTCCTCAAAACCCTCCTCATCACTATTCATGGAGTAGAGTCCAAACTCCAGCCTGAGTCTGGCCTGCACCATCCTGACAAACATGGTCCTCACACTGACCCCACTCTGAGTCTGCAGCCTCACACTGACCCCACTCTGAGTCTGCAGCCTCCTCTTCCTGCTCACATACACCGCCATCTTGGCCTGTCCTAGCAGAAAGCTCAGCAGCCTGTCCCTCCTCCTGCTCTGTACAGAGTATCTGAGCCCACACACAAACACCTGGGCATTAAACACCTGCCCCACACTCCTGAACACTGCCCCCAGCAGGTGGAACAGCTGTGTTAGACGCTCACACTCCCAAAAACAGTGGAACACGGTCTCCCTGATCTCACAGAAGGGACAGCCCTCCCCCACAGCACTGTTCATGTGATGGATCAAGGAGTTAACCGCCACTGCCCCATGCAGCAGCCTCCACTTGGGAGACAATGAGAGAGAGAGAGAATGAGGGAGAGGGAGAGAAAGACCAAGAGAGGGAGAGAACGAAAGAGAGAGAATAAGAGAGAGGAGCGAATGAGAGATAGTGAGAGAAGGTGAGAGAGGAAGAGAATGAACATGAGACGGAGAGAACAAGGAGAGAGAGAAAAGGAGCGAAAGAGAGGGAGAGAATAAGAGAGAGGAGAGAATGAGAGAGAGGGAGAGAAAGAGAGAGAGAGTACATATGTGTCCGTCATGAGTCTAATTCAGATTTCTTGTCTAAAAGCTCCAGTGTTTTGATCGTTTTCCATCACATGTCTGTGCTAAAGGTCGTTTCACACTCAGTCTTCACTCTCAGATCAAGTTCCACTTACAACTGGATGAAAATAAACCACAGATATAAGAGAGAAATACTGAGCTGTCATGGCAACCACTGGAAGACCTGAGGAGGAGTCTGGAGAGAATGACAGACAGGAAGAAGAGAAAAAAAGAGAGTTTTGGTTACTTTAGCTGGAGGATTTGACCTATGGGGCATGAGGAACCCCACCCAGGCACAGGGAGAACATGCAAACTGCACACAGAAAGACTATGGAGAGCTGGATCAAACATCACAAACCAAAAGTTACCGGAAAATTCCACCAAGGCGGTCGTAAAAAGGCTAAACGTCCTGATATACATGAACCAGAACAGTAGAGGAAAGTACCAAACATCAAGGATCATTTGTCATGTGGATCTACACATATTTATGAACAAAACATATTATTATTATTATTATTATTATTATTATTATTATTATTATTATTATTATTATTATTATTATTATTATTATTATTATTATTATTATTATTATTATTATTATTATTATTATTTTATTTTTTTTGAACATGTCATAGTTTCTCTCCTGATCATTTCTTCTATAAATGTGTGTGTGAAAATCCTCTGTTCCTCGGTGACACAGGCAGCTTGTTGTAATGATCTGGTGTTGTCGGGGCTCACTCTCTTTTTCTCCTCCTCTTTTCCTCTCTCCCATCTCTCTCTCCTCTCCCATTTTCTCCTCTCTCCCATCTCTCTCACCTCTCTCTTTCCTTTCTCTCATCTCTCCATCCTCCCCCCTTTTCTCTCTCTCCCATCTCTCTATTTCCCTCTCTCTTTTGACTCTCTCATCTCATTATCCTCTCCCCCTTCTCTCTTTTTCTGCTCTCTTTCCCCCCTCCCATACCTCAATCCTCTCTCTCTCTCCTCTTTCTCTCATCTCTCTTTCCTCTCTTCCATACTCTCTTCCATCCTCTCTATCTCTCACTTTTCTCGCTCCAACAACTCTCCCTTCTTTCCTTTGCTCCTCTCTTTCCTCTTTCCCATCTCTCTATCCTCTCTCTTTCTATTCTCGTTTTCTCCTCTATTTTCTCTCTCCCATACCTCTATCCTGTCTCCTCTCTCTTTATCCTCTCTCCCATATTTCTATCCTCCCTTTCCTCTCTGTCTCTCATCTCTCTTTCTTCTCTTCTATATCCGTCTCTCTATCTCTCTTTTCTCCTCACTCTTTACTCTCTCCCATCTCTCTCCCCTCTCTCCTCACGCTATTCTCTCTCCCATCTCTTTCTCTCTGTCCTTTTTCCCTCTCTCTTTCTTCTCTCCTTCCTTTCTTCTCTCCTTTTAGTTGGTCTCAAAGTGAAGGAGACATGAGGTTTTTCTGTGAAGTCTCCTCCTCCCTCTCTCTTTCATCATCTCTTGCTCTTCCACTTTTCTCTCCCTCTCTTTACCTATATTTCTCTCCTCCTTCCAAACCCCTCTTTTTCCTCCTTTCTCCTCTCCCTCTCTTTCTTTCACTCTTTTTCTCTCTCTCCTCCCACTCTCCTCTCCCTCTCTCTTCCTATATATTTCTCCTCCCGCCTTTCTTTCCTCTTTTCTCCTCCCCCTCTCTCTTTCCTCTGTTCTCTTTCTATCTCTCTCTCCCACCCTCCTCTCCCGCTCTCTTTCCTGTTCTCTCTCTCCCACTCTCATCTCCTGCTCTCTTTCCTCCTCTCTCGCTCTCTCCCACTCTCCTCTCCCACTCTTTCCTGTTCTCTCGCTCTCCCCACTCTTTCTTTCTCTCTCTCTCCCACTCTCCTCTTTCTCTTCCTATATTTCTCTCCTCCCTCCTCTCTTTTTCCTGTTCTCGCTCTCTCCCACTTTCCCAGCTCTCTCTTCCTATATTTCTCTCCTCCCTCTGCTCTCTTTCCACTTCTGTCTCTCTCTCTCTCTGCTACTCTCCTGTCTCTCTTCCTATTTCTCTCCTCCTTCCCCTCTCTTTCCTCCTCTCCCTCTATCTCTCTTTCCCACTTTCCTTTCTCTCTTCCCTTTTCTCTCTTCCCACTCTCCTCTCCCTCTCTCTTTCCTATGTTTCTCTCCTCCTCTCTCTTTCCTCTGTTCTCCCTCTCTCCCTTTATAGTTCTCTCCTCTCTCTCTCTCTATTTATGTTTCTCTCTTCCTCTCTATTTATGTTTCTCTCTTCCTCTCTCTCCTTCCTCTGCTCTCCCGCTCTCCCTATTTATGTTTCTCTCTTCTTCTCTCTCTTTCCTCTGCTCTCCCGCTCTCTCTTTATGGTTCTCTCCTCCCTCTCCTCTCTCTTTATGTTTCTCTCCTCTCTCTCTCTCTTTATGGTTCTCTCCTGCCTCTCTCTCTCTCTCTCTCTCTCTCTCTCTCTCTTTATGTTTCTCTTCTCCCACTCCTCTCTCTCTCTCTTTATGGTTCTCTCCTCCCTCTCCTCTCTCTTTATGTTTCTCTCCTGCTTCTCATTTCCTCTCTCTCTCTTTATGGTTCTCTCCTCCCTCTCCTCTCTCTTTATGTTTCTCTCCTGCTTCTCATTTCCTCTCTCTCTCTTTATGGTTCTCTCCTCCCTCTTCTTTATGGTTCTCTCCTCCCTCTCCTCTCTCTCTCTTTAGCATTCTCTCCTTCCTCTCATCTCTCTTCTTCTTCTCTCCCTTCTTATCTTTCTCACCTCCCTCTGCTCTTTCTTCTTCTCTCCCACTCTGCCCTCCATTTCTCTTTCCTCTGCTCTCTGTCTCTCTCTTTATGTCCTCTTTCTGTCTCCCAGCAGGCCTCCCTCCCTCGTTCTCTCAGTCCTTTCACAGTGCACACACTCGTGCCTATAGCATCGTACACAGTGAATAGACTCGTGTGGAGCAGATGGCGACTCAGGAGCTGAAAAACGAATCCGAAATCTCATATTTGACCATCTTCACATACTTAAAGATGAACTGTGCACCTTTTTCTGCTCTCCTGCTCGTCTCCACAGCGATATCTCTGCATTGCCTGGAATATTTCACCAAATCTTCCACCCTAAAATAAACAACCTCTTAATAAATCAACCTAAATTCATTAAAATAAAGACTCCCTCGTTCTTTTTATACGTGGAGCACTTCAGTTTATGACGTTGTAATATTTATTAGGCCTAAGGTGACCACATTTTCAAAATCAGAAACTACGACGCCCCCGCGTTGGTCGTGGTCGTTAATAATAAAAGAGTGAAACGAGTGCGGAATTAACGGAAATTGTTGCGCAGAGACCATTCATGACAAACATGAGTCAGTATAGTCACTTTTTCTTTGTGTTTTGGTCATTTTTAAGCAGCTTTTCTGTATTTTACCAAACTAAATTACAGTTTATGCCTCTTTTTACTGTTTGCAGGGATCAGATTGGTCAAAAATAAAAATAGCTGGGACATTTCTTGTATAAAACTGGGACAAATCAGTGGTTTTGGATATGCTGGGACAGGGGACAGAGGGCTCAAAACTGGGACTGTCCCGGGTAAATAGGGACATCTGATCACCCTAATTAAACAAACAAACATCTCTATTTCTAAACACAGAAGTTTCCTCCAGTGAAGTTTTTATTTGGCGTTGTCAGTAACCTCCGGCCACAGCTCCCGGTTCACTGCCTTATCTTTAAATACTGATTCTTTTTAGAACGACTCAGCACAAAAACTCAAGGGAGATAAAACTGGACAGGAAGTAGTGACCCGGACAGAGAGGCTGCCAGGACGATGTGCTCAAAGACGACAACAAACATGTCTTCTTACAGTGAGCGGGCTTGCCTCTCCACAGCGCTGGCCTTACCTCGATGAGATAAGCATCGCTCGCTTATCTCCATGGATATAGAGAAGTTGAAGAAACAGCATTCCACTGAGACATACAGTCATACGGTACAAAAAAACTGAGACTAAACCTGGAACTAAACCAGGACTAAACTTTATCTAGACCCAAACTAAACCAGGACTAAACCAGGACCAAACCAGGACTAAGCCAGCACTAAACCAGGACTAAACTTCAACTAGACAAGGAATAAATCCAGACTATACCAGGACTAGACCAGGACTAAGCCAGCACTAAACTAGGGCTACACTTCAACTAAACAAGGACTACACCTAGACTAGATCAGGACTAGACCAGGACTAAACCAGAACTAAAGATCAACTAGGCAAGAACTAAATCCACACAAGACCAAGACTAAACCAGGACTAAACTTCAACTAGACAAGGACTAAACCCAGACTAGATCAGGACTAAACCATGACTAAACCATTACTAGGCCAGGACTAGACCAGGACCAAACTAGGACTAAACTAGTACGAGTCCAGGACTAAACCATCACTAAATCAACACTGAACCGGGACTAGACTTCAACTAGACAAGGACTAAATCAAGACTAAAGGACTAGACCGGGACTAAACCAGGACTAGACCAGGGCTAAACCAAGACTAAACCAGCACGAAACCAGGACTAAGCTTCAGTTAGACAAGAAATAAATCAAGATTAGACCAGGACTAAACCGGGACCAGAATAATACTAAACCAGCACTAGACCAGGACTAAACTTGGACAAGACCAGGACTAGACCAGGACTAGACCAGGACTAAAATCTGACCTAAACCGGGTTAAATCAGGTCCAGTTTGAGTTAAATGAGCCGAGGTCTGGACTCTGTATCGTCCCGTTGCAGGACACAGACGGTGCCTTGGCAGACGCTCTAACCCTAAACTTCTGTAGTTTGGTGAAAATCGTGTATTTTTACTTGCGCCTTTGTTTGATCGTAACTCTGCTCTTTTACAGTTTTATTTCATATTTTGCTGCAGAACTTGACATAACAAAGCTCAGAGGTTTTATGGCGGTTGTAAAATTCCCATCTGACTTTCATATAAACAAAGAGAGAGAAAACAAAGAAGGCCCCCCACAGAGCCGTGAACACCGTCGCACTTCAGACGGAGCCACTTCTGCCTCGGATCTGAGCTGAACCTCTGTCTGCTGCTCCTCTCCTACTCGGAGCTTTATTTAGATAATCTGATGATAGAAAGAATAAACTCTAAACAAAACTACTGGAAAAGTTACACAGCTCATCTTTAATACAACCGTCTATATTACAGGAAAAAGTAAGCTGCTTCAAAATGGTAACAAGTGCTGCTACTACTACTATTACTACTAGTATTACTACTAACAGGCCGGGCAACAGAAATTTGGGGACCCAGGGCAAACAGCCTCACATGGGCCCCCCGTAATATAAACTAATAGAAAGATGGGCCAATTCTGGGCCCTTAAAAAACTCTGGGGCCTGAGACAACAGACCCCTTGTCCCCCCGTCTACTGCCCTGACTACTACTACTACTACTACTACTACTACTACTACTACTACTACTACTGCTACTGCTGCTGCTGCTACTACTATTACTGTTACTATTACTATTTCTACTACTACTGTCACTTCTACTACTACTACTACTACTACTACTACTACTACTACTACTACTACTATTACTATTACTACTGTTACAACTACGATTGGTTTCAAATCCCACTCTCAAGGTAAAACATTGGTAGAGCTGTGCAGTTCCAGGTTCTTGTGTCCTTGGGCAAGACACTTAACCCCCCTCGCCTTCAGTGTCTGTGTACAGTGGTGTATGAATGTGTGTGAATGGGTGAGTGGTTCCTTGAATGTAGTATAGTGCTATATAAAAATGTGACTATTTACTTTTACGACTACTACTATTACTACTACTACCACCAATATTGTCCCCATAGGGAAATTTGTCCTCTGCATTTGACCCATCCTTCAATTTCTCTGGAGGTTTTGACCTTTTGTGCATGTTTTTGTGAGACACACTCAGACACAGAGAACAACCTGGGAATCGAACCTGAAACTTGCTAGCTCTGAACGCCCACCACACGTCTGTATACTACAACCACAACTGCTACAAATGTTGGCATCACTACCACAACTGTCATATTCAAGTATATTACCTTGGCGGACAGACTGACTTTGGCTCTATTAATTGTAAAAAAAATGAAAAAATGAAATGCAAATGAAAAATATAGTCTTATGTTGTCAAAAGAAGGTAAAATCATCCTCTTTCCTCCTTCCCTCACCTGTGTTACTTTGATTTAAGTCTGTCTGTATGCTCCCTTTGATTACACACTTCAGTCTGGAGCAGAGACCTCCTCACATCAGGGACTCGCAAACTTTTCACAGAACATGAAATCGTTACAAGAAAAATATCACCACGAGAGTTGAAATTTAGCTTTGAGAAAATGCTCTGAAAAGGAACCAGGAACTAAACCAAGACTCAAAGTGAACTAACCATGACTAATTTAATCTTTAACTATTGATACTTTGCTTTGACATCACGCTGGGGGTGTTCCACGTGTATCTCTACGGTGGAATGTTCATCAGTTACTGTGGAAACACAATGTACACATAAGCAACTCAAGAAAAACTGGAATGAAACAGCACATTTTCAGGAGCCTGTGACCAATTTGAGCATTTGTGTTCCTGTTTACAAGGTGGTTTTTAAGACCTTTTTAAGCCCACCATCGCAGCCATTATGCAGGCGAAAAACACCAATTCTAATAATGACCATTACTCACTGCTTTAAATAACAAAAAATACTTTTATTATGAAATCTCATAATAGTCTGCATTGCTTGTAAAATGGCCAAAAAATCATTTGTAACATTCTAAGAAGACAATAACAACAGAACTGGGTGATAGATGGGCCGATGTTTTGTGTTTTGCGCTGTCCATATGCGAGTCTAATGCGACATGACCTAAGGTGGAAAATTTGAACGTCTTGTGGTGGGAATCTTTTTCTGTTGTGGTCTATTTAAGTTACAGAATTATTTTATGGGTTTAGAAACTGTTAACTAACAACGGCTAAGGCATTTCTGTATTCCTGCTACATGTGATGGTGTAATCTGCTGTTCCTGGGGTACCTCAAGACAGGTCACTGCTCTGTCTTCATCCAGTATTGGTAAAACAATGAGCTAGTGCTTTGTTTATTCTCATCATTTAGAATACTGGGATCCTTGGGGGCAAATCTGCTCGATGCCCATCTGAACCAGACAAGTAGTCTTTGTTTGGAGGTTGTTTAGATATACTGTAGTATGGTTTACCTCACATTGGTTTTATGACGTTTGTTAACTGTATAAGAATTCTCTTTTTGTCTTACCGTTCAGATTAGGGAGAGATGGACCTTGCGTGAGGGACAGAAAGTTTCATTTTCATTTTCTGTGGAATTCTGTGCACAATTGCTTTAATAATCATCATCAAACTTTATTACAGACTCTTGGTCCAGAATTTAAAAAGATACAATGAACAAACACACACTCCAAAAACAAATCCTGATTTAAGACAACTTTTCTACAGTCTTTATTTATTCTCAGAATTAGAATCCACAACAGTCTTCCAACACGTTAAACATCTTGCCTCGATGTTACTCCCCAGAACACCCCCCCCCCCCCCCATTAACATTAAGCTGCAGCCTGGATAAATATACAAAAGATAGGCTGATGAAATTTAAGGCTTTCATGAAAAAATAAGACTTGGACAACATAATTTAAGACTTTTTAAGGCCTTAATTTAGGAACATGAAATTTAAAAACTTTTTCAAGACTTTTAAGACCCCGCGGCTCCCCTGTGTTTAGGAGTTTGATTTTCAACAAAAAAGCTTATGACTGTAATTTTATGTTTGAGAGACTTGTTTAACAGCACAAATCAGCTCATTTAATGTAATCCCAACTAAATCAGCTCTTTCTGGTCAGGTTGTGTTCAAACAAAGCTCAGATTTGAGACTTTCATACAGAGCAGTGCCTCCAGTTAGCTTCACACTGCCAAAAAATGTTGATGACATCAGCTGCAATATAAAAAAGAAATCCCAACCGCAGGACTAAAACCAAGACTAGTTTGAAAGTGCACTATGCGATTTTTCTGGTGGAGGGTTGGTCACCTGATTGTCTCCATGGAGATGTTATTGCTCATCTGGAATGTTCCACAGTATGACTTTAAACATATCCATCTACCATTTATTCATTACAGGTGTTTCTATTAATTAAAAATGCAATTATTCCTTCTGTGGATAGGTGCGCCTCTCCACAGATATGAATTGTAATGTAGCGTAGTGATAGTTTAGATAGTTTTAATCTATACTGTGGAACATTCTAGACAAAGCAATAACAATACCATGGATACATCAAGTGGCGGACAGTCCACTAGAAATGTTACGCAGTGCACGTTTAAAGCCAAGCAAAATCGAAAGTTCCAAAAGAGTTTATTGTCAATTCTTCATATGAAAAACATAAAAAAAATTTTAATTGTGTTTCTCTCTCCCATGCGTATAAATAAATAATAAATGGAAAAGTCCAAGTTAAGCAGTTTGGAGCCAAGTCTGAACTAAAATTACACTGTGGACACATATTATTGTCTATTTTACAACTAATTACTGCAGTTTTCTTCATAGTTTAAGATGAAAACTAGATAAAAATGTTCAGTCACAATACAATAATAGAAGTTCATATTAAGTTCAATATAAGTTACAGTTTAAAATGATTAAAAAGCATAAATATAAGTATAAGGTTAACTATTCTTATAAGCATATTTCATTCATTCATCAAGTAACATGTTTGAAAACAGTTAAAAGTACCTGGGAATAAGTTTAAAAGCTGTACAAAGTATATTGCATATTATTTTGAAAATCTACAGGAAGTGCTATGCATATTTACTACTGCTACTGGACAGTTTTTGTATTAACTTTACACATGTCGAACTGGAAGAGACGAGGGGGAAAAAAGGAAAGGCATTGAAACTTTTGAGGGTGAAAAACAAGCCTCTGGACTGTGAGCCAAATAGTCGGAGTTGGAGACTTGTTTTTCACATATTTAGAGATCTCAGGGACGTTTTTCAGCCCGAAGACGGACCTGCAACTTAGTATTTGAAGAAAGTTCCAGTCATGAGCTTCGGTCTTTTCTGCTCTCATTTGAATTAGTAGTAAAGTTAAATCAGCTTGCCACAAAGACTGTTTTCGTGTTTTCGCCTTGAGATTTGAACATTTGTTATTGAGAAGAGCTAATGGGTGGTAGAGCAACCTTTTGAGAGCGACATCTTTCAGGACCGGACTCGTGCATGAGGGACGTTCATGGCCTTCTTTCAACAACTAAATGCTGAACTACTGTAATTTCTGAACTATAAGTGGCTACTTTTTTCTCACACTTTGAACCCTGCAATAAAACCATGTGGCTGATATATGGACGGATTATGTTGTGTTAAATGCAGACGAGTGCGTAAATGACGAGAAGAAACATCTCAAACTTCAGTAGCCGGACATCCACTCATACCTGATCGATACAATCCCAGAAGAGCCTGAAATCTGAAAGATACTGACATGATACCAGGCGGGACAGCGGCTCTTTCTACTAAAGACATCATACCAGACAGGACAGCAGTTCTTTGTACAGGAGACATCATACCAGACAGGACAGCAGTTCTTTGTACAGGAGACATCATACCAGACAGGACAGCGGCTCTTTCTACAGGAGACATGATACCAGACAGGACAGCGGCTCTTTCTGCAGGAGACATGATACTAGACAGGAAAGCGACTCTTTCTACTAAAGACATGATACCAGACAGGACAGCAACTCTTTCTACAGGAGATCTGATACCAGACACCAGACAGCAGCTCTTCGTACAGGAGACATGATACCAGACAGGACAGTGGCTCTTTCTGCAGGAGACATGAGACCAGACAGGAAAGCGACTCTTTCTACTATAGACATGATACCAGACAGGACAGCGGCTCTTTCTACAGGAGCCATGATACCAGACAGGACAGTGGCTGTTTGTGCAGGAGACATGATACCAGACAGGACAGCGGCTCTTTCTGCTAAAGACATGATACCAGACAAGAAAGCGACTCTTTCTACTAAAGACATGATACCAGACAGGACAGCGGCTCTTTCTACAGGAGACATGATATCAGACAGGACAGCGGATCTTTCTACAAAAGACATGATACCAGACAGGAAAGCGGCTCCTTCAACTAAAGTTATGATACCAGACAGGACAGCGGCTCTTTCTACAGGAGACATGATACCAGACAGGACAGTGGCTGTTTGTGCAGGAGACATGATACCAGACAGGACAGCAGCTCTTTCTGCTAAAGACATGATACCAGACAAGAAAGCGACTCTTTCTACTAAAGACATGATACCAGACAGGACAGCGGCTCTTTCTACAGGAGCCATGATACCAGACAGGACAGCGGCTCTTTCTACGGGAGACATGATATCAGACAGGACAGCGGATCTTTCTACAAAAGATATGATACCAGACAGGAAAGCGGCTCCTTCAACTAAAGTTATGATACCAGACAGGACAGCGGCTCTTTCTACAGGAGACATGATACCAGACAGGTCAGCGGCTGTTTGTGCAGGAGACATGATACCAGACAGGACAGTGGCTCTTTCTGCTAAAGACATGATACCAGACAAGAAAGCGACTCTTTCTACTAAAGACATGATACCAGACAGGACAGCGGCTCTTTCTACAGGAGACGTGATACCAGACAGGACAGCGGCTCTTTCTACTAAAGACATGATACTAGCCAGGACAGCGGCCTTTTCTGTTAAAGACATGAGGTGCCGAGGAAGATTCTAGTTTGATTGTGTTTTGAACTGTTATTTTGCGCTTCATGAACACAACCTCCTCGTGGAAAACACATAAAGAAACGCAGATGATACAGCTTTTAAGTTCAAAGCCAATTGATTTGGCTGTCAAGGAAGGAAATAAAGCTGCCGCACGTGCGCTCGGCATCAGTGAATCAATGGTGAGACAATGCAAAAAGATGACAAAAGCTTTCACAGGCAATAAAAGCAGATGGCCCGGACTTGAAAACGTTCTCAAAAATGTGGAAACCTGTGGTTTATAGAGAGATGTGGCTTATATGTGTCCACATTTTAGGACTAGAGCAGTAAATCATCAGATTTCTGTATATTTTGATTGTAGTTTAGAGTTAGTAAGGAACTCAGGAACAGGGTTTAGGTGGGCTACACATATTAGGCCTACATTATTAAGTCACTGGACCTTTATAATTCCAAACCACGCATTTTCCTCTGACAGATATCCAGGCCCACGTCACTGTCACCTCATTATGACTCCGTGTAATGTAGAATATAATTTTAGCTTTGTTCCAGTCTTTTTATACTCACTCATTTCCTTTCATCTCTCCATCTCCCCACATCTCCATCCCTCTCTGCAGCTCTCTGTTCCTCCATATCTCCATCTCTCTTTTCTCTGACTATTCTTAGAGTCATTTGAGTTCCATTTTCTGCCTGTCCCTCCATCTTAGTGACACTTGTTCTAATCACGACTGAGCCGTACACTTCTGACCGTTCGTTTCACATACACACGCACTGACCGTTCTTTTCTTGGTATAATATATATATATATATATATATATATATATATATATATAGAGAGAGAGAGAGAGAGAGAGAGAGAGAGAGAGAGAGAGAGAGAGAGAGAGAGAGGATATTTGGATATCATTATATCCCTAATGACAATAAATGTTGTACAAAATGACTGGTCAAAGCATTTTATAATAATAATAATAATAATAATAATAATAATAATAATAATAATGCATCAGTTTTATATAGCGCTTTTCAGGACACTCAAACACGCTTTACAGAGCATTATTCATTCACTCAAGACCCGGTGGTGGCAAACTACTATTGTAGCCACAGCTGCCCTGGGGCAGACTGACAGAAGCGAGGCTGCCAATCACCACCATCACTCACGCACACACCACTTTCATACTAGGCAATGTGGGTGATGTGCCTTGCCTAAGGACACAACGACAGTTTTTGTGACTGGCGCCCCACTGTGGCACCTGGAATTCCCAGTGGTCTCCCATCCAAGTACTAACCAGGCCCGGCCCTGCTGAGCTTCTGAGATCTGACAGGATCAGGCTTTGACAAACTGGTATGGCCACACAGAATGTCAGTCTTGTTATTCTGTAGAATATTAGAAAATCATAATATGGTGAGCCTCCCGTTTTCAGACTTTCTCTGTGTGCACTACCGCACATGACCATTAGGTGCAGCTGTTTTCAATGAAAGGACCACAGGCCAAACCGAAATACACAAAATAGGCAAAATAAACAGGTCAGAATCTATACATGGCCTCTTTTTCTAAATTTTGTTCTACTTATTCCTAGAGCACAACAAATTAAATCAGATGTTTGCTTATCCAGAGCAGAGTAGCTCATTTCTTGAAGATTTCTTCTATTTCACACTCTCCACAAAGTCCAAAAATAACCTTATAAGCCAACTTTCAATTTCCAAATATGTACCCATTCTGGGTCATGTGTGTTCAGCTGGTTCACAATCGTATCCAGGCTTCACTACAAACCTGAAAAGAGTCTCATTAAAGCCAATTTGAAGCTTTAAATCTCCTTTCAAAATGCTTCAGACGCTCTGTGTGTTCACTCAAATGTGGATTTATCGAGAGGCCCCAGAGCAGAGCCACACAGACATATACAGGGGCCACAAGTTTGAAAGAGGAGAGGAAGAAGAGAGGGAGAGAAGAGAGAGAGGTGAGCGAGAGAGGGAGAGGTGAGCAAGAGAGGGAGAGAAGAGAGAGAGAGAGAGTAGAGAGAGGAAGAGGAAAGAGAGGGAGAGAAAAGGGATAAGAGAAAGGGAAAGGGAGAGAGGAGAAAAAGAGAGCGAGAGTGGGAGAGGGAAAGAGAGAGGAAATAAACATAGGAGAGACAGAGAGGGGAGAGAAATGAGAAAGTGGGTGGAGAGGGAGAGGAGAAAGAAAGAGTAACAGAAGTAAGGGAAACAAGACAGAGGGGGGAGGGAGAGAGAGGAAGAGGAGAGAAACAGGACAGAGAGAGGAGAAAAAGACCAGAGAGAGACAAAGGAGAGAGAGAGGGGGACAGAAAAAGAAACAGAGGAGAGAGAGACAGGAGATAGAGTGAAGGAGAGGGGTATAGGGTGAGGAGAGAGGAGAAAGAAAGAGAGAGAGAAAAAAGAGAGGAATGAGAGAGAGGCTAAAGGGAAAATATGGGAGAGGAGGAAGAGAGAAAGAGGAAGAAGATGAGGAGAAAGAGAGGAGGGAGAAAGGGAGGGATAGGATAAGGAAAGAGACAGTGAAAAAGGGAAAGAGTGGAGCAACATGGGGAGAAAAAGAAAGGGGGAATGAGAGAGGGAGACAGAGGACATAATGGAGATGAGAGAGAAAGACATAGAGACAGAAAGGAACAAACTTAAGGAGTGGAAAGAGAGGGGGAGAGAAGGAATATGTGAAGAAGAGAGCAAGTCAGAGAGAAAAAGAGGGAGGAGGGGTGGTGCATGTTTGGATCGTTTTAGACCTCCAAATCCAACCAAGGATTAAGGAAAGTGCTACCATGAAATTCAGCTCTGCTCCATCTGCCCCTCCGACCACCAACACACACACACACAAGAGGCAATGTATGTCAAGTGTCTTGCTTAAGAACACAACAACATTTTTGCCACTGGTCTCCCATCTAAGTATTGACCAGTTCCTGCCCTGCTTAACCACTGAAGAGATTGAGAATTGATTGCTTTGGCCAGGGATGATGTGGTCTAGATCCTATACTTCGTACATTTGATTCTCGTGAACTTTCAGCCATGTTAGAATGTCGTTACTCCTCAAAAATATACCTGGAGTTGTGTTTCATTCACGCATGTTTGAGTATGTGTTTCATTCACGCATGTTTGAGTAATCCTGCGTTCAGACCACATCAGAGCATCAAGTTTAAAGTGAAGCCTTCAGGCGTCAGCACAGTGTGAATCTGGCGTCGACGGTGTTCTACTCGGGCGTCCAAGGAGAAACAGCGAAACTTTTGGCGTTGGATGAGCAGCGTTAACCAAGCAGTTAAATCATTATTTATTTATTGGATCCCCGTTACTCTTGACTAGGGTAAAGACTATTCTTCCTGGGGTCCAAGTTAGCATAGAATTTAAACTAAAATGTTCTATAATAACTATAAAAGTTCACACATAACACAGTCCTGTTCCATGGTTTACTATAATAATACTATATATATTGTAAATGTTATTGATGTAGTATAGTAAATGTTATTGATGTAGTATAGTATACTACATCAATAACATTTACAATAAAATGTCCAAAAACTGCAATGAATAAATAGTGGCTAAATATAATTATGTACAATTTCCAATATATTTCTTTAACATTTTCTTAAAACATGATTCATAACAGATCTTTTTCGGGCATTTGTCTTGGGGAGTGGAAGCATAAATGGCCCTGTGAAGCATGTCTGGTGTTAAAACCATGCCGACCATTATCCGGAAGGAGAAGAAAGAGAAATTCCAGGAGCCACAACCACCATAACAAGAAATGTACGTCGTGTTATTAGCGGAGTATAAATATATGCACAGTTTTCTCCAACGTTCGTACACGGCGTCCAAGTCGTGCGTCACAGGCGACTGAAATCAAATGCAAAGGCTAAAACTAGAGTCCAGCACGTTTTTAGATAAACGCAGCTACATCTCTAAAGCTCAACAGGCTCTGTTGCATCTTGTGATGTCATGTGGTGGTAGTTTTCAGGTTGAAATGAAATGCTTAGGATGAGAAGAACTGTTGACTCGCTAAGCTATTCAAGAAGTACTAAAAGCACTTTTTTACCAGTACTATTTATCGCAGCTATTAGTACTTCTTGAATATTAGCGAGTCAGTGGTTCTTCTCATCCTAAGCGTTTCATTGCATTGTCGACCTTGTGTTGAACCTGCATATGACAAATAAACGATCTTGAATCTTGAGGTTAACAGCTTCCTTTTACCCATAAAGATTGTCAATTCCAGGGCGGAAATTATCTAAATGATTCTAGTCAAGATGTATGGAGTTTAAAAACAGAGTGGAGCACATCCTGTATTACCTTTTTGAGGGAAGAACCTAAATACGCAGGGTTTGTGTGTTAAAAATGACAAAAAACACAACTCCAGGTCTGTTTATGATGAAGAAACCACAGACATAGTGTCATATTTTAAAATCTCCACGGCTTTAACATTAGACTAACAGAAAGTTCCATTCGCCGTGACAACACAAGCTGATAAAACACTAAATCACTCCGTTTTGTGTTGATCTTTACTCTTCTTTCTCACCTGGTCTGTTGCCATAGTAAACGTGGGTCTGTTGCTATGGTAAACATTGGTCCGTTGCCATGGTAAACCTTTATTTAAACGGGCCAAGCACAGACAGATCCATATTACATGACTTAAACCTGCGTGTGGATCTATAGCAGCGCAGTGTTCTCTGTTTATTCAGCAGAAACACAAATGTCCAGACCACACGGCAAAGCAGGTGAAAGAAAGAGGAGGAAAAACAGAGAGCGAGAGGCGGAGGAGAGGAGAAACAGGAGGTGAAATAAGGATACAGAGATTATATGGACCATAAAATACTTTTCTTGGACAGTGTAGGTTTAAATTATGCAAAAAAAACAGATATTCAAGTGTTTTCCAAGACGCCATTCCTCCAAAAACTGCCACTTATTCTACCCCTTTCATACTCTTTCTATTTTTATTTTTTCTTAATTGGTAAAACATGTAGGATTCATAAAGGAGCAGGCGTAAATCAGGGCTACATGATGATGCGCCAAATTCAGACGGGGTTTGTTCTGCTTTAAAACAGCTCAGTGAGTACGTAAACAGTTTTAACGGACCAGCACAGACCTCCTATTGCGAAAAAATAAGTCTAAATATATCTATATACTGTATATCTAAATATAGGTTATAAATATGATATGGGGAAGTCAGAATTTTCTTACAATTTGGAGGATTTTCCCGATGTTGAGGCGATGGATCTAATAAATGATCTGGTGCTGCAAACCTCGTATTACACTGAACTAAATGAAAGTCTTTAAAGGCCTGGAGGCTACAACTATTTAGAATTCAAATCAGTCGCCGCAGGAGAACCTAAAATAATGATTAAAAAAGGTATAAAACGCTAAATTACAGCAGTAAGATAATAAAATTTGCAACACATAAAGCTTTTTGTGTGAAAAGTTCGGATCTATAATGCAACAGTTTCACTTACGATGCTCTTCGTTCTAAATAATTGTCCAAAAAAAAGTTAAATAAATGAATACAATACAAAAAATTACACAATCGTTACCTGTTACAAAGAGGTCACTGCAAACTCGAGCAGTTTTTAGAGATTGTGGATCCACTTTGGTCATCTTTTTTCTGTTTTTTGAAACTAACTCTTTTGTAACACACAACACAGAGTTTAGGCATTTTGGCTCCGAGTCGGTGGAGGTAAACGGGGTTCTGTGCATCTGTCTTTACTTTCTGACCCCACATCTGCTTTTATTAACGTCGACGTGTCATCAGAAATCAGCAATTTGTGTCCATTCATGTCCATTTATACATACAGTTAACAGGGTTGGACTGGGGACAAAATTCGGACCTGGCAATTTCTTCTTCCTGTCTGGCCAACCCTGTCAAAAACCAGTGTAGAGCGGCCACGATGCTAGCTAGACCATGAGTGAGATGTGTTCAAAAGATAAAGAAGGGACGGGGCCGCTTGAAATTGAAAGTGAGGGCTGGGACTGGCCTAACATGGTCCAAATGTGGCCTGGCACACTGGACATTTACCTGGTCGTACAGATTGCCAGTCTGACCCTGCAAGTTAGAACCTGTAATGCAACAGTTCACCTGTCACTTACAGCGCTTGACTTTCTAAATAATTGTCCAAAAAAAAAAAAAAAATGAATGATACAATTGTTGCCTGTTACAAAGTGGTCGCTGTAAACTAGCTGGCGATTGTCAATGTACTTTTGTCGTCTTTTCTTTCTGTACGTTTTTTTAAACTATCTCCCTTGTGACTTTCTTTAAAAAAATGTTTGTCTTTCTCCTGATTCGAGCTCTTTCAGCAACCACAGGGGTTCTGTGCGTCAGTCTTTCTTTTCTTTTAGTGACATTGACGTCATCTGAAACCCAGCAATTTGTACATCATGGCTGATTTCACCAACATTCTCTGGGGATGTGATGCTACCTGTAGGCACTGCTCTGTCTGATGTTTGTTAGACTTTAATCTGAGCTTTAGTTGAACACAATCTGACCATAAAACACTGACTTAGCGCGAACTACAGCAGGTGAGTTGATTTTGCTGTGTTTTTACCCGTGTTTGCTAAAGTGTGCATTGTATCACCATGATAACTGCTGAACATTCCATCATACACATACCTGTAGAACACCTCTAACGTCATGTCGGTGTATCGTATCAACATAACTTTTCCTTTTTCCCTGTGATGCTGTCCCTGAGCAGAGGCACAGACGTTTCCAGAAGTTTAAATGTCACAGCAAATCCCCGGCCACGTGTTACCTATAGAGCCAGAATCCACTCTCCCACCGTATGATCCGCCGCCGCTACAACCGGAATACGCCTGATAATATCCTCTATAATAATGACAGAGCTGTGTGGTCCTGTCTGCTCACTGTGGAACTGTAATACACCTGATAATACCCACACAAAATCTCTGTACAATGGGCTAGAGCGCCTTGCCTCTAAAGGAGGGATGTGGAAACAGGAAATCCCAGAACACATCTCACCTTCAGAGTCCCAGTCCACGCTCATACAAGTGTAATACATCAGATATTGTACTCTATAATACATCCCATCATCGCCACGGAGCTCTAATAAGAACCGGATAAGATACTCCCCCTCTCCCTGTGTGATAGACTAGTGGCTGCTTCAGGTACTGCAGCTCCTGGGAGATCTGGCCCAGAAAAAATCCGCCCATAGAACGCCGGGACAGTCGGCTTTTTCATACAAAAAACTGTGAAAAACAGCAGCAAAAAACTGGAACACGCTTCGAGCTGAACTTCAAACTCGCACTAACTCCCACACTTTCTCCCATGGGCTAAAACAATGTCTTCTGAGCAGCAGCGTGTCAAACATTTAAACATTCTGACTGACTGTACTGTAGATGTATTGTGTAGATGGAAATGTGTTTGACTCGTGATGTTTGTCTTTTTGAATTGTATTTTAGAGGATAATTCCATCCATCCATCTTCTCCCGCTTAATCCAGCTGGGTCGTGGGGGCAGCGTGCTGCCCAATCCTCATAGCACCTGACCCCCCCTATGAACCCCTCTGCAGGTGGTGAACCCACAGGAGGGTGGACAACATGGTGCGGGCATGTTTTGAGTTGATGGGGGAAACCGGAGTACCCGGAGGAAACCCATCCAGACACGGGGACATGCAAACTCCACACAGATAGGCCCGGGCGACCCGGGGATCGAACCCGCAACCTTCTTGCTGTGAGGCCTGAGTGTTGCCACTCAGCCACCGTGCCGCCCTAGAGGATAATTCTACTGATGAATTTGGTAAATATACATTTTAGAGGATATTGATGACTATGAATTTGAGTATTTTTAATGTGTAAATAGTTTTCTTAATGTAGTTTGTACCTGCTCAAGGACTGCAGATGGAAAGTCGCTTGTAGTTTAATCTGAGTTTAATGTTTTCTCTGCACTGTTCCAGTTTTAAACAAACAAATAAATGAACTATATACATACATGCATTTTTGGGAATAATAATAATAATAATAATAATAATAATAATAATAATAATAATAATAATAATAATAATAATAATAATAATACATCTTATTTATTCAAGGTACTCAAGGTCGCCTTACAACAACATAAACAAATTAAGTATGATTAAAACATACAGTTAAAAGCCTACAGTTAAATGGGGCAGTATTTAATTGATTGAATGTATATATATTTTTTATTATTATACAAATTGGCTGTGGTAAAGCAATACACCACATTAAAACAGAGTGAACACCTGTTTTGTAAAGATTTCATTCAACAATTGTAATCAAATGTTTTCTTTTATTGGGACTGATCACGTGGTGGGTCAGGTGACATGACCTGGACGTATATATAACAGGTGCAAAACTAAATCTTTCTTGTCTGAAGAAGGACTTGACCCAAAACGTCACATTGTGGTGTCACTGAAATAAAAATGTGGACGCTTCACAGAACTGCAGTGCGGAACTCTTTCTTCTTTCGCACAATTCTTGTCTTTGGACCCAGCACGCAGTCACAATTTTTGTTGGATGCGCAATGTTTCTATCTACCACCAGTGAGTACAGGCCATTGAAAGCAACACTATCTTTGGTTCAATCTTCAGATCTTGCTTACTTACTCCAGTTCGAGAAGTCCATTTTCCATTCATTCAAATTTCCCCGAGAAAAATTTCAAATATCAAGAGTTCAAAAACATCGCGGAGGCAGCGATGTGGCAACTAATAACCATAACACGGTTGTTTTAAATCCAAAAATAACTGCAAGATTCAGTGAAATGCTTCAATAATTTGTGAGTTTGTAAAGTTTCAGAAACAGATTTTCCATAAGGTCTTGTGTTCATTAGTTTCCAATTAGCCCTGAGCTTTCAAACTTCAAAGATTATGGGAAAAATGAATAAGACATTTACTTCCAGAACTGTGGTGTGGGCGCTCACTGTTGAGTTCCAAACTCCCACAAGAACTCTACAGGAGTCAGAGGAAATCCCAGAGCACGTTCCCCCTTCAGAGAGGCTGTGGCTGTTGTGTAAATGACTGTAAGATTTCGTAACAGGGCTGAGTGTCACCCGCCTATAGGGACAGCAGATGTACATTATCATATTATCTCTAATCTGGTGTATTTGCAGCGTAATTACAGATGTTCATTCACATGCACTGTCTCCACGGCTCACGGCTCCTGCTACTGCGATACACCCCATAATATACTCCATAATAACCCCAGAGATATGTCCAGTCCTGTATCTGCAACAATCACACAATTACCTATGATGTCATTATAATGGTAGCAATGGTTTGTCTCCGGGGTCTTTCTGTGTGGAGATTGCGCGTTCTTTCCGAGTCTGAGTGGGGTTCTTCAGGTTAAATCCTCCATCTAAGTTGCATTTTTAGGACACTTCCATAAACTTTTTAGTCAACCCAAGCTCCTAAAGACTGCTGACCTTGCAAAATATTATACTGTACACTCATCATTTTATTTATAGAATTCAACAATTTGCTACCAAGTCACGACCAAAGCTTGTTCAAACTGACAGAGAACTCGTTATTTGCAAAGTTTCTGTGCGTCTATGTGGTGTAAAACTCTAGAACAGCCTGGATACACATCTGAAACAATGCCAAACTATCCATGAATTCAAGTTGTAATATAGGCAAACGTATGGTCTGGTCACAGTGTATAGAGAGTGGGTTTTAACATTAGAACAATACTGCCTTCTGTAGTGCTGGTTTAGGCTTGTTCTTTCTTTACCTTTACTTACCGTTTTTTCTCGACTATAAGCCGTTACTTTTTCCTCAGGTTTTGAACCATGCAGCTTTTACAAAGGTGCGGCTATTCTGTGGATCTTTCTTCCACCAAGATAGATGGAAAATTAATGCAAAGAAGAATACGCTTTTTATTTAACAGATATAACACGCACGACAAATTACTAACTGCTAATTATTGTATAAACACAAAAATAAGGATCATTACTAATTTTGGGAGAAGGGGTGGGATATAATAAGTTTTACTTCTACCCACTCCTTTTCGGGCATGTATATATATGTATATATTTGTATTTGTGTCCATATATCCATTCTTTTTTTTACTGTGTAACCTTGTTTATTTAAATTGAATGACATTGTACATGTGTACAACAAGTATCATATGCTCGAAAAAAATAAATTACTACTACTACTACTATTTTCAAATCCTCACCCCTTCAGTTTGTATGATGCAAGTTTTAAGTTGAAGGCCATTGATCTTGCTCCAGGAAGGAAACCATGCTGTAGAGCCCTGCACCGGCGGAACCCAACACAAAACAGTGCGGCGCGGGACACATTCTGAAAGCTTATTGCGGGTGCGGGCGGGAGCGCAATCGCACGACGCGGGAGCGGGCAGGAGCAGGATTGAAAATTCTGTCCTGCGCAGACCTCTACCGTGCTGCTGCACGTAAGCTTGGTGTCAAAGTGACTTGTGGTTTCACTGCACAGGAGAAATGAAGGTAATCAATTACCTTTTTTTTTCTGTTTTTGACCTCGTTTTAATCAGCACAGTTGCTTCCGTGTTAAAAGGCACTGTTTGGAAAGAATCTGTTCAGGTACATTTACAGTACAAAATCGCTCTGTATATGCAGTAAATGTCTAATTTTTCAACATAGATATCAGCGGCTTATAGCCCGGTTGCGGCTTGTATATACTTACTTTTTTTTTTTTTAGAGTGGATGCGGCTTATATACCGGTGCCTCTATAGTCCGGAAAATACGGTATATCTTCTCTCTGGTACCCTTGCTGGTATCTTTAATTTCCTTTCCATTATTCCTCACTTGTAAATAGTAATGATATGGTCTAATGTTAAATGTCTGAAGAATGCAAAAGAAAGCTCATTATGTGGAATTAGAAGAGGGGATGGGATTATATACATTTTCTTCTTTCCACTCTGCCCTACAGGCAAAAGACTTTAATTTTAGTGTGAAACTGAAAAAAAGACTTCAAATGCCACAGCTTATTAAAAGAAAATCTTAGACCCCACATGCTTGTGTGATACATCACTTTAAAGCTTAGACCTTCTAGTTTCTGTAGATATGCATATATGCATATCTACAGAATATGAAGTCTTCATATATGAAGACTGAGTGCAGCGAACTTACAGTACAGACATTCAAAAATGTCAAAAAATTGAATTTTTTTGCCTCGTAAAAAAAATACAAAATAATAAAGGCTGTAACTTGGGCAAACTTCATCCTAGGCATTTGTGGCTACAATACACTCACTGCTGAAGTTGTGTAAAATTTCAGACTTCTAGGCCTAAGGGTTTGGATGCTGTGACCCTTTTTGTGAAAATATGTCAATACGGCGTTCAAATATGTACCAGATGTTCCAAACTGTGATAAGATGTAATGTATAATAAATAAATCTTCTGAACTTTCTTAAGATAAAAAACTAAAACAAGCCAAAAAATTTCTCTCCATATGCCTCTGATGCCCCCACCAGTGTCTGTGCGTAAGAGCAGGAAAGAGGCTCTGCAAAGAGCTTTACGCAGTTGAATACTGAGTTCCTTTCTCACCTCAGCCCCACGTGGGGCCCACCGCCGAAATGGTCTTATGATAGGCTATTCAGATCTATCCATCATTTCCTGAAAGAACCAATGACTGAAGAGCTGTTGCCGTGGAGCGCTCCCTCGGACATGCGTAATACGCTGCTAACTGGATGCGCTCCTTTTGTTCCGCAAGCTGTGCCCGCCGCTCCGAACCTCGGATCCTTTCGTGGATTCTCTCATTTTGTAGCTTACAGTCTGAAGAAAACAATCATACCCAACACCACTAACAGAATTGGACGCTAAGCTAGGCTAAAGAATGAGAAGGAGCAGGCATGTTTTCATGCATCGCTCATCCATTCAGACAAACACGGTCTTTCTGGATTATTTCCCCACATGGAATTATTTGATGAAAAAAACAACTGGATATTCTTTTTCTGTGGATTGTTACGGACTAATTGAGCACAGCTATTCCTGGACTGGACCTGTTTCGGAACAACAGAACCGGCTCAAGGGTAAGAAATACGCATTGTTGTTTTGATTATTTTCGGGAATTATAAGTTATTGCTCTTTGGGCTCGCTGTGTGGCATAAAATGAATGATAAGGTTGTCTTACTGAGGAATTAAGCTTTCAAACGATGTATAGCATGTCAATAGTGGAAAAATAATTAAGCTGAATATCTGGCTTGACTTACCCTCCTGTGGGCTCACCACCTGCAGAGGGGTTCATAGGGGGGGTCAGGTGCTATGAGTATTGGGCAGCAAGCTGCCCCCGCGACCCAGCCGGATTAAGCGGGAGAAGATGGATGGATGGATGGATGGATGGATCTGGCTTGACTTTTTAATGTTGTGTAATCGCCCGGGGGCGGGCGAGTGGGTGGTAAGAGGCTAGACAAAAGTATAATAGGGCTCCCAAAAGTTGATAACTTGTTGCTATAATGAAGAAATATTTGCATGTGAAAATATTGAGTAACGGTCAAAGGTCAATTTTGAGCTCAATATTTTTCACCATGATAAAGGAGGTCTGAAATACTCCAAAATGACATGAACTCATTTTTGACCAAACATGTTACGGTGTTCTGCCTTTGTAGGGCAGCACTCCTTGTTGTGCATTTTTTCTTGCTGTTGGTCTTGTTTCTGTTGTTAAGATTACACTAATGTCAATATGGATGATACTATGTTCCATTGTACAAGAACATAACATGCTTACATGCCCAAAACACAAAGAAAGAATAAATAAGGTCATCTTAACCAAGACTAGCTCAAGATCTGGAGATGGGGCCCATTGCTCCTGACAGGTTTAACCCAGAGACACTGAAGGATGGGGCAAATACAGGTCTAACTCTGACACTGAGCAATGGGTTAACTGCAGGTTTAACCCAGAGGCACTGAAGGATGGGTCAAATGCAGGTTTAACCCAGAGATATTGAAGGATGGGTCAAATGCAAGTTTAACCCAGAGACATTGAGAAATGGGTCAAATGCAGGTTTAACCCAGAGGCACTGAAGGATGGGTCAAATGCAGGTTTAACCCAGAGACATTGAAGGATGGGTCAAATGCAGGTTTAACCAAAATATGTTGAAGCATGGGTCAAATGCAGGTTAAATGTGGAGACACTGAAGGATAGGTCAAATACAGGTCTAACTCAAAGACAATGAGAAATGAATTAAATGCAGATTTAACCCAGAGGCACTGATGGATGGATTAAATGCAGGTTTAACCCAGAGACACTGAAGGATGGGCCAAATGCAGGTTTAACCCAAATATGTTGAAACATGAGTCAAATGCAGGTTCAATGTGGAGACACTGAAGGATGGGTCAAATACAGGTCTAACTCAAAGACAATGAGAAATGGGTTAAATGCAGATTTAACCCAGAGGCACTGAAGGATGCGTCAAATGCAGGTTTGACCTAGAGGCACTGAAGGATGGGTCAAATGCAAAGGATATATTTCCTAATGGGGACTTTAACATTAATACACCTAATAATACAACACAAAAAGTGCGGAGATCTAGAGGATGATACACTGAGCCAAAGTAACGTGATCTCAAAGGTAGTGTTTTTTAAAATTATTTAAATGTTATACATGTATATGTGTCTTATATTAAAGAGGCAATTGTATTCAAACTAAATATTCATTAATTGATGATTTTAAAAAGCAAAGGAATTCATTAAAGGGCCTATATCACACTATTTTCTGATCTGTTTTAATATTGTTTCCTCATCAAAAATAGAGCTGGAGTTGTGTTTTGTTTCATTCATGTTTAACACACAAACCCTGCAGATTTAGACTGAGTTCTTCTGGCGAATAAAAAACACTCTGTTCCACCTTGTGATGTCATCATGTGGTAATACAAGAAGTGCTCTTAAACTCCATACACCTTCACCAGAATAATTTAGATAATTTCAGACCTGGAATTGCCCGTCTCTACTGAACAAGAGGTAAAAGGAGCTGTTCACTTGAAAAGTACGACTACATGACATAAGGTGGAACAGAGCATTTTGGTGATGTAGAGAGACTATTAATAAATGGTTACTCAGACATCTTAAAGCTTACAAGAGTCTGTTTCGTTTAATAAAACCTTTAAAAGAAACCAGCCCGTCCGCAGTCAGTCAGAATCAGTAGAAAGACTAATTGTTCTAAATTTGGGGAGGACGGTTCACTCCTCCAAAAAACATCTTACTTTTCTTTCTTTTCAAAACACTTGATATTTCCTGGTGTTAAACAGGAGCTCATTTATGCCAAAATGCAGATCATGTAATAAACAAACTCCTTCAGTTTTTAATCAAGGGTCCTCTTCTGGAAAAGTACAGAGTGTGTCTTTAACCGGATCAGATGGGAGCACGCACTGATTGCAGCCACAGCGGCAATCACACAACTTTCACTTCGCATTTTTATTATTATGCCCAATGTGTGTCCAAGAGGGTCCGATGTTACTGGAAGAAGAAAGGAAAAAATGAACTAAATAAAGCTCAAATCAACCAGGAAGAACCTTCTCATCTGCATCCTGCGCGCCATCGGACCAGTGGTAGAAGAAGTACTCAGTTGTGACTTAAGTAAAAGGACAGATACTGGAGAAAAAAACAAAAAAAAACTAAAGTAAAAATAAAAGTATCACATGAAACCAAAAAAACAACTTAAGTAAATGTATTAAGTTAGTTTAAATGTACTTAAAGAGTAAAAAAGTTAGTATTTTGAGATCTAATAAAGCTTCACATGTAATGATTTTGATGCAGATTTAAGCTGAATTTTGTTCAATAGAAACAACTATATGTCTTGTTTTGTTCAAGCTGTTTTTATTTGTATATTTTTGTTTGCTCAGACTATGAAAGTGTGAGAAATAAACCCTCAGTAATGGTTCATGTTTTGGCATCATCATTAAAATAGCAATTTATTGTATATATAGTTTTATAATCCTTATCTTTATAGAGTTTGTCTATTTTTAAGTAATTTTGAACTTCTATTGCTGCTACTGTTTTCTTGCTGTTCTCTTAACTGTGTGTTGCAACACTGAAATTTCCCCATTGTGGGACAAATAAAGGATATCTTATCTTATCTTATTGTTTTTTGTTTTTTTTCCTTTAGTGCAGCGTGTTCTTTTTTTTTATTTATTTAGTTTTATTTTGACTTTTGACCTGTCTGCTTCTAGTTTTGAGTTTTATTTTATTTTATTTTTACTCTGTGTTCTCCTCTCCCTTTTGTTGGTCCATAGGCTCTATTCACGCTTCTATTCAGGAAGACGTTTGGAAACATGTGACGACGACTTCCAGTAGTTCCCGACACTGGGCTCGCTGATCAACTGTGATCAAACCCGCTGAAGTAAATGTGATTGTTGGTAAAATGAAGACTGCATACCAGATTCACATTAACCAAATATTCATTGACGGAATTTTTTTAATGTCAACAGGAAAATCTGAAGGCCGTCTGTGATTTTGACAGATTACACTGAGGGTGATAAACCATAAATTTAAGTAGCTCACACTAGGGATGGGCATTTGATTAAATTTTCTTAATCAGTCGTCAGGAGAATTAACAACCGATTTTCAATTAGTCATTAACATTTTTAATTTATCATCATTATTACTAATCTGCATAAATCAACTCAACTTTACAACATATAAACCATCACCACTACAGAGCCACATCAGTGTGAGATCAGAATGTGTTTCATGCAGCGTTGGCACATTTGTTTACGTCTTACAGAAATGAAACTTTAAACCACATGGCTCATTTGCATAAATAGTCAGCAGTGAAAAAGTAAAAAAAAACAGCTCTTTCCTTGTGTGCTGATGCGTCATCTTCTGTGGACTAAAGGACATGACTTGGGATGTGATTATGCTGATGATGAGTCTGTTCTGTGTGTGTGTCGCGTTGGAGATGCTGCGTAGGAAGGACAGGCAACAACTGATAATGTTGATGAGCCTGCAGGGGGCGCTAATGTTACAGCGCAGGCAAGTGGCAGTGAGGAGGTTAAAGCGGGAGTGTGAATTAATGATTAAAAATGACAATGAATGAATGAAAACACAAGTTATTAAATATGTCTTATTATCATATAGGCCTATATTATCATTAACATTTTAAAATAACATGATGGACAATAATATTTGATGACGGAATTTTTACGACCCTCTGACGGACAATGATAATGCAGCCTCTGTTGCATACGCATGTGCTGTTGGGAGTCATCTGGAATTCGGTGTCCTCGTCTCTTCTAATGACATGTACCCAGTGTGAGAGAGTGTCGTGCGTCAGTGGAAATGATGAAAACTGAGGGATGGTTGGAAATGCTGATTCGCCGAACATAACGGAACACTACAGTGACATGGAGATGAAGGAAACTGGGACATTTTCTCATTTTTCCTACATAATTATTAAACTTACTACCGCGAACAGAGCCTACGGGAAGTTGTCACCACATGTTTCCAAACGTCTTCTTGGTTTGTGACGTAAACGTGAATAGAGCCCATTGGTGGGTTCAGATTCTAGAATGTGACGATGTCGTACTCCCAGATGGGGGCAAGATTACATTGTATTTTGTGATGAAATAGCAAAACAATAAAAGCACACATATTGAACCTGATCATTTCCATCAATAACTCCATCCAAGAAATCACTTATTACTCACATAATACTGATTTTAGCTGCCCTCATCTGGATTAAATATTCTTGGCCTATAGAATGTTATGACGTCATCTGAAACCACCAATACCCTCCTCTGCCCTTTGTTGGTCCACTGTCATCGTCAGCATCTTGCCTTGTTTTTCTTTTGGGATTTTTGGTCATTCTTTGATATATTAAAGAACTTTAACAGCAGTCCTGGCCTGTTCAAAAATGTAGTGCTGAGGAAAGTACAGATACCTTCAATCAAATGTAGTGAAGTATGAAGTACACATGTTAAAATGTACTCAAGTAAACTAAAGACATTTAAAATGTATACTTAAGTGTAGCACTTTACTATTTTTATTTTGTTATGTCCCACCACCACATCTGACCCTCTCCTCTTCATCCTCTGCTCCATCTGTCCTTCCACTCTACCTCCAGGGCTTCCCCTCCCTAAAAAATATCATCATATGCATCACTTCATTACATTATGCTGTCTAGAACTAGATGAAACCATTCTATTATATTAATGTGGTGGTGGAACATCGACAAATACCTGAAATATGAATATACTCTAATCCTACACATTAAATTAAACAATTCTGGCAATTCTGTGACCAAAAGTGCAGGTACCATATTTTGGCACAAAATTCTAAAATTTACCAGCAGATGTCACCCTTTCCATAGCCATATAGTACGTCACCCTTTCCATAGCCATATAGTACGTACAATATTAACCCAACCAACTAAACGGTGGGTGTATCTTTCCAGGATTCTGCTAACTGCATGAGTGTATAGCTATTTTAAGCAGTGGATACATCACATGCATATATATATATATATATATATATATATATATATATATATATATATATATATATATATATATATATATATATATATATATATATATATATATATATATATATATATATATATATATATATATATATATATATATATATATATATATATATATATATATATATATATATATATATATATATTATATATAAAAGTTCTGAAATAATTCTCACTGTTGGTAAATTTATCAGCCTGCCAAACCTTTGGTAGCTGTCTGATCATGTTGTGTCATGGTCATGGACTGGTAGGCAAAAAAGGCAGAAACGTTAACTGGGCTGAACCATTTCAGGGAAGATGGGTGGAGGAACTGTTTTTATAGATTCTTTTAGAGCAGAAGTGATAAAAAAGCTGTTTTTGGCAACAGAAGTGTCATTGTTCCCCATTCATTCCAATTCATTCAGACTGAACACAGACAGAAGAAGACGGTGATAAAAACATTTTCAGCACCAAAATGTCTGGTTGTTCTGTGTGTGTTTGTCAGAATCGATATTCTACCGGACTAAAGTTTGAAAGTTTAACTCACTGATGGCACAAGGACCTGGCAGTCGGACACCTTTGTCAAAGTCGGCTTGTTGAGGAAATATTCTTGATCTTTTGACGATAATCCTTCCACAGAGCTTGACGAGTTCTGCTGTACTTCTGTTGCCAAAATGCATGCGCAACCGTTCTTATGTCATTACTGTTTACTCACACTAAAAGAGTCTGTATATTAGGCAAAAACAATCTGCCCGAATTGTGTAATGGGGTACACTTTTTTTTTAAACAAAAATTATGGACCTGCTCATAACTAATTCATATATTTATTTGTAATGTAATAATATAATATGATCATGGCATTTTTTTATTATCAATCTTAATTTTTGCGTACTCTGCTTATGTGGAGCGGCGGGCCTGCCCTCCTCTGTCTCTACCATACAGTATATCCACCATCCCTCCTCTGTACCAGATATTCACTCGGAAGATTTTTTAAAACCAACTTTTCAAATCTACTCCAGCCTCACAAATTGCTTCAAATTTGGGTCAACTGTGCTAAGTGAGCTGTGGCCCTTTAAGAGCAGTTGTAACTTTCTCTCCGCTCAAACCATAAAATATGCATGAAACATTGTGAAAAGAAAAACTTAGTCTATTTATAAAGTGTCTTCCTTCACTATATTCTAACTTTGGCTTAACACGAGGCTAAAAAGCACATAAAAAGACAAGGAGACAGATTGTATATTATAAGAACACACACCGGAGCAGTGGATAGTCCCAGTTTAGTTCATTAACTTCATCATCTTCCCTGAAAAGCTCCGACCTACTTTGCCTCAGCTGTTTGGGTTAAGTACAGAAGCAGACCGGAGAAATAAAAGAGCAATTTTGCACTTTTTATGTTCGTGAAAGTCAAATGATCTCATTTGTAAGTTAAAAGAGGAGAATTACAGAATGCTTTCGACTGTGTTATAATGCCGTTCCCTCATCAAAAACATCGCTTAAAGATGTTTTAGATGCCATCCATGCATGTTTGAGTAATTTAACGATATCTCCTGGGCTTATTCGAACACTCATTAAGGCTAGATGTGAGATTCTGTTCAATGCGCCGCTCACAAGTCTACGTCATCCACGATCCCACATGACAATTCTCCATAAATATACAAAAACAATAAAAAACAATACTGTAATAATTAAATAATCTGTATTGGTCTATGGATTGTTATGATGTCTGAAACTAGGCCTATCGTCGACTAAAAAACACTTGAAAAAGCTCTCAAATATATTCCGTATCTCTGTGTATCTGACCCAAGCTCATGCAAAAACGAGTATTTATCGAAGAAAAAACTATTAGGAAACAGTGTTTTTATATAAAGATTGATGAAACTTGTGAATCGTGAGTTTCATCTGCCCAAAAATACCAAATCTTCAGGTCATTCACTCGATCGCCAACTTAAAAACTCAATTTTGTTATCGAAGTAAAAGTATTGTTATTGGAGAAAAAAAAAAAAAACTCAAAGCAAAAGTGTCATATGAAAAAGCAACTAGCAAGTAAAAGTATAAAAGTACCAGTTCAAAAATACCAAATCTTTAGCTCTCATTTTCATTCATTCGATCACTAACTTCTCCTTTCTGCTCCCATATAAACCCTTATCATCTAATTAAAACAACTAAACTAAAACACATTTTGGTCAAATAAGACACTGATTAATCGACTGAATGACTAAAGGCCAGCAACTTCATTCGAAACTAGGAATGCAGATGGGCTTTAACAGTTCCAGTGCCGATTTTGTTCCACTGTTCCAATACTATAGCTTTAAGTATCGTCCGATATCGACTGATACTAGTGCAGAGACTGATACCACCATTTATTTCTTTTGAACGAAAATAAAATAAGACCAAACAGATCCAAATGTGTTATGTGTTATTTATCTCACTGCAGAATAAGTAAGTTCAAACACTACGGAACTATCTGGGCCGACTACAAAAAATCCTAATTACATCAGTGGAAGCCGATATCCAATTTAGCAAATGTATCAGTATTGGCACCAATATCTGATACTCAGCAAAACTATGTGAACCCAACTAGGGATGCACCGATTCAATACTGGTATCTGATATCGGCGCCTATTCTGAAAAATGATGATTTCCTGGGTGTAATCAGCCTTGAGAGTCGAAGAATCTTTGAGCTTTTATTTACGCAAAGTTGTTCTGTAGTTACTTAAGAGATAAATAATAGTTACATAATACAATTTTGTCTTATTTTATTTTTGTTCAAAGGGAATAAATGTGGTTTTCAGTCTCTGCTCTGGTATCGGTTGATATCGGGAATCAACAGGTAAAGCTATAGTATTGAAGTGGGTATGGGAACTGAAACTGAAGCAGGATGGTGCATCCCTAAACCCAACAGCATGAGTCGAGTGTAAAGCAGCTCTCACCGGGCAGGCTGGTGGACACATTGACCTGGGTGTAGAACCTCTTCTTGGGCAGAAGCTCTGAGACTCCGTTGAGCGCCTCCACGGTGAAGCTGTAGTTGGTGTTTGGTAACAGGTTCACCACGGTAACTGTCCTCTCCGTCAGGCCGATCTGCTGCGGCACAAAGCCGATACTGGCCCCACACGGATCGCACCGGCCGGGGGTACACCTCCTACAGCCCACACTGTACGACAGGTCTGCTCTGCCCCCACTGTCAGCAGGGGGCGCCCACTCCAACACCAGCGTGGACTGTTTCAGAGAGTACACCAGGTCCCGGGGGGGAGACGGGGGTCCTGCAGGGACAGAAGGGAGTTTAGATTATTTGTTTTTATTTTCCACGCAGAGCAACAGTAGATGTAATACAAGTAAGAGTCCAGTCTCTGATTCAGCCGCCTCACTGCTGTGGGCAGAAGCTGTGGAGCATTAGTAACAGTAGCTCTTTGGACCAGCTCTGGCTGTGAACATGAGAACTGTTGTATAAGGAGAGCAATGTGAGGTGTTATTGTTTCTTTCTATTTTCGCTACTGTATTTTATTCATTTATTTATTTTTCAGCATTCATTTTTTGCTATTGGCAATTATATTTTAAAGTGTGGGCTACACTGTGTCCAAGTAATTTCCCTCGTGCAAGTCAGTCTTTGTCAAAAACAGAGCAGGGAATCCATTTTGAGATGCCGGGGTCAGTAGAACCCAACATAATATGCACTTATTATGAACAATGTATAGATTCTAGATACGTATATATTTTCCCATTCAATTCATACCATATTCCATACAGTAGGACAGTCAACACAATATTATAAAACTGAACAGAAAAAGGCTGAGCAGCATGTAGTCACTTTTTTATACAAAAGAACATGGAACAAGAAAATGAAGACTTCAGAATTTTAGTCTGAATATTCGTCTCAAACTCTCAGAGTGTTGCCAAGTCCAGTCCACTAATGATCACACAGAATCTTCTTTGATAAAATGTTTTTTGGCGAATGTTTTGGTGCCAAATGAAGAGTCAGACAGAAGCAGCTGTGTTGTGATGAGACAGTTCAGACATTGGGCGTGTTGACAAACTGATCTGTAAAAGTGCGCATGTGATCTGTGAGCTGGAGACATGTGTCACAGTGAGGGACACGAGGACACTGGACAAACTGCTCTCCATCAGATAATACTCCCTACAACTGCACAACAGCTCGGCCCTAATGTAATACTCCCTACAACTCTGCAATAACACAGCATTATGTAACAGGTAATACTCCCTACAACTGTACAACTCACCCTTATGTGATATAATACTCCCTACAACTGTACAACTCACCCTTATGTGATATAATACTCCCTACAACTGTACAACTCACCCTTATGTGATATAATACTCCCTACAACTGTACAACTCACCCTTATGTAACAGATAATACTCCCTACAACTGTACAAGAACTCACCCTTATGTAACAGATGATATGAATGAAATTTTTTGTCTAAGTCTAAGATCTGAAAATACAGCTGCGGCATTAGCATTAGCATAGCTGTTAGCTTAAGTCAATGAGATCACTGAGTTCACCTGATTATGATAAAGCTACGTTAGCATGAAAGCTACCTAAGCGTGTGATGATAATCATGGCATAATCCGGTCTGTCCCAGATTTGAGCAGAATCATTTGTTTTGATGGAAACGTTTGACCCAAATGCAAAGGTCAGAGGTCATATGGTTCAACAGAAGACAGTCAGATTATGAAATGGGTTTAAAGCCTTTTAACTGTTTTTGTTGCTTTTTTGTTTAGTAAAGGATGATTTTAGTCTGAAAAATAGTTGAATGTGAGAGTGGTATTGAGCTGTGCCATGAGAATAAGAGTTAGCTCAGTTCATTCAGCGCAAATATACTTTCCCTCTGGCATTTGCTGAAACTACACACTGTTATTTTTAGATAGAACAAAACCAAATATAAGCCTTACTGTTTTAGACTTTTGAAAAACAGTTACAGCATTTGGGACTCACCTATGACTAAACTTGGAAAACAAAACTAGATCAGGATTAAACCAAGGAGCAAAGCGAATCAGTGTGTATGGATCAACATTTGGTCCGGTTCTTTTCTGTCATTCATATGTGTTATGTTTTATATTTTCAACAATAAGATCTGAAATATTCAAACTGTCTGTAATTGTGAGAATGAGGGAATAAAAAATACTGCCTGGACTTGTCAGGAAATACATGATCCTCTTTATTTCCCTAAACTATTGGTGCTTTTCAGATTGATTGTCATCCTCTCAGATGGAGGCAAGAGACAGATGTTCCTGTTGTTTACATTGTACTTTTAAATTAAATGAAATATTAGTACCATAAACTATCCAAAAGGCAAATTCATAAATGAACCTGATCATTTCTATTAGTGACTAGAGCCAAGAGCTCACAGCACAAATCTGCATTTGAATGAGTCATTTTAGCCGCCCCCATCTGTATTAAATATTGTTGTATCAGGACTAAACCAGGGCTGAGCCAGGTCTAAACCAGGTCTAAACCAGGACTGACCTAGGTCTAAACCAGGTCTAAACCAGAGCTGAACCAGGTCTAAACCAGGTCTAAGCCAGGTCTAAACCAGGTCTAAACCAGGTCTAAACCAGGGCTGAACCAGGTCTAAACCAAGTCTAAGCCAGGTCTAAACCAGGTCTAAGCCAGGACTGAACAGGTCTAAACCAGGTCTAAGCCAGGACTGAACCAGGGCTGAACCAGGTCTAAACCAGGGCTGAACTAGTTCTAAACCAGGTCTAAACCAGGACTGAACTAAGTCTAAACTAGGCCTATTCCAGAACTAAACCATGACTAAACCAAGACTCACATAAACCTAATTAAGGTTGAAATTAATAGATCTAGGTCCAGGTCTAAACCAGAACTAGGTGTATTGTCCTGGTTTGATCTTTCCAGCCAGTGATGAATGATTAAACTGATTTTTAGTATCAAAATAGCAATACAGTACACCATTTAGTATTACAATGCATTGAATTTCACTTATTCTGTCCTGGTTTAGTCCTAGCCTAGTTCTACTCTAGTCTCTTTATGTGGTGTGGTAGCACAAGGTGGTGATAGTTTTGAGATTATAGAATGTGATGATGTCAAAGTGTCAGATAGGGACAAGACATAGTTTTCCCTAGTGATTACACTGCAATGAAATATCCAAAAGGTAAATTCATAAATGTTGAATCGGGTATTCTCAATTGAAATGACTAAACTCTAAAACTCACTTTATTACATACAACATAACTTTACAACATCATTTAACAATTTAACTATATTAATTTTAGCTGCCCCCTATCTTTATTAAATAATACTGGCCTATAGAAAGTTATGATCATCTGAAACCAAGAAATTGACCTAGAGAATGTGATGGCACAGCATTGTAACTTTTCAGGCGGAGGCTCCACACCTGCCAGCTCCATGAAAATATCTTGACTCGCTATTCTCCATGGAAACAAGCACGTGGTGGACCTCCCGACAGAAAAGTTACACAATAAAGTCAAAGCTCACACCGGCAGCTTAAAGAGCCACTAAAACCCCTGCTGAAGCTTTACTCCACCCATAAGCAGAATCTGAAAAATCCTCCAGAGTGGGCGGTGATGATTGACAGCTGACCAACAGCCACAACGATCTAACATGGCGTGGACCAATGTGCTCTGAATTTTGAAAGAGAGTGGACATTTGTGCTCGGATCATGTTGTTTCCATTTTCTCCAGACACGGCGGGACAGTCCTGCACGGGTTCAGGTACCCGCGGACACCCAACGGGTGAACTGCAAATTTGAATGAAACATGTGAAACATGTGCTGAGTTGGATGCGGGTTCAGGTCGGACGCAGGAGAGCGCGGGTCTAATCTACGGTTTACAAAACATCATGTGTGAACAAAAAACAGGGCTGTATTTTAGTGAAATACAAAAATGCCATTGTTTTTACAAGATGATTAAATGTAAAATCCATATGTTTTTGCTGCACGAGTGCATTCCCACAAATCTCTGTCACTTTCATTTTCAAACCACGTATGCAATGTCCTGCAGTTCTAAATGACTCCCGAGGATCTGAAAATAAAATTAGCAAGTGGAAAGTATAAAGTTAAGGCTCTTTTTTGGCCTACAGACTGATTTTCATTCGGGTGCAGTTTGGGTGTCGATGTGGATTGGATCGAGTGCGAAATTTTATTTAAATTCTGTCGGAAAACAGGTCGGGTGCAGATTGAGCTACGATGGGTATGGGCAGGGGCGGTTTGTCAAAATCAGACCCGTTCAGGACTCTGTCTCACGTCCCGCCCTTAGACGGCAGTGTCTGTGTTCGTCACGTAATAACCTGCATCTGACTCATCAGCGGCTGTTTCCAACCTAAAAATTCTAATGTTCTGACTGTAGTTGATCCTAAAGAGGGTGTTACAGACACGGCCTTGGACCCAAGGCACTGAAATTCGCACTGAAATGCCAAAATAAGGCCAGGGATAGGTGTACACCTCTATTTTAGACCCACTTAAAACAGTAAATCAGTTGTAAAAAAGTGATTTTGTATTTAGTGGCCCTTTAATAATGCTAAAGTATTAGCCTCTTTCTGCATCCAACAAACTTTGCACAAACTTTAATCTATTTTCTGTTCTGAAAGCTTTGGAGATTAAGTTCAGTGTTCTTGGTTTAATAATAATCATGTACAAAGCACAGGTCAAATGTCAGTGTGCTTATATAGACTATTCATATACTTCTATTCTCTGTATTTCTCTGTGATCCTTATAGAGACTTATAGATTTTATTATGAAGAGAATTATTTCAATAGAGACACAACAAGTCTTTCATTAAACTAGAATTCCACCCGGTCTGATGCACACAAATGCTTCACATACAGAGTTTAAAGCCTACATTTTCTATAGGCATGTTAGTGTTTTCTTTCCCCTCTCTCGTTAGCGCGCAGCAGATTAGCCAAATCATAATTAGCCCATCGATAGTGTAATTAATGTGGTCATTAGGCCGCTATAAATGTTATCACATCAGAGTCAGGGATCTGTGTACGGATCAATAAGACAATTACACCTGCTACGGCCCCATAAACCTAACACAAGCAGCGGTGGAGAGCAGGACTAGACCAGGACTATGGAAGGACTAAAACTGGACTAAACCAGGACTAGACTATAACAGGACTAAACCTGGACTAAAATAGCACTAAACCAAGACTAAAACAGGATTAAAACAGGACAAAACCAGGACTATATCAGGACTAAACCAGGTCTCTGTATGGATTAATAACCCAATTACACCTGCTACTGCCCCATAAACCTAAGCACATTGGGATATAGAGCAGGAATGAACCAGGACTACACCAGAACTAAACAAGGACTGAACCAGGACTAGATCAGGACTAAATCACGACTAGTCCAGGACTAAACCAAGACTAAACATACCTCTGTATCAATCAAAAATACAATTATACCTGTTGCGTTTCTATAAACCTGCACACATGCAGGGGTATAGACTAGATGAGAACCAGGACTAACCTAGGACTAAACCAGGACTGAACCAGAACTAGACCAGGACTAAACCAGGTCTCTGTATAGATTAATAGCCTAATTACACCTGATACTGCCCCATAAACCTAAACACATGCAGGGGTATAGAGCAGGAATGAATCAGGACTGAACCAGGTCTAAACCAGGATTAGACCAGGTCCAAACCAGGACTAAACCAGGACTAAACCAGGTCTCTGTATAGATCAATAACCTAATTACACCTGCTACTGCCCCATAAACCGAAACATATGCAGGGGTGTAGAGCAGGGATGAATCAGGACAGAACCAGGTCTAAACTAGGATTAGACCAGGTCTAAAGTCTGTATGCATCAGTAATTCAATTACACCTGTTTCCAAGCCCATGAACCTGTTGCTGTAGATCAGGAGTGAACCAAGACTAGACCACACTGCAAAAAAACTAAATTTAGTCAAGCTAAAATTACTTGTCCAAACCAGACTTAAACCAAGTCAAAATCAGCACTAAACCAGATCCAGACCAGGCTTAAACCAAGTCAAAATCAGGACTAAACCAGGTCCAAATAAGTACCAAGTAACATCTGATTTACAGGATTAAAGCAGGTTCAAATCAGTTTTAGATCAAGACTTAACCTAGTCTAAACCAGTTCTGAACCAGGTCTAATAAAACTACCCCTAAACCTTTTTACAGCACACATAATACTGAATAATCTCTCTGACCTTGTGCTTACGACGCCTGACCACCCCGTGCATAAAACTCATGATTATACACGTAATTAGTCTCATATGAATAGGCCGGATCTATACTAGGCCTGTGCGTGGTTAACAGTACAGTGCATCAGAGGGAGTGTGTATGTGATAAGAAGAGCGCCCTCTATCTGTGAGTAGGAATGATGTTCAGAGGAGATAGAGTCAGCTGCACAGATACAACAGGATTTAGCACAGGACATTTGTTTCGAAGTATAAATCAACACTGAACTGGGCCTTAAGGCAAGATATCTAAAAAAAATAAAGTTCTATTTTTTTTTTTCCTGTTCTTCTCAAACTGCCCTGACACAAATGTGCTGAGCCTCCCTGACCAGTCCTCCTCAGCTGACCTCAAACCTTTGACTCAAAAGGACTGAGACGCGCAGTGGAAATGTGACTGCAGCAAAATCTCAACATCCCTCAGGATAAATGTCTCTCTCTTACTTTCTATATGCTCTCTCTTCTCTTTTTCTCTCTTGTCTCTCTCTCTCCCTCTTTCCATTCTCTCTCAAGTATCTCTTTCCTCTCTCTTGTCTTTCTCTCTTTATCTCTCTCTTTTCTCTCAAGTATCTCTCTCTTCTCTCCCTCTGTCTTCTTTCACATGTATCACTCTCTCTTCTGTCTGTCTCTTTCTTTCTCTTCTCTCTCAAGTATCTCTTTCACTTTTCTCTTTCTTCTCTCTCAAATATCTCTCTCTTTTCTCTCTCTTTCTCTCTTCCCTCCCAAGTTTATCTCTCTTCTCTCTCAAGTATATCTTTCTCTTCTCTCTCTTTCGCTCTTAAGTACCTCTCTCTCTCTTCTCCTTTTCTTATCAAGTATTTCTCTCTTCTGTCTGTCTCTCTTCTCTCTCAAGTACCTCTCTCTTTCTCTTTTCCCTCTCAAGTATCTCTCCCTTTTCTCTATCTTCTGTCTGTCCTCTTCTCTCTCAGGTATCTCTTTCTCTTCCCTCTCACTTTCTCTCTTCTCTCTCACGTATATCTCTCTCTTCTCTCTCTCTCTTCTCTCACAAGTATCTCTCTCCTGTCTCTCTCTCTCTTTTTTCTCTCTCAAGTACATCCCTCTTCTCTCTCTTTCTCGCTTCCCTCTCAAGTATCTCACTCTTCTCTCTCTCTCTTCTGTCTTTCTCTCTTCTCTCTCAAGTATATATCTCTCTTCTCTCTCAAGTATATCTCTCTCTCTTCTCTCTTAAGTATCTCTCTCCCTTCTGTCTCTCTCTCTCTTCTCTTTCAAGTATCTCTCTATTTCTCTCTGTGTGTCTCTCTTCTTCGCACACACACTTCCTGAATGTCTCTCACACTGAGTGTATCAGCACAGGGGCTCCACAGGGATGTGTACTGTCCCCAAAGCTCTTCTCCCTCAACTTTGAGCTCTACTCCTCCAACCACCATCACAAGACTATGAAGATGATGGTGAACTTATTTTTGACCCTTGTATTTACCACTTTAGAACTTTCAAGTTAAATACATCTCCTTTAAAACTTTTGAAGACATCTCTGAGAAACAATAAATGTACAATATAGGAGGCTGTGTGGAGCAATCTATAGAAACAAATGAAATGTGCAGAAGAAGAGATATAAGGGTAAGTCCGATGAATACCCAGAGGAGGAACTTAGGGGTGGGCAAGGGGTCATGGAGAGGAAGGAAGAAGAAGAGGAGGAGGGAAGGGGAAGGAAAGGAGGAGGGAAAAGGGAGGAGGAGCTAGGAAACTCGCGATAAAAAATGGAGTGGATTATCGACCAGGAATCTCTAATGTACGCGAGGAAGGAGGAGAGGGCGGAGAGCGGAGGGTGAAAATGGGACGCAGCCCTGGGAGGATGAGTTTATAAGATTTATCCGAGGTGAGGCTGTGTCCAGTATCTGATCGGGTTCAGGGAAGGTCCAAGGCAGAAGCATGAATAAAACATGTGACAAATGAAACAAAAGAGAATAAGCGTTTATGGCACAGATCTTATGGGGAGAGGGCAGGGGTGGAGGGCAGGGCTGGGGAAGAGTATTAAAACGAGGAATATGGCTCGGATTTACCCAGAGAAGTATTTTGGAAATTTGTACTGAAGTAAAAGTACATCACGAAAAATGTACTCAATTACAAGTACTAATGTCAAAATTGCAGAATAGATATTTTTGGGGCTTTCTTCCATGTTAGAAAGTTATTTCCTCATCAAAAACATGCCTGAAGAGGTTATAGATGTCATCCATGTGTGTTTAATTTAGTGATCTCTCCCAAGCCCTATTCAAACCCTCCTTATGGTTAGCTGTAAGTTTCTGTACAAGGCTCCGCCCACAAACCTACTCCTTCCATGTTCTAAGATGACAATTCTCCATAGATATACAAAATCATGATACAAAAACACTTACTTTACTTTTTACGCTTTAAATAGCATTTAATTTCACTTTTGGTACATGTTAAAATTGGCATTCATTTGTAGGACTAAAGCCGAGTGTACATTGTATGATTTTTGGAGCTTTTTGAGCTGATTTTTCTCTTGTGCAGTCGTACAATCGAAAATATCACACAGTGTATGCCCAGCATAAACCAGGAGTAGAAGAGGACCAAACTGAGTCTAAATCTGGCATTAGACAGAGTACGTCTTTAAATCTAAGTCTGACATAGCAATAAAGACATGATAATACCAGACTGACCTCCCTGTATAAGTCCAAATGGTGATTGAGAGGTGAACGCTGTAGAAACCTCACACAGAATGATCTGAGGATGTGAGGATGTGATCAGGGTTAATGGAGACACATGAGGTGACGCACATGAACAACAGACCTACAGGGAGAGCTGAGGTCGGGTTAAAGTGTGGAGGGGCCAGGGTGAAGGACAGGTCATGTCATTTACAAAGGTCATGCACGGTGACCCTGACGGCTCACACTGATGAAATGAAAGGTGCAACATTTTAATTTTCAGGTGGTGGGTTTAAGTGACATTTAAATGTAATGCCATATTGTGTAACATTACAAGCAAAGTAATAATGTTTCATAATGATGTAAATATTGTGCTAAACCCAAATGGGGTCTCTATGACATGATGAAGGGTTGGGCAATTATTTTTTCCATAGGGCCACAAAAGAAACAAAAAATATTGTGGAGGACTGGACCAAAATGCTTAACTCAATTCTGCATAATATTAATTGTATTTCTTTGCCTTACGAAAAAGTCATTTAATAAAAACACCTCTAAAATAAAAGTACAGCGGTAAAATTATAAGATGTTTATTTTTTAATCCAATTCCAAATGAGCCTAAAAGAGCCGCATGTGGCCCTGGAGCTGTACAATGCCCAGGTCTGATCTGATGTGTTCTCAGTATGTGACAGATCAGGGCCTCCCATGTTCAGTGATTGGACTGCCAGAAATACCTGCTGTAATAATGCATTGGACATATTGAGCACCTTTCAAGACACCCAGAGCACTTTAGAGCATGATTCATTTACTCCACACGCAGTGGTAAGTTACTACTGTAGCCACAGCTGCCCTGAGACGGACAGACAGAAGAGAGACCAATCTGCACCATCGACCCCTCTGACCGCACTGGCAAAAGGCAAAAGTGAGGACCGGGACACAATAACCATAGTTTAGCGAGGATTCACACAGTTTGGAGGTACGTAGGCAAGGAAGGGGGCAATTGTTGTCAAGGCGGCCATAATTATAAAGTGCTGCGGGAAAAGCTGATTTATATCATTTATGTATTATTGATACCAGTCTCTAACTATTTTTTTTACTGCTACTTATTTAGAAGTTCATTAGCATTTTTTTTTAACATATTTTTTTACTCTTTATTATTGTAATATAATGTGATGTGTGATCTACTGTGTTCAAGTCACTTCCCTGTGGATTAATAAAGTCTGTGCAAGTCTAGGTCTAAGTCAGTAGCTCAGTTGGTAGAGTGTTGGTTCACTGATTCAGAGGTTGGTGGTTCAAATCCTGTTCTCAACATAAACATCATCACTTATCCCACCTCACCCCAGTGTCTGGGTACCTTGCGGGTGAGTGGTTCCTTGATGTAAAGGGATCTGAGACGGTATAAAAATGTGATCAATTATCATTTATTCCCATCGGTCTCCACGTCCTGCTTTGACCACAATGTTACATCTAGCTGGGATGAGTTGATGCATTTATTCTAATACGTCTTTTCTAAATCCTTGTACAGAGTTGAAAACAGGTATGCGGTCAGTTCTTACTGGTGCAGGGGGCAGAGGGCGTGTCCAGGGGTGTTCTGAAGTGGTCCTCTTTACACACACACATGATGGAGCCGTCCTCTTCGGCGACGCTGTTCTCGGGGCAGGGAAAACACTCCTGCTGACGGGAGGACATCTTGTATGAGCCGGGGGGACAGGCTGAAACGAAACACGAACAGGTTAGATACAGAGTCCTGCAGACGGGAGGGCATCCAGTACGAGCAGAAGGGACACGCTAAAATAAAACACAACCCGCACCAGCACCGTCAAAAAGCTCAAACACAAAAAATTTTGGAGGGTTTGTGCGTTAAACAAGATTATAACATCAGAAACTAGCGTAATATGAGCCCGTTAAGTCTTTTCTCTGATGTACTTCACTAAAACCATAATTTCCTTACAGACATTGAGCAGTGTTTAAGACTTAATCCCTTTATAAAACATATCCCGGATAATGGATTATAAATGTGAGAAATGTGATGAGATAAAACATGAGATTACAGATTACAGAGGAGACCTTTGTTGGACGTGGGATTAGAAATGATGAGTGGACTTGTAAAGCAGAATTATAGACTGTTAAATGTCCAAGCGCTGGTAGAGACTCCAGTCGTCTTCTCCCTCGTAAAAGCCCTTATGCTGTCTGTAGATTTATGGTGTATTATTATTATTATTATTATTGGCTCTCCTCTTTCACTCTCCCTCACCCACTCCTGTCTTTCTCTACCTCCCCTCTCGCTTTTTTTCCTTTTCCTCGCCGACTTTCTCATGCCAGTGCCAGCTCTACAGCTAGTCTAAAGGCCTGTGTGGATGTAAACAGACACACAAGAGGAACTATCTTGCTTTTTTACTCTTAAAAAATGCCTCAAACTGGATTAACAGCGCAGTTTTGTGGACTGCGGGTGATTATAGAACAAATTCTATGGATAATGTGAATGAGATGCTGCACTTTAGCACTTTACGAGAGGTGAGGAATAAAAGTCTTTTCATTTCACTATTTCCTGAGTTTGTATCTTGCGCCTCTGTGTCCGTCACTCCTCACGCTCTGTTTTATTGGCTGTTACTGTCGTGCAGAGTCATGCACGGGTTCGGGTATCCATGGATACCCAACGGATGAACCGCAAATTTTAATGAAATGAGTGAAAAATGTTGTGCTGTGTCGGATGCGGGATCGGACCTGGTCGGACGCGCAGGTCTAACCTGTGATTTACAAAACATCATGTGCAAACAAAAAACAGGGCTGTATTTTAAAGAAATGCAAAAATGTCATTGTTTTTACAAGATGATTAAATGTAAAATCCAGATTTTTGCTGCACGCACACATTTCCACAAATCTCTGCCACTTCAATTTTCAAACCACGTGTGCAATTTCCTGCAGTTCAAAATTACCCAGAGGAGCTGAAAAGAAAATTATCGAGTGGTGAGTATACAGTTGTGGCTCTTTTTTAGCTCTCGGACTGATTTTCATTCGAGTGTGGTTCGGGTGTCTGTATGTACAGTTATGCTCATAAGTTTACATACCCTGACAGAATTTATGATTTCTTGTCCATCTTTCAGAGAATATGAAAGATAACACAAAAACTTTTCTTTCATTCATGGTTAGTGCTTGGGTGAAGCCATTTATTATCAGACAACTGTGTTTACTCTTTTTAAATCATAATGACAAAAGAAACAACACAAATGACCCAATGACAGCTTGGAGTCTTTTGTGATAGTTGTGGATGTGTTATTTTTTCTGATGGTAAAACCGCCCATTCTTCTTGGCAAAAGGCTCCAGTTCCTGTAAATTCTTGGGCTCTTGTATGAACTGCAGCTTGAGATCTGCCCAGAGGCTCAGTGATACTGAGGTCAGAAGAGACGGCCACTCCAGAACCTTCACTTTATTCTGCTGGAGCCAGTGACAGGTCCACTTGCCTTTGTGTATTGGATCATTATCATGTTGGAATATCCAAGTACGTCCCATGTGCAGCTTCTGGACCAAGAAATCCTAAATTCTGCCAGGGTCTATAAACTTATGAGCACAACTGTATTTATAGTGGGTCGGATCGGGTGCAGATTTTAATTTCAATTCTGTCGGAAATGGGTCGGGTGCGGATTGCGATATGACGGTATGGACGGGTGCGGTTTGTCAAAAACAGACCCGTGCAGGACTCTGCTGTAGCGTTGCTGATGTTTGGTGGTTACGATCTGATGGTGACACCACACATGAGGAGCGCAGCAGCTTCAAAATCGAAGACAAACATCGGGTCACTCCTTCCCGCACTCTGGGAGAAGCAAATCGCAGCCAAAACCAGGCAAATTCCCCTGTACAGTAGTAAGCGATGGCCTTTAACTGGAGGATTTGACCTGTTGTGCATGTTTTGGGTCTATGTGGAAAACCAGAGTGCCCAGAGCAAACCCACTCAGACACAGGGAGAACAAGCAAACTCCACACAGAATCTGAATATTGCCATTGGAATAGAAAGATATTGAGACCCTAATGAGAGGAGCCGGTGGAGGTATCATCTGTGAAATGGGTTAGATAACAATTGAAAATGGAGATAACACCTTAAGATGGATTTTCGCAATATTTGTGGAGAAGAGGAGACCTTTTTTGCATTTGTGGACAGGGAAGACCAATTAGATTCAGACAGCTGCCATGATGATCTGCGTTTTCAGATCTTTTTCAGAGAGAGAGGTTCCAGATTGAAAAAAAAAATAGAGAGACGGTGAAGCTATAGGCAGAGATGAAGAGGCGAGGGAGGTAAAGGGTGAGAAAGTAAGTTCAAAGAGAGTGTATGGAAGAGTGAGGGAGATAGAGATGAGAGAAAAAAGAAGTAGAGAGGAGCAGATCCCAGACAGTGAGCAGCTCAGAATGGACTTTCTGTGTGAATGATTAGAGCTGAAAATACAGGGCTGAAGGAGAATGGAGAGAGAGACAGAAAAAGCAATCATACAGTAAGAGAGAGAGACAGTCTAGGAGAAAAAGAACAATCATAGAGAGAGGGAGAGATAGAGATAGAGACAAGGGGGATAAAGAACAAGTGGAGAGAGAGAGAGAGAAAGAGAGAGACTAGGAGCAAAAAGAGCAATTATGGAGAGATAGAGAGAGAGACTAGGGGCAAAAAGAACAATCACACAAAGAGAGAGAGAGACTAGGAACAGAAAGAGCAATCATAGAGAGCGGGAGAGATAGATAGAGAGAAGAGGAGCAAAAAGGGCAAAGAGAGAGAGAGGGAGGGAGATATACGGAGAGAGACTAGGGGTATAAAGGGCAAAGAGAGAGAGAGGGGAGAGATATACAGAGAGAGAGCCTAGGGGCAAAAAGAGTAGAGAGAGAGAACGAGAGAGAGAGACTTGAGTAAAAAGGGCAAGGAGAGAGAGAGAGATAGAGAGAGACTAGGGACAAAAAGAGCAAGGGGGAAGAGAGAGAGATTAGGGGCAAAAAGTGCAAGGAGAGAAAGAGACTAGAAGCAAAATGAGCAAGGAGAGGGAGAGAGACTAGAGGCAAAAAGAGAAAGAAGAGAGAGAGAAAAAGAGAGACTAGGAGCAAAAAGAGCAAAGAGAGAGGGTGAGAGACACTGGGGCAAAAAGAGCAAGGGGAAAGAGAGAGAGATTAGGGGCAAAAAGTGCAAGAGAAGACAGAGATAGTCTAGAAGCAAAATGAGCAAGGAGAGGGAGGGAGAGAGAGACTAGAGGCAAAATGAGCAAGAAGAGAGAGAGAGAGAGCGAGACTGGGGAAAAGAGAGCAAGAAGAGAGAGAGAGACAAAGAGAGAGACTAGGGGCAAAAAGAGCAAGAAGCGAGAGAGAGAAACTAGGGGCATGAAGAGAGATAGAGAAAGAGAGAGACTAGGGACAAAAAGAGGAAGGAAAGAGAGAGACTAGAGGCAACAAGAGCATGGCGAGGGAGAGAGAGAGTGAGACTAAGGGCAAAAGAGCTAGGAGAGAGAAAGAGAGAGAGAAAGAGAGAGACCAGGGACAAAAAGAGCAAGGAGAGGGAGAGAATAAAGAGGTGATAGAGCGAGCAGGAGGGAGAAAGAGAAAAGTGCAGAGAGAGAAACACAGAGAGAGTGTGGGGGTTCTGTGTACATCAGTCTGTGGCATCAGAACGAGCTTGTCCAGACAGCTCTGAGCTCTCGTGTCTAACACCGTGTCCCTCCTTTATCAGAAGAGCGCTCACACTTTTAGAACAAAAACTGGGCCACAAACAAGTTTATTTTTACGCTCCACATCTGCTAAACGCTCAAGTGATTCTGTTTTGTTTGTCTGAAAACCCTGCATACTTAAAAGTCGTAGAAATGGATTCTTGTGAACTTTAAGCCATGTTAAAATGTTGTTTCCTACTATTACCTTATTGCTTTGCCCGGAATGTTCCATGATATGACTTTAAACACATCTAGAAGCGTGTATTCATTATGGGGGTTTCTATTGCTCAATAATACAATAGTTCCTTCTATGAATAGGGGCGTCTCTCCACAGAATCACAAACTTCTGATAGAAATACAAATACAAACAGTAACAAAAAAAAAAACACCAACAACAAACAATCGATTTAACCCTTCCAGAATATTTTTTTATATAACAATAACTGAAATATCGTAATATCGTATCGTTGAAGGTCTTACACTAATGTCGTGGATCATCACAATATATCGAATCACAAGTCTCTTTGCTTAAATGAATAGTTCAATAGTCTTAAAAAAAGAGGGAACTACATAGACCATGATCCTTTGCTCCGTTTCAATGTAGACTACATGAAGAAATAACTGTTCTAAGCACTTTGAAATCTTCATTATTTGGATTAAGTCTTGTGAAGGCATTTTTAGAGGAAAAAGGAGCAGATTCCTATACAAAATATTGCAATAAATATCGTACTGTGAGATTCACACTGTGACGATATCGTATCGTGAGACTTGGATATCGTTACAGCCCTAATAACTGTGCATAACTTTCCAACCATAAACGATAGAAAATGAGAGAGTTGCAGTTTTGTGAGCATATTTCCGGCATTATCCTACGAGTGTCCAATAGGAATTTATTTTCTACCAAACGCACAGGCTCCGTCCATTTTCATCGGCCCAAACTTTGAAAAAGAGTGAAGTGAGTCAAGATGGTCGATACTCAGAGCGTCTGTGTTCGTAACAACTGAAAAAGCCGCTCTAAGTGCAGTTTTTTCTCAAATAAAAGCCAAATTACACATCTCGGTCTGTGTAATTGCGCATCCCTTGCTATTTTTAGGTTTATTTCAGTCCAAATGTCCAAATCCAAATGTAATAAACATCATGGAAATGAGATGTGGCTCTGGCCCTGGACCTGACAGGAGCTGTTTCCATGACTGACACCAGAAAAGTAATGGGGCGATCACACTTTTTTTAGTTTTGAGGCAATAAGGATATTTTTAGTTTATTTACAGACTCGATATTTTGCACTTTTGTAGCTAAGCCCCTAAATTAAGCTTTTTATGTCCAAAAATGTGTTTGCTATGTGTGAAAGAGTGTAATTTATTGACTTTTTTCATTTGTATTTCTGGTCCTCTAGCTTTTATTACAACTATATGACACAACTACAGCAGCAGTGTGTGAAGTAACAGGTTGTATTGAAAAAAAAAGCACGTATAACACCTCATTAGGAGGTAAAAGGGGCAGTTTTAATAGCAAAAATAAGAAAAAATCCGGGCGAGGACAAATGTACTAAAACTGAGCTTGCTCTTGAAGGATTTAATTGTTTCTGTTGAACAAATATCAGCACAAATCTTTATCAAAATCACTACATTTTAAGCATTTTTGGATCAAATCGACATGAAATATTTTTACTTTTTGCTCTTTAAACACATTTTAAAACACATTACTTTAATACTTTTAGTTATAGGTGCACTTATATAACTTTTTGGTTGGGGATTTGTCCTTGTCTCTATGGATATGCCACTGCTCTGTCTGGAATGTTCCACAGTATGACATTAAACAGCTCTACCTTACATTTATTCAGTTACAAGTGAAAAACTTATAAACTCATCTTGGTGAATAATTAGGGCACTCAGAAGGCATAAGGTAAGTGAGGAATAACTCTGGATCATCAAAAATGGTTTCAAATGAACAGTTTTTCATCTTTTTCAGAACGTAAAAATCAAGTAGAGCGTCTTTAAGTAACTGATATCATTTTATTCGTAAATACAGCTCTCTCCACATATGACATTTAAGCACAGAGACATTTGCATACGATTTAGTTTCGCTCCTCCGCCGGGACCAGGCTGTGGAAAACGGCGGCGCACAGATCCATCTCTTCTTATTAATTACCGCATGCTGTCGTCTCCACGGTAACACATTTATCCAGTTAAACGCCTCATGATTTATTAATGCTCCATGTTTAAAGTTAACACAAAGAGCGAGCACAGAGGAAGCCGTTTTCTATCACAGCGTGTTTAACGGGCGTTTTAACGTCAGATAAAAGAGACAATGGAATCTTACACGTGTCGTCGATCACTTCCTTGTTCGTCATTAGGCCTGCGTACTCATTTGGGGTTCGGTTTTAGAAAGGAAGTTTGCGATAGCGCTGTCAGATATTCTAGGTACAAACAGCATCTTATAAAAGGTTTCAATCAAGTCAAATGAAAGTAATTCCCTGATGTTAATACCGATTGCCATATTGGGCTAATATTTTCTCATCATTCTTGAATAAAGTACATTGAAAATTTTTTATTAAAGAGTGTTTTATTCGGAATCAAGTTCAACAGTGTCATAAATCAGTGATTCTATCTGCTTCATTCACAAGTGTCCAGTTAAACACCTGTCTATTTGCTGTTGTTTGGAAGTTTGTGATCACGCCATCGGATATTCTATGTACAAACAACATCTATAAAACAAAGGAGAGTTTCTTAGAAAAGGTTTCGAATCAACTCAAATGAAAGTAATTTCTTGATTTTAACATACCGTAAAATATCAAATAAGAGCCAGGTTCAAATTAACCACTGGTTCCAAATAAACGCTGAGCCTAATGTATTTATTTTTCCGAGATGCGTTTGCAGCGAGTCTGAGTGTTGTGCACGGTGGGTCTAAGGCTCCATTCAGACTGCAGCCTGAAGTGACCAAATCTGATTTTTTCGCCCCTGTGCGACCTGTATCTGATCTTTTAATGACCGTCTGAATGACACAGATACAATTTTTTCAAATGCAACCTAGGCCACTTGGATGTGTGGTCCTAAAACCGATACATAACCGATCTTTAGACATGCGACTTCAGTCTGAACGGCAGGTCACATTCATCTGACCTACACTCCATCCATAAGTGAGAGTTTGGCTATTGTGCTGTAACAAGCTCCTGTTGTGAGCCAATACAGCAAACGCCGACATGTTTGCTCACTGAAATAGGCCATCGAAGACGTGTTTCCTCCCGTGAGAGCGGTACAACAGCAACTGTAAAATCTCCAGGTGCTCAATGCAGTGTTCATGTTTAGGCGACTTCTGTAAACACTAATAACACTTGCTGTGTGTGACATCGTCGTGTTCTTCAATGCTCATGCGGGACACTTTAGGTGGGTGTAAAGTTCACATTGGAGATCACAGACAAGTCGCATTTAATTGGAAATGTGAACGATTTCGCAAAAAAATTTGGATTTCACAAAATAATTCAAATTGAGCATTAAGCCGTGCAGTCTGAACGTAGTCGAAAAGGCATGTGCAGCAGGTCCCAGAGTCCTGTGAGGCGGGTCCCAGAGTCCTGTATGTGGTGAACATATGTGCTGGTAGGTAATATTAGATAAAAGAATTTGAGTACTATATTTTCCAAGTTTTGCTGAACAAGATATTTGTAAGAAAGGAATTAATCGCCGATCCCAAATCACCGCCTGGTCTCAAATAAATGCCTGATCTGTTATGTGACTGAAATGCCCCTGGCTGTTATTTGGTATTTTACGGTAGATGGCCATATTGGGCTAATATTTTTTCATCTTTTTCAAATGAATCACAATGAAAAAACATTATTTAAAGCACTATTCGCACAGGATAACTACAACTGTTACTTGCAGCACATTCACACGGGATATGCAAAATCTGTAAATGACTCTATTTTAATGACATGGACACAGGGACTGAAAGAGAAAAGAATGGGGAAAGAAAAGGAAGAGATAGAAAAGGCGCAATTATGACAACAAATACTGAGATGCAGATTGGCACGGGACCAGATGCCTGTGTTTGGTGAAATACAGTAGGTCATTTACGGTTGAAATTTTGCTTTACAAATAACAGACATGGCACATTCACATGGTATTAAGATCGCAGGAGTCCTCCACAATTATTACAAATCACTAAACATCCACAGGTAACACTAATCTTGCGAAAATAAGGCTAACGCGTGTTTTATTCAGAATCAGGATCAACAGTCCCACAAACCAGTGCTTCTATCTGCTTCTTTCACAAGTGTCCAGTCAAACTCCTGTCTGTTTTTCCCATTCTCGCAGTCCATCGTGGTCTATATTGACTGATCTAGTGGCCGGGATTGGACACTATTTTACCAGGTGCATTGTGGGAAATTCTAAGTGCATTACATTTTCACAACACTGGACATCCGGACGCCATGAAACGAATGTACTACTAACTAGAATTTCAGACAGTGCAAATTTCTCTGATCTGACCGATTTATATCAGGTTATTGCTTTTTTTTCAGATTTATAGGTGAGTTTCAGCTGAGGTCATTGTTATTAAATGCGCTTGTTGCATGATGGGAAATATTGAGGCTGGTGGCAAAAAAACATAAACACAGACCGTGACTTTGCGTCTCTCAGCTTATCTGCAATAACAGTGAATTCCTGCTGCATTATCAGATGCACAAATAGAATGAAGGAAGGTCGGAAGAAGGAAAAGGTTCATATTCCAAGTGAAAAGAAGCGCCAATGACAGAATAAACGGCTTTCAAACATCGGCAGAGCAAATATTGGCGATCTGTGCAAACCGTGGATGTTCAAAACGCGTATGCTGGGCCCATTTCTGGACAGGTTTATGTATTTCTTTAAAATTAATGATTTTATGATTTATGATTTTGCTGTGAATAGACCAAGAGTTTCTACCAAGTAATTGTGGATATCGCTGAAGTGGATATTCAGTCACGTAGTGGGCGATTCAGACCAGAAATGTGCTTTTGTCCTTTTGGCTTTGTAGGGGTTGAAAAGGGTGATTTGGCGTCCTTCGATGCTCATGACTAATATCTGGTCAAATCGTCTTCAGTCCTCTGCAGTTAGAGTGGATAAATAATCATTATCAGCACCCTTTACATTTACAGCCTCTGTCATTCTGTCCCTGAGAGAGTATCTCACCACCCCCCAGCACAGTGTAAATGAAGAATGATAGTGTAGATCAGGGGTGTCAAACTCACTTTGGTCCGGGGGCCGTATGCAACCTACTTTGATCCCAAAAGGGCCGGATCAGAAAACTCAGTTCTCTCTTCAAGTTATTGTATTTTTCTCCGTGTCTCGTAGTGGTGTTTAAGATTATATTCCTCGAGCAACGCCACTTGTTCCAAACACACTGAGCACAGATTTCCCATTCACCTCTGTCAACAAATAAGAATTAGACGATTTTTCTTGGGAAATCCTGAACTCAGCATCTGCTTTTCTCATTTTTTGACATTTTGCTGATGAGGGTCACGGTCGACAGTCAGAACGATCGTCCTTTAAGAGCGTTTGGAAAGAGGAAAGTCTTCATTTGTGCTGCTCTGGTGGGAGTCGCAACGTACAGAAACGCCGGAGACGCTGTTGTGCTGAACAGTGCAGAAAATTAACAGAAAAATCTGAAAATTTTAAGTATTTTAATAGAAAAATCAGCCGAGGGCCAGATTAAAGGTCTTGGAGGGCCGGATCTGGCCCCCGGGCCGCATGTTTGACACATATGGTGTAGATCATGGGTCTCCAACCTCTTTTACATGACAAGTTCTCTTAAAATAAACCACCTCTAGAATAGAATGAAGCTGTCTCAGAACTAATAAGTCAATAATAACTCAGAAAACAAGATGAATAACCTGATTTAAGTTTTAAAATCTCGGCCAGATAAGAGAAATGTCAGAGAAATGTTCAAATTATGAATCAAACATGTGAATGAAACAAACAGTCCAGGTAGGAGGTAACAACATTAGAACATGCCTTAACTAGAGGTCATTTTGTGTAATGTGGGACCTTTAATTATTCCAGCGATTTCCTGTGTTTGGTTTTGTTCCGAACCAGCGCACTTTTCTCTTATTTAAACCTTTGTGATGTTCCCAAAGTTGCTGTTTTACATCATTAAAAACAGCCATTCTGATCAAAGCAAAACGGGTAAATGAATCCAGCCGCGATACAATGAGGATTAGACTGGAGTCAGATGGAATCATGGGCACACACGGTGACACACACAGTGACACACACAATGACCAACACAGTGACACACACAATGACCAACACAGTGACACACACAGTGACACACACAGTGACACACACAATGACCAACACAGTGACACACACAGTGACACACACAGTGACACACACAGTGACACACACAATGACACACACAGTGACACACACAATGACCAACACAGTGACACACACAATGACACACACAGTGACACACACAATGACACACACAGTGACACACACAATGACCAACACAGTGACACACACAGTGACACACACAATGACCAACACAGTGACACACACAATGACACACACAGTGACACACACAATGACACACACAGTGACACACACAATGACCAACACAGTGACACACACAGTGACACACACAGTGACACACACAATGACACACACAGTGACACACACAGTGACACACACAATGACACACACAGTGACACACACAATGACCAACACAGTGACACACACAATGACACACACAGTGACACACACAATGATACGCTGTTTTCATAGGCACAGGAGGAGACAGATTATCAACAAATTACTCTGCTTCTCTTCCTCCTCTCTCCTTTCTCTCTTCTCCCTCCTTTCTCTCTTCTTCCTCCTCTCTCTCCTCTCGCTGCTGTCTCTCCTCTCCCTCTTCTTCCACCTCTCTTCTCTCTCCTTTCTCCCCTCACTCTCCGCTATCTCCTCATCTCTCTTCTCTCTCCTTTCTCCCCTCACTCTCCGCTATCTCCTTTTCCTCCTCTCTCTCCTGTTCCTCCTCTCTCTTCTTCCTTTCTCTTCTCCCTCTCCTCTTCCACCTGTCTCCATTCTCTCCCTCCTCTCTCCATTCTCTCCTCTCCCTCCTTTCTCTCCTCTCTCTCCTCTCCCTCCTCTCTCTCCTCTTCCTCCTCTCTTTCCTTTCTCTCCTCTCCCTCCTCTCTCTCCTCTTCCTCCTCTCATTCCTCTCTCTCCTCTTCCTCCTCTCTCTTCTCTCCCTCGTCTCTCTCCTCTCCCTCCTCTCTCTCCTCTTGCTCCTTTCTCTCTTCTCTCTCTTTTCTCCCCTCACTCTCCTCTCTCTCCTCTCTCTCCTCTCTCTTCTTCCTTTCTCTTCTCTCTCCTCTTCCTCCTCTCACTCCTCTCTCTCCTCTTCCTCCTCTCTCTTCTCTCCCTCCTCTCTCTCCTCTTCCTCCTCTCTCCTTTCTCTCTTCTCTCTTTTCTCCCCTCACTCTCCTCTTCCTCCTCTCTCTTCTTCCTTTCTCTTCTCTCTCCTCTTCCTCCTTTCTCTCTTCTCCCTCCTTTCTCTCCTCTTCCTCCTGTCTCTCCTTTCTCTCTTCTCCCATCTCCTTCTCCTCTCCCTCCTCTCTCTCCTCTTCCTCTTTTTCCTCCTCTCTCCTCTCTTTCTCCCTCCTCTTCCTCATCTTTGTCTTTTGTTCCAGCGTTTCTTGTAAAGCGTGTGAAAACGATTGTGGCGTGTAGCCTGGGGGGATAACGGACAGAAAAATAAACGGAGGGAAAGAGAAAGAGATGGAGAGGAAGAGAGAGAGGGGGGGAAGGGGTGAATGAGGAAGACAGATGCAGACATGACCTTATGGAAGTCTGAAGCTGTTGAAGCTGAGAGGGAGAGAAAGAGAGGGGGAGGGAGAGAGAGAATGAGAGAGGGAGTGAAAGAGAGGAGAGGGAGGGATTGAGATGCAAACTGATGTAGAGAGGAAGAGAGGGGAGAGAAAAGAGGAGGCAGAGGGAGAGAAGGAGGGAGAGACAGAGAGATGGGGAAGAGACAGTGAGGGCAAAGAGGGGGAGGGGGAGGGAGAGAGAGAATGAGAGAGGGAGTGAAAGAGAGGAGAGGGAGGGATTGAGATGCAAACTGATGTAGAGAGGAAGAGAGGGAGAGAGAAAAAGAGGAGGGAGAGGGAAGGAGAGATAGAGAGAAAGGGAGATGGGGAAGAGAGAGGGTGGGCGAGACAGAGAGAGAGGGGAGAAAAAATAGGGGCAAGTGAGAGAGCGAGAGACAAAGAGAGGGGGAGGGAGAGAGAATGCATGAGAAGGAGTAAAAGAGAGGGGAGGAAGGGATGGAGATACAAACAGACAGAGAGGGAGAAAAGAAAAAGAGGAGGCAGAGGGAGAGAGAGACAAAGAGAGAAAGAGAAGGGGGAGAAGAGAGGGAGTGAGAGACAAAGGGAGATAGCGAGAGGGAAGCAGAGAGGGGGAGAGAGACAAAGAGGAGGGGGGAGAAAAAGAGAGGAGAAAGGGGAGGGAGAGAGAGGATGTGAGAGAGGGAGTTAAAGAGAGGGGAGGACGGGATTGAGATACAAACAGACATAGAGAGCGAGAGAAGGAAAAGAAAAAGAAGAGGCAGACGGAGAGAGAGGCAAAGACAGAAAGACAGGGGCTGATAAGAGAGAGGGAGGGAGAGACAAAGAGAGAGAGAGAGGAGAGGAAAAAATAGAGGAAGAGGTAGAGACAAGAGAGAAAGAGAGTGATAGATGAAATGTGTCTTCTTGATCTCTGATTTTGTAAGCTAAATTACCCCAAAAAATGCGACTTATATATGTTTTTTTTTTCTTCTTCATTGTGGATTTTTTGGCTGGAGCCATTTATAGTCCAGAAAATACTCTAATCGTACCTGAATTAGATTTTAATTTTGAAGTGAACATCATTACAAGACTGCATCAATAAAGCAGGTTCTTATGGAGTTACCTTTTTGAACTGATACAACTTTTTTTCTTGGAGTGAAATGACTTTGTTCCGTTCTTTCCTAACCTTCTTCTGCTGCTCTTGGACATTTGGACGTGTCCTCTGCGCTGCCCCCTGGAGACACAGAGGTGCACGACCAACGAGACGTCCCATAGCCCCATGAGGTCTTAAGTCCCTGGCCCTGGTCCTGGTTTAGTCCTGGTTAAGTCCAAAGCCCGGGGGGGACTAAAGTTGATCTGAGGCACATCTGGAGCCGGCTGGACTAAGCTCAGCCTGAGGAGGAGGTCAAGGAAAACACAGAAACCACGGCCAAGGAGCAAACTTTCACTTTTGGGAAGTTTATATTTGAGTTTCTGCAGTTTACACGGAGAGTTTAAATTGTGAATACTCCTACAGGGCAACAGTGGCTCAGTAGCAAGAGTGTGGAAGATAATTTGATCAGATTGATTAATCCGATTTATTTTAAGTACTGCTGAATTTCTCACTTGGAATTTTTTAACTCTGAAAAAAACATGTTTGAATTATTTTTATTCTGAATTTTAGTTGCTGTTTTGAGTTGCGTGAAGTTTTAAGATACTTCTCGATATGTTTTAAATTCCTAAGAAAAAAATTCACCTTTTAAATATTCAGCACAGATATTTTCAACTCCTCAAATTCAACAGTCAAAATTCAGAGTATAAAATTCACAGTGAACATTTTCACAGTAAAGATGCCAAGGCAGAAGCAACCGATCCTGTGAGTGAGGAGGACAGAGGCTGTTTCCTATTGGCCGTTCTCATCTGTGGGCGGGGTTTACACTTAAGAAATAAAAAAGATAAGGTTTTGATGAGGCTAATTCTGACCAATCAGATTGCTTCACTGCACCATTTCCTGCCAGTTACTAAATTAGATCGAATCACTTTGGATCGATTGCTTCTGCCTTGGAATCTTGGATCTTTGCTGCAAATTTTTTTACTGTGAATTTTACACTCGGAATTTTAACGGTTGAATATGAGGGCTTGAAGAGATTTGAGACATGTTTTTTTAAAAGTAAAAAAAATCAAAGTGAGAAATTCAACGGGATTTAAAATTCAAAATCAGATAAAACAAATTATCTTCCATATGACAGCACTTGTTCACAGACCTGGAGGTTGATTCTGACTCGGACCAAGTTCTGTTGTTGTGTCCTTATTCAACTTCTGGTGAAGTAAATGTGATCTTTGGTAAAATGAAGACTGCATGTGCTGTTTGGAATCATCTGGAATTTTGCGCCCTCGTCTCTTCTAATCACATGTACCCAGTGTGAGAGAGAATTGTGCATCAGTGGAAAAGATGAAAACTGAGGTACAGTTGGAATTGTTGATTCGCCGAACATAACAGAACGCTACAATGACATGAAGATGAAGAAAAGTAGGACATTTTCTCATTTTTCCTACATTTTGTCAGACTTACTGTGGCGAACAGAGCCCAAGCTGTCATTGCATGTTTCCAAATGTCTTCCTGGTTTGTCAACTTGAGGCCAGTTTACTGCAGATACAATTTAATATTTCAATCCAGTAGTAATAACTACTTACTAATGGCGATTTAATATAGTTTTTTTATTTAGTTGTTTATTTGTTTTTATGTTTTTTTGTTTGTTTTTTACAAAAAATAGATCCTGCATTTGCATTTAATAAGAAATAAGAAAAAAATCTATAAATATATTGCATAAAATGTAAAATAACTGTAACATGTGTTTAATTTAAAAATGTACTGCTAAATTTAATTCACTGCATCTCTAGCTTGTTTTAATGTGTTTTAAATTTTTCTTTATGGGTTTTATTACAGACAATAGTCAATATTCTAAAGCCATATTTCAATAATGTTCATGTTCCTCTATATTTGCTCCTCCGTCAGCAGAGGTTTTGTGTTGTGAGTTAATAACATGGATTTAAAAGTGCTCTGTCCCTCACTGCTGTTTAAACTACTCTCAAACAGGTTATGACCTTTAGAAAGAACCATTATCCCACTAAAACAGATCTGGTTGTGCCATGTAGCCAGTCTATAGAAAAAAAGAAATAAAAAACATGTAATTACATGGAATACACTGTAGTTTCACCTGAGGAGCCCGTCTCAAAGCCGCTTTAATGATAGTAATTGTACACATGACAAATACATGTAGTATGGGGCGTGTAAATGGATATGCAAGTCAAAAAGAGTGGCCCCTTTCTCTGTAACTGCTGCTGTGAATCTCATCATTTTGGTCTTAAAATGTACCTACTACCCCACATGATCCTGGTCTTTTTATTTCATTATTTGGTCCAGAAATTAATTTAAATAAGCGGTGTTACGGGTGGGAAGGGGCGTTACTTTCAACAGTCTTGCTTCAGATTAGCTCTTTAGTTGCTATGAGACTTCTAAATATGAAACGCAGCTTCAAATGTATCCCTATAACTGCCAGCATCAATGAGCTTCATTTGACTGGAGCCAAACACTATGGGTGACGTCAAACTTAGGCCCCGTCCACACTAGTGCATATTCGAGTCGTTTTCGTTGTGGATGCGGTGTTCGTCCATACTAATCCGATGGAAAAGGGCTCCAGAGACGGAACGATCTGGTGCATCTGAGCACGGATCTGGTCTGGCACCATGTGGACGCCTGAAAACGGTGATACGCTGACGTAGTTGCTCTAGTTGAGTCCTTATTGGACCACATTACTGTGACATCGGACATGTGTCGCTATTGCAGAAAACAGTTTAAACAAACCTGAGGGAACGGGAAACAGCATCGGTCTGCGAAAACACTCTTTTCACACTTACCATCTTCCTTGGCTTGAAATCGGCCGCTGCAACTTCCATAGAACTTAGAGGTAAGATCTTAAGCCCGAGCCCGACCCGACCCGAAATTCGGGTCGGGTCGGGCCTAAAATGTCAATCATTGCTTCGGGTTGGGTCGGGCTTCTCTCTCGCTGACTTTTTTTTAATAAATAAACAGTTAAATTCGTGCGCAGAGCATGAGCCAGAGCCAGAGCGGCTCCTGTAACAGGAGCCGCAGAGCCAGCGCATGCTCTGCGCACGTGAATGACGCCCTCTTAATAATCTTCCCCACCGCAGGTCCACATGAAATTTCGGGTTTGCTTCGGGCTCGGGCCTGCAAATCAAGTTAATTGGTCGGGCTCGGGTCGGGTCGGGCTTTAATACCCGCGAGTCGGGTCGGGTCGGGCTGGATTTTTTAGGCCCGATCTTACCTCTAATAGAACTACGGCACAAATTGTTTCCGATCTGGTGATACAGTAATTCGGTTCAGTGTAAACTAGGGTGACCAGATTTTCAAAATTCCAAACTGGGACACACCCGGGTTTGGATGATTGGTATAAATAAAATAAAAAGAGGACGTAAGATTCTGCATTCTTCTGTCAGTCATAATCTGAGGGGCTTCTGTTGCTGCATTTTTTTTGTTTTATGGTCATTTGCAAACACGTTTTTCTGTGTTTTGGCAAAACAAATGACCATTTATGCTCCTCTTTACTGTTGGCGGGGGTCAGATTAGCCAAAAATTGTGATTGTCCTGGTTTAGACCTGATGTAGTCCTGGTTTAGACTTAGACTGGTTTAGATCAAATTGGTCCAACATAGAGACATCTGGGACATTTCTCATATAAAACTGTGAGAAATCACTGGTTTTGGATAAATCTGCTGGGACAGGGGACACAGGGCTCCAAACTAGGACTGTCCCGGGGAATTGGGGATGTCTCGAAACCCTTGTGTAAACGTAACCTTAGTCCACTTCTTTATACAGTCGATATTCCTCTGTAAAGAACAAAATATCCTGCTTTAACTGAAAAATCCTGTACCTGTAGTTTAGACCTTGCCAAACAGGTTCTGAAACAGTTCATATTTCTTTTCTCAAACACCCTGGAGTAAAACGTGAACAGACGCCGAACAGAATCCTGCTTTTTAAACGCGAGTCGAACCTGTCAGAAAATGGCTGCATATCAAAGCAACAGCCCCTTTAGCGTTCTATAAGGTGTGAATGCCATCTGAAGAGGAGGGGCCAGAAGGAGGGATCTGTCAAGACATCTGGCAACCCCGCTGATCCATTTGTCCAAAGCTCTGCCTGGCAACCGCGATTACACCCAACATGGCAACACATCTCCCCACCCAGAGTTTCACGGGACATTTCACAAGGCCTGGATCTGGATGGAGATTCCAAGAGAGATTCTGATTTGGTTTTAGACAAAAGACGGCAGGATATAGGTGCTCTGAACTAAGAAAGGGCACTGGAGGAAAGGAGGAGAGAGGGAGATGGAGAGACAGGAAAACAGATAAAACAGATAAGAAACAGCGCGGCGTGAATTTAAATGAACGACATGAAAGAGGAGAGGGCCAGACTGACAGGAGGACCGGGTCAGGGCCATATGCAAGGATGCACGTTCAGAACACAACAAAAGGGTGAAAGAGAGGGTGAAAGAGAGGGGGAGAGAGGGGATGAGAGAGGGGAGAGGGAGGGAGAAAGAGGAGGAGATGGTGAAAGAGAGGGGGAAGGAGAGAAAGGTAGCGATAGATGAGGGAATAGAGAGATAAAGGAGAAAAGGTGAGGGAAAGAGAGAGAGGGGAGGCAGAAAGAGAGAGCGAGAAGGAGGGGGAGAGGCAGAGAGAGTGAGAGATGGAGCCAGAGAGGGTAGAGAGAAGGAGAGAGAGAAGGCAGAGAGAGGGAGAGAGAGAGGGTAGAGAGAGAAAGGGAGAGAGGGATGGTAGAAAGAGAGAAAGAGAGGGTAGAGAGAGGGAGAAAGGGATGGCAGAGAGAGAAAGGGAGAAAGTAATGGTAGAGAGAGTGAGGGAGAAAGAGAGGGTAGAGAGAGTTAGAGAAAGGGAGGAAGAGAGGGTAGAGAGAGAAAGGGAGAAATGGATCGTAGAGAGAGGGTGAGATAGAACGAGAGGGTAGAGAGTGGGAGAGGGGAGATAGAGTGAGGGAGAAACACAGGGCAGAGAGAGAAAGGGATGGTAGAGAGAGGGAGAGTGAAAAAGAGAGTAGAAAGAGTGAGAGAGGGAGAAAGAGAGAGTAAAGAGAGAGAGCAATTAAAGAGAGGGTAGAGAGAGTGGAAGAGGGAGAAAGAGAAGGTATAGAGAGAATGAAAAAGAGGAGAGGGAAAGATGGAGAAAGTGACAGAAAAGGAAGAGAGGGAGAGAAAAGAGAGGGGGATGCAGAGATGTAGTGACTGTTGTGAGCTGACAGCATCACTCTAACCTACAACAGGTAAATCCTCCATCTATACTGATGTGCTCATGTTCACTGCTCATGAATTCAAGGGGATGTGTGGATGAGTCAAATGCAGAGGACACATTTACCCCAAAGACAAAAATATGTGAATCATTAGAATCATATGAAGATCAAAACTCTATAAATAAACTCAAGACTAAATCAGATCTAATTTAATGAATCAGGAGCAATAAATCCAGGACCAAAGCAGGACCAAAAGTTTTTTAAAAATGCAGGTGGCTGATTTTCAGAATTTTTTCTTTTTTATTAATAAAGTAAGTAAGAAATAATAAAGAATAATTGAATAACATTTAAATACCCTTCAAAGCACACACACACACACACACACTTGTACACAAGTCAAAGCTCAGGTTGTGCTGTCGCAGTGGAGCGTGCACCATCTTGCACAGGAGTATTCACAGAGGACTGTGAAGACCAGGCCCCGCTGAGTGTGCTGTAATGTCTCTTATCATGTGTCTGTGTTTGTTGTGTTGTTGCTGTAGATGTCAGTCGAGCTCTGTGTGAGTGAAAATTAATTTCCCCTTAAGGAAAATATAAGTCTAAAGTCACACTCATACACCAGTGTACACAGAGTACAGTGTACACACTGGGGCGTGGTGGGTTAAGTGTCTTGCCCAAGGACACAGCAGCAGCATTCATCTGTGGGAGCGGCAATTGCACCACCAACCCATGTGTCAGTGGATCTGACCGTTCAACCAATGATGTTTATGTCGAGAGCGGGATTCAAACTACCAACCTTCAGATCAGTAGACAAACACACACTAAGTACTGGTTTAGTTTAGTGTTGGTTTAGTCCTGGTTTAGTCTTATGTAAGTCTTAGACTGTACTGAACCAGGACTGAACCAGGACTAAACCAGGACTAAACCAGGACTGAAACAGGACTAGGGCCTATACCAGGACTAAACCAGGACTGAACCAGGACTGAACCAGAACCAAACCAGGACTACATTAGAATTAAAAAAGGATTAAATCAGGACTCATCAAGGATAAATTCAGGACTAAATTGGCCCCAACCAGGTCTAAACCAGGGCTTAACCTATTCAGGACTAAACAGTGACTAACCCAGGCCAGAACGAGGACTCGACTGGGACACATTTAGGATTAGACTTGGGTTAAACCAGATCTAAACAGGACTCAACCAGACTAAACCCTCTTTGAACCTGAACAAAACTAGGCCTAAATGTGTGCATGAATTGGACTAAAGAAAGACCCCATGTAGGAGAAAAGCGTGTCTATCAAACTCTAAAATCACCATGACAACAGAGCACCAGCCTGGGCTCCAGCAGCAGCAGCGATGTCGGCTCTGGTGTGAACGAGACTTGTTTCCTCTGCACGGATCAGTGAAGCCCGTGACACTGACCTTTGAGATAGTGATGCTAATTATGTCGGATCATGCTAATGTCGCTAATGTGGCTAATGTCGCTAACCCTGCTAATGTCGCTAATGCTAATGGAATCAAACAATATTGCTCCTGTCACTTCAGCTTCAAACGCCAATGCAAAAACGACCCAACGGCAACAACCGGCTAACACCAAGATTCTCAAGAGCAAATCAAAATGTTCAGAAGAAATTAAGATACTGCATGATTTTTTTTTTTTTAAGTTTAAAAATAATGCATAAAACAGGTTTTCATGTTTTTCTTATTTTGTGTGAACAAGAACCTTATTTGAGAAGAACTTGATGTAAAGTGTAAAAGTGTGTAACTTTTTGGTTCAAGGTCCTTCTTGTTTCTATGGATATGTCATTTCTCTGTCTGGAATGTTCCGCAGTATGACATTTAACAGCTCTACTTTACATTTATTCAGTTACAGCTGGTTTTATAGCTCCAAAATATGAAAAAAAATATTGCTCAAAAATACCTAAAATAACAGGTATTCTGACTGAGCAGGGTCACCTCTCCACAAATCTGACCTGTAACTTGGTCTGGTTTGGTCTCCATGACGATAAAAAGGTTTAAGCTTTAGTGAAAATAGGGGTGTAAGAAAATCTTGAATCAGTGATATATTGCAATACTTCATTACCTAAATTTCGCGATTCGTATATCAATTCAAAATGTGTCTGAATCTAATTTTAAAAGTCAAATTTTTCATTAAAAAATTCAAAGATTCTATTTACTGTTGTCATGATTTAAACGTAAATAAACTGTATTTCAGTACATTTTTTTCTCATGAATGTGACCTCGACTAAAATATTAAACATAATTATTGATAAGTCACAATATATCATGCTTTGTTTTAGTATCAGGATATAGGGAATGATGACATATCGTGATCGAGAGAATAAGAAAGAGAGAAAGAGGAGAGAGTAAGGATGAGGAGAGAGGGAGAGTATAGAGGAGACAAAAGATGATGGGAGAGACAGAATGAGGGAGAAAGAAAGAGGGGTAGAGAGAGGAGGGGAGGGGAGAAGAGAGAGAAAGTAAAGATGAGGGGAGAGGGAGAGTATAGGGAGGACAAAAGAAGATGAGAGAGAAAGAATGAGGGAGAAAAAAGAGGAGAGGGGTAGAGAAAGGAGAGAAGGAGGGCGGGAGGGAGAGAGGGGGGTGAAAAAGGAAGGATGAGGAGAGAGAGAGAGCAGGAGGGAGCAAGAAAGAGAAGAGGGGTAGAGAGGAGAGATATGGAGGGAGAGAGACAGAGAGAATAAGAGCGAGAGTGTGTGAGAGAGAGGGGAGAGAAAGAGTAAGGATGAGAAGGGGAGAGTATAGGAAGGAAAAAAGAGGATGGGAGAGACAGAATGAGGGAGACAAAAGAGGAGAGGGGTAAAGAGAGGAGAGAAGAGAGAGGAGGAGAGGAGAGAAGAGAGAGGAGAGGAGGGAAGGATGAGGAGGAGAGGAGAGAAGGATGAGAAGAGAGGGAGAGGAGGGGGAGAAAAGAAGATGAAAGAGAGAGACGGAGGGAGAGAGAAAGGGGAGACGGGTGAGAGATGAGTGATGTGGAAGGAGAGAGACATAATGTCATATGGTGGAACATTCCAGACATCTCCATGGAGAAAAGCATTCCACGGACCCTCCACCAGAAAAGTTACACAATGCACCTTTAACTAAACCAGGATTTTAGACCAAGACCAAACCTGGAACTAGATCTGGACGTGTATTAGATCAATATTAGAATTTCAAACTTGATTTCCATACTATGTCCTGTCAATGGGGCTTTTTCATTATCGATATCTATTAGTTTTGGTGTCCACTAGTATCTGATTTTTGATACTTTTGACAAGAAATATTTTCAAATCTCCAGTTTGAATGAGGCACACAAATACACCCAAACATTAGTGCGAAAAAATGGATTTTTACATTTTTAGTTGGTAGTGGTTTCAGATTTTCCCTCTCTGCTGCAGGTGAGGTGAACGCGAAGACCCGAAGGTGGAATTTCGCCACAGATTCTGATTAAATTTGAATATTTTGAAACCAGGGTGACTTTATTTTGTAAAAACAGGAGAAAAATGTGTTAAATTTGGTTTTCGTTGAAAAAACTGGCTTAAAAAGGATCAACCTTCTTTTACACGACACCAAATCAACTCCAAAAGGTAAGTTTGGATTTTGAATATATTTACAGTCTTTTAATACTTTACATAACCTTGGAGATGCTTTTTCTTTGTCTGGAATGTTCCACAGTATGGCAATAAACAGCTCTACTTTACATTTATTTAAATACAGGTGGTTTTATAGCTCAAAAATACCTAAAATAACAGGCATTGTTCCACAGTCTGGCATGAAGTGTATTAGGGTTGTGCGGTAATACAGTAATACGGTATCTCGCGGTAGCAGCTGTATCAGTTTCATTACCGTAATTTAAAAACATCAGCATAAGGACCTAAAACCACAGCGCCGACTTTCTCCCCTCTGCTCTCTCTCTGTTTTCCCCTCTGTTTTGTGTGGATTTCCATCCACACAAAACCTGGCTGACGCTTCGTGCGTGATGTTGAGCTGAAAAGTTTGTGATGGAGATGTTATATTGAACGCCGAGAGTCGAGAGGGGACGAGCTGAAGAGGAGAAAGTTCCCGCTTTAGGGCAAAGTCAGACTTTGACGGAGGAGACAGTAAAGCCCAATTTATGGTTCTGCATCAAAACGTGTTTGTGTCAACATGCACTACACACAGCGTCCGTGTCAACAGCCGTGCACCTCCGAAACTTTCTAACTATGCGCCAAAACGATGCAGACAGTGAGGGGAAGTGACGCAGACAATAAGGACTGTGATTGGTCCTCTCCACCGCTTTACATTTCCGCTACTCCGCTCAATATAGACATTTGTTTACATTTTACAGAAACTAAATTTAAAAAACACATGGCTCATTTGCATACAGTATAAGCGCTGATAAAAACAGCTCGTGCACTGATGCTGATGCGATCGAACGCGCTGCAAAGTTTGGTTTGATCAGAACTTGTGCCTCATCTTCAAATATAACGCTGCTCTTCTGTTTCTGAATGGTTTAGGTGCAGCTACAAAATAATTCTTAGTTAGTCACGGTAATACCGTATACCCGGGAAAATGCTGAGAAGGTTTAACAGTATCAAAATTTGGATACCGCCCCAACCCTAAAGCGTATCTGGCTTTTGTATATTTATCGGCACTTTATTGCGAAAATACACTGAATAACATGAGCAGGTTTGCCTCTCCATAGAACTGACCCGTAACCAGTCTTAGTGTTTTTTCCTGCTTGTTTTAAAGTGGAAGTAAACACCTAAACTTCACTAAATTCAAAGAGTCCCTAGGCATATTTGGAACATGAGTGACAGGTGAAGATGTGGTTAGACTCTCGGAGGAGCTAATAAAAACCCGTAGATGTAAGACGTTTACGGTTAATGCAATACCACGGAACATTTTTAAGCCCCATTTGGAAGTACAATCTCGGTACAGTCTCGTCTCCATCAGTATCCTCTGGTCTCTGAAAATCATTCCCTAATCAGCTGAATGTGATTTAAAAATATTTGGTCCAATAATAAACAGGTCGACATTATTACACTGGTGATTCTAAAATATTCGGAGGGTCTGTATACTCGAGTACGGGCCTGTTTTTATCGTTCTTTCCTGCACATGTTTTCAGAAGACCTCTCCTGGCCTCACACCGCTCTGATTTGACGCTGATTTCATTTGATTTTCTGATTTTTCTATTTTAAAATCAACCGACAGTGACTGGAATTTTACAATGGCTCATGATTCATGGTTTTTCATCAACTACTGATACGGGTGAGAGAAAAGAAAGAGAAGATGGATGGATGGAGAACGAATGAGAAAGAGGAGAGAGGGAGAGTAGAGAGGAGAAAAGAAGATGAGAGAGAAAGTGGAGAGGGGTAGAGAGAGAAGAAATATCAAGGGAGAGAGAGGGGGAGGAAGAGAGAAAGATAATAAGGGAGAGGAGAGCGAGAGCACAGGAAGGACAAAAGAAGATGGGAGAGACAGAGCAAGGATGAAAGAAAGAGGAGAGGGGTAGAGAGAGGAGAGGAGGAGGGGGAGAGAGAGGGAGTGAGAAAGAAATGATGAGGAGAGAGGGAGAGTAGGAAGGAGAAAAGAAGATGAGAGCGAGAGGAGGAGGGAGAGAGAAAGAGGAGAGATACGGAGGGAGAGAGTCATAAAAAGAAAGAGATAGAGGAGAGAGAAAGAAAGGATGAGGATAGAGAGACAATAGGGAGGAGAAAAGAAGATGAGAGAGAGAAAAAAGGAGACAGAAAGAGAGAGTAGGGAGGAGAAATAGGATGAGAGAGAGGGAGAGCAGGAGGGAGCGAAAAAGAGAAGGGGTAGAGAGGGGAGAGATATGGAGGGACAGAGAGAGGGAGGGAGACAGACAGAGAGAAGATAGAATGAAAGAGAGAGTGAGGATGAGGAAAGAGAGAGACTATAGAGAGGACCAAAGAAGATGAGACTGAATGAGGGAGAAAGAAAGAGGAGAGGGGTAGAGAGAGAGAGGAGGGAGGGAGGGAGAGAGAAATGAAGGATGGGGAGAGAGAGTAGGAGTAGAAAAGAAGATGAGATAGAGTAGGAGGGAGAGAGAAAGAGGAAAGGGGTACAGACAGGAGGAGAGATATGGAAGGAGAGAGAGAGAATAAGAGAAAGAGTAAGGATGAAGAGAGAGGGAGAGTATAGGGAGGACAAAAGAAGATGGGAGAGAGAACGAGGGAGAAAAAGAGGAGGGGTAGAGAGAGGAGAGAGAAAAAAGGAGGGAGAGAGAGAACAAGAGGGAGAGAATAAGAGAGAGGGAGAAAAAAGCAAGGGGTGAGAGAGAGAAGAGAGAAAAGAAAAAAAATGAGGGAAGAAAAGAACAAACAAAAGAGAGAAGAGAAAGTGACAAGTGAAGAGGAAGTGTACTGCACATTTATATATTTACACATGTGTCGATAGTGTAGGAAAGGGGGAGGAGAAAGAAGGAGAGAAGAGGAGAGAGGGGTGGAGGTCTTAATTGAATCCTCGTCCTCTGGGGGGCGCTGTTAAGCTCTGAGCAGGACAAAGGTCATCAGATATGTCCTTTAGCAGACACCTCCTATTCCACACATTTACAAGTGTGTGTGGGTGTGTGTCTGAGGAGGAGAGAGAAGAGAGGGAGAGAGAAGAGGGAAGAGAGAGAAGAGGAGAGAGAAAAGAGGAGAAAGATGAAAAGAGGGAGAGAAATGAGGGAGACAAGAGAGAGGAGGGAGATGAGAGAGAGAGGGAAGGAGAGAGCAGGGAGAGCAGAGCAAAGAGGGAGAAAAGAGAAAGGAGAGGAGAGGAGAGGAGAGAGAGAGAAAAAGGAGGGAGATGAGAGAGGAGGGAGGAGAGAGCAGGGAGAGCACAGAAAGGAGAGAGGGAGATAGAGAAAGGAGGGAGAGGAGAGAGAGGGACAGAGAGGAGGGAGAAGAGAGGGAGAGAAAAAGGAGACAGAGGAGAGAGCAGGGAGAGCTGAGATAGGAGACAGAGGGATAGAGAAAGAAGGAAGAGGGGAGGGAGAGAGACATAGAGAAGGGGTAGAGAAGAGAGAGAGAAAGGAGGGAGAGGGGAGAGAGGAGGGAGGAGAGAGCAAGGGAGAGAGGGACAGAGAAAGGAGGGGGAGGAGAGAGAGGGACAGAGAGAGCAGGGAGATGAGAGAAAGAGAAAAAGGAGGGAGATGGGAGGGACAGAGAGAGAAGAGAAGACAAAGGAGACAGCAGGGATAGAAGAGAGAATAGAGAGATGCGAAAGAAAGGAGGAAGAGGAAGGATGAGGGAGAGAGAGGAAAGAAAGATGGGAGAGGAGAGAAAGGAGGCAGAGGAGAGATGAGGGAGAGAAAAAAGAAAAGAGGAAAAGGAGTGGTGAAGAGAAAGATAATGGGAAGAGGACAAAGAAAAAAGTAGCGAGAGATGAGTGAGAAGTTGCTCAGTGAGTGAAATAGTTTGGTACATTTTTACCACTTTTTTCTGCATAAATAATACTTTTTGCATGAACTCCCCCTGCAGGTGTGGTCTTGTAAGTGCGGTTTCCAAACAGGAAGTGAGTCACAAAACCGGAAGACGTTTGGAAACATGTGGATGACGACTTCCTTTGGGCTCTGTTGGCGATAGTAACTGACAAAATCTGGGAAAACTGCGAAAATGGTTGGATTTTCTTCATCTAGATGTCACTGCATTCTTTCTTTTTACCTTTTATAAATCACCTATTCATTTGTGTGTCATAATTTGTCTAACTTAAATAAAAAAGTGACATAGATACGACGTCCTTTGTGGAAAGCTTTTGCAGGTTGTGAAGACGCCGCTGCTGAATCCACAGTTTTATTGTTTTTTCACATGCCCGGTGTCGTAACCACACCCGAAGTCGTCATCCGCATGTTTCCAGAGCCGAGTGACTTTGTGAAAAAAAAAAAAAAATGTCCGTATTAACGTTCGCTTGACGTGATCCTGGAGTTTTTATTACGATTTTTTGTCTGATATGGAACTCGACTCCAAATTCATCCACGTTTTTATACAATCTGAGCCACATACACAGAGATATGGAATCGTTTTGAGAGCTTTTACCATGTATTCGCAAATATAATGGGACTTTGTGTTACTGTACGGGGTAAAGTACATAAATACTGCGATCCCAAATGACTTGAAGTAGCGGTATACTCCTCTATAAGGCAGTTACTAGTAAAAGTACTATAGTGAGTTGTATATTTTGTGTTCTTTCTCTCTGCAGGGTCCAGGCTCCCGAAGCTCACTCATTTTCACAAACAACTCACTCCTGCGCTTTAAACTGTGTAATCACTCCCTCTAATTATCCTGTCAACCCCCTCCCTCCATCTCTCCTACTCTCCTTTCCTCTCTCTGTCTCACTCCAATCCCTCGCTTTCTTCTCGATCTTTCGCTTTCTTTTCCCCACGACGTCCTTCACATTCTCTCCCTATTTCTCTCTCATCTCTGCTTTTCTCTCTTCTTCTCTCATTTCCTCCACTCCTCTCTGTCGCCTTTCAATCCCCCTCTCTCTCCCCTTTTCTTTTTCCCTTTCTCCACTTCCTCTCCTCCTTCATATTCCCTGTCTATTTCCCTCTCCCTTCTTGCTCCCTCCCTCTTTCCCCCTCTCTCTTCTTCTCTCCATTCCTCCACTCCTCTCTGTCCTCTTCTCCTCTGTCTCCCTCCAATCATTCTCTTTCTTCTCTCTCCCTCCTCCCCTCTCCTTCCCTTTCTCCATTTCACCTTTCATATTCCCTGTATGTCTCTTTCCCTTCTTTCTCCCTCCCTTTTTCCCTCTCTCTCTTCTTCTCTCCATTCTTCCACTCCTCTCTGTCCTCTCCTCTGTCTCCCTCCAATCCCTCTCTTTTCTCTCTCTCCCTCCTCCCCTTTCTTTTCCTTTCTCCACTTCCTCTTTCACATTCTCTCCCTATTTCTTCCTTCACTGTCCTTTCTCACTCCTTCTCTACCTCTGTCTCACAGCTTCTCTCTAGCCCTCTCTCTTCTCTCCCTTCCTCCACTCCTCTGTCCTCTCCTTCTCGCTCCAATCGCTCTCTTTCTTCTCCTTCTTTGTCTTTCCCTTTTTCCACTTCCTCCGTCATATTCCCTCTATATTTCTCACTCCCTTTTTCTCCCTCCTTCTCTGTGCTTTTCTCTTTCCCTTTCTCTCTCTTCTTCTGTCCATTTCTCCACTCCTCTTTGTCCTCTCCTTCTCCACTCCACTATTTCTCTCTTCTTTCACTGTCCTTTCTCTCTCACTCCTTCTCTACCTCCGTCTCTCTGCTTTCTCTCTCTTGTTCTCTCCCTTCCTCCACTCGACTCCTTCTCTGTCTCCCTCCAATCCCTCTCTTTCTTCTCTCTCCCTCCCCCTCTCGTTCCCTTTCTCCACTTCCACCTTCACATTCCCTCAATATTTCCCCCTCCCTCCTTCCCTCTCACTGCTCCTCTTTTACCATCTAGTAGTAGTAGTAGTAGTAGTAGTAGTAGTAGTAGTAGTAGTAGTAGTAGTAGTAGTAGTAATAGCAACAGTAAGTAGAAAGTTGTATAGTAGTAGTTGTAGTAAAAGTAGTGCAGTAGTAGTATTAGTAGTAATAGTAGAAGTAGTAGTAGTAGTAGTAATAGGCAGTATATTCTCAATTATACAATTATATAACTTTACATTTAACCTTACATTTAAATTTGTGTTTTTAATGTATATATGTTTAGACTTTCATAAATAGTCTTTTTAATGATTCTGAAGTTGAGTAGTTGTAGAATTTTTATTTATTTATTTATTTATTTATTACATATTTTCAAGTATTTTCAGAGTATATTCATGTATTTTCAAAGTATATTAATGTATATTCAGAGTAAATGAATGTATTTTCAGAGTATTTTCATGCATTTTCAGAGTATTTTCCTGTGTCCATAATCTGATGTCTGTTTCTTGGCGTTTCCACATTGACTTGTACAAGAGCAGGTATTTATAGTCACATCCTTATGGCCTTGTACTAATTAGTGTTTTTCTCTCTTTTATTTGGCCTTTTGTTCACTCGCTCCATCTCTCCTCCTCTCCTCCTCTCTTCCTCTCGTCCTTCTCTATTGCACATGTTTAATTAAGCCATGCTAACAGAGTCACGTGGAGCGCACCAATTAGACAGAGAGAGAGAGATGGAGAGAGAGATGGAGAGAGAGAGGGGGAAAGGGATGGAGAGGGAACAGAGAAATGAAGGGAGAAAGAGCAAGGGAAAGAAATGGAGAGAGACGGAGAAATGAAGAGAGATGAAGAGAGAGAGAGATGGAGAGAGAAAGAATTAGAGATGAAGGGAGAGAGAGAGGGAAAGAGATAGAGAGAGAGACGGGAAGATGAAGGAGAGAGAGAGATGAACGGAGAGCATGGGAGAGAGAGATGAAGGAAGAGAGAGAGAGGAAGAGAGATGAAGGGAGAGAGAGATGGAGAGAGACAGAGAGAGATGAAGGAAGAGTGAGATAAAGTGAGAGAGCTCGGAAGAGCATTAGAGAGAGACAGAGAGAGAGAGGTGGAAAGAGATGGAGAGAGAGAGAAATAGATGAAGGGAGGGAGAGAGAGGGAGAGAGACAGAGATGAAGGGAGATAGAGATGGAGAGAGCCAGAGAGAGATGAAGGAAGAGAGAGAGAAACATGAAGGGAGAGAGAGACAGAGGAAGTGAAAAAGCGAAGGAGAGCGATGGAGAGAGACAGACAGAGATGAAGGGAGAGAGAGAGAGAGAAAGAGAGCAAAAGAGGCAGAAAAAAGAGAAAGAGAGATGGTGAGAGAGAGTGAAAGAGATGCAGAGAGAGAGACGAAGACAAAAAGATGAGAAGAGGGAGGAATAGAAAGAGAGATGGAGAGATGGAGAGAGAGAAAGCAGAATTACAAAACCTCATTTGTCGATTGCTCAGAATACCTTGAAAAACACACATTCTCACAGGGAGCAGGCTCGCACCTCCACAGATCTGACAGGTTTGTAACTCGAACACTATGGGTGACGTCACACTCACTTAGTCCATGAGTTATAGTAGTAGAAGTAGTAGTAGCATTTATAGTAGTTGTAGTAAGGGGAACAGAAGTAGTATGACAGTAATAAAAATCCATTCTTCTTTATAAAATAAGTTCCCTTTTTTACTGTTATTTTAAACCAACACCTCTTCATCTGATTTCTGCTCGGAGCTTTGGAGTAAACACTTTTTATTTAAATCATCTTCAGTGTTTTGCCAACTGTTCGATCTGAGCACAGAGGAGATAAAATGAAATAAAATAAAGGAGAGGAGCAGACAGACTGTTGTGGTGCACTTAGGACTGTCACTAAACTGTCCTCTCACACAGGGAGCAGGTGGCCCACGCTTCGACACGCAAAACTACAGCTCAGAGAAAGAGAAATATGACAAAACAAAGAAGTATGCGTACATTTGAAATCACAATATTCATCTAAAATCACTTTGAAAAAGCAAATGCACTGACTTTGTGTTAGAAACAGCTGCACATGGCACTAGTGAGCAGATGATGTTTTTTTCATTTGTACCAAAATGACTCCACGGCACTGTCAAATCCTTCATGTATCACCGATTGAGGAAATAAAATAGGAAATCAAAGTGTGTATGTCACAGTGGGCGTGTTCCAGTGGTGGTGAAAAGTGGGGTAGATCAGAGGAATGACGTCTTGAGTAAAGGAGAATAATGATTACTCAAACGTGAGTAAATCGATTCTGCATAATAGGCCCACTTTAAACATGACCTACTTTGACCTAAAATATCCATCCATTTTCTTCTGCTTATCCGGGGCGGGGTCGCGTGGGCAGCAGAATAAGCAGGGACTCCCAGACGGGGGCCCCTGAGGTGTTCCCAGCCCAGTGTGTCCTGGGTCTTCCTGCAGTCTCCTTCCGGTGGGACATGCCTGGAACACCTCCTGAGGAAGCCCGAGCCACCTCAGTTGGCTCCTCTCGACGTGGAGGAGCAGCAGCTCTACTCCGAAATAAAAATATCCTTAAGTCTATCACAGAAAACTGCCAGACTTGAGCAAATGACTGTGGAGTGTGTCTGTGTAATTTTAGTCTGAGAGGTCAGGGCATCTGATGGAGATGACCCCTGCATGACCCCGACATGTGATGAGGAGAGGTGACCCCATGTTCCACACATGTGAACACTGCATGTGTCTCTACATGTGTCCGTCCTCAGGCCAAGAGGAGGGGCGGGGCAGGAAACAACCAAAAAAACAAAAAATGTAAGAGAAATTTGTGAGAGAATTTATCCTCCCCGTACATCTCTGAGTGGAACATTGACTCACAGCAGCCATAATAACAGGTGCTTTATAAACATCCTCCTTTGGAAGCAGAGTCAAATGGGTTTGAATACTCAAAGATCATATGGTCACTTTTGAAATCAGACTATAATTTCCTAATGTTATGAACCTGTTCACTCATATGGCAATAAAACCTTTCTGATTCTGATAATTTGTTCCATTAAATGTTGAATTTTAAATATTCTTAGATTTCTCACTTTGAAATTTTGAACTCTAAAAAAAGATGTTTGAATTATTTTTTATTATGAGTTTTTGTAGCTGAAATTTTAAGTATACATTTTCAATATGTTTCAAATTCCCCCCAAAAAAAGAAAAAATCACCTTTCAAATATTCAGCACAAATATATTTTCAAGCCTTCATATTCGACAGTCAAAATCCAGACTGTAACATTTCCCAGCAAAGATCCTATCGTTTGCTTCTGCCTTGGCATCTTGGATCTTTCCTGGGAATTTTTTTCACTTTCACTTTATTCATTTTACACTCTGAATTTTGAGTGCTGAATTTGAGGGCTTTTGAGGGACTCGGTGCTGAATATTTAAAAGGTGTTTTTTTCATATTGAAGTTTAAACACTTGAAAATGTGCGCTTAAAAATTCAGCAACTGACATTTGGAATAAAAATAATTCAAACATGTTTTTTCAGGGTTCAAAAATTCAAAGTGAGAAATTCAATGACATTTCAAATTCAAAATGAAACAAATTATCTTCAATATTACGCCAGTCTGGTTTACACTTCCTCCATCGCATCTAGAACTAACCATGATCGTCCAATCAGATTTGTTTATTTTGATGACGCATGTCAAACAAAGGAGCTCATTGGTCAACGATCATTTACAATAAAAAGACATTTCTCTCACCTCAGATTAACAGTTTCTATCAGTTTAGAGCTTCATTCATTGATTCTGCTTAAACCCACAATGTTTTGCAGTTCCTTGTGATATTTTTTCCATTTCATTTTTCCCTTATTTTGATATAAACCATCTGAAAACTTTGATTCTCGCTGACCACACTCACATCTTCGGCCAGTCTCGAGGAAGTTGTTGTGTAATCAGTGCGAGCTTTTCTTTTGGCAGAACTTCGCTGGTGGACATTTGGTTTTTGGTTCTTACGCAACAATCTAGAACAATCTTTATTTGATTAGACGGCAGACAGGCGTTTGGCAAAAGTGTTTCAAAACATGTTACAAGTTGTTCCGGCAGAAAATGGGAATAAAACTTTCTAAACTCGCAAACTTACTAAACATGAAGACAGCGACAGCCAATATCCGCTGTTATAAAATCCTCTACTGTAACCAGAAGCTACACGGAGCTCTGCAAAGGCGTTGGAGCATGTTTAAAGTGCTCAAACCTTTTCCGTTGCGTTTACTCATTCATACAGCAGTGTCTTGCCCAATGACACAACGGCACTGGATGCTGCTGAGCTACTGTTTCGATTAAGTTTAAGCAGCTCTTTAACCATGATTTCACATAAAGTAAACTATCATTAACGAAACCCGGTGCAAGAATTCATATCGTGCTTTTTTTACTCTATAATTACAACCTGTGGATCATTGTTATATTTTGAACATTTTAGAAGCCATTTACACGACAACGGCAATGGTGTTTTGGGGGGTTGAAAACGCAAAAATCTGAAAACGCCCTCCAGAGTGGAAATCTTGAAAACGCCCCACCCTGTCGTCGCCGTGTAAACAGTTTAAAACGTATGGCGTAGAGATTACGTCACAAACACAAATCAGTTCAGGAAAAAAAAAAAACATGAAAGAGCTTCAATTTGCCCGAGCAGCTGCAAATGCCACAGGACTCATGTCAGAAAGTGACTCCACTGATCACACAGTCATTCAGAGCAAGAAGACAATTTCAACACATCAGACATTTTTGGTGCACTGGAGAAGCAGCGGGGAGAAGGGTAGAAGGGTTATACGCAGGCATTTGGTCTTGGTGATGCTGCCACCTACGCACTGGGCATGCAAACTACATCGGCAAAGTTCCCCACCCAAAACACTTGTGTAAACGTGGAAAAAGAGTGAGAACAAATACACACTTATGTATTTTTGCTTCAGACCATTTCCCTGTAAATGTAGCCTTAAACTTGAATATTGATCTAAAAGGTTTAAAAAAAAAAAAAAAAAGAAAAAAAAAGAAACAAGACAACTTCCGTATTGGAGAAATGCTATCAGCCCCGACAACGCTGCCCTACAAAGACAAAAGACCTGAACTCGCCAGAGTGTGAAACTGAAAAAAACAACGCCAAAGTTTGTGTTTTGTCCAGACACAAGTAGAATAGGTAAGGCTCCCAGAATTTGACAACTAGCTGCTATAATGAAGAAATATCTGTACTGTATGTGAAAAATATTGAGCTCAAAATGGCCAAACTGCCAAATAAAGGTCAAAGGTAAATTCGGAGCTCAATATTTTTCATGATATTTATTCACATGATAGAGGAGGTCTGAAATATCCCCAAAATGACTCAAACTCATTTTTGACCAAACAGATGGTTGCAAATCATGTTAGTAAGCAGTGAATTTTATTTGTTTTTTATTTGTGCTAAAATAACTACATGACATTGCCGAATCCTACATGTATCACCCACTTATAAAAAAAGTTATAAAACGACCTAAGTACAGAGCAGTGGGTGTGTATCATGAGCTATGGCGTCTTGAATACAGGAGAATGACAGTATTCTTGGGTTTTGTGGGAGAAACAAAGGATAGTGATATTATAAACTTGAATATTCTTTTGGGGAAGACATTTATTTTGACTGCACAAAATGCTGAATCCATAAATATTGTTGTTTTTGTCAGTTTGGAGAGCATTGTTATATTTTGGAGGAACGATGTGTTCAATCTGAAAAGGATTAAAAATCTCATAAAAAACGGAGGTACAAATGCCTCGTTTCATAGTTGGGGAGAAATTCAGAAATCATTTTATAGGTACTGTATGTTAAAACTTTTGTTATAACTTTTACGTATTTAAGTTGAGATACGTCTATGTATGTGAGGGAATGTGTGTACAAACATGTATGCGTATGTATGTAGACGTGAAATGTAGGTAGGTTTATATATGTATAAAGATGTGTATGAGTATGTATGTGTATGTATATGTAACACGTGTATATGCATGTGTGTACAGGTTGTATACATATGTGTATATATGTATATGTGTGTGTAATGAAATTGAAATATATTGGTAATGTATTGTTATTGTCATGATTGTACATTAGGGATGTAACAATAACTGAAATATGGTGATATCGTATCGTCAAAGTCTCACAATAATATCATGGAGCATCACAATATATCGAATCTCAAGTCTCTTTGCTTAAATGAATAGTTCTGATGCAGAAATAGCTAAAAAAAACAGAGAGAACTACATAGACCATGATCCTTTGCTCCGTTTCAGTGCAGACGACATGAAGAAATAACTGTTCTAAGCACTTTGAGATCTTCATTCTTTGGATTAAGTCTTGTGAAGGCATTTTTAGAGGAAAAAGGAGCAGATTCACAGTTTTGTGAACCTCCACAAAATATTGCAAAAATATCGTACCATGAGATGTACATGGTGAAAATACGGTACAGAGAGATTTGGATATCGTTCCATCCCTAATGACAATAATTGTTGTACTAAATGACTGGTCAAAGCATTTTACAATGTCGGTCTTGTTATTAGGTAGAATATCGTAATATCGCAATAAATATCGTACCGTGAGGTTCATACTGTGATGATATCGTATCGTGAGACTTGGATATTGTTACACCCCTATTGTATATACATGTATGTCCTACGCTTTTATTTGTTTATTTATTATCTGTTGTCTTTGCATGTTGGTATAATAATAATAATAATAATAATAATAATAATAATAATAATAATAATAATAATAATAATAATAATAATAATAATAATAATAATAATAATAATAATAATAAATGACATGCATGATTCGCTCTAAATACAACTAGAGAAAACATTTATAACCTGGCTACAACTTCTAAAAAGTGAATGTTGTATACAGTCCTTTAAAACAATTTTCTGGCAACTGACTTTCTTTTTTTTTTTTTTACCATTTTCCTCAAATTTAATGTTTCACTTTTGATCTCTGAGTGTTTCCATTTCACTACTAAAAGTTCCTAAACTGCATCCAATTTGTAAGATTAAACTTATGTCAAATCAACAAACCTAAAAAAATAGAACGGGCTTGCTGCAGATCTGACCTCTTCAGCTGTAGAAGACTGTGGTTTTCAATAACTACATGCACAAAAACTACTCCTGAGAAGTGTTGGTGTAGGGGGTCAGCTCCGGAGCAGAGAAGACAAACTCGCTGCGGTGTTTAGCATGAGCGTAGGAGGCTCGCACGCTGTTGTATCGATCCCGTTTTTCCCTGAAGCGATACGGATTGTGCGGCGTCGTTAGCATGTGCTTTTGGCTGACTTCTTCTCGGCGGCTGAGCTGCAGAGGTGAGAGCAAGTAGGCGTCGCGTGGGAGGGTGAGCGCGCTAAAAGTTCAATGTGGAACTCTGCTGGCTGGTGGATTTTAAGTGAGCGTTCGCAGTGTGGAAAAGTACTTATTTTTCATATAACAAGTATTGATTCAGCTCTGCTTTCTGTCACAGACTTAAGGATATTTGAGCTCAAAGGGAAAGGACGTAGGCCATGTAGAATAAACTCTACTTGTACTTACAAAACTGCATTTAAAAGAACATTTAATGAGACATCCTGACCAAAATAAAAGATCTGGAGAGAAGCAATCAACTCATACTGGTGTTTTTTTCCCGCTTTTTTATGGCCGATACCATGTTTAGAATCCCGAAACACCACTACTAGATAAGCTTTGCTGAAATGTTTGGGCTAATTTGTGTGGCAGATTTTTATATCATTTGAATTTAGTATAAACTCATCCACAATCTTTTTTTTTTTTTTTTTTAACGGTGTAGTCACATTTTGTGCTGTATAGTCTTAGTATTAAAAGGTCAAATAAAGCTTCATGCAGATTTTACAGGCAGCTGGTCGACCCAAAATGGAGACTGAAACTAAAGTAGAGATTTATTTCTACTGGAGACAGTATGTTTAACCCCAGAGATACTGAAGGATGGGTCAAATGTAGAGTTTTAGTGTCAGTACTCTAACCCTAACCCCCTAACCCTAATTGGTGAAGCTCTACTGGAGATGACAGGTTAAACACAGGGCCGTAGTACGCCAATATGGTGCCAGGGTTCACATAAACAAGGGCATTTCTCATATGTGGAGTCTTTCTTTCTTCATTTCTGCCTTTGAGTTTGAGGTTTTTTTTTTTTTTTTAATATACGTTTGTGCATACTTGTGGACTGACTCAACTGACAGACTGGGGGAATAAATGGTCATGTAATCTTTATTTGTTCAGTATTATCATGAAATTAGTGTTAATGGCGAGTTATGTATGGCCATTTAACATTTTCAATAGACTGTTATGACAATGGAAAGTGCTGCGATGTTGAGTCACGCAACTTCCGGTCAATGCTTTTCTACGGCAAAATCCCTGTGGAAAAGTGTCGCATATTTTTGACCAGCTTCATAAATCTGCCCCAACACCAAATCTTCATCCAACAAGGTCGACAAAGAACAGATTCTGTCCATGAAGAATTTATCCACAACAATCAAGGTAAGAAAGACGAAAACTTAAGGCGAACAATAACTAGCATTGAACTACTCCTGAGCAACGTTATGGTCATGAATAAAAAATAACTTGACTGATTCTAGAATTAAAATTAAAAATCGATTTTGTGATGTAGATATATTAGCATAGATGGAGAGATTTGTGCAGTTTAAATGCTCTAGATGTTCACAGATTAAATGTCGACCATTCGCACTGAGTGAATGAAATGGTCTACTGAATATCATACAAATTTACGAAAAATATTATAAAAATTTGTGTCATGTGGTGCCGCCCCACTGGTTGTGAATGGTTGCTGCCTCTGGGCACCGTGCCACTGGTCCATATGTATAATCCGGCCTTGGTTAAACCCCAGAGATACCGAAGGATGGGTCAAATGCAGAGTGTACCCAAACCCTGACCTCCTAATTCTAACTGGGCTATTTCTACTGGGGATGACAGGTTAAACTCAAGGGATACTGAAGGATGGGTCAAATGCAGAGTGTACCTTGTGACTAAAGCAAATAATAAACACCTTTGAGCTACTTTACTTTTGAAACCTTTGACTCAGATTTGAACTTGAAGTAATACATATACTGTAAGAACTATAAGTCTAACATAGGTATAAGTCTTAGTTTCACTTTTCTTGTTGATTCCTGTGTCTGTGCCAAACATCATTGCTCTCGCAAGTCTTCCATCTTCTCTTTTTTGGGCTGGATCGTTCTCAGCGAGCGTTCATCTCTCCTCGGGGCACGGAGAGACAGCTAGAGGGCGGAATAATGCGGATCCGTGGGAGGACCTGATAGAAAACATGTCCAAACGATGAGCGCGATGGATGGACAGAGCTCTCCGAATTGCCAGGGAAAAAGATGGATGAGGGGGAGGGAGAGAGGTCATTGCCCAAGGTCTGAAGCTTCGACAGCGGATCGAGGAGGAGGAGGAGGATGGGTCCGGGAGTGGAGGAGGAAGAGGAGAGGGTCAAAGGGGGGTGAGGTTTGGCAGGACAATCTACTGGCAGTGACCCATCAAGACCGGAATCAACGCAATTTCTGTCTAATTTTGTGGAGGCATCACTTTTGTCCAGCTCCAAAGCGGAAAGTTTCATATAAGTCAAATGGAAATGTATTTACAGACAAAATAGTGAAATAAAAACAACAGGGTCACGTAGAGCGGGTTAATATGAACATTATAAGACCAAAATTATGAATCTGAGAGCAGAAGTTACAGAGAGGGACATTTTTTTCAACTGGAGCCAAAGTAGATGGAGCCGGAAAGTCCATTTACAATTTATGGTTCACACTTTTCCTGGTTTGATATGAGTTTGAGTACAGATTAGTCTTTTATGTAGACTTGGTTTGGTCCTGGATTACTCCTGGTCTAGTTTAAGAGTAAGTCACACTATGGACTCTTCTGAGCTTTAAGGCATATTAGAATGTTGTTACCTCCTCAAAAACATATCTGGAGTTGTACATGTTTGAGTAATCCTGGTTTATTAGTTTATCTTAGGGTGACTGGATTTTCAAAATTCAAAAATGGGATTGGGATGTTTGGTATATGTAAAATTGTGAAAAGTATCAAGGTAAGAATGACGAAAGCTTAAGGCATTTTTTTTGCTTTACGGTCATTTGCAAACACAATTTTCTGTATTTTGGCAAAACAAATGACAATTTATGCTTCTCTTTACTGTTGGTGGGTAGCCAGGCTGGCGCCACCTAGGGTCTCCACTCATTTTCATTTCTCTCCAGCGACTAAGTCAAGGATCACAGTCACTATATGGTTCGCAAAAACCCTGGAAGTTGTAGGCGGCGCACCGGTCAATGAGCGAAGCGATGTGTTGGCCAGAACCAACCTGAGTTGCGATAGCAGACGGCGTACGCCATGAACACACGACCAAATAGCAGTGATTGGTTAAAAAAAAATAATAAAAAAATACCCATATCATAGAGTGAACTAATCCTGCTGTGAGGTCTGACGTGTTTCCACAAAGTGAAACCGGCTGATGAATCAGGCTAGTTGGTGGGGGTTAGATTAGTCAAAAATTGTGATAGTCCTGTTTTAGAATTGATATAGTCCTGGTTTAGTAGATCAGATTGGTCAAAAATAGGAACACCAGGGACATTTCTTGTATAAAACTGGGACAAATCAGTGGTTTTGGATAGATCTGCTGGGACAGGGGACACAGGGCTCAAAACTGTGACTGTCCCTGGTAAAAAGGGATGTCTGGTCAGTGGTCACCCTAATTTATCTACACCTCCAAAGCTCAAAATGCTCTGTTCCACCTTGCGACGTAAAAACACCTTTTACCTTTTGTTTCGTAAAGAGCATTTTCTGTATCTAAAGCAAGAAAAATGACCTGATGAAGACTTTTTCACCGAAATGTTATTGAAAAATTAAAAAATAGTTTTGGACATCGGCCGTCTGAGTGCGCTGTGCATTTTTCTTCACTTTTAATTGCTGCTCTTTGCATTTGCACCTCTATTAGAACTTTAGTGTGCGATTTCTGTTCCATTTGAGGAAACATTATAACAGAAGAACATTTAGAGTTTGTAACAGTTTCAGTTCCCTCCTTTCACCTTCCGGCACTAATGGAACACTTTATTGTCGTGTATATTTGCTGCTAATGACTCGCTCTTTCAGATAATGACAGTTCTGCTCTTGACCACCAGGTGTTTGGCCCTGACCGGAGAAGAGAACGTCCCATTGACCCAAGGCAAGGACGGAGGAGTGACCGATGGTGCGATAACGAGGAGATGTAAAAGAGGGGGAGAAGAAGGGAGGAGTGGAGGCCCTGACCGGAGAAGAGAACGTCCCATTGACCTGGAGCGAAGGACGGAAGAGTGAACGATGGAGGGATAACGAGGAAATGTAGAAGAAGAGGAAGTGGATGTTGATCAGATGGGACATGAGAGTGATTTGAACGTTTGTGTTTCTCGCGCCGCTCCTATAAAAATGATTTTGTTTTTCTCATTTTTGTGGTTCGACTGGAGAAAATACCAGATTGTGTTTTCCCATTTACAGTAACTTAAAATTACAAGTCAGATGTTCCGTCCAGACAGCTCATAATTCCACTCACTGGTTTAGTTCTTTTGACTCTTACTTGAGTCATTTATTGGACCACGACTTTGTACATGAGCTGAATAATCTTCTTTCCCTCTTTGTCTCACACCCCCCTCTGTTTCTCTCTCTTTCTCTTCCGCTCATACTTTCTCCCTCTCTCCCTCATGCTCTTTCCCTCTCAGCCCTCCCTCACTTTCTTTTTCCCAGTTTCTCTCTCTCTCTCTGCCTTTCTCTCTCTCACACAGATGCAAACATTCTCCCTCTTTCTCTCTTACTCTCGCTCTTTCACACGCACACACTCTCTTTCTCCTTCTCTCTCCCTCCCTCTGTCTTACTCTCTCTCCCTCTCTGCCTTTGTCTCTCTTACTCTCTCCCTCTCACCTCCCTCTCTCTCCCTTTCTCACTTCTCCCTTTCTCTCTCTCTCACTCACAGTCCTCGTCCTCTCTCGCTCCCTCTCTCTGCCTTTTTCTGTCTCCCTCCCTTTCTCTCTCTCTCTCACACACACACTCTCTCTCCTTCTGCCTCTTTCTTTTTCCCAGTTTCTCTCTTTCTCTCTCTCTCTGCCTTTCTCTCTCTCACACAGATACAAACTTTCTCCCTTTCTCTCTTACTCTCACTCTTTCACATGCACACACTCTTTCTCCTTCTCTCTCCCTTCCCTCTGTCTTACTCTGTCTCTCCCCGTCAACTCCCTCTCACTTCCTTTCTCTCGCTCCCTCACTCTCACACTTCTCACTCTCTCTTCCCTCTCTCTCTAATTCTCACACTCCCCCCTCTCTTTTTCTCTCTCGCTCTCACCCCATCTCTCTCCCTTTCTCACTCTCTCACCCCCTCCCTTTCTCTTTCTCTCTCTGCTTTCCTCTCTTTCCTCGCTGCTTTTCTCTCTCTCCCTCTGTTTCTCACTCTCTCCCATTTTCTCTCTCTCTCTCTCTCTCTCTCTCTCTCTCTCTCTCACACACACACATTCTCTCCCTCCTTCCTTCCCCCTCTCTCTCTGTTCTGTGTTCCCTCAGACACCACAATGTGTGGAGTGTTTGCTGTATTTGCCTCTCTGTCTTATTCTCTCTCTTTTCTTCTCTCTCTCTCTGTCTCTCTCTCTGTCCTGTGTTCCCTCAGAAAGCACAGTGTGTGTGTTGTGTTTGTCTCTCTCTCTGTCCTGTGTTCCAGCACAGTGTGTGTTGTGTTTGTGTCTCTCTCTCTCTCTCTCTGTCCTGTGTTCCAGCTCAGTGTGTGTGTTGCCTCTCTCTCTCTCTCTCTCTCTGTCCCGTGTTCCTTCAGACAGCTCAGTGTGTGTTGTGTTTGTCTCTCTCTCTCTCTCTCTGTCCCGTGTTCCCTCAGACAGCTCAGTGTGTGTTGTGTTTGCTGTATTTGCCTCCTGTCGAGGGTAAGATCACAGTTTAGTCACATCTCTCCTGCTGCACGGTGTGTTCAGGTCCTGTTCAGAGCACGGGATTTCACAGATGTCACGCTGCGTTCGAGTACACCGCGGAACCTCCGGCACTCACCCCCAACACACAACATCGAGACACGCCTGTTTACTGCTGCCATGGCAACACCACAATCTCAAACACCTCCAAAGTCGCTCCAGTGGAACAAAAGGGCCTGGATGTGTGCATTAAAGCTGCACTCTGTAACATTTCCAGTGGAGCTTCCGGTATAAACCGTACCTGTTTGTATCCATGGAGATGTTATTTCTTTGCTTGGAATATTCCACAGTATGGGAATAAATTCTCTTCTAAAATTCCATTTTACGTTTAAAAAAAAAAATTATCTTCAAAATCATGCGTTCTTACTGTGCGCTGGGTTGTCTCTCCATAGATCTGACCTGTCACCAGCTTGTCTCCATGGAGATATGAGTTTAATGCCACACTGTGGAACATGGCACACAAAGCCGCAACATCTCCATGGAGTGAAGCAGCGTTCTTGTATATTACACTGTTTAATATCAAATTAAAGGTGGTTTTGGTACAGAGTCCAATTGTCTCCATTAGCATTTTACCTGGAATGTTCCACAGCACAGCATTAAATGTATCTCCATATCTCTGTCAAAGGCATGGTCAATAAAAACATCTGTTACTGAACACATACAAGATCCATATGTTTAATGCTGTACTGTGGATAATTCCAGGTAAAACAATAACATCTCCATGGCCAAATTAGATATAAACATTTTATCTATCAGAAAATTACTTTAAAGCAGTGAAATAAACTGTTCATGGAGCAAAATCATTTTACTTGACAAGTTCTCTTAAAATAAATGACCTCTAGACTAGAATGAAACAGTCTGTGCAAGTGTTCATGGTCTGATGAGTTCTCAAATGCCAAATTCTAGATAAAATGCTTTAAATTCTGCAAAATTATAGATAAACATACTTGAAACCAATTAATGATTAGAATGAATGGCCTGATAATAAGTTCTCAGATGCTAAATTTTACATAAAAGTACTTAAATCTGTCTTACATGATAGTAGTGTTGCAGGGGAAAACTCTGGTAAATGGATTGTCGCTTCTTTAAAACATTTATTGCCTAAATTTAAGATTTTCTGACGAGTTATGTCATGCAAGAAATTTGTGTGACAATTTTTAAGATTATACAACCAAATCAGGACTCTTAGGTTGATAATAAATCTACAAACAAGATGAAGAACCTGATATAACTTTTAAAATCTTGGTCAGATCAGAGAAATTTGCAGTGAACAAGCAAGTGGTGGAAAAGTTGAGTGGATTTTAGCTGTAATTTTGATATGACAAGTTCGTGGAGCCAATCCATAACGAATAGTGATAAGGTTTAACATTTGTGGAGCAGAACAACGACAGTAGCTCAGTTAGTAGAGCGTTTGTCCACTGATCTGAAGGTTGTCAGTTTGACTCTCGCTCTTGACATAAACATCAGGCTGGTGAATGCTTGGGTAAAACATAGTGTGACCAGATTTTTTTAATTCTAAACTGAGATACATCTGGGTTGGGATGTTTGGTAAAAATAAAATAGTGAAAAGAACATGTAACATTGTGCATTCTGGTGCTGGTCATAATGTGAGGAGCTTCTGACGCTGCATTTTTTTTGCTTTATGGTCATTCGCAAACAGATTTCTGTATTTTTGCTAAACAAATGACAATTTATGCTCTTTACAGTTGGCAGGGATCAGATTAGTCAAGAATTGTCTGATAGGGTATCCAGATTCCCCGGGACAGTCCCAGTTTGCAGTTTGGAGCCCTGTGTTCCTTGTTCCAGCAGATTTAACCAAAACCAGTGATTTGTCCCAGTTTTATACTGTACAAGAAATGTTCCAAGTGTCCCTATTTTGGACCAATCTGATCTAAACCAGACTTTCCTGACTGAATAATACACAATCTTACACACTCTTTTCACTATTTTATTTATACAAAACATCCCAACCCAGGTGTGTCCCAGTTTAGAATTTCGAAAATCTAGTCACCCTATTGTGATAGTCCTGTTTTAGTCCTGGTTTAGCGTTGGTGTAGTCCTGGTTTAGTCCTGTTTTGGATCAAAAATAGGGACACCTGGGTGTGGTTTGATGTAAAACACGGTTTATGAAATGTGACCATGGCCATTTACTATACGTTTGGACATCTCAAACAGTAACTCTCCCACAGAGTTAAATAGGCCTCTACGGTCCTTCTGAAATGATGTCACTATCAAATCCTTCGACATGAACACCGCCTATTCACACCGCTCTTGTTTTTCAATTTTTCAAGCTTCCAAACTGGATGTAGCCGGCCTCATGAGATCAGCACAGCTCCACTTTGTTTTACAGCAGCGAGAGTGACATTTGGAGGCCCCCGAGGGAGAACTGGGTCAGTCTATTACTTGAGAAGGCAGCGCAGCATGTCTGGGGCAGAGGGCAGTGTCCGGGGCGTCCGAGCAGCTTGTCCGGTCCACGGAGTGTGGCCCGCATGCAGAACGCCAGCTAACACATGCTAACTGACCAGACCACGAGCTGGCATGCTAACCCACTAAAACACAGGCTAACACATGCTAACCCACCACCATTACCATGCCCCCATAGATACAGAACGGTAGATCTCGCATTGACGACTGTTGCTGTCTGTTGGTGTGGTCTATCGGTATATGTATGTGGTATCTGGTCCACTATTTGAATCGTTGTACAGCCCCTTTAAGATCCGCTGCACCCTAGGGACCTCTAAAATGGGCACTGGTAAAGGGGCGCATAACAACATCTGGAAGAGTTCATGTATGGACATATGTGAGCGGTAGGAGGTCGGTGGGATGAGCTTATAGACAACTGATAAATCGGAGAGATTCTTTTTACTCTGGGTCTATCTCAGTGGCATCAGAGTGTCCATGATCTGTAAAGTGGCTGAAACTCTGTTCTTTCTTAATAAATAGTATTTTTATACAAGCAGATCCTTGATTTTATCTTTGCACAAAACTCAAATCTAGCAGGAAACCCCAAGAGGACAACTAGACCCATTAAACAACGATACAGGGTAACGCTGCTTCAAAAGAATGAACATCAATCAGGGACAAGACGACATCAGTGTTTCCCACAGACCAAGCAGCCGCCCATCATCCAGCGATGAAAAAATCCCATAAAGCGCCATGCAATCACAACCTGCTCGTGTTCAGCTGACAGGGCATGACAGGGGCTGACAGGGGCCGACAAGGGTTGACAGGACACTTACAGCTTTCAAAGAGGTCAGATTTTGTGGCGACTTTTACCTATTTTTGATCATAAACATTTTCTCAGCTAAAAATCCATCTTCTTTGTCTTAAAAACAGCTTTTTAAATGTCAGCTTCGCTCGGCTCTAGCGCCCTTCTCTTGTGGTATGTGGTGGACTGGAGAGACATCGGACGTACTCAGAAGCTTAAGGCTAATCTAAAGACATCAGCCATAGAGCTCAGCCAGTTCTCTTGTATAATGCTGAATTCTATTGAACAGGGATGTAACAATAACAGAAATATGGTGATATCGTATCGTCAAAGGTCTCACAATAATATCGTGGACCATCACAATATATCGAATCCCAAGTGTCTTTGCTTAAATGAATAGTTCTGGTGCAGAAATAGCTAAAAAACAGAGGGAACTACATATACCATGATCCTTTGCTCTGTTTCAGTGCAGACTACATGAAGAAATAACTGTTTTAAGCACTTTAAAATGTTCATTCTTTGGATTAAATCTTGTGAAGCATTTTCAGAGGAACAAGTAGCATATTCACAGTTTTGTGCCTCTACAAAACATTGAAATAAATATGGTACCGTGAGATGTATATGGTGAAAATATGATACAGAGAGATTTGGATATTGTTCCATCCCTAATGACAATAAATGTTATACCAAATGACTGGTCAAAGCATTTTAGAATGTCAGTTATTATGTAGAATATCGTAATATCATGAGCCTCCCCATCATATCGTGAGTTTTCCCACGATGTCGCAATAAATATCGTACCGTGAGCTTCATATCGTGACAATATCGTACTGTGAGACTTGGATATCGTTACACCTGTAATATTGAATGTGGGTAATGGATAAATCTGAGTCAATTCTCCTAACATCCGTTGTAAATGCTTTCCATTGCAACAGTTGGGAAAATATGGATGCCCGAGAAAGTTTAAAGTTTATTTTAGGAATAGCAAAAGCAAGCCACATCAGCATACATTATCTACTTCAACAAAGACGGCACATGATGTAAGTATAATTTTCTCCATTCAAGTATTAAGTAACCTAGACTATCACATAACTTAAAATTTGTGTTGGTGTAACTGTACTATTAGCAGAAGTAGGTACAATGATAACATTATGTAGAGTATGTGTATTACTGTGTGCCAATTTACTATGACATAAACCCAATCAATTCGGTCGAGGTGGAGGACTGTTCTCCCTGATTCCCGAGCACAACAGAATGCACCGTAAGACTATGTTCCATACCCGCACATACATATGCATATACTGTATTCAAATTGGGACTAAACTTCAGAAACATCAGGGGTCTAACCCACAACCTCCTTACTGAGGTACGAACTATGATTCGGCTAAACAGCAAACCAGGACTAAACCAAGACTAAACCAAGACTAAACCAGGACTAGAACAGGACTAGAAGAGCACTAAACCAAGACCAGTAGTAGAACAGGACCAGACCAGGACTATACCTTGACTAGACCAGGACTAGACCAGGACTACAACAGGACTACACCAGGACTAGAAGAGGACTAAACCAAGGCAAGGACTAGAACAGAACTAGACCAGGACTAGAACAGTACTAGAAGAGGACAAAACCAAGACCAGGACTAGAACAGGACAAAACCAAGACCAGGAGTAGACCAGGACTAGAAGAGGACAAAACCAAGACCAGAACTAGACCAGGACAAAACCAAGACCAGGAGTAGACCAGGACTAGAAGAGGACAAAACCAAGACCAGGACTAGACCAGGACAAAACCAAGACCAGGACAAGACCAGGAACACCAAAAGTGTGAACTCTGTAAATGTTCTAAATCAGGACTATCCCAGAACTAAACTTAAACTTAAAACCAGGGGAAGGGCTAAACCAAGACCAAGAAGGACAAAATTAGACCAAAATGAAAGTATGAGCAAAACCAAACCAGGTCTGAACAGGATCTAAACCGAGGCTTCAGAAAACTTGTGTATACAGCATGGAGCCCAATTACCCGGGGAACTGTGTGGGAAATGTTTGTTCTGTTGCTTTGGGAAATTATTTCAGACTAAACGAATCTGGCAACCAACACAAACAATTAGCATGTGCGGCGTCGCTAGCAAAACATGTAGCCACAAATGACTTTCGACAAGAGACTCTGAGCTGCGTACACTCGACTGTACAAGGCTCTTCTATTTACACTCACGTCAAACAAGGGAAGTCTAATCACCTCTATAGGAAACAGCAGATGGGAGTGTTTAAAGTGCGCGTACAGACGCCATTGTAGCAGCAGGCTAATGAGCAGCTAACGAGGGAGGATCATTTGATTTACGGCATTCGCTTTGCCACACTTTTCCCCTGAACCAAGTCAAACCAGTATTTATGACAGGACAAAAACAGGACTAAACCAGAATAGAAACAAGACTGAACCAGGACTAAACCAGGATTAAACCAGCAGGACTAAACCAGGATTAAACCAGGACAAAAACAAGACTGAACCAGGACTAAACCAGGACTAAGCCACCAGGGCTGAACCTGGACAAAAACAGGAATAAACCAGGACTGAACCAGGACTAAACCAGGACTAAACCAGCAGGTCTAACCCAGGACTAAACTAAAACCAAACTAGAACTAAACCAGGCCCAAACTAGTACTAAACTAAGACTAAACCAGGACTAAACCATGACTAAACTAGGACTACTCCAGGGCTAAACCAGACCAAAACCAGGACTAAACTAGGACTAAACCAGCAGATTTAAGCAGGACTAAACTAAAACTAAACTAGGACTAAACCACGGCTAAACCATGTCTAAACCAGGACTAACCTAGGACTAATCCAGATCTTAACCATGTCTAAACCAGGACTAAACTTGGACTAAACCATGCCTAAACTAGGACTAAACTAGTACTAAACCAGGCCTAAACTAGTGCTAAACCATGTCTATACAAGAATTAAACCAGGATTAAAACAGGACTAAACGAGTTCTAAACTAGGACTAAACCATGCCTACACTAGTACTAAACTAGGACTAAATCAGGACTAAACTAGAACTAAAGCATGTCTAAACCAGGACTTAACTAGGACTAAACTAAAACTAAACCAGGACAGAACCAGGATTAAACCAGGGCTTTTCAGACAAATAAATCCTTCCTGATTTGAATGATTTTGCGAGAGAATTTCCCCATTGAAGACACAACATTTGGATTTGATCGTGAAACCGATGTGAAACTGATTTACAGAGTTCACTTTTAACTTAACGTAACTGCAAAACTACACGACTAAACCTTGACTAGACCAGAACCAAACCAGGACTAGAACAGGATCCATACATACATACAAAACCAGGGCTAAACTAGGACTAAACTAGGACCAAGACCTAGGTCAAAAAACACATCATCAGAAAAAATGAAAGGTACCATAGTGCATCATTAATAAAAAAAACGCATTATCTTTGCCATGTTTCGTCTTTGTTTGTCCCATAATGTCGGCATATCCTGCAGACATGTTTGTACGAAGTCCTCCACCGCGTGCCGGCTAATTGGACTAAAGCGAATGTGAGGAGTTTAAATGAGCCACAGAGAGACCTCGGGCTAGTGTTCGACGAAAGAAGACGTGATTTTACCCGGAATTACACAATGGGGAGTTTATGTCGACTAATTAGGGGCTTTTACAACTCATTTAAAGGTCCTAGATTACACAAAACGGACTCTTGTGAGCTTTGTCATGTTTGAATGTTGTTACGCCCACAAACACATACCTGGAGTTGTGTTTTGAGTTTTGCCTGCATCTCCAATGCTCATAATGCTCTGTCCTACCTTGTGATGTCATGTAGTGATAGTGAACAGCTCCTTTTACCTTTGAGAAGTAACTGAATACATACACCGAAAATACATATTCTGATTAACTGTATGCCAGTATAGTTACTTTTTTCATTTGGTGTCATCAGAATGCATTTACTTTTCTAAAATCTGAGGAATACGTTGATTCGGTAATAATAATAATAATAATAATAATAATAATGCATCAGTTTTATATAGCGCTTTTCTGGACACTCAAAGACGCTTTACAGAGCATTATTCATTCACTCCAGACCCGGTGGTGGTAAACTACTATTGTAGCTACAGCTGCCCTGGGGCAGACTGACAGAAGCGAGGCTGCCAATCTGCGCCATCGGCCCCTCCAACCACCACCAACACACCACTTTCATACTAGGCAATGTGGGTGATGTGCCTTGCCTAAGGACACAACGACAGTTTTTGCAACTGGCGCCCCACTGTGGCACCTGGAATTCCCAGTGGTCTCCCATCCAAGTACTAACCAGGCCCAGCCCTGCTGAGCTTCTGAGATCTGACGGGTTCAGGCTTTGACGAGCCGGTATGGCTCAATTTGGGGTTAAAACGGCACAGAATCGGTGAAAAAATATAAAACTCTGCTCTTGTGTTGAGTGCGAGTGTGAATTTTCCATCTCCAGACACTGATAGGAAAGGCAGAGTAAAGGCTGAAACAAACCTAAAGCTGTTTTTAGTCCTATATTGCTTTTCTGCTTTATAATTTAAATGCAGCTGAATGTAAACACATACTAAATGCAGTACTCTGATTGGATCATGTATCAGAATATGTTACAAAGTACATTTTAATGCAGGTATTCTGTAACTAAATACATTTCTATCACTGGAGATAGATGTTTCCAGGGCTGAAATTATCCAAATGATTCTAGTGAAGGTGTGTGGAGTTTAAAAACACAGTGAAGCACTTCCTGTATCACACAAGGTGGAGTTGTCAGTTTGAGAGGAGAACTCAGCCTAAATATGCAGCGTTTGTGTGACTAAACCAGGGCTAAACCAGGGCAAAATCAGAACTGAACCAGGACTGAACCAGGACCAGACCAGGACTAAATCAGGACTAAACCAGGACTAAACCAAGACTGAACCAGGACTAAACCAGGACTAAACCAGGACTACACCAGGAAGAAACCAGGACTAAACCATGAAGAAAAGAGGAAGAAACCAGGACTGAAGCAGAACTGAACCAGAAATAAACCAGAACTGAAGCAGGATTGAACCAGGACTAAACCAGGACTAAACCAGGACTGAGCCACCAGGACTAAACCAGAAATAAAGCAGGGCTGAACTAGGACAAAAGCAGGACTAAACCATGTCTAAACTGGCACTAAATCATGTCCAAACCGGGACTAAACCAGGACTAAACCAGCAGGTCTACACCAGGACTAAACCACGTCTAAACCGAGCCTAAACCAAAACTAAATTGGAACTAAACCAGGACTAAACCAGGTCTAAATTAGGACTATCCATCATTTCAGACAAACGATTGTTCTTCTTGATTGGAATGATTGTCAGAGAATTTGGGTTTAAATCTGCAGGATCCGTGTGTTAAACATGCATGAATGAAGCAAAACACAACTCCAGGTCTGTTTGTGATGAAGAAACTACATTATAACATAGATCAGAAATGGAAATGGAAATAAAAAAAGACAAAACTGTGGGAGAAGTATAAGCTCTTTGTTTTGAGATGCCTTTATCCTATATACTGTTATTGACTCACTTCCATCTGCCAGTCAGTTGGATTTTAGTCCAAGATGTTCTATATTTTCATTCAAAATCTGGTCTACGGTTTTGATTTTTGCCCATTAGTAGTGCGCATGCGCGAGTTCGCGTGTGCAGCCTGTTTACAGAGCTCCGATTCCTTTCTTCGCTTTTCTTGCTTTTTTGCACTTTTTACCTTTCTATTTGAGCACACGTTTTGAAATAGTTCTTAAACAACACTAGAGTCAGCCGAGGGAGTTTTTTTGGCGACTTTGAGTGACCCTTAAGACTGTTTCTGACTGAAACGGGGTTACAATGCCGCGCTACACTCGGGAACAGCTGATGGCGCTGAGAGACGCTGGAGCGGCTGCTATGGAAACCACCAGCTCACCTGACATCCCCGCGGACTGCAGGAGAAGGACACACAGGGGCTGCAGAGGAAATAAAAAACTGCGACGGAAGAGGATAGCAGCAAAACAACAGAGACTTAAGTTCAAGCCGTGTCTCCCCTCTATCGTGATGGGTAACGTGAGATCCCTCGTAAATAAGATGGACGAACTGACAGCGCTAGCCCAGAGTCAGAAGGAATATCGGGAGTGCAGTTTAATGTGTTTCTCTGAGACATGGCTGCATGAAGATGTGCCTGATGACAACGTTTCTATCGCGGGCTTCTCCACGGTACGGGCCGACAGAGAGTGCGCCAGCTGCGGGAAAAGCAGAGGCGGCGGGGTAGCGGTGCTCGTTAACCACCGCTGGTGCCATCCATCGCACATCACCGTCAAGGAACGGATCTGCGGCCGCGATGTGGAACTATGTACTGTCGGACTACGGCCTTATTATCTACCGAGGGAGTTCTCGCATGTTGTGTTTGTTGCTGTCTACGTGCCTCCGTCAGCCAACGCCCACAGCGCCTGTGACTCTATCCACGCTGGCAGTTAGCCCGGATTCAGAACGCTCACCCTACAGCCTTCATCGCCATCTCCGGGGACTTCAATCATGTCAGTTTGGCCAAAACTCTCCCCACTTTCTCCCAGTTTGTGAACTGCTCCACCAGGGAGGGAAAAACATTAGACCATCTCTATGCTAATGTTCGTGGCGCATACCTGGCGGCCCTGCCCCCCACTTGGCCGTTCAGACCACACCCTGGTGCTCCTCAGGACATCTTACACACCTCTGGTGAAGCGCCTTCCCCCCTCCCCCCGGTCTGTGAGGAGGTGGACAGATGAGTCTCTGGAGGTGTTACAGAGCTGCTTTGAGGTGACAGACTGGGCTGCACTCACTGAGCCCCATGGAGAAGACCTCGACGGGCTGGCTGACTGCATCACCAGCTACATAAACTTCTGTGTGGACTCAGTTGTCCCAACAAAGACTGTGAGCTGTTATCCAAACAACAAGCCATGGATAACCAAGGACATTAAAGCCACACTCATTGAGAAGAGGAAGGCCTGCAGCTCGGGAAACAAGGAGGAGGCCCGGGCTGCTCAGAAGAAACTTAAGGTGCAGCTGAGCCAGGCCAGACAGAGACATGGGAGGAAGCTGGAGTGGAAACTTCAGCAGAACAACATGAGGGAAGTGTGGAGCGGCATGAGGACCATCACGGACACAAGCCGACCCGAGGGGGAAGCGTTGAGGGAGACGCGAACACAGCTAATGAGTTCAACATCTTCTTCAATCGCTTTGACACTGCAGGAACTGTGCACCTCCAGCCAGCAGCAGTCAGCCTACCCCTCCCTCCCCGTCCTCCCGTGGAAGACCCAGTTCACACCTCAGACGACACCACCCCTTCCCCTCCTGACACCTCCACACTGACTGTCACTGAGGAGCAGGTGAGGTGTCAACTGCCGAGACTGAAGGCCGGGAAAGCACCAGGACCGGATGGAGTGAGCCCCAGAGTCCTGAAGGGCTGTGCTCCCCAGCTCAGTGGTGTTCTGCACCAGATCTTCAGCCTGAGCCTGAGTCTTCAGAGAGTCCCCTGCTATGGAAGACATCGTGCCTCGTCCCTGTCCCGAAGACGCCGCTCCCCAGCGACCCTAAGGACTACAGGCCCATGGCACTGACCTCCCACATCATGAAGACTCTGGAACGACTTCGTCCTGCAGCAGCTGAGGCCTATGGTCCAACATCTGCAAGACCTCTCCAGTTTGCCTACCAGCCCCACCTTGGAGTAGATGACGCCATCCTGACCCTACTCCACAGAGTCTACTCCCACCTGGACAAGCCGGCTGCCACTGTGAGGATCATGTTTTTGACTTCTCCAGTGCTTCAACACCATCAGGCCGGCTCTGCTGGCTGAGAAGCTGGCAGTGATGCAGGTGGATGCCTCCTTGGTGTCCTGGATTGTGGATTACCTCACTGGAAGACCACAGTATGTGCCTGCAGAGCTGTGTGTCGGACAGAGTGGTCAGCAACACCGGGCTCACAGGGGACAGTCCTGTCTCCCTTCCTCTTCACCCTCTACACCACGGACTTCAACTACTGCAGCCAGTCTTGCCACCTTCAGAAGTTTTCTGACGACTCTGCAGTGGTGGGATGCATCAGCGGTGGTGACGAGGAGGAGTACAGGACTGTAGTGGACAACTTTGTCACTTGAGTGAGGAGAACCACCTCCAGCTCAACGTGATGAAGACAAAGGAACTGGTGGTGGACCTTAGGAGGACCAAAGCTGCTGTGACCCCCCATCTCCATCCGGGGTCAGTGTGGACGTGGTGGAGGAGTACAAGTACCTGGGGGTGTACTTGGACAATAAACTGGACTGAGCAGGAACGTGGATCGGCCGGTTTACAAGAAGGGCCAGAGCCGCCTATTTCCTGAGGAGGCTGAGGTCCTTGACATCTGCAGGACAATGCTCAGGATGTTCTACGAGTCTATGGTGGCCAGTGCCATCATGTACGCTGTAGTCTGCTGGGGCAGCAGTCTGGCGCGTGAGGGACACTAATAGACTCGAGAAGATCATTAGGAAGGCTGGACATGTTGTGGGGGAGGAGCTGGACTCTCTGGCGGTGGTGTTGGACAGGAGAATGCTGGACAAAATCTGGACTATTCTGGACTCTCCCTCCCACCCCCTCCACGAGGTGCTGGCCAATCAGAGGAGCTCTTTCAGCCATAGACTGCGGCTGCCGCGCTGCTCCACTGAGAGACACAGGAAATCTTTCCTGCCTGTCGCCATCAAACTGTTGAACGCTGCACTTTAACTCACTTTAACTCACATACTACTCAATCCTTTTCATCCTATTCCCTGCTCACACATGTATATAGTCATAAATAGGTCAATGATGTAAATAATTTCCCAGAGAGAGCTATTTTTATCTTTTATCTTATTGTATTTAGCTTATTTTGTAACTTGTTTGATCTACATGCTCTTGGTCAATTGCATCTGTAACAAAGAAAATTTCCCTTCGGGGATGAATAAAAGTAATTCTGATTCTGATTCTGATTGATCTCGTTCTCCTGATCTAGTCCTGGTTTAATCCTGGTCTAGTCTGGTTACGATCCCGCTCGGGTCTCTCGCCATATCCCTTGACGACCGTGTCCGTGGAAACCTTTGTTTAGTCGCTCATTTTCAGATGATGGCATGTTTTGTCTCATATTGAGCAGACTCAGCAGGGTCTTGTGTTTTGAGATGCAGATTTGGATTTGCATGGAAGCCACAATATGGACCAGTGTATATTTTATTTTATTTTACACTAGGGTTGGGTCATATGATTAAAAAATAATAATAAATAAAAAAATAAAGGGCCTAAATTACACAAAATTGACCTTTAAGTCATGTTATAATGTTGTTTCCTCATCACAAACAGACCTGGAGTTGTGTTTTGTTTCATTCACAGACTCTTCTCTCAAACGGTAAACCCTCTGTTCCACCTTGTGTCATGTGGTGATACAGGATGAGCTCCACTGTGTTTTTAAACTCCACACACTTTCACTAGATTCATTTCAGCCTCGGATTTCCAATCTCTCCTGAGTGAAAAATAAAATGTAGCTGTTAAAAGTGCACACAGTAGGTCTATTTCTGTGCAGATGAGCCCGCAATGCCTCTAGCTCAAGTTACGGGTCAGATCTGTGGAGAGGTGAGCTCACTCAATGTAGAAATGTGTGTATTACTGTTAAAAAACAATATCTAGTTAAAGAAAAATGACTGAAATTAAGAACATTTTACCTTATTTGAGCAGATTCAACTTGACAAGTCCAATGATCTGCCAGTGGAATAAGTGTGTTTTCTTAATTCAAGCAACATTTGATTTAGTTTCTTATTTTAGGTGCAAAGTTGTTTTTCTTATTTTAAGGGTAGTAAGACATGTTGTCATATTTTAACTAAAAAGTCTTGTTCCACTGGCAGATCATTTTACTTGTCAAGTGAAATTGGCTCCATCAGGGTAGCCGCGGGGTCTTAAGTCTTAAAAAAGGTCTTAAATTTCATGTTCCTAAATTAAGGCCTTAAAAAGTTTTCAATTATATTGTCCAAGTCTTATTTTTTCACAAAGGTCTTAAATTTCATTAGCTTTTATTTCTGTATACATGCTGCAGTGCAATGTGAGACAAGACAATGTGAAAGTTTAGTTTGTCTTGTCATGTTATAAATGATTTTTTTGACCATTTTACAAGCAATGCATATGACTATAATTGAGTTCTGAATGAGATTTTATAATAAAAGTATTTTTGTTATTTAAAGCAGTGAGGAATGGTCATTATTAGAATTGGATCTGGTGTTTTTCGCCCACGTAATAGTGCAATATTGGTCTTAATTTTCATTTAAATTGTCTGAAAAAGGTCTTAAGTCTTAAATTTGGGGGAGTCAAATCTGCACTGCAAAAAACAAAATCCAGTCAAGTTAAAATGACTTGAATTAAGAAGGTTTTACCATGATTTGAGTAAATTTCACTCAACAAGTAAAATGATCTGCAGTGGAATAAGATGTTTTGTACTTAAAATATGAAAATACACCTTGCTACACTTAAAATAAGAAAAACAACTTTCTGCACTTGAAATAAAAACAAAAACAAACAAACACCTTATTCCACTGGCAGATCATTTTACTTGTCAAGTTGAATCTACTCAAATAAAGTAAAATGTTCTTAATTGAAGTCATTTTAACTTACCTACATATAGCTTTTTTCCAGTGTGGGGATACCCTGTGAAATCATGATAAAACTTTCTTAATTCAAGTCATCTTAACTTGGCTAGATTTTTTTAATTTTTTTTTTTAAGTGTACTAGTCAGATCTGTGGAGAGGCAAGCTCATTTATTGTAGAAATCCGTGTTTTTGGTAGTATTTTTGAGCAGTCAAGCACTTGTAATTGAATAAATGCAACATAGATGAATTTAATGCCAAACAGTAAAACTTTCATACTTTCAGGCAAATCAATAATACTGTATCTCCATGGAAACAAGATACAAACACTTAAATCTATCCGAAAATGACTTAAAAGTAGTGAAATGATCTGTCCATGCAGCAAGATCATTTTACTGGACAAGTTCTCTTAAAATCAACCACCTCTAGACTAGAATGAAGCCATCTTTGGTCTAGTAAGTCGATAATAAATCTGAAAACAAATTGATTAACCTGATATAAGCTTGAAAATCTTGGTCAGATCAGAGAAATGTGCAGTGCAGACTAATAACAATGAAACAAAACACAACTCCAGGTATGTTTTTGAGGAGGTAACAGCATTCTAACATGGCGTGAAGATAATAAGAGTCAATTTTACGTTATTTAGCCCCTTTAAATCTCCCGTAGAGTCACATAGCCGCTTGCCGTCCATCTAAAATGCTAAAAACACATTATAAAACCCCAAACCATGAACACAACCCGTTTAAATCACTAACATGGTAGAAAAACATTGAATCAGGAGGTGCGCGGTTATCCCAGAACCTGCTCCGTACCATCCGCTGCCATCGATCCAACCTGTGCTGTGATAGCATTAGCCGGCCGCTGCAGATTGGGCGGCGTGGATTGGGTATTGACGTGTTTGCGCGAAGAGCCTGGTTCGTCTGTTTCGAATCAATGCCTCCGCTGCTCCTCTGACACATTAGCTTGGAGACGGCACTGGGCTAAGACGGACGCTTATTTACACGCGTTTGGGTTAACTCGCACGCTAATGACTCTTCAGGTATTTACGAGGGGATTATACAAGTAAATATGATATACTGTTGTGATAATGAGCGATTGTGTATGTCTGTTTGGGGGTTATTGATGGATCTGGATCTGGTATTGATTACATGTGTCTGGGCTGTACCTTCATTCGTCATGTGGACAGACAGTTCATTTACGCGCTGCCGGAAGGTCATACTTCAAAACCTATTTATATTACATTACAGAAAACCATTTGGACTCGGAGTTAAAGTCCGTGTACCGTTCGTTCTTTTGAGTTTCAGTTAAGAACAAAAAACACATGAAAACAGTTTATTTTATTTCTCTGTTGTAGTGTCAAACAAAAAAACAGATTTCGACTTCTATTTCCAATATTTAATTTAAAGTTTATTTCAAATAACACTAGGGGTGTGCATTGCCATTAATCTAGTGATACAATATATATCACTGTTACGATTCAATATATCACGATATATTCCAATACTTAGCACTTATTTCACCATTTTATTATTACCAACCACCACAAAAAAGAGGTATCCCAGTTTTTGATTCTGAAAATCTGGTCACCCTAAGCAGGAAAGACACATGCGGAAATTGAAGCCACACTGAAGCAAAATTTAGTTAAGATTTAAGATGTGAGAAAGTGTCAGAAATGAGTATTCGAAGAGTTTGTGAAAAACAACTTAAGACGCAAAGGATTGGTCACCAATTCAGAGTTGGAAAGAGCTGGAATTGACTCATTTCGTCGGCAAACATGTCGTCTTCTTTGATAGCGACGTATTTACTTTCACGTCTTAGAAAGTCATTGAACTCCACTGCAAAAAACAAAATCTAGTCAAGCTAAAATGACTTGAATTAAGAAAGTTTTACCATGATTTGAGTAAATTTCACTTGACAACTAAAATGATCTGCCAGTGGAATAAGATTTTTGCGCTTAAAATATGAAATTACATCTTGCTACACAGAATCTGTGTATCATTTGTTCATTTGTGTTTCAATATAGAACCACAAATAAGAATTTATTTATCTTTATTATTTGTCTCTAAAACCAAAATAAAAAAAAAAACAGATAATGATTTTTTTTTTTTTTTTCATTTTTCATTCATTCATATATATGATTCATATATTTGGTCTATGGACTGTAAGTGTGAAAAATGTAATATATAAGCCGCACACAAGTTGCCCACACAAACCCTGAAAAAAGTGCAAAAAATATGGTAAAATGTTCTTTGTTTAAGTCATTTTAACTTACCTAGATATTGTTTTTTTTTTCCATTGTCCATGACGAGAAACAGGAAGCAGTGATAAACTCTCCTTTGTTTAGTTCACACAGGGGCAAATAAACCAGAGAGTAGTAGAGAATAAAATGTTCAAATTAAAATAAGCACTGAGACTGTTTTTTGATTGGTGATATTTGATATAAACATTAAATTAAATATTGGAAATAGAGGTCGAAATGTTTTTTTTTGTTTGACACTAAAACAGAATAATGAAATAAACAGTTTTCCTATTTTATAGTTTTTCGTTCTTAATTGAAATTCGAAAGAACAAATGGTCTACCGTTTTTTTCCAATTCAACTTTACTTCCACATTTTTGGCACTTTCTACCGTGTTATGACAATGTTCCCTCTGCAAAAACCTGCCTCAAGAGGTTTTAGGATCATCCAGGCATGTTTGAGTCATCTAGTGATCTCTCCTGGGCCCTATTCAAACTCTCTTTATGGTTAGCGGTACAATCCTGTACCAGTCTCCGCCCACAACCTACATCACTCACGCTCCCACACGGCAATTCTCCATAAATAAAATATACAAAAACATGATGCAAAACTGTTCACAGTAAATGAACAAACTTGATGTGATGTGCAGTCGTTGCAGGCTGATTGTGTAGTGATAGCGCTCTGAAGGAGGAGGAACTTAGCACGGAGGGCAAAAGGAGGGGAGACATATAAAAAAGTGTTCATATATTGTTTTTGGGTGGATAGAGCATTTTCAAAAGAATAAAAGAAATGTGGTGACCTCAAAATGTGTGTTCACAGCTCATACCTCCTCTTAACTCTCTCTATTGTGCTCCTTGCTTTGTCTATACTTCTCCCTCTATCTCGACATTCTCATTCTACCCTCTTTCTCTCTCAACCTCCATCTTTCTCTTTTCCCTCTCTCCCTCTGTCCTCTCTCCTTCCCTCTCTCTCCCTCTGCCCTCTTTCTTTCCTTCTCTCCCTCTGTCCTTTCTCTTTTCCTCTCTCTCCCTCTGTCCTCTCTCTTTTCCTCTCTCTCCTTCTGTCCTCTCTCTTTCCCTCTCTCTCACTTTGTCCTCTCTCTTTTCCTCTCTCTCCCTCTGTCCTCTCTCTTTTCCTCTCTCTCCTTCTGTCTTCTCTGTTCCCCTCTCTCTCCCTCTGCCCTCTCTCTTTTCCTCTCTCTCCCTCTGTAATCTCTCTTTCCCTCTCTCTCCCTCTGTCATCTCTCTTTCCCTCTCTCCTTCCATCTCTCCCTCCCACTCTCTCCGTCCCTCTATCTCTCTCTGCCCCCTTCTCTCTTTCTCCACCCTCTCTCTCCCTTCCACTCTCTCTCTATCTGCCCTCTCGTTCTTTCCCTCCCTCTCACTTTGTCCTCTCCGTCTCTCTCTTTTCCTCTTTTTCTCTCCCTCCCACCCTCTCTCTCTCCCTCTCCTTCCCTCTTTGCTCTCTCACTCTCTGACCCCTTCTCTCTCTCCCTCCCACTCTCTCCTTCATTCTATCTCTCTGCCCTCTCTTTCCCTCTCTCTCTGCCCTCTTCCTCTCTTTCTCTCCCTCCCTCTATCTCTTTCTCTCTCCCTCTTTCCCTCTGTCTCACTCTGTCTTCTCTCTCTCCTCCCACTCTCTCTTTCCCTCCCTATGACTCTGTCCTCTCCCTCTCTCTCTTTTCCTCTCTGTCTCTCCCTCCCACTCTCTCCTTCCTTCTCTCTCCGTGCTCTCTCACCTTGCCTCCCTTCTCTCTTTCTCTGCCCCCTCTCCCTCCCACTCTCTTTCCCTCCCTCTGCCCTTTTGTTTTTTCCTCCCTCTCACTCTGTCCTCTCCCTCTCTCTCCATCCCACTCCTTCCCTCTACCTCTCTCTACTCTCTTCCCCCTTCTCTCTTTCACTCTCACTCTCTCTCTCCTTCTCACTCTCTCCTCTGCGCTATCTCTCTCTGCCACTCTCTCTTCCCTCTCTTCCTCTCTTTCTCTCCCTCCCTCTAGCTCTCCCTCTATCTCCCCATCTCTATCTGCCCTCTACCCCACACTCTCTCTGTCCCCCTCTCGCCCTCTCTACCTCCTCTCTCTGCCCCCCCCCCCCCCCCCACCCCTCTCTCTCTCTCTGTCTGCCCCCTCTCTCTCTCTTCCCCTCCTTCTCTCTCTCATGGATGGGTCAGCTGTAATATGGGGATTATATGCGCTCCTATGACATGTTCGTTCTGATCCAGAGCTTTGCCTCTGGCTGCAGCCGGGACGCAGACCGGAGAGAATGAGACAGAGAGAGAGATAGAGGGATAGAGAGAGAGATGGAGGAGGGCGAGAGCTGGTAAAATGGAGAATTATCGAGCGTTGTGGGTTTCAGAGGACGACCACAGATATCTGCAGCCGGACGAGAGAAGCTGTTCTGTTTGGTGTGTCAAAGAGCAGGTAAAAATACCAGCAAATGAATCAATATTTCGCAGAGAAACGAAAAGCACAAAAATACAGAAAATAAAGCTTAAAAATCCCTCTACCTATGTCAAAACACAGATAAGTCCAAAACTCAAAATGCAAAGACAATTAATGCACAAGGAAGACATTTTTCTGACTTTTATCATAAGTATTGTGTAAGTTTTGGGCTTATTTACAGTATGGTTTCTATAAGTAACAGTTATGGAATTCCTGCTACTTCTGCTACTAAACTCAGTGAGTCAGCGTTTCGGACTCATGCAGCTAAAACCTGAAAAATCTGTTTAAATCCAGACTAAAAACTATTCTGTTTAGCTGCAGATTACTGGAAGGTTTTCATTTCTCATTCCACACTCTTCTCCCTAATTAAATGTCTCTCGCTTTTTAGTTCTATGATGATTATTTAAATTTAATTTTTTTTGCATTGTGATTTTAATGTATTTCTTATTCTCTAAAGCACTTTGAATGACTTGGATTACAAATAAATGTCCCTTGCCTTATGTCGTATCTGCGTCTTAAAATATAATTGTCTTAAAATTAGGGATGGGGCATTAATGCATTCATTATGATGAATTAATTACAGATAAATTAATGTATTAAAAATATTAACACATTTTAGCGCAGTTTGCCAAACAATGCAGAATGTTTGTCAGTGCATCATGTCATGGTACAACAATTATACTGATGCACACAGTTCACACTACAACAACAATAGAGTATGAAAGTGCTCTGGGTCTGCAGGACCATAGAGCGTGTATATGAGTTTAGTGTCGCTCAAATGAGGCTCACGATGCCACGGTTACAGGAGCCAATCTGGAGCCAGGCTCTATGTTATGAATAGGAATTTTTTGACCGACAAAATAGCGAAAAAAAAATTCAGGATCATGTGTCGCGGGTTCATACAAACATTTGAAGACCAAAATGATGAGGCCACAGCAGCAGGTACAGAGTGAGGATAAAATCCCAGTGTAAGTCAATGAGAAAAAGGGAGAGGAGCCGGAAGAGCCTCCTGGAGCACTTCCTTGTTTGGCACGCAGCGGCTAACGGCTTAGCTTCGTCCACTCATATATACGGCCTATGTGCTGAACAGTAAATTTCTATTCAAAAAACAATGGAAGTATTGACAAAGGTGTTTACAGCATACTGTTCAGAGAAGAGTTTACATATCACAGAAACACCTCAACCTTATGACACCATTTAAACGCAAAACATGGGACTGCAGCACAGAACCTGCTGGAGCTGTTGGCGGAAGCAGTTCTTGTCCCAGTACAAACAAGAGATGTCAGCGCCCTCTCATGGAAATCTTTACATAAACACCTTTCATCTTTATGTAGGCCCTTATATAAGTTGTGTAAATTCCATAATTAGTGCACAAGTTAACCTTGTGATTTATAATCATAACTGAGGGTTCGCGCGAGGACTTTCAAAATACAACAGAACACTTAGTCATAATATATCTCCTTTAATTATGTCTTTCCATTTTTAATGAATTCAACTTGTTTTCATACATCATTTTATTTTGACTTCTAATGACCCAGTGTTGTGTCTGACTCGTCCTTGATGCTGTTTGGAATAAAACACGTGTCTGTTAATCTTTTGGGTTGAAGATATGCTCTGGATGATTTATTGTAAAGATAAAAGACAGGGAGAGACTGCTTTATTAGGGACAGTCAGGGTGTGATTGTGGCACAGTTGCTGGAATAAATCAGACTCTTTGATTTAAGACAACTTCTCCATTTTATTCTTTCTACTTTAGAAATTCCACAACAGCCCAAACTCCAACAAATGATGAGCTTCAGGAAGAAAATGAGTCCACTATTTTTCAACTGAACAGCTCCATTTTACACTTTGTTCTGTAAAGATCGTCAATTCCAGGGATGAAAATGAAACAAAACACAACTCCAGGTCTGTTTGTGATAAGATAAGATACATTTTCTTGATTCTTAGTTTAATAAATGTCAGTAAATATATATATGTACATTTATTTTTCAGATTTAAGACGGCTCAAGAATCCACTTCATAACACATAATGTATCTGATCAGTCTGGTAAGCTAGGTTCTCCGCTTTGGGAATCGTAAATGACCATCTTTCTCCTTTACGATTCCTTTACGATTCCTTTTTAATCCTCTCCCCCTAAATCTCTCTTCTGATTTTCAAGAGCCGTTCATCTCACCATAAAAAACATGACTTAAGTGACCGCTCCAGCTTTGATTCACGCTACACGCTCAAAAAAAAATCTAGCGTTATGGAAATCCCAAGGTCCCACGAGGCGATGCGGGCCTGGGGTGTGATTGGTTTGCGTTGCCGTGGGTGACCGTGACTTTGGGCAGATGTTGTGTTGTGATCAGACACATAAATCTCGCAAAGTGACAGAAGAATTTGAAAGTAAAATGTGATTGCGGTCTCCTCCTCCCTGTAGCCTTCACCCCATACGGAGACGGAGACGGGCAGAGAGACAGGAGGGTGTGGGTTCAATCACGGAGGAGTTATTGGAAGTCTGTAACGGCCGTTTTTTAGAGCGTTTTAGAGGCTAAAATCAGTTAAGGTTAAAGCGCTCATATGACCCTATTTTCTGAACTATGTTCTAATGGAGTTTCCTCATCACAAACACACCTGGAGTTGGGTTTTGTTTCATTCACACACATCACTTCTCTCAAATTGAAAACACTATTCCACCTTGTGATGTCATGTGGTGATACACTGTGTTTAACCTCCATGTAAGACCCGAACTCTTACATGGCTTTATTGATTTTTTCTCTTTGTTATCTGGGTTGATTGGGACCTGATGAGTGCAAAAACAAAGAATTATATTTTTTACATGATGTAGTTTCTGAAAAAAATATGTCCACAACATTCATTTATGTTTTAATTATTTTGATAATAACAATAACAATAAAGTCACAATTGAATCATGATTTGCAAAAAAGTGCCTTTTTTTTTTTTTTTTTTTTTTTAAAGTGCCTGAACAATCCAAAATGTGGTGGTTATATATGTTCCTAGGAGGCTACAACCCCATATACTGTATCTTCACTAGAATCATCAGACCTGGAATTGACTTTTTTTTCCCTCATATAAATATATATATATATAGTATATATATATATATATATATATATATATATATATATATATATATATATATATATATATATATATATACACATATTACATATATACACACACACAATGTGTGTGTGTATATATGTATGTGTATGACGAAAGCTCCTGACCATGCATGGAGGGTTCCATCCCAAGTCCAGCACCCTGAGACTGTACACGAGCCGGAAGGAAGGAGGCCGAGGACTAGTGAGTGTGGGAACCACTGTCCAGGATGAAACATCCAAGCTCCACAAGTACATCAGTGACAAGGCCCAGACTGATGACGTGCTCAGAGAATGTCTCAGACAGTGGGGCGCAGAGGAAGAGGTGCTGGAGGGACCATTATGGCAGGACAAACCCCTACATGGGGCGTACCACCGGAACATAACTGAAGTGGCTGATATCAAGAAATCCTACCAATGGCTGGAGAGGGCTGGTCTGAAGGACAGCACGGAGGCACTTATCCTGGCTGCACAGGAGCAGGCCTTGAGCACCCGAGCAATAGAGGCCCAGATCTACCACACCAGACAAGACCCAAGGTGTAGGTTGTGCAAAGAAGTGCCTGAGACAGTCCAGCACATAACTGCAGGGTGTAAGATGCTGGCAGGGAAAGCGTACATGGAGCGACATAACCAAGTAGCGGGCATAGTGTACAGAAACATCTGTGCAGAGTACGGGCTGGAAACCCCAGGATCAAGGTGGGAAACGCCTCCAAAGGTTGTGGAGAATGAGCGGGCCAAGATCCTGTGGGACTTCCAAATACAGACTGACAGAATGGTGATGGCGAACCAACCAGACATCGTGGTTCTGGATAAGCGGGAGAACCAAGCCGTGGTGGTGGACATTGCAATACCGAGCGATGGCAATGTCAGGAAAAAGGAACACGAGAAACTAGAGAAATACCAGGGGCTCAAAGAAGAGCTGGAGAGAGCCTGGAAGGTGAAAGCATCGGTGGTGCCTGTGGTGATCGGAGCACTCGGGGCCGTGACCCCCAAACTAGAGGAGTGGTTGCAGCAGATCCCAGGAAGGACAACAGACATCTCAGTCCAGAAAAGTGCAGTACTGGGAACAGCAAAGATACTGCGCAGAACTCTCAAGCTCTCAGGCCTCTGGTAGAGGACCCGAGCTGATGAGGGTGAGAGAGACCAACCACCGTGGAAGGTGAGAAATGCGTTTTTTTTTTTTTTTCACACACACATTGTATTTTTTTCCGGACTATAGAGCGCACCGGTAAATAAGCCGCATCCACTGTTTTTTTTTTTTTCAATTAAGAAAAAAGTTATACAAGCTGCAACTGGGCTAGAAGCTGATATCTATGTTGAAAAATGAAATATATTCACTGCATATACAGAACGATTTTGTACTGTAAATGTACATTTATGTACCTGAACAGATTCTTTCCGAACAGTGCCTTTTAACACGGCAGCAACTGTGCTGATTAAAATGAGGTCAAAAACATAAAAGAACCGGTAATTGATTACCTTCATTTCTCCTGTGCAGTGAAACCACAAGTCACTTTAATCATCTCCGCTGAAATTGACGCCGAGCTTACATGCAGCAGCACGGTAGAGGTCTGTGGGATTTTCAGCCCTGCTCCCGCCCGCAATAAGCTTTCAGAATGTTCTTTCAGAATGTTCTTATACATCCATAGTCCCGTTTTGTGTTGGGTCCCGCGGGTCCCGTGGGTGCAGGGTTCTACAGCACAGTTTCCTTCCTGGAGCAAGATCGATGCCTTCAACTTAAAACTTGCATCATACAAACTCCTTCGGGTGCTTTTCATGAAGCGGCGAGGATTTGAAAATAATTACCAGTTAGTAATTTGTCGTGCGTGTTATATCTGCTAAATAAAAAGGAGGATATTCTTCTTAGCATTCATTTTCCATCTATCTTGTTTTTGAAATTCCGGTTAGAGAGCCCCTAGCGGTGGAAAAAAGACCATATTAGCCGCTCCGTACTAAAAGCCGCATGGTTCAAAGCCTGGGAAAAAAGTAGCGGTTTATAGTCCGGAAAATGTGTGTGTGTGTGTATATGTATATGTATGTATGTATGTATATATATACATATATACATATATATATATATATATATATATATATATATATATATATATATATTAGTATAACAGTTTCCTAATAGCCTAAGCAATCAATGTTGTGTCTTTTTTTATGGAAACATGTTCACACATCTGGTTCAGATTCAGACTCAGAATCAGAAATGTTTTATTGAGTGAACAGGTTCACAACATTAGGAAATTACTGCGGTACTGGTTGAACTTTCTGTTCCAATATCAATAATATAAAAAATACCAATGTGCTTGCTAAAAATCGTGTTTTTTCTTGATTTCCGAAAACATTCAAATATGACTTAGGCAACGATGCTATAAGGCAAATGATAAGTAATATATTTAAAGTTTCTATATCACGCAAAATGGACTTGTGAGTGTCATGTTATGCTGCTACTACCTCATTAAAAAAAAAAAAAAAAAACATACCTGGAGTTGTGCTTCATTCATACGTGTAATCTTTTATTATCATGTCTATCTCCAAACCTCAAAATGCTCTGTTCCACCTGATGATGTCATGAAGCCGTAGTGTTCAAGTGAACAGCTCCTTTCACCTTTAGTTCAGTTCATCGACAATTTCAGGGTTGAAATTATCCAAATGATTCTATTGAAGGTCTGTGGACTTTATGGTATGGTATACTTTTTTATTTGTACAGGGACAGGGCACAACAATACAATAACCAAGACAGAAGACAGAAAACTAAAGGAAAGATGCTGGTGCCTGGTTATAGCATGAACGTTTACACCTGTAGTCCCTGAGCAGGCTGGAGAGATGAACTGACCAAAAATAAATAAAAACAGACATGACTTAGGGTTATAGTGTTGAAATACTATTCTAAAAACAACATACCTCATCATTCAAATCACACTCATCTCTAATGTGTACAGACTTGTACAGAGATCAACCACTTCTTTAAAAACACAGAGAGCACTTGCCAGATGACATCACAAGGTGGAACAGAGTGCTTTCTGTTTGAGAGAAGAGCCTAAATTTGCAGGGTTTATGTGTTAAACATGTGTGAATGAAACAAAACACAACTCCAAGTCTCCAACTCATACATACTACATACTACATTAGAACAGAAATAGAATGAAATATGGGCCCTTTAAACAAGACAGAAATATAGTAAAACAATCAAATATTATAGTATAGGTCCGTTAAGTAAACAATTCTTAAATAAAAACTTGTGAAATTTGAGATTTTCTGGATTCAAGTAATCTTCACTCTTCTTTACACACCATATTCACTCTAGGCAACCTAGAGGAAGTGTCTTGCTCAAGGACACAGCAAAACAATGTACTAGTCAGAGGTGGTATCTCCTAAATATGGACTTTTTTGTTTGTTTTACCATTGTCAGACAGGACTTAAATGCATATCCATGGATTTCAGAATAATAATACAAAAATGCACTGTTTCCTTAGTAACAGTTCAATCCTAAATATAATGAATGGCGAAAAGTCCTCAAAATATCACTCATAACAGATAGTTAATGGCATAATATTACATAATAGAATGTATTTATTTTATTTGGTTTATTTTTTATTTTTATGCCTTGTCATTTTATACGCGACCCTTTATTGAATTCTGAAAATGTATCACAAAAATTCTGCACAAAAACACATCTTTAAGCGCTCTGTAGATTTTCACGAGAGCAGATATCGACGTCGAGAAAGCTCTGATGAAATGTCCCACACCCTGCGCGTTGCTACACACACACACACACACACATTAAATTCACGTTGCCATGGGGACACGTAGTCATAAACTTTATCGATCCGCGCGGAGACATTTAAATAAAGCGCGGCCCTCACTCTGGCAGGTCAAATATTGAAGGTCAGGGTGAGGCTGCCGTGACCTCGTGTTGGCGGGTGGGCCTGATGCTTTTAGCCCTCATGTAGGTGGAGTATTGGCACGGTGATTTGTGAGTTTTAAGGCGGTATGGGATCGATTTAAGGTGGAATTGTCATCAATATCGATGTGACTGGCTGTCAAAAACAAAACTAAAATTTCCTCGATGAATCCATCCTTGTTTTCATTTGGTTTACACGTACGGTAGTGGAAAAGTGAGATCTAGTATTGGCTAATTTCAAACTCGATTTTGATACTAAGAAAGAGATTCAATACCGATGCTGATACTTCGATGAGAATAAAACACTCTTCCTTTAGACAATAGGACGTGATTTTCAACATTGAATCACAGCACTTTCCTCAGAGTTGGGAATAACGCTGTTTACATCATGTTATATGTAGAGGGATATACAGTGAGACCATAATTTAAATTTTTCATATGTTCATATGGACATTTGACATTAAACTTTTTGAATTTGAATTATAATGCTGTTTCCTCCTCTAAAACGTACCTGGAGCTGTTTGAGTAACCCTTCATTTCCAAAGCTCAAAATGCTCTGTTCTACCTTGTGATGTCATGAAGTGGTTACCAGATGCATTTTACCTTTTGTTCTGTAGAAAGTGGCAACTCTAGGGCTCAGATAGATTGATTCTAGTGAAGATGTAACTCAGTCTAAATATGCAGGGTTTCATTGCTGTACCTGAATTATCGTTCAATAAACGTGTTCATATTTCAGGCGAAGGTGAACTGAACACATTCATTCTGGTGACTGTGAACTCTGTCTATTTCAATTTGGTCAGTAGGGTGGCAGATTTCTTTAGCGTTCAAGGTGAAACACACCGTAAACAGCCCTTACTATTTAGTAGAAAAACATTCAATCTGGAAATAATACGAGCCACGAGTGTTGCATCGCCACATGTGTCATCAAAACAAGACCAAACAAAAAAGCAGCACGGAGGCGACTGGAGCAGGATTTGCACATTAATTCCTTAAGATTAATTCTTATGTCTAAAGATCAATTTAATTTTTGATACATGACTACATCAAAACAATGAACATGGCGTTGGACACTAGTGGCATCGTGAGCCAAGTCCCGGCTTTGAAGACGCCAGAAACACTCAAAGCTCCGTCTGGCACCATTTCAGATTCAGAAACGATAAAGACAAAGATGCGCTTGACAGAAGCAAAGAGACTTGAAGGCCTAATGGAGGTGAAGTACAGCGGAAATACAACCAACCTCAGGAACCACTTGTAACAGCTCAGGGAACAGCTCAAAAATGTTTCTAATAACACTAACCTCAATCCAGATCGGATCAGATCAAATCATGATCGATTCTGAATCTTGAGAAATGGAATCAAATTGATTTTTGGAATTTGAATCGATATCCAGCCCCAAGCAGGAGCAACAAGGATTCAAGGATCAAGGAACAAAGACTCTAAGACAAGGGAAGAACCTCACATTTATGAGCAAACTTTGCCCGCCGGCTTTTAAAAAGGAATTCCACACTTCAGTCACATCAACAGGAAACTTCAAACAACACATTGAAAAAAAAAGAATGAAAATGAACTAGTTCATTTTTTTGGAACTATGAACAAACTATTAATTCTAAACAATTATGAACTATGAACAAATTAGTTAATTTTGAAATTTGTGAACTGAACTTTGAACTAGTTCATGTAGACAATGAATTTTCTCAACACTGCAGGTTTGTGTGTTAAACATGTGTGAATAAAACAAAGCACAACTCCAGGTCTGTTTGTGATGAGGAAACATTCTAACATGGCTGGGAGCTGAAAGAGTCAAGTTTGCATAATATAGGACCTTAAAAAACACATTTTGCTGAGCAACAGCACTATATATGCAAATAACAAAAACAGGTTTCAAACTAAATTTCAATTTCAGTTTGAACACAGAAATCTAAAAATCTCTCCATATTTTACCATTCGATTTCCAACAGCTGGGAGGGCCAGTGCAGCCCTGAGTTCACAGTTTTTTTTTATGAAATCATTATTGGGGAATTTCATTTTAAAATTTGGAAACTGGAAATTTGGAATGGAAAATATCTGAGTGTCAAAAGATGAAACGCACTTTGACCATTTTAAAAGAAAACAGGGAGATTATTCTGACCAAACCCGAAGCATGACCGTAAGGGGCAGATATGAATAAAAGAAGAGAAGAGATAGACGAGTGAAGGACATGGGCTAAGAGAGAGAGAGAGGGAGGGCTGAGGAAAGAGAGAGAGCAAGAGAAATAGATAGAAAAGAGAGAGAATGGAGGAAAAAAGTAAGAATGAAGAGACATAAGAGAGAAGAGAAGGAGCGAGAAATAAAAGATAGAGAAGTTTGGAAGAAAGGAACTGAGGAAGAGAGAGAGAAACAGAGAGAGAAAGAGGATATGGATTCAGAGAGAGAGGAGAGAGGATTGAGAGAGAGAATGAGAAAGACACAGGTGAGAGAGAGGAGACAAAGAGAAAGATAGAAGAGAGAGCAAGCGAAGAGGAGATGGATACAGAGAGAGAAAGACAGAGAAGAGAGAGAGAGAAGAGGAGATGGACACAGAGAGAAAGAGAAAGACAGAGAAGAGAGAAAGAGGATATGGACACAGAGAGAGGAAGAGAAAGAGAGAGAAGAGAGTGAGGAGATGGACACAGAGAGAGGAAGAGAAAGACAGAGAAGAGAGAGAGGAGATGGACACACAGAGAAAGAGAAAGACAGACAGAGAGATAGACAGAGCAGAGAGAGGAGGCAGACAGATAGAGAGATAGACAGAGCAGAGAGCTAGAGAGAGGAGGCAGACAGCCAGAGAGAGAGAGCAGAGAGAGGAGGCAGACAGAGCAGAGAGAGGAGGCAGACAGACAGAGAGAGAGAGCAGAGAGAGGAGGCAGACAGCGATATAGACAGAGCAGAAAGAGGAGGCAGAGAGATAGACAGAGCAGAGATAGAGAGAGGAGGCAGACAGACAGAGCAGAGAGAGGATGCAGACAGAGAGATAGACAGAGCAGAGAGAGGAGGCAGACAGACAGAGAGAGAAGAGAGAGAAGGCAGAGAGATAGACAGAGCAGCGAGCTAGAGAGAGGAGGCAGACAGACAGAGAGAGAGCAAAGAGAGAGCAGAGAGAGGAGGCAGACAGAGAGATAGACAGAGCAGAGAGAGGAGGCAGACAGAGAGATAGAGCAGAGAGAGGAGGCAGACAGAGAGATAGACAGAGCAGAGAGAGGATGCAGACAGAGAGATAAGCAGAGCAGAGAGAGGATGCAGACAGAGAGATAGACAGAGCAGAGAGAGGCTGCAGACAGAAAGATAGACAGAGCAGAGAGAGGATGCAGACAGAGAGATAGACAGAGCAGAGAGAGGATGCAGACAGAGAGATAGACAGAGCAGAGAGAGGATGCAGACAGAGAGATAGACAGAGCAGAGAGAGGATGCAGACAGAGAGATAGACAGAGCAGAGAGAGGATGCAGACAGGATGTGTGTCCTTGTGCTTGTTCTGTTCTTTCACACTTGTGGAGCAGCAGATCTCAGGGACAGACTCCACAGCCTCGTACTTATATTAGACACAAGACACAGAACGTACAATAACACCAACGATTTAACACAGGTCACAGTAGAACACAGGAGAGAACGTGACTTTTATGGGCCGAAAAACAGACTCTGGGTGGACGTTAATATTTAGCCGATAACAATTTAACAACAGCACTTTTTATACAAACGACAAATCCAAATGAGTTTATTTTGCAGGGCTGTTTGATTCTTCACAAATGTGTCCATTTCTAAACCTTATTTATGTCACTCTCTCCTCTCTCTCTCTGTCACTCTCTCCTCCCTCTCTCTCTGTCACTCTCTCCTCTCTCTCTCTCTGTCACTCTCTCCTCCCTCTCTCTCTGTCACTCTCTCCTCCCTCTCTCTCTGTCACTCTCTTCTCCCTCTCTCTCTCTGTCACTCTCTCCTCTCTCTCTCTCTGTCACTCTCTCCTCCCTCTCTCTCTGTCACTCTCTCCTCTCTCTCTCTCTGTCACTCTCTCCTCCCTCTCTCTCTGTCACTCTCTCCTCCCTCTCTCTCTGTCACTCTCTCCTCTCTCTCTCTGTCACTCTCTCCTCCCTCTCTCTCTGTCACTCTCTCCTCTCTCTCTCTGTCACTCTCTCCTCTCTCTCTCTCTGTCACTCTCTCCTCCCTCTCTCCTCTCTCTCTCTCTATGTCACTCTCTCCTCCCTCTCTCTGTCACTCTCTCCTCTCTCTCTGTCACTCTCCTCCCTCTCTCTGTCACTCTCTCCTCTCTGTCACTCTCTCCTCCCTCTCTCTCTATGTCACTCTCTCCTCCCTCTCTCTGTCACTCTCTCCTCTCTCTCTCTGTCACTCTCTCCTCCCTCACTCTCTATGTCACTCTCTCCTCCCTCTCTCTCTCTGTCACTCTCTCTTCCCTCTCTTTCTATGTCACTCTCCCCTCCCTCTCTCTCTGTCACTCTCTCCTCCCTCTCTCTCTGTCACTCTCTCCTCCCTCTCTCTGTCACTCTCTCCTCTCTCTCTCTCTCCTCCCTCACTCTCTATGTCACTCTCTCCTCCCTCTCTCTCTCTCTGTCACTCTCTCTTCCCTCTCTTTCTATGTCACTCTCCCCTCCCTCTCTCTCTGTCACTCTCTCCTCCCTCTCTCTCTGTCACTCTCTCCTCCCTCTCTCTCTGTCATTCTCTCCTCTCTCTGTCACTCTCTCCTCCCTCTCTATGTCACTCTCTCCTCCCTCTCTCTCTCTGTCATTCTCTCCTCCCTCACTCTCTATGTCATTCTCTCCTCCCTCTCTATGTCACTCTCTCTTCCCTCTCTCTCTGTCACTCTCTCCTCCCGCTCTCCCTTTCACTCTCTCTGTCACTCTCTCTCTGTCACTCTCTCCTCCCTCTCTCTCTGTCACTCTCTCCTCTCTCTCTCTCTGTCACTCTCTCCTCGCTCTCTCTCTGTCACTCTTTCCTCCCTCTCTCTCTGTCACAATCTCTGTCAGTCTCTCCTCCCTCTCTCTATCACTCTCTCCTCCCTCTCTCTGTCAATCTCTCCTCCCTCTCCCTCTGTCACTCTCTTCTCCCTCTATTTCTCTGTCAATCTCTTCTCCCTCTCTCTCTGTCACTCTCTCCTACTTCTCTCTGTCACGCTCTTCTCCCTCCCTCTCTCTTTCACTCTTATCTCTCTCTCTCAGTGTCTCTCTCTCCTCCCACTGTCTCTCTTCTCCTTCTCTCTGTCACTCACTCTTCCCTTTGTCTGTCACTCTCTTCTCCCTCTCTCTGTGTCACCGTGTCTTCCCTCTCTCTCTGTCACTCTCTTCCTTCTTCCCTTTATCACTCTCTCTGCCTCGCTCTCTCTCTGTCACTATCATTGCTCTCGCTCCGTTGTCACTCTCTCCTCCCTCTTGTCTCTGTAATCCTTCTCTCTGTCAATCTCTCCTCCCTCTCTCTGTGTCTCTCTTCTCCTTTTCTCTCTGTCACTCTTCTTCCTCTCTCTTTCGCTCTCTCCTCACTCTCTCTTTTCCCCCTCTCTCTTTCTTCTCTCCCCTTCCCCTCCTATCTCAAACTTTTCTCTCTCCACCTTCTTTCTCATCCCTCTCACACAATTCCTGCTTCGCCATCTCTTTTCTCTTTCTCTCTTTGTCTCTCTTCTGTCTTTCTCTCTTCCCTTCCCTTCTCCTCTTTCTCATTCTCATCTCTCTCTCCATCCTCTTTTTCTCATCCCCTCTCTCTCGAAAATCCCCGAGCCTTCCCTCCTTCCCGATAAAGACAGACAAAATCATTTCTTTCTCTTATCATGGTAAAGGACGATTATACCTCTTTTCTCTGCTCAGAGAACATTCTTTCGCTCCTCCCTCCTTTATTTCTCATCTCTGCTCTCTCTTTTCTCTCATTTGTTCTCTTCACTGTCTCTTTCTTCCCTCTCTCCTCCCTTCTTTCCTGTCTCCTCATCCGCCTCTCTCTACCCCGTCTCATTTCTATTTACTGTTCCACTCTTTCTCTCGTCTTTCCATCCTCCATACCTCTCTCTCCATCTGCATTCCTTCCTCCCCCTCTCTTTCCTCTCCTCTTTCACTGCTGCTCTCTCCTCCCTCTAATGTCTCTCTCTTTCTCTCTAAAATACACAAACCGTCAAACCTTTCTGATAAACGACACAAACAAAACCATCTCTCTCTCATCACAGAAACAGCAGATGTAGTGCTCCCTCTTTCCTTAAACGTGAGCTCGCCGGCGCCCCCTAAAGCCCGGTTCATTCTTCATTTTGAGGAATCCCGCTTCATTTAGAGCGGCGCTTTATAAAAAATCCATGCGCGATTTCCCTGAACAGTAAAAGTGTCATAGGCGAAGCTCCTGACGGGTCTGTGAGGTGAGAAAACACTGAACCTGCTTCTAGACCATTTAAGTGAAATCTTTTTTGAATAACGGCCAATCGTAATGTCAAAAATAGTAAATGCTCACGTTTTTATACAGCGCTTTTCCACCTTCAAGGCGCTTTACATCATGGATCCATTCACACATTCATACATCAGCAAACGCAGACACTTTGATTCATTTGTGGTTTACTTTGGACGATCATAAACGCTAAACTTTTGTGCCTTCGTTAACGTTATTATTAGTTATACGGAAGAAGTAATGAAGATAAGAACTAAGAAAAAAAGTGATTGTATTTCTGTTCGAGGGGTTAATATATGGAACAGGCTGATTTAAAAAAGTCTAACACTGTAGAAGCCTTTAAAAAAAGAGTATAAAGCATTATGTTTTGAAAGATATAGTCCTGGAATCAGTGAATTACGCATTAAATTTTTTGTTTGAATTAAAATTTTGTCTCTTATATATACAGTAAGTTGTAAGTGCAATTGTAAATGCAAACTTGCTGTTCATACGCTGCTTTTCTTTCTTGGAATTTTGTCAGTTTAATAACGTTAACAGGGGTGTAACAATGTCCAAGCCTCACAATACGATATGGTCACAGTATGAACCTCACGGTAAGATAAGCTCACGATATGGTGGGAGGCCCACGATATTACGATATTCTACAGAATAACAAGACTGACATTCTAAAATGCTTTGACCAGTCAATTGGTACAACATTTATTGTCATTAGGGATGGAACAAAATCCAAATCTCTCTGTACCATATTTTCACCATGTACATCTCACCGTATGATATTTACTGCAATATTTTGACTGTGAATCTGCCACTTTTTCCTCTAAAAACGCCTTCACAAGACGATAAGACTATAATACGATAAGAACTAAGATAAGAACTAAGAAAAAAGTGACTGTATTTCTGTAAGAGGGTATATGGAACAACCTGAGTGATGATGTATAAAAGTCTAACACTTCAGAAGCCTTTAAAAAAAAAAAAAAGACTATAAATCATTGTGTTTTTAAAGTTATAGAGCTCTGGTATTAATGATTATGCATTAAATATTTTTTGGTTAAATTTAGATTTTGTCTCTTACACACACAGTAAGTCGTAAGTGAAATTGTAAATGCAAACTTGCTGTTATTTTCTTTCTTTCTCGGAATACTGTCATTGTTTAATAGGGTTTGACATTATATTACTTCAACCTAAACTCTTTCGGTCATGATCTAAGGGGTTGTAGTCTGTTTTATTTTGTTTTGTAGTGCTGCAAAATGGTGCACTGCTCAACTTTTCTGGTGCAGGGGCTGACCTTCCACCAGAAATGTTACGCAACGCACCTTTAAAATATCAATTTGTGGCCCTTGCTACCTTGCTAAGGATTTTAAAAGCTAATTATAGATTTAAAAAAAAACAACAACTAATCTATGTATTTATTATTTATTATTTAATTTATTTATTTATTTTATTATTATTACTTTTTTTTTACTTATTTATGTATGTATTTATTATGTTTCATTTCATTTATTTATTTAGTTAATTCTTTTTTTACTTATTTACTATTTCATTTAACTTATTTATTTCATTTCATTTATATTTTTTTATTATTATTATTATTATTATTATTATTATTATTATTATTATTATTATTATTATTATTATTATTATTATTACTTTTTAATTTATTTTTATTTTATTTTTATTTTATTTATTTATTTATTGATTGTTTTTTTACAAATTTTCATTGTGGTATATCTAGTAAACTTATATTTTTTTGTCGACTAGTTCATTGACAATAACAGGGACATTTATCCTATATTCAAACCCCCCGTGACCCATTTTTTGACCCCGCCCCCATTTGAAAACCGCATGCTCGTCCCCTTCCTCACGCAATCAAGTGCTATCCGTCTTTTTTTTAATTTTGCTGGTTGCTTTAGCTTGGAGACAATTACACGGCCTTCGTCAAATATTCATAACTCCTCCATTCTCGTGTCTCTCGAGCGTTTTGCCTGTGGTGAAACGTGCCCTCTCCGGTCTGTATGACGGCCCGTGCGCTGGGAATACTGTGGGGATTCTAAAGAGGAGGTGCTTAGCGTGTTAGCGTGTTATCTGTGTTGGATGTGCGTGTTTGGTCACGTCTGTTGTTTGGATGTAACGGGCCCCGTGCACACGCCTCGGGCACATGTGAGGGGGGAGCAGATGTTAGCGTGTTAGTGATAATGCTCTTATGGAAATGATGGCTTCACCAAAGGAAAAATAACAGCATTTAATATTTATGAAGAACAAAAAGATAATTAGGTCTTTTGAATGATGTGACTTTAATGCAAAATTGGGAAGAGGATGGAAATTTTGAAAAATAAAAAGTTCAAATTTCTGATTTATGTTCTAATGTTGTTCCCTCGTCACAAACAGATTTTGTGTTTTGTTTTGTTCACACATGTTTAACACACAAACCCTGCAGCTTTAGGCTGAGTTCTGCTCTCTGCAATACTACAAGAAGTGCTCCACTGTGTTCTTAAACTCCACACACCTTCACTAGAATCATTTGCATGATTTCAGCCCTGGAATTGACAATGATTATGTACTGAAGGCTTCCAAATGGATTTTTATTGCAACGTCGACGTCACTAAAATCAGATGGGGTCAGGAAGTAAAGACAGACGCACAGAACCCCGTTTACCTCCACCGACAACGCCAAAATGTCTAAATTCTGGGCAGTTTATGTTTGCTGCAAAAGCTCGAATCAGGAGAAAGACAAATGTTTTTTTTTTTTTTTCGTGTATTGAAAGCAGCGTGTCGCATGGGAGTTAGTTTCAAAAAACGTACAAGAAAAGATGACAAAAGTGATCGACAATCTCTAAAAACAGGAGAAACAGACAATGCTCGATTTTGCAGCGACCGCTTTGGAACAGGTAACGATTGTTCCTATTTTCAAAGTTTCATTTAGAAAGAAGAGCGTCGGAAGTGACAGGTAAACTGTAGCATTATAGGTCTGAACTTGTCACGCAAAAAGCCAAAAAGATGTGTTTAATGCCATACTGTGACACATTCCAGGCAAAGCAATAACTTCTCCATGGAAACAAGCAGAGCATACCCCATCAGAAAGGTGACATACAGTCTTCCCTCACTGTAACACAGTTCACTTTTCGTGGCCTCGCGGTTTCAGAGTTTTTTGTGGGAGATTTTGCACACTTTTTTTTTTTTTTTTTTACAGCATATGAATGTGCATTGCGTTCTGCGTTCCGATTGGCTGTTCTGCGTAATCAAAGGTGGCATGTCTCTCTATAAGAATCTTCTCACCCAGAATTAAAAACCTAAAAAGCCTTAAAACATACAGTAGAGAATAATTGTAAAAAATAGAGTTGACTACTTTGCGGATTTCAACTTTCAAAAAACTTACAGTGACCAGTTTGGAACAGTTAATGATTGTGTTATTTATGAATTCATATTTTCAAAGTTTTATTTGGAAAAAAGAGCATCGTAAGTGAAACTGCTGCATTATAGATCCGAACTTGTCACACAAAAAGCTTTATGCGGTGCTAAATTCATGATCTTACTGCTGTCATTTGGCGTTTTATACCTTTTTTAATCATTATTTTAGGTTCTCCTGCGGCGGCTGATTTTAATTCTAAATAGTTGAAGCCTCCAGGCCTTTAAAGACTTTCATTTAGTCTCAGTGTAACACGAGGTCGGCAGCACCAGATCATTTATTATATCCATCGCCTCAACACTGGGAAAATCCTCCAAATTGTAAGAAAAGTCCAACTTCTCCACATCCTACCTATAACCTATATTTAGATACATATAGATATATTTAGACTAATTTTTTCGCTGTAGCAGGTCTGTACTGGTCCGTTCAAACTTTTTGCGTACTCGCTGTTGCCCGCTGTGCTGTTTTGAAGCGGAGCAAAACACTTCCTGCGTGAAACCAGCCATGTCAAGATGGCCGTTAAAATACATTGTGCATCCTGTTCAGTTCCTTTCACAATAAAACTTACCGCTTTACCAAATTCAAACATTTCTGCCACATATACTATACATTTAGTGCACCTTTTTAAGTTGCTTTCAATTCATATTCAAACCAAATAATAATCCACATTTTTAGTAACAATAACATATTCAACGCAATAAATTTACAACACCAATCTCTACTGAACTAAAGCTAAAAGGAGCATCACAAGGTGGAACAGAGCAACTTGATGACTGACTATTAATAAAGTGTTAAACATGTGAATGAAACAAAACACAACTCCAGGTCTGTTTTTGAGCAGGGAACAACATTCTAACATGACTTAAAGCTCACAAAAGTCGGTTTTATGTCATATATTAAAGCTAATAAAAGTGCAATGCTTATAAAGTGAGTTTTGAGAGGAATGGCGCCTCAAATGCAGGACAATAAAGATGATGAAACATGCGGGAATCGCTCTAAAACGAATGATTCTGGGAAGACGTCGTCGGCAAAGCTCATTTCCACAGACTGTAAATGCTGGAGGTGCAGGAGTAGATCTGCTCTGGTGACGCCTCTGGATGGATGTGCAGATCCTTCCAACTCTTCCTCAAACTAAAGGATCTGCAGTGATAAATTAAACATGGGTCTGTGCTCCGACAGGGCAAACGGGGCTAAGGCCGAACCAGGGAAGCGTCGTACTGACAGAGGAGGAGAGAGAAAGAGGGAGGAAGAGAGCGAAGCATCATGTACTGACAGAGGAGGAGAGATAGTGAGGGAGGAAGAGAGAGAAGCATCATGTACTGACAGAGGAGGAGAGATAGTGAGGGAGGAAGAGAGAGAAGCATTGTGTAGTGACAGAGGAGGAGAGAGAAAGAGGGAAGAAGAGAGAGAAGCATCGTATACTGACAGAAGAGGAGAGAAAAAGAGGGAGGAAGAGAGAGAAGCATCATGTAGTGACAAGAGAAGATAAAGAAAGGGAGAGGGGAAGAGAGAGAAGCATCATGTACTTACAGAGGAGGAGAGAAAGAGGGAGGAAAAAAGAGAAGCAATGTATACTGACAGAGGAGGAGAGAAAAATAGGGAGGAAGAGAGAGAACTATTGTGTAGTGACAAGAGAAGAGAAAGAAAGGGAGAGGGGGAAGAGAGGGAAGCATTGTGTACTGAGAGAGGAGGAGAGAGATGGAGAGAGGGAGGGGGGAGAGAGAGAAGCATTGTACTGACAGAAGAGGAGAGAGAGAGGGAGGAAAGAGAGAGAGAAGCATCATACTGACAGAAGAGAAGAGAGAGAGAGGAAAGGGAGGAGAGAGAAGCATCGTACTGACAGAAGAGGAGTGAGAGAGGGAGGGAGGAGAGAGAGAAGCATCGTATACTGACAGAGGAGGAGAGAAAAAGAGGGAGGAAGAGAGAGAAGCATTGTGTAGTGACAGAGGAGGAGAGAGATGGAGAGAGGGAGGGAGGAAGAGAGAGAAGCATCGTGTAGTGACAGAGGAGGAGAGAGACGGAGAGAGGGAGGGAGGAAGAGAGAGAAGCATCGTGTACTGACAGGAGGAGAGAGAAAGAGGGAGGAAGAGAGAGAAGCATCGTGCATTGACAGAAGAGAAGAGAGAAGATGAGAGATAGAGGATGGGAGGAGAGAAGAGAGAGGGGAGAAGACAGAAAAAAGACAGGGGGAGGGAAGAGAGAAGGAGATGGGGAGAGAAGAGAGAGAGGGGGAGGGAAAAGAGATTGAGAAGGGGGAGGAAAGAGAGAGGGAGGGAGGAGAGAGAAGCATTGTGCACTGACAGAAAAGAAGAGAGAGAGAAGAAGAGGAAAGAGTAGAGAGAGAGGGAAGAGAGGGAGAGAGAGAAGGGGAGGAAAGAGAGAAATGCATTGTGTACTGACAAGAGAAGAGAAAGAAAGGAAGAGGGGGAAGAGAGAGAAGCATCGTACTGACAGAAGAGAAGAGAGGAAAGGGAGGAGGGAGAAGCATCGTGTACTGACAGAAGAGAAGAGCGAGAGGGAGGAGAGAAGCATCATGTACTGAAAGAGGAGGAGAGAGATGGGGAGAGGGAGGTGGAAGGAGAGAAGCATCATACTGACAGAGGAGAACAGAGAGAGAAAAGGGGAGGGAGAAGAGAGAGAGGCATCGTGTACTGACAGAAGAGAAAAGAGAGAGAGGGAGGAGAGAGAAGCATCGTACTGACAGAGGAGGAGAGAGACAGAGAGAGGGAGGAGAGAGAGAAGTATCGTGTAGTGACAGAAGAGAAGAGAGAGAGGGAGGAGAGAGAAGCATACTGACAGGAGGAGAGAAGAGAGGGAGGAGAGAGAGAAGCATCGTACTGACAGAAGAGAGAGAGAGGGGAGGAAAAAAGGAGAGGAAGAGAGGAGAGCAAGAGAGTGGGAGAAACGAGAGAGAAGCATCATGTACTGACAGAAGAGAAGAGAGGAGGAGAGGGGAAAGAGGGGAGAGAGAAGGAGATGTGTGTAGAGAGAGAGGGAGAAGAGAGAGGGGGCAGACAGAAAGATAGAAAGAGAGACAGAGAAAGGAGAAAAAGCAAAAGCAAGAGAGGGTAAAAATGGAGGGGGTAGAGAGAGGGGGTTCAAAAAGAGGGAAGAGAGACAAGGAGAGGGGGTAGAGGAAGAGAGAATGAGAGATACAGGGGGAGAGAGAGGAGGAGAGAGAGAAAAAAGAGATAGATAGAGTACAAAGAGAGAGAAAACACAAGAGGAGAGGAGGGCATAGAGAGAGATGAGAGAAGTGTAAAAAAGAAGAGAAAGAGAGGGGAGAAAAACAAGATAAGATGAGTTTTTTCATCTTATCTTGGCGAGGGGGATAGAGAGAGTGTAGGGAAAGAGAGAAAGATAGAGAGAAGGAAAGAGAAAATGAGAGAGGAAAGGAGGGTATATGGAGAGAAAGAGAATAAGAGAGAGAGAAAGAGAGAGAAAAAGGAGAAAGAGAGAGAAAATGAGATGAGGGTATAGAGAGAGAAGAGAGGGGGAGAACGAGAGAAAGAGATTGTGTGTAGAGAGAGAGAAGGAGAAAGGGAGAAGAGAGAGAAAGGGAAGGAGAGGATAAAGAAAGGGATTTAAAAAGAGGGAATAGAGACAGGGAAAGGGAGGTAGAAAAAGAGAGAGAGTGGGGACAGAGATGAGGTGACAGACAGAGGGGATGAAGAGAAATAGAAAACGACAGAATATAGACAGAGAAAGAACAGAGAGATGGAGAGGGTCAGAGAGGGAGGGAGAGCGACAGAGCGATGAGAGTGACAGGTGACAGAGTGATAAACGAGTGGAGGAGACAGGAGGAAGTGACAGAACAAGCGTCAGACGGAGATAGAGGAGAGGAGGAGAGGCAGATGTCTCCTGTCGCCGATCAAACACCAGACAAACTTGATCCGAGAGAGATGAGAAGAAAAAAAACGAAAGGACGGAGAAGAGGGAGGACAAAACGAGGAGGAAGTACGTGTCTCGCTCCGGTCTGCGCCGCCATCGATCCGTTTGGTTTTCCTGTGGTTTTCTACTGGAAACAGACGTCCGGAGAGAGGGAGAGAAAAGGAGAGATATTCCCCCAATCTCCTGTCCTCATATGTCCAGAGAGAGGGAGAGAGGGAGGGATCAGAAGGGGTGAAGAGAGAGGGAGAGAAGAGAGAGATATTTCCTCCAGTCTCCTGTCCACATATGTCCAGAGATAGGGAGAGAAAAGAGAGAGGGAGAGAAGAGGAAGAAGAGAAGGACAGAGGGAGAGAAGAGAACTTGAGAGGGGGACAGAGAGAGAAGAGAAATGAGAGAGGGAGAGAAGAGAGAGGGAGAGAAGAGAATGTGAGAGGGGAACAGAGGGAGAGAAGAAAAAGAAGAGAGCGGGAGAAAGAGAGAGGGAGGAAGCAAGAGGGAGGGAGAGAAAGGCAGAGGAAAGGCAGGTAAAGAGAAGAGAGGGAGAAAGGGAGAGAAGAGAAATTGAGAGGGGGAGAGAGGGACAGAGGAAGAGAACCCAAAGAAGAGAGAGAGAGAAGAGAGGGAATAAAAGAGACCGGGAGTGAGAGAGAGAAGGAGAGAAAACAGAGGGAGAGGGAGAGAAGCAAAAGAGAGAAAAGAGAGTGGGGGAGAGAGGGACAGAGGGAAAGAAGAGAGGGAGAAGACAGAAAAGAGAGAGGGAGAGATAGAGAGAGGGAGAGAGAGGAAGAGAGAGGGAGAGAAGAGTGAGGGGGAGAGAGAAAAGAGGGAGAGAAAAGGAGAGATATTTCCTTCACGCTCCTCTCCAAATATGTCCAGAGAGAGGAAGAGAAGAGAGGTGGAGGAAGGGAGAGATATTTCCTACATCCTCCTGTTGATATATGTCCAGAGAAAGAGAGAAAAGAGAGGGATAGGAGGAGAAAAGGAGAGATATTTCCTCCGGCCGCCTGTCCACATTTGTCCGGAAGACGTCCCTGGGGAGCGTACGTGAGTGGGGCTAAGAGGGGGGTCAGAGGGGGTCAGAGGGTAGTAAGGGGGGATCAGAGGGGGGTAAGAGGAGGTGGAGGAGGTGTTTGTTTCCGGTCTTATCGTCTTTTTCAACTGTGGGATTGATCATATTGGCAGATGCAGCACTGAAAAAAGGCCTATCAAAAAATAAGAAAAAAGACAAATTTTGAGGTAAAAATTAATTTTTAAGTGAAATTATCTGCCAGTGCAGTAAGAAATTTTCACTTGCCAAGTTTTCTTAAAACAAGACGAAATATGAATCTTGTTTGAAGCAGAAAACACTAGTTTCAAGTAATTATGGCAAGATTTTTCACCTTATTGGTTTGAGAAGGAAGTAAAAGAGGCTTAACCCGGCTTGATTTAATATAAAAAGTGCTTAGAATAAGTTGTAATATCTAGATAAGATAAATCAGGATGGAATCTCTTGAAACAAGAAAAAAAACTCATCTTATTAAGTAAAAAAAATCTTAAAATTGGTATTTTAAGATGAATCTGCTTAATTCAAGTCAGTTTAACTATGCTAGAAAATCCTTTTGTGTAGTGAGGGCAGGGTCAGATGAAGCACATCCAAGATTTTAGATGATATTACGTAAAATATTGGAATAATATTTCAGTATTAACCACAGGGGGCGCTCTGAGGTCGAGGGAAATATATGTCCAGCTTAACTGACCCATTGCATAAAGTGTAATATTTAAAGAACACTGTGTAAAGGCGTCTATAGCCCTCTTCATATGGGATTAGGTTTACCTGTGGACCTTTGGTGATTTGTAATAATTGCAGAGGACGTCTGAGGCCTTGTCCACACGTAGCCGGGTATCTGATAAACCGAAGATGTTTTGCTGCGTTTTGACCTGTCATCCACACGAACACGCATCAAAAACGAGTATTCAGGGAAAACTCCGGCCAAAGTGAAGATTTTTGAAAACTCCGTTTATGCCTGTTTGTGTGGACAGAGATAACTGGGGTTTTGCGTTTTAAAACGTCACTGTCTGCGCCAAAAAATATGAATCTGCCCTGACGTCAAACGTGCGACATTTGTTTAGGCTACTGCAAAAGCCAAAGCCAAAGCAGACTATGGATCGGAGTCCTTTCTTGAGAGCTGTGTGTGTGTTGAGAGCAGAATGACTCCGAGTCTGTCCAGACAAAGCAGCTCGGCGCCATGTTTTCTGTTGTTTAAGTTTAGGCGGAAGTGACGGCGGAGTGAGGGCTCAATGGAAATAACGCCATCTACAGGTTTGGAATGTGTATGAATGTGGTTGAAAACGCAGATGTTCGGTTATGTGTGGAAGGTGTTTTTTTTCGAAGACGAGGTGGTGTGGATAAAACTATTTTTATAAACGGAGGGGGGGAAATGTTCGGTTTTAAAAATACCCGGCTACGTGTGGACATGGCCTGAGATGTTAATCCCATGCAAATGCGCCATGTCTGTAATTTGTAAAGTAAAAATTCCATCGCTAATTACCTACTATATTTCACCAAACAGACGTCTGGTGATAATACTAGTCCCCTGCGAATCTGCATGTCAGTGTTGTTGTAATTGCGCGTCTTTTCTATCTATTCCTTTTATTTTCGCGGTCTTTTCTCTGTTTATTGTGCGCATTTTATATCTCTTTCCGGTTTGAGCAATGGACGCTGCGGTAGAAATTTTGATTAGTAGTTTTGAGCTTTTTAGGGGAAAATTCTAATACAGCCTCATAGCCTCTACATGGAAACCGATCGGCAAAAAGGGCAAGAGATCCAAGAGGAGAGACAATTCTCGCAGGATGTTGACCTGGATGGCGTGTGTAGCAGCGGTAACGAACATTTATTATTATTTTTTTTTAGCATACTTTATAAATTTACTTATTTAGCAGCGTGAAAGACAGAAACGTATGTGATGTTACGACATATCCGGTCGTAATTACCAGATGTCCCCAGGTTGTACTTATCCTGTGTGAATAGGGCTTATGGTATCTGAAGAATAATCATGTTCAAATCTAAGGACATTCATGTATCATAATTTGCCCATTTTACAATATAAAGGATGTTTTTGGTTCAAGGTTTGATAGTTAACAGAAAGACAAAAAAAGTGGTGTAAAAAAGTAAAATATAGAAGTTTAAAACTATAAAATATGTGGTATATATATTCTTTTTCAAAGTGTAACATGCAGCACCTTGTCTTGACCTCTGCAGTCATAATTACTGTCTGAGCTGTTCGACAAACCAGGAACCAAACACTGCACTGCACGCCTATGTGAGCAAAGACCAGAGGAGAGATGGAAGAGGAGAGGAAAGGAGAGAGGGACTGAAGATGAGAGGAGGGGAGGAGAGAGAGAGAGAAAAAGGAGGGGTATTAAAGAGCCTAGAGTATTTAAGTTTATGTGAGCGCAGACGAGAGGAGAGAGGGGGAAAAAGAGGGGGAGACTGAAGATGAGAGAGGAAGAGGAGAGGAGAGAGAGGGAAAGAAAAAGAGAGGAAAAGAGAGGGGGGAATGAAGATGGGAGAGGAAGAGGTTAGGAGAGACTGGGAGAGAAGAAAGAAAGAGAGGGGGAGAATGAAGATGGGAGCAGGTTAGGAGAGGAGAAAGGGGGAAACAGAGAGCGAGAGAGAAAGAGAGGGGGTGAGAATGAAGACAGGAGCAGAAGAAGTTAAGCGAGACTGGGAGAGAAGAAAGAAAGAGAGGGGGAGAATGAAGATGGAAGAGGAGGAGAGGGGGAAAGAGAAAAAAGGGGGAGAATGAAGATGGGAGCAGGTTAGGAGAGGAGAAAGGGGGAAAGAGAGAGAGAGAGAGAGAGAGAGAGTGGAGGAATGAAGACAGGAGTGGAAGAGGTTAGGAGAGACGGGGAGAGGTGAGAGAAAAAAAGAGAGGGGGAAAATGAAGACGTGAGCGGAAGAGGGATAGATAGAGAGAGAGAAAGGAGGAGTATTAAAGAGCGTAGAGTATTAGAGCCTAAGTGAGCGCAGAAGGAGAGAGGAGGAAAAGGGAGAAAGAGAGGGGAGGAGAGAGATGGATAAACAAGGTATTAAAGAGAGAGCGAGAGTAAGGAGAGAGAAAGAGAGGGAGAGGAAGAAATGGGGGAAAGAGAGAGTGAAATAGTAAAAGTGAAAGAGGGACATAAAGAGTAAAAAAAGTGAGAGAGGAGCAGAGGTATCGATCAGGCCACATGTGTGAGCGTAGAGCCCCGGGATGAGAGACAAGTCAAGGGTAAAAAACGACAGGACCCCCTACCCCCCCTCTCTCATGGAGGGAGGGATGGAGGGAGGGAGAGATGGATCGATCCATCGCCTCACACAGAGGGGGGAGTGTGAGTTACAGGGGGAAGTTTAACGCAGAAGTTTTAGAGGTGAATCACGAGGGTCCTGTGGGGTGGGTCGTACAGTTCTATATATTTACAGTTTTTTTTCAATAGCTTTAACACATTTTTAAAAATCTGGTCATTTCACACAGTTCTCTTGACACCGCTCTCATTCATAAACACACGTGAGCACTGAATTCTCCTCGTTTTTCCAATACTACAGGTCTGTTCTTATGTGCGAAAGGTTTTTGACCCAAACTCTGTCACTTTCAACATAGAAAGTGAAACCGAACAGTAAATCGGAACATCTGAGAACCAAAGGATTTCACACATGAGACAAATGAACAAAATAGCACAGAAAATATGTGACCAAAGATGTGATGGGAAAACTGGATTTTGCTGAAATTCGGTTCAGGATTTCATGTGAGCTGTTTTGCAAATGTCAGTTTTCAACAGATAAATGTGCCAAAACAACTGAAACAAACAGTAAAGAGAACCTATTGTGTTTTTGTCTGATAGTTGTAATTTATGACCCCTGTGGCTCATTATGTTATAAATTGCACATTTTAAATCACAATATTCATCTAAAACAACTTAATAAAAGAAACAAGTCCACTGATTTCCAAATAGGCTCTGTTCACGCATAAAGCCGCTACACACTACAGGATTTTTCGGTCTTAAGCGATTTTTAAACGTAAAAAGCGCACACCACAGACACGAGGAGAATCTTACGAGACTAAAAATCTCCAATCTCAAAGACTCCAGCGGGATCTGTCTGCGGACCACAGGATGTAAAGCTGTGAGCAGAATGGCGTCAGCTGTTTCCTGTCTACAGTAAAACCACTCGGTCTGAGACTCTGAAGTGTTCAAAGATCAGAGCTCAAAGTCCAAACTGTGTTATTATTATTTGTGAAATGTGGTGCGATACTTCAGATACAGGATTTTTAAAGCATAAAAGATTGGAGATAAAGTCCACAGGAAATCGAGCCACTATCACTAATCTGCAGCTTCACCTCGATATGTGCGCTGTGTGGATGTAAACAAACACACGTGAGGAACTATCTCGACTTTTTAGCTTTGAAGAACGTTTCAAACTGGCTTAATAGCGCGGTTTTGTGGACTGGATGTCATTATTTGTGGAGGACAATTTCTATGGATAATGTGGATGAGATGCTGCACTTTAAATGTACAAGAGGTGAGGAATAAAGTCTTTATTTTTGCTATATTTTGTATCTGTGTCCATCACTCCTCTGCCCCTGACGCTCTGTTTTATTGGCTGTTACTGTAGCGTTGCTGATGTTTACTGGTTATGATCTGAAACTGACTCCACACATGAGGAGCAGCGGCTTCAAAATCCCACACGAACATAAAAAGTCGGGTCACGCCTCCCTGAACTCTGGGAGAAGAAATCGCAGCCAAAATCGGGCAAATTCTCTTGTAGTATGCGGCGGCCTTTATGTCACAAACCAGGAAGATGTTTGGAAACATGTGATGAGTCTTTGCTGTAGAGCTCATTGTGATGTTTAGAACAGTAATGATTAAATGTAGTGCATATGAATAAGTTCAGGTTCAGGAGCAGGACCACGCCTCAATGCCCTCGCCTCCTCTCCAGCCAATCACAGCTCACTTCTACTTTCACAGCTTAGTTTATGAAGGCCTAAATATATTTTCTTATTTTAAGATTTCTTGAGATAATTTCACTTGTTTCTAGAGCATATTCACTTAAAATAGGTGTATTTTTCTAGTTTTAAGATGGGTATTTTTGTAATGTACTGTGGAACATTCTAGGCAGAGCAATGATGTATTCAATTTTTATTATTACACTGCAAAAAAGGCCTATCAAAAATAAGAAAGAAAACAAAACATTGAGGAAAAAAATGCCCTATTTTAAATGAAATTATCTGTCAGTGCAGTAAGAAATTTTCACTTACCAAGACAAAATATTAATGTTGTTCTATGCAGAAAACACTAGTTCAAGTATTTATGGCAAGAATTCTCACCTTATTGGTTTGAGAAGGAAGTTAAAGAGGCTTAACCTGGCTTGATTTAATATAAAAAAAAGTGCTTAGAATAAGTTGTAATATCTACATAAGATATATCAGGATGGAAAATCTCGAAACAAGTTTAAAAAATCTTATCTTATTAAGTAAAAAAAATCTTAAAATTGATCTTTTAAGATGGATCTGCTTAATTCAAGTCAGTTTAACTATGCTAGAAAATCCTTTTTTGTAGTGTAGTCTGTCTATGTCTCCAAAGCTCAAAATACTCTGTTCCACCATATGATGTCATGAAGCGGGTGTTTTAGCTCAGTAGAGTTTGGCAATTCCACAGCAGAAATCATCCAAATGATTCTAGAGAAGGTGGATGGAGTTTAAAACACTCAATGGAGCACTTCCTGTATTACCACATGCCATCACAAGGTAGAACTGGGTATTTCCTGTGTGAGTAAAGACCCCAGCCTAAATATGCAGATCAGAAAATAACGTAATAACTTTAACTCTGCGTCCGTATCAGAACACCAGTAGATTTTTCCACATTCCAACATTCCCCTGTCACTTTCTGTCCAATATCTTTCAAAATAAAAAAGTACACAACCCCTCAAAGCCCTCTCCACGTGCATTAAATACTTGACTTCCTACCGCAGTTCCTAAGCAACTAATCACAGTTGCATCTCCATGGAAACATGTCCATAGAAAGACACAGCGGCATTAGCGTGGCATTAGCGACACGTAGCACCCAGTGATTCAGCCATGCATTACATTCCAGTGCACTTGAGCGGAGCTGTGAAAGATCTGGAGAGGAGCCGCTTTTGTGTTTAGTCTAATGGGACTGAGCTATTAGCGATATGAAGCTGTCAGGAGGGCCGGGAATACAGAATAGGTCTGGTCACCCTATCATATGGAGATTCTGAGCGGAAATTTGGGTCAGGAGTAGCAAAATTGAAGATTTAAACACTTAAATCTACCAGGAAATTACTTAAAAGTAGTGAAATGATCTGTCCGTGAAGCAAGATCATTTTACTGGACAAGTTCTCTTAAAAAAAAATTCCTCTAATCTAAAATGAAACTAGTAAGTAATCTAAACAGAACTAGTAAATTGATAATAAATCTGAAAACAAGATGAATAACCTGATAGAAGTTCTAAACTCTTGGTCAGATCAGAGTGATTTGCTAGCCTTGGTGAGCTTCATTTGACTGGAGCCAAACACTAAGGTTGAAGTCGCACTCCTTTAGGCTATTTCTTTGTACAGTCTAATTGACTTGTCAAAAGGAATTATTCTTCATTACAAACATATTTAATTATCCTGCCTCTAGGGTGACCATAATTTCAAAAGAAAAAAGGGGAAATTTCTGTTTTTTTTGTGGTTGGTAATAATAAAATTGTGAAGTGAGTGCGTAATTAAGGAAAATTGTTATGAAGAAACTATTCATGACTAACATGTGAGTCAGAAGAGTCACGATTTCTTTGTGTCATATTTAAGCAGCTTTTCTGTATTTTACCAAAACAAATTATAATGTATGTTAGGGTTAGTAGGTTAGGCTTCCCAGCATTTTACCGGTGTATACTGTATTACCATGACTAATTAATAATAATTTTGTTGCATTCAGAAACAGAATAGCAGCATTATATTTGAAGATAAGGCACAAGTTCTGATCAAACTAAACTCCAACCCCCCCGCCAAAAAAAACAAAAAAACCTAGATTTTTTATTTAAAAAACTCGATTCACGATTCAATTCGATTTGAATATAGCAAGCAGCCAAAACTTTCACCATGTTGTGAAAACCTCTCTTCTCAATCAAATAAATTGGATGCATTTCATATGGTGCACAGTAGGGATGGAAATTTGATCGATCAATTATCAATTAATCATTGACGTTTCTATATTAAAAGTGTCATCAATCTTATTACTATAACTCAACTCTACAATATATAAGCCATAAGGAGTATAGAGCCACATCAGCCCGTGTGACATTAGAATGTCTTTAATGCAGCTTTGGCACATTTGTTTACGTTCTACAGAAACAAAACTTAAAACCACATGGCTCATTTGCATAAATTCTAAATGCTGGAAAAAAGCAACTCTTTCCTTGTGCGCTGATGTGGTCAGCTTCAGTCGGACTAAAGGACACGACAATTTGTTTGTGCTTCTGCCGTTCTCGGGGGAAAGTGAAAGACACACTGCAAGAAGTGACTACGAAAAGACTACAGGAAGTCTTGGCGAATGTAAAATGTACGCACTGTATATATACAGTACATATACATTAAATATTGATTTTCCGAAAAAACAAATTGATTTGTCTTGCCAACTCGATTTTTATTTTAAATCCATGTGCCCAGCCCTAACACCAAGACAAGAAAAGCACAGAAGAGGCAGATTTGGAATAAAAAGTAAAAGGCGACAGTCCACGGCGAATGATATTTCCCACTGCAGCATGTTGCATCTGACAGACCTGCACTCTCGGCACTTGGAAAAGTTACCATCTCCTCCGTGAAAGTCTGACTTCGCCCTCAAGCGGGAACTTTCTCCTCTTCAGCGCCTCGTCCCCTCTTGACTCTCGGCGTTCAATAAAACGTCTCCATCACAAACTTTTCACACATGAAGCGTCAGTCAGGTTTTTTCCTTTTCCTCGCTGCGTGCGGATGGATATCTCCGAGCGTAACGATGTTTGAAGAGGAGAGAGAGCGGAGGGGAGAAAGTCGGCACTGTGTCCCGTGTCTGAAGCGACTGTGTGGGATCTCTGGCCTGACGCAGGGTCATAGCTCCAGCAACATTTGCTGTCTCTCCCCTGCCATTTGGTCTGAAGCCAAAATTCTCCTAATATTATATTAGGTCCTTATGAGCTAGGTCCTTATGCGTTAGGTCCTTTTAACAGTACTAAAATTGACATCATTGCTACTTTTTGATACCTCAGGATACTGTATTACCACCCAACCCTAATGTATGCCTCTCTTTACTGTTGGCTGGTCAAAAATAGGGACATTTCTTGTATAAAACTGGGACAAATCAGTGGTTTTGGATAAATCTGCTGGGACAGGAGACACCGTGCTCAAAACTGGGACTGTTCCCGGGTAAATAGGGACGTCTGGACACTCTACCTACCACACAAATGAGTTCTAGATTTGTACTTTTGTATTACTGACCTTGATGACACATAATCCTGTACTTACACCGTCTTCTTTACAAAGACCGTTTCACATTTCACACCCTCCCTTTACCTTTCTAGGTCTTTTGTTCGGTCCAGCATCAATATCTCCTCCACAAACGCCTGTACTGTACATGAAGACCGCCGGCTGAGATCCGCTAAAGATCCGGCTCCCCATTGGCGCAGAATTGAATCTTTTAAAGGGCTGTGACCACTCGGTGCGGTCCTGCGTCTATTTTACTTTATGCGTGTGTCAACGAGATAAGTACCAACAAAAGCAATCCAAGCATCTCACCCTGAATAGGAAATTGGCTTTTTTGAACGTGTTTTGCTTGATAACATGCAAATCTCGGGGTATAAGGTCACTCGCGCTCCCTTTTTGCAGCGTAATACCAAGAATTTACCGCTTGTTCCTGTAGGTACGGCTTATCTCATTTGACACAAGCGCTAACCCCCGGAGATGCAAGCTTTTTTGCGGCGTTGATGTAAATTTAGAGGTTTAAAGCGGCGGGTTACATGCTAGGACGTCCTGGAGATGGTAAAACACACCAGTGGACAGGTTTATAGAGAGATAAACCAGTTTGACGGGATGGTGTGGGAGGAGGGATGGCCACAAGATAAGCTCCACAAGAAATGTAATGGTGATTTTACAGATAGGAAAAGGGCAAAGGACTCATCTGATATGAGTCTGCATCGGTCTAGGGGAATTTGAATTATTTATTTATGAAGCGTTTAGAGACCTGTAGAGTGTAGGAAAAGAGAAAGATTTGAACGGCTTTTACAGAGGAGGTGTTATGCAAAACTGACTTTTTTGAGCTGTCTGTCATGTTATAGTGTTGTTGCTACAGACTGTATAAAAAAAGTGGACTGAGTGTGACACCCACAGCATTCAGCTCCAGGAAAATGAAGCTCATTGAGGCTTGCGGTTATAGGGGTAATTTAGCTATGGGCTAATTGATTTACAGGCAAAATACTGAAATAAAAACACCAGAATCATCTAGAGTGGGTTAACACCATAGTCCAGGGTTGGGCAATTACTTTTTTTCCATGGGGCCACGTGAGAAACAGAAAATGCTGTGCATAATATTAATTGAATTTTTTTATTAAAGTAAATATCAGTAAATATCATTGTTTTGACATGCTGTTGAGACTGGTAAGAGTTTATGTTATAACTAAGCAATGAAAAAGTGAGGTTGCCCTACAAAAATGTCATTTAAAAACACCTAAAATAAAAGCAATGCAGCTTTAGTCCATGCATGAGGTCAAATTATAAAATATGTTTATTGTGTAATTCCAAATTACTTTAAGAGGGCCGGTCAGAGTCAACCAAAAGGTTGGATGTGGCCCAGGAGCTGGACAATGCCCAGGTCTGCCATAGACTGTATAAAGAAGAGGACTAAGCAAGTGTGAAATCACCCACAGCGTTCAGCTCCAGTCAAATGAAACTGGCGATGCCAGCGGTTATAGGAACGATTTGGAGCCAAAAAATCCTATTCATATTATAGTATGAATAGGATTTTTTTATGGACAAAATAGCAAAATTAAAAACACCAGGGTCATGTAGTGTGGATGAATACATACATTTGAGACTGAAATACTGAAACAGCAGCAGTTACAGAGAGAGGGGCCACAGTATTCCAGTGTAAGTCAATGGGAGCCAGAGTCAGAAGGAGCCGGAAGAGAATGCTCCCTTCCTATTTGGAACATGGAAGCTAACACATTAGCTACGCCCATTTACATTATCATCATCAAACTTATTACAGACTCTTGGTCCAGAGTTAAAAAAGACAGAATGAACAAACACACAATATTCCTAACAAAATGCAGTACCAGTGCCTCCACAGTTCGGACGGGTTCCTCGTGGTACTGAGATTGCCATTTGTGAGGCTCATGATAAAGCTGTTCTCAGTCATTAAGGCGACAGATGAATCTGTGCATTAAACAGCACAGATTTGCATGAAAAGTTCTGATGCCTGCTGACACAGACAGGTTACTTGCACTTTCCCATCTCAATATTTTCAACAAAATGCTTAGGCAGTCATTATACACCACATTGAGTATATATACAGTGTAGGGCTAATATGCACATTTTAGGACCAAAATCAGGAGCCTGGCAGCAGCAGTTACAGAGAGAGGAGCAATGTTTTTTCAATACAAAGTGAATTGGAGCTGGAGTTCATGGCGCTGAAAGTACGTCCACGCTCACTTCTTATTTTCCTATTTGGCGGATGTTCCATGGTGATTTAAATGTGTCACGTGTTAACAAGGAATACCCCAAAGAGGTGTAATACCCCCTCTTTAAGAACATGAGCTACTATATTCAGATGAGTGTAAAATGACTGGCCCCCTACAAACAGCTCATCATATGTCCGTGGTGCACACAGGTGTAGAAGCCGTAAGCCTAGAGCAGGGGTGTCAAACTCATTTTGGTCCGGGGGCCGTATGCAACCTACTTTGATCCCAAAAGGGCCGGATCAGAAAACTCAGTTCTCTCTTCAAGTTATTGTATTTTTCTCCGTGTCTCGTAGTGGTGTTTAAGATTATATTCCTCGAGCAACGCCACTTGTTCCAAACACACTGAGCACAGATTTCCCATTCACCTCTGTCAACAAATAAGAATTAGACTATTTTTCTTGGGAAATCCTGAACTCAGCATCTGCTTTTCTCATTTTTTGACATTTTGCTGATGAGGGTCACGGTCGACAGTCAAAACGATCGTCCTTTAAGAGCGTTTGGAAAGAGGAGTCTTTTGTCATTTGTGCTGCTCTGGTGGGAGTTGCAATGTACAGAAACGCCGGAGACGCTGCTATGCTAAACGGTGCAGAAAATTAACAGAAAAATCAGAAAATTTTAAGTATTTTAATAGAAAAATCAGCCGAGGGCCAGATTAAAGGTCTTGGAGGGCCGGATCTGGCCCCCGGGCCGCATGTTTGACACATGTGGCCTAGAGGAACATGCACTCACATCAGAACTGGGAATAAATCTGGAATGGACCAGGAGGACTAGAACAAGACCTTTACTCAATTATTTCAGATCCAGAACTGCTAATCTCTCCTGAACTAAAAATAAAAGGTAGCTGTTAACTTAAAATACAATCAAATTTTAAAACAAGAACCACTAAGAAATGCGGAGCTCCAATCACTTCACTTCAACAGAGCTTTTAACATGAAATATTCAAGTGTGACCTCATTTACCAGACAAAACACAAACAAACCCAAGTGTTTTGTGTCAGAACAAAGAGTTCTCAGGCTCCCCACACAACTCCTCATGCTCCTCAGATCAGGCCCTGCTCAATTTAAGCTTAAAGCTGACATAACTTTATTCCCACAGGGACATGAGGCCTCTGCATTTGATCAAACCTACTAGTACTACTGCTGCTGCTGCTACTACTACTACTACAACAACTACTACTACTACTACTACTACTACTACTACTGCTACTACTACTGCTACTACTACTGCTACTACTACTACTACTGCTACTACTACTACTACTACTACTACTGCTACTACTACTGCTACTACTACTACTACTACTACTACTACTGCTACTACTGCTACTACTACTGCTACTACTACTACTGCTACTACTACTGCTACTACTACTACTGCTACTACTACTACTACTACTACTACTACCATCATCACACTACCACCACTACTACCACTACTACCACCACTACTACTACCGCTACTACCACTGCCACCACTACTACCACTGCTACTACCACTGCTACCACTACTACTGCTACTACCACTGCTACTACTACTACTACTACTACCACAACCACTACCACTACTACTACTACCACAACCACTACTACTACCTGCTACCTACCACTGCTACTAATACCACTGCTGCTACCACTGCTGCCGCTACTACTACTACCACAACCACTACTGCTACTACCACTACCGCCGCTACTACTACTACCAACCACTACTACTACTACTACTACTACTACAACCACTACCACTGCCAATACTACCACTGCTACTACTACTACCACTACTACAACCACTGCTACTACTACCACTGCCACTACTACTACCGCCGCTACCACTGCCGCTACTACCACTACTGCTGCTACCACTACCGCTGCTGCCACTACTACTACCACTGCCGCTACTACCATCACTACACTGCCGCCGCCACCGCCGCTACCACTACCATCTACCGCCAATACCGCTGCTGCCATCTACTACTACCACCGCCGCCGCTGCCACTACTGCTGCTACCACCGCCGCTGCCTACCTATCATTACTACCGCCGCCGCCACTACCACTACCACCGCTACCACCGCCTGCCTGCCACTACCTACTCTGCTACTACCACCACTGCTGCCACCACGCCGCCGCTACTACCACTACCACTGCCACTACTACCACTACCGCCGCTACCGCCGCCGCTGCTACCACTACCGCCACTACCGCTGCCGCTACCACTACTACCGCCGCTGCCACCACCGCTGCTGCCATCTACCACTGCCGCTACCACTACTACCACCACCGCCGCCGCCGCTACCACCACTACCACCACCGCTACTACCGCCGCTGCTACCACTGCTGCCACTACCGCCGCTGCCAATACCACTCACTACCGCTACCACTACTACTACTACCACCGCTACTACCATCACCACTACTACTACTACCACAACCACTACCACTACCACCATACCACTACTACACTGCTACTACCACCGCCACTACCACTGCCACTACCACTGCTACTACCACTACTGCCACTACCACTGCCACTACCATCACTACTACTACTACCACAACCACTACTACCACTACCACTACCACTACTACTACTACCGCTACTACCACTGCCACTAATACCACTGCTGCTACCACTGCTGCCGCCACTACTACTACCACAACCACTACTGCTACTACTACTACCGCCGCTACTACTACTACCACAACCACTACCTACTACTACTACCACTACCACAACCACTACTACCGCCACTACCACTACCACTGCCACTACTACCACCGCTACCACTACCACTGCTGCTACCACTGCCGCTACTACTACCGCCTGCTGCCACTACTACCACTACCGCCGCCTACATCTACTACCACTACCGCCTGCCACTGCTGCCGCCATCTACTACTACCGCTAATACCGCCGCTGCCACTACTACCACTACCGCCGCTGCTGCCACCTACCGCCGCCACTGCCTACCACCTATTACCACCGCCGCCTGCTACTACCACTACCACTACTGCCACTACCGCTGCCGCTACCACTACTTCGCCACTACCACTACCGCCGCTACCACCGCCGCTGCCACTACCACTACCACCGCTACCACCATCACCACCGCCGCCACCGCCGCCGCCACTACCACTGCTACCGCCGCCGCTACCACTACTACCGCCGCCGCCGCTACCACTGCCGCTACCACTACTACTACCACCGCTGCCGCTACCACTACCACCACTACTGCTACCACTGCCGCCGCCACCGCTGCCACTACCGCCGCCGCTACTACCACTACCACCGCTACTACCACTACCACCGCTACTACCGCCGCCGCTACTACTACCACTACCGCCGCTACCACCGCATGCCACCACTGCTGCTACCACCGCCGCCGCCACCACCACCACTACTGCTACCACTACTACTACTGCTACTACTGCTGCTGCTACTACAACTACTACTGCTGCTACTACTGCTGCTGCTACTACTACTGCTGCTACTACTACTACTGCTGCTGCTGCTACTACTACTACTACTACTGCTGCTACTACTACTGTGCTACTACTACTACTACTACTGCTGCTGCTGCTGCTGCTGCTGCTACTACTACTACTACTACTACTACTACTATTACTACGACGACGACTACTACTATTGGTACTACTACTACTATTCCTACTGCTACTACTACTGTTACTACTACTACTACTACTACTACTACTACTACTACTACTACTACTACTACTACTACTACTACTACTGTTGTTGCTACTACTACTACTACCCCTACTACTGCTGCTACTGCTACTGTTGCTGCTACTACTGCTGCTATTACGACTACTAATACTACTATTACTACTGTTGCTGCTACTGCTACTACTACTACCATTACCATTGTTGCTGTTGCTGCTGCTACTACTACTACTACTACTACTGCTATTACTACTACTACTACTACTAGTACTACTACTACTTTTACTCCAAAACCAAAGAAGCTATGTTCTTGTAACCTTCACATCTCTTCGCTTTTAGTTAATTCACTGCTCTTTGTCTTATTTACCTGTTTTAACATTTTTATTGTTGTTTTGCACTTCATCTATTTTTACTTGCACTCTGTAAAGCACTTTGTGATTTTATCTGTGAAAGGTGCTATATAAATAAAGTTTACTTACTTACTTACTTACATCTCATTTCTGGTCTTCTAAACATGTTTGGAGAGGCTTTTCTGAAGTGAGTGTGTTATTTTCATTGGCTGTTTGTGTTTAGTGGATCAGGTGGTGTGGGACTGCAGAGGGCCTGACCCCAATCACAGTAAGAACCAGAGGGGGCGCCACAGAGAGGACGCACTAACACAATGAGAGGAAGGCGAGGAACTATGGAAGTGTGGACTCACCCCAAATTTTCTGCTCCAAATTTGAAATAAATGTGAATATGTAAGAATCTACACGGTTGGGGTGGTTGATACTAAAAAATATTACTATGTATGCTGTAGTACTACTGGTGATACTACGACTGTACAGCTGCCACTACTGCATCTTCTAAAACCAAAACAAAAACTCCTACTAATACTATTACTACTACTACAAATACTGCAACTTACAGCTGATTGTTATCCTTGTTCCATGTACAACTATACTACTACAACTGCTACTACAACTACTGTTACAACTGCCCCCACTACTACGACTACTACTCCAGCTACTACAACTACTATTACAACTGCCACTACTACTACTACTACTATTACTACTACTACTACTACTACTACTATTACAGCTGTCACCACTACTTCTACTACTAATACTACTATTACTACTACAACTCCTACTATCATAACTACTCTAACTACCACAACTACTACAACTACTATCACTGCTATTACTACTACAAGTACTGCCGTTTACTGCGGATTTTCATTCTTGTTCCAACTACTACAACTGCTACTACTGTCATCACTACTACTACTACTACTACTACCATCGCTACTACAGCTACTACTACTACTACTGCTACTTCTACAACTATTACAACTACCAACAGTACTACTACCACTACTGCTGCTGCTAGTTTTACTAAAACTGCTCCTACTGCCGCTAGGGCGACTAGTACTTAAAAGTATAGTAATTACTAAATGATACACAGAGTCAGAGTAGTTAGTCCATCAGTCATTCTGTTAATATTTAGTTAATATTACTACTACTATTACCACTCCTAGTTCCCTGTGTCCCTGTAGTGGACACACTGCTGTCAACATGGTCCTCCTCATTTAAATGGAGATGTTTGTGTTTGAGCCTCAGGGTGAGGGAGGCTGATACAGGCTCGGAACAATTAACCCTCAACCCCACTGTGGAACAAGAGGTACACAAATAATGAAGTATAGTAACTATACAATGACTCTCGTGTATAGAGTCTTCAAATTTGCATCTGTGTTAGAAATGCATTTGAATTTGCACAGTACATAATAGTTAGTTGAGCAAAAAATACACTCTACAGACAAAAGAAATGTTTCAGTCCATTTTAATGGGTCACAGTAGCTCAGTAGTGTGTTCGTCCTCAGATCCGATGGTCGCCAGTTCAAATCCTGCTCTCCACATAAACTTTAATGGGAGAACAGTCAGATGAAAGAATGTTGTCATTGTGTCCTTGGGCAAGACACTTAACCCCCCTCGCCCTCAGTGTCTGCGCACACTGGTGTATGAGTTTGTGTGAATGGGTGAGTGGTTCCTTGATGTAAAGCGCTTTGAGCCTTGAAGGTGGAAAAGTGTTGTATAAAAATGGTCAGTTCTCAGCTTGTGTGGTTTAATGGAGGTCTAGAGCCTGTTGTCTGAGTGAAAGGGCCTGACACAGCTCTCATTCACCAACATGTGATCAGTGTTTTTTTCAGTACTGCAGGACTGTTTTCATGTGGCAAAGGACACCTGCCTAATCTTTCAATACACAAACTTGAAACAGCGAAAAAGTACTATTTGTGAGCACCAAAAATCTAACCACAGGATTTCATACATGTTTCAAACAAGAGAGAGACCTCACAGACATACTGAGGTGTATATATTTATAATTGTACTCTAGCCTCCAACAGCAGAATGTATGAATATAGAGACATACATACATACAGACAGTATAGTGTAGGTCCAGTGTGATGTGTAAATGTGATTTTGCAGAACACATACACATGACATATTAGTGTGCATGTGTTTGCCCAAGTTCCAGTTTTCTTCAGCATAAAAAAGACCCTTTGATCTCATACTACATCAAGTTTGAGATTGATAACATGTGCCCTTGATGTGTATCTGTAAAATGTGGCCCCCAGAGTCAGACTGCAGTAAACAGGGCGTCTCTGTGGCCCGTGAAAGTAGGACTGCGACTCACCTGACTGACCGAGCACAGAAAACACATGACCAAAGCCTGAGAGTCGTGATGGTCAAACTCGCTTTTGAAGATGATTGATCTGTTTTGAATGTAAAACTGCATTCTGCTGAGATGAAATTAAGTTCTTAAAAACCCAAATTCTGTTTAGAATTTTGTGTGAGCTGTTTTGCAAATGTCAATTTTCTTACAGAAAAAGTGTCAAAGCAATTTGAAAAAAAAAAAAAAAACATGAAATAATCGCTGAAGGACATTTTTATGTTATGTTAATTTTTGAGAAGTTGTTGGTTCCCCAGCAATGAGTAGGACATTTGACTCCTGTGTGCGTGCGTGCATGTGTGCGTGTGTGCGTGTGTGTGCATGTGTGTGTCTTAGTGTGTGTAATGTGTTACAGTCTAAAGTCTAAAATCAGGGCAAACAGATGGAGAATGAACCTCCCAGAAGAGACAGAGATTACATACAAACAGGAGACAGACTGCACACAAACTAGTAGTAGTAGTAGAAGTATCAGCCGTAGTAGTAGCTGTAATAGTAGTACTGCTGTGTGTAAAAGAGGCACAGCACCTTCATTGTCTGAGGAAACTGTCCTTTTCCCGTGCAGACCGAACCATAAGGACACTGTTCTATAAAACATTTATGGAATCAGTTTGAACTTTTTCACTGGTCTCATGGTTCAGGAGCATCTCTGCTAAAAACAACAACTCCCTGATTCAGTTGATTAAATGGGCGAGTGAGGTGATTGTCCATCCTCAGAACAGCCTGGACTTCCTGTACACACTTACAGCGGATGTCCCGGAATATTCTAAATGACATGCAACATCGCAAGATCGAGAACAAATCATTTTAAAAGGAGTTTCGTTCCAGCTTCTATTGTATTTATGAATAAATTGTAATCTATTTATTTATCATGCTTTTGATATAGTTAATATTTATTGTGATTTTTAGCTAAGTGAGATGAATTAATATATTTATAGAACAAAACCTTCTGCACTGGAGCTCTGTAACACTTCATTAGTAATTGTGTTTTATTTGTGTTTATTGTGTAGAGCAGGGATGTCCAAACTTTTTACATTGAGGGACATATATTAAAACACAGACCAGCGTGAGGGTCAATCAAGGGTCATAGACTGATGGCCAAAACAGTGAGTAATCAAATCTGTGCATTTATAACAAGTTTGAATGACCCTCTAGATCTTTGTTCATGCTCAGACCTTCAAAAGGACACACAAATTTGCTTTATCAAAGTAGATTTCAAAAACATGCAGTAAAAAGTACTACTTGCGGTAGTATGAGCCAATTCACCTGGAAGCCTGAAGGCCAAACCAACTGGTCTGAGGGCCACATTTGGCCCCTGGGCCATAGTTTGGACATGCCTGGTGTAGAGTGTGGAAGAATGAAATGTGAAATGTTGGACCAGCCTCTCAAATCTGCAAAACAAATTTACCTACAGGTACAAATAAAGCAACCTAGCCTAACCTAAGCAACCTAGTAGTAGTAATAGTATCAGTAAGAGTAATAGCAGTAGTGGTAGCAGCCGTAATAGTAGTTGTAGTAGTATCAGTAAGGATAGTAGCGGTAGTGGTAGTCGCAGTAATAGTAGTAGTATTATCAGTAAGAGTAGTAGCAGTACTGGTAGTCGCAGTAATAGTAGTAGTATTATCAGTACGAGTAGTAGCAGTAGTGGTAGCAGCAGTAACAGTAGTAGTATCAGTAAGAGTAGTAGCAATAGTGGTAGTCGCAGTAATAGTAGTAGTAGTAGTATCAGTAAGAATAGTAGCAGTAGCGGTAGTCGCAGTAATAGTAGTAGTATTATGAGTAAGAGTAGTAGCAGTAGAGGTAGCAGCAGTAATAGTGGTAGTATTAGGACGTGTCACTCCTCTTGTATAAATGTGTACACATGTTGTAGTATAAAGTAGATCAGAGGTGCGCAGTGTCAGAGGGTAAAACCCTCAGGACAAACAGGACAGACGAGTCTCGCTCGCGGTGTCGCCTCCCGGCTCACGGACCATGATTCACTGCAAATGAAATGTCACCGTGGCAGCCGCTAATACAGCCCGCCCACTGCCCACAAGACTAAGTGAATCCTACAACAGAGAGAGGGAGGAGGAAGAAGAGAAAGAAAGGGATTATGTTAGGTAGAGAATGGTGAAAGAGCAAGAGAGACTGAAGTAGAAAGAGGGTCTGTATCATAATTTAATAAGATGCTATTCAGGTTACAGTGACAGAAATATCTGAATTTGTAATAAAAATTATTACCTATAATCAGGCGGGCCATAGTTTGGTTTATAGAGGCAAAGAAAAGAGAGAAAGACAAATGTCCAAAAGAAAAAGTAGGGTTATTGAGTCACCGATCGAGGAGCCAAGAGTGATAGAAGAGAGGGAGAAGGAATGAGAGAAAGCAGAAAGAGACCTCTGGGGGTAATCGGGGCAAACTAACAGATGGAGAATGAGGCTCCCAGAAGAGACACAGATTACATTGAAAACAGGACAGAGACTGCACGCAAACGACTGCCGTGACATGTGATCGAAGGTGACATGTTCTCTGTCAGCCAGCCCAAATGAGCATCAGGACAAAAGGTGGAGGCAGTATTTCCCCACAAAGGTATCAGCGCTGTCAGAGGATATGGTCCTGAGATTACTCTGGACAGTTTGTGAAGACGATCTCTAGAGGAAAACAGTGACTCTAGTGTTAGTGCCCTGTTCAGTCCCAAAGTACCACATTTAAAATGATACAGTGAGATTAATAAAATTAGAGTAAGTGATATCCCTGTCTTTAATTGCTTGATTTAAAGGGGAACTCCGGTATGTTTGAAGCTAAAGTCCATTGCTAGAGGTGGTGGAATTCTGTCAGAAGCCAAAAAAACGGCACAGATCAGTGTTGCCTTGGTGGAGATCTCACTGTAGCAGTGAGTCTGTCAAGGCAACAAATTAGTGTAGTGATGGGGGCAAGTTCTTAACTTCCATGTAAAATGCCAATTTGCTTCACAGTGAAGAAGCTTAACACCACTTTAACCCATTTTACAACAGCCACGATTCAAACAAAACGCTCTGCCTGGCTCACTCATTAGTGCCGACTCCAGCGGTGGCGAGCGGCTAGTACCCACCAGTAGCAACAAGTGAGGATTTTCAAAAAATATAATTCACTCATAAATAAATGGGATTAGAAACGACATTGGCGATCGAGTCTCTTGGGCTTTCGCATGCGCAGTGGGAAATCAACAAAGGTAAGTCTAAGGCTGCTTATAAAGTTGTTTTATAACGTTTCCAGACACTAATGAGTGAGCCAGGCAGAGCGTTTTGTTTGTTAGACTCGTGGCTGTTGTAAGATGGGTTAAAGTGGTGTTAAGCTTTGGCATTTTACCTGGAAGTTAAGAACTTGCCTCCATCACTACACGAGTTTGTTGCCTTGACAGACTCACTGCCACAGCGAGATCTCCACCGAGGCAACACTGATCTGTGCCACCTCTAGCAATTGACTTTAGCTTCAAATGTGCTGGAGTCTCCCTTTAAATACACCATTTTGCAGATGAACTCCTGTTTTCACCTCCATCGGTACACGCCCACTGCTCTGTACTAACTTTGCTCTGCTTTTACCCCTGAATCAGCACAGAAAAGCAGCACAGTCATTTTGGCACAAATGAAAATGAAATCCACTACTCACTAGTGACGTGCAGATATCCACAAACTCTGATGTGGTGACGATGTTTACAGCGACGTCAGCTCCCACTGGGCCCCACAATGTTCTAAGTCAGCGGCCTTGTTTCTTTTATTAAGTTGGTTTAGATGAATATTGCGATTTAAATTGTGCAGATTATAACATAATGATACACGGGCTTCATATATAATAAATGTAGAGCAGACAAAAGCGCAATGTCTGCTTTAATGTCTGCCGTATAGACATATAAACTCTTACAGTGTATTTAAACCAGGAGTCTCCTTTTTCCACCAGTGAGCTACTTTTACCAAACGAAAATGCCAAAAGAGCTACTAGATTTAGCAGTCACAAGAAAGAAAGAAAGAAAGAAAGAAAGAAAGAAAAGAAGCATTATCAGTTTATTAGTGTACAAAGTTAGGCAGAAAAATTATTCTTGTACAATGGTAAAAGGCATTTAAATTATCAAATTTTAGTTATTCAGCACACTACAAGAAAAAAATCAGAAATCCCTTGGTGAGTTACTTGGAAGGAGGTGGAGAGAGCTACAGGTTGGAGACCCCTGATTTAAACAGATCTCCCTGTATATATACTTACAGTGTATTTAAACATTAGTCCATATAGAGACACACACAAAAGGCAGTCAGTCAATTTCAGTCTTAAACAACTTTTAAATATGAAACAAACAGTGCACACCACAGACACAAAGAGAAACTTATGAGACTTAAAATCTCTGATCGCAAAGACTGCAGTGGGATCTGTGTGTGGACCGTGGGATATAAAGTTGTGAGTGCAATCCCATCTACTGTTTCCTGTCTACAGTAAAACCACTCGCTCTGAGACTCTGAAGTGTTCAAAGATCAGAGCTCTGCACTGCTAGTTTAGATACAAGTCCAAACTATGTTATTATTATTTGTGAAAAGTGGAGCAATACTTCAGATACAGGCTTTTTAAAGCATAAAATATCGACGATAAAGTGCAGGAAGTAGATTCACTCTCGATAATCTGCAGCTTCACCTCGATCCGTGCTCTGTGTGGATGTAAATAGACACACATGAGGGAATACTTTCGCCTTTTTATTTAATTACCATTTAATAACATGGTTTTGTGGACTGGATGTCATTATTTGCGGAGGACAAATTCTATGGATAATGTGGGTGAGATGCTGCAGTTTAAATTTACCACTTTATGAGAGGTGACTGATAAAATCTTTATTATACTATTTCCAGAGTTTGTATGTTGTATCTCTGTGTCCGTCACTCCTTTACTCCTGATGCTCTGTTTTCTCGGCAGTTTCCGTAGCGTTGCTGATGTTTACTGGTTACGATCTGACACCGACACCACACATAAAGAGCACAGCGGCTTCAAAATTGCACACGAAGACACAAAGTCGGGTCACACCTCCCCGAGAAGAAATCGTAGCCAAAATCGGGCAAATTCTCCTGTAGTGTGTGGCGGCCTTTACAGTATATTTATAGACACACACATTTGCAGTATATTTAAACAGTGGTCCTAGTATAGATACACACATTTGCAGTATATTTAAACAGTGGTCCTAGTATAGATACACACATTTGCAGTATATTTAAACATTGGTCCCTGTATAGATACACACTTTTGCAGTATATTTAAACGCTGCTTCTATAGAGACGTGTGTGGAGCATTTTGCTGTATTGACAGGAGCAGCTGTAGCCTCAGGACTCACCTCAGGCCGGTTCAGTTTGGCCCAAAGAGTCCCAGGATCCTGACAGCTCTGCTCCTCTGCTCAAACACTGCACCCACAGCACCCAAAGCACTCGACTTATTTCACCTGTGCTGCTACTAAAACAGCATCATCTACTACTACTACAACTACAACTGCCACTGCAATCTACTAATACAACGGCCTCACCAGAACTACTACTACTACCACCACTACTACAATCTACTAATACAACGGCCTCACCAGAACTACTACTACTACCACCACTACTACAATCTACTAATACAACGGCCTCACCAGAACTACTACTACTAATACTATTACTACTGCTACTACTACTACAATCTACTAATACAACAACCTCACCACCACCACTACTACTGCTACTACTACTACTACTACTACTACTACTACTACTACTACTACCACTACTACTACTACTGCTACTTTTACAATCTACTAGTACTATCACGTCACCACCACAACTACTATTACTACTACTACTAATACTTTTACAATCTACGAGTACTATCACCTCACCAGAACTACTACTGCTACTAGTACTACTACTACTACTACTACTACTACTACTACTACTACTACTACTACTACTACTATTGCTACAATCCACTAATACAGCCACCTCACCACAACTGCTACTATTATTACTACTACTACTACTACTACAATCTACTAATACAATCACCTGACCACAATTAATACTACTACTACTGCTTCTATAATCTACTAATACAGCCACCTCACTACAACTACTACCACTACATCTACTACTACTACAACTACTACTAAGACTACCACTACTAATACTATTATAATCTACTAATACTACCATCTCACCAGAACTACTACTTCTAATACTACTACAATCTACTAATACTACCACCTCACTACAACTATGACCACTACATCTACTACTACTACCACTACTAATACTAATACTACTACAATCTACTAATACTGCCACCTCACCAGAACTAGTACTGCTAATACTACTACTACCACAGTTTACTAATCCAGCCACCTCACCAGAATCCAATAGTGCAATGACCTCAGCAGAACCCACTGTAATTTAGCCTAATAACACCAATCAGTGAGTGTGTAAACAGAGAGGAGCCGGAGCTGTGCTGGTGGGATCCTGCAGAGGAATCATGCCATATTCAGTTTAATAGAAGAGCTCAAGGGTACATCACATCACCATTTAAAAGCACTTACACCAACCACACTATGGACACTCACTGATGGCTCCTCATACCGACAATTCTCTCACTTAAATCTAAATCTCTAGCATCAGCCGGCAGTTTTTCAGTTAGTCACTCTCACCTTTTAGTCGAAAATCAAATGCTTAAACAGCACCATGAACGCTCAGAGTGATCGCAGGCTCCGGGAAATGCGCTGTTTAAACCCATTTTGTTGTTTTTTCTTAAGTTTTCATCCTCCTAAACTCCTAAACATTCCGCCATAGAGATATACATAGAACACCCCAAGGACAATGTCATGGCAAAGTCTCAATCACAGTTTATAGTTGATTTTGTGTGGTCATGTTGTTCAGATTTGATTTAAAATTGGTTGTGGGTTAGATTCCTGATCTCTGTGAGTGGAGTTTGCAGTTAGGAAGTGACATTGAAGAGCTTCCGGCTCAGTCAACTCAGGCTCCAATTCACTTTGTATAAAAACAAACAAACAAAAAAACTGTAGCTGCTGCTATGAGTCTCGTAATTTTGGTCTTAAAGTGTTCATTCAAATCCGTTCTACAAGATCCTGGTGTTTTTATTCCACTATTTTGTCATTTCATGCCTCATTTGACTGGAGCTGAACACTATGGGTGACGTCACTCCCTTAGTCTGCCTCTTTATAAAGTCTATCCAAATCCAAATCCACTTTATTTATATAGCACATTTTACAAACAGAGCAGTTTCTAAAGTGCTGCACAGAGATAAAACATAAACAATACAAACATTTGGTCATACCAGTCCTAAAACAATAAAACCAGTAAACTCAAATTAAAGCAACACCATAAAAATCACAAAGTGGAATTAAAATAAATAAAATAAAATAGATAACAGACACAGAGGACCACACAACTCACGCAGTAAAAGTGGGTTTTAAGACGAGACTTAAAACACTCGATTGTAGGGGCTGTTCGGACATAAGGGGCAGAGCGTTCCACAGTTTAGGGCCGGCTACAGAGAAAGCCCGATCCCCCCTGGTTTTAAGTCTCGACTTTGGCACCACAAGCTGGAGTTGGCCCTCGGACCTCGGCTTGTGCGCGGGGGTGTAAATGTCTATGGTCCTCCCTGAGTTATGGTCTCCTCCTCTCAGTAGAAGGAGGTTGTGGGTGAGTTCCCACCTCCAGATTGGTGGACCCCTTTTCCTCGCCTCGCTCGGGTTGGCTCCAGTAACCCGTCCGGTGATTGTCGTATTGGAATCCCACGCGCCACCAATCCGCAGCTTCCACCCACCAGTGCCGCCCTGCATAAAAGTCCAGAGTATCTGCAAGGCCGGATTATCCGTATGGGCTGGTGGCACGGTGCCCAGGGGCAGCACCATTCACAACCAGTGGGGGGCACCACATGACACAAACTTTAAAAATGTTTTTTGTAATTTGTATGTTATTCACTTGAAAATGTTAAATGGCTATACATAACTAGTCATTTCATAATAACAATAATAAATAATGATAATACTGAACAAATCAAGATTAGATAACCATTAATTCCCCCTTCTCCAAATCTGTCAGTTGAGTCAGTCCACAAGTATGAGTATGAGTAAGAGAAAACTAAAAAAAGAGAATGAGAAAGTTAAGTTATTGAGATTTTTTTCATTGAGATAATGATGATGATATGATGCACATATTGAACTGAGACATTTGAATATGCCTACATGTGTATAGTTGCAGGCTGTAAGTTAGTTAGTGTGTGTGTGTGTGTGTGTGTGTGCGTGTGTGTGTGTGTGTGTGTGTGTGTGTGTGTGTGAGGGGGACATTCATCTTTGAGGGGCACCACATTGGCTTAATACGGCCCTGGTACTTGCAAGTCTGGGCGGCTGGGTCACTCCGAACAGCGCGCCTTCAGGATTGTGGCTCCTTGAACTTACTGTAACTGAGACACTAGAGGTCGCTCCATTTGTTGTAATTTGTTGAAGTTTGATTTAGTTTACTTTCGAGTTTTTTGTATACTTTATTTTTTGCCTGTTAATTAAAAGGGTCTCCTATTATTTACTATTTATAGTCTATGTTACTTCCTTTCACGCCTTGGAATGTGTAGTTACTGATGAAACGATATCAAAATCTGATACTTTCACGATATGCAGCTCACGGTTCTATATCTATTATTATTTTGTGAAGGTGAACAGAATGTGAATACGGTCGTCCCTCACAATAATGCGGTTCACCTTTCGCGGCCTCGCTGTTTTGCCGAATTTTGTTAGTGTACATGCATGCCTCCCCAGTGCGCCTCAGTTTAGATTGCAGCGGCTGTCTGAGAAAAGTGTATAAAGTGTTAAAACATATATAATAATTTTTTTTAAATATAGCCGACGACTTTGCGGATTTCTCCTATTGCGGGTTATTTTTAGAACGTAACCCGCGATAAACGAGGGACCGCTGTAATCAAAAGTGTTAGAAAAGCCATGAAAAGCTTGTGCTACTGTTATAATATGAAGAATCAAGCTTGAAAAAAGCTTAAGAACTGTTATTTCTTCATGTCGTCTGCACTGACAACACCAAAGGATCATGGTCTATGTAGTTCCTCTGTTTTTTTAGCTGTTTCTGCCTGTCTCCTGCTCTCAGTATAAGGAGGTTGTGGGTAAGACTCCTGCTCTCTGTGAGTGGAGAGCGTGCATGTTCTCCCACAGTTCACCACTGTGGCAGAGTGGTTAGCCTGTCTTCTGTCAGTTTGCGGAGGCTGTGGGCGTTTGTGTCGGTTTTTCCTCTTCCCTCTTTTGTCTCAGAATGTTCAGACAGTGATTAAAGCTGAGTCACATCAGGAGTTCACGTCAATCAATCTCCAGAGTCATTAGAGACTTTACAACGTTTCTACTGTAGCAGAGGGTCTGTCAAATAATTCTCCGTGGAGTTTGTATCTTTAAGGAGACAGAACTAGACAAAGTTACAAGTCAGATCTGTGGAGAGGCGACTCCGCTCACAGTCCGAATGCCTGTTTTTGTAGGTATTTTAAGCTATGAATCCACTTGTAAATGCAGAAATGTAAAGTAGAGTTGTTTAATGTCATACTGTGGAGCATTCCAAGCAGAGAAATGACATTTCCATGGAAACAAGAAGGTGACGGACCTCCAACCAAAAAGTTGCACAATGGATCTTTAAAGCTTATCCTCGTATAAATGTCTCAGTGTTCAGTGTTGCTTTGTTCTCTTAATTTCTCCATCTCTCCCCTTTTCTTCTCCTTCACCCATGCTCCATCTCTCCTCCTCTCTTCTCTACCTCTTCTCTTGCTCTCCTCCTCCTCTCCTTCTCTTTTCCTTCAATCAACCAATCAATCAAACTGTATTTATAGAGCGCTTTTCATACAAGAAATGCAGCACAAAGTGCCTTCTCCAGCTCTCCTCCTCTCCTCTGTCTCTGTTTTTCTCCCCCTCTCCATCTCTTCTTTTCCTTCTCTCCTCCTCTCTCAGGTTCTCTCCATCTCTCCTCCTCTTCTCTCCGTCATCTCTTTTCCCATCTCCTTCATCTGCTCCTCCTCGTATCATTCTCTCCTCCTCTCTATTGCTTTCCCACTCTTCTCCATCTCTCCTCCATCCCTCCTGTCACCCATCGCTCTCCACTCCTCCATCTCTCCTCCACCTCTTATCTGGCTCTCCTCCTCTTCTTCTTCATCCATGCTCCATCTCTTCATCTCTCCTCCTCTTTTCCTTCTCCAGCTCTCCTCCTCTCCTCTGTCTCTCTATTTTTCCTCCCCCTCTCCAGCTCATCTTTTCATTCTCTCCTTCCCTCTCTGGTTCTCTCCATCTCTCCTCCTTCTTTCCTTCTCACCTCTCTTCTCCTTCATATCCTTTTCCCTCTCCTCCATCTACTCCTCCTCTCATCATTCTTTCCTCCACTCTATTGCCTTCCCATCTTCCATCTCTCCTCCCTCTCGCCTTCATCCCTCCCCCTGTCAACTATCGCTCTCCACTCCTCCATCTCTCCTCCACCTCTTCTCTTGCTCTCCTCCTCTTCCATCCCTCCTCTCCATCTCTCCTCCCTCACTCCTGGCTCTACCTCTATGTTTCCTGCCCCTCTCCATCTCTCCTTTTTCTTCTCTCCTCCCCTCTCTGGTTCTCTCCATCTCTCCTCCTTCTTTCCTCCTCCTCTCCTTATTCCTCCTCCTTCTCTCCTCATCCCTCCTCCATCCCTCCTCTATGTCTCCATCTCTCCTCCCTCACTCCTGCCCCTGGCTCTACCTCTCCTTCATCTATCTATCTATCTATCTATCTATCTATCTATCCATCTGTCGATATATCCATCTATCACTCCTGGCCTCTCCTCTATCTCTCATTTCTTCTTTTTGTTTTCATCTCTTCTTCTCTCCCGATCTCTTCTTCCTTTCTCCCCCTTCTCTCCTCCCCCTCACCTCTTCTCCTCCATCTGCTCCTCCTCTCTTCCACCCCTCCTCATTCTCTCCTCCATCGCTCTATCTCTCTCCCTCTTCATCCATGCTTGATCTCTCCATCTTTCTTCTCCTTCTCTCTCCTCCATCTCCTCTCCTCCATCTCTCCATCACCCTCTTCCTCTCCTCCATCCCTCTTTCATCTCCTCCGCTCATAAAAACCGTTTCATCACAAACCCAAATGAAAACTGTGACAGAGAGAGGGAAAAGTAAGGATTATAAAGTGCATGTTTACGCTGGAAGATAATAAAACATGAGGGAGTTTTTTGGGTTGTTGGTGCGATTCCTGACAGAAGAATCCATCACTGCCGTTTTAACAAGCCCACTCCTGCGTCTTTTATCTTCGAACGCACATTTAGACATTTTGGAACCACGAGAAGCTTTTGTTTTTCTGTCCACAGAGCTGTTATTATCTGAAGTCTGTCTGCATAATCACTGCTCTGAAATATTAGTCATGCATTAAGATTCCAACAGCTATATTTTGGAATTTTTTTTTTTTTTTTTTTTTCTGAAATAGCAGGATGCTTTTGTGCAGTTCTTTTACTGGTGACCTTAATTAATTATTTTTTTAAGTTAATTTTATTTTAGTCCTTTAAATTGTGTTAAAACTGAAAAAATGTGGTAATGTTTAACTTGCATTTAAAGGTGCTGTAGCTGATTTTAAGACCTACTGCACTTTTGTCTGTTATAAAGTTATAATCAATGATGCCCGTGAATTGCTATATGAGTCTGGACATTTTAAATCGCAATATTCATCCAAAACGACTTAATAAAAGAAACACGCCCGCTGATTTCTGTGTTAGAAAACTGCACTTCGCACTAGAGATTTTTTCATCCGTCATCCTCCGTCCGCTATCCGTTTGCACCCACGGTTTTTGACCAATTTTCAAAACTGCACCTGCCCACCATCCGCCGATTGATTTTTGAGTTTAGAACAAACATTTTAGAGCAAACAAACTACGGACCCTCGATAAAAACACCAACTCTATAGCTCATTCATTCCAAACTTCGCTCAAAATGCATGTTCACATTCTTGATCCTAAGCTCATAAAATAGCAGCATGTAGCTTAGAACTTTGTAGCAGAAGCTCTGAGTTCGGGTAACAGAAGAAGGCAACAGCGCTAAAAACTCGAGAGCTTCACCACAGTGTGCAGCCCCTCAGGACAGGATTGGAATGGTTCCCAGGTGGTGCAAAATATCCGGACAGAAGCGCGAATCCAATTTGGTTTGTTATATGTCGTTCCGGTTATTTTAATAGATCCATGTGGTAGCAGCTGAAGTGTGTTTTCTTCCGGTTGATGTTGAAATTTGTCCCTGCCCTATCAGAACCCTTCCCGACTCCCAGACATTGAGCATAATTAAATAAAGCCAATTTAACCTGTTTTCCATGTAAACCTTAGTTCGGAATTATTATTTACATGTAAACTCAAAGGAGAATCATTTAAATCTGATCTTTTTTTCTTTTTTTGAAAGTAAAGGAACTCCCATCCACACATCTCTACATCACAATAACGAGTAGCAGATATAAAGATATAAAATAGAAAAAAAAGACTATGTGACATTGCAAAATCCTACATCTATCACCCATAGACTGTATAAAGAATTGGAGTTTGGCGTTACCCCTAGTGTTCGGCTCCAGTCAAATGAAGCTCATCTTGGTTAGCTGTTATAGGCACAAATTCTGAGCCAAGTTCCATATTAGAAATGGGAATTTATTACAAAACAGTGAACTAAAAACACTAGAATCACAGCGGCTTGCAGGTGAGCTATGTACATGTACATATATAGTCTATGGTATCACAGATCAAGAAAAACTGGAGAACTACGTAAGCACGTCACAGTGGGTGCGTACTCTGCTACTTACTAGTTCTGAGACTGCATTTATAATGATGACGGTCTGAACAGAAGATGCAAAAGTGGTGTTTCACTTTTTATTCCGCGAGCATTTTTAGTAGACGAGCATTTTCGGGAGGAAATCTGCGTGCATACGGTGACGCAAAAGTGTGTAGAATGCTCTCCCAGGTCTCGTCCATACAGTGGAGCATATTCCACTTGTCATAAATTATACAATCACATCCAGTGAAAGTATTTGACAATTTAAATGCCAGTCTCCTACCACAATTGAGGATTAAATCACCTGAGCGAGTTCTCTTTTACGTGCACACGGGGGAGCCGAGACGCACGCTTCTCTGAGCCCATCCACGTCAGACTCCCAAAGCTCCTCCCCTTCTAGCACGGCTTTTATTGACTTTTAACAATACATCATGTCAGTGTTAGGTTTACAAAGACAGCATGGTCAAAGTATATATCATGGCTTGGTTTACATTTCATCAGATAAGTACAGAAATATGGTCTGGGAACCTCTGGGAACCTCAAGTAGAGTTCAAAAAGGTCACACATCTGGTTTTAGCAGAGATAGCGTTAACACAGGCTCTTTCATCCTCTGAGCCTGCCTTGTACCATTCCTTGAGACTGCATTAGCTTGATGTACATTTTTTAAATAACTTCATCATTATAAGCATTTTATTCTAACACCACTCTAGAGCGTGGTTTTGGATTTTTGCATTTTTAAGCCCCAGAAATGTTATCACCGTCGAAAGGCACTTCCGCTAAAATATTTTGTCATTTTTACCCACAAGCATTCTTGTGTAAACAAACCCTAAGACTTCTTCATTCTAGTGTAGAGTTATTTTAAGATAATTTCACTACTTTTAAGTGATTTTCTGACAGATTAAAGTGTTTATATCTTACATTTTAGCCAAGCTTTCTTGCAGTGTAACGTGGCAGTGATCAGGGGTTTCAGGGGTTGATTGGCAAAATATTGTCTTGAAAATAAGTGATTAAAGATGATTCAAACATGAACAAATCACTCTAAATACACTTTCAGAGGATCAATGAGAAGGAAAGGAAAATGAGAATAGGTCTGTGTTACGGCCCCAGTTCTGCAGCTCTCCGACTCTCTGTTTTGTGCAAGTTTTCATTTCTATTGGATGCCCCTCCTGATTTCTGCTGTGAGGGCCCTGGACCCTGATTGGTGGGGGACTTCTACACTTCTACGTCATTCCTGGTTCAACTGTAGCCACCTCCATCTGTTTAAGAAGATCCCAACACCTGTCCGGGGCTGCTGGGATTTCACTTGAACAGCCTGACACTTAGTTCTGTCTCTCTCTGTCACTTTGTGGTTTATTTCTGGGACAATGACTTTTGTATTTCAAGAATGTGTCTCTAGGTTTGCCGTCACTCGAAGTCATGCGTGACCTTTGTATGTTTGTTCACTTCATCTTGTGTTGCAGTCCTTTTGGTTAAGTTCTGTACAATTAGTTTGCTTTGCTTTTAGTAAGTTTTGTTAATTTACCCTTTTACAATCCTGTTTTACAATCCTTTTTCCATCTTGTTTTGTTGTTACATCCCTTTCCCTAGTAGAACTCGGCTGTTAACAGTCTGCTTTAAGCTATATCATTTTGAGTTTCTCTTACTTGATTACAAATCTGGTTCGAATTCAGTTTGTATTGAAAAAAAAAGGTTTCCACTCTCTCTGTAACTGCTGCTCTGAGCCTCATCATTTTGGTCTTAAAATCTTCATATTAACCTGCTCTAGGTGATCCTGCTGTTTTTATTTCACTATTTTGTCTGTAAATAAACTCCTATTCCAAATTCGCCCCTATAACGGCTAGCCTCAGTGAGCTTCATTTTCCTTTTTGCTGTACACTATGGGACGTCGCACTCCTTTATTCCACTTCTTTAGTCCACTTCTTTATACAGTTGACGGTTATAATCCCATGTCATGTTACTGAAACCGATTGGCCACTGCACAAAACCTACCCAGCCTTGTCTCTCCCTGTCTTTCTCATCCCTCTCTCCCTCCTCTCCTTATCCATCTCTCCTACTTCCCGGCCGTCTCCTCCTCTCCTCCTCGTGTCATCTCTCCGGTCTGCTCTCCTTGTTCGGCCTCCAGCAGCAGCGTTCTTCATAAATACACCATTCATCAGCCAACGACAAGAGAGACACAAGCTACTGATGTGTCCCTCCATCGCACAAACAAATACTAATACTACTACTATGATTTTGAAAAAAAAAAATCTCTAATTTTTATTTATTCTGACAAGCATTGCAGCTGTGATTTGAATTTGTGATTTGTTTTAATAAAAAGGCTCTGTTCAAAGCTCACATTTTAAAGACATAAGGACTGAAATCTGAACTGACAAACGAATACAAGAATCACATTTCAGTCAAGCTTTATTTCAGACTGCAGTGGGTCCATATGGAACATTTAAAACCAGACAGAAGACAAACACAACAGTAATAATGGTCTATATACACAGTTCCTCCAGTGCCTCCGGAGTTCAGAAGTGAACTTGACACTGTTCTGCTTGGGCATTATTAAAACATTTAGAATTTCATTTTGGGAGTCCTCGAGGTGCTTCATAAACTTGGATACAAAGTTTCTGGTCACAGCATTCAATGCAGAGATATTATTCTGCCCAAACAGCAAACTGGCACTTGTCCATCGAGGGACTTTCAGCAAGATATGACGTGCATCATTATATGCAACATGCAACTTCTTAAATGTAGTTTTAGTGTAACTGCACCACAAGTGGGCAGTGCTATTTTCACACAACTTGCACACAATGACATTTCTGTGCCTACATATTTGCTTGTGCGTACAGTTCGCAGTACTACCTCTGAAGGTCATCATCAGCCCTCAGATCACTCCTGATCATGTGACCGAGGTATGTGACCTGATCCACAACAGACAGCTGTCCTCCGGACAAGTAAAAAGCAGAAAACACAGTCTTTAGGTGCTTCTTAGTCCTCACCACCATCACCACACTCTTTTTGGAGTTAAACTTGATATTCCTCCCCATAGTCTGAGCACACTGTCAGCAGCTGCAGCAGATCTGCAGAGTAAGGGAACATGATGACCAGGTCATCTGCAGACAGTCTATCTCCCATCTCGCCTGTCGTATACTGTCTCTAGGAGAAATCGCTCATATGCAAATTGAAGAGCATAGTTGGCAGGATCCCACCCTGTCTCAGCCCATTTGTCACAGAAAATGGTTCAGAAGTCACAGTTCCCCATCTGCCTTTCATTGTTTGGTGTGTATACCAAACATGTAGAGCCAAGGGTGAAACTGCTGTAACTTTTCAAACAGTTTGGTTGATGCAGTCCAACACTTTTGAGGCAGAAGCACATAAACATAGTGGAGTTTGCCTTCTGTATTTACTTACAGCCTCTTTTAAAGGATAGATGCTCATGATGGTCCTAATGTTTACTTTTCAACCCAAACTGCTCATCAGTGGTGCATAGATAGCTCTGAAATCACTCTACAAGAATTGTTTCCACTACTTTGGAAAGCACACTGACAGATCTACAGATCTAAATTCCAGGGTTAACAGTTTTTATGCAGAATAAAAGCAGTAGATTTTGTTAAAAGATGGTACCTTTGATATTTGCTAATTTCTTCCATTCCAAGTGCGATTAATCCTGCAGCCTTATAGCAGGTGAAAGAATACATACACTCCTATAGTGCACGCCCAGGTATTATTTATGCATTAGACCTCACAGCACAAAAGCTATTCCAAACCAAGCCAGAAGTTTGAGCTGTCTCCTCTGATTTCAAACTACTCCATCAAAAACACAGGGCCACAGCAAAAGTGCATAATCAGGAATAACACTGTACTGTACCGAGCGCAGCTGAATAAATGCCTCTAACCGTGGTGCTGAAACTACACTATAGTCTATGTTTGCAGGTTTGTCATAGAAAAGCAATTGCGTCCTATATAAAGATTAGTATGATTGATGGAGTGTAGTTATTAAGCCAGATGCCCTTCCAGACTCTGTTCAGGCTTGGAGCAGATACAAAAATGCATTGGCTTGAACAGAATACACAGTTTAAACCTGGGTGCTGAAACTAAACTGTATTCTATATGTTTTCTAGTCCAGTCTCCCCCTCCCCAGATGCTTCCCTCCTCTCCCGTGCTCACTCATACAGATAAACCATAAACCATAGCCTCTCAGTGGGTCCTCTGTGTACCCCATCCTGGTCTTCCTCTCCCCAGACACCTTCTCCTAGCTTTTTTTCCACAAGTTCACCAGACTATAACCTCTCTCAGTAGGTTATGTGTATACCCCATCCTGCTCTCCCGCTCCCCAGATGCTTCCTTCTCCCACTCTGGACACACCGGAGGGTTCTACGTGTATCTCTATGGTGGAATGTTGAGCAGTTACTGTGGTGACAAAATGCACAAGTAGCAAATACAAAGAAAACAAAAACTTCTCTGCAAAAAAGCTTGGCCAAAATTGAAGATATAAAGACTGAAAATGACTTAAAAGTAGTGAAATTATCTTGCTGCATGGACAGATCATTTTACTTGACAAGTTCTCTTAAAATAAACTACCTCTAGACTAGAATGAAGCCGTCTCAGAGCTTGTAAGTCGATAATAAATCTGAAAACCTGGTGAATAACCTGATAGAAGTTTTAAAATCTTGGCCAGAGAAACTTGCGGTGTTGAGCAACAGAGCTTCAGCCAGAGCAGTGCCTATAGTTAGCGTCAGGACCGTAGCGTAGTGTATACCAGTAATGACCTCCCTCTCCCCAGACGCCTCCATCCCCCTCTCCACTGGACACACACAGACAGACTGGACCACAGCGTCTCAGTGGGTCAGCTGTGTGTCTCTGCACTCAGTAAATGTCACCCACAACAGTCTCGGCGGGAGCCAATCACTGCCCTCTGCCCCCCCTGTGCCCGCCCCCCTCCCCCCTCTGGTGTCAAACTGTGCGGGCCCTGGTCCAGCCAAAGAAAAACAGGATGAATCAGGATCTAAAACTAATAAGAGCTGTGTGAGTCTGTGCCCATTCAGCCGCAAAAAGACCAGTGTGGCTTTTCAGATGGTAAAAATGCTGCTGTTAAACACAACCTCATTAAGAAGATGCAAAAATGTCAAATATATCGAAGATTCTTTATTCAGAAGCATTCTACAATAGACTATTATCGTTGAGTCACGCAACTTCCGGTCAGTGCTTTTCTCTGGCAAAATACCTGTGGAAAAGTGTTGTATATTTTTGAGCAGCATTATAAATCTGCCCAAACACCAAATCTTCATCCAACAAGGACAAAGAACATATTCTCTCCATGAAGAATTTATCCAGAACTATCAAGGGAAGAAAGACAAAAACTTAAAGGCGAACGACGACGAACATTAGTGAGCTACTGAGCAAAACTAATGTTATGGCCATGAATAAAACATAAATAACTTGTTCACTCATACTGACTCTAGAATTAAACTTAAAAATCGATTTTGTGATGTAGATATATTAGCATAGGCTGATAGATTTATACAGTTTAAATGCTCTAGATGTTTACAGGTTAAATGTCGACCATTCACATTGAGTGAATGAATGAAATGCTAGACATCCATCCATCCATCTTCTCCCACTTAATCCGGCTGGGTCGCGGGGGCAGAAATGGTAGACATTTAATCAAAAATATGCAACACTTTTTCACATGTATTTTTCCATAGAAAATCATTGACCGGAAGTTGACTCAACATTGTGGCCATTGTGATAATATTCTATTATGTGAATTTATATCTCTGTACAGTGAGAACTGAGCTGTACAGAAACGCCGAAGAGCAGGTTCTAAATATAAACATGTTTCTACAAAAAATTATATTTCTCAATACAACTCAATTATTGCGAAGTCTGTCAGAGACACAAACACAAACACACTGTTTGTGTCCATACTGTGTAAAAGTCTGATCCTGTCAAATCTCACTAGCTCAGCAGGGCCGGGCCTGGACAGTACTTGGATGGGAGACCACTGGGAAAATCAGGTGCCACAGTGAGGCGCCAGTGGCAAAAACTGTTGTTGTGTCCTTAGGCAAGACACTTCACCCACAGGTGCAGATTGACAGACTCCCTTCTGTCAGTCTGTGGCGACAATAGTATCTTACCACCACCCAGTGTGGAGTGAATGAATAATGCTCTGAAAAGTGTCTTTGAGAGTCCAGAAAAGTGCTATTTAGAACTTCCATCCATCCATCCATCTTCTCCCGCTTAATCCGGCTGGGTCGCGGGGGCAGCGTGCTGCCCAATACTCATAGCACCTGACCCCCCCTATGAACCCCTCTGCAGGTGGTGAGCCCACAGGAGGGCTATTTAGAACTTATTATTATTATTATTATTATTATTATTATTATTATTATTATTATTATTATTATTATTATTATTATAACACATAAGATTTGATTTACTCCAATCTAACAAAAAAATTTACTTAAAATGCTGATTGTTATAAGGGGTATTTATCATTGTGTGCAACTAAAGTATATCTGAAAACTGAATTGTAATTTACTACTTAATTATAAATAATTAAGTTATTATACTTTTATGAACATTCAAGTTTCATAATTAGCTGCAAAGTATCAATCCATTTAGTGAATGTTATCAAATCAAAACATAAGTCTAATTTACATAATAAACTGTATAGTCGGATTCCTTAAACTCAAAAGCTACAGACAAAGCAGTACCTACAGTTAGCGCCACAGCCTCAGAGAATGTTAATGACATCATTTGCAAAGTTTCAGTACATTTAGTCAACATGATCACATCCGAACATAACATCTTTACACACGTCTCATTTCCATAATCCGCTGTAAACACTGGCGTTACTTCAACTCCAAGAGCCGGAGCCATAAGACGAAGTGTAAATGAAGCATACGTGACTGTGAGCGTACAAACCCTGTGTACACCAGCAGCACCAGCGCCATCGTACAGGGATTTTCACTCTGACGGGCTCCGAGTAAACAAATGCTGCTAATCCGCCATGTTTACGCCGTTTCCATGGTGACATGAGGGTTCAGTGCTAATGATTCTGTCCATCAAACGGAATTGGAGTGACGGAAAAGGGGGATGTGCAGGTGTTTACAGGGATCGTGGACTGGTGTGTGAATGGTAGAGAGGAGGAGAAAGGGAGGAGAAGGGAGAGAGGAGGAGAGAGGGAGGAGAGAGGAGGTGAGAGGAGGAGAGAGGGAGGAAGAGGGAGAACAAGTAAAGAGAGCAGTGGAGAAGGAGGAGAGAGAGAAGAGAGGAGGGCAGGACAGAGGAGAAGAGTAGAGTAAGAAGAGGAGATAAATAGAGAGAGGAGGGGAGAGGGAGAGAGAGTAGAGAGGAGGAGAGAAGAGGGGAAAGGGAGAGAAAGAGGGAGAGAGAGTAGAGAGGAGGAGAGAAGAGGAGAGAGGAAGAGAAAGAAGGAGAGAGTAGAGAGGAGGAGAGAGGGAGAAGGAGAGAGAGATGAGGGGAGAGGAAGGAGAGAGGAAGAGAGAGGGAGAGAACAGAGAGAGAGGGGAGAGAGAAGGAGGGGAGAGGGAGAGAAAGAAGGAGAGAGTGCAGGGAGGAGGAGAGAGGGAGGAAAGAGGGAGAAAGTAGAGAGGAGGAGAGAAACAGAGGAGAAGAAGGGAGAGTGGGGAGAGAGGAAGGAGGGAGAGAAAGAAGGAGAGAGAGAATAGAGAGAGGGAGAGGAAGGAGAGAGGAGGAGAGAGGGAGAGAAAGAAGGAGAGAGAGAGTAGAGAGGAAGAGAAAGAAGGAAAGAGAGAGTAGAGAGGGGGATAAAGACATGAGGGGAGAGAGAGAGGAGAAAGGAAGAGAGAGGAGGAGAGAGGGAGCAGAGAAGGGTAGAGAGGGAGAAAAGAAGAAGAGCGAGGAAGAGGAAGGAGTGACTGATGGAGCCCATAATGGATGACATGACAAGTTTGGAGGAAGAGGACACAAACATGACAGAGAAAATGAAATGATCTAATGACGAGTGCCTTTCTTCCTGCTGTCACCTGCCTGTCACTCACAGCAGCTCCTTTTGTGCCTCAACCTGTTCAGATAAATGCACCCTCTTCCCCCTCCCTCAGAACTTAGAATGCAACTTAAATCTCACAAGAGTCCACTTAAGACCTTAAACAGTTGTGATAACGATAGAGAACAGGCTTTGGGTGAGAGGATTACATATATTTAGAAAAAGTCTGTCAAACTCTCCTCTACTTCTACCTGTCCATGTCCTCTCTCTGACGTATAACCCATATAATAGTATTCATTTGACCCGTCTGACCCGGCGCTCACAAGTGATTAGAGTTTTGATAGCGGCCTTGTTAATACGGCGCGCGGTTCTGTCTTTGCTGGTTTCCTCTGGATAACTGTCTTCTGCCGGGTTAAGTGGGGTCGGCCTGATCTATACAGACACAGCACATCCATTTGGACACAGGTGCAAAGTTATTACAGGGAGGAGAGGAGGGGAGGAGAGATAGGGGAGGAGAGGGAGCAGAGGGGAGGAGAGAGAGAGGAGAGGGGAGGAAAGAGAGAGCAGTGGTGAGGAGGAGGGAGGAGAGAGAGAGTAAAGGGGGGAAATGAAAAAGAGAGAGCAGAGGAGGAGAGAGGGGGAGCAGACGGGAGGGGAGAGGAGGAGAGGGGGGGAGCAGAGAGGAGAGGAGAGAGGGAGCAGAGGTGAGGAGGAGGAAGAGGAGGGCAGAGAGAGGGAGAGAGTAGAGCAGAGGTGAGGAGGGAGGAGAGAGAGAGAGAAGAGGTGAGGAGGGGAGGAAAGAGGGATCGGAGGGGTGGAGGAGAGGAGAAAGAGAGGGAGCAGTGGAGTGGAGAAAGAGTAGAGGGAGGGGGGAGGAGAGAGAGAACAGAGGTGAGGAGGAGAGAGAAACAGAGAGTAGAGGTGAGGCGGGAGAAGAGAGAGAGTAGAGGAGAGAAGGTAACAGTGAAGGGGGCAATTATTGACAGTCACAGAGCAGAGGAAGGATATGGGCATAATATGTTTTAATGTTGAAAACATGGCCAATATCACAGGTGTACATAGTCCTGGTCTAGTCTGGTGTAGTTAGTCCTGGTCTACTCTGGTGTAGAGTTAGTCCTGGTCTACTCTGGTGTAGTTAATCCTGGTCTAGTCTGGTGTAGAGTTAGTCCTGGTCTACTCTGGTGTAGTTAGTCCTGGTCTACTCTGGTGTATAGTTACTCCTGGTCTACTCTGGTGTAGTTAGTCCTGGTCTACGCTGGTATAGTTAGTCCTGGTCTACTCTGGTGTAGTTAGTCCTGGTCTAGTCTGGTGCAGTTAGTCCTGGTCTACTCGGGTGTAGTTAGTCCTGGTCTACTCTGGTGTAGAGTTAGTCCTGGTCTAGTCTGGTGTAGTTAGTCCTGGTCTACTCTGGTGTAGAGTTAGTCCTGGTCTACTCTGGTGTAGTTAGTCCTGGTCTACTCTGGTGTAGAGTTAGTCCTGGTCTACTCTGGTGTAGTTAATCCTGGTCTAGTCTGGTGTAGAGTTAGTCCTGGTCTACTCTGGTGTAGTTAGTCCTGGTCTACTCTGGTGTATAGTTACTCCTGGTCTACTCTGGTGTAGTTAGTCCTGGTCTACGCTGGTGTAGTTAGTCCTGGTCTACTCTGGTGTAGTTAGTCCTGGTCTAGTCTGGTGCAGTTAGTCCTGGTCTACTCGGGTGTAGTTAGTCCTGGTCTTCTCTGGTGTAGAGTTAGTCCTGGTCTAGTCTGGTGTAGTTAGTCCTGGTCTACTCTGGTATAGTTAGTCCTGGTCTAGTCTGGTGTAGTTAGTCCTGGTCTACTCTGGTATAGTTAGTCCTGGTCTACTCTGGTATACTTAGTCCTGGTCTACTCTGGTGTAGAGTTAGTCCTGGTCTACTCTGGTGTAGTTAGTCCTGGTCTACTCTGGTGTAGAGTTAGTCTTGGTCTACTCTGGTGTAGTTAGTCCTGGTCTACTCTGGTGTAGAGTTAGTCCTGGTCTACTCTGGTACAGTTAGTCCTGGTCTACTCTGGTGTAGTTAGTCCTGGTCTACGCTGGTGTAGTTAGTCCTGGTCTACTCTGGTGTAGTTAGTCCTGGTCTAGTCTGGTGCAGTTAGTCCTGGTCTACTCGGGTGTAGTTAGTCCTGGTCTTCTCTGGTGTAGAGTTAGTCCTGGTCTAGTCTGGTGTAGTTAGTCCTGGTCTACTCTGGTATAGTTAGTCCTGGTCTAGTCTGGTGTAGTTAGTCCTGGTCTACTCTGGTATAGTTAGTCCTGGTCTACTCTGGTATACTTAGTCCTGGTCTACTCTGGTGTAGAGTTAGTCCTGGTCTACTCTGGTGTAGTTAGTCCTGGTCTACTCTGGTGTAGAGTTAGTCTTGGTCTACTCTGGTGTAGTTAGTCCTGGTCTACTCTGGTGTAGAGTTAGTCCTGGTCTACTCTGGTACAGTTAGTCCTGGTCTACTCTGGTGTAGATAGTCCTGGTCTACTCTGGTGTAGTTAGTCCTGGTCTACTCTGGTGTAGAGTTAGTCCTGGTCTACGCTGGTGTAGTTAGTCCTGGTCTACTCTGGTGTAGTTAGTCCTGGTCTAGTCTGGTGTAGTTAGTCCTGGTCTACTCTGGTGCAGTTAGTCCTGGCTGGTCTACTCTGGTGTAGAGTTAGTCCTGGTCTACTCTGGTGTAGATAGTCCTGGTCTACTCTGGTGTAGTTAGTCCTGGTCTACTCTGGTGTAGAGTTAGTCCTGGTCTACGCTGGTGTAGTTAGTCCTGGTCTACTCTGGTGTAGTTAGTCCTGGTCTAGTCTGGTGTAGTTAGTCCTGGTCTACTCTGGTGCAGTTAGTCCTGGCTGGTCTACTCTGGTGTAGAGTTAGTCCTGGTCTACGCTGGTGTAGTTAGTCCTGGTCTACTCTGGTGTAGTTAGTCCTGGTCTACTCTGGTGCAGTTAGTCCTGGTCTACTCTGGTGTAGAGTTAGTCCTGGTCTACTCTGGTGTAGTTAGTCCTGGTCTACTCTGGTGTAGAGTTAGTCCTGGTCTACTCTGGTGTAGTTAGTCCTGGTCTACTCTGGTGTAGAGTTAGTCCTGGTCTACTCTGGTACAGTTAGTCCTGGTCTACTCTGGTGTAGATAGTCCTGGTCTACTCTGGTGTAGTTAGTCCTGGTCTACTCTGGTGTAGAGTTAGTCCTGGTCTACGCTGGTGTAGTTAGTCCTGGTCTACTCTGGTGTAGTTAGTCCTGGTCTAGTCTGGTGTAGTTAGTCCTGGTCTACTCTGGTGCAGTTAGTCCTGGCTGGTCTACTCTGGTGTAGAGTTAGTCCTGGTCTACTCTGGTGTAGATAGTCCTGGTCTACTCTGGTGTAGTTAGTCCTGGTCTACTCTGGTGTAGAGTTAGTCCTGGTCTACGCTGGTGTAGTTAGTCCTGGTCTACTCTGGTGTAGTTAGTCCTGGTCTAGTCTGGTGTAGTTAGTCCTGGTCTACTCTGGTGCAGTTAGTCCTGGCTGGTCTACTCTGGTGTAGAGTTAGTCCTGGTCTACGCTGGTGTAGTTAGTCCTGGTCTACTCTGGTGTAGTTAGTCCTGGTCTACTCTGGTGCAGTTAGTCCTGGCTGGTCTACTCTGGTGTAGAGTTAGTCCTGGTCTACGCTGGTGTAGTTAGTCCTGGTCTACTCTGGTGTAGTTAGTCCTGGTCTACTCTGGTGTAGTCAGTCCTGGTCTACTCTGGTGCAGTTAGTCCTGGTCTACTCTGGTGTAGTTAGTCCTGGTCTACTCTGATGTAGAGTAAATCCTTGTCTACTCTGGTGTAGAGTTAGTCCTGGTCTACTCTGGTGTAGTTAGTCCTGGTCTAGTCTGGTGTAGTTAGTCCTGGTCTACACTAGTGTAGTTAGTCCTGGCCTACTCTGGTGTAGTTAGTCCTGGTCTACTCTGGTGTAGTTAGTCCTGGTCTACTCTGGTGTAGAGTTAGTCCTGGTCTACTCTTGTGCAATTAGTCCTGGTCTACTCTGGTGTAGATAGTCCTGGTCTACTCTGGTGTAGAGTTAGTCCTGGTCTACTCTGGTGTAGTTAGTCCTGGTCTACTCTGGTGCAGAGTTAGTCCTGGTCTACTCTGGTGTAGTTAGTCCTGGTCTAGTCTGGTGTAATTAGTCCTGTTCTACTCTGGTGTAGAGTAAATCCTTGTCTACTCTGGTGTAGAGTTAGTCCTGGTCTAGTCTGGTGTAGTTAGTCCTGGTCTACTCTAGTGTAGTTAGTCCTGGCCTACTCTGGTGTAGTTAGTCCTGGTCTACTATGGTGTAGTTAGTCCTGGTCTACTCTGGTGTAGAGTTAGTCCTGGTCTACTCTGGTGTAGAGTTAGTCCTGGTCTACTCTGGTGTAGTTAGTCCTGGTCTACTCTGGTGTAGTTAGTCCTGGTCTACTCTGGTGTAGAGTTAGTCCTGGTCTACTCTGGTGTAGATAGTCCTGGTCTACTCTGGTGTAGTTAGTCCTGGTCTACTCTGGTGTAGTTAGTCCTGGTCTACTCTGGTGTAGAGTTAGTCCTGGTCTACACTGGTGTAGTTAGTCCTGGTCTACTCTGGTGTAGTTAGTCCTGGTCTACGCTGGTGTAGTTAGTCCTGGTCTACTCTGGTGCAGTTAGTCCTGGTCTACTCTGGTGTAGTTAGTCCTGGTCTACTCTGGTGTAGTTAGTCCTGGTCTACTCTGGTGCAGAGTTAGTCCTGGTCTACTCTGGTGTAGTTAGTCCTGGTCTAGTCTGGTGTAATTAGTCCTGTTCTACTCTGGTGTAGAGTAAATCCTTGTCTACTCTGGTGTAGAGTTAGTCCTGGTCTAGTCTGGTGTAGTTAGTCCTGGTCTACTCTAGTGTAGTTAGTCCTGGCCTACTCTGGTGTAGTTAGTCCTGGTCTACTATGGTGTAGTTAGTCCTGGTCTACTCTGGTGTAGAGTTAGTCCTGGTCTACTCTGGTGTAGAGTTAGTCCTGGTCTACTCTGGTGTAGTTAGTCCTGGTCTACTCTGGTGTAGTTAGTCCTGGTCTACTCTGGTGTAGAGTTAGTCCTGGTCTACTCTGGTGTAGATAGTCCTGGTCTACTCTGGTGTAGTTAGTCCTGGTCTACTCTGGTGTAGTTAGTCCTGGTCTACTCTGGTGTAGAGTTAGTCCTGGTCTACACTGGTGTAGTTAGTCCTGGTCTACTCTGGTGTAGTTAGTCCTGGTCTACGCTGGTGTAGTTAGTCCTGGTCTACTCTGGTGCAGTTAGTCCTGGTCTACTCTGGTGTAGTTAGTCCTGGTCTACTCTGGTGTAGTTAGTCCTGGTCTACTCTGGTGCAGTTAGTCCTGGTCTACTCTGGTGTAGTTAGTCCTGGTCTACTCTGGTGTAGTTAGTCCTGGTCTACTCTGGTGTAGTTAGTCCTGGTCTACTCTGGTGCAGTTAGTCCTGGTCTACTCTGGTGTAGTTAGTCCTGGTCTACTCTGGTGTAGTTAGTCCTGGTCTACTCTGGTGCAGTTAGTCCTGGTCTACTCTGGTGTAGTTAGTCCTGGTCTACTCTGGTGCAGTTAGTCCTGGTCTACTCTGGTGTAGTTAGTCCTGGTCTACTCTGGTGTAGTTAGTCCTGGTCTACGCTGGTGTAGTTAGTCCTGGTCTACTCTGGTGCAGTTAGTCCTGGTCTACTCTGGTGTAGTTAGTCCTGGTCTACTCTGGTGCAGTTAGTCCTGGTCTACTCTGGTGTAGTTAGTCCTGGTCTACTCTGGTGCAGTTAGTCCTGGTCTACTCTGGTGTAGTTAGTCCTGGTCTACTCTGGTGCAGTTAGTCCTGGTCTACTCTGGTGTAGTTAGTCCTGGTCTACTCTGGAGTAGTTCCAGTTCAGCCTTTGGTCTCACCAACAAAGACAGGGCTGACGTCTGCTCCAGTGACCTGACCTGCCAATCACTCCCACACTATTGAGCAAGTGTTTTGCTCAAGAACATATTCTATGCACAAGAAAGAGCAGGGATCGTACAAAAAAGAAAAATGATCTGAAGAAAGCTTTTTGCCAAAACATATTCAGAAGTTCTAGACATTTGCCTCCTGAGTGTGCCCCTGCTGTCTTAGTTGCCCCTTTGCTTTGGCATTGTCCCAAATATACTGCTGTGCATTCTTTCATTCATCTCCCACAGTTCTGACATTGTGTCCTTAGGCAGCCTTAGCTGACTGTGGTGTGTGGTTGTTGGTGATGGTCAGAGTGGCGCAGATTAGAAATTGAAAAGCTACCAGTGATTTCCTGATTTCTACATAACACCCAAACACGATCACATTTTTAGACTGCACTTTTCCACCTTCAAGTCACTCCACTCAACAAGCTTTACATAAAAGAACCACTCACCATTCACAAATACGTCATACACCAGGGTACGCAAACACAGGAGAAACATTCAACCAAGTGAGCGACCGTCTCCCCATCGCCATAAAACATTGAGTGATTCCTGACACAACAGTTTGCCTGTCAGCTGTCAAAACGCACCAAACATACATTTAAAAACACATCCAACATTATTCACTACATTGCACTGCCAAGACAGACTAATGAGATCAGTTATTACAGGCTGGTAGCTCCTTCATATCTAATGCATGGCGACATATTGCTTATATTTACTGTGGGGGCCTATTGTCACATCCGCGCCACAATCTGATGTGCGTTGCCATGGAGACTTTGCCGTAATTTAATAACACATTACATTATCGCGTCTATCATGAGCACTTTTACATGTGTTATTGTTTAAAGCCATTTCCATTTTCCGCTCGGGTGAATTTGATTTGCCTCGGCGGAGTATTCCCTCTTCCGAGCACAGCCCTTTATTAAGTCATGTTTAAAACCCCGGTGAGATTGTGCCCGTGTTTATGGAATGATTAGACTTCCCAAACCCGTAATCCACGAGCGAGCGAGCCGGTCGGATAAGGACAGAGGATGACATAATACCGTCTTATCTGCAGGTCAGAACCTCTTCACCTCTTTTGCTTCACCTCTCCCTCTTTCCATCAGTCCTCCTTCTATCGCTCGGCTGTGCAACTGGCGAGATCTTAATGGTTCTATGTTAAACAAAATGAACTTATGTGAGCTTTAAGTCATGTTATAATGTTGTTACGTCATCAGAAACATACCTGGAGTTTTGTTTCACTGACACATTATCAGCCTGTCTATGATGTAGATGTAGATAGACTAATAATAAACCTCCAGATCATAGAGAGTATATATGAGTGGACTAAGTGAGTGTGACGTCACCACAGCATCAGCGTCGCTCAAATGAGGCTCTTGATGCCACGGTTACAGGAGCTAATCTGGAGCCAGGCTTCATATTTGGAAATCCGACCACAAGTATCTTAGCAACCACAAGAGCCAATCATGAGTGAGGTGGTTAAATGTGCCGCCTGACTCATGGCAGAGCGGTGATACTCTGCACCATTCTGCAAGGACCGCTGTATTTCAGTGATTCTTGAGAATAATAAGGAGACTTTTAACTTTTATCATCAAACTTTAAATAGTAAGTTTAAGTCATTGATTTATGTTCTATATTCTGTTATGAACAACAATAGAGTCGCAATTTAATGAAATTCACTTTACTTTATGCTAGTTAAATCATGCTAGTTAAGATTCTAGTAACATTACCTATTGTAATTGATTAATTTTGTAATTGTATTTCAAAAATAGTCAATTGGGGCAGGAAAGTGGGAAGGGGACTTACTTAAATGCACTAGCTGTCAATCAAACCTGTTGCTAACGTGAGGCGGCAGCGACCTCGGGGAATGAAGGCGTCTGATTGGTTCATTATTTATGTTCATATCTTGATTTAAGAACAAAACAGCGAAATGAAAAAAATCAGGATCCTGTGTCGCGGGTTCATACAAACATTTTAAGACTAAAATGACGAAGCCACAGCAGGAGTTACAGAGAGAGGGACGCTAAGATCCTAATATAAGTCAATGGGGAAAAAGGGAGAGAAGAGAGAGATAAGAAAAAAGGGAGAGAGGAGAGAGCCTCCTGGAGCACTTCCTGTTTGGCACGCAGCAGCTAACGCTTTAGCTATGTCCATTTATATATACGGTCTATGCTCCAGATATGTGTTTGAGGAGGTAACAGCAATATAACATGACTTAAAGCTCCCAAGAGTCAGTGCTGTGTAATATAGGAGCTTTAATCTTCTATCGTTCTTTTTCTCTCTTTCATTTTATTAATAGACTGAGATTTCAGGGCATTAATGAGATATTTGGAGCAGTGGGAGTAGATGGAGCACTCAGCTCTTCCCCTGCTCAGTTCTGCTCGCTGGATTTAACGCTTTATTTTCCACTTCAGCTCTTTGTCAGCACATTATAGTTCTTCAGCTGCCTCTGCTTTTCAAACTACGCTGTTAAATATCACCTAATCAGTAATTCAAATACAGAGACACAGAAAGAGATTATTGATCGCTGCAGGAATATTTCCACTGCTCTTCTCAGTGGCCTTTGTGTCTCAGTCAAAGGCCTCAGTGCAGTTTAGCAGGAGGACTGGTCAGGGAGGGTCAGTAGATCTGTGTCAGGGCAGTCTGAGGAGGAGAAGAATAGCCCTAAGGACAAAAGTGTCCCTCCTCTGTGTCCTGCAGCATCACAGCAGTATTCCAGGGGTGCCAGGTGGACACAGCAGGAAAGACCTTGTTCTTACCCAGCTCTGGTGTTTCAGGTGTTGATGAAATGGGACATTTCCATAAAGTATTTCCTCTGGAAGGTTTTTGCTGCTAGATATGGTGTAAAAAGTCTGTAGCATCTCAAATGTCCATGATTTGCTCCATACCATACCCAGTCTATTGCATGGCCTCCTCACATTTCACAAAATTCAACTTCCTTGTTTTCATTCCCTCAAAGTGTTTCCTCTGGAAGGTCTTCTGCCACATTTGCTGCCACAAAGTCTGCAGCATCTCAAATATCCATAGCTCCTTATCTAGCACAGTCTCAATATTCTTTGGGAGAAATATCACAATAATAACCATATACTTTTATACTCCACTGCAAAAAACCAATATGTAGGTACGTTAAAATGACTTAAATTAAGGACATTTTACTTTATTTGAGTCGACTGAATTTGGCAAGTAAAATGCTCTGCCAGTGGAATAAGTGTTTTTCTCTTAATTCAAGCAACATTTGATTTTGTTTCTCATTTTAAGTGTATAAAGATGTATTTTCATATTTTAAGTAGAAAGTCTTGTTCCACTGGCAGATCATTTTACCTGTCAAGTGAAATTTACTCAAATCATGATAAAACTTTCTGAATTCAAGTCATCTTAACTAGATTTTGATTTTTGCCGTGTGTGGTTACTTGAGCAATAATACTTGTAATAGTAATATTCTGTTGAGTAAGATGTAGATTAGGTTTTCCACATTGAATAAATCCAGAATTTAAACATGATCTGATCAGAATGAGCATGAAAAGTCACAAAACCACATTCTCTTATTTAAGTCTAGTTCTTTGTATTCCACAATCGTCCCATCTCCACAGCCCTGTGTTAGGCTGCGGCTTATTTCCATTCCTCTTCTCTTCTGTCTGTCTTTCTCTCTTTTCTTCTTTTCTCCTGCTCATGTCTTTTTGAATTTTCACTTTACAAACGCAGTTCCTGTTTTGTCTTCTTCTCCTCATCTGTCTCCACTCTCCTGCTTTCCTCTCTCCCTCTTCTACTTTTGTCCTCTTGAATTTTCACATTACAAACACTTTATTCTGACTCGTCTCCCTCTCCTTCCTCTCCCCCTGCTCTTCTCTCTCCCTCGTTCACAAACTCTTCTCTGGCGGTCCATTGAAAGTGTTGAAATCTTCTCGTCTGTTTCATGCATTATGCATCAGGCGTTTATGTGGAGACTAACAAACAACTGCTGACGGACCTATCCACACTCTCACTCTTCCTCTCCCTTTTTCTCTCTCTTCTTTCTCTCCTCTGTCACCTCTCTCTGCCATGCCCTTGTGTCTCCCTCTCTCTCTCCTCTGTCGCTCTCTCCTTTATCTCCTATCCTTCACTCTGTCCTCTCTATCTCATCCCTCTCTCTGTGTTCTCACTTATCCTCCGCTCCCTCACCTATTTCTGATCTCTCTGTCCCTTCTCTCTCCTCCCTCTTTAACCTCTGACTCATCTCTCTCTTCTCTTTCAACCTCTCCTCTCTCACGCTCTCCCCTCTTTCTTATCTCTCTCCTCTTTCATGTCTTCCCTCTACCACCTCTCTGACTCTCATATTTTACTCTCCTTCTCTCACTCCTCCTCTCTTTCTTATCTCTCTCCTCTCTCCCGTTTTTCTTATCTCTCTCTCTTCTCTTTTATTCCTCCTCTCTCCTCTTTCTTATCTCTCTCTCCTCTCTCACGCTCTCCCCTTTTTCTTATCTCTCTCCTCTCTTTCTTATCACTCACTTTCATTCCTCCTCTCCCCTCTTTCTTATCTCTCTCTCCTCTCGCATTCCTCCTCTCTCTCCCCTCTTTCTTATCTCACTCTCCTGTCTCATTCCTCCTCTAACTTCCCTCTTTCTTATCTCTCTCTCTTGTCTCATTTGTCCTCTAACTCCCCTCTTTCTTATCTCTCTCCCCACTCTCCCCTCTTTCTTCTCTCTGTCTCCTCTCTCACACCTTCTCTCTTTTTTATCTCTATCCTCTCCCATTCCTCCTCTCTCTTTTTTCTTATCTCTCTCTTCTCTTTCTTATCTCTCTTCTCTTTCATTCCTCCTCTCTCTTCTCTCTTCATTATCTCTCTCTCCATTGTCACTTCTCATTTCTTTCTCTTTCTAATCTCTCTTCTCTTTCATGTATTCCCTCCATCACCTCTCTGACTCCTCTTTCTCTCCTATTTACTCTCACTCCTCTCTCTCCCTTTTTCTTGTCTCTCTCTCCCCCCTCACTCCTCCTCTTGTTCTTATATTCTCTCTCTTCTTTCTCTTTTCTCATTTCAGTTTTGCATAATATCCCGCCTTTATTCTATCTGTACTGGAAAGACACATTTTGCAGAAACTTGAATGTAGAAAAGAGAAAAAATGACCATGGAATAATTCAGATTTAAAATGATCCTCTAAGAGTTCATCTTGTTCAAATTAAATCCCCAGTGGATGTGAGAAGTGTGTCTAAAAAACAGGAGTTGGTTCTGCAGCTGTCGTCTGTCGTTGAGTCCAGCGTAAAATCTCACTTTCATCTAAAACAATTATGTCGTTTTTACAATACCAAGCAAACATTGGCCAAATAAACATAATTTTTGGCCTATAAGTTGGGGCAATTTTGTTTATTTTCCTTAAATTTGGTCATTTCAATTTACGACAAACTCACCCACCAGGAATTTTTTTTTTTTTCAACAAAACTGGGTTTGTTTGAACGAAAGCTGCAATCATATTTTGCACAACTATCTCTTCGTATTAAAGCTGCACTGTGTAACCTTTTGGTTCTACAGTGTGACATTAAACAGCTCTACCTTACATTTATCAAATTTTATAGTTTTATAGCTCAAAAATGCCTAAAAATCAGGCATTCTGACTGTGAGCATGGTCGCCTTTCCACAGATCTGAGCTGTGATTTGGCTTGGTTTGGCCTCCATGAAGATACATTTATTTTTTCATTTATTTGTTTGGAGGAGAGGAGGTGAGCACGGGTGAAGGAGAAGAAAAGACACTGAACGCTGAGACATATACATATCCTAGGAAAAGCCTTAAAGATCCACTGTGTAACTTTTTGGTTGGGGGTCCGTCATCTGCTTGTTTCTATGGAGATGTCATTGCTTTGCCTGGAATGTTGCACAGTATGACATTAAACAGCTCAAGTTTACATTTATTCAATTACAGGTGGTTTTATAGCTCAAAACTGCCTAGAAAAACAGGCATTCTGACTGTGAGCGTGGTCGCCTCTCCACAGATCTGACCTGTGACTTGGCTTGGTTTTGCTTCCATGAAGATGCATTTAAATTTTAATTCATTTGTTTAGAGGATAAGCCTCTTGAGATGTTTCGCCTTCTCGTTGATGAGGGAAGATTATTCCGATCAAATGGAGCTTCATATTTAAATGAGTGTTTTCCCATTTGTCTTTTGACTCTTGGGACAACAGAAAATATCTGATCTGTGCGGTGTAAACTATAAAAGGATCTGAATGGAATTAAATACTGTTGGAGATATTCAGGATAACTCAGATATAAAGAATATGAAATTGTGAAAAGCAAAAACATCTCCATGGAGAAAAGTATTCAACGGATCCTCCACCAGAAAAGTTACACAATACAGCTTTAAAATGTGAATATAAAGCTTCATGTGAATTTTTTAGGCAGCAAATCATCCAAAACCATATACTGGAGCTGTGGGGCCGATGGCTGATGCTCTGCTCTAATTCCAACTAAAGTACAGACAAACTGAGACATTAAACATATGGATGGAAAACTGAAGCCAAGGCCCTCAGCAGAGAGCGCCCCCTACTGACCACCGCCTGTTAACCCAGCTTTAACCCCGAGCGCCCCCTCACCCCACCACATGTCTCTACGGCGGCCTGCAGAGGACACACCCAGTGTGCTGGACTAATGGGGATTTGTGCAGAGGAAAAAAAGGTCAAGTTTCTGAGGAAAAGTGATAAAAGCAATTACGAAATTACGAGAAAAAATGCATGCTGTTTTTTAAATACCATATTTTCGGGACTATAAGCCGCTACTTTTTTCCCAGGCTTTGAACCATGCGGCTTTTGGGCTAGGGGCGCTCTAACCGGAATTTCAAAAACAAGATTGACGGAAAATTTATGCAAAGAAGTATACGCTACTTTTTATTTAGCAGATATAACACGCACAACAAATTACGAACTGGTAATTATTTTCAAATCCTCGCCCCTTCATCATGAAAACCATACGAAGGAGTTTGTATGATGCAAGTCTTAAGTTGAAGGCATCGATCTTGCTCCAGGAAGGAAACTGTGCTGCACTCCCGCAGGACCCAACACAAAACAGTGCAGCGCGGGACCATGGATGTATAATAAGAGCATTCTGAAAGAACATTCTGAAAGCTTACTGCAGGTGTGGGTGGGAGCATGACCGCACGGCGCGGGAGTGGGACTGAAGAATGCGGCAGCGGGCGGGAGCGGGACTGAAAATTGTGTCCTGCGCAGACCTCTACCGTGCTGCTGCATGTAAGCTCGGCGTCAGCGGAGATGATTAAAGTGACTTGTGCTTTCGCTGCACAGGAGAAATGAAGGTAATCAATTACCGTTTCTTTTCTGTTTTTGACCTCGTTTTAATCAGCACAGTTGCTGCTGTGTTAAAAGGCACTGTTCAGAAAGAATCTGTCAGGTGCATAATGTACATTTACAGTACAAAATCGTTTTGTATATGCAGTAAATATCTCATTTTTCAACATAGATATCAGCGGCTTATAGCCCGGTTGCGGCTTGTATAACTTTTTTCTTAATTTTTTTTAAAAAATGAGTGGATACGGCTTATATACTGGTGCACTCTATAGTCCAGAAAATATGGTAGATAAAATAATAATACTGTATGTAATGCTATGTATATTTCAATGGAAATAGAAAATAAAAACATACTTAACATGGACATTTTACGTATAGACTGTATAAAGAAGTGGACTGTCACCCATAATGTTTGGCTCCAGTCAAACGAAGCTCATCGCGGCTAGCAGTTATAGGGGAAAATTTGAAGCCAAGTTTCACATTAGGACTAGGAATTGATTTCCAGAGAAAATAGCGAAATAAAAAGAACAAAATCATGCGGGTTAATACAAACATGTTAATACCAAAATGAGGAACCTACAGCAGAAGATACAGAGAGAGGGGTGCTGTTTTTTTCAATACAAAGTGAACTGGAGCCGGAGTCAGTGGAGCCTGAAACATGCCCATGCTCACTTCCTATCTGGAGTGTGGTGGCAAGTGGGTTAGCTGGCCATTAGAGGAAAATGTTTGTTGTAATTTTTTTCTGTACTTTTCCTGCCATATTCACACTTTCTGTCCTTATTACACATTGATTTACTGCAATTAAGTCACTACTCCTTCAACTAAATAAAATAATACTTAATAATACAAATAATAATACAAATAAATGATTCCCATGACCAACCCTCACCTATGGTCATGAGCTTTGGGTAATGACTGAAAGGATGAGGTTGCGGATACAAGCGGCCGAAATGAGTTTCCTCCACAGAGTAACCGGGCGCTCCCTTAGAGATAGAGTGAGGGGATCGGTCACACAGGAAGAGCTTGGAGTAGAGCCGCTGCTCCTCCACGTGGAGAGAAGCAGCTGAGGTGGCTCCATCTGTTCTGGATGCCTCCTGGACGCCTCCTACGAGGTGTTCCAGGCCACACTGGAGGGACTATGTTTGTCCTGGCCTGGGATTGCAGTGTCTGGGGTGAAGGAAGTGTGGGAGTCGCTGCTTATACTGCTGTCCCCACGACCCAGGCTCGATAAGCGGAAGAAAATGGATGGGATGGATAAATGAGTCCTTATTTCATCCCTAATTAAATATGATACTGACACTTTGCAATAGGAGTGTAAGAAAAAAATGTTTTAATGATTTCTCACGATACTTCATTGCACAATTCTTGAATTGATTCAAAATGCATCTGAAATGCATTCTGCATCTTTTTTAAATAATATTTTTACTCAAATTCATTAGTTGTATTCACTGTCTCATGATTTAAAAAAGCTAGTAAATTATATTTCATACAATTTGGTTCTCGTGAAGGTGTAATTGACAATATTATTAAGTAATAAAGTAATTATTGATAAACTGCAATATATCATCCATTGTTTTAGTATTGGGATATAATGTGATATATTGAATCATGACATGACTATCATGATATGTATCATATCATCACAGTCAAGGTAATACTCTTCCCTACTTTGCAACTGATGTCATCAAAATTCCCCTCCTAAACAGGACCATGAAGGCTCGGACTGCTCACAGACTCCTGAAAATGTGCTCTTTAAATCAATTTGATATTTTTTTCTGGATTTCTTCCAGATCTTAAAACTGTTTTCACACTATGACGTGTGTAATATATAACATATATAACATGTGCGTCGTGTCACCATGGTAACTCCTGAACATTCCACCATTAGAGATACACGTAGAACACCTAAAGCGTGACCTCACTACAAAGCATCAGTACTACTTTTACTACGACTCAATGCATAGGTTCTCGAGAGGAAAGCAAGTATTTCCAATCGCTCGTGTTTTTCTGCTTGATTTTCCATTTCATTCTTGTCTCTCGCAGCAAATATATCAGATAGTACGAGCACTGGTCTAATACAGTGTGATTGTATCTGGGATTTTCGACAGTGCGATTCTTCAAATGTAAAAGGCCCAGTAATCTGATGGTTTAAATAGTTATTATCTTCCTCTGATCATATCTCACTCTCGCTCCTCGGAAGAATCGGCGCTTTAAGAAATATGGCACAGAACAAAGGAGGGCGCTTCGTATTAGAGCTGATTGGAAATGAACTGCGGCGTGATGGTGGGGCTGAAGGAGAGATACGGTGAAGGGAAAAGTGAATTCTGTACATTTAAAGGTTTTAAATGTACCTGCAATGTTCCACAGTGGGACATTAAACAGCTCTTCTTTACATTTATTCATGTTTTTTTGGTTCAAAAAGACCTAGAAAAACAAAATTCTGCACAGATCTGACCTGTAACTTGGTCTGGTTTGGTCTCCATGATGATAAAAAGTTTAATGCCATACTGTGAAACAATCCAGACAAAAAAGTTTGAGTATTCACCTTTAAATTAATTTGAGATGTTATTATGTGAATATTGATACTTTGCAGCATTCTCTGGGGCGTGATGCTAACTGGAGGCACTGCTCTGTCTGAAGCTCAAGATTGGCTTTAATCTGATCTTTGTTTGAACACAATCTGACCAGAGTTGACTTACATGGCATTACAACAAAAGAGTTGATTTGTGGTGTTAAACAAGTGCCCCTCAAATAACATTACAGTCACAAGCTAGCTAGCATTAGCCAACAGCATTATGGTCATTGGTCACAGTGTTTTTCCACCTTCAAGGCACTACAACAAGGAACCAGTCCCCCATTCACAGACACCGGGAGCAAGTTAAGTGTCTTGCCCAAGAACACAACAACAGCATTCATCTGTGGGCGCTGGAATCACACCGCCAACCTGTGGGTCAGTGGATTTGACCACTCAGCCAACGATGTTTTTATGTCGAGAGCGGGATTCGAACTGCCAACCTTCGGATCCGTGGACACGCTCTACCAACTCAGCTACTGTCGCCCTTAACCTTCAACAGCCTCGCTCTTGATTGACTATTTGGTTGCTATGACGCTCACAGTTGGAATTCCAAATATGGAACTCGGCTTCAAATTCTCTGCAGAGATACTATAAAAGAAAGTACTACGATTTGCTAGTAATGTTCAAAATCACGTTATATTGTCTAAAGAACAAATATGGAACTCAGCATCAATTTCTCCGCTATAACTTCTAGTCTCGATGAGCTTCATTTGACTCTTTTAATTTTATTTGCTTTATACAGTCTATAGGGATTACACAAATACAGTGTAAGGTAACACGATAATATAAAGTAAAGTACTACAGTGTACTAGTAATATTGAAAATCACATTCTATTGTCTACAGAACAAATAGGGAACTCCACTTTAAATTCTCTGTTACAACTGCAGGTCTCGATGAGCTTCATTTGACTCTTTTAGTTTATTGTATTATACAGTCTGGGTATTACATAGATATAAGGCCACATGATAATAGAAAAGAAAGTACTACGATTTGCTAGTAATGTTGAAAATCACATTCTACTGTCTAAAGAACAAATATAGAACTCCGCTTCAGACTCTCCACTATAACTGCAGGTCTCAATGAGCTTCATTTGACTCTTTTTGTTTATTTTCTTTATACACTCTATAGGTATTATGCTGCATTCTGCTGTGCTCAGGACTCAGAGAAACTCGACCTCCACCTCGAGAAAGTGCAATGGAACGGCCAATCAAATCGGGATTCCAAAACACAAACTCGGGCACAAACTCGGTTGGAATTACGTCACAGCAAAAATGCCGGCGCAAACGGGGAGGATTGTCTTTTTGTCATTTTGATATCTTAAGTTGTGTATGTGTAGAGAAAGTGTCTTCTAAAAACTTTATAGTGACATTTAGACTTTCTTTCATATTATTTGACAGTAGACACAATTTTTTTCTGAACATGTAATAGTCAAACCGCCATAATTGAGTCGCCAACAGCTAACATTAGCTAACAGACTATTTATTAGCAGAACCTGATGTTGCATAAAACTTTCTCGGACGTCCATATTTTCCCCAACTGCTGCAATGGAACGCATTTACAACGGTCACCTACTGCTTATTTTCTGTGGATGCCTCTGTTGTTGTTATTGATATTGATACTGTGATACTGTGATACTTAGAAGCTCAAATAAAAAAGAAAAACTACCGACATTCAACAAAACGCAGGGTTACACAGATATAAAGTAACATGATACTATAAAAGAAAGTACTACAATGTTGAAAATCACATTCTATCGTTTAAAGAACAAATATGGAACTCTGCTTCACATCCTCTGCTATAATTGCTAGTCTCGATGAGCTACATTTGACTCTCTTAGTTTATTTTCTAAGGGTAGTACACAGATATAAAGCCACATGGTACAATTGAATGTTGAAAATCACATCCAGTTGTCTAAATAAAGTGTTTTTTTGTTACGTTTGCAGTATCAGAATCGGTATCGAGCCTGTTCTTTAGTATCAGAATTGAACCTTTAGTATCGTGACAACACAATGACGTACAAAACCGAGCAGCCTTCAGCCAACACAATGCACTCACAATAGTTTTATCATGATTGTTTTTACGTTTCCATCACTATCGAGCGCAGACAAAGCCATGTCAGATTCCTATCTCCCGTGAGCGTAAGGTACAAGCTTCAGGGCTGTCCTCCCTCCGTAAACTCTCCACGGTGACGCCGCTATCTCCTCCTCTCGCCGCTCGATACCATTGACCTGTTTAAACACACACTTTCACATTCACAAGCAGAGGAAATAAGACGCAGTGTCAGGCCGGGGACGATTGAGAGCTCATTTCTCCTTTCTTTTTTTCTTTTTGTCATGATTGCAAAGGTTTCACGGAGGTGGGAACAATTGTGTAATTGAAAACGTTTGTCGGTTTTTGTATGACTTGTTTTTTAATGGATTTTGCTCACTTACCTTAGTTTTTCTCAACTTTTGGTTCTGATATTATAGGCCGTAACTTACAAAAGTTGAGATTGCGACTGTACTGACCCGGATTTCCTCCACATAGACCCTGGTTCTTACTGGGTAGGCTCTGTTTTGTTCTTCTGCCTCTCCTGTCCCTCAGTCTTTCTCTTTCTTCTCTCCAGTTTCACTTTCCCTCCTACTTTTCTTCCTCTCTTTTGATTTCATAGGTTATCAGTGGATAGGCCCTGGTTGTACTAGTTGTATAGGATAGCATTCTCCCTCTGTATATCTTTCGCACTCCCTGTCGCTTTCTCTCTCTCTGGTGTGGGCTGTTAAACTTTGCAGGAGCAGCCTCTCTGTCTCTCTGTTTTCCCCTGACTCCCTGACTTTCTGTCTCTTTTTCTCTCTCTCTGTTTCTGTCTGTGTCTCTCTCTGTCTCGTGTGTGTGTGTGTGTCTGTGTCTGTCTGGTCTGAGTGGAGCATTAGAGCTGATCAATAGCTCTGGTGCACTGGGACGACTCGGCTCTCCACATGAATATTCAAAAGACAAAATGCTTACTAACGTTTACAAGTGTGTGCATTTAAACTCCTCTACAAGTCAGATGTACAAGTGTGTGCATTTAGACTCCTCTACAAGTCTGATACGCACGTGTGTGTGTGTTTAGAAGTGTGTGCAGAGTAATGAGAAGTGAAGACAGGTTTGTATTTGTGCTTTTTGTTCTTGTTCTAACAATAACCACTGTAGGAGTGATGATAGAACTTGTGTAGTGCTGAGCCCGGGGGTCTGAGTTTGGTGCATGACCAGGGGGTCTCTGTCTGACTAACTCTCTCTCTCTCTGTCTGTCTGTTTCTCTCTCTCCGTCTTTGTGGTGTGTGCAGTTTCTCTCTCCCTCTGTCTCCGTCTGTATCTCTCTCTTTCTCACTTTCAAATTTCAAACTCAATTTTGATTCTAAGGTATAGACTCAATACTGATTCCGATACCACAATGATAATAAAAGTAATGATAATTTAAAAAAATAAATTAAAAAAATAAAAAAATACATAAGCAATTCTTTCTTTTCTATCCCCATGTGTCCTTATATGTGTGTACTCCTTCAGTGGTCCATGTAGGTTCCACAGTGCTCCATGAGTGTGTACAGTATGTGCTCTGATACTTGTACTAAAGATCATTCTGAAGACATTCAGGAAAGCTTCATTTCTCTCCTGATGATGGGACTTTTTAGTATCGATACCTGCGAAAAACTAGTTTTGGTATCGACTAGTATCTGATTTTCTATACTTTTGACAAACCTACTCTACAGACCAAAAGACAGATACATACAAAAATACTATTGGGAATTCATGTCTAAACTCAACAGACTGTTCAGATTTTGCAGTGCGTTGGTTTGAAACTTTAGCACACTCACCCTCTTCACCTCCGTCTGTCGTCTGCTCTCTCTCTCTCCGCCTCTCTTCTCTCTTTCATAACCCTCCCTCTGTCTCTCTCTCTCTATTCTGTCTTCCTCCTCCTCTCTTCCTCTCTCCTCTATCTCCCTCTGTGTCTCCATCTGCCTCTCCCTCTCTTTCTTCCTATCCTCCTCTCTCTCCCGCTGTCTCTCTTCCTCTCTCGCTTTACCCTCTCCCTTTCTCTCCATCCTAGTGTGTCACTCTTTCTCCTTCGTTCTTTCCATCCTTTCTGACTCACCCTTACATTTTCTGACCCACTCTCTACTTCCTCCCTCCATCTCTCTCCTTCTCTCTCCCTTCGTCACCCCCCCGATTCCCTCTCTCTACCTCTCTGACTCCCTCTTCATTTCTTCTTTTCCTTTTCTGTGACTGTAACAACTAAATCTTGAATGTCTCTCTCCCTCCTTCTCGGATTCTCTCTCTTTCTCCTCCCTTTCTTCTCCCTCCCTCTCTCTTTCCTTCTCTAAAACCCCGCTCTCATTTTTTCTTTCTCTTCTTCCCTCTCTTTCAGTCTTGTCTCCTGCTTTCTCCCTCTTTTGTCCTATTTTTTCTCCATTTTCTTTCCTTCACTTTCAGTATCTCCTTATTTCCTTCACGCTGTCTCCTCTACCTCTCTTTCTCCCCCCTCTTTTCTTTCTCTCTCTCCCTCTCTTCATTTCTACCTTTCCTTTTCTAAGACAATAACAACTAAATCTTGAATATCTCTCTTCTTCCTTCTCGGGTTATCTCTCTTTCTGCCCCCTGTCTTCTCTCTCCCTCCCTCTTTCCTTTTCTTTACCACACCTCCACCTCGCTTTCTCTCTCTCTCCCCCCTCACTTCTTTTCTTTTCTGTCTCCGTCCTTCTCCCTGCCACTTCCTGTTCCCATTTTCTCTCCTATTTCTTTCCCTATCTCCTTCATTCTGTCTCCTCTGCCTCTCTTTCTTTCTCTATCTCATTCCTCAGCTTCCCTCTCTTCCTCTCTCTCTTTCTCACCCCCTCCCACTCCCTCCCTCCCTATCTGTCTGTTCATCTGTTTCGTTTTATTGTCGAGGAGGCATTGTGGGTAATTACAAAAAGCCGGTCAAGCGCCGCACAGTTTGTTTGTGAGGACGATCTGCCAATAAAACCAATCGTCTCCCTCCGTCCTCCCCCTCTCTCTTTCTCCCTCTGCGCCCGCCGAATGTTACGCCTCCACGGGAACACCGCACGCCTGCTCCTGCCTGCTCCTGCCACTCCTGTCGATAATTTATTCCAAAGAGTCGGACTTTTCTGCCGACGAAACAAAAACGCTGCATCTTTCAGGATCTCGATGGTTGCGGAGAGCGTAGGCTATGCTCACGGCGCAGGTGCAGGCTTTTAAACGGGAGGATGATTACAGTTGTCCTCAGTAAACCTCATGAAATTACAGTTTGTGAGTCGCCGAGTTAATGAGACGTTTGCAACAGTGGTATTAAAAGTTGCTAAAGAAACACGTCAGGGGTTTATATTAGGTGTAACTTAAGGAGGTTTGCAGCCGAGTGTGAAGCGACTGGGGTGAGGATCAGCTCCACCAAATCCGAGGCCATGGTTCTCGACTGGTAAAAGGCCCTTGCTCTCTCCGTGGAGGTGGAGAGTTCCTGCCTCAAGTGGAGAAGTTCAAGTATGTCGGAGTGAGGGGAGGACAGAGCATGAGATTGACAGAGCATGTTCCAATTTTAATAATATATTTACCATTAATATTCACTTTAATGTCTTTGTCATGTGTGATGGACTGAACATTATTGTGCCTATGTCCTGTCTTACCATCAACCTGCCAATGGGACTGCGGATGAAAATTAGCCTGCACGGCAAACTCCAGCACATTTACATGCTGCACTAACACGTTGATTAATGTGCACTGTCCCATATTTAATAAATAAACATAAACAGGTGGATCGGTGCAGCGTCGGCAGTGATGCAGTCACTGTATCGGACCGTTGTGGTGAAGAAGGAGCTGAGCCGAAAGGCAAAGCTCTCGATTTACTCCTCAGTCTATGCTCCTCCCCTCACCGATGGTCATGAACTCTGGGTGATGACCGAAAGGTCGAGATCACCGATACAAGTGGCCAAAATGACTTTCCTCCGCAGAATGGCTGGGCGCTCCCTTAGAGATAGAGTGAGAACCTTGGTCACACGGGAGAAGCTCGAAGTAGAGCCACTGCTCCTCCACGTCGAGAGGAGGTGGCTCGGGCCACCTGGACCTCCTGGACGCTTCCCCCAGGAGGTATTCAGGCATGTCCCACAGGAAGGAGGCCCTGGGGAAGACCCAGGACACACTGGAGGGACTGTCTACATTCAGACTGCAGGGCTTAATGGTTAATTTGGATTTTTTTGTGAAATCCGTTTTGGTTTTTTTTGCAAGGTTTTTCACATTTCCAATTAAATGTGATTTGTACATGATCTCCAGTGTGAACTTTAAACACCCCAAAAGTGTCTTGTGCATTAGAGAATATGACAATATAACTGCAGCGAGCGTGCTCAGTGTTTGTGGAAGTCGCCTAAACATGGACGCTAGCATGGAATGTAGCCTAAGTCTCTCGGCTGGCCTGGGAACAACTTGGGGTCTTCCAGGAGGAGCTGGAGGAAGTGTCTGGGGTGAAGGAAGTCTGGGACTGATGCCCCCGTGACCTGCCCCAGACAAGCTTGAAGCGAATTGATGGATGGAGTATTATTATTGGTATGTGATTTTCAATACTGTTGGCAACCCTATGGGCAATATCAGTAATGTAAAAATCTACAATGGCAACGACCATTTGAGCATCAGCCCACAGTCCAGACTATAACACCCACAATGCATTGCACAACCATAGGCTACAAGCTGGAGTGTGAAAGCTTAACAGCAGCAGTTAGCCATCACACACTGCTATTGTATGAGCCATGGCCATGTTTAGAGTCTAGTACGTCAATGTGTAGCACCTACGCTAATCATAACACTAACACTAACACTAACGCTAACTCCGCCACTTATATTCAGGCTGTGTGTAGCACATGTTCAGGTCAGTTCTGAACAAGAGTAACTGAGTGAAACAGAAATGATAAGACAGATATTTGTCTTGTTGTTGTGGCCACTAATCATTATTAATAATGCACTATTCACTCGGAGGTGGGACATTACTATTGTAGCCACAGCTGCCCTGGGACAGACTGATGGAAGTGAGCCAATCTCCGCCATTGACCACACACACACACGTGCGCACACACACACACACACACACACACATTCATACAACACAACAACAGAACTAACTCTAAGCGGGAATCGATCGTCCAACCTTTGTTTGTCCCTGCAAAAAAGCTAAAAAAAAATCAGATCTAAACACTTAAATCTATCAGAAAATGACTTAATAGTGAAATGATCTGTCCATGCAGCAAGATCATTTTATTTGAGGAGTTCTCTTAAAAGAATCCACCTCTAGACTAGAATGAAACAGTCTCAGAAGTAGTAAGTAGATAAGAAAATCTGAAAACAAGATGAATTCATTTTTCATTTTTCATTCTGCACTCTTCTCTTCTCTTGTGATTGTATTGTATTGTGATTTTAATGTATTTCTTATTCTGTACAGCACTTTGAATTACTTTGTGTATGACTTGTGCTATACAAGTAAACTTGCCTTGCCTTAAATAACCAGATATAAGGTTTAAAATCTTGAGCAGATCAGAGACATTTTCAGTGCAGTGCTCTAACCTCTGAGCCACTGCTGCTCCAATTTGATATATATGTCATTTGATATTTGCAGATAATGTGCAAATGTTCAAATGACAACATAATGATCCACAGTTGTCATAGATTATAATTATAGAGCAGACACATCCACCGCCTCCGTTCTTCCCTCACTCCACACTCCACTGTCATCCTGTTCACAGCCTTTTCACCTTTTCAGCTGGTCCAAAACTCATCTGCCCATCATCCGTTCCCTCCGTTCCTCCTCCTCTCTCCCTCTGCTCATCCTCCTCTCTGTTCCCTCTACTCCTCCTCCTCTCTCCAGCTCTCTGTTCCCTCTCATCTCGTCACCATGAGAGGCAGATCTTTCACTCTGCTCCTCAGCTCTGGAACACTCTCCCTCCTGTCCTCCGAAACTCAGACTCACTCCCACATTTCAAATCCAAACTCAAAACACACCTGTTCAGACCGACCTATTCACTCCACCACACCACCAGACCAGACCTGCACTATCTGTGGTGGTCCAATGGTTAGCACTCATGTCTCACAGCAAGAAGGTCCGAGTTTGAGTTTGTATGGGTTTCCTCCGGGCACTCCGGCTTTCAAAATACAATCTATTCAAATACTGTGTAATATATTACTAAATACTAATGAAATACAACACTAAATACAATACTAAATACAATATTAAATACAATCAATTAACTCAAATATACTGTCTAATACATTATTAAATACTAAATACTAATAAAATACAACACTAAATACAATACTAAATTCAATCAATCAATTAAATACTGTTCTATTTTTACTGTAGGCTTTTAACTGTATGTTTTATCCATCCATCCATCTTCTTCCGCTTATCCGGGGCCGGGTCACGGGGGCAGCAGTCTAAGCAGGGGCTCCCACCCCTCCTACTCCCCAGCCACTTCCTCCAGCTCCTCTGGACGGACCCCGAGGCGTTCCCAGGCCAGCTGAGAGACATAGTCCCTCCAGTGTGTCCTGGGTCTTCCCCAGGGCCTCCTACCGGTGGGACATGCCCAGAACACCTCCCGAGGGAGGCGAACAAATGCCCGAGCCACCTCAGCTGCTCCTCTCGACTCCTCTCGGAGCAGCGACTCTACTCTGAACTCCTCCAGTGTGATCGAGCTCCTCAAACTATCTCTAAGGGAGCACCCGGTCATGCTGCGGAAGAAACTCATTCCGACTGTTTGTATCTGCGATCTCGTCCTTTCAGTCATTCCCCAGAGCTCATGACCATAGGTAAGGGTAGATTGAGGTAAATTGAGAGCTTCACCTTTTGGCTCAGCTCCTTCTTCACCACAACGGTCCGATACAGCGACCACATCACTGCCGATGGTGCACTGACTGTATGTATGTCCACTGTATGTTTTAATCGTACTTAATTTTTTTATGTTGTTGTAAGGCGGCCTTGAGTGTCCAGAAAGGCGCCAAATAAATACAATGTATTATTATTATGTATTATTACAAGCACAATACTAGTGTGTGTTCTTTAAATGTAGTTAATATGATTAACATAGGTTCAGGAGCAGGACCACGCCTCGCCTCCTCTCCAGCCAATCACAGCTCACTTCTACCACACCTCAATTTCCCAGAAGCCAATTTGTAGCAGCCTCTCCCAGCAACCCAGTTTGTCCTGAATAACTCGACCCCACCCTCCCAACCCTGATCTGTTTGCTTCCAGACATAAGACGCCTACGAGGGGAGTCCCGTTCCTGCTGGGCCAAGTGAAGATTGAGACTGAACCCCCACCCTGAGTCTCAACCCAGCCGATCTGTCTCGTCTCCACATAATAAACGCTTTAAACCAGGTTGAACTGTACATTCTGCAGCTCGAGTTCTGGTGCTGGTGGGCTGAGACTGTCGCACGCTCAGGACAAAAACAAACACCTTTATTTAGAATCTGAGTCTGTTCAAAGATGGATCAGTCTCACTACACAGACTTATGTAACACCCAGGCAAAGTCACACCTTGATATACAAATCAACATTTTTATTTAACTCCCGACACTTCTAAGATTATCAGAACTGATTTTCACCAGATTCATTTGGATTAGGCCTATTTCCGTCCTGGAATATCCAATTTTCTACATGGACTAGTTCAAAGTTCAGTTCACAAATTTCAAAATGAACTAGTTTGTTCATAGTTCCAAAAATAAACTAGTTCATCATTCTTTTTCAGTATGTTTTAGTGTCATTGCCAAAACCCATATAAAACCACAAACAGCAATTATTTTATCCCTTTTAACAATGAAACTATGTGTTAGATTTCTTCCTACAAGACATTGACATGATACCAGACAGGACAGCGGCTCTTTCTACTAAAGACATGATACCAGACAGGACAGCGGCTCTTTCTGCTAAAGGCATGATACCAGACTGGACAGAGCTCTTTCTGCAGGAGACATGATACCAGACAGGACAGAGCTCTTTCTGCAGGAGACATGATACCAGACAGGACAGCTGCACTTTCTGCAGGAGACATGATACCAGACAGGACAGCGGCTCTTTGTACAGGAGACGATACCAGACAGGACAGCGGCTCTTTTTGTAGGAGACATATTACCAGACAGGACAGCGGCTCTTTGTACAGGACACATTATACCAGACAGGACAGCGGCTCTTTCTGGAGAGCGCAAAGTGATGTAGTCTGATAATCCCTCTATGTTCTTTTTTGTCTAATCCCTCTATGTCTTGTTTTGATGCAGCGATGTGGCACTTATGGCTTGTGTTATTGCCAGATTGAATGTTTTTCCACTAAATATTAAGGGCTCTTTACGGTGTGTTTAGCCGAGTTTTTGCCATGAACTATTGTTCAGGTACAACACTGAAAAGGGTAGCTGTTAACTTCATGACAGCATCATGAGAGCATTTTGATCTTTGGAGAAGCAGACAGACTAATAATAAAGAGTTACTCAAATGTGTGAATGAAACAAAACACAACTCCGGGTATGTTTTTGAGGAGGTACCATAACATGGCACAAGAGTCAATTTTGTGTAACATAGGACCTTTAATTTGGGGTTTTACTACAGAAACAAACCCTGTCTGAACCCTGGTGTGAGGAAAAGACTTGTGCAGAACACCTTCCTCCCAGTTCTGGACTATGGGGATGTTCTGTACATGAACGCTGCCTCTTCAGCCCTCCACAGCCTGGACACAGTGTATCACAGTACCCTGCGCTTCATCACCAACTCTGCCTTCAGGACCATCACTGTGAGCTGTACTCTGCTCTCGTGGCCTTCAGGACCATCACTGTGAGCTGTACTCTCTGCTCTCGTGGCCTTCAGGACCATCACTGTGAGCTGTAGTCTCTGCTCTCGTGGCCTTCAGGACCATCACTGTGAGCTGTAGTCTCTGCTCTCATGGCCTTCAGGACCATCACTGTGATCTGTACTCTCTGCTCTCGTGGCCTTCAGGACCATCACTCTGAGTTGTACTCTGCTCTCGTGGCCTTCAGGACCATCACTCTGAGTTGTACTCTGCTTTCGTGGCCTTCAGGACCATCACTCTGAGTGGTACTTTCTGCTCTCGTGGCCTTCATTCAATCTCAGGAAACAAAGGCACTGGCTAATCTTCATCTCCAAGGCCATCCTGGGTAAACTGCCCTCATACTTGTGCCATCTCCTGTCTCCCACCAGCAGCAGGTACAACTCCCACTCCTCACACCAGCTTCTTCTCTCCGTTCCCAGGTTCCACACTGAACTAGGAAAAACTGCCTTTTCCAATGCTGCTCCTCTGACATGGAATAACACTCAGAACTCTCTGCGGCTGCAGGAACACATCTCCCTTAGTTCCTTCAAAGCAGTGTTTTCTGAGTGTGTAAATGAAGAGTGTACATGTTATTCTTGAGCTGACTGTAAATTTGTTTTATATCATGATTTTCTATTTTATGTGTCAGTGCCTCTTGTATCTCAAGGAACTTCCTGGTACAATAAAGGTTAAATAAAAAAAGTTAAATAAAATAAATAAAAGTTCTCAAATATTCAACTACAACAGTAAAAAGTGCCTAAATTTCCAAATCTACTATGCATGGGTTTCTAAGTGGTCAAAAATCAGCTCCATTCCCATAGTGATGAACAATGAAAATATTGCATCTTTAGAATAAGAAAAAGTGCTCAAAATGTCATCTCTAAACAGGAAGTTGAAACCCATGAATTTATATATTTCCATGTTTAATTCCCAAATCCTTTCCCAACAATAAGATACAAGCAGCGGCACGCACCAAGGCAAAACAACAAACCACAAAAATTGCTTTTCTCAACGTCTTTTAAATCGCGGAAAAGACAAAACTGTAAAATTCCTACCTTCACAGCTGCTATGGCCCTCCTCATACCCCGCGCTGCAGCTGCACTTCCCAATCGGAACCAGCCACTCCCCCTCGGCGCTGCAGTGCATTCTGGGAGGACTGTCCGTATCCACTTCCGAGTTATTCACGCAAGCCCCCCTCACCTCCACCAAGGTCGCGAACGCCGCCTCCGCCACCGTGTCCGGAAACACGGCCAGGTTCTGCACGGTGGCCAGACAACGCTTGTAGTACACCCTCACCGCCACCAGGGCTACGCATGCTCCAACGTCCTGGAACGCCAAATGGAAGCCTTTTCGGTTCAGATGCCCGATTTCTCTCACTTCCGTGTTCAGTTTCATCTTCCGTTCTCCCAGATCTCCCTGCGTGAAGCTTTCGTCCGCCGCTATGGTGTCGATCTTGGTGTAGCGGTCTTCTCGGGTCACTCCGCCCAGATCGCGGTCGGATTCCACATAGAGGAGGTTGAACGTTTCCTTGCACGTTCCAGCCACGCCCGGGATGCTGTTGCAATCTCGGAGGGTGAACTGCAGCTCCACGAAGATGCGCTGGCCCCCCCTCCTGGCCACCCAGCCAGTCTGCAGCCAGTTGTTCTGCTGCAGGGGCTCCATCACGTTACAAACCTGGTATGTTCGGATGGGCTTGTACTTCTCGTCCACACCACTGATCTCCTCCCACTGCAGAAAAAGAGGAAGAGAAAGAGAAAGAAAGGGGTTAGAGTTGTGGTTAGCACTGCTTTTTGTCTGGAGTGACTGTATAAAGAAGTGGACTAAGTGAGTGTGACATCGCCCATAGTGTTCGGCTCCAGTCAAATGAAACTCACAGAGGTAAAGCAGTTATACAAGTGAATTTGAAGCTCTAAATTGGGAATAGGAATTGATTTCTGGGTAAAATTATTAAATAAAAAGACCAGGATCACATAGAACGGGTTAATACAAACATTTTAAGACCAAAATAATGAAGCTCAAAAGCAGCAGTTACGGAGAAAGGGACAACGGTTTATCAATACAAAGTGAATTGGAGCCAGAGCCGATTGAGCCGGAGGTTAGCTATGTCCATTTATATAAATCTCTCTGGGCATTACCTTCAACACCTACCTTGGCTCTTTGTGATTGTGTTTGTGTGACTCTGTGATACTCAGAATTCCTGACATAGAACTCTGTCTCATTTTAGCCCCTATCACTGAAGCCTCAATGAGCTTCATTTGACTGGAGTGTCACACTCATTTAATCCACTTCTTTAAACAGCCTGTGGGTCAAAGTGAAACTGCTGTGTGCTGTCTGTATCTGATTAAATACTAAAGTCCCATTTTAGCCAAAAGGTGTACTCAAATAAACACTTAACCAGATAGTTACCCTGTGTAGTTTTAAATATTACTTTACTATTATTATTACTAGAGATGTCCCGATCAAGAATTTTTGGCTTCCGATCCAATTTTTCTAAGGAGTGCTCTTTCTGATACTGATCCAATACCGATCCAATACCAATCTGATATCTCCGCCAGTGTTTGCTGCTGTGGCTTTGCCGTATTGTGCTTGCAAATCTCAAACTCGTCCGAATGTTTCTTTTGTAAGTGATGAATCAAATTGGTAGTGTCAAAGTGGCTCTGCTGGTTTGTTTGCAGCGTTTGCGCCGCTGTTTGATCATTTTGTTGTAGTGAAAAGTCCCACACAGTGGACATGGCGGCATTTTGATTTATGGCTGCCGTAAAGCGCGGCTGCAAAAACATGTGAAACTAGATCAGTGCGATCACGTGACTGAATCCGATACTGTCCAATACTCATAAAAGACCCGGATCGGGAGCCAATACCAATACTGAATATCAGATCCGGACATCCCGAATTATTATTAATATTACTATTGATTTATTTATATATTTATTTTAATTATATTTATGTCCAATGTGTCCAAGCTCAGCACCCTAACTCAGGTCAGTCTGTCCCAGGGCAGGTGTGGGTATAACAGGAGTGAATGAGTAACGCACCAAACTGTGAAGTGACACTGAGCGTTTAATAAAAGCACCAACTAAGAGCTAAAAGCCTTTTCATCATTATCATTAAAATCACCCTACAGCAACTTTCCCAAAGATAGAACCTTTAAAGCACATTTTAAAGAAGAGCTTTTGTCACATTACATCACATAACATGAAATATTACAGTTTAGATTAACGTCCTTAAACACAATAATAGCATTAATATAACTGTGGGATGGACGTTGAACCAGAGTCAGTGTGGAGAGTCATGGTGCATGACTTTTAAATGAGAGTGAGTCAGAGCTGTAGCACAGACACAAAGCACTGAGTCACTGTGTGTCATCAGCATCAGCATTATGAGTTTAATTACTACAGCATCATCCAGGGTTTAACGAGGGAACGTCTTCACATCAACATGGGCACAGTGTCTTACCTTTTATTATCAGTACTGTTTCAGATCTACAGTGTCTAGGATTATACATAATTACAGTGACATCATGCTTGGGGTGTTCTATATGAATCTCTATGATGGAATATTCAGCAGTTACCATGGAGACACAATACACACATTAGCAAACAAAAACAAAAAAAGTTTTAAGTCTGAAAACTTGTTTGTCTTCACTGTGATATGAATGTTGTTTATTCCTGTTTTGATATGTCTGTGTGTATGTTTTACTCATCCATATCTTGGAACGCCCTTAGAGGCAACTGTTGTTGCGATATTGGGTGCTACAAAAATAAATTTAATTGAATTGAATATGTTTAATGCTATACCGTGGAACATTTCAGGCATAGCAATAGCATCGCCATGGACACAAGCAGGTGCCGCACAATCTGGGATGTCTAACAATTTCCCAACGTCAATCACTGAATTTGGATCTGAATTTGAATGTTGTTTATTTCTCAGGACAAAAGTTGGTCATTTCCACCATGAATCTAAACATACCTGGAGTTGTGTTTTTGTTTCATTATTTCTGCATTATTAGTCTGTTTACATCTTCAAAGCTCAAAATGCTCTGTTCCCCCTTGTGATGTCATGAAGTTTACAAGTGAACCCTTTACCTTTTGTTTTGTAGAGATTAGACATCCCAGGGCTGAAACGATCCACATTATTCTAGTGAAGTTGTATGTCCTGTATCACCATATGACATCGCAAGGTGGTTTGAAAGAAGAACTCAGCATATGGGAATGAAACCAAAAACATTTGCAGGTATTTAAACAAGACGTAGCCCTTACTGGAAAGTGTAAAAATGGGCACGGTTGGCCAACCTTTTCTGTGTTTTTTTTCCCTTAGTCATGTGATGTTATGTGATATAACTGTACTTAAAGTAGAACTCCGGCATATTTGAAGCTAAAGTCCATTGCTAAAGGTGGTGGAATACTGTCAGAAGCCAAAAAACAGCACAGATCAGTGTTGCCTCGGTGGAGATCTCACTGTGGCAGTGAGTCTGTCAAGGCAACAAACTAGTGTAGTGATGGGGGCAAGTTCTTAACTTCCACGTAAAACACCAACTTGCTTCACACTGAAGAAGCTTCACACCACTTTAACCCATCTTACAGCAGCCACGAGTCTAACAAACAAAACGCTCTGCCTGGCTCACTCATTAGTGTCTGGGAACATTATAAAACATTTATCGTCGTTTCCCATTTATTTACGAGTGAATTATATTTTTTGAAAATGCTAAAAAAAAACATTCCCGAACCATTTTCTTTCAACAACTTTCAGTTTCTCTTCTTCTTCACCCCATCACTACACTAGTTGAGTCTTGAACAGACTCACTGCCACAGCGAGATCTCCACCGAGGCAGGAGTTCCCCTTTAAGGACACCTGTGGGTCCTGTCTCACACTTATGCCCTGACAAATCTTCCTGGTCGAAACATGTTGGCGCTCTTCGATGTAATAAAGGACTTTTAACAGATACAATCAGTGTGCCTCAGGTGTGTACCATGCTCATTTTTACACTTTCCAGTAAGGGCTATTTCTTATTTAGATTTCACGTTAACCCTCGTCGAGCACCACTGCTATTTTTGGACTGTTTTGCGATCCAGTGAAACGCTCTGCCTCTTCATATCATCTGACAACTCCAGGCATGTTTGTGATGAGGAAACAACAACCCAGATCAGAAAATAGTGTAATATGGCCCCTTAAATGTTCCAAAAATAACAACAAAACTTCTGGGTGCGATAGAGTATAATAATCTAAAGCGGGAGTGCAGTGGGAGACAGACTGTATGACTAAGAGCACATTGATGTGACATGAGCCTGTTCCCGCAGAGGTGACACATGCTGATGAATGGGGCTGAGGCAGAGCTTAAAAACACCACAGTTTGTCAATGTTCTCATCACGTCATCAGAGAAAAGAACAAAAATAAAGTAAAAAAAATATATATAAAAACACACCTTCTCCTCTGTTCTCTCCATTCTCCCGTCAACAACAATGAACAATGCTCAGCCAGAGAAGAAATACTGACTTTTTTAACCTTTACAGTGAAAGGTGCACCGTGTAACTTTTGTGGCGATGCTCCATGGAGATTGATTTGATATATAGATACTCCATACAGCTGTACAACAACTCACCCTTATGTAACAGATAATACTCCCTACAACTGTACAATAACTCACTCTTGTGTAATATAATACTCCCTACAACAGTACAACAACTCACCCTTATGGAACTGATAATACTCCCTACAACTGTACAGCAACTCACTTACTCACCCTGAGACCCGGCCCATTCATTTGTGTCCTTTATAGTGGACATTGAGTTTATCAGATGATCTTTTAAATGTTAGATGGACTCATAATGCGGGGACGAGGTTCCTCTGCCTAAATAGGGCTAGAGGATTATAGGGTACTATCATGTACAGGATAAGAATTGAACTCAATAGGAGTTAGTTTGTGACTAATAAAAAAATTAAGAAATTAAGAGGGACTCTAAAAACATTTTGAGGCAACACTCGAAGCTTGTTAGAAATGTTGGTCATCAGAAAAGTTGTTCACTTGTTAACCTCACATGGATTTAACACCAAAATGTTTTCGGCGTCCATTATACAGGACATGTTACAAATTAGAAATAAAAATAGCATTAACAAAATCTAAGTGCTAAGGTGTTCATTTACCTCCAAATATATAGAAAATCACAAAAAATATATAGTGCAATATACTTTTTTTCTTCCGGTCCCAGGAGGATATAATACTCCCTACAACTGTACAACAACTCATCCTTATGTAACAGATAATACTTGGATAATTTTCACCATTCATATTCAAAATGCTGTTTTAAATCATGAATCACTTAGGCAACAATGGTGGAAAATAAAAGTATAATGCCATATTCTGGAACATTGCAATTTTCTCTACACATAAGCTGATAAGCTGCAGACCCTCCAAAGTAAGTTACGCAGTGCATCTTTAAAGGCTACTTGTCTCCATGGAGATGTTTCTTTACTTCAGTAGATAAATAGAAATAGAACTAACATCTCCATAGAGACAAGTGTAAGAGGCTCAGAATTTTCTTGAAAAGTTACACAGTGCACCTTGGGAGCTACTTTTTTTTCCCTGTGTGTGTCTATGTTTTCTTTACTTTTCTTTCTTTTTATTTTATTTTCCAGTACACTTTGAAAACTTGACTTTTTCACCTTACTGAGCCTGTAGAAGGTACGTGCTCTGCTGACTTATTATTAGAGTAGAAGGTGGGATGTGATTGACAAAGTGATGGAGAAAAACAGCTCGGTTTAATTCTAGGTCTTGGCTGCTGGTTTACAGGTGGGAGCACAGACTGTGTTAGACTGAACCTGTGTGAACGATATACTTAGACACGAGTGTGAGAAGAGCGAGTGTCCTGTGAATATCCTGGTATTGACCGATGACGACTTCACTTCACGGCTTTCATGTTTGTGCAGGTTAAAGGCATTATAGGATTTTTACTGTCTGAAAAAAAATGAAAGAACTGACTCAGAACTACAGCAGCAGAGATGTTTGTGATCTTAAAAAGTCTTGCAGTAATTGCAGACAGGACATTAAAAAAGGAATAGAAAAGTCTTGTCTTCTAAATAAGTAACATAAAAGAAAACAAGACAAAATAAAACAGAAACACCTCCGTTATAAACAAGAGGTCATAAGGAAAACAATGGAAAAATGATATGATGATTGACAGAACATGGGGTTATCTGTTGGGTGAGTTTTTGCACAAGTTGTAGGGAGTATTATCTGTTACATAAGGGTGAGTTGTTGTACAGTTGTAGGGAGTATTATCTGTTACATAAGGGTGAGTTGTTGTACAGTTGTAGGGAGTATTATCTGTTACATAAGGGTGAGTTGTTGTACAGTTGTAGGGAGTATTATCTGTTACATAAGGGTGAGTTGTACAGTTGTAGGGAGTATTATCTGTTACATAAGGGTGAGTTGTTGTACAGTTGTAGGGAGTATTATCTGTTACATAAGGGTGAGTTGTTGTACAGTTGTAGGGAGTATTATCTGTTACATAAGGGTGAGTTGTTGTACAGTTGTAGGGAGTATTATCTGTTACATAAGGGTGAGTTGTTGTACAGTTGTAGGGAGTATTATCTGTTACATAAGGGTGAGTTGTTGTACAGTTGTAGGGAGTATTATCTGTTACATAAGGGTGAGTTGTACAGTTGTAGGGAGTATTATCTGTTACATAAGAGTGAGTTGTTGTACAGTTGTAGGGAGTATTATCTGTTACATAAGGGTGAGTTGTTGTACAGTTGTAGGGAGTATTATCTGTTACATAAGGGTGAGTTGTTGTACAGTTGTAGGGAGTATTATCTGTTACATAAGGGTGAGTTGTTGTACAGTTGTAGGGAGTATTATCTGTTACATAAGGGTGAGTTGTTGTACAGTTGTAGGGAGTATTATCTGTTACATAAGGGTGAGTTGTTGTACAGTTGTAGGGAGTATTATCTGTTACATAAGGGTGAGTTGTTGTACAGTTGTAGGGAGTATTATATTACATACATGTGAGTTGTTTTACAATTGTAGGGAGTATTATATTACATAAGGGTGAGTTGTTGTACAGCTGTATGGAGTATGTATAAATCAAAATAATGACATCTCCATGGAGACAAGCATCGCCACAAAAGTTACACAGTGCACCTTTGACTGTAAAGGTTAAAAAAAGTCAGTATTTCTTCTTTAGCTGAGCATTGTTCATTGTTGTTGACTAGAGAAAGGAAAGAACAGAGGAGGAGGTGTGTTTTTATCATATGAATGGTGAATATTATCAGAGTATTATCTGTTCCATAAGGTTGAGTTGTTGCACAGTTGTAGAGAGTATTATATTACATAAGGATGAGTTGTTGTGCAGTTGTAGGGAGTATTATCTGTCCCTCAGGAGTGTCCATGATGAAGAACAGTTTGTCCCGTGTCCTCTTGTCCCTCACTGTGATAAATATCTCCAGCTCACAGCCAAACTTCAGCTGAAAATGGACTTCTTAGAGCGATGGAGTTCGGTGACAACGTACCTGTGGAATAGCTAATATAATAACCCTTTGGCAAGGATTTTTAGAAAATGATTTTTATAAATGCGTATTTGCACTGCTGATCGTAATAAACTAAAGCAAAAACAAAAAAAGTCTCACATAAAAAATAGTCTGACGCCAACGGGCATTAGTCAAGAGTGTTTCAGTTAGTCACTCTCACCTTTTGGTTAAAAATCAAACTCCTAAAATGACTAATGACTGTCCAGACTCATAGAACTTATTTGTCAGTGTTTGCTAATGTGTATATTGTGTCACCATTGTAACGCATGAACATTCTATCATTAGAGAAACATGTAAAACACCCCCAGCATGAAGTACCAGTAAACACCTGCTAGAAAAAATAGGGCAAACTACCAAAGATGCACCATGAAACTTTAACATATTTGAGCCATCTGCTTGTCTCCATGGAGATCGTACTGCTTAACCAGGAATGTCCCACAATATGGCATTACACTTCAGTCTCCAGCATGTTTTTACTCCACTCCAGGTGTTTCGATTGACAAGCAGATACCAGCCCCTTCACGGGAAAAGTTACATGGTGCACCTTTAATGCATCATTCTTAACAAACAAAGCTTTAGAGTGATGTGGAGTGTGAAAATAAAAGAGCGAAACACAAAAAAGAAAGAATAAATAGAAAAGCACTCACTCCGTTGGGGGGAAAGGAGGTCCAGCCGAGCTCCGCCTGCGTCTCTTTAGAATTCAGCAGCACCACTGAAACAGACAGAAACAGACAAGAGAAAAGAGTCAGAGAGAGTTCTGTTCCCTGACTTATATCAGCCCTTAAATGAGGTACAAAGCAGCACTCCAACAGATTGTCTCTCTGCTCTTTCTGCCCTCTCTACTCTCTATTTCTTTCTCTCTCTCGATATCTATCTCTTTCTTTCTCACTCTGCTTTCACACTCTCTGTTTATTTATCTCTCTGTTCTCTCTCTATCTTTTTTATTTCTTGCGCTGAGTCTCTTTCACTATCTTACTTCCTCTCTCCCTGGTCTCTCTCTTTATTGTTTTGTTCTATCTCGCTGCTCTACCTGCTCTTTCTGCCTTTCTAGTTTTCTTCTATTATTTTTCTTTGTCTCTCTCCCTACATCTGTGCGTTCTTTCTTTCTTCTCTCCCTCTCTCTGTCACTCCCTGTCAGTGCTCTCTCGTCTCTCTCTAGCTGCTATCTCTACTTTTTCTGTTCTCTCTCTATTTTTATTTCCTTCTCTCTCTCTTTGTTCTTTTTCTGTTCTCTCCCTTGTGCTCACTCTCTCTTAATATCTGTCTGCCTCTCTCTCTCGCTCTCTTTTATTTATCTGCTCTCCCTACTCTTTCTAGTCTCTCTCTGCTCACTTTCTTTATCTCTTTCTTTCACTCTCTTTCTGTCTCTCTGTCCCCCTCAGCTCTCTCTTTCTGTCTCTCTGTCTGCCCTCCCTCTCAGCTCTTTCTTTCTATCTGCTCTCTCTCCCTCTCTCTCTCAGCTCTCTGTTCCACTCTTCTCTCTCTTCCTTATCTCTCTCATGCTCTCTACCTCTTTCCCTCTTTCTTTCTCCCTGCTTTCTCTTTACCTATCTATCTGTCTCATCCCTGTCCCCCTCAGCTTTCTCTTTCTCTCTGCTCTCTCTTTCTAGCTCTCTGTCCATGTCCTCTCTCTCAGCTCTTTCTTTCTGTCTCTGCTCTCTTTCTTTCTCTCTGCTCTTTCCCCATTTATCTCGTGTGTGTGTATCTCTCTGCTCTCCCTCTACTTTCTTTCTTTCTTTCTTTCTTTCTTTCTGTCTCCCTGTTCCCTCCATCTCTCTCTCAGCTCTTTCTTTCTCACTGCTGTCCATCTCTCGCTCTGTCTTTCTTTCTCTGCTCTCTCTCTCTATATATATATATATATCTCAGCTCTTTCATTCTCTCTGGGTTCTCTCTCCTTTCTCCCTGCTCTCTCCATGTCTCTCTCAGCTTTCTTTCTCTCTCTGCTCTCTCTGCTTCTTTAGCTCTGCTCTCTAGCTCTTTCTGTCTGTCTTTCTCTCTCTCTCAGCTCTTTCTTTCTCTCTCTGTTCTCTCCTTCTTTAGCTCTGCTCTCTATCTCTTTCTGTCTGTCTTTTTCTCTCTCTCAGCTCTTTCTTTCTCTCTCTGCTCTCTTTCTTTCTTTTTCTCTGGTCTCTCTTGGCTCTTTCTTTCTCTCTCTGCTCTCTCTCCTTTCTCACTGCTCTCTATCTCTCTCCTTGTCTTTCTTTCTCTCCCTCTCTCTCTCGTCGCTGTAATGAGTTAGACTTGCGCTCGGCTCACAGAGACAGAAACAGCACTCCGTGGGGTTACAAAGTGTTTTGTAGCCCGTGTTATCTGGCCCCGTTTAATGAGTTTGTCAACAGTCCCGACATGACAAGATAAAGAGGCCGTGAGCAGCGCAGCGCGACTGAGAAGGCTCTGCTCGGCTCTGCTCGGCTCTGCTCGGCTCTGCTCTGGCTCGAATGTGAGTGTTCGAATCAAACAGGCCCATTAAGCAGAGGCCTGTCAGAACACAGCCAGGGCCAAAGCACCTCTGATAACTCCATTCATCTGCAGAGGAGCCAGACACGAGCTCCAAAGAACACGCTGGAGATTAGAGAGGAAATATAGAAGAAGCCAGAGATGCATCCAGAGACCAGAAACAAGACCAGAGACTCATCCAGAGACAAAACCAGAGACCAGAGACTCATCTAGAGACCAGAAACAAGACCAGGGACTCATCCAGAGACCAGAAACAAGACCAGAGACCAGAAACAAGACCAGAGACTCATCCAGAGACCAGAGACATCCAAAGACCAGAGACTCATCCAGAAACAAGACCAGAGACCAGGCCAGAGACCAGACCAGAGACTAATCCAGAGCCCAAATACAAACTCTCAAAGAGCATACTGGAAATTAGAGATGAAAATATATAAGGAACCAAAGACAAGACCAGAGACCAGGTACAAGGTCTCAAAAGACATATTGAATATTATTAAGGAATACACCAAGACTAGAATCCAAACCAGAGACTAATCCAGAGACCAGACCATAGACCAGAGACCAGACACAAGTTCTCAAATAATGCACTGAAGATTAGAAAGAAAAATACAAGAAACCAGGCCAGAGACCAGACATAAGCTCTGTAAATGAAATGGTGTGTGTGTGAGTGTTGGTGGTGGTCGGAGGGGCCAATGGCACAGATTGGAGCCTCGGTTCCGTCAGTCTGCCCCAGGGCAGCTGTGGCTACAACAGTAGTTTACCACCACCGGATACGGAGTGAATGAATAATGCTCTGTAAAGCGTCTTTGAGTGTCCTGAAAAGTGCTATATAAAACTGATGCATTATTATTATTATTATTATTATTATTATTATTATTATTATTATTATTATTATTATTATTATTATTATTATTATTATTATTATTATATACCCACTGAAGTTTATTCAAAACATGACCAAACACTGGACATTACTTCTCAAAGAAGGCAAGGGAGAAAAGAGGAGCAAAGCTTTTAACTTAAATCTGACTTTATTGTGTCTTTTTGATGGTGGAAAACAAAGTGAGTTTGAATTTCAGCACAATGGACAGTGACTGCAGTGGGTACTATGAACAGTCCCCTCTGTCCTGTATATTAAAATGTGTTCAGAGCAGAGACCAGACCTGAGCACAGAGACCAGACCCGACCGTAGACTAGACCAGAGTCCAGACCTAAGACCAGAGACCATAGACCAGACACTGGACATAAGCTCTGTAAATACTCACTGAATGCATAAAGTTTAGAAAGGAAAATAAAAGAGAGAAGAGAAGCAGAGCATTTAAACTCAAATATTACTTTACTGCGTCTTTTTACTGGTGGAAAAACTGTTCAGAGCAGAGACTAAACTACAAAGAGGTAGAGAGGTTGTGTTTCAGAACCGTGGACAGCTCTGTATGTGTAAAATATATATGACATATGTCTTGTTAAAATGAGCCCAGACCAAAGATCAGACCAAAGAATCAGATCAGAGACTAGACCAGAGACCAGACCAGAGACCAGACCAGAGACTAGACCAGAGATGAGACCAGAGCCTAGACCCTAGCCCAGACCAGAGACTAGACCAGAGATGAGACCAGAGCCTAGACCCTAGCCCAGACCAGAGACTAGACCAGAGATGAGACCAGAGACTAATCGAGAGACAAGACCAGAGACTACACCAGAGCCCAGAGCTCTGTACGTACCCAATAAATGCAACAAGTTTATAAAGGAAAATACACAAGAGACAAGAAAGAAGAACAGCTTTTAATCTCAAATATGACTATGGCGTCTGTTTTTCTGGTGGAAAACAAAGATGTAGTGAGATTGTGTTTCAGAACCATGGACAGCTCCCTATGTCCAGGGATTCAGAGTACAGTAAAGCACACATATTCTGCTTTATTTATATTACTTTTGGCCTTTTAGACATGCTTTTAAGTATGTTTGCTTAAACATAATTTTTTGGATCACAAAACCAATCTCACTTTCAGGAACATGGACAGCACATGACCTGAACTAGAGCCAAATTAAGATAAATTCAACACTGGAATTGCTCATCTTTACTGACCTAGAGGTAAAATGTAGCTGTTAACTTGAAAACTACCACTACATGACATCACAAGGTGGGACAGAGCATTTTGAGCTTTGGAGATGTAGACAGACTAATAAACCATGATTATTCAAACATGAACCATGAACCAAAACACAACTCCAGGTATGTTTTTGAGGAGGTATCAACATTATAACCTGTCTTAAAGCTCACCAGAGTTCATTTTGTGTTATACAGGAGCTCTTATAATATCTGTGTGAAAGGACAGAAACATTGTGCTCTAATGAACCCTAATTATTGTTGATTTTTACAGTGAAAGAGAAAGAGAAAAAGAAAAAGAAAGACAGAAATCTTTTGTGTTTTTCCTGAATGAGCTGTGATGAGAGGAGACGATCTGTCCTCTGCTCCATCATTAGTCTACCTGTAATTAGACCTGCTTATGTAACTTATACTCTATTCAGTATATAATCTTTGTGATATATGTTAGAAAGAAACTAGAAAGGAGTGATGCAAGGTCACAAAGTACAATTTTTTTTTTTTTTATGTATGAAGTTACTGAAGTACATAAAAGTTTAAAGTGGGTACTTTTTAGTTTGACTTCAGTACATTTGAGAGCAGGTATCTGTACTTTCTACTCCACTACATATTTGAACTTGACTGAAAAGTAAAAAATAAATATGATTTTAGGGGTTATTTTCTTCGATGTTTGTAGTAACCAAACTAATCCTGATTAAAGGTTTTGAGTTCAAGCTTTGATTTTCAGCAAACGATAACAAATATACACAGTTCATAAGAAAATTAAGAAATGGATTCATATTGACATGGTTAATTAAAGTGACTTTGTTGTTGGAGGAGCATCACCTTCTTGTTTCCATGGATCTGTCACTGCTCTGGGCTACCTTACATTTATTCAATTATGGGTGGTTTTGTAGATCAAAAATATATATATTTTTTAATTAATTAAAATAAAAAACAGACATGCAGACAAGCTTCTGGTGAATCGTCTACCAGAAAATCTTTTACTGTGATACTTAACGTTTACTCAGTAACTTTAGAGTAACTTTTTGCCTCTGTATCTGTACTTTTACTTAGGTAACATCATGAGAACTTCATCCACCACAGCTACAAAGTCAACACGGTTTACTTAAGTCCTTCTCTTAGTTCACCTAATGTAGTCCTGGTTTAGTCCTAGTTTTAGCCCCTTTTTAATAATAATAATAATAATAATAATAATAATAATAATAATAATAATAATAATAATAATAATAATAATAATAATAATAATAATAATAATGGTTTAGTCTTGGTTTAGTCTCAGTTTTTGCCCTGGTTTAGTCCTAGTTTTGGCCCTGGTTAAGTCCTAGTTTTAGCCCCTTTTTAATAATAATAATAATAATAATAATAATAATAATAATAATAATAATAATAATAATAATAATAATAATAATAATAATAATAATAATAATAATAATAATGGTTTAGTCTTGGTTTAGTCTCAGTTTTTGCCCTGGTTTAGTCCTAGTTTTGGCCCTGGTTAAGTCCTAGTTTTGACGCTGGTTTAGTCCTAGTTTTGGCCCTGGTTAAGTCCTAGTTTTGACGCTGGTTTAGTCCTAGTTTTGGCCCTGGTTAAGTCCTAGTTTTGACGCTGGTTTAGTCTTAGTTTTGACCCTGGTTTAATCCTAGTTTTGGCCCTGGTTTAATGCTGTTTTTGGTCCTAGTTTAGTCCTGGTTTTGGCCTTGGTTTAGTCCTGGATTTGGCCCTGGTTTAGTCCTGGTTTTGGCCCCGGTTTAGTCCTGGTTTAGTCCTAGTTTTGGCTCTAGTTTAGTCCTGGTTTAGTCCTAGTTTTGGCTCTAGTTTAATCCTGGTTTGGTCTTAGTTTTGGCTCTAGTTTAGTCATGGTTTAGTCCTAGTTTTGGCCCTGGTTTAGTCTTAGTTTTGGCCCTGGTTAAATCCTAGTTTTGACACTGGTTTAATCCTAGTTTTGGCCCTGGTATAGTCCTGGTTTAGTCCTAGTTTTGACCCTGGTTTAGTCCTAGGTTTTACCCTGGTTTAATCCTAGTTTTGGCCCTGGTTTAGTCCTGACTCTGAAGTACATTTAGTGAGTTACAAAAGTCCACGTTCATAATAAATAATTCAAATGTGAGAATTTGAACACCCAGGCGCTCATTCACAGAATTCATCCAGCTTCATTTGCATTTGACTCTTTGTTTGCTCTTCACTCTTCTGTTCAGCTCTCATGTTTTTACTTCATTATGCCCTCTTTTATTCTCACTCCTCCTCTCTCACCTCATTCTCTCCATTTTCTTCCATGTCCCTCCCTCCCCACACGTTTACCTCTCTACCACTTCCTGTTGCTTCTTAACTTCTTCTCTAACCTTTCTCTCCGTTTATTTCCCATTTCCTCTGCTCTCCCACCTCATTTACTTTTTCTTTCTTTCTTCTCTATGTCCTCTCTTCCTCCACCTTGTTCTCGCTTTCTTCTTACTCTCCATTCATCTTCCTCTCTCTCTCCCACTGTCCTTCCTTCTCTTTTCCCTTCCTCCCTTTCTCGCTCTCCTTCTTGTTATCAGCGGTGCACAGAAACATGCCTGGGGCGCCCGGAGGTCTTAACCCAAAAACAAAGTGGACCAGAGAAGTCCTGGTCCAGTCCTGGTTTAGTCCTGGTTCAGTCCTGGTCTAATCCCGGTCTGATCCTGGTTTAGTCCTGGTCTAGTCCTGGTCCATTCCAGACCTCCACAGACCACAGCTCGGTCCTGCTCCTCTGGATTTATCCTTAAACTCTTCAGGTTCTCTGGGACTTCTCACTCACTAATCCTGTTTTAATTAAAGAGGCAATATGGAACTTCTCTGACGGAGCAGCTGCCAGCTGCTTGTCTCCATGGAGACCTGGTGTAGACCTGTTTTAGTCTTAGTTTAAACCTGTTTTAGTCCTGATTTAGCACTTAATTAGACCTGTTTTAGACCTGGTTTAGTCCGGGTTTAGATCTGTTTTAGTCTTAGTTTAGACCTGTTTTAGTCCTCATTCAGTCCTGGTTTAAACCTGTTTTAGTCCTGCTTTAGGCCTGGTTTAGACCTGTTTTATCCCTGGTTTAGACCTATTTCTGTCCTGGTTTAGATCTGTTTTAGTCCTGTTTAGTCCAGGTTTATTCCTGGTTTAGACCTGTTTTAGCCCTAGTTTAGACCTGTTTTAGCCCTGGTTTAGACCTGTTTCAGTCCTGGTTTAGACCTGTTTTAGCCCTGGTTTAGACCTGTTTTAGTCCTGGTAGAGTCTGGGTTTAGTCCTGGATTAGACCTGTTTTAGTCCAGGTTTAGACCAGTTTTAGTCTTGGTTTTACCTTGTTCTAAACCTGGTTGACCCTTGTTTAGTCCTGGTTTAGTCCTGACTTATTCCTCATCCTTAAAAGCTCTATCTTATCTGTAGAACACCTCACCTCCACACATACAGACTGATCCTGAGTGTTTAGTCCTGGTTTAGTCCTGGTTCAGTCCTGGTTTAGTCCTGGTTTAGTCCTGGTTTGGCTCTATATTCTCTGTAGAACACCTCTTCTCCACACACAGACACTGATCCGGGCCCGATCTTGGTTTGAGCGATCCTCTCACAGTTTTCCTCCAGAGCGTAAACTCCAGCTCTAAAGTCATCATCCAAACACTAAAAACATATTTACTGTTTCATCTATAACAGCGCGCTTTTATACATCATCTCTATGGCAACGCACGCTCGAGTAAAGACATGCCGTAAACTGTAGTCATCAGGTATTACACAGAGGAGAGAGAAAGAGGAGGGTGACATTTCAGCTCTTTATGTACAAATGTTTAGCACACATTTGTTTTTGTTCCATTAAATATATATTACACAACAGTGACTTTTGTGAGCTTTAAGTCATGTTAGAATGTTGTTTCCTCCTCAAAAACAGAGCTGGAGGTGTGTTTTGGTTCATTCATACATGGAATTTCAGTAATCCTGCATTTTTAACTGCTAATATTAACCCAGGACTAAACCAGAGCTAAACCAGGACTAAACCAGGTCTACTCAAGGACCAAACAAAGCCTAAAACAGGTTTGAACAGCGACTATACCAAGTCTAATCCAGAACTAAACCAGGACTAAACAGAACTAAACCAGGACTAAACGAAGTAGAATGCAAGACTCAACCAGGTCTACTAGAAGACCAACCAAAGACTAAAACAAGTCTAAACCAGGACTAAACCAGGTCTATACCAGAAATAGACCAGGAATAAACAGAACTAAACCAAGAATACACCAGGACTAAACCAGGGCTAGACCAGGACTAAACCAGGACTAAACCAGGACTAAACCAGGACTAAACCAAGAATAGACCAGGACTAAACCAGGACTAACACAAGACTAATACTCTACTCAGTAACTACATTATTAGTTTACATCTCCAGAACTACAATTGCTTTGTTCCACTTTGTGATGTCATGAAGTGACCAATTTTGACCAGTTTGGCGGTTGACATGATCCAAATGATTCTAGTGAACATGTCTAGAGTTTACAAACACTTCCACGGCACTTCCTGTATTACCTCATGACATCACAAGGTGGAACTTTTACTTGAATAACATTTGGAAGTGGGGATATTTATCTTTCTACCATAGTATCACGTTATTCCCTCATCCCTCAAAACCTGCCTGAAGAAGTTTTAGACGTCACCCGTGCATGTTTGAGTCATCTAGTGATCTTTTCTCCACAATTCTCCATAAACATACAAAAACATGACACAAACAATACACTACAACTTCACAAACCTGACGCGATGTGCAGTCATTTCATTCGCGGGATGCAGAACCGGATGGTGCCGGATGGTGACAGCGCTCTGAAGGGGGAGTGATTTAGTGCGGAGAGCAAAGGTAGAGGAAGACTCGGAGAATCAAAAAATGAAAGTGAAACTGATTTAACATTTTCAAAACAGTAAAAAGTAACATAGTGATCTAAATATGGGTCGTGTTAGTAGTTAATACCTCATAGAAATAAAAATACTCAATAGGACTAAACCTGGTTTGAATGGGACTAAACCAAGTCCTGGACTAAACCAGGACTAAAACAAGTCTAAACCAGGACTAAACCAGAACTAAACCAGGACTCAATATGACCGACTAAGGCCCAAAATATGGACTAAAGCCAGGTCTAAGAAGGGCCAAAATGAGAATTAAACCAGGGCCAAAAATAGGACTAAACCAGGGCTAAACCAGAGCAAAAACTAGGACTAAACCAGGGTCAAAAACAGGATTAAACTGGGGCCAAAACTAGGAATTTTTAAAGTAAAAACATTTGTATTTTCGTATAGTAGTATAAAGTATATACAAAAAAGTAAATTTCCCAGAAGATTTCACTTTTATCTTCAGACTGACATCCTAAAAGTTACTGTATGGCCACATCGTATAATATTTATTTACCACGCTACTAAATCCTGTTTCGAACAAAACTTTCCATTTTGTCAAAGTCTTCAGACACCTGCGTTTTGGAAATCCGGGGGATGATTTTGGCGGTGAGTAAACAGCGAAAAGGCTCGCTGACAGGTTTAATATTGTTTTGTTGCAGAAGAACGATCATGAAAAATGAAAGAGAATCTTCTTTGACACGATATTAAAAGCTGCGGTTTGGGCTGATCTCTCATTTTGTGTTTTGGTGTGTCTGAGCTCGCGATCGTCTTCTCCCGTGAAGCAGAGCGGAAAGTTTGAAAGTTTGAAAAATCTCATCGCCTCGTTAAAGGAACGAAAGGAAGGATTTAGAATTTTAGGATGAATAAAAATGAAGAGGAAGTTTTAATTTTAAACGATACTGAATAGTGAGAAATAAAAACATGCCACAAGCAGAGCTAAAGTAGCAAGTCTAAACAAGAACTAAAGGACTTAAACAGGTCTACTGAAGGACCAAACAAGGACTAAGACAGGTATGAACTGGGACTGAGCAAGACTAACCCAGGTCTAAACCAGAACTAAACCAAGTCTAATGCAAGACTAAACCGGGACTAACCCAGGTCTAAACCAAGACTAAACCAAGTCTAACCAAGTCTAATGCAAGACTAACCCGGGACTAAACCAGAACTAGACAAGGACTAAACCAGAACTAACCCAGGACTAAGCCAGAACTAACTCAGGACTAAACCAGAACTAACCCAGGACTAAACCAGAACTAAACCAGGCTAAACCAAGTCTAACGCAAGACTAAGCCAGGTCTACTCAAAGGCCAATAAATTCAAGTCTAAACCAGGTTTAAACTGGGACTAAACCAAGTCTAACTCAGGGCTAAACCAGGACTAAACCAGGACTAGATCAAGACTAAACCAGGACTAACACAAGAGTACTACTATATTCTACTGAAAAAAGGACTAAGTCAAGTCAACTAAAACAATTCTAAACAAGGACTAAACCCGAACTAAACCAAGTCCTGAGAACCTCTGATAAATACTTAACACCTGCAAACTGGGAACAAAACCAGAACTAACCCAGAACTAAACCAGGACTCAATATGACCGACTAAGGACCAAAATATGGACTAAAGCCAGGTCTAAGAAGGGACTACACCAGTCTTGATGAAGGATCTAAACCAGATCTAAACAAGGTCTAAACCAGTTTTCACAAAAGACTAAAACTAGGACTGAACAAGAACTAAACCAGTTTTCATCAAAGTCTAAAATTAGGACTAAACAAGAACTAAAGCAGTTTCCACCAAAGTCCAAAACTAGGACTAAACAGGGTCTAAACCAGCTGCTTGTCTCTAAATCCTCTCTGAGACCAGAAACACCTCACAGGAGCCAGACTCATTCCACTTCTTTCTATACAGCGTAAAATGTTCAAGTTAACATTCCCATGGTGAACTATTGGATTGTTGGCATGGCGATTAACTCTTTAAAAATATGTCTTTATAAGGGGACAAATCCTCCAAACGGTTCCTATAACAGAAAAGGGAAAGCAGTGAGTATAAGCAGACCACACAGCGGGCCCCTGAGCCCCCGTCTAAACCCTCTGCGCTCTTCATTTCTCCACACTCATTTCAATCATATTCTTAGAAAGGGATTAGTTCCACTTTTTTGGGTCCACTGAACTGTCCACGGCTACATCCAGACACAGGGGGTGAGATGGAACATCTCATGCCCAGAACGGAGCCCCGGGCCTGGGTTGAGCTGAGCCGCAGAGGGGGCCCTGGGGAGGCTTTGACTGGCTCTTTATCACTACAGGGATTAGAATGGAAGTCATTAGTGGAAATAAGACTTAAGCTCTTGTACCAGAGCTAATGGAACTTCAGGAACATTACACACTACTTATTTTCACCTTTTTCAAATACTACAGCTACTACTATTATTTTAACAACTACTACTACTACTGCTGCTGCTACTACTACTACTACTACTACTACTACTACTACTACTACTACTACTACTACTGCTACTACTGCTACTAAGACTTAAGCTCTTGTACCAGAGCTAATGGAACTTCAGGAACATTACACACTACTTATTTTCACCTTTTTCAAATACTACAGCTACTACTATTATTTTAACAACTACTACTACTACTGCTGCTGCTACTATTACTACTACTACTACTACTACTACTACTACTAGTACTACTGCTACTACTGCTACTAAGACTTAAGCTCTTGTACCAGAGCTAATGGAGCTTCAGGAACTTTACACACTACTTATTTTCACCTTTTTCAAATACTACAGCTACTACTACTATTCTAACTGGTACTACTACTACTACTACTACTACTACTACTACTACTACTACTACTACTACTACTACTACTACTACTACTACTACTACTACGACTACTACTACTACTACTACTATTACTACTAATATTACTACTATTAGTATTCTAACTGGTACTAATACTAATAATACTGCTACTACTACTACTTCTACTTCTACTACTACTACTACTACTACTACTATTACTACTGCTATTACTACTACTATTACTACTACTACTATTATTACTACTGCTATTAATACTACTATCACTACTACTACTATTATTACTACTACTATTAATACTACTATTACTACTACTACTAGTATTACTACTAGTATTTTAACTGGTACTACCACTGCTACTACAACAACTAGTACTACTGCTACTACTATTACTGCTTTCACGACTGCTACTATAGTTTTAATGTATTTGTGCCTAGCTTTGAGGTGATTTGTGTATTTATTCGTCCACACAGCTCATTTAATGAACAATACTGTATCTAACTAACTTATCTGAGAAAAACAAAGTACAGAAGCCTGAGGTAGTCAAACTTCAATCACCAAAAGCTTTGTAGAGGCACAAGCGAATTTCAAACCAATTCTGAACAAATTTGAAAACATTGGCTGAAAAAATAACTCATATTTCCCACTCAGGCAGCACTAAGCTTTTTATCTTGTTTTCCAAATTGTTACTGAAATCAAATTATAATTGGAGTTTTGGTTAGACACAGTCACAGTGAGCAGGTAGAACCAAAGCCACACAATCGTTTTCAGACTCTGCACGCGCAATATTGTTTTTTTAATCCAATTTATAGCTCCTGTATTACTCATAATGGACTCCTGTGAGCTTTAAACCATCTTCTCATGTTATGTCATCAGAAACAGACCTGGAGATGTTTCACTCACATGTGTTTATCTACATCTGCTAAGCTCCAAATGCTCTGTTCCACTTTGTGATGTCGTGAAGTGGTAGTTTTCAAATTGACAGCTACATTTTACCTTTAGTTCAGTAGAGACTGGCAATTCCAATAGTAACAGTAGTAGTAGTAGTAGTAGTAGTAGTAGTAGTAGTAGTAGTAGTAGTAGAAGTAGTAGTAGTAATAGTCATAGTAGCAATATTACCAGCAAGACTAGCAGCAGTAGTAGTAGTAGTAGCAGTAGTAGTAGTAGTAGTAGTAGTAGTAGTAGTAGTAGTAGTGGTAGTCATAGTAGCAATATTACCTGACTAGACTAGGACTAAAACAGGACTAAACCAGGACTAATCCAAGTCTAAACCAGGACTTGACAAGGACTAAACCAGAACTAAGCCAGGACTAAACCAAGTCTAACAGAAGACTAAATCAGGTCTATTTAAAGACCAAACAAGGACAAAAGTCAAATCGAACCCAGGACTAAACAAGGACTAAACACAGACTAAACCAAATCTAACCCAGGACTAGACCAGGATTAAACAGGACTAAACCAAGACTAACACAAGGTTAAACCAGGTCTACTCAAAGACCAAACAAAGACAAAGTCAAGTCTAAACCAGGACTAAAACAGGTTCAAACTGGGACTAAACCCAGTCTAACCCAGGACTAAACCACGTTTTACCCGTGTCTAAACCAAGTGTAACCCAGGACTAAAACAGGACTAAACCAGGACTAATCGAAGTCTAACCCAGGACTAAACAAGGACTTGACCAGGACTAAACCAAGACTAAACCAAGTCTAACGCAAGACTAAACCAGGCATTTCAGCTCTTTATGTACAAATGTTTAGCACACATTTGTTTTTGTTCCATTAAATATATATTACACAACAGTGACTTTTGTGAGCTTTAAGTCATGTTAGAATGTTGTTTCCTCCTCAAAAACAGAGCTGGAGGTGTAATCGAAGTCTAACCCAGGACTAAACAAGGACTTGACCAGGACTAAACCAAGACTAAACCAAGTCTAACGCAAGACAAAACCAGGTCTACTGAAGTCTAAACCAGGACAATCCAGGTCTATCCGAGGACCTAAAAAGAACAAAACCACAAAACATCAAGTCTGAACCAGTTTTAAACCAGATCTAACCCAGGACTAAACCAGGTCCCAACCCAAACCAAGTCAGAAAGTTGTTGGTAATTCATGAGGAAAAACTTTGAACCACTGCAAACACGTTTTTAAGAAAGCAAAAGTCCGATACAGCACTTTGAAGTAAACGTACCTGAGTATTTGTAGTACTTCTCACTGCGTTATGTCAGCCTAGAGAAAATTGTTGTATAAATCTCCCGGCATATTGTCCGCTCTAAGCTCAAAGGCACGCCGGCAGACAGCAGCATCAAACTACAGGCTTTAAATCTGAGCACTTTATTTGAAAAACGATACGGCCATTTCCCACAATGCCGTTCTTCTGCTCGTAGAGACAGGACGGAGAGAATATACAACCCGGCAGACAGAAGCAGAGGGATAAAGGAGAGCGGGAGGAGAGGTGGAGGAGAGGAGAGCCCCATAAAACACCAACAGGCTTATAAAAGACAAACGCTTTAACACGAGGGACGTATACAAGAGAGAAATGATGATGTGAGCGATGGAGGACAGGAGAGGAGACAAGAGGAGGAGTGAGGACAGGACAGGAGAGGAGACGAGAGGAGAAGTGAGGAGAGGACTGGAGAGGAGACAAAAGGAGGAGAGAGGAGAGGAGAGGGAAGGAGACAAGAGGAGGAGGAGTGGACAGGAGAGGAGAGGGAAGGACACGAGAGGAGGAGGAGTGAGGAATGGAGAGGAGAGGGAAGGAGACGAGAGAAGGAGGAGTGAGGAGAGGACAGGACAGGAGAGGGAAGGAGATGAGAGGAGGAGGAGGTCAAATAGTGACAAAAATAGTCACGCAAAATGAACTTTTTTGGAGCTTTTTTTAATGATACACACTATTGTCCCTTCATCAAAAACCAAGTCTAAACCAGGACTAAACCAAGTCTAACCCAGGACTAAAACTGGACCATACCAGCACTAAACCAAGTCTAACCCAGGACTAAATTAGGACTAAAAGAGGACTAGACCAGTACTAAACCAGAAATAAACCAGGTCTAATATAGGAGTAAACCAGGACTAAACCAGGACTAAAACAGGACTAAACCAAGTGTAACTCAGGACTAAAACAGGACTAAACCAAGACTAACACAAGATTAAACCATAACTGAACCAGGACTAAAACAGGACTAAACCAGATCTAAACCAAGACTAACACAGGATTAAACCATAACTGAACCAGAGCTAAAACAGGACTAAACCAGAACTAAACCAAGACTAACACAGGATTAAACCATAACTGAACCAGGACTAAACCTGGACTAAACCAAGTCTAATGCAAGACTAAACCAGGTCTACTCATTCTACTCCATTCGTTTATTCATTTACAGGTGGACAGAAACATACAATGCAGCTTTAAGTCAAATTTTCAGGTATGTGTACTTTACTTTACTTTAGTAGATACAGTTTACTTTTACTTCAGAGCAAGTATCTGTACAGGACTGAAAAGTAAAAGTATTTTTATTACTGTAAGACCTGCTGAAAAGACTTGGGGGGTTTATGGAAAGGCCATAATTTGAGGAAACAAAAAATACAAATTAAAACATACTTAAAAAAATAAAAATACACACATAACAAAATAACAACAATGAAACTAATAATAAAACTACGGCAAATCGCATCAGGTTTGTGAAGTCGTAGTTTATTATTATTTTATATCATGTTTTTGCATATTTATGGAGAATCATCACGTGGGAGCATGGGTGACATAGGCTTGCGGGCGGAGCCTTGTACAGAATCTTACATCTAATCATAAGGAGGTTTAAATAGGGTCCCGGAAAGATTGCTAGATTACTTAAACATTACTTAAACATTACTTAAACATTACTTAAACAACTCTAAAACCTCTTCAGGCCTGTTTTGGACGAGAAAACGTTATAACATGGTATAAAACTCAAAAAAGTCCTTTCCGCATAATCCCCCATTGGCCGTTTTATTTCTGAAGTATTGCAGGAGTTGTTTTGGGGAATATTATATAAAAAGAAGAAAAAGGAGAAGAAGAAGAACAGATTTAAATGGCTGCTCTGTTAAATCCTAAACAGAGATGATAATGGCCCAGTCGCAATCTACCTCCTGTTGTCTTGGGTAAACAAAAGTGATGTGAGCAGCGTAATGAAGATATCTGAGCTCCAAGTCAAAACTCCAGAGTGTGGGAAGGATTGCACATGTTATACTTCCTCCATCTTTCCTCTATTCCCCCTCTTTCCTCCCTCTTTTCTCTTCTTCATCTCTATTTCTCTCACGACATCTCTCCCACTTTCCTCCTTTTCTCCCACTCTTCTCCATCTCTACTTCTCGACCTCTCCACACAACCTTTTCTCAATTTATTCCTCTCCTTCTCCCCCACTCTCCTCCATTTCACCTTTCCTCTAGCCTCCCTCTTCTCGTCTCTCTATTCCCTCTCTTCTTCCCCTGCTTCCTCTCTTCCTCTTCTCATCCTCTCCCACTTTCCTTCATCTCTACCTCTTTCCTATCCACACCACTCCTCCTCCATCTCTCTCTCCACTCTCCTCTATCTCTTACCCTCCTCTAGCTCCTCCTCATTGTCTCTCTCTTCCTCCCCTTCTCCCTCTCCTCCTCCTCTTCTCCCACTATCATTCATCTCTGTTTCTCTCTCCTTGATGCACCTCTCCTCTATATTTCCCCCTTCCCCTCTTTCTTCTCTTTCTCTTTTTATCCTGCTCTCCATCTCCCTCTTTCCCTCACTACCTCTCCCTCTCTCCTCTCCTCTTCTGCTCTCCTCATCTCTCCCCACCTCCCTTCCCCATATCCCTCCTCTAGCTCCCCCTCTCATCTCTCTCTCTCCCCCATTCCTCCCCTGTTCCCTTTCATCCTCTCTTCCTCTTCTCCCACTCTCCTCCATCTCTACTTCTCAACACTCCTCTACCTCTCCACACTCCTTCTCCTCTATCTCTCCCCCTCTCCCCTCCTCTAGCCCACCTCCCTCCCTCCCTCTCTTTCTCCTCTCCCTCTCTCCTTGCACCTCTGTCCAGTGTCAGGGCTGAATTTGAATGAGCACCTGTTTGAGATGGATGGAGCTCTGACACCGACTAAACAGTGTACAGGCCGTGTGTGCATGTGCGTGTGTATGCAGGTGTGTGTGTATGTATGTGTGTGTGTGTGTGTGTGTGTGTGTGTGTGTGTGTATGCATATGTGTGTGTATGCAGGTGTGTGTGTGTGTGTATGTATGTGTATGCATGTGTGTGTGTCTGCATGTGTGTCTGTGTGTATGCATGTGTGTCTGTGTGTATGCATGTTTGTATGTATATCTGTGTGTATGTATGCGTGTGTGTGCATATGTGTGTGTGTGTATGCGCATATGTGTGTGCGTGTCTGCATTTGTGTGTGTGTATGCATATGTGTGTGTGTATGCATATGTGTGTGTATGCAGGTGTGTGTGTGTGCATATATGTGTGTGTGTGTGTATGTATGTGTGTGTATGCATGCATGTGTCTATGCATATGTGTGTGTGCCTGTATGCGTGTGTGTGTGTGTGTTTGTGTGTGTGTATGCATGCGTGTGTGGATATGTATGTGTGTGTTTGTGTGTGTGTTTGTGTGTGTGTATGCATGCGTGGATATGTGTGTGTGTGTGTATGCACGTGTGTGTGTTTATGTATTTGTGTATGCATATGTGTTTATACATGTGTGTGTGTGCTTGTGTGTGTGTTTATGCCTGTGTGTGTAAGTGTGCGTGTATGTGTGTGTGTTTATGCATGTGTGTGCGTGTATGCATGTTTATGCATATGTGTAGGCGTGCCTGTGCATGTGTGTGTGTTCCAACATTCAAAAGCTCAGACTAGCCTGTATTACTCCTACATTACTCCAAAATGCCTGGATAAACATACTGTATATTCTTATTTGCGTTCTTACTGGCTCACCTCTCCACAGATCTGACCTGTAACTTGGCCTGCTGATGTCAACTTGGCCTGCTGATGTCAAAAGCATCACCTCCGTGCAATAAATAGATACTTTCAATTCCAAAATATGGAACATTTCAGACAAAAAATAACATCTCCATGGAGACAAGCAGTCACCACAAAGGTTCTACCAGTATATTAGGTCGTATATTACACAAAATTGACTTTTATGAGCTTTCAAAAACAAAAACAGACCTGGAGTTGTGTTTTGTTTCATTCACACTTGTCTGAGTAACCCTTTATTCTTAGTCTGTCTACATCTCCAAAGCTCAAAATGCTCTGTTCCACTTCGTGATGTCATGTAGTGGTATAGTTTTCAAGTGAACAGCTCCTTTTACCTTTAGTTCAGTGGAGATTGGCAATTCCAGTACTGACATTATCCAAATGATTCTAGAGAAGTAACATCTCAGTGGAGCACTTCTTGTATTACCACATGACATCACAAGGTGGAACAGTGTTTTTTTCAGCTCCCGGTATGTTTGTGATGAGGAAATAACATTATAACATAGATCAGAAAAGAGCATAATATGGGCCCTTTAAGAATTTATGATCACATATGATTTTAATTTAGAATTCAGTTGATTCGGACAGTTCTTTTTGCTGTGTAGATCTTGACCGAAGGAGAAGGTTGAGGAGGCATACTTGAATTGTGCTTTGAACCCACGCAGAGAGCAGTCACCACTTCAAAAAAAAGAGAAAAAACACGACACCACAGAGAGAGGAGAGCAGACAGAGACCAGAGACCAGGCGAGGACAAAATACAAGAAATGTTGATACTAAAAATACTGTCAAGGCTTGGTCCAAGTTATGTAAGAAGCAGCTCCAAAACAAACAGGGACACACAGAGCCCAGTGTTTGCCAAGAAAAACACATTACAACACAATGGGACTACAGCAACTAAAAGATTAAACTGTAACTTGCACTGTGAAAGAAAAAGAAAATGTACGGTAATAGGGCTGTCAAAAGTATCAAACCAGATACTCATTTGAGCAGGTACTGATACTAAAAAAATCACATTCACAGCACAAAAATGAAGCATTCCTGAATGCGTTTAGAATGATCTTGAGCTGTATCAGAACAAGTATAAGAGCTCATAGACTAGTATACACCAATGGAGCACTGAGGGATTACACACATATAAGAATCCCATTTTATTGTCTAAACAACAACAATATTTTTATTATCATAGTATCAAAATCAATTGAGTATTAAGTATCGTATAGTATAGTATTCTACCCCTAGGTATGGACATCAACTTTGAAATTTTAGTACTGTATTTTTCGGACAATAAGGCACACTTAAAATCCTTTAATTTTCTCCAAAATCGACAGTGCGCTTTATGTGGCGGTGTGACATACAGTATGTATTAATTCTGGTTGTGTTTACTGACCTCGAAATGATTTTATGTGGTACATGGTGCTCAAAAATCTGTCCAAATGTTTTAGTACAGTTTTGGTAAGCTTTGGTAACTGTGCTTCAACATCATATAATGGTGTGCCTATAAGGAGCCCGAAATGGCCCCTGTTCAGAGACATACTGACTCACACGTCCAAGTGAAGCAAACTAATTCGGTGTTGCTGTCATTCCGGGTGGATTAACCAAAGAACTCCAACCACTAGATATTGGTGTCAGCAGGTCATTCTGAGTTAAATTGCAGCTGTGTGGGAGCGTTGGACGACAGATATTGTAGATTTGCATTGGGACTGTGGGGACATGTCACAACCAATATTTGGGGAAGACAAAATAGTCCCTACCAATATTTGACATTTTATTTTAATAAACAAAAATATACATTTATTCTGATATTTTTCCAAACCATATAGTATTAATTTAACACGTTTTATGGTACGTTCACATCACAGTGTCCAAAAACGCCCTGGACGCCTCGATTTGGAGCATTTGAAGTCAGACGCCCCCAACACTCATCTAAGTTATTTCACCAGCGAGGGAGTAAGTAGTGTGCCCACAACAGTTTGATATTATTGAGCTGTAACGCAACCAAACCAAACTTACACTCTTGTGCAACGCCGGGTGAGTTACGCCACGATCTGCCAATGGATCGTGGACGTCTGGGCTAAGGTATCAGTCTCCCTTAATGCGCCTTGTAATCCGGTGCTCGTTATGTATGAAAATAGACCGTTCTTTAATGTAGCGCCTTATAATCTGCTTTATGGTGCGAAAAATGCAGTACTGAGACACAATGGGCTCTATTCACGCTAGGGCTGGGAATCATTAGGAAGTTGCCGATACGATACCTCAGTGTAGTGCACTTTTGATGTGTTACGATATATTTTAGGTTGTGTCAACACTGTTCAATAAAAAAGTAAAGGTTAAATCCTGGGTGTGATACTAAGTCTTTGTTAAACCATTTCTTGTGCAAACTTCATATGAAACACCCATTTTTAATCATCAAAACAGTGAAAATGTCAGATGTGCTGTATAAATGAGTTTCCTTCCACTGAACAAGCAACAAAACTGTAGAGCTGTAATAAAATAATTTAGTAAAATACACAAAAAAAAAAAAAAAAAAAAAAATGCCCCCGCAACCCAGCTGGATTAAGCGGGAGAAGATGGATGGATGGATGGACACAAAAAAATACTCTTGGCGATATATCTATACAGCAGCCCATGATATCAATATCAATACTGTATCATCACATTAAACAATATGATATATTGATATTTTTGCACACCCCAAATTTATGTTACGTATGTCACAAAAGACGTTTGGAATCATACGGATCACGACTTCCTTAGGGCTCAGTTAGCGATAGTAACTCAAAATGGAACCGTTTTCTTCATCTAGATGTCATTGTATTCTTTCTTTTTACCTTTTAGAAATTGCCTATTCATTTGTGTGTCATAATTTGTCAAAAAAAAGATGTCATTGTAGCGTTCCGTTATGTTTGTGTCATAATTTTATACAATCACAAACCAGTGACAGTATTTGTGACATTTAAACTCCAGTCTCCTACCAATTGAGATTAAATCAGACCACTGAGTCAGTTCTTTTTCACGTGCCTTGCACGGAGAAGAGCATGGCCATGCGTTCAGCTCTCTAGGCTCGTCCACGCTGCTCTTCCAAAGCCCCTCCGATTCCAGCACACCTTTATTCATTTCCAACAATCCATCATGTCAGTACAAAGGCAACCTGATCAACGTATACATAATCTCGTTAAGCTTACCACAGATAACATAGTGAAGTATATCATGACTTTGTTTTACATTGGATCAGATAGGTACAAATTTACGATGTGAACAGTCCTGCAAGGAGGGAAAAGGTCATAAGAGGTCACACATCTGGTTTTAGCAGAGATAGTGTTAACACAGGCCCTTTCATCCTCTGAGCCTGCCTTGTACCATGAGATTGTTTGATGTACATTTTTTAAATAACTTCATTATAAGCATTTTATTCTAACAGTTTGGCAGATTAACAGTCAACCAGCTGCCTGTAAGTAACGTTGTAAATAAGATTAGAGTTCCGTCCCGCATGGAAAGTTTTGAGAAGTCGTGGATATGCTGCTGCTGAATCCACAGTTTTATTGTTTTATCACATGCCGCAAGTCGTTTCTTCATGTTTCCAGAAGTCGAAAGTGTGAGCCTGTTATAATTACACCTGAACCTGTGTCATCAGAGCCTTAACCTGCAGATATTGTCAGTATACGGACAGACCAGGCCTCATGTGAAAGCTCAGGACCTCCAGAATTCCCTCCCTGATGACTGTCTGCAGAGATTCCCTGCCTGATGACTGTATAATTATACAAATTATAACAGCAAGGTGCCAAGGTGTCTCTTCCTACCTCTAGACAAATGCCAAGGAGAAAAGGTGCGTTTTATGCAATGATTTAAAGTGCTTCAGTGACTGTGTAGTTCTGATGTGCAAAGGCAAAGTGTTCCACAGTCCTGAACTAACCACAAACTCTGGATGGGACATGGGGCTGGAGGAGTTCAAATAAATAGGAAAAGCTTAAAACTTAAAAACAATCATTACAATTTTAAAATGGATTCAGATCAGAGAAAGGACTTAAATTAAACACACAGACGCATTGGAATTGGCAACCCAAATGACATGTCTGCATCTAATTACAGGGTTCCTACAGGTTTCTTCAACTTAAATTCAAGTCTTTTAAAGACCTTTTTAAGACCATTTATATCAAAACATAGACCTGCCGGCAAGAAAACCACATTTTTGAATTTGTGTCCATTTATTTCTCAAAGGAATATGAGGAGTAGAGAGACTCTTCCCCATAACTCCAGCATGAAATGTGTCGCTCTGTAACGTAAAACCAACGTTAAAAACAACATAACGGCTTTAATGAAACTTTGTGTTCTGCTGATTTTTTATTTATTTATTTTATTTATTTTTGCTTCTGTTTAGCTTGTTGCTTGTGGTCTTCAGTGACGTGTTTGGAGTATTTGACTTGAGGCTGTGTTGCGTTCTTTTTGTTCTGCTTCTCTTTATTTAGGTGACCAAAATAATGGACGTTGACAAATTAAACTTTTGAGGAAAAATGTGATATGGAGAAGTTATGTACTGCACAAATTTTAAGACCCAGATACAAAAATTCAAGACTTTTTCAAGACTTTTAAAGGTATTATTTCTAAATTCAATTCAATGCTTTGAAGCCTTTTTACGACAGCGTGGGAACCCAGAATTATAAAGTAAGTGTTATGTTAGCATTCTAGTTATGTTGGCATTACCGTGACTCCGCTCTGGTCTGTAAAAGTTGCGAAAGGCTCTCAGAACTCAGAAGGTAAATGAGGAAGAACTTTGGACCACTGTTTAATTTTCACGTTTGTTAGTAAAAATCAAATACAGCGCTTTTAACATCTCCCAAAAAGCAAAGTGATAAATCAGTTTGCACCTCCCGAGCCGCTGTAGTCCCTGTGTTACATAAGGCCCACCTGCTCCAGTCCTTGTGTTGTGTTTTTGTGTATTTCTGAGTCTGCCTCTCGGCCCTGTGTGATAATGTGGTCCTCTCTGCAGGTCTTTCTCTTCTGTTTTTATCGCCTTTAAACCCCAGCCAAATCTTAAGTAAACGTGTCCAAGTGGAAGAATAAAGTCGTAAATGTTTTTTATCCACACAACCCCAAGGCTAATTAAGAAGCTCTCAAGAAATAATAGACTTTCCATTGAATATTCAGTAAATAAAGAGGCCACTAGACAAACAAGTTGGCACAAAACAATAGCAATGAATTACACAGACAGAAAGAGTTCAGAGCACAGGACACAGTGGGAAAGAATATTACTATTACTTTTACTGCTACTGCTACTACTACTACTGCTACTACTATTACTACTACTACTACTACTAATACTACTGCTACTACTACTGTTACTGCTGCTACTACTACTATTACTACTACTGCTACTGCTACTACTACTGCTAGTACTATTACTGCTACTACTACTACTAATGCTACTGCTACTACTACAGCTACTACTACTACTGCTACTTCTATGACTGCTACTACTACTACTAATGCTACTGCTACTACTACTACTGTTACTGCTGCTGCTACTGCTATTACTACTATTACTGCTACTACTACTGCTGCTACTACTATTACTGCTACTACTGCTATTACTACTACTAATGCTACTGCTACTACTGTTGTTACTGCTGCTGTTACTACTACTACAGCTACTACTACTACTACTACTACTACTACTGCTACTATTACTACTACTGCTACTGCTACTACTACTATTGCTACTACTGCTACTACTACTGTTACTGCTGCTGCTGCTGCTACAGCTACTACTACTGCTACTACTACTATTACTACTACTGCTACTGCTACTACTACTGCTACTACTACTATTAAAGTGTGATTGTGTAGTAGTACCACAGTACTACTTGTGCGATTGGTGATTGGAGGGCATGGATCTATAATAAGAACTGGATAAGACACACCCCCTCTGTCCATGAGTGAGATCGACTAGTGGCAGCTCCAGGTACTGCAGCTCCCAGGAGCTCTCCTTGAGCGCTATGCATTTTTTGGGAATTCAAACTGCTCATGTTCAGCTGATAGGACATTGACAGCTTTCATAAAGGTTGGATTTTGTAGGAATTCTTCTGTATTTTTATAACATTAACTTTTTAAGTCGTTAAAGTTTCTAAAACTTAATTTTGTAAGACTTCGTCCAGTCCCACTCTGAGCCTGCTCTAGCTCCACTCTAGCAGCAGGCACTCTGATTGGTCAGAACTGCACATTTCTGATGTCACACATTTTGCAGTGTAAAGCCAGTATTCAGGAAGTAATGAGGAAGTAAAAATATTTTTTTGACATGATGCACCAATGAGCACAGTCCATTGAAAACAATACAACTCCATGTTGGATTCAGCTTACAGACTTTATTATAGTTTTATGTTGGAGGGACAAATGGGGCCGATAGGAAATGTCACCATGCCAGCCGACTGCAGGGCAGCTGTGGCTACACAACACAGACTGTCTGGACATAGCTAACCTGCTACGAGCATGGGCACGCTTCCATCTCCATCGGCTCTGGCTCCAATTCACTTGGTATTCAAAAAAACATCACCCCTCTCTCTGATTTACATGATCCTGGTGTTTTTTATTTCACTATTTTGTCTGTTCCTATTTGCAATTTTTAACTCCAAATTCGCTCCTATAACTACTAGCCTCATTGAACTTCCTCTGACTGGAGCTGAACGCTATGATACATGAATTGCACAGACACTAATAATGTAATAATGTACTTCAAAACTTATTATCAGATGTGATCTTAAAAGTGAATCCATGTTTTTTTCATACCGCTGTACATATTTCGTGTATTGCTGAGCACATTACGAGCCCCTTCCACCTCTCGACTGTCATATGTGAGTGTGGAGCCTGTTCACTGGATTATTCAGGGCTCTGCTGCTGAAATGTGAAGTGAACCTGAAGACAGCGGCACATGTGCTGCTCAGTCAGGAGGGTAATGTTTTTGCATAAGGTTAGCTCACTGTTAGTGCTCACGGTTAGCATATACACTTAGTATATGTTAGCATTTCCCCCCCCTACCAAAAGTGGACTAAGGGAGTGTGGTGTCACCCATAGAGTTCAGCTCCAGTCAAATGAAGCTCATCAAGGCTCACAGTTATAGGGCGAATTTGAAGCACATTTCCATATTAGGAATTGGAATTGTTTTAATAGCAAAATAGGATCATGTAGAGCGTGTTAACAGGAACATTTTAAGATTAAAATGAGGAGCTGGGCTAGGGTGACCAGAATTACAAAATAAGAAACTGAGACGTCCCCGTTTTTTGGTAGTCTTTAGTAATCGTAAAATTGTGAAACGAGTATGTAATTAAGGAAAATTGTTCAGCAGAGACCCTTCATGATGAACATTTGAGTCAGTATAGTGACTTCTCTTTGTGTTTTGGACATTTTTAAGAAGATTTTTGTTATATTTTGCTAAAACAAATGACAATGTATGCCTGTTTTTACTGTTGGCATCAGATCAGATTGGTCAAAAATAGGGACACATGGGACATTTCTTGTATAAAACTGGGACAAATCACTGTTTTTTGGATAAATCTGCGGGGACAGGGGACACGGGGCTCAAAACTAGGGATGTCTGGTCACTTTACTGTATGTCCATTTTGTCCAACCGCCACTTTGCATTGATGGCTTTGCTAGTCTGGTGTCTGGTCTACTATTTGATTTTTGATACAGTGCCTTTAAGATCAATACTATGAGCCTGTGTGTTATTTTAAGAGATTCAGCTCAGAGTCCCAGGAGCAAGGGGCCCCACATTCCATTGTACATCAGTACATTTTTGGGGCTGGACAGTCTCCATTTCTCAATGTATGTAATTGTGCAGTAAAAAAATATGGTCTAATACAGGACTTTGCTGGTCAAGAGGTGGGACGTCCTCTGGAGAGTCTAGGTAGTTGTAGTTAGTTATAGTTATTATATTTATAGAGAAAGAGTTATGAAAGACAGTATGTCAGGTAGTAATCTCATAGTTTCCTGTTTCAGTTAGTAGTAAATAAAGATAGTTATGTCACAGTAAGACTCACATGTTTAGTTTAGCTTTATGTGGGATTGTCGCAGATACTAATCTCTAGACTCATTTGTTTAGTTTAACTTTGTGGGGGATGGAGGGAAATGTGGGATTGTTCTTTTTTAATCACTGAACAGTGCTTTGTGTTGCATTTTGCTATGAATAAAGTTTGATTGATTGAGAGGAAACTTATAAAAACCATGCCTGCTCTTTGTTCAAGGTTTTTTCTATCTATTGGCTTCGATAATGACCCAGATACATTCTCTGTTAAATTGGCCAGGGTTCTATTTTTGTAAATGTATAAATCACATTACCTAAACAGAGCCTGTGTTTTTAAATCCATTTTTTTTAATACATTTTTTAAGCACCTGCACTACTGCGTGGTATTTTGGGGGGGAAAATCATCAACTACTGAAAGAAGTAAGCTCCTGGAATAAGGTTTTATACCACACTAGAAAATGTTAATTTCTGACAATATATTAGGGTTAGGACTGGGGTTAGGTTTGGGAAAAGGTAGTTTGATTAAGGTTAAAGTGTAGGGACAATGATGCTTAACACAAACAGTTAACACACCTAGTTAGTGCTGAATGGACAGCTCCTGGTCTGTGAGGATGTGGTTAGACTTACTCATGAGTTTTTGCTTCCTATTATACACAATATTTTGGACCTTTTCCCATTCAAGGGTTTATATTTTGTTACTTGTAACTCATTACTCACTTTTGTAACTCATTACTCACTACAGCAACAGTGGTATTTCTTCTCCACTACAAAAAAAAGATTTCAGTGTTGAACCTGGCGACCCAAATGAGAGTCATGTGAGGCTCTTTCTGCTTTCTGAGTGGAAAATCATTGTGAGCAACACACAAATTATAACATAAACAACTTTGTCCATTATTTTCGTTATTAAGAAATTAAAACTTTTACATACTGCCCCTAATATGCAGTAGTTTAAAATAAACTATGCTAAAAAGGGTTCAATTATACCAACTACTGCAATCTACAATCTATTGAATATATTTGGAAATAATGAGACTCCGCAGGCTCATACACTCAAGCACAGAGAAAGAGAGACTATTAGAAAGCCCATTTTATTTTAGTCTTGTGGGGAATGTTAAATTATTACTACTACTTCTACTGCTGCTGCTGCTGGGACTCGACTTTCTTTGGGTGTTACTACTGTGATTGCATTAAAACTACAGTATTTTTGTAATGTTTTGTTTCTTTAACGTAAAAATACAAGTATAGAATTGTTGTCGTGTCAGATGTATGGAGTTCTGGAAAAGCCGCCCTTCATTCATCCTTATAGCGATAAATGAATCATGTGTATAAATGAGGCGCGCTTTTAGCCTCTCCCCTCGGTGTGCGCTCTGAGACACTCCATGGATTATTTACACAGGGACGCGTATTCACAGCACACATGAATGAGGCTCTGCCCAGTGCCCGCTGATCCAGGCTACACTGCAGACAGGAGCAGAGACAGGAGCAGAGGCAGGAGTCATGACAGAAGCAAAGACTGGGACCGGATTCAACAAGCAGGGATGGGTGTAGGGACAGGACCAGAGACAGGAGCAAAGACAGGAGTTATAACGGGAGCAAAGACTGGGACAGGAGCAGAGACAGGAGCAGAGACAGGTGCAGAGATGGGAGTGAGGACAGGGGCAGGGACAGGAGATGAGACACAACCAGAGACAAGAGCAGGAACAGGACAAGAGTCATGACAGAAGGAGAAACAGGTGCAAAAAAAGAGACAGGACCTGACAAGAGCAGGGATAGGACCAGAGACAAGACCCGAGACAGGAGCAGTGACAGGACAGGAGCAGAGACAGGTGCAGAAAAAGAATTAGGAGCAGAGACAAGAGCAGAGACAAAAGCAGAGATGGGAACGAGGACAGGAGATGAGACACAACCAGAGACAAGAGCAGGGACAGGAGCAGAGATGGGAGCAAGGACAGGAGCAGAGATGGGAGCAAGGACAGGAGCAGAGATGGGAGTAAGGACAGGAGATGAACCATGACAGGTGCAAGGACAGGACGAGAGACAGGAGCAGGGATAGGTGCAGGGACAGGAACAGTGACAAGACCAGAGACAGGAGCAAGACAGGAGCACGGATGGGTGCAGGAGCAGGGATTGGTGCAGGGACAGGAGTCATGACAGAAGCAGAGACAGGTGCAGAGAAAGAGACAGGAGCAGGGATTGGTGCAGGGACAGGAGTCATGACAGAAGCAGAGACAGGTGCATAGAAAGAGACAGGAGCATAGACAGGAGCAGAGACAGAAGAAGGGATGGTTGCAGGGACAGGACCAAAGACAGGGACATGGGATGAGACACGACCAGAGACAGGAGCAGGGACAGGTGCAGAGACAGGAGCAGAGACAGGAGGTTGAAAGACAGAAGAAAAGAAAGGAGCAGAGATGGAACCAGAGACACAAGATGAGACAAGATGACGACCAGAGATGGACAGGTGCAAAGACAGGAGATGAGACATGACCAGAGACAGGAGCAGGGACAGGTGCAGAGACAGGAACAGAGACTAAATGAGAAATGAAATAGCTAAATTCTGATGATAGCGTATTCTCCTATGATTCGTATCGTTTAGCGTTGTCGCAATACTAACATTTCAAACTCGATTTTAATACTTATTTAATACTAATTTAATAGGAATAGACTCAGTACTCAATACTGATTATGATATCACAATGAGAATAAAACACACTCTTTTTTTAGTCAGTGGAATGTGATTTTCCACATTAAATCAGTAGTCCAGTAGGAGGTTAGGTTCATTCTAAAGACATTCAGGAAAGCTTTTTTAATATCGATACCCGCTCAAATTCAAATTTCGATACTTTTGACAGCCTTATTGCAGTACCTTTTCTTTCTACTTTAGTGCCAGCTACAGTCGCTTTAATTTTTTATTTGCTATAGTCCCATTGTGTTGTCATGTTTTTCTTGGCAAACACTGGACTCGGTGTTGTTTTGGAGCTGGTTCTTACATCACTTGGACCAAACCTTGTCTGTATTTTTAGTATCGACATTTCTCGTATTTCGTCCTCGCCTTGTGTCTGGTCTCTGCTCTCCTCTCTCCTGGATGTCTTCACTTTCTGAGGTTTTCAATTTCTGTTTTGTGTTTTATTTTCTGAAGTGGTGAGTGCTCTCTATGTGGGTTCAAAGCGCAATTCAAGTATGCCTCCTCAACCTTTTTTAGTATCGATACCGGCTCAATATGAGGATCTACGTAGTTTCTAGTTTTGTCCCGAGCTCCTCCCTGTGTTATCTCCTATGGCTTATTCATGACCTAGCAGACTTACATAAGCGGGTTTACGCTGACTGCGCTCTGCTGTAGCTCCATCTGAACGGCTCTTTAGATTCGGTCAGGTCATAAACTTGTACTATCTCCTCCTGCATCTTCACTTTTCTGTAATAAACATCTGATGTCTGCTGGATCTACAAAAACGAAAACTATGAAAATAACGGTCTAATGGATACAAGATACGGTATACACTTCAAGTTAGAACGACAGAAGAGCAGGATGAAATGACTGACACTCTGCAGCTGACGTCGCCAATGTTTACTGGGGGTGTGATGGATGCTAACTGTAGGCACTGCTCCGTCTGCAGCTCTGTTACTCAAGGAGACTTTACTCTGATTATTGTTTTAAACCATAAAGAAGTGACTTTAGAAGAAGTTAAAAAGAAGTTAAAACGGTTCCTTTTCACACAATGATTAGTTACGGTTTACGCATGTATTGTTATTGATATTATTTGTTTAAATTGTTATTGATTTATTTATTTGTTTTGGTTACTACTTGTTTACCACTTTCATGCCTTGTGGTTGTGTGCGTGTGTGTGTGTGCGTGTGTGTGTGTGTGTATGGTTTATGTATTATATAAAAATGTATGTAATGAATTTGAGGACAACCCAGGAAGAACAGTTATTAATATTTCAGTAGTTAATGGGGATCTTAATAAACTAAACTAAACTTAGCTGATTTGTGCTGTTAACCCTTTTATGTAACCGCGCATAACTTTCCAACCATAAAAGATTGAAACTTACTTTCTTTTTTCCACCTGAACATATTTCAGGCATTATCCTACGTCGCACAAAAGCTGCGTAATAATGATGGGAAAATGAGTGTCCAATATTTGTTTTCCGCCAAAGGCATCCGCTCCGTCCTTTTTCATTGGCCCAAACTTTGCCAAAGAGTTAAGAGTGAGTCAAGATGATCGACTGTTCTGAGTGTCTGTGTTCGTAGCAATTGAAAAAGCCACTCTAAGTGCAGTTTTTTCTCGAATAAATGGCAAATTGCGCATCTTGGTCTGCGTAATTGCGCATCCCTTGTTGTTTTTATTTGAAAGGTTTATAACACATACAAATGTAATAAACATCATGGAAATGCAGGAAGTGATGTGGCTCTGTTGTTGCACTTTTTTGTTTTGTTTTGGGGCAATAAGGATATTTTTAGTTAACTTACAGACTTGATATTTTGCTCTTTTGTAGCTAAGGCTATTTTATATTTATTTTAAGTTTTATTTATACATGTTTGCTCTGTGTTTTGTATGAAAGAGTGTGAATTATATTTTCTGGGGTTTTTTTTGTTTGTTTGTTTGTTTTTTCATTTGTACTTCTGGTCTTGTAGCTTTTATTACAGCCATAAGACACAACAACAGCAGCAGATTGTGAAATAACAGGTTGCAGGTTGTACTGAAAAAAAGGATGTATAACACTTCATTAGGGGGTAAAAGGGGGAGATTTAATAGCAAAATTAAGGGAAAAAAAGTAGTAAAATTGCCCTTCGGTCTTGAAGGGTTTTGAACAAGTCCCTCTCAAACAGTTTTTAAGTTAGTCACTCAAAACCAACAGGACCGTGAGCGCTCGGACTGATCACAGGCTCCTGACAAAAGTGCTGTTTAAATAAGTTTTGTAGTAAAAGTTAAGATGAGTTAAACGTTTTTTGTTTTTTTTTGTGGTCATATGTGCATTGTGTCGTCATGGTAACTGCTGAACATTCCGCCGTAGATGCATGTAGAACCCCCCCAGCGTGTAAAGTAAGGCGAAGAATAAAATGAATGAAAGGTAACTGGATACTGTTGTAAAAGTATCTAAGTATAATTAAATGAGTAAATAGTCAGACTACGTAATATTTCTGTATCCATGGATTCATTCTTAATGTTCCACAGTATGGCATTAAACGTGTATGCATATATTTAAATGCTTTTTGTGTTTTTGCTGCTCGTAAAACACAATAAAAACCTGTCTCCTCTCCACAGATCTCACCTGTAAATGATCCCAGTGGACAAACTTGCTTGTCTCCATGGGGATGTATATGTTTAATGCCGTAGTGTAAAACATTCCAGGCAGAGCAATGACATCTTCACGGAGACAAGCAGATGGGGAACACTTCACCATAAAAGTTACACAGCGCACCCTCAAGTTTCACCTTCGTCGTCCTGACAACCGGACTCTCCACAGCGAAGCCTGAAGTGTCTGTGATCCCAGCTCCAGTTTGTGATGGTCCCCTACGGGAGGCCATCTTTGTTTACTCCATGATCCCGTTGGATTGTGGGAGATTTAGTCAGATTTCCTGTCCTCGCACTGGACCAGCAGCTCATGCAGCAACACACCACAGTCACACAAGTCAAAATGAACTTCTGATGGGAAGATAAGGCAACTTTTAGAAAGAAAAATATTCCCAAGATAATTTGCTGCTAACACATAACATCTTTAGATCACCATGTTGCCTTTTATTGTTTAGAATATAAGAATACATTTGCTTAAAACAACATATTCACATGTTTTGTAGGTTTTACTATTGTTTTCTCCCCTCTGTTTACTCACTGTGTTAAGTCCCTCCCCTTTATCGCTGGGTACTGTTCGATTTTTTTCGATACCATTACATTAACAATACCTGCTACTGATAGTGGTTCTTGAATGGTTCTTTTATCTGTGCCTGAAGTTTAAATTTTTATTTTTCTGTAAACCAATGGCCAATATTATTAAGATAATTAGGGCTGAAACGATTCATTGAGTTAATCGATTAAATCGATTAGAAAAATGCATCGATTTTTTTTTTTTGCCTCGATGCTTCGTTTTATTTTCATACGCTCGGCGATGGCCGGAACCTTTTGTGGTAGAGGTAAAGTTTCCGCACGACCACTGCACTTCACTGTACACAAAACAGCGTGGCGCCCATGGATGTATAATAAGAGCATAACCTCCGGTGGCATCTCCGGTACGCCGCACGCTCCTCATCTCCCGTACGCCGCGCACTCTGCGCGTGGATTGTGTCTTGTCGCGTACACTCCGTGGACCGCGCTTCCTCCTGTGCGCCTCTAAACCAGAACTCACACCAGGACTAATCCAGGTCTAAAACCAAACAAGAATTTGCAGGAGTTGGTTGCTACATTTATGTAGTTTTAAAAATCATGACAATATCAAGTAATCCAAAGTATTCAGATTACGTTATTCACTTTAAGTAATTTAATTGATTACGTCACAAACTACATTTTGGGGAATGTAATCTGTAATCTGTAGGGGATTACATTTTAAAAGTCACCTTCTCAACACTGATGCTACAACATCTAAACAGAAAGCCCCGTACATTACATCAAGTGGAAAAGAAACCGCGAGGTAAATCAACCTTAGCCCAGCGATAATTAAGTTTTTCATGTCCAAAACACGTGTATCTGTCAATATACGTGGTGTGTACTTAACATGTGCAAAGTAGACACGACAATAACAAACGATTACTCGATTATTCGAACAAAATAATCGACAGAATAATCGATTACTGTAATAATCGATAGCTGCAGCCCTAAAGATAATACTTTTCAATCCCTGAATTACATTATAATTGTGTTCATGCATATTTTAAAGGGACTTTCTGGAATTTTGGACATAGGGCCTCATTTCCTCGTGAGCCGGAGTGTTGGAGACGTGTGGAGACACTTTTTGAAAGCTTCCATCCAGTCCTTGTATTTGGAGAGGTTGCTGGTGCTAGACTAGTGCATGTCAATGGCCATAGTCGTCCTGCCACTAAAAACAGTCTTACCCACTCCACAGTGCACCCAAGGAAACTTTTAGAACTCCAGACTGTCCATGTGAATGTCTGAGTTTGTAGAATAATTTTAGAAGTAAAACTGGAACAACATCCCAGCTGCAATAAGAGACTCTACCACATTCAGTACATTTAAAACCATCTGAAACGACAGCTTAAAAGAAATCAGATTTGTGATCACAAATATTATGCTTTTATGTAAATGTTAATGTTGTACGTCATGATTGTGTTTGTCTATTGTGGGAAGTTGTCTTGTGTTATTTCTGAATTGTCCCTTTAAATAAATAAATATTTTTTTAAAAATGCAACGCGAGATTTGTGGCCATTGACATGCATTAGCCTAGCACCAGCAACCTCTCCAAATACAAGGACTGGATGGAAGATTTTTTTTTTCCATACGTGTCCAACACTCAACAACAAATGAGGCCCTATGTCCAAAATTCCGGAATGTCTCTTTAAAACATAGTACTAGACTCTACATTGTTCAGGTATCACTCCATACAAATGTGCATGTGAATGAACCAGAGCGGACATCTGAAACTCACACGTGCTTAAGTTTCTTTTATTTTCACCGCATTTTATATTAAAGGCAGCACTCGGAACACATGCATTTTGTTTTGATAAATAACTTTCCTCTTTTAAGGCCTGAATGGAGGACGAGGATCTTTATATGGCCTTGTTTAGATCCATCTTTACGCAGACACTCTCTACACTATCTGTTTCAAGTTTACAAGCACAACATAGACTGTGACTGGATGTAGAGTTATTAGTCTGCACAACACTTTGACTTTGAGATATTGCCATGGCCCAATAACCTGATGTGTATTCAGGTAGATATAAGTTTCACGCTGCATGCTGTTTCTTCAGCTGATGACACACTGCGCTTTGTTTGGACACATGTAGGACTATGTTAAACGAGAATGTTGTTTTGTGTTGTGAGCCATTCAGGACACAGCTGTGATGTGTGAGCACCTGCGCCGCTGATAAAACAGTGTGGTGTATGTAGTGGCTCTTTGATGCAGGCATGTAAAGCCCAAGAACTCAAAGTTGGCACCGAACGAACGTTAATTTTTCGGTATCAGTCCTTACCAAAAGCCCTACTCCCCCATCAGAGCACTATGATAAGGCCGGGCGTACACTGTGCCAGTTTTGGACCTTTTTGAGCCAATTTTTCACTCGTGCGCCTGTTTTTGGGATCGAGTTTTGGCTTAATCGTGTGTCATGTAGTACATGAACTAACGAGAACCGATTAATACCTCACAACCAGCTCCCAATTGGACGCAAGAATATCAGACCTGTTTGAAATCCAGTCGCCTCTCGTAAGGGTTTCACACTGCTGAAGTAGTTCCACAAGCTGATTTGCCAGAATCTGCCAAACCGCACATGCATGAACACAGAGAATGGCACAGATTGCCAAGGCAACGCGTTTGTGTTTTGCCAGCATTCTCCGTACCTTCCATGGTTTTGTACTTCCGGAACAAGGACTCCGGTCATGATGTGAACGTACAGGGTGTAGGCATAGTGCATTAGAGCATTGGTTCGTACAGTGTGAGAACATGAATCATGAGCTGTGAACTTTTAAACCCTGAGATTTGGTCGTACAGTTTGAGCTGGAGCTGAGTGAAACTATCGAAAATATTTCACAGTCTACGCCCGGCTTTATACAATCAGCGAGTGTACTATAGTGAGTATACTATAGTGAAACTATACTGCTCATCACATCAGGTTTGTGAAGTCGTAGTGTACAGTTTTGTATCATGTTTTGTATATTTATGGAGAATTATCATGTGGGAGCACACATGTTGTACGCTTGGGCGGAGCATTGTACAGAATCTTACTGCTAACCATAAGGAGGGCTTGAATAGAGCCTGATAGAGATCGCTAAATTACTCAAACATGCATGGATGACATTTAAAACCTCATGTTATGTTTTTGATCAGGGAACAACACATAGTTGTAAAGGATAAGAAAGTTCCAAAAGAACGAACTGAGAAGGGGATGGGGCTTGTACCTTCAGCAACCTCGCTCCTGATTGGCTCTTTGGTTGCCATGAAATCCACAGTTTTGATAATCTAATCCATGTTAGCCTCTGCATCTGCTCGCTGGAGTCAAACAGTATTCGTCCCTTAGTCCACTTGCTGAATTTTTGGCCACGTGTTAGGGTTATTTTTGTCCAGAATGAAGTCAAACCTCACACAATTTAAAATAGTATTGGTAAATCCTGTATTTTTATAATGCAGAATCGCACCTTTGACTGGACAAACGAATCTCCATAAATACCACATTGCAATCAGGGTCTGGCAACAATTGGGGACAATCAGGACAATAATGAGTCCAACGGAACCGTCTTCAACAAACCCGTTTTCAATCAATCACCGCGGCTATTCTGACAATCGCTTCTATTTGCCCTCATAAAAATGCAAATGAAGAAAGACTGACAAATTAAAGTTGATAAGAATTAGAGAAGATTAATTCATTATAGTTTCAATGAGCACGACTTTCCTAAAAATTTGGTTTGCAAATTTGAAATTGGCATAACTTTTTAAAAGATTTGAAACAAGAGAAATGCAGTCAATCGTGTTATTTTAAATTACATTATGATCATATCAGCTTTTATTATTACCACAGAAAGTTCTAGAAAAACTTAAAGGCGCTGTACCTGATTTTTACTGTCTTAAAAACGTGGAAAACAATTTGCAGTGGTCCAAAGTTTTTTCCTCGCTTACCTTATGTATTCAGAGCATCCTAATTAGTCACCACAATGAGTTTATCTGTCTCTATTATCTATAGTCAGTTTATTTCTGTTTTTGTCAGGTTTTTAAGGCAGTAAAAATCAGGTCCAATGGGTTTTATCTTGCCTGCAGTCCATACAAAACCCACTGCCGCTGTTTTTTTTCATATTCACAGTAATGCCAGGATTGTATCGTAGTGTGTTTAGTGCTCGCTCTGATGACAGCATTCAGGGGTCCATTAAATATGTGAAATGAGCCCAAATCATTAGCATGCATTGATTTCCTGTCTGCAGAGGATTAGCTGAGTCTGTGGAGGTTTATGGCTCTGCTCCAGAAACAAGAATGACACTTTTATTCTCTGCTCATAATCTATTTGTGTTTCTTACATTCACTCACTCACTCTGTCTGTAGTTTTATTAAGACGGGGAAAAAAAAACAGGGCTGACGTCACCACATTCTATATCCCGGCAGTGGTTCATTCATATGGTTAATGGGTTTGTGGATGAATACAGACCAAATGCTCAGTCTAACATATGTTTGCATTTCAGTTTCTTCAGTTAAAATGGTTCAAATTTCATAATAATTCAGCACATTTCTCTAGTACCTCTGACCTCCATGGAACCAAATCATTTTTTCAGAAATCATTAGTTATTCTGCATGTTTTTTGTACTTTAAGTGTTAAAATGTCATGTGGTAAAACCGTGGTGCGGCTAATAACAGCAGTAATTCTATGGCTGGAATTTTAATAACAAAGTAGACTTGGGTGAATGGTTCTTTAGGGATTTTTCTTCATTTAATGCATTTTACAGAGCAGTAGTTTGTTCATTAAACACAAGCAGGTCACTGTCATATTGGACAGCAAAAGAAAATATCAATATGCATTAAAATCACAAGAAATGCCAATAGTTTATTTCTATACACTTCAAATTACTCAGAACTTAGATTAATGTTTTAAAAAATAAAAATTTTTTATGGTTATTGTCAGTTGCACCACATGACATTTTACACTAAAAATGCTTAATATAAATGTTAAACATAGATTTGTGCACCTGACACTGTAAATATTTGAAAAAGTTCGAATGAAACTAATATTTTTTCTATTTTTAATTTTGCCTGTGGAAAATTATGTCATTGACCCATGTGTCAAGGACCAAGGAGGTCATAGAAATGAGAGAGCAAAGCTCAGACACCATCAACCTCCTTCACACACGACCCTCCTCCAGAGACACATGATTGGTCCGTCCAGCTGACCACGCCTCCAGGAAGTAACAACAGCTGACATATGACACGTCACCACCAGACTTTTTCTTTAAGGGCAATGAAGAAGGGTGAAGCTGGTGGGGGGCATTATCAAGTTACCTGACTCCACCAGGTCAGTGTGGTGTCCTGACCAACCTGCAGGACATCTCACAGTCTATGATCAATCTGCTGAGGAAACCCTCATTTTTAGGAACAATGTCTTGACAGGGCCATCGCCTTCATCCAATATATAATTTTCCCTTATTTCTCTGAGGGTGGATACAAATAAATTCATAAAGTTGTGATATCCATAACACAGGTATTATATGTAAAGAAATATATGTGCTCCTCTATTTACTTCCCTTTACCACAGTAGAACGTTTTATCACCCTGGTGACAATAGTGACAACCACCATGTTCTCCATCCTGCAGTCACCAAAATAAAGTGGAGTCAATACAAATGCATTTATCATGACTAAAGACCTTTAAGATGATGTGGACCAAAAATCATGGCCCTGGGATAAATTGAAATCACTTTACATCCCTTTTATTTGACAGAATTCTGGGCATCGTCTTCTCCTCAAGGTGTAACTTTTACATAACCATCTGTGGTCATGTGACCGTTTACAGTAAACATGTGACACTGCACACATTTCATCACAACCCTTTACTCTTTACTCTTTAGTACTGAAATACATTGTAAATATACACAGTAACACATTTAGAGCTTTTTTTGGTGGTCACAATTGTGAGCAGTGAGTTGAAACAGGCTTGAATCGACTTTACAGCCTTACAGAGCTCGTGGCCCATCAGAGCTCCTGTAGTTTTCTCCACTCTGAGATGAAGTCTTTGTGGGTCACCTCTCTGTCTCTGCCCTCCTCACATCAGGCTAAAACACACCATACATAATGCATTCACATCTGTGCACCAGCGTCGCCATGGAGCCCATAAAGCCACCTCCTGTCACCTTTGTGCTGGTAAAGCCTGTTTAAGACTGGCGTGGCATTAATGCACTCTTAAAACACAGCTCACGGACTGCTGTGAGCAGATGGGAGCAGACGTGTGGAGAATAGAAGAGGAGTTATGGACTAGTACAAGGGTTTGTCAAGATTAACCAGGCATCTTAATTAGACACGTCAACATATGAGCACAACTTCATAAGTAATAAGAATGGTTGCCAAAAAATAATAATCATTTAAATTTGATGTTTACTACAAAAAAGTAGCCTGAGTCCCAGTCTCTTCTGAATTCTGCTCAAATCCACAAAGGAACCAGACAATCGAGAATGAAAAAACCTCAGCTGCCCATTTGTATCACGTGTCTCTCAAATACAGAAGACATCGCTGGAAAATTATCATATCATTCATGACAAAGTGTATGAATACTTTGCTTTTCTACATTCATCTCTATGGCAGTTACCATGGTGACATGACGCACACATGAGCGAACGCTGTCAAAAAAGTTTCAAGATTGTCTGAAAACTCAAGAGTACAGAATACCAATAGATTTAAACAGAACATTTTCATTTTTAAAGCCTCAGACAGAACAGTGCCTACAGTTAGCATCAAGGAATGTTGATGACATCATCTGCAAAGTATCAATAACTTCTTTTACCAATGTGCTCAGCATATACCATAATAATGCATGGAACATAGTCCATGCCCAAAGCTCTTTAAATGAGATTTGCCATGTGTACGTGACGGCTTTAATTCCAAATAAAAATAATCTAATTGTGAATGAAAATTAATTCCATTTTAAAAAGACCATATAAACACTTAATTCTTAATGAAAATGATTATTTGGAATTAAACTTAATTCCGAAGTAAGTGGGGGTTTATTCAGATTTTAAAGCCGAATGAATTTCTTCCTGGATCATGTAAAAATTCTTCTTCAAAATAATCCCGGTGGTTGGTGCTCGTGTCGCTCTTCTGACGGGATCCGGATGATCCGGCTCCACCAGTCGTCTCTTCAGACTTTCCTCCACTGCTCTTTGGATCTGTAAGCGGGATGTGGGAGTGGGCTGAGGTTTCGCAGCCTCAGACTCAGTTTGTCTTCTTCCTCCTTCTCCGACACTCTTCCCTTCTCCTCCTCAGCTCACAGACGTAAAGTGTGAGGAGAGAATTCTCCAGCTGCTGCTTCATTATCATCGGAACCACTGTGGAAAAAGTTTGAATCGTGTTTGTGTCCACGGCGTAACGACAAACCGAGATGAGAGAAAAGCCGGTAGCAGCTGAAGTGTGTCGACGTAAATACGTTTGTGTCTCTGTCCGATCAGAACCCTTCCCCACCCCCAGACACAGAGCAGAATTAAATAAAGACGATTTAACGTGTTTTCCAAGTAAACCTCAATTCAGAATTATTATTTCCATATAAACTCGAAGGAGATTATCTATTTAATTCAGAACAGTTCATTTAGAATTAAAAATATCGTCTAAACGTGACCATGATTAATTTATTCCTCTGTCAGACTACACAGGAGCAGTCTTAGATATCCACATAGGCAAAATAATTCAATTCAATTCAATTCAATTCAATTTATTTTGTAGCGCCCAAAATCGCAACAACAGTAGCCTCTAAGGGCGTTCCAAGATATGGATGAGTAAAACATACACACAGACATATCAAAACAGGAATAAACAACATTCATGTAAAGCAGCAAATGAAACATTGTCCAGTCATCCCCTGTCCTTAGACCCTCCTTCTCAGCAAGGAAAAACTCCAAAAAACCCAGGGTCCTGGGAAAAAGAAGAAACCTCAGGGAGAACTACAGTGAAGGAGGGATCCACTCCCATGGACGGACAGGCTATAGATGTCCAGGCCCGTGGGCCAGTTCAGTATGACCACAGCTACCCAGTGCAGTGTCTTGCCCAAGAGCACAACAACAACAGTCTATGATCTCAGAAGAACGACCTTTAAAATCTGCTCAAACTGTGCCCTGTAATCCCACTAAACCGTCGCCGTCTCTCTCTCAAAGCGCCGGTACGAGCTCTGACACTCGTCTTTTGTCCCTCTGCCCCATCCTTACGTTTGTGTTTTGCCCTCTGGTTCTCTGCTCTGTCTCTCTCCGTCTCTTTTCCTCCCCTTTATCCCTTCCTCCCCGTGTCTCCTGCCATCATTTCACGGATATCTTGTCTTCTTTCGTGTCTTCCCTCTGGGCGGAGTGGATTGGGTTAGATATGCCGGATTGTTCCTCTCTACCTCTCTTTTCACCTCTTTCTTTTTCCCTTTCTCTTCCTCTCTTTCTCTTATCTCTCTCCTTTCTTTCTTCTTTCTTGTCTTTCCTCGGGGGAGAGTTTATTGGTTTAGTCGTGTTGTACTCTGCCTCTGTGGACGGCATCACTGACATTGATCCATGTGGCAACAATGAGCGATAGATAGAGAAGAGAGAGGGGAGAAAGACAAGGAACGAGAAATGAGAAAAGGAGAGAAGAGAAAGGAGGTGGAGGATGGAGGGAGGGGAAAGAGGGAAGGTTGGAAAACAGAGGGAGGGATTGAGAGAGGAGAGAAGACGAGGGTGGACAAAAAGAAAGAAAAAAGGAGGAGGAGAGGGTTAGAGAGCGGATAGAGGGGGGAAAGAAGGAGAGAATAAGGGGTGACTGGGAAAGAAAAAGAAAAGAGAGAGAGTGATGGACAGAGAGAAAGACTGAAAAAGAAAAGTGGAGAAAGACTGAAAAAGAGGTGGTGAAAGGGGGTGGTGTTGGGTTAGAGAAAGTGTGATAAAAAGAGAGAGAAAGACAGAAAAATGGAGAGAAAAGAAAGAAGAGAGAATGATGGCCAGAGAGAGAGAGAGAGAGACTGACAAAGAGAGGTGGAGACACTGATGAGAAAGAGAGAACATAATGGAGAGAGAGAATGAGTGATGCAAAAACAGTGAAAGAGAGAAAAGAAAGAATAGAGAGAATGATGGACAGGGAGAGAAAGATTGAAAAAGAGAGGTGGAAAGAGAGAAAAGAAAGAACAGAGAGAGAGAAAGATGGACAGAGAGAAAAACTGAAAAGGGATGATGAAAAACTGAAAGAGAGAGAATGTGATGAAAAAGAGAAAGAGACAGAAAGATGGAGAGAGAAAAGAAAGAGGAGCGAGAGAATAATGGACAGAGAGAGAGAGACTGAAAAAAGAGGTGGAAAGACTGTTGAGAAAGAGAGATGATAGTGAGAGAAAGAGTGATGCAAAAACAGTGAAAGATAGAGAGAAAAGAAATACTAGAGAGCTAATAATAAAAAGAGAAAGACTGAAAAAGAGGTGAAAAAGATTGATGAGAAAGAGAGATAAAGAGAGTGAAGAGAAGAAGGAGAGAATAAGGGGTGACTGACAGACTGAAAAAGAGGAAAAAGAGGTGATGAAAAGTTGATAAGAGAGTGTGATGGAAAAAAGAGAGAAAGAGACAGTGAAATGGTGAGAGAAAAGAAAGAAGAGAGAGAGAAAGATGGACAGAGAAAGATTGAAAAAGAGAGGAGAGGGAAGAGGGATAGAGAGAGGGAAGAAAAGAAGGAGAGAATAAGGGGTGACAGAGCCAGACAGATGGATGGTAGGTGAAGGACAGAGAAAGAGAGAGAGAGACGGAGGGAAGGGGAGGAAGGGATGGACAAGGGGAGGGGAGAGATGAGAAAAGAAAGGAAGAACAAGAGGGAAGGAAGAGAGAGGAAAAGTGAGAGACAAGGACAGGGAGGAAAGATGGAAAAGAGAAGGATGGATAGAGTAGAAAGAAGAGAGGGAAGGAGAGAGGGAGAGAAAGAAGAATGGACCTTGTGTTGAAGAGAACAAATGCACCATGAGTCAGAGTGAACGAATGAACAGATCCATAAAAACAGACAGCAGGAGATGGGAGGATATGGACTAAAACAACAAGAAGAAGAGGGATGAGAGCAACGGAGAGATGGAAAATAAGTGATAGAGAAAGAGAGAGGCAGGGAAAGAGAGAGACAGAGGAGGGTAGATGGAAATGAGTGATGAAGAGAGAGAAAAATGGAGCAACGAATATATAAGAGAGAAAGACAGTGGGAATGAGATGGAGAGAATGAAGGAAAAAAGTGATGAGAAGTAAGGAGAAAGAGAGAGTGAAAGAACGAGTGATGGAGAAAGGCTGACAAAGAGAGAGATGAACATGGAGAGATGAAGAGAGATGTGGAGAAAGAAGAGAGAAAGCCAGAAAAAAAAGTGGAGAAAGACTGAAAAAGAGGTGATGAGAAAGAGAGAGAATGTGATGGAGAAAGGAAGAGAAAGACTGATGGAAAAAGAGACAGACAGAAAGAGAGAAAGAAAAGAGAGAGAATTATAGATAGAGAGAGAAAGGCAGAAAGAGGTGTGGAGAAACACTGAAAAAGAGGGGTGGTGAAAGACTGACGAGAAAGAGAGAAAAAGAGTGATGAAAGAGAGAGACAGAAAGATATAGAGAGAAAGAATAGAAAGAGAGAGAATGATGATAGAGAGAGCAAGATTGAAAAAGAGAAGTAGAGAAAGACTAAAAAAGGTGATGAAAGACGGATGAGAAAGAGAGAGAACATGATGGAGATAGCGACAGACAGAGAGAGACAGAGAGAAAGAGACAGAGAGTGCGAGGCAGGGAGAGAGAGACTGAGAGAGAGACAGAAAGAGAGAGAGAGAGACAGAGAGAATGCATGATGGAAAAAGAGAGAAGGATAGAGAGAGAGAGAAAGACTGAAAAAGAGAGGTGGAGAAGGACTGAAAAAAGAGGTGATGAAAGACAGATGAGAAAGAAAGAACATGATAGAGAGAGAGAGAGAGAGGGATGGAAAAGAGAGAAAGAGAAAGAAAGATGGAGAGAGAAAGAATAGAGAGAGAGCATGATGGACACAGAGAGAGAAAGACTGAAAAAGGGGTGATGAAAGACTGATGAGAAAGAGAATGATGGAAAAAGAGAGAAAGAGAGAAAGATGGAGAGAGAGAAAAGAATTAATAGTGAGAGAGAGAATGATGGACAGGGAGAAAGACTGAAAAAGAGAGGTGGAGAGACTGATGTGATGTGGAAATAGAGAGAATGGGATGATTAAGAGAGAGAACAAATGATGAAAAAGAGAAAAATATGGAGAAGAAAGAAGAAAGGAAAGAACAGATTGAACAAAGTGATTCAGAAACGGGTAAAAGGAGCTGACGGTGATTCTTCTGTCGCATTTTGAACACGATTCAGTGAGTGATTTTAGTTTCAGATCCAGATCGAGTTCGCGCTCACGGCTCAGACTCATTTTATTTTCATTTTACCTGATTTTCCTCTTTTCAAAGGGACAAATATTCAATTCACCTGAAAGCACAGGTTTTGACAAATGTGTAAAAAGAAGAAGCCGTGACAGAAAATACCAGACATTTCAAAACAACACCTGCAATTCCAGGCTAATAGTTCTGTCAGATGCCCTCCCATCCTCCTGCATCCCTGTGTGTCAGCTCCTATATCTATTTCTATATCTGAAATTTTATAATTTAGTCGACCTTTACACTTTGAAAATCGTGTTCAAAGTAAACAACAGTCTCTTGTCAGAATGATTACAGAATATGTTCAAAATCCAGAAAAGTCCATATGAGCTCAGAGGTACGGCCACGTTTATCAAAATGAAAATCAGAACAAATATGATGAAATCTAGTCTATCTAAGGGGTGGATCTCTGGAACGATCGTACAGAAGACCTAAAACTGTGCTCCACTCTCTTCCATTTTAAAAAGAAGTTTAAATGCTTAACTCTGGGCAGATGCAGGAATTATGACTTAGTTTGTGCTGTAGTACTTTGCTGTACTCTTACTGATGTGTTCGTTTCCTCTTGCTGTATTTATGAATGAACTGGTGTGAAGATGATGCTCTGACAAAGGAATGAAGTGGAGCATAAGCTCAAGCTTCAGCCTTCACCATGTGTCCATACCGGCTTGTCAAATCCTGCTCCTCTCAGATCTCAGAAGCTCAGGAGGGTCAGGCTTGCGTAGTCCTTGGATGAGAGACCACTGGGAAAATCAGGTGCCACAATGCGGCAAAAAGTGTTGTTGTGTCATTAGGCAAGGCACTTCCACATTTCCTAGTATGAAAGTGGTGTGTGTTGGTGGTGGTCGGAGGGGCTGATGGTGCAGATTGGCAGCCTCACTCCCATCAGTCTGCCTCAGGACAGTTGTGGCTGCACTAGTATCTCACCACCACCGAGTGTGGAGTAAATGAATGATGCTCTGTAAACTGTGATTATGTCAAAACTTACTTTTACTTAGACCTTTTCAGTCTGTGTAGTGCATGTAAATGAGTGTCCGTGGAATAATGTCAGAATAATGTCAGATTATACCTGTGACCGAAATGAATTCATCTAACTAAAATTAAATTATATCCCTGTGTATCCGCCAGATGCCCTCCCATCCTCATATGTCCCTGTGTATCAGATGCCCTTCCGCCTACCTACTGTATATTTCAGTGTGTGTCAGATGCCCTCCCGTCCTCTTATCCAACCACGACATCTCCAAATGAACTGATCTTTGACCTGCACCTGATCTCATTCTGACGGTCTACAGGGATATAAGAGGATGGGAAGGCATCTGACACACAGGGATACAGCGCCGTTGGTGATCCGAAGGTCGGCGGTTCGAATCCCTCTCTCGACACGCTGTGAACAGCACTGGACTGGTTGAGCGAACAGATCCACTCACCCACAGGTTGGCGATGCAATTCCAGATTACAGCTTCCATAGATGAATGCTGTCGTTGTGTCCTTGGGCAAGACACTTACCCCACCTCTCCCCTGTATGTGTGTGTCAATGGGTGAACAGTTCCTTAGTGTGAAGCGTTTTAAGCCTTGGAGGTGGAAAAGTGTATAAAAATATGACCATTTACCATATAAGAGGAAGGGAGGGCATCTGTGCGTCAGATGTCTGCTAAATAACGTCTGTGTTTAAATATCTTAAATACTCCGTCACCATAGCAACCTGAACCAATCCACGCTCTGTTAGTAATTAGCGGCAGATCAGTGGTGGTGGTGTGATTTCTTTTCTTTGTGTGAGGTCGCAGTGGGGGGCGGATTAGACCTGCTGTTTCCAGGTGCTGATTTTGGCTGAAATTTGGACCAAATTTTTAGTCAAATAAAAACAAAAAACAAGCCGTGGAGTCATGTAGCACAAATTATTAACACTGTTTCTATGGAGATCATTTGTGTTTTTGTGTCTGGTCGTTTTGTCCTGATGCGATGTGCGATTTGTTTCATCCGATTTTGAATTTTAAATACCGCCTAATTTTTCACTTCAAATTTTTTATTGTTTTGTAAATGCCATATTAACATTTTTTTGTTTCACTTTCAGTTTTGGTGCTCTGAGTCTCACCTCCAGTTTCTCTCCATGCTAAGTCACTCCCCCTTCAGAGCGGCATCACAACTCAAGATTATTTGTTTCATCAGATTTTTAATTTAAATATCTGTGAAGTTTTGGCTTTAGAATTTTTTACCTCTATATTTTTTTATTTTGAAAATGCTATATTATCATGTTTAGTGCTCTGAGTCTCTCCTCCCTTTGCTCTGCAGGCTAAGTCACTCCCCCTTCAGAGCAGCATCACGACTCAAGATAATTTGTTTCATGAGATTTTGAATTTTAAATACCTCTGAATTTCTCACTTAGAATTTTTTAACTCTGAAAATTTGAACTATTTTTATTCAGATTTTTTGTTGCTGAAATTTTAAGTATGCTTTTTCAATGTTTCAAATTCAAAATAAATAAAAAAATCACATTTTAAATATTTAGCACACACTGTAAATATTCAAGCCCCCAAATCCCACAGTCAAAATTTCACAGTACAAAATCCAATCTTACCTGTGATTTGTTTTTTCACTGTGAATTTTGAATTTTAACTGTTGAATTGGAGCGCTTGAAAATATTTGTGCTGAATATTTAAAACGCTGAATTGAATTTTAAACACTTTGAAAATATACGGTTAAAATTTCAGCAACTAAAATTCAGAATAACACATTTTTTCAGAGCTTAAAAAATTCAAAGTGAGAAATTCAACGGCATTTAAAATTCAAATTCTGATCTGAAATAAATGATCTTCCATGCATTAGTGGAATTCACACTAACTGAGTCGTGCTGCAGCTCTGAAGGGGGAGTGGCTTAGCATAGACAGCACCACAAATGAAAGTGAAACAAAAAAAAACCAAGTGAATATAACATTTTCAATCCCCTGAAGTCAAATACTCCCGCTTTAATACAAATGTTCTGATTATCTTCATGACCTTGTGTTTAAACATTTGCAATTCTTCTCAGCTAAAAAGTGGAGTTAGGAAAAACACGGGTCTCCAAAGAGAAAGAGAGCTAAAAGAGAAGGACTAAATGTTTTTCATTCTGTTTCTCTGTAAATAAGTTCATTGTTTGGCCCGGCAGCTCCTCGCTCACTCCTCACGGGGAGTTTATTCGGAAAGACATGACGGGGGGAGAAAAAAAAACATGTTTGGAGAGAGAGGGAAAGAGGAGAGGGAGAGGAAGGAGAGGAAGGAGATGAGGAAAGGGAGAGAGGGAAGGGAGAGGAGAGAAGGAGAGAGAGAGGAAGGGAGAGAAGGAGAGGAAAGAAAAGAAGGAAAGAGAGAGGAGGGGGGAAGAGGAGAGAGAGGAAGGAAGAGAAGGTGAGAGGAGAGGAGGGGAGAGAAGGAGAGAGAGGAGGGGAGAGAAGGAGAGAGAGAGGAAGGAGAAAGACAGGGAGATAAGGAGAGAGAGCAAGGAGAAAAGGAGAGAGAGAGGAGGGGAGAGAAGGAGAGAGAGAGGAAGGAAAGAATGAGAGAGAGAGGAAGGCAGAGAAGGAGAGAGCGAAAGAGACAAGGGAGAGAGATAAAGGGTGACAAGAGAGAGGGAGAGAGATAAAGGAGGGAGAGAGTGAGGGAGACAGGGTTGAAAAGAGAGAGGAGAGAGGGAGAGGTGAGAGAGATACAGTATAGAGAAAGAGAGAAAAAGAGAATGAGGGGGAGGAGGAAGTGAAAGAGAGAAATAAATAAAATGCGGGAGGGGGAGAGACGGCGAGAGAGGAGTGTGGGAAAAGAGAGAGAAAGGGGGAGGGAGAGAGAGCATGAGACAGAGTAGGAGATAGAGATAGAGATAGAAAGAAGGAAAGAAAAGAGAAAGAAAGAGGGAGGAGCGCTTCATGTCGACTTAAAACACTGCAGTGAATCGTAATGAATGAAAGAGGAAGAGTAAGAGGAGACAAACAGCCTCTCCTCTGGGACAAAAACACAACACTCTCCTCCCTCTCTCCCTCCATACCTCCCTCCCTCGGGCCAGGGAGAAGCAGGGGCATGATGGGAAATTATGTCTTTATCTATTACGATGTTTGGTGTTAGGATTAGGGTTTTACCTTCAGTCCATCCAAAAGATTCAAACGAAGGTGTGTGGAGTTAAAAAAAACACATCAGAGCACTTCCTGTATCACCCCATGACATCACGAGGTGGACGTTACACTCCCTTAGTCCACTTCTTTACACAGTCTATGCGTATGAGCAGCTCTTGAGGTCGAAACGAGCCCTACATCTCATGCATGCAGTTAGAAGTGTTTTTTTATTGTCTGAGAATCAGGAAGTGTGTGTTAGCATGCTAGTCGCTGAAAGAAAAGTGCTTATGAACTTAGGAGGAATGACTGTGGACTACTGCAAACTGTTTCAAATGAACTAGCTCTGTTTTTTCACGTTTTTAAGACAGTCAAAATCATGTTTGGCGCCTTAACATACACAAAAAGGCCCCGGTTTAACCAAATACACTCCTGATCATTCATAAATGCGTAGAAAATGCCTTTCCCTTGCGTGTATTTTGTCCTCATTTGTAACTTTTGTTCAGCCTAGCCCCATTTAACCCACAGACTCTGTTTTTTCCTTATCACAGACCACAGTGCATCAGATCTTAACCACGTTGTTTCACATTTGAGCGGGTTTTTGTAGCTCGCCGGGTTGGCTTCGTTGAGAGCGGACTTCGTTCTGGTTGCTAATTGCTTGTTACGGTCTCACAACTGACCAGAGAAGTCCTCGCCACAGAAGTCCTCACTGTGCGAAGGACCGGAGCTGACCATGGTTCTGGATCAGGATGTGGTTAAAGGAAAACAATAGGGAGTAAAGATGTTTTTGTTTTTTTTAAGGTTTTATGTTTTTAATTATCACGTTGTGGTTTGGAGACGCAGGAGGGCAGGGGAAGAGAGTGTTGGTTTTGAATCCCCTCGCTCTGTAACCGCTGCTGTCAGACTCCTCATTTTGGTCTTAAAATGTTCGTATTAACCCACTCTGTGTTTTTATTTCCCGATTTCATCCCTAAATTAAAACATGAACATTAAAAATAGAACAATCCGGAGCCTGTTTTCTCCATTCGCAACAGTTTTGATTGACGTTCTAATCTAGTTTCCGCATCACAAACAGACCCGGAGTTGTGTTTTGTTTCATTCACACATGTTTAACACACAAACCCTGCAGAGTCCTTCTCTCAAAATGAAAAAAAAAGCCCTCTTCCACCTTGTGATGTCATGTGGTGATACAGGAAGTGCTCCATAGTGTTTTAAAACTCCGTACACCTTCACTAGAATCATTTGGATACTTAGAAACCAGAAATTTCCATTCTCTACAAACAAAAGGTAACTTGAAACTTACCACTACATGATATCACAAGGTGGAACAGAGCCCATAGTGGATGACGTACTCAATTTTATTGCTTAAGTAAAAGTACAGCAACAGAGGCAAAACATCACTCAAGTATTAAAGGATTTATTTAAAAATGCACTTAAAGAATTCAGCTGATTTTAAGTTGATTTCTTAATTTTTCTTGGTGTTTTTGTGTTTTTGGTTTGGTCAAAGTTCAGACAGAAAGTCAAATTAAATGTGCCAAAAAAGTCTCGGCCAGTTCAAAGTACTTTTTACTTTTCAGTCCAGATCTAAAATGTAGTGAAGTAAAAAAGTTCAAATAGATGTTCCCAAATGTAGTAAAATAAAAATAAAAACTAAAACTGACCTAAGTGAAGTACAAATACAAAAAAGTACTTAGTATTGTACTTTACTTTTATGCTTCATTATTATCACTGAACAGAGTATTTTGAACTTTGCAGACCGACTGAGGTGAGGTAACAACATTCTAACAATTCAATCTGCAGTAAGACCAGTGGAAGGTAACAAAGTACAAAAGTACTTCAGTACACATTTTATCTGTTCATCTGTTCTTTACTAGTAAATATGACAGTAGATACTTCTTACTTTTACTTCGCTACATTTGAGAGCATGTATCTGTACTTTCTACTCAACTACATTTTAAAGCTGGACTGAAAAGTAAAAAGTACTTTTGTTTATGGTACGAGACCTGCTGAAATGACAAAGACTTAACGCCCCAACTTTGAGCAAACCAAATACACAAACACCATTCGTTCTTCTGCTATTTCAATTAAGAACAAAAAACAATACAATGGGAAAACAGTTTGTTATTTCATTATTCAAAAAATAGATTTCAGCGACTATTTCCAATATTTAATTTAAAGTTTATTTCAAATAACACCAAAGAAAAAACAGTCCTTTTGTGATATTTTATTCTCTCTGGTTTATTTGCCCCGGAGGTTCTGCTGCTAGAAGGACTTACCTGAAAACATGTCCTCTTCTTTTATAGCGACGCGTTTACTTTCACGTGTTAAGGCTGCTACACACTAGAGGATTTTTCGGTCTTGGGTGATTTTTAAACATGCTACAAAAAGCGCACACCACAGACACGAGGAGAATCTTATGAGACTAAAATCTCAGATCTCAAACACTGCAGCGGGATCTGTCTGACCACAGGATATAAAGCTGTGAGCGAGATGGCGTCAGCTGTTTCCTGTCTACAGCAAAACCACTCGCTCTGAGACTCTGAAGTGTTCAAAGATCAGAGCTGTGCACTTCTAGATTAGACACAAGTCAAAACTGTTATTATTATGTGTGAAATGCGTTGCAATACTTCAGATACAGGATTAAAGTCCACAGGAAGTAGAGTCAGTATCACTAATCTGCAGCTTCACCTCGATCCCTGCGCTGTGTGGATGGAAACAGACACATGTGAGGAACTATCTCGACTTTTTCCTGTCAAAGAATGCCGCAAACTGGATTAACGGCGCAGTTTTATAGACTGGGGGTCATTATTTCCGGAGGAAAAATTCTATGGATACTGAGGATGAGACACTGTACTTTAAATTGACCACTTTACGACAGGTGAGGAATACAATCTTCTCATTATTTTCACTGTATCCCGAGTTTGTATTTTGCTTCTCTGCATCCGTTAGTGGCCACACAAACAATATCATACATGGGTCATTAGTTGGCCTATGAAAATAGTTTGATTTTAATTGTGTTGCGTTCGTTCACAAATATCTTAATGCGTATTGGGCTTGGGTCAGATTCAATCACTGCTCTGTCATATAATCCAGAAAGAATAAAAAAAAAATATCAAAATTGAATTCAGCATGATGACAATGTTTTTGATTGGTGTTATCTGAAATACATTTTTAATTAATTAGTGGAAATAGAGGTTGAAATCTGTTTTTTGTTTGACACTAAAACAGAATAATGAAATAACAAACTGTTCTCCCAATTTATTGTTTTTCGTTCTTCATTAAAATTCAAAAGAACAAATGGTACACGGACCACACAAAAGCAGCCAAAAAAAAAAAAATCAACTGAATCACTTAAAATCAGCTAAATTCTTTTTCAAAATTACTACACTGCACTATCTTTTCTAACCATCTCTGCAAAATACTTTGACTTTTTACTCTTTTAGCACATTTTTAAACAGGTACTTCCATACTTTTACTTATTTTTTTCACGTGGTACTTTGTCTCATTATAAATACATGGACGGACAAGTAAAAGTAGAGATACAAACGTAAAAAGTTACTCAAATCAGAGTGGCTTTAGTGTCTGTCCTTATGTTCTTCTTGTTCTTCTGCTTTTAAATATATCATACGCGCAGAATACAAAACTCGTGTGAGCCGAGGGGAGTCTCTTTCTCACAGAGGAAAGGATTATTCTGACAATATTGGTCCAACGGTCTCTCCGCTTTCAGCAAAATAACACAGGCGCTTTAAATTTAAATTGCGATGCTTCGAAATCCAGGTCCTTCGGGTATTTCTGACCAAGTTTGGAAAGACATTTTGTACGTTCAAGTGAAGTGGAGAGTGAGTACAGTGCAGAGGTGTAGTAGAAGAAGAAGTACTACAGCACTACGCTTAATTACAGTTCAGATCCGTGGAGAGTCGTCCTTATTCACAGGAAGAGTCATTGCACAGGGTGTCCCACATAATTTGACATAATTACGTAATAATTTTGTCAATTCTTGTTGAAATAACCTCAAATTTTCATAGAATGTATAGAAATAGACCAAGATTTTATATTTAATGTTTTATTTTTGTTCTGTTTTCAGGTTGAGCCGTTCACTCCCAAAAAGAAGTAATTTTTCATCTTGCACACAGTCACCCGAGACTGTGCAGCCTTCAATGCAAAATTTGGAAAAACTTCACCAACTGGCAAAGTCCCCCCCAAAAAAACATCTAAAATGTTCAATTTCACTGATCTAGACTTAGCAGTTTTCAAAATAATTGCTGAAAAATAATTCCTGTCTTTTTGAGCAACAGAAACGTGTAATGAATAAACGGTAGATGGAAATGTTTAATGTCATACTGTGGAACATTCTAGACAATTACGATTACAGGTGGTTTTATAACTCAAAAATACCTCAAAAAACAGACTTTCTGCGGGTGAGCGGTGTCGCCTCTCCACAGATCTGACCTGTAACTTGCTATAGTTTGGTTTCCGTGAAGATAGAAAGGTTTAATAGCATACTGCGGAACATTCCAGATGAAGCAATAATATCTCTATGGAGAAAAGTGTTTGACGGACCCTCCAATAGAAAAGTTTAAGTAAAAGTACAAATAGGAGAGCAAAAAAATACTCAAGTAAAAGTATTAAAGTACTTGTTTAAAAATGTACTTAAAGAGTATAACGTAAAGTATTTTGTGCAGATTTTGAGATGTATTAAAGGTTCAAATGTGGTGATTTTGATACAGATTTGAACAGAATTTTAATCAGAAGAAACAACAGAATTAACCTTTTCTCTTTCTTTCAACCCACCATCTTCTCTCTCTCTCCTTACTATCTATCTTTCCACATCACATCCTTTTCTCTCGTTCTTTCATCCCACCATCTTCTCTCTCTCTCCTTACTATCTTTCCACATCACACCCTTTTCTCTCTTCTTTCTCCTTTTCTCTTCTTTCTTTCTTCCTTTCTATCTATCAGTGACTTTCTCTTTTACTCTCTCTTGTCTTTATCTTCATGCAGTACCTCTCTCTCTTTTCCCTACTCTCTCTCCTCTTTCTGTTCTATTATTTTGTATTTTTGTGTTTGTTCAAACTAAAACCCTCGGGTCTCAAACTATCATTAAAAAATGCTTTTACTTTTCAGTCAGTAGTGAAGTAGAAAGTACAGACGCCTGCTGCCAAATGTAGTGAAATAAAAGTATTCAAAAGAAAAGTACAGATACCTCATATGTATGTACCTCTCTCCATCTCTTCTCTTTCACCCTACATTCACTCTCTCTCTCTCTCTCTCTCTCTGTCACTTCTCTTTCACCCTACATTCTTTCTCTCTCTTTTCTAGTTTTCTAGTGGAGGGTTCGTCAAATGCTTTTTTCCATGGAGATGTTATTGCTTTATCTGGAATGTTCCACAGTATGGCATTAAACCTTTCTGTCTTCATGGAGACCAAACCAGACCAAGTTACAGGTCAGATCTGTGGATGGGCGACCCGTTCATAGTCAGAATGTCTGTTTTTCTAGGTATTTTTGAGCTATAAAACTATAAAAATGTAATAAATGTAAAGTAGAGCTGTTTAATGTCACACTGTGGAACATTTCAGGCAGAGTAATGACATCTCCATAGAAACAAGCAGGTTAAAACACACAAGAGTCTTGTGAGAATTGTGTGTAAATAAATCGTCAATTTATTTCAAAATTGTCATTGTTTGTAACTTTTCCAATAGACGACCCCGTTACTCATTGTCTCCATGGAGATTTGGTTGCTTTACTTCCAGTATTCCAAACTATGAACTTTTTAAAACTTTTCAGTCTCCATAGAAACAACCAGGAGATGCCAACAGGCCAATTTACAGGTGAGATCTGTGAAAAGGTGACTCCACTCACACTCTCGTCAGAATTCAGGTTTTTAAAGGTATTTTTGAGCTATAAAAACACCGGTAATTTAATAAATGCATCTTATATGAGTTTAATGCCATATTGTGGAACATTACAGGGAGCAAGCAATAGCATCTCCATGGTAGCCCTGACCTGAAATGTGACACAGTGTTTGGTTCACAGTATATTTGAGTAAGATGAGCTCTTTTTTCACAGGAGCTGAGTTCTGAGGCCCCTTCTTTCTCTCTTTCCTTTCTCTTTTCTTCCTTCCTTCCTTTCTCCCTCTCTCCTGTCTACCTCTATTCCTCTCTTCATCTCTTTCTCTTATCTTTCACCCCTCCCTCTCTTCCTCCCTCTATCCCTCCCTCACACGGTTGATTTCAGGGCCACCTTTTTTTCTCTCCCTTTTCCTCTCCTTTCTCTTTCCCCTCTTTTCACCCCTCCTTCTCTCTCCCTCCTTCCCTCAATCACTCCCTCTTACAGCTAAGTTTTGGGGCACCTTCTTTCTATCTCTCCCTTTCTCTTCTTTCTCTCTCTCCCTCTCTCCATATCTCTCTCGCTCTTCTCTTCCACCCCACCTTCTCTCCTCTTCCCTCCCTATCTCCCTCTCAGAGCTGAGTTCTGAGGCACCTTCTTTCTCTCTCCCTTTCTCTCCTTTCTTTCTCTTCCTTCCCTCTTTCTCTCTCTCCTTCTCTTCTCTTCACCCCTTCTTCTCTATCCTCCCTTCTTCCTTCGCTCTCTCTCTTTCACAGCTGAGTTCTGAGGCAAACGACAAGAGTTTCACTGCAGATGGGACCAGGGTAATTATAGTTCATCATTTATGACACATTTACTCTTCTCTCTCTCTATTTCTCTTTCTCCCTCTATCTATCTCTGTCTTCTCTTTCTCTGCTCTCTTTCACCTTTTCTCCTCCTTTCACTACTCTCTCTTTCTCTGTTTTCTTTCTCTGTCACCCTCTCCTTTCTCACCCTCTGTCTTCTCTCTTCCCTCACTCTTTTACTCTCTCCTCCCTCGTTTTGTCCTCTATAATTACCTTCTGCACTCTTCTCCTCTCTCCCTTCCCCCTCTCTTCTTTCTTTCATCGCTCTCATTACCATTTGCTGTCTTTCCATCTTTCTCTCCTATCTCTCTATCTTCACGTGTTACCTTCTCCTCTCTCCCCTTCCTTCCTTACTCTCTCCTCTTTCTCTATCTCTCTATCATTCATCATTCTCTCCTCATCAGTTCTCTGTCTCATTAAGTCTTTTCTCTTTTTCACTCTCCTACCCAACTCCCTCCATCTCCTCTCTCTTTCACCTCACCTCCTCTCTCTCTATGTCTCTGTCTCTTCGCTTTCACTCAGTATTATTTCTCTCTGTATCTCTCTCTGTCTCTTCTCTTTTACTCAACATTCTCTCTCTCCCTCTCTTCTCTTTCACCCCACCTTCTTTCTCCCTCTCCCTTTCGCTCCCTCTCCTCTCTCCCCTTCTCTATCCCTCTCTCTCTGTCTCTTCTCCTTCAACCCACATTCTCTGTCTCTACTCTTTCACCCTACATTCTTTCTCTTTCTGTCTCTTCTCTTTCACCCTACATGCTCTTTCTTTCTCTCTCTCTCTGTCTCTTCTCTTTCACTCTACATTCTCTCTCTGTGTCTATTCTCTTTCACTCTACATTCTCTCTCTGTCTCTTTTCTTTCACCCCACATTCTTTCTCTCTCTCTCCCTGTCTCTCCTTTTTCACTCCACCTTTCTTTTTCTCCCTTTCTCTTTCTTCTCCCCCTTTTCTCTCCTGTCTCTCATCTCCTCTCTTTCACCCCACATTCTTTCTCTCTCTCCCCGTCTCTTCTCTTTCACTCCACATTTTCTCTCTTTCTCTCTCTCCCTGTGTCGTCTCCTTCACTCCACATTCTTTCTCTCTCTCTCTATCTCCCTGTCTCTTCTCTTTCACCCTACATTCGTTCTCTTTCCCTTTCTCTCCTTCTCTTCCTTCTCTCTCTGTGTCTCTTCTCTTTCACCCTACCTCCTTTCTCTTTGTCCCTTTCTCTTTCTCTCCATTTTCTCTCCTCTCTCCTTCTTTCCTCTTTCACCCCACATTCTTTCTTTCTCTCTCTTTCTCTCTCCCTGTCTCTTCTTTCTCTCCCTCTCCTTATCTCTCCCTCCCTCCCTCCGTCCCTCGCAGACATTAGGCAGGCATCGGCGCAGATAATATTACCCACGATGCACTCCTTTCATTAGCGAGTGGGATGCTAAACGAGGACGTGTCTGTGGAGAGTAAATGTTGTCATGGCGATTAACGGTGGGAAAATGTGACATAAATACAATATGCCCGAGCGTGTTTTAGATTTCTCACACAGCTGCTGCGCTTTTCCTCGCACTCCTTCCTTTCTTTTCTTCTTCTCTTTATTTCAGAGCAGGTGGAGGTGCTGTTGTGTCATTGGGCAAGACACTTCCACTCACCCCTAAATGTTACTTTAGTGTGAAGTGTCTTTATGTTACTGTTATTATCATTTTTATTCTTATTATATGACCCTGAGCGTGGAGAAGAGAGAGGAAAAAGAATAAACTCTCTCCATTTTTCTCCCTCTCCTCTCACTTCCTCTCTATCGGTCTTCCTCTTTATCTCTCTCTCTCTTGTTTCTTTCTCTTTCAACCCCCATCTTCTCTCTCATCACCATGTATTGTCTTTCCATCTCTCCCCTTTCTCACCCTCTCTTTCACTCCCTCCTCTATCTTCATGCCTTATCTTGTCCTCTCTCTCCTTTCCCTAATATCTCCTCTTTCTCTGTCTCTCTGCTTCTCTCTCCCTGCCACCTTTCTCCATCTCTTTCTCCCTCCCTTTCCTTCTCTCTCTCACAGCTGACTTTTTGGGGGTACCTTCTTTCTCTCTCTCTCTGTCTCCTCTCTCTATCCTCCTTTCTCCCTGTCTCTTCTCTCTATCCCTCTCTCTCTCTCTCTGTCTCTTCTCTCTCTTTCCCTGTCTGTTCTCTCTATCCCTCCCTCCCTGGGTCCTCTCTCTCCCTGTCTTCTCTCTTTCGCTCCCTCTCTTCTCTTTCGCTCTCTCTCTCTCTCCCTGCCTCTTCTCTCTCTCTTACTGTCTCTCTCTCTCTATAATGTGTTTAATGCAGCTTTGAGCACGTTTCTTTACGTTTTACAGAAACGAAACGTAAAACCGCATGGCTCATTTGCATACAGTATAAGCGCTGATGCGAACGAACGCACTGCAAAGTTTGGTTTGATCAAAACTTGTGCCTCATCTTCAAATATAACGCTGCTCTTCTGTTTCTGAATGGTTTAGGTGCAGCTACAAAATAATTCAGAATTAGTCACAGTAATACCGTATACTCGGTTTAACAGTATCAAAATTTGGATACCGCCCAACCCTAAAACGGAATAATGAACAAATTGTTTTCCCATTTTATAGTTTTTCATTGTTAACTGGAATTCAAAAGAACAAATGGTACACAGACTCTGCAGCACTGGACTTGCCAATTTACTAAACAAAAGGTAAAAGGTAGTTGTTAATTTGAAAACTACCACTTCATGACATCACAAAGTGGAACAGGGCATTTGGAGATTTGGAGATGTTGGCAGACTAAATAATAAATGAAACAAAAGGTAACACCATTCTAACACAACTTAAAGCTCATTTTGTGATATTTGGGACTTTTAAATGTTCAGTTATTTTCAACATTTCGTGTATACAGTTTGCAGATTAATTCTTTCTGTCACTTTTATGAAGAAATGAGAAACACTGAAGGACATAAGATTGTTTGCTTCCTATCGAAAGGCTCCACACTGTTTGGGAATCGAACCGGGGACCCTCTGGCTGTGAGGCGGGCCTGCTAATAACATTGACATTTTTAATTCAATATGCGAGTCAATGTCCACATGGAGAGTTAAAGATCCTGTGACCTCATTTGAAGGAGCTCTACCTGATTTTTACTGGTTAGAGCTTTAGAATCAGATGCAGGAATATACCACAGTACGGCATTAAAACACATTTATATTCTGATGTTTTTAATGCAACAGAAAATCAATTTTATGTTCTAAATATGGTACAAATAAATATGGTACGACGTGGGGTCGGCTCTCCATGGATATGAACTGTAACATGGTCTGGTTTCTCACCTGCTTTTCTTCAAAGAGGTAAGTTTAATGCCATATTGTGGAACATTAGAGATAACGCAGTGACAAAGCAAAGACAATTGCGGATCCTTAACCAGAGAAGGTACAAATCTGCACTTTTAAAACCTAAACACGTCTGTTATTACTGCTAGAAACATTGAATCTTTTAATGAAGTCGACACCAGGTCACTAGGTACTGACCAGACTCAATTTTTCATTCACTTTCTACTGAAAAATGTGGTCAGGCTTCTCACTTAGGTCTAAAACAGTTCATATTAACCCTCTCTACATGATCCTGGTGTTTTTATTTTGCTTTTTTGTTCGTAAATGATTAACTAAAACAGACAAATCTGGATTCTTGTTTTAGTCAACCATTTTAAATCTTGCGTCTTAAGCAGAGACAGACTGATATACCGGAGGGTGGATATATCAGGCTGATTTCAAGACCTTTTAGAATATCAGAATCGCCGACAGCACAGTGCAGCAGAGTCCTGCACGGGTCTGATTTTGACAAACCGCACCCGCTCGTACCCATCACACCTCAATCCGCACACAACCCGTTTTCCGACAGTATTGAAATTAAATTCCGCACCCGATCCGACCCACTATAAATACAGACCGACACCCGAACCACACCCGAATGAAAATCCATAAGCCAAAAAAAAAGCCTCAACTTTTTACTCTTCACTTGCTAATTTTCTTTTCAGCTCCTCGCGAGTCATTTTGAGCTGCAGGATGCTGCATGTGTGGTTTGAAAATGAAAGTGGCAGAGATTTGTGGGAATGCCCATGTGCAGTAAAAACATATGGATCAGAGTTCTACATTTTTGGAGGCCCGCACCTGCCCGCACCCGTGCAGTTCAGCACCACACCTGCCTGTAAACCCGTGATTATATCAAAGCTAAAGCCACACCCGCCGCCGACGCACTTTATTTTTTTCAATGCGCCTCTTAACGAATAACATCAAACAAACAGCAATAGTCGGTTGCCGCTAAGCCTTAAACTAATAACACATGATGTACTAATTTTTTTTTTCTTTTCTTTCCACTTTTTGTAGTCGCCTAATTGCTGGTAGGTTAAACTTGTGGGCAAAACATTTTGCTCTACCTGAGCCCTAAATAGCACAATAACAACGGGTCCCAGACCTGTTGCAGGACTCTGCAGTACAGTACTTTGTTTTGGTTGTTTTATTGCTTAAAAACCACACAGGTTTATTTTATGGCTTTAATACAAAGAGATAATTGTGACTAATGTGAGAAGAATGTGTGGTATAAAGGGCTGTGGGGGAGTTTGTAGAAAATACGATTTTCGTTATTTTAGGAAAATAATCGAAATTGGTGCCACAAAAATATCGTCAGACCTCTGGATTCTGAACCATCAGCCTCAGCCATGAACAAACCCATAAATCGTTGATCTCTGCTTCCACTGCCTCCATGCAAATACCCTTTCTTGACAATTCTAAAAACATTGCTAATTGGTTTTCACATTTCTTACCGTGGTTAATGAGTTTGTTAATGGGCTCATAGAGAGGAAGTGTTTGTGTAAAGTCCTTGGTGCTCACACCTGCCTCCCTCCAGCTGTTTCCTGTCTAATCGTCCTCCCGCTGAGCTGTGGCATTTCACCATTGATTTGGGCTAATGACCGTCCACTCATTTTGATTTCCAATGTCACAGAGGAACCCCCACCACGTTACATCACACAGGTGAGCTTCTAATTACCCCCGCTCGTCTGTACCATGAGTCCGAGAAGGAATCAGAAGAAGACTCATTTTCAGTGTAAAAGTCAATAAGACACTTCAACCATTTTGGAACCAATATATTTCCCTGCGATCCAGAACTCAGACTTCTCCAAAACTTTACAAAGACTTCAGATGATGATTGACTGACAGGTGGATTAGGTCTGGATTTCTGTAGAATCACTGAGCGGAGCACTAAACTCTGTTCATCTGAGGTGAGAGGAATGTGATTTTATTCACAATGATTTCTCCTTCATTAATGCACGGCTCGTCTGGGGTTTAAATAACAGAAGCGACTCATCCTTTTCTGGGACCTCAGTGAATCAATGGCTCCAATAATATCATATGAAGTAACCTGCAAGAGGGGAAAGTCATTGTACAGTCATTCCTCACTATAACACGGTTCACTTCACCTTTCGTGGCCTCGCTGTTTCGCACATTTTTTTTTGTGCACAATTTAGCTTTTTTTCTTTATAGCCTAAGAACGTGCATGGTGTTCTAGGTTCTGATTGGCTAAGGGAGAACATGCGTATTGTGTTCTGCATAATTGAAGGTAGCACGTCTGTTTATAAGAACAAAAAAAACAAAAAATAGCGCCAACATTGCAGGGAGTGGGCGCAATCCCCCTCCCCTCAGTTTAGATCACGGAGCCTGTCTGAGAAACATGTCTAAAGTGCGTGTGTGTGTGTGAGTTTTACAGACTTAAAATATATATATATATAATAATTGTAAAAAATAAAGCTAACTACTTTGCGGATTTCGCCTATTGCGGGTTATTTTTAGAACATAACCCCCGCGAAAAACGAGGGACCACTGTACTACATTTTCAAAAACCTGACACTAGGGTTTACTATGAGAAAGTACTGTTATTTAAAGTATTTAAAGGTCCTATATTACGATGGCTGTCAACGTTAACACATTAACACATGCGATTAATCACAAAAAAATATAGCACTAATGTTTTTTTTTGCAGATTAATCACAGTTTATTTTGAATGCACATGCTTCTCTATGGAAAGTGTGGATGGTGACCTGAAAGGTGGCACAGGTTATTAGGTCAGTGATCAGGTCTGTCCATACGCAGATGTGAAGATGACAGATGAGACTGTGACTGGTGCTCAGCGGCAAATTTCTCTTCAAAAAAACTGCCCGACAAGACTTTAGATGAAACTAAGGTAGTTTGCAGATATTGCAGCGATGAACTCTCTTTCCACAGAAGCACAAATTTAAAATACCGTCTTGTACCAACAACAACAAGCCGAGCACGACAAACAATTGCAGAGCGCATTTTTGTCAAAATATTTTGGTCTTTTTTTGAAGAATAATTAAATGCATTTAATCGTGATTAATCTAAATTCTAAAGTATGATTAATCTGATAAAAAAAATAAAAAAATCATTTGACAGCACTATATATTACACAAAATGGACTCTTGTGAGCGCTAAGTCATATTAGAATACTGTCACCTCAAAATGTACCTGGAGTTTGTACTTTTATTTTGAGTTTGTTTTGTTTCATTCACACATTTGAGTAATCCTTTATTATTAGTATATCTACATCTTCAAAGCTCAAAATGCTCTGTTCCACCTCGTGATGTCATCCTGTGGTAGTTTTCAAGCTCCTTTTACCTTTTGTTCAATAAAGGTTGGCAATTACGGGGCTGAAATTATCCAAATTAATCTTGTGAAGGTGTATGGAGTTTAAAAACACAGTGGACCACTTCATCTTCATTTCAGTTTTCAGCTTAACACACAGAGAAACACTACGTATATATTGATCTGTTTGAACTCCTCTAATTCCTACAAATGTTTTTCGTCTCCACCTCCTCACTACACAAACACACACTCATCCCTGGGGTCAAAGTTCAGAGGTCAGCCATCCTGACCTTTCCCTCTCCTACTCTCGACCAATCACGACCTCCCAATTTGTTTGCCAACCTGTGCCAAATCCAATACAGGAAGTGTTTTTATTGAGCCGTTTTAAATTTTTTCCCTGTCGATACACTGTACTGATGAAGATGAAGGAGGGTGAAGAAGTGGTGAAGAACAGGATAGTGAAGAACAGGTGTAGAAGGTGATTAGTTTGGCCTGGTTTAGGGTTAATGAGCCAATCCTTATAAAAAAAAGAAAGAAAAAATACAAAAATAGGACAAAGTTCAAACCTGAATTTTGTAATCAATGGAGAGAGCTGGAGAGATGGACAGAGAAGGAGAGATGGAGGAATGAGAGAGGGCGAGATGTAAGGATGGAGAGATGAACAGAGAAGGAGAGGGAGATATGGAGAGATGGCAAGATGGAAGAATGGAGAGGGCAAGATGGAAGAATGGAGAGATGGACAGAAAAGGAGAGATGGAGGGATGAGAGAGGGCGAGATGGAAGGATGGAGAGATGGACAGATGGACAGAGAAGGAGAGATGGAGGATTGAGAGAGGGCGAGATGAAAGGATGGAGAGATGGACAGAGAGGGCAAGATGGAAGAATGAGAGAGGACAAGATGGAAGGATGAGAGATGGACAGAGGAGAGATGGAGGAATGAGAGAGGGTGACATGGAAGGATGGAGAGATGGAGGATTGAGAGAGGGCAAGATAAAAGGATGGAGAGATGGACAGAGAGGGCGAGATGGAGGAATGAGAGAGGGCGAGATGGAAGGATGGAGAGATGGACAGAGAGGGTGAGATGGAAGGATGGAGAGATGGAGAGGAGAGGGAGAGATGAAGGAATGAGAGAGGGTGAGATGGAAGGATGGAGAGATGGACAGAGAAGGAGAGATGGAAGGATGAGAGATGGACAGAGAAGAAGAGATGGAGTGATGAGAGAGGGCGAGATGGAAGGATGAAGAGATGGACAGAGAAGGATAGGGGGATATGGAAGGTTGGAGAGATGGACACAGATGGAGAGGGGGATACGGAAGGATGGAGAGATGGAGGGGACCTATAGTCTGAAGCACAGGGTCATCAGAGGGACTATGGACCCCGGGAACCTGTCCTGAACCTGCCCCAGACATAGTACCGCTCTGGGGAAGAGAAGACGAGTAGAAAAGATGGAGAGATGGAGTGGAAAACGTGACGGTCAGACTGTCACAATAAATAACATCAGCTTATCTATCGCCCAATTAGATCTGGACAACTTTGGAAAAATACCAAATTGACAGACACCGAGACTGTGATAAGATTTGCGAAGATTCTGTTCCAAGTTCATATTTTCAGCACGTCCAGAAGAATCGACAAAAAGACTGAAATCTGAACTGACAAACAAATTCAAAAATCACATTTCCGAACATTTGTACTTTTCAAATAAAACATCTTCGTCGGCCAGTTACTGTTGCCTATGAACTCATACATGGGGCGCGGAGCCTGATGAGAGAGAGCAGAGGGCATGGTAAAGATGGTGAGATAAGTGGAGGTGAAGGAGAGGTGGAGGAGGAGAAAGAGGGAGGAGGAGGAGTGAAGAGGGCGAGCAGATGAGCGGTGTCTGTGTTTGAGGTCAGAGTGAAGAGGAGGTCAGTCAAAAAAGCAAGAAACAAGGCGAGAAAGAAGCACAAAGGGAAGGCAGAGAGAGATAAGAGTGTAAAGCTTCGGATATCTGCCACCAAAGCAAGCTACGAGTCAGGTCTAGGCAGAGGCAAGCCTGCTCACAGTTGTTTTTCCATGGTATTTTTGAGCAATGAAACACCCAAACTTAAAGGGCTCGTATTACTCTATGTTCTGATCTAATTTCGGAAAACATTCTCCATGCCATAGTGTAGAATATTAATGTCAGAGTCAGGTGTGTGGAGATGCAAGCCTGCTCACAGTAAGGATACATGTTTTCCTCTGTTTTGTGCTGTAATAAAACACACACACACAAACACAAATATCTTAAAAGTTACATACAATACAAAGGCCACGTTTACGGTTTTTAATTCAGAATTTATTGTTCTGAATTAAATCGTTCAGAAATAAAATATTCTCCTTCGAGTTTACATGGAAATAATAATACCAAATTGAGGTTTACATGGAAAAAAAGGTAAATTAGCTTTATTTAATTCCGTTCAATGTCTGGGGGTGGGGAAGGGTTCTGATTGAACAGTGACATGTATTTACATCTTTGGGAAGAAAACACAAACTTCAGCTGCTACTGGATTGTCTGTCATCTCGGTTTGTCGTTACGCCGTGGACACAAACACGATCCAGACTTTTTCCACGGTCATTCCGATGATAATAAAGAAGCAGCTGGTGAATTCTCTCCTCACACTTTACGTCTGTGAGCTGAGGAGGAGAAGGGAAGAGTGTCGGAGAAGGAGGAAGAAGACAAACTGAATCTGAGGCTGCCACACCTCAGCCCACTCCCACATCCCGCTCACAGATCCAAAGAACAGTGGAGGAAAGTCCGAAGAGACAACTGGAGGAGCCGGATTGTTCGGATCACGTCAGAAGGGCGACACAACGAGCACGAACCACCGGGATTATTTTGAAGAAGAAGAAACGGTTACATGATCCAGGAAGAAATTAATTTAGCTTTAAAATCAGATAAACCGCTCACTTACTTTGGAATTGTTTATTTCTGTACAATCATTTTTATTAGGAATGAAGTGTTTACATGGTCTTTTTAAAGCAGAATTCATTTCATTTTTATTCAGAATTAAATAATTTTTATTCAGATTTAAAGCTCTCATGTAAACGTGGCAAGTGTTAGTTTGACTCTGTTTGACTATAGGACAAATCTGAAAATCCTTTATTCCAGTTAGTTTCTATTAAGCATGTCTTCTATATTTATCCATTGCCCCTGGGAGCACAGCCCAAACAGACCCTCTCCGGCCTCTGGGCAGGATTCTGAGTCCAGACTTTGGACTTGGCCTGGACCTTAGACCAGACGGTCTGAAAGTCTGGATTCAGAATCCTCCTCGAGTCGCGTGACTCTGGGTCATGTGACTGTGGGTTAACCATGGGGAGTGACTTTGGCCTGGCTCAGACTGGCTCTGCAGAGGAGGTTCATATGGGCCAAGTTTGGATCGGCCCTATTTATGTAACTGTTATTTTTAAACTGCATTTGTAACACAAGCTTAGTTACAGCTCAGTGATTCATGTAGTTCAGAGCTGTTTCTGTGCACACAAAACAACACAGAGATCATCACCACATACAGGTCTACAGGTCAGTCATATTTAACACAGATGAGGGTCAGCTAAAGGTAATACTGTTAAAATGCAGGGTTTTTTTGTCATACAAGAAATGAATGGGTCTAGTCATGAATACAAAATATCTGGTTCAACATGTGTGAGTTTACCTTTTGGAGATTTCATCGTAAAGTACAAATGTAATCAATATAGAGAAATGTGACTCCACCCCTATCTGAGAGTATAATATAATCACATTCTAGATTCTGAAAATCACAAACTGTTGGCAGAGGGCGCATGGACAGGACTGAGCACAACTGAAAACAAAAGTAGCCATCGGTTTAATAAAGCTAATTCTAATACAGTTCATATAAATCTGAGTTATGCTGCATTATTTGTATAGAAAGTCTGGAAAACAGCAGTGATGTGACCCTCACTTTGGACCCCATACAATGCCAATGCCATGGACTACAGAGGGAAAAGATGTCAATAAAAGAATCAGGTTTAAATACCTCATGACATTAGCAGGTGGGGCAGAGTGTTTTAAGGTATTATGTTCAATAAAAGATTAAAAATGCTTAATTTAACTCATGCTGCCTTTAAAATATGCATATCCCATATTTTGGATTCATACCATAGACCAGGGGTGTCAAACTCATTTTGGTCCGGGGGCCGTATGCAACCTACTTTGATCCCAAAAGGGCCGGATCAGAAAACTCAGTTCTCTCTTCAAGTTATTGTATTTTTCTCCGTGTCTCGTAGTGGTGTTTAAGATTATATTCCTCGAGCAACGCCACTTGTTCCAAACACACTGAGCACAGATTTCCCATTCACCTCTGTCAACAAATAAGAATTAGACTATTTTTCTTGGGAAATCCTGAACTCAGCATCTGCTTTTCTCATTTTTTGACATTTTGCTGATGAGGGTCACGGTCGACAGTCAAAACGATCGTCCTTTAAGAGCGTTTGGAAAGAGGAAAGTCTTCATTTGTGCTGCTCTGGTGGGAGTCGCAACGTACAGAAACGCCGGAGACGCTGCTATGCTAAACGGTGCAGAAAATTAACAGAAAAATCTGAAAATTTTAAGTATTTTAATAGAAAAATCAGCCGAGGGCCAGATTAAAGGTCTTGGAGGGCCGGGTCTGGCCCCCGGGCCGCATGTTTGACACATGTGCCATAGACTGTAAATATAAAAGGACATAGAAAACCCACCATTCCAAATACGAATGGCATGGGCGCACTTCTGGCTCCAATTCACTTTGTATTGAAAATGGCTGCTGTCAGACTCCTCATTTGTGGTCTTAAAATGTTAAACGACAATGATCCTGGTGTTTTTATTTCACTATTTTGTCTGTAAATATATCCGATTCCTAATATGCAACTTGACTCCAAATTTGCCCCATAACTGCTACCCTTGATGATTTTCATTTGACTGGAGCTGAACGCTATGGGTGACGTCACACTCCCTTCGTCCACTTTTTTTATACAGTCTGTAGTTCATGCATTGATTTTCAAAGTACTAAATTCCATTTTCCATTCGCACCTTATAGTCACACATGGTACCAGCTGAGCTAAAGTCTTTACGTTGCTTTTTATGTTGCTCGGTACTTTGGTACTTTTTGGTGGTAAACTCCATCTAGGGCTAAATACCGGCATGAGACCGATAGTCGACAAGTAACGTAAGGGAAAGATGAAAAGAACTTTGAAGACAGAGTTCAAGAGGACGTGAAACCATTCAGAGGTAAACATGAGGGGTCTAGTCTGCCCAGGGGATTCAACGTTGTCCAAGAAGGTGCGCTGCAAACGGCTTTGGGTCAGCCAGGAAAGGCTTGGGATAAAGGTGCCATGACGCTCCGGCTGTGTGCTTTACAGCTCCTCCCGCCCGGACGTTGCTGCTTCCCGGGGCCATAGAATCAGTGCCCGCTGTGCCCTCTCACATGAAGTTAAAAAGGAACTACATTTCCTTAACAAATTTTCAGTAGTAGCGCATTACTCTATTTTTACAAGAAAAAATGTGTATGTTACTGTAGCATATTACTTTGGGTTACACCAGCACTGTACACTGTAAACCCGAACAGTTAAACTTTGTAAAAAAAATGTAGGCACTGAATACTCAAATGGGTCGTACATGTTGAATGCACTCTAAATATTTGGGGGATTCGAACAAATTTCCAGTTTTGATGTGACAGTGGTCAATCATTTCAGTTCAAAATGTGTTTGTACTCAAAATGTTTGACAGGACATGGTATGATGTCACATACATAATAATATGTAATTAATAATAATGCATGTACATTTACTAAAAAATCAAGTCGGTATTGGTTAAAAAAGGTTGTATGAAACAGTTAAACATTTTGTATTAAAGGCACCAAAACATTTTAAGTTTTGTGTGTTAACAGTCACAAACTGTTTGAACTGCTGCATTCAGGCAGGAGATACAGGTTCATAAACAGCAGGACAGACTACAAAACAGTTTTTACCCAACAGCCATTAGTTTACTAAATGGGGCCACTAAAGCATTTACATTTATGAATGTGGAAGTGTGTGGCTGGAACATGTGTGGGTGTCTGGGGTTGTTAGGCACTTTTTATGTACTGTACATAGTGTCTGTATATTTGTATCTTTTTTACTATTTTACCATTTTATTACCTTTGCACTGAACGAGGAATGCACTTAATTTTGTTGTATTTGTTACCATGACAAATAAAGATATTCTGTTCTATTCTATTAAGTTTTGTCGTAAACAATGAAAAATGTTCATTACAAACTACTTAGGCCTTTAGGGTATGTACTACTTAAAGATAGACTGTTAACTCAAAAACAAAAAATTATGTACTCAATTTTTATGTAATCAGTTTAATCAATTTTGAGTAGTCCTAACTTGTCGGGTTTTACAGTGTACATGAATAAGTGAAGTACTTTGCCCAAGGACACGACGGAAGTATGCAATGCTTGCAGTGGGGATTTAACTACCAACTTCCAGATTAGAGGTCAATAGAAAATATCCACTGAAGTGACTGTCTGTCAAGCCAAAAATGTTGAGTACAGTCATGGAGAAAATTCAAACGATGTCAGAGCCAAAGAACGTACACAAATGCAACATGTAAAAGTGTATTCCAAGAAATGCAAAAATGGACTTCGTTTCACACTTGCACCATAGGAGACCAAAAAAAACGGAAAACCAGCCAGAAAACCTTGGCAGGATGGAGCGTGCAGACTAATCCTCCTGCAGCACAAACAATTACTCTGCCCAAATGACGCCCGGTGTACGCTAACATGTTAAACCTGTGCCAGTGGGAGCCACGGAGCAGGGCCCTCGAGCCACTTAGCCACAGTTAGCGGCGTTAGCTCGACGTTAGCTCGAGCCTCCTTCACATGACTTTCCAACAAAAGTCCATTTAGCGTTCACGCACACACGGGATGTAGCGAGAGAAACAGGTAATACGCTATTAAGTCAAGGCTCAGACACTGCCAAGTTCAATTGCGTGGATGAGTTTGAGAGGGGGAGGGGGAAAGGAGGGAGGAAGAGAGACGGAGGAAGGAGAAATGGATTTGGAAAAGGGAAGAGAGTGAGGAGAGAGAGATTAGGGTGTGGCGGAAAGGAAAGAGAAAGGAGGATACGAGAAAGAGGGCTGATACTTCTTGTGTCTCTCACTGATAAGTTTGAGAGAGGGAAGATTGAGAAAAAAGAAAGAAAGAAAGAAAGAGAGTGAGAGAGGAAGAAGACAAATAAGGAAAGGGGTGAGAGATTAGAGATTCACGTAGAGATGGAGAAGAAATTAGAGAGAGAAGAGAGAATGGGCAGAATGGAACGCAAGGAAAAGAAAAAGGAGAGAGAGGTTTGAGAAGAGGAGAGAGATGGAGAGAATTCACAGAAATGAGGGCAAGCATGGTACTTCTTGGAGGAGAAAGAGAAGGCAGATAGAGAGAAAGGACATATAAAATGAGAAGGAGAGGAGAGATAATGAGCTATGAGCTGGAGGGAGATCTCGCAGAAAGAAGGAAAACAGGGTGGTGAAAATATGGAAAGAAAAAGGGAGAGAGGAGAAGAAAGGAGGAAGGAGGAAAGAAAGAGAGGCTCCCCATGTCTCTCTGCCATCTGGCCCCACACGCCCTCAGCATACGTCCATACCGGCTCCATCTGACTGTTCCGCCCCGGGGCAGCTGTGGCGCCCAAAATGAACTTTGAGTTGAGTTTTTTCCTTCACAGTCGAACGGTCAGCATAAGGCCTCAGTTATGGGGTTCTATGGGGTTATGAAACGTGCAACAAAATATTACTTTTAAAAAGATGGCACGGTGTTGTAAGTGTCATCGGTTCAACTACGGTATCATTTACCGTGATTTCCAGACTATTGAGCGCACCTGAATATAAGCTGCATCAACTACATTTTAAAAGAAAAAAAAAGTACAAATATAGGCAAGACTTGTCTATAAGCTGCAGGTGTTCATGTTGTAACTTGAGATGTTTAAACAAAAAGATGGTACACAGAAAGATTTTTAACATGTTTAATTAAATACTGGTGCATGCTTTTTCCAAACAGTGTCTATAACACAGCAAACAAAAGTAAAACAGCCTTCCTGCAGGCTTTGGAAGTCTGAAAATAAAGTTTGCACCTCCCTTAGAGGCCTTAGCTCGTAAAAGTCATCACTTCTCGCACAACTGCGCATGTTTCCTGCAGAAAGAGCCACTGTCCTGTCCGGTATCATGTCTTTAGCAGAAAGAGACGCTGTCCTGTCTGGTATCATGTCTCCTGCACAAAGAGCCGCTGTCCCGTCTGGTATCATGTCTCCTGCAGAAAGAGCCGCTGTCCCGTCTGGTATCATGTCTCCGCTGTCCCGTCTGGTATCATGTCTCCTGCACAAAGAGCCGCTGTCCCGTCTAGTATCATATCTCCTGCACAAAGAGCCGCTGACCTGTCTGGTATCATGTCTTTAGCAGAAAGAGCTGCTGTCCCATCTGGTATCATGTCTCCTGCACAAAGAGCCGCTGTCCCGTCTGGTATCATGTCAGTGTCTTTAGAAGAAAGAGCTGCTGTCCTGTCTGGTATCATGTTAGTGTCTTTAGAAGAAAGAGCTGCTGTCCCGTCTGGTATCATGTCAGTGTCTCGTAGCAGATTTCATGCTGTCTCAGAGGCGGGGATAGGTGTATTGATCAGGTATGAGTGGATGTCCGGCTACAGCTACAGAAGTTTGAGTCTTTTCTTCTCGTCATTTATGAACTCACCTACATTTAACACATACGAGTTATTAAGACGTATCCCACTCACTAATGTTCATTTAATTAATCATTGCATTCATATAGCGGCTTTCAAGACACCCGAAGTGCTTTACAGTTCATTGTTCATTCACCCCACACTCAGTGTGGGGTGAATGAAATAAGTTATGATGCTATTGTCGCCACAGCATCATAACTTATTTTATCACACAGCGATAAACTGTTTTAGTGCAGTGACAACAGAGCTAGCTAATGCTGCATGTTCATGTTAATCAGACGGACAGCTGCGCTTCCTGAGAAAAAAGTATCAGCTTATAGTCCAGAAAATACAGCATGTATTCAAATGTTTACTAGCTGTAGAATGCCTCGTAATGTCTCATAAGATGCAATTTGTGTAGAAAAGTGGGGAAAAAAATGTTTCAAATTACAGGAAGAGGTCGAGTGTCTATTTTAAAGAGTTCTGTATTGATGACTTCACATTAGGGGAAATTCTAACCAAAAGCTCAGTACAATTTGCACACAAACACATTTTTCTGATACATTAAATGGTAAATGGTCACGTTTTTTATATCGCGATTTCCACCTTCAAGGCACTGTCTGTGTGTTCTCATTGACGAAAAAGAAATAATATGGTGCAGCGTTTACACCAAGGAACCACTCACATATTCACACACCAGTGTACACAGACACTGGGGCTGAGGTGTCTTGCCCACAGACACAACAAGAGCATTCATCTGTGGGAGCTGGAATCACACCACCAACCTGTGGGTCAGTGGATCTGACCACTCAACTAATGATGTTTATGTCGAGAGCGGGATTCGAACCGCCAACCTTCAGATCAGTGGACAAACGCTCTACCAACTGAGCTTCTACATTTCACTTTTCTTATACATTTGTCTAATGGTGATTTATGTGCACATTAGAGGAGTTTTGGCCCAGTGTACATCATGGTTTTAGGTAAAAATCTTGTGATATCATCATTTCCAAGCAGGGAGAAAAACCGAAAACCTAAAAAAAATGCCAAACTGTGAAAGAAACTTAAAATCTTACATCTAACGATCTGTGTTTTAGTCAAATGAGTGGACTAACCTGTCAAAGGCACTTTAAAGGAACCACATCAGGCCCAGGCTCACTTCCTCTTTGTAATGTGGAGGCTATCGCAATCAACTTTTTTCGCTCTCAGAAACCCTCCGTGTTGGAGCTGTTGTCAATCGTCTGAAGAGGGTCCATTTCAGAGCAAACGTCTGGATGATACACATGGCTGGTTTGGGCTCCACTCACGAGGACATGCATATGCAGTGTTTACTGTTCAGTCACTAGTTCATCGCCTCCAATTAATTATGCCTTGAATTATATGAATAAGTTCTTGACTTCAAACTCTTTCGCTCACAAACAACACAAAACTCTGTCAAACTGAACTAAATGTACTCAAATTTACACTCAAACAACAATGTGAAGTACCGTTAAGTGATAGTGCTTTACAATTCAAATGGAGATTGCTTTGCTTACATTGTTCCTGAATGTATGTCCAAGCTCCACTTAGTTTATTGATAATTTGCAGTGATATTAAGCAGGGTAGAGGGGTTCTGCATGTACGTCTATAGCAAAATGTTCACAAGTTACCAGGGATGGAACAAGGTCTCATGCTACAAGATCTCGTGAGACAAAATCACCACAAGATCGTGCACACAAGAGAAAAATGATCTCATGAGCTTATTTTCTAAGTGTCTCCATTAGGATAAGACAAAAAAGGTGACGTGTCGGTGAGTTACATCTGTTACAGAATGGAAACAAAACTATGGAATCAAATAAATAACAAAAAAATTGTGAGATCAAAACTGAAAATTGAAATGGAAATGTTTGAAAATTATATTAAAATCTCATCTTGTCTCGTTCTCATGGACCCAATCTCGTCTCATCTTGTGGAATCCCTAATACATCCCTTGTAGTTGCCATGGTGACACAGTGCAAACACAGCCTGATACGTTATCGGATGGTCTCAAAACTTAAGAAATAGATCCAAAATGGGTTTAAACAACAGATTTTCTGCAGCATGTGATCAGTGAGAGCATTCATTTCAAAAAGACTTGTCTGCCATCTATAGTTATAATCTACGACACCCATGGATCATTCTGTAAACATTTTAAATCACAATCTTCATCTAAACCGACTTAATAAAAGAAACAACTCCACTAACTAGAAAACTGCAGTGCCAGATTAGAATGCTGCAAAATCTTACATGTATCTCTAGTTAACAAAATAAGTGATTAAAAATGACACAAACATGCACGAATCATTCCAAATACACCTTTAGGCGAGTAAGTGATGAGGAAAAACAACTACAACTAGGGAACAAGGTAGAATTTCCACAAAACGAGACGAGGCACAAGATTTTGGTCTCACTGTTTTTGATTTATTGTTTTTTTTTTCATGTTTTTGCCATTATTGTAGGAGTGCTTTTCGGGACTACAGCTTCTCAAAGAATGGAATTCACCGGTGCTTCATTTTGTTATTCAATCCAAACGTAAAAACATGCGGAAATAAAACTCTCACAAGATTATTTTCGATTTGCGAGATCTTGCGGAACGAGATCTTATCATATCCTTAACTGTAACATAATTAAAAGCTCTGATGAGTCGATTTTGTTGAGTTTTTTGAACAGTTTCATATTTTACAAACCCTGGTAAAATATAGAATCTCCATAATCACCAAACGCATGGAACATTACACTCACATCAGTTGGCCTCGATGAGTGTCGGCTCTGATCTGTTTACTTGAGCTTTTTAGCAGTTCCATGAGCTGTTAACACAAATGCTGGGCTCAGATTTAGCTTAACATAAACATATTTAAAGAGCTCTGACTCAAATTCTGAAATGCCAGTGCCTACAGTCTGCATCTGCATTTGAACAATATCTCATTTAGAAGGATATTATTGTCAGTTGAAATCCGGTAAAAGAGAGGACATTTCCGGTTTTAATTTCAAATTCCATCTGTGTTTCAACATACAGGGTAAACATGTTGAAATCAAATAGGTAAGCATTAGAGAATTATGCAGTTTTAATGCAAGTGACTGGAACCACCTTCAACAGACTCTAAAGCTTAGTTCATTTTTACCTCTGTCGACTTTTCAAAGCTCCATCCAGAGTATTCTGCTGGATCATTGCACATGCTTTTAACACCTTTATATCTTTAAGCTGCAAAAGTTTCACTCTGTCATGTTTCTATTCACTGTTTCATGTTATGACTGATGTGTGAGTGTGTTCTGTTTGTGCTGTTTTACGCTGCCTCTTGCTCGCGTAGAACGTCATAGAACATTAAAACTGCAGAACGCACGGCTCCAAGTTGTTTAATGCACTTATACCACGTCTACAAACTGAAATGTGTCACCTGTGAATCTGAAAAGCTTTCCACTGTCTGTAAATGTCTCAAATGAGGTGTTGCAATGCTACTTACGTACACTATGTAGTATTAACGCAGGCCAGTTCTCCTTTGGAATTCTCCCTGATGGTATAAAGCTTTAAAATCACAACTGTAACACTGATTTATGCTTAAATACAAAATCATTGGACATAATGGTCAAATTGTTGTTTTCATTTCATCCAGTCATCATTTTGGGCTGCCAGATCCTATGACATCTTACAATGAATAAATGCAAAAATGGTAACCCTGCTTTTTTAATTTGTTGTCTTATTATACTCTTACACTATCTTACACAAAGTGGAGTTAATACGACTGACTGAGATTCAAGAGCAGGATCACACCTCAGCTCTTCTCCGGCGAACCATAGCTCACCTCGACCATAACTCTAATTACCCAGAATCTAACAGAACCTATTTGTAGCAACCCCGTCCTCCCACGCCCTCTTTTATTTGTCTTTCAGTTATAAGACATCTACGAAGGGCAGTCCCGTACAGGCTGGGCTGACCGATTGAGACGGAGCCCCCACCCTGAATCTCAACCCAGCCACCTCTATCTCCTTCATCTCATCATTCATCAATAAATATCTTGCATAATGTTGTTGGCATGGTCCTTGCTTGTGAACTTGTGAGCTTTAAGCCTTGTTATAAAATGTTTCTTCCTCAAAAACAGACCTGGAGTTGTGTTTTGTTTCATGCACACAGGTTTGAATAATAATAGGTGTGATATTTTCGATCACTTCACTCAGCTCCAGCTCAAACTATATAACGAAATTGCAGGGTTTAAAAGTTCACAGCTCATGATTCATGTTCTCACGCTTTACAAACGACTTCAACAGTGCAAAACCCTTATGAGAAGTAGATTTCAAACAGGTTTGATATTCTTGCGACCTACGATTGCCGATTGGGAGCTGGTCGTGAGGTATGAATCAGTTCTCGTTACCTCATGTGTTGCTGGGTTTCAGATGAACTACTACCACTAAAAGCAGATGGGGTCAGGAAGTAAAGACAGACGCACAGAAGCCCGTTTACCTCCACTGACTCAAAAAGACAACAAAAGTGGATCGACAATCCCCGGCTAAAAACAGGGGAAATAGATGATGCTTGAGTTTTTTTTTGACAATTATTTAGAAAAAACAGCATCGAAAGTGACGGTAAACTGCTGCACTATAGTTCTGAAATTGTCATGCAAAAAGCTTTATGTGGTGCTAATTTTATTATCTTACTGCTGTAATTTGGCGTTTTATACCTTTTTTAATCATTATTTTAGGTTCTCCTGCAGCGGCTGATTTTAATTCTAAATAGTTGTAGCCTCCAGGCCTTTAAAGGCTTTCATTTAGTTCAGTGTAATACGAGGTCCGCAGCACCAGATCATTTATTATATCCATCGCTTCAATGCCAGGAAAATCCTCCAAATTGTAAGAAAAGTCCAACTTCTACATATTGTACAAGTCATAACCTATATTTAGACTTACTTCTTTGCGATAAAAGGTCTGTTCCGGTTCGTTCAAACTTTTTGCATACTCGCTGTCACCAATTGTGCTGTTTTGAAGCGGCGCAAAACACTTCCTGCTCTCATCTAAATTTCTTGCGTCATCAGGGAGTGAGTGAAACCAGCAATACTACACAAAGCACGACACACGATTAAGCCAAAACCCAAAACGAGTGAAAAATTGGCTCAAAAAGGGCTGAAAATCGCACAGTGTACACCCGGCTTAACGCTTTACTATTAGTCTGTCTCCAAAGTTCAAAATGCTCTGATGTCATGAAGTGGTAGTTGTCAAATTAACATCTTTTTACCTTTAGTTAAGTATACATTGGAAATCCCAGGGCTGAAATGAACCAAATGAGTCCAGTGAAGGTGTATGGAGTTTCAAAACACACCGGAGCACTTCCTGTATTACCGCATGACATCACAAGGTGGAACAGAGTGTTTTCTGTTTGAGAGAAGAACTCCTAAACTCCAGGATTTGTGTGTTAACATGTGTAAATGAAACAAAACACTCCACGTATGTTTGTGATGAGGAAACATTATAACATCCTGTAGATCAGAAAATAGTGTCTATAATAGTGATAATAAATAGTAAAAATTAAATCAAATTAAAATTATATATATATATATATATATATATATATATATATATATATATATATATATATATATATATATATATATATATATATATATATATAAAATATGTAATAATAAAATAAAATAGTAAAAATAAAATAGTGTAAAAATAGTGATATAATAGAGTGTCAGAAAATAATAATATACTCATTTTAAATGATTACGGGTTCAAGATTAGCTGCAGTTTTGAAGTACCATAATTTCCTGCACAAACAACAGTCTGTCTTTAAAAATTGCTCCCCCGTACTTTAAATCTGTTCAAACATGTTCCGAAAGGTGATTCTTTGTATTGGCGTCTCGTTTCAGCTCGTCAATGGACATTTCGGTCATTACCCACGTCTCCGATTAGCCGTCTCTCTCGAACCAAAACAGAAACTGCAGAATCCGCCGTCTGCCTAATTCAATTATGACTGGCGTTTTGATTGACAGCTGGCTCCGTGACTCAGTACTTCCTGGCCGGGCGCTCCGTTGGCCGTGATTGGCAGATTACCGGGGGAACGCTGTCAGCAGATGCTAAGCGGGTAACGTGATTGGCTGGCAGAGCGATAATTGGCTTGTAAACAGGAAGCGGCGGAGGCAGGAGCCCAGTGGAGCCTCGGCGTTCTAATCACAGCCTGATTGCAATCACCAGACGCGCAACACTGGAAATACAACACAGGGAATACAACACAAAGAGCTGACAGACTGAAGGTGGTGCAGGCGGAACGGGGGCGGCTTGTCACCACAAATTTGATGGTTCAATCTAACTTTCATACTGTACTGAAAGATTGTTCTATGAAAAACAGTAGTTGGAAAAGTGGGGGAAAAAAAAAAAAAAAAACGATGCACAGTTTGGACACTGTTTTTGTGATCTGCCCCAAGACGGCTGTGGCTGCAGTTACAGTTACAACACACTGCAAAAAAGGATTTTCTAGCATAGTTAAACGGACTTGAATTAAGCAGATTCATCTTAAAAGATCAATTTATGAGATTTTTTTACTTGTTTCAAGATATTCCATCCTGATATATCTCATCTAGATATTACAACTTATTCTAAGCACTTTTTTATATTAAATCAAGCCGGGTTAAGCCTCTTTAACTTCCTTCTCAAACTAATAAGGTGAAAAATCTTGCCATAATTGAAACTAGTGTTTTCTGCTTAGAAGAAAACACTAGAAGATTCGTATTTCGTCTTGTTTTAAGAAAACTTGGCAAGTGAAAATTTCTTACTGCACTGGCAGATAATTTCACTTAAAACAGGGCATTTTTACCTCAACATTTGTATTTTTTTCTTATTTTTTGATAGGCCTTCTTTGCAATGCACTGAGAATGCCTCCTGCTGTTGCGTTCTTGGGCAAGACCCTTCACCCATGTTGCGGATATTTTAGCACCAGGTGATCTAAAACAGAGGCCCACAAGGGGATTGGTACCAGGTCACACAGAAAGAATACATAACTTATATTATTTCTGTTTTATTTATTATCCCAGTCTGAACAATGTTTTATTTTGAAAAATGACAGAATTCTCTCCGTTATCTGTTTATGACTCACGTGATACATTAATGAGAATGTTAAACCCACAAGCTGCAAAATGAGTTAAAAACACGTCTTTGGAAACGTTTAGTATCATATTTACAAAATGCCACCGTTTTTGTGTTGGTCGCATCATTTTATTTTGTCGTATTTATCGGCTACACCTTAAAAGGCTGCTCCATGCAAAGATGTCTGACATTAAACCGATATGTGGCACAAAAAAGGTTGGGGAAAATGGCTTTGAAATTTAATGTCATGAACATGGTAAACATTTTTATATTTAATTATTTTTTTATTTGTTTGGTTTATTTAACAGGGACAGTGTACATTAATCAGCATTTCTGTAAATGTACCAGAGAGGGTATTTTTGAAGTCCCTGGAAGATGGTAAACATGGTCACCCTAAACACACAACAATAAGAATTATGCAAAAACATACAAAGATAAAATCCACTCTCGAGTTCACACAGATGCTGTGGGCAGGATTAAGTGTCTTGCCCAAGGATAAAGCAACAGCGATTCATCTGTTTAAGCTGGAGTCAGTAGATCTGCCCACTCAACCGATGGTGTTTTACATCGAGAGCAGGATTCAAACCGCCAACCTTCAGATCAATGGACAAACGCTCAACCAACTGAGCAACCAGTTTAACTAAAAAAAAAGTCCAATTTCTTCCCCCAAAGTTTCCCGTCTGCTCCAAAACACATGTTTTTACTGACAGAGGATTGGCTGTCGCTCTTTCCATCACAAACGCCCAAGAAGATCACCGACTGTTAGAGACGACTGAATCAAAATCTCAATCAAAATACCTCAATAAAAAACTATAATAAAGTTTCACAGACTGAAATCTGAGCTGATCCCATCCCACTTCAGCACAGTTTTTACACAAGTCTGAATTACAGGGTTATACATACTCGAGCACCAAACCCTTCTGGAGATTTTGTTGCTTGCAAAGACATTTTATTTTAAAAAAAATCTGCTGTCTTTGCAGTTTGCAGTTCGTGATGTTGCAATTTTGATTAAATTGTGATGAACTTTCCAGCCTCACCCAGAGCCAAGACTGAAACGTGCGGACAGAAGTTCACCTGTCACAGAGTATGGATGGAAACTATTACATGTAGCACAGCCAGTAGTGTCCTAATGAATCTGTGTCACTCCCTCCACTCCTCTTTCTCCTCCCTCATCGCTCCTCTCTCCTCTTTCTCCTCCCTCATCACTCCTCTCTCCTCTTTCTCCTCCCTCATCACTCCTCTCTCCTCTTTCTCCTCCCTCACCACTCATCTTTCCTCTTTCTCCTCCCTCATCGCTCCTCTCTCCTCTTTCTCCTCCCTCATCACTCCTCTCTCCTCTTTCTCCTCCCTCATCACTCCTCTCTCCTCTTTCTCCTCCCTCACCACTCATCTTTCCTCTTTCTCCTCCCTCATCGCTCCTCTCTCGTCTTTCTCCTCCCTCATCACTCCTCTCTCCTCTTTCTCCTCCCTCATCACTCCTCTCTCCTCTTTCTCCTCCCTCACCACTCATCTTTCCTCTTTCTCCTCCTTCATCGCGCCTCTCTCCTCTTTCTCCTCCCTCATCGATCCTCTCTCCTCTTTCTCCTCCCTCATCGCTCCTCTTTGTCACTCTCTTCTGTTTCCTTCATCCTCTGTCCTCCCTCATCACTCCTCTTTCTCCTCCCTCATCGCTCCTCTCTCCTCTTTCTCCTCCCTCATCACTCCTCTCTCCTCTTTCTCCTCCCTCATCACTCCTCTCTCCTCTTTCTCCTCCCTCATTGCTCCTCTCTCCTCTTTCACCTCCCTCATCACCCCCTCTCCTTTCTCCTCCCTCATCGCTCCTCTTTCTCCTCCCTCATCGCTCCTCTTTGTCACTCTCTTCTGTTTCCTTCATCCTCTCTCCTCCCTCATCACTCCTCTCTCCTCTTTCTCCTCCCTCATCACTCCTCTCTCCTCTTTCTCCTCCCTCACCACTCCTCTCCTCTTTGTCACTCTCTTCTGTTTCCTTCATCCTCTCTCTCCTCCCTCATCACTCCTATCTCCTCTTTCTCCTCCCTCATCACTCCTCTCTCCTCTTTCTCCTCCCTCATCACTCCTATCTCCTCTTTCTCCTCCCTCATCACTCCTCTCTCCTCTTTCTCCTCCCTCACCACTCCTCTCTCCTCTTTGTCACTCTCTTCTGTTTCCTTCATCCTCTCTCTCCTCCCTCATCACTCCTATCTCCTCTTTCTCCTCCCTCATCACTCCTCTCTCCTCTTTCTCCTCCCTCATCACTCCTCTCTCTCCTCCCTCACCACTCCTCTCCTTTGTCACTCTCTTCTGTTTCCTTCATCCTCTCTCTCCTCCCTCATCACTCCTATCTCCTCTTTCTCCTCCCTCATCACTCCTCTCTCCTCTTTCTCCTCCCTCATCACTCCTATCTCCTCTTTCTCCTCCCTCATCACTCCTCTCTCCTCTTTCTCCTCCCTCATCACTCCTCTCTCCTCTTTCTCCTCCCTCACCACTCCTCTCTCCTCTTTGTCACTCTCTTCTGTTTCCTTCATCCTCTCTCTCCTCCCTCATCACTCCTCTCTCCTCTTTCTCCTCCCTCATCACTCCTCTCTCCTCTTTCTCCTCCCTCATCACTCCTCTCTCCTCTTTCTCCTCCCTCATCACCCCTCTCTCCTCTTTCTCCTCCCTCATCACTCCTCTCTCCTCTTTCTCCTCCCTCATCACTCCTCTCTCCTCTTTCTCCTCCCTCACCACTCCTCTCCTCTTTGTCACTCTCTTCTGTTTCCTTCATCCTCTCTCTCCTCCCTCATCACTCCTATCTCCTCTTTCTCCTCCCTCATCACTACTCTCTCCTCTTTCTCCTTCCTCATCCTCCTCCTCTCTTTTCTCACTCTCTTCTCTTTCCTTCATCCTCTCTCCTCATCTCTCCTCCCTCATCACTCCTTACTCTCTTATCATCTCTTTTCTCCCTCCTCTCTCCTCATCCCTCCTCTCTCCTACCCTCATCACTCCTCTCTCTTTTCATGCTCTCTTCTCCTGTTTTTCCTTCATCCTCTCTCTCCTCTTCTATCTCCTCCCTCATCCCTCCTCTCTCTTTTCTCAATCTCTTCTCTTTCCTCCATCCTCTCTCTCCTCCCTTATCCATGCTCTCTCCTCTTTCTCCTCCCTCATCCCGCCTCTCTCTTTTCTCACCCTCTTCTCTTCATCCTCTCTCTCCTCATCTCTCCTCCCTCATCACTCCTCTCTCGTTTCTCACTCTCCTCTATTTCCTTCATCCTCTCTCCTTTTCTATCTCCTCCCTCATCCCTCTCGCTTTCTTCTCCTCTCTTTCCTCCATCCTCTCTCTCTCCATCTCTGCTCCCTCATCCCGCCTCTCTCCTCTTACTCTCTGACCCTCTCTGTCCTCCATCCTATCTCTCCTCATCTCTCTTCCCACCTGACTCTCTCATCATCTCTCTCCTCCCTGGTCCCTCCTCTTGCTCTCTTCTCCTCTTTTCCTCCATCCTCTCTCTCTCTCTTCATCTCTCCTCCCTCTTCCCTCCTCTCTCCTCTTACTCTCTGACCCTCTTTCCTCATCTCTCTTCCCTCCTGACTCTCTTCTTCTCCTCTCTTTCTGTGCATCCTCTCTCTCATCCTCCCTCTTCTCTTTTTCCTCCATCTTCTCTCTCTTCTCACCTTTCTCCTCCCTCCTCTCTCTCCTCCCTCCTCTCACTCTCTTCTCCTGTCTTTCCTTCATCCTCTCTCTCCTCTTCTCTCTCCTCTCTCTTGTCACTCTTGTCTCCTCTCTTTCCTCCATCCTCTCTCTCACCTCATCTTTCTCCTCCTTCACCCCGCTCTCTCTTTTCTCGCTCTTTTCTCCTCTTGTTCTCCATCCTTTCTCTCCTCATCTCTTTTTTCTTGCTCTCCTCTCTCTCTCCCCATCTCTCTCATCCCTCCTCTCTCACTCTCTTCTCTTTCCTCCATCCTCTCTCCCCCTCATCCACCTCCATCTCCTGTCATTCTCTTCTCCTCTGTATCTTCTCTCTCTCCTCCATCCTCTCTCCTTTCTATCTTCTCTGTTTTCTCATCTCTCTCCTTCCTCCTCTCTCTGCTTCCTCTTCTCTCCCCCTCTCTATTTTGTCTCCTCTCCTACCTCTCCCTCCTCACTTATCTCTCTCCACCCCCCTCCACTCTTTCCTCCCTCTTCTCCCCTCCTCTCTCCTCACTTTCCTCTATCCTCTCCTCCCTCCTCACTTTCCTCTATCCTCTCCTCCTCCCCCTCATTCATCTCATTCCACCCTCTCTCTTTCCTCCCTCCTCTCCCTTTTTCTTCTTCTCTTGCTCCTCTCCTCCCTCCTACCTCTCCCTCATCTCTCTCACCTCCCTCGTCCCTCCCCTATATTTTCTCGCTCTCTTCTCATGTCTTTCCTATATCTTCTCTACCCTCTCATCCTTCCTCTCACTCTATTCTCCTCTCTTTCATCATCCTCACTCTCCTCTCTACCTATTCCTCGCTCTTTTCTCCTCCCTCCTCTCCCTTTTTCTTCTCCTCTTGCTCCTCTCCTCCCTCTCCCTCCTCCCCTCTGTCCTCTTTGGCTGTGTGGTTTAATGAAGTCCATTCGTTTATGCCTGATCTCTCCGTTTGGCTCATTACGTGGAGAGGTGGAGTCATTATTCACTGAGAGCTGCTCCAGTGTTTGGGCAGATCCCATATGGAGGAGTTAACCTGGTGCTGGTCCTGGGACACCGGCTCATGTCCCATCCCTCTGTCCCGCCCGGCTCTGATGTATGAGCTGGAAAACACACAACACACACACCACACACACCACACACACACACCACACATACACCACACACACACCACACATACACCACACATACACCACACACACACCACACATACACCACACACACCACACACACACCACACACACACCACACATACACCACACACACACCACACATACACCACACACACACACCACACATACACAGACACTGTCCTCACACACAGAGACACTGTCCTCACACACACACAGACACTGTCCTCACACACACACAGACACTGTCCTCACACACACACAGACACTGTCCTCACACACACACACAGACACTGTCCTCACACACACACACAGACACTGTCCTCACACACACACAGACACTGTCCTCACACACACAGACACTGTCCTCACACACACACACACACACACACACAGAGACACTGTCCTCACACACATACAGACACTGTCCTCACACACACAGACACTGTCCTCACACACACAGACACTGTCCTCACACACACACAGACACTGTCCTCACACACACAGACACTGTCGTCACACACACAGACACTGTCCTCACACACATACAGACACTGTCCTCACACACATACAGACACTGTCCTCACACACACAGACACTGTCCTCACACACATACAGACACTGTCCTCACACACACAGACACTGTCCTCACACACACAGACACTGTCCTCACACACACACAGACACTGTCCTCACACACACAGACACTGTCCTCACACACACACAGACACTGTCCTCACACACACACAGACACTGTCCTCACACACACAGACACTGTCCTCACACACACACACACACACACAGAGACACTGTCCTCACACACATACAGACACTGTCCTCACACACACAGACACTGTCCTCACACACACACAGACACTGTCCTCACACACACAGACACTGTCCTCACACACACAGACACTGTCCTCACACACACACAGACACTGGCCTCACACACACAAACACTGTCCTCACACACACAGACACTGTCCTCACACACACAGACACTGTCCTCACACACACAGACACTGTCCTCACACACACACAGACACTGTCCTCACACACAGACACTGTCCTCACACACACAGACACTGTCCTCACACACAGAGACACTGTCCTCACACACACAGACACTGTCCTCACACACACACAGACACTGTCCTCACACACAGACACTGTCCTCACACACATACAGACACTGTCCTCACACACACACCGACACTGTCCTCACACACACAGACACTGTCCTCACACACACAGACACTGTCCTCACACACACAGACACTGTCCTCACACACACACAGACACTGTCTTCACACACAGACACTGTCCTCACACACACAGACACTGTCGTCACACACACACAGACACTGTCCTCACACACACACAGACACTGTCCTCACTAGGGGTGGGTATTGCCGACAACCTTGCGATACGATACGATTCGTGATACAGGGGTCTCGATACGATACGATTCGCGATACAGGGGTATGCCGATACATGGTCTTCAAGGCGATACGTATCCCGATATTTTACATTACGTAACCTATAATTTAAAAAAAAGACAGATGTTTACTCAAATGTTATTTTTATTTTGGTGTAGCGCATCAGTTACAATGTAACAGAAGAAGGCTGTAAGGCAGAAACTGCCCTTGATTAACCTGTTAACACCCGCACTCGGCACAAGTGTTCAAATATGTACCAGATGTTCCAAACTGTAATAAGATGTAATGTATAATAAATAAACCATCTTCTGAAATTTAGGCATGTTTTCTTAAGATAAATAACTAAAACAAGCCAAAACATTTCGCTCCATATGTCTCGTGTGCCTTCACCAGTGCGTAAAAGGAGGAGAGAGAGAGTCCCCATACACAGAGCGCATGGAGCTAGCCTATCACTACAGCACCTCTGCCCCACATGGGGCCCACCGCTGAAATCGTCTTTTCATAGGCTACTCAGATCTGTCAATCATTTCCTGAAAGAACCAATGACTGAAGAGGTTTTGCCGTGGAACTGTCCCTCGGTCATGCGTAATACGCCGCTAACTGGGCCTTTTCGTTTTGTTCCCCAAGCTGTAGCGCGGCGCCCGTAGCGGACCGAAGCCTGGATACGCTTGTTTTGTAGCTAAGAGTGTGAAGAAAACAAACATACCCCACACCGCTAACAGGAGCTAGGCGCTTAGCTATGCTAAGGACCAAGAGCGAGAGTAGTAGAGAGATGCGTCGCTCATCCATTCAGACAAACTCGGACTTTCTGGATTATTTCTCCACATGGAATTATTTTATGAAAAAAACAACTGGATATTCTTTTTCTGTGGACTGTTACGGACTAATCGAGCACAGCTATTCTTGGATTGGACCCGTTTGGACCGACAGAACCGGCTCAAAGGTAAGAAATGCGATGAATATTTTCGGGAATAATAAGTTATGGCTCTTTGGGCTCGCTGTGTGGCATAAAATGAATGATATGGTTGTTTTACTGAGGAATTAAGCTTTCAAACGATGTATAGCATGTCAATATTGGAAAAATAAGTACGGTGAATATCTGGCTTGACTTTTTAATGTTGTGTAATCGCCGCCGGCGGGCGGGTGGGTGTTAAGTTTAATGTAAACATGGCTTAACAAGGCTGTATGCTGACATGCAGCTACCTTTGATGAAAGTAAACTTAAGATATGGCCTTAACAAGGCTGTAGTGCAGAAGGAATGCTGCCTCTGACAATACGAAATGCGCATTGCAAGCAAGGATCACTTATCAGACGCAGTTTGCTGAAGCTTGATAAATAATGTTTGTTGCATGTAAAATATCGATACTGACGCCTCCGTATCGATACGTGTATCGCCAAGAGGCCCACGACGATGTATCCCCGTATCGATTTTTTGAACACACCCCTAGTCCTCACACACACAGACACTGTCCTCACACACACAGACACTGTCCTCACACACACAGACACTGTCCTCACACACACACAGACACTGGCCTCACACACACAAACACTGTCCTCACACACACAGACACTGTCCTCACACACACAGACACTGTCCTCACACACACAGACACTGTCCTCACACACACACAGACACTGTCCTCACACACAGACACTGTCCTCACACACAGACACTGTCCTCACACACAGACACTGTCCTCACACACACACAGACACTGTCCTCACACACAGACACTGTCGTCACACACACACAGACACTGTCCTCACACACACACAGACACTGTCCTCACACACACACAGACACTGTCCTCACACACACAGACACTGTCCTCACACACACAGACACTGTCCTCACACACACAGACACTGTCCTCACACACACAGACACTGTCCTCACACACACAGACACTGTCCTCACACACACACAGACACTGTCCTCACACACAGACACTGTCCTCACACACACAGACACTGTCGTCACACACACACAGACACTGTCCTCACACACACACAGACACTGTCCTCACACACAGACACTGTCCTCACACACACACACAGACACTGTCCTCACAAACAGACACTGTCGTCACACACACACACACAGACACTGTCCTCACACACACACAGACACTGTCCTCACACACACACAGACACTGTCGTCACACACACAGAGACGCTGTCCTCACACACACAGACCCTGTCCTCACACACACAGACACTGTCCTCACACACACAGACACTGTCCTCACACACACATAGACACTGTCCTCACACACACAGACACTGTCCTCACACACACAGACACTGTCCTCACATACACACAGACACTGTCCTCACACACAGACACTGTCCTCACACACACAGACACTGTCCTCACACACACACAGACACTGTCCTCACACACAGACACTGTCCTCACACACAGACACTGTCGTCACACACACACACAGACACTGTCGTCACACACACAGACACTGTCCTCACACACACACAGACACGGTCGTCACACACACACAGACACTGTCCTCACTCTTTTACACTTAATAAAGGGCTTTCTGCGTGTTGTGGCACAATCATACACTACATACAGGGTGTCCCATTTCGCAGGTCAATAATTTTGGTAATTCTTGTTGAAATAAACTAAAATTTTCACAGAAAATTGACTTGCCAATTTGATTTTTACTTTAAACCAAATTTTTGCCCAGACCTATTCCCAAAGAGAAGTCCTTTTGCGTTTTGAATCTTCTCGCACACACTCACCCAAGACTGTGCAGCAACAGTTTGGAAATGTTCTGACAAAATGGACTTCATTTTGGCCAGTTGTCTTAGTTGGAAAAAAACAAACTAGACTTTACAACAGTGCTAATTTGGTGATCAAATTTTAGGTCAGGGTCCATTTTGACACCTAAATTTGAAACAACTGGCTTCACTAAATGATTTAGTGAACCCAGGTCCACAAGAGAAGAGTGATTAAAAGACTAGGGCCAAAAAACATAACTTCAGATTTTTCCTGATTAAGATGCAGAAAGTTCCATGTTGTCTAAGATTGTATGTCACTGATGCAGTCTAAAAGTGATCTGGCAGCCTGTGGTCCAAAAATAAAACAAAACATTAAAGATATAATATAAAATCTTGATGTGTTTCTATATACATACACATTTTAGGTTATTTCAACAAGAATTGCCCAAATTATTGGCCTGTGAAATGATGTCAATTTTTTGAGAACCCTATGGACATAGCTAACCTGCTAAATAGAAGTGAGTATGGGTGCGCTTCCGGCTCCATCGACTCTGACCCCAATTCACTTTGTACTGAAAAGACGTCGCCCCGTTCTCTGTAACTGCTGCAATGAGCCTCGTCATTTTGGTCTTAAAATGTTCGTATTAACACGCTCTACATGATCCTAGGGTTTTTATTTCACTATTTTGTCTGTAAATCAAGATATGAACATGAATAACAAAATGAATAACGATCAGGCTCCTTCTTTTCCTGAGATCACTCCCCAAAATTGGCCAAAAAATTTACAGAAAATGTTCCAGTAGTGCAAAGAAAATGTATGTATATGCTAAACATTGACTCTAAAAATATATTGTTCCAGCTTTTATCGACCCTTTTAGGGCAGAAGTGATTTTTATTAAAAAAGCTGTGTGCACATTTTGGCAACAGAAGTGTCATTGTTCCCCATTCATTCTGACTGACTCAGACTGAACACGAACAGAAAAAGACGGAGATAAAAACATTTCCAGCACCAAAATGTTTGTTCAAATGGTTGTTCTGTGTGTGGTTGTCAGAATCACTATTCTACCAGTGGACTAAAGTTTTTAAGTTTTATTCACTGATCACACAAGGATCTGGCAGTCGGACACCTATTTGAGGAAATTTGAGGAAATATTTGCAATTTTTTTGAGGATAATCCTTTTGCTGCTGAGTTCTGCTGTACTTCTGTTGCCAAAATGCGCGACCGAGCCTACGTCATCACTGTTTACTCACACTAAAGGGTCTATATATTGAAGAATAAGTTGATATAGTTGTTACTGCGAGCCCGATAACTGCAGCCTTGATGAGTTTCATTTGACTGGAGCTGAACACTGTGGGCGACGTCACTCCCTCAGTCCACTTCTTTATACAGTTTATGCTCTGTATTTGGACACACACCAGGTCAGAGCTGTGCATGAACAAAGCACACGCTGGATCTAATATTCCAAATAAATCCACTCCCATAAATCTCTAAACCCACTCTCCACCTGACTGCACCTGTCTGCACCTGCCTGCCCCCTCCATAAAGCCAATGTCCTGTAACACTGCTCCAGTGACTCTCCAAAAGCCTCTGTCATTTTGGGAGGACAAAACATTGTTCTGGAGTGATCAGAGCTCGCCCCACGCTGCTCTTCAACGCCTCCATTAAACGCTCTTTACCCTCCGCCTCTCCACTCCTCCCTCACTCATTCTCTCCTCCCTTTTTCCTTCCTCCTTCTCTCTATCCTACTCTCCTCTCTCTTTCTCTCCTTCCCGCCTCCCTTGCTGCCTTTCTCCATTTCTCCTCCCTCTCCTCTCCCTGTCTCTCTCCTCTTTCTCCTCCCTTTCTCTCTCCATCTCTCCTCCCTCTCCTCTCTGTCTCAATTTCTCTTCCCTCTCCTCTCCCTGTCTCTTTCTCCTTCTCTCCTCACTTCTCTCATTTCTCCTCTGTCTCACTCTTCTCCTCTCTCTCCCTCTATATCTCCTCCCTTTCTCTTCATTTCTCCTCCATCTCCTCTCTGTCTCTCTCTCCTCCCTTTCTCTCTCTCCATCTCTCCTCCATTTTTCCTAACTCTCCACTCTGTCTCTCTCCCTGTATCTCTCCTCCCTTTCTCGCTCTCCTTCTCTCCTCCCTCTTTTCTCCCTGTCTCTCTCTCCATCTCTCCTCCATTTCTCCTCCCTCTCCTCTCCCAGTCTTTCTCCTTCTCTCTCTTTCCCTGTCTCTCTCTCCTCCCTTTCTTTCTCTCCTTCCCTCCTCCATTTATCCTCCCTCTGTCTCTCTCTCCTTTTCTCTGTCTTCCCTTTCTCTCTCTCCATCTCTCCTCCATTTCTCCTCACCCAGTCTCTTTCTCCTTCTCTCTCTCCACCCTTTCTCTCTCGCCAGCTCTCCCTTTCTCCTCCCCCCCCTCTCCCTGTCTCTCTTCTCCACTTCACCTTCCTCTCCTCTCCCTTTCTCTCTCTCCATCTCTCACCCATTTCTCCTCCCACTCCTCCTCTTTCTCTCTCCCCTTAATTTCTCCTCCCTTGCCTCTCCCAGCCTCTTTCACCTCTCCATCCTTTCTCTCTCTCTTTCATTTCTCCTCCCTCTCTCTCCTCCCTTTCTCTTACTCTATCTCTCCTTCTCTCCTCTGTCTCCTCCCTTTCTCTTCTCCTCACTTTCTACCTCTCTCCTTCTCTCTATCCCCCTCTCCTACTCTCACTCTCCTCCCACCCTCTCTCCATCTCTTCCCTCGCTCGTCTATCTCTCCACCCTATCTCCTTCTGTTCTCCTCCCCACTTCCTCCCTCCTTCTCTCACTTCTTTTCCACTCTCCACCTCTCCACACCTCTAACATCTTCCTCCCTCCTCCTCCTTCTCTCCCTCTCTCCTCCACTCTCCCCCGGTCTTACCCCCGCTGAGCTCCACAGGGGGGCGTCAGCTCGGACTCCTCTCCCCAGGATGGAGCGCTGGGGCTGGGCTGCGTTTTAGGAGAGGTGCCATTAAAACGAGTGATCTGGAGCCGCGCAATTTATGTATTTATTCATCGGCGAGGAAGGTGTGAGTGTTAAAAGGTCGAGCAATTTTCCAGGTCACTGCTCAAATCCACACAGAGGAGAGACGGAGAGGGGGAGAGAGGAAGGCGGAGAGGGATAGAGGGAGGGAAGGAGGGAGGGAGGAGGGATAGGGAGAGGAGACAGATAGAGCAGGGGGAAGAGAAAGGGTGGAGAAGTGGGTAAAATAAAAGAGAGGACAGAGGGAGAAGAAAAATAAGAGAGGGATAGACAGAGGAGAGAAAGAAAGAGAGAGAGAGAGTAAGTAGTTAAAGACAGATTTTGGGTTTATATTTGAATTGGAAAAAACGGTCAAATGATGAAGAGTTACAACTGTTTAGAAACTGTAGAAGCTTTAAAAATAAGAATCTATTCTAACAAAATTATTAAATCAAATAAATGAAAAAAATATAATAAAAAGGGCAAAAAATATGAACTGGATTGAATAATTAACAACAAAGTACAAGTAGTAAAGTACTGCATCTGAACTATGCTAATTTTAAACTGGATGTTTTTTTTTTACTTTTTTTACTTTTATTTGGGAGCATATATCTGTACTTTTTACTTTTTTGAGGAGGACTGAAAAGCAGAAGTATTTTTTTATTCTAGTCTGAGAGCTGCTGAAAATACTGAGGGTTTATTTTTAACACTTTCATAATCTGAGCAAACCAAAATATACAAAAAAAGAACAAAACACTATCAAAATCATGACATTTGAAGATTTATTAGATTTCAAAATTTGCGTGAAATGCTTTAATTCATACTCTTTAACCCCCATGCGCGACTTCTCATTACTGTATCTCCGGAACTACATGCGCTATCGAAAAAATTCCAACAGTTCCTGAAAGCAGAGAAGTTTTGCTTTCTACCCGTATAAGGTTATTACGGTAAATTTCTGCAGCACCGGCACAGATTTGGAGAGAGTGGCGGTAGTTTAAAAGTGTTTTTTGGGGGGCTTTTTCTCTTTTTTTTGTGTGTTTTTGTGATTTTGTATTTTTCTTCTCTTTCAACTGTTATTCCACATTAATACACACAGTAATGTTGAACATCTGCCAGATGTTGAAAGATGAACACATCCTGGTAAAAGGGGCAAAAGCACTTACTGCTGGGACATTTTCTGACATTTTCTAAGTCAAAGGAACACAAACAAATGCAGATGGGATTGTGATGCATAGAAATAATAAAGGATAATAATAATATAATAATCAAAGAGTGATACATTTGTGTCACAGAATGGTGAACCACGAAAAAGTCAGACCTCATAATCGCTTGGGACTATTTTCTTTCCGCCCATATCAAGTCAGTGTTGATACACAACACTGCCATGACACTGACGTGGATGCCATACAGATTCATGTCAAAAAACACAAACTATCCCTTTAAGTAGATTTATTCAGGTGATGCTCTTACTTTTAATGGACTATTTCATTGCACTGGCATCTGTACTTTTAAGTAACATAATGGAGTACTTCTTCCACCACTGTGTAATATACATTCAAAACCTCATCTTGTCTCAGTCTCATGGACGTGGCCTTGTGTCTCGTCTTGTGGACATTGTGCCTTTTTCTGTGCTGAGTCGTCTTGTCCTGTGCCGTCCTTCAGCTGGAGTCCATTACAGCGTCTCCATAAACTACATGAGACATGAGAGAGGAGCTCCATTTAAGAGACGTTTACAAGACCCGAGCACAAGGTGAACCAGCAGCACTTATCAAACACACATCAGGCACACACAGCAGACACACACAGCAGACACACACATCAGACACACAGATCAGACACACACATCATACACACACAACAGACACACAGATCAGACACACACATCATACACACACATCAGACACACACTGGGGGCCGCAACATGAACAGGGACACTCCAGCTCTGCTGTACACTGTGTGGCCACTGAGCTGAAGGCTGGTGGTTTGAATTCTGCTGTGTGTGTGTGTGTGCGTGCATGTGTGTGTGTGTGTATGTGTGTGTGGTTCTTTCCTCTAAAGTGCTTTGAGCCTTGAAGGAAGTACTATCTAAAATGTGACCATTTACCATCATTTTTAAACTGTTTTATTGAACGACTACACAATACAGACAAAACAACCTGCTTTGACATCAGCTGAACTCAAAGCTGAGTGTTCTAAATACATTTATCTATTTGTGTTCCAACCTAAATTATATTTATCCATCCACATCAATGTCTGTAGATTAAAGGCACATATTACACTTTTTCCTGATCTGTTATTAGAGTTGTATTTTGTTTCATTTGCATGTTTAACACACAAACCCTGTATATTTAGTAGGGATGCAATGACATCTGATATAATATCAAATCGTTCGATACTGGTCTCACGATTCGATACACGTGTTTGTTCAATACATGTGTCGATATGCATGTCCATCCATGTGCTCTGTGTTGTCATTTATTTCAGTTCAAAGGGAAATAGTTATCACAGCGTCTTTGTTAGATGCAGCAGAAAACAGCTCCACAGGGACTTACAACTGAAATAATAATTCTAACAGAGGAGGGTTTTATCTTTCACTCACTCTATTTTACATTGAAAGATCCAGGAATGACAAAGACATTAACTTTTAAATACGCTTTTGGCTTTACATCAGCTTTAATCAAATGCACTCATAGGCGCACATGCGATGCAACTCACGATATTTCTCAGACTGTGTCTCATAAGTTTTAGACAGAAAATGGTCAGTTGAGACATTTCTATATAACATGAAAAGTCTGATATTCTTGCTCCTCTACACTCTATATTAAGAGTAGACTGGTATATTATAAAATATAAAATAGACTGAGAAAACTCTGTAAATACTCTGTAAATAAGAACTCTGTTCTTATTTCCACTGAATAAAATTCTGAGCTGTGAATCATTGAACCAAATAAACAAAAACATTTCACATATAAACTACAGCTGTACAGTAGTTGTACTGTAATGTACTGTATGTAATGTGTGTATTGTGTCATTAACATCATAGTGTTATTATATTGTACTCACTAGCAGAAAAAAATACATGAGATTTTTTTTTTCATGTCTTAAAAAGTATTGAAATCAAATCAATATCGTGACCCGTGTATTGAGATAGATGTCGAATTGTGGGAAAACCGTATCGTTGCATCCTTAATATATAGGATAAGTTCTTCTCTCAAACAGAATGAATGAATCATTAGATTTGTGTAGGACCTTTCAGGACACCCACAGACGCTTTCCTTTGCATTATCAGAGATCAGGCTTTGATGGTCACTCCGTTCCACGGTGTGACAGGCATACCTCCCACCTCCAGACGCTAACCTAAGTCCTCCTCCACACAGCGGACATGCGGTGACAGCGGCTCATGGGAGCTGGAGTAAAAGTGTGTGCTTCGTGTGCTCATGTTTAACATTCCCGTCCACAGCTCTGCGTTCTTAATGAGTTCTAAAGGTCAAACTCCTCTCTCAGACAAACGCTTCTCCAAAACACTCACACACACACACACACACAGAGCGCTCTAACAAGGCCACCATCACAACCACTCACACACATGCACACAGGGACGGAGAGGACACGGAGGACAGAGGAGCAGTCACTTTGACAAAGAACTGGATGTGCAAACTCAGGATTGAACCTACAAGACCAACTGAACCTGTGTCCCCAGAGCTTGAACCTGCACATGGAGTTTGTCTCAGTTTACTGTATAGACAGACCACGGCTTATGTGAAAGCTCAGTTCCTTCAGAATTCCCTCCCTGAGCTGCAGAGGTTGCACTAGCACTGACTCAGAACTGGCTGCAGGTCCTGGGGTTTAGGGAGTGACCGTTCAGATCAAAGAATGCCTGTATTTTCTGTCTGTATTACTCTTATTCAATTCTAAGTCAACATCTTACATCTTTCATTCACTGTGGTGACTTTCCCAAATTTCCAGCATTATGAAATCCCAGGACACTTAGATCATCTAGTGCAGGGACTAGGAATGTAACAATAACCGAAATATGGTGATATCGTATCGTCAGTAATATCATGGACCATCACGATATATCGAATCACAAGTCCCTTTGCTTAAATGAATAGTTCTGATGCAGAAATAGCTAAAAAAAAAAAAAAAACAGAGAGAGCTACTTCCAAAATATTGGAATAAATCTGGTATCATGAGATGTTTATGGTGAAAATATCGTACAGAGAGATTTGGATATCGTTCCATCCCTAATGACAATAAATGTTTTACCAAATGACTGGACAAAGAATTTTAGAATGTCTGTCTTGTTATTATGTAGAATATTGTAATATCATGAGCCTGCCCATCATGTCGTGAGCTTTCCCACGATATCATACCATTGAATCATCGAATATTGTATCGTGAGACTTGGATATGGTTACACCCCTAGCAGGGACTCATCTCCTGACCTTGAGCTGCTGTTGATCAGGACAACCTTAGCTGGAGCAGATTGAACTGTACACCCAACGATTATGTGATGTTTGTTTTGTTTAAAGCCGGAGTTTGCTCCAGGTTAGTATTAGGGATGTTCCGATCTGATATTCAGTATTGATATCAGCAACCCACTCTTTTATGAGTATCAAACAGTATTGGATTCAGTCACGTGATTGGACTGGTCCAGTTTCACATGTTTTTGCGGCATCAACACGCTGTGTGGCACTTTTCACTACAGTGGTACCTCGTTTATCGCAGGGGTTACATTCCCCCTCCCCGCGATATCGGCAAATCGGCCGCGATTTAAACTGAGGAGCGTGGGGGCTGAAACACATATTTATGGGGAGTTGTTACCGCTGTTTTTTTATTCTTATGAAGAGACATGCCACCTTCGCTTACACAGAACACAATGCACGGGTTCTTCCTTAGCCAATCGGGACGCTGAACACAATACATGTTCATCAATTAGGGCGTAGAACACAATGTGGAAAAAAGCATGCAAAATTGCACTAAAAAGAATCTGCGAAAGGTGAACTGCATTATAATGAAGGACAAATGTACAACAGAACGAGAGTCAAACAGTGACATGCAGTTACTACATGCTGGTGGAGGAACCAGCAGAGGTCACTTTAACACTACCGATTTGATTCATCACTTAAAAAAGAATTATCCGAATTTGAGATTTACAAAGCCACAGCAACAAACACTGGCAGTGGTATCGGAAAAATCAGATCGGAAGCCAAAAAATGTTGATCAGGACATCTTTAGTTTCTATAGTCCAGTGATAATTGTACACTTGTTTGTCCTGACGGAAGTGATCATATGTCTCATGTCACATTCAGGTGATGGTGAGCTGCTCCTAAGGCCACAGCTGCCCTGGGCTGTATTCACAAAAAGTGTCTCTTCTTTACTTATATACAGTAGCTCTGTAACTTGTATTTCTCCCACTGTGTACAGCCTTGCAAGAGAACAGAGCACTCATCTCCATTGCATTCAGAACAGTGGTTTAATACATTATTCATACAAGCGTTTATTTGTGTCTCATAAAACATTTCACCTCACTAAACAAGTCTTTAAATATGCATAAGTCTAAAATGTGAGCATCATTTAAAGTTGTGCCCTACTGACTTACACTCGGAGTCTGTCTTTGCTTTAACAACTCCGACTCTGTGCAGTTTCAGTCACTCTTTCAAAATGAATAAATGTCTGAATCACTTCATGTATTTGCCTTCTCTGTGTGTTCATTCTTGAGTCTGGGCCCGTGCTGGGTTCAAGTGCGTTCATCTGGGCTGATTCCGGGGCTCCGCGGTGCGTTCAGGTACCACGCAGGCCTGCTGACGATTAGACCTGACAGAGCACGCTTTGGAGCTTTTGTTCGTTTGACAGAGCAGCCTTCTCTATCTCAACGGGAATTTTACATTTGGTTCAGCTGAATGACAGGCTTGTGTCATGATACTAACATTTCTCTTTTTCATTTAGACAACAGAATGTGATTTCCAACATTAAATCAGTGCCATGTGGATCTGTGTAATCCCTGGGTGTGTATACTAACTAGTTTATGTGCTCTTATACTTAAAGTGACCAGAAATTCAAAATAAAAACTGTTACAATACCATTTTTTGGTGGTTTGTAATAATAAAATTGTGAAACGAGTGCGAAATTAAGGAAAACTCTGAAGCAGAGAACATTCGTGACGAGCATGTGAGACAGCATAGTCACTTTCCTTTGCGTTTTGGTCGTTTTTAAGCAGATTTACCGGATTTTACCAAAACAAATGACAATGAATGCCTCTCTTTACTATTGGCAGGGATCAGACTGGTCAAAAATAGGGTTACCTGGGACATTTCTTGTATAAAACTGGGACAAATCAGTGGTTTTGGATAAATCTGCTGGGACAGAGGACACAGGACTGGTCACTCTACTGCTGAGTTACACGTCACCTGCAAATCCAGCCAGAATAAGAAACAGTTGCCTTTATTTCTGCACTTCCAGAGACAGACTTAAATATGGACTAGACTGGAGGATACATACGGGAGGGTGATTTTTCAAATTGATTTCAAAATAAAAAAACAAAAACAAAAACTGGGACATCTCTGTTTTTTTGGTGGTCGGTAATAATAAAATTGTGTAAAGAGTGCATAATTAAGGAAAAAAATCAAAAAATCTGGTCAAAAATAGGGACATCTGGGGCATTTCTAGTATAAAACTGGGGCAAATCAGTAGTTTTGGATGAATCTGCTGGGACAAATAACTTAAATATGGAGTAGACAGGAGGCTACGGGTGGATGACCAGAATTTCAAAATAAAAAAAAAAAAACACAAAACTGAGACTAAATAAAAACAAGTGCATAATTAAGGAAAACTGCTATACAGACTATTCATTTACGAACATGTGAGTCAGTATAGTCACATTTTCTTTGCAATGTGGTCATTTTTAAAAAGCTTTTGTGTATTTTACCTCAAAACCTTGGTCAAAAATAGGGACACCTGGGACATTTCTTGTATAAAACTGGGACAAATCAGTGGTTTTGGATAAATCTGCTGGGACAGGGGGACACAGGGCTCAAAACTGGAACTGTCCCGGGTAAATAGGAACATCCAGTCACCCTACTTTTACTTGTTGTGATACAGCTCAGTCGCTTCCTATTCCTAAAATGAAACTCGGCTGTAACTGCAAGCCTCGGTGAGCTTCATTTGACTGGAGCTGAACGGGCGACGTCACACTCCTTTAGTCCACTTCTGTGTACAGCGTGTGGTCCGGTGTGTGCGCTGGTGTGTGAGTGTGGTCTGGTGTGTGAGAGTGGTCCGGTGTGTGCGCTGGTGTGTGAGTGTGGTCCGGTGTGTGAGTGTGGTCCGGTGTGTGCGCTGGTGTGTGAGTGTGGTCTGGTGTGTGAGTGTGGTCCACTGTGTGAGTGTGGTCTGGTGTGTGAGTGGTCCAGTGTGTGAGTGTGGTCCGGTGTGTGAGTGTGGTCCGGTGTGTGCGCTGGTGTGTGAGTGTGGTCTGGTGTGTGAGTGTGGTCCAGTGTGTGAGTGTGGTCTGGTGTGTGAGTGGTCCAGTGTGTGAGTGTGGTCCGGTGTGTGAGTGTGGTCCGGTGTGTGCGCTGGTGTGTGAGTGTGGTCTGGTGTGTGAGTGTGGTCCAGTGTGTGAGTGTGGTCTGGTGTGTGAGTGGTCCAGTGTGTGAGTGTGGTCCGGTGTGTGAGTGTTCACCTGTGATTGCAATGGACTGTGAGTGTGGTCTGGTGTCTGAGAGTGGTCCAGTGTGTGAGTGTGGTCTGGTGTGTTAGTGTTCCAGTGTGTGAGTGTTGTCAGTTGTGTGAGTGTGGTCCGGTGTGTGCGCTGGTGTGTGAGTGTGGTCTGGTGTGTGAGTGTGGTCCAGTGTGTGAGTGTGGTCTGGTGTGTGAGTGGTCCAGTGTGTGAGTGTGGTCCGGTGTGTGAGTGTGGTCCGGTGTGTGCTCTGGTGTGTGAGTGTGGTCTGGTGTGTGAGTGTGGTCCAGTGTGTGAGTGTGGTCTGGTGTGTGAGTGGTCCAGTGTGTGAGTGTGGTCCGGTGTGTGAGTGTGGTCTGGTGTGTGAGTGTGGGATGTGTGGAGAGGGACGTAACGGAGGCGCAGCGCTAACAAGAGAAACACATTATCCACATGTGAGCTGTGTTAGCCAAGGCCAGTGAAGCACAAATTACACAGTACAGAGAGAACACAGAGGTGCGTCGGAATATATAAGAGGTATATGTCATCTACTACTATTACTACAACTACTACTACTAATACTACTGCTGCTCCTACCACTACTACTATTACAACTACTACTACTACTACTATTACTACTAGGCAAAGACCAGTGAAGCACAAACTACACAGTACAGTGAGAACATGGAGGTGCGTCGAAATATCTAAGAGATATATGTGGTCTACTACTATTACTACAACTACTACTATTACTACTACTACTACCACTACTACTGTTACTACTATTACTACTAGGCAAAGACCAGTGGAGCACAAACTACACAGTACAGCGAGAACATGGAGGTGAGTTGAAATATATAAGAGGTATATGTCGTCTACTACTATTACTACAACGCGCTACTACTCCTACCACTACTACTATTACTATTACTACTGTTACAAAGACCAGTGAAGCACAAATTACACAGTACAGTGAGAACAGACGGTATGGGAGGGGGGACAATGTATATAAGAAGAATATGTGGTCTACTACTATTACTACTACTACTATTACTACTACTACTACTAGATGGCAAAGTACGGTGACTAGATTTGAAAAATAAAATAAAAAACTGGTACATTCCTGGTTCGTGGCGTTTGGTAACAACACAATTTTGAAACAAGTGCGTAATTAAGGAAAATTGTTCTGCACTCGGCACTAATGTGAGTCAGTATAGTCCCATTTTCTTTGTGTTTTGGTCATTTTTAAGCAGCTTTTCTGTATTTTACCAGAACAAATGACATGTTATGCCTCTCTTTACTGTTGGCAGGGATTAAATTGGTCAAAAATAGGGACATCTGGGACATTTCTTGTATAAAACTGAGACAAATCTGAGACAAAATGGTTTTGTAGTAATCTGCTGGGACAGGGGACACACGGCTCAAAACTGGGACTGTCCCGAGTAAATAGGGACGTCTGGTCACCCTAAGGCGAAGGCCAGTGAAGCACAAGCTACACAGTATAGCGAAAACAGGGAATATGGAAGGGGTGGTCAAAATATATAAGAGAAATGTGGTTTACTACTACTACTTCTACTGCTACTACTACTACTGCTAATGTACCGGTGATACAAATTAGAAGCTGTGGTTGGAGCGTCTCGAGTTTGGACGGACGTTTTTCACGCTTTGTTGTCCAGTTCCAGTTCCTTTCTTGTTTTGAACAGAATGTAGAAGGGACTGGCTGCTCAGGCAAGTGTCCACCCACAGTGTCGAATCAAATAAATACAAGATAGGTCAGTTGATTCAAGGCAAAGCAAGAACATCTCCATGGAGACGAGCAGTTGGTCAGTGCCCACATCTGAAAAAATTACACAGCGCACCTCCGGAGTTCATTCATGCATCTCTAGTGAGTTCCCAGTACTGGCCACGTGCAAGTCTTCCATGTCAACACTGTTAGCGGCGGCGCAATACTAATGCATATGCTTCCTCTTTTTAACCCGTCCAGTGCATTATGTGCGGTTAGTCTATGGTCCTCTGAACACCGCAGACGTGAATGTGAAAGTGAAGTTCTATTGTTATGTAATGGTGTTTAATGTGAGGGGGGCTCAGCTGTCTGAACACGAGCGGAGCAGATGTGGACAACCAAATGAAGTTCTGATCAAACATCTGAGTGGTGATCTGTGAACCTGGTCCTGCACAGGTCACATGGTCTCATCGCATCACATGATCAAGAGAGGACGGAAATAAACAAGAGCTGATTTAATATAATTACTCTATGTTGGGATGTTGGGAGAGAAGACTGACCTGTTTAAGAACTCAGATTACGTAAACTTAATAAAAATAATACATCACTTTTGTATAGCGCTTTTCAAGATACCCAAAGACCCTTTACATGAAGAAATACAGTAAGAAAGTTAATGAAAAGATTTGAACTTGACTTTTTTAGCTGTTGTTAGAACTCATCACAAACAAACCTGGAGTTTAGGGAACAAAAAATCAATTCATTTTAATTAATAGTTTTCGAGTATTTCCTCTGGGCTTCCATAGGTAAGCCCTGCAAATGGAAATTCAGCACTACAGTAAACACTAGGGACGTAACAATAACCGAAATATCGTGGTATTGTATCGTCAAAAGTCACGCAATGATATCATGAGCCAGCATAATATATCGAATATCGAAGTCTCTTAAGTTATAGTGCAGCAATGTAGCTACAAAATCAGAGGGAACTACATAGACCATGATCCTTTTCACAGCTTTTGTGGAAATTACATGAAGAAATATCTTGGATTATTGCAGAACCAAAGTCTTGTTGGTCCATTTTAAAAGTAATATATTTATATTTTGTTAGCTTCTACACAATCAAGGGATTTGGATATTGTTACATCACAATAAGATCCGGAAAATACCAATTAACAGCCAGGGAATTTATATGTTTCAATCACTTAACAGACCAGGCATTTATTTGAGACCAGGCAACTATTTGGGGCAATTAATTCCTTCCTCACAAAAATCTGGCTCAGCAAAACTGGGGAAATATGGAACTCAAATTCTTTTAACCAGTATGACCAGAATTTAGGCGACTTTCTATACAAACGCAGGCGAGTTAATTTGAAATGTTATGACAAAATATCTAGGGAGCGGAGTTTCCCACATTTGAAAGTGACTCCTGAATTACAGAAAGTCATTAAAACCATTTCTTTAGCGAGTTAAAACAAATAACAGACGCAGCGAGTGTGGAGCAGCAGAGTGAGAACGTTCATCCACTGCATGAGGGCACAAGGAGAGAGGTGTGTTTTTCAGCGCTTATACTTTATGCAAATTAACCATGTGGTTTTAAGTTTGGTTTGTGTATAGATGACGTGAGCATCAGTCCTGCGTCCTGTTGTTGCAGCACGACTTCTGTCTTCAGCTCGTATATTAGATTCGCCGTTTTTTGGAACCGGCAATTATTTATCAAAATATACACCTGCACCCAGCATTTAAAGGGAACCCGTGCTATTCCACCTTCAAGGCTCTCTTCCATCAGTCTATTTCAGATGTCAATCTTCATTGTTATAATGCCAAGAACATGTTTAAAATGTAAACTTTGAACAGTCTCATTACTGAAACATCCATTGTTCAGCTTCTCTGGTTTTTGTCCATATTTTTACTGTGTTCTTGAGCCCAGATGGAGGAGCTGTTTCTGAGAGTATCACTACAGCAGAGTTCAGAGTTTAACCTCCTCCGCTCTGCTCTGTTACTTCTTTGGGTTCAGACTTCTCTCTCTCAAAATGCTTTAAAATTGAGAAATTACATAGTTCATTCCACACAAAACAATTCAAGAAAAGAAAGAAACAGCACAAGTGGACCATCCGCAGGTATCGCCTACAGCATACGCACTCAAAGGTACGGAGAGGTCGCCACTATAGAATCTGAAAGCTAAAAATGATTCTAAACGAAGTTTAAAAAAAAGGCTGGTATTGCAAATCAAACTGGACTTGGCGCAACAATCCAGGGAGTAACTTTATCGGTGTTTAAATGTACTCCAGCAGTGTTCCTCCATAAACAGAGATGTGATGAGAGTCTGCCCTACAGCTTCTGCTAATGACTCCAACATAGAACCCAACACTCACGTTTTAGCAGGAAAACTTTCTATAATCTCTCCTGAATAAGTGAGGAGACTGTTGTGTGTGTTTTTGCTCTCCCACAGATTAAAATGTGACAGTGCTTTGAGTGGGAGTGAGTTACAGAGTTGTCAGACGGTCCCAAAATGTCCGCCCACGCTGCCACCTTCTAGTCTCCATAGAGATGCTATTAGTTTGCTATTAGCTTGCTAATGTTTCACAGTATGGCATTAAAGTTATTTATCTCCACAAACATAAAAAAAAAAAGATCATAGTTCTTAAAAACAGGGCATTTTACTTCTGTGGGGTGTTAACTGTTAACACATAACATATTGAGATCAGTGTGTCGTCTTTCATTGTTTAAAAAATACGATATTTGCTGAAAACAACAAATTAAGATGAATTAGTTTGAGTTTTTTTTGTTTTTTGTCACCTCTCCCTTTGTTCTCCATTCTAATCCTACGCCTACAGAGCACTATCACAACACAGTAAGTGTGCATCCTGCTAATGAAACTACTCAGTTTTTGGACAAATAACTGGTTTTACTAGTACTCAAAATATGATGCCACTCTACATGGGGGATATACCTGATGTACCTAACAAATATTTACCGTATTTTCCGGACTATAAACCGCTAGTTTTTTCCCCAGGCTTTGAACCATGCAGCTTTTACAAAGGAGCGGCTAATGTGGATTTTTCTTCCACCGCTAGGGGCGCTCTAACCGGAATTTCAAAAACAAGATAGACGGAAAATTAATGCAAAGAATACGCTACTTTTTATTTAACAGATATAACACGCATGACAAATTACTCACTGGTAATTATTTTCAAATCCTCACCCCTTCATCATGAAAATCACACAAAGGAGTTTGTATGATGCAAGTTTTAAGTTGAAGGCATCGATCTTGCTCCAGGAAGGAAACTGTGCTGTAGAGCCCTGCACTCCCGCGGGACCCAACGCAAAACAGTGCGGCGCGGGACCATGGATGTATAATAGGAACATTCTGAAAGCTTATTGCGGGCGGGAGCGCGGGTGGGAGCGGGACTGAAGAATGCGGCAGTGGGCGGGAGCGGGACTGAAAATTGTGTCCCGCGCAGACCTCTACCGTGCTGCTGCACATAAGCTTGGCATCAGTGGAGATGATTAAAGTGACTTGTGGTTTCACTGCACAGGAGAAATGAAGGTAATCAGTTACCGGTTCTTTTCTGTTTTTGACCTCGTTTTAATCAGCACAGTTGCTCCCGTGTTAAAAGGCACTGTTCGGAAAGAATCTGTTCAGGTACATAAATGTACATTTACAGTACAAAATCATTCTGTATATGCAGTAAACATCTCATTTTTCAACATAGATATCAGCAGCTTATAGCCCGGTTGCGGCTTGTATCACTTTTTTCTTAATTTAAAGGGTTCAAATAGGGCTCGGGTGAGATCACTAAATCACTCAAACTTACATGAATGACATCTAAAACTTCTTCAGGCATATTTTTAATTATAACATAGCAGAAATCTCAAAAAAATTCATTCTGTATTTCCCTCTCTTTAAATGAATAAGGACACTTTTTTTTTGTTTTTCCTCTTTCACAAATTAAAATGCTACAGCGCTCGTGAGTGGGAGTGAGTTAGAAAGTTGTCAGTTGAATTCCCAAAATGTCCGCCCACGTAGTTCCTCACCGTAATGTGTTTTGGGGTAAGTTTTTAGTCTGTGTGGGCTCTGCATGCGAGTTATGTTCTGAGTAAATGGATTCAAACTGGAAAAATACACCGGCAACAACTGGAATTATATTTAAAAAAAGACCCTTTTTTGTTTTTTTTTTACCCAGATTTTTCTATTTTACTTTTCAGAAAATTTCAACTCCATCATATACCTGGAGTTGTGTTTTGCTTCATTCACACATTTGGTTAAAGCAGTAGTGTGTAACTTTTCTACCGGAAGGTCTGCCTGTCTCTATGGAGATGTTTTGTGATGTTTTGTCAGGAATGTTCCACTGTAGGGCATTCAACATACCAATAATGTTTTCTCATCACAAATATGCCTGGAGTTATGCTTTCTTCTTCTCTCAAACAGAAAACACTCTGTTCCATCTTGTGATGTCTTGGTGATACAGGAAGTGCTCCACTGTGTTTTAAAACTCCATACATCTTCACTAGTATTGTTCAGATTTGGATTTAATTTCAGCTCTGGAATAGCCAATCTCTACTGAACTAAAAGTAAAAAGAGCTGTTCACTTGAAAACTACCAGAGCTGTTCACTTGAAAACTACCACTTCATGACATCACAAGGTGGAACTGAGCATTTTGAGCTTTTGAAAACCTTTGATATGTGAAAGGTTATAGAAATATATCGTAACTGGAAAAAAAAAAAAAAAAACTTTCATGACAATATTGGAACAGATTGTCAGTTCAAGTTCAGTTTACAGACCGTGCTATTGTTGTGCCACTGGGCAAGGCACATCCTACTACAGTTTTGCTGCTATGTACGATAATGCCACGTTAAAGTCGGTAAAATAATAACACACAGACACAAGTTTTGTGTCCCTCCCCGGGCCTGTCAGGAAGTGAGTTTGTTATAATGTCAAAATGTCAAAGTTGTAATTGTGAAATGCCAGAAAGTTGCTTGTGTAAATGTAAACAAGATGGAGATCCAAAAGGGTCCCGCTCCACGGCTCTTTATAAGGTCATGTGAGGCAGAGCTGACAAAGACTGTGGAAGTACTGCCCGAGGGACCAATGCGAACTTTTAAACCGCCCTTATTACGCTATTTTCTGATCGGTGTTATAATGTACTTTCCTCATCACATATTTAGGCTGAGTTCTTCTCGCAAACTGAAAACACTCTGTTCCACCTTGTGATGTCATGTGGTAATACAGGAAGTGCTCCACTGTGTTTTTAAACTCCATACACCTTCACTAGAATCATTTAGATGATTATTGCCAATCTCCACTGAACTAAAGGGAAAAGAAGCTGTTCACTTGAAACTACGGCTTCATGACATCACAAGGTGGAACAGAGCGTTTTGAGCTTTGGAGATGTATACAGACTAATAACAAAAATTACTCAAAAATGTGTGAATGAAACAAAACACAACTTCAGGTTTGTTTTTGAAGAGGGAACATTTGAACATGGCTTAAAGCTCAAGAGTAAATTTTGTTGTCTCTTGTGAATTGCCTGTTATGAATCATCTGCTGTGAATCATCTAGAGATGCAATGATTCGTCAACGTAATCGGCGACGTCGACTTGGAAAATACATTGACGGCTGAGTCTTTAATTAATGTGTCAGATATAATAGGAACAAGCGCACTCTAAGCATCCATGCTGTATTTCCACACAAAGCACGTACAGCTACACAGCACCATGGACTGTACAGCCGCGGACTGTACGGTCGTGCGGTGCCATGAACTGTACGGCCACACCACGGACTATATGCACTGAACATGTTGTCAGCTGTTCTTTAAACATCCATCGTGGGGCGGAACATAACTGTAGTTCTGCATTACTGCCTGTTGTAAGATAAGATAGGACTTTATTGATCTCGCAGTGGAGAAATTCAACAGTCACAGTAGCTCCAGGATAGTTTAGTGCAAAAAAGGAAAAGAAATTACAGTATTACAGCCCTGAGAAATATTTGGTGTCCTTGTCTTGAACCCTAACCCTAAATTAACTGTCTTACATGACGCAGTAACATAATCAGCAATGTTCCTCCTTGACTAGCTACACTTTTTATTAGTAAAACTAACAAAAACAACAATCTTTATGGAAAATGTTGAACTAATTACTCCATAAAGTCATACAAAGTTATCATTTGGTGAACAGATTAACCAGAAAAAGTAGTTAATAGATTAGTCGATTAATCAGCAAAGCAGTCGTTATATTAATCGATGTGAAAATAATCGTTAGTTGCAGCCCTAGAATCATCTGTTGCAAATCGCTGGCAGTGAATCGTCTGCTCTGAATTGCTTGCTCTGAATCGCCTGCTCTGAATCGTCTGCTCTGAATCGTCTGCTCTGAATCGTCTGCTCTGAATCGCCTGCTCTGAATCGTCTGCTCTGAATCGCCTGCACTGAATCGTCTGCTCTGACTCGTCTGCTCTGAATCGTCTGCTCTGAATCGCCTGCTCTGAATCGCCTGCTCTGAATCGCCTGCTCTGAATCGCCTGCTTTGACTCGTCTGCTCTGAATCGCCTGCTCTGAATCGCCTGCTCTGAATCGCCTGCTCTGAGTCGCCTGCTCTGAGTCGCCTGCTCTGAGTCGCCTGCTCTGAGTCGCCTGCTCTGACTCGTCTGCTCTGAATCGCCTGCTCTGAATCGCCTGCTCTGAATCGCCTGCTCTGACTCGTCTGCTCTGAATCGTCTGCTCTGAATCGACTGCTCTGAATCGTCTGCTCTGAATCGTCTGCTCTGAATCGCCTGCTCTGAATCGCCTGCTCTGAATCGCCTGCTCTGAATCGCCTGCTCTGAATCGTCTGCTCTGAATCGTCTGCTCTGAATCGCCTGCTCTGAATCGTCTGCTCTGAATCGCCTGCTCTGAATCATCTTTTGTGAATCCTCAGTTGGGTTTGATGACAGGCGTGAGCAGGCCGGTCTCGTCACGCTTTATTTCATTTCCGTTGTGTTGTTAAATTCTTAAGGAACATTTGTGGCTCTGATTTAATTATCTCCCGCACAAATGAACGCTGTAATCCCATATTATAATTCTGCTCAGGAAGAACGAGGACCATTTTCTACGGCCATTAAAAGCAGCCTAAAGATGAACAATGGAAGAAATAGTGTTTGGGGATAAAAAGTACAGCAGGGTGTGGGAGACAAAAGACAACTGGAGCAAAGAATATATGTAAACCAGTATTTTAAAGCCACAGTACGGAACTTTTAGATAAACCATATTCTGCAGGAAAAGTGTGTTTTTTGTTTTCATTTCAGTTGTGTTTATACAACTACTGCTACTACTACTACTACTACTACTACTACTACTACTACTACTGCTACTACTACTACTATTGCTGCTAATAGTACAACTACTACTACTACTACTGCTATTACTATTACTACTACTACTACTACTACTGCTACTACTACTACTGCTGCTTCTACTACTACTACTATTAATATTACTACTACTACTACTACTACTACTACTACTACTACTACTGCTGATACTACTGCTGTTGCTACTACTACAACTACTGCTACTGTTACTACTAGTAGTTACTACTACTGCTGATACTACTATTGCTAATATTACTACTACCACTGGGCCTACAGGTGCTGCTAGTATTGTTGTTACTACTGCTACTACTGCTACTGCTGCTACTACTACTAATGCAACTACTACTATCCCAGTTGTTTTGAATAATAATTGAAATCATGTTCATGTCACAAGTAAAATCCACAGAGAAGGAACAGACTTCGAATCATTTACATAACCCATCATTTGTGTTTTAAACGAGAGGCTGTGCTCCAGACTGCGAGGGGCAGAACAAGCTCTAATTTCCCTCACAATACAATTTAATGAATCGCTTTTCAAATTAAAGCCTTTTGGTAAACGGCTGGAGCGGTAATTGAAATCTTGATTACATTTTGATTAATTGCACCACCCAAATTTCCCTCTTCGTTTTTGCAAATCCAGACGCGCTCCATCTCTAACCGGAGCAGAAACACTGGACCCCCTCCCGCTTCAAACCGGTCCGGCCCGCACCTGCCCCCTCCTCCCTCCTTACCATACGTGAAGACTTATTTATTTCATGTTTCTGCCGATGCTGCAGATTCGAGCTGACGTCGTGTGGACCGCAGCGGAACAAAGAGTCAGGTGGAGGAGGAGAGACGTGCACATGTAAGCATAAGAAACACCAGCTGGACCCGGGGCCAGCAGGAGAGGCTAATGTGAGATTCAATTATGTAGAGGGACGGCATGGGGGAATAAGGGCTGCGAACCACTAACACGTAACATCTTCAGATCGCCGCGTTACCTTTTATTGTTTTGGAAATGCAGTGTTCGCCAAAAGCCACGTATCAACAGTTTCACTTTGGTTTTAGAAGATCTGAGTCTCCCCTACTTTTGTTTCCTACGCTAACGTAATCAGAGTGCATCCCACTAAAGAAACTACTGCACATAGGATCAGGTTTGTCAAGTTCGGTATGGGGCGTTTGGTTCAGTGCAGGGCTGTGCACGAATGAGTTCACGCAATTTGTGTTGTTGAAAACAGGCGATTTTGTCAAATATGGCATAAAATTTCATTTTGAGCTCCCGCACTACATGCAAACATATAATACTACATCCTCGACTCAGAATTTCCTCATGCTTCTGTACAGAATAGTCGAGTTACCGCACACTGAATTAGTGTGAGTGGGGCTAGTTTGTGACCAAGCCATTCATCAGAGCGATAGTCTAATTTAGCAGGGAACAAATGGCCGCTGGGTGTGGGGGGATTCCCTCGAGGTGTCACTGGCGCCTGATCCCACAGCCCCGGGAAACGGCGAGATCCAGGCGAGAGAAGCTGTAAAGTGCCCTGCCTCCTGCATGTAGCGAGGTGCGGGTGGCTGCACTCTCTCAGCCCCCGGGTGCTCCAGCCGCGACTGTCAACTAAACCAGGTCTGAACCAGGTCTGAAACAGGACTGAACGAGGTCTAAACTAGATCTAAACAATTATAATTATAATAATTATAACAGTTATAATTATTGTTATTAGATCCTATTATTAGTCATGATTTTCAGAGTTTGTTTACTGTTTCCCTGAGCCTTCAGTATTGTGCTGTAGCAGACACAAGGTGAGGGGCCTTTAGGTGGGAAAGAAGTACTGCATTGTATCATTCCAACATGTTACATTTTTGCGTTTTGTTCCCATACTGTATTGAAAGTGAACCGAACAGTGACCTCAAAACCAAGGTATGTACCAAACTGTGATTTGTGTGTACCGTTATACCCCCAATATTTATGGAGAATTATGTGGCTTGTAGGTGGAGTATTGCATTACAGCTGAGCTAGAAGACAGATCATCATGACGAAGATCCACTGATCGAAATGTCATTTATTAAAAGCAGTTTGGGAGTACGTGTGCAGGCTTTGTCTCACTTTCTATGTTCACTGTAGTGGCCTTGTACCAGTGATGTGCGCATACCGATACCTTTTATGAGATTACAGCTGGGCTAACCATACAAAGGGTTTGAACAGGCCCCAGGAGAGATCGCTAGATTACTCAAACATGCATGGATGACATCTACAACCCCTTCAGTTTTTGGTGTGTAGAAAGCTTCAAAAAATTTATTTTGCATAATTAGGGTGACCAGACGTCCCGATTTACCCGGAACAGTCCCAGTGTTGAGCCCTGTGTCCTCTGTCCCAGCAAATTTATCCAAAACCACTGATTTGTCCCAGTTTTATACAAGAAATGTCCCAGATGTCCCAATTTTTGACCAATTTCATGCCTGCCAACAGTAAAGAGAGGCAGAAAATGTCACTTGTTTTGGTAAAATATAGAAAAGCTGCTTAAAAACGACCAAAACACTAAGAAAATGTGACTATACTGACTCATATGTTCAACATGAATGGGCTGAGTGCAGAACAATTTTTCATAATCACGCACTCGTTTCATAATTTTGACTCACTTGTTAGTCAGGAATGGGTTGAGTGCAGAAAAATTTCCCTTAAATATGCACTCATTTCATATTTTTATTATTACCAGCCACCACAAACCGGGGTTGTCCCAGTTTTTCATTTTGTAAATGTGGTCACCCTATGCATCAGACCTTTGAAGGGTTTATATTACGCTAAAATGAATTGTAAATTGTGTGAAAGAACCAAAAACACATAAGATAGTTGATAAAAAACCCTCTCAAACGTAATGATTCACTCCCAAATCTTGAGCTGACTAAATCCATACCTTCTCCTTTCTGCTGTTGTCTCTTAAAAATCCTTACCGTCAAAATAAAATGAGTCGACCAAAGCAAACACAAGAATCCGTCGACCGATTAATGGTGAATATTCGGCAACTAATAGTCTAGTGTCTATAACAGCAAAACATACCAAATATTTCTACATTCTTAATAGGTTTCAAAGCTATAGTAGTAGTTTAAACTGAGCTATAGTACAGATCAGAATTCTAGGCTGAAATTTGCTGAGTAACTGTCAGATTGAAGATTTGTTGACCTGGTTTGTGGTTAAAATCTCTGTGCTAGTTTTTGTGAATAGGGCCAGTCATTCCAAAATTCAATGCAAAGTTTTATCAGGATTCTATTTCACATTTGCAACTCTATCATAGGAGTAATTTAGTTACATTCAGTTACAGTTTGAGTCGTCATTTACAAAATGTTAAATCCAAGTTCCTATGTTACACAAGAGCCTTAATGATTTGTTTTAAGCATGTTATATTGTTACCTCCCCAAAATCATGCCTGGAGTTGTGTTTTGTTTCATTCACATATTGTATTTACCCTTCATTATTAGTGTGTCTATATCTGCAAAGCTCAAAATGCTCTGTTCCACCTTGTGATGTCATGTAGTGGTACTTTTTTAAGTTAGCCAATACCTTTAGTTCAATAAAGACGGGCAGTCCCAAGGCTGACATGAGCCGAATGATTCTAGTGAAGGTGTACACTTATCCATGCTTATGGAAACATTTACATCTATACATTTGCTGTGAAAATGGTGAAGTCAACAAAGAAGTAACAAATTACAACACAGTACAAATGTGCTTATAAATACAATAACATAATAATGATAATAAGACTCAAATATATAATCTGAGTTGCAAAGAATGAACATAAACTAATGAAAAGTGCAGCTTTTAGTATGATAAAAATAATGATGGAAATTGGTAATTATAATAACAATAATGATAGTTATTATTACTATAGTAACCATGATGGCTATGAGAATAAAAAAAAAGTAATGTTGTACTATAATAATTATAACTGATATAAGAATAAAAATAGTAAAACAGTGTTAATTAACCATTGTAATAGCCTGAATGATAATTATTATTAAACAACTTTTTACACTTAAAATAAGAAATTGCTTGAATTAAGAAAAAACACTTATTCCACTGGCAGATAATGTTACTTGTCAAGATGAATCTACTCAAATAAAGTAAAATGTTCTTAATTTAAGTCATTTTAACTTACCTACATATTGTTGTTTTTCCAGTGTGCTGATCGTCAGATTAAATGCTTCGATTGTATGTTTGTTTTGGAAAAGAATTTGAAAATGGAATATTAGAAATCAAATGTATTGTGCAGTTTCAAACACTTTAATGTGAAAGGGGGAAAGGAGGCTTCTATAAACTTCTTTCTTCTGCTGCTCCTTTTGGGCGTCGAATATGCTCTTTATTTTCTGACGCCTCTGTTGTTATTGATATTGTTCGTTGCTCTCTGCTGACCACTGTGATACTTAGATGCTCAAATAAAAAGAGAGAATAAATGTGGATGAAGTTTAAAAACACAGTGGAGCACTTCCTGTTGTACCCCATGACACAAGATGGAGCAGAGTGTTTTCAGTTTGAGAAAGAACGAAATATGCAGGAAGTGTGTGAATGAAACAAAACACAACTCCAGGTCTGTTTGTGATAATGAAACAACATTATGGACCATATACTGTAGAGCCTGCCTATTTTTATTTTTTTATTTTCCCGAACGTGTATAAAATGTGAACTTTGAACAGAATCCTATGAGTAAAAATCAGTTACATGTATGTTTTTTCCATATCTGCTTTCCTGGATTGGGGGGAGCTATAGAACACACTTAGACAGAGGCGTTTTCTCCTTTCACGGTTTGAAAATTGGACTCCGAAGATTTAAAAACTAATCTTCTATGTTACAGTGAACACACCCTGCTCTCCCTCGCTGCACACGGAACCCGCCGCCGCTCCGTGCCACCTCCCATCATGCACTGCAGCGAATCACCCACAATCCTTCAGTCACGATACGCTCAGACAAATTACAAGCTGCCGGATAACCCCGTGTAAGAGAGCAGGGGTCACGGAGGAGGAAAGAGAGAAAGAAAGAGAGAGGGGTTAGAGAGGTGAGGGAGGAGAGGAGAACAGGATGAGGGGGAGAGAAAGAGAGAGGGATGAGGAAGGAGGGAGAGAAAGTGAGAGGGGTGAGGGAGGTGAGGAAAACGGGATGAGAGGAAGGGAGAGAGAGAAAGAGAGAGGGGTTAGGGAGGAGGGAGAGATAGAGAGAAAGAAAGAGAGAGGGGTGAGGTAGGAGAGGAAAAAAGGATAAGAGGGAGGGAGAAAGAGGGGTGAGAGCGGTGAGGGAGGAGAGGAAAATGGGATGAGAGAGAGAGGGGTTAGGGAGGTGAAGGAGGAGAGGAAAACAGGATGAGAGGGAGAGAGAAAGGGAGAGGGGTTAGAGAGGAGAGGAAAGGATGAGAGGGAGGGAGGGAGGGAGGGAGAGAGGGAGAAGGGTGAGGGAGGAGAGGAAAACGGGATGAGAGGGAGGGAGAGAGAAAGAGAGAGTGGTTAGAGAGGAGAGGAAAGGGTGAGAGGGAGGGAGAGAGAGAAGGAGGGAGGGAGACACATGGAGAGAAGGAGAAAGAGAAGAAGGATGGAGACACATGGAGAAAGAGAGGAGGAGCGGAGACATGCAGGGCGAAAGAAAGAAGGTGGGATGGAGACACTTGGAGAGTGAGAGAAGGAGGGAAAGAGAAAGAAGAAGGGAGGGAGGATGGACACACATTGAGGGAGAGAGAGGGGACACGTGGAGGGAGAGAAAAACAGGAGGAGGGGAAGACACAAGGAGGGAGAGAGAGAGAGAAAGAAAAAGAAAGAAAGAGGGAGACAAGGAGGGAGAGAAAGAGAAGAAGTGGGGAGACATACAGCGGGAGAGAGAGAAAGGAGGGAGGGGGCACATGGAGGAAGGGAAAGAGAGAAGGAGGGAGGGGGACACATGGGGGAAAGAGAGAGAGAAGGAGGGAGGGCAACATGGAGGAGAGAAAGAAAGACAGAAGGAGGATGGAGACACATTGAGGGACAGAGAGAAAGAAGGAGGGAGGGAGAGAGAAAGAAGGGAGGGAGACATATGGAGGGAGAGAAAGAGAGAAGAAGGGGGGAGACACATGGCAGGAGAGAGAGAAAGAAAGAGGGAGGGGGCTCATGGAGAGAGAGAGAAGGAGGGAGAAAGACACATTGAGGGAGAGAAAGAGAGAAGGAGGATGGAGACACACTGAGAGAGAGAGAGAGAGAGAGAGAGAGAGAAGGAGAATGAGAAGGAGGATGGAGACACATTGAGGGAGAGAGAAGGAGAAAGAGAAGAAGGATGGAGACAGGTGGAGAAAGAGAGGGCAAAAGAACAAAGGAGCGATGATGGAGAGGCATGGACAGGGAGAGAGAAGGAGGGAGGGACATGTGGAGGGAGAGCGAAAGACGAAGGGAGGGAGGATAGAGACACATTGAGGGAGAGAGAGAGAGAAGGAGAGAGAGAAACATGGGAGGTGAAAGAAGGATGGAGGGGGACACATGGAGGGAGAGCGAGAGAAAGAAAGAGGGAGGGGGACGCATGGAAGGAGAGAAACAGAGGAGAAAAAGAAGGATGGAGACACATGGAGGGAGAGAGAGAAGAGGGAGGAAGAGATGGAAGGAGGGAGAAAGAAGGAGGGAGAGGGACACATGGAGGGAGAAAGAGAGAGAAAGAGGGAGAGGGACACGTGGAGGAAAAGAGAGAAACAGCAAGAGAAAAGGAGGATAAGCAAGATGGGGCAAGATGGGGAAAGAAGGGGTAGAGAGGGAGAGAGAGCACAAGGAGAGAAGGAGAGAGAGAGTAAAGGCAGTCACGACAGAGAGAGAGCGAGGCGTGCAGGGAGGGGAGAGAAAGTGAGATGTGAAAGAGGGATGGAGACAGACAGAGAGAGCAAAACGGAGGAGGGAATGAAAGATAAACACGGAGAGGATATAGAGAGAGATAAGAGCAAATTAAAAGAGAGGAAATAGAGAAAGAGAGAGGAGGAGGAAAGAGTAGGAGGGGAGAGAAAGGTGACATAAATGGAAGAAGAGAGAGAAAGAGAGGGAGTTAGTGGGAGGAGGTGTAGACAGATTGACAACAAGAAAATTGGCGGAGTCCAACCGTCTGCTCTTAAATGTGACCACAGTGACCTGGAAGAGAGAAAGAAGAGAGGGAAGAAGAGAGGGAGGAAGAGAGGGAGGAAGGGGTCTACAAACTGCAAGAAAATGGCAAGAAACACTATAAGAAAAAATCTACTTGTATTTAAAATTAATACTTTCTTTTGAGTGTGTTTTCTTATCTTATCTTTGGCGTTTTTCAGATTCTAGAACGCAATACTGTCATACTCCCAGAAGAGGGCGATAATCAGATTTCCCCATTGATTACGCTGTACTTTAAAGGTCCTTTATTACGCAAAATAGACTCTTGTGAGCTTTAAGTCGTGTTAGAATGTCGTTACGTCGTCAAGAACAGACTCAGAGATGTGTTTTGTTTCATTCATGCATGTTTGAGTACATTTTTATTATTAGTCTGTGTGAGTGTTTTCTGGTTGTGTGTGTGAATGAAACAAAACGCAACTCTAGGTCTGTTTTTGATCAGGAAAGATTATTATAAAATAGATCATAAAACATAATATGGACCCTTTAACAGAGTTCACAGTGTCAGGAAAAACTGTTTGAAAAAGCAGTGATGCACGTTGTTGTCGACAGTTACTGAATACATGCCGGAACATTATTTCTCTCATCAGAATCAAAACAAGCTTTATTACCATTGACAGCAAACACAATTCAATTCATTGGATGTACGTTTGTTTTCCATTTCATTCCTCATCCTTTTCTAAACTTTTCAGTTGGGTCCATCACCTTCTTGTTTCTATGGATATGCCATTGCTCTGGTATCTTTAGCTCAGAAATATCTAGAAAAACAGGCATTCTGACTGTGAGTGGGGTCGCCTCTCCACAGATCTGAGCTGTAACTTTGTTTGGTTTGGTCTCCATGAAAATAGAACGGTTTAATGCCATATTGTGGAACATTCCAGACAAAGCAATAACATCTCAATGGAGAAAAGCATTTGATGGACCCTCCACAATGCTAGAGCCTGACCAATATATCGGTATGGGCACTTGGAGACATATCGGCTATCAGCCTAAATCTTGCCAATACGGGCTGAATATGTGGCTCTGCATCAATATTTATCTGTGGAGTAATTTGTTTGTGTCTGTGATGTCGTACTGACCCTGAACGTACCCCCAGTCACACCACTCATGTGCATTTGTTTACAGCTGCAGCCATAGATCCATGTGCACAACACTGAGATTAAATATATTTAATCTGATTAACTGAATTTCAGGAGCAGGACCACGCCTCAACCGCCCTCGTCTCCTCTCCAGCAACTCACAGCTCACTTCGACCACACTTCAGTTTCCCAGAAACCTATTTGTAGCAGCCGTTCCCATCTTCCCAGTTTGTGTCGGCTAAGTCGACCCCACCCTCCCAACCCCTAGCTCGTAAGAAGCCTACGAGAGGGGGGTCGCGTTCCGGCTGGGCCAATTTACAATTGAGACGGAGCCCCCACCCACGAGTCTCAACCCAGCCATCTCCACCCCTCCTCGTACACTTATCAATAAACTTCTTCTTCGCACAATGTTGTTTTAGGCGTGGTCCTTACTAGTGAAATTCTTTTTATGGATGATCCGTTCAACGGATTAAAAGGACAGTTCTTAGTGCAGACTTGTGATCTGAGAAGGGCCTGTCAGCGGTGAGTTTTGCAAATGCGTCAGTTTTGAAGCTACTTTTCATTCTTTCTCATTGGTTAGCAAATAGCGACAGCCTGTTTTCTAGTCTACTAGTCTACTGCAAAGTGACTATAGTGGCTGTACACGTTATTGGACCTGTATTGATATGTAAATTAGCTGTAAATAGAGGTGCGAATGGTCCGCATTTATGCATAGAATTAATTACCGTGCCATGCATTTACCACTAAAGGCTAATAGTGGTAGTTTATTTACTTACTTGCTTTCTTTACCAGCTAGAATGTCATGCAAAAATGCCACTAGGCTGTAAATATGGTAAAGAGGCAGAATAACAGAAAATGATGCCTCAACAAACCCAATTAAAAATTTACAGTGAATTTTTACATCACTAAATATCGGTAGCTCCAACTCCTGTTTTATCTGTATCATATCGGCCACAAAAAAATCCATATCGGGCCCTACACGATGCACCTTTAAATAGGAAAACAAAACAGACTAAATATTGCCAAAGCTTTCACTTAGAGCTATAAATATAAAGTGCATCGGGCCTAGTGTGGATCCTTGGGGAACACCTCGTCTCTTAATGTCAGCAGATGCTCCAGATTTCAGTGCAGATTCAGAACGACAGAAAAACGCCTGAAGACCACCAGTTGGTGCAGAGTCCCAGAACGACTGTCATTTCACCAGAGCCAAAAAGAACAAGTTTTTTAGAGAAGAAAAGACAAAGAAGGGAGCAAATTCAAGGCCCAAAATGAGCTACTGCTGATCTACAGGGAAACCAACATACCACATTCTCAAATATATTTATGCATTTTTATTTTATGACTAACTTTTTTGTTGCGAGGGGGCCACAAGGTCACTCCTTTATGAAATAGAACATTTTAAAAGATCAAAATACGTCACCCCTCTTTGTAAATGCTGCTGTTGGACTCTTCGTTTTGGCCTTAAAATGTTCGTATTGACCTGCACTACATGGTGTTTTAATATTTCAATGTTTTTATTTCAATATTTTTTTCCGTAAATAAATAAAAGATATGAAAATTAATAACAGACAAATCTCTTGCTCAGTCCACTTCTTTGTGCTGTCATTTTTAAGTGTTTGGAAAAGCTCTGTATAAGATTAATGCTTTATTTTGACTGTTCTTCAGTAAGTATAATTCTATATTTTTAATTACTGTAATTATAATGTCTAGTTTTAATGATACTGAGCAATGACGTTCTTCAAAGTACTTTTTATATTCAAATACTGTTAAATTACACCTTAAATATGACATTTTACAAGGTACGTTGAAGTTAAAATGTACAATTAGAACGTAGCAGAGAAAAGACAATTACATTATGCATTACATTATGTGCATTGCTATATTTCATCGTAATAAACAGAATTTTGTATTTTTCTTATCTGACTAGCTTCTGTATCAGTAGTAAAGTCAAACGCTCAGACTCAGAAACATTCACTCTCAGGCCACATTCATAATTAAATGAGGTGAAGTGTCTTGCCAAAAAGACGCAAAAATATGACCTGTCGCCAATGGATAATGAGTTTGTTACTGATTCTGTCATTACTTTTCTTTTACTTTTATAACTTCAATTTGCTCCCTTTCTCCTGCTTGTTTCCATGGAAATGTTGTTCTTTTGGTTTTAATATTCCAGAGTATGCCTTAAAACCGATCTGTTTTTATGGAGAATGTTCCAAAGTATGGTTTTAACTTTGTTTCCATGAAATCAAGCAGGTGAAGAGAAAAGGATGTGCTTTCACTGTTAAGGGCCCATGTTTTCTGATATAATGTTATAAAGTTATTTTGTACCTCGAATTGTTTTTTTGTTTTTTTCATTCACACATAATTAACACACAAACTCCTCTTCTCTCAAATGGAAAATACTCTGTTCCACCTTGAGATGTCAGGTGGTAATACAGGAAGTGCTCCACTGTGTACACCACTAGAATCATTTGGATAATTTCAGCAACTCTCCGGTCAATGTTCACTTTAACCAACTGAAACACAAACTCCGCTCAATTTAATTTCTCTCCAGCGACTAGTCAGGAATCAGAATACACTCCGGCCAATCAGCTGTGAGCTGTGACGTCAGGACGTCAAACTCCAGCGCCTCTGGGTCCTTTTGTGGTGCAGCACAACAGGAAACAAAGTGTCCAGATGGATGTAGACGAAGCCAAACATTTTGTGTCGGCAAATATTCCCGACATTGAGGATTTAAACCCAGAACAAACATGTTTGGTGAATTTTATCAAGGGGAAAGACATTATTGCCCTTCTTCCTACAGGATTTGCTGTTCTGTCGGCAGTTACTTGGACACAACTGAGCGTTCCGGCGCATTACTTATGTCATCACCAAACAGCAGCGATTGGTTAAATTAAAAAAGTACCTGCCTACCGTCAAGTGAAAGAATCCTGATGCTGCGAGGTCAGATGGTTTCCACGAAGTGAACCATGATCGGGCGCTAAAAAGACATGAAGCCTATTGGATTTTTATTCTACAAACTCTTATTCCCGAAGGCTTAAATGATGAATTGTTTAATGTAATGTTATGATTAAAAAAATGAAGTGTTGCAATGAAGAGCGCATCTATACTACGCCCTCCCTCTGAGCAATGAGGGAGATTCATGGTAAATTATTAGCGCCGCTAAAATTTGTTTCATTTGTATGATGAAATGTAATTGTTACCTTTTAAATCTTGATAACTGAACTGAAAATTTTTATCTTTGGAGATATAGACAGACGAATAATACAGGATTACTCAAACATGTATGAATGAAACAAAACACACCTCCAGGTCTGTTTTGAGGAGGTAACAACATTCTAACATGATTTAAAGATTTTGATTTTGTGTAATGTAGGACCTTTCCCTTTTTTTTCTGGCATACAGACTTGTGAATTAAATCCATCTAGCTAATTGGGATTTGCAGTTTTGTCACGTCACCAAAAAGCTTCCAAACAATTTCACTTCTTTCAGCACCAAACGGTAAAAACGGTAAAAATACTCTGTCCTTTAGCCGTGAGGCCCCACTGGAGCTGTCCTCCCACTGCTGCTGTAGTAAAGGTGGACGTGTGCATTAAACAGCCATTATGTGAAGTCTGTGGGGCTGAGACTGTCACACTCACACTCGCCCATGTAATTAAGTGCTGATTGTCCACTCTCAGCTCCCATACACTGTATATTATTATACAGACTCCAAATACTGCTTTATAGGGAAAAAATGATTTGCGTTTTTTTTCTTTTGCTGTTGCGTTTCCATTTGCAATTTTACTTTGAATAATTTCAGATTCTGTTCAAAATTCAGATTTGAAATATGTCTTGTTTAGAATTACAGTGGAAATGATGTGGTCTAGTCCACTTTTTAGTCCTGGTTTAGCCCAGATTTAGACCTGGAATAGTCCTGTTACAGACCTGGTTTAGCCCTAGATTAGACCTTGAATAAACCTGGTTTAGACCTGGAATAGTCCTGTTATAGACCTGGTTTAGCCCTAGATTAAACCTTGAATAGACCTGAAATAGTTCTGTTATAGACTTGGTTTAGACCTGGAATTGTCCTGTTATGGACCTGGTTTAGACCCAGATTAGACCTGCAATAGTCCTTTTATAGACCTGGAATAGTGCTGTTATAGACCTGGAATAGTGCTATTATAGACCTGGAATAGTGCTGTTATAGACCTGGAATAGTCTTGTTATAGACCTTGCTTTAGATCTGGTTTAGACCTGGAATAGCCCTGTTATAGACCTGGTTTAGTCCTAAATTAGACCTGGAATAGTCTTGTTATAGACCAGGTTTAGACCTAGATTAGACCTGTTTTAGACCTGTTATAGTCCTGGTTTAGACCTGGAATAGTCCTGTTATAAACCTGGTTTAGTCCTAAATTAGACCTGGAATAGTCCTGTTATAGACCAGGTTTAGACCTAGATTAGACCTGTTTTAGACCTGTTATAGTCCTGGTTTAGACCTGGAATAGTCCTGTTATAAACCTGGTTTAGTCCTAAATTAGACCTGGAATAGTCCTGTTATAGTCCTGGTTTAAACCTGGTTTGGACCCCGTAGAGCCATATTTTCTCTGCTCCTGCCTCAGTAAGACATCACCAGAAGTGCCTGCTCTAAACCTACACTCTCCTGCTCCTTCCTCTTCATATTGTGTGATCCTCCTGTCCTCCCTCCATCCCTTCATCCCTCCCTCCATCCCTCTCCTCTCTCTCTGCAGAAACGAGGGAGGAGGCGGAGGAGAGGAGCGCGGGAAAGTAAATGAGATCGCAATGAGATGCCAAGGTGTATTAGGAGTGAGGAGTCGAGAGCGCGGCCGGAGGGGAAGGGAAGGAACCGAGGGAGCTAGGAAGCAAGGAAGCGAGGAGAGACGGAGCGGGTGGGAGAGCAAGGAAGGTGCCGTATGGACTCCTCCCCAAGACATATTAGTGTTTGCAATGTCAGCGAGCAACAGAGGGAGGAGGGAAAGAAAGGAGAAAGAAGGAGAGAAGGAGAGAGGAGTGAAAGAGAGAGAGGAGGGGAGTTTGATGAAAAGGAAAGAAGGAAAGAGACAGGAATGAGAGGATTGAAGAAGGGAGAAAGAAGAGTGAATGATATAGAGGAAGAGAGAGAGAAGGTTGATGAAGACGGCAGAAGGAGAAAGAATAAGGGAGAATGACAAAGAGAAGTGAAGAAGGGAGAGAGGGGGAGGAAAAGAGGAAGAGAGGGGAGTCTGTTTTAGAGGAGGGAAGGAGAGAGACAAAAGGAGAGGGATGAGAGAGAAGAAGGAATGATGGAAAAGAGAAGGTGGGAGATAGCGAGAGGAGAGAATGAGGGAGAGAGCAGCAGAGAGAGGAAGAAGGTTGATAAAGAGAAGAGAAAGAGAGAGGGAGAGGTAAGAGAAGGAGAGAACAAAGGAATCGGAATCGCTGAAAGAAGCTGTAGTGAGTTTTAAAGATGGTCCAAATGCAGAAGTTTCATGTTTAAGTCACATTTTATCTGTTTTTATTTTTATTTATTCTTGCCAAATGTTAGAATCTTAATTTATTTTTTATTTTTTTTTCAGATTTTATTAAGGTAGCATGCTGTTTTAAAGTTCACAAAAACAAAACACAACCTGGACTATTCTATTTCATCTTTCCCTCTTTCTTTGGCTCACAAATCTTTGCTTTTTGTTTTTTGGTCTCAGTTCTCTTGTGTTTCTCTTTTCCAATAAACCAGCGGTCCCCAACCCTCGGGTCGTATGGTACCCGGCCACACAAAATAACAAAAATAAATATCTTACGTTATTTTCGTTTTATTTATTACCTGTGTCTGAACAATGTTTTATTTGGAAAAATGACAGAATTCTCTCCATTCGTCTATGACTCACGTGATACATTAACGCTAATAACCAAAAGCTGCAAAATGAGTAAAAAACTGACGCCTTTGGAAACATTTATTATTATATTTACAAAATAGCAGTTTTTGTGTTGGTCGTATCATTTTATTTTGTCGTATTTATCTGCAAAAATATTGTCTGACATAAACTGCGCAATAAATGACTTAAAGTTTGGATCAGCTTTATAAAAATGATATTCTAAACACAGAAAAGTCCGCTCTGGTCTCTGAAAGTTGTGAAACGCTCTTGTAAACTCATCTTGGTGAGTAATGAGGACGTTCTGAATGCATAAGGTAAATGAGGAAGAACTTTGGAGCACTATAAATTGTTTCAAATTATCTAGTTCTGTTTTTCACGTTTTTAAAACAGTAAAAAGTGCAGCTCTTTTAAATACATACAACTACTTGATACTATATGAATGTATCATGTATGTCACTACCACTGTCACTATTACCTGTGCAATAAACTGCTCCACAACCCACATGCAATACTATTTTATGTGCAATACAGAACTCATCTTTTGTATTTTATTATATCTGTATTTTGTATTTTATTATATTTTTTACTACACTGTTTACCTTTTCCCCTTGTATTTGCAAACACTTTTTTCCAGTACTATTTATTGCAGCTATTAGTACTTCTTGAATATCCTAGCAAATCAAACGTTTTTTCTCATCCTAAGCGTTTCATTGCATTGTCGACCTTGTGTTGAACCTGCATATGACAAATAAACAATCTTGAATATTGAATCTACTTTCACGGTTTGAAAATCAGGTGCAAATAATACATGTATTTATATTTGCACAAGTTTACATTTAATACTGATACTGGTAACAAATATCTGCACTGATACTGAAAAATCGGATCAAGTAGCAGTTCCGTAATATCGGTTAAATCGAAACTGTGATTGGGGTGTTTATTGAATGTAATAACACTATTTACTGGTGATGGTACAAGATCTCGTGCTACAAGATCTCGCGAGACAAAATTTTGAGACAAAAAAGATTGAGATTCACATGTGAATTCAGATTCACATTTGGATCTGGTGAAAAAGGTTGATGTGTTGGTGAGTTACATCTCTTTAACTGTTCCAAAAAGCAGTGCTTGGATGGAAAAAAAACAAAAACAAAACTATGGAATCAAATCAATAAAAAATTGTGAGGCCAAAATTGGAAACCAAATCATGGAATTTATATTAAAATCTCGTTTTGTCTAGTTTTTGTGGACCCATCCGTATCTCGTCTTTTGGAAAATGTGTCTCATTTTCGTCCGATTTTGGGCTAGAATGTCTCATAATGTTTGAACTTTTACCCCATACTACAGCACTTCTCTTCAGTTTAAATCCAGAACAGTCGTAGACACCGGGCCATAGAGCGTGAAACAGCTCCAAACTTAAAACGGTCCAACTATAGCTACAAATTCGTATGACATACCTCTCAAATACAGAAGACGTCTCCTCTCCAAAACTCTTGTATCATTCAAAACAAAATAAAGAGCTTCTTCTACCTGAAATAAGTCATAGTTTGGTGGTTTGATTGTTGATTCTGTAAAAATCCATGCTGTTTCTCAGTCCTTTATGCAGTTTTTCCACCTTTTTTACATGTAAGCAGTTTGTTTTTGATGCGCTCTGAGCATGCGTCTCTGATTGGTTAATCCGTTTGTCGCGCTCTCTGAAATCAGGTCTTTGTAAAGCGTGAAGTTCTGGCTGGTCAGATAAAAACTCATCTGGATTTGGTGTAGGGATGGAACAAGATCTCGTGCCACAAGATCTCGCGAGACAAAATTGCTGCAAGATCGTGCACACATACTAGAAATTATCTCGTGAGATTTTTTTTCCCTACATTTACGTTTAGATTGCAAAAATAGAGTACTGGCGAGTTAAATTTGTTGAGAAGTCGTAGTCCCAAAAAGCAGAGCTACAGTGACAGCAGAAATATTAAATAAACGGAACTGAAATGTACTTATTATAACCTTAAAACTGTCAAAAATCTCATCTTGTCTCGTTCTTGTAGACTCGATCTCGTGTCGCGTCTCTTCTTTTGGAAATTGTATCTCGTCCCGTCCCTAATCTGGTGTAATAAGTTAACGTTTTTCTAAGGAAATAAGTGCCATTTTCCGTCCCTGCACTAGTATCGTTTCATATCGAATACTTTCAGACTCTTAAAATCAAAGTGTCGATATCGTTAAACTGAACACGTGTAGCTGTAAGCTTCACCCCCGCTTACATTATTCCTCATGTTACAGACACAGCAGCCTCGGTGTTCAGAACCATAGTCATTAGAGCTCTGCTTGTGTTTCAGTCATTTCGTTCGGAGCGTTTAGGAGCTAAAGGTCACGCAGGAGAACAGGCTGTGGAGCTAAACGGCGCTACACAAACATTCAGTACGATACACTCCGGCATTTCACATTTAATGGAGGTGTTAAAGCAATAATAAGAGACAAAATGTGTGGTTTGTTTTGACGGCAACAACTTGAAATTCAAACACGAAGTATTTACGGGACGGTAACTAGACAGAGGCGATATATTGGTTGGCGAATACATCAGGCTGATATTTGGATTCTTTTTAGCGTAGGGCATAGGGATGTCCATGGCCATGAATCTCGCTTTTTACAATGCTTATCATGATTTGCCAGTGACAATTCAATATATCATGATATATCTTGATACTAAAACAAAGGACGATATATTGTGAATTACATCAATAATTCTGTACAATATTATGGTTGAGTAAACTTTCACGAGACCAAACTTAGATGAAATACAGTTTAAATCATGACAAAAATAAATGGAACTTCTGAAATTTTCAAGAAAAACATGACCTTAAAAAATCGATTCGGACGCATTTTGAATTGATACGAGAATCGCGCAATGAAGTATCGCGATATATCACTGAATCAAATTTTTTACAACCCTAGCAGAGCAGCTGATCGCCGATAAGCTCTGCCGATACTTTTGAGCTGATATGCGGTGTTGATTTTGATGTTTTTTTCTAAAATTCTGCAATTTCAATTTACCAAGAACTCACCCACGGCCATTTTTTTCTTCGCACAAACCTTTAAAAGAGCTGTAGTTTTGTTATCTCTTCGTTCTCAAACGTTAATATAAAGCTTTTTGTATATTTTTAGGCTGCAGATCGACCTAAACTAAATATCGGTTTGGGCTGGAGATTTAAATCTGATAACATACGCTAAAAACTCAAAATATCAGCCTGGGGTATCGGTCTACTGTATCACTAATTTTGGGCATCCTAATTATCCATCACAACTTTCAAAGACCGGAGCGAACTTTCAGAGCGATAAAGCTAACAACTAGCATGCTAACGTGCACTTCCTGACCGTCAGACAATGAAAAGCTGTATAATGAGACGCGCAGAGGACTTATTCTGACCTCAAGAGCTACAGTTTGTGAAGAAAACGGTTATAGACGCGTTGAGAAACACATTGTCGTTGGCCTGTTTTGAGTGAAAGGAGTGAAGGGAAGTGACTCATTTTTGTCTTTTTTTTGTTTCTCTCCTGTATGTACCTGACAGAGGAGTTCATATTGGGTTTCTTGTACATGTTTTTGTGCCAGGAGGAGATACAGTGGTACAATGGTCTCTCTCTTTCTCTGTGTGTGGAGAGAAAAGTATGTGGAGCGTTCAGATGATCCATTGAACACACCATCTCCTGCTCCTCCACTATTTTACATTTATAACACTGTCAGACCATAAAGTGCACGTTTATGGAAATCTGAAGCCACTCGACGACAGTACTTCCTCTCCCTGTCGATCTCTGTCTTCCTATTTCTTTCTCCCGCTATCTCTCTGTCCCTGTTTCTCTCTCTCTCCTTTCTCGCTGTCTTTTTTTCTCACTCTCTTCTCTGTCTTCATCTTTTTCACTCTTCCACTCTCTTTCTTCTTTTTCTCTGAGTATATCTCTCTCGATCTGCATTTCTCTCTGCATCTCTCTCCACCTCTTTTTGCATTTCTCTCTCTATGCATCTCTCCACATCTCTATCTCTCTGTCTCTGCCTCTCTTGCATTGTTCTCTCTCTCTGCATCTCTCTGCATATTAGGGATGGGCATTTGATAAAATTTTCTTAATCGATCGTCGGGAAAATAACGATCGATTTTCGATTAATCATTAACATTTTATATTAAAATTATCATTGTTTTTATTACTGTTACTAATCTGCATAAATAAACTCGACTTTACAACATATAAACCATCACCACTATAGAGCCACATCAGCCCGTGTGAGATTAGAAACGAAACTTAAAACCGTATGGGTAATTTGCATAAACAAAAAAAGCAGCTCTTTCCTTGTGATACTGATGTGCAGGTAAACGCACTCTGAGGAATATAGTGATCTCCAAGGAGCCAGAGCCGAGACGTGGGACTGTGGGGCCACAACTCCAGTGTTTGTGCTGTGAGACGCAGCCTCGACTCCTTACGCTACACACAGCAACCTACATTTGGGTTTGTCGATTAAAATGAACGTGATCGATGAAATTCTTAATGATCAATTATCGATTAATCGACTAATCATGCCCATCCCTACTGCATATCTTTCTCTCTGCATCTCGATCTTTCTGCCTCTCTCTCTCTGCATCTCTATCTCTCTGCATCTCTCTCTGAATCTCTACCTCTCTGCTTCCCTCTCTGCATCTCTCTCTGCATCTCTATCTCTCTGCCTCTCTCTCTCTCTGCTTCTCTTTGTGCATCTTTCTCTCTCTCTGCATATATCTCTCTGTCTCTCTGTCTCTCTCTCTCTTCTATCTCTCTGCCTCTCTCTCTCATCTTTATCTCTGCCTCTCTCTCTGCATCTCTATCGCTCTGCCTCTCTGCATCTCTATCTCTGCTTCTCTCTCTGCATCTCTATCTCTCTGCCTCTCTCTCTCTGCATCTCTATCTCTGCTTCTCTCTCTGCATCTCTATCTCTCTGCCTCTCTCTCTCTGCCTCTCTTTACGCATATTTCTCTCTCTCTCTGCATATCTCTCTCTATCTCTCTCTATTCTATCTCTCTGCCTCTCTTTGTGCCTCTTTCGCTCTCTGCATACATCTTTCTGTCTCTCTGTATCTCTATCTCTCTTCTATCTCTCTGCCTCTCTCTCTGCATCTCTATCTCTCTGCTTCTCTCTCTGCATCTCTCTCTGCATCTCTATCTCTCTGCCTCTCTCTCTCTGCATCTCTATCTCTCTGCCTCTCTCTCTGCCTCTCTCTCTGCATCTCTATCTCTCTGCTTCTCTCTCTGCATCTCTATCTCTCTGCCTCTCTCTCTCTGCCTCTCTTTATGCATCTTTCTCTCCCTCTGCATATCTCTCTCTGCATCTCTCTTTGCATGTACATATCTCTCTGCATATCTCTCTCTCTCTCTATGCATATATCTCTATCTCCCTTTTTCTTCATGACAAGTTTATAAACTTGATCTTTTTACAACTTTCAAACACCAGAGCAGAGTTTGTTGTGTCCTTGAGCAAGACACTTACCCCACCTCTTCTCCAGTGTCTGCAAACACTGGTGTATGGATGTGTGTGTGAATGGGTGAGTGGTTTCTTGTTGTAAAAGTGCTTTGAGTGCCTTGAAGGTGGAAAAGCGCTGTATAAAAATGTGACAATTTAGCATTTACCAAAACAGCAGGGAATACATTTTGAAGTAAATCATCCTAAACTATTCGAGAAGGTTGCACAGAGAATAGACAGGACTAATAGAGAGGACTTGATGTTGATACTAAATAATCAACTTGATACCGATACTGATACTAAGATGATAATTTGGACAATAAAAAATAAATGGTAGTATTTTCTTTTCTATTTCTCTTACTCTTATCCTTGTTCTGATACAGCTCAACATCATTCTCAAAGTATTGGGGAAAGCTTCATTTCTGTCCTGTGAATGTGACTTTTTTAGTCTCCATACCTCCTCAAATTAATATTTAGTTTTGATACTCGTTGCAGTATGGATTGGTATCTGACTTTTGATACTTAAGATAAGATAAGCCAAATCGTAGAAAAAGTATAACATTGAAAAAAAACAAAAAATCCTAAATTACAATTTAAAAGTGACTCAAGTGTATTTAAATGCTCTATGCTCTCTAATGACTCTATCTCTTAAACATAAACTGTGTAAAGAAGTGGACTAAGGGAGTGTGACGTCGCCATAGTGTTCAGCTCCAGTCAGATGAAGCTCATCGAGGGTAGCGGTTATAGGAGCAAATTTGGAGCTGAGTTCTATATTAGGAATAGAAATTTATTTACAGACAAAATACTGAAATAAAAACACTAGGATCATGTTGAGGTGGTTAACACAAACAAAATGACACAAAAATGATGAGGTTCACTGAAGGAGTTAGAGAGAGGGGCGACGTTTTTTCACAACAAAATGAATTGGAGTTGAAGTCGATGCAGCCAGAAGCACACCCATGCTCACTTCCTATTTACAATGCAATGGCGGGTTAACTACATCCAGAAGACAGTGAGACAGTGTGATACCTGAACCTGAACACGTTCAGATTTTGAGCGAATGTGAATTGAGCACACTGTATCACTGCCTGATGAACGAACTGTGAATCATTCATTGTGGTGTCTGTGAACAGCATGTGCTTCTATTTAACATTGTGCAGTAGGGCACCAGATTTCTCTAGTGTTCCAGGTGAAAACCTGGCTAAACACACTGTAAAGAGCCCTTAAGAATTATAAGAAATAACATGAGCTACCAGCATTACATCGCCACATGCGTCATCGAAATAAGACAAAACAAAAGAGCAGCACGGAGGCGACCGCAAACGTTGCCTGTCGGCGTTTAGAAAGAAAATACGCACTTCAGGCACTTCAACAAAAATTTTTTAAACGTCACATTGAACTGAAGCGCCCGGCGAGCCTTTCAAGGTTTATGAAAGCACGTACGAAATCAAAAGACAGTTAAGATAGATCCTCTACCCACATCCCACTGACTGCGTACAGTAGCGGCTCTGTTGTCATGCTCCAGTATATTGTACGACACCTGCAGTTTTTGAGTAAAGTGGAAATTCCAGCTTCATAAATTTGATTAAGGGGGTGCAGTGTTAAACGAGTTTAAAGAGAACATATGTGCCCTCAAAACTAAACTGCCTGAGGGCGATGCTCGCAGCAATGTATTGAAATAAAAAAAGAACAATTAACTACATCATATTTTGGAACTACGACTGAACTCTTAACTATAAACAATTATGAAGTATGAATGAACAAGTTCATTTTGAAATTTGTAAACTGAACTTTGAACCAGTTCATGTAGAAAATGAACTTTCCCAACACTGCCAAAAGAATCCTTTTCAAGGAAACCAGAGCTCCAGTCCAAACCCCGCACCAGGCAAACCGATCAATCTGCACCGACATCCGACATGACACTGGTGTAGTGCGGCATGATGGGAAACATGTCCAGTCTGAATGATCTACAAGGGAGAGGAGGAGGGGGAGATACATGTTTCTAGTATAGATTAGGGTTGGGCGAGATCCAAATTTTGATATGGTTAAACCTTCAGCATTTTCCCGGGTATACAGTGTTACTGTGACTAATTCAGACCAGGGCTCTACAGTGCGCCCATTTCACTCGCATTTGCGAGTAAATATTTCATCGTGCGAACGAGGAAAATAAAACAGTCGCACCAGTGCGAGTGCTTCTGCAGCCACAGTAAGGAGAACTGCGCACAGACGTAATGTGACAAGTTAAACGTTCTAAATGTATCAAACATTAGGGGCAAACTCACACTAGGACTTTAGAATCGTGCCCAAGCCTGGATCGCCCCTAAAGCGCCGCACGCTTTCCCAGCGCGAGCGCTGACCCCAGCGTACGAGCTCCGCATGTGGCCGATATCACTCATACGAACAAACTCCGCTTCAAAACACCCCCACGCCCAGCTTCAACGAGGAGCGCCCCGCAGCAGGACCCACACCTGTCCCACCACTCAGTAAACACCCCCACGCCGCTGGACTTCCTTCTCCGCTAAAGCGAGAGCTTTGTCTTGGTCTTGTCTCGAGCGCATTTGGACTCGGTCTTATCACAGACTCAAGGTCTGAATACTGAGTGTGATCATATTTCATTACGGCCACTGCAATAAACTTGTACCGGTGTGCGTGACCACGCGGGACGTCTCTCTGCGGCCTGTGCACTGGAGCCCGCAGACACTGTGCGGCCCGTCAGCACAGACTCCGCAGCGCGCGGCTTGTCCACAGCGCGCACCCTTGTGTACCAACGTGCGTCACAGGGCAGGTATCCCCACCTATCCTTCCGCCTCACGTCAAATACGCCAATACTAATTTTCTGTCAGTGTCCGCACAGAGCAGACCCACAACACAGAGCAGGCGATACGTGGGCTGAAGTTTGCCTAAGAAAATGCCAAATAACTCACACAATGTGCGTTTAGTTTGGTAAATGTGCAGAGGCTAAAAGCCACTGTAAAACCAGTAAGAGAATGTAACTTCACCTAGGAATTTGAAAATACAGGTTTAAAAATCTTACCTATGTTTTTCACTTTGAAGCAGTTTTGTGTAAAGTGCCAGTGGAAGTTCTCTTAAAGAAGAGGTTCTTAAACTGTGGGTGAAGGTCCAAAAAGGGCCACAGAGTGTTTAAGTGCAGTACAGTTTGTTTGGCTTATTTTAAGTCTAAATATTAATCAGATAAAATGAAGATATATTTAGAAAAACACTGCGATCATGCAGGAAAAGTACAGTCATAATAATTCTTTTGTTTTTTGTATTAAATTAATTCAAATAAGTTGGTGTGCGCAAGTTCTGCACTGTAATAATCGTTCAAAATGAAAACCTACTTGTGCCCCCATTTTTTTTTCTGTGCTCCTAAAATTTTTTACTTAGGGGCACATGTGCTCCTGAAAAAAAAAGTTAGCGTAGAGCCCTGATTCAGACTTATTTTGTAGCTGCACCTAAACCATTCAGAAACAGAAGAGCAGCATTATATTTGAAGATGAGGCACAAGTTCTGATCTAACCAAAGTTTGCAGCGCGTTCGATCACATCAGCATCAGCGCACAAGCTGTTTTTATCAGCGCTTATACTGTATGCAAATGAGCCATGTGGTTTTAAGTTTTGTTTCTGTAAAACATAAACAAATGTGCCCAAAGCTGCATTAAACACATTATTACTCAAAGTCTACAATGAGCGGAGCACTGGAAATGTAGAACGATGGAGAGGACCAATCACAGCCCTTATTGTCTGCGTCGCTTCCCCTCGCTGTCCGCATCGTTTTGTCGAAAGTTTCGGAGGTGCACATCGGACCATAAATTGGGCTTTACCGTCTCCTCCGTGAAAGTCTGACTTCGCATTGGCATTAAACCTTTCTATCATCACGGAGACTAAACCAGACCAAGTTACTAATCAGATCTGTGGAGTGGAATATCTGTTTTTCTAGGTATTTATGACCTATAAAAGCAACTGTAATTGAATAAATGTAAGACAAAGCTGTTTAATGTCACACTGTGGAACTTTCCAGACTGTGAGGAAGAGTTCAGTGGTGTCGTGAGGAGAGAGGCTGAATCTTGGGTTCGTGCGTGTCTGCTTAAACGTGTGCGTGAACGTGCAGAAAAACTGTGTCACTTAAACGCATCACAGCAGCTGGTCCTCACACAGACCATATGTGCCCAAACACACCGCACACACACAAAGAACCACACACATGGACATTTAGAAAAGAGAGGAACCTAAAGCACAAGGGCAACAGGCTGTTTTAAGGACGTGTTTTGTCCACATTTTAATATTGAGAACAGATCTGATCTATTTTTGTTCGTCAGTCTGGTCCCCACTCCCTCTGTAGCATCAAGCCAGAACCAAACACGACAGCCCAAACACGACTGTCCAATCAGATTTGTTTATTTCAGTGACAAATGTGAAACGAAGGAGCTCACTGGGCACGTCTTCCACCTCAGATGAGTTTAGATACACTTGTAAATGTACTGCTAACTACTGTATTACTTTATAGCAATACCAGACTGTATTTTAAAGCGAGATGTACTGGTATTTCCTCTGTTTTTTATTGGTATTATTATTGTTAGTAGTAATTACTAGGGGTGTAACAATATCCAAGCCTCATGGTACGATATTTATTGCAATATCGTGGGACAGCTCACGATATGGTGGGGAGGCTCACGATATTACGATATTCTACATAATTACAAGACTGACATTATAAAATGCTTTGACCAGTCATTTGGTACAAAATTATCCAAATCTCTCTGTATGATATTTACACCATATACATCTTACAGTACGAGATTTACTGCAGGTTCACAAAACTATGAATCTGCTCCTTTTTCCTCTAAAAATTCCTTCACACGACTTAGTCCAAAGAATTAATATTTCAAAGTGCTTAGAACAGTTATTTCTTCATGTCGTCTGCACTGAAACAGAGCTAAACATCATGGTCTATGTAGTTCCCTCAGTTTTTTAGCTATTTCTGCATCAGAACTACCGTATTTTCCGGAATATAAGCTGCTACTTTTTTCCCAGGCTTTGAACCATGCGGCTTTTAGTGCGGAGCGGCTAAATTTTTATTTTTTTCTTCCACGGCTAGGGGCGCTCTAACCGGAATTCCAAAAACAAGATAGACGGAGAAGAATATGCTACTTTTTATTTAGCAGATATAACACGCATGACAAATTACTAACTGGTAATTATTTTCAAATCCTCGCCCCTTCATCATGAAAAGCACACGGAGTTTGTATGATGCAAGTTTTAAGTTGAAGGCATCGATCTTGCTCCAGGAAGGAAACTGCTGTAGAGCCCTGCACCCGTGGGACCCAACACAAAACAGTGCGGCGCGGGACCATGGATGTAATAAGAGCATTCTGAAAGAACATTCTGAAAGCTTATTGCGGGCGCGGGCGGTAGCGGGATTGAAGACTGCGGGAGCAGGCGGGAGCCCTGCGCAGACCTCTACCGTGCTGCTACAAGCTCGGCGTCAGCTGAGATGATTAAAGTGACTTGTGGTTTCACTGCACAGGAGAAATGAAGGTAATCAATTACCCACAGGAGGGTGGACATCATGGTCCTTGATGTTAGTTCATAGGGGTGCAGGCATGTTTTTTGGACTTGATGGGGGGAAACCCATCCAGGGAGAAGATGCAAACTCCACACAGAAAGTACTGGGCGACCCGGGGATCGAACCCGCAACCTTTTTGCTGGGAGGCCTGAGTGTTGCCACTCAGCCATCGTGCCGCCACTAATGATATTTATTGCAATATTTTGTGTAGGCTAACAAAAGTGTGAATATGTTACTTTTCTGTCATAATGGAAATATTGTCATAAAAATGAAAAATAACAGCTATTTCATTGTGTAAATTGGACAGAAACAGAGCAAAGCATCATGGTCTATGTAGTTTTCTCAGTGTTTTGGCTGTCGCTGCACCAAAACAATGAATTTTAGCAGAGAAACTTGTAATTCGATATATTGTGACGGCTCATGATATGATTGAGAGACTTTTGGCAATACAACATCACAATATTTCGGTTACTGTTACTTCCCTAATTAATGAAGGGGAGTATGACCCCTCTGATGTGTTTTTTTTAACTCATAATCAGCTATATTTGTGTTGGTATGGACGGACTCTTTGTAAATAATAATAATAATGCATCAGTTTTATATAGCGCTTTTCAGGACACTCAAAGACGCTTTACAGAGCATTATTCATTCACTCCATACCCGGTGGTGGTAAACTACTATTGTAGCCACAGCTGCCCTGGGGCAGACTGATGGAAGTGAGGCTGCCAATATGCGCCATCGGCCCCTCCGACCACCACCAACACTCACACACACACCACTTTCATACTAGGCAATGTGGGTGATGTGCCTTGCCTAAGGACACTACGACAGTTTTTGTGACTGGCGCCCCACTGTGGCACCTGGAATTCCTTGTGGTCTCCCATCCAAGTACTAACCAGGCCCGGCCCTGCTGAGCTTCTGAGATCTGACGGGATCAGGCTTTGACGAGCCGGTATTGCCACAAACACTTTGTGTCCCTGATTGGCTAATCCCAGGAAACTATTTCAGCAGACAGTACAAATAAATTTAGAGGACAAAGTATGTGAGACATTTAGTCGAACAGAAGTGTTTTATGAGGATATGACCTTTTTTATAACTTTTTTATGTAGTCATAGTTTAAGTTCTCATTCATTCATCGGTTAACAAATAAAGATGCACCGATTCAGCTTTTTCAGTTCCGTTACCGATTTCAATACTATAGTTTTTAAGTATCTATCCCCGATGTCAACCGATACCAGTGCGGAGAATGAAAACAGAAGTTATTTCCTTAAAAGTACAATAAAATAACACAAAACTGATCCAAATATGTTATACTCATTATCTCACAATTAACTACGAAACAACTTTGTGTAAATACAAATTCAAACATTAGGAGACTTTTTGGGCTGATTATTACCAGTAAATAGTCTTATGACATCGGTTTATATGCCAAACTAGGATATCGACTGAATTATTTGGAAATATTCATATCAGATCTAGCAAATTTTTTGGTATTGGCGTTGAAATTAGATACCAGAATTACATCGGTGCATCTTTATTAAAAAAAAGTCTAAATATGTTATACTGAGCTACTAACAAATAATAAACCTAAAAGTGCTATGAATATTACAGTCAGGTTTCTTATGTGTGCTTCGATTATTGGATTTAATCAAAATAATGAAATGCTTCTTTTAAAAGTAGAAGTTTTAACACAATTCCACATCCATTCTCATAATCTTGGACATTCCATTATAGAGCTGTTCCAAATTTGCATACGTTAAAAATGTATATATTTGTGTCAGTTTTTTTGACGAGATAATTAAAGCTAAAAGTGAAATTTCCTGCCTCTTTTAGTTTACATGCAGCGCAGCTAACCGCACTGGGACCGGAGCCAGTGGTACGTCTTTACGCTTGGCTCTGCTCCAGGATGCCGGTAAATCATCACCTCCTCCCCGCCTCCAGTGCGGATGTTTCGGGGCAATTAACCGAGCCAACTCATTCAAATCCCGGCTCGGTAGCACATTAAATCTTCGTAATGCGCACGGAGCCTTTAAACCAGACGCGAACCTCAACTTTCCCTTTACGACGAGTCCGAGAACCAGAACAATGGAGAGACCGGAGAGAACGAGCCGGAGACGGGATAGCGCAGCATCCTACCCAGCTGAACAAAGAACCAGTTGCTTATAAAGATGCCCGGACACGAATTCTACCCAAACCACGTGTGTTGGTAGTAAAAAGTTCACATTTCTATTCACATTACTTAAGAGAAACATGGGCACAAAATTGAACTCGCATTTCTTGGATACAAAACATAACTATGAGACAATAATATTTGACTTTTAGAGCAAATGATAAAAGATTTGCAGTATTTTCAAGTTATTATTTTTGTTTTTAAATCCAAATTCAGGTTTTGGAATATTTGCCAAAAAGAAATATCCAGAAAAACTGACCTGGAATTTCATACGCGTAAAAACTAATGTAATAAAATCTCAAATAATAAAAATAATAATAATAATATAACAGGTCTACAGTTTTAAAGCGTTGTAGCAGTGGAAATGCTATTAAAACGTAACTAAAAATTAAGTTGTCACCAAGATGTATTGCCTAAATCACGCACATGACCTCACCAAAGTCACGTCTGTTTTACCGTGCGCTAAAATCGCCAAAAATGCCACCACAGTTAATGCGTAAATGTGACCAAAACAACCGAACATCCATGTTTCCAACAGCGGGGGATACTGCAACTGCGCGCCCCGATCCACCTGCTTCATCCCGGGATAGACCACCAACTCTCCGCGCTCAACGGACCAGCGTGCATCCCTCCAGCATGCCATCACTGCGCTGCGTAAAAAGCTATCCAATAAAAGAGTTGGGTCCTTACCTTCTTCCGAATGACAGTCCTTTACGAGCTCCAGCAATAAAATCCCAAAAAGCGAAGCGAGCGCCTTACGCAGATCCATGGTTGTCGTGGCAGTTTCGCGGGCTTGTGATCATGTCTCTCCGGGCTTCTCTGCACTGTACACCGGGTATAGAGTCGTAGCGAAGCGCGCACCGACCGGGCAAGTAGTGCTGGAGCGAGACAAGCGCATACCGTATAAGATATCTCGGGGGAGGGGTTTAACGGCGTGACGGACAGCGGGAAGGAGCAATGGGAAGGCGAGAGTAGAGTCCGATGGGCCAATGAGGAGGGAGCGGGGAGCGGAGCCCGGGCAGGTGCTTCTTTACAGCGGGGGAAGTGTGTGCAGGTCAGAAGCGGTTTGTGGACTAAACAGAGCTGTGAGTTAGATCAGAGAGTGAAGAGTTGTATGTTATGAAGTTTTAAGTTTGGTCATTTAAGAAGATCAAACTTAACTTGGGTGCTTTACTTCATTAAATGTGGCTTGATGATGCCTTACACTTACAGAAAGTCTCTCCAAGCACTACATTGTTCAGAACTTGGTGGTGATAAAGTAGTTTTGTAGCCACAGCTGCCCTAGGACAGGGACAAATGATGTGAAGGTTGTCAATCTGCACCATCAGCCCTTCTAACCACCATTATTTACACATGCACACGCCATTTTCATAGTAAGTAATCATTGCTTTTATACGGCGCCTTTCAAAATACCCATAGCATTTTACGAGGGATGTAACAATAACCGAAATATGGTGATATCGTATCATCAAAGGTCTCACAATAATATCGTGGACCATCACAATATATGGAATCACAAGTCTCTTTGCTTAAATGGAGAGTTCTGATGCAGAAATAGCTAAAAAACAGAGGGAAGTATATAGACCATGATCCTTTGCTCCGTTTCAGTGCAGACTATATGAAGAAATAACTGTTCTAAGCACTTTGAAATCTTCATTCTTTGGATTAAGTCTTGTGAAGCATTTTCAGAGGAAAAAGGAGCAGATTCACAGTTTTGTGCCTCCACAAAATATTGAAATAAATATGGTACGGTGAGATGTATATGGTGAAAATATCATACAGAGAGATTTGGATATTGTTCCATCCCTAATGACAATAAATGTACCAAATGACTGGTCAAAGCATTTTAGAATGTCAGTCTTGTTATTATGTAGAATATCGTAATATTCTACATAATAGAATATTATGTAGATATAGATTACGATATATCCCACCATATCGCAATAAATATCGTACCATGAGGTTCATACTGTGACAATATCGGCAATACCATATCTATGGAGACAGCAGGTAGCAGGCCCTCCAGTAGATAAAACACAAATATGTTGTATCCACTTGATGTATGGTAGATCAAATATCTGTGAAATAACAGAGTGGAATTCACTGCGTGCACATGTTTAGTTGGATGAAGGAAGCTGAATGAAGCTTCCTGATGCTTCCTTCAGGAGAGATAAGTGTGAGTTTCAGGTGGAGTCAGTCTTGGGCTCTGATCATGGATAGTGAAGGTTGGAGGAGCTGGACAAGTATCCACTGAAAAATGCCTCCACTGCATCTGCCATTTAGCCTCACTGCAGCTGTGGTTACAAAAAGGTCAAAACATCACAGTTTCTCTACTATTATTACTACTACAACTAATACTACTACTACTACTACTACTACTAATACTATTACTGCTACTACTATTACTACTGCTAATACTATTATTACTACTACTGCTACTACTACCATGATTACTACTAACACTACTATCACGATTACTAATACTACTATTATTACTACTGCTATTACTATTACTGCTACTACTACTGTTACTTATAGGAGACACTACTTGGGGACAGTGTGTATGTGTATGTGTGTCTGGTGTGAGAAAGGCGGTTTGGTTGTGTGTGTGTGTATGTGTGTGTGTGCGTGTGTGTGTGGCTGTGTGTGTGTGGCTGTGTGTGTGTGGCTGTGTGTGTGTGTGTGGCTGTGGGTGTGGGTGTGTGTGTGTGTGTGCGCACGTGTATGGGTGTGGAAGTGTTAAAGGGTGCACACTCACCTGGGCGACAGAGGAGAACAGAGTTTGGTTGGGTAGCCGTTTGTTGACCGCTATTGCTTTTGTTTCTGACTTTATTTGATCAATACAGTATTCATCTTTGCAGTATTCCTGCGCTCTGTGTCCACATCCGTACGTTGCCGCTGTGTTTGCTAATATACCATTTGGTCAGTCTTTAAACCATTGCAAAACGCATACTGGATCCATCCTCTTTGTTTGACATTCAGCACATAATAACTGGACCTAATTTTACCTCTCTTCGACTACCACGGATTACAGGCCTTGTATAGCTGCTACACTACTACTAATACTGCTATTACTACTATTACTACTCCTACTACTACTACTATTACTATTACTACTGCTACTGCTACTAGTGCTATGCAAGTTGTGGCTTTTTATACTGAGCTCAGAGCTCAGTGTCAGGAGCGCTGGGTTTCCATATAGTCTATGGGGGATACGTGTCTAGGCTGGTCCAACGTTTCTATTTCTAATGTTTGAAAAATCTGAACTTTGAACGGTGTCCAATTAGAGGCGCTTGGTGCCATTTTGACCCTGTGGTCTAAAAACAGCTTTATATTATTATTATTATATTATACTATATTTCTCTTTACAGTGTATTCAAAAGACTGTGAGCTCTCTTGGCATTCCTTCCTAGAGAAATTAGACTCACTAACTTATTCCTCTGATTAAAAGTAATTATCCATTTTAATACTTTTTTTTTCAAACAGGACAAACAAAAGTACAAAATAACAAAGGATGCACACAAATATTATTAGTACATGTTCAGCTCTACTCTGGAATACCTCTTCTGTTTCTCCATAATTTTAAGGAAGTCCATGTTTGTGCGTTTGACCCGTGTCTGTCCCGATGCACACAGAAGACTCTGCTCCTCTGAACTCCTCGGCTCCCTTCTCTGTCCGGAGGCCAAATTTCCTCTGAATTATTGATTTTCTGTATTAGACAGATTGTTCTGCATTGGCTAAAAGTATCAAGTTTGCAAAGTAAAAAAGGTTATACAGCTGAGGGGAAGTTTTTTAGCACTCGAAAAGTACCATTTGAGGCTGGAGCGGTTATGAGAAGCAAATTTAGCTCTCTACATTTGACCCTCACATACCACTGGGGAACACGGTCAGGACAAGTTATGGGTAAAACAGAAAAATGTGTGGACAATACTGCAACTTTTAAATAATAATAATAACACCATTTTTAGTGGTGTCCGAATGTCCAGTTGGTGAAAAAGTAGTGCACTCAAAATTGGTGGTCACTACAGCGGGCAATATAGACCACAATGCACTGCAAGAGTCAGAAAAACATGGCGTACTGTGACAAGTGTTTCAATAAACAAATAAATGTCATTAAGGAACCAGGCGTAACAGAGTTCCAGTTACAAATCCACTACAAATCCAGAGATCCGAGGTCGAGTCTTGGTGGAACCTGGCCTTGTAAAAGACTGGAGACCTTTATTGTGTATTTCAATAGATGAATAAGTTTGCAATTTTGGAACCCTTCTTCAGTGAGTTCCAGTTACCAACCAAATAGATGACCCCAATGTTACAATGTTCACAGAGGTTCCATGGTGTAATGTTTAGCACTCAGGACTTTGAAACCAGCAGCCTGAGTTCAAATATTGATGGAACCTGCCATGGACAAAGCTCTGTGCCTTTATTTATACAATAAAATTGATGAATAAGTTTGTAACTTTGTAACCAAACCCCATTGAGTTCCAGTTACAAAACAACTTGTTCAGCCCAATTTTAGACTGTCCACAGAGGTTCCATGGTGTAAGGGTCAGCACTTTGGACTTTGAATCCTGTGATCAGAGTTCTAATCTCTGTTGAACCTGTTTTCGACAAAGAGCTGGGACATTGTTTATACATTCCGAACTTGATGAATTACTTTTGGAATTGAGTTCCAGTTAGAATCAGCTAGGTAAGTGCAACAGGTCAGCAATCACACATGTTCTGTGGTGTAATGATTAGCACTCTGGACTCTGAATCCAGTAAAACTGAGTTTAAGTCTCAGTAGAACCTGGCCTAGGGAAAGGACAGAGACTGTGTTTATGTAAATGGATTTGTAGTTTTGGAATCATACTTCATTGAGTTCCAGTTAGAACCAACTAGGAACCTTGTTTGTGCAATTACTGAGACCTTCTTTGCGTCTGCAATTAAGGCACCTTTAGTTTAGTTTATTTATTTAATGAGACATGGGACAGTGCAAAATCTACATGAACTTTAGCAGGAGTTATGCATTGTACCAGGTGTCCACCTGTCGTCCCTGGGCAGGTTGAACTAAAGGTATTTGTATTGTACCCAAATACCTTAAAAACATTCACTGGGCCACCTCCCCACAAATCTGATTTGTAAATTGGCCTGTCACCTGCTTGTATCCATGAAAATATATACATTTAATGCCGTACTGTGGAACATTCCAAGCAAAGCAATAACATCTCTATGGAGACTGCAGGTAGCAGACCCTCCACTCGATAAAACACATATATGTTGTATCCACTTGATGTGAGGTACATCAGATATCTGTGAAATAACAGGCTGGATTTCACTGCCTGCACATGTTTAGTTGGATGAAGGAAGCTGAAGGAAGCTTCCTGATGCTTCCTTCAGGAGAGATAAGTCTGAGTTTCAGGTGGAGTCAGTCCTGGGCTCTGATCATGATCATACATTAACCTTAGCAGGAGTTATGCATTGTACCAGGTTGTAGCACCAGTGCTCATTTCCACCTGTTCCACCTGTTATAGTTCATAAAATCAAACATACGAAGAGAATGTCTTTATAATGACCGGAGCATCATAACAATTCTGTTTCCTCATTCCTCACGCTTCATTGACTTCCAGTTACAAATGAACTTGCTGATTATGGAATGCTCACAGAGGTTTCATGGTGTAATGGTCAGCACTCTGGACTCTGAATCCAGTGATCAAGTTCAAATCTCGGTGGAACCTGGTGTGGAATAACTACTAGGCCATGCTTTATAAATTTAAATTTATGAATACGTTTGTGATGTTGAGCCATCCTTCTTTGAGTTCCACTTACAAACCATCTTGTTGAACCCAATGTTAGATTATTTTCAGAGGTTTCATGGTGTAATGGTCAGCACTCTGGACCCTGAATCCAGCAATCCGAGTTCAAATCTCGGTGGAACCTGCCTTGACCTACTGGGCACTTTAAATGCTCATCCATTTTGAATTTTCGCACAATCTTTAAACTTTATTCAGGGTTCCTACAGGTTTCTTTAAGTTAAATTCAAGTCTTTTAA